>OY728158.1:419310849-424310849 GCA_963277665.1 Viscum album | reverse complement strand
ACTGACTAATACTTTTAAAGTTGTGATTGAGACCTTCAATAACCAGGACATCTGCACATCTCATCTCTTTCCCCCCAAACTTGGATTTCCACGAGACAATGATATTTAAGACTTCATTATTTACAAATATTACAAATCCTTCCATGTCATACCTAATTATTTCCCCAAATTATTATTTCATATAATATGGGAGGTGCATTCTCTATCAATGATCCATATTCTAGTGTGATATGATGCTTTGAAGGAAATATCTATAACCACTACCTGTTCAGTTCTTTCCTTCTTGATCCATGTATTTGACTTCATACTTGATGATAACTGATATTATTGATCTTCTTATGAGTATGATAGTATAACATTATCTTGAAAATCTAAAAATTTATTTTTTATTCTTAGGTATTTCGATGTTCTTTTGGGGTGATATATAAAAATTATTTGGGTTTTCTTTAATACTTCCCTCTGTATTGTCGATGAGAAATGTCTGACCATGTGCCTGAATCCTGCCCACCAAAACAATGTCCATCAAAGTAATTCCTATAATACCGAACTTTTTTTTGTCTACATCTATTTCAATTACTCCATTCGATACCACTTGGATATAGAACATACATTTTTAGAATCACACATATTTCCATAGAAATAACACCTGATATGATGTGTATTCATATGAATCATTTTTCACCACTAATTTCCCCCTTAGTTCTTTAAATCTTATAATTCTGATTCATACCCAAATCATTATTCAACATAAAAGTGAGATCTTGTGGTCTGATATCAACCACTATTTATTTCTATTTTTAGTCAACTCCCAAACCAGAAATACCATTCTAATGTGGAAACCACTTATTTAGAAATTCCTTTGAATGTTTTTATAGATCTCAAAATTTTAATTTCATTTTTTCTATCACTTATAATACCTAATTTTCTAATATAATATCAATATTAAAGAGTTTATATTGATCCTTTACATTTCTTCATAGGTCGATAACTTCTTCCTCAATATATTTAATATTTTTGACTCGATATTTTATTGTGTTATTTAGACTATGAATAACCTTGGTTTTTTATTTAACCTTGAGTTTGAAATAAATGGATTTATCTTAGTTATCATGATTTTAATTTATGAGATTTTCTATTTCATCATTTATCTCATACTTCTCTTCTTCCTGATACTTAATATAGAGTTTAGCATCATGAACCACCCTATTGGTTTTCTTTATTTTGGATCTACAAGCATATATATCTTCAAGCGCATCTTCTAATTAAAATTTAACTTAAACTCTTCCTTTGACTCCTACTTCATCATCATCACATTCTTCCATTGATTGGTAATTACCCACAACTTCCATCATATCATTTTCTTCATGATCCTTGCAGTATTCCATCTCTTCTTCCTCATATTCTTCTAAACTATCATTTTCATGTGAAATAATATTATTCATTCTAAAGAAATTCCAATTAGTATTTTTCTTACCTTTCACACTAGCCATAAATTTTTTTGGAGTTTCATTATTATCCTCATAATCATCATATTAAAACTTCTTGGGACACTTTTTTGCAAGATTTAAAAACTTTACACAATAAAAGCATGAAATAGGAAGTTTTCACTTAATCTTTCCTTTTCCTCTTCATAGATATGAGGAAAGGAATGAAATGACCTCATCCAACTCTTCTTCTTCCTGACCATCCTCTATAGTGATCTTTTTTATAGTCTTGAAATACACCTATTTAGATTTCTCTTTTTCTACAGAATAATTTCATTATTTCTTATCTCGTATATGATAAGTGTAATGTGTAAGCTATAAAATATTATCTACTTTGTATATTTATAATCTAGTATAGAGAATTTAAGATTGAACTGAGGTGAAAGTGTTCTCAAGATTCACTTAACGATATTTACATATTCACAAATTTCTCTGAGACCACACATGTATTATATGAAAACATTCACCCAGTCAAAGAATGCATCTACAAAATCATTGGAGAGAATTTTAAGATCTTCATATTTTTACACAAAACCTATAATTTTGAATCTATGAATTTTTAATTGAATTTTTATATATTTAGTATATTTTCCCACATGGAATGTGTTGACTTACATGACATCACCTTCATGTATATTTTGTTTGATAAAGATCCTCCTAAATAATTGATTCCTTTAGTATCAGCATCAAATTATCTTAAGTCTTCTTTTGATAAAACTCCACAGTCCACACTAGAAGAAATACTAGACATCACAATTGTAAATACATCCATTCGTATTGATCATAAGTAGTACTTCATTTGATTCTTCCAAAACTGGAAGTTTTTTCCATCAAAGATCAGAATACCTTTATGATTAATAACCACCATTGAAACCAAAGAGAGCGAAACAATGATTTTAAACATTCTTTATAATATCAAAATTTATCCCACCTAGGTTAAATATCCTGAGGGGGGTGGGAGTGTTGAGTCAGGTTATGATAGATTAAAACAAATGACCCTTTTAGATCTTGTTTCATCATTTAAAAAAACCTCTTTTCTCTCCTTTTCGTAGCACTAAACAAAAGGATATTAAAACACGCACATGAAAAAACAATTTTACTTGGTTCACCGTCACTAAGCTATATCCAAGGAGAATACAATGACAATGTAATGATGTACCAAATTCACTAAAGAACAATTTTGTTACAAGGTTTATAATATACTCACTATCCCTTCCGGTTTACAACCATTTACAATTTTAAAGCTCACTGCTCTCTCTACTAAAGTGAACAAACTGCTCCTCCAGTAGAAACTTCTGTCAATTAGTTTTTAGTTTATTCACAGTTGTGTGTATAGTTATTCTCTTGATTCATTAGTGATATGAAAACCAACTTTCTATAAGAATTTTCTTCTAGGAGTGTGTGATCCCTATGTAATACCCCTTCATGAGACCACTTCGTGAGACTCCTCTGTAAGAACACACCACAAGACTCCTCCGCGAGACCTTGTTCTGTTCACATGGATTACAAAAATTTGTTCATCTCATGAAATCATGATACCTTGCTCAGTTCATGAAGGTCATGTTATTTTTTTATGTTCTTATGGACCACGTGACTCTGTTCTGTTCATACCGATCATGCAACTCTATCTTGTTCATACAGATTGCATGAATCTGGCTTGTTCATGTAGATTACATGACTCTGGAACACGACCTTGTCCAGGTCATGTGGATTTTTTGATATCAATGGGTCTATATATTCATAAAAACACCCTAAAAATACTTTACTTTTCATGATTTCTTCGTAATATCTCTTTACAAGACTCCTTTGCAAGACCTTCTTCTGATTATGTGGATCATATGATTGTGGTGAAAAACCTTCTTCAACTCCTGAAAAATACTTTAATTCAGATTAAACCACTTTAGAAAAATTCTATTTCTCTAAAGGATGGGTGAGGGGGTATTTATAGATATAAATCCACCACCTTAACTCCACAAATGATAGTTATCCATCCATTCCACCACCTTAACAATCAGCCTTACTTGCTTTGCATGATTGCTTCATGTGATCACCTTCATTTTCTTTAAGAATGGTACAAGATCTCATCACATGATAAATTGTAAATCATGCATGTATCATGTGATCCCATCAAAATATCCAAATAAAATCACGTTTTTAGCTCCATTGTATTCTAGGACTTTGTGTGATCCCATCACAAGATCTAAAGAAAATCACGCGGTCATGTGATTTTGAATGACTGTAAAAAACTCCTTTATTTCTAGACATTTTATATTCATACGCTTCACACGATCTCACCATTAGATATTCTAAAAAACAAAAGGTGCTTTACATGATCAGTTTTGAAATTTTGGCTCAGCGTGATCAGTTATGACATTCATGCTCCACATGATCAGTTTCGACATTCATGCTACACATGATTAGTTTTGACATTCATGCTTTGTGTGACTAGTTCTGAAATTCACACTCTATGTGATCAATCCGGAAATTCATGCTCTGAGTGATTAGTTATTACATTCGTGCTCGCTCTTCGTGCCTTCTTTGACCACCAAACTTTATCAACAACCTCAAACCTTGTCAAAAAACACAATCAAACTAAAAGCACCATTAGGATGGATTTTTTCTAGCAGGTTCTATCACAAATCCTCCATCAATAAAAGTTCTAGGAAGATGATCCATAAAAAAATACCCATAAAATATTTATATTTGATTAAATATCTTTATTTTATCAAGTAATGATGTTAAATCACTAGATCTTACACCATTCTATGAAGAGAGAAAAAATATCATTTCATATTCATGGAAAACAAAGATCCAACATATATCCATGTAAATATCTCAATAAAGAAGAAGAATTTGGAGTATATACAAGGATAACTCACTGTTCTAGTGCCACTAGATTGGTCAAACCTCATATAGGCAATGAGAGAATAATAAGAGAGCCAATATTCATGAGAGAGGGACTAAAATTTAGAATAGGGATATGGGGTTTGGAATTGGATATTAGATAGGGTAAAACAAATTCAATTAAAATACCATGGGGTGAGTTTAATTCATACCCAGACTGGGTGCACTACTAGGATGGTGACACCATCGGCTGACCTATGGGGTTTTCAAAACTCTATAGACCTACTAAAACCCCATCGGTTGACTGATGGGTTACACTAGTGAGCTGGTGGATATTTTTTATCCATCCTAAGGTCAAGCCTCAAAACACCATTCTATCCTTCAGTTCTCAAACCCTTTTCACTCAAAACCTACCTCTTAACAACCCATATCAGAGAATAACCAAAAGAGGAACAAAAGATTTTATGACTCTAACATCTCATATATATTAAAACAAAGAGAGGATATTAAAGAAAGGTGCACCAAATAAGACTAATTTATAATATAAGGTGGGGTTAGGTCAAAATACACTCAAAAAATCAAATAAATATAAGGTTTTTATGATATAAGAAGCCTTATCCCCTAGTTTAACCCATTTAAACCCATTTTAACCTTTATCGTGTTAACTTAAAATTTTAACATGGTAACTTATTTGTATGATGAAAAATGAAATTATAATTAATTTTTTTATACATGTTGATTCCAAACATGGAATATATTTTATTATATCCAGTTTCTAAAGGTATTAGAAATTACTTTTAATATATGTACACAAAACAAAATGGAAAACATTTTTTTATAAAAAATTATTTTTAAGCATACAAATTAATTTACAGAAAAACCATGTATTGAATTGATCTCTATGAAATTTATTGGATTATGGATAAATAAATAATATTTTTATTACTTTCAAATAAATATAAAACCAGAATTATTATTATAAATAATTAAAGTAAAAGGACTGAAATAGTTTTTTATTGGAATAAAATATAAATTTGGTTCCAAAAAAGTGAAGCATGGGTTTATAAATTAAACATAATGGATTTAAATGATTTATTTTACTCCTTAAATACATATTTGGTCAATATAAACTTTTAATACTTTTTTTAATTCTTTCTTATATCAAAATGATTTCATAAAAGTTACAGTATTTGTAAAAATGATATTTTTCACTATTCATATAATAACCAACCATTTTTAAAAATAAAAAAAATTCATCCTAAGATAATTTTGACATACTGAATTTGAAAATGAAGTTTCTTTTTTCAGATTAAAATTCTAAAATTTTAGAAATAAACATATATAATATACAATAGATATAATATTTTAAACGAAACAGTACTACTCAACCATGGGATATTAATATAGTACTTCTTATAATTATTTAATTGATTTTATTAATTATATTTCATTTAATTATCTCATAATATATTTCAATTTCTATTATAAAAAATCATTATTCACTTTAGTTTGGTTTTGCGTGCATCATAAGATATCAAACACATTGAATTTATTGAAGATATATATATTCTAAAATCATGGGGTGTTGCCTACATTTATTATAAAAATGATCTCAAGGAAATTTTTTTTGATGGAAAAATTCCAAGAATGATGATAAATTTGAACTTAGAAAGTTTTCTAAGTATATAAAAAAATTATCAACATCATAACATTTGATGTTGTACAATTTAGGAGTTTGAATACTATATTTAAATAGTTTAACATTAGGAATACAATTCCTAGGTCTCACTATTATACAAACAAACTTTTTTCATAGATGTAACTTAGTGGGAGGGTTTTATCAGATAGTAACATAGAGATGTGGCAATAATTACATAGAGATATAACGATTTTAAAGAAAACCTTAAATGTTCAATAAATTTAAGGTTTATCTGGAAGCCTATAATATTTGATATGATTATATGGACACTTATGTATGATTTTTATAAGTATTCTTAAGTAAGTTTAAGAATATAAAATTTATCATGTTATATAAAAGGAAAAATCCACTTTTTTATTATTTCACATTGTTTGAAAATATAACATTAAGTGAAATCATAATTAACCTCTCAAAGTAAAACTCTGAGTTATCCTTAACCAATGGTCATTATGAAGTATTATAGGTTATTAAAAAGTGTTAACGTTATCATTAGTAGGATTTTCTATAGAGATATGTAATATGATCATGAGGCATAACAAGAGTTTTGTGTACTGGATAACACATCAAGTATACCACATAAAGTGTTATACACTCTGTTTTTGGTATTCTATGGGTGCATGTTTTATATTGAATATACATACCTAAGATTCCAAAGATACTAAGTATCATACTTTGATATTTTATTATGTGATCCTTGAGGCTTATATAATCAGAGGATGATTAGGTATGTTGTTGATCACATAATTTATTTAGGTTTAACCAAGATTGGATTTTTCCTCTAATATGATGAGTATGAAATATGTGACTTTGATTTATATATACTGATGAAGTGCATGCTCATACATGGATAAGGTACATGTGATGTGATTATCTATTTGGGTTAGGGTGATGTGATGTGATCATCCACTTAGATGGATGACATGTGATGCATTCATCTCCCCGGTTAGTCTATACTCAAAGAATCGAGAACATGTAAATTGACTATATGGGATTACAATATGATGTGAGCTATAATTTTCAACATTTAATTCCTTTTATTAATTGAGAATACCCCACATTATAGTTCAATTACCAAGTTAATATTAGTTTCTATTTACCTTATGAATCTAGAATTTAATTAGAAATTGGATTTAAATATGATGTTTCTTCTTGAATTACTAGGTCGGACTTCAATTATAGGAAAACATACTCCACTAAGAAAGAATATGAAATTTTATAGGTTAGAAAATTACAAAGTATAGGAGTGACCATGACATCAATAGTCAGTATTGTTACTATAGGTACTAACTATATGCTTCCCTTACATTAACCTACTATCAAAAAGTAGGCATGGTGACCGTTCCTTCTACGTACTGTGATCACTACTCATGGAAACCTACCCACCATAACGCACTACAATCTCATGGTAATTCTACCTACCATGCATGCCGGTGCTCAAAAAAGTTCTATAAAGATAGAAACCATCTGAATTCATAAAAAAAATTCATTTAATAGGCCACTATTCTCATGGTAGGCATACCTACTGTGATCCCTTCCTTTTCAGCCACAATCTCACGGAAAGCACACTGACTATGACCTTCATAATAAGAATGATTACCACAAGATTTTCCCACCTAACCTACCTTTCCTATACCTTCTAAGATACCATTAAATACCCCAATATTACACTTCCACTAAAGATAAAGATACCTCTTGAATAATGCTTGAAGGAGATCTATAAACTAGGTGCTGCACCAAAAATCACCACCATTATTTATTTTCCACCCCGAAGAGAGGCATGGTGCCACTTACCCTACTAATGAAACCTTCTACTGTGACCCCTAGATATGAGATAATGATAAAGTGAATCCACTCCAATAGGAGAATTAAAGTAGTATTCTACTCCAATTTGATCTTCGTACCAACTCAGAGAGAGATCTATCCAAGAATTCCATGAGCAAAGCCTCCCTACTTGTACAGCTTCTGAGGGAGCTTTGGAACTCCACTCTATTAAAAAGTAGGATTATTCTTTTCTACACTAGAGTCACCTGGAAAAGGAAAATTTTACTATGTGTTGGAAATAAAGGAAGTAGTGTCAAGTTGAGTTATTATGAGCCACTAGTGGGAGTTGGTTTTGAGAGTGAGGTAAGTAGTAAAAGTCATTCTGTTGAGAAGCAATAGTTCCACTGAAAAAGAAATGGTTGGCCTTCGACAACCAATGATGTAAGAATCAAGGTGCAGATACTGGAAGAAATGATGTCTCAAAAGTAAAATAATTCATCCCAGGATCTATTAAAAATAATCAGGTCCATAATTAAAATCCTGAGCCCATTTTACTTTACCTACTACTAAAAGTAACTGGATTAGTCCACCTTTAAAAATGATATTGATCTAGATCGTGGAATAGTATCAGTGTTTTACAAAATTAATACATACCCTTCCTTTTGGACGTGTATCAACTATCAATCTTAAAGAAAACCCAATCCCTACAGACATTCTATAATTCAATGATGAAGTATATTCCCATCACATGAGCAAAACCTTGAAAGTTGAGCACTATATAATAAGAAGAACTCACTCTAGAAGTGATATGGTATGAAATAATGGATTCAAATCTTGTTATTTAATTTCCATTTTTGTAATAATCCAGTTATGGAAAACTATAAAATCTATGGTTCAGTCAAGGAGAATCCCCTTACATCCCCTATTGATGAATTATGATCTGTAAACATTATTACTAACACCTCTATAGAAGTTAATGGGTATTTATTTGAGTTTTTTTTTCTAATTTAGATTTTAATTTCTTCTTCTTGTTCTCAACATTGAACACACAAGACACTTGGATTAAATCCACTATATGTGATATAAGACAGTGTGGGTAATTCAAGGTTAAATTGATATATCCAAATACCAGGCTAAGTAGGGGTGTGATATATAGTGATCATTTTATTTCTTTATCTGAACTAAAATTTCACGATTTAAGTAATCATTAGGATTCAATTGATGAGAGGGAGATTGGAAATAAAATAAATAATGATACAATAGGTTAACGAGGGGATAATCTAAGATTAGATAACTAAATCCTTAATTTAATTTTAAATTAGTCAAGTTTACTTACTATATCTTTAAAAAGTGAACCCAAAAAAACAAGATTTAAAAATACACATAACATTTTATTCTCTTGAGACAATCTTATTCCCAATTTTACGACATTTTTATCAGGTTCGAATATTGTTTTGTTGAGTTCCCCCTGACTTAAGTACATCAAAATTGGCTACATTTCCTAGGGGGACATTGTTTTTTTTTAAATTTTGTTTTAAAAAATGTTTTAAAATGACCAGATCTAGTTTTTCCAACCTCGCATGCTTTGATCTAGAGGTTGATAGAGCTGTGTTGGAAAGACACAGAATATTAAGAAACAGAAAACAAGAGGAAAGAGAGTTTTTCACCATTCCATTGGATGATTATCCATCCTTGGTTTCATCCTTCTAAAAAGATATAATAAAAAATGATGAGATAGAGGGTAATATTGATCATGTTAATAGAGCCCTGAGAGAAATCTATGCACCTAATTTTAATATTAATAATCGATAATTACAATTAAATGATAAAAAAGACTGTGAACTCAAAACTGGAATGATTGAAATACTACCTAAGTTTCCCAGGCTATCTGTTTAAGACCACAAAAGGAACTTAAGAGAATTTAAAGAAGTTTTCAATGGATTTATAACTAGAGGAGTCACTGAGGTACAAATATGCTAGAAGGATTTACCCTTATCACTTGAAGGAGAATAAAAGGAGTAGCTCTATAATCTTCATCCTTGAGAGGTAAACTCATGGGAGGATTTACAGAATATGTTTTTCTAGAAATTAATTCCATCTTCAAGGAGTTCCCAACTTTGAAAGGAAATTTATGGAATCAGACATTCAATTGGAGAAACTCTCTATGAATTATAGGAAAGGTTCAAGAAACTAACCAAATCCTTTCCACATTATCTATATAAATCAAATCACTTCTTGGTATTTTTCTACCAAGGATTTATGGATAATGATCAGAACCTACTTGATGTTTCTTCAAGAGGATCACTAATTGATAATTCAACAGCTGAGGTAAGATAACCCATCAAAAGAATCTCACAAAATCCCTAATAGTTTGGTACCAAAAATAAAACAAGAGAATTAAATATGGTAAAAATCTCTAACTCACCCCTATTAGAAAACAAAATTGAATAATTAACTTCAATTTGGAGATAATTAACAATGATCAAAGTAGAAGAGTCATCAACCACCACAACCCCAAGGACCTTCCAACTGTGTTATTCTTAGGAGAATTATACTAATGGATGACCTAAATTTCAAGGAACTAAAATTTGTGATGCCATGTTTTAGAGGAAATTATAGAATCAACCAACTGGAAATTAAGGATTTAGAGAATTTCCCACTTACTAATTTTGATATGGGACCCAACAAACTCAAAGACTACCATTTCAATAGGATTATCAACTACCTTTTCAACTACCTCCATTCTAGAGGTAAAATTTCCAACCTTTTACAAGTTTCCAACAAGTTCAACCATAGTAACCATATATAAAGGACACAATAAGATAGGTAATAGAATATAAAAATAGTCAATACACCACCCCCACCACTCATGGGTTAGAATTAAAATAATTAAAAGAATTAAAAGAATTAAAAGAACAATTCAGCCAGCTCATTCCCACCCTAAATAATATGGTAAATCAAGGTTCAAGTAATATTCCTACTCATACAATTCCAAAACCTAAGGGAAATATTAGTTACATTACATTTAGAGTGGAAAATAATTGAAATAGACCAAAGTATTACCCTTGGAAATTGAAACCAAAAGTAAAAACTAATAAGAATCTTCTTAATAAAAAGAAACTAAGGAGGAGGCATAAAAAAACCATAAAACGATAAAATAAAAAACATGGAAGATCCATAGAAACCCCACCTAACTTCACAATAATAAGGTAATAACCAAGAAGAACCAAGGAAGAATCAATACAACAATAGATGGTAAACGTTTTCAAAAAAGTGGAAATCAATATCCCCTTCTAGAATCCTTTCTCCAAATTCCAAGGTATGAAAAATTTATTAAGGAAATATGAACTAGTAAAATGATACTAAAAGAAAATGAAGAGGTATGACTTGGTAAGAATTTTTATTCTATTTTCACCCCTCAAATTCCCTAAAAATGTCAAGATCTAGGTACTTTTACTATTCCCTACATAAATGGTAAGATTAATTTTTCCAATAAATTATGTGACTTGGGTGATTAAATTAATGTAATGCCTTATTATATTTATTATTATTTATATATGGGATAACTTAAACCCACTATTTTAGTTATGATTATTTCCAACAGAGCAACTTTCTATTTGGTAGGGGTCATTGAGGATGTTCTGGTAAGTGTATAAGGTTACCCATTCCCTATTAACTTCTACATTCTCTACATAAAAGAAGGAAAAGGTAAAGATAATTCTCCCATTATTCTAGGAAAAATATTCTTAAATACTACTAAAACCATCATAAATGTCAATGAAGGCACCCTTCTGTGACATTTGTTGAGAATATATTAGATTTTAACATTGTGGATTCAATAAAACATCCACATGAAAAATATTCTATTTTCACCCTAAAACATTTTGAACTCCCCTATCCCTATAGAGAGGAAATTGAAATGTTTGGTGACATAACTAGACTTGAATAATCTTTAGAAAAACTCAAAATGTTGGAAAAATATGTTTTTGAAAATGAAATTAATCTGGAGAAAATTTAAACTATTGATAAATTTAAAGAAATTGATGAGAATTTTTTTGACGAGTTACTAAAATATGAAACCAACATTTATTAGTTACATGTTTATGTGGATAACATATAGAATGGTGAAATGGAACCATCTATAGAGAACCTATCTAATTTATAATTAAATTTCCTACTCTTGAATTAAAAATATTATTTCTTAAAAGAGGATAAGGAACTTCCGGTCATAATTTCCCACAACTTGGACCTTGACCATGAAAACCAACTCCTAAAAATACAGAAAAATATTATTAAGTCCATAGGATATACATTGGGAGATATTTCCGGAATTATCCCTACCACCTGTATGCACTAAGTTTTGTTGGAAGATGGGTTCAATTCAGTAAGACAATCCTAGAGAAGTATCAACCCAACCCTCCTAGAGGTGGTAAAAAAGGAAGAAGATAAACACTTAAAAGATGAAATAATATATCTATCCCAGATTCCCAATGGGTGAAACCCATTCAAATTGTTCCCAAGAAAAATTTCTACAGAATTGTTAAAAATGAAAAAATTAATTAGTACCCACCAAAATATAGAATAGTTATAGAGTTTGTATCAAATACAGGAGGTTAAATCATGTAACCAGGAAAAACCATTTCCTAATACCCTTTATAGACCAAATTCTAGAAATACTAGTTAATAAAGGAAATTACTGTTTCCTTGGTGTTTTTTCTATGTATTTTCATGTTCCCCTTTCTCTTTATGACTAAGAAAAGACCACCTTTACATGTACCTTTGATACATTTTCCTATAAAATGATACAATTTAGTTTATATAATGCCCTATGTACCTTTTAACACTGCATGCTAAGAATATTATTAGACCTAATTGAGAGTTTTTTAAAGGTATTCCTTGATGATTTTACTATGCATGGAACTTACTTTCAAAATTTTCTGGAGATTTTGGAAAAGGTTTTACAATGATTTATTGAAAAACAACTAGTTTTAAAATTTGAAAAATTCCATTTTATGGTTGAAAAAGGAAATTATTTCAGTCATATAATTTCAAAGTAAGTAATTGAAGTTGATAAAGCCAAAGTGAATTTAATTTCAACACTACCCTACCCCACCTCTTTTAGACACATTAAATCATTTTTTTGGGTGTGTTGGATTTTATATAAGGTTTATTAGCGACTTTAGAAAAATTGATTTTCCCATAAATAAATTACTCAAGAAAGATACTGATTTTTTATTTAATGATTCATGTAGTTTATATTTTGACAATTTGAAAGGCTATTTAACCACTAAACCCATCATCTTACCAGTAAACTAGAGTCACCCCTTTGAGATACTATGTGATGATTCTAATAGATCTGTAGGAGCTATACTTTCTCAAAAGATTGATAATATTCCATGAGTGACAACCTACATTTAAAAAACCCTAGAAACTTCCCAGATAAACTACATAACAACATGTTAAGAGTTTTTTTGTATTATTGTATCTTTAGAAAAATTCCACTCTTATCTCTTAAGAATTAGGGTAATTTTTTCTTCTGATCATATAGATTTAAGATATTTGATCAATAAGATTGATGCAAATCCTAGGATCTTTATATGGATGTTGTTTCTGCAAGATTTTGACCTCAAGATCATGGATAAGAATAGATTTGAAAATACAGTAGCTAACTAAATAAGTAGGATACCTCACACTATCTAGGTAGAACCTATTTAAAAAACTATTTTGGAAGATTCCTTCCCTATTGAGAAGATATACAAACTAACCCAAGTACCCTTTTACTCTTACCTAGTGAACTTTATGGTCATAAAAAGATACCATCTTTATTTTATAAGCATCAAATGACTAAATGAAAATATGAATCAAAACATTATGTTTGGGATGAACAATATTTTTGGAAAATTTTGAAATGTTAAAATAATTATAATATGCATTATTGAGGAATAAATACATTTTTTACTTTCTTTTTATCAGACACTTGCATGTGGAGGCCATTTTAGACCTCAAAGAACTACAATGAAAATTTTGGAAGATGGATTATTTTGGCCTTCCATATTTAAAAATTCTTATGTATTTTAAAAAAAAATCCCAAACTAATATTTTACTGTTGGAAATTCCATGAGACAAGAAATGTCCCAAAAACCTTTTATTTCTTGTGAAATATTTGATTTCCAGAGAATTGACTTCATGATACCATTTCCCTTGTCATTTGGGGTTTCTTATATCTTTTTGGAAGTAGACTATGTGTCTAAATGGATTAAGTCCAAAGCCCCCTGGGTTGATGACTATAATACTATAATTGAATTTATAAAATCAATCATATTTTTTAGGTTTAGAATAACTCAAACCATAATCAGTGACCAATGAACCCATTTATTCCACAAGAATATGGAGGCCCTTATGAGGAAATATGGAGTGCACCATATAGCCTCTACATCCTACCACCCACAAACAAATGGACTAGTAGAGGTATCCAACAGATAAGTAAAAAAGATCTTAGATAAGACAATACAAACCGACCACAAGGGCCAGAGTAAGAATATATAAGATGTACTTTGGGTATATAAAATTGCCTACAATACCACATTAAGTATGTCTCCTTACCAAATTGTTTATGGTAAACATTTCCAATTACCATTTTAACTAAAACACAAGGCCTAATGGGCTGTAAAATGAGTAAACCTGGAGTTTAGTATAGCTTAAGAACAAAGGAAACTATAATTAATGGATCTCAATGAATTAAGGAGAGATGAATATGATAACTTACTACCATATAAAGAGAAAACTAGATATTTCCATGAAAATTTGACCGAGAAAAGATAATTTCAAATTAGAGATAAAGTAATTCCATTTTCTTCTAGGATGAAACTTTTCCTAGGTAAGATTCATTCTAAATGGAGCAGACCATACACAATAATTAATAATTTTTTCTTTTAGAGTAGTTGAAATTAAAGGATAAGGTTCAAAGTAACCATTCAAGGTGAATGACAAAAAACGTAACATGATGAATTTTGGAAAGAACCTATAGAGAAGTCCCGACTCCTCTCTACTATTTAAAAATAAGTACTTCCAGGTTGTCTCTTTCCTTTATTTGGGTCTAGATGCTTATTTTGAGCTATATTTTTAAATAAATGAATATCAAAATTCAACTGGGATAGTGTTACAACCAAGTGATGGGGAAGAGATAAATAAGAATATTTAAATAAATAAAAACCATTTTTATTTAAAGTACAGTTCTATACATTATTCTTTTATATTTTTTTCAATTTTAAATTTTCACACTTTTCTTGAACCTCATTTCTTCCCTACCTAGTTTGAAAATACCATATTGGAATTAAAGTAATTCATGGTTTATGAAATTTTAGTACCTTAAGTTATTGTTGAGTAGGTTAACAAATGACTTTATAAAAGTTTGGTTTTAGAATTAGTGTATGGTGTGTGAGTGAAAATATTTGTACAGAATCAATTTTATAACTTCAATTCACTGGAATTTTAAACTTTATCTAAGGAAACTTGAACTCTATGAGAAACAATACCTTAGGGAGACAACATTAATGAAAATGATATAAGTCCTTTGAACTTGGAATAAAAATGGATAATTAGAAACCCATAATGGATCTTTGAGACAAGGTAATTGGGTGTGTTTCTATAAATAAATGAAACAATATCAATAACTATTATGCACAATTCTTTGCACATAATTATGGATGGGAAAAATAAATTCAATAGTGACTTGTCATAAAATGAGTCCATTTATGTGAGGAGAATATTGAAACCATAGAAATAGGGATACTATACTTATAACACATTCATTTAAGTTGAATCAATAATGTTGAAAATCAAACTTTGTTTTGAGGAAATTTAGAAATAATGATAAATTTATGTGTTTTTTGTTAAAATTTTGATTCAACTTAAATCTAATTCAATCCACTCATGAATTGAAATGTTAAATGAATGAAATTGCATAAATATTTTGACTCATATAAAAGGCATGATAAATTTAATAGTTTATGAGTCTCTATTTTCTCTTCTATGGCTGGTAATTTAGATATAGGTAGAGTAAATTTCTTTCTTTTTGAATAAATTTAATTTATTATTTCTTAGGTGTGCAATAGTCTAAGTGTGGGGGAGTAATGTGAACTGAAATTTTTAAAATTTAATACCTTTTATTCATTTAAAATACCCTACATTGTAGTTCAATTACTAGGTTAATATTAGTTTTTATTGAACTTCTGAAATCAGAACTTAATTATAAATTGGCTTTAAATATGTTGTTTCTTCTCGAATTATTATAATGCACTTTAATTATAGGAAAAAGTACTTCACTAAGAAATAGTATGGAAATTTTCAAGTTAGAAATTACAAAGGCAAGGAGTCCATGACATCTAGGCTCACTATGCTTACCACAAGTACTAACTGTATGCTTCCCCTACATGAACCTACGATCACACGGTATACATGGTGATTATGCCTTCAACCTACTATGAGCACTACTCACGGTAACCTTCCCACATTACCGAACCACCATATCATGGTAAGTCTACCTACTATGCATGATATCAGTTGACTCTGTGCACAAAAAAATTCTAAAAAGGAAGAAATAAACTGACCACATGAAAAAATTCATTTACCATTCCATCATTCTAATAGTAGTCATACCTACCATATTCCCTTCCTTTTTAACCACCATATCACGGTAAGAACACTTACTGTGACCTTTATAGTAATCATTATTACCAAAAGCTTTTACCACCCACCCTAATATGCCTATACCTTCTAAGATACCATTATAGACCCCAAGACTCCACTTCATCTAAAGAGAAAGATCCCTGTTGACTAATTCTTGAAGGAGATACATGAACTAGGTGTTGCTCTAAAAATTGCCACCACAATTTATCTGCCACCCCAAAGAGAAACATGGCACCACCTATCCCGCCAATTACACCTTTATCTATAACTCTTGGATATGAGACAATGACATAGTGAATCCACTCTACTATGAGAATCAGGGTAGTACTTCACTCCAATTTGAGGTTTTCACCAACTTAGGGAGATATCCAACTGAGCACACCACAAGAAAAGCTACCCCACCTATACAAATTCTTAGAGAGATCTAGAACTTCACTCTTTTTCAAAGGAGAATGATAATTTGAAACACCAGAGCCATGAAAAAAAGGACCATGCTCCCATAAGTTGGAAATAAAGGAAGCAACATCGAGTTGAATTTTTACAAAGCCCTCTCACTATTAAATAGATCCATGGAGGGTGTCAGTTTTGAGAATGAGGTAATCATGAAAATACATTCCATTGAGAATCTTTAGTGCCAATGATAAATAAATGGTTGGAGATCACCAACTAATAATGGAATAATATGAGTGTAGATACTAGCATACATGAATTCACATGAGTAAAATAATTCATCCCTGGAACTATTTAAAATAACCGAGTCCACAATTAAAATACTAGGCCCATTTTCCTTTACCCACTACTACGAAGCACTAGATCAGTCCACATTTAAAAATTATATTGGGCTATATTGTGGAAGTGTATTTATGCCATAAAAAAGTCATCTAGACCCAACCTTCTATATGTAACACCCCAATCTTCCACGGTACACTTCTTTTTGAATAATACAATAACGTGTGTTGTACGCAACACTGAGTTCAAGTACACCACGACTTACAAAACTAGTCGTTCAAAAGAGGTTATGAATAGTATTAACTGAATTTTAAATATTATATTATCCTTATAATTTTAATCCATATTATGAGTTTCTAAGACATGATTTATGAACAAATTCATTTTTTTCAGATAAAAGAAGTATTTTTCAAAAAATGAAATTTTACAGCCTTTTAATGGCAGAGCCTTTTTAAAACCAATATTTGAAACTTTTATATATTCAATTTGAAAAAATGAAATTATTCTTTAGAATAGGGAAATAATAATTTAGTATCAATAATGTTTTGGTGTCTTTCTGATAACTTTCATATTTGTGTGAATAGTGAAAAATACTATATTTTAACTGAAAACAACTTTTTTAATCAAAATAATTTATATTGTTAAATTATACATTTTAATGTTTTGGAAGTATAAATAGATTATATTTTTACTATTTAATCTAATGATGGTCATTTTAAGTAATTTCACTTTGATATTGGACATAAACAAATGTCAAACTTTTGATAGTTATTATTTCTTAAAAATACGCCTTTTGGTTTCGAAAGCGGGAATCAATTTTAAATTAATAAATGAAACTTTTATGATTTGAATTTGGTAAAATAGACTTCATTTTTGGGTTCGGAATAACGAAAGTATCCTAGGGGGGAATTTTGGTACTTTTCGGATAACTTGTATATTTTGATGAATAGTAAAAAATTACTAAATTGTAATTAAAAACAACTTTTTTAATCAAAATAATTAATAGTGATAAATTATTAATTTGAGTGGTTTTAAATTATATTTAAAATATATTTTTACCATGTAATACAATGTGTGTCATTGAACATAATTTCACATTTAAACCAGACATAAACAAGTGCCAATCTTTTGATAGTTATTATCTCTTAAAAACACGCTTTTTGTTTTAACAACGGGAATTAATTTCTGCCACTTCTGTATTTTGAATTTGGAAAAATGGATTCCATATTTTGAATCAGGATGTTCAAATTGTGTAAATAGGTAACTTTTATTTTTAGACATTTTGGATAATTACTTCGGTAAATATTTTATTTACCATGGTTAAAGGGTAAATCCAGTAAACAAGGGTTATAAAAAAATTTATTTTAATAATACTAAATTAACCTAAAACGTGTCTTAACCCTATTGGTTGATACATGGTCGACCATGAGCATCTTTGGGTCGATTTTGGGACCCCATGAATCCACTTGTAAGTGATAGGGACACTTTATTTTAATTAAGTTAAAATGAATACAAAAATGACACAAGCATATATCTTTTAGCAAAACAATTGTTACATAGGGTTATATATGTTGGATTTTAGACTATAAATATTCATTAGAAATCTAAAAAGATTTAATACATAATGATATTTTATTTATAATTTTTAGAGATTAAATAATATAATTTATTTATGACACAATGATGATGTAGTAATTACCATAATAGTGAAAAATTAGAATAATTGATATTATAAATACCCAAATAAATATAATTTGAAACTTTTAATGAATTAAACTAATTTTATAGAATACTATGACATATTATTATTGATTAAATTTACTTTTTTAGAAGTAATAATTTTATTATGAGTTTCACAAAAATCAACTATTGAATAGTGTCAAAATTGACATAAAAGAGTTTTTAAAACAAATATTATATTATTAATTGATATTAAATTCATAAAAATCTAAGGTTTGGCAAAGAGACTTATATCATGATAGTTGTATCATTAATGGAACACTTGGGGGTCTCTTGGATGTATATGGTATGTTTGTTAACCATATAATATAAAAATACAAAGAGACATTTTAAAAGTGAAACTAATTAACTTAGAGTTAATAATTAAGGATAAGGTTAATATAAGTACCCAAACCTGTATAAATTATATTTGTTGAGTGGTTTTAGAGCTATCCCCACTTTTACCTTTTAATAATCAACTTTGGAGCCATTATAAACCGAATATGAATTTATTATAAATTAATATTTCTATCTTTTCCAAAGGTGCCCCTCACCCTCTTATAAAAGGGAACTCCTCCTTCTCATTTCTTCACACCTTCAAAGCCTTTTTGGTTCGGCCAACCCCTGCCCAAATACTCTCTAAACTTCCCTCAATACAACCTAGAGGCCTTAGTTTTATCAGAAAGCCAACCTAAGGATCCCTTTTGATCAAATCAAAAGGAAGAACCCGAAGAAGAGGTAATGTTTTCACCACCCCTTTTCAAGTTCCTTTCTTCTTCCACTTCTTCTTTCTTTGTTATTACCATTCTAAAATAATAACTCCAGTATCTTATATATACTGTGATGTTATTATAAATATGGTACAACTATATTCAGTATTATATCCACCCTTTGAATAACATGTCACCATACGTGCGTACGTACGACTTACCATCTCCACGTCGTGGTGTAATTGTTATTCAATATATTATTATTTGGGTGGGTATAATAATGACGTGTAACTTATTTAAATAATAAATATAACATGATAATTATTCTGTATATATGATATACCATACAATTATATATTATTTTAATATCAAAAGAATGATATTGTCGCTCGTGCGTACGTACGGACTACCGTCTCCACGAACGCGATGAGATTCATTCTCTATCGTACCCATTCAAGTATAATTATCATTTGATGATTTAAAATTAATGTTTAAGAACATGATATAATTCTGTATATGAATAAGATACAACCTATCCATGACAAACATGGCTTACGTAACAAAACATATAAAAGAAAACGAGTAAGTTAACACCCAAAACGACGACAATTCTAAGATATTATTAACAAAGCAACGTTAAAAGATCATATATGATATCATATTAATGTATATGATTCATGAATACTTTAATAACAATTATTTCAACATTATACATGAGGTTAAACTACCCCCAACCAAGGAAAAGTACAAGGTAAGGGGTTTCTTAACTCACTCTTAATTTCGTGAGAATTCCATTGTTCACCACTTAATTATTGCATGTGGTGTATGTGTACTTCCCATGATTGTATTCATTGTGTAATATAATATAATGTTTTGGTATTTACATCATCATTGTATGATCCTTCTTTCATGGGTTTATGTTTCGTATGCTACCTAATCGATAAGGGAATTCCAAATTTCAATTTCCACTCATTTGGCTTCACGCATATTAAATTGATTATATTACCCCAAGATTATGTGTGGAATCACTATTAATTTGATTATGTCATAATTTCCACTCCCCTTCCTGTGGATATACATTTGATACACATAATCACTCCATTGATAATTTATCAAGTCATCGATATGAATTTGATAAGAGTAATTTTAACTCATTCTCCATTTGTTGAGTTAAACATCCAATTCATTGGTGTTGTTTTTACAAGATTATGTGTGAATGTACTTTGATTGTTTTACACTGAATATCCAATAATATTTAGTGTATTTATATTTGTCACACATAACTATGTCGTTGATTTATCCTTAATCTAAGGATACATCCTTTATGAGAGATTTCATCTCAATTTACATTCCATTGAGACTTCTTTGTTGTTATACACCAAATCACTTTTATGTGGTGTATATAATGTACTTTGACATAGTATATCACGAATTAATTTATTCTCATGATATTACAATGTTTTGATTACCTCAATTATTTGTATTAAAGTGTCTCTATTTTGGTTAGAAGCTCTAACTAAAATACCATTTTTAAATGTTTTAAAGACTTATTCTTCTAAATCTTGCTCATTAATGTCCAAGTTTTAAAAATGGTTTTAAGGATTTATTTATATGGACATTAATGTTTTAAAATTAAAACTCCTTTTAAAAGTTTCAAAGTGGTATGGGACACTTTGATTCAAAAAATCTATTTTTAAATGGCTTCTTGACAAATAGTGTGACTTTTAAATGATTTCAAGAAAAAGGGGGATATTTCTCTCAAATAGTTTTGATGATTATTTTCATCTATGTCAACATCCTTAATTATTCTTGATTGAGGTTAATGTGATACAATACAATCATCCATATTGTATCAAATGAGTTATGTTTGACTGTGGATGTGCTATTTTTATACCATTCATGGGTTGTAGTTAAAGTATTGACATTTCGTATGCTAGTTTTAATACGAATGTTTATGTTATGTTTAAACCTATTCATATGAGGAATGCATTGGACTTATTAAGTGACGGGTGGAGCCCGCTATAGCTCCTCAATGCATCGGTAGGTCTAATGAGACAAACTAGTGTCTTGGAACAAGGCCTTGGCAAAATCTTATTTGTAGTCTTGGCACGAAGCCTTGGCTATGTGGTTATGATAGTCTAGAATTATGCATTATATCATTATGAAAGTGGTTATTGATATTTCATGTGATCATTCGACTAGTAGAATATCCATGTGAGTAAGTAAATGGCATTATTTTATTTTATCTTTTCCATTTTATGCTGAAGTTCAAGTTTAAAAGGCTTTCATTTTAGTTATAAACTACTTTAAGTGTTTATGCTTATCTATGAAAGCTTATGCTATAATGTTATCCCTACTGAGCATCTAAGCTCACCCCTTTCAATGTTTTATTTTTCCCAGGATTATGAAGAAGTAATTTATGAATGACCTACAGGGATAGTATGAGGGGATATGAAGACAAGATGTTGTTGTAGTTTTTTTACCTTATGATGTAAGGTAAGACTTATGAATATATCTAGTGTTTCCAAGACTACTAAACTAATCAGTCTTTCGAGACTTGATACTTTGTGATCATGCCAATGTTATGTAATAATGCACCGACTCTGGGTATCTAGGGTCTGGGCGTTACAGTTGGCATCAGAGGAAGTTTAGTACAAACCTTGGAAGCTAGATTTAGATAAACTCTGATTAGAGAATTTAGAACTAAGATGAACTTTGAGGATTAGTATAGAATAACTTCCTAGAATTTTGGTATTGTAGAGATTTTGTGAGTTTTCCGAGAAATACATCCCTATCTGGATACGAGCAGGTAGAGGCGGCTCTGGCACAGATGTACCTAGGGTTAAAACCCGAAAACACCGCTTTGAGCTAGACTCGAACGGGAACTGGTGCATGACAACGGGCCTTGCTGCACTCTTGGTTACGACACTCCCGGGGGATATGCTTAGGATAATTTACATTTTCTTTACAAACCGATTTAAAGTATTATATATATAATATGAGATTAAATGACCTTGGTTAATCCTAATGTGTTTCAAATTGAGAATATGGTGACATGTTAATCTCTAAATGATTGTATGACTAATATTACTCACACAATGCTTTCTGGTTTTAGTCAATGGCTGGATTCCAAGGAAGTCATAGTGACTTTGAGAATGATGTACAAGGTGGGAACGATGGTGGAAATGAGCAACAAAATGGAATTTTGATAGGC
This sequence comes from Viscum album, assembly GCA_963277665.1. NCBI lineage: Eukaryota > Viridiplantae > Streptophyta > Magnoliopsida > Santalales > Viscaceae > Viscum > Viscum album. The sequence goes on along the minus strand of OY728158.1, from coordinate 424,288,001 downwards.
GTAAAAGATATCGTCTTTATGCCAAATCAATTTTCCAAAAATATGATCAACAATATATATATTAACCGATTACCGGACTCAAAAAAGACGAGAAAGGTGATGAATGATAAGAGATCCAGTAGTGGAGACCATGGAGAAAGGAATCCTCAATTTCCATCATGCATGAAATGTGGAAGGATACACCCAGGAAAGTGTCTCAATGGGACAAAGAAATGCTTTACGTGCGGGAAGGAAGGACATAAAGTGAAGAATTGCCGAAGAAAAATGAAGAGTACTATGGAAGAAGATAAAAATGGTCCCAAGAGTCCATTTAGAGTCATTTTCCGTAAATGTAGGGGACCTGGCCATTACCCAAGTGAATGCCCTATTCTATAGGATATTTTCTTGGTCAAAGAAGAAGCTATGTGGAAATAAATGGTTGGAGAAATGTTTAAAAAGTATGAGTGCTCCTTGTTGATGGGTTTACTTTGGAATAATTTTATCTTGTATTTGTAACCCCGCAGTTTTCCATGTGACAATGATATTTGAGGAAGAATTATCTTTTCTCTTGTGGATATAGTTATAAATAACCATTTGGTTTTATATGATCATTGGGTTTGAGGCAATTACAAATTATTATAATTTGGGATGAAAATTCAAGGTATGAGATAACATTTGTGGTTAAATTATTTTATGGTTATTTTGAGGAATTTATCTCATCTTGGTAATGTTATAAAATATAGTTTTTGAAAAAGGACAACACGTAGACCATGTGACAACCCGTCGCGTCGGACAAAGCTGTGGGAATCATACCCACAACCAAAGTGCAATTGAGATTTATCTCCTACCACTGGACTACATGAAGTCCCTGGTTAGTGTGACTATTATTTTTAGTTAAATGATTTTATTGATCAATAATAATTTGATTTGGGATCTTATGTCTTACCAAATGAATACCCTGAGTATAGGAAAATGATTTGGTGATTAAGTGATAAATGTTATTTTGGAAGTTGTTCGCTTTGCTGAGAACACTATATGCCAAAGGAAAATAGAGTAGTATGGGATTTCATTTGAGGAGTAATGGTGGATTTTTATCTATGTTTTTATTGTGGATTTATAATGATTTGGTTTATTTATGGAAATGATTAGGTTAATTACTTTTAAGTATGTGAATTTAAGAGTAATTAATGTCATTTGGAGATACAATTTAACATGGGAGACTACATAATCAAATTATTCTATGTTTTGGGTTTCAATATTAGTTTGGATTATATTGAAGGATTTTAAGGACAATTGATTATTGAATGGTATTTATTTAACTTTGGGGTATTATTGGTTTAATTTTAGAAATTAAGATTAGTGTTTATTTCTCTCAAGGAATATCCTTTTGGGGAATCATTAGATCTTATACTAACCATTTTGGTTTTGATTAATCTCTAAAGACAATATAAATATATAGTTTATCCTACATGGATCATGTGATTCTATAGAAGTTTATTCTAGCTCTTCCAGTGTGACCAAGTCTTCTTGAATACTCATCGTTTAAAAAAAATGAGTTAGTGGTGGAAATTTATTAAAGAATGAAACTCTACTTAAAAAGTAAGTATATATCTTTATATTCTTAATCAATATCATAAATGAATTCCTCATCATTATGTAATGTAACTTAAAACAAAAAATGTTGTCCGTTTACTTTTCCTACTAAGAGATTAATGATCGTTTGTCCCAACACAAGTTTGTGGTTTTATTATTGTTAACTTTATCCTGATCATGATTTCTATCCCTCTCCATCAGAACATGACACTTAGTTTATCATCCATATCCATGTTTTCCTATATTGAATCCGAGTATGGGTTATCATGGTTGACCTTTATACCTCTCTTTCTTTCTTTTAAAGTGATAGTTTTATTGAATCTTTTTCTGATGTGGGACTTTCCATTATATTCTCAGGCCCAATTTTTTTAAAATTGAGAGCACGCAATTTATTGAAGGAGGGGTGAATGTAACACCCCAATCTTCCACAGTACACTTCTCTTTGAATAATACAATAGCGTGTACACGCAACACTGAGTTCAAGTACACCACGACTTACCAAACTAGTCGTTCAAAAGAGGTTATGAATAGTATTAAATGAATTTTATATATTATATTATCCTTATAATTTTAATCCATATTATGAGTTTCTAAGACATGATTTATGAACAAATTCATTTTTTTCAGATAAAATAAGTATTTTTCAAAAAATGAAATTTTACCGCCTTTTAATGGCGAAGCCTTTTTAAAACCAATATTTGAAACTTTTATATATTCAATTTGACAAAATGAAATTATTCTTTAGACTCGGGACATAATAATTTAGTATCAATAGTGTTTTGGTGTCTTTCTGATAACTTTCATATTTGTGTGAATAGTGAAAAATACTATATTTTAACTGAAAACAACTTTTTTAATAAAAATAATTTATATTGTTAAATTATACATTTTAATGTTTTGGAAGTATAGATAGATTATATTTTTATTATTTAATCTAATTATGGTCATTTTAAGTAATTTCACTTTGATATTGGACATAAACAAATGTCAAACTTTTGATAGTTATTATTTCTTAAAAATACGCCTTTTGGTTTCGAAAGCGGGAATCAATTTTAAATTAATAAATGCAACTTTTATGTTTTGAATTTGGTAAAATAGACTTCATTTTTGGGTTCGGAATAACGAAATTATCCTAGGGGGGAATTTTGGTACTTTTCGGATAAATTGTATATTTTGATGAATAGTAAAAAATTACTAAATTTTAATTAAAAACAACTTTTTTAATCGAAATAATTAATAGTGATAAATTATGAATTTGAGTGGTTTTAAATTATATTTAAAATATATTTTTACCATGTAATACAATGTGTATCATTGAACATAATTTCAAATTTAAACCAGACATAAACAAGTTCCAATCTTTTGATAGTTATTATCTCTTAAAAACACGCTTTTTTGTTTTAACAACGGGAATTAATTTTAAATTAATTTCTGCCACTTCTGTATTTTGAATTTGGAAAAATGGATTCCATATTTGGAATCAGGATGTTCAAATTGTGTAAATAGGTAACTTTTATTTTTAGACATTTTGGATAATTATTTAGGTAAATATTTTATTTACCATGGTTAAAGGGTAAATCCGGTAAACAAGAGTTAAAAAAATAATATTATAATAATACTAAATTACCCTAAAATGTGTCTTAACCCTATTGGTTGATACATGGTCGACCATGGGCATCTTTGGGTCGATTTTGGGACCCCATGAATCCACTTGTAAGTGATAGGGACACTTTATTTTAATTAAGTAAAAATGAATACAAAAATGACACAAGCATATATCTTTTAGAAAAACAATTGTTACATAGGGTTATATATGTTGTATTTTAGACTATAAATATTCATTAGAAATATAAAATGATTTCCTACATAATTATATTTTATTTTCAACTTTTAGAGATTAAATAATTTAATTTATTTGTGACACAATGATGATGCAGTAATTACCATAATAGTGAAAAATTAGAATAATTGATATTATAAATACCCAAATAAATATAATTTGAAACTTTTAACGAATTACAATAATTTTATAGAATACTATGACATATTAGTATTTTTTTAATTGACTTTTTTCGAAGTAATCATTATATTATGAGTTTCACAAAAATAAACTATTGAATAGTGTCAAAATTGACATAAAAGAGTTTTTAAAACAAATATTATATTATTAATTGATATTAAATTCCTAAAAATCTAATATTCGGACAAGAGACTTATATAATGATATTTTTATCATTAATGGACCACTTGGGGGTCTCTAGGATTTATATAGTAAGTTTATTGACCATATAATATAAAAATACAAAGAGACATTGTAAAAGTGAAACTAATTAACTTAGAGTTAATACTTAAAGATAAGGTTAATATAAGTACCCAAACCTGTATAAATTCTATTTTTTGAGTGGTTTTAGACCTATCCCCACCGTAACCTTTGAATAATAAATTTTGGAGCCATTACAAACCGAATATGAATTTATTATAAATTAATATTTCTAGCTTTTCCGAAGGTGCCCCTCACCCCTCTTATAAAAGGACACTCCTCCTTCTTATTTCTTCAGAACTTCAAATACTTTTTGGTTCGGACAAACCCTGCCCAAATACCCTCTCAAATTAGCTCAATACAACCTAGAGGCCTTAGTTTAATCAGAAATCCAACCTAAGGAGCCCTTTTTATCAAATCAAAAGGAAGAACCCGAAGAAGAGGTAATGTTTTCACCACCCCTTTTCAAGTTCCTTTCTTCTTCCACTTCTTCTTTCATTGTTATTACCATTCTAAAATAATTACTCCAGTATCTTATATATACTGTGATTTTATTATAAATATGGTACAACCATATTCAGTATTCTATCCACCCTTTGAATAACATGTCACCATACGTGCGTACGTACGACTTACCGTCTCCACGTCGTGGTGTAATTGTTATTCAATATATTATTATTTGGGTGGGTATAATAATGATGTTTAACTCATTTAAATAATAAATATAGCATGATAATTATTCTGTATATATGATATACCATCCAATTATATATTATTTTAATATCAAAAGAATGATATTGTCGCTCGTGCGTACGTACGGACTACCGTCTCCACGAACGCGATGAGATTCATTCTCTATCGTACCCATTCAAGTATAATTATCATTTGATGATTTAAAAATAATGTTTAAGAACATGATATAATTCTGGATATGAATAATATACAACCTATCCATGACAAACATGGCTTACGTAACAAAACATATAAAAGAAAACGAGTAAGTTAACACCCGAAACGACGACAATTCTAAGATATTATTAACAAAGAAATGTTAAAAGATCATAGATGATATCATATTATTGTATATGATTCATGAATAATTTAATAACAATTATTTCAACATTATACAGGAGGTTAACCTACCCCCAACCAAGGAAAAGTACAAGGTAATGGGTTTCTTAACTCACTCTTAATTTCATGAGAATTCTATTATTCACCACTTAATTATTGCATGTGGTTTATATGTACTGCCCATGATTGTATTCATTGTGTAATATACTCTAATTTTTGGGTATTTACATCATCATTGTATGATCCTTCTTTCATGGGTGTATGTTTCGTATGCTACCTAATCTATAAGGGAATTCCAAATTTCAATTTCCACTCATTTGACTTTACGCATATTTCATTGATTATATTACCCCAAGATTATGTGTGGAATCACTATTCATTTGATTATGTCATAATTTCCACTCCCCTTCCTGTGGATATAAATTTGATACACATAATCAATCCATTGATAATTTCTCAAGTCATCGATATGAATTTGATAGGAGTAATTTTAACTCATTATCCATTTGTTGAGTTAAACATCCAATTCATTGGTGTTGTTTTTACAAGATTATGTGTGAATTTACTTCGATTGTTTTACACTGAATATCCAATCATATTTAGTGTATTTATATTTGTCACACATAACTATGTCGTTGATTTATCCTTAATCTAAGGATACGACCTTTATGAGAGATTTCATCTCAATTTACATTCTATTGAGACTTCTTTGTTGTTATACACCAAATCACTTTTATGTGGTGTATATAGTGTACTTTGACATAGTATATCATGAATTCCTTTATTCTCATGATATTATAATGTTTTGATTACCTCAATTATTTGTATTCAAGTGTCTCTCTTTTGGTTAGAAACTCTAACTAAAATACCATTTTTAAATGTTTTAAAGACTTATTCTTCTAAATCTTGCTCATTAATGTCCATGTTTTAAAAATGGTTTTAATGATTTATTTATATGGAAATTAATGTTTTAAAATTAAAACTCCTTTTGAAAGTTTCAAAGTGGTATGGGACACTTTGATTCAAAAAAACTATTTTTAAATGGCTTCTTGACAAATAGTGTGACTTTTAAATGATTTCAAGAAAAAGGGGATATTTCTCTCAAATAGTTTTGATGATTATTTTCATCTATGTCAACATACTTCATTATTATTGATTGAGGTTAATGTGATACAATACAATCTTCCATATTGTATCAAATGAGTTATGTTTGACTGTGGATGTGCTATTTTTATACCATTCATGGTTTGTAGTTAAAGTATTGACATTTCGTATGCTAGTTTTAATACGAATGTTTATGTTATGTTTAAACCTATTCATATGAGGAATGCATTGGACTTATTAAGTGACGGGTGGAGCCCACTATAGCTCCTCGATGCATCGGTAGGTCTCATGAGACAAACTAGTGTCTTGGCATAAGGCCTTGGCAAAATCTTATTTGTAGTCTTGGCACGAGGCCTGAGCTATGTGGTTATGATAGTCTGGAATTATGCATTCCATCATTATGAAAGTGGTTATTGATATTTCATGTGATCATTCGACTAGTAGAATATCCATTTGAGTAAGTAAATGGCATTATTTTATTTTATCTTTGCAATTTTATGCTGAAGTTCAAGTTTAAAAGGCTTTCATTTTAGTTATAAACTGCCTTAAGTGTTTACGCTTATCTATGAAATCTTTTTCTATAATGTTATCCTTACTGAGCATCTGAGCTCACCCCTTTAAATGTTTTATTTTTCCCAGGATTTTGAAGAAGTAATTTATGAATGACCTGCAGGGATAGTATGAGGGGATATGAAGACAAGATGTTGTTGTAGTTCTTTTTACCTTATGATGTAATGTAAGACTTATGAATATATCTAGTGTTTCCAAGACTACTAAACTAATCGGTCTTTCGAGACTTGATCCTTTGTGATCATGCCAATGTTATGTAATAATGCACCGACTCTAGGTATCTAGGGTCGGGGCGTTACACTAGACATGTTTCAACCATCGAGCTTAAAGAAAAACTACTCCCTGTAGACATCCCATAATTAAATGAAGAAGTATGTTCCCCTCACATGAGAAAAACCTAGTCAATTGAGTAGTATATAAGAGGAAGAACTTACTTTGTAAGGGATATGGGAAGCACCATCATCTACATATCTTGTTATTTAATTTCTCTTTTTGTAATACTATAGCAATGTCACACTAGACCCACTATGGTTCAACCAATGATAATCCCATTACCCTCACTATCAATGAATTTTGCTATTTCAATATTATTACTAACTACTCTATAGAAGTTAATGGTTTTTTAGAATAGGTTTCTTCTAATTTATCTTTTAATTTATTCTACTTGTACCTTATTGTTATTTTCATTGCACACACAATCCACTTGGATTAAATCCACTGCACGTGATAGCAGATAGTGGTGGTATTTCAAGGGTAAATAGAGATATTCAAATACCAGTCTAAGAAAGGGTGGGATATATAGTGATAATTTTGTTTCTTTATCTGAATCTAAATTTCCAGATACAAGTACTCAGTAGGATTCAATCAATGAGAGTGAGATTAGAAACCAAATAAATAATGATTCAATGGGTGAATGAAGGAATAATACATGTCTGGACCACTAAATACTTAATTGACTTTTAAGAAAACCAAGTTTACTTAATATCTATTAAAAAAGTGAACCCAAAAAATAATATATAAATATATACACAATACTACCTTCTCGGGAGACAATCCGAGTCCCACTTTTACTACATTTTTCTCAAGTTTAAATATTGTTTTACCGTGTTCCCCATGACATGAATGCATTAAAATAATCTATGTCCCATAGACATTTGATTTAAAAAAAATGGATCATATGAAAATGAATGCTTGTATATGATATAGTTGGTGTACATAAGTATAGAGATACATGTTTTTGATAGAGATCACACCAGATCCATTTATAGCTTGAGTAACACCAATGATTTTCTAGATAAAACTCTTGAAATAAATTTATTAATTTGGGAATTAATATTTATTTTTAATGCTACTAAACCCCATTGGTTCACAATTTAGTTGATTGATTGAGGATTGATTTTTAAAAAAATGATAGAGTTACTCTAAAAGTGTTTAAAGTTTATCTAAAAGGAGTTTTGGATAGATAATCATAAGGTGTTTCATATTATATGATATATGGTGAAATTAGAGATAATATTAAAAAAGTGTTTTAAAATATATCCAAAAGGTGTTTTGGATATGGTTTCTAAAGTTATTGTATATGATATAATTCAAGTTAAAATAGAACAAAGTTTATGAGGCTTTAGTGTAAGTGGTTGATTTATGGATATATTCTCTAAAGACAATATACATTTAATTTATTTCAGACCATATCATATGGTGTGATATGGATGTGTTTTAGGTTTTGATATACATGTTGAAAATAGAATGTATTATTCCTTTGGGGAATATCATTTATTATAACATGAAGATATCATAATGATATTACCCTGGATAGTTTTATTTTTCCATATGTCCATATTTCAAGGTGGTGGTATTTGAAGAATCATACTGTGTAAGGACCACTTAAGGATATTATAAACATTGAGGTGGGGTGGGGGGAGGGGGGGTATGAATTAGTACTGGGGATTTTTAAAGTAAATATAAATTTTTATCCCTTAACCTATTAGAAATGTTAGGAGATTGATTCTATTATTCCCTCTTAATTATCATATGCAAGTATATGAAAATAAGTAATGAAAGACACATAATATTTTTACAAGGTTCACTACTCAATAATAGTAGCTAGTCCTTGTCGAGTAAGGTAATGACCAGCAAACAGATTATCCACTATAATGAGACACTAAATATAATGGCTGTCCAAAAAACAATATTTATCCCAATAATATATCCCTACATTTTAGGAGAGAGAATAAGAAAAGATCCTTATTCTCTAGATTGGTGAATTCCTACTCTAATCATAGTTCCTTACAGGATCTTTATTTTTCTAGTGCAGAGAGTCTCTGACTTATTCTTTAGATAATTTGTAAAATTAAAAAATTATTCCACTAGTGTGAGTTCTATTTAATGTCATAGTTATTATTTATTCTTATTCCACTTATCTTACTTATATAGAATCATGAAAGAAAATATTCTTATTATTCACAGTAGAAAACAGAAAGTTTCACTTAAATTTTGTTTTTTCCTTCATCTGGAACCTTTCCTTCCAATTATTCACTTCTCTATTTGGTAACTATTCATCTAAACCTTATATATCCAATACTTCCTATCTGATACTATTTATCCAATAATTTTATTTTGATACTAGTTCTTCTGGATGTATTCTTCTTCTCCCAACACCTCACTTCTTTATCCGGTCTCTTTTTATCTGGTGCTTCCTACTTCATTAGGTACTTTACTGAATCGTATATTATTTCCTCTCTATCTAGTACCTATCTATCTGATACCTCTCTATATGATACTTAGACCCATAAGATAATTAATCTTAAGATTTGTGGTTGAAACTTTACTTCTTCAATAATAAACAAAACCATAACCCTTTAATCGGCTCATCATATAACACACTTTCTTCCCTTTATATAGGAATTGTTTCTATGAATTCTCTGAGAGAAGTGAAAACTCAAATTTGAATTTCTGGCTTCTAAATTTGATTATCCCACTCAAATCATTCTTAATTTTAGCACCATAAAAATCCTAAAATATAAGAGACAATGATATTTTTATAAAATCTCCTTAGATCTCAACCACAACTATCTCCATCAATCCTCCTGTAAACTTGACTAGAATCAAAATTCTTCCTTTATAATTATTAGAGCATCGAATGGCCATATCATCATTTTTACTTTAATGACTTCAAAAAATTTCATAAATTTATTCTAACCTTCATCTGATACTTCTTTATAGGAACTTCTTTGACCAATTATTCTTTGTAAGAACTCCTCTATCCAGTGATACTTCATCTGGTGCCCAATCACAACAATATTATTTGTACGGAACTTACTTATTCAATGAATCTATTTAATCTAACCTAGAGATTATATCTAGAATACTTTCATAAGTATATTCTTCTATTTGATGGGTTCCCTAGATGTTTTTCAATTTTTCTCTATCCATTGAAACCTTAGAGATATATTCTACTTATTCTATCCGATGACTTTATGGAATCCATCTAATAAATTTATAATACTCCATTTGATGTCTTTATAAAATTATTTCAGATGACATCACTCAGATACTTCTATCCAATGCATTTTCTTGGAAACTTCTATATAATTAATTCCAATCATATACCTTCATCTGATGAATTCATACATAGACTTCTATTTGATACAACTTTGTTTGGAAACTTCTATCTAATGGAACTGCTCAAAAACCTCTATTTGATTCCCATGATTGGAAACCTATGTTGAATGACTTCACTCAATAACCTGTGTATGATTCCTTCTATCTACAATCTATATTTTATGATCTTAACATTACAACCTTTGTTTAATGATATTCACATGACAACTTATATCTGATGATCTTCACATGTTTCCTCTATCTGTTTGAATTTTTTAGGAAACCTCTTTTAAATAAATGAAAGTTATTTACCCATATCCTATAAAACTCATTTTGGTAAAAATGTTTTGTTTATTCACCACAACTTCACTGCTTCACATAATTATATTTGTATATTTTCATACAATAGACTTCAAAAAGCTCTTTATTCCCAACTTTCACAGCATATCTCTTTGTTTGAGAAACATAGTTCTTCCACAATCTTCCTTAAACCAACTTTAGAAAGGATCATAAATTCCTTCATATAAATATGATGTTTTATTACTTTTAAGAGTATAAGAACATAAAATGATTTATCTCTCTTTTATAGAGGATTTTCTTCTTCCAAACTCCATCATTGAACTATAGCTACAAGGAGTTATGATGTTCAATCAATGAAGAATACATTAATAAGCTTCAAATGAAATGCTTGGTTGATGATATTTTTCCAATGGAACTGGTAATTTATTTGAGATATTATTTAGATCCATCACCCATCTAATCACCTCAGTTTTATCAACTCTATACAATCACCTCAGTCTTCTAGACTCAGTTCACTAGCCTCTATCTACTAGCTTCAGTTTATTTGAATAATCTTTATCTATATATTATTCTTTGATTGTTAGACCCATTCACCTATGTCTAAAAAATTATTTCTATAAACTATAAAAGGGAAATTCATTATGTTGTTAATAAATTTTCTTTTATAAACATCAAGGCACATTGTTTGAGACATTAAGAACATATCACTAATATTCAACCAAACCTTAACCTTCAATTAGTGAATATTAAAGTAATGAACATATTACAAATATTTCAGTGGTAAGAACACAAATTATCTTCTTCCAAGATAAAAATACTTAGTAACCTATTCTATTCTTTAACCTTCATAAATAGTTCAACCAAATTTCTATGCAGATTATTCTTTATAAACACTTCAACATATTGATATTAATGAAATACTTATAATTTCCAGCTTGTTTTCATGATTCATTTCTTGCATCTTTTTTTCTTATGGGGAACTTTAATTTTTAATATATATTAAACATTATTTGATTTAGAAGTTTTATTTCTAGAGTTTTTATTAACCCAATCCTTCCCAAATTTTTCTTTTGAACCTACACCATTAGATGAAACAAAATTAATATTCTTGAGTTTCATAGGCATATTTTTTTCTGAGTTTGTGTACAACATTTATCAACATTTTACATTTAATTTACCCTTATTTCTATATCCTTATCATAGTCATATTTAATTTTTCATAGGTAATTCTCATACTTATGACACCTTGATGATGTTATGTTCAACTCTTCTTTCTTAGTATTAAAATTCTTCTCAAACTCTTCTGACATTCTGTCCCTTTTAGAAAATTTTACCTTAAGAAACATGATTTACCAACATAATTATTATATTTTTTATGAAAATTTTCTTTTTATTTCTTAGTATTTTAAAACTATTTATTTAGGGTTTTGATTTTATTTTTTTGTTGACTATTTATTTCTAGAAACACTTCAAGATCAACTTTCAATATATACTCCATGTGGGTTTCTTCTCCTTATTCATTATTGCTTGAAAATTATTTTTAACATGGGAAATGAAAGTAATCACTTTTCTAACACAATATTCCTTATAATGACTAATTTAAGTATATCAATCTTCCTATTCATTACAAAAAATACATATCTTTATTCTTTGTTGAGTATTTTCTATATTCTTTCTAGAATTCTTACTCTATTTAGAACATTTTCCACTTGTCTTTCTCGAAGGACTTTCTTCATCATTTTTATCTTTATACTCCACATTATTCTATTACAAGTTGACCAATTTCACCACACTTAAAGTATATAAGTGTTAGTTTTTCCTTGTACCTACCCATTCCCTTTTCATGTTTCAAGAGGAAAGGGCCATTATCCTTTTATATTCTTCATCATTTTACTCATCATATTCTGATTCACTAGAGGAGTCAGCTTCCTGATCATTTATCTTGATTTTTTCATGGATTTTAATTCCATTTCCTCATTTACCTTTTTATTAAATAAATACTTAATCATCTCATAGTTTAGGAGTGTATTATGAAACTCATCCAAAAATAAGTCCTTATTTTTAAGAGTTGATATATTTGGATCAAACCTGTCAGTAAAATTTCTCATAACTTCTTGACAATGGTCCAATATTCCAAAGTATCTCTAAATCCCCTAATGTGACCCACTATCTCATTAACCCTGGTGAAATAATTATTAATTTCAACGTCATATTTTATTATGATATCCTAAAAATTAACTCTCTAGATTTTAAATTTTTCTTATTTTAGTTTAACAGTTCTTTCATGCATATTCTCAAGTTCTTCTCATATTTCCTTATATATATTGAGAAATATTTAATTTTTGAAAATATTTTCAGACATGGATGCTAAAATTACATTTATTTATTTTCAATATAATTTTAAATTTATCTTGTATAAAAAGTTCATGGTATAATCTCTTCGAAGGGGTGAAAAACCCACTATCGCAACATCACTCACTTCGACGTAATATGATCGGAGATAGTGAAGCATTATATTATTTTGGTCATGAAAGTTATCATTATAAAATATTGTAAAACCTATGCTGTTGATATAACTTATATTATCTGTACTTTACCTTAAGTAATATGGGATCACATAGGGGACATGGTTTACCTTGATACCATATAAAGATCTCAAGTTAATAGATATACCACTGGGGGGGGGGGGTGAATCGGTGTTATGAGTTTTAAAAAATTATTTTATAAATTAACCTTTGTGACCTTTTAATGTTATTATATATATTTTTTGAATCTCTTTATAACCCATATAAAAATATAATGGAAATGGAAATAACAACACAAAATATTTTTAGAAGGTCCAGTTCTAATGATGGAACCCACTCCTTACTGTGTAATTTTTTTTACTAAGACACAAAAAATATTACTATTAAATTTGAAGTTATTAAAAAATTTCCATAATCACACACAAGGGTTGGGAAGGTATAATCCACTTCCCAGGGAAGGTATCATAAAATTTCCAAATGAAATAAGGAATTATTTATTTTTGAACCACTAACCTCCAATAAGTTCTTCAGATCTATAGTTTGGACAATATCTTCAATGAATTTATAGTCATCTCTATATCTATGAATAATATATTATTCTTCTAGTTAGTTATTTGACTGTCAGAAAAATTTCAATAATGTTTCATACATAACAACCTTCTTACACAAGATTTCAAAATGATCAAAGAATTCATGAGATCAAACAAACACACCCTAGGTTTATTCCTTCTCAATAGTAAGTCTATGAATGATTAACAATACGATCACTTTCCATGGCATAGTTGGTCAAAGTATGGGAAAAATTTGTCTATCTCTTTGTATTACACTTTCTTTATTACAACAGTTCTCCAACTTTTCATGGTATCGAAACTCATTTCTTAATTCTCAATCAATTCCATTATTTTTCCTTTATTTATTTTATTCTTTTTCATTCACATGATTATGTAAATATTATTTAAATAAATTCTTATGTAAATTTATCATTAATTTTGATTAATACCATTAACTCGAGTCAATAAATCCAAAAAATTTATCTATATTGACCATTATAAAGAATTTGAAATATTTTAATTTAAAATTCCCACCAATATCATGCCACGATCTTCTCATTTAATCTTAGACAATTCTTGGATTTTATCACAAATTGACTAATGGCCTGTAATATTTTTAATATTTAGATACTAATAAATAATTTTAATATTTTTAAACATATTATGTTCTATGATATGGGTTTATTGTATTATATGATTCCCATCTTTTAGAACTTCACAAACTATTAGACTCTTATGGTTTTCAACATAATTTTTACACAGCACAATGAGTCTTTCTTCCTTTTCCAATTTTCCAGTTTGATACTGATATTCTGCAAGACTTAGTGAGTTTTATGAAATCTATGATAAAGTATTAAAAAATATAAAACAAATTATTATGAGATGTCATAAAAAGTTTTACATAATATCAAAGTCTTATATGATCTCAGAAAAAGTCTTATGTGATCTTAGATTCTTATGAATTATTCAACAAAGTATTATAAAAACTCAAGATCCTTATGAAATACCAACAAAGTCATATGAAACTTCAAAACCTCTTATGATATATTTAGGTCTTAGCCATTTTTCTAGTTTCAGTGCATATATTCTAGAATTATTCTAATAAGCACAAAAATTCCTCTAATCACCTTCAAATCATCTCAAGCTTGATCATATTGACTAGAAAACATACAAAAACATCTTCCAATACTTCTCACTTATGTTTGAAAACAAATACAACTTTCTTCAAAAATTACATTAGGTTCTTAAAAATAAATCATACTTGTTATAATAATTTTAATTCATAGAATTAATGATAGAAAATTGATTTTATCATCCCACAGTGTATATAAATCAATGAATTTTCTTCAATTATAATATTATATAGATGTTTTAATAACATTAAAACTATTGAAGAGTTTCTTAAAGTAGTAGAATATTTGACCATCACATTATAAGAAAAATATTATATTTTTAAATTAATCATCCAAAATATAAAATCCTGACTTTTTAATAAATTTTATATATTCATGAAAATACCCTTTATGAATAATTAAATACCACCCTTTTTAGAATGATATATTTTATACACAAGGGGATAATGAAGAACATATTTGTCCCTTGAAGATTAAATATAAATGAAAAATTTATTTATACCTAAAGAATATATACCAACATGTGCATATATAACTTTTAAATAATATAAGGTCTTATTATAATGAATTTGATACAAGGTAATGTTCTCCTTATAATCATTGATATTTAAAGGGTATAAATGATTACTCATTCAAAAATTCAAAATCAAAATAATTCTATTATATTGATGATATATATTTTTCTAACCTATAAAAAGGTAAATACTAAGATAGATATTTATTTATATATAGTGTAACCATGATACCCATACATTCTATAATTTGTTTGATATATTCTCAAATCATGCTATGTTGATCACAATTCATAAGGTAAATTAAGGATGTGTTTGGTTAAGAACAGTCATTTATCACATAAGGAACAACTATGGATTATATATGAAAAATGATACCACCACTACTTTATATAAATATAATGATTCTTGTATAGTGTAATTGGAGGGTGGGATTATCAAAGGTGATAAGACAAAGCATATCTTAGGAAATTTATTTTTTACCCATGAGCTTCAAATGAATGGTGAGATAAATATATAATAAATTACATGATGTGATAATCTTGAAATTTTATTCACAAAATCATTACTAATATCGAATTTTGAGAAGTTGTATTATAAAATCAAGATGTGAATACTAAAAATTATATCATGAATTAACTAGGGGGAGTTAGGAATGTTGTTATTGTTTTCCCTTCATCGGGGTTTCCTGCTATTTTTTCCTAGAATAGTTTTTAATAAGGTGGAAAAAACTGACACAAATTTCATTTTTTACCTAATGTTTTTTCTATTATAGGGATTTTAAGAAAATAATGAATTATATTCCATGAAATTGATAACATCCATGGAGTATTGTTATGAAATAATTATGGATGTGTCAATTCCCATGGGCAGTGATTCCTATGACCTCTTTTCCCATGGGTTGTAATTACCATGGCCATGAATTTTCTCAATCTCTATCCTACATCAAAAGCCATAACCATTGGATCTTATTTGAAAAGTAGGTATTAATCTATATCATTGTTTAGATAAATATATCGTATATATATATATGTTGAAATAATAATAAAACAAGTAATTTTGGATATATTTCTATCTCTATTTTATTGTATCTATTTCTTTTATCTTTGAATTATGATTGTACACCTATATTCATTCACCATCATCTTTTCTATCATCATCCCTCCAACCTTTAAAAAAATTATTTAATGTTTAACCAAAATATATTCAGAATTGTTTTTATTAAACTGTTATGAAAATAATACTTAATGTTCAACCAAAACCCCCTTCATATAAAATAGTGGTCCTTGAAATATCTGTAAAACTTTGGATGTGATAATAAATTTTCCATAAATAGTTTTTTTATTTCATTACTTTTATAATTTGAGGCTTTTTAACAAAAAACAATAACATAATTATTAATTAATATCGATGTAATTTTTAATGAGTAATAATTTAATTATTAACAATTGAAAATGTAATTATAAATAATAATATAATTAATAATAATAATATAATAATAGTAACTATCATCATCGTTGTCATTGTCATCATCATAATTATTGAGAATATTATTATAACAATAATTATAATGACGATGATAATTTAAAAAATTATTTTAGGGTTACAAAGGAAAATTATGATGAATAAGTAAATATTTATAAATAATTAAAAATTTAAATTTTTATAATATAATTTATGGTGATAATTATTAAGAATGTAATTATTAACAATTAATAATGTAATTGATAATAATAATAATTAATGATTATATTATTAGTTATTACAACTATAATTTATTAATAATAATAATTAAATTATGAATTATTATTAATAATGTAGTTATTAATAACTAATGTTTTAATTCATTATAATAATGAAAATAATTAATAATATTATTAATAAATAATGGTTCAATTTATAAAAATAATTATGTAATTATTAGTAATTAATATTGTGGTAATTTTGTTGTTGATGATGATGATAATAATAATAGATTAATTATTAATATATAGTTTAATAATTAAAAAATGATATGTAATTTTTAATAATATTTATTACATTATTAATAACTAACATTATCAATTATCATTATTATTAATTTCATTATTATTTATCAGTGTTGTAATTAATAAAAGGGATGGAAACGAGTTGGGTACTAGTGAAAATGTAGGTACCGTAACTTGAAACTATTTACCAATAAAAAAACCCAATCCCGTTTAATTTCTGTTAAATTATTCCTAAACTCAAAAAAATATTTCAATACCCATTTAAATTACAAACCTATTTAAATACTCATTTATATTTATTATTTATAAATTTTATAATATTTTCTAGGTAAATCCTGTTTAAATCATGAACTCGAACCCGAATATTAATTTTAATAATATTATGAAGAAAATATTAATTTATATATATTCATACTTCAGGTTCCATATAATAGGTATATGAATCCAGTAAAATTAATAATCAGGTAGTTTTCTTAAGGCCTGAACCTAGTTCATAGGTATTCTAACCTAATTTTATCAAGTATGGTAGGGACGAGAACTCAGTTAGGTAACTCACTACTACCCCTATAATATCCCAAATTTCCAATAAACATTTTTATATATTTAATATCTTAAATTATATATAAAATTTAAATGTTTTTCTTTATTTCTTTAATGTTATAAACCAAAAAAATTATCTACATATTTATCACATAAGTAGTTGACATCATTGAATAATTATTTTCCTTCAAAATATAAATTCAATTATAAAGTAATTTTATGAAAAATAATTATTTATTAAAATGGTTTTATAAAATATATTTTATGATATTCATGATTCTTTTTAGATAAATTTTTTAATTGACAACTATATTACTCTTATTAATAGTTTTATTTTCTCATTTTCAATCCAATAATAATTTATTTATTGAAATATAATTGTTAACATTGTATTATACATTTTTAGTAGCTATATAATTCAGTGTTAGAAAGAATATAGGCTAGATCTTCACTCAATTCCAAAATATGTTGATGAGCTTCTTCAGTGGAAACATAAATATGGGCCTGTTACCTTGGTTTGGTTGTCTACCGCCATTAATTTCTAGGTGCCTTGGTATAGGTGAATGAGGACAATATCTCTCACACGACTACCTCAATATATTATTGAGGAGCTTAGACCACATAGTTTTAGTGGCAAGGATGGATGGACGGAGCCATATTAGGTTGATCCTATATAACAGTAGTGACATTGACAACATCCTCCAACACCTTTATAAGGATAATGAGATGATCATCACCATGATTCATGGAAAGAATCCTAAAGTGGATTGATATGGCAGTATGAGAAAAATTCTTCTCTATAACCCATCTTCAATAAGACCATTAGTGGTGGTTCACTTCCTAGAGGATCTTGCAAGTTATTTTTAATGTTTGGATGTATCCATTGATATGGTACTCCTAGATCATCCCATTTATTAACTAGAATCAGATATATTAGCTTGACAACAAATTCCTACTTGGTGGAAAGTCCACAACTCTCATCACCACTGAGGCATACATTAGGAAACATGGCTAATGTGTAGCACTATACTAATGAGTTTCACAAAAACTATTAGTTCCCATTGGTAGACTAAAATGAGAAATGGTTTGGCATGTGCTTCTATTTTTATTTAAGGGAACTCTATAGGATTCACTAAAGGACTTTAATTTCTTGAATGGATCAATGACCATAAATAATATACTCATTAATGAAAAATCACAAGTAAGATCATAATTTATTAATCACTCTCATAGGAAAAGGATTTACATTAGGTTTACTATTTTGTTTCTGATGAAAACATAGTGCTCAATGTGCAAGCATCACTCACTTTATTTATTAAAGGAATAGGTATTTTAATTCAGTCATTTTGTTTTTAGAGTACAACTTACCTATTCTCATTTTGAGAAAAAATGTACCTAATTTCCAAAGTAAGGTGGTCACCGGGACTTTAACAAAAAAACTTCAAATGTGACTTAGTTGAGAGGATAGAAGATCAAGATTATCTCACCCTATATAGGGGAATTATTTCCTACTTAGTGACTCTTTTATATATTTTATATATGTTCTTTAATCCTTCAAAAATCCTAGTGAGGGACTAGTTACCATCATGTTAACGATTTGATCGAATCCATTCATTGACGAAGACATATATATATATCATAGTTTATCCATATTTCACTTATTAATTAGTGATTAAACTATGGTTTAAATGTACATATCTAGGAACTTTGAAAATTTTAACCATCTAGGGAGGTGAGATGTGTTGTGGTATTGGTATTGAGTTCATGAAAATGGATTCCTATATATCCCTATGAATGGAATCATAATCCATGTAGTTTGGTGCCACTTATAAGGACACATCATACCTTTCAAGTTTGCATGACAATGACTAATGCGACGCCTTTAAAGAATGTGCAACTATGACTGATGATATGATGGGACTAAACCTCAAGTAGGAATCCTATGTATCTTTGTTTATAAGAATCAAATACCAAGTAGTTTAGGTTGTATATTTTAAGGTCATGTGATGAGATCATACCATGTAGTTTAACATCATCTGATAAGGACTTATGCTATGTAGTTTGAAGTTGTGTATCTAGGACTTATAGGATAAAGGTTCTTATTAAAGGTTGGTGTGGGACTTATGTATAGATGAACCTTTCCTAGTTTATCCTATCCATTGATAATGAATTAATATAAGGAATTATTTCTCATGGATAATGTGGAACCTTAAGGTAGGATTGACTTATAGGGAATGGAACCCTTTGAGAGTTGATTTTATAAGGAATATGGCCCTATGAGAATAATTTGGGGCTTATGCATAGGTTTCCCATTAAAGGTTTAATTAGGGATTACACCAATTAGGAGGCCTGCATATGCATCCAATCCCTATCAATTGATGGTTGGGAAAGGAATAAAGAATGAACTCATATGAAATATAGCCCAGTGTGGATAGAATACTCATAGGGAATATATCCCTTTAAAGGATAAGTTGGGGATTATGCATGAGTTTCTCTAAGATATGGATACCCAACTCATTTTTGATAGAAACTAGATCCGAAAGGATAAGTAGAATCATGGGGAATATGGATCAATGTATATGAAGTTTTGGGTTACACCAAATAGGAATCCCTTGTAGTAATAAGAAGAAACAAGGGTTTATACATGCTTACACATATACTAACTGAAGGTTCTTGGCCCAGTCAATGACTCTAGTGGAGGTATTTTGGGGCTTACACATAGCATGGGACCCTTTCTCTCTCTCTGGATAATTGAGTTGAATAATAAAAATAAACTAAGTTTCTAAGTTGATTGGGTGCTGGGCATGGGTCAACCAAGTTGGGAATCATGAGCCTATGAAGTTTTCACTAGTATCCTCATGATAGTAACCCTCATTATCAAGGAAGTACATGATGGTGATTACCCCGATGGTTCTATCGGTCTAGGAGAAAAACCTGGGAAACACCTTTTATCAAAGAAATAAATTATTTATGTGGTTCATGCTAATGTGAATAGACCGTTCATGAATTTTGGGAGGTTTTAGAGGATGCCTAAAGAGATACACATCTAGAAGAGAGATTTAGGTGAATGTGGAACCTAGGTAGGTGACCAGGGCTAGAGTTCAATTGGACATAGGGATAGAGGGATTTCTTATTGCTACTATAAATAACAAGGTGAAGGTGTTCTCTAGTTGAGTCCCTAGGTTGAGGTTTAAACTAGTATGTAGTAGGGTGAATTTGGTACCCTGGTATGGAGAGGAGGGTGGAGTGTCTCCCTAGTGGTAGGTCTGGGTGATAGTTCCCCCTATTATAAAGGCATAGGTTAGGGTTCAACCTAGTGATATAAGGTAGAGAGAATATGGAACCCTATTAAGTTTGGGGTGAAGTGTTTCCCTATTATAGGGCAGGGTGGGGTGGTTTCCCTAATATAGGGGTCTGGGTGATGTCTCTCCCTAGGAGGCTTCTGAGTATGACCTAGGAACATGGTGCCCAAGTGTTTCATCTGGTATGGGTTCCTTTACCCTAATATTAGAGGAATATGGAAGATGTGGTCTCGAAAAATGGTTTCAATTTATTAAACCTTTAAGTAACTCAATTACCTTAGTTTTAAGTTATTTCCTTAGGTTTAATCCGTTTAATAGGCCACTTGAAGAGATTTCAAAGACTTGGTCATGTGGTGCTATAAGACCCATGCACAAGGAGTTCAAGTGTTCATTACATATTGGTGTCCCTATTCAAGTGAAAAAATAGAGACCTATGGGTTTTATTTATAGGAAAATGTAGGGACTAAGAACATGAAGTTTGGAAAAAAGGTTGTTTTTACTGGTGAGTTGAGCATGTGATATGGGTGCGCTAATGGTTAGAATGAGGGGGAGTTAAGTGTGCAAGCTAGGCACCCAGGTTGGGACCTGGTTGAATAAACATGGGAATGTTTACATAGACACCTGGACAGGTGTGGGTCATCTGGACATGCATGACTAGGGTACACATGCACGATTCAGGGCATGGATGTAATGTTTACCTTGGCATGAAACCAGATTTTAACAAAACTCCTTTTAAATTTGAACAAATTTAACTTTTTATTCATAATACAACTTTGGATCTATGAGGATTTAAATACAATCATGCAAAATAAACTATGCCCTTAACTAACTATCCCCCATATAAGGAATTTTATAAGGCCAAAAAATGATCACAAGACCCTAAAATGGGTTTTTTGGTCTTAACAACCTTTTTTTACAATAATGGTTGAAATAAAAAACCTACTCATAGTAAGAGGTTCTCACCACCATGTCACTGTATTGGGAAATGTTTTTGAGGAATCTCAATTCCTCCATGCATGAGCACTCATAATACACATTGATACCCTATTAGTGTCTTCTTTTTGCACAAATACAATTTTCTTCCTACACTTGAGTTTTGATATATAATTGAGGACCATATCATGAATTCTCTGAATAAGTGCATGACACACATTTTTTTATGCCAAAACAATTATAGTAATTTTTAATTGTAAAAAACAAGATTATTTTGGAAGATTCTAGGAATTGTAACTATTTGATAACCTATTGAACTCCATCACTTTTATAATGATACAAACCATATTCTATGAAGCTTTTAAAGTTTATGTAACCATTGGATGATGTTTTTCAACTGCTACCTCTACATAAAATTGGTTCAAAAACTATGAATCGATCAACCTCAAAATGAGAAATGATAGATAAAATAATACAATAAATGAATATAGACAAAAAGAAATTAATTAAAAGGAATAGTAATAATGAAATAAACTTCAAAAAGGTTTTAAATAAAGTAATTAATAAATATGATTATATTATTTATGTGGTTAGATGAGTATATGAAACAAACCCTGACTCAAGTTAACTGTTTATTTATAAATATCCATTATTTTGAAGTATTTTTTCTCTCTCTACACTTCAATGTCTAAAAATAAAGGTCTTTAATGTATAAAATATAGTTTTACCTTTATTTTTGATGAATTTATGGTCTCATTTCCTCTATTATGGATTCATAGTTTATACCTTCTTCATTATTGATTAATTTTTTTTAGTGTTTTTAACATATGAAATGAAATTACTCACTCTTCTTACACAATCATCTTTTGAATGACCACTTGAAGTATAATACTCATCCTATTCCTTATAAAAAATACATATCTTTTTTTAAATTTTTTTTCTCTATTCTCACCAGACATATTTCTCTCTTTATAAATTCTTCTTCTAGTATTTATATAAGGACTTTACTCAACCTATTCATTTTTATACTCCACATTATTATTTATTGTATAATCTATTTCAAGGTGTCCAATTTCACTATAATTAAATTATATAGGTGTAAATTTTTCTTGTACTTACCCTTTACCTTTTTCATGTTTCTAGATATAAGGGTCACTATCCTCTTATGTTCTTCATCATTTTCCTCATCATATTCTGATTCACTAGAGGATTCAACTTCCTCCTTATTTATCCTGAGTTTTCATGGTTTTAAATTAAATTCCCTCCATGACCTTTTTATTGAAAAAGTAGCCTTACTCATCTCATATTTGAGGAGTGTATTATAAAAATCATCCATAAATAAGTATTTATTATCCCCCATAGTTGATATATTTGGATCAGAACTATTAGGAAAATTTATCATTAATTTCTTGATAATGATATCCTCAAATTTATCTCTCTAGATTTTTCACTTTGATTCTATAATTTTTACACTTAGTTCATACATATTCTAAAGTTCTTCCAATATTTACTGAGCTATATTGATCTATTTTACATTTTTGTAAACCTTTTTAGATATGGATGATAAAATTTCATTTATGGATTTTCTATATACTTCTAGATTTCTGTTGTATACAAATTTAATTGGATCATCTTTTACAAGGGGTGAAAAAACAACTATCACAACATCACTCACTTCAAGTCCATATAATTGAAGATAACGAAGCATTATATTCTTTCAGTTATGAAATTTCTTACCATAAAATATTGAATCACCTATACTATTGATATAATTTATATTTTTTGTAATTTACCTTAAATAAGAGTGGATCTCAGAGTGAACCTGGTTATATTTGACACCACTTAAAGATCTCAGATTAATTAATACATCACTAATGGGGGGGGGGTGAGTTAGTGGTATGATTTTTAAAAAATAATTTTATAAATTAAACTCTATGGACTTTTAAGGTTATTATCCATTCTTTTTTAATCTCTTTATCACCCATATAAAACTATAAAAGAAATGTAAATAACAACACACAAATTTTTTGTACAAGGTTTATCTCTAAAGAGGGGACCTACTCCTTATTGTGTTAGGTTTTTTACTGAGAAAAAAATAGTATTACTATTAAATTTTAAGTTATTTACAATTATCCACAATCACACACAAGGTTTGGGAATGTATCATCCACTTCCCAGGGAGTGTATCAGACACTTCCTGAATGAAATAAGTAATTGTTTATTTGGGAACCATCAGTCTCCAATAAGTTCTTCCACTCTTTAGTGTAGACAATATATTCAATGTATTTCATGTTGTATCTGTATCTAAGAATAAGATATTATTATTTTGGTTAGATATTTTTCTACCATAATAATGTCAAAAATGTTTCATACACATTTACCTTCCGAATCATGCTTTCAAAATGATCAAATAATTAATGATAGAAAGCATACACACCTTAGTTTTCTTCCTTATTAATATCAAGCCTATAATTGATTAATAATAGGATCACTTTCCTTGACCTAGTTAATCAAATCAGTGACAAAAATTGTATATCTATTTTTCATCCTCATTATTTGATACAATAGTTATCTAACTTCTAATGATAACAAAACTCAGTTCTTAATTCTTAATCAATTCTTTTCTTTTCCCTTTATTTATTTTTCCCTTTTAAATTTATGTGATTATGTAAATATTATTTCCATAATTTATTATATAAATTCCTCATTGATTTTGTGTAATACCATTAAATTAAGTCAATAAATCCCAAAAATTTCTCCAACTTGATCATGATAATGAATTTCAAATATTTGAATTTGAAATTCCCACCAATATCATTCCATGATATTCTCATTTAATCTTCTATACTCATTTTATTTTATCACAACTTGACTAATAGCCTATGATATTTTTAACATTTTAAGACTAGTATTGAATTTTAATATTTTTTAATCATATTGTGTGCTAAAATATGAGGTTATTGTATTAAATTATTCCCATCTTTGATAACTTAAAAAACTATTGGAATATTATAGTTTTTAGTAATAATATTACACAACACAATGAGTCTTTTTTCCTTTTCCAATTTTTCTAGTCAACAACCGATATTCCACAAGACTTAGTGAGTATTTTGAAATATCTAAGAAAGTATTACAAAATTTAAAACAAAGTATTAAATGATATTAAGAAGATTATTACACAATCTCAAAGTCTTACATGATCTCAAAAAAAGTATCATGTGATCTCAAAGTCTTATGAGATCATCAAAAAATTCTTATAAAAACTCAAGATCCTTATAAAATACCACTGAAGTCTTATGAAACTTTAAAACCTATTATGAAATATTTAGGCCTTATACATTTATCTAGTTTCAATTCATAAATTCCATACCTCTTATACTAAGCAGAAAATGTTTTTTAATCACCTTCAAATCATCTCAATATAGATCATACTGACTAGAAAACATAATTTTTTTCCAACACTTCTCACTTATGGTTAAAAACAAATACAACATTATTCAACAATTCCATTGGGCTCTTAAAAATAAATAATATTTGTTATAATAATCTTAATTAATAGAATGAATTATAGAAAATTGATTTTATCATCCCATGGTTTTTATAAATCAATAAATTTTCATTAATCATAATATTTGTATATATGTTTTTAATAACATTAAAACTATTAAATATTTTTTGAAAGTAGTGGAATATTTGACCAAAATATTATAAGAAAAAACATTATATTTTTAAATTAATCACCTAAAAGATGAAATCATAAATTTTTAATCTATTATACATATTCATGAAATTACCATTTATGAATAATTAAATACCATCATTTATAGAATGATATACTTTATACACAAGGGGATAATGAAGAAATTATTTATCCCTTAAAGATTAAATATAAATGCACATTTTATTTATCCCTAATGAATATATACATATATGTGAAAATGTACCATGTAAATAATGTGAGGAAATATTATAATTAACACGATACAAGGTAATTTTATCCTCCCACCCATTGAAATTTAAAGGGTATAAATTATTACTCATTCCAAAATTAAAAATCAAAATACTTATATGATATTGATGCTATATATTTTTCTAAACCATAAAAGGTAGATACTAAGCTAGATATTTATTTATATATAGTGGAACCACCATACCATGACATTCTATAAAAAATAATTTTTGTGGCTTTCTCAAATATTTCTAAGTTGATCATAATTCCCGAGGTAAGTTGAGAATGTGTTTGGTTAAGACCGGTCATTCATCACATTAGGAACAACTATGGATTAAATATGAATAATTATACCCCCAATAATTTATAGAAATATAATTATTCTTGTATAACATACTTGTGGGTGGTCACATTAAAGGTGATAAGACAAATAATATCTTAGAAAATTTATTTTTTACCCATGAGATTCAAATTAATGGTGAGATAGATATCTAATAAATTAAACCATGTGATAATATTTTAGATTTATTCACAAAATAATTACTAATATCAACTTCTGAGAAGTTGTTTTTTGAAATTTGGATGTGAACACTATAAATTATATCATGATTTAATTAGGTGGAGTTAGGAATGTTGTGCTCTTTTTCCATTCATCAGGTTTGCCACTATTTTTTCCTGGTATAGTTTTTAATAAGTTGGATAAAATTTGCATGAAATTGATTTATTTTTACATCACGTGTTTTATAACATATGATTTTAAGTTAATAATGAATAATATTATAAGAAATTAATGACATCCAAGGAGGATTGTTATGAAATAATTATGGATGCATCAATTCCCAAGGGCAGTGATTCTTATGGGATCTATTCCCATGGGTTGTAATTACCATGGCCATTAATTTTCTCAATATCTATCATTTTTCAAAAGACATAACCATTGTAACTTATTTGAAAGGTAGGTATTAATCTATATCATTTATAAGATATATATAAATGTAGTCTATATATATGTTGAAATAAAAATAAAATGAGTACTTTCGGGTATATTTCTCTCTCTATTTTCTTGTACCTATTTCTTTTATCTTTGAATTATGGTTATGCACCTAAATTAATTTTCCATCATCTTTAACATCAATAAATATCAAAATTTACCCATATTTGATAATGATTTTCTTGTTTTAAAATAAATTGTGTTTTCAATTAGTGTTTCGATCTTGTTTCATAACAAAATGATACTTAAATATTATTATATTTAAAATTATTTTAATTAATGTATTATGAAAAAATGACTCAAAGTTTAACTAAAATATATTCATAATTGTTTTTATTAAAATATTATGAAAATACTACTTAAAGTTCAACCAAAACCCCCTTTATGTAAAATAGTGGTCCTTGAAATATTTTTAAAATTTTTGATGCGACAATAACTTTTCTCTTAATAGTTATTCATTTCTTTACTTTTCGAACTTGAGATTTTTTAACAAAAAAACAACAAAATAATAATAATAATGTAATTATTAATTAATATAAATGTAATTATTAACGAGTAATAATTTAATTATTAATTATTGATAATGTAATTATAAATAATTATATAATCAATAATAACAGTATAATAATAGTAATTGTTTTCTTCATCATCGTTGTCATCATAATCATTATTGAGAATATTATTATAATAATAATTATAATTATAATGATAATTTGAAACTTTATTTTAGGGTTATAAATGAAAATTATGATGAAGAAGTAAATATTTATAAATAACTAAATTATTAAATTTTAATAATATAATTTATGGGGATAATTATTAACAATGTAATTATTAATAATTAATAATGTAATTTATAGTAATAATAATAAATGAGTATATCATTAGTAATTACCACTCTAACTTATTATTATTAATAATTAAATTATTAATTATTATTAATAATGTAGTTATTAATAACTAAAGTTTTAATTAATTATAATAATGAAAATAATTAATAATATTATTAACAATTAATGGTAAAATTTCTAAATATAATTATTTAATTATCAGTAAACAATATTTTGGTAATATTGATGATGATGATGATAATAATAAATAAAATTTGATTATTAAAAAATAGTTTAATCATTTAAAAATGATATGTAATTTTTAATAATTATTAAATTACTAATAACTAATATTTTTAATTATCACTATTATTAATTGCATTATTATTTATTAGTGTTTTAATTAAAAATATGGATGGAAACAAGTTGGGTTTCAGTGAAAATATAGGTACCATAACTTTAAACTCTCCAATAATAAAAGAACCCAAGCCCATTTAATGTCTGTTAAACTGTACATGAACCCAAAAAAATTTCAATACCCATTTAAAAGTCAAACCTATTTAAATACTCATTTATATTTATTATTTATAAATTTTATAATACTTTCTAGCTAAACCCCATTTAAAACCCAAACCCAAACCCAAATATTATATTTTTTATAATATTATTAAAAATAATAATTTATATATATTCAGATTTCAAGTGACCTATAAGTGGTATATGAATCCAATATAATTAATGATTGGGTAGTTTTCTTAAATATTGAACTCGGTTTAGAGGTATTTGAACCCAATTTTATCAAGTATGGTTGGGCTGTGTACTCAGTTATGTAACTCATTACCTCCCCTATAACATCCAAAATTTCCAATAAATATTTTTTATATATTTTATATCCTAAATTATATATATAAATGTTAAATATATTTATTTATTTTGTTTTATTGATATAAAACCAAACTTTATTTATATATTTATCACCTAAGTAGTTGACATCATTGAATAATTGTCTTCCTTAAAAATATCAATTCAACTATAAAATATTTTTATGAATAATAATTATTTATTAAAATAATTTTATAAAATATATTTTATGATATTCATGATTATTTTTACACATAATGTTTTAATTGATAACTATATTACTCTTATTAATAGTTTAATTTTCTTATTTTCAATCCAATATTAATTTATTTATTGAAATATAATTTTTAACATAGTATTATACATGTTTAGTAGTTATATAATTAGGTATGAAAAATAATATAGGCTATTTATTCACTCACTTATAGAATATGTTGACAATGTTATTTAGTGGGAACATAAATATGGGAATGTTCCTTGGGTTTGGTCATCTACCACCCTCAGTTTATAGCTACCTTGGTATATGTGAATGTGACCAAGATCTCTCTCATGGTTACCTTAATATGTTGTTAAGGATCTTGGTCCACAGTGTGTTAGTGGCGATGATGGCTGGTAGGAGCCCTCCTAGGAGGTTCATACATAATAGTAAGAACATTGAAAACATCCATATACACCTATATAAGGAAATAAAGATGATCATAATTGTTATTTAGGTAAAGACACTTGAAGTGGTTGGACATGACCATAGGTTCTATGTGCTTCTCAACAACACATCCTTGATAAGACCATCAGTTGGGTTTTAGCTCCTGAAGAGCTTAACGAATTCTATCAGTTCACACTGGAAGACTAACATGAGATAATGTGTGGAAATATACTTCTATTTGGATTCAAGGGAACTCTATAGGATTTAATGAAGTTCTTGAAGGTCCCAAATGGATCAACAACCACAAATTATAAAATAATTAATGAAGCATCACAAGTAAGATCATGGTTGATTGATCACTCTCACAAGAAAAGGATTAATGTAGGGTTCACTATTTTGTTTCCAATGAAAACAAAGAGCTTGATGTGTGAACATCGATCAATTAAAATTTTTATTAAAGGAATGGGTATTTTAAGTTGGTATTTTTGTTTTTAGTGCATAATCAACCTCCACTCATTTTGAAAAAACATACAACTACTTTCCAAGGAGATTTTATTTTCAAAAAGTGATCACACTACCATTGTGTTCTTAAATATTATATAGGATCTTTACATATGTAGTCCTGTGTGATGAGAAGAAACTATCAATAATATATGTATCCCCCCTCTTATTATCTTTGAAATCCACTTCCGAAAATAATGACTTATCTATTTTTCTTCTTCTCTAAGACTTATTATCTTTATCAACATATTTTAACTGCCTTGGAATCATGGTCAGAAATCCCTTGGAATAGTGAAATTTCTAGCCAAAAATTACATAGATCTCCTCTAGATAGTCAAATATATTTTTATAGGTAACTGAGTTGAGTTTCTATATACTTCTTTCTATTTCTTATGTTTTCCCCTCTTGTTCACGAGATAAGTCTCCCTAAATTATTACCTTATAGAACTCTATATAAGAGAAAAATTGTAACAAAAAACATATTATAAATTCCAAAATACTCAAAAACATCAACAATATCCTTTGAAAATCACACTTTCATGAAACTTTTAAGTTTGTCTAGAAATTCCAGCTTGTTTTGATGATTCATTTCTTTCATATTTTTGTTTTTTCTTGGTGGAAAATTTAATTTTAAAGCTATATTAAACTTTATTTTATGTAGAAGTGATATTTTTAGAGTTTTTCTCAACCAAATATATCCCATATTTTTCTTTTTTACATGCACTATTATATGAAATAGACTTAACATTCTCGAGTGTCATAGGTGTAGTTTTTCTTGAGTTTGTGTGAAACATTTATCAACATTTTATGATGACTCTACCCTTATTTATACATCCTTATCATATTCATATTTCATTTTTCACAGGTACTTCTCATCCTTATAAAACCTTGACGATGATATATTCATCTCTTATTACTCAGTAGTAACCATACTCTCAAACTCCTCTAACATTATTTCTTTTTTCAAAAATTTTACCTCAAGAAACTTGATTTCTCAACAAAACCATTATATTTATTGTGAACTTTGTCTTTATTAGGAATTAAAACCTATTTATTTAGGGTTTTTAATTTATTTTTTTTGTAGATTATTTATTTATGGACACACTTCAATCTCAACTTTCAGTATATACTTCATGTGGGTTTCTTCTCCTTCTTCCTCATTGCTTGAACTTTATTTTTGTTTTTAACATGGGAAATGAAATTAATCACTTTTCTAAAAAAATATTCCTTATAATGACCAATTGAAATAAATTAATCATCCTATTCCTTACAAAAAAAATATCTTTTCTCTTTATTTAATATTTTCTATATTCTCACCATACTTATTTCCCTTTTTAGAATATATTCCACTTATCTTTGTCTAAGGAATTTATTCATCATATTCATCTTTATACTTCGCATTATTTTTTCTTATATAGTATATTATAAGGTGACCAATTTCATCACACTTAAAATATATAATTTTTACTTTTCCCTTGTACCTACCCATTCTATTTTTCATATTTTAAGAGATAAGTGTCATTATCATCTTATGTTCTTCCTCATTTTCCTTTTCATCTTCTGATTGACTAGATGAGTCAACTTCCTACTCATTTATATTGAGTTTTTTCATGGATTTGAATTAAATTTACTCCTTTCCCTTTTTCATGAGAAAATATCCTTTCTGATCTCATAGTTTAGGTGCGTATTATGAAACTCATAAAAAAATAAGACTTTCTTCTCTTCTAGAGTTGATATATTTGGATCAAACTCATATGGAAAATTTCACATTAAATTCTTGAAAATACTATAATATTCCAAAGTATATCTAAATCACCTAATGTGACCCATCATCTCATTAACCCAAGTGAATAATCATCAATTACATAATCATCTTACATTATGATATCCTCAAAATTTTCTGTTCACATTTTCAACTTTTCTTCTTTATGTTTAACACTTCCTTCATATATATTATCATGTTATTCCCATATTTAATTTTCCATATTGATCACTATTACATTTTTTTAAATATTTTCCGACATGGATGATAAAATTACATTTATGGATTTTCCATATACTTCTAGATTTCTGTTGTATGGTTATAATGAATAATCTCTTCTAAGGGGTGAAAAACACACTATCACAACATTACTCACTTCGAGGAAATATAATAGGAGATAAGGAAAAAATTCTATTTTTTATTCATGCAAGTTATCACCATCAAATATTGGAAAAGCTATTCTATTGATATAATTTATATTCTCTATACTTTACCTTAAATAATAGGGCATCTATGAGGGGACATGGTTTTCTTTGATACCACTTAAAGATCTCAGGTTAATAGATATACCGCTGAGAGGGGGGTGAATTAGTGTTATGAGTTATAAAAAATTATTTTATAAATTTAACTTTGTGACCTTTTAAGGTTATTATCTATGATTTTTAATATCTTTATCACCTATATAAAACTATAATTGAAATGGAATGAATAACACACAAATTATTTTTTAGAAGGTTAATATATAATAAGGGAACCTACTCCTTACCTTGTTTAGTTTTTTAATAAGATAAAAATAATATTACCATTAAATTTTAAGTGATTAAAAATTATCCATAATCATACACAAGGGTTGGGCAGGTATCACCCAATTATTAGGGTAGATATCATACACTCCCTAAATGCAATAGGGTATTGTTTATATTGGAACCACTAGTATCCAATAAGTTCTTCAACTCTTTAGTGTGGACAATATCTACAATTCATTATAGGTTTTTTCTATATCCAAGATCAAGATTTTATTCTTCTAGTTAGTTCATTAACTTTTAGAAAAATGTAAATAATGTTTCATGCATGAATACCTTCTTACTCAAGATTTGAAAATGATTGAAGCATTCATGAGATCAAATAGACACACCCCAGTTTTCTTCTATCTCAATAGTAATCCTTTGAATGATTAATAATAGGATCATTTCCTTGACATAGTTGATCAAAATAGGGGAAAACATTGTCTATATCTTTGTCTTACTCTTTCTTTGATACAAATATCAAAAATCAGTTCTTAATTCTCAATCAATTCCACTCTTTTTTCCTTTGTTTATTTTATCTTTTTTACATCCATAAGATTATATAAATATTATTTCCAAAATTTCTTATGTAAATTCCACATTTATTTTTGGTAATATTATTAAATCAGGTCAGTAGATCCCAAATGTTTTTCCATCTTAATCATGATAATGAATTTAAAATATTTTAATTTGAAATTCCCACTAATATTATTCCATGATCTTCTCATTTAATATCTAAAAATTCTAGGATTTAATCACAACTTGGCTAATAGCCTGTGATACTTTTAATATTTAGATACTAATAAATAATTTTAATAGTTTTTTAAACATATTGTGTTCTATGATATGAGATTATTGTATTATATGATTCCCATCTTTTATAACTTCACAAACTATTGCACTCTTATTTTTTTTCATCATAATTATTTCACAACACAACGAGTCTTTCTACCTTTGCCAATTTTTCTAGTCAGATACTGGTATTATACAAGACATAGTAGGTTTTATGAAATCTATGAGAAAGTATTACAAAATTTAAAATAGAGTCTTATGTGATATTAGCAAAAGTCTTACACAATATCACAATTTTAAATGATCTTAGAAAAAATCTTATATGATCTCAAAGTCTTATAAAATAATCAATAATGTAATATAAAAACTCAAGATTCTTAAAAAATTTCACCAAATTCACATTAAACATAAAAAACTCTTATGAAATCTTTAGGTCTTAGCCATTTTTCTAGTTCTAGTGCATAATTTCTAGAATTATTCTACTAAGAAAAAAAATTCATCCAATCACCATCAAATCATATCAAGCTTGATCATACTGACTAGAAAACATAAAAAACATCTTCCAATACTTCTCAATTATAGTTGAAAAAAACAACATTCTTTAATAATTCCATTGGGTTCTTCAAAATAAAATATTTTTTTATAACAATTTTAATTCACAGAATGAATGATAGAAAATTGATTTTATCATCCCATGGTTTGTATAAATCCAGGAATTTTCTTCAATCATAATATTTGAATATATGTTTTGAATAAACTTAAAACTATTGAAGAATTTCTAAAAGTAGTGGAATATTTGGCCATCAAATTATAAGAAAAAACATTACATTTTTAAATTAATCATCCAAAATATAAAATCCAAAATTGTTAATAGATTTTATATATTCATGAAAATACCCTTTATGAATAATTAAATACCATCCTTTTTAGAATGATATTTTTTATAGACAAGGTAAAAATGAAGAACTTATTTATCCCTTAATGATTAAATATAAATGAACATTTAATTTATCCCTAAAGAATATATAAATACATGTGCATATGTACATTGTAAATAATATGAGGTCTTATTATAATGAATTTGATACACGATAATGTTCTCCTCACACTCATTGATATTTAAAGGGTATAAATGATTACTCATTAAGAAATTTTAAATAAAAAGAATTAGATTATATTGATGAAATATATTTTTCTAACCCATGAAAATGAAAATCCTAAGCTAGATATTTATTTATATATAGTAGAACCACCCTACAATGACATTCTATAAAATAAAAAATTTCTGCGACTTTCTCAAATCATGATATGTTTTACATAATTCACAATAAAATTTGAAAATGTGTTTGGTTAAGACCAGTCATTCATCACATCAGGAATATTTTTGGATTAAATATGAATAATGATACTCCCAATAATTTACATAAATATAATGCTTCTTATATAGCATAATTGGTGGGTGGGAATATAAAATGTGATAAGACAAAGAATGTCTTAGAAAATTTATTTTTTACCCATGATCTTCAAGTGAATGGTGGGATAGATATATAATAAATTAGATCGTGTGATAATATTTCTGATTTATTCACAAAATCATTACTAATATAAACTTTTGAGAAGTAATTTTATAAAATCAGTATGCAAATACTACAAATTATATCATGAATTAATTATTGGGAGTTAGGAATGCTATGCTCTTTTCCCCTTCATCAAGGTTTCCCACTATTGTTTCCTTTTATAGTATTTAATAAGGTGTCTAAAATTGGAATGAAATTCATTTATTTTTACCTAATGTGTTTTCTCTTATTGGTATTTTAAGAGAGTAATGAATTATATTATATGAAATTGATAACATCTGTAACATCCCGGTTCTGGAAGCCACCCAGAGGCACCCCGTACCCGGTTGGTCACATGGCCTCAAGCGCATTTACCCAAATGCCATAGGATACCGACTAGTAGTGAGGGCCTTGGGTGCGATAGTGGGGAAACTATGCCCTCATTGGAAGAGTACACAGTGGAACTAAATAAACATGAAATAACGGAAACTGTAAATATCCAACAATAATAAACAGCAGAAGAATAAATCAGCAAAAAACTGGAGCACATATGTATATATATGAAATGATGCATGATACATATCTAGGAAAGAAGACAAACAAGTCACAATGTTGAAAAATAAAATAGTACCAAAAACAAGTACAAAATAAAGTAAACAACTCCTCATCATTGCAAGCAAAATATTGGTCCCATGATCTCCTGCTCTAAGAAATCAAGTACCAGAAGTCGAAGGGCGCTTTCCCTTGTCTATAAATGCAACAACAAAGTCTGTTTGGGCTCAAAAGAATTACCCAAACATGGTGTGAGACTAAATACCAGTAGGAAACCATCCGAAGATCTGTGCCTAACAGTCAGTGAGTATATGACAGGTAATAGTACAATAAGCAGTTAACAGTATCAGCAACAACAGAAAATAATCAGTAAGCAGTAAACAGAATGATATGCAACAGTGATCAAATCCACAGAACAAAAAGCAGCAATGAAGCAACAGCTAACACAAACAGGAAACCCTCTAGGAAGTACTCGCAGCCATCCTCTCCAGTCCTCTCCAAGAAGTACCACAACCCTCAGGGCAGTGCACTCAGCCTAACCCCTCTGGTTTGGTCATACGAATTTATAAGACTCTATGGGGAATCTCACTCGATCAATTCCCCTTATAGTATAGGGTAGTCAGGGACTCTCTAAGGGAGATCACGTGGTCTAACCCTCTTGGCTCCAAGGTCCAGAGACTCTCTGAGGAAGCTCACTTGGTCAATCCTCCTATAGCCTCAAGTATACCGCAGACTCAATGAGGAAGCTCACTCGGTCAATTCCTCCTATAGTCTGGGAAGGTTTTAAAGATATTCAAACAAGATGAATACTCTCTGAGGAAGCTAACTCGGTCTACCCTCCTGTAGCCTATAATAACTAAGACTCTCTGGGAATCTCACTCGGTCTATCCCCTATAGTCTATAATAACTAAGAATCTCTGAGGAATCTCACTTGGTCTATCCTTGTATAGTCTATAATATCGAAGACTCTCTGGGAAGCCCACTCGGTCT
This sequence comes from Viscum album, assembly GCA_963277665.1. Classification (NCBI taxonomy): domain Eukaryota; kingdom Viridiplantae; phylum Streptophyta; class Magnoliopsida; order Santalales; family Viscaceae; genus Viscum; species Viscum album. Next base: position 424,251,828 of record OY728158.1, on the reverse strand, counting down.
ATCCCTTGTAGTCTATAGCTCTATAGGTGTACTTTGGTTAGCCAAGTAGCTCTATAGGTGTACTTTGGTTAGCCAAGTAGCTCTATACCTGAAAACGAAGATCCGGGTTCTTAAAAACTTCCCCCCTTAAAGAAATTCGTCCTCGAAATTCCCTAGCAAGGCGTAGAAGAAGAAACCCCGAACAGCTCCAGCCACTGCGATCATACATCAGCCTCCCTCTCCCAAGTCTCATCCTGCACTCTCCCGTGCTTCCATAACACCCGTACTAGAGGAACAGATCAGCCACGAAGAACCTTCATACTATGATTGAAAATCCGGATGGGATACTCTTCTAACGACGCATCCGCTTCAAGCTCAACCTCCTCGGGTTGAAAGACATGAGACAGGTCTGAAGAGTAACGTTAGAGATGAGGAATGTGGAAGATGTCGTGCATAGACCGGTACCTCTGAGGTAACTGCAACCGATAGGAAACCAGCCCAACTCTCTCCAACACCACAAACGGCCCGATGTACTGTGGTGAAAGCTTAACCTATCTCCGGATCCTCTTGTGTCCCAACCTCAGTGAGACACATAGGAAAAACTGATCCCTAACCTCGAACTCCAGAGGTCATCTCCGCTGATCAGTAGAATACTTCTGCCGAGACTGTGTTGTAGCCATCCTCTTCCGAATCAACTCTATCTACTCTAAGGTCTCCTGAACAAGATGAGGTCCCAGTAAAGCTGCCTCTCCTGCCTCCAGCCAGCATAAGGGTGATCGGCATGGCCTACCGTACAAAGCCCCGTAAGGTTCCATCTGAATAGTCGCCTGGATACTGTTGTTATATGAAAAATCCATAAGATATATATGCTTCTCCCAAGAACTGCTAAAGTCTAGAATGAAATCTCGGAGTATATCCTCATGCACCTGGATCGTACGCTCGGACTGGCCATCTGTCTGAGGATGGTATGTTGTACTCAAAAGTACCTGTGTACCCAAAGACTTCTAAAGTCCCTGCTAGAACCGAGAAGTAAAGCATGCATACCTGTTTGAAACAATGGAGTGTGGAACCCCATGTAGACGTACAATCTCTCGGATGTAAAAATGTCCCAGCTCATCAACACTGAAGGTCTCCTTGATCATTAAGAAGTGAGCAACCTTCGTATGCCTGTCGACAACAACCCAAACAGAATCACTCCCTCGAGGTGACCTCGGCAACCCGGTCACGAAGTCCATCATGACATCATTACACTTCCACTCAGGAATGGGTAACTGATGTAAAAGCCCTGCTGGTCACTAATGTTCTGCTTTCAACTGCTGACAAGTAGAACATCTCATGAAAAAACCAGCAACATCTCTCTTCATACCTGGCCACCAGTAATGGTCGTGTAGATCATGATACATATTGGTGATGCTAGGATAAACTGCCCAAACTGAAGAATGGAAATCCTGTATCAGCTCCTCACGTATGTCTGCTGGAACCTATACGTGTCCGTGGAAATGAAAGGTCTCATCCTCACCCACTGTCCATCCAGGAAGTGGGTCCTTTCTTGAAACACTCTTCCGATGGACTATGCCTTCTGAGTCTAATAGCTTCCTCATCCGTACCCGATCAAGAAGAGAAGAGGTAACAACTACAGAAGATAGGAAAGCATGTCCCTGTCTGTCATGCACCTCCAAGTGCATCTCAGAGAACATAGCCATAAGCTTCCACTCAATACTGGCCTCCTGAACTGCCTGAATCTGAGTTCTCCTGCTCAACACATCATCCAATATGTTTCCCTTTCCCGGCGTATAGGCGAGCTCGAAGTTGAAAGACTGAAGATACTTGACCCACCTGAACTGTCTCAGATTCAGATCACGCTGAGTGAAGATATACTTGAGACTCTTGTGGTTGGTGAAAAACAAAAAGTTATCTCCCAGAAGATAATGTCTCCAACAACGTAAGGCATGAAAAACAACTGCCAACTCCAGATCATGCGTCGAGTAGTTCCTCTCGTGTGGCCTTAACTGCCGAGACCCGTAAGCAATGACCCTATCTCCCTACATAAGTATAGCTCCCAGCCCGATACCTGAAGCATCACAGTAAACAATATAGCCCTTGACCGGCTCTAGAAAGACCAGTATCAGTGCTGACGACAACCTCCCCTTCAGCTCCTAAAAGGTTGACTCACAAGAATCTGACCATAAAAACTTCACCCCCTTCTTGGTCAGACCTGTCAGCGGTGCTGCTAGGTGTGAAAAGTTCTATATGAAATTCTTGTAGTATACAACCATCCCTAGAAAAATCCTCACCTCAAATAAATTCTTCGGATTCTCCCAGGAAACTACAGCTCTCACTTTCTCTGGGTCCACTGATACTCCTGTCTCTGAAATAACATGACCCAGAAAGTGAATCTGATCCATCCAAAAGTGGAATTTCGAGAGATTAGCATATAATTGATGCTCTCTCAGTGTACTCAGAATGATCTCAAGATGTGTGGCATGGTCGTGTCGAGTATGAGAGTACACCAAGATGTCATACATGAAAACCACCACAAAGGAATCTAAGTACGGATAGAACACTCGGTTCATCAGATCCATAAAAACTGCTGGTGCATTCGTGAGACTGAATGGCATGACTGTATACTCATATAGACCATACCTGCTATTGAAGGCTGTAAGAGGTATATCTGATGGCCTAACGTGAAAATGATGATAACCAGACCTCAAATCGATCTTCGAGAACACCCAGGATCCTCGAATCTGATCAAATAGGTCATCGATCCTCGACAAGGGATATTGGTTCTTGACCGTCAACTGGTTCAGCTTCCGATAATCCACACAAATCTGAAGGGTGTGGTATACTTTCTTCGTAAACAGGACATGAGAACCCCAAGGAGAAGTACTGGGTCGGATGAAACCCTTTGCTTGCAACTCCTCCAACTGCTTCTTGAGCTCCTACAAGTCAGGTGTAGCCATCCTATAAGGAGGAATGGACACCGGTTCCGCTCCTTGAACGAGCTCAATCGAGAAGTCTACCTCATACTCCAGAGTCAAACCTGAAAATTTCTCTGGAAATACATCCCTAAAACGATCCACCACTGGGGGAAAGTCTAACTATGAAGTACCCTGGTCATCCAGATAAAGACTGGAAATTTGGGTTGTAACACCTTCTATCCCATGATGCTCTGGTCCAGCTCTACCCGCATGGACATCCCACTCATCTCTATGAAGGAAATATTTTCCCTCAGGTGGTACGAAACTAAACCTGCAACGATAACAATCGATGACTGCCTGGAAGGGAACTAACCAGTCCATCCTGAGAATAACGTCATAGCCCGTCATCTCTAGGAAATAGAGGTCCCATAAGAAATGACACCCTGCAACCTCAAGAGGTAACTCTCTACACTAACGTATGCTAGATTTCCTTGTTCCCAATGGCGTGTCAGAAGTCAACAAGTCGGAAGATGAAAAGATACAGAGGCCAAGGCTCTCCACAATAGCAACATAGATAAAACTATGCGAAGCACTAGTATTGAAAAGGGATGAAGATAAAACTGAGGCTACTAAGATCATATCTCAAACTGTAGAAGGGACGAGATCCTGATCCTGATAGGTCTTCTCCATGGTAAAAGTCTGGCCTGCACCGCGGCCCTGCGCCCCTAGCTGACCACTCTGAGCTGACCCCCTCTACTGTCGCTGGTAATCTGGTGACTGACCACTACGACCGCGACCTCCACCTCATCCCGAAGGGCCGGAAGAACTCTAGTTCCCAAACTGGTGATAAAATGGCGAAGCATCTCCTGAAAACGGGGTCATAGAAGAACCCCTACCACCATCTGAAGGTGATAAGATCTGAAAAAAGTGCTGAAGATGGCCCATCTTGCCACAGGATTGACACTCCATCAGATCTCTCTGACACTGAGGCCTAGTATTCCACTCCTAATGCACTGGTAGCATACAACATGGATGCTAGAAGAAACATCCCACCTACTCTGATCTGTTTGAGAAGACTCTCTTCGGTGCTTTTTACTATCTGTAGGAGGAACACCAGCTCTGGATGTCGAACCGCCCTGGCTCACAGCTCCAGAATCCCTCAGGTTGTGCTCAGTGATCAGTGCCAAGTTGAGGATAGAGGATATAAAATTCAACCTGAAGATATTCACCTTGGAACAAATCTCCTTCCTGAGATCATCCTAAAACTTCCTAGCAAGGAACAACTCATCACCTGCTGGGATCGGCGTGAAGCACTGCAGCTCGGTAAAGTAGGATGAGTACTCCATAACAGAAAGAGTACCCTTCTGTAGACTCATAAACTCTCGAGATCGGTCATCCCTCAAAGTATATGGGTAAAAGTAGTCATATAAGGTGCAATGAAACTCATCCCAAGACAAACTCTGATGGCACCCCGACTGCGAGATCACCTCCCACCACCTCTTGTCGGTGTTTCAGAGCATATAAGTAGCCATCTTTACCCTTTTCTCTGGGGGTATCTCCAGATGCTCAAAGATCTTTAGTGTTTCCTCTAACCACGACTCTATAGCTTGGGGTCCTCCATCCCCTGAGAAAGTAGGAGGATGTTGTTGCTAAAAGACCAGTGTCAATTTGGCCATCGACGGGGTAGGAGGTGACTCTCCCTGAAAAGTATGAATCATCATCAGGAAATCCTCCCTGAACTGCGCATTGGCTCCTGCGATGAGTATAACTGCTGGTGCCAAGGCTGTCACAACAGGAGGATCTACAGGAGGTCCCTGATTGACCATATCCAGTTTCTAGTCACCGTCTGGCAGCTGACGTACAGCCGTAGGATGTCTCAGAGGCATAGCTCTGAAAATATCAAAAGCACACCTTAGATCAAGATTATCAAAGACTGAGAACACATGAGTATGAAACAGAAACAGGATAAGGAAACATTCAAGTTTACAAAACATGACTACATGGAATGTATAAAACTACACAGCATGTTCACTTAAACCAAACACATGGGCATGTAATCCTACCACCTCTGGTCATGTAACACCCCAACTACATGGCGTGTTGTCCCCACACACGGTGTGTACTTAAACTCTATTCACCTGCCTGAGTCTCTTTACACGGCTAACCCACACGGTCCTCTAAACCCTAGAATACACGGTGTGTTCACTAAGGACACGGCGTGTACTAGAAAATGTTTCGGCAACCTGTTTTGTTAGTTACACGACCGACTACACGGCTGACCCTTACACAACGTGTTCCGAACAAACACATCATGTATAGGAGAAGACAACACTTACCCGTGTTGTTCGTGACATGGCTGGGTACCTAGAACAAGACTACATGACGTGTTCTTTACCAACACAGTGTGTTCTACTCGAGCTTCCCCGACCCGTGTTGTTAGTGACACGACCAGGTACACGACTCTATACTACACGACGTGCACTTACCGTACACGGCGTGTCCCTAAAGGAAAAACCTCAACACCATGTTCCTACTGACACAGTCAGTGACATGGATTGAAACTACACGACATGTAGTCCTAAAGTACACACTGTGTATTCTGGGTTTTTCCGGGCAGTAGCTCAGAAACTACACCAAAGCCCAGAAACACGGAAAAACAACGCATGAAGGTGCCAAATTCTGATCCGTGAGGGCCCATACTCCCCATGAATCAAAGCTTGGAATCCAATATAGTCATATATAATGAAAAACAAGTTAATGATTCACCAATTTACGATTCAAGAGGGCCCATAACACCTCAAGAACCAAAATTTGGAGTTCATTTAAGAAAGGTACAATACAAATAGTCCTCTATCAAACATCATAGATTCTATCAAAGCATCTATCACAACAGCATGCATAATCTACACAAAGTCTATCACAACAACATTCAATCACTAATGCACCCTAGATGGCATGGCAAGAATGCATGACATGTGATTTCTAACAAGTTCCTATATGATACATGAGATGGAATACCCTCATCTCATCGGTTTTCGACAAAAATAGAACCACAATAGCAACAACAAAAACAACACAAGTCATGCAAATCAATATAGGTGAAATCATATCAACCGTAAAATCTCCAAAACCAAAAAAATGCAATAAATGTGGTAGTATGGCTTTTCCTCGTACACGGGTTAGCTACTCCCGAGCACAAATTATTACCAAGTATCGAATCCGTCCTATCCCTGGCTAAAGGCTCCAAATAGTAAATTAAGAGAAAATAATATCCTCTGATACCACTTTGTAACATCCCAGTTCTGGAAGCCACCCAGAGGCACCCCGTACCTGGTTGGTTACATGGGCTCAAGCGCATTTCCCCAAATGCCAGAGGCTGCCGACTAGTAGCGAGGGCCTTGGGTGTGATAGAGGGGAAACTATGCCCTCATTGGCAGAGTACACAGTAGAAGTAAATAAACATGCAATAGCGGAAGAAGTAAATATCCAACAATAATAAAAAACGGAAGACTAAATCAGCAAAAAACTGGAGAACATATGTATATATATGAAATGATGAATGATACATATCTAGGAAAGAATCCAAACAAGTCACAATGCTGAAAAATACAATAGTACCAAAACAAGTACAAAAGAAAGTAAACAACTCTTTAGCATCGCAAGCCAAAGCTTAGTCCCATGCTCTCCTGCTCGAAGAAATCAAGTACTAGAAGTCAAAGTGCGCTTGCCCTTGTCTATACCTACAACAACATAGTCTATTTGGGCCCAAAAGCATGACCCAAACAGGGTGTGAGACTAAATCCTAGTAGGCAACCACCTGAAGATCTGTTCCTAACAGTTAATGAGTATATGGAAGGTAATAGTACAATAAGTAGTAAATAGTAGTAGCAACAGCAGGCAATAATCAGTAAGTAGTAAACAGAATGATATACAACAGTGATCAAATCCACAGAACAAAAAGCAGCAATGAAGCAACATCTATGAAAAATAGGAAACCCTCTGGGAAGTACTCGTAGCCATTCCCTCTGGGCCTCTCTAAGAAGTACCACAACCCTCTGAGTAGTGAACTCAGCCTAACCCCTCTTGTTTGGTCATACGAATTTATAGGACTTTATAGGGAAGATCACTTGGTCAATTCCCCGTATAGTCTAGGGTAGTCAGGGACTCTCTGAGTGGGATCACATGGTCTGACCCTCTTGGCCCCAAGGTCTAGAGACTCTCTGAGTAAGCTCACTCGGTCAATTCCTCCTATAGCCAGGGAAGGTTTTAAAGATATTCAAACAAGATGAAGACTCTCTGAGGAAGCTCACTCGGTCTACCCTCCTGTGGTCTATAATTACTAAGACTATCTGGGAAGATCACTCGGTATATCCCCTATAATCTATAATAACTAAGAATCTCTAAGGAAGCTCACTAGGTCTATCCCTGTATAGTCTATAATATCGAAGACTCTCTGGGAAGCTCACTCGGTCTATCCCTTGTAGTCTATAGCACTGGGTTCTCACGGTCCCGTGCCTGTCAGTGCATAATAATTCTATAAGGCCAGATTACACCTATAGAGCTACTTGGCTAAATAAATTACAACTACAGATCTACTTGGATAAACAATCTACTGAGCAATAAGCATGTCAACAACATAATTCCATCCTACGATCACAAGGCATGGAAATAGGCACAATGAACAAAGGCTATCAAGACCCAAAGGTCGTAACAAGAACAAAGCATTGGAAAAACATCCAAGAATGACAATTATCCACAAACATGATCAATTTACCTCTAAAAAAGCATGCAATCAAGGCAGGAATAACCACAAGGGGAAAAAGGTAAACAAGAAATACCCTGTTCACGGGTATTGGTGGAATTTTTACATAAAACTCAAACACATCGAAAGGTAAGGCACAAACCACCTACCTTGATCCTAGGAGATCAATATACTTGAACCAAGAGGCTTCATTCTCCTCATAATGGCATAGATCAATGAAAACTCATAAAATGTTCAACCCATGATAACATAAGAAAGAGGAGGAATTGGAAAACAAAGCTCTAGGAGAAAGAAGGACTCACCGCTGCGGTTCCAACGCAATCGACGATGTTCAATTCATAGAACGAATAGAGGCTCGGGGGCTCGAAGAATATTTGCGGTCGTATGGGTCGCTCTCGGTTGAAGGCGCTGGAGAAGAAGATAGTTCTGTCGATTAGGCATGACCCCGGTCCGTTTAATGAAAAAAAAGAAAATACACGGCATGTACTTCTTGAGTACACAACGTGTACTCTACTTTTCCATACTCCGCTTTAAGTGGCCTCCACTTCACCCCTACACACCGTGTGTGTGGCTCAGACATTTCCAACACACGTCCTGGCGCGGCGAGGGAGTACACGGTGTGTACTCATAAAGTACACGACATGTACTTAAAAAATTTCTAGAAACTCCACTTTTCTCAAAAACGCCAGGAAATGGAAATACATACCTGAAAATGAAGATCCGAGTTCTTACAACATACAAGGAGAATTGTTATGAAATAATCATGGATGTATCAATTCCCAAAGGTGGTGATTCCTATGGGATTTATTCCCATGGGTTGTAATTACTATGGCCATTAATTTTCTCAATCTCTATCCCATGTCAAAATCCATAGCCATTGGATCTTATTGGAAAATTAGGGATTAATCTATATCGTTGATTGGGTAAATATATAGTCTCTATATATATGATGAAATAATAATAAAATAAGTAATTTTGGATCTATTTATAAATCTATTTTCTTGTATATTTTTCTTGTATATTTTCATTATGATTGTACACCTACATCAATTCACCATCATCTTTTCTGTCATCTTCAATCATTCCATTACAAAAATGATTTAAAGTTCAACCAAAATATATTCAGAATTTTTTATTAAACTATTATGAAAATAATACTTAAAGTTACACTAAAACCCCTTTATATAAAATAGTTGTCCTTGAAATATTTTTAAAACTTTTTATGTGATAATAACTTTTCCCTTAATAGTAATTTATTTCATTACTTTTATAACTTGAGACTTTTTAACAACAACAACAACGACAACAACAAAAACAATGTAATTATTAATTAATATCAATATAATTATTAATTAGTAATAATTTAATTATTAACAATTTAAAATATAATTAGAAGTAATAATATAATTAATAATAATAGTATAATAATAGTAATATTCACCATCGTCATCATCATCATCACCATTATTGTGAAAATATTTATAATAATAATTATAATGATGATGATAATTCAAAGAATTATTTTAGGGTTATAAAAGAAAATTATGATGAATAAGTAAATATTTATAAATAATTAAATTATTAAATGTTAATAATATAATTTACGGTGATAATTATTAATAATGTAGTTATTAATAATTAATAATTTAATTGATAATAATATTAAATAATGAGTATATTATTAGTAATTACCACTATAACTTAATAATAATAATAATAATAATAATTATAATAAATAATTATTATTATTAATAATGTTTTTATTAATAACTAATGTTGTAATTAATTATAATAAAGATAATAATTAATAATATTATTAATAATTAATGGTGCAATTTATAAAACTAATTATCTAATTGTTATTAATTAATATTGTGGTAATGTGGATGATGATAATAATAATAATAAGATTTTAATTATTTATATATAGTTTAATCTTTAAAAAATTATATGTAATTTTTAATAAAAATTATCCCATTAGTAATTACTAATATTATCAATTATCATTATTATTAATTGCATTATTTTTTATTTGTGTTGTAATTAATAATAGGGATGGAAACGAGTTGGGTACCAGTGAAAATGAAGGTACCATAACTTGATACTATTTACCAATAACAAAACCCAAGCCCATTTAATATCCTATAAACTATACTTAAACTCAATCACAAATCTCAATACCCATTTAAAAGTAAAACCTATTTAAATACTCATTTATATTTATTATTTATAAATTTTATAATATTTTCTAGGTTAACCCCATTTAAAACATGAACCCAAACCCATATATTAAATTTTCATAATATTATTAAAAAATAATAATTTATATATATATTCAGATTTCAGGTTCCCTATAAGAGGTATATAAATCCAATACAATTAATAATCAGGTAGTTTTCCTAAATCCTAAACCTGGTTTAGTGGTATTCAAACCCAATTTTATCAAGTATGGTTGGGATGAGTACTCTGTTATCTAACTCATTACTGCCCTATAACATCCCAAATTTCTAATAAATAATTTTCATATATTTTATATCTTAAATTATATATAAAATTTAAATTCATTTGTTTATTTGGTTTTAATGATATAAAAAATTTATCTACATAATTATCACCTAAGTAGTTGACATCATTGAATAAATGTTTTCCTTAAAAATATTAATTCTATTATAAAGTAATTTTATGAATAATAATTATTTATTAAAATTTTTTTATAAAATATTTTTTATGATATTCATGATTCTTTTTAGATAAAAAGTTTTAATTGATAACTATATTACTCTTATTAATAGTTTTATTTTTTTATTTTCAATTCAATAGTAATTTATTTATTTAAATATAATTATTAACATAGTATTATACATGTCTGGTAGTTATATAATTAGGTGTTAGCAATAATATAGGATAGATCTTCACTCACTTATAGAATATGTTGATGAGATTCTTCAGCGGGGACATGAATATGGGCCTGTTCCCTAGGTTTAGTCATCTACCGACCTCAGTTTCTAGGTGCCTTGGTCTAGGTGAATAGGACCAAGATCTCTCATGCAACTACCTCAATATGTTCTTTAAAATATAGGGACATATGGTGCTAGTGGAGATGATGGATTGAAGGATCCATACTTAGAGGATCCTATATAATATTAGTGACATTGAAAACATCCTCCCACACCTTCCTAAGGAAAAGGAGATGATCATAACCATGCCTCAAGGAAGGAAAACCAAAGTGGTTAGAGTGGTAGTAGGATACAAGTTCTTCTATATAACCCATCGTTGATAGGACCATAAGTGGGGTTTCACCTCCAAGAGGATCTTTCATGTTATTTAAAATGTTGGGCTGTATCCATTTATACAGTACTACAATATCATCCTATTTATTAACTTGCGTTAGAGATTTTGGTTTGAAAACAAAATCATCCTTGATGGAAAGTCCATAACTCTCTTCACCATTGAGGCATACATCAGGCGGTATGGATAAAGAGTATCACTATATGATGGATCTTCCTAAAGACTATTGGTTCACACTAGAAGACTAAAATGAGACAAGGTTTGGCATGATGCTTCTATTTGGATAGAAGGGAACTCTATCATATTCACTATAGGTCTTGAAGTCTCTGAATTTATCAATAAAAAAAATTAAAAACTCATTAATGCAACATCACAAGTAAGATCATGGTTTATTGATCACTCTCATAGGAAAAGGATTTATGTCAGGTTAACCATTTTTTTTCTAATTAAAACACATCGCCCAACATGTGAACATCACTCACTTACTTTTTTTATTAAAGGAATGGGTATTTTAAGTCATTCATTTTGTTTTTAGCATAAAATCAACCTATTCTCATTTTGAGAAAACATGGACCTACTTTACAAAGAAAGGAGGTCACTAGGACTTTACTAGATACACTTCATATGTTCCTTGATTGAGAGGAAGGGGGATTGGGATTATCTCACCCTTTATAGGAAAATTATTTCATACTTAGAGACTCTATTATAGATTTAATATATGTTCTTGAATATTTCCCAAATCCTAGTGTGAGACTTCTTACCATCATGTTAATTATTTGATCAAATCCATTCCTTGATGTGAACAACTATACATATCACAGGATCTCCATATTTCACTTATTAATTAGTGATTAAACTATGGTTTAAAGATACATATCTAGGAAATTTGAAACTTTTCACCATCTAGGGAGGTGATTGGTTTTGTGGTATTGGGATTGAGTACATGAAAATGGATTCCTATATATTACATTGAGGGAAATCATAATCCATGTAGTTTGGTTCCACTTAGTAGGACAAATCATACTTTTTATGGTTTCATGAGAAGGACCAATGTGATGCCTTTTATGGTTGTGCAACCATGACCAATGATATGCTGGGACTGAACCTCAAGTAGAAATCATATGTATCATGGTATATAAGAATCAAATCCCAAGTAGTTTAGGTTTTATAGTTTAAGGTCATGTGATAAGATCATACCATTTTGTTTAACCTCATCTGATAAGGACTTATACTATCTAGTTTAAAGTTGTGTAGCTAGGAATTATAGGCTAAAAGTGCCTATTAAAGGTTGGTGTGAGACTTATGTATAAATAAACCTTTCATAGTTCATCTTATCCATTGATAAAGAATCAATATAAGGAATTATTTCTCATAGGGAATTTTTCCCCTTAAGGTAGGATTTCCTCATAGGGAATGCAACCCTTGGAGAGTTGATTTTATAAGGAATATGGACCTATGAAAATAATTTTGGGCTTATGAATGGGTTTCCCATTATAGGGTTGGTTATGGATTAAATTAAGTAATAGGCCCACATATCCATCCACTCCCTATCGATTTATAGTTAGGAAATTATGGATGACTAAAATCATATGAAATATAGCCTAGTGTGGGTAGAATATTCATAGGAAATATGTCCCTTTAGGGGATAAGTTGGGGATTACACATGGGTTTCCCTAAGATATGGATTACCACCTCATTTTTGTTATCAAATAGATCATAAAGGATAAGTGGAATCACGGGGAATATGGACCAATGGAGATGGAGTTTCGGATTACACCTAATAGGAGTCTCTTGTTCGACTAGTAAGAAACATGTATATATGAAGGATTACACATATACTACTTGAATGTGCCTGACCGGATTTATGACTCTGGTGAATGAGAGATTTTGGGGATTACACATATCAGGAGACCATTTCTCTCTCTCCGGATCATTGAGTGGAATAACGGAATACAATAAGTTCCCAAGTTAATCGGGTGCTAGGAATTGGTCAACCAAGTTGGGAATCATGATCCAGTGGAGGTTTCACTAGTATCCTTCGGATAGTAACCCTCATCATCAAGGGAGTACATGGTTGTGATTACCTTGATGGTCCTATCATTCTAGGAGGAAAGCCAAGGAAACACCATTTATTAAGTAAATACATTATTTACAGGGTGAATGCTAATGTGAATAGACTTATCATGCATTTTGGGAGATTTTGGAGGATTCCTAAAGGGATATGCATCTAGGTGAGAGATTTAGGTGAAGGTGGAACCCAAGTAGGTGACTAGGGTGAGAGTGAACTTAGCCATAGGGATAGTGGGAGTTCTTCTCCCTACTATAGGGAACAAGTTGAAGGTTTTCTCTAGTTGAGGCCCTAGGTTGAGGTTTAACCTATTATTAGGTAGGGTCAATATGGTACCCTGGTATGGAGAGGAGGGTGAAGTGTCACCCTAGTGGTAGGCCTGGGTGATAGTTCACCCTATTATAAAGGCATGGGTGAGGTTTCAACCTTGTGATATGCGGTAGAGTGAATATGAAACCCTATTATGGTTGGACTGACATGTTTTACCTATCACACGGTAGGGTGGATTGGCTACCCAAATATAGGGGTCTGTGTGATGTTTCTCCCTAGGAGACTTCCGAGTATGACCTAGGAAAATGGTGACCTTGTGTTTTATCTGGTATTTGTTCCCTCACCCTAGTATTGAAGGAATATAGAAGAAGTGGTATCCTATAATGGTTTCAATTTATTAAATCTTTAGGTATCTTAATTGACTTAATTTTTAGTTATTTCCTTAGGTTTATTACATTTAATAGGCCACTTAAAAAGATATAGAAGACTTGGTAATGTAGTGCTAGATTACATGGGCATGGGGTGTTCAAGTGTTCTTTCCTAGTGGGTTTCCCTCTTCAAGTGACAAAAATAAAGACCAATGGGGTTTATTTATAGGAAAATATAGGGACAAAGGAACATGAAGGTTGGGAGAAAAAGGTGGTTTGCACTGGTGAGTTGAGTATGTGAGTTGGGTGTATTAATGGTTAGCATGAGGGGGAGTTAAGAATGAAAGCTGGGGACATTGGTTGGGACCTAGGTGAATAAACATTAGAACATGAAGATAGTCACATTGATATGTGTGGTTCATCTAGACATTCAATAATGGAGTGCACTTGAACGAGTTAGGGAATGCATTTAGAGTTTACCTTGGCATGAAACTATATTTTAAAAAAAATCCTTTTAACTTTGAAAAACTATAAATTTTTATTCATAAGTCAGTTTTGGATCCATGAGTAGTTAAATAAATTCATGAAAAACAAACTATTACCTTAGATAACTTAACCCCATATAAATCATTTTATGAGTCATAATAAATGGTTAGAAGACCCTAAAAATTGGTTTTATGGTCCTCAAAAAACATTTTTCCAATAATGGTTGAAATCCATAACCTAATCCTAGTAATAGGTTCTCACCACCATGTTACTGTACTGTGAAATGTTTTTGAGGAATCTTGATTTCTTAGTGTGCAAGAAATCATAAGACACATTGATACCCCATTAGTGCATTCTTTGTGCAAAGAAAAACTTTTATTCCAACACTTGAGTTGTGTTGCCTGATTGAGGACCATATCATGAATCCTATGAAAAAGTTCATGACACACATTTTTCAATTCCAAAACAATTGTAATATTTTTAACTGTAAAAAAAATATTATTTAAGAAGATTCCATGAATTATAACTATTTTATAACCTATTTAAATTCATAACTTATATAATGATACAAACCATATTCTATGACACTTGTAGATTTTATGGAACCTTTGGATGATGTGTTTTGACTGTTACCTCTACATCAAAGCAGTTCTGTAATTATGAATCAATCAACCTAAAAATGACCAATGCAAGATAAAATAATCTAATAAATGAATATACATAATACAAAATGAATGAAAAGGAAAAACAATAATGAAATAAACATAAAAAAGGTTTTAAATAAAGTAATTAATAAATATAATTATATTATTTATGTGGTTAGATGAGTATATGAAACAATCTTGGACTTAAATTGATGGTTTGTTTCTAAATCTCTATCCTTTTCAAGTATTGTTTCTTTATCTACACTTAAATATCTAAAAAACAAGGTCCTGAATATACACCTTATTTTTTTACCTTCATTTTTTGATGAACTTATGATCTCATTTCCTCCCTTATAGATTCAAAGTTTATACTATGACTTGTTCATAAGGGGTTTTCACATTTATTCTCGTTTTTGTGATTATATTCTCTATAAACCCCATCTATGTCTTTAATTTATGGGTTTATTCAATGTATTTATTTTTATTAAATACCCAATCCACTATTTATTTTTATTTATTTATTTTTGACTTGAACATATACCCTTTACCCTATATGGTGTGAACACACAATATTGCATAATCTAGATTAAAGAGTGTTTACCTAGAAAGTTATTCCATTTATTGACCAAGGAAATATTGAATATATTTATACTTTTTATTTCAATACAAATATTTATTGATTACTAATACATGTTTATTACATATTATTTATTTATTCATTTCATATAATAAATGTAATAGAATTACTATGTGATAGATGAGACTCAAAATTATATAGCCCCTTGATGCATCAATAGATCTTATGAGACAAACTACTTTGGGTATTTGGTGTATGTATTCCTATTTATGTATTATGTATTAGTCAAGGCATCGATGGTATGGTTATGATGTATGCTATTATGCATTCCATCATTATGAGATTTATCCTTATCCATTTGATTATCTATTTCTATTACTTTAGATACGGTATGCTAGGTGCTGAGTTATATGAAATTTATTTGTTTATTTTATTCATTATATATTAAATATGTTGTTCTTATTCTATATTATATTTCATTGAATGTTATCCCTTAATGAGTATCTGAGATCACCCCTTTATTTTGTTTCCCATTTCCCCAAGAAATAATAAATATTCCTACAAGGGATCTATGGATATGTAATTTAGGAATAACAATGTTTTATGAATTTTTATGACGTAAATTATGTTTCCCATATAATATAATGTTCAAATATGTGTATAGTCCTCTAAGAATACCAAAATTTTTATTCTACAAGCTTATAATGTAATACGAAACTATCGACTCTATTTAGTTAGATTTGGGATTGTTATCATTGGTATCAGAGAAAGTATATTAGAAACCTTAGGAAATAGATTTAGATGAACTTAGAAATATAACAAAACATTATGATAAAACTATAAGAGATTCTATATTTTTTTCTTGAAGAGATAAAATATTTTTTATTCATTTGTAATAAATGCATAGGAATTAGAGTTGTATTCATAATAAAATTAGTGCATTTCATTATTTTGAAATAACACACAATAAAAGGATTGGGAACCACATTGACACCCATATTTAGTATAGATATTTCCCAACTATGAGAAAAATGAATCTGGTGTTAGAGTTGAGAAATCTATCACTATATTAGGGTATTTGATTTTGGTTATAAAAAATAACCTTGGCCATATGGGTTAACTTATTTCATCTCAATAAGGTTTATCAACATTGGATAATTTCATGAAGCATAAAACTCCATATTTTAATAGAACTATGAATCCATTGGTGGAAGAGAAATGGGTAAAATCTATAGGTAATATATTCAATGATCTAGGATATAGTTAAAGGGAGAAGGATATTATTGTTGTAACACCCCTACCCCTATAGAATGAATTCGGTTCATTACTTGTTACATTATAATGGTTAGAAAGAATGAAATACCTAAGTAACAATTAGTTTATTAGTCATGAGGAAACTAGATAAATACATGTAACTCAAATTACATTGGGAAAGGTTATAAAATACAATACATAACAAAAACTAAAAATTGCATCTACAGAAACTCAATAAATGATCTCCTCTTCATAACCTATTGAAGTTAAACAAATTAAAGGGGTGAGATAAAATGATAATTAAGGATTAAAAATATAGGAAGCATTAATTAAATAATAAGTTAATCATAAACAATTTGATATAATCAATATGGCATGGTGAATAAATGGAAAACATACGACATTAATAAACTGAGTATGAAACTGCATCCATAGATTTTGTCATAGTGAAAACCTCAAGGATAGTAATAACTAAAAATGAATAAATAGACATTATTATTAATTGTAAATCATGTATCTATCATATGACAGCACAATACCATCTAAAAAAATTAAGTCTGTGGGTAGAAACCTATCTTATTTTTGGAAACAAACTCGAAGAGTTTGTCGCCAACTTATTTGTCTCATGGGACCTGTCGATGCATCGAGGGGCTATAGAGGGCCCCAACCAGCACAATAAGTGAAAAAAATTACCTATAAATAAATTTAATTCAATTAAAATCTTCCTTCTCAATATCCGTATAGAGTAGAGGATACGAATTTATCAATACTTCCATAGTTAAAACAACATTCCAAATAAACACCACATGTAAAAGGGTATATGGCTTAAGAAAATACTCATATCCATGAAACCAGAATATGCATATATAATATCTTTACAATTTAAAATGAAAAATGATCTCAAATGGGTAGTGGATACACCACATAAGAAATATTAGGTGCACAATACCAAGTAACTGACAATGAAATGGAATTTGAGAAAAAGTCCCTTACCTCGTTGTAATTAATCGAGTCATATGACCATAAACTAATAACCAAAAAATGAATCAAAAAATACCATGAATATAAATATAATCATGATAATATATATCAAAAGTGAGTACACAATACACCACATTCAATAAATATGTGGCAAATAATGGAAATATCACGGAAATGAAAGTGAGATGAGAAACCCCTTACCTTATGCTTGAGTGTGTTCTTTGTTTGTTTTAATGACATGAATAATCAAATTTAGCTTCATTAATTAATAATTACAGTACCTCACATAAATTTAATTGATTTAGTATAACCTTTTTAGGTTCATTCATGGCCCTTTTTATTGGTTTAAGAGGTTCAATATTATTGTTTTGGAAGCATTTTCTCCCTTGGTTTTCATGATCTGTTTATATTTATGCATGAATGGATGTTTGTTTGATGTGTGAATAAACATCCAGAATTTTTAATATATATTATTAGTGAAATTAAAATATATAAACGATCTTATAATTATTTTGGGTTATATACGATGATGATGATTCATTAGTTAAAAGTTAATCACAAACGTTTGGATTAACTTGGCAGTTTTGTTCATAATGAGCTTGTTTGGTATTATTATTTTGTATTATGAGTGTGTAAGTATTCCTGAACATTACATAAGTTAAAATACATATATTATGATCTGTTTAAACCATTAAAAAGTTTTCATGACCAGTCATTAAGATATTAATAGAAATTGAGAACCTGTCGTCCTTGAATGTGATAAAATAACACATCTCAGATGGTGTTTTCATTTTTAGTATAAGAGGAGGGGAAAAGAGAGATGATGATGAAATATTAAATTATCATAATAAAATTATATTCCATCTATGTTAATTTAATTATCATAGCATTTGGATTATGGGAGATGAGTAAAGGATTAGAATTGAAAGGAACTCAAAATAGAATAAAATTGAGAAATCTCTCATGAAAATTCGACAGCCTAACGACATCACTTAAAATTTCATAAAATAGTTTGATGAGAGAAAGGGGGTATCTCATCACTATTAAATAATATGGGAATTAATGTTGATATTTAATGACATATACCAACATAATACAAAGTAAATTTAAAAATAATAACATAAAATGAAAGAAAAGAAAGAAAACTAAAGAGGATGTTTACCTCTTGATATCTTCTCCTTGAGATTCTTCTTAAGGCCTTTGGTTTTGTACTTTTTGTGAGACCATAACTTCTTAAACATGGGAAAGAGTCTTTGGAGGAGTATTGGGAATAACTTAGATAAGGCTCAAGACTCGAGAGGTGTGGGAGGAAGAGGGGAGTGAGGGTGGTAATTATAATGGAGGAGAAGAGGTATTTTTCATTATTTTAATCATTATTATAATATTTTTGCTCAAGAATGTGAATAATATTAATTAATGTGACCCAAAATAGTAATAATGGAATGTGAGTTCTAACCAAGTGGTATTACATCACATATGATGTCATAAATAGTGTATTTTACTGATAATTTGAATATATGGTATTTTACCGTATTTCAATATTCATAAAAAATTCTAGAATTTCAGAAAAATCCCAAGAATTCACCCTAACCATTTTTTGATGTGTTGAATTAAAAAATGAACTCCATTTTTAATAAATAATTTTATAAATATTATTAATTTAAATTTTAAATAAAATCATAGTTAATTAAAAAAATAACAAATTTAAAGTTATCATTAGTTTTATATTACATCGAAAAATTAATTAAGATATCGTTATCTTATTACCTTAAGAAAATAAAATATTATCATTATTTACTATTCATAAGGGTCATATTACAATTCATATTACTATTCATAATTGTATGTTACTATTCATCTAAAATCAAGTTGGTTCCATTCGACTCCAAATGACTTATTGGGCACAAATCTAGATGACAATTTTTCAAAATTCAAAACATAGAAGTGGAAAATTTATGTTTAATGGCCAGGTTATGACTCTCTCCTAAATAACCAAGTGTTGTTTCAAAGGAACATTTTGCTTTATGAAATATAGGCTATAAATAGAATTTATTAAAGAGAAACATACCATAAAATGTTTGGGGTGTTATATCATTCCCTCCATTGAAAATTTCTTCCTCGAAATTTTATGTATAAAGACCACTAAAAAGATATGGGTGGTTCTTCTTAATAACATCCTTAGGTTCCTTCATTACTTTCTCCATCTTATGGTTCCTCCAACAAACCTTTACCTGATGATTTATCTAATTTCACAATACTTGTAATATGGTACCAAGAATCTTGATAGGCTCTTTATAATAAGATATATTAGGATCAAGTTCTATTTATTCATAGGTGAGTACATGTGTTGGGTCTAGCATGTATTTCCTTAACATTGATATGTAGAACACATTATGAACTTTGGAGATACTTGGAAGCATTTCCAAATGGTAATCTATGACTCCAATTTGATCTAGAATTTCAAAAGGACCAATTTACCTAGGACTTAATTTACCCTTTCTACCGAATCGTATAATACCCTTCTATGGAGATACCTTTAAGAAAACATGATCTCCTTCTCAAAATTCAAAATCCTTCCTTCAGTTATCAGCGTAACTATTTTTCCTACTTTGAGCTATTTTGATATGGGTTTGGATAATCTTCACCTTTTCTATTGTCTCCTCAATAAGTTATGGGATTACGAGCTTTATTTCACCAACATCATCCCAGCAATTTGGTGTACGATATCTCTTTCATATAACACTTCATATGGTTCCATATAAATACTTGAATAGAAGCTATTGTTATAGAAAAATTCTACGAGAGGTAAATACTGACCGCACATACCTTTAAATCCAAGTTAACAAGACCTCAATATGTCTTCCAAAGTTTGAATAGTCCATTTTGATTGTCCCTCAGTTTGTGGGTGGTAGGTAGTGCTCAAACGAAGATTAATATCTAGGGCCTTCTAAAGACTTTTCCAGAATTGTGATGTAAAATGAGGATTATGATCAGAAATAATTGATAAGGGTACACCATGAAGTCTTAAAACTTCATTAATATATAGTCTTTCTAAATGTTCAAGTGGTAAATTTTATCTTATAGCAAGAAAATGTGTTGATTTTGTAAGACGATCAACAATGAACCATATCACATCATTCCTTCTTGGAGTCTTCGGTAGACCCATGAAAAAGTCCATCGTAATATCATCCCATTTCCAAATAGGTATAGGAAGGGGTTACAAGACTCTTCCAGGATATTTTCTTCCAATCTTCACCTATTTTCAAACCAAACATCTCAACACATAATCAACAATCTTCCTCTTCATGTTGTCCCACCAAAAATGTTCCTTTAGATATCTATACATATTTTTGATACCAGGGTGTATAGTGAAATTAGAGCTATGAGCATCATCCAATAGTTCCCTATTTAGCTCTGGAATAGCGGGAACATAAACTATCTTTCCAAAATTCAAAATGCTAGCTTCATATACGAAGTCAATCAACTTCCCATAATTTACAGCTTTAATTTTCTTTTGAAACTCCACATCACCAGTTTGAGGATTTTTTATCCTTTCCAATAAAAAAGATTTGAAAACCATTTTAAAGAGTAGTTATGTGTTACCCTCCATGATAATTCCCATATCCATCTTTTCTAGATCCATGAACATAGGATCCCTTTCAACTCTCATCTTATTCAGAATTCCATGGTCTTTTCTACTCAAAGAATCTTCCACCTTATTTTCCTTTCCGGGGTGGTAGTGTATTGAACAATCATAATATTTGCACAAATCGAGCGATATCCTTTTCCTCATGTTGAGTTCTTTTTGCGTAAAAAAGTATTTCAAAATCCTGTGATCCGTGTATATCTCACATATTTAACAGTAAAGATAATGTCTCCTTATGTTCAGAAAAAAGTTTACTGCTGCTAACTCAATATCACGAGTCAGGTAATTTTTCTCATGATTCTTCAACTTCCTTGATTCATAAGCAATAAATTTATCATTTTGCATAAGGATACAACCCAATACATTCTTTGATGCATCACTGTATATCACAAATCCACATTTCCCAATGGAAGAGTCAAAATTGGAGCATTGACCAGTCTTATTTTCAATTCTTCAAAGAATTCTGTACATTCTTTTGTCCATACAAACTTAACCCCTTTATGTGTGATCTTGGTTAGCGGGTAAGCCAGTCGGGCGAAATTATGAACGAAATGTTGATAGTAACCTACTAATCCAATAAAACTACATACCTCCATTATGTTTATTGGTGTGGACCAATCTCGGATTTCCATTATGTTAGAAGGATAAACTAAGATTATATCCTTAGAGATAATATGGCCAATAAAAGAAACTGATTGAAGACAGAATTTACACTTTGTAAACTTCCCATATAATTCATTTATTTTAAGCGTTTTCAGAGTAATACGCAAGTGATTCTCATGGTCTTCGTAGATTTTGGAGTATAATTGGATATCATCAATAAATAATACAAAAAATTTCTCAAGATATTCCTTGAAAACTATATTCATTAAATCCATGAAAACCGAGGGTGCATTAGTCAGCCCAAAAGGCATCACTATAAACTCGTAATGCCCATAACTAGTTCGAAATGCTATCTTAGGAATATATTTCTTCCTCACAAGTAGCTTATGATATCCAAATCGAAGGTCAATCTTTGAAAAATATTTGGCTCCCTGAATTTGATCAAATAAATAATTAATTCATGGCAGAGGATACTTATTATTTATTTTAATAGCATTTATTTCCTTGTAATCAATGCATAGCCTCATGGATTCATCTTTATTCTTGACTAAGAGGATAGAGGCTCCCAATGGAGAAACACAAGTTTGAATAAATCCTTTGTCACTCAATTCCTCTAGTTGTTTCTTTAGCTCCACTAATTCCACATTTGAAATTCTATTGAGATTCTTTGATATAGGTCACACACCAGGAATTAAATCAAATGAGAACTCAACTTCCCACTCTAGAGGATGTCTAGGTAAATCCTATGGAAATATGTCAATGTATTATTACATTATATGCATATATTCAATTTGAACATTTATTTCCTCACCCATAGATATTGGGTTCTCTTCCTCTCCAAGAATTGCATTCAGTAGATCTACTGGGGGTGGATCTAGATAATAATCAGATGGTGAGGTTTCTTCTCTAATGATAAGATATTCGACACCATTTTAAAAAATTGTAACTTCTGTTTTCTTGCAATAAATCTTCACATCATAGTTTGAAATATAATTCATAATAAGAATTATATCAAATTCAATCATTGGTATGATGATAAGGTTAGAAACTAAAGCACGTTTATGTGTCATGAGGGGGACTGATCACCATGCCTTTGTTGCAAAGATATATCCCTTAGGAGTTTTGACTGACAACTCCTTTTTTAAATCAAATCAAGCATTTCTAATTTTCTTGGAAAACTAGGAAGATATAATTGAATGCGATGATTCAGAATAAAATAAAGCATTGTTTAAGTTTGAGGAAAAATTAACGTATCTTCCACCACATCATTAGGAACTTCAACCTCCAAAGTTGTAATTACATAATATCTCCCTTGCTATATTGGCCTTTTCTGAGGCATGTTTCCTTGGTTCTTAGGAAACTCATTTTCATAGTGTCCCATCTCTCTACAATCGTAGTATTGAACATAGTCAAATTGTTTCTTCCACTTGAATTCATTAGATCAATGACCCTTTTCTTGTAACACCCCAAACATAGTTACCTAGATTCGGTGCATTATTACATAACATTGACATGATCACAAGAAAGATCAAATCTTGAAAGACCGATTGGTTTAGTAGCCTTGGAAACACTATATATATTCATAAAGTTTTACATTACACCATAAAGTGAAAAACTACTACAAAAACATATTTTCTTCATAGACCACACTCATATCCCCACATAATATCCCTGTAGGTCATTCATAAATTACTTCTTCACATCCTGGAAAAAATAAAACATTGAAAGGGGTGAGCTCAAATGCCCAGTAAGGATAACAATATAGCAGAAACTTTCATAAATAAGAATAAACATTTAAGGCAATGTATAACTTAAAACAAAAGCCTTTTAAACATTAACTTCAACATAGTATGGAAAAGATAAAATGAAATAATGCCATTTACTCATTCACATGGATATTCTACTAATCGAATAATCACATGCAATATCAATAACCACTTTCATAATGATGGAATGCATAATGCCAGACTATCATAACCACATAGCCAAGGCCTCATGCTAAGACTATAAATAAGATTTTTCCAAGGCCTTGTGCCAAGAAACTAGTTTGTCTCATGAGACCTAACGATGCATTGAGGAGCTATAGCAGGCTCCACCCATCACATATTTAGTCCAATGCATTCCCATATGAAAAGGTTTAGACATAACATAAACATTCGTATTAAAACTAGCATACTAAATGTCAATAATTTCACCATAAATTATGAATGGTATAAAAATATCACATCCACAGTCAAACATATCACAAAAACTTCAATAAAATATAGATGATTTGTATCATAATAAATCAACTTCAAATAAGCGTAAAATCCATCAAAGGATGTTGACATAGATGAAATCAAAACTCTTTTTAGAGAAATATCTCTTTCTATTTTGAAATCATTTAAGAGTCTTATATTTATGAGATAAAACATTTTATTTGAAAATATTCTTATAATCTTGTAATGGAAGCTTAGAAGATTTTATAACGGTGGAAAATAACCACACCCATCGTATAAGTTAAAAAAACATTCTTACCTTAATTCTGTCGAAAAGGTTAAAAGCACCTTGTTTGGAAAACGACGGAAAGATTCCTTTATAAAACTCTTATAAAAAGTAAAACAAGGGTATAAATTACTTTAACCCATATTATTTTAAATATTATTTCTTAAATACATTTTTAATAAACATGGATGTGGATGATAAAGAGATCCCGGTAGATTATTACGTATAAACAACCTCGGATAATGAAGAGATTGTGAAATAAACCCTTACCTTGTACTTTTCCTTGGTTGGGGTAGGTTAACCTCCTGTATAATAGTGTAATAATTTTTACTAAATTATACAAGAATCATATACATTAATATGATATCATATATGATCTTTTAACATTGATTTGTTAATAATATCTTAGTATTATCGTTGTTTCGGGTGTTAACTTACTCGTTTTATTTTATATGTTTTGTTACGTAAGCCATGTTTGTAATGCATAGGTTGTATCTTAATCATATCCAGAATGATATAAAGTCCTTATATACTATTATTAATCATCAAATGAGAATTATACTTGAATGGATATGATGGAGAATGAATCTCATCGCATTCGTGGAGACGGTAGTCTGTACGTTCGCACGAGCGACAATATCATTCTTTTGATATTAAAATAATATATAAATGGATGGTATATCATATATACAGAATCATTAACATGTTATATTTATTATTTACATGAGTTACACATAATTATTATACCCATCCAAATAATAATATATTGAATAACAATTACACCATGACGTGGAGACGGTAAGCCGTACGTACGCACGTATGGTGACATGTTATTCAAAGGGTGGATAGAATAATGAATATGGTTGTACCATATTTATAATAACATCACAGTATATATATGATACTGGAGTTATTATTTTATAATGGTAATAACAAAGGAAGAGGAATTGGAAGAAGAAATGAACTTGGAAAAGGGTGGTGAAATCATTGCCTCTTCTTCGGGTTCTTCCTTTTGATTTGATCAAAAGGGCTCCTTAGGTTGGATTTATGATCAAACTAAGACATCTAGGTTGTAGTGAGGGAATTTGGGAGATTATTTGGGAATATTTTGGCTGAACCAAAAGGATTTGAAGGTGTGAAGAAATGAGAAGGAGGAGTTCCCTTTTATAAGAGGGGTGAGGGGCACCTTTGGAAAAGATAGAAATATTAATTTATAATAAATTCATATTCGGTTTATAATGGCTCCAAAGTTGATTATTTAAATTTTAAGGTTGGTATATGTAGAAAAAAATTCAACCAATAGAATTTAGACAGATTTGGGTTACTATATTAACCTTATCTTTAAGTATTAACTCTTAGTTAATTAGTTTGACATTTACCATGTCACTTTGTATTTTTATATTATATAGTTAATAAACTTACTATTACATCCAAGAGACCCCCAAGTGGTCCATTAATTATAAAAATATCATTATATAAGTCTCTTGACTGAACCTTAGATTTTTAGGAATTTAATATCAATTAATAATATAATACTTGTTTTAAAATCTCTTTTATGTCAATTTTGACACTATTCAATAGTTGATTTTTTTGAAACTCATAACATAATTATTACTTATAAAAAGGTTAATTAAATCAATCCTAATATGTCATATTATCCTATAAAATTATTGTAATTCATTAAAAGTCTCAAATTATATTTATTTGGGTATTTATAATATCAATTATTTTAACTTTTCACTATTATGTTAATTACTGCATCATTATTGTGTCATATATAATTTAAATTATGTAATCTCTAAAAATTATAAATAAAATAACATTATGTAGGAAATATTTTTAGCTTTCTAATGAATATTTATAGTCGAAAATCCAACATATATAACCTTATGTAAAAATTGTTTTTCTAAAAGATATATGCTTGTGTCATTTTTGTATTCATTTTAACTTAATTAAAATAAAGTGTCCCTATCACCTACAAGTGGCTCCATGGGGTCCCAAAATCGACCCAAAGATGACTATGGTCAAACATGTATCAACCAATAAGTCTGGGACACGTTTTAGGGTAATTTAGTATTATTATAATATTATTTTTTAACCCTTATTTACCGGATTTACCCTTAACCATGGTAAATAAAATATTTACCGAAGTAATTATTCAAAATGTATAAAAATAAAAGTTGCCTATTTACACAATTTGAAAATCCTGATTCCAAATATGGAATCCATTTTTCCAAATTCAAAACACATAAGTGGCAGAAATTAATTTAAAATTAATTCCCGCTGTCAAAACAAAAAGCGTGTTTTTATGATATAATAACTATCAAAAGATTGATACTTGTTTATGTACGGTTTAATTGTGAAATTATTTCTAATGACCAAAATTATATTAAATGGTAAAAATATATTCTAAATATACTTTAAAACCACTCAAATTCATAATTTATCAATATAAATTATTTTGATTAAAAAAGTTGTTTTTAATTAAAATTTAGTAATTTTCACTATTCATTAAAATATTAAAGTTATCCGAAAAGTACCAAAATTTCACCTTAGGCTAAATTATATATTACGAATCCAAAAATTAATTCCATTTTGAAATTTAAAATATATATAATTTCAAAAATTAGGTATTACTATTCATAACGGCTAGTTTGATTGGTTATGGTATGTTAGAACTCGGTGTTGCGTACAACACACACTATCACATTATTCAAAGAGAAGCGTACCATGGAAGCTGGGGGTGTTACATTTATCCACACTTATAGCAGACTCCCATGCCTTTCAAGCGTTTCTCGAGATGATTCTTTCCATATTTCTCACATAATGAGAATTTATTCGTTCCATTTTTCTTCTTTGATTCTTCTCCTTTTCCTTGGTTATGAGATTACTACTTCTTCTCTTGGTTTCCCTTGAAAAAACTTATTCTAGCAAATTCCTTCCCTATTTTTATGGCACTTGTTAAAATTTCATCATATGATGAAAATTTTTGAGAAGCCAGTTACCTTCAAAGTCTTGGCTTAAGAACATAAAAGAAATGATCAATCTTGTCTTCCGAGTCTCGTACGTAATCTATAACATACCTGGCTAGTTTTGTGAAGGTATCCTCATACTCCGCAACACTTTATTCTTCCCTTTGCTTTAATATAAGGAATTTCCTCTTTATTTCAGTTCATTTCTCAGGAGTGAAATATTTTTGAATAATATTTCCTTAAAATTCCTCCAATACATATCTTCTATTTCTTCTTCCTCAGTGGTATTCTAGATCAAGGACCACCATTGATCATCATCACCCTTGACATAATATACTTCCATCACTACCTTTTCATTTTCATTAAATCTTAATTCCATGAATATATTTTCAAGAGACTTGATCCACTACTCAGTAACCACTGGATTATTAGTCCCACTGAAATATTGGGGCTTCTGCCACATGAAACGATCCAACATAAGTGTGGCATAGTTATTATTCACAACCTGAGTAAGTTTTCCCAATAGGTTCGTGATTTGATCTTCTCTAACATTGACTATGTTTACTTGAATAGTGGGGAGATCAATATTTTTCCCACGATTATTAATTCCTCTTCTTCCATTAGGTACCAATTATAAATAATGGCATACACTAGATTAGGTTATGAATCTCAAATATAAAATCACTTAACATAGATTGAAATTATATGCATAAATAATCTCATAAACATGGTTTCTTTGATGAAAAATATAAATTAAAATCCATCATAATGGATTGTAAATAAAATGTAAATTATCCTAAGAATATCCCCTGGGAGTGTCAATACCAAGAGTGCAGCAAGTCCCATTATCGTGTACTAGGATACCCCGAGTCAAGGCTGAAACTCCATGTCAAAGTGTTCACTCCTAGGTATATCTATGCCAGAGCAACGTCTACCTGTTTGTATCGAGACAATGATGTATTTAATAGAAATGTACACATAATATATTACGTACCAAAATTACAATATGTTCTTTTATATTTTTACTCAAATACTATATTATTGATTTTTTCCATAATAAACATTTTCCAATCTAGTTTTTAGGTTTTCTACTAAACTTCCTCTGATACCAACTGTAACACCCCTACCCCTCTAGACCAGAGCCAGTGCATTAATTATTACATTGGCATGGTTAGAAGGAATGAAATTCTGAAGGAATGAAATTCTGAAGGAATGATCAGTTTAGTATTCTTGAAGAAAATTGATACATATATGTAACTCAAATTACATTGGGAAGTTTTCAAAATACAATACATAACAAAAACTAAAAACTGCATCCACAGAAACTCAATAAATGATCTCCTCTTCATAACTCATTGAAGGTAAACAAATGAAAGGGGTGGGATAAAATGATCAATAAGGGTTACAAATAGAAGAATCATGAATTCAATAATAAGTGAATCATAAACAATTTTACATAATCAATATGGCAAGGTGAATAAATTGAAAACACACACCATTATTAAACTGAGTATGAAACTGAATCCATAGATTTTGTCATAGTGAAAACCTCATGGATAGTAATAACTGAAAATTAATAAAGAGATATTATTATTAATTATAAATCATGTACCAGGAACATGATACCACAATACCATTGAAACAGTTTAAGTTTGTGGGTAGAAACCCATCTTATTTTTGGAAGAAAACTCGAAGGGTTTGTCGCCAACTGATTTGTCTCATGAGACCTTTCGATGCATCAAGGGGATATAGTAGGCCCAACATGCCACTATAAGTCCAAAGAATTATTTATACATATATTTAATATAAGTACAATATTCCTTCTCAATATCTTTATAGAGTATAGGATACAGATTTATCAATATTTCCATAGTTAACAACATTCGAAATAAACACTGCATGTAAAAGGGTATATGACTCAAGACAATCCTCATATCCATGAAACCAGAATATGGATATATAATATATTTACAATTTAAAATTAAAAATGATATCAATGGGCATTGGACATACCACATAAGAAATATTAGGTGTACAATACCAAGTAACTGATAATGAAATGGAATTTGAGACAAAGTCCCTTACCCCATTGTAATCAATCGAGTCATATGACCATAAACTAATAACCACCAAATGAATCAAAAAATACCATGAATATAAGTATAATCATGATAATATATATCAAAATTCAGTACAAAATACACCACATGAAATAAATAAGTGGAAAACAATGGAATTATCATGGAAATGAAAGTGAGATGAGAAACACCTAACCTCATTCTCAAGTGTGTTCTTCATTTGTTTTAATGACCTGAATAGTAAAATTTAGATTCATTAATTAATAAGTAAAAAAACTCATATACATTTAATTGATTTATTATAACCTTATTAGGTTCATAATGGCCCTTTTTATGGGTTTAAGAGGTTCAATTTTATTGTTTTGGAAGCATTTTCTCCCTTGGTTTTCATGATCTATTTATTTATATTCCTAAATGAAAGTGCATTTGAGGTGTGTTTAAACATCCATAATTGTTAATATATATTATTAATTACATTAAAGAGATATAAATGATCTTATAATAATTTTGGGTTACATACCATGATGATGATTCATTAGTTAAAAGTTAATTATAAATATTTGGATTAACTAGGCGGTTTTGTTCATAATGAACTTGTTTTGTATTATTATTTTATATTATGAGTGTGTAAGGATTAAAGAACATTGAATAAAGTAAAATAAATATATTATGATCTGTTTGAACCATTAATAATGTTTCAAGACCAGTCTTTAAGATATTAATAGAAATTGAGAACCCGTCGTCCTTGAATGTGATAAAGTAACACATCTCAGACAGTGTTTTCATTTTTAGTATAAGAGGAGGAGGAAAGAGAAAGGATGATGAAATATTCCATTATCATAATAAAATTAAATTCCATGTAAGGTAATATAATTATCATATCATTTTTATTAGGAGAGATGAAGAAAAAAGTAGAATAGAAAGGAACTTAATATAGAAGAAAATTGAGAAATCTCTCACAAAAATTCGGCAGCCTAACGACATCACTTAAATTTCATAAAATAGTTTGATGAGATAAAGGGGGTATCTCATCACTATTATATAATATGGGTAGTAAGGGGGATATGGAATGAAACATCCCAACATAATATAAAGGAAATTTAATATGAATAACATAAAATGAAAGAAATGAATGAAAATTAAAGAGGTTGTTTACCTCTTGATCTCTTCTCCTTGAGATCCTTCTTAAGGCCTTTGGTTTAGGACTTTTGGTGAGACCAGAATATCTAGGACATGGGGAAGAGTATTGGGAAAATTATTGGGTATAAAATAGGTAAGGATCGATTCTTGAGAGGTGTGGGAGGAAGAGGGGAGTGAGGGTGGTATTTATAATGGAGAAGAAGAGGTATTTATAATTATTTTAACCATTATTATAATATTTTTGCTCAAGACTATGAATAATATTAATTAATGTGACCCCAAATAGTAATAATGGCATGTGAGTTATAACAAAGTGGTTTTACATCCCTTATGATGTCATAAATAGTGTATTTTACTGATAATTTGAACATACAATATTTTACTGTATTTCAGTATTCATCGAAGATTCTAGAATTTCAGAAAAGATCCAAAAAATTTAACCTAACCATTTTTCTAGGTTTAGAATTCAAAAATGAACTCCATTTTTCCAAAATAATTTTCTAAATATTATTAATTTAAAATTTAAATAAAATCATATTTAATTCTAAAAATAACAATTTTAAAGGTATAATTAGTTTTGTATCACATTGAAAAATTAATTAAGATTTCATTATCTTATTTCCTTAAGAAAATAAAATATTATCATAATTTACTATTCATAAGGGTTATATTACTATTTATAAGGGTATATTACTATTCATCAAAAATCAATTTGGTTCTATCAGACTCCAAATGACTTAATGGTCATAACTCTAGATGTCTGTTTTTCGAAATTCAAAACATAGAAGTGGAAAATTTATGTTTAATGGATAGGTTATGAATATCTCCTAAATACCAAGCATTGTTTCAAAGGAAAACAATGATTTATGAAATAAATGCAATGGATAGAATGTATTAAAGAGAATCATACCATAAAATGATTGGGGTTTTATAATGGTTGTATATTTTCTAAAGGGATATGTAAATCAATGGGATCATTAATTCAAAATACTCAGGAGGGAGAGATAGGAAGCATTAAATGAAATGATTTCAAGGCATTATTCCTTGAGAAATATATTCTTTGAGAATAAAAAAATAACATGTAAATAAAAATTTATAATTCTCAACAAAAGGAAGACGATATTGTTACTAAGTATGAAGCTAACATTACAAGACTAGTGAGTTATGTTGAAAATTTTATTGGAAAATAAAAAAGCAAGATTAATCACTTAATTGATAGAATAACACTAAGTCTATGAAGAAGATTAGTATCTAAAAACCTTTCATCATATGAGAAGATAATGATAAGTTCCATCAAGGTTGAGAAGGGGTTTTGTAAGTCTTTTACTATTTAAATAAAGCATGAAAAGATTAAGAAAAATGAACACCGTATAGAAAGAATCATGAAAAAAATAATAAAGGGAGGAATTTACAACATGTAATAATTATAGAAAAAACACTAGAGCTTTATTAAAGGGATTAGGAAATTTTTATAAGAGTGTAGACAAGGGCCCCAAAACTCATGAGTGTAAGGGAATTAGAGAGATAATAATTTTTGATTATTCAATTATAATGGGACGTAACTATTTTATAATCAATTCTCTAAATGTAAATATAATCTACCATAGAAGTGGATGAGGGTGCATGACCAGGATTATGGAATTAATATGATAGAAGTTGAAGATCCAAACGATACTATAAGAGGATCCTTTAAATTAAGTAATAAAAGGTATGACACTATAAAATCATCAATTTTACTAAGGAATCTGTTGGAACCACCTTATTTTAATTCTAAAATATCACGTGTATTATGTTTTTAATGAGATCACTATTTTATGATAACATTTTATTTTAAAAGGAAATTTGATGAAAATTTGGTGAATTTCCCGACATGACTCACCATTAGTTCAAATGGCTCTCCACAAAAATGGATTTCTTCTAGAACCGACTCACAATTAGTTCAGATGAGTCACCAACAGAATTTATTACTTCTAGACATAACTCACCATTAGCTCAAATGAGTCACCACCAAAATGTATTATCACCAGACAAGACTCACCATTAGTTAAAATTAGTCCCTTCCGGAATTTCTTACCACCATATTGAGTCACTATTAGTTCAAATAACTCACCTCCAGCTTGAGTCACCACTGTATTAAGCGATTGTTAGTTCAAATGAGTCACTTCTAGAATGAATCACCACTAGATATGTCTTTCCATAAGAAATGTATTCCCACCAGAGATAACTTGCTGCCAAAAGTGCTACCGATGTTGTTCTGCCATATTTGAATTAAATTCTCCTAACATATATATTAATTAAAATATTTTAGATGGATTATTTAATTATTATTCATCAAACTATTAAACAGACACATTGAATAGGAAGTCAGAGATCAATATGATGATTTGGAAGTTCTAGATGATTGTTTTTCAATGGGTTCTTAATCCTGCTGTTCTTTATATTTAAGAGGATCTCCTTCATGCATGTTTGTCACATGAATCATGGGTGTGCATGAATTACTGAATGATGGAGTGATCATTCACATGAGAACTTACTTACTACATACGATTGTGAAATAGAGGATCATACCAAATATCAAGATCATTTCCTATATTCAGGAAAATTAGATCTTTGCAACATCCTTCTTTAATGCAACATTTAGATAATTAGTTCGAGCACCTCACCAAGCCACATATGAGGAAACCTGAGCATCTGAAACACTAAATACTTGGAAAAATTACATTTTCTATATCTTATTTCTTGTTATCTCTACTATTTTATTTAATATGTGAGAAGTGTTTTTTCTATTTTTATTAGTACACACTAACACTTGTACTATAACTATATAATACTCGATATTATCTTCTCATCTACTTACCCACGAAGTTTGTGGAAGAGGTCCCTATGTGGAATGTGATTTTTTTCTTTCCAAACATAACTATGGAAGAGGCCTTTGAGGCTGGATATATTCTGAGATATTGTGTGTATACTCGATCTAGGTTTTGGATCAAATTATAATTATATAATATGCTTCGCATTGGGTGATTTACAAGTAGAGGGGATTATGTATCAACTTGAGACTAAACCCCTTTTTTATTTATTTCGCTATGTGATTTTTTTCCATAGTTAATTTCAAATATTTAAACTAAATTTGTTTTTAAACTATATAAAAAATCAATACTTTGATATTTAGTCTTAACTAGTGTTTATATATGTATTTGTTTGAGTAAAATAATTTACAATACTATTTGAGCTGATCAATAATAAATCTTTGAGAAATATTTTATGAATAAAACTTATATCAAAATAATATTTTGATTAAATGGAAATTTCTTTTATTGGGGATTGTTTTTGTTTTTTTTAACATAAATTTTATTATTTACTCAATTCACCCCCACTTGAATTAATCACTCCGACTAACATTTATTATCAAATGGATTTTTAAATATCTTTTTTAACTATGATTTTAGTTGTGTTTTAAAGATCTCAAATTTCTATTAGTTCTTTAATGGATAATAGACAAGAAGGTTCTGCTACCAACATACCTCCCTTCTTTAAAGGAACTAATTACACTCAATGGAAAATCAAGATGAAAATGCATATTGAGAGCATGAGTTTTGAAATTTGGACTACTATTGTATAAAAATACGAAATACCTAACATTTATAGAAATACATGGGATGGTCCTTCTAAATATTCTTATAATAACAAATTTAAAGAAATGAATGATTTATACTATGATTTGGGTGATTAAGAATTTAGTAGAATATCTACATGCATAATTGTCTTTTAAATCTTGTACACTTTAGCTACTTCTCAGGAATGAAAAAACCAATGTTAAAGAAATGTGGTTAAATAATTATATAATTAAATATGATACTTTTAAAATGAAACCCGATGAGATCATTTCTGACATTTATCTCATGTTCAATTAGATAGTGAATACAATGCACTCATTTGAGAATCCAGTTTCTGATAATGATCAAGTAATATGACTGTTAAGGTGTATTCTAGAAATATAGAGAGTAACCTTGGTATCAATCAAATAATCATGTGATATTAGTAAGTTATATATTAATAAGTTGATTGGAAAGTTAATTATGTATGAGAAATAACTTAAAGTTAATTGAGAATAGGAAGATGAACCAAAAAGAAAGTCTATAGCCTTTAATTCCACTACCTCAAAATAAAAGGAGAAATTTGAAGTTGAAAGTTCAAGTGATTAAGAATAAACAGATTATGGTGATGAAGAGATATCCCATATGTACAGAAGATTCAAAATGTTTTATAAGAAGAAAAATGTCTATATAAAACCATGATATAAAGGTAAATATGATAGTAGAGGAAATTGGATTAAGGATTGGAATAGAGATGAAACTTCAAATGAAATACTATAATATGAATGTAAAAGTAAAGGGCATGTCAAAGATGACTGTCCTAAACTAAAATATGAAAATAAATATGATGACATGGTTAAGAGTTAAAATAAATCAATGAAATAAACTTGGAGTTATTATAATGAAATATCAAGTGATTCATAAACTACCCAAGTGGAAAATAATGGCAAAGCTAACATCTGTTTCAGGAAAAACATATATGTGGTATCCAATGTCTTTTTTGCATCTCCTAAACATATTTATAATCATTCTGAAGATGAAAATATTGAAAAAAAATGTCCAATGAAGAAAATTTTGAGTACTATAACATTATAGAAGATACATTCAATGAATTTAAGGACAAGTACAAAATTATAAAGAAATGAAAAACTTTAACTGCTAATTTTAATTCTGAAGTTGTTGTAGAAAAGGATAAAATGATGAAATTTTAAAATAGAATAGTGAACAAAAATTTTATAATGAGAAAGTAAAAAAGGATATAGACATATTAACCAATGGGAGAAATAATATCACACAAATACTTCGAAAATAGATAACCCATAAGTATATTACTGGTTTGAGGTATCAAACTAGATAGAGAATAATTGTACAAAATAATTTTATTCCAAACTCTTGTTCTGGAAAATATTATACTAGTTTTTATAATTTTGTACCCAAAAAATTATTTATTTCTAAAATTTAATAATTTGTTAATATAAAACCTATTAAGAAAATATGGGTTTCTGAATCTTTAATTACTAACAATTCTGGACCCAAGAATATTTGTGTACTAAACTAATTTTTAGTGTAAAAATTATTTTGTTGGAAACTTACTCCAAAAGCTCTAGTAAGAATCTATGGTACTTGGATAATATTTGTTCCAGACACATGGATGGAGATTACTTAATCTTAATGTTTTTAATTGAAGTGGATGGTGGACATGTTAGTTTTTGTGACAATTCCAAAGTGAAAATATTTGGCCTTATCCAACTTATTAATTCTAACACCATTTTAATTTCTAAAGTATTATTTTAGATGGGTTAAAGTACAGTATGATTATCATCTCATAGTTATGTGATGATGGGTTTTATGTGAATTTTAAAATAATTATTACAATGTTTTTGATTCTAAAAATTATTTAGTTTTTACTTACATGAGAAATGAGTGTTCATAATGATAGTTTAGAATCTTTATTTTCTAAAAATGTTTCATGTCTAAGTGTCTTTTATAAAGAATCTTTTATTTGGCATATGATATTAGGGCATTGTTATATTCACTTACTTAGAAATATAACTAGGAAAGGGATAGTCAAAGATCCACCAAAACATGAATTCACAAATGAAAAATTCTATAACCTATATCAAAAAGGGAAAAAATATATATTTCAAATAAAAGAAAGAAAATTCAACTTCTGAACCCCTAGAAATAGTGCGCATGTATTTTTTTGAACCATCTAGAGTTCTTAGTCTAAATGGGAAGAAATATATTTATTTATTTGTAGTTGAATTTTCTATTTATACTTGGGTATTATTTTTATCTCACAAAAGTGAATATTGTTCTTATTTTACCAAGTATTCTAAATCTGTATAAAATCTTAGTGGATTTAGGATTAATACCTTAAGAATTGATCATGTCCGTGAGTTTGAAATTCAAGACTTATGAATTTGTTTTCTCAAAAAATGTCTATAATCATAACTTTTCTACACCTAGGACCCTACAGTAGAATGGTGTTGTATAAATAAGGAATATGACCATTCAATAAATTTACCAAACTATGCTTACTGAGTATGACATTCCTATTTACTTTTGGGAGGAAGCTGTGAATACAATCTACAATATAATTAATATATTTTTCATCAGACCTCTCTTAAAAGAAATCCCATATGAATTATGGAATAGTATAAATACAAAGTTTATTTACTTTATAGTTTTTGGTTTCAAATTATTCATTCTAAATACTAAGGATAATATTGAAAGAATTTCTTCCAAGAGTGATGAAGGAATATTCCTTGGTCTTTTAACTTCTAGTAAATCATATAGGGTGTTTAATAAAATAACAAAGACCGTGAAATAATCCAATCATGTTAAGTTTGATGAAACAAATCCCCATGAGCCTAATATACCTTTATAAAACCTTAAGGGATATTTTTCAACTCTAAACATAAATTCTAGACCATCTGAAAATTATGTAAAATAAGTAGAAAAATCATCCAGTTATGAGGAATATTCACAACCCAATCCTGAACCCTTATAATATCATGAGTTTTATAGAACTTATTTTATTAGAGTTTTTATGACTCATAGATACCATCATCTAGATTATGTATCTTGAGACCTTGATATATGTACAAAAACTAGATCTTCTCTTAGAAATCAGGTTGAAAATTAAGAATTCTTGTCACAAATTGAATCTAAGAACATCAATGGTGAAATAAATGATTAATTATGGGTGATGTTAATGAAATAGAAACTTAATTAATTTGAAATAAATAATATTTGGGAATTTTTTTAAGACCTAAAGACACTCTGAATATTAGAACTAAGTGGGTGTTTATAAATAAAGTTTATGAGTCAGGGACTATAGTAAGAAATAGATCTAGGTTGGTTGCACAAGATTATAGTCAAGAATAAGGTATTTACTATGAATAAAATTCTTCACCAAAGGATATACTTAAAGAAATTAAAATACAGATTTACTATACAGATCATTTGGGTCGGAAAATATATCAAACTAATGTCAAAAGTTAATTATTAAATGGTTATATAGTTGAGTATTTTTTTTGTTGAAAAACCCCTTATATTTCAAAATCCTTATTTTTAAAATCATGATTTAAAGTTAAAAAAAGATTTATATGTTTTAAAATAGGATCCTAGAGCTTGGTTTTATAGGGACAACTCTTTTCTGATTTCTAAAGTTTTTTAAAAGGAAGAGTTGATCCTACCCTTTTTATAAAAATAATTTAGAAAGATGTTTTATTAGTTCAAACCTATATTGATGATATTATTTTTGGGTCTTTTATAAATTATTTGTGTACTTATTTTTCAAAAATGATGTAAAATGAATTTGAAATTACTTTAATGGGCAAAATTAAATTCTTTATTGGCTTTAAAATTTTTCAAAATAAATATAGAATTATTTAAGTAAATACACTAAAGAACTTATAAAATGTTTTGTTATGGATAACACTAAAATCAGTGACACTCCCATGAGTACCACCTATATGTTAGATCTTGATGAAGCTAGAAATCCATTAGATCGAATTAGTTATAGAGGAATTATTGGAAGAATTATATATTTAACTACTAGTTGAATTGATATTATGTTTAGTGTGTTATGTGTTCCCATTTTCAGTCAAACCCAAAAGAGTCTCATTTACTTGATGTTAAAAGGATTTTTCAAATACCTCAAATATATAACCAATTTAGAACTGTTCCATCCTAGAGGAAAAGCATCTAACTTAGTAAGTTTTTCAGATATAGATTTTGGTGGTTTCATGTTAGATATAAAAATTACCCCTCAAACATGTCATATTTTGGGAAATTATCTAGTATATTGGTGTAGTAAGAAGACAAATTCAGCCACATTATCTACTACTGAAGTTGAATATGTAGCTGCAGGGAGTTACAATGCACAAATTTTGTAGGTGAAATACACATTACTAGAATATGGATATCAATTCAAACATGTCCTTAAAATTGTTGACAACACAAGTGAGATGAAAATTTATAAGAATACCATGTCTCATTCTAGAAAAAAAATATTGATATAAAACATCACTTTTGAGAGACCATTTTCAAAAGGTTGATAGAACTCTTAAATTCATATACAATGAACATAATATCACTGATATATTTACAAATACATTGAATTATATGAGATTAAACTAAATCAAACATGAATTAGGTATGATAAATTTTAATTAGTCTACCATTGGAGAGTCACTATTGGTGAGTCACCATTGGAGAGTTACCATTGGAAATTCACCATTGGTTAGTCACTATTAGTGAGTCACCATTAGACATTCAACATTGGTGAGACACCATTGGTGAGTCACCATTGGTGAGTCACTATTGGAGAGTCACCATTGAGAGTCACTATTGGACAAGTCATCAGTCTCTGTTTCAAGTGTTTCTACCTTTTATAATTTTTGGGTATTAAAATTATTATTTAATTTATTAATTTTTGTTGTTTTATATTATATTATATTATTTTAAATACCTAAATTATATATCTATATTAAATACTAAAATCGAGTCATTCTCTCATGTGCCTGCTTCCTTTGCATCGTTTCACCTTCTCTTTATCTCCCGACCATCAAAATTATTTCACCCTTTTTCCAATTTCCATTTTGATGAAATAGTGAGAGTGAAGTGACCTGTTATGTTCTCTTATAAGGAATTTAGGCCTAAAAATATGTTAAAAGGAGAACCTAGACACACTACTATCGATTTGAGGAACCCACATCTTGCAAAATAAGTGGTCATTGATGAAAAATAAGTGGTTTTCAAATGGTTTATTTCTAGAAATTTTTTGGTGCTAAGGGTGATCTAGGATCAAGGATTGGTAGAATGGTTCTCAAGAAATGATAGTCTTTTCTATCCTATTTTGGATCATCAGTTCTATCAGTATGTTGAGTTCAACTTTGGTAAGAAGAAAGATTTGATTTGAAGTATGATTGATGATAAAGAGTTTTCCTTTTATTCAAAAGAATGGGAAAGATGTTTAAATATTACCCATTAAGGATTTTTTTATGATTATCAAGGTCTGATACTAAGTTATAGTGAATCATTCAGTTATGAAAATGCTTTTCTGGATCTGACTAGTGATGTAACTCTAATAATACCTATTTCTATTGAGTTGTATGGGGAATGTAAGATTATTTTTAAGTTTATCTATAATTTTTTATGTTCTAGAAAAGGGGACTTCAATATTATTATATATAAAGATATGTACCTACCATTTCTTATGAAATGAAGGGACAAGATCAACCAGTGCAGATACCTCATGGTGCACAGGTTTGAGTTGTGTAAGTCATCCTCTAGATAAAATTCTCTCATTTATCCTATGTTAATTTCATCCATTTTGGAAACTAAGTTTTTAATTGTTGATGAGGAGGAAACTGAAGTTAAATGTGGTGGTTTCTGCTTGACTAATGTTATCTACAGAAGGATGTGGGTGAGTTGGAACCATTGGTTGAAAATGTTGGTTAGAGATAATGATAATATATAAGAGGATTTTAATACTATAGATCATCATACTATACCCAAGAACATTTTTTATCTTATCTGGGATATAGATGAGATAGTGGAGTACGCTGATGAAGAATACTAATAGGAAGTTTTTGTAGCTGTTGATGAAGAGGTGGAAACCTCAGTTTAGGAGAGTAGTGAAACTGGCATCCCTAAGAGTCCTTCCATGTCTTTCGGCATAGATAACCCTCTAGTTTATTGACCTACTAGAGAAAGTATCTTAAGTTAGAGAGATGATGATAATGTAGAGATATTGTTTTCCATAGATGAGAAAACCACAAGTTCTTCTTTTAAATCTTCCTAAGAGCTTGTGGAAGTTTCTGATTAGAAAAATAGAGAATATAGAAATAATTTTGATAATTGATATGATGATGAGAATTTAAGTAGTGATGGTGGAGGATCTAATCATGATGATGGTGATGGTACTAGGAAGATTTAGTCACATAATCCATACCTTTCTAGTTTTACTATTTTATTTAGGTATATAGAGAGACTTAGCTCACCTATACATGCTAGTGTTAAGAGACCTAGTTTGTCCTGATCAATTTACTTAGAGAGATCCATTCTAGATCATGTTGGTAATGTTGCATCTTCTGGTGGAGAGACCATAGTACCTATCGAGTGGGATAAATCTTTTAGTTCTGTTAGTAATGTTGTTGAGGTTGTTGACCTTTCTGTTTTGACTCCAGTTATAGTGGAAATAGATACTCTTGATGAGTGGGAGAAAATTCATGAATATTTCTAGATTGGTTTAAACTATTCAGAGTCCAAGGAGACTAAAAAATTTATTAGAGTGAATTGAGATGCTCCAAAAGAAGATGAGATATCCTCTAAGGGGGATCCTTCCCCAGGTTCCAAACTTCTTGGACTAGCATATGTTGACTCCGATGATGATGGGAGAAGTCTAACAAAGGATGTTGGATATTTTGTCTCATTTGAAGATAGGATAGATCCTAAGGGATACCTTTTTGATCTAATTGATCATAATGGAGAGCTTTAAGATTTTGGTTTAGATGAACCTACTACTAGATCAGAGCCTATAGAGTCTCCTATTCCTAGTGTTGAGACAAATGATACACCAATTCCTTTATATGTTGTTTCCAGAGAAGATATATAATCTTTTAGAGTGAGTCTTCTTTCTAACTTTAGTAGGATTTTGAGGTCTTAGTAACCTATGATCACACATATTAGTGAAGCTAATTCTAGATACCTATTTGAGCTTGTTGTATTCCATATCCATCCAAAGATGAATTTTCACATCCAAGAGGTGGAAATTGAGAACCGTAGGTTTTCCAATGAGATAGAGAATTTGAGATCAGTTATGGAGGACATGTGATCCTCCTTTTTTGATAGTCGATATTCTATGAAAAAGAGGTTGTAGAGTTTACCTTTAGTAGCTTCTACATCTAGTTCTCTACCTCCGTCAGTTTTAGTTGATGCCAAATTTATCCAGTCTATAGTTTGAGAGGAGATTTATGATAATTTGATATATATTCATGCTAATCATTAGGAGGATCTAAGTAATATTCATTAGTATGGTGACCACATATACAAACTGGTGAGAGAATGTTTAAATTAAGCCTGAAGTGATCGGGAAACCATTACTAAGGATGTTAAATATTATATTTACAGGGTGTATTCCATGTATTAATTGAATGCTCATTTAATGTTTTAGGAAGAGAACCTTAGGATTCCACCTATCACAAGGGCTTTCAAGGAACATGTCAACCATTTGGAGGTATTTTCATCTCTATTAAAAATATTTATAGAGGAAAATAAATATTTATTTTGTGTTATGGGGTGAGGAGGAAATTTTATCATTGACTTTTTCAATCCTATGAAGACTTTTTTGTATGTATCTTATATTGTAGTGGTTTTTACAGAGTCAATTCCAATAACATCCTTCACATCTGATCCTTCCTCATACCCTTTACCTCCATAGTACCAGCCATTCAGCATGTATCCCATGGAATATGTCAGGAATCTCAGGCTAGTGATTATTAGAGAGTTTCCTACCCCTTCTTGTTTACATTTAATTTCTAACACAACACCATCAGCCTCTACATCCATTCCTCATGCGTCTGACAAGGGTAAGGCACTTATTTATCCTCTATCCTAGACTGAGAGTGACTCTGATTAGCTATAGTCTTTGATAGGGATTTATTTATTTTACTTTTCCCTATATCTCTTTTTGGGTTGTAATATCCTGACTTTTGTTCTTAATGATTTTTTTTCATCTCTTTATCTTTACTGTTTCTTATTTTACCTTTTTGATAATCCCAAAAGGGGGAGAACAATTATGGAATTTATACTTGGATGAGATTTATTTTACCATT
This sequence comes from Viscum album, assembly GCA_963277665.1. Lineage (NCBI taxonomy): Eukaryota > Viridiplantae > Streptophyta > Magnoliopsida > Santalales > Viscaceae > Viscum > Viscum album. The sequence continues at coordinate 424,209,369 of OY728158.1, read as the reverse complement.
GCTAACCCATGATACCTAAATCCTTATTTAATACCATAAATGTTTTTTACTTTTCTTTGATACCACATTTCTTTATATCTCACATTTGGAATTTAAAATGTTAAGTAGAATATTATCCTTTAAACTCATCTCTTTATAACCAAGTTTATTTTATACATGGTTTATAAAAATTCCATGATTTTTTATCATAAAAGGGAGAGATTATTGGAACCTTATTATTTTAATACTCATAAATCATATTTATAATGTTTCTAATGAGATCATTATTTTATGATATCATTTTAGTCTATAAAGAAATTTTATGAAAATTTGTCTAAGTTCCATACATGACTCACTGTTAGTTTAAATGAGTCAGTGCCATAATGTCTTGTTTCCAAACATGAGTCACTGTTTGTTCAAATAATCCACTGTTAGAATGGTTTGTTACCATACATGAATCACTGTTAGTTTAAATGAGTCACTTTCAAAATGTATTTCCTCCAGACATGACTCACCGTTAGTTCAAATGTGTCACCACTAGAATATATTGTTTCAAAACACAAATGACTTAACACCAACTTGATTCACCACCATCATGAGTCATCATCAACTTGAGTCATTTCCATCTTGAGTGACCATCAGTTCAAATGAGTTACTTCCAGAATGAATAACTTCTATAGATGTATTTCCACCAGAGATGTCTTACCGACATAGATGTATTTCCACCAGAAGTTCTACTGATTCTATTCTTCTTGATTTGAATTAAATTCTTCTAACAGTTATATTAATGAAATTAATAAAGAGGTATTATTTAAATATTTTTTTATTAAACTATTACAAAAACACATTGAAGAGGATGTCAGAACTCAGTATAGGGATCTACAAGATCTTCATGATTATTCTTTAATAGGGGTTTAATACTATAGTGCTTTATATTCCAGAGGATCTCCTTCATGCATGCGTGTCACGTGGATCATGGGTGCATGTAAATTGCTAAATCTTGGAGTGATCATTTATGTGAGAACTTAAATTATACATTTAACTATGAAAGAGTTCATCATACTTAATATTAAGATCCTTTACCATAGTCATAATAAATAGAGATTTAAGATTCTCTATTTTACTGAAAATTTTAGAGAATTTGTTTGAGCACCTCACCAAGCCACATATGAGGACACTCGAGTATCTGAAGTGATACAGACCGTGCAACATTAACTTTTCTATATCTTATTACTTTCTATCTCTATTTTTTCTTTTATATTTGAGTAGTGTGTTGTTTTTTCTATTTATCAACACACACTAACTCTTGTGCTAGAACTGGGGAATACTTGATATTCTCTTTTTATTTACTTACCGATAACCTTTGTGGAATAAGTCCCTATGTGGCCTATGATTTTTTTTCTTCCCACACATAAATGTGGAAGAGGACTTTGATCTTGGACAACTTGTGATTTGTTTTATGTATACATGATCAAGGTTGTGGATCATATTATTTTTATATAATCTTCTTTGTAGCAGGTGATTTTCAAGTGGAGGGGATTAGGTCTCGGCTTGAGGCTAAACCCCTTGTTTATTATGCTACGTGATTTTTTTTACTTGATTTTAAAGCTTAATACTGCATTTGTATTTAAATTATAAACAAGACTGGTACTTTGTTAGTAAGTCTTAACTAGTGTTTATATAAGTATTTGTTTGAGTAAACTAATTTAAAAAGTTAAAGTAATTTTCAATATTGTTTTAACTGAGCAGTCATAAATCTTTGATAAATATTTTAAAAGATAAAACTTATATCAAACTAGTCTTTTGATTAATTGGGAGATTTTTTTATTAGGGAATTATTTTTGAACTTTTTTTAACGGAAATTTTATTGGGTACTCAATTCACCCCCCTCTTGAGTTACTCATTCTGACCAACAAAATCATTCTTGAGAAACAATATCAGAGACTAATGAAAAACTAAATATACACATATTTAAAAGGAAAAAATGATTTCTATGTTTTAACCTTAACATAAAAAATCTATTCTCAATATAACTCATATTGGGATTCATACTTATTCTAATGATACCATCAAATAGTTTTCACCTGTGAGAGGAAATTAAAATTATGAAGATGCAATTTATTTAAGGGGGGAATAATGTAATCTCCCATATTTATAATAAAAAACATGGTCTTAAATTATATATATAAATTTTAAACACATTTTTTTAATGATACAATATATATATATATATATATATATATATTAAGTAGTTTCCACCATTGAATACATTTTTTCCTTCAAAATATTAATTCAATTATAATTGAATTTTATGAATAATAATTATTTATTAAAATGGTTTTATAAAATCTCCATTTTTTGTATTCATTATTTTTTACATATAAAGTTTTAGTTGATAATTATGTTACTCTTATTGATAGTTTTATTTTCATATTTCATTTAAGTAGTAATTTATTTATTGAAATCTAATTTTTAATACAGTATTGCTCAGGTTTAATAATAATATTATTGAAACATATGACCATTAAAAGCAATGAATTTTATTGTCATATAACATTTTATGTACATCATATGATAAAATAAAAGGTTAAATAACATTTTTACATTGAAATAATATTTTATAAGAAATTTATAATTTAAATAATAATCCATTATGTGTTTTAATGATATTTTTCATATTTGTTACCCTACAAATTTCCTTTAAAATAAATAAATAACACGTTTTACCTGGAAGTAATATTATGAATTATTAATCGTGTTTATTTGAAAAAAATAATTTATTATTTATAATATATATTATTATAAAAAAGTATACATTACCTATAGATAATTCAATCATTATAAAAGTAATATGTCCATTGATCTAAAATTGAAACTATAATGTATAATGTTTATTAAAACAATTAATTTATAAATATATTTAATTAGATGATAAATTTTACTTAATTGGAAGATTAAATTTATAAAATTTATAAATTTTTATAATTTAAAAATAATTAATTTTCAATCAAATAATAATAAATTAATAATAGTAAATAAAAAAGTAATCACTCAAAATAAAAGAAATAATATTTGTTTTGGTTAAAATTATTTTTAAATGTATTACTTATTTATATTTCAAAGTAAAATTTATAATATTTAGAATTTGAATTTGAAAAAATGGACTTCTTTTTTAGAATCAATACATCAAAATTATATGAGGGTAAAATTTTGATATTTTTCTGATGAAGTTTATTTTTTGAATAGTAAAAAAATAGTTTTATGAATATTGTAAGATTTATGACATAATATTGATATAAATATCAATAAAAAATTATAAAATATTATTCATGATGTAAAATGTATTTAAGGAGCCAAATAATATATTTAAAAATGATAATTTAAATTTATAAATCTATATTTGAAAATTTGAAGCCTAATTATATTTTTATTCCAATAAAAAAATTATTTTTGGCTCTTTAACTTTAATTAATTATTACCAAGATTACATTCAATTTTGGACCGGTTTTAATTTCAAATATATATCATTTTTTAATTATAAAATAATTAAAGTCATAGTAATCAATAATATTCAAAGGCTTTGGCCTAAATGATAAAATAATCAATACTTTATTCTAAAATACCCCCTTGGCTATATAAACACTCATTCACCACCTATTTATCCTCACTAAAAAAACTCTACCTTACCAAATATCTTCCCAAATAAATATCTAAACTTCCATATCCATGTTATGAAGGCTCTAGTGTATCCAATATACCCTCCCCTAAAGTCGTTATACCGAATCCAAAGGAGGTGATGCAAAGATAAAAGTAATGTTTCCAAGCCTTTATATCCTTTCTCATTTGCGATTCTTTACCTTAAATATATATTAAAAATAATATTATTTTGATTTAATGTTTATATTACTATAATATTAACAAAATCTTTATCCATTATTTATGAGATATAATGGATTTCCTTTCATTGGAAATTTTTATAACCAATAACTATATAAAAAATACAGGTTAAAAACCCATGTTTTTTCATTTTAATTCTCCCCTTACCCCATTTACATCCTAAATTAATAAATATAATTAACATTAAAGTAGTGTTTTATTATAATTTAATGCTTTTATAAATTATTAATATCAACAAGTTTACCTCTATTTTTTAAAACTCTCTTAAAATATCATTTTACTAGCAGTAGTTTTACACTACCCAAGTGAATAATGATGATTTTTTTTCAGTTATTATTTTCATTGATATTTTTAATTTTTTTAATGATTGAATATAACATATTAATAAAGCAAAATTATTTCTATGATTTTGATATGATAAAATATTCATGGTAATTATGACATTAAATGTAAATAATCATAGTCATTTTTAACTGTAAAAAACATGGTTAGTATGGAAGACTCTATGAGTTATAACTATTTCATAACCTATTAAAATATATAACTTATGAAATGATATGAAATATAAACCGTGAAAATTATGGATTTTATGGAACCATTTTAAATTTTATTTCTACTATCACCTCTATATCAAATATTCTTTGTAACTATAAACTGAACAACCTCAAAATGATAGATATAAGATAAAAAATATAATAAATGAATATAAATAAATTAAAATTAATTATAATAATGAAATAAACATGAAAAGGTTCTTAATAAAGTAATTAATATATACTTTTTTATTCATGAGGTTAGAAAACATACGAAACAAGTCATGACTCAAGGTAGTTGTTTCTTTCTAAATCTCCATTCTTTTTAGTATTGTTTGTCTATCCACTCTTCTATGTCTCAAAATCAAGGTCCAAAAGATATACATGACTATTTTATCTTAATTAATGATAAATTTATGGCCTCTGTTACTATATTATTTATTACAGTTTATTTCTCACTTTGTTCAAAAGGGTTCCTTCGTATTCAATCTTGTTATTGTGATTATGTTTTCTATCAACCTTCATATATATATTAACATTATATTTTTATTACATTTCTAGGTTATTTATTATATATTTAATCCACTATTTCTATGTTTTATTTATTTTCAACTTGATTTCAATACCTTTACACTATTTAGTGTGAACACTCAATTTCTCTTAATCTAGATTGAAGGGTGTTTTCCATGAAATTTATTCTATTTATTAACTGGGGATATATTGATAATCAATAAAATTGTTATTTAAATATTGATTATTATTTATTACTAAGACATGTTGATTATATATTATTTATTTATTAATTTCATATAATGAATGCATTAAAATTATTAAGTGACTGGAGGGGACCAAAAGTATATAGCCCCTCGATGCATCATCAGGTCTCACGAGACAAACTAGTTTAGGTATTTGGTGCATGCCTTCCCATTTATATATGATTTCTTGGATAAGGTTTTGACGACATAGTTATGATGTCTGAAATTATGTATTAAATATTTATTAGATTTATTTGTATCCATGTGATTATCTATTTATATTTCTATAGATATGATATGTTTTATACTCAGTTAAATGTCATTTATTTATTTATTTTATTCCTTTTATATTATGTATGCCATGTTTATTCAATATTGTCTTCCGCTGTAGGCTAACCGGTATTGAGTGTCCGAGTTCACTCCTTTATTTTTTACCCAATTTCCTGAAATAATAATAAAGAATTCAATATGTGATATGTGAATAATCAATTGAGAATTAACAATATTTTTTGAATTTTTATGATATTATTTATGTTTCCTATGTAATTTAACAATGAAATCTGTATCTAATCACGTGATACTATTGAATTTTTTATTCTAGAAGTTCAAAATGTAATAAGAGATCGCCAACTCCTTGTAAATATAGTAAGGGTTGTTAAAATCCATAATTAATAATCAAAATAATAATAATTAGTAAATTATTTATAATTAATGAAGTATTTATAAAAATTACTAATGAAACAATTATTTATTTTTAATATAATTAAAAATAATAATAATATGAAATAACATTACAATTGATCTTTGATAACTTAAACACATACCCCTAAATAATTTATTAAAAGGTAAATTACATATAAAAAAGAAAACAATTGTATGTATGAGTGAAATACAATACTAATAACAATAGAAACAAAAACATGACACTAAAAACATATATAAATCCACGTATACCAATAATAGAAAAAAATATTAATAATATGACTTCCATCAAGACTAACCGTTCACCATCACAACACCATTATCAACATAAAAATTATCATCTCTAATTACTAAAAGAATAAGAGGCACTTATACCCATTTAAGATTATGACTAATTTATTTTTAATAGATTGAGGAAATCACAAGGGAAATATATATTTGTATAGTAAATAAAAAACTCACCACGGTCAAATATTTTTCATTCATTATAATAAATTTTATATGATTTATAATTCTATATCACATATTAAACGCATAATATAATTTTATTATATTATGTAAAATAATTTTATTTTCTAAAAAAACATCTTATCAGGTTTATAAAAAACATTTTTAATGTGTTTTAAAACAATATAATAATAATTTTATTCCAAAAAATATCTCATTTTCGATAGTTTAATATTATTTAGGAAAAATAGTATTTTATATTTAAAAAAATTATTTTATGTTTAAACAAAAGGTATATCTTTAATCATTATAAAAAAGATAATATTGTTTTCTATCTTTTAAAAACTAATAAGAAATTTTAATGTGCATTTTTTAAAATATATAAGATATATTTTCCGCATGACATATTTTTTTTAATTTTTAATTTAAATTAGTTTTGAAATGATTAAGAAATTATTATTATTTTCAAACAAAACTAAAATTGTTATTTTTAATTCCACAATAAAATATTTAATTATTATAATTATATAAAATTATAATTTTTTTGAATCATAAAAAGTCATATTGTAATAAAAATTTTCAAAGAAACATCAATATAAAATTACATGATAAAATTTTTAAGAACAAATTATGTGAAAAATTCAATATAAATATTAAAGTGAATAAATAAAATGAAAATTTACTAAAAACATAATTATAGTGATTGAAAATCATAATTGTACTTAAATTCATACTAAATACCCCCTTTGATTTTCTAGTATAAAATCAAATGAAATATTCTATTAAAAAAATTTATAAAAAATTTCTACTACAATACATTTATGAGAAATATGGAATGAAATGTTTTAGTATATTTTATCATGGAATTTTTATTGAAAATTTTCACTAGAAGGTTTGAGTGAAAATTTCACTGTATTTTTTATGGGATTTTCCTATTGGAGAATCATACTATAATTTTCCATAGTAATTTTTTTTGTAAATTTTAATTAAAAATTTATACTAAATTTTTAAATTTTAAATTTATAATATTATTTTCCATTGATTTTATAATTAAATTTTCTTGTAAAAATTTTCATAGGAATTTTCCTATGTTTTTTCTCCGTAATTTCCCCTTTGAAAATTTTCAATGTAATATTACAGTGTAGTTTTTTGGTGTGTTTTTTCAATAATTTTATAGTGGAATTCTTCTATAGAATTTTCTAGTGGGATAATTTCACTTGAATTTTCCATAGATTTTTCACATGAATTTTTTACTGAAAGTTTTTGATTGAATTGTTGAAATTTTTATTGAAATTTTTTATTCAACTTTTGACTAAAATTATCAAGTTAGAATTTACATTGAATTTTTTTTGAAAAGTTTTTTCTTAGATCCATGAAAATTTTAATTTCAATTTTCAATGGAAATCATAATTGGAAATTTTCACTAAAATTTTCAAGTGAAAGTTTACATTAAAATTTTATTGGGAATGTTTCTAATTAAGTCACTCAATTTATTAGTGAAAATTTTCCTTATAGTTTTCCATCAGAATTTTCTAGTGAAAGTTTCTAATAAAATATTCGAAAGAAAATTTCAAGACAAATCACTCAATTTCTAAATGAAAATTTTCATTGTAACTTTCAATTGAAATAATCCTGTTGAATTAGTGAAATTTTCAAGTTGGATTTTTCTATGAAAATTTTTATTCCAATTATCATGTAGATTTTCTACACTATTTATTTTCATTAAAATCATTCAGTAATATTTTGTGGTATTTTTTTAGTTAAATTGTATATTGAAAATTTTTAATTTCATTTTTCATTAAATATCTTAGGTATATTTTTATGTGTTTTCTTGTGATTTTTTGATAATTTTAAATAAAAATAATAAAATCATCCTTAGAAAAAAAATATATTTTTTAATTTTAAGGAATGATATTATATTCATTAAAAGTTATCATATTTGATGTGAAAAACTATTTTTTTGATTACATTTTTTATAACTTAAAAAACAATCAATATCTTTTCATTTATAAAAAAATATTGCTTAAAATGAAATTATAAAAATTTCATAAAAAATTAACTGTAATAATAATTTTTTATATCATTAATAAATATATAAAATTTAATTTAATTAAAATTAATAATTTTATTATTTATCTTTAAAAATAAAAAACTGTTTTGTTTTATAAAAATGGATGTTGTTCAAAAAATATTTTATTGTGTTTATAATGAATACAATTGATTTTTTTGGTTATAAATAAATAATAATGTTTATTTATATTTATTTCAAATGTATCAATTTTATTTAATTTTTTTTTCAAAATTTAACTCCATCTTCCAATGACTTCTCTTCTCGTTAAAAAACTCAACTATAGAGCATCCATTTCAAAAAAATATATTTATTTGTATTTATAAATAGTATAAATATAAAATCTATGATTTTTTGATTTTATTTAATTAACATGGAGATAATTTTGAGTTTATCTATTAAATTTCATTCTATGGAAAAATGTAATTTATTTGTATAATTTTTTGATTATCTAATTGGGGAAAATTAATTGACATGGAATAGAGAATAATTGACATGAGATATATTAGTGGAATTAAATTGATAATGTAGAATTGATGTCATTCATGTGAAATTGATAAAATTGGGAGGTTATGACTTGATATAGTTATGTGTTTTAATGGTGATATAATTAGAGGATTTCAAATGGGGTAATTATGGAGGTATTAAATATGGGGAAGGTTGACATGAAATTTCAGTAGATGATTTTATTAAGTTAAATGATCTGATGAATATGTTGAAACCATGGACATTTAGTGGTAGTAGGGTATTTAGATTATATATAAAAGTGGACACCATGGAATTATTATGAATTAAATGAAAGGAATATTAGAGGCTTGACCTTTGAGTTATAACAGAGAGAAGGAATAATTATGATGGAGGACAAATCTAGGAATTTTACACATTAATGGAACATGAGAAATTTATGCTAGTGAATAAATAGTTATATTATATAAATAGGGTAGGGTCTTATCATGTTTTCCACTTTGAAATCTCTTTAAATTCTCTATTAGAGCTATTGTATATCCTAGAATTAGGTGATCAAAGGACAATGAGTTGGATTAATTATTGATGAATGGTCAATGAAAATTCTTAAGTGATATTGGATCATCAAGAACATTTTTAAATTATTAGACAATCCATACCTGAAACATAAAAATATAATTTTATCTATTTTCTCTCTAAAAGTAAAGAGTAATGGATTTACAATGTTTGGAATGTGGCATGGAAAATGGCATGAGGGTTATGACACTCTTAGGATATTACCCTCTGAACCTTGTTATTTCATATCTCATAGGCAGTGAGTTACATGGGGTTATTTCAAAAGGTATGGGGGGTATTCCACTCACTGAAGGTCATATACTCTAAACCTAAGGGTGATGTGGGGTCTGTGCCAATTTAGTATTGGGTTATGCCAAAAATTCATGAGACATACCAATATCTTATAAATTGGAATTTTAGTTCTTTAGGTTTAATATCTATGGTTCATGGGGATTTTGGATAAAAAGGTTAGGAGGGTTTACTTATTAAAGTTATCAACTTTGAAACATTTAGATAATTTATAGAAAAATATCTTGGTAAGTGTCTATTATTTCCTCATCGATTGGTCATGATTCCATTACTTGTGATAGATATGATTTTAAAAATCTTAATTAAAGAAAGATTTTATAAAATAAATTATATAAAATTGATTTGATAAATTTTTTTTTTCTATAGATTTTTGATAAATGGAAAATAAATATTTTTAATGAAAATCATACTTGTTGGGTTTTTAAATTTTTAGGATTTGATAGGTGAAAATGGGATTTTATCTTAAATTGGATTTGAATTAAAGATTCATTGAATATGGTAATTTTGGAATGGGAAATAATTTTTAAATAAATATTTGTTTTTAGAAATTGGTATCACTTGAAACTCTATGATTGGAAATAATGCTAAGGGATGGTTATAAATAACCATGGTTGGGGTGAAAGGATTCAAATGGACTCATATGGGTATCTGACGATTCAATGCATGTGCATTATGATCATAGTTAGTTTGGTCTATTATTGGTTTCATGAGTTATTACTTTTACATATTTCTCATGATTCCTTAATTTATGTAATTAAAATTTATTTGGTTAAAAATATAAGGTTTTAGAATATTTAGAAATATAGATTATTTGGTAAGCATGCTTGGAATTTAGTATTCTTTGATTAAAGGATTTATTAACTACTCAAATATAAATTAATTATTTTTTCCAAATAGATTTAGTTATATTGTTTGGAATATATCATACATAAAAATTCATGGGGGGTGATTCAAGTAAATCCTACTAATTAAATCACAACTCAACCCTACTTGTACATATCAGTGTGTAGATGTTTCTTATTGTGATGTAGGAAATGTAAAGTCTACCTTATTACGTGATGAGGGATCCCAAGAGATATTTTTATGGTGGGATGTGACATTATTTGTTCAAGTATCATTAGAGGATTTTTTTTATCCTAGATAAATTTGTGTTAATCATATACCTTTGGTTATTACTCCTTTTTAATTAACTTGTTATTTACTACATTATGGTACTTGTGTTATTTAAAGGTTGTATTTAAAGAATGGTTTGGGTTTTAAAATAAAAGTTATTTTTTCTTATATATATACTTATCTATTTTCTTTGATGTAATATCATTCCCAAATATCATGTGGTATCCATTGGTATTATTTATACAATTCTAATGATTAGGGAATCTTCTTAAAGCCATGTGGTGGTCTAACTCGATCTCATGTACTAGGTATCCGAGTCTAGTTGTTATAAAATGGTATCATAGCAATGGTTTAATGTTTATTATTGGTAATTATAGTCTCCATGGATATTATTATGATAAAAAATCATTAGGTAAACATAAAAAATAATACCTAATCTATTTATAAAGAAACTTTAGTTTCCATAGAGTTTGGTTATAACAAGTGATTAGAGGATATCTTATAGGTTGGTGTTCTCTATAAGGGGTTGTAACCATGATGGGTTTGAATAGGAAATCTACTAAAACATCATGTTAAAATTTTATAATAATGAAATTCATGTGAATTGGTTTTAAAATTATTTTATTACCTAGAAGTGGTTTTTAAAATAGTTTAATTTTTTTAAACTTATTTCTAGTTTTGCAGAATTATTTGGTTGAAATTGTTTTTTATTTATTTGTTTGAATTTTATGGGATCAAATCATAGAAATATGAATAAATCCACTTTTATATAGATATAATTGTATACTTGGAGTGTTAAAACTCTTATGATGAGTGTATATTAGTTTTCTATATATTTCACCATGTAATCTTGGTCTTTATGAAATTATAGGAATCTAGAACCTTGATGTTTGAGATGGGAAGTATAATCATCCATCATGATAAACTTAGATAAGAATGATAATCATTTTCAATTTTTTTTTAAAATTATTTCATTACATGGAAGTGGTTTTTGAAATGGTTTCAAATGGTTTCAAGAATGTTTTCAGTTTTATAGAATAATTTGGATGAGATTTTTTGTGATTTTTTTGTGTAATGTTTAAAGGAAGGGATTATGGGAATGTGAATATATCCACTTAGATATTGATAGAATTATTTTCCTGGAGTGGTAAAACTATTTTGATGAGTGTATATAGGATTTATACATAGTGAATCATTTAATTTTGGGTTTCATGACATTATATAAATACCTCTAATTATTGATTTTGTTTGTTATAAAGAATCTATAATTTTTTATATGCTCATTCATGAAAAAAATATAGGATTGTGGAAAGAATTATTTAACTCCTGAATTTTTTGATCCAATCTATTTAGGATTTTGGAGAAGGAATAAATCAAGATCAACTGAAAGAAATTAATTAAGCTTTAGTGTTTAAAAAGTACAATCTTATTATATTTAGAAGAGATCATAGAGCATAAGAATTTGAATACTAGTTAACGAGGATCAGTCAAATAATTTAGTTCCTTTATTCTCTGGATATGTTTAAATTGGAATTTTATAATTTCATGTTGGAGGGAGTATCTCATAATTAGTGGGCGACTAGTATGAAAGAAACTTTTCATGATGATTTTACATAGTTAAGGTTTTAAATAAAATTATCCTATAATTTTACTTAGAGGTCTTGAATATGATGAAATATCAAGAGTTTTTGGTGATAGAATAAAGAAATGTGATAGTTCTAGAATATGAAAACCATTTTGTAAAACTGATATACTTTTCACCAATGTTGGTTATGAATCATAACCTTAAATCGAAAAGATTGAAGATGCATCTTTTACTTGAGATTAAGTAAAATATTATCTTGTTGGGATAACCCACCTATATGAAAATGGTGAATAATGTGAAGATAGTGGTGTTGGAGTTAGTTATCTAGAACCAACAAATTTTTTTACTTTTGATTACCATAATATATTAATTCTTATTAAATAATGATTATTATTTTGTGTAACATTAAAGTGATAATGTGCAAATATTATTTGTAGCATTAATGAGTTATAATAGTTACACACTGTAATGGGAACCTAAAGAAGCTATGATAATATTCTTAAATAATCATGTCTTGCAGTCTAGATATATCAATTTGATGGGACATAGATGATGTATTACTTTTAGGAACTGAGGGATTATAAGAATTAAGACTTCTCATGAATTTAACACTTGTGGATATCTAAGAAGGAAGTTTATGTGGAAGGACCGGTCAATAATAATTCTATATATTTTATATGTCATTGGATATTCCTATTTGCGAGAATGTGTACTATTACATTTAATTGAGATCATTATTAATGTGTAACATGAACCACATACTTTGATGTATGTATGAAATATATGATGACATATGCTCACAACATGGTAGTATATGTTGGGTGCATCATAAGTGATATGAAATTAATTGAATGGTTAAGAAAGTATTTATCCCTTCCAAGTTAACAAAATAAGATATCTTTTTCCCTTTGATTAAGATGAAAGTTTTGAAAAATATCTATAGCTATTTTAGTTTACAAATAATATCATTATATAAAAAATCAAAGAAAGATAAATCAATCATTTAGGGTAATGACACAAGTATGCATCCTGATAGATGAAATATTTGTTGAAAAATGGATTATATTTCACAATATCATTCATAGGAAGGTTTTTATAGTTACTTCACTAACTTATTTCTCTATGGGTTCCTTGACATGTTAGTAGATTCCAATCTTGGACTTTAGGTAAGTTTTACATATTATAATTTATAAAGTCATCTAGAAGGTCGCACACTAAGTGTATCTTGAAGATCGTTAAATTCCACTGAAATTAAGTTTAAGATTAAATTTATTCCCAACTAGTGGAATAATATTTATTCATGTTTAACTGATCATAAAATTCAATTACATGATATTCATGTCTAGAATATATGAGTAAAATTTAATATCTTGATTATTTATTCACAAGATTAATGAATATAAATATTTATCTATTAATTTTTGTGTGTGAATAATGTAAAATAAATATTTTATTCGAGCTATGTGAATATATTCATATTAAAATAAATATTTATTCATTATTTTAAGGAATGTAATATATATTCTATTTTATTGAATAAATGTATTTTTATTATTCAAGGTTTGATAAAATTTATTGGTGAATATGGATCAAATTTAATGATATGAGGGAAATTATTTATTTTATTTAATATCAATTAAATAATTATTAATTAATTTATTTAAGAAATGATATTAGATAAATAAAATTTCACGTAAAATAATAATGATGGTTTATTATTAATTATTTATTAATCATGACATGGGGTATGACTTAGATTAAATAAAAGGATAAGACACTTTGTGAAATTATCTTATTTTAACCTAAGTATATATACTAAAATATATAATTTACACTATAGATAATTTATTATTAAATAGAGACCTTCTTAGAGATTGTCTAATATTCTCTTGATCCATAGAAATAAATATCTCATTATCCATATTTCAAGAAAAGAAAGTTATAATAATAGAATCTTTTTTGTGATCAACGATGAATGGAATAATGATATTTTTCATCTCACGCTAGAACCCGAGGGAGAATATATAAATACTTATATAGGGATCTATGATTGTATTATTCCTAATAAAAATAGTGCAATAGAGTGATAGTAATAATAAATTAATCAAGAAAAATTCAACAGTTGAGCTAATTTTATTTAAATTAATTATAAATTAAATGTGAATGATCCTGTCTATGAAATTTCTAGGAGTGTTAATCATGTTATTTTTATGTTATATATTTAATTTTTTGAAAAAATAAATTTAGGATTCCACTTGATGCTTCTATTGTGTCCCTTGAACCTTCAAGTGGTATCATAGTGGTCAAATTTTAATTTTTTTTTTTTTAAAATTACTATCTCATTTTTATGAATTTTTTTGTGAGTATTAATGTTTTGGTTTCCATTTTGATTCCAACAGTTTACATGACACATTAATTTCACTTTTTCTAGACAATAACAGGTCATAAACATGGGAATTAAACTAAAATAACTCATCCTAAGGTTCTAAGGTCATTGGTTTCATGAGATGAACTACACAACATGTAGCGCTAGAGTGCATGGTATGTGAAATGTGTTTCTCCACCAACGTTCACACCATGTATTATGCAGTGTGTTATGTGGGTCAATACATTATGTCATTAACACATCATGTATTGACTGTCAGCATGTCATGTAGTGTGTAATGGCTATTCATATGCCATATACATCACACAAATATCCAGAGATACATATTGTATGCATTAATGGTACATATTGTGGTCTTACATTCCACATTGACCAAGCAGTTTGAACACATGGAGTTAAATGCCACATATGTAATGACATGTCATGTGATAATAACAAGTGATGTGGTAGATTATAAATGATGCAGTCTAATAACAAAAAATATCACATTATGTATTGTGTTTCATTACACAATGTGTGATAATTAAATTTCCAATTAAGGTATTTAATATTATGTTGGATTTAATAGTTGTGTTACCTCTATAGTAAACACCATGTAATTCATTATTTTTAAATTAAACTCATTAAATTTATTTAATAATAATTTATGGGGTTCTTTAATACATCTCAAGGAATATAAATTAGACAGAATGTAAGATAAATTATTACCGAGCTTATCTTAAAAACACTTCCAAATGAATACTATAAATTATTAAATGTGATTATCATTGCATGTTGTGAATAATCATGATCTTTGACTGACCTGTGTATGTGTTAGAGTTATTTATTTATTTCATTTTTTATTGTCTAATAATAATTATTAAATTAAATATATTGATATTAGAATCATATATACCTTTTTTATTATGTGAAGGTCTTTATGTCCATTGTTTATTTAATACCACTTTAAACCCCAGGTATCCCTCACTTGTATATGAGTATACATTTGTAAAGGATAGAGAACACGATTAGATGAGAAATTTTAAGACTTAATCTAATATGGATCTAAAATGATAAATATAGAATAATGGTGGATGCAACAACTCAATAAAGATTGCAGGTAAAAGAGCTATTTCCCTTAGGGTATTGATTGATCTATTACTACTCAATAAATAAATCAGTAGATAAAGATGATGACCATTTTAGGTATTTATTTTTATTTTATTATTATATGGTTATTATTTATATATGAGATTCATGGTTCATTTATTTTATCAATTATACATGATCACATATTATAAATAAATTTATAAGAATACTTAGATAAAATGGAATAAAGCGTATAAGATTTATTTTTATCGGGAATATTTAATTATTTATATAATTTATCCCATAAAATAATTATATTGTGTATAAAGTAAAAAATAGGAAATCTTATAAAAGTATAATTTTTTTTAAAAAAATGTAGAATTTATTTTATCAAACGTGATTAACTATTTATAGGAGTTTCATATAAAATTTTTATAAAGAATATAAATAATAAAATAAGGATATTTATATATAAATAGATAAAAACTACTAGAAAAACCATACACAACCATATATCTATATCCCTAGGTAGCCTGCCCATGGTTGGAGGTGGTCATAATGCCCCGAGAGTATTCTACCCCTGGCCAAAGGTGAGATACTTCAACAGGATTTTGTACCCATGGCTATACTATGGATGGGAATGGGTTAAATAAATTTTTTTAGTTTGGGAATAACCTACAACCCCAATAAAATTTTCCTATAGACATAGTTTTTATGATAATGGGAAAAATAAATTTTTTTATATAGGATGTCTGTGGGAAAATATTATTACCAATATAATTTTTTCCCATAGTAGTAGGGTTTCTCTGGGATAGGATTATTCCATAGGAATATTTTCACATGGTGATAGGGGTACCTCAGTCTAAGAAACTACTATGGGCCTATTTTCAAGGGTAGTAGGAGTGTCTAGGTTAAGGAATATTCCATTGGAACGTTTCCTATAGTAGTACTAGGGTTCTAAGTGACTCTACAACCATAATAACTTTACCCATGAAAGTAAAAATTTCTATATGGAATTAATTAAAAAATGTTTCAATTAATATAATAATTTTTAAAATATATATTTTAAAATTATTCTATACATATACACATATACATCTAAAACTCATTATAGTGTAGTGGTCAGAGTGTTTAAGTTCAATGTTCCAAATTTGGGATTGAAACTCATTATGTGCATTTTTATTTGTATTTTTCTAAACATTACTTACATGGGAAGGTGGCCCATGGAAATAGGTTCCATTTGGACCATATTACCTATAACTATGAGTATCCACCCATGTTAGTAGAATCTATATGGACTGACCTATGACCATAGGATCAATTCCTATGGCTATAGTTATAGTGTTCAAATCCTCATGGATATAGCCACATGACTTTTCCATAGGCCTTGCTGGTGGTAATAACCACAAAGGTTATTTCCATGATTCAATCAACCTCATATATTTTTCTCATGGTTGTATCCCTCTTTTATAATTTTAAAAATAACTTAATATAAAATATTAAATAATTAATCACCTTATATCACTTGATCCAGAATACAACCATTTTTCAAAGTACTGGTCTAACTCTCATCAAATTAATTTTAATTATCGAAGAGTTATAATAATATTTTTGGATCAGTATAACCATGTTTTCATCAAGATAACTTTATATAGATAACTTTTTTTAATTTGGTGAGAAATGTTGAGGAAATATGAGTATAATATTTTAGGATGGGGTATTCCACTCAATAGATTAAGTAATTGAAGTTAATGCAATTAGAAAGAATAAATCCAACCTAAATACCTTTAAATAATTTTAAAAGGCCTCAACCTAGGATATTAAAGGGTAAATATGGATCCATTACACTAGAATATCCCATTGACTATGTATTTAGAAACTAGTTGTGGGGTCAATAGGATTAGATAAAATTGTTGGAGAAAAAAGTAGATCATTAATTAATTATGCTGTAATTAATAATCAAGATAAAGTACTAAGCATGTATTATATTTGTTATAGATAATTCCACACAATAAAATTAATTAAAAATCATTTAAATAAAATTTGTACTGGGAAAGTGTACTTACTGGCGCAAAAAATCAAGGATTGGTTTAGGAATTTATGCATAATAATATAATAAGATAGGAAATACTATATACTAAAATCCTCATTATATATTGAGCCTCCTCAGGAAGCCAGTGAGGATGAGAATAATATCTACTGAAGATTTGTATATAATGAATTAGATGTATTATCACACCCCTAAACTCATTCAAGATTTTATTTATTTATTAATATATTTTCATTTTTTATGGATGCTCGGGTCTTTTATTTTTGTAAAATGTTGAAATTTGAAAGAATTTTGTCTATCTCGTGGTTAGTGCATGGTTAATTCTATTTATACACCAACCAAGAAATTTAGGTTTGTAGTTTATAGAGTCATTTTCCATGGTTAGTGTATGGTTTTACCAACTGTGTGGCCAACCTGTGTGGGTGTTTAGATATTCCTAGTGAGGGGTACATGTTTGGAACATAGTTTGGTAAAACATGAAAACAAATGCGACTCACCCAACCCTAATAATTTTGAGATTTCTAAAATTTATCCTAGAAAAATTAAACCACTAATTAAACACTATCTTCCCCATTCACTCAACCCTTCATGTGAGGCAACCCCGGGTTCCCTCCCCATCATCCCTTTATTCCTTCACACCTCTAATTTTGGAATTTCTTTATGTGATTTCATGAACATCTAGGTTGGGTATGGGATTTCCCTCATCTTTCTTCTTCCTCTCCCTTCCTCTTCCCCTTTCTTCTTCACCACACTATTACATGATTTTGACCAAACCCTAGGGTGTTTTTATGATCCTTTTTCTTATTTTTTTCTTATTCCCAGGGAGTTTGATCTCTATTATAAGTCCTCTTCATCCCATATTTAATATTTTAGACCTTTTACATTTGATTTGAGGTAGGTTTTACCCTTGTATAACTCATGAATTTTGGAACCATTGATTTCTTGGATTTAAAATTGATATTTTTAATACCTAATGAAAATACTATAAATATTTATGGGTATTTAAATGATAAAATTCTATTTCAACATGGTCTTCACAGAATAACAAGAGTATTTTTATTTTGTGTATTGTTTTAAATAAAATTATATTAACCATTCAAATAAATCTTTATAAATTTACATGAATGGTTATTAAATAGTTACTTAAAAATTAATAAAGGTATCCTTGTATTTAAAATTTACATATAAAGGTTTAGTTAGACCCAAAATGATGTTTTTGTTTAATAAAATAGGACTTTCAAACTATTAATCATTCACTATATTTTTAAAAGATAAATATCAGTTATTTATATATGATGTCATGAAATTATCATTTTATATTTTTTGTTTATATACATATGTATGGGTATATATATAGCTATGTATATATTCATATTAGAATATGTGAATATGTGAATTAATGGATTTTCATATATATATATATATATATATATACATACATACATAAATTTAAATGTGTATAACAATAGAGGGAAGCTTTGAAACTCAAATTCCTTATTTGAAATATTGTTTTAATTTTTTTTAAATTGGTTTCTAAAAGTAAATTATTAAGGATCAGTTGACATGTTTTTCATTTCTTTTATCAGTATAGTAAAGGGTGTTTAAATTAATCAAAGACTTATTTTGATAGTTTTGATGGTTAATTATATCTTTTGGTGGATCTTAAATGTTTCCTTAGCATTGAGAAAAAATGGTTTAAAGGGGGAATGTTTTGTATTATTAAATTTCTCTTTTATATAAGTAAATATAAGGCCCCCTTTATAAGTGAAATTTTATATTTCCAAATGGGTAAAGAACATGGGAACTCAATTATCTATGAGTTAAGACTAGATGAGGTTTCTATATTTAGACTATCTCACACTAACTAAATACTTAGACATTGAAAAAGGTCATGGTGACATGGAGGGGAATAACCACACCACTAGTCCAAGACATGTACTCATTAGTGGATGATTTTATGTGGTTTCATAGATGGGTGACACCACCCCTACAAGCTAAAGGAATATTCTCCTTAGTAGTTATAATGAACATTGGATCTTAAATTATTATATTATAAGTTGATATGATGATCTATGGTGTACATAACATTAGATGACAAAAGGATTTTCCCATGGAGTATGATAATAAAATGGTTATTTTTCTTGAACTTGTGCTTCTTAAGAAATTTAAAATATTGTTTTTATAATTATTTCATTTGAATTATTTTATAAAAGTGGTTTTAAAGAACTTTGAAAGTGTGTGTTTTAAAAGGTGTTTTAGAATCTGATTTTTAAATTTGTATAAGGAAGTTGGTTATAAATGGTTGTTTTGAAAAAAGAGTTTTAAGCTGAGAAATATTATAAAAACAATTTTTTTCACTTTAAGAAAAGAAATGGAAGATTATTAAATGTTAATTAATGTGATGTTGGATTTTACGAAATGAAAAATGAAAAAACTATTATATAATTTATTTAAAAAACTCTAAAAATGGATATTTTTTAAAGATTAATAATATAGAAAGGTGGGTGTTGGAATACAGAAAATTTTTATCCTCATTCCAATTTAACATCTTAGTTCTAGATCCTGAATCAGTTCATGACCAATCTTAAAGTAGGATTTCTAAGCTCGGTTAGAGATTGAACTTGGGTCACATCGGGTATGTCTTTTTTATTTCTTTATACTTTAGTAGTATCATTCAAATACACCTCCCTTGTTTTCAATTATTTATTTTAATTAGTGGTTTTTGAGTACATAGAGTTATGGATGTTCAAGTTGATAGTTGTTTCTATGTCATGAGATGGTGGTGAGGGAATATTTTTGTTATGATTAATTTTCCTTTATATATGTTTACTTGTCTCTATTTATTTCTCTTGGTATGAACTTCAAACATATGGATGGGTCATGTAACACCCCGATTTTTTTTTGAAATATTATTTCCAATTAATTTAATCTATTTGATATTTTATTTCATGAAAAACTGAATATAGATGATGTTATATGAAAAAACAAAGTTATTATTGCTTTGTATGAAACCCCAAGTCAAGGTTGCATTACACGCAACACTTATATTAGCTTATAGTACAGACAAAACTATGTTTGGACTGTGTTACACATAATTATGAGTTATTTTGATATATTTTATTACACACAAGACCACGTTTGAACAAATTATAATATACTATTAATATTATTATTAAAATATTTGTCATGACCTATCCCAGTGGGGCCCGTACCACGAATACCCGAGCCTGACTCCAATAGGCTAAGGGATGGAAACTCTCACCAAGTAGGCATATCACTAACATGGGAGGCCTTAAACTAAGTACCTATACACATGAACACATATCCAAGAAAAAAAACAGAAAAATGAAAAAAGACAACTAAAAAACCATACATTCATACATATAAATCCCATAACAAGAGTATTATAGGAAGTAAAAGAAAGTAATTAGGTACATATAAAATCCCACCACAAAGTGTCTAAAACAAAAGTCTAACATGAAAGTAAGTACTAGGACTACTAAAGTTTTAGGAACACACCTCAGTCTATCCGGTCTCACTAAGAACCATTTGGTCTTATTCTGTCTAGGACTCTGTTAAAAGGTCTATCATCTACACAAGATAAAAGACATTCATGCAAAACCCGTGTAGGGGTGAGTATAATGATACTCAGTAGGAAACCCCCAAACCAAAAATCACACAACAAAGGAAAATATGG
This sequence comes from Viscum album, assembly GCA_963277665.1. Classification (NCBI taxonomy): domain Eukaryota; kingdom Viridiplantae; phylum Streptophyta; class Magnoliopsida; order Santalales; family Viscaceae; genus Viscum; species Viscum album. The sequence goes on along the minus strand of OY728158.1, from coordinate 424,187,760 downwards.
CCATCTCTACAAATGAATATGTCTACAACACATATAACAAGAATATCTAGATATATTCAACAAAGAAACATGTTTCAGAGAAGTCACAACCATAGTATACCGTGCTACGATTCTAGCCCAAATATTCCACAAGCACTTAGGGAATCAATATGGATTAACACGCTAAGTAGAGGATCTATGCTTGCATAGTATTGATCATGAAAATACCAAAAACTCCACCTAGGGCATGAATATGAATAGAGGATCTCACTCCAGGCATCACACAAGGATTATAACTATTATATCCAAGAAGTCATGCAGAAGGGATCATAGTCCTAGGAGTAGGAAAAAATTCCACACTAACCCTCAGGGAAAGGGTAATGGGAATGAAACCTAACTAAAATTTTCCAAGATATGGTTTAAAAGAGATCTAATCCATGTATAAAAGATTACACAATGTGTAGTAGAGGTCACACGCCATGTCCCTTGACCCCGAGTCCTACCCATGTAAATGGATCATGTCATCAAGTCATGTCCATGTAGTAGTACATGACATGTATGAATCCAATGTAATCTACCAATGTGCCAGTAAATGTCTTAAACCCATGTACATGTGGCCATATACCATGACATGCCTTAGCCTCTATACTTGGTCCAGGTCATGTCTGTGTGGGGAATTGCACGACATGCTCTAACCCCTGTAGCCCACCCCATATCCATGTACTTACTGATTACATGACGAGTCATATAGGAAAGACCACATGTTTTGTGATAGATATAACATACAGTTTGATATTTAAATTCCTCCAGAAACCCTAGCCTCCCCCCAGGGGCCCCACATAGCATGTAGATCCGGATTACATGTTGTGTTGTTTGAGATTTTGCAGAATCACAGATCTACTCCCATGTTCAATTTTGATGCCTCATGCCTTTGATCCAGTGATCATTTCAACATGAGATTGAATATCCCAACTCATCCAAGCCTCACCATCATCAAAAAATTAATTATATCATTAGATCTTCTCAGGAAAAAAATCAAATCATCATTCTTCACTATGCACTGAAGAACGCTGAAGAATGAAGAAACCGACTATCCACCATCATCAGAATTGATCCATCTCCATCATCACACCTCTATCGTATCATTCCAATAATTGATCTATGATTTCAGATTGTTACACTAAGAAATGGGTGCACACCGATCGATTGATCAGGATTTTTTGAGTCGCAAGCCAAACAAAGAACACCCACAATGAATACAAAAGTAGGGGAGAAAATTAGAAGAATAGTTAAGAGGAAAAAACCTTGATCGATGCTCGTTTTTATCTCAATTCATTTAAATTAGAATTAAAAATGAAATAAATCAGATCACAAAGATATTCTCCCATCAATTCCCATTCAAACAACCCATCCCACGTGATGATCAAACCGCAGATAAATCTGTTCGTGGATTGATTCATGTTCATCGTAGAAATTAGGAACGATTAAGAATCAAATCAAAACACACATAGTACCTATATTTTTATTGATCTTTGAGGAATAAAGAATATGTGTCATGTTCATTGGGTGGATCCTTTGAATTTTATGTGCATCGAACCTTGATTTATGATCCCATCATCATTTTCTTGAGATTATTTTCCGAATCTCCCTCCAATAACACTCCAAATTCTCTAGGGTTTATGAGGATAACCTTATATTTTCAATGTAACAATAAATTTAAATATTGTTAATCACTACATCAATAAACATGAAATAAAATAATTTATTTATTTATTTTATTCATTTCTGCACCAGTGATGAATTTTCCACAACCGACCCGTGCCGACTAATGTTAAGTCTCACCTAGGGTAAACCTCACATTTTAAACTCAACGATGCCCTCATATATCTAATAAGGGAACCCATTTTGAAGTTATTCCACTTTTTTTGGAAAAATGTGTGTGTGTGATATTTAATATATTTAATATATTTCAAACTTTTATTATGGAAAAAATGGGCCTCATTATCACACGCAGTCTCAGTGCTTGGCCTCTAAAATAAACCATATAATATCCAAAAAATAATACATGAAAAATAGGATATATTTCATTCTTCACATATTTGGATTTATTTCTCTAAAAATCTAAAATAAGGAATACTTAAATGTTATGGGTACTGAGCCCGAATTTGAGCCTCTCGCTCCTATGTGCTCTCTTAGATATTCTTATAATTCCACCTAAAACACACTAAAGTAATCGATCACCCATGAAGGATCCACTCTTAAAAATCCTCAATCTCTACTAGGTTCTTAACAAAGGTCACTCCATCCTCGATGTCTAGCTCTCCCCAGTTGATAATGTGTGATGAGTCATGCATGTACCTCCTCTACTACGACACGTGGAAGACGTTGTGTACCCGATCTAACTATGGAGTTATAGATAAGTGGAATGTAACCTAGACAACTCTATGAAGTATTTGTAAAGGGATGATGAATATTAGAGATAACTTTCCTACCTATTAAAATATTTATAATACACATTGAGGTAAAACTAGTAGGAACACATGGTCTCCTTCCTCAAACACAAAAGGCCTTCATCTCCTGCCAGTATAATAATTCTGGTGGCTATGTATAGTCTTCATCCACTCCTAGATGATATTTACCTTCTCTATTGTATCTCTCACCAAATCTAGGTCCATGAGTTCTAACTTTCCTAGGTCATTCTCAAAAAGTGGTAACCTATAGGATCACCTATACAAAGCCTCGAATAGTGCCATACCGATAGTGGAATGGTAGATGTTTTTGTACATAAAATCCAACAATTATAGGTGATCCTCCCAAATATAGAAAAATTTTAACATGCAAGCTTGCAATATTTCCTCCATAACTAGAATGGTTCACTTAGTCTGGTCATTAGTTTGGGAGAGAAATGCTATACTCAAGCATAACTGAGTCCCAAATGCCTCCTTTAATCCCTTCTATATCCAAGGTGTGAAGTGAACATCACAGTCAGAAATGATCATTGATGGAAATCCATGTAGTCAAACTATCGCCTACATATAGAGGTATCCCAAGATCTCTACCTAACTCTGCTCTCATATAGCTAAGAAGTGGGGTGACTTTGTGAGTCTATATAAGATCACCTATATGGAATCCTGTCCTCTAGATGTACTTGGTAATCCCATCATGACGTCTATAAATATCCCATCCCACATCCATTTTGGAACCTCAAGGGGTTAAGACCAACCCGATGTAACATGGTGCTCAGTATTCATTTGCAAACAAGTAAGGCATTAAGAGACAAAATTGGTAACTCATTTCTTCATCCAAGGCCACAAAAACTGACTTTAGAGGGTTTGGTACATCTTTTACACACCTAAATGTACCAAAAAAGGAGAAGTATGAAACTATCTTAGAATATCCCCCCACAACTTCACTGGTACCATCGTGCCTTCTCTGAAAAGAATGACGTGATCCCCACCTTTAGAAAACCCATCAGGAGGATGTACAATGGATATATGAGTATGTAGGGTCTCGTAGTTTGTATCCCCAAGCTATTCCTCCCTGACTTGCTGCAAGAGAGGATGGGTAACAACCATCGAATGGATGTAAGATTATCCATCTCCATCCACAAATAAAAACTACAATGAGGCCAATTTCTCTGATGCCTCATTCAGCAACTGCGAACAAGATCTCTTTTTGTGAGTATCTGCTACCATGATCCCCTTCCCGTGAGTAAAAATAATTTCAAAGTTATAGTACTAGAGGAACTATAGCCAATGCCTCTATCTCAAGTTGAGATCCTTCTGAGAGAAGATATACTTGAGACTCTTGTGATCAGAGTAGAAGATAAACCACTCTCCCATAAGGTAGTGTCACCACAAATTCAAAGAGAATACTACTACTTCTAGCTCAAGATAGTGGTTCACATAGTTTTTTTTGCGTGGTCTCATCTAGTGTGAACCATAAGAAATCACCACTTTCCTCTACATAAAAATACAACCAATCCCAATTCTTAATGAATCACAGAACACTATGTACTTGACTCCCTCATCATGAAATCTCAAGATGGGAGCACTCATCAAACTCTGCCTCAACTGTTGAAAAGCCTACTAGAACCTCTCTTTCCAAATGAAAGGATACCTTTTCTGAGTCAAAGTTGTCATGGGTGATGATATTCTGGAGAAATTGGGTACAAATATATTATAATAGCCTACCAACCTAAGGAAGCTCCATAACTTTATCATGCTCTTGTGTGGCTCCCAAGATAACACTATCTCGACCTTGTTCAGGTCCAATTCCACTCCATCTACTGAGATAAAATGTCCTAGAAAGTGGATCACATGAATCTAGAACAAGAATTTTGAGAGATTTCAATAAATATTGTTCTCTCGGAGTACATACAGAACTATCATCAAGGTCTTCACATGCTCCTCCTCAGGTGCTGAGTACATAAGGATATCATCAATGAAGACTACCATGAAATAGTCTAAGTAAGGATGAAAGGTCTTATTTATGAGTCCCATGAACATTTATGGAGTGTTCGTCACACCAAAGGGCATCACTAAGTACTCATAGTGACCATAATAGCATATGAATGTCGTCTTCGGTATATCCCCAGCCCGTAATCTCAACCGGTGATAGCTTAATACGAGGTCAACCTTTGAGAACCATTATGATCATATCAACTGATCAAAGAGGTCATTGACCCTTGGTAGTGGATAAATTCTCTTCACGGTTACCTGGTTCAAGCACCGATAGTCCACACACAAACTCAATATCCCATATTCCTTTTTGGAAAACAAAACTAGGGCCACCCAGGGTGAAATGTTGGGTCTAATAAAGACCTTATTCTAGAAGTCCTCCAACTGCACCCTTATCTCATGAAGCTTTATGGGATCCATCAGATATGATGTCGTAGATAAAGGTTTCATCCTGAGGTGTAGATCAAAGCATAAGTCTATATTTCAGAAGGGAGGAAAACCTGCAACATCTTCAAGGAATACATCCTTGTAATACTCGACCACTGTAGGGAATTGGAAACTCACGACATCCACTACACCAATGGTTAGGCTCACCAATCAATGAGTAATCATCTGCACCCTCCTATGCATGAGTCCATCCCGTGCTTCCTAGGTCTCCTTTTCACTGATAAAGGAGAACCTAGTTCCATCACTACATAGACACCACACCCTTCACCTAAAAAAGTAAATCTGGACATGGGATATAAATAACTAGTCCATACCAAGAATGATGTCCTAAGGACTCGATGCTACTACCAAGATATTCCGATAGAAAATCTCACCTCCAAGAGTCAGGTCACACTATAGGCACGAGTGTGTGATCATTGAGTCTTATCAAGTAGGAGTCTCCAAGCATAAAGTCCAAAACAAAAGTTCAACCATAATCTCTTAGTGCCATACAAGGTATGTATCAAGAACGTAATGACTAGAACCTTTGCCTATATGTACTAAATAAAAGGTATAAAAGACATAGATCATACATCAATTCATTCTTAGAGCCTATGGGTCATATGATTTGACAACCTTCAATTGTCCCCACCCATATAATCCAGCTCCCTAAGTCTAGAATAGACTACCTGGGGGTGGTGGTGGTAAGAAATAAAAATGTTGAACAACTCTTGCTACTCTCCCAACTACTCAGCCATGTATCCCACCCTAAAAACCTACCTGATCCTGCCACTGTCTCTACCACATTGGACCATCCATAGTCTATCTATTAGTTATATGATAGGTTGTTAAATCTTGGGCAAGATGACCCCTTCTGTCACATGAGTAGAACCATCTCTCTCTAGGATGATTGGACCCACCCTATGATCCCTAAACTATAGATACTCTATCTTGGGACATCCTCCTAAAACATATCACATGTTCAAGTCCCTATGAATTACATCATTACCCTACTATCAAGGTCTCTACTCTTGCTTTCCCACTGCTAACAACCACCAGGTGTATATGATCATCCAATAAACTCTCAACCCCCAAATCTCACTTTATCACCCCAACATAGGCAGAAATTCACATAGGTATAACACATGATCATATGTCTCTATGCATACCTCGCTCAAAGGTCTAAGCCCTAAAGAACCAACTAGTAACCATATCCATCAAGTACCTAGAGAGGTTGGTAAACCTTGATGAATACTCAGCTACTTTTATACTGTCCTACTGGAGTTGAAGAATATCTTGGATATGTATATCCCTCAACATAACTGGTGATATCCCCTATCTGAAAAGGCACTCTAACTCTATCCACGAAAGATTCACCTCATCATCATAATGGGTCACTAACCCCCACTATATCCATGTTGATCTGTGTAGAAGGATCAGCGCCATGACAACCATATGATCTAATGGTGTCCTGAATTGATAAATAACTCAAGTCACCACCTCAAGCCACTCCTCAATTGCCTGTGGGTCAGGATTGGCTCAGAACCTGAGGGGAATCTATTTCTAAAACTCATGGAGAACGATCAGCCTATGCATCTCATCTGCTAGTACTACGGGTACCACATGATGCTCTACAGGTGGAAGTATGGATTGTACACCACCTAGAGGTAACATATCAGGAATTGGTACCTGTATCAATGGCTCATCACTGAGGGATCATTTTAATGATCCTGATACTGAATCATAGCTATAATACATCATGTAGGCATCCTAAAACAAACAAGATGTACCAAGGTCAATGAGCATATCTAGAGAGATGAATCAACAAGGACATAGAAACAAAAACCAATTCCTATATGATTCATGTACCATTGTTTTCCCTAAAAATAGTGTTATAATGTACCAAGTAAAAAAGTAGGTGATTAGAGTCTTAGTGTATAGATACATTAGCCACCGCACAAATACTGGAGTCTCTGGACTGAAATTAGAACTCAAAATACTTAACACTATTGCCCCAAACCGATCTCATAAAATCCCAGTCCTAAAGTATAACTGACCACCTCTGATACCACTTTTTCATGACCCATCCTAGTAGGGACCATGCCGCGACTCCCGAAGCCTACCTTCAATAGGCCATGGGCTAGAGACCAGTGTTGAGTATCTATATCACTGACATGGGAGGCTTATCCTAAGTACCTTTACACACACACACACACACATCCAAGCCTATACAACATTGAAATGAAAAAAAAGACAACTGGACAACCCTGCATGCATGCATCTAAATGAAATAACCAGAGTATGATAAGAAGTAAAAGAAATTAAACATGAAAAAAAATCCCACAAAAAAGTGTCTGAAACACAAGTCCAACTTAAAATCAAGTATTAGGACTACTTTAAAAAATCAATAGGAACACACCTTGGTATGTTTAGTCTCACTAAGCACCATCTAGTGTTGGTCTATCTAGGACTCTTTCAAAAGGCCAATCATCTTCACAATACATGACACGTGTGGGAAAATCCCGTTCATGGGTGAGTATAACCATACTTAGTAGGACACCCCGAAACCAAAAAATACAAAACAAAGGAAAATATGTTTATCTCTACACAAGTATATTTCTACAATACATATCGCTAGAATATCTAGATATACTCAATAAATATAAATGGTCTAGAGGTAAGTCATAATCATAGTATACCATCCTATTATTCCATCTCGAAGATTCCACAAGAACTCATCCGAGAGAACACACCCCTAAGTCTAATAGCACTAATGAAGTTCATCCAAGAGGCAGTTCTCATCGGGTATCATCATGAGATAGAACACGCTGATTGTCCAAGGAGAATATGACAGAGATATGTGGATCACTCCAAAGGCCATGTGGCGATAACAACAAACTCAATATGGATTAACCTACTATGTAGAGGATCGATTTCCACATAGTTTTGGTCATGATGTAACAAATTCCTTCTTCTAGGGCATAAATATGAATATAGGATCTCACTCTGGAACTCATGAAGGGATTCCAACAACACTATCCAAGAAGTCCTGTTGAAGGGATCATAGTCTTAGGAGTAGGAAATGATTCCATACTAACCCTCAAGGAAAGGATAAGGGAAATGATCCCTAATAGAACTTTTCCAATATATGAAGGAAAAGATATCCGAGAAATGTATAAAAGAGTATATGACATGTAGTAGGGGTCACATTTCACGTCCATTGACCCTGGGTCCTACCCGTGTAAATGACCCATATCATCAAGCCGTGTCCGTGTAGTAGTTCATGTAGTGTAAGAATCCTATGTACTCTACCCATGTTCCTGTACATAACTTCAACCCATGTGTTATGTACTGGTACAAGACTTAGCCCATGTACTCGGTCTAGTCCATGTTTATGTGGGGGAGTACACAACGTGCTCCACGTTGTGTAGTCCACCCTGTGTCAGTGTACTTCCCGAGTACATTCTGAGTCATTCGGGAGAGACCATACAATACATGATAGGGATCACATGCTATGTGATATTTACCCTACTTAATAAACCCTATCCACTACACAGGGGGCCCTACACATCATGTAGATATGGATTACACGCTGTGTGGTTTAAGATTTTGTAGAATCCTAGATCTACCCCCACATTTTATTCTGGTACCTCCGACCATCGATCCAGTTATCATTTAGACATGAGATCGAAGATCCGAACTCATCTAATCCTCTTTGTAATCAAACAACACATTCTATCATCAAATCTTCTCATAAAATGGATCAAATTGTCATTCTTCATTGTGCGTCGAAGAACACCGAAGAACATGAAATTATGTATCCATCATCATCTGAATCACTCAATCTTTATCTTCGCACCTCCATCATACCATGAAAATCCAATATCTACAATTCCAGATCATTGAAATAAGAAATGGGTGAAAAATGATCGATTAATTGGGATTTTTTGAGTTACAGTCCAAGAAAAGAATGCCTACCATGGACACAGAACCAAGGGAGAAAAGAATGAGAAAATATAAGAGGAAAAAACCTAGATAGATTGATCAGGATTTTTTGAGTCGTGGTCCAAAAAATAAATTCCAGCAATGAACATAGAACCAAGGGATAATATATCAAGAACATAAAAGAAGAAGAACATCGATTGATTTTCATGTTGATCTTGATTCATTTCCTTTAGAATGATAATAAAAATAAATCAAATCACAAAGATATTCTTTCATCAAAACCCTGAAAATAACCCATCCCACATGAAGATTGAACTGCAGATCAATTTGTACATTGATTTATTCATGTTCACTATAAAAATCAATAATGGGGAATAATGAAATCAAAACAGAAACCCAGCCTTGATTTAGATTGATTTCTAATGAAGAAAAAAGTTGCATCACATTCATTAGTGAAATCCTTCAATTACAATGTGCGTTGATCATTGATTCATGATCCCATCCTTATTCACTTGAGATAATTCTACAAATATCTCTCCAACATCCCTCTAACAGCTCCAGGGTTTATGCGGCTAACAATGAATTTCAAACATAACAATTTATTGGAATATTTTTAATCGACGAATCAAAAAACCTGAAATAAAATAATTTCCTTAATTATTTTATTCATTTCTATGGCTGGGATGAATTTTCTATAAATGAAAAATTCCAACTAATGTTAAGTTTCTCAACGGGTAAACCTTGCATTTTGATCTCAACATTGCACTAAAATTTCTGATCCGGGCACCCATTTAGAAGTTATTCCACTTTTTTAGGAAAACTGCATGTACATGATATTTAATATATTTAATATATTTAATATATTTCAAACATTTATTTTTGGAACATAATTCCTTAGAATCACATGCCTTCTCAGTTCCTATTCTGGAAAATAATTCATATAATATCCAAAAATAATACACAAAAAATCTGAGTGATTATAATATTATTATAGTTACCACCTTACTATTGGAATTAAAATTAAAAATAATATTAATTAAAATATGAAAATATGATTTAAAATAGTATATAAAATGAATCCTTTGGGTTATCTATTATCTATAAATTAAAGTAAGAACTATTTTAAAATTAAGAAATTCCTTCTCTAAGAAAATAAGTTTTTTTGTACAAGCTCCATTTTATTTCAATAAATTAAAAAAACCACTATTGATTAATGTTTTTAACAAAAAATTTATATTACATATTCAACCAAATTTCTTGATACTCATACAATATATTTTATATGAATAAGATAAGAATAAATCCAATTCTATAAATAAAAAGATATATTTTTCAAAAAGGGAAATTTTACCACCTTTAAATGGAGAACCAATTTTTATTATAATTTTTGAAAATTTATTAATTTTTATATAAAAAAATATTTTAATCTTTTAAATAAGAATATAAAAATTTTATTTTGTTTTTTTGGTATCTTTTATAGGCTTCATGTTTTGATGAATAGTTGAATATAATGAATTTTAATTGAAAACATCTTTTTCATAAAAATGGTTTATAATGTTAAAATATAAATTTTATTTGTTTTAAAGTATAATTAGATCAAATTATTATCATTTAATAAAATTTAGGTCATTGGAATCAATTTCACATTGAATTTGGATATAAAACTATTTCAATCTTTTGAACATTTTCACTATAAAAACCTATTTTCTCGTTCCATCAATGGGATTTGTTTTAAATTAAATTTAGGTAATTATGTATTTTGAATTATCAAAAATGGATTACATATTTGGAATAATTGGGTCCAAATTTATTAAATAGTTCCATTTTATTTTTGGACAATATGAATAGTAACTTTAATAATTTTTGTTACCACTATTAATAGAAAATCGAGAAATTAAGGGTAAAAATAATATTAAAAATAGCATAAAATTACCCAAAAACTTGTCCAAATATTATTAGATGAATTTAATTAGACCCTTACCACCTAAGTTAAATAATTTAATTATTTAATGGAAACGTTTCAAGGAAAATGACTTAGATATTATTAAAATCAAAGAGAGTGAAAAAATGTCACACTATTTCTTTTAACAAGTATAATATTTTTAATACGTGCTTAAATAGAATATATTAATAACTATTTATATTATTATTAAATATTAAAGGTTTGAATACATCATGGTATTTTATTTTTAAAATTCAGTGAATAAATAATATTAATAAATAATTACACAATGATGATGTAGTAATTTTTCAATTAACAAAACAATCAATTAAATTATATTAGAAATATTAAAATAAATAAAATGTTACTTAATTAAGGTTATATGATTTATTTAGATGAATATGAAATTTTTGTGCTGTATAAAATTAATTTTTTTTAAAGTTATCTTTTTGTATGTATTTTCTTAAAGTCAATGTTATGAATAGGGTCAAAATTGATACTTATGATATTTTATGAAAATAACACTTTATTAAATTATTTAAAAAACATAAATATATTAAGGAAAATGGGATGATATATGGTACAAATATGATAAATTTTCCATTCATGGTTCAATTTATACTTTATATGTAAAAATTAAATCCTATTAATATTGAAAATTTTATTACCATAGTTAAATTTAAAATGGCCTAACTAAGGGTTAATCAAAATGATAAGGTTTAAAATAACACAAAAAATTGTCTAAAATATATTTTTTATGATATTAAAACCTTATAATATATTATGTTTAAATAAATTTACTTTTTTAGGTATTTGGATTGATATTGAATTTATTATAAATTAATCTTTTGAGAAATTCCAAAAGTGCCCCTCCCCACTCTTATTAAAGGGAAAATCTTCTTCTCTTTTCTAAAAAATTAAGATCCTATTTGGTTTAGAAAATCTCTATCAAAATATCCTTCAAAATTCACTCCCTTCATTATAGAAACCTTACTTTGGGCTAAAATCCAACCAAATAAGTCCTTTTGTGAAAATCAAAATAAGATACCCAAAGAAGAGGTAATGTTCATCAATAATATTTTTCATTTTATTTCTTCCCTAAACCCCATTTATTATTAAAATATTATATAATAACCTAAATACACTAAATATACCAATATGTTATTATTATAAGGGTTCTACCTACACTTACACACACTTCCATCTAATGTGCAACGAACTTACCGTTCTTGTGTATGATGAACTACTACCTCATGAAATGATGTTGTTAATTTTTTCCTTTACGACCTCTAATGATTGAGAATTATGATGTAAAATATATATTCATATTATATATATGATATTTATGATCCCTTTATACTTATTTAATTATTATATGAAACATACCTTCATGCTTTCCATTTTGTTTAAATATGATAACTTCATTTGGGGACGTGTGGACGTGTGGACTACCGCCTCCTCAAAGGGATGTGATTCATTCACACTATACATGGAATGTATTAAGGATGTGTTTAGTGGAATTATATTATATATAGGACATAATGATTCAATTATAATGATATTATATATTAATATATTTCATTTACTTACTTTCTTTCAATATGATATAAAATGGAAACAACGTTCATGCGTACATACAACCTACCGTCTCCATGGATGATGTATTTCATTTTCTAGTTCTATATTTTATAAATAACCATAAATACAGATATAATTAATATATATGATATATATATATATATGATTTTTATCATTTTTTATATAATTAAATAACAATCTAAGCACGAGGACCAAGAATAACCAGTCAAAACATGTACGAGAAACAAAGTGGTTATTACCTGAAACATAACTTAAATTTGGAATTTTTAATAAGATGGTAATATAAAATAAACATGAAATAATATATAGTATTATATATTTGAATATGGATCTGTAATATATGTATAATAAACTTATATTTATTATACATGAAGTTTTCAGGAGCATGATGAGAGTCAAGATATAAGGTAAGGGATTTTTGTCTCACTTTTTTTGTGGGACACATGCCTTATACACTACTTATTTTCTTTACGTGGTGTATATAATGACCCTGAATGTATTTTATGAGTATTATATAAAAGAATATGGTATTTTCATATCCATATAATGTTTTTAATTCCATTTTTCATAGAATTCTACTGATTACAAATTGATAAATATTTATCCCACAATCTCATCAATATTCAGAATTATTTCGTTTTAAATATCCATTGGGGAATATTTATCCTCCACATCCATGTTTTCTAAAAAAAATTAAATTTTTTATTAATATTCTCCTATATATATTTAAATATATTTTTACCCATGTTTTAATTTTTAGTAAATTTTTTATTGGATTATTTTTTCATTTTCCAAGCGAGGTACATTGTGTATTTTCAAGTAAAAGTACTAAAGGAATTTTTTTTAATTTATATGGAATTAATATATTTTTTAAACTTTAATAAATAATTATTTAATTTAATATTACCTTAAAATATTATAATTTTATTTTAAAATAGATTTTTTAAAATTGTTCGGCATTTTAAGAAAAGAAATATCTTTTCAAAGTAGAAAATATATTTTCCTCAAGAATTATTTTCAGGTGATATCTAAAAATTATTTTACATACAAGATAAAATTATTTTATGTTACTTATTATATAATTGGAATATTATTAAAATATAATATCCATATTATTCCTTTGTTTGCTTTATGTTTATTATGGAATGTTATTCATGAAACCTATTTCTTTTCCATGGGTGATGTTATGATTTAATGGTGTTTATAAAACCAATTTTTTTACATGGGTTCTAATATGATGAATGATTTATGTTCTTATAGAACACATATTTTTAGTTTTTTTTATTTTATGTGTGGGTCCAATATATCCCTCCAATTCATTAATTAAATATGGATAACTCCTGAGGTATATATGTTATGCGTAAACATAATTTCATGTTCTCAATTCTATGTGTGGTCCTGGTTTTCATGTCCATATGTTTATGAAAGGGATTTATTTAATATACTTAATTTAATTGGTGAAGCTATTAATATTTATACATGTTTAAAAAGTTACAAGTTTATGTGTATGACACAATTTCATGTCTTATGTCAATGTTATGATCTCATGGATTGTATTAGTTGATTCCCTTTTGATATTTTTACCATGATATATGTTTATGATATTTGATATGTAAGGTGTAATCTTCTAATGTTATTATTACATTATCATACCATTTATTCTCATGTTTATGCATATATATCTCCCTAATTTACCCTTACTAAGCATATTATCTTACCATTTTTTTATATTTTATTTTCCTTAGGTTATAAAGAAAGGTTTTTTGGTAGGGGTAATAAAGGGAATGATCTTTGTGGGAAACATTAAATATCTTTCACTAGACTAGAATTTTGTGTTCTAATATTCCAAAGAAACTAAACTAATATGATTTTTGGGAATGTGTTTGTGTAATGTATGAAATGTTTCAAAAAAAATGGAGTAATATCCATGTATGAATAACATAGGTCATTATAGTTGGCTTTAGCGAAAAGGTTTAGTCACCAATTGGAAACTAGAATGAGATAACTTTATTGAGATATATGGATATATTTCTAAGTATTTTCCTAGGTATTTCTCTAATTATAATCCTAATGTGTCTTAGATATAAAATTAGGTTTCTTGATTTTGGAATACTATAAGTAATTTTTCATGATTATGTGTTTTTCTGCTATGATAGGTGTTGCCCACATATGCTTTCAAGTCTTAGTTTATACCAGAAACTTGAAGGAACATGGTTAAAATTGAATGTTTTATATATGGAATTTATGGGCTTTATGAAAATTTATTTCCTAAGTTTAAATATCATGAAGATAATTAGGAAGGTGGTATGAGTATTGTTTATACTACTGATGATAAAGAGACCACAAATGATATGTAAAAGGTATGGGATATTGTAATAGTATTTTTTACATTAAACTTAAGAAGCATGATTAGATTGAGGTTGAGTAACCTTAAGACATGATTCATATTTCACATTATAGGAAAGGGGTACTAATAAATAAGATGATGAAGCATGAGTAATGGTTTAAGAATAATGTTAAATGATTGAAGTGTTTATATAATGGAATTACATAGCATTATTGCGAGTATAAAGTGAAATATTCTTTATTTTATGTAACATAATTCTATAATATTTTTTTAGAATTACTTTTATGGTATTATGGAATAAGAGAACATCTAATGATTGGTGCACTGCAGTTTTTCGTTAAGGATTTGAGACTATATTCTGAATGGTATTGGTAACCATGAAATGAAATTGAGGTAGTAAGATGATATTCATGAGAAACATGTGATTAAGGGAAATAAAACCCTTAATATGTTCCCAATTATAAGATAATTATGTTTATGTAAAGACATATTGGATATGAATAGGAAAATTTGATGGTACTGATCACCTTGGAACTGATTAAGTATTTTTTTTTGAAAAAGTGGTTTATGATATCACTGGTGGAGTTTATAAAATTTTTGGACTTAAGGATATTCGATAATATTTGGATTAAGAAATAATTCTTGTTTTAAATAAGTATTTATGGTAGTTACTACATTTCACGAGAGTACACGAAAAATATATTCACATGCTTGATATGTGACAAACACGAGATACTTCATGATATACAGGAGATCAATTCTAAGATGTTTATGATATATTTAGTGACATTATTTCAAAAGTTTTGGACATTTATATTTCATAAGGGTTATAAGGATAACCATTTATGGAATGGATTATGTTAAAATTTGGAAGAGGTTTTATAAATTAAAGTATTATCTCTCCATATGAGGATTTATTCAAATTGGATAATTTGTTTTAACCTTTTTTTTGTGATAAGGATAGCTAGAATAATCTATCATTCTATTTATGAATATCATAAACTACTAATAAGTTAGTAATGATAGATTCAACATCAATTATTGGAATAAAAGATGATGTGAAATTCTATCAAGGCACAAAAAAAGGTGAGATTGTGATGAAATCAAATATGTATATATTCTAATGAAAATTATTCAAATTTAGGGAAAATGGTCTTGAAATAAAATTTTTCCCTATTATCATCATTTCTGATGAATCAATGATCTTTTTCAAGCCTCTTTAGGTCATGGATATTTAATTGTTAACTTTCTCCAAACCATGTTCTCTATCACTCTCCATTAGAAATTAATAGTTAGATTTATCTTCCATGTCCATTTTTTTACATTCAACTTATGTTCTTCTATGTGGAAACCTAGATATGAGTTATTTTGGTTAACCGTTATGTTTCCAACTTTCCTTTTTAAAGGGAGTTTTAAAATTGATTTTTATGATATGGGTTTCTATGAAAGTATCTTTCAAATATTAATCCTTTGATAGACCAAAAGATTTTTGAGGGAAAAATTCATTTTAAAGGGGGTATAATGTAACACCTAGAGATTTTGTGAAATATTTTTTCCAATTAATTTAATATTTTCAATATTTTTTTCACATAACACTAAATATAGATTGTGTTGTATGAAAGCACGAAGTTATTCTTACATTTTATGCAACACAAATTTAAGGTTGTGCTACACAAAACAATTAGATTATCTCGAGGTACACACAACACTATGTTTGGTTTGTGTTACACACAAATTTTATTTATCTTTATATCTTGTGTTACACACAAGACCAATTTTTACAGAACTAAAATATGCTATTAGTATTATTATTAAAATATTATTATAGTTACCACCTAGATGTTGGAATGAAAATTAAAAATAATATTAACTAAATTAAAAAATTATGGTTTAAAACAGTATATAAAAAGAATCATTTCGGTTATAAATTTGTTATAAATGAAAGTTAGAACTATTTGAAATAAAAAGAAATTCATTTTCTAAGAAAACTATTTTTCTATGTAAAGACACCATTTTATCTCAATAAATTAAACAAAACCACTATTGGTGAATTTATTTATATATATATATATATATTCAATAAATTTTTTTAACACTCATCCAATAGATTTTTTAGACATAAGATAAGAATAAATCCAATTTTTTGAATAAAAAGATTTATTTTTCAAAAAGGGTAATTTTTATGACTTTTAATAGAGAACCAATTATTAATCTAATTTTTGAAAATTTTATATTTTTTATATTTAAAATAATATTGTTCTTTGAAATAGTTTTATCAAAATTTACTTAGGTTGAATTTTTGATATTTTTCTGATAAGTTTCAAGTTTTGATGAATATTTAAAAATACAAAATTTGATTTGAAAATAATATTTTCATCGAAAGAATTTATAATGTTAAATTATATATTTTATTTTTTTAAAGTATAATTAGATCAATGTTTTATCATCTAATTCAATTCAGTCCATTAGAATTAATTTCACATTGAATTTGAATATAAAAATATTTTAATCTTTTGAATGTTTTCACTTTTCAAACCAATTTTCCCGTTCCGTCAACAAGACTAATTTTAAATTAATTTTAGAAAATTATGTGTTTTTAGTTATGTAAAATGGATTAAATATTTGGAACCACAAGGTAAAAAATTATAAAATAGGCCCCTTTTATTTTTGGACAATATGAATTGCAATTTTAGTAATATTTATTAATAGAGTTAAGGGTAAATAAGGTAATTAAGGGTAATAATAATATAAACAATATTAGAAAACTACCATAAAACTTCAAAAAAATTTATTGGATGAATTTAATTATAAACTTATAAACTAATCTTCAAAATTTAATTATTTAATTGTCACTTTTCCATGAAAATGAATTAGATATTATTAAAATCAAAGAGAGTGACAAAATGTCACACACTTACTTTTAATAAGTAAAATATTTTTAATATTTGGTTCAATAGAAGATATGATATAATATTTAAATTACCATGAAATATAAAAGGTTTTCTACATCATTGTATTTTGTTTTTAAATTTTAGTGAATAAATAATGTTTATAAATTATTACATAATAATGATGTAGTAATTATTCAATTAATGAAACAATCAATTAAATGATATTATAAATATTAAAATACATATAATATGACTTTTTTAAGGTGATATAAGAATTTTACATGTTAATATGAAATTTTAGGGGTGTATTAAATTATTTTTTTTGAATTTATCTCTTTATATGTATTTTATTAAAGTCAATGTTATGAATAGAATCCAAATTGACACTTATGATATTTTAGGAAAATAATATTTTATTAAATTATTTAAATATAATAAAAATATTAAATAAGGAAAATGGGATGATATATGGTCTAAAATATCATATATTTTCCATTTATGTTCCAATTTACACTTTATATGTAAAAATTACATCCTCTTAATATTGAAATATTTGTTACCATAGTTAAAATTGAAATTGATTAACTAAGGGTTAATCAAAATGATAAGGTCTAAAATAACAAAAAAACCTGTATAAAATATATTTTTTTATGATATTAAGACATTATAATATCTTATATTTTAATAAATTGACTTTTGAGGTATTTTTATTGATATTAAAATTATTTTAAATTAATATTTTCATAAATTCAAAAAGTACCCCTCCCTTATCTTTTAAAAGGGAATCTATTATTTTATTTTCTACATAATTAAGAACCTATTTGGTTTGGAAAAATCATTAAAAATATCCTCTAAAATTACCTCCCTTAATCTTAGAAGCCTTACTTTGGTATAAATCCAACCAAAGAAGTCCTTCTCTACAAATCACAATGTGATACCCAAAGAAGAGGCTACGTTCATCAATGAACATTTTTGTTTTATCTTCCTCTAACCCCATAAGTTATTCTTATTAAATTATTATATAATAACATTAATATATTAAATATCATTATATTTTTTTATTCTAATGGTTCGACCTAAACTTACACACTCTTCTATCTAATGGGTAATGAACTTACCGTTCTTGTGTACGACGAACTACCGCCTCACGAAATGATATTGTTCATTTTTACTTTACCACCTCTCATGGTAGAGAATTATGATGGAAACTATGTTTTTATATGATATATATGATATTTATTATGTTTTTATTCTTCTATAATTATTATATAAAGCATACCTTCATGCTTTGTATTTTGTGTATATACAATAACTTCGTTTGTGGATGTGTGGACTACCACCTCCTCAAAGTGATTTGATTCATTTACACTTTACATGAAATGTATTAAGGATGGAATTAGTGAAATTATATTATATATATGAAATAATAATGATACTATAATGATATTATATATATATGTATTTCATTTAATTTCATTCTTTCAATACGATATAAAATGGAAGCAACTTTCATGCATACGTATGACCTACCATCTCAATGAATGATGTATTTAATTTTTTATTTTTATCTCTTATATATAACAATAAATATATAAAAAATGAATATATATTATATTTATATCATTTATATCATTTTTTAGGATAATTAAATAATTATATAAGTATGAGGATCAAGAATAACAAGTCAAAACATGTACATAAAACAAAAAGTTATTACTTGAAACACAACTAAAACTTGGAATTATTAATAAGAGGGTAATATAAAGTCATAAATAAATAATATATGGTATTATATATATTAATATTAGTCTTTAATATATTTTTAATAAACTTATATTTATTATATAATAGGTTTTTACGATCACTACAAGAGTCAAGATACATGGTATGATATTTTTGTCTCACTTTTATCTGTGGGACACATGCCTTATACACTACTTATTTCTTATAAATGGTGTATATAATTCCCATGAATGTATTTATTGAGTCCTATATAGAATAATATGGTATTTTAATTTACATATTGTTTTATTTATTTCATGGGGAGTATGTTTCTTATGATTATGAAGTGATAAGTATTTATTCCACAATCTCATCAATATTCAGAATTATTTCATTTTAAATATCTATTGGGGAATATTTATAATCTACATCCATGTATTATAAAAAAAGTTTTTAAAAGGTTTTTAATATTATAATATGAATATTTAATTTTATTTTTACCTATTTTTAATGTTTACTAAAATCCTTGAGAGGAATCTTTTTGTCATTTTCCAAGCCAGGTACTTTGTAACTTTTCTGGAAAAAGTATAAAAGGAATGTTTTTTTAATTTATATAGAATGAATTGATTTTTATGATTTCATGAAGAGTTATTACCTTGAATATTCCATTATAATATTACAATTTTTTTTAAATAAAAAGGCTTTCTTTTAAAATTGGGTGACATTTTAAGAAAATGAAACATTTTCAAATAAGAAAGGATATTTTCCTCAAGAATTATTTTCAAGTGATCTCTCGAAATTATTTTCCATCTAAGATAAAATTATTTGATTTTAATTATGATTTAATTATGATATTATTTAAGGATACTATACCTATTATTACTATGGTTGGTTTATGTTTATGATTTAATGTTATTTATGAAACCTATTTCTTTTCCATGGGTTATGTTATGAGTGAATGATGTTTATGAAACCAATTTTATTCCATGGGTTATAATATGATGAATGATTTATATTCTTGCAGCACAAATATATATGGTTTTAATTATGTTATGGGTGGGTCCTATATCTTCCTACAATGCATTATTTAAATATGGGTAACTCATGAGGTATATATGTTATGGGTGAACTTGATTTCATGTTCACAATTCAATGCATGGACTTAGTTTTTTGTCCATAATATTATGCATAGACCTGGTTTTCATGTACATAATTTTTTTGAGTGGATATTTTTTTTATGTATATATTTCTATAAAAGGGACTTATTTCATGTACTTAATTTAATTAGTGAACCTGTTACTATTTATAAGTGTTCACAAAGTTCCAAGTTTATGTGTATGCCATGATTTTACGTCTTATGTTAATGTTATGATCTCATGGATTATGTTATTTTATTTCTTATGATATTTATGCCATGATTCATGTTTATGATATTTGATATACAAGGTATTATATTCTAATGTTATGATCACATACTCATACAATTTATTCTTAGGTTTATGCTTATATATATCCCCAGTTTACCCTTACTAAGAAACTGATATCACCATTTTATTATGTTTTCTTTTTGCCTCAGGTTATAAAGAGAGGTTTTAGGTAGGGGTATTAAAGGGGAATATCTTTGTGGGAAACATTGAAGATATTTCACTAGACTATATATTTGTGTTCTAAGTCTCCAAAGGCACTAAAATAATATCATATTTGGGAGTGTGTTTGTGTAGTTTAAGAAATGTTCCACAAAAAATGATGTCATATAAATATATGAAAATAATGGTCTAATTTAGATCATGTTGTTTTTTTACAATTAGTTTAATTTATTTTATAGGAAAAATCATTCCCACTTTCTTATATCTAATGACTTTGGTGCTGGAACTAGCCCAATGTGAATAGGGACACACCTTGGGTGTGTTAGGGGATGGCCCATGCAATCGATGAAGGGAAGAATCGGGTTGGTTCCTGACATGTATAATGAATTATTCTTTTATCCATGTATATTGAGATACAAAAACAACATGAATACAAGGATGCATTTTTTATATTATCTCATATCATGAAATTTTACCAAGATAATGCTCAATAATAAAATTATGAAATTTTAAAGGCAATATTAAAAATAAATTTATGATATGGAGTCCCTATTAGACCTCATATAATCATGATGATTGGGTATATTGAACATTTTTCAACTTTGGGATTCAAATAGATTAAATATCTATCCACATGTATTGTTATCTCATCCCCACCATTTGTATTTTTTAGATTTATTGCTAATTTCAACATGGAATTTATAGAGAATACACTTTTGAATCTCTTAACAATGAATTACCATGATGATAAATCATGAAAAAAATTAAATCTCCAGTACACATGGTGAAAAATTATAAAGGAAAGGGAAAAGACCAAAGGTGGGATATAATCCAAAGGTACCATTGTATCATCCTTCAAAGAATTTCATTATCCATAGAGAATATTTTTAATATGAATTTTATTCACTTTGGGTCATAAGTACAATAAAATTAGAGCTCAGTTTATCCCTTGTGAGTTTATATTGGCTTTCATGAGTTAGGGGTTGAAAATCTGTAGAAAACTGGTGAAACGTATGGTCTACACATGGTTAGTAGTAATCATGGGTAACTATGTGGAATGAATTTGTAAGTTATAGAGGTGATTTTCATTATTTAATTATGGTTTTTCTAACTTTGAGAGTCACCAAACAAACCATGTGGATGAATGGGTTTTGGTCTAGTGGGTATTTCATGGTTTGAGCATGGGTTAATTAAGCATGTGGCCATTCCTATGTAACCATGAACTTTGGTTTCTGAGGGGAAGTGGTTAGCACATGATTGAGGCACAATTTTCATAACCATGTTGATTAAGAGTTTACCCTATATGAGATTATTAAAATTATATATATATATATATATTTTGTTTTTAAGTTTAATATTCTCTCAATATCTCATAGACTTTAACCAACCTCTACTGAGTTCTTTTGAGGATTCCCTCAGTGGATCTTAGGTGATTTTCGTTCATTCTTGGTGGATCTCTTCAAGGAATGACTTGATTTCCACCCATTTTCTTCTCCTATTCCAAGATATTCTCTTGATATCTCTCCCCCTTGTTCTGTTGGAACCCATTTTGGATGTGATTGTTAGATTTAGTTGTTTTGATGGTGGAATTTATGATGTATTTTATGAATATGGGATTGTGAGGATTAGATCTCCTCATTTACAACCTTTGTTCTTGAAGGTGACAAATTTTCCTCTATTGGCATGGTAAGTTTATTTATATAATGATGATAACCCATTATTTACTTAACATTCTTATAAATTCATTTGGTTTGGTTTGTGTAAATGTTTTATTTGATTGATATGAATCTTAGGGGGCATGAAAATTGGTTTTTAAATGGGTTTTGATATAAAAATAGTTTATGCACCTTATCTGTTTGATGAAATATCTCAAAGATGTTTTTAACTTGAAAATGGATTTTCAAGCGTGGGAGTGGTGATGATTTTCTATGAAAATTTGTTATAAATTGTGATCATGGTTTTCAAATGTTTTTTTTTCAAAAATATAACATTGGAATCCTTTGGTGCATCGAGTTATGGACATTTACAAACCTTAGTGAGTGTGGAACTACTAAGGGTTATTATTGTGTTATCGATAGACTATGGCAGGACTTAATATCAATAGGATCCCCAATATACCTAGCTTAGTGTTCCTTCATGTTTATGAGTACATATTACCATATGCTATATCCTAGTCATTCTTGTTTTTATTCATGATGGTATTATTTCATGTTTGACTGCACATTTTCTTATCATATTATATTTACATGGATACTTATGTTTATACCTTTATGATAACTTTTAGGTACGTGTCATATTCTAGGTTTATATTAATATGAAATTGTAACTTCCCTGACCCAGAAGCCACTAAGCTGATGCTCTGAGCCAGGTCATCACATGACCTCAAGCATGCCTCCCCATATGCCAGAGGTTGCTGACTAGCAACGAGGGTCTAATGAGTCACGTGGGGAGACTATACCCTCTCTACTAGAGTAATACACAACAAAACATAATATGAAAAACAGAATAATATGCACAACTCGTAAACATGCATAACCAACATTTCCCAAACAGGGTACAAACACAATCAAATACAACAATTCTACTCCATAATAGTAGTGAAAAGTGAAAGAAAAGCCAAAATAGAACAAACTAATAAAACTCTAAATGGTTCTGGAATATGAGTCTGGATCCCTCTCATTGTATATCTTGAGTCCAACTCATATTCTTAGTATAGGGACCTTGCCCTCATCCTGATCTGCAACCAAGAGATCTGCTCGGGTACCCAACGACGACCCGAGCAGGGTGTGAGTACAAAACTCAGTAGGCCACCACCAACGGTGTCTAAAAAATATCCAGTCTAATAGATAGTGTATGCAAATAAAAAATAAATGGTAAGTAAACAAGGGATAGTTCGGCTGCTATAAGTTAACAAAGTTTATTTAATTTATTCCTAGCATTTATCCCCATTTAATTTCTTATACCATCCTCATTACATAAGCCATATGGATCACATGTTCCATGGGTTAGGCATAATTATCTTCTACACAAGGGTATAAGAAAATTAATCACAATGCATTAGGGAAAAAAATCAAGTCCCTATCTAACTAGGGATACACATATCACACCAACACATTTTCCTCACCTCAAAGCCTCAGTCCAGGTAGAATGCAACTGTTAGGGTAATAGAGCCTCTATCCCCTTCCCTAACCCATGAATTTTGGGGTGGAGTTTAGAGCCTCAGTCTAACTCGACCCATGGGAATAGAACCTCAAGTCAATACCCCACTCTACCAATCCATGTGAACATGATTATTTATAAACTCATCACAACTATACCATAACACAAACAAGCATATTCAATTCCATTGGATATCACAATTCACAACAACAAAATGGGAATTAATACTATGCCATAACCCATTAATAAATTTACCATTTACAATTCATATTCATTTATCCAAATTCCCATTCTCATGCCTTAGCACTTTTTAATGTATTAAAAAATCCCTATACCTTATACAAATTTATCATTGACCCTTCATTAACCCATTTATCCCATTTATCATTCCAAAATCATTTACCAAATTATGAATTTCAAACATAATTCTCATATCACATAACACGATCCCTTCATTACATTCAATCATTTAGGTGCACCACCTAATTATCATGTATTAACCAATTAAACAAGTTAATTCATTCCCTTGTTAAGTCTCATTAACATATCCCTTATATCTCATTCACTTACCCAATTGCAAGTTCACTATTTAATATGCACTAATACCCTTAGGCATTTCTAACCCAAAATTCATTAAAAAATTGATATAATCTCTTTTTACCCAAATATTCATTTTCATGTCATTCCTAATTACCCATTATGCCTTATCACCATAAGAATCTCTATTCTAATATCATTTAAAACTAAATAAACCATTAAAACATGTTCATCACGGGTTCAAAATTATTATTCTAAAATCATTCACTTAACCCTTACCATCCTCTAGGCCCAAAAATGATGACGCACCCCATGGGTGGCCCTAAAATGGTCAAGTCATCCCCTACACATCCCACGACGATCATGATGGTTTCAAGTAAATCATTTATGCACTCAATTTACCCAATCTTACTCAAGGGAGCCATTAAACAACAAGAGATAGGAAAAATCCCAACACACATGTACAAATCCATCACAAAACTCTGGGATATAACTTGTAGACCACCTACCTTGAATCCCTTGGTGAACGCACTCTTAATCATAGACTTGGATCCAGATTCAGACATCCGTTGAAGCCTCAACCTAAATCTCATCTGAATAATATGTTTTTAGAGCTTCAGAAGGAGATGAGAAAAACCACAATCCCTAATTCAAAAAATAGAAGAGAGGAGAGGATTAGACTTACCCAGAGCTTCGATCCACAACCAATGGAGTCCAAAATGACAAATAATAAAAGGAGAAACACCTATTAGAAGGTTGGGTCTTACATGTTCGTCACTAGGCTTGATAGGGTAGGAATGGAGAAAAATACTGAGTTGGGGTTTAAAATAATGGGATGGAATTTTTTAAATTTTCCAACTTTTCTGGGCTGTAGGGTTTACCCGCACACTTTTCCAAACCATGTGCAAACTGTGCAGAAGCTACTGCCCTAAATCACCCCCTTTCACATAGTTTCCTATGAATTTCTCATGGTTTTTCAAACCATTTTCACACTACGCGTAAGCCTCTATCCATGGCTGCACGACTACCTGGGATGCTCTGCACTGTTTTCACTAACCGTGTGCAAACCGTGCAACATGCCCAAGAACCCACTTTTTTATTCATTTGTGTCCCAAAACCCCAGAACACCCTCGAGACTTCACATTAACTTTGGGAAAAATTTATTTAACCCAAAAATAAGAGGCCAAACCAAAAGTTAAACAAAAACATACCTTAAGAAGATCCCAGATCTTACAACCTCCCCACCTTATAAGGGATCATCCTAGATCCGCTCTTCCAAGCATCACTAACTTCCGTAACTAAAGTTCATTCCACTAGGTCTGCTTATCTATTCTCACTTTATGAGATTCTAGTTTCCTATCAGTGGGCCACCGAACATGGATCAAGGGCACAGACTTTCCCCGTAAGTATTCCTCACCATAAAGACAACACGAAATTAAAACTCTTCGAGGTTGCATTAACTTAAACCATCCCCACCATGAGAAATTCATGGAAAGAACTTAAGTAACAACACCTAAATCAAAACATATGGATACTTAACACACAACATCACATCATCATGGATGAACCAATCAACACCTCATCGGCCTGATCCTATATATAGATCATGACCCAAATCACTTGGTGTCATTTTCCTCTATTTTTAAAACTCTAATGGTGACCCAAACCCGATATCACCCAAAGTAAAACAGAAGATCCTTCCGAACATGTTTCCTAAAGATTCATTCCACAACTATACATCCAAACACAACTTAAGACTCTTGACTAATACCTAGTTAAATTATTCCAAAGCTCTCTACCAGGGCCAACTCACCAGAATAGTGACCGCTTGAGTCCTTCCAACCCAAAATTTAGATCACATCATCCACCAAACATTTATATAGTATGGTTCTCTCCACTATTTCTAGTTACTTGTAAACTCCTCCATCGAAGAAGGACCACCATAACTTAGCCCAACTTTCCCATCACCTAAAATATTCCAACTCACTGTGCCCAAGCATCCCTAGGGCATTACCCTACATTGGCATCTATCCACACCATCGAAACCATTCGGAAGGACATTCCTACACCATCCATTCAAGGACTAAGATCAATATGACCTCACTTAGGTAAAACTTCATTTCCAAAAGGCACTTTCCACCACAACATGAACCAAGAGGTGGGTCACTCCCACAACACACCTTCAATTTTATCATCTTAGGTCATTTTTCACCTGACTGGCATTCCCTAGAGCTACAACTCTCGACTGATGGTATGCTACCCCTTCTCACCTTCCCAAGGTGATTACTTCCTAGAATCCTATCATTATCATCCCACACACCCAACTAAGGTCGTTCCCTAAATTACAGTAGAATTACATCATCGTGGCGTTACCACCCTCCAGACCATCATCGACTTCACCCTTGGAATGACACCACATCACACAGACAAGGTTAACCTGACATCATGATGTTTCAAAACCACACATGGGAAAAATTACCCAAGTCTAACTCCAATATTTGTTGGAGTCATATGATCCCGAATTCTCTTGAAAAAACCTTTTGTAATATCCAACCACATCCTTCTACGACTTAGCATAGACATCAAAAGCCTCACTTAGAACCACCCTGAGCTCAATCCAACACTTGTCTCATTAGTAACCACATCCAAGTCCCACATTGCCTCCCTAAGGGACCTAACATACACCTTACAAATTCTTCATTGTCATCCTAATGCCACCACATCATCTCGATGTTCTTCTCTCCACATCTAGGATTGACTCATTACTCCCCGCCTTATAAGTGTTGTTACCACCACTCTCAAGAGATATTTCAACCCTCGCATCTTATACCTGATCACAAACCAAACCCCAAACTTAGAAATTTCCATCCATCCTTTTCCCAAAACAAGAAAACAAACGTCACCCAGTGCCCATTCCCAGCTTCTGTGGACAACACCCATGACGTTTTTCATCATTCGGTCCATCCGGATGACCCCACCCAAAGCCAATGAGGGTGTACATCCCATACTTAGGCATCACACATACTGCTCCCTTGTGCGTAAACACCATGATTTCCCTCATCCAACCAAACAAATTTAAGTATCTTGGAATAAATCCAGAGATTCGCAACGTACATGGGACGATATCAAGATATTGGGAAGAATCATCACTAGCTGAGGTATGCTAAGAAATTTTCGAAGAACACGACAACCAAATTATCCATTTATGATGTCAATATATGGGACACTATGACCTTACAAGGATTATTAGGCTCCCCTATCGAACACATGTTACCAACACTTAACCCCCACCACTCAGGTGTCATTTCCAACCAAGTATAACCATCACTCCATGACCAAATCTCAAAGAAACCATGAACCAAAATTTCATGTGAAACTACTTTCACCACACCTCTCGAGTCCTTCCGTTGCATCCCTGACAACTAACAACTGAATCAAAATGGATACCACATCAAAAAAAACAAGTTATCTCTGACAAATCACCCTTTATCTATGTGTAGTCCATCACCCGCTTACTTACCTAACCATGTATCTTGGTTAGTCAGCCTCATCAACCCCGAGGCAGCCTCTGCATCTTACCCAAAAACCAAATACATTCATTAAAACATGTTCATCCACATGAACACTCTCACCTCAAGTGTCATCAACGAGAAAAAGCATATAACCACACTTCAACAACCCTTGTATTTTTCGATCGAAAATTACTTTGGGTCCTTCATTATTCATTATCCAACATGGGATTCAGGCATCTATATGATAAAAACCTTTAAAACAAACCTTAAATCCCATGAAGAGCACTAGGGTTCCCTTATGTAAGAACCATACATACTTTACCATCCTCAAAACTTACATTAACACTGCCTCTATATCATCTCTCATGCTCCATATTCCAAGGCACCCACATCACTGGGATATCCTTCCACAAAGTCAACCTTGATTTCTGGAAATATCACCAAACGACCACCACCTGAGTCACATCACCAACTATAAACCTTCCCACTTATACTTAATGCCAAACATGCACCATGGAACACTCTGAGTCCCACTATAAAAGTCCAAAACATCTACATGTGCGACACAAACCCAAAAGCACTAGAAACCCCATTTGACCTCTCTCTTAGATTACCTCAAGGGTTGAATGTTACCAACCCCTAGACTGAAGTCACAATGAAGAAAATCCATTGGTCCTCTCTCCAAACCATACATATTATGAAACAAACAAGGCAATTCTCATGCATGATAGTCTGACCCCAGTTCTGATGCACACTGTACCTTGCACACCAAACAACCATTTTCTCTAGGTTACACACCAAAGGTGTGCACATTGGTCGGAACTATGAACAAAAAATCCTTTCTGGGATTTAAGATAAAACCCACAAGGTATATACTCACAAGGTCACCAAGACCCAGGTACCATCCTTATGGTCCAGCATGCACTCCATATGGTCACGAACTATGATAGTTTCTACACTGACATTACTGAACAATGAATCGCAACCCAACTGTTACAACACTACCAAGGGTTCCCTGAACACACCACCTAGGATATATCATAACCAGTAAGGCCTCACAATCCAAATATGAAGTCTCCAACTAGATCACTCTCACTACCCCAATCCACACACACAAGGGTCAAACTAACAACACAAAGGATACCCACTGTTGAACTCAAACACTCTCACCATAAACCTATTGTTCACCAGACACTTAGAAGAATGATTGATAGAATTTAACCTGATATGGAGAAGATCTCATGCTATCAACCTTAAACAAACCATTCTTCATTCTCTATCAGAATAGTCATCATCACACTTTTAATAGTACCCTATACCATACCTATTGCAGGTCGTGGTCAACATGGGGTAACCAGTTTACATAATCCCAAGTCTTTCGTCAACACCTCTTCAAACCAATTATTCTTTTACAACAATATCCATTCCTATTAGGCACAATTTCCATTTCACATATTTTTAAAATCATAATTTTAACCCATTGAAACCATTCATTTGAAAAAATTCATTAGAAATTTTACCATCAGAACACAATATTTCTCTTTTAGACACCAAATAAACCCTTATAATTTATCATGACCCAAAAGTTTAACCTGGGAACAATATTTATTTATACATGATATTCATTAACTATTAATTTAATTATTTTCATTCAATAACTTTAATTACCATCATTAGGAATCATTTTCTTTAGATTTATCAAGTAAAATGGTATTCTACACTCTATTCCCCGCACACCCACCTCATGTGTATGTCTATACTGATGAATGTCACCTATATCCTTAGGTTCCAAAAATGATGCATGAACGCACATAACCATGCCATTCTGGAAATGAAAAAAACATCATAAACCAATCAAATCACACAACATGTACATCACCCAATGGTGAAATATCATTCAACTGTAACAACACACATCATGAACAACAATTCCCACCTAGGGTGACTTGGGGTTTCCCCCGTAAATGGGTTAGCTACTCCCAAGCACAAGATCATTACCAAGTCCTGACACATCCTAATATCCTATCTACCATACCCAAATAGTAATAAAGAGAAAAGAACTCATCTGATACCACTTTGTAATGTCCCTGACTCGGAAGCCACTAAATCGGTGCTCTTAGTCGGGTCATCACATGACCTAAAGCGTGCCTCCCCATACGCCAGAGGTTTCCGACTAGCATCAAGGGTCTAATGAGTCATTTGAGGAGACTATAGCCTCTTTACCAAAGTAAGCTACACCAGAACACAATATGAATAGAGGAATAATACAAACAACTCAGAAGAATACATAACCAACGTTTCCCAAACAAGGTACACACACAATCAAATACAACAATGTTATACCATACTAGTAGTGCTAAGTGAAAAAAACCCAAAATAGAACCAACAACCAAAAAAAACAATTCATGAATCTAAGTCCGAATCCTTTTCCATGTACATCTTGATACCAACTCAAAACCTTAGTGTAGGGTCCTTTCCCTCATCCTAACATGCAACCAAGAGATCCGCTCAGGTACCCAATGACAACCCGAGTAGGGTGTGAGTACAAAAATCAGTAGGTCACCACCAATGATGTCTAAAAAAAATCCAGTCTAATAGATAGTGCATGCAAGTAGAAAATAAATGTTAATTAAACAAAGGAAGGTTTAGGTGCCATAAGTTAAACAAAGTTCATTTAATTTATTCTTAGAATGTATCCCCATTTCATTTGTTATACCATATTCATTACATAAGCCATATTTATCACATGTTCCATGGGTTAGGCATAATTTTTATCTACACAAGGGTATAAGGCAATCAATCACAATGAATAGGAGAAAAAAATCAAGTCTCTATCTCACTAGGGATCCACATATCACATCAACACATTCTACTTACCTCGAACCCTTAGTCTGGGTGGAATGCAACCATTAAGGGAATAGAGCCTCCATCCCCTTCCCTAACCCATGCATTTTGGGGTGGAGTCTAGAGCCTCAGTCTAACTCGACACATGGGAATAGAACCAAAAGTCAATACCCCACTCTACCAATCCATGTGAACATGCTTATTTATCAACTCATCACAACCATACCATAACAAAACCAAGAATATTCAATGCCATTGGATATCACAATTCAAAACAAAAACATGGTAATTAATACTATGAAATAATCCACTAATACATTTACTATTTAAAATTCATATTCAATTAGCCAAATTCTCATTCTCGTGGCTTAACCCCTTTTAATGTATTCAACAATCCCTATTCCTTATCCAAATTCATCATTGAACATTCATTAAACTATTTATCCCATTTATCAATCCACAATCATTTACCCATGTATTCATTTCAAACACAATTCTCATATCTCATAACATAATCCCTTCATTACATTTAATCATTTAGGTGAGGAACCTAATTATCATGTATTAACCCATTACACAAGTTCATCTATTACCTTGTTACATCTCATTAACATATTCCCCATCTCCCATTCCCTTACCCAATTGCAGGTTCACCATTTAATATGCACTAATCCCCTTAGGCATTTCTAACTAAAAGTTCATTAAACAATTGACATAATCTCTTTCGAACCAAACACTCATTTTCATGTCATTCCAAAAATCCCTTATGCCTTATCACCCTAGTAATATCTATTGTAATCTCATTTACAACCAAATAAACAATTAAAAATGTTCGACATGGGTTCCAAATTATTATTTCACAATCATTCACTTAACCCTTACCATCCTCTAGGTCTAAAAAAGACAACGCAGCCCATCGGTGGACCTAAAAAGATCAATTCATCCCCTACGAATCGCACGAGGATCGTGAGGGTTTCAAGGAGATCATTTAGACACCCAGTTTACCTAATATTACTCAAGGGGACTATTACACAATAAGAGATAAGAAAAATGCCAATACACTTGCACAAATCCCTAACAAAACTATGGTACATAACTGGTAGACTGCATACCTAGAATCCCTTGGTGAACACACTCTTAATAGTAGCCTTGGATATGGATTCAAATATCCCTTGAAGCCTCAACCTAAATCTCATCCGAAAAAGAGGGTTTTAGATCTTTATAAGGATATGGGAGAAACCACATGCCCTAATCCGAAAAAGAGAAGGGAGGAGAGGATTAGACTTACCCGAAGCTTTGATCATCAACCAATGGTGTCCAAAACGACCTAGAATAAAAGGACAAACACCTATTAGTATAATGGGTCTTCTAAGTTCGTCACTAGGGTTGTGAGGGGAGGAATGGATGAAAATCCCAAGTTGGATTTTAAAATCCTGGGATGGCTTTTTTGTAAATTTTCCAACTTTTCTGGGATGCACGGTTTACTTGCATGATTTTCAAAAACTGTTCACAAACTTTTTTGGAAGATACTAGCCGAAATCACCTCATTTCACATTATTTCCTAGGAATTCTACCCGGTTTTCCAAACCGTGCGCAAACCATGCACAAGCCTCTGTCCATGGCTACACGTTTACCTAGGATGGTTCGCACAGTTTTCACTAACCATGTGAAAACCATGCAACATGCCCAAGAACCCCATGTTCTTGCTCTTTCATGTCCCGAACCCTTGGAAAAACCTAGAACATTCATATGAACTTTGGGAAGAACTTATTTAACCAAAAAAATATGTCAAACCAAAACTTAAACAAAAACAAACCTTAAGAAGATATGGGATCTTACAGAAATAATTTTATGGAAACCAAAGGATGTTTTATAAAAATAGTTCTTCATTTAAAATTTCATTATAAAATGGGTTTGTTTTAAAGATAGAACTAATAGTTTCATGGTGTTATAATTTTTGTATATTTACAGTGGAATCCTACTAGGAAATTTCCTAACAACCTACATATAAATTTGGCTATATGAGGATCTAGTTTTGTAGGGTATGGGTGAAGGGAAGGGAATCATGTAGTTCATCAACTTCTCTTGGATGTCATAGACTTTATAGTAGATTGGGATGGCAGTGAAGATTGGTTACATGGAGAATTGTACTGATCATGTCATGTTGCATATTTGGGTTTAGCCTTCTTGTATTTGATTTGTGTGTCTCATGGTTGAGTCATCTTTTCTTATTCAATATAATCTATTTATTCATCTCCTTTCAGTTTCTCCTTATACTTTTTTAGTTTAATGTGTTAATATTTACCTTATGGAGGGCTATCTAAGGTGTCATTCCATTTCAACCAAGTTTGATTCATTATCAAATCTTATAAAATCCAATACCTAGACAAACATGTGGTGAAACTTCCTAATTTTGGTTCAGGGTATATGGTAGATAGAAGTTAAGACTATAAAGTTTTTTAGTAAGTGTGGAAGGGTGATTGACTAGCTTACTTATGTTTTTAAACTCAAGTGACCGTGAGTGGTTAGGGAATTTTATCAAGCTTGAACTTGGTTTTTGAGGTTATTTAAATGAAATTTATTTAGAGTTTATTTTAGTGAACATGTTCTATTTCATTATTTTTTCTCCCATTTGTTAAATTCTTATTTTATTTTATTTATTATTATTTAAATACTTTAATATGGATTCTTAAATCTAGTATTTGGAATTGGGAATTTCTTATTAAATTAATTAGATCATGTATTTTATGTTTATTATAAAATTACTCATAGAAAAGATCTTTTAAATACACGATATGAAGATACAAGACAAGCTCCATGGGTGAATCATCCAGTAGAACCTTCTTTGGTGGAAGCTGTTATCCATACAATTCAAACTCTGGGTTAGGTGGGTGTTGGAAACTAGGGATGAGTGGTGGATTGTGGCTCAGAATTTACCAAGAAGAATCCACATATATTCCATGGTGACATGGGACAAAAAGAATTTGAATAGTGAATTGAGTGGATTGATAGGATCTACCATTTCTTGAAAACTTTAGATGACTATAAGGTGGGGTTTTCCATCTATATTCTTGAAGGACAAGAAATGAAATTCTGGGACTATATTGTTCAAGTTAAGTTAAATGAGGATCTTACCTAGAATTATTTGAATCATATATTCTACTAATAGTTGTTTCCTAAAACATTGTGGGTAGTAAATAATTTAGGATTTTTAACCTTGGAGCACGGGGAGAGTTCAATAATGTAAGATTCCACTTGTTTAACTGATTTGGTCTATATATCACCCAATATTATTTCAAATGAATACATTAAATATGAATGGTTTAAGATGGGGTTGAGGGAAAATATTCATCCAATACTGATTCTCTAATTCCTACTGACCTTCACTGAGGTGTTTGGAAAATAAGTTATGTTTGAGGCAGACATAGCTAGGAAGACAGATTTAGGTGGAGCTTTAGTTGATGTAAGAGGAAGACAAGGTTTGTCATCCAGATATAAATTTTTTTAATGGTTCTTAGTTTACATTAGGACCAATTTTTGGAGCTTCTATGAGAAAACATCAAGTATTATACTATCAGTGTGAAGGTTCTGGTCATAGCAATACTAACTATACATAAGCACCCAATAAATGTCACCATTTTGGGAAATCTGGTCATCTTAATCATTTTTTTGGAAGAATTTACCAGGTAAGTAGATTTTGGTCCACTCTCACTAAGGGATATTGGGCTCATTCTAACATGGAAAAGGGTGGTGGATTCCATTCTTATACTAAGGGGGTACTTAGGTAGTGAGAAAATTTTAGGTATGATTTGAGATTGAATATCTTTATATAGTAGATTATGAACCAAAGGAATCTAAAGTAGGGATGGATACTCTAAGATGTTGGTGTTCATTTCATCATTTATGGTTCTATATTTTTTGATACAGGTGAAAATAATTCTTTTATATAATCTAAGTTGATTTAAATGTTGGTATTACACTCAGATATTATCCCATCCATATTGGATCCTTCCACACCCTTGGGAAAAAGTAAATAAAAAAGTTTTAAATATACCAAGTGTCAGGTGATGATTTATGACTTCAAAGTTGTGTGGGAATTTTTAGTTATTGATATTGATATCTTCGACCTTATTACAATCATGTATTGGATGATCAATGTTAAGGATCAGAGTGAATGTTACTATGGTTTAGAAAAAAATTTATCTCTTGATGGGGTCCCTTATGTATTTCAAGGTGAGTATGATTCTAGATCAGGGAGATAATGGATCGTTGTCTCTTATATTGGAGTGATCTCAAACTAGTTATTGGAGATGTTCCTTGATGTCATTGATCAACCTTTGAGCAGTCCATTTACCACTATAGTGTGTACATTCCTGAGGTATTTCCATGATGATTTTTTCAAGTTACCTCTATAAAGATAGGTCAAGTTCACTATTGAAAAAATCCCTAATATTATACCCATATCCCTCCTATCATATCATATAGAACATGTTAATTTAAATTATTATAAATTTAATCTTGTAGATCTTGTGGATAGCATATTTATTTATCCCAGTGTTCCACCTTTATATTCACAAGTTTTCTTTACAAGGAAGGCATACATAAACCTCAATCTTTGTGTTGATTACTGAAAGCTTAATGAGGTGACTATAAAGAAAAAATAAACCTTTCCTAGAATTGATGATCTATTTGGTCAACTTAGAGGATCCTAATGGTTTTCTAATATTGACATACGGTTGGGGTACCATCAATTGAGTGTCTAAGAAGATAATATAGATAACACATCATTTAGAAGATAGTATGGGTATTTTTATTTTTTATTTATTCCATTAGGTATCAAAAACAATCATATGAAATTTATGGCATTGATGAAGAAGATCATTCATTAGTTTGTAGAATCTTTTTTTCATCTTTGTGGATGATATTTTGGTGTACTCCAAGTTAGAGGAGGAACACATGAATCATTTGAATATCATCCTTAGAATTTTGTTGGAACATCATCTGTATACTAAGATTTCTAAATGTGAAATTTATATTAAATAAGTAAATTCTATGGAAAATTTTATATCCAATAGGGATATCTCAGTGGACCTTGAAAATATTTGGGTGGTAATTTCATGGGAGTAACCCAGAAATGTGTTTCATATTCAAAGATTCTTGGTATTAGCTATTTGTTACAGGTAATTTTTTTTCAAGATTTCTCAACCTTGCACATCCAATTATAGCTTTGACCCATAAAGATGTTAATCATGATTAGAATGAATAATTTAATATATATTTTGAGGAATTGAAGGTGAGGTTGACTTTAGATCTAATTCTGCTTCCTCTGTAACTAGGTTTAGGCTATGGAATTTTCTATGATTCCATCGGTATGATGTTGGGATGTGTTATAATGTTGGGGAAATAGGTAGTATACTATTAATCTTTATAATTATGAAATCATGAGAAGAACTATCTTATCCATGAACTTGAGTTAGAAACCACGATGCATTATAGTAATAATTGGTGCCACTATCTCTTTGCGAAGTGACTGATGACATAATTAAACCATTAAAGAATGTAGTATATTTTAAATTAGAGGAATATAAAGATTTTATATAGGTACTAGGTTGAATATATTTAAAAATTTTATTTTTATATTTATTATACTAATGTTAAAGGGAATTTTTTCACCAGCGTGTTGATTAGGATTTTACTAAGTCAATATTTACATAAATCAGTGGAGGAGTGGTCTATGATGATTTTGTTTGATGAGATGATCTTAGAGGTGGAAGAAGTTGGTGGGAAGGTGTTCTTAGCTTTTTTAAAGGCTGAATCATAATTTTCTGACCATATTTGACTAGAACAAGTAACATACATCAATTTATAGTGTTTTGGTAAAATCATTTATAGTAGGGAGACCTTGGTTGATTGGTCTCAATATCCCACTGGTGACTTGTGTTTTCGAGATAGGTTGGTCATTTAGATATCTATTAGGAATGAATTGATGGATAGTTTACATTTTCCTTATTAGTCTATACACCCCAGGAATACCAAAATGTATCATGATATGATACATCAATATTAATGGTTAGAGATGAGGCATCTGATTGTAGACTTTGTGTAAAGATGCCTTACTTTTAGAAGATTAAGACAGAGCACCAGACACTTACTAGTTTCTTGAAATCCTTACCCATTCTGGTTTGTAAGTGGGATGAGATATCTATGGACATTGTTATTATTTTACTATAGTATTATAACAATATGGATGTAATTTTGGTGATCATTGATAGACTTATAGAATCATAGAATTTCCTTCCTATTAAGGAGATGATGAAGGTGGAGGAGCTTGGGAATTAGTATGTATGAGAGGTCATGAAGCTTCTGGGGTTCTTTATATAATTTTTTCTCACCGGGACTCATAGTTTTCATCTAGGTTTTGAAAAGGTCTGCAAGTGGTTATGGGTACCCATCTTAAATTAAGAATGAAATATTACCCTTATATGGATGAGCATACTGAATGAGCCATTCATATTATTAAGGATTTTATTTGGGTGTGTGTTCTTGATTTTGGTGATTCTTGGGAAAAAATATACCCGTAGTAAAATTTTCCTATAACAATAGTTATCAAGACTCAATTAAAATGGTGACCTTAAAAGAATTATATGGGAATCCACATATATCTCCTCTGTGTTGGGAAGAAATAGGAGAATGTTTTTTAGTCAGGACAATCATTGTTTAATAGATGATGGAAAAGGTAAAATTAATTTGGAAGAGTTTATCAACTAATTAAATTCATCAAAAATCCTATAGGAACTATCGTCCTCTCCTATTAGAGATTAAAGTTGGTGATTGAGTCTTTATTAGACTTTCACCTTGCTTGGGACATCATCTTTTGGGTAAGTAAGTTATGTTGGAATGAGGTTTTGTCATACCTTTTGAGATCATCATTTTTTTAGAAAGGTGGATTATTAGACATATTTTATATGAATATTGACATTGATTCATGATATGTTTCATGTTTCATATCTAAAGAAGTATCATCAAGACCCTTCCCATGTGATTGAATGATAATATATTGGTCTTGTTCCCAAAACCTCTGTGGTTGAATAACCAATTCAGATTATGGATCACAAAGATAAGGTATTTCATGGTAAAACAATTCCTTTGGTTTTTTTACTATGGCAGTGCAGATGATACAACCAAGATATATGAGAGTAGTAATCATTGATGTGGAAGTAATGACCTTATATTTTTACGAGTCTAGAATCATGAGTGATTTATAAGGTTAAAAATATTATATGATGGGATGAATTATGATTCCCTCCGACTAACAGGTACACTTAAATTTGATCTCAATTTATCCCTTGTGAGGTTCTAGAGGTTTTTGTTAGTTGGGGACTAAGAATTTTGAAATTTGGAGTAAACATTCTAGGCACATGATTTTCAAAGGGTTAGTATTAACAATTCGATAACCATGTAGAAATTATCTATAAGTTATAGAGGTTATTTTTTCAGTTTAATAATTGTTTGTCTAACCATGAAAGTTACCCTATAAACAATGTGGGTGAATGGATTTTGGTGTAACGTACCGGATCCGGGTGCCGCTCAATGGGTTCCCCGAACCCGGTTGGTCACATGACCTGAAGCACATTTCTCCAAATGCTAGAGGCTACCGACTAGCAGCGAGGGCCTAGGTCTGATAGTGGGGAAACTATGCCCTCATTTGTCAAAGTGTAGCGCAGCGGAACAAAATACAAGCATACAAAAGAGAAAGCACTAAATAATAATAGATAAAAAGGACAACAGTACTGAAGTAAAGAAATGACCAAAAATCATATATAATGATGAAATATGTCCCTAAGTCTAAGAAAGTAGCCAAAATGGGGTACACTACAGTCTGAACCAATACAATACAAGGGACAAATACAATAAAGCAAAGTAAAACCGCACAACAGGGACTCAGCAGCATCGCAAGCCTAAGATCGGTCCCATGCTATCCTACTCCTCTACAAAAATAAAGTACCTATATAGGGACTCTTTCCCTTATCTACACCTGCGGGAATATAATCTGTTTAGGCCAAAGACTTGACCCAAACAGGGTTTGAGAAATAAATCCTAGTAGGCAACCACCAAAGGCTCGTGCCCAACTGTCAGTGAGTTTGTGCAACAGCAGTGCGCAGTAATGAAATACAGTAAACCAGGAAGTACTAAAAATTAAACATTCCTACCAGTTCCATTTCTATTTAATTATTATTTAACAATTCAATATTATTGAATTATGTTCCCAAGACTCAACCTTAGTTGACAATCTCCAAAACGGTGCCACAACCACAACCACCTCATGCTATCTTACAGGTAGAAGGTAAAACAATACCAAGATTGTGGTTTATCTTGGAAGGTATAATAGGTAAAATCACCACAGTGAGTATACGAAGTAAACATAGTACTCAGACATGAAAAACCGTACCCTCAGGTAATCAGAATCGAAACTCGCAGGTGATTTCCCACAGAAATAATGAATATTTCCCTCAAGCGTATGAGATAATACCCTTAGGCATGGAAGAAACTGCCCACAGGCATAAGAAAAGTTTCCCTCAGGCTAAACGAAACACTTGCCCTCAGGAATGAGAAACCCTACTCTCAGGATAAACAAGCAACCGGGTCGATCCCAACACATAAGCATGAAATTATATACATTTTCTCTCAAGAAAACTCAAAGCATGCTAAATCACGTCATACCCTCAGGTAACCTGGCCAAATAGCTAAACAAGGGAACACACCCACGGGGTGGCCCTGGATCCAAGCAATGATCCCAAAAAAAATTTGTGCACATTCATTAAATTATCTATTCAATTATAGGTATTTAATTAATCAAGGCCTAAGCTATACGACACCCCAATCTTGGGCGCGTAGCACAATGGTACAAAAAAACAACATGACAGTTGGAATTAAACATCAGACCACCTACCTTGATCTCCTCTGATCAATATACGCGAACGAAACCTCTCGAAATTACCAAGAACGACATAGATATGGGATAAAAATATTTCCTGTTAAAATGTAAATAACTTCCCTTTGAGGAAGAATCGACAGGAAAGACTCACAAAGAGGGAAGAACTCACCTGTTCGGTTCCAACGTGATCGTTGGCAGAAGAATCCGATTCCTGGTGTATGGTCAAAGGCGCTTCCAAGATCCAGCTTCTCTCCTAAGCTCCAAAAGTCCATTTATACCTCCTCTTCCAAAAGAGGAGGCTACTGCCCATTTTAAGATAAAAAAAAACTACACGGCATGTACTCTCAAGTACACGATGCGTACTTTTCATCATTTAACTATTCCCATGGCGGCTATTTTTCACCGCCACAATGTTCATCTGTTAACATGATTACATGAAGTGTATATTTGAATACACGGTGTGTATTTTTACTCCACTGGTGGCTACTCCCACCGCCTTAATGTTTACCTTCCAACTAATTACACAACATATAAATACGCAATACATAATGTGTGGTCAGTTTTTACAACCTTTATTTCCAACAGGCCTACACACCCTATGTACTCATCCCACACGGCCAAAGTACATTGCATGTGGAAAAGTACATGGCGTGTACCCATAAAATTTGGGATTTTCCCCATTTTCCTTATTTTCTCAAAAGCAATTAAGGAAAAAGGAAAACAAGAATCTCATACCTCAAGAATAAGAACTGGTTTCTTACAAACTTCCCCCCTTAAAGAAATTCACCCCCGAATTTCCCATCCAAGGGTGGAGAAGATAAAGCTCAGAACAACTCTGACCACTGAGCACATACATCGGTCTCCCGCTCCCAGGTTTCATCCTGCAATCGGCCATGCTGCCATAGCACCCATTTGAGAGGAACTGACCGGACTCAGAGAACCTTCATGATTCTATCAACAATAGGAATCAGATGCTTCTCAAAGGACGCATCGGCCTGAATCATAACCTCCTCAGGCTGAAAGACATGAGATGGGTCTAAGTGATACTGGCGCAACTGAGATACATAGAATACTTGATGCATGGCCCGGTACCTCTGTGGTAACTGTAACCAACAAAAAAATCGTCCTGAATCTCCCTAGAATCTCAAAAACCCCCACATACCTCGGTGAAAGTTTACCCTATCTCTTGATCTGCTGGTGTCCCAACCTCGGTGGAACACGTAAGAAAACTTGATCCTCGACCATAAAATACAAGGGTCATCTACGACGATCAACATAAGATTTCTGACAAGACTGCACATTAGCCATCCTCTTCTGAAACAACTGGACCTGCTCTGAAGTTTCCTACACGAGACGTGGTCTAAGTAAAGCTGCCTCACCAACCTCCAACCAGCACAGGGGTGATCAGAATGGACTACCATATAAAGCCTCGTATGGTGCCATCTCAATATTTTCCTGAAAACTATTATTATAGGCAAACTCAACCAGGGGTATTTTATTCTCCCAAGAGCCCCCAAAGTCCAGGACGCATGCACACAACATGTACTCAAGCACCTATATCGTATGCTATAACTAACCATCGGTCTGAGGGTGGTAAGCTGTGCTTAGAAGCACCTGTGTACCCAGTTCCCAATGAAAACTTTGCTAGAAACGTGATGTAAAGCGAGCATCCCTATCTGAAATGATAGAACGAGGAACCCCATGAATTCGTACTACGTCTTGGATATAAAACTTCCTGAGATCGTCAGAAAAAAGTGAGATACCTTTGTAAGTCTATCCACAACAACACATATGACATCACTGCC
Organism: Viscum album; assembly: GCA_963277665.1. NCBI lineage: Eukaryota > Viridiplantae > Streptophyta > Magnoliopsida > Santalales > Viscaceae > Viscum > Viscum album. Next base: position 424,146,071 of record OY728158.1, on the reverse strand, counting down.
TCAAGGTGACCTCAGCAACCTGGTCGCGAAGTCCATCACGAAATCTTCCCATTTACACTCCGGAATGGGTAACTGCTGTAATAGTCTAGCTGGCCTATGATTCTCCGCCTTCACCTGATGACAGGTGGAACATCTCGTAACAAAACCAGCTACTTCCTGCTTCATGCTCGGCCACTAGTACTGACGTCTTAAGTCATGGTACATTTTGGTAACTCCAGGATGAACTTCCCAAGCTGAAGCATGAAACTCCCACATCAACTCCTCATGTATATCCCTTGGAACCCATACTCATCCATGGATATGCAGCACCTCATTATCTCCTATCATCCAACGAGGAGGAGGGTCCTCACTTGCCATCGACTCTCATAGAACTTGGCCTTGAGAATCTGATAGCTATCTCATTGTCACTCTATCTAGGAGGGTATATGTCACTGCTAAGGAAGAAAGATAGGTTTTCCCCTGACTATAATGCAACTCCAAATGAATCTCAGAGAACAAATCCATGAGCTACTACTCACCACTGGTCTGCTGCACTGCCTGTAACTGAGTCCTTCTACTCAGTGCATCAACAACTATGTTACCTTTACTAGGTGTATAGGCAAGATCAAAGTCGAAGGACTGAAGGTATTCAACCCACATTCACTATCTCAAGTTCAAGTCATGCTGGTTAAAGATATATTTCAGACTTTTGTGGTCCGTAAACACCACAAAATTTTCTCCAAAGAGGTAATGTCTCCAACAACGCAACACATGAACAACTCCGGCCAACTCAAGATCATGGGTCGGGTAATTCCTCTCATGTGGCCTCAACTTCCAAGACCCGTACGCAACTACTCGATTGCCCTGAATTAACACTACTCCCAACACAATACCTGATTCATCACAGTAAACTGTATAGTTCTCCCCTTGCTCTGTAAGTATCAGGACTGGTACTGATGTCAACCTTCCTTTCAGCTCCTGAAAGGATATCTCGCAAGCTTCTGACCAAATGAACTTCACACCCTTCTTAGTCAAACCCATCAAAAACACTTGTAAGAGGGAGAAGTACTGTATAAAGCACCTGTAGTAACCAGATAGCCCCAAGAAACTCATTATTTCAAACACATTCTTAGGATGCTCCCAGGAAACTACTGCTCTCACTTTTTCTGGGTCTACCACAACTCCTGCCTCTGAGAGAATATGACCTAGGAAGTGTATCTGTTCCATGAAAAATTGGCACTTTGAGAGCTTAGCATATAGCTGATGCTCTCCCAGCGTACTCAAAATGATCTCAAGATGGATAGAATGGTCGTGTCAAGTGCGAGAGTACACCAAGATATCATCCATGAAGACTACCACAAAAGAATCCAGATAAGTGTGGAACACACATTAATCAAAGACATAAAAACTTCTAGTGTGTTTGTGAGTCCGAACGGCATAACCAAGTACTCGTATAGACCATATCTGCTCCAAAAAGCTGTAAGCGGTATGTCCAATGGTCTAAAACATAACTGATGATATTTAGATCTCAACTCAATCTTATAGAACACTTGTGCTCGTCTAAGTTGATCAAAAATATCATCAATCATTGGCAAGGGATATCGGTTCTTGACCATCAATTGGTTCAGGTTCCAATAATTTACACAAAGTTTGAGGGTACCGTCCGCCTTCTTAGCAAACAGGACTGGTGAACCCTAAGGAGAAGTATTGGGTCAGATGAAACCCTTTAACTGCAACTCCTCCAACTACCTCTTAAGATCTTGCAACTATGGTGTAGCCATCCTATAAGGAGGAATAGACACTAGTGCAGCTCTTGGCACAAGATCCATAGATAAATCTACCTCTCGCTCCAGAGGAAGACCTAAAAAGTCATCCGAGAAGACATCCCTGAAACGATAAACTACTAAAGGGAAATACTTCTGACACGTTCCCTGGCCATCCAGATATAAGCTCGCAATCTGGGCTGCCACTACACCTCACCCACGATGCTCGGGTCTAGCTCGACTCACCTGGATATCCCACTCTCCCTTGTATAGAAACTCTCTGCCCTCTGGTGACGTGAAACTCACCCTGCGACGATAGAAATCTAAAAAGGCTTGAAAGGGTACCAACCAGTCCATCCCGAGAATGATGTCATAACTCGTCATCTCTAAGACATAGAGGTCCCATAGAAAGTGACACCCACCAACCTCTAGGGGGAACTCCCTACACTGACGAATACCATCCATTCTACTCCACAATGGGGTATCTAGCATCATAAATCAGAATATGGAGAAACACAAAGCCCAAGACTCTCCACAACGGGAAAAAATATAAAGCTATACATAGCACCAGTATCAAAAAGTACTGAATAAAAAACAAAAACTACTAGAATAGTACCTATGATAGTGGAAGGTCTGGGATCCTGCTCCTGTTGGGTCTGTTGCACTGTATATGCCTACCCAGTGCCGTGGCCCTACAACACAACCTGGCTACCCTGAGATGACCTGCCCTGCTGTCTCTGAGATCCTAGTGTCTAGATACCACGACCACGACCACCACCTCTTCCTGTACGTCCTGAAGTATCCCAATTTCTTGATTGGTAAGAAGATTCTGGCCTTGATCTCGCACACAGAGTCTGCACAGAACCCATCTCACTAGACACTGGAAGAGAAACCCTACAAAAGCATTGTAGATGACCCATCTTTCCGCAAGATTGACACTCCACTAGGGCATGTGGAAATTGAAGTCTCTTGTTCCCCTCTTTACCGCACTGGTAGCGCATCACCTGGCCACCTGAAGAGTTCTTCTGTATAGTACTACCACCGTGAGAGAAATCCATCTGCCTTTGCCTCTTACCAGTAGAGATAGTACTAGAAACTGGTGCTGAACCACCCTGGCCTGCTCCACTAGCTTCCCACAGGTTACACTCGGTAATCAGTGCCTGGTTCACAGTAGCATTCACTGTAGGTAACCTAAAAACATTCACCAGTTCTCGTATTTCATATCGAAGACCATCCTTAAATCATCGAGCCCTCAACATTTCATCACCCACCCGAACAGGTGAAAAGCACTGTAGCTCGGTGAAGCGGGTAAAATAGTCCATCACTGACATGGCGCCCTACTGTAGATTTGTGAACTCTCAAGATATATCTTCCCTCAAAGTCTCTATAAAGAAAAAGTCATAGAAGATTGCCTGAAAATCTTTCCACACCATGTATCTGTGATGCTCAGTCTGGGTGGTAAAATCCCACCACCTCTTGTCGGAATCACGCAACATGTATGTAGCGAGCTTGACCCTCCACCCTAGAGGCATCTCCAGATGCTCAAAAAAAGTTTGCACAGAACCCAACCAAGAATTCACAGTCTGTGGTCCACCATCCCCTGAAAATGTAGGCGGATGCTGTTGTTGGAATATATGAGTCAGCTCTGTCATAGATGTGGCAGCCGATGGTGCTCCCTGGAAGGTCTGCATTAACCGCATGAAGCCTTCATGGAACTGTTCCTCTACGCCTGTGTCTAGCATAACGGTTGGCGCCACATCTGGCTCTACTATAGGATCCATCGGTAGCCTATGGCCTACGGTCACAGGAGTATACTAATTTCCACTCTCTTGGCGTACAAAACATGGCCGTCTCTGCGACATGAATCTACAAATTCAAACACACGCCTTAGATTGAGATCATCAAGGACTGAAAATAAGGAGTGTAAGTAGGGAATAAGAGAAATAAAACATTCAAGTTTACAAAACAGGACTACACGGCATGTATAATAACTACACGATGTGTTCCTTCAAGTCTTTCACATGGGTGTGTACTTCTTCCAAAACTGGTCGTGTAACACCCCACACACACGACGTGTTGTCCACACACACACACACAATGTGTACTTGAATTTTATTCCCCTTCCCGAGTCCTTCTACACAGATTAGCCACATGACTCTCTTTTGAATGCAACTACACAGAGTGTATAAGGTCTACACGGTGTGTACTAGACGATCTTCACCGACCCGTGTTGTCCATTACATGACCAGGTACATAGTGTTGGGACCACTTTGTGTATAAGGTTGTATTTTTTGTCAATAGTTGTAAATAAAGATCAAAATGAAGGAGATAAAGAAGTACTCTAATGAAATGGAGGAATGAAAATTTAGATGATTAGTGTTATGCTCATAAGTTCAAAGAACATGTGTCAAAGGTGACACATTGTTTACAACAGTGAAGAATGGTGAGGTATAATCCATCTATGGATGAAGAAGAAGACATGACGGTTGATGAAGACCATGCGGTTCTTCATGATTGCATGCGAACCATGCAAGAGACTTCTTGAAGAATAGAATCATATTATTTGCATGAAGTAGAGGAATGACGGTTGAAGAAGAAGACACTGTGGAAGGGATTTCAGTTCTGAGATGCCATACACTTCACATTGTCTCAACATATGATGATGCTAAAGCTGTTATATCAAAGGATATATATCACAATAGTGGAGTTTTTGATGAGATTAGAAGAGTTGATGAAGAAGCCAAATCACAGAAATGAATCATTCTTGAAGTTCTGTGATTGTTGACAATGGAAACAATGACATACAACTTTGTTGATAGAGGGTCTTTCATGGTGGCATGTCGAGTTCGAGGGCTGTGGTTAACGATCTATGTTTGATTCAAGAATATCGACAGAGGAATGGATGATATGGAGGTGGTACAAAAAGAACAGATATGAGGTGGCACCATTTTCCAGTGTTTTCCAAATTTTTGGGCCTGAAAATCTTCAAATGGAGAAAAGTGTTTTTGGAAAAGATACTTTTAGGCCGTGTACTTGAAGGAGAGAAAAATTTCACGCCATAAGTTTTTTAAGACTAAAACATGGAAAAATGGAAAAGGGATAAAGGTCGCGCAAGTATTGGTTTGGTCGCGCAGGTGACCTGCGCGCCATGAAGATACTTGCGCGCCGATGTCTTGGATGCTGTAAACCTAGCACGCTTGTTGTTTTTCAAGATCAGAAGATCAAAAATATGTCAAAGTAAAGAGGGTCGCGCATGTATTGGGTTGGTCGTGCAAGTGACTTGCAGGGGAAGTGACCTACGCACCGAGACTTGTGCGCTGAGGGTTGACTTGCATGCCACCGCGCAGGGGGTCCTGCTTGCCTATAAATAGAGGACCACCCCTCCTCATTTGGTAGTGAGCTCAACAAAAGAAAATCAGAGCTCCCGTCCCGCAGGTGTGGTAGTCGTGCAAGTGGTGTGTGGTCGTGAAAGTGGACTTGCCTGCCATATTTTAGAAGATGTGCGCCGGTTGTTGGTTACCCGCCCAAGGAGGTTTGGACGAGTAAGGAAGTGAGTCGTGCAGGTTTGATGTTGAAAAAGGTGGTGTCGCGCAGGTAGTTTGGTGATACTTGTGCGCCAGTTTGGACTTGCGCACCGAAGACTTGCACGCTATATTGGGACCTATGCGTCGAGCTTGGAGAAGAATGCCAGGTGTTGTTGGAGCATGCCCGTCTTTTGGAGTTGCACGAAATTTTCCCAATACCTTCAGTGCAACAGATGATGTATCCATTTGTGAAGATAGAAGAATAGTGAAAAATTTCGTTTATTGAAGAGAAGTGGTACTGCACACACATGACTGGTGTTTAACACACTCATTGTTCTTTGCGAAGAGAAGAAGAACAGTTCGTGAAACTAAACTCAGATCTACACAGAAAGAGGAGAATATATCAATACACTCAGGTGTCAGTGTTGGGAATCAAAGGAAGAGAAGAAGAAGATTTAGTGCATTCAGTAATTGCATTAAAGAAGAAGATTGAATACAAAAGAGCATCAACTCAGTACTTTGATGCAAGCATTGTCTCATGCTGAACATGAGACAAAGACTTCAATACAAATATACTAAAGAGACCTTCAAGTATATAAATTGAGTGGGACTTCACCAAGGGCAGTGAGCCAGGGGGAGTCAATGGGAGTGACCCGAGGGACGCAATGAGCTATCCATGAAATTTTGTAAAGGCAGTGATCCTGGGACAGAGTGACTGTTCTCGAACCTTTGTAATCCACAACTAGTGAAGAATAGTAGAATTAGGTACGACCGACAACCTGTCGGCGTATGCTCCTTGGACGTAGCCCTTAGCGGTGAACCAAGTAAAAATTGTTGTGTCATCTCTTTGTATGTGAATGTTTTATTACTGATCATATCCATCATACAGGTTTAACAAGTTCCTACCAACATGGGGATAAGATCCATGTTTTTAAAAGGAAAACGTTGACACCCTGATTCACCCCTCCCCTCTCAGGGTGTCCCGAGGTCCTACACACAGTTCACTCTACATGGTATGTTACAGCGAGACGTGGCGTGTATGGATTAGATTCCAACTGCCCATGTTGTTAGTGACACGACCAGCTACTCAGCCGACACTACACAGCATGTTACACCCACACACGGTGTGTACACCACCCCATTTCCCCAGCCACACGACCATGTCTAAACAGTCTCTCACCGGTCAATACTACACAGTGTGTCCCACAGGTACACGACATGTCCAAAAAGAGGTAACACCGACCCATGTTTGTTAGTTACATAGCCGGATAACCAGGTTAAACTACATGGCGTGCACGTTATTGACACGATGTGTACAAGATTCGGTTTCTCCGCCCATTTTGTTAGTCACACGGCAGACACAGGGTCAAAACAACACGGTGTGCATAATAACTACACAACATGTGCCCTTAAAGTTTCTCTGTCCCATGTTTCTGCCTACACGGCTTATGAAATGGGTAGAAACTACAGGATGTGTACATACGGTACCCAGCGTGTACTTTAAAAATTTTCATTTCTTCCCAAACATAAGAGTACATGGAATGTAGTCAAAACTACATGATGTGTATTCTGGGTTTTTCCCAACAATAAGCCTTAGAAACCACTCCGGAGCCCAGAAAAACAATGAAACTAACACCTAAGTGCCAAATTCTGATCAAATGAGGGCCCATAATCCCTGTGAATCAAAGCTTGGAATCTTATACATGTTATAACAAAGTAAACAGGTCAATGATCCACCAAATTACGGTCAATAAGGGCCCATAATCCTCAAGAACTAAAGTTTGGCGTTCATTCTACAAAACCTTACATCAAAATACCCTATCAAATAGCATGTATTTTATCAAGGAATCTATCACAAAAACATGATTTTACTAGCACAACATCTATCACAACAACATGAAATTTCTAATGCACCTATATGACATGGAAACTATACACGACATGTGATTCTAACATGCTCACTAATAATTCATGTGATGGCATACCCTCATCTCATCAGATTGAAACTAAATAGAAACTAAGTATAAAAATATAAACAACACACTACAAGTGCGTCACCCAACAGTGAAAATCAAATCAACTATAAAATTTCAAAATCAGAAAAATTGCAACACTAGGTAAATTTTCTTTTTCCTGTACATGGGTAAGCTACTCCCAGGCACATCTTATTACTAAATACCAATTTTGTCCTATCCCTGACTATAGGCTCCAAACAGTAAGTCAAGAAGAAAAGAAAGTTCCTTTGATACCAATTTGTAACATCCCGGATCTGGGTGCCACTCAACGGGTGCCCCGAACCCGGTTGGTCACATGACCTCAAGTGCATTTTCCCAAACACCAGAGGCTGCCGACTAGCAGCGAGAGCCTAGTTCTGATAGTGGGGAAACTATGCCCTCATTTGTCAAAGTGTAGCGCAGCCGAAAAAAATACAGGCATACAAAAGCGGAAGAAGTAAATAATAACAGCTGAAAAGGACAATAGTACTGAAGTAAAGAAATGACCAACAATCATATATAATGATGCAATATGTCCATAAGTCTAAGATATCAGCCAAAATAGGGTACAATGCTGTCTAAAACAATACAATACAAGAGACAAATACAACAAATCAATGTAAAATAACATAGCAGGAACTCAGCAGCATCGCAAGCCTAAGCTCGGTCCCATGCTCTCATACTGCTCTACAACAATCAAGTACCTGTATATGGACTCTTTCCCTTATCTACACCTACAAAAATATAATCTGTTTGGGCTAAAGACATGACCCAAATAGGGTGTGAGAAATAAATCCCTGTAGGCAACCACCAAAGGCCCATGCCCAACTGTTAGTGAGTTTGTGCAATAGTAGTGCGCAAAACTGAAATGTAGTAAACCAGGAAGTACTAAAAAGTAAACATTACTACCAGTTCCGTTTCCATTTAATTATTATTTAACAATTCAATATTATTGAATTAAATTCCAGAGACTCAAACTCAGCTGAAAATCTCTTAAACGATGCTGCAACCACAACCACCTCAAGCTATCTAACAAGTAGAAGGTAAAACAATACCAAGCCTCTGCTTTAGCTTGGTAGGTATAACAGGTAAAATCACCACAGTGAGTATACGAAGTAAACATAGTACTCATACAAAAAACACCTTACCCTCCTGTAATTAGAATCGAAACCCGCATGTGATTTCCCACATTCATAATGAATATTTCCCCCAGGCGTACGAGATAATTCCCTCAGGCATGAAAGCAACTGCCCACACGCATAAGAAAAGTTCCCCTTAGGCTAAACGAAACACTTTCCCTTAGGCATAAGAAACAATGCCCTCAGGATAATCAAGAAACCGGGCCGAGCCCAACACATTAGCAAGAAATTATATACATTTTCTCTCAAGAAAACTCAAAGCATGCTAAATAACGTCATACCATTGGGTAACCTGGCCAAATGGCTAAATAAGGGAACACACCCATGGGGTGGCCCTGGATCCAAGAAATGATCCCAAACAACAGTTGTGCACATTCATTAAATTACCTACACAATTCTAGGTATTTAATTAATCAAGGCCTCCACCATATGACACCCCAATCATGGGTGAGTAGCACAATGATACACAAAAACCACATGATAATTGGAATTAAACATCAGACCACCTACCTTAATGTCCTCTGATCAATATACGCGAACAACGCCTCTCGAAATGACCAAGAATGGCATAGATCTGGGATAAAATATTTCCCATTCAAACGTAAATAACTTAACTTAGAGGAAGAATTGACAGGAAAGACTCACAGAGATGGAAGAACTCACACGTGCGGTTCCAACGTGATCGTTGGCGGAAGAATCTAATTTCTGGTGTGTAGTCAGAATCTCTTCCAAGATCCAGCTTCTCTCTCAAGCTCTGAATGTCTGTTTCGACCTAATCTACCAAAAGAGGAGGCTACTACCCGATTTAAGCAAAAAAAAAAACAAAACTAACTACACGGCATGTACTCTCAAGTAAATGACGTGTACTTATCATCATTTAATTGTTCCCCTGGAGGATATTTTTCACTGCCACACTGTTCATCTATCGACATGATTACACAGCGTGTATATCTGAATACACGATGTGTATTGTTGCTCTGATGGTGGCTACTCATCCCACATGGCCAAAGTATACTCTATGTGAAAAAGTACACTACGTGTACCCAAATTTGTTTGGATTTTCCCTGTTTTCATTATTTTCTCAAAAACACTTAAGGAAAAAGGAAAAGAAGAAACTCGTAACTCAAGAATAAGAACCGAGTTCTAACATTTGGTCTAGTTGTTGTCACATGTATTGAACACAGTTTGATTAACTATGAATACATCACTTGGAAACTATGTGGTTTGGTTTTTGAGGGATAGTGGATACCACATGGTTAACACACATTTTTCCTAACCATGTGGACTAACTATGAACCCCATACAAGATTCCTAAAATTCTAAATTTAACCACATTATCTTGGTAATTTTATGTATAATCTCTTTCGAATATATCATAGTCTCTAACTAACCTCCACCAATTTATCATGAGGGTTCTTTCATTGGATCTTAGGTTATTTCCATATGTTTTTGGTGGATATCTTCAAGGTATATATCAATTTCATCCCATTTTATTCTCCTCTTCCGAGATATTCTATTGACCTATCTTCCCCTTATTCTGTTAGAATTATTTTTGTATATGATTTCCATATATAGTGGGGTTTATTGGGAATTTATGATGTTTATTATAGATCTAGGCCTGTGAGGACTAAATCTCCTAATTTCTAATCTCCTTTGTTGAAGTAAACTAGTTTTCCTCTGTTAGAAAAGTAGTTGTCTCTATATAATGGTGATAACCCATGAATTACTTAATTTTCTTATAAATAGAATTGTTTTAGTTCTTGAAATTTATTTATCTAATTTAATTTCATCTTGGGTGGCATGAAAAGGGGGTTTTATTACATTTTTTATTTAAAAAAATTCAAGCGCCTTATTTGTTTGATGGAATTCATCTAAGTTATTTTGACTCGAAAATGGATTTTCATGAATAGGAGTAGTAATTATTTACTATGAAAATGTTTTATAAATTATGATAATGTTTATTCAAATGTTTTTGAAAAAAATAGCACATTGGTAACCTTTGGTGTGTTGGGTTATGGACATATGAAAACCTTAGTTAGTATGGAACTACTTGGGGTTATTCTGGTGATATCGATAGATTGTAGAAGGATTCAATATTGGTAAGATTCATGGTATTCCTAGATTAGAGTTACATTTCATTTATATGTACATATTACCATAGGCTAGATTCTACTTTTACTTGGGTTTATACATGATTGTATTGTTTTGTGTTTGATTTATCACATACTTATCATATTGTATTTCCATAGATACATAAATTTATGACATTATGCTATCTTTTAGGTACTTTTTATTTTTTTAGTTTATATTAATATTAAATTATTTTATGCAAACCAAATGATGTTTTGTTAAAATGGGTTTTCATTTAAAATTAATTTATGACCTTGTTTTTTTAAATCTAGAACTAATGCTTTCATGGTGTTAGACATTGTATAGATTTTGGGTGGCATCCCAAAGGATATTTTTCTCACACACAATATGACTTTGGTAACATTAAAATTTGGTTTTATAGGACATATGTAAAGGGAAAGACATCATGTAGTTCACCAACTTCTCTTGGATGTGGTCATCTTCATAGTGGATTGGGATAGTAGTGACAGTTGGTCACATGGAGACTTGTTTTGATATTATCTTATTTTAAATTTGAGGTTTTCCTTTTTTCCATGATCTTATATGTCTCATGGATGAGTTATATTTTATTAAAGATTTTAGTCTATTTATTTTCACCTTTAGTTTCTTTGGAAACTTTTTTTGGTTTAAATGTTGATCTTTACCTTATGGTGGATCATCTTGGGTGCCATTGCTTGTCGACCTGGGTTGGTTTTTTACATGGTAGTTTCTTATTTTTCATGAGGAAAAAGGGCCTTCAGATGAAGAATTGTAGCACCATGAAAAATAAAGGGGGATATTCAAGTACATTCCCTATCAAATGTAATATTTCAATTTTTATTAATTAGGTATTATATAAAACTTATGTATAACACATTTTTATCCAAATACATGAACCAGGTATATTCTAGAATAATTCAAGAGGTAAAGTGGATATTTGAGATGAAAATGGTGTGAGAATTTTGGTGCTCTCTACAAGATACTTCCATATCACATTATCATCATCATCGGGTATATTTTTATTGAATGAAGAAAAGAACAATAAGAACAACATGAAGCACACATAGCCAAAGGAGGCCTAAAATGGTGTAGGCCAAGGGCATCCCCTGGGATCAAAGACTCACCCTCAGTATTGAAAAAGTATATGTTAGGAGAACTGATGACTCTAAGGGCTTGTTCAGCTCGAGAGGTGAGATGACCTGTTACCTTATTTCCTTCTCTCCAGGTGTGAGTGAACTTTATGCCATTTTTGAGAAGAGCTATGCATTCCCTGAATATGTAAGATATCAACCATGGGATATGAATTTACCTTGTAGAGTGATATGGATAATCTTCGAGTCTATATCAACTTGGGATAGATTGATTTTTTTGGATAATCAATTTAATCCCTGTCAAAAAAGAATTTTCCTCCACCTGTATACTTGTTCCATTCCCATAGTGTGCCTTAAAATACATGATAATACTCCCTCTCTAGTCCTGAATGACTCCACCTCCACGAGCAGTACCCTCTTTGCTGGAACCATCCGTGTTCAGCTTAAATCCGTCATCAGGGGGGTACCACCGCACCTAATGGACTTATAACATGGTAAACGATGGTTGATCCATAGGGGATAAAACATAGAGGGACCTTAGAGACAATGCTTCTTTCCATTTTTTGAAGGAGGTAACTAGATACTCCAGCAGGTTCCTGGTCCTAGAGATGATGGACCACCTTGTAGATGAAGTCCCCTCGTATTTTTCCACGTTCCTCACTTTCCATAAACAACAGCACCCTACGTTGAGTATTATAGAACGATCCATCCTTTTCATGCCCACATTTTCCATCCCCTGAAACTATCTTTATAGGAGCGGTTCATGCTGATGATCCTGAGAAGCTTACATTGTAAAATCACCGAAAAAACTCTAGACTACGTGTTCCCATTACCCTACAAATAAGATGTGGTTCGCAACCTCCTCAATTATATTTATACAACATTGAAAACAAGACGAGATGCTAATTCCCAGCCTCTTGATGCTGTCATCGGTGGGAATGGCGTTGCTTCTGATCCACCAGATTAGGAAGCAATATTTTTAAGGGATTATGTTGAACCAAACATCCTTGCTCCATCTATAACTTTGAGATTGAGGTGTATAAAAGCATAGATATTATTTTTCATTTAAATTACCCAAGGAGGATGGAGAAAAAAATCATATATCAGGTTCTAAAATTTTGATAATTTGATTGAAATACTCTTTCTTCATCTCGTCTAAGGACATCAAAATGAAGTTGGGGAAACAACTCACTTCTTTGAAGGAGATGGTAGGATCAGGGCGACTCGGGTACCCTAATACCTCACCATCCCAATTGTTGAACTAGAATTGGATGTTCCCCTCACCAAAAATCCATTTTGAATTCCGAATATGAGTCAGGATGTTAGAGATTATCAACATCCAAAGAGGATAACCATTCATGTTTCAGTTGCTCATGATGTTCCCGTGTTTTCATGACCTGATCTTTACCCACAAGGTTCTCCCTTCAATTGTTTCCCGTACTAGCTTCACATGCATGCATTGAATGGTGTTTTCTAAGCTCTTCATGTTGATTCCCCCCTCCTGGATGTGCCTATCCATCCAACCCCGTGAGACCCAGTGCCTTTTCACCTCCGACACAACATCCCAGATGAAACCCGCCAAAATTTTATCGATAGCTCTTATTACCCCTTTTGGCACATTCCTGGATGCCATTTCATGCACAGGGATTGCTTATAGAACACTATTAACTAAAGCGATGTGACCCCCAAACGAGAGGTGGTGGCTCTTCCAATTAAGTACACAACTAGTGATATTACTCACCACCTGATCAAAGTCCCCGATTCACATTCTTCTTGGGGAGACCAACATACCCAATTATTCTGGAGGGAACTATCCTCTTTGCATGCCCATCCAATCACATAGGTTCTTGGCCCTCCTAGTCCCACATTTGTTTGAGATTTAAAACCTTATTTTATCTTTATTGATAGCTTGGATGCTCCAATAGAAATATTTGTCAAGAATTCTTTTAATCCCACGTATCAATCTATGACCTGAATTCATAAATATTATGGAATCATAAACAAACATTAGATGTGAGACTGGCAGGAGGCTCTGTTTCCTTCGATATGGGATGATGCCTCCATCCAATATTCCACTATTTATCCATCGACTTAGCACATCCTAGAATAAAATAATTAGTCTTGGGGAGATTAGATATCCTCATCATAGCCCTCTAAGTTTTAAAGAATTATTATTATGTTTCTAGTATAAATAAAAATAATATTTTCATTTCATGTTTGGATATATATGGATTTTATTTAAAATTTTTAAATAAAAGTTTCTTATTTTATAAATATAGAATATTTTATGGATTAACTCATATGTGTAACAATATTTTTATATTTTACTTTGAAAATAAATTATTTACAATTGATAGAGAAACAAATTCACATAACTCATATGACACCCAATTTTGGCATTATTTACTTGGTTAGGTAAATAAAAAGTGTTTGATGAAATTATATAAAGAAGGTTAGTTAGACTCTTTTTGAGTTAAAAAACATAGATATATTCATACTATTTTAAAGAGGAATGGGGTGGTCCCATTACATCATGAATTTTATTTAAAAGAAATCAAAAGAAAGTATCCAAAAAGAGTATGGGAAACAAGGAATAGACCAAGGAAGAAAACTATCTACCTATCTTTTTCATCAATCTGGTAGTTATCTTTCTCTATTATTCTTGAATTTCATGCCATTCATCCCATCCGTGACAATGCCCCCAACCTCTTGATCTTACTCGATTCGAAGGAAGAGCTTGAAGCCTTTTTGAAAGTGTATCAGCATTAGTGCTGTCAGAATCAGAGCTTTCTTTGTGATCTTTCCCTTTACCAAGAGAAGTGACTCTATTGATTACAGTAGCCTGGGCAAGTCTTTCCAGAGTCTCATCAAGAGATCCCAAAGTGGTATCCTGCATTTTAGTGGTATCATGCAGATGTGTATGGTCCTTTTCTAGTAGATTCTATAGATAAATTCTTATAATTCATCAATTTTACTAAATAATTATATATATTTGGATATATCAACTTGATGAAGAATTATTACATTGATAAATTTAAGGAATACAAAAAATAAATTAGTGAATCCTCTTGGTAATAAGATAAAGAAACCTTTCTCAAATAAAGGTGGAGAATATCTTAACCAAGAATTCATTGATTATCTAAAAGAGTTTGAGATATTATCTCAACTCACTTATCCTTATACACCTTAGTGGAATAGTGTTAGAAAAAGGAATAATCACACCTTATTAGGTATGGTGAGTTCAATAATGATTCATGAAAATATTACATTATCATTTTGGGGATATACATTACAATTAAAATCATAAAGACTAAAATAGGTGCTGAATAAAGTAGAAAAATAAATACCATATGAGTTGTGGTGTGAAAAGAAAATAATTTTTTATATATTCATGTATAGGGATAAGAAGCATTTATTTAGGATAAAATTAAAAAATGAATTGCATCATGATGAACAAAATGTATCTTTATTGGATATCCTAAATAGATAAGAGGTTATTATCTATTTGATACATCAGATAGAAAACTTATTGTGATAAGAAATTCCATGTTTCTAGAAAGGGATAAAGTTTATAAAGGAGATAATGGGAGCGAGATAGATTTTGATGATGTTGAGGATCAAGATACACGTGAGTAGGAACAAGAAAAAAATTCTATAATATCCAATGTTAGAAGGTGTTCTAGAGATATATATACTATGTAGGTCAACCCAAAAAGTTAGTGAACTAGAGAGATATTGTTTTCTTATTACCATGGAAAGTGATTCATTATTCATTGAGAACAATGAACCCAAGTACTATAAGGAAGTATTAAAATTTTTAGAAGATACTAAGTGGAAAAAGGTTATGAATTATAAAATGAACTCTATGTGGTAAAATTAAGTTTTTATATTTTTGTATCATCAAGTTTATATAAAACTTATTAGGTGTAAATGGGTATTCAAGAATAAACTGAACATTGATGGTAAAGTTTGTGCATATAAGGTTCAATTGGTTGCTAATGGTTTCAATAAACATCAAGGTATTAATTATGTTGATACCTTTTCCCCATTTGAAATGCTAAAATCCATTAAAATTATTCTTTATATAAAAACATTCCATGATTATGACATTTGACATATGGATTTTAAGACGACTTTTCTGAATTGTAAACTGGTGGAAGATGTCTATTTAACACAACTCGAAGGATTTTCGACACTATAGGAATCCAAAAAAGTATGAAAATTGTAGATATTAATTTATGGATTAAATATAGAATAAAGATCATGGAATATTCATTTTTATGGGGCTATAAGAGAATTTTGATTCATAAAAAATGAAAGTGAGAAGTGTGTCTATAAGAAGGATAATGGGAGCACCATCATGTTATTAATGATATATATTGATGATATATTATTAATTGGAAACAATATACTTGTCTTATAGTTAGTGTTGGAATACTCATGTATTAATCATGTTTTAATGATCAAAAATCCTATTTAGTCTCTAAACCATGTTAACTCTATGTAATCTATCTCTCATAAAATGTACAGTAGCTTAGTAAAAGATATCCAAAGATCATAAGGGCTACACACTCATTTTGGATACTATATACTATATTTTGATTCACTTTATAATTATTTATATGAAAAATGATTATGTTTAATTCATTTCATGAATATCACTGCTTAAGTCTGAATACAAATATCTGTGTAAGTCCGAGACACCAGGAAGAAGACACTGTGAACAAGACACCATGACCATGAGACACTGTGATGCAGACACCGTGACCATGAGACACCATGGAAAAGACATTGTAACATCCAGACACCATGACATCTAGCCACCATGGAAAAATAAACTGTGACATCCAGACACCGTGACATCTAGACACCATGACATCCATACACCATGACATCCAGACACCATGACCACAAGACACTATGACCAATATAGACACTGTGTGATGGAGACACCATTTCCATGACATAACGTGACACCATTTCCTAATATGTTTTGTTATCTTTTGATTTGATCTATAATGGTAATATTTGACAATTTAAATACACTAACATAATTAATGTTTCTTTTGTAGACATGTCCTTAACAGTAGGAGGTACGAGGTGCATAATACATGCAACCTGTCAGCTCAAACAAATGCACTCCAAGATAAAAGAGTAATGCGGACTTGAAAAAAAATGTGATACGCGAGAGCAGTTGCATGATACTAAAAAAATAAAACAAGCTGGTAGGCATGAGCGCAACAACAGAATACACTTAAAGAATTGTCTCATGCAACTCGACTCTTCTAAAGAACACGCGAAGCATACTGGAATCCTATAATCCTAAGAATATCTTCGCACTATAAAACACCACGAAGAACACAAGATGGATCTGTCTGACTTGTGACACTCTGTTTTCCATATGAGTACTTGAGTTCTGAATCTAACTCATCTCAGATGTCCAGAGATGCAAAGACTAGCACTCAGAGAACTTCTAAACCTAACTCAATATTTATTCTTTATTGTGTATCATTTTATTAACTTTTGACTAGAGTGTGTATCTTTATTAAAACACACTCTGTCTCCTTCATTAGACTGAAGGATACATGATATCCTTAATCAAACATTCTTTTAATCTTGTATATACCCATGATAAGTGTGGAAGAGGTCCCTATGTGGCCTAACTCAATATTTATGCTTTATTGTGTATCATTTTATTAACTTTTGACTAGAGTGTGTATCTTTATTAAAAAAAACTCTGTATCCTTCATTAGACTGAAGGATACATGATATCCTTAATCAAACATTCTTTTACTCTTGTATATACCCATGATAAGTGTGGAAGAGGTTCATATGTGGCCTGACTGTTTGTACCAATGAAGAACTATGGAAGAGGTCCATGTGTGTCCTGGAAAGTCCTGTGTACTATTGTTAATCCTGATCTAGGGTGTGGATCAAGTTTATTTATATAAACTTCTTGGTGGCAGGTGATCACCAAGTAGAGTGGATTAGGTCTCAACTTGAGACTGAACAACTTTTTTCATATCCGATGTGCTGATTAATTTAGTCTTCTCTATTTTACTACTTTAATGTATAATTTAGATATCACTAAACTCACTTTGATTGTTAATATTTGAAAGAAGTTATAATTTCCTTGTCTTAATAGAATTGCTTCAAAAAATATTAATAACTGCCATTAGGATTACTGAGAACTAATCAATCTTTTAAGAACTTATTTAAACCGTCAAACCTTTATAATAGTATAACCTTGATTAAATGGGATGTATTAAACCTTTTGGATAAACCTTTTAGAAATAATTTTTAATATTTTTTTTATATTTACTAAATTCACCCCCCCTCTTGAGTAATCTACTCTGAACAACATTTGGTATCAGAGGCTGTTTATTAAGACTTTGATTAATCTTATTCAACTGTGATTGTAGTTTTACTTTGAAGATCTGTAAATTTTTGTTAATTATAAATTTCTATCTCTTTCCAAATATTTTTGTATTATGGATAATAGATTGGAAGGTGCTACAACCAACATACCACCATTATTTAATGGAACCAACTATGCTCAATGGAAAATTAAAATGAAAATGCACTCAGAGAGTATGGGTTTTGAAATTTGGTCTTCCATTATAGATGAATGTAAGATTCCTACTACTGATAGAATCAAATGGGATGAAACTATCAAAACTACCTACAATAACAATTTCAAAGCTATGAATGCTTTATAATACTCCTTAGGAGATGAAGAATTCAATAGAATTTCTACTTGTAAAACTGACCATGAAATTTAGGATACTCTGTCTGTCTCACATGAAGGAACATCTCATGTAAAAGAAATGAGACTTAATACTTATACTATTAAATATTATAACTTTAAAATGAAATTTGATGAGCCTATCTATGACATGTATCTTAGGTTCAATGATATTGTTAACACAATGATTTCTCTTCTAAGAGAAGTCATTGACAAAGAAAAAATCATTAGAATTCTTAGTTTTCTGCCTGACAGGTGTAGAGGAACCTATGTCTCTATTAGATAATCATGCGACATCATCAAGCTATCTGTAAAA
Organism: Viscum album; assembly: GCA_963277665.1. NCBI lineage: Eukaryota > Viridiplantae > Streptophyta > Magnoliopsida > Santalales > Viscaceae > Viscum > Viscum album. Next base: position 424,127,411 of record OY728158.1, on the reverse strand, counting down.
GAACTCATTGGGAAACTGATGATGTATGATGAGGAACTGAAAGTCAAGAAGGTAGATGAATATGAACCAAAGAGGAAATCTATTACATTCAAGACCACCACCTCTAAACACAAAGACAAAGGGAAATTGGAAACTTCTGTAGAAAGTTCCAATAGTGAAAAATCATCACCTGACAGTGATGAGGAAATGGCTCAATTAGCCAGAAGATTCAAGAAATTTTACAAGAATAAGAACTTTTTTAGAAAGAATAACTTCAAGGACAAATATAGCCAAAAAGGAAATTGGAAGAAGGACTGGAAAATAAGTGACAAGACTGATGAGATTGTCTGCTATTAATGTAAGCGCAAAAGACATATCAAATTTGACTATCTAAAGCTCAAGTACCGAAATAGATATGAGGACAAGGGCATGAAGCATAAAAAGTCCAAGAAAGAAACCTAGAGTGCTTCCGAGGATAGTTCAAGTGACTCGGAAACATCACATGATGAACAAGAAAACAAATCCAATATTTGTTTTATGACAAACACATCTAAGTTAACACTGGACTCTACTATACATAATTCATACTTTTCTGAAAATGTTAGTGACTCTAAAAATATGACTAATGAAGAAATATTTGAATACTGTAACATGCTTGAAGAAACATGAAATTAACTAGAAGACAAATATATATCATTGAGGAAACAATATTCTCTTATTGTGACTGTTAAATCTGAAATCACAACTGAAAAAGAAGAAACTGCTCAACTTATCAAAGAGAATAACGAATTAAAAATGTCTAATGAGAAATTGAAGAATGACTTAGAAACATTTACAAATGGGAATAATATCCTTACTCAAATGCTAGGAAAACAAATATCCCCTAAATACAACACTGGAATTGGTTATCAACCTGGAAAAAGAAATCTTGGTAGAAGATTTTTTTTTCAAAATCTAGGACATATAGTTGTACTCCTAGTTCTGGACACAAATCAACTAATTCTATTTATGATACATCTTATATTGGTTCAAGTTTTTCTGGACCAAATAAAGTTTATTTTTCAAATACTTTAACTAATGCTTATAGCAAACTTATGAGGCGGATATGGGTTCCTAAAGCACTTATTACAAATATTACTGTACCCAAAAAAGCATGGGCCTCAAAATCTGTTTTTTCTCAATCATTTTATAAGAAAGATGCTTAAAGAGTTCCTATAAAAGTGTATGGTACTTGGATAGTGGATGTTCAAGACACATGACATGGGACTACTCTTTCTTCAAGAATCTAATAAAAATAGATGGTGGACATTTCACCTTTGGTGACAATGCCAAAGGAAAGATCATGGGCCTCAGCCAAATCGGTAACTCTAACTCAGTTTTAACTTCTGAAGTATTGTTTGTTGATATATTAAAATATAATCTTCTTTGAATCTCAAAATTATGTGATGATGGATTTCATGTTAGATTTGAAGATGATGCTTGCAATGTCTTTTATTCTAAAGATGAATTACTATTTTCTGCATTATGAAATGAAAATGTTTACTCTGTTAACCTAGATTCTTTAGCTTCTCAAAATGCTTCATGTTTAAGTATATTTCATAAAGATTCTTGGATTTGAAATAGGAGACTAGGACACTATAATATTCACTCCCTTTTAAATATAACTAGAAAAATATTAGTTAAAGACTTACCCAAACTTGAGTTTCCAAATTAAAAAGTGTGTAATCCCTGTCAAAAGGGGAAAAAACCAAATTTTCCTCAAACCAAAGAATGAAGTATCAACTTCTCAACCTCTCGAACCAGTTCACATGGATTTATTTGGACCATCTAGAGTTTATAGTTTAAATGGGAAGCACTATGTTTATGTTCTTGTAGATGACTTTTGTAGATATACTTGGACCTTCTTTCTAGCTCACTAAAGTGAAGCCTGCTCTTATTTTACTAAATATGCCTTGTCTGTGGAAAATTTTAGTGTACTTAGAATTAAATACTTAAGAAGTGATCATGGCCGTGAGTTTGAAAATTGAGAGTTTGAATCCTTTTGCACACAAAATGGTTATAGTCACAATTTCTCTTCCCCTTGAAGACCTCAACAAAATGGAGTTGAAGAATGAATAAATAGAACCCTACAAGAGATTTCTAGAACAATTCTTAGGGAATATGACATACCTATTTATTTTTGGGCTGAAGTTGTTAATACAACATGCTACATAATCAAAAGAGTGTTAATCAAATCTATTCTTAAGAGGACTCCTTATGAGTTATGGAACAATAGAAAACCAAAGGTTAACTACTTCAATGTTTTTGGATGCAAAGTCTATATTCTTAATACTAAGGACAATATTGACAAATTTGCATCTAAGATTGATGAAGGTATCTTTTAGGATATTCCATATCCAATAAAGCCTATAGAGTGTTCAATATAAGAACTAAATGTGTAGAAGAATCTGTCCACGTCAAATTTGATGAAAAAAATCCACATGAGCCTAAAAAAATTCTAGAGAACATGGAGGATGATGTATCAAATCTAAACATTAATCCAAAATCCTCAAACCATTCTATGAAAGAATCTGTGAAAACTTCCAGTTCTGGAAATTCCTTAGACTCAAGCCATAATGAACCTGATCCTGTTGATGAACCTGAAATCACTAGTCTGTCCTTTCCTAGAGCTATTAGAACTCTTAAGAACCATCCTTTAGATGTTGTTATAGGAGACCTAGACAAAGGAACTCAAACTAGTTCTTCTCTTAGAAATCAAGTTCAAAATCAAGTCTTCTTGTCACAACTTGACCCCAAAAACATTAATGATGCTATCAATGATGAATTTTTGGTGATGGCTATACAAGAAGAACTTAATCAGTTTAAAAGGAACAATGTTTGAAAACTTGTTGAAATACCTAAGGACACATTCACCATAGTCACTGAATGGGCGTTTAGAAGTAAGGTAGATGAGGATGGTAACATAGTTATAAACAAGGCTAGATTAACGTCATAAGGCTATAGTCACGAATAAGGAATTGACTATGAGGAGACTTTTGCACCAGTAGATAGACTTGAAGTCATAAAAATCCTTCTAGCTTATGCTACACATATAAATTTTAAACTATATCAAATGGATATTAAGAATGCATTCTTGAATGGGTATATAGCTGTGGATGTCTTTGTTGAACAACACCTGGTTTTACAAACCCCCATTTTCCAAATCATATTTTTAAATTATCAAAAGATTTATATGGTTTGAAAAAATCTCCAAGATCTTGGTATGATCGGTTGAGCACTTTTCTTATTTCCAAAGGTTTTACAAAAGGAATAACTGATCCTACTATTTTTATAAAAAGAATTTCAAATGATGTTTTAGTTGTTCAAATCTTTATAGATGACATTATCTTTGGATCTTCAAGAAATTATTTATTTGTTGAATTTTCTAAAATGATGCCAAATGAATTTGAAATGAGTTTATTGGGTGAACTAAAAATTCTTTCTCAAGTTTCAAATATTTCAAAATAATGATGGTATTATTTTAATTCAAAGTAAATATACTAGAGATATTCTAAAAAGTTTTGGATTCGATAGAACTAAAAGTAGTGACACTACCATGAGTACCACTTGTAAGTTGGATCTTGACGAGGATGGAAAATCTATTGATCAAACCACTTATAGTGGGATTATTGGAAGTTTACTCTACTTAACTGCTAGTCAAACTAACATTATGTTTAGTGTGTGTATGTGTGCTCATTTTCAAGAAAATCCTAAGGAATCTCATTTAAATGTTGTAAAGAGAATTTTCAAATACCTTAAGCATAAACCCAATCTAGGACTGTTATATCCTAGAGGAAAATCATAAGAAAATGTTAGTTATTCTGATACTAACTTTGGTGGTTGTAAGTTAGATAGAAAAAGCACCTTTGTAACATGTTACTTTTTAGGAAGGTCACTAGTATCACAGTGTAGTAAGAAACAAAATTTTGTTGCATTATCTACTACAGAAGCTGAATACATAGCTTCTTGCAGCTGTTGTGCACAAATCTTGTGGATGAAACACACATTACTAGATTATGGATATCAATTTAGGCATGTACCTATAAATTGTGACAACACAAGTGCTATTAACATTTCGAAAAATCACGCTTCACATTCTAGGAAAAATCATATTGATGTTAGACATCACTTTTTGAGAGATCATTATCAAAAGGGTGATATCATATTGGAATTCATTAGTAATGAGTATTATCTTACTGATATATTCACCAAACCACACAACTCTGAAAGAATTTACTACATTACACATGAATTAAGCATGATAAATCTTAAGTAAAAGTCTTACTAGTTTATATCTTACAATTTTATATTTTATTATCTTATGTATTACTATTGTATCTCTTACTGTTTCATGATTTTTCTCTCATAGTCAGTGTTTCGTGACTACTATCTAACAGTCAGTATCTCACCGTGAAGTTTGTTTACTGTCTCACCATAAAGTTCATGTTTACTGTCTCACCATAAAATTCATGTTCACTATATCACTGTAAAAACCAGATATAGTCTCACCGTAATGATTCTTTAGGAATTTTATTTACGAATTAAAAACCACATCGTGGTAATTATTCATTTCACCGCTTTATTTTCCCACATTTTTACTTTTGTGACGTTTGGTATTCCTAAATGATAAAATAAATGAAGTATCACTTGTACTTCACTTGAGATCTCCTCTAATCACTCAATTTGTAACCCTTCTTCAACCCTTCAAAAATTCTCTATCAAATCATTGGTGAATGCCCAGGATGAAACATCATTCATCATCAACTCTTGAGAAATGTAGCTTAAAGAAGAAGAAAATCGCACCCAAGCTAGCACCCGAAGGTCCTATAAACCCAAATCTAGTAAACCGAGTTATAGTACTTGAGAAAGAGGCTTGCCCCAAATGGATTCTGTCAAGTAAGTCTTTGGTTCTGAAATTTTTAAAAGATCAAGTCTGGTTAGAGTGGTTTTTGAAGGAAGATAGACCTATATATCCTAAGGTAGTGGCTCAGTTTTATCAATATGTTCAGTTCTCCTTTGTTTCTGAAGATGGGCATGTTGTGAAAATATGGATAAATGGCCAAAAATTCTCATTTTCTTCAAGGTTATGGGATTCATGCCTTAGGATACCTCATAAAGGAATCTGTGAGGACTATCAGAGAGAACCTCCACCTTCTAGTGAGATCTTTGTGTTGGAAGATGCTCTGAAAAACTTAACCAGAAATGGAACCAAGAGAATATCCATTATTGCCGAACTAGATGGAGAATCAAGACTATTGTTTAAGTTTATACAGAACCTAATTAGCCCTAGAAATGGTGATTTTACTATTCTAAAATATCATCATGTGTTTCTGATTCATCTTATGAAAAATGGGCATAAGATCAACCTCTTTAAGTATATCATACACCATATGTGTGAACTGATCAAAGTCACATCCAAGTCAACCTCCTTGTTTGACTCTTGGATTATCTCAGCCATGCTTCATGCCAAAGGTATGGTTGGACCTAATGAGGAATTTATCAAGGATTGTGAGTTTTGAATTTCAAAAGTCACTATCAAGAGGATGAAAATCAATTGGAATCCTTGGAAAAAGGCATGGGTGGAAGAAAATGATAGAATTTATGAAAAATTCAATTTAGTAGAACATCCTTCAAGACCAAGAGATATTTTTGATCATGGTTTGGAACCGGATGAGGTTATTGAGTATTCTGAAGAAGAAGAATAAGAGGCTATTGTGCCTCCTAAGGAAACTATTTCTGATAAAGCAGACATTACTTCTGTCCCCCATGTAGTAAATGAAGAAGAAGTCCCTACTTCTAATGATGTTGTTAATCTGGAAGATCAACTCGAGGTTGAAATAGAATCCATTGTAAATGAAAGTGAAAAGAATTCTGTGGAAGAACCTATAGAAGAAGAATTACCTATTATACAAGAAGCTGACCTTGAAGAACTCCCAGTGGAACAATCTATTACTGAAGTAATCCCTTCGGATGATGAAAGGTTGGAGCTGGTTTGTCAGCTATCTAGGCAAGAAATGGGTGAGGAACTAAGCGGTGAATTTCTGGAATTTGATCAAGACCCTAAGATTATCAGTCCTGATAAAGATGAAATTGTTGATGGGGAGAAACCCCCAAATCTGAAATCTACTGAATCACCAAACCCAATAGTTTCAATCCCTATAGACACTTGGTATAGATTCCCCAGTTTTTATGATGTGGATGCCTCTCATAAAGTTTCAGTAAGATTCCTTGACCTTTATACTATGTTCCAACTAAAAACTATTTCTAATCCTGCCCTTGAGAAGGAACCTGAGCCTGTATCAGTCCCTATTTATGAACCTTCATTAGAACAACCATCCTTGGTGAGTAAAGATGATATGAAAGAATTTGTATCCACCATTTTGTCTTGTGTTGAAAAGTCCTGAATTCCCAACCTTCTCCTGTAACTCATCTAAGTGAGAAAGATTCCTCACTGTTGTTGGAAAAGTTATTTGGAAGATTCAACCCAAAATGCTTTATGAGATTCAGGAAGTTAGAGTTGAAAATAGACTTCTTAGTGATGAAGTGAAGACTCTAAGAGGTATGATTGAAGAAATGTATAAAGAGATGCATTCAAGATCAGATCTTGCTTATCATCCTGTAGAACCTGTTGTTCCTCAAACCCCATAGAATGTTGTGTCACAGATTCAACCTCATTTAGCTTCCTTAGCTAAAAAGGTCACTGAAAGGAACAAACAGATTGTGAAGGAGATGAGAGAGCTTGTTGTTAATATTAACAAGCTCATTGATGAATATAGGAGGTGTCTTCAAAAAGTTCTAAACTAACTAAAATATCTGACCTTAGATATCAAAGATTCTAAGGAATATGGGCAATCATCTCAACCTTCCCTAGATATTGACCTGCTCAGAACCGTGGTCAAAGAAGAACTTCAGACCGTGCTTAGTGGTTTCAATAATGATTCTCTATATGAAGTCATCAAGAATAGTGATAGAGTTCTTGATCTGGTTTAAATCCATTCAAAAATTACTAATTATTATCATCAAAAAATTTCCAAGAATGTGGATTTCTACTTAAACTGAATCTTCTCAAAGACTAACATGACCAATCACTTTAAATATCTTGTAGAAAATATGAGGATTCCTCCTGTTACCCAAGATTTCAAGACCCAATTTTAAAAGCTCACAGAGTTCAATCATCTATTGGATATGTTTATGGAAAAAAAGGATGACTTTGAGAAGGCTATGCAGTATGGTGGAGAGATCATTGTGGATTTTATCAAACTTCTATGGACCTATCTTCTTGTCCAGAGTACAACCATTGTGGCTCATGAAGCTGCACCTATGAGACCTGGTCTACCTACACTCACTTCTTCCCTAGCCTCCACTTCTATGTCAGTCAATCAGGCAGTGAGTCAGATTAGGCCTGTGATCCTTGACAAACAACTATCTCGGTCCTCTACTGCACCTACTCTATCTCCCTCTGTCTTTGAAGTCCTTCCTTTACCTTCTCTATCAACTAGCTCACTCCCTTCTTCTACCTCAACTTCTGCTCTTATGGATTCCTCTTCTGCTGCTATTGCTAAAGGCAAAGAGAAGACTAGTAAGTGAATAAGGATATTGTTTACTCTATTTTGATGGGAATATTTTTTCATTTGTTTTACTATTTTTAATTCCACTCTTTTTATCTAATACATTATTCACTTTTCTTGTCTCTTTTTTATTTCCTTTCCCTCTTACTTTTTGATAATCCCAAAATGGGGAGAAATATATTAGAAATGCATATAGGAGAAATATATAAAAAAATATGGGAGAATTATATAAAAATGTATGGGAGAAATATAAGGAGAAATATAGGATAAGAGAATACTCACTCTATATATGTTATATGCATTCGATCTATGTTGTTAGGAAAAATATACGGTCTAAATATCTATGGTTTATAATCATGAAAAAGGGAAAGATTGTTGGACTCATAATGTATTAATCATGTTTTAATGATCAAAAATCCTATTTAGTTTCTAAACCATGTTAACTCTATGTAATCTATCTCACATCAAATATACAGTATCTTAGTAAAAGCTATCCAACGATCTTAAGGGAAATTCACTTAGTTTGGATACTATATACTATCTTTTGATTCAATTTATAATGATTTCTATAAAAAATGATTAAGTTTAATTCAATTCATGAATATCACTGCTTAAGTCTGAGTACATATATTTTCCTAAGTCTGAGACACCGTGAAGCAGACACGGTGAACAAGACACCATGACCATGAGACACCGTGAACAAGACACCGTGAATATCCAGACACCGTGACATCCAGACACCATGACATCCAAACACTGTGACATCTAGACACCATGACCACAAGACACCGTGACCAATCTAGACACAATGTGAAGGAGACACCGTTTCCATGACTTACTGTGACACCATTTACTAATATTTTTTTCGTCTTTTTATTTGATCTCTAACAGACATATTTGAAGATTTTAATGCACTGAAATAATTAATGTTTCTTTTGTAGACATGTACTTGACAGTACAAGGTACAAGGTGTAGAATACATGAAACCTATTGGATCAAACACATGCACTCTAAGATAAAAGAATAATGCGGCTCACAAACAAAAAAAAGGAGATACATGAGAGAAGTTGCATGATACTAAAAAAGAAAAAAAGATGGTGGGCGTTAGCGCGACAACAGAATACACTTAGAGAATTGTATCATGCAATTTGAATCTGCTTAAGAACACACGAAGCATAATAAAATCCTAGAATCTCAAGAACATCTTCACACTATAAAACACCACGAAGAATACAAGATAGATCTGTCTGACTTGCGACACTCTGTTTTCCATATGAGGGCTTGAGTTCTGCATCTGCCTTATGTCAGAATTCTAGAGCTGCAAAGACTAACACTCAGAGAACTTCTAAAACTATCTCAATATTTCTTCTCTATTTTGTATAATTTATTAACTTTAGAGCAGAGTGTGTATCTTTATTACAACACACTCTATCTCATAAATTAAACTAAATTATATATGATACCCTTACTCAAAAATTCTTTTACTCTTGTGTATACCCATGATAAGTGTGAAAGAGGTCCCTATGTGTCCTGGATGTTTGTACCCACGAAGAACTATAGAAGAGGTCCCTGTGTGGCCTAAACAGTCCTGTGTATTGTTGTTAACCCCAATCTAGGGTGTGGATCAAGTTTATTTATATAAACTTCTTAGTGGTAGGTGATCACCAATTGGAGTGGATTAGGTCTCAACTTGAGACTAAACCACTTGTTTCATATCTTCTGTGCTGATTAATTTAGTCTTCTCTATTTTATGGCTTTATTGTATAATTCAGATATCACTAAATTCACTTTGATAGTTAATCTTGGAATGAAGTTATAATTTTCTTGTCTTAATAGAATAACTTCAAAATGAATATTAATAACTAACATTAATATTAATAAGTACTAATAAATCTTCTAAGAAGTTATTTAAATAGTCAAACCTTTGTAACAATATAACCTCGATTAACTGGGTTATATTGATAATTTTGGGGAAACCTTTTAGAAATACTTTTTAATCAGAAATTTTTATAGTTACTCAATTCACCCCCATCTTGAGTAATATACTCCGACCAATTGTTAATTATTACATATTTAGATAAATGGGTTTTCAAGAAGAATGTAGGTGAAGTATCCCTTATATGAGGGATAAATATCCACAAAGATAGAAAAAGAGGTAACATGGACTATGTAAAAGTACATCTATCGATAAGGTATTGAAAAGATAAATTATGGAATAATCTAAGAGAATATTATTACTAATGTCACATGGAATACATATCTCTTATAATATGTGTCTATAATTATATGTAGTAAGAAAAATCATGAGTGTAATTCCTTGTACTTTGAAAATTAGATCTATAATTTATGCCAAGTTATGTTCTAGACTTGATATTGCTTCTTCTTTTATCATGGTAAAAATATATCAAGAAGATTCAATATAACGTCACCAGACAATAATTAAAACAACTTTTAAGTATTTGTGATATATGAAGGTTATATTTATGGTATATGAGGTATATAGGGAACTAGATATATAGGAATAAATAGATTATAGTTTCAAAAAAGATCATTATAATCTAAAATAAATATTAGGAAATGTGTTCTTCTTCAATTGAGGCATGGTTAGATGGAGAAGTTTAAAAAAATATGTGGTCCATGATTCTATAATAGAATCCAAGCTTATTTTAGCTTTAGATACTACTAAGGAAGTAGTATAAATACAAAATTTTATCTAGGATAAAGGGGTTATGGCTAGTAATAAAAATCCCATCATAGTACATTGTGATAATACTATAATAGTTATTCTATCTAAATAACTTTGTCCACATCAATGGATGAAATATATACTTTAGATATACTATCTATTGGGGAATTTTACTCAAAAAGGTAAATTCATAGTTAGAAGAGTCACCATAAAAGAAAATGTGGAAAATCCATTAACTAAATCCTTATAAAAGAAAAATAATGAATGAAATGTTAGATTTAGTGGGTTAAAAAAGAAATTGAGGGCTTACCTATATTGCAATGCCACCCTGTAATCTTGTATGAAGCCTGAGATTAAACATGGGGGAGGTGAATTTCTATGGAACTATAGAATGACCATATCAGTGTAGAATATTGGGTTATATATTAGGTATAATAATTGGGAACTATAGGAGCATTAATATTTATTTTAAATAGAATATCTTTCCATAAAATTGGGTTTTAAAGAAACTCAGCCTTCGAGCCACCAAAATTAGGCCTTCAAGGCTCTATAATATAGTAGTTTTGGACTGATAGAGTGAAAGATAGTGTAATGAAAGTCATTGGAGAAGTTAGTATAGATATCTTGAGGACCATATATAGAGTGTTAGAGCATTATATGAGATAAATTCTTATATACTACTATATAGGCTAACAACGACATGCCCTAGATGTGATGTTAGAGTGATGAGCTGGAGTGTATGGATGATAGAAAGGTGGGGAGTGGGTTGTTCTAGTGTAGGATCTTTCATCAAATTATCCAAGTCATGAATTACTATAGGACATTGAGTCATATATTCTAGATATTTTTAACCTTGTAAGGGTTCTCTCTCTTCCCATTTAAAAAGTAGTTTTATCTAGAAAATAAAATAAAAACGGTATTGAAGGTGGTTAGAAAATGATTACAGTTGACTATAGTGTAAGTGGAATTCTATTTGAGTAAGTTCCCTAGAATAAACTAATATTTTTTACTTTAAATTAGTATAATTTATTTATTCCTATCACATTGTGATCATTATTCTACATAACATTAATTTGATAATTCTCTTAGAACATGTATCACATCAATGGGTTATATGGTTCTCGAAAATAATGAGAACCTGGAGAAGAAATGAAAATATTGTTAAATAAATATTTTATATGTTATAGATAAATTAATATAATAGGAAATAGATTATGTATTAATATCAGGTTCTAGGTGTATATAAGAATTGATACTCATTCTCATGAAGTTCGTATTTAATGATCTCTAAAAAGGGAGTTAATGAGGACATATCCACCAATTTGAATTCCAAATGTTTTATATATCATTGAATTTTAATATACATAAAAATAATATTTTTATTTTTAGTTAATATCATTATTAATTTTCATCACAAATCATGTACTAGGATGTATGGATGAAAATTGTGATGACATATATTCACGATGAGACAACATACGTTGGTTCTGTCATAAGTGATATGAATGATCCTGAAAGGATTTTTCCATTTTGGGTGAATGAAAGAAGATATTTCTGTCTCATTGATTGAGATTAAATTTTCTAACAAATATATAAATCCCCATGATTTTATAATATATTTTATTTAAATAATTTTTTCGATAGCGTGTGGTATACGAAACGTTAAGCTTAAATGAACCACAACATACTACATAAATATTATTATTTAATTATAATCATTAAGACCTATCCATTAGTTTAGAAAGTATGAATAGGAATAACCATATTATGAAATGAATATATAATTTTCTTTATTAATAAAATTAATAATCAATTATACATTTATCATTAATTGGTTGGAAATTAAGATAAACTCTTTTACAGGTAAATGAAATATCTTCATAATACTTTTTTTATGTTTCCAATGTATTTTTATCTTAATAGGTATCTATTGATAAATAATTCAAATAAAATCATTAAATAATATATATCAAATTTAATTAATTAACATTTAATTAATTATGTTTATTAGGTAAGTAATGAGAATAAAGTCATTTTATGCTTCAAAAATGGGTTTTATTGCATTTATGCACGGATATTATAATTAATTTATGTCACCTTTAGTATTTTTTTAGAAAAATGGATATAATTTTTGAAATAATAATTTTATAATAGTATTATTATGAATTTTTGGGAATTTAGAAAATATTTATTTTTGAGTGAATCGTGAAAAAGTCGATTTTTACAAAACTGTAATTTCTTTTCATTAAATAAAGTAAATTAAGAGTTCCATTATATTTTGGATTTTTTATTAAAGTAATATAGGATACATATTTTTTAAAATTAATCAAAATAATTATGAATGAATCAACATTTTATTGGATTTTGGTATAAGTTCATTTTATGCCTATTTTTTCCCTAAAACCTATTTTTTAGTTGTGTTTTTGACACTTAAATTTAAATTAATTTCCACCACTTCTAAAAATTGAATCTTCAAAAATTTATGACATATTTTTAATTACGTTTTTTAAATTTATTAATAAGTTCAATTTCATTTATCATCATTACAAATAATAACCATGTTAAAAATATGTCACCACAATAAAGGGTAAATCAGGTTAATTAGGAGAAATACATTATGATAAAGGCAAAAAAATTCATCTTAAATATTATTGGATGAGTTATTTTTACCCTTATCAGTTTTTATTTTAAATTGAATAGTTTTTCACTTTACTATGATTATGAACTTTATATTATTTTAAGTTTAAAAAATTACAAAATATCAGTCTCTTTTAATATCTCTAATATATGTTATCATAGGGATAAAGAGAATATATGAATTATTATAAATAGTTAATTTTAATATGAATAAATTAAATTTATTATATTAATTAATTTTAAATTTTTATAGAGGGTATAATTCCTCGAACACATATGCAACCCCGATGAAGCGCTTTTGTAAGAAGAAGAAAAATCAAATAAATGATTTAAAAAAAATGAAAAGTAATATATTTTGAATTAATTATGATGTAACATGAATTTTATGAAAAATTATAACTTATAATTAATTTTTAAATAGTTTATATTGGAATTACATTGTTATCTTGATGCATTTAAATTCAAGATATTTGAATTGCTAAAAAATGACCTTAAATGGTATTTCATGTCTTGAAATAATTTTTAAATCATTATAAAATTATAAAAAATATATCATGAAACAATTTTATGGGAAATTTTATATTATATTATACAAATTTCATGTATATTACAACTTACAATTTTAAATTACTTTCATGACCCTTAAATGTTGAAACTTTGTTACTTCGATTAAGATTAAACATGGTTAACAAGGGGTGTTAAACAAAAAGATAAGGTTTAAAATGAAACAAAATCCTATATAAAATTGATTTATTGATTATATTTTGACCTTATCCTCCTTATAATTTAACATAATGAATTTTGGATCCATTTTACATGAGTTAGACACATGTATATATTAATATTTGAAGTATTTCCAAGTTTTCTACCCGCCTCACTTATAAAAGGGAGCCTTATATCCTCTATTTATTATAATTTTTGAGAACTCTAGATCAAAAAATAGATATAAAAATATATGACTACCAATGATACAAATTTAATAGATTTATTTTTCTCACAAAATAACTAAATAAATAAGTTTTATTGTGTAAAACAAAGGTGGTTTTCCAATGAAGAGGTAAAACTTCTAACTGAGCGTCTTTAGGTTTATTTATTTTTATACCTCCTTTAAACATTATTTAATCATTATTATATAATATCATAATTATAATATATATATTTAATTTTTATTATGTTGATGTAACAACCATTTTTCATCTTCCTTTCAATCCAATGGAAAATGAATTCATCACTCTTGTGTACATGCAGACTACCATCTCCACGTAATGTTGTGTTTCATCTTTATCACCACCTCATATGTATTATTAAAAAGATAGATAAAATAAATATATATGATATTTATGAAACAATAATTCTTTTCTAAATATAAAATATTACTTACCTTCTTACTCTTCTATCTGTTGGAAAATGACAATGTCTCTTGTTGTACTATGGACTACCGCCTCCACAGAGCGATGTGATATGTTTTATTTTATAATCTCACATATTTATTAATAAGGATGAAACTATGGAATAAATATAAAATTTATAACATTATCAAAGTTTTTTAAAAGTAAATTATTATCTACTTTATTAAATTCCCACTCGGTAGAAAAGTAGAAAAGCCACTTGTGTGTACGTGCGGACTACCGCTTCCATGATACAATGTATTTCATTTTTTGTGTCTTCCTTTGAAGGATGGTTATAAAATTTTATTTTTTATATAAAAATTATAATTATTTAATGATTAATATTAAAATTATGATATTTTCATGATCACTTTGACAACATTCAAATTACCAATATCATTTTTGTACTTATTAACCAAATGTACTTAAAACATATAATGTGAAGTTAACCAGTTTAGTAACTAAATAAAACATAGTAAAAAATGACATAAAAGAATAAATGATATTGAAATTAATAATAGAAAAATTATTAATCAATTAAATAACTAATATAATCTTATTATTCAAGATCTAAATAATCTATGATGCTAGATAATATTTAATGTAAATGACTTCTCATATCTATTTCCTTTCATTAAGACTTATGTCATTTTTAGTATATGTTTTATTTTATATGGTGTATGAAATATATTATGGATTTATCTCATCATTAATTTTCTAAAATTAAATTTATTTACAAATCCATTTCAATATCTCTTATTCAACATCCTTTTATTTCAAAAGTTACTAAATCTCTAAGGGATTTTTCTTTAAAATATTATTTTAAATTATTCGATTAAAATATGTTTCCTCCATGTCCATGTTCTTTAAATTAATTTAAGAATATTTTTATTTATACTTAAAATTATATTAAATTTAATTTTAAACTAATTTTAACTTTATTTAAATTTTTTTATAAAGGAATGTTCATAACATTTTTCAAACAGGTCACATTTAAATCTTTTTACTAAAATGGAAAAGAATGTTTCTCTTATAATATACATATTGAACATGTTTTCCCACTATTATAGTAATTATTCATTACAAATATTAATTTACCATATTACATGGTTTTTAAGTATATAATATTCCCACTCTTCTGGAAAATATTCACTTTTAAAAGTTTTAAATGAAAAAGGATATTTCTCTTTATGATATTGTGAAAATGGAAAATGTTTTTCTTTTGGGTTACAATGAATTTTCAAAGTATTTATGATGAAAAAAGGAAATTTTACATTTTATTTATTTATGATATGACACTTTAGCATTATATATGATTATGGGTGAGCTTGATATAGCTCATAATGAAAGGTGATACCAATATATCACTCCAATGTATTGGATAATGATTAGTCTTTGAAGGTGAAAAATGAGGGAGATGACCAGGTATGTTACTCCTATAGAATTAACAGGGAATTATTTATTTTTAAATTGGTTAAACATGAGTTAACACAGCTTATAAATATGATTCTCTAAGATACATATCTTATATTTTTTAAAGGTTTTTATGGAATTTTTTTTATTTCATAAGGTAGGGAATGTTTGTGAACTTTTAATAGTGACATGTTTATTTTTAAAGGAATGCTTTTTCATGAAAATTTCATGATTTTCCTATGCTTAATAATGAGTTTTAATGGTTTTATTTGAGAAAACTTTAATTCTATCATGTATATATATATATTATTTATACTCTCAATGTTTTATTGCTAAAAAGTTAAAGGTTTTCAAGGGTTTTTATATTTCTCACTAGACTAACTAGATTCATTTATTTTTATATCCCTTACAAAGATTTTTTTTAACATAAAAAATTTTAAAATGTTTTTCAAAGGGAGTAAATATTATTAGGAACTATTTTGAAGTCTATATTGGAATAAAGGAAATTTTCTGTGAATAAATAAAGTGTGTCATGAATGAAATAGGAGTGTGAAATTAAGAATCATGTTTTTGTGGAAAAAATGAACACTGTATTTCAGTCTTCCCTCTATAATGCAATTTTTATTACTAATTATCTAAAACTCTAAACCTAAAAGATCATTTGAATGTAATAAAGTGAAACCATTGTTATATATCTTGTAGTTATGGGTGGATTATGATACATGATATTATAGTTGGTATTATAGAAAAGGTTTAGTTAACTTTAGATGTTAGATGATTCATGCAAGAATATTTTAAGAGTTTTAAATACCATCATGGGTTAATAAGTCTAATATTGATCATAAGTTTTAAAACATAGATACCCATTTTAAGTTTTTATATGATGGGAGTACTTCAAAAGACATTTATTTAGTTTTAATATATGTTTGAGGTATATGTAACCCTTAATATTAACTTGTATTATAGGAAAAAGGTTATTTGAGGAATAATGATTTTATATTATGGAAATAATTTAAAAGGAATTAATAACATTTATGATTAATATCATCTATGATGTTGATTTAATTATGGTTAATTGAGATAAAATGGGTTATAAAATTTTGGAGACATTATATGATTAAGGTGAATGAAAGTATTTATGGATAATATGAGTTTTTATTTGAGAAATAAAGATTGAATTATAATTTTGAAGCATATATGATTTTAATATGGCTTCATGGAAATTCATGTTATTTATGAAAAATATTATTAAATTTTATAGATTATGTAATTAGGAAATATAAATGTTTCGCATGTGACTTTAAGAGTTATTAATGTTATTTGGAGATAAATGTTAAGTTTATATTAGAAGAATATGTGATCAAATAATTCTTATATTTGGGATTTAGTTTTTTCTGGTATATTTTGAAGAGTTTTAAGGTTAGTTATTTGTGGAATGATTTAAGTTTAAGTTTGGGTTTTATTATATAGTCTTTGAAGATTAATGTAGTATTTCTTCATATGAAGGTTTATTCATTTTATAAATCAGATTAAATTGTGATAATAATTTTAGTTTGTTATTAAATAATATAAATATAAAAAATAACATTTCATAATTTTTTGGATCCTATGATCAGTTGAAAGTTTATTTTAGTGCTTCATTTAGGAAAAATAAATCATTTATCATTTAGAACATGAGATGATGTGCATGTTCAAAGCTACTCAAAACAAAACCAAAAGATGAAATTTCTTTTATGGATTTGAAGAAACCAAGTGAGTATATATTATCATGATATCTTTATTGATGGTAAAAGAATCATATAAACTCTTTACAAATGATATTGAAATAATTTGTTTTCATTTTAAAATAATTTCAGACGAAATGAAGGTCTCTTCTACCTTTAGGGAAATGAAATTTTAATCCGAATATTCTTCCTTTATGAACTTATTTTATTAAAATTATAAATTTGTTTTAGAATAATTTCCATCCTTTTTGGTGGCTATTTCTCTTCTATGTCCATATTTTCACCTCCTGCCAATTTTCTCCTTATTTGGGAACCTGATTATTTGTTATTCTAGAAATAATTCATATATCCTTTCTCATATTTTCAAAAGGATATTATATTAAACATTTTTTATTATGTTGGTATTCAAATAATAAATCTTTAATATATTAAAAAATCTTTTCCTTTCAGGATTGTAAAATTATATATTTTCGTCCATGGAATTGATGTTAAAAAATGTTTTAAACCCTTTTTATAGGACATGAGATAAAATTTTGAGGATAATTTTTTTAAAGGGGGTAAAATGTAACACCCAAATATTTTATAATTTACTTTATTTAAATAATATATTCGATAGAATGTGGTGCACACAACACAGAACTTAAATGAACGATGATACACTACAAAAATATTATTATTTAATTGTGATTGTTATGAAACAACCATTGGTATGGAATATATGAATAGGAATAATCGTACTATTAAATATATGTATAAATTTTACACTTAATAAAATGTATAATCAATCATACATTGATTACTAATTGGTTAGAAATGAAGATTAAATATTTTGAAAGTAAGATTGATATTTTTCATAAAATTGTTTTTATGTGTCCAAGGTATTTTTATCTTAATAGTTCATTATTTATAAATGATTATAATAAAATAATTAAATTATATATTTAAAATTTAACTAATTAAAATTGAATTAATTATGGTTATTAGGTAATTAATGTGAATAAATTCATTTTATGCTTAAAAAATACATTTTATTTAGAAATGATTTTTATTGAGTTTTATGCAAAAAATATTATAATTAATTTCTTCCAAATTTAGAAATTGCTTTTAAAAAATGGAAATATTTTTTTAAATCATCATTTAATATTTATATGATGAATTTTTGGAATTTTTGTTATGATATTTACTTCTGAGTGAATAAAGAGGAATGCCGATTTTTGAAAAACAAACATTTTTTTTTAAATCAAGTAATTTAAAGGTTAAATTATGTTTGAGATTTTATTTTAAAGTAAATTATATCTATTTTATTAAAAATAATCTAAATAATTCCATATAAATCAATATTATATTGGATTTTTTTATAAGTTCATTTTTATGTTTAAAAACATAATTTCCTAAAAATGGTTTTTCATTCCATTTTGCACACTTATATTAAAATAAATTTCTTCCATTTATAAAAATTGAATATTGAAAAAATGCATTTTATATTTTAATCATGAGTTCAAATTTATTAATAAGGTTAATTAAATTTTTGGTCATTATAAATAGTAACTATGGTAAAAATTTTCTATCATGGTAAAAAGGTAAATCAGGTTAATTAAGGTAAATAATTTGCGATAAGGTCTCAAAATTTCATCTTAAATATTATTGGATAATTTATTTTGGCCCTTATCACCTTATTTTATAAATTTGACAGTTTTTGTTCCACCTGACATTGATTATGACCTCAATATTATTTTAAGTTAAGAAAACTGAGAAAATGTCACTCTATTTCTTTTAATATATATAATATATTTTCATAGGGATAAAAGAATATATAAATGATTCCAAATGGTCAATTTTAATAGGAATAATTTTTTAATAGATAAATGATTTCAAAAAAATTAAGAGTAATATATTTTAAATTAATTATTGTGTAACATGAATTTATTAGATAATAATAATTTATAATTAATGGTTAAATACTTTATATTATTATTCTATAATTATCTTGATGCATTTGAATTCAAGATATTTGAATAGTCCCAAAAATGACCTTAATGCTATTTAATGTTTAAAAATTACTTTAAATCATTATAAAATTTAAAAAATACTATAAGTGTAACATCCCAAACTCGAATGTCACTCAAAAGTTCCCCAAGGCTGGTTGGATACATGGACTCAAGTGCATCTCCTCAAACGCTACTTGTTTTTGACTAGCAACAAGGGCCTTGGGTGTGTCCATGGGGAGACTATGCCCTCGTCAATAGAGTTTAACATAGTAGAAAAACAATAACAGTCAACAAAAAAAGTTGTGTAACAATAATACAGAATATAACTAAGTTAGAAAAAATATAAAAAATTACCAGAAGTAATCTCATATATAAATGATGATGATACGTGTCCTATCTATAAAGTATCCAAAATAGGTAGACATCAATACAATACAATACATGTCTCAAAATACAAAAAAAATATCTCTGAATATCATCATTCTCCTTTGATCAATCCCATGCTCCCCTACTCCTAATCGTGGAACACAGTCAAGCATTGAACTGTCGGTGCTTTCCTCGATCCCTACCTACATCCATAAAGTCTATCAGGTTACCCAATGGTGGTTCAAGCATGGTGTAAAATAAAATCCCAGTAGGTAACCACCCAAAGGCCTATAACAAGTCCTAGCTATGTAATCTAACAATCTAAAGAAGTATTCAATTTATATCATAGTTAAGCAGTAAATAAAAGTAAATTTACCATGGAATAACTATTACAAAGAAAGTGATTCTGAATAAAATCACAAGGATCCCTACTAAATAAGGATCAATACCTTGTAATAAGGAATCTACAAAAAATGAAAAAGTAACTAACATGGCCCTACTATACATCGATACATATCATGTCACGCACAACATTTCCTTATAACTAGATGTTTCAGAACAACCAAGGCTGAGCCATATAATCAAGCATATCACAATTACCATAGCTATTCCATATAATCAGGTGTCATACCATGAAGGGTCGTATCCAAGGTATAGAAGACTGAGGCATCCACATCGATCCCCAAGAGTATCTTGATGAAAAATCAGTAACGACCGTAGTGGAGTCCAAGTATCATCTCAACAGAGCATGTCCAATGTGAGTCTATCAAGTTGGATCCAAGGAGTAGAAATACTCTTGGCATCCTACAGAATCAATATCCAAGGAGCATAAAAGTCCAAGGATTCTTCTACCATAAAACAAGATCCATGGGTGAAGTGACCATGGAATCTAAATGTATCAAGATCCATGGTATACCAACCAAGGCATCCATCACCATTTCAATTCACATCCTATTCCATTCAATAGTTCACATCCAACTCAATTAATGATTATACCCACTCATTTAACTACTGACATTCAAAAGCAACCAATGAGTATACCCACTCACATAACATATCACAATTCATCATTCAAACAATTAAACATTATGTACCACATGTGAAATGAGACAAAACGTCTCCCAATTAAGCAATTCAATTCCATTTAATTATTACCAGGCTTCCACGAACTAGTAAATCTCTAAACACACCCATTGGGTGTCTTAAAAATTGGATAAGGAAAGGTAACACCCCATGGGAGGCCTTGGTTGCAGAAAATACCACCAAATAAGATTAAATGAGCTAAATATAATCCCAAATAGATTTCATTTCATTTAATTCAATTATTCAATTATTCAATTCAATTTTGGGGCCACACCAAAAAGTTTGGTGGGTGGAATAATGATAACTACAATAATAAAATACCAAACCAAATATAAAAAGTATAGACCACAAACCATAGGTTGGCGGTAGAGTTCTCATCGAGTATCAACTTCTGATTTGACTCACATTGGGAGAAAAATGAAGAATAGATGATGAACATGAAATTATGGCATATTAGTTTGGACCTAAATAGTATAGCTGATACTAATAATAATAGGTAATGCCAAGAAAGTAATTGAGAACACACTGATGTGGATCCAATGAGACCAAAAACTCTCAATTCCATGGTCAAATGGAGGAAGGGGATCAAATTCTACCCAAAGTCTCAAAGGTTCTATTCGAAGAAGATACTTTCCAAGGCAGGAGATGAATGAAAAAATTAGGTTGAAATTATAGATTAATTAGGTGATTTTTTTTAAATTTCAACAAAAATAATTTGGTTGTACAATTGTTTTACGCATAGTTGGCCACTCCCAAGTCTATCATGTAAATGGTTGTGCTTCCAAAGAACCCATACTAGAGGTACTAATCGACCTCGGAGAACCTTTCTGCACCTATCAATGATAAGGATCAGATGATCCTAAAAGGAAAAATCCACCTATAACTCAACCTCCTTGGGATGGAAATAACGAGATGGGTCCAAATGATAATGACACAACTAATATACGTGGAATAAATCATTCATGGCTCAGTACCTCTGAGGTAACTACAACCGATAGGATACCGACCTGACTCTACCCAGAATTGCGAGAAACCCGACATATCAGAATGAAAATTTACCCTGTCTCCTAATCTATCTATGTCTTAACCTTGATCAAACACGTAAAAATACTAGATCTAAAACAATTAACTCTAAAATTTGTCTGTGTAAATCATCGCAAGATTTTACCAAGAGTGTGTAGTAGCTATCCACTTCTGAATCAATTAAACCTTCTAAAAAATCTCCTGCATGTGACGTAGTACTATTAAGGATACCTCAATTGACTCTAACTAGTACAAGGGTGACAAACACAGACTAATGTAGAAATCATCATAAGGTTCCATCAATAATATCACATAATATCTATTATTGTTGGGGAACTCAATAAGGGGAATATTCCTCTCTTAGGATCCCCCAAACTCTAGGAAACATGCCCACAACTTGTCCTCAATCACATATATTGTATGATCTAACTAGAAATCATTATGAGGGTGGTATGTTGTGATCAGGAGAACCTATTAACCAAGTGTCCTCTATAAAATATTCTATAAATGAGACATAAACTAGACATACCTATATGAAATGATAGTGAATGGGACTCCATGAAGTCATATTGTCTCATGAATATACAACCATCTAAGATCATCAACACTGAAGGTCTATTTGATTGATAGTAAATGTGAAACCTTTATGAGCATGTCAATAACAACCCACATAACCATGATACCTTGAGGAGACCTCAAAAAATTGATGACAGAATCCATCATGACATCATCTCTTTTCATCTTGGGAATAGGTAACTGCTGTAAAATTATAGTTGGGCACTATTATTCTTCCTTCACCTAATGAAAAGTAGAATACCTCGTAATAATACTAGCTACCTCACATTTCATACTCATCCACCAGTAATGGTGGGATAAATCATGGCACATCTTGATAATTCTTGGATGCACTTCCCAAACTGAGTCCGAAGACTCCCACTTCAGCTCCTAAAGTATTTCCACTAGAACCCAATCATGTACAAGGATATGCAGAATCTCATCCTCACCTACAGTCTATCTAGGATGAGGTTCCTAAAATTCCACAATCTCCCGGAGGACTAGACCCTTTGAATCCAATAGCTATCTCATCCCCACTCTATACAACATGGTAGAGGTCATAGCTAAGGATGAAAGAAAAGTTTTCCCCTAACCATACTTCACCTCTAAGTGTATATCATAGAACAAAGTTGTAAGCTTACACTCAATACTAGCATGTTTTACTACCTATATTTGAGTCCTCCTTCTTAGTGCATTGTCCATTGAATTGTGTTTACCAGGCTTGTAGGAAAGCTCTAAATTAAAATAATCTAGGTACTCAAACCACCTTCACTACCTCCAATTCAGATCATGATTTGTAAATATATACTTGAGGATTTTGGGGTCTGTGTACACCAAAAAATGATTTCATAGTAAATAGTATCTCCAACAATGCACAACATGAACGACTGTGGCTAATTTTAGATTATGCATAGGGTAGTTCCTCTTATGTGGCCTCAACTTCCAATACCTATACTCCACAAATCTATCACCTATATCATAACTGCTCAAAGCCTGATACTTGATGAATCACAATACATTGTTTAGTTCATACCCTACTCTAGCATTATCAGGACCAGTGCTAATGTAAATATCCCTTTCAACTCATGAAATGCTATCTCATAGATATCAAACCATAAAAACATCATTCCCTTCTTAGTAAAGTATTACAACAACATTGACATGTGCGATATGTCATGTATGAAATTCTTGTAATATCCAACTATCCCCAAGAAACTCTGTATATCAAAGATGTTATTGGTATACTCCTTGAAAATTATAGCTCTCACCTTCTTCAGGTATACTCATACTCCTATCTCTAATATAATATGACCTAGGAAGTGAATTTTATCCATGGAGAGGTGAAAATTTATGATCCTAGCATATAAATGATTCTATATCACTATATCTTATAAAATTTCAAGTTGTTTGTCACAGTCATGTTGATTATTATAATTCAATAAGATACCATCAACAAAACCACCACAAACAAATCCAAATAAGGATGGAAGTCTTGGTTCATCTATTCCCTGAAAACTATTGGCGCATCCATGAGACTGAATGACATAACCAGATACTCATATAGACTATAAATGTTAAGAAAATCTATATACAGTATGTCTATAGATCGAACATGTACCCGGTGATATCCCAAACTCAAATAAATTTTCAAGAACACTTGACCTCCTCAAAGTTGATCAAAAATATCTTCTATCCACAAAAAGGGATATCCGTTCTTAAACGTCAGCAGGTTCAACTTTCAATAAGCCACTCATATTCTAAGGTTACGATCCCCATTTTTCTCAAAAAGAACTGGAGAACACCATAGAGAAGTAATGGGTCAAATAAACCCCTTTTACTCCAAATATTTTTCATTCATGTTGATCTATTTCAATTCCATCATAGCTATCCTGTAAGGAGGAATGGATATCGCTGCAGCTCTTGGCACTAGCTCGATAGAGAACTAAAACTATTTATCAGGAGGCAAACCAGAAAATTCATCTTGGAAAATGCCCCTAAAATGATCAAACACTAGAGGCAATTTCTCCTAATATTCTCCCTAGTTATCTAGATACAAACTAACAATTGGGGCAGTCATCCCACAAAGCCCATGATGCTATGGTCCAAATCGTCTTGTCTGGACATCCCATTCATGCTTGTGTGTATAAAATGTTCCCTTTGAAGTTTGAAATTCACCATACAGTTATAGAAATAAACATAGTCTTAATAAGAAACTATCCAATTCATTATAAGTATTACATCAACCCAGTAATCTCGAGAAAAAATAGATTTCAGATGAAGTGACACCAACCAACATCAAGGGGGAACTCCCCACATTTGAGTACATCCTCCGTCCTAATTCCCAACTGAGTATCAAGTGTCACAACACCCTTATAAAACTTAAAAACATTCCCAAGGATTTATATTAAAGGTAAAAATATGAAACGATGCAATGCACCTGTATAAAAAAGAGAAGATGCAATAGTAGTGGCTACTAGGATCATACCTCCTACCATAGATGGTCCAAAACCCTATTCCTAGGGTTTAGGATATACAAAATAGATATGGCTTGAACCATGTCCATGTGAAAAAACCTAACTTCTTGGATTAATCTCACTCTGTTGTCTTAGTACGAATGATTCCTTTAAGCCTCAACCATGACCAACACCCCCTCATCCTGATCAATCATTACTTCTCCATCTCCCTACCTGATGTGGGTCGATGAAACCTGCTCCTAAAAATGGTGTCGTAGATGACCCTATACCACTCACTATAAGAGTAAATGTCTTGTAGAAACATTTCACATGGCCCATCCTTCCTAATTTTGATACTTTTCTAGGTCATCATCACACTGATTTCTCATATGACCCCATCTTCTACACTGATTATTGAAAACTGCACTACCAACACTATTAGCCCAGCTAGTACTCATCTCATGGGAAGCCTCAAAACATCGCTTCCTACCTGAAGATGTTGAGCCACTAGGTTGAGATAAAAAAATTGTTCTATTCTGCACCCCAATATTCCATTAGGTTCTGCTATGTAATTAGTTCATGATTCACCATCTCAGTAATATAGGTCAATCTAAACACACTATCATGAGATCGGATGGTATGTTGGAGACCTTACTTGAAGTTTCACACCCTTGAAAACTCATCATCAAGGTAAGTCAGTGCACTATAGCTCTATAAAGCATTTTGAGTACTCCATAACTGTTATAAAACTCTACTACAAATGCATGAACTCACTATAACACTTTTCCCTTAGAGTCTCAAAAAAAATTATTCATAAAATCTGGTTTAAAAATCCCATCAAACCATATCCCACTGTACATCATCCTGGTTCAAAACAACCCACCTGTGCTTTGACGCTCCCCAAGGTATATAGGTTGTGAGATTAAATCTCCTTTCAAGAGGTAACTCTAGATGATAAAATATCGATAACATAATATCAAACCAAAACTCAATAGACTATGATTTTCCATCCCCCAAAAATCTGAGAGGATGCCACTACTAAAACACACGTGTCAGCTCAGCCATAGACAAGGCGAGCTACAGTGCTCCCAGAAAAGTATGAATGAAGAGATAAAACCCCTCATGGAACTTTTCCTCAACACCTGTGTTCATTAATATGACTAGTTCCATAACTATAACTAAATGAGGATCCACCAGTATCCTATGGTCCACCTCCTCTAGAGCATTGTCGTCCCCAACCTCCTAGAATATTACTGGAGGTCTTTGTGGTGGAATGACTCTACAATGCCAAACACATGCCTCAGAAAAAATATGTATGAAATTTTGAAGCTCAAAAGATTATGAATGGTCAAAAAAATCCTATAAATAGGTCATACCATAGAACCAACTCCTAAATCCTGGACTGCAAAAAAGAAATAGTCAAAAAATTTAATAGATACACTGCCTCTTTCCCACTCAAAAGTCGGGTCTAGGATAAGTTCTATATTTATCCTTTCAATTTCTATTTTATTTATATACTTTTTTAACATGCATATCATAGTTCACTTTTTTAAGTGGTTGAACCAAATGGTTCACTATTACTGATCCATAAGGTCCCATACTCCTTATAAACCAGAATATGAAATCCACCTAATCCACACCAAAACACATTCCATCCCATGAGAGTCACAGTCCATGACTCAACATGCCCCTACTGGCTTCTCAGTGTGTCTTTTATAGCTCAATTAAGAGAACACTACTTATGATATGATAGAAACTCTAAGTACCAACCATGTTTGTCAATTGACCACATAGAAGTTTATCACAACAACATATATATCAATCAGGGCACACAGTACACTGTTATACAGTCAAAAAATGTACCCTATATGGCATTGCATAATGCATGGAATTTGAATTCTATAAAGTGACTAAAATTATTCATGAGATAGAATAACCTCCTTTAATTATGTTGAAACACAATAGAACACAAAATCAAATTAATAATAACATCACAATTCAAGTGCATCACCCAATAATGGAATAAAATTAACTGTAATAGCCAACATTTAGAAAATACCAATTTCCATTTGAGACAACTTGGATTTTTTCTACATGTGGGTAAGCTATGCCCAAGAAAAAATCTTTACCAAACTCAAATACATTCCAATACCTATCTTTTATCACTAAATAATAAACCATAAAAAGAAAATTTTCTCTCATACAACTTTGTAACGTACCAAACATGGATCTCACTCAATAGTTCCCTGAGCCTAGTTGGGCACATGGTCTCAAGCGCATATCCCTGAATTCCATAGGGTTAAGAATAGAAAATAGGGCCTTGATTGTGTCTGTAGGGAGACTATTACCTCATTTACAGAGTGTAACATAGTGGAATAACAATAAAAATCAATAGCGAATGTAGTGTAATAATCATACTGAAGATAAAGAAATAAGACATGAATATATAAACAATACCAAAAGTAATATAATATACAAATAATGATAATACATGTGATGTCTACAAAGCATCCAAAATAGGTAGACAATAGTAAAACAGAATACATGTCTCAAAATATCAAAAATACCATAAGTTGATATCTCTAAATAACATCATGTTCCTTAGCTCAGTCCCATGCTACCCTGATCCAAATCATGTCACAAATCCAAGCAACAAACTGTGGGAACATTCCCATGCCCCTACCCATATCCATAAAGTCTCTCTTGGTACCCAACGACAGCTCAAATAGGGGGTGAGAGACTATCCCATAAGGTAACCACCCAAAGATCCATTAAAAGTCATTGTTGTGAAATATAACAAGGTAAAGTAGAATGCAATTTATATCAAATGTAATGAGTAAATAAAATTAAAGTTCCTATGGCATAAATAATACAAAGTAAGTGATACTAAATAACCTAGAAAGGCTCCCTATAAAACAAGGTTAAAGATCCTATAACAAGGTAGCTACAAAAAATATAGAAATAACTAACTTTTCCTCACCATACATACATACATATCATGTCACCCATGACCTTGTCATATAACCATAATTGTTAGAACAACCATGGATGAGGCGTATAATCGAGCATATAATAATTATCACATTCATTCCATATAATCAAGTGTCAGACTATGAAGGGATAGATCCAAGGTATAGAATACAAAGGAATCCTTGTCGAGTCCTAGAAGAATCTAGATAGAAACTCAATAATGGAATTGGTGGAGTCCAAGGATAATCTCAATAGAGAATGTCCAATGCGAGTCCAACAAGCTGAAACAAAGGGGTAGAAATTCCCTTGGATTCTTACTGAATCAATATCCAAGGAACATATAGGTCCAAGGCATCTTATACCAGAAAATAAGATCCATGGGTGAAGCAACCATGGATTCTAAAAGGAATCAATATCCATGGTATACCAAAAAAGTCATCCACTACCTTTTCAACTCATATCCCATTCCATTCAACAATTACCATACAATTAAATCAATGAATATACCCACTCATTCAACCATTTACATTAAAAATAAACCAATAATTATACCCACTCTCATAACTTATCACAATTCATCATTCAAATGATTCAACATTATGTAAAACATGGAAAAAGAGTTAGAACATCTCATAATCAAGTAGTTCATTTCCATTTAATTATTATTGGGCTTCCACTAACTAGGAAAGCACTAAATACACTCATTGGGTGGACTGGTGGGTGGAAAAGGTAAGGGCACACACCATGGTTGGACTTGGTTGAAACATTTACCAATAAATAATCTCAAAGGAACTAAAGGGAATCCTCAATAGATTCCATTTCATTTAATTCAATTATTTAATTCAATTTCAGGGCTGCACTAGAATGTTCACTGGGTTGCATAATGACAACTAGCTTAATAAAGATCCAAACCAAATGGAAACTGTATTGAACACCTACCATAGGTTGGTAGAAGAGTTCTCATCTAGTATACACTCTTGATTCAACTCATATCTAGAGAAAAATGAAGAAAATATGGAGATCATGAAAATAGGGAATATTAGCTTGCACCTAAATAGTGCAGCTGATACCAAGAAGAATGAGGAATGATATAAAATAAATTGAGAACTCACTTATACAGATCCAACGACACTGACAAGGATCTATTACAAGATCATATGTAGGAAGGGGATCAAATTATACTCAAAGGATCAAAGGAGATCTCCCAAGCAGTCATTGTCTAACATAAGAGAATAAGGAAAAAATTTGGTTGAAATAATAGATTAATTAGTGGAAAAGATGGTAATTTCACAAAAAAAATCCCTAGGACACACAGTTTATCCACATGGTTGGCCAAAACCTGCACTAACCGAGTGACCGCTACTATAGGGATGGACAGTCAAAATGTTTTTTACATAATGTTTGGCTAACTGTGCACAGACCGTGTCTCATCCCACTATAAAAAACTATAGAGGGTACCATATAGGCATACACCTCATATTACATGGTTTATCAAACCATGTGGGCCACCCTACACTCTTCCTAGACTTGAATGGTTTTATATAACAATGTGACATATGCCACAAATTTTCTAATAACTATGAAATAGTCTTTATTATCCCTAAAAGTTCAATTTCAGGATCCAAACAAGCCCCATATACCTCTAATACACCCTTGAGCTAATAGGGTATTCACATTTGGCCATAAATAAGCATTTAAAACAAAAAATAAAGGATCTGTAACTCATAAAAAAACCAGGTAATTACATTATGTTTTTGGTAAATTGATGATAATACCATTAAGGGTTCATATATGTTCCACTTATCATTTTTAAAATTACTTTCATGACCCTTAAAGAGTGAAAACATTGTTACTTAAGTTAATGTTAAATAGGGTAAGAAAGGGGGGTTAAACCAAAAGATAAGGTTTAAAATGAAAAATATATAAGTATAAAATTTATTTTTTTATATTTTGATATTATAATGTAATCCATTTTGGGTATGTTTGACATGATTTAGATACATATTATATATTAATATCTTAAGCATTTGCAAGTTTTCCACCCACCTCACTTATAAAAGAGAGCATCCTCTCCTCTCTTCCTCACACCTTTTGATCACTCTATCTTGGTCAATTCATACCAAAATATCTCCTAATAAACCATACCAATGTTCTATAGTAAATTTTCTCACCAAAAGACCAAACCTTGAAGGCCTAAGGTTTAAGCCAAATGAGGTTTTACAAAGAAGAGTTGTAACCTTTAATCAAGTGTTTTAGTGTTTATTTATTTTTCTATATCCCTAAAATATTATTTAACCATGATGATATAATAAAATAATTCTTCTAAATATAAATAAATTTTATTATGTTTATAGAACAACATTTTTTATCTTCTTTTCCAACTAATGTCAAATGAAATCCGCGCTCATCCATACATATGCACCACTGTCTCCACAATGTGATGTCTTTCGTTTTTCATCACTACCTCATATGGATGGTTAAAACAATGGGTAAAATTAATATATATTTCA
This sequence comes from Viscum album, assembly GCA_963277665.1. Taxonomy (NCBI): domain Eukaryota; kingdom Viridiplantae; phylum Streptophyta; class Magnoliopsida; order Santalales; family Viscaceae; genus Viscum; species Viscum album. Next base: position 424,097,029 of record OY728158.1, on the reverse strand, counting down.
TTTATGAAATAATTTTTCTTTTTTAAATATAAAATATCACTAACATTATAACCCTTCCATCTGTTGGAAAATAATAACATCCCTTATGTGTATGTGTGGACTACCACCACGACGAAGTGATGTGATTCATTTTACATTACTGAATAACATGGATGGTAATTAGTATGAAATTAATGAATAAATATCACAAATATAAAATTATTAATAATGCATAAAAGTAAAATGTTATATACTTTATTACTTTTCCACATAATAGAAAAGTGGAAATGTCGCTCACGTGTTCGTGCAGACTATCTCCTCCACGATATGATGTATTTAAATTTTCATGTATGCCTTTCCTGGATGGTTATAAAACTATATTCAATGTATGAAAATTAAAATTATTTCATTATTAATATTTTTTGATGATATGACCATGATCACATTGACCACAATCAAGCAATCAAAGTCATTTTTGACTTATAAACCAAATGTCCTCAAAACATCCATTGTGATGTTAAAAATTTTAGTAACAAAATAAAACATGGTAAAATTTCAATAAAGGGAATAATCATAATGTAATTAATATGAAAATGGTTCTTAATTATGTAAATAAATAATATAAAATTATTATTCTATAGCTAAAGAGTGTACGACACTAGACAGTATTTAAGGTATGGGATTTATCATCCCAATTTCATTTCATTGAGACTTATTCCATTTTTACCAAGTGTTTTTTATGAATTTTATGAACTAACCTATGTGTCTATTTAATAATTAATTTAATAAAATCCAATTTGTTTAATAATCCATTTCAATCTCTCTTTTTTAGCTTCCTTTTGTTTCAAAAGTTATACAAGCTATAAGGGATTTTTATTTGAAACCTTATTTTAAAGTTTTACTTTGAAATACTTTTTCCCATATTCTTGTAATTTAGAATATTTAAAAAATATTATTATTTACAATTAAAAGAATATTAAATTTAATTTTCAACTACTTTTTAATTTCTTTACAATGGTTTAAAAAGTAATTTTTTAACATTTTCTATGCATTTCATTTTTGAGTCACTTTACCAAAGTGAAAAGGGAATGTTTTTTTAACATATAAAACTTGACTAATTTTACTATAGTCATAGAAATTGTTCATTTTTAATATTTATTCACTTGTTAAATTTTTTTTTCAAATTATATCCTATTCCATCACTTTTAATAATTTTTCATTTCTAAAAGTTTTTAATGAAAAATATTATTTCTCTATATAATTACGTGAAAATGGAAAAATGTTTTCCTTATGGGTTATAAGAAATTTTTAAAGGTTGTAATGTTGAAAAAGTTTAAGGTTACAAATGTTTGGTTCATGATTAGGTACTTGAGAATTATAGATAATGACGATTGATCCTGATATATCTCATGAAAAATATGTGAGCCTGATATAGATCTCTATTTCATTGGGTAATGATAAGTATTAAAAGGTGAAAAACAAAGGAGATAACTATGAAGGTTACTCCTATGGAATTAAATAGGAATCTGTTATTTTGAAACTGTTTAAACATAAGTGAACATGAATTTTGAATATAATTCTCCAAGATACCAATATTATGATTGCTAAAGGGTTTTATGGAAATATTTTGATTTCAAAAGGTAATTAAAGTTTGTGAATTCACTAATTTGAGGTGTCTTACAACATGGTGTGTTTTCCATTCTATTTTCAAAGAGGTTCTATAATTTTTCCCTAATAGTACAATATAAATAATATATTCAAGAATTATGAACATTTTAATGGTTATGAGGTCTGAGAATTTACTAGATAACTTACATATTTCTATGATCATATCTAAGTTCTCACTTATTTTCCCTCTAATTTGTGGTTTGGAGCTCAATATCTTTTAATTATTGAATTCTTGTTGATTTCAATGTTCCCTACTAGATATGTATATACTCACCCCTACATGGTATCTTCCCAAACATATTGTCTATTTTGTAAATGATAGGATATTCAACATATATTTTAGAGAAGCTAGTATGTGTAGTGCATATTGGTGCTTGGTGGTTGTCGTAGCAAGATAATAGTTGACTTTAGTGACTGTGTATTGGGAAAATATTCTCTCTTGTTGTTAGGTTGGAACTACTTTCTAGTTTTTGCATCTGTATTTTTACCTATCTACTTTGGTTATGAGTTTTTTCACTCTTTTGTAGGATGTTAGAGGTTGTGCATGCATTTATTATCTAGTTTCTGTTATTATGAATTTTTCTTCTATGGGTATAGAGATACATGTGCATGTATGTAGGTGCATTATGTTAAGACCTCCCATGTGTGTGATATAGCTACTTAGTGAAAGTTTATATTCCCAAGCCTATTAGAGGTAGTATTAGGGAGATATACTTATTTTCCCACTTGATAGGTAGGACCCGGTGGGTTGGGTCATGTCATGGGCATAATATCTATATAATTAAAATAATTTAAAAAAATTAAAAATTGTATCACACAAATTAACACAAGACAAAAACCCAATGTTTTAGTTTATTTAGTAATTATCTACATGATAATCTTATTTTATAAGATGTTTTTATAAATTACCATTAATAGTCTTCTAATGTGATACCCTTTTAGACACAACATGAATTAACAATTCTTCATAACCTAGGGAATGGAAACATAATAAAGGGGTGAGTTCAGATGCTCATTAAGGGTAAAAATAAGAGATAAAAACTAAGGATCATAAGTGAGCATAATATGATAATATGGGTATGAGATAATAATCAAATAGTGTGTAAAAAACATAAAATAATAATAACCAATAAAATATAGATCATAAATAATGATTCATGGAATATGGATTCTGGTATAACATAAGACATGAATAATAGGGGTGTGTAAACATGAGTCAATAATCATAAGCCATGAAAACAAAACATAGGATTAAGAACATGGAAGAAGAGCGTTTAATGAACATAAGAATAGAAAATAATTTCCTTTTTTTAAGTCTCACTTCCATAACCATCATCAGATTATTGAGAACTTCCCTTGGTGGATTGGGTTCACTCCCTTTTCTCATTAAACATTAGTGGATTGGGTTCACCCCCAGTCCATTTCATATAATCTAATGAGATATAAATCTTTATACAATGTATTTTAGGAATATATAATTCCATTCCCACCCATTACATAATGAAAACCATATATATATGTGTTCCACATGAACATTAAAACCTTTATAATTCAATCATAGCTTAGTTAACCCATTGGAGTAAAATTAGTTTATCAAAACTTCTACAAAACATGATAATAATATTTACCGAGTAAGAAAGTAGATGGTATCATTAGAAAATATCATCATTAAATCATAGGAAACATTAAACTATGTTGAAATATATTAAAAATAATTTAAAAACATGAGAAAATCTCTTTTAAAAAATAATAATAAATATCCTTTTATTTTGATAAATTTTATTTCAAAAGAAAATATTTTATTAAAAAATAGAAATAGTAATTATTTTGTAAAATAATTAAAACATTAAAATGATTCTTCTTAAATAAAAATTAGTAATACATTATAAAAAATTGTTTATATGGAAATTTTTAAAAAAGATAAATCGATTCATGCTTTTGTATGGAGAGTTAATGTTAAAAAATGGCCTATGTGAAAAGATTTAAAAATATTCATTATAAATTTTGAAAACAGAAATTAAAAGATAATATAAAATTACCTTAATAAATCATATAATTATAGATAAATAAATTCTTAAAAAATATAAGGAATATGAACATAGAGGATTGAGATCCTTGATTGACAAGAAGAGATAAGGTTGATTCCACTTATAAGAATCTTTTCAGTTGATTTGTGAACGAAAGCGAAGTTAAATTGTAATAATAAATGTTAAAACTAAAATTAAACTTATGATAAGAAAATATATTTTGTTTTATATAGATATAAATTTTTTCCCTAATGTAAATTTTACATAAACAACCTCAATTCCAAAGTGAGATTGGAAAATAAACCCTTACTTCAGTCTTCCACTTGGTAAGACACATTCTAACTCCAAGTATAATAAATTTAGGTTTGTTTTTATTATTCATAAGAACCTTATCAATATTTATACTACTTAATAACATTAAACTATTATTCCTTACAACCTATATATTAATTTTTTATATTTAAAATTATTATTTAGGTGGTAACTGTTTTGCGTTCCACACATGCTTTGGTTTGAGTTTCCATTATTTTCACCTTGTTCATGGGTTAATCACCTAAAGATTGTTAATTAAGATTTATTATATGTTTTTTATATAGTTTTTGAGTCCTATATTCATTTCATGGAACTTATGGTGCTGATTCACATGGAACTCTTAAAAGTCCCTATATTTGTGAATTCCAATTCAATACAATGAATTGATTTTTAATGAATATACTTATATATATTTTACCATAATAAAATTATAGAAACATTTTAAATTTATAATTATTAAATATTATTACTAATATTTTTTTATTAGTCATTCATGATGTAAACATTATAACATTGTTCATGTAGGTGGTAAAACAAACTAAAATAAGTACACATTATAACGATTAAATGAGTAATAATATGTTATTGTATAATAATAATATCACTTTTATAGATTATTAATGGTTCTTAAAACATTTTATTAAAATGATAAATCAAATTAAATAATATTTTGATTATGAATATATAACATAACTATTTAGGAGAAGATATAAATTAATGCTTAAAGAGAAGATAACAGTTACCTGAAGACTTGAATCCCCTCTTAGAGAGCTTCTTGGAAATGAGAGATTTGGGACTTATTATTATGGCTATACATTCCCCAAATTGAAATTGGATTCTTATAGAGATAATTTGGGAGGGTATTCAATTTAAATTTTAAGGAAAATCGTTCTTTGATATGGGAAGATAAGGGGTCTTTTTATAGACCAGAAGGGGTGATATTTTTATAAATACTTATTTTCTAATATAATAGGCTTGCCATATTGAAGGGATATGGATCCAAAATTAATAATTAGTGAATATGTGATATAGGGAGGTAAAATATTCCCACATAAACCCATTAATATATAAGGTTTTAGGATATTTTATGACCTTATTTCTTAATTTAACCCTTTTATTTTATTTGAGCATTTACCGTGATGACTAAGTTTTACCATGGTAACTTATTTTTTATGGAGAAAAATTAAAATAACATATAAAATAATTTTAATATTATTATTATAAATTTAAATCCATTTTATTTTATTTGATTTCTAAAATTGATAAAAATTAATTATAAAATTATAAATGTATAGCACATCGAAACAATTTTTAGAAAAAAAATATTTTTATGCCCAAAAATAGATATGTTCTTATTCCTTATCAAATAAAAATAATTTGTTGAATAATTATTTATTTAATTATATATATAAATAATTAATTTCCTTAATATCATTATTCAATAGTGGTCAATTAAATTATTAACACAAAATACCAAAAAATAATGAAAAACAATTCTTTAAAATTTTTCCCCTTTCAACATTAAATGAATTTTATTGCATTATATTTTGTATATTCTAACTTGTAATTTTTTTTGCAATACATAAGTATTATAATATTTATTTAATCACATCAAATAATTTTATTAAAATAACATATAATAGATAAAAATACCTATTTTTATAATAAAATATTCCAAACAATTATTAACATTTTATTTCTTTCCAATATTGTGAATTTAATAATTTCTAAATTTTTACCAATAATTACCCCACTTCAATGTACCTATTGGGTATAGGTATATCTATGGACCATATATCCAATGGATATATATCCAATAGTATTATGTCCAATGACCATATATATAACATACATATTATATTTCTATATGTAGCCTTGCATACATATCTAAAATAATTCATCCTATTCATTTACTTCATTCTAAAAATGCCTATTGTATTTATAATAGTTTTCCTTATTTACATTGTTAAAATTTGAGGTATGATCTTCAATGAAATGTATGGGGATGTGAATTTCAAATTTGCGATTATTTTATTTACTTTTGGTTTTATCTATATTCTAATTTTCGTTATGATGTTTCATATTGTTTTCTCATAATGTATTAATATTTATCCCACATTGTAATATTCTATATCAGTAAAATGTATCACAATTTGTTTTGGTTCAATTTTGTGTGTAAAAAATATATTCCGGATAATATTATTTAAATTTAAATCCATACTAAAATATTAGAGTGTTACAAATTACATAAAGATGTAATGAGTATAACAAACCATTAAAAATGCAACAAACATAAGAAATCTATTATGGTATATCGTATGACATATGATGTAATTTATCTCTATTAATGGTATTTTAATATTTTTAAAATATTTTGATAATTCACAAAATTTATTATGTTTTACAAAAGGTAATCTCTAATTTATAATTCTTTCATGTTTAATGTATATATTCATGAAGTGTAATGAAAATTGACCACACAAAGTAAGACTTTGAGTTATCCATAATCAATGGTCCTCATAGAGTATTATAGGTTGCAATGATATGTAAATATTATCATGAGTTGGGTTTCATATAGAGATATGAGATTCACTCATAAGGTATAAAAAGAATTTTTATGCTAGATGACCTACTACGTATACCACATAGAATTTAATATACTATAATTTTGGTTTACTATGGGTGAATGTTACATATATAATCCCCATACATGATGCTAGAAATATACATCAATCAATAACTTTCATAATCAGGGAGTGGTTGAACATGTTGTTGATAATCACATCTATTGAGGTATAGCCAAGATGGGATTTTCGGTCCCAAATGAAAATTATGACATCTGATGCCTTGATTGAGAATGATTTCAGAAGTGTATAACCATAAATAGATGAATGGAATGTGATGTTCTTATCTATTTGGGTATGTGTAAAGTGTTGTGATTATCTACATGGGTGAATGACATATGACGTGTTCATCCATCTGGTCAGTCTATACTCAAATAATAAAGAATATATGATTATGATATACATGATTGACATACTAATTATCTCATTGTAACTTGATGTCTTGGAAAAATAGATTATATAATTACACAAACTTTTTTATGAAAAATATGGTGGTAATAGGTATGGAAATACATATGTTTTCAAGAGATCACAATACATCAATTTATAGATTATGTAGAATTTATGTTTTGTTAAAGTTCTATCTTTGATTATAATTATGGATTGGGGAATTCATAATTCTCATCAAATTTACATAGGACAGTGGGGACACACTTGGTAGTTGTATGAATGAGGATTAAGTTTTGGTATAAAGTTATTATATTATTTTTACATATAAAATAGTGTTTCCATAAAAATTATAATTTTAATATAAATTTAACAAAACCTCAAGGATTTTTGGAAATATTACATGATGGAGGTTTTGTAGGGGGATCAAGGTATCATTTTAGGGTAAGAAGTTGGGTGTTGAGACATATGTACCTCTACGGATGCCCCTAAGTACTTGGTGGACTAGTACTAGGTATCCAATGTGTGAGGTAGTGGATGCAATGCCTCAAAGTGGGTAACTAAGTGGTTAGTGACCCTTGGGAGGGTACCCATTTCTCACTAAGTACCTAGTATTTGACCTTTGAGTACCTAACAATTTCTTGGTTGTCTTTTAAAGTTAATTATTTTATTGATTGATTGATTTAATTTTATTAAAAAGTGACATGCCTCTCATTTTATTCAGCATAAAAAATCATGCCTAACTTCCCTTTCCCCTTCGGTTCTTCTTCCTATAAGGATGGAAACATATTATTCCTCATTGTTTTTAGATCTAATATACTATAAGAGTTGGGTACCAATAAGGAAATTACTCCTGTTCCTTATATACTTTGTTTCCATCTTGATTCTTTGTGTATTGCAAGTGATTTTTAATACTAGGTATTTTCTAAATTTCTTGATTCCATCAATTCAAGTCATAAATTGCAAGTGATCATTGAAGAGAATGACATAGTTACACCTAGGTAGGTGGTTATTTTCTTTCTCATTGGTTTTTAAACTATTTTCATACGTCTTATAAAATTTTAGAAATGCGACTTTTTATGCATTCCCTATAACTAAATTAAATCAATTTCTATGTTTTCTTATGGATTAATTAGAACTTAATATGTAGTGAGTGGCCCATTTGAGGTGGGTGTTGAAACTATTAGTCCCCAATAACCTATTCCCCTATGATATATGTTATGAAACTACAAATTAGGTCTTAGGATGTGTGTCTATTACTGGGAATCGACTCTATGTGCCAAGTGTAGATCCTTAGAGTCCTCCTTAGCATGAAATTTATTTAAAAACGTGATAGGATAGTGGATAGATATCCTAGACATGGGAAATTGAGTTTTTTAGAATTAATTGAACTATCCTTGGTGTGATAGTTGATTATAAATGGTTTAAATTGATCAAAAATGATTTATTTATCACTTTTATAGATTATTAATATATGATGGTAACCCATACACCAAGATTTAATTGGATGTGAACTAAAAAATATGTATATAATGAATATTAATTAAGAATAAATTGTCTACAAATTCATCTTTAAGCCTCAACCCAAGACAATTTTTAACTAAACATAGGATGACTACATGAAATGAAACCCAAGTATTCATTCATCTTCCATCTCCCTCTCTTATAGATTTCATCATTACTAATTCATTATGAATGTATTAAACAATTCATGGACATCAATTAAATAGGTTTAATGGATTCAACAGTAGGATTTAATTAATTCTATGCATTATATATCATCGATATGTTCTCTATTTATGATGAGAATCAAGCAATACATATATAAATGGAATTTATTCCCATGTTGTAGGCATAGTGAATGTTGTTGAAGATTATTAGTTTCATGAACATCCTTCCATAAATTTTTTATTCCAGAATCTTTGTTCATTATTCATTAATGAATTCACTTTCAACTATGGATTTAGATATCTGATGTTCATTTCTCCTATGATCATAATCAAAGTATACCTCATCAATGAAACATATAGAGGCTATCATGCTATTATTATAGGTATGTTATGTTTTTTTTGTGTTTTTCATCTTTATACATGTTTTCTCCTATCATGGTTGATTAGACTATTTATTTGGGTTTTCTTTCACTACATAGGATCATATGATGATCCTTGATACCCTTATATGGTATTAGTTCCATTATCCTAATTAAATCAATTTGTATGTTTCACTATAAAATGAAGAACTCATTTTATGCCTCATTACTAGTTTGGATTCATTTGCTGTTGCATTTTGTGATAACATAAAAATGGATTCTCCAAATCTATCCATGGAATTTCATTAAGGTGTAATTATGATCAAGGGGGTGAATCATAACAAGTGTTATTAGATAACACTTCTTGGGTTGTGATCTATGAAAAAAATAACATCATTTTAGTGTCAATGCAATGTTGACAGTAGGCTTGACATTACATTATAAGACAACATAATATCATGTGAGGTTGGATGATATTATGTTTTTTAAAAACATTCATACTTAGAATATAAATTTTGGATGAGACATGAAACATGGTAATTTAAGCACGACATACATATGTCAATAATGGATTGCATCACATACATTTAAGAATTATATAAAAATATAGTGTTAGCATGGTGTGCATGGATTTCATGTGGCGTTAGTAAAATATGCATAATATTAGGTTCTTGTCGGGATGAACAATGACCAATAAAACATATAACACATCTTACTTCACTTTTAGAGGGTAAAATTTAATTACATAAGATGCTCCATGGATGCCTCTTGAAATCACTTGATACCACCCCATGTCAGGTGTCTATCATGCTGCCCTGCATGATGGTGCTCTCCCTAGAACCACCCCATATCTCCCCTTTCCTTCACTAACCCATAAAGGCTTTCACATCTTCTACCACCCATACACAAACAAACTTTGAGATTGGATACTATCCCATATTGGTGGTTGGAAACTAGAGTGGGATAGCTATGGGATTTCCCTATTTTTAGGGAAATAAAATAAAAGATATATTTTATTTGAAAAATCTTATAGTTTATATATTAGTTATAAATGATAAGATCTTGGATTAATTTAAAAGAGTTTGTCACATGCCTAAATTTAAATATAAAATGTTTGTATTTATTTCTCATGATAAATGAAGTATTTATTTATTAAATAAATTGAATAATGAATTGAGTTATATCATTTATAAATTGTTTATAAATAATGGAAAATGATATTTTCAAATATTTATAGAACTTATAAAAGTAATTTATAATCTAATCAACAATAAAATTTTGGTTAATCTATTAAATATTTTTAATTAATTACTATAAATATACCATTAATATTAAAGAGTTAATATTAATAACATATTTTTAAATTTTATATGTATTAAAAAACGTTTATAAATAATTTTAAATGGAATTTTACCATTTACCAAATTATATGGTATGCCTTATAATATTAAAATAAAGCTTCATTTAGAAATCATAAGGGTAATTTATAAATAATCCATTAATTAAATAAATAAAACCAAAAAATTAAAAAACAATTTCATTTAAAATTATGAATTGTTCATAATTAATCTATTTGAATTATTCGAATTAAAAAGAGACTTTCAAGATATTATTTATACCACATAAATTTTTTTTTGATGATAGATCTGTTCAAGGTTTAAATATTATTTAAATAGGTGATATTTATATTATATAAATTGTTTACAAAATAGAAATTGGATTATAAAATGTTTATAATTCATAAAAATATCATATATTTAAATGAAAATGTTGTATAATGAATAATATGAAATATTTCATATAGAAAGTGGATATAAAGTGTTTATATCCATGATTATGGAATATCCATAACATTTATGTTAATTATAAAATGTTTGTAGTATGTTTTTGATTTATGAAAAGTTTATAAATTTTTATCTATTGTTTAAATTTATGAAATGTTAATTTAGTTAAAATATATTCCTTATTTTATTCATGTATATAAACTATTTATAGAATATAAATATTTTCCATGATTTTATTTATGTGATAATTTATTCTAGGAGATAGAGAAATTCAATTCATGCTAGGTATGACTCCATAAAATTTGGTTTTTCATATTCCTTGATCTCAATTTAGTATTAGATCTTTGAGTTTGAAAATATTTATTGAATATAATTAATGTATATTAGGTGTTAGAGATATCATGGATTGAATTATCTCTTGAGTAAAGTATTCCATGGGAGAGGGACTTGGGGTCAGACTATCCACCAGTCTTGAGGGTTATGTCTTGTTCACAAAGGTGAAGGGTTGGCTATCTATCACTCCATTCTTACTCTTGTGGTTATTACCAATCTCATATAACTATATTCATTTACAAGAAAATTTCATGTAACTTATGCATGAGATGCATTTGGATATATATGAATACACTTTACTTATTTTTTGGGTGAATAAAAATAAATTATGGGTTGTGTAAATAGTCCCACATTAATGTGGTGTGTACACATTAATTTATTGGATATAATTTTGATTGGAAAACTAAATCTTTATAATAATTCATCAAATAAGTAATAAAAATGTTAATATAAAGATAATATATAATAATATATTTTTGGAATTATTATTCATATGATATATATTAAATTGGTGAAACTTTCAAAATAAAAACCCCATAAATACTAAGTGTTAGCTTCCTTCAAAAATGAAACTTATTAAGACCTCAATCATCCAACTGGTTAGGTTATGTCAAATTCAAGTGTTCCTAGATTATGTTGGGTATGTAAATAAAGTGATAAGTAAATATGGATTATTTTATTTGGTAGGCCATTTAAAAGTTGGGTGCCCCTTGATTGTTCATTTTTAGTTTGTTCTTGAGGTTTGTTTTGGGTTACACTAGATGAGAGACCTCAATAGGATTAGGTTTCCATAGGAATAAAGGGGAAAATTATCCACTACATGGATCTGGATAAAGGTTTGTCTATTCAACTATACAATAATCATAACTATTATTATTGTGATGTCCCCATAACAAAATAATTAAATGTGAGAGAAATGACAAAGTGGACACATTTTTTAGTGAAAATATGGTTCTTGGATCACTAAATAGGTATTATGTTTTAGGTAATTATTTTAATTGTATTATTTTAATTAAAATTCCTTGGTGAAAAGATGTAAAATAAGGCACTGATATGATAAAAAATTCTATTGTATACAAATAGGATCATCATCATTGAACTTAACTTTGAGATTATCCCTTGAGAAGGAGAAACATAATATAAGATACTCATAATACTAGTAACTTAAGATAATTTCTTATGTAAAATAAATTCTATATTTTAGATCAATACCTTCCTGAGTAACCAAACTATTAATTTTGTTCAATAAGTAAATCTAGGATGAATTTTTGAAGCAAAAAATGACACTCTTATGGTTTAAAAATTAGTTTATTCAAAAATAACCTAAGGAATATTAGTCTATACTCATAAAATCAATTAGACTGAGTATACCCATATGATATTATAGCTTTATTTAACGATTATTATATTAAGTAATTTATTTTTTTCATCTATGGAAATGTTCAGACAATATGAATGAATTCAATGAATGATATCCCAATATCCTCAAGTTTTGAGAATAAATGAATTGGTCATTTGATGTCTTGATTATTTTATAGTATAAATAGTATAAGTGGGTGGAAGTTCAAATGGATATATCTAAATTTAATTGGATAGTCCAAGTTTTCTTCTTCTAATATCTAGGGTCCTTAAATCCTAGAGTTAATAGGAAATATGGAGTAATGATTTATTGAAATGGAATTGTTTAAGATACTTGAAGAAGTTTGAGAAACTCCATGTAATGTCCATGTCAAATATGAGTTTAATAAAATGTATTCATCATTTTTTAAAGTCATAATATGGAAAATGTATACTTTAAAAGTGTTATGAATATAGAGGAATTAAAAAACGTAACAATTTAATGATATTTTGGTTTACATTCAAGATATGAAGAAAATAAATACTATATCTAGGATGTGAATGTAAAGGAATAAAGAAATATATGATGAATCTAAGTAAAGGATGTGTATCTTATCTCATTTATCTTATATGATAAGAAGTATTGTTAGAAAATAATGAGTCATTATAAACCACATGATATACTTAATTAAATACATATGGTTTTTGGCTCCTTAGATACTATATCATGTTTCAAGAAGAAGATAAGTATAAAAGTGTTTTATAAAGGATACAATTTCTCTCCATATATTTTTTAAAATATGTGGGAAATGTGTTCTTGATATTATTTATTAGTGTATGTTTTTAAATAATAATATTATTTTCATGAAAAATATCTATACACATATAATACCATATATGATATAGGAACAATATTTTATTTTTTACATATTTCTATTAAAGGGTAATATGATTTATTTCCTAAAAAAATGAGTTTATATGTATTAATACAAATATATTTATTAATATATATATATATATATATATTTACTCATATATTAATATATATTAATATCTATTTATATATATATTTTTAGTTGTAATTTTTAATCAGTATATTTATTTGTATATTAATATATATTTGTAATATTCGTTTTAAATACATTTATAAAATATGTATTTTATGTGTATATATAAATAAATAAACAAATACATACATAAAAATATACAACACACACACACACACACACATATATATATATATATTTACAAATATATACATATATATGTGTATCTAACAATCCATAGAATGTTAAAACGACTATATCTTCTAATCCAGAAGTTTTTTCAAATCCATAACTAGTCAAATTAAAGAACATAAAATGATCTTAGATATGATATGTGGTACAATACTAATGGACATCTGGATAAGAAGTTATAGTTGTTTGAATGTTAATAAATCAGGATATCTTGACTAAAAACTTGGTTTTGGAGGCCTTTTGGGCCTTTTTTGACCGCAAAAAATGTGATAGAAGGTTCACTTGGGTAACTAGTGCGTAGAGATCGTTACATGATTCAATTTGATATGTTGTAGAGCTCAAATGGACACCCATATCAAAAGTGATGGTCGTTTGAAGTTTGAGTTTCATTTTCAACATATTTTAGATCTTTTATTAATTTTTAAACTTTTTTGTGTCTAAAAATTGTTATTAAATGACTATTAGTCGATGATAATTATTAAATTATTAATTATCAATATTTTTTAAAATATTTTAAAGCCATTTTCACTAAATTTATTATATATTAAATGTAATAGTCTATTTATACTTATCTAAAACATATTAAAAAACATATTATATTTATGTCAATATAAATATACTTATATATCAATATATTATTTTTCATGAATTTTTATTTTGAAATATATACTTTATCAACACTAGGAAAAAGTGCCGATAAATCCCCATATCATCACTACTAAAAAAGAACTGATAAAGGGGTCCCATTGAACAACGCTAAAAAAGCACTGATAAAGGGGTACCTTTATCAGCGCTAAAAAAATGATAAAGGGTGGAACTGCGAAAACACAGTTTTTTGGTAGTGATAATTTAAATAGTATAAAATAATGAATAAGTATCTTCTAATCTATATAAAACCATAATTAATTCTTCTTAACTTCTTTTTATTTCTCCTCCTCAAGATATTCAATGTTCTTCTTCATTTCAATAGCCTCCACCACCTCTTATCTTTTTTACTCCTTCAATATGGATTCTAATTATTTTTTTCTCCTCTAGATTAGTAATTTTTAGGGTGTTTTCCCCAAGTTATATTTTAAATTTATCTTCATAATTATAATTCACCTTAGAATCAACCTCAAACTAATCATTAGTATTATATTTATCCTCAATTATTTCCTCAAATCATGCTTCAACCATTGATGCATTATCATACTTTATAATCATATCTATATATTTACATAATTATTTTAAAACATAATATAATCCATATAGGATTTCCTTATCATCAATTAGTTATGGTTGTGGGTTATTTCCTCCTTACCTTTGAATCTTCCTTTGGATCTTCTCCTTAAATTGATATATTTTATGAGCAAGATCGGTGACTTGTATATAAAAATATATGTGTTCACTTGTGATGAGTTTATCACCTACCATCACAACCCAAAAACATCCGAGAGAAAAAAAAACAGAAACCTAAAATAAAATCAAAAAACAAAAAACAAACATGTGAAAATTCTTTTCTTAATATATCAACTTAAATATTTTTATTAAGAATAAGTCCCCAAAATAGTGAAAAAGCTTTGAAATACCACAAGGAATCATTAATTCTTATTGATTAATCAAGTTTATAATTTTATAAAATTATGAAACACAAATCATTAAAAATAATAAAGTATAGTATGAAAAATAAAATTATCAGGGTTGAAACCTCAGGTACATGGCATAGGAAACTCAAAATTCAATAGTTAATATGAAAAATTCAAAATTAAAAAAGGAAAAAACAACCAATTTAGAGGAACTATGAATGATTAATTACCAGAAATTTACAAATCTTGGTTTATAAAGTAATGAAGCATCAAATAAATAGTGTAAAGTCATTATTTTTTTTAGAATAAGGTTGATGATAATCTCTTATTGTAGGTAATCACTCATCAATCACTGATCTCTCCTTTTCTCACATCCATGTACTTTAGATCACATAGAGATTAAGATCACCCAATGGTATTGGATAAAACTAAAATCAAGTTAATACATTCCCTATATTCAAATAAAATGGTTATTCTTAATGAAGAATATAGATAGTTATAAAAATTTAACAAAACCCCATCATGAATACTAATGAAAAATAAATCACTAAAATAACTTTAATCCACATCTATAACAAAACTATATCACATTAACTACCCTATCACACTATCGATGATATGGAGAAAATAAAAGAACAAATGAAAACCAAACCTTATAAGAAACTCCACCAAGAAAAGGTGTAAACTATAGGACTTGATCTTATGAATGTTTAATGCCTTGGTGAACAACTATTGACCTTTATTTAGGGGTAATTAAACCATCTCATATATCCACTTATCTTATTTAATTCCTCCAATATCTATCATCCTTCATATCCAACTCAAACTCCACCAGGATATGATTTAAAATTTTTGTGGCATAACTCCTCTATTATCTTAAAATAATTCCTAAAAAAACTCATACAAATAGAAGATATCTAAATTTGAATATATGTTGTAGATTCCCAACTCGTAGTATGAAGAAAACTATTATGGAATGAGAATCTTCATCTCGTTAACCTTATTCACTATTTTTTATAGTAAAAAATACATGTTACGGCATGAATAAAGGAAGTGCGACACAATAGACTCACCCTCTCTGTATATTCATGGATCTTGTGCGAACACCATTATTACACACTATGAACCTTTAACTAATAATCAATTATTACACTCTACCTATGTCAGAAAATACGACTACTTCAAAAACATGTTGTGATATATCTCTTTTATGGTCATGGATCATAAATTTTTCACTATTTTATCTTTATCTTAATCTTATAATATGCACTAATCCATCATAGTATATTCAATATGCCTCATGTTTCCATGGTGTGAGTTTAAGCATCGTTTTTGTGCTGTTAAACCTTACTTCATGGAAGAAAAATAAGAATGGTTGAGTGACATAATTATTCTCAAGGTGTGTGTGATTAATTTTTAAACCATTATTGTATATTTTAAATCCTACATCAATTTTCCTATATGTCTATAATATCTTTATAAAAAATGATGTGACAACATTGATTCATTGAAATCCTATGGTGTTTCCCCACACAACGACTACTTAATCCCGCAGTGTTTCCCTGCAATGTGGATCTTCTTCTCACCCATTTCCAACCCAAGACAATTATTCTCCTCCTCTTTTTTTTCACCCTAAACACTCCATTAGTGAGACCAGACACTCCCTATGGTGGTTGCTATCTCATGTGGTGATGGATAAGTGGAAACCCATTTTTTTATTCTCATTGAAAATATATATTATGTATTAATCCATATATGTGGGATTTTTCATTTTCCACCTTCCAAATAGAATGATATGTATAATTCCCTTGTATATAATTTTTCTAAAATTCAATCTCAGAAAAAAAATCATTTCTTCCATCCTTTTACTCTAAAATCCTCCAAAGTCAAATGTATATTTTTTTCGTTAAACCATTAAAAACACATTTAATTAGGTAATAAATACTATTAGTCAATGAAAAATATTAATAAAAAATATACATGAATTATATCCACCACTTTTCCAACATGAAAGTTCAATTTGAAGATAAACCACTAATATCACATCCATAGGTTGAAGATGCACCACAGATCCCATCCTCTGGGTGGACGATGTACAACTAGTAACACATATCATATAGTTGATACACCAACACTAGTAAAATATGATGGGTATTAGGGATCAACATATGATCCTAAAAAATGTATGAAAACCCCAAAACACAACTTGATCTACACTGACATGATCAAATGTGCACCAAAAAATAGAGCATACCCAGAATGGTAGTGTTATGAACTCTATCTACTTTATCACTGTGGTATGGTTTGATGATGATCATGGTAGAAATGAACATAAATTCCCTACATTAAAAATAGATCCATTAGTTAGAAGATACATAATTGTATCATGAGAATTCAAAAACATAGTAGGGGTGTAATCACATTAATTAAAGAACAATAAAGGTTTTTTGGGAAGAAATTTTTTATATAAATATTTACATGAAACTGATAACCAACAATAACATTCACCACAGAAATAATGATGAATAAATTCTCTTTATATAGGAAGTTAATGATGTTTATTCATAAATAAAGAATTTTTCATTGATATGTAATGTTTCCACTTCATTAAAGACTACTGGTAGGTCCATTAACCATTTTTTAATTGATATATATACTTTGTTTAGTAAATTTATAAAATTATTAGTAATGATAGAAATAATGTGGAAGGGAGGTGTAATTTTCATGCATCCTTGGGTTTCATTTCATATATCCATGCTACATTGGGTGAAACATAGTCTTGGTATGACACTTAAGGATATATTATAAATCAATGTATTATTAAGCATTAAGAATCATATAAATATTATTTCATTTAACTTTTAATAATACCCCATTTTCACTAAAATCTCTAAATACATCATACACAAATTCCCAACTATTTGTGAATCCCTCCAAAACTCCTTTTGGATATAGATCCATTTATATCAATACATTTTGGAATAAAAAAATTGTCCAAAAATTAATCCTTATTGAAAGGACTAACTGTGTGACCCTATGGGCATTGGTAGTTTGAAAAACAAATGAAATCCATATTTCATAGATGTAAGTAAAGAGTGGCCTCTATAAAATAATCAATTATAGTCAAGATACTAAGGGTTCTACTATGATCTTCATCAAACATGATAATATATATATATGATCATGTACACTATAAGATGTATAATATACCTCAAATGTATACTTTTATAATCCATTATTCCCTGAAATAGAGTGACCCTAGATATATCATATTTTCAATCTATATAGTCAATATAATTTTTTATTATTCTCAAAAAATGAATGACCATGTCGATGAATACAACATATGTCATTTATCTAGATAATTATTATATCACATGTCCATCATGAAATTAGTTGAAAAAATAATTTACGACTCAAAGAAGCATGACCATGAATTTCCTTAGTTTAATTCAATCAATATATATATGCCATTAATGATAATATAAGGTTAAAAAAATCATCTTGGTTTTACTCCAACCAATAACATGATTAAAAACATACCCAACCACCCCATTATTATCTTAGAAATGGTGAATTACAAAAGAAATTTATTAAATTATAAAGGTTCTCATGCTTGGTATCTCACTAACATTAATTAATAAGTATCAATAATAAACATAAACCCCTAATTGTATCAATGATCGTATAACATTCTATGAGATATTCTTTAATAGGTCTATCCAAGTAATATGTATCTACTTATTAGAACATGAATTTATTTATATCCCGTAATTTTTTTTAATGAGTATAATATTATATTCATGATATTATTAACATATTATAACAACCCCTAATAATTTTTTATGATCATCAATTAAGGACAACTAAAAGTCATACTTTAAGGGATAATTATCATTTCACTTCATACAGAATAAACAGACAATGTGAAAGAATGATAAATCAGAAATTTTATTTTGTATAAAGTCATGAAACATTTTATATTCTTAAAATATTTATGAATTTTGTAGAAAACATACAAAACCACCTATTTATCATTTCATATATGATAAAATGTTAATCTAGCCTCATATATTCTTTATTTTCTAGGTTTGTTAACTCATTAAATCTATATGTAATTCCCAAAATATCTCTATGAGTCCACCTAATAAAAATGTCCACTAAACCCTTTAATGAGTAAAATATATAAATTAATCCAATTTTAATAATGGTAATACTTACAAACATATTCCTAACACTCAAAACTTTGAACATACTTATAATCCTTAACTTCAAAACATCAAATGTTAAAATGTTAACTTTAATTGTTTACAAAGAATACTTTTTAAGCTAAACATCATTACCCTAATTGGAACCTATTCCATACAATTTTTACTCCTTCAAATAATGTGACAATTTACATTATAATTTATCATTATATCTAATACTACTTTAGGATAATTCAAAATTAATTTTAACTTGAATAAGAAATAGTGAAACACACTTTCTTACTTTTTGTGAAGTCACTTCAAATTTGGATTGTAATAATTTTTTATTTGTTAAAATTAAACTTCTCTAAGTTCAAGTATATTTCTACTAACTTATTAGGCACTATATTTATTTTATAATTTCTTTAAAATATATATACACTCATTTTTGTAGGAAATAACTCATACTACCCTTTAATAGGAATATGTAAAAAATAAAATATTATTTCTATATCATATATGATATTATATGTGTATAGATATTTTTCTTGAAAAGAATATTATTATTTAAAAAATTACACTAATAAATAATATCAAGAACACATTTTCCACATATTTTAAAAAATATATGGACAAAAATTTTATCCTTTATAAAACACTTTTATACTTATCTTCTTCTCAAAACAAGCTATAGAATCTAATGAGCCAAAAACCATATGTATTTTATCAAGTATATCATGTTGTTTATAATAACTCTTTATTTTATAAAAATAATTCTTATAATATAAGTTAAATGAGATAATATACACATCCTTTACTTAGATTCATCATATACTTCTTTATTCCTTTACATTCACATCCTAGATATAGTAACTATTTTCTTCATCTCTTGAATGTGAACCAAAATATCATTAAATTGTTACATTTTTTAATTCCTCTATATTCATAACACTATTAAAGTATACATTTTACATATTATGACTTTAAAAAATGATGAATACATTTCTATTAAACTCATATCATACATGGACATTACATGGAGTTTCTCAAACTTCTTCAAGTATCTTAAACAATTCCATTTAAATAAATCATTACTCCCACTTTCCAATTAACTATAGGTTTTAAGGACCCTGGATATTAGAAGAAGAAAACTTGGACTCTCCAATTAAATTTTCATATATCCATTTGAACTTTCACCCACTTATACTATTTATACTACATAAAAATCGAGACATAAAATGACCAGTTCATTTATTCTAAATACTTTAGGATATTGGGATATCATTCATTGAATTAATTTATCTTGTTTGAATATTTACATAGATGAAAGAAATAAATTACTTAATATAACAATCATTAAACTAAGCTATAATCTCGTATGGGTATACTCAATATCATTGATTTTATGAGTAGTGACTAATATTCCTTAGGTTATTTTTGAATAAAATACTTTTTAAAAATTAAGAGTGTCATTTTATACTTAAAAAATTTGTCCTAGATTTACTTATTGAACAATATTAATAGTTAGGTTACTCAGGAAGGTATAGATCTAAAATATAGAATTTATTTTACATAATAAATTTTCTTATTTTACTAGTATTATGAGTTTCTTTTATTATGTTTCTCCTTCTCAAGGGAAAATATCAAAGTTAAGTTTAATGATGATGATCCTATTTGTATACAACAGAATATTTTATCATACCAGTATCTTATTTTATATCTTTTCACCAAGTAATTTTAATTAATGTAATCCAATTAAAACAATGACCTAAAACATCATACCTATTTAGTGATCCAGGAACCATATTTTCACTAAAAAATGTGTCCACTTTGTCATTTATCTCACATTTAACTATTTTGGTAGGGAGAAAACCCAATAATAAAAGTTATGATTCTTGGATAGTTTAATAGAAAAACCTTTATCCATATCCATCTATTAGATAATTTTCACCTCTATTCCTCTGGTAACCTAATCCTATTGAGGTCTCTCAGCTAGTGTAACCCAAAACAAACCTCTAGAACAAACTAAAAAAGAACAACCAAGGGGCACCTAACTTCTAAATGACCTACCAAATAAAATAATCCATATTTACTTATAACTTTATTCCCATACCCAAAATAATCTAGGAACACTTGAATTTGACATAATTTACCCAGTTGGATGATCGAGGTCTTAATAAGTTTCGTTTTGGAAGGAATCTAACACTTAGTATTTATGGGGTTTTCATTTTAGAAGTTTCACCAATTTAATATATATCATATGAATATTAATTCCATAAATATTTTATTATATATAATATTTACATTAACTTTTTTGTTACTTTTTTTATGAATCATTATAAAGATTTAGTTTTGGAATCCTAATTCTATCCAATAAATTAATGTGTTCAAACCACATTAATGTGCGACTATTTACACAACCCATAAGTTTTTTTTATTAACCCAAAAAAGAAGTAAAGTTTATTCATATATATCCAAATGAATCTCATTCATAAGTTACAAGAATTTTTATCTTTAAATGAATATAGTTATATGAGATTGGTAATCTCCAAAAGAGTAAGCATGGAGTGATAGATTACCAAACCCTTCACCTTTCTAAACAAGGCATAACCCTCAAGACTGGAGGGTAGTCTAATCCCAAGTCCCTCTCCCATGGCATACTTTACTCAAGAGACAATTCAATCCATGATATCTCTAACACCTAATATATATGAATTATATTCATCAAATATTCTCAAACTCAAAGCGCTAAAACTAAACTGAGATCTAAGAATATGAAAAACTAAATTTTATGGAGTCATAACAAGCATAAATTGAATTTCCTCTCTCATAGAATAAATTATCACATAAATAAAATCATGGAAAATATTTATATTCTATAAATAGTTTATATACATGAATAAAACAAGGAATATATTTAAACTAAATAAACATTTTATAAATTTATACAAGAGATAAAAATTTATGAACTTTTCATAAATCATAAACATACTACAAAAATTTTATAATTAACATAAATGTTATAGAAATTCCATAATCATGGATTTAAACACTTTATATCACCTTTCAATATGATCTCTTTCATATTATTCATTATACAACATTTCAATTTAAATATATGATATTATTATGAATTATAAACATTTTATAATCCAATTTCTATTATCTAAACAATTTATATAATATAAATATCAAATACTTAAAAATTATTTAGACCTTGAATATATCTATCATCAAAAAACATTTGATGTGGTCTAAATAGTATCTTGAAAGTCACATTTTAATTCGAACAATTAAAATATATTAATTATGAAAAATTCATAATTTTAAATGAAAACTTTTTTTAATATTTTGGCCTTATTTAATTAATTAATGAATTATTTATAAATTACCCTTATGATTTCTAAATGAATCTTTATTTTCATATTATAAGTCATACCATATAATTTGGTAAATGGTAAAATTCCATTTACTATGATTTATAAAAAAAATTAATCCATATAAAATTTAAAAATATATTCTTAATATTAACTCTTTAATATTAATGAAATATTTATAATAATTAATTAAAAAAATTTAATCAATTGACCAAAATTTTATAGCTAATTAGATTAAAAATTACTTTTATAAGTTATATAAATATTCTGAAATATCAATTTCAATTATTTATAAACAATTTGTAAATGATATAACTCAATTCATTATTCAATTTATTTAATAAATTAATATTTCATTTATCACGATAAATAAATACAAACATTTTATATTTAAATTTAGGCATGTGACAAAAACATTTAAATTAATCCTAGAAATTATCATTTATAACTAATAATTAAACTATAAGATTTTTCAAATAAAATATATCTTTTATTTTATTTCTCTAATAATAGGGAAATCCCTTAGCTATCCCACTATAGTATCCAACCACCAATTGGGGATAGTATCTAATCTCAAAGTTTGGTTGGGCATGGGTGGTCGAAGAGGTGCAGGCCTTCATGGGTTAGGGAAGGAAAGAGGAGATGTGGGGTGGTTCTTGGGAAAGCACCATGGTGCAGGGCAACATGATAAACACCTGACCTAGGGTGGTATTGAGTGATTTTAAGAGTCATCAATAGAGCATCTTATGTAATTAAATTTTACCCTCTCAAAGTGAAGTAAGATGTGGTACATGTTTTATAGGTCAATGATCATCCCTACAAGAACCTAATGTTATGAATATTTCACTAACACCACCTGAAATCGATGCACACCATGCTAACACTTCATTTTTATATATTTGTTAAACGTATGTGATGGAATCAATTCTTGACATATGTATGCCATTCTTAAATTACCATGTTTCATGTTTTATCTAAAATTTATATTCTAAGTATGATTGTTTTTAAAAAACATTATATCATCCAACCTCACCTGATATTATGTTGTCCTAAAATCTAATGTCAATCCTACTATCAACATTGCACTGACACTAAAATGATTCTATGTTTTTCATAGATCACAACACAAGAAGTGATATCTAATAACACTTGTTGTGATTCACCCCCTTGATCACAATAAAACCTTAATGAAATTCCATGGATGGATTAAGAGAATCCATCATTATGTTATCACAAAATGCAACACCTAATGAATATAAACTAGTAACGAGGCATAAAATGAGTTCTTCATTTTATAGTGAAACATAAAAATTGATTTAATGATGATAATGGAAATGATACCATATTAGGGTATCAATGATCATCGTATGATCCTATGTAGTGAATGAAAACCCAAATAAATAGTCTGATTAACCATGATAGGATCAAACATGCTTAAAGATGAAAAACACCAAAAAAATAACATACCTATAATAATATCATGATAGCCTCCATATGTTTCATTGATGAGTTATAGTTTGATGATGATCATAGGAGAAATGAACATAAGATCTCTAAATCCATAGGTGAAAGTGAATTCACTGATGAACGATGAACAAATATTTTGGAATAAAATAGTTATGGAAGGATTTTCATGAAATTGATAATCTCCAATAACATTCACTATGTCAACAATGTGGGAATAAATTCCATTTATATATGTATTGTCTGATTCTCATCATAAATAAAGAACATATTGATGATATGTAATGAATATAATTAATTAAATCCTATAGTTGCATCCATTAAACCTATTTAATTGATGTTGATGAATTGTTTAATCCATTCATAATGGAATAGTAATGATGAAATCTGTAAGGGAGCAAGGTGGAAGATGAATGAATACTTGGGTTGCATTTCATGTATTCATCCTATGTTTAGGTAAACATTGTCTTGGGTTTAGGCTTAACTATGCATTCATAGAGAATTTATTCTTAAGTAATATGCATTATATAAAGGTCAATGGTTGTTCACTAAGGCATTAAACATTCATAAGATCAACTCCTATAGTTTACACCTTTACTTAGTGGAGTTTCTTATAGGGTTTGGTTTTCATTTGTTCTTTTATTTTCTCCCTATCATCGATAGTGTGATAGGGTAGTTAATGTCATATGGTTTTGAAATAGATGTGGATTAAAGTTATTGAAGTGATTTACTTTTAATCAGTATTCATGATGGGGTTTTGTTAAATTTTACTAAATATATTCTTTATTCATTAAGAATGATCATTTTATTTGAAGTGAGGGAATGTAATAACATTATTTTAGTTTTATCCAATACCATTGGGTGATCCTAATCTCTTTGTGATCTAAAGTACTTGGATGTGAGAAAAGGAGAGATCAGTGATTAATGAGTGATTACCTAGACTAAGGGATTATCATAGACCTTATTCTTAAAAAATAATTACTTTACACTATTTATTTGATGCTTCATTAATTTATAAACCAAGAATTGTAAATTCATGGTAATTCATCATTCATAGTTCCTCTAAAGTGGTTGTTTTTTATTTTTTTTTATTTTGAATTTTTCATATTAACTATTGAAGTTTGTGTTTCCTATGACATGTACCCGAGGTTTTGACTGTGATAATTTTATTTCTCATACTATACTTTATTTATTTTAAGGATCTGTGTTTCATTATTTTATAAAATTCTAAACGTGATTAATTTATTAGAATTAATGATTCACTGTGGGATGTCAAAGTTTTTTTCACTAATTTTGGGGACTTATTCTTAATAGAGATATTTTAGTCTATAGATTAAGAAAATAATTTCCACATGTTTTTTTTGTTTTTTGATTTTATTTTAGGTTTTTATTTTATTTTTTTCTCTTGGATATTTTTGGGTTGTGGTGGTAGGTGAGAAATTTGTCATGAGTGAACACATATATTTTTATATAAAAGTTACCGATCTATCTCATCAAATATATCAATTTAAGGAGAAGATCAAAAGGAAAGGAGGACATAACCCACAACCATAACTAATTTATGATGAGTAAATACTATATGGATTAGATCATGTTTTAAAATAATTATATAATTATATAAAGATGATTATAAAAGAAGATAATGCATCAAAGGTTGAAGTAGGATTTGAGGAAAAAATTGAGGATAAATCTAATAGTAATGATTAATTTGAGGTTGATTCCAAGGTGAATTATAATTATGAAGATAAATTTAAAATATAACTTGGGGAAAACACCCTCAAAATTACTAATCTAAAGGAGAAAAAAATAATTAGAATCCATATTAGTGGAATAAAAAATATAAGAGGAGGTGATGGATATTGAAATGAAGAAGAATATTGAATATCTTGAGGAGGAGATACAAAAAGAAGTTAAGAAGGGGTCATTATGGGTTTATATAGATTAGAATATAATTATCCATTATTTTATACTATTTAAATTATCACTACCACAAAATTGGGTTTCTGCAGTTCCACCCTTTATCAGTTCTTTTTTAGTGTTGATAAAGGCACCCCCTTTATTAGTGCTGTTAACGGGGACCCCTTTATAAGTGATTTTTTAGTTGCGCTGATAGGGGGATTTATCAGTAGTTTTTCCTAGTGCTGATAAAGTATATATTTCAAAAAATTATAAATTTTCATGAAGAATAATATATTGATATATACGTATATTTATACTGATATAAATATACTATATATATATTTTTAATAAGTTTTTGATAAGTATAAATAGACCATTACATTTAATATATAATTAATTCAGTGAAAATAGATTTAAAATATTTTAAAAAATATTATTAATTAATAATTTAATAATTATTTCCGACTAATAATCATTTAATTACAATTTTAAGACACAAAAAATCAAAAAATTAATAAAAGATCTAAAAAAAGTTGAAAATGTAACTAAAACATCAAACGACCATAAATTTTGATCCAGGAGTCCGTTTGATCTCTAAAACATATAAAATAAAATCATGTGATGAGCTATACACACTAGTTACCCAAGGGAACCTTCTATCACATTTTTGGAGGCCAAAAAAGGCCCAAAAGGCCTCCAAAACCGAGTTTTTATTTGGGATATCCTGGTTTTTTAACATTCAAACAACTATAACTTCTGATCCGGATGTCTATTAGTCTTGTACCACATATCATATCTAAGATCATTTCATGTTCTTCGATTTGACAGGTTATGGAGTTGAAAAAAACTTATGTATTAGATGTTATGGTTGTTTTAACATTCTATGGGTTTTTAGATACACATATATATATATTTATTCATAAATATATATATGTGTGTGTGTGTGTCTGTGTGTGTGTTGTATATTTGTATGTATATATTTGTTTATTTATTTATAAACACAGATAAAAACATACTTTACAAATTTATTTAAAACAAATCTTACAAATATATATTAATATATAAATAAATATACTGATAAAAAATTATAACTAAAGATATATATATATAAATAGATATAAATAGATATAAATATAAGAATAAATAAATATATATTAATATATGAATAAATATATATGTATTAATATAACTAAATTTATTTATATTAATATGAATGTATATTAATATACAAATAGATATAACTATATATATATATATATAAATAAATAGATATATCATTAAATGGAGAAAAAAATAAATGGATTATTGTTAAAGGTGTAGGAACGCAAGGGGGGAGGTCTCGGGTTCGAGTTCTGGTTGAAGCAAGGGAGAACGGGCATAAGTGGGAGTGGGTTGCACAGGCAAGGGAAGTGTGTAGTGAGCGGGTTTTTTCTTAAATAGCACTGATAAAAGGGGTCGTTTTTCAGCGCTAAAAAAGTGATGATAAAGGACCCTTTTTCAGGGTTTTTTTAGCACTGATAAAATCCACCTTTTATCAGCGTTGTTTTAGCACTGATAAAAGGTTCCTTTATCAATGCATTTCATAGAGCTAATAAAAGGGATCCCCCTTTATCTTTGTCTTGATTAACAACGCTTTTCTAGTGCTATTAATGCCCTTTTATAGCACTAATAAAGGCCATATTTGCAGTAGTGTATGGTTTTATCATAAAAAAAGTATCAAGATGATTTTCATGAGGTGGAGGAGAAGTATCACATCAGTTTAGTAGAATGTTTATTTTAGGATAAATCCACACTGGGTAACTTCTTTCCACACTCTGATTACATGATAAAAATAGGTAGTTTCTAGCTCAAATACATTAAAAAAAATACTTTTTGTGAGGAAACATGAGTTATTATCTATTTCTAGGATATTTAGGAATTATTTTTAAAGAGTTATTTTTTAAGAATATATTTTAGGATATAGGTTCATTTCCATTTATATATTTTTTGATATTAATTGATCATGAACTATGTACTTTCCTATTGTTGAATAATAAATTTTATTGATTAATGGTATTTATTATCTAATTAAATTTTTTTCAGCGGTTTATTATCATGAAATACCATCTTTTTTTATTATTTTGGATTTTAAAGAAAAATTATGGGGAAATATAATTTTTTTTCTTCTGAGATCAGATTTTTTTCAAAGTTTATATAAAGGAATCTTATGTAATATTCTGTTTGGAAGGTGGAAGGTGGAAAATGGAAATTTCGTTTTACATGGATTCATATGTAAGATATATTTTTAATGATAGGAAAAATGGGCCAAACCTTATCCAACACTAACATAGTAGCATGCTACCCGAGGCAGTGGATGAATTTAATAGTGGTGAAACTAGGGTGGCATAAAGGATAAGAAGAATAACTATCATGGATCAATGTTGAGTGAGAGGAATACCTACAGTGTGTCATGAAACCATGGGGGAAAGTGTTTGTAGTATTATAAATCACCATAGGTGTTTAGAGAATCAATTTATCAACATCCTATACTATAACACGATCATGGAAAAAGAGGAAAATTAATGGTGGATTTGGAAGATGCAGTTGTCGCTTAAAATTAAACACACACATCCTAAGTTGAAAAAAATTGGAAAGACCCTGGCCCCAATATCCTGGAACCGATACTTTACTTTATTATATTGGTATAATAAAAAAGGAAGATGAATCCTAAATGACTGAATATTTTAGTATCTCTATAAAAATAGATCCAAACATATGTTTTACATTACAACTTGAAGTGAAAATTAACATAGAAACTCCTCTGGAAACTTCCATAACTCATAGATTATCCTTAAAAATAATTCATAATATACTTATTTGAATCCTGTGGAAAAATAAAACATAAGAAATGGGTGATATAGGATGCTCATTAGGGGTATTTAATTCATCAGAAGCAAATATAAACAATAGGGCATGACGAATGACTAAAAATACATGCCATTAGAACACAATCTTGAGCCTGATATGTAAAGAATAAAAACTGAATAAATAATTCCATATAAATAATCAAATGAAAATTTACAATGGATATTATACTAGTTGTATAATCACTTGATTTATCAATTATTATTATCATAATGAGGGAATGAATTATTCTAGACATCATAAACACACCGTCGAGGCCTCAACTAAGACATCTGAAAATAAATGGTTAAGGCCTTGGCCAAATCCATTTCTGTTTTTTCTCATGAGACATACTGATGAATTGAAGGGATATAGTAGGGCCAAAATATCACTTAATAATCCCAATTTATTACTCATATAAATTTAGTGAAATATAAAAAACATATATATACTAAATTTAAATAACTTTCCCCAAACTGTAAACATAATCGCTAACCATTCTGAGTAGTACAGTGAATGGTATCAAGACAGTACATCCATAGTCAAACTGATCATAAAAAATTTAATAAAATATGGTATATAATAATCATAATATATCAATATCAATAAATAATAATATTAAATATAGGTATTTAAATAGATTAAAATACTTTAATAAGATCATCTAGGAATTCTCTAGAGAAATACCTTTTTTTTACTTTACAAAGAATGGTTCTTTTGAAAAAATCATTTGTATTTGTAATAAAAATAGAAATGAAAAAATATATTTCTTATCAAAAAATTATTTATTTTATGAAAGTCATTGTTTCCTGAAACAGATTGTGGACGGTACTTGAAAACGGGTCAGAAATCAAGAAGTTCCCTTTAATATGGAATGCGTATCGAGAATAATTGAGAAGGGAACCTTGTAAAACATGTATTTCCCCATAAAATAAAGATAAAATTATCTGGATACATGATTTTGTAACATTTACACATAATTTAAAATAATTATATAAAAATAATGAATAATTACATCCGTGTAAAGAGGGATAAAGCATAACCCAAATGAAAATGGAGGTTCGGGAGGAAACCCTTACCTTAGACTTGAAAGTGTTCTACACTTTGGCTTGTCTTGGATAATAAAATTAGATTCATTAATAAATTAATTCAGAACCTATTAAATATATATTTGATTTATTATAATTTTATTGACTCCATTTATGTCCCTTTTTATGATTTAAGAGATTTAATTTCTTCATTTTTGAGTGTTCTTTTCCTTGGTTTTCATGATTGGTTTACTTTTACACATATATGGAAGATCAGGTAAAATGGGAATATTTTTATAGAATTATAATTATATGTTATTAATGAAAATAAAAAATATTAAATGGTCTTATAGATTATTTGGTTTTTAGATATGTGTATGATTCGTTAGATATAACATTAATGATAATCGTTTAGATTATTTTGGTGGGTTTTCGATAATCACAAACTAGTTTTGTCTTACTATTTAATATCATGTATATATACTAGTTATAGAATAATAAATAAATTATAATATGTATAATAAAATAAATTTTAACCATAATTAAGGTTTTATAAACATCCTTTAATGCGTAATTGAAAAATGAAAACACACCGTCCACGAAGGCGGTAAATCAGCACCTCTCGGATGATATTTTCATCTTTAAAATAAAAGGAAAAAAAGAAGAAACATGATGGGGGTATTTTAAATTAAAATAATAAAATTCTATTATATAAAATATACCAGATTAATCATTTTTATTTGGATAGGGGGTGATTTAAGGATAAGAAAAGAAAATAAATTAAGAAGAAAATAAAAGAAAAGAAAGAGGATTTTTACCTCTTGAATTCTCCTCCTTGAGAACCTCCTTAAGGGGAATGGTTTTGGTATTTTTTCAATTCAAAAGGCTCATGGAAGTGGGTTATGGAATTGGGAATATTATTGAGTAGAAATTGGACAAGGATAAAATCTAAGAAGGTTTGAGGAGACGATATGGTGAGGGGTGGTATTTATATTGAAGGAGAGGGTTTTTTTTTGACTATTTTAATCATTAGTTTATTATTTTGGCTCAAGACTATGAATAATTTTAGAATTAACACTAAATACATTAAATAATTTAGTTATGTTCTATATTATTATGATTAAATCATTCACGACTCCCATAATAGTGTATTTATCTTATATTGAATATATACCGCAAATTACCGTATTTCACTATTCACAAGAAAATCCAACTATTTCAAAAAAATCTTAAAAAGTCATGATAACCAATTTTAGATGTTTATAATTAATAAATGGAATCCATTTTATGAAAATATTTTTCTAAATATGATAAATTTAATTTCTAAATAAAATCTTCATTTATTTGAAAAATTAGATTTTTAGACTATAACTAATTTTATAACACTTTGAAAAATTAAATAAGGTCTCATAAAATTATCTTATAATCATAAGAAAAAAATTATTAAATTATTAATATATTTTCTGAAAATAATTTTATTTAAATTTTTATAATTATTATAAAATTATAATTAAATATTTTTGACCTACAAAAAAACAAACACTTTATTTATTATTTTAAAAAAAATTAGTTACTTATTTCAAGATATAAATATATCATATCTTCTTTTATAAGATATCAAAATTTTATTAATACTTTCATATATAGAGTTAATATTATATTGGTTATATTATTATTCCTAATGGTCATGTTATTTTTCCATTGGTATAAATTCCATAACTTCTAGAAATACCTCTTATTTTATTCATTCTTAATTTATAAATTGTTTATTGTATTCTCTAAGTGTTTTTATGTGATTCATACTTTATGAAATAACTATAAGAATGAAAATTTAATTGATAGAATTGTGGGTCATTACATTCTCCCCCAACAAAAATTTCATCTAGGAAATTTCTGGAATGTCACCTCATAAAAACATTTGGGTAGTTTTTCATCACAACTTCTTCTAGTTCCCACATCACCTCTTCAATTTTATGATTTTTCTAATTTAACTTTACCAGTAGAGTTTTAAAATTCCTAAACACCTATTTCATAACATCTAGAATCTAGATAGTCTCTTTACAATAAGATAAATCAAGTTCCAATTCTATTTTTTTAGAATTTAAAAACATGTGTTGGGTCTGGCATGTACTTCCTTAACCAAGAGATGTGGAACACATTATAAACTTTGGAAAGGCTAGGTGGATTTTCCAAATGATAATACATTAATTCAATTCTCTTAAGAATTTAAAAAGTTTCAACATACTTGAGGCTCAGTTTCCCTTTCTTATTTAACCTTATGACACCCTTACATGGATATACTTTCATAAAAAATGATATCCCACTTAAAGCTCCAAATCATTCGTCCAATTATAATCATATCTATTTTTCCTAATTCTCACTACATTGATATGTGTTTGAATAGTATTAATCGTTTCCATTTTTTCCTCCACAAAATCTGGTCCTACATGCATCCTTTCCAAAAATTCATCTGAACAAGTTGGTATATGACGTATCCTTCCACACAATACTTCATATAGTGCTATTTGAATAATTGAGTAGAAAATATTGTTGTAGGAAAATACTGACCCCACATACCTTGAAAGTACAGTGATCATGATCTTAGCATGTCTTCTGAAGTTTGGATAATCCTTTCTGACTGCCTGTCAGTTTGAGGGTGATAAGAAATACACAAATAAAGATCATTATCCAAACAATTCTGTATACTTTTCAAATTTTTTTATGTAAATCATAGATCACATTCAGATACAATAGAAAGAGACAATCCATGAAGTGTTAAAACATCATTAATATATATCCTTATTAGGTCCTTCTATGGAAAATCCTCCCCTATAGAGAGGAATCATGTTGATATGGTAAGTTTATCAATAATTGCCCACATTTCATCATTATTTATTGGAGTTTTGGGATATACAGTGACAAAATACATAGAAATATCATCGCATTTCCATGTAGGAATATGTAAAGGTTTCATGAATCCTATAGGATGTTGTCTTTAAACATTCACTTGTTAACGGACTAAATATCTTGATAAATAATCAACAATTTCTTTCTTTATATTATCCTACCAAGAATCTTCCTTCAAATATCTATACATATTAGTGATACTAGGGTTTATAGAGAAATTAGAGCTATGATCATCATACATTAATTACTTTTTTAGCTCAGGTATAGAGGGAACACAAATTTTATTATCAAATTTAAGAATTCTATCCTCATACACAATGTTTATCAACTTCCCATTACTCACAACTTTAATCTTCCTTTGAAAATTTTCATCATCATTATAAGAACATTTAATCCCTTCTAATAAATATGGTTGGGAAACCAATTGAAAATGTATTGATGTTTCAACTTACCTAACAATTCCAATATCCATTTTTTCTAGATCCATGAACACAAGATCCCTTTCAATCCTCATTATGTTTAGAATGCCATGATGTATCTTGATCAATGAATCAACTACCTTATGTTCCTTCCCTGGGTGATAGTGTATTGAAAAATCATAATCGTTGATTAGATTGACCCATCACCTTCACCTCATATTGAGTTATTTCTATGGTAATATGTATTTAAATCTCTTATGATCAGTATATATCTCATATCTCAGCCACATTCCTTGATATGGACCTCCCATTATTAAAAAGTTGTGGTTATTAAAAAAAAATCATCTCTTTTCAATTATAATGTGGGATATCATCTCCTCACTTCCCATCACACCAAAACCACTAAGTTCAGAAAAAAATCTTAACAAACCTCCCAAAACACTCATAGAGAGCTTAAGTAGGTATTATTCTTTTCAAAATACCATCCCTCATAGTTTTAACCCACTTCACAAAATATATAATCCAAGTAGCGAGGTATAAATTTCTTACTACTCCTTTTTATTTTCGACTTCTTTATGTGAACTTATTATTTATAAAATTAATTTAAATCATCTTAAAATTATACCGTGAGTAAAAATAGTATACCTATATGTTATTTTTATGATGGTAAAAGTATTAACCACCCTCCAAATTTACATTAAAAAAACATATATAAAACTTATGATATAAAAGGTTAACTTAATAAATAATTATGACATATAAGACATGTTTAAGAGTATTAAATAAAGTACCATATTTCTCCTTTCCCTTCTTTCTAAAAAAATGAAATCATGATCCATGAGTATGTGAAGAATTCTTCCACCATGGAATGATGCATTCTATTTTTCTCTATCACCTTTGTAACACCCAAATCTTCTATAGTACACTTTTTCATAATAATTCAATAGCTTGCGCTACACGCAACACCGAGTTCAAGCGTACCACGACCTATTAAACTAGCCATTTAAAAAGTGGTTATGAATAGTATAAAGTAAATTTTAAATTTTAAATATAACATATAATTATAACATCCAACTTATAAGTTTCTTATATATAATATGAGGACAAGTTCAATTTTTTAGATAAAAGAAGTATTTTTTAAAAAAATATAGTTTTTCCTCCTTTTAATGGCGTACCCTTTTTAAAAAAAATATTTGAAACTTTTATATATTTAATTTAATGAAATTAAATTATTCATTAGACGAAGGACATAAATTGTTTTTGGATAAACTTTTGGTGTTTTCATGATAACTTTCATATTGCAATGAATAGTGAAAAATACTGCATTGTAATTCAAAACTGCATTTGCATCTAAATTATTTATATAGTTATATTATATTTTTAAATATTTTTAAAGTATAATTATATTATGTTTTTATAATTTAATCCAATTTTAGTTATTATAAGTAATTTCACTTTGAAATTTGACATAAACACACGTCAATCATTTGATAGTTTTTACATCTTAAAAACCCGCTTTCTAGTTTTGACAATGAGAATTAATTTTAAATTAATTTCTTCCTATTATGTGTTGTGAATTAGGAAAAATGGATTACATATTTGGAATCATAAGATCTAAATTGTTTAAATATGTACCTTTTATTTTTGATCATTATGAATTGTAACTTTAGTAATTATTTTGATTTACCATGGTTAAAGGGTAAAACAAGTAAATATAGGTAAAAAATAATATTATAATAATATGAAACTACCCTAAAACGTATCCTAATAATATTTAATGAGATATTTACGACCATTAGTATCTTTATGCAGAATTTGTGACATTTGGGAGCCACTTGGGTGTGAAAATGACCTTTTATAATATTTAATTTAAAGAAAAGGGAAATATAACATAAATATGAATCTTTTACTAAATAAATTTTAATATAAGGTTATATAACTGATATATGTTACTATAAATATTAATTATAAATATGAAAATATTTCCTAAATTATGATATTTTATTTATAATTTTTAGGCATTAAATTAATTAATTTATTTATGACACAATGATTAAATAGTGATTACCTTATTAATTAATGATTAAAATAAATAAATTTATAAATATTAAAATAAATGTAGTTAGAACATTTTGATGCCATAAAATAATTTTATAGACGAAATTGACATTTTAGGGATGGTTTAATACATTTTTTTGAAGTAATCAAGTTTTTATGATTAAAAAAAAATCAATTACTAAATAGTGCTAAAATTGACATAAATGAGTTTTTAAAACGCATACTATTTTATTAAATGATATTATAGTCTTAAAAATATAATATTTGGCCAAAATACTTATATAATGTTATTAATTTCATTAATGATCCAATTTTGGTTATATTTTAATTTTATGGTAACTATAGTAACCATATATTATGAAAATAAAAGATGACATACTAAGAGTTCGTGTTTTTAACTAAAGGTTATAATCAAAAGATAAGGTGATATTCATTACCTAAATGTGTATAAAAACTATTGTTAGAGATGATTTGAACCCATAATTATATTAACCTATAAATAATTCACTTTTTATCCATTAGAAACCGAAATAAACTTATAATAAATTAATATTTCATGCTTTTCCTAAAGTTCCCCTCACCTCACTTATAAAAGGTTACTTATACATCTCTTTTATTCACACCTCAAAATACATTTGTCTTAGACAAAACATGAAAAAATATCCAATAAACCTCTCTCACTTTATTCTAGAGGCCACCATTTCGGCAGAAAACCCACTTAAGAAGTCCTTTTTTAAAAATCAAAAGGAGACACCCAAAGAAGTGGTAATCGTTTTATCCCTTGTTTCAAAGTTCTTTTCTTCTTCTACTTTTTATTTGTATGTTTTTTCCATAAAAAAGTAATAAATATATTATAATACATATACTGAGATGTTATTATAATCATTGGACAACTATATTCATCATTTTATCCATCCTATGAATAATAATATCATGATACGTGTGTACGTACGACTTACCGTCTTCACACCATTGTATAATTTGTTATTCCACATTACTTTATTTGGATTTATATAATGGTAAGTATAATAAACATAAATAATGAATATGAAATGATTATTATTTTGTATAATTAACATACCAACCATTTCCATATCATTTATCCATTAAGGAAAAGATATCGTCGCTCGTGCGTACGTACGACTTATCGTCTCCATTACGCGATAAGACTCATCTTCCACATCCATGATCCAAGAAATATTATAAAAATATATATATTATGAATAATTATGAAATATATGACATTATAAGGTTACTTGAATAATATATATATATATATATATGTACATATATGTCATTCACTTACTTCAATACGATAAGAAAACGGAAACAACGTTCATGCGTACGTAAGACCTATCGTCTCCATAAATGGTGTATTCCATTTCATATATCTATAGATAATATATATTTATATTATGAATATATATTATATATAAATCATATTATAAATAATGGAAGTAAGTAAATCATGATCTAAGTAATATGATCAAGAATAACAAGTCAAAACACGTGCGATAAACAAAACAATTATTACCTGAAATGTTGCATTAACTTGGAATTATTAATTAACAGGTTATATAAAGACATAAAATAATCATATATGATATAATAAATATTATTAAGATTTTTATATAAGTTAATAATATTTTTAAAAACGTTATACAAGAGTTTCATACAGATACAGAGAGTTTCATACCTAAGGTAAGGGTTAATTTCGCAATCTCATTATTATCCGAGATTGTTTATATGTAAATATCTATTGGGTAATATTTATCATCCACATCAGTGATTCTTATACATGTATTTAAAAATAGTATTTATATTATAGGAATATTGAAGAAATTCATTTATACCCATGTTTTACTTTTTATAGAACATTTTGAAAGGAATCTTTCTATCATTTTCCAAACAAGGTACTATATGACCTTTTCAAAAAATTAAGGAAATAATGTTTTTTAACTCATACAGTGTGGGAATCTATTTTCCTCTATTATGATGCCTTAACATTTTGAAGCTTCCCCTAAAATAATATTAAGTTATTTTCACGTTAAATGTTTTCTTTTATAATTTGGGAGGCTTTCAAATGATTTCAATGTAAAATTGAAGGGATACTTCTAAAAGAGTTTTAGTGATTTTCTAGGATCACATTGATCTATGTCAATATTCTTTGTTGGATTTTATTCTTAACTAAGGTTAATATATTATTATACAATCTTGCATATTTAATTTAATGTTTTATGATATGTTTTACTATGGATGTTCTATTTTGATATCATTAATAGCTTATGATTTAATTATTGACATTTATATTCTTGTTTTAATATGAATGTTTATGTTGGTTATGTTTTACCCTTTCATAAAAGGAAATCATTGTACTCTATAAGTGTCAGGAGGGTCCCGCTATAGCCCCTCAATGCATCGGTAGTCTCATAAGACAATTTGTTTTGGTTTTGGCTAATGTCTTACCCAATTTGTTATGGTGTCTTGGCTGAAGCCTTGATGATATGTTTAAGATGTCCTGAATTATGCATTCCATAATTATGAGATTAATTA
Organism: Viscum album; assembly: GCA_963277665.1. Classification (NCBI taxonomy): domain Eukaryota; kingdom Viridiplantae; phylum Streptophyta; class Magnoliopsida; order Santalales; family Viscaceae; genus Viscum; species Viscum album. Next base: position 424,058,970 of record OY728158.1, on the reverse strand, counting down.
TTGATTTTACATGTGATTATTCAACTAGTATAATATAAACGTGAAATTTTTAATGAAATTATTTGATTTATTTTTGCTATATTATACTGAAGATAATGTTTTAAAAGGCTTGTGTTTTAGTTTGGCACCTTTCCTTAAAAGTTTATGTTTATTTTTGATATCTTACACTATATTGTTTATCCATAATAAGAATATGAGACCACACCTTTATTTTGTTTTATTTTCTCAGGATGTCAAAAGGTTGTTTATGATTGATATGCAGGGTTATGCTAGGGGGAAATTGTGTTCTCAAAGGATTATCTTTGTTGTGTTTTATGTTAGAAATAATAATGTAAAGTTCATGTATATAGTATATTTTACAAGACTTCTAAACTGATAAGTACTTTGGGAATTTATTCCTTATAATCATGACAATGTATTAAAATAATGCACCAACTCTGGACTTGTGGGTTTGGGGTGTTACAGTTGGTATGAGAGGAATTCTCGTACAAACCTTGGGAACTAGATTTAGAGAACAACCTTGATTAGGGAACATTACCCTAAGATAGGCTTTCAGGATAAGTATAAACTAAAATCCTAGATTTTTGGTAATATAGAGATTATGTGGGTAGTTATAGAAAATATATCCCTATCTAGATACTACATGTGGACTTGGTTCTGGCATAGATGTACCTAGGGTGAAAACCCCGACAAGGTGTTCTGAGATTGACTTGGGGCAACCTGGTACACGACAATGAGCCTTACTACGCACTTGGTTTGACACTCCTAGGGGATATACTTAGGATAATTCATATTTAATTTAAAAACCATTATGAATGATTTATGAGTAAATATGTACTCAATTGAACCATATTAATGATTAAGTATTAGATATACATAGAATTTTCAATTTTTGTTACGTATTATACTATTTTGGAATTATGAATTATGATTAAAAACCTAATCTAGTGTATGCCATTGTTTAGAAATGGTTCATAGTGGAAATAATGGAAACCGTATAAATTCACGTTATCTGTGTAGGTATTTACCTATTATGCAAGATAATTATAGTCGATTTTGTGATGCAACTAGTGATAAAAACATATAACCGTACTGGGAAAACTGACTCCGGTTATGAAAAACAAAATTACCCTTATAGATAAACCTAATCCACAATTAAAAGGATAAAGGTTATAATTCTTCATGAGATAACAACCTCCAACATTCAATGGGACTAAAAATCCATTTTTGGTTAAGAAATGGGTAAGTTCCTTAGACAAAATATTTCTTACTTTGGGAAGTAATGAAAGGGAGAAAGTTGTCATGGCAGTTTACCATATCTTAGGGGATACAGATAAATGGTGGTTATTAATTCAAAACACAAAGGATGAATATGATGTAGAAAATATGTAATGGAGGGAGTTTAAAGATATTTTCCTATAGAAATATTTTCCTCGGGAACAACAAGCTGATATGGAAAGTCAATTTCTGAGTCTGAGGTAATAAGAGGATGAGAATGTTGAAAAGTATGAGGCTAAATACAAAATATTAGTGATACATGCTATATAATACATAATTAACCCAAAAAGTAATATAGATCGATTATTTTATGGGTTAAAACCATTCCTCTGATGAGTACGAGTCTCGTGATATTTCTAATTTTATAAAGATATAGTCTCATGTGCTATCAAGATGAAAAAAATTCTGTAAGTCTTATGACATTAAAGTAAATCAATCAAATAATAGAATGGTGTAGTAAGAGACAGATAAAGGGGAAAAGGGAATGAAGTAATTTCCCATATGTGATAACAGTGGGAAGAAACACCCCAGTACTTGCCTAAAAGGAATAAGAGTTTGTTACAAATGTAGAGAAAAAAGTCACAAGGCTCATAACTATAAGGGAAAGAAATAATTTGTTCAATGATATAACTGTAAAGATATGGTACATTATAAAAATTATTTTCCAAAGCATCAAGGAAATATAGCTCATAAGAAGCAAATAGATCAAGGTCAAGCTTATGCTGTTACTACGGTCAAAGTGGAATAATTAATGTATTTGTGTTTTTGGATTCAAGAATTATATTCTGGTAATAATAAGAATGTAATATAGATAAGTATTTTAATGTAATACTTTTTTTCATTATGTTTTTAATATGATGAAGGTAATCATATATATTGTATGTGGAAATAAGAGAAAAATTACGTTGTTTGGGGAATCTGATGTTTCAATTTATTTTCGAAATTTAGAGACCTTTTAGACAGAGTTCGGACAGAAGTATTTTGGATAACTCTAAAGGTTTTAATGGATTAATTTGAACTTTTTATAGTATTTTTTATGGTTAAAATATTTTTTAAGGTTATTTCTAGAATGTTATAATAATATAGTTTGACAAAAAATGAAAACCCGCAGGCCGAGAAACAACCCGTCACGTCGGACAAAGTAGCATGAATCAAACCCACAACCGAAGTGCGATAAGGATTTATCACCTACCATTAGCCTTAAAGAAGCCCCTAGTTAGTATAAAATAGTTTTCTTTATCTAAATGTAACAATTTTATATTTGTATTCTTATACGATTAAGATAAATAAAATATTTTTTTTGAGTTTTATTATCTTTTGAAGAGTAATATGAGTTTGTGGTTTGAATTAGTTAATGAATGATACTCTACATGGAAAGTAAGTATGATTCCTTATGTTCTCAGTCTATTAAGTAATTCTTCAACTTTAGGGAAAGTATCTCGAAAAATAAAAATGTTTTCATAGCACTTTCTTTTGCGATGAATCAAATGGTCTCTTGGATCATCGCAGATTTATGGATTTCATATTGTTAACTTTATCCTAATAATTTTCTCTATCACACTCCATAAAAACATGATGGTTATATTTTTCTTTCATGTCCATTTTTTCTTACATGGAACCCTAGTATGTGTTATTTTTAGTAACCTTCATACTTTCCTTCCTTTATTTTAAAATAGAGGTCCCATAAATCCATTTTTCGATGTGGGATTTCCACTAAGCTATTTTGAAATGTAAAACCCCAATTTTTCATTCATGAGTTTAAATTTTGAGGACACAATTTATTTAAGGATGGAATAATTGAACACCCCAAGCTTCCACGATACATTTTTTCTTAATAATTCAATAGCTTGCGCTACGCACAACACCGAGTTCAAGTGTACCACGACTTAACAAACTAGCAGTTTAAAAAGAGATTATGAATGGTATTATTTTTTTTGAATTTTATATATTCAATATAATTATAACATTCAACTTATGTGTTTATTAGACTTAATATAAAGACAAGTTCAATTTTTTAGATAAAAGAAGTATTTTAAAAAAAATTCTGTTTTCCACCTTTTAATAGAGAACTCTTTTTAAATCCAATATTTAAAAAATTTATATATTTAATTTGAAAAAATAAAATTATTATTTATAATAGAGACATAAAAATTTTGTTTGGATAAATTTTTGGTGTTTTCATGACAACGTTCATATTTTACTTAATAGTGAAAAATACTGAATTCTAATTCAAAACTTATTTTTCATTCAAATTATTTATATGGTTATATTATATTTTTAGTTGGTTTTAAATTATAATTGGATTATTTTTTTTATAATTTAATCCAATTTTATTCATTATAAGTAATTTATCATTGAAATTGGGCATAAATACATGTCAATCATTTGATAGTTTTTACTTCTTAAAAAGCCACTTTCTGGTTTTGACAACGAGAATTAATTTTAAATTAATTTATACCATTTTTTTGTTTTGAATTATGAATAATGGATTCCATATTTGGAATCATAAGGTCTTAATTGTGAAAATAGATACCTTTTATTTTTGACATAATGAATAGTAACATCAGTAATTATTTCTATTTACCATGGTTTTAGGGTAAATTAGGTAAATAAGGGTAAAAGATATTATTATAATAATATGAAACTACCCTAAAACATGTAATAATCCTATTTGATGAGATATATCCGACCATAATAATATTTAGGTATAAATTTTGGCATTTGGGATCCACTTTAGTGTGAAAATGACATTTTATAATATTTAATTTAACAAAAAGGGAAATTTAACATAAACATGAATATTTTACTAAATAAATTTTAATATAGGGTTATATATTTGATATATATGACTATAAATAGTTATTAAAAAGAAAGAAATATTTCCTCCATCATGGTATTTTATTAATAAATTTTAGACCTTAGATAAATATATTTATTTATGATACAGTGATGATGCAATGATTACCTTATTAATGAAAGATTAAAATAAACGAATTTATAAATATGAAAATAAATGTAATTAGAAACATTTGATGCCATAAACAACTTTTATGCATGAAATTGAAATCTTAGGTATGGTTTAATTCCTTTTATTTGAAGGAATCAAGTTTTTATGAATTTAACAAAAAATAGTTACTAGATAGTGCCAAAATTGACATAAATGAGTTTTTAAAAACAAATACTATTTCCTTAAATTATATAATAGTAATAAAAATATAAGATTAGGGAAAAAACCTATATAATGTTAAAAATGTCATTAATGATCCCATTTTTGTTATCTTGGTATTTTATGGTAACTATAGTAACAATATGTAATGAAAATACAAGAAGATACATTAATTGTTAATGTTTTTAACTAAGGGTTAAGGCCCAAATATAAGGTTAAATTCCTGAACTAAACTTTTTTAAAACCTATTGTTTGAGATTAGTTTGATCCATAATCATCTTACCCTAAAATTAATTCACTTTGGAGACATTATAAACCGAAAATAAATTTATAATAAATTAATATTTCAAGCTTGTCCTAAAGTGCCCCTAACCTCTCTTATAAAATGTCACTTCTCCTTCTCTTTTATTCACACCTTTAAATCCCTTTATATCAGCCAAAACCTGACCAAATCATTTCCCAAATTAACTCTCTTCATCCTATAGTCTACTATTGGGCTAGAAAACCAACTTAAGGAGTCCATTTGTGCAAATCAATAAGAGACACCCGAAGAAGAGGTAATTGTTTTATCCCTTCATTCAAAGTTATTTTATTCTTATACTTCCTGTTTCTATGTCGTTAACATACCAAATTAATAAATCTAGTAAAATAATGTGATGACCCAGACCCCCTTGGTCCCTTCCTTTGCCAAAATCCGGATCCTTAAGGGGTGCCGATCGGTGAGACCAATCGGCGAGACCGATCGGTGAGACCGATCGGCGGAACCGGCCGACGTCACCCAGCCTTGCCAAGTTGTTCCAATAACACTCCTTTTTCGCAGATAAGGTTTTAAACCCTATTCTACCTCGTTTCTTAAAGACCCGAAACGTGCACAAAAAGTTTAATTAAATACTGAATCGACTCATGAGTCGGTTTAAACCACCCAGCACCTTTAATGATGAGTCAAGCCGCGTGGTCAACCCACGACTTCCACGTCTTACACGGTTTCACGTTTTCACCTCAACCGTCCCCGACTCTTATAAATTAAGGGTTAGGCCGTGGTTTCCCCCTTCTTCGATCATGGCTCTTCTGGTGCATCGGGACCGCCGTGTCGTTATCCGTAAATTTCCGCGCCCCTGGCCTAAACGTCGATCTTCTATCAACAGGTAGGGAATTTCTCTCGTCTCTCACTTTTTTGTATCATGCGGGGTGGGCGTTATTTTTGTTCCTATGGAATTGGTTTAACCTAACCTTAATGAAGATAATAAACGAAGTTCTAAAGAAAGAAGGGGAAGGGGTTGTGATCGTTACTTATGCTTTATCTTGTATTTATCCTTTATAATTTGTGCTGGTTTATGTTCTTCTGGAAATTGAGGCCGTTGGTGGTCGTTGTATGTGCTCTGATGAATCCCCTCGTGATTTTTTAAATGGTTTGCTGAAATTGTGAACTCCTGCTGTGAAATTGGTTAATCACTTATACCCGACTGAATAAATTGGAAGCACCAGGATAAACCCTGCTATGTTAACCCCGATTAAAACACACAAGTTGAAATCATGGAGTGTGTTAAATCTTTTAAATCTGAAATTATCCTGTGGTTGTGTGAATTTTGGGAATGGGATTCCCTGTTGGCATGGTTTCGGTGGTTGTGATTTTGAGACCGGGTGGGTACTCGTTTATATCACAAATTGGGGAGAGATCCTCTATTGACAGAACCGGGTGTGAGTGTTTTGGTGGATCCTTGCTTTGATTCTTTCCTTGGTTATGCTTATGGTAGTTACCCAGTAGTGCTTAAAATTTATTTAACTTTTGACTGAACGTGAAACAAGAATGGGACAAATGGTTTTTGTGGGTAAGGGTCGTGAACTGTGACTCGGACGCAGTGGTGTTGTGTTCTGTAGGTTGGCTAGGAAAACCTAAGATTTGGGTGAGTGTTTGTTACCTATATCTATACTTGTAGCTTTGTGTTTCTTATTCTCGCCCCACCCAAGTTGAGCACTCAGTGCCGAACACCCCCATTTATGGGGGAAGGGTGTTTTTCCCAACGCTATTCTTAGTGGCTGGTTATTAGCTCATTTTCTGCTCCCTTTCCCGGATAGCCCAAGTATCTTCGGGCAGGCTGTGATGGCCTGAAGTCCATTATTAGCCCAGGAACCATCGGGTGGGGTGTTGTGGTGGTTGGCCAGGTGTGTGCGGAAGGTGGTTTCCCAAGTGTCTTCGGGATGAGGCCCAGGTGTCTTCGGGCATGGCGGTGGTTGTTCTGGCCTAGGTGTTTGCAGGCATGGTTACGTGATACAGTTGTGGCCTAGGTGTGTGCGGGCGGGATTTCAGTAGTGGGACTGCGTGCGGTTGAGGACCAGGTGTGTGCGGGCGGGATTTCGGCAGTGGGACTGCGTGTGGTTGTGGCCCAGGTGTGTGCGGGCGGGTGTGGCAGTGGGACTGCGGTGAGAATGGCGGGATTGGTCCGATGCGTAGGATGTCTCAATAACCAGTGGGAAAGTGGCGCGGGGTACCCAAACATAGATGTGCTCTTATTATATATTACTTGACTTGCGTTATTTGGGGAGTGAGCCTTGGTGAGGCCTGGGATGGATAGTTTTCCTTGTTAGGTGTTTGGTTTACTCCTTTTCTCATGGGACTTTAGTACGTTCCCCCACTTGTGCACGAGAGTCTTGGTTTTCCCTACTGAGTGTACTTGTATACTCACCCTATGTTTACTTTCAGGTTTCCAGGAGGACTACTAGGGCTGTGCGGGACCCTACTAGTCGGACAGTTGGGTTGTTGCTGTTGTCGTACCTTTGTTTTCTTTTGGTATTGTACCTTGAGCCTCTTTTTGTACTTGCACCTTGTTGAAAACTGTTTAAACATGCATGGGGGCTTTGTTTGGGTTTATTTATTTACACCTATTTCTTTCCCTTTTTGGGTGGTTGACTTGTCCTATTTCCCGATCCTGAAAAATAAAAAGGGTAATGCCTTCCATTTGCAAGAATTTTATATACCCTTGGTGCTAGTCGCCACTCCGGGACCTATTGAAGGCGAGTTTCGGGGGTCATTATCTCTCCTTCAACTTAAAGAAGGAAGGGCCTGGAAAACTGCTGACCCTTCCCTCCTTTCGGTGAAGGCGGGTCGTGACAGAATGGTATTAGAGGAAGTTGAGAGATAGGACGGAGTCTGGAGTTAGGCACAGTGAGGATTGCATGGGATGGTAAGGCAACAGTGTTGGGTGACCTTGGAGCGTGAATTAGGCCTGGGAAGACCGGCTAGGACACGGGATTTTAGGGCCCCCCGTGATCCGATGTAAGGACTCTGGACCTACCGAACGACTAAGTGAGGCCACACTGATTGTAGGGTAGAGACCCTAGGAAAGGTACATGCATCATAATGACTTGTGTTCTTATGTTTCTGGGATGTCTTGGGAATTAAGAATAAATTAAATCTTAATAAGTTTTAAGAACGATATTCTGCACTACTTGGGCTTAGGCGTTCCTTGTTTACCTTGCAGCTATGGCACCTGGAAGGCGACCACGTGTGGGACAGGCGATCGAGGCCCCTGATACTACTTTGGCCAATCGGCAGAGAGCTGATCGAGAGGAAGAGGACGACCAGTGGCAGAAGAATCTTTGAGCCTTCCAGCGACAGGCCCTCGAGAAGTATGAGGGCAGCACCTCCGATATGAAGACGGAAGGCTGGCTAGAGGAGCTAGTTATAGCCTTCGGCCTGATTCGGGCCCCGACCGAGTACTGGGTTCCTCTGGCTGTTAGCCAGATGCGAGGAGCGGCACGTCAGTGGTGGATGCTCCACCTGGGGAATAGGAAAGAGTCTGAGGTTGCTTGGGAGGATTTCGAGAAGGAGTTCCGGGCGGAATTCCTCTCCTCGACAATGAAGGCGGAGAAGAGACAGGAGCTACTCTCCCTCCATCAGGGGAGTATGTCCGTAAGGGAACATGGAATCAATTTCAAGGACCTCCTACGTTTTGCTCCGGACCTTTTTCCCGATGAGGAGTCTCGGACAAGACGTTTGGAGGAGGTGCTCTGACCCTCCCTCCAGTATGCTGTTACCCCCTTTACCCTTCCGACATACTTAGAGGTCCAGAAGAAGGCCGAAGTGGTGGAAAGGATGAATACTCTGGGCGGAGTGTCACGAGAAGGGATCCAGCTGGGACCGTCGAAGGGTAAGGCCGTCAGCACCAGGCCTCCAGCATCGGGACCCTCCAGGTTCCGACCCACAGGGAGCAGGCCGCAGCAGTTTTAGTTTCGATCCCCTGGCCCACGTTCTTTTCCTTCAGGCTCGGGACCACGGTGCTTCATCTGCGGGAGCCCTGGACATCTTCGGAGTCAGTGCCCCGATCGGGTGCAGTACAGCAGTGGCAGTCATCCCCAGCGTCCGCCGCAGTAGCAGTTTCCAGCCAGACCCTTCCAGCAGCAGCAACAGGGACAACGAGCTCCCGCTCCTCCGCAGGTAGACATAGGAGGGGGAGGCCGACCTCAGGGAGCTCCCCAGGGACCTCGACCAGGGCGTGTTCGGGGAGGTGGCCGACAGCCGAGGGGCAGGGGAGCTGGGCGCGGACAGTTACACACCGCAGAAGCAACAGTTCCAGCAGGGCCAGAGGTTGTTCGAGGTACGATCAGTGTGTTTAGCACTCTTGCTTATGCTTTGTTCGATACCGGAGCTTCGCACTCCTTTATTGCACCCAGCCTAGCCCGTACCTTGGGTCTAGATGCTGAGAGACTTTCAGTGCCCCTGGTGTTGAGCACACGAGTTGGAGGTCAGACCGACTTGCTGTTCATTTGTCGGGGATGTAGACTGATGTTAGGGACACATCAGTCGGTTAGGGATATCCTTCTTCTATAGATTCAGCCGTACGATGTCATCCTAGGCATCGACTAGCTATTTCTTGTGTGCGCCGTCATCGACTGTTTCCAAAGAAGGGTGGTGTTCTCAGGATTGGACGGCCAGCGTGTTACCTTCACCGGCGAGCGGAGCTGTCCGAAGGGAAACAGGAGGGAGGAACCTCTCCTCTCCTTGTTGACCGAACTGGCGGTAGAATCAGTAGATGCGGAAATGGTGGAAGTGCCAGAGATCGTCCGTGAGTTTATGGACATCTTTCCTGAGGAGGTGACGACTCTACCCCCTCGACGTGATATCGAGTTCGGGATAGACCTGCAGCCTGGCTCTCGTCCAATCTTGATGGCTCCTTACCGGATGGCACCTTCGGAGCTACGGGAGTTGCGGATACAGATTGACGACCTGATGAAGAGGGGTTATGTTTGTCCAAGTGCGTCACCGTGGGGCTCTCCGGTCTTGTTTGCAAGCAAGGCAGATGGAGGTATTAGGCTGTGCGTAGACTACAGGAGGTTGAATCAGGTGACGATCAAGAATCGCTACCCTCTCCCAAGGATAGATGATCTTTTTGACCAACTGAAAGGGGCAGGATGGTTCTCGAAGATCGACCTGCGGTCTGGTTACCACCAGCTGAGGGTGAAAGAGAGCGACATCCCGAAGACAGTGTTCAGGTGCAGGTATGGGCACTTCGAGTTCGTAGTCATGCCCTTTGGTGTTACGAACGCCCCGGCCGTGTTCATGGGGCTTATGAACTCCATCTTTCGGGAGTACCTGGATCGGTTCGTGGTGGTATTCATCGACGATATCCTGATCTATTCAAGGTCATAAAAGGACCATGCAGAGCACCTGAATATGGTTTTAGAAGTCCTCCAACAGCACCAGCTCTACGGGAGGTTGTCAAAGTTCAAGTTCTGGGCACGAGAAGTGCACTTCCTCGGGCACGTAGTGTCTGAGCAGGGGGTAGCAGTCGACCCATCAAAGGTTGAGGCAGTTGTTTCTTGGGAAGCACCCAAGAATGTGGCGGAAGTCCGGAGTTTCCTCAGACTGGCAGGTTACTATCGGAGATTCGTACCCAACTTCTCCCGATTAGCAGCCCCTTTGACAGCTTTGACCAAGAAGGACCAGGTTTTCGTGTGGAGCGGGCAATGCGAGTCATCCTTCAGCTACCTAAAAGAAAATCTGGTTAGTGCCCCAATGTTGAGATTACCAGAAGAGGGGATGGCCTATGAGGTATTTTGTGATGCTTCAGGACAGGGCCTGGGATGCGTGTTGATGCAACAACAAGGGGTGATCTCTTACGGGTCCAGGCAGCTACGCCCCCATGAGCGTAACTACGCCACCCATGACCTGGAGCTTGCAGCGATCGTTTTTGCGCTAAAGTTATGGCGGAACTACCTCATCGGGGAATGCTTTGTGGTCTTCACAGATCACAAAAGTTTAAAGTATATCTTCTCCCAACGGGACTTGAACTTGCGACAACGGAGATGGGTAGAGTTCCTCCAGGACTACGACTTTGAAATCTCTTATACTAAGGACAAGGGAAATGTGGTGGCCGATGCCTTGAGCAGGAGGACGCAGAAGGATGCGGTCCGAGAGTCGGCAAATGCCTGGAAGGCAACGGAGGAGTTGGCTGCCTTACACCTGGATGCGAAGATGGATAGTGGCAGGGGCTGCCTATATCAGATGATAGTGCAGTCATCTCTGTTTCGACAATTGGAGGAGTCTCAGTGGGGAGACCCCGAGTGCGAAGTGATGCGTGATCAGGTTGACCAGGGCGATGCTCCAAGAGAATGGACAGAGGACGGTCAACACCGGATGCTTTTCCAGAAAAGGTTGTTTGTTCCAATAGTGATGCGTGGCAAGGTTCTCAGTGAGTTCCACAACTCACCCCTGGTGGTGCACCCAGAAGTCACCAAGATGTTCTAGGGGCTGGAAAGGCAGTTCTGGTGGCCCGGAGTTAAGCGAGCGGTGGTAGAATTTGTGGCTAAATGCTCAGTATGTCAGCAAGTGAAGGCTGAACACCGGGTTCCAGGCGGCCTACTGCAGCCTTTAGCTGTTCCCGAGTGGAAGTGGGACGACATCTCAATGTATTTCGTCACGGGACTACCCAAGGTCCAAGGAGGGTGTGACGCCATCTGGGTGGTGGTGGACAGGTTGATGAAATCGGCTCACTTTCTAGAAATCAGGGAGTCAAGTACTGTGGATACTTTGGCACAAAAGTACGTAAATGAGGTGGTGCGGTTGCATGGAGTTCTAAGGTCTATAGTCTCGGATAGGGATGAACGTTTTACCTCGCGAATCTGGAGAGTATTGTAGCATGCGTTTGGCACCCAGTTACGCCTTAGCACTGCTTTCCATCCCCAGACAGATGGACAAATGGAGCGAACCATCCAGACCTTGGAGGATATGCTACGGGCATGTGTTCTGGACTCAGGAGAGTCATGGGTGCGATACTTGCCTCTAGGAGAGTTTTCCTACAATAATAGCTACCACTCTACCATCGGTATGGCCCCGTTTGAGGCTTTGTACGGGAGGTCATGCCGTTCACCTGTGTGTTGGACCGAAGTAGGAGAGGCAGGCATCCTTGGCCCAGAGGTGGTGCAGGACACGACAGAGAAGATTCAGCTCATACGGGAAAGGATGAAGGCGGCCCAGGACCGACAGAAGTCGTATGCTGATACCAGGAGAAGGCCCATGGAGTTTGAGGTTGGGGACCACGTGTTCTTGAAGGTCTCCCCGCGGCGTGGGCAATGGAGGTTTGGCAAGGGGGGTAAGCTTTCCCCCAGATTCGTCGGGGCCTTCGAAGTGTTGCGGCGGGTCGGCGAGGTGGCTTATCAGCTAGCGTTACCTCCACCGCTGCTAAGGATACATGATGTCTTCCATGTATCCCAACTCCGTCGTTATCTGCACGATGATTCACACATCCTTGATTGGGGTGAACTGGACATCGAGGACGACATGACCTTTGTGGAAAAACCAGTGATGATCGAGGATCGCAAGGAGAAGGTGCTTCGTGGGCGAGCCATTCCCTTGGTTCGTGTGTTGTGGAGACATGGCAGGCTCGAAGAGAGTACGTGGGAGAGTAAAGCACAGATGCGTGTCCAATACCCTGAGTTGTTTTGAGCTTTGTTCCTTTTTTGCCTGTTGTGATAGAACTTTTGACTTTTGGCTGTGAAATGTACTAGTCTCTTTCATCTGTTGTGTGTGAAAAGCCCCGGCTAAAGGGAAGAGGGAACCCGACCCCTAATTAAGACGCATTAAGGTGGATGCGATTGAACCCGTGCGGGCGAGTCAATGCCGCCCAAAGCGAATAATATCTTGACATGGGGGAGGGAAACTCCCCAAACCCACATGACCGGGCGGTTTGGTGTGGTATGTTGCTTGGTTCTTGTCTGGGGAGTGTTTTTAGTTAGCAGAGGTTCTCTCCTAAGAGCCTTCTTTCAAAGATGGTTGTTCAGAACCTCTCTTTCCTTCTGGTTTGTTGTGATTCTCGAGGATGAGAATCGTTTAAGAGGTATCTAATGTGATGACCCAGACACCCCTTGGTCCCTTCCTTTGCCAAAATCCGGATCCTTAATGGGTGCCGATCGGTGAGACCGATCGGCGAGACCGATCGGCGAGACTGATCGGTGAGACCGATCTGTGAGACCGATCAGTGAGACCGATCCGTGAGACCGATCGGTGAGACCGATCGGCGAGACCGATCGGTGAGACCGATCGGCGAGACCGATCGGTGAGACCGATCGGCGAGACCGATCTGTGAGACCGATTCGTGAGACCGATCGGTGAGACCGATCGGCGAGACCGATCGGCGGAACCGGCCGACGTCACCCAGCCTTGCCAAGTTGTTCCAGTAACGCTCCTTTTTCGCAGATAGGGTTTTAAACCCTATTATGCCTCGTTTCTTAAAGACCTGAAACGCGCACAAAAGTTTAATTAAATACTGAATCGACTCATGAGTCAGTTTAAACCACCCAACACCTTTAATTATGAGTCAAGCCACGTGGTCAACCCACGACTTCCACGTCTTACGCGGTTTCGCGTTTTCACCTCAACCGTCCCCGACTCTTATAAATTAAGAGTTAGGCCGTGGTTTCCCCCTTCTTCGATCGTGGCTCTTCTGGTGCATCGGGACCGCCACGTCGTTATCCGTAAAGTTCCGCGCCCCCGGCCTAAACGTCGATCTTCTATCAACAGGTAGGGAATTTCTCTCGTCTCTCACTTTTGTGTATCATGCGGGGTGGGCGTTATTTTTGTTCCTATGGAATTGGTTTAACCGAACCTTAATGAAGATAATAAACGAAGTTCTAAAGAAAGAAGGGGAAGGTGTTGTGATCGTTACTTATGATTTATCTTGTATTTATCCTTTATAATTTGTGCTGGTTTATGTTCTTCTGGAAATTGAGGCCGTTGGTGGTCGTTGTATGTGCTCTGATGAATCCCCTCGTGATGTTTTAAATGGGTTGCTGAAATTGTGAACTCCTGCTGTGAAATTGGTTAATCACGTATACCCGACTGAATAAATTGGAAGCACCAGGATAAACCCTGCTATGTTAACCCCGATTAAAACACACAAATTGAAATCATGGAGTGTGTTAAATCTTTTAAATCTGAAATTATCTGGTGGTTGTGTGAATTTTGGGAATGGGATTCCCTGTTGGCATGGTTTCGGTGGTTGTGATTTTGAGACTGGGTGGGTACTCGTTTATATCACAAATTGGGGAGAGATCCTCTGTTGACAGAACCAGGTGTGAGTGTTTTGGTGGATCCTTTCTTTGATGCTTTCCTTGGTTATGCTTATGGTAGTTTCCCAGTAGTGCTTAAAATTTATTTAACTTTTGACTGAATGTGAAACAAGAATGGGACAAATGGTTTTTGTGGGCAAGGGTCGTGAGCTGTGACTCGGACGCAGTGGTGTTGTGTTCTGTAGGATGGCTAGGAAAACCTAAGCTTTGGGTGAGTGTTTGTTACCTATATCTATACTTGTAGCTTTGTGTTTCTTATTCACGCCCCACCCAAGTTGATCACACAGTGCCGAACACCCCCATTTATGGGGGAAGGGTGTTTTTCCCAACGCTATTCTTAGTGGCTGGTTATTATCTCCTTTTCTGCTCCCTTTCCCGGATAGCCCAAGTATCTTCGGGCAGACTGTGATGGCCTGAAGTCCATTATTAGCCCAAGAACCATCGGGCGGGGTGTTGTGGTGGTTGGCCAGGTGTGTGCGTCAGGTGGTTTCCCAAGTGTCTTCGGGATGAGGCCCAGGTGTCTTCGGGCATGGCGGTGGTTGTTCTGGCCTAGGTGTTTGTAGGCATGGTTACATGATACAGTTGTGGCCCAGGTGTGTGCGGGCGGGATTTCAGCAGTGGGACTGCGTGCGGTTGAGGCCCAGGTGTGTGCGGGCGGGATTTCGGCAGTGGGACTGCGTGTGGTTGTGACCCAAGTGTGTGCGGGCGGGTGTGGCAGTGGGACTGCGGTGAGAATGGCGGGATTGGTCCGATGCGTAGGATGTCTCAATAACCAGTGGGAAAGTGGCGCGGGGTACCCAAACATCGATGTGCTCTTATTATATATTAATTGGCTTGCGTTATTTGGGGAGTGAGCCTTGGTGAGGCCTGGGATGGATAGTTTGCCTTGTTAGGTGTTTGGTTTACTCCTTTTCTCACGAGACTTTAGTACGTTCCCCCACTTGTGCACGAGAGTCTTGGTTTTCTCTACTGAGTGTACTTGTATACTCACCCTACGTTTACTTTCAGGTTTCCAGGAGGACTACCAGGGCTGTGCGGGACCCTACTAGTCGGACAGTTGGGTTGTTGCTGTTGTCGTACCTTTGTTTTCTTTTGGTATTGTACCTTGAGCCTCTTTTTGTACTTACACCTTGTTGAAAACTGTTTAAACATGCATGGGGGCTTTTTTTGGGTTTATTTATTTACACCTGTTTCTTTCCCTTTCTGGGTGGTTGACTTGTCCTATTTCCCGATCCGGAAAAATAAAAAGGGTAATGCCTTCCATTTGCGAGAATTTTCTATACCCTTGGTGCTAGTCGCCACTCCGGGACCTATTGAAGGCGGGTTTCGGGGGTCATTATCTCTCCTTCAACTTAAAGAAGGAAGGGCCTGGCAAACTGCTGACCCTTCCCTCCTTTCAGTGAAGGCGGGTCGTGACAAATAAATATACTGAGATTTTATTATAATAATAGTAAAACTATATTCGTCACTTTATCCATCCTACAAATAATAATATGACCATGCGTGCGTAATTTATTTTTGTTTATTATTCTCTATTAACCTCCCCTTGTCAAGGAGAATAAATCAATATATAAAAACGTCTTTCCATTTTTTTATTTTCCTACCAATTTATTTTTGTTTATTATTATATATTAACCTCTCCTTATCCAATTGTAATGGAAACTCTAGTATCTCAAAAATATTGTAAATTTATTATGTTATTGTAATAATCTATCTTCATTTATTTCTCCTCCAATTTTTGTTCTAAAATTTACAACAACGTCTATAATGTGTTAATTTATCGCATTCAAGGATGATGAGTTTTCAATTTCCTTTACCATTTCAAGGTTGGAAATAAAATTATATTTATGGTTAAAATATATTATGATATATGTATTTCAACTTATTCAATTTTCTTTAACATGTATATATATAATATTAAATATTAGAACAAACTAGTTCCTAATGATTGAGAAACCACCAAATTAATCTAATTGATTATCATTAACATTTTTTTTAATAATTCATCCTCATACCATATAACCAAATGATATATAATACAAAATAAACTGATTTAATTTAATTAATAACATATACTTTCAATTTTGGACAACTATTAGCATTATACATGTTCTTTTATACACATTTACAAATGAACCAATCATGAAAACCAAGGAAATGGAGACTCCCAAATGATGGAATTATATTTTATAACTCATCAAAAAGTCCCTAAATGAGCTTAATAAAATTATAATAAATAAAATAAATGCAGAAATTTTAATTATTTAAATAATTAATAGATTTAATTTTATTATCCATGACATAAAGTTCAAGTGGAGATCACTTTTGGACATAAGGTAAGGGATTATTTTAGAACCTCCATTTTTCCTTCAGATTACATTTTATCACTATTTACCCCAATGTAATTCTTAATTATTATTATGTAATATTATTTTGTTCTATATGTATGTTCTAAAAAAAATTTATAACCCAATTATTATTTCTTTGATGGGGGATATACAATTTTTTAAGGTTCCCTTATCAATTCCTCCTAATAAACATGCCTGATTAAAGGGAAATTCCCCATTTGTTACCATTTTCATGTGCACTCCATAATATATTTTAAGCCATCATTTTTTTTCTAAAAACACTAATTGTATGATGAAAAACTATATTGGTTCATTTTTGGTTTTATATAAACCATTATCACTTTTTTAGTTTTATAGAATCTTGAGAATGTTACCTTAAACCACACTAACATTTTTTATTTATAAAGTTTCTTAAAGACTGTTTTTGAATTTTTTTACTTAAGTTTGACATAAATTTTTGTGATATATTCCTATTTTCCATTATAAATTTCCATGTATGATTTATGTAACGTCTGAGACCTCGATGCCACTGAAAGGTTCCCTGATCCTAGTGGATCACATGACCTCAAGTGTATCTCCACAAATGCTAGAGGTTGATGACTAGTAGCAAGGGCCTAGGTGAGTTAGTGGGGATACTATTCCATTATTATAAGAGTGTATCACAATGGAATATCATTAAAAAATACAAATAATAGAAGCATTAAACCATACAATAGAAGCAATCAGTGGAAGACTGATTTCGTAATCAATCAAGAAGTCATATCAAATACAAGATGATGACCTATATCACATATTTCTAACAAAATGGACAAAATATGAATACAAGACAGATTTACAATTAATATAAAAAAAATTAAAAAATGGTAAAAAGACTCCTAGTAGCATTAGAAGCCTTAGCTTGGTCCCATGCTCTCCTACTCCTAAGAAATATATCAAGTACCTACAAGAGGGCTCTTTACCTCATCATTATCTTCAATGATATCATTTTTTTTGGGCCCAAAATCATGACCCAAATAGGGCGTGATACTAAACCAAAGTAAGAAACCACAAAAGGTATGTTCCAATTAGTCATTGAATATATATAATAGGCAGTGTGCAATAAGAAAAGTTTTAAACAAGGAAGTACTCAAAAGTCAACATCCTACATACATCCGTTTTCATTTACATTCAATCCATATTCATTTAATAATTAAATTACATTTTTTTTATAAATCATGAGATTTGACTCAAGCACAACCTCCCCTGTGTAAATATAAGCACAAAATATTCCTCAGAAGGACTTCTAAACAATACAAGTCATACTGAATCCAAGCTTGTGCTTTGGTTTAGCAAACATGTCAAAAGTCAATTCATTTAATTTTCCCCTTATAACTTGAGACCTTCCTTGAAATCCCTAAATTAGAATTCAAGTATCCCTCTAGGTGATATCTCAACTAACTCCATGCAATCCCATCCATGGTGAACCTATCAGGAACCTGGTATTGCTCTTGGTGAGGTATAAGTCCAAGTCGTCTATGTTCGTCCTTGTAGGTCCTATAAGGAACCTCTAAGTATCACCCATGACATATAATCAAATCCATGTTGAGTCTATCCATGTAATCCATCAAATAGATCCATGTATCAATGAGTCCATCCATGGAATCCCTCAATGGAAACATGTATCACCCATGGCGTAATCACATTAACCATAGATTACTTCCATGGAATCATAAAGTGGATACACATATCACCCCAGGTAAAAATATCAATAGTCACATGAGTACATCCATGGAATTCTAAGATTAATAAATGTGTTACTCAAGGATATTTATTATCTAACCCTTTCAATTTCCTTTAACATGCCAAGGTCAAAACCAAGAACATCTAATATCAAACTCACCTCAAGGGGTGAATTAAAACTAGGCCAACCTCATAAGGCTTAGCCTTTCATTTAATCACATGGGTGAATTTTTTATAACAGGATTCAAAGGAATAATAATATACCTCATAGCTTGGTTATCCTATAACTCACATGGGAAAATAAACAAAAGGTGAAATTCATTCCCATCAATGAAATTTCAAAATAAGTCCAATCTCAAAGGATTTCCTTTAAATTGTCACATGGTATCTTTTAGCATAATAAGCTTAATAAGCTACCCAAGTTTCTAGTTACCATATATCTTATGTGGTAAAAGTAACAATTTAGGAAATTTGATCCAATTGCACCAGTAAAAGTCATGGCCTCTATTTTACTCACATGGGAAAGGAAAACTTGCTTTAACAACAAAGGATTACATGGGTCAAGGAGAAGTATTCCATCCCACACCCTTTATCCAATTTTATTAAAATATATCATTATTGTAATCCCAATAATAAGTAATTTCATTTTTAACATCCCATGAAAGGGAAAAAGCAACACCATAAGGGGTGTCCAAATCCTAAAGCTAAAAAAGGTCCATTCAAGGAAACTCAGCCATGGGGTAGTCCTTATTCAAGGTATAAAACCAATAAAATGCACAAACATGCCTATTCAATTACAAAAATAATAATAGGAAGTAATAGGGTTCAATTTAAATTTATGAAAATTCCCCAAAAATGGGTGCGCAACACCCTAACCTATAAACATCTCGACATTTAGAAAAATTCATGAGACCACCTACTGTAGGCTCATTCTTGATAGATCATCATGTATAATGATCTGATTCATCCTACCTTTGAGGAAATATGATGAACATATGAAGAACAATAAATTAGGGCATATGATTTTAAATCCAAATATCATAGTTGATGTCTAGAAGAATCAAGAAATGATAAAAATGAATTAAGGCCTTACCATTATGGATCAATGGAGATGAACCATATTTGAATTAGAGGTCAGATGGTGAAGAAATATAAAACCCAAGATTATGATAAATGGATATCCTTTCTATAGTTAGGGTGAGGCTGTTGTGCGATGAGGAGAAACCTCATTGGTTTTTAAAAATAATTTTAATTAAATTAGAAATTATAAAAAATGATGAAATTAAAAGGCCACACGGTTTCTCTGCATGGGTTTTCAAACTGTTTAGAAGCCGTGCACAGTTTCATGTAGGTGTGGGGAACAACACACGGTTACCCCCACATGTTTTATAAATCGTGAGAAAACCGTGATTAAACCCTATATCATAAACTAATGAAAACTGAAAACTGTCGCATAACCATGAATATCCTCTCACATGGTTTACCCAAACCATGTAACATGTACACCCCTATCGTCCATCCTTGCACGATTTATTCAAACCATGCGGCCTACCCCACATGGTTTGTACTAATCATGTTCTAGGTGAAAAACACCCCAAAGTTGGGTCCCGGGCTTTGAATAATAACCAGACACCCCCAAAACCTTAGTGACCCCAATAGGAATACATATTAGGCCATATTTTAGAAAATAAACTAAGAATTGATTGAAAACACAATATATGTACCTAAAAGAAGGACTGAGTTCTTACAAACTTACTCCCTTAAAGCAATTAATCCCCAAATTTACCTCCCATGGGTGGTGATGTAATATTAGAGAAAAACTCCAGACACTTTGCTCGTATATTGGTCTCCCTCTCCTAGGTATCATCATATGCTTGGTCGTGCTACCATAGAAACCATACTAAAGGAAAAAATCAGCCTTGTATAACCTTCATGATATGATCGAAAATTCTTATAGGATTCTCTTTAAAGGACACATCTACCTATAAATCAACCTCCTTAGGTTGAAAGGAATGATACAGGTCTAAAAAGGAATGCCGCTACTGAGAAATGTGAAAGCCATCATGCATAGAATGGTACCCTTGAGCTAGCTAAAATAGATAGGCTACCGGCCTGACTCTCTCCAGAGTCTTGAATGGCCTGACATATCTTTTCAAAAGCATACCCTATCTCCTGATGCTCTTAACTCCCAGCCTCGGTGAAACATGTGGAAAAAACCAATCCCCAAACTCAAACTCTATAGGTCAATTATGAGAATCGATATAATATTTATGACAAGACTATGCAGTATCCATACACTTTTGAATAAACCACACATGTTTTGTGGTCTCCTATACAAGATGAGGACCCAACATAGATACCTCTCCTGCCTCTAGCCAACAAAGGGGTTATCGACCTAGATTACTGTACAAAGCCTCACATGGAGCCATCTAAATAGTATCCTGAAGGCTTTTATTATAATAGAACTCAACTAGGGGTATATTCCTCTCCGAAGAGCCACCAAAATCCTAGAGGCATAATCAAAACATGTCCTCACGCACCTAAATCATGTGCTGTGACTATCCATCTATCTGGGGGTGGTATGTTGTGCTTAGAAGAAACTATGTACCCAATTCCCTCTATTTACCTTTCTATAAAATAGAATTAAAACGGGTGTCCCTATCCAAAATTATAGAATGATGGACCTCATGTAGTCATACAATCTCACATATGTATAACCACCCAAGCTCATGGACTGAAAAGGTCTCCTTAATAGAAAATAAGTGAGAAACCATTATTAGCCTATTAACAACAACCCATACGACATCATTAACTTGGGCTGAACTCGGTAAAACTGTTAATAAATCCATTATTACATCATTAAATTTACACTCGACAATGAGTAGCTTTTGTAAAAGTCTGACAGGATGATGGCGTTCAGCCGTGACCTACTGACAGGTGGAACATCTCATGAAAAAACAACCACATCTCTTTTCATACCCATCCATCAATACTGAGGATGTAAATCCTGATATATCTTGGTGACACCAGTTTGCACTTCACAAACTGAAGTAAACAAATCCTGCAAATAGTTCTTCATGTATGGATGAAGAAACCAATTTTCGAACATGTACCTACAATACCTCATCCTTTACTATGGTCCATCTAAGAGGAGGGTCCTCACCTATCACACTCTCTCGTTGAACTATGCCTTTAGAGTCTAATAGATTACTCATCCTCAATCTATCCATAAGGGTAGTGGTAATAGATAAGGGTAAAACAAAACTCTTCCTCTTACTATCACGCACCTGTAAGGGATCTCAGATAACAATTCCATAAGCTACCACTCACTATTGGTCTATTTCGCTGCATATATCTTAGTCCTCCTACTTAGTGCATCAGCCATTACATTCCCTTTACCAGGCATGTAGGAAATATCATAATCAAAATAATGAAGATATTCCACCCACCTTCATAGTCCCAAGTTCAGACCATGCTGTGTAAAAATGTACTTGAGGATTTTTTGGTCCTTGTACACCATAAGAATCTCTCCCAGTAAGCAATGAGTACAAAAACGCAAATCCTAAACAACCATAGCTAACTAGATATTGTGTGTTGGGTTGTTCCTCTCATGTGACCTCAACTACTGAGTCCCATAGGCAAAGAATCGATCCCCTTGGATAATAATTGCTCCCATCCCAATACTTGATGCATCATAGTATATTGTGTAACTCCTACCCAGCTCTTGAAAAATCAGTATTGGTGTAGAGGTAAATCTTCCTTTCAACTCCTGTAAGGTTGTTTCATAGAAATCTGACCATACATACTTCATACCCTTCTTATTCAAACCCATCACTGGACCTACTAAGCATAAGAAGTTTTATATGAAATGTCTATAGTAGTCAGCCATCCCTAAGAAACTCCACACCCAAAGACATTATTGGGATGCTCCCAAGTAACTACCACTATCACCTTCTTTGGCTCCACTGATACTCCTATCTTTTAGATGACATGACCCAGGAATTGAATCTAATCAATCTAGAAGTGGCACTTTGTGATCTTATAATATAATTGATTCTATCTCAGTGTATTGAAAATGATCCCAAGATGTTTGGAATGGTCATGTTAATTGTGATAATACACTAAGACATCATCCATGACAACCACAACAAAGAAATTAAGGTAAGGATGGAACACTCGGTTCATTAGATCCATGAAGACTGCTTGCATGTTCCTGAGACCAAACAGCATAACCATATACTCATTTAGACCATACTTTATCTTGATGTCCTTAAGATGTAGGTATGATGGTCTAACATGCACCTGATGATCACCATATCTCAAATTAATCTTTGAGAAGACCTGAGTTCCACATAGCTGGTCAAAGAGATCATCTATCCATGGTAGATGATACCTGTTCTTAAACATCAACTGGTTCAATTTTCAGTAATCCACACATAGAGTTAGGTCATCATCTGCCTTTTTCTAAAAAAAGACTAGTGAACCCCATAGATAAGTACTGAATTAATTGAAACCCTTTTCCTCTAAATCCTATAGCTGCCTCTTGATATCTTATAACTCTGTCATAGCCATCATGTAAGGAGGAATGGATAATGATGCATCTCCTGGAACTTGATCGATTGATAACTCTACCTCTCTCACTAGAGGTAATCCAAGGAAGCTATCCAAGAAGATGTACCTAAAATGATCAACCACTGGAGGAAAATTAGTCTAACATGTTCGTTGATCATCCATATATAAACTCACAATGTAGGCTACTATCCCACCCTGACCTCAATGGTCTGGTCCATCTCAGATCACTAGTACATCCCATTCACCCTTTTGAATGAAATTCCCACCCTCTAGTGTTTTAAAAATCACACTATGGTGATAGAAATCATCCAAGGATCAAAAGGGAACCAACCAGTCCATCATGTGAATGAAATCTAAGCCTGTCATGGCGAGGAAGAAGAGGTCCCATACAATGTGACACCCACCAACCTCAAGGGGTCACTTTCTGAATTGACAAAAACCTTCCGTCTTGATTCCTAATGGAGTGTATATCATCGTCACACCATCATAAGTATAAATATAGATCCTAATACTCTCCATAATGGGCACAAATATAAAGCTATGTGATGCCCCTATATAAAAAAGTGCAAAAGCTAAAACATAGGATACTAGAATAGTGCCTTAGATAGTAGATGGTCTAGGATACAACTCCTCCTAGTTATTTTTAATTTCATATCTCTGTCATATACTATGGCCCTGTGACACTATTTGGCTACCTTGAGTCGATCCTCCCTACTGTCGCTATAAACCTAGGTTCTGGTTACCACAGCCACGACCACCATCTTGGCCCAAACATCTCGATGAACCCCAACTCTCTATTTGGTGAGAAGCTACTTACCTTGATCTTATACAAGGAGTTGGTGTATACCCTCTCTCATTGGTAGTTGGTGGAAATTTTCTGCATAAGTGTTGTAGATGGCCCATCTTGCCGCAAGATTGGCACTCGACTAGGTCCTTTGTACATTGCAACCTCGTATTTCCTAGCCTACCACACTAGTAGCACCTCACTTGGCTACTTGAAGGCATGTTATGACTAGTAGAATCTATGCATGGAAGACTCAAGTGACAATTCCTACTACTGGTAAATTCATCACAAGAAATAGGTGTCAAACTACACTGGCTTGCAACACCAGATTCCCTCAATTTATTCTCTATGATCAGTGCCTAGTTCACTATCCCAGATAAAATAGTTAGCTGGAATAAATTTACTTATGATAAAATGGAATACATGAGACTATCCCCAAATCACCTAGTTTTCAATAACTTCCCCCCCATCAGAATAGGTGAGAAATAATAGGGATCAATAAAATGGGTTTTCTTCTCCATAATTGATAGTTCTCCCTACTCTAGATGTAAAAAATATCAAGCTTGATTGTCCCTAAATGTATTAGGATATAAGTAATTGTATATGGACATATGAAACCCCATCTAGGCCATCTTCTGATGACTATTATTCTGAGTGATAACACCCACAACCTCTTGGAAGAATCACATAACATGTATGTAGCAGGATTTACCCTCCTCTCAGGAGGCATCTCTAAGTGATCGAAGATAGATAGAATGGTATCGAGCCATGAATCTGAAGTCTATGGTTATCCATCCCCAAAAAACATGGGTGGATGTTGCTATTGAAACTCACGTGTCAACTCTTCCATAGTTAGGGTAGGTCTCCATGCTCCCTGAATAGTCCACATGAATTGAAAAAAGACTTCACGGAACAATGCCTCTGCACCTGCGTCTAGTATAACAGCTGGGGCCATAGCAGGCACTACTGGATGATCCACTGGTAGCCCATGAACTACCACCTCTGGGGTATGATCATCTCCACCGTCTTAGCATACAGCTAGAGGTCATCGCAACAACATTCCTCTATAATGCCTAACTTAGGAATCCTTTTACAACCATTAAGAGTTTGCATCTAAAAACAATAACAAAAGGATAAGTAAAAACCTTGCTCTATAATAACTCACCCCTCTACCTACCCCGTGGGTCAGTTCTAGATCCCACTACTAAAGTCAGGTTTGGTGATGTTCTCTATCATAATCCATTTTAGTTTCAACTAATTTTACATTCATTTTATTTCAAACCATGTTCACATTCACATTCACTAAATTGATACTCATTTCAAGTTTATCAAATTCCTTTTCTAAAGTTAATTTACTAGAATTATGAATTCCAATCAGTAGGATCCATACTCCCCAAGAATCAAAGTTTGGTGTCCACCTATGGAACATCATAACACAATCCACTTTAAGACCGAAACATGATATGCCAAATTATGATCCAAGAGTACCCATACACCCCAGGGACCAAAGATTTGTGTTTATCTATTTCACACCATACCATATTCCAAATATACCTATCACAACAACATGCATATCTATTACAACATCTATCACAACAACATGCAATGTAGTTCTCTCTAAATGGCGTAGAAAAAATGCATTGCATGTGATTTCTAATAGGTTCCTATGTGATGCATGATAAGGATTACCCTCATCTCATCAGTTTGAAACACAATAGAACCCAAAAATCATATCAATAATAATAGCATAATTCAAGTGCATCACCCAATGGTAGAATCAAATAAACTGTAATATCTCAAAATCTAGAAATCAACAATTCAATTTGAGGCAATTTGGCCTTTACTAATACACGAGTTAGCTACTCTCGAGTACATATCATTACAAAATTCTATTTCCTTCATATCCCTATCTATTGTCTCCAAAAAGTAAGACAAACCCAAAAAAGAAATCATCTATTACCACTTTGTAACGTCCCGAAATGGGATGCCACTGAAATGTTCCCCAAGCTCGGTGGGTCACATGGACTCAAGATCATCTCCTCAAATTAAAGAGTCTACTGGATAGTATCATGGTCCTAGATGAGTCAATAGAGAGACTATTCCCTCATTAAAAGAGTGTAGTATAACGAAATATCAAGAATAGATACAAATAGTAGAAGCAGTAAACCATACAACAGAAGTAAACAATAGAAGACTGATAGTATAATCAATCCATAATTCATATAATATACAAGATGATGATATATGTCACATGGTTCTAAAAAAACACCCAACACAATATTACAAGGTAGATTTAAAATTCATATAACAAAATTTTAAAAAGACCAAAAGACTCGTTGTAGCATCGTAAGCTTCAGCTTGGTACCATGATCTCCTACTTCTAACCAGCATATCATGTACCTATAGAAGAGAACTTCCCTTACCATTACCAACAGACATATAATCTATTTGAGACCAAAAGAATGACCCAAATAGGGTGTGATACTAAATCCCAATAGGTAACAACCTAAGGTCTTTTCTTACCAATCAGAAAATATATATAATAGCCAGTGCGGAATAATAAAAGTATTAAGTAAGGAAGCACTCATAAGTAAACACCATTTATAAACTAGGTTTCATTTACATTAATTATATATTTATTTAACAATTTAATTAAATTTAATTTATAAATATTTCAATCCATATCGAACCCGACATCCCCTGTGTAACTAGAAGCACAACAGATGCCTTAGAAGTCCAACTAAACAACACAAGTCAAGAATAAGTCCATGCTTGTGCTTTGGATTGGTAGTAATTTCATAAGTAAATTCATTTAATTTTACATTTATAACCAGATACCATCCTTTAAATACCTATATTTGAATTCAAGTATCAATCTAGGTGTTATCTAAACTAACACCCTATAAGCCTATCCTTGGAGAACCTCTCAAAAACTAAGTATCTCTCTAGGTGAGGTATAAGTACAAGTCATCCTAGTCCATCCTTGGTGGTCCTATAATGAAGCCCCAAGTATCACCCATGACATATAATCAAATGCCTCTTGATTCCATCCATGTAATCCCTCACTTGGATCCATGTTTCACTCAACATACAAGTGCAACCTCAATGAGTCTTTACATGGAATCCCATAATGGACCCATGTATAACCCATTTTCTAATCACATTAACCATAGAGTATGTCCATGAAATCCTAAGGTGAATCCATGTATCACCTCAAGTATAAATATACATAGTCACACGAGTCCATACATGTAATTATAATCTGAATCCATGTGTCACTAAAGTCTATTTATCATCCAACCCTTTCAATTTAATTTAACATGGTAAGATCAAAACCAATAGCATCTAATATCAAACTCACCTCAAGGGGGTGAATCAAGCATAGGCCAACCTCATAAGGGTTGGCCTTTAATTTTACCATGTGGGAGTATTTTTTATAATAGGATTCAAAGGCATAAAAATTTATTACATTTCTTGGTTATCCTATAACTCACATGAAAAAGGCAACAGAAGTTGAAATTCATTGTCATTAAGGAAATTTCAAAATAAGGCCAAGCGCAAGGGATTGAATTCAAATAATCACATGGAATCTTTTAGCATAACAATACTATCAAGTATAACTAGCTACCCAAGGCCATAGTTACTATATATATCACATGGGAAAAGAAATAATTTAAGCAATTCAATCCAGTTGCATCAGGTCAAGTCATGGCCTCTATTTTACTCAAATGGGAAAGTCAAACATTCTTTAACAGAAACGCTTACACAGGTCAAGGAGAAATCTTCCATCCCATACCCTTTAACCAACTAGATTAAAATATATCATTATTACAATCCCAATATTAATAAATTCCATTTTTAACATCCCATGATAAGTGAAAACGGCACACCTCAAGGGGTGTCCAATTCATAAAGCTAAAAAAGGGCCATTTTAGGAAACTCACCCATGGGGTGGTCCTTATTCATGGTATAAAACCTATCACTTTCATAAAAATTTCTATTCAATTAACTAAATCATGATAGGCAGTAACAAGGTTCAATTTCAATTTAAGGTGATGCCCCCAAAATGGGAATGTGATACCTCAACATATAAACTACTCAACATTCAGCAAAAGGCATGAGACCACCTACCTTAGGCTTAGGCTTGATTGATCTTCTAGTATCAAGATCTGATTTATCCTATTTCAGAAGAAAAATAAAGAATGGATGAAGAATAAGAAATTAGGGCATATGATCCTAAATGAAAATATCATAGTTGATGTATAGAAGAATAAATAAATGATAAAAAACAATTAATGCATTAACATTACAGATCCAAGGATATTAACCACTTTTGAATTAGATATCAGACGATAAAGAAATCTAAAAACGAAGATTCAGCTTAACGTAGAGCCTTTCCATGGTGAGGGTGAAGATACTATGAGATGATAATAAACCTCATTGGGTTTGAAAAAAAAATTCAATTAAATTTAAAAATATAAAAAAATTATTAAAATTAAAGGACCAAATGGTTTATCCACACAGTTTGTTAAACCGTGTTGAAACCATACACAATTTCCTATAGATCCGGGGAACAGTGCACAATTACCCTTCATGGTTTATAAACCATGTGAAACCGTTCTTAAAGCCTTTGTAACAAAATAATGAAAACTATAGAACCACTGCATGGTCATGTGTATACTCTCACATGGTTTACCCAAACCATGTGAGCTGGACACCCCTCTTATCCATCCTCGCATGGTTCATTTAGATGATGTGTACTACTCCATAAGGTTTGTACTAACCATGCACCTGTACAAAAATACCCCAAAGTTGGGTCTTAGGCTCCGAACAAGACCTAGAAACCCCCAAACCCTCTATGACCCCAACACGAATTCATATTAGGCCATATTTAAGAAAATAAAATGATAATTGTTAGAAAACACAAGATCCGTACCTCAAAGAAGAACTATGTTTTTAAAATTTAAATCTATTCATTCATAGATACCACCTTGATATTCCTTTTTGATATTCATTTTCACATGATTACGATACCCAATTATTTCCATGGGTAACCCTTATGTTTATATTTTATTCCTCATGTATGATTCTTCATGCGGAACATATATTCATGAACATGTTATTATGGGTGCACCCAGATAGCACTCCAATGCATTGGGTAATGTTTAGTCTTAGAAGAAATCATGTTCAATGGTCTTAGTGGTTAACCTTGAGTCATGATCCATGTAAAATGGCGGTTTTGGTTATCGTTGACTCATGATCCATGTAAAACTATCATGGTTATTATCCTTGACTCCCAATCTACTATATGAAATTAGACTTTCCTCTTTCTTATGTCATGTTTTCTGTTGCTACCACATTCTTATGATCCCATGTTATATATATTATGCATCAATATGTTTATTAATGTTCCATGAATTTTTATATTATCATGTTATTCCCTCTATCCCATGTGATATTCCTTATTCTTAAGTTTACTCAATTACAAGGATTTTTAGCTCATCCCTTACTTAACGTATTCCCCAGGTTATCCTATGTAGGCATAAAGGCTCGAAGGGTTTTAGGAGATCATTATGAAGATTAAATAAAATATGTTTTTTATTTTGGTTCCATGCCTCTAATTATCTATATAATCTTCCAAATACACTATAATTTATGATACATGGTTTTTATTTGAAGTATAATTAAACTTAAAATTAAGTAATAAAGTGTGTATAAGGATAGGGATGTCATATCAACCAACGGTACCCATGCACTATGTATTTCTTGGCCTGCATCCTCTCTCTTTATTCCACTACACATATGTAGTCTATAGTAGGGTAAGGAAAACTATGAGAAGTGTTAACCTATTTTTCTCCATTTTATACTTCAATTAGATATTCAATGTGCATTAGAATCTCCATTAATTCCTCATTAGCTGCATCTTCCTCATCCTCTAGTGGTATCCATTCATGAGAAAAATGTGAAATATTTTCACAAGGAATGTTTGTTCTCAGTTTAGATTCAATGAAATTAAACAAATAAAAACCCAAAATATAACTATATATATATATATTAATATTTAAGACATTTTTTCACACAATGTTACTCTTTATGTATTTGTTTTAGGACGAGGTATCTAGTCAATATACTCTATATGATTTTCAAAAATTATAACCTCAGTGGTGACTTTATCTTCCATATTTAGAGAAAGAATTATTGGTGCTTACTAGTATTCTTAAATGATGGGAATATCATTTGGAATATCATATTACATAAAATTACTCTAATATGTATCTATGTTTATTAATATACCACATGTACATCAGTTTTAATTCATTTAAATTTCCTTCTCAAGAAATGATAAGGAAAAATACAATAGTGTATGTGTCCTTAGCTCCTTTATAGGATCCCCAAATTCCTTAATATGAAAGGTTAGTTGTGTATCTTCTTCATCATCAACTAAATCAGGGGAATTTAAATTTTTGGGATTATTATTCTTGTAAAATGGTATTTAACTGTGTTATTTACACCTTTATCTCCTACGTTTCATCTATTAATTACTTTAACTTCCCAATCCCTATATCATAAAAACATTCATTCACCTATGAGTATTTAGTCCGTCAATAATATGAAAATGAATTAAAATAGTTCATCATGGAAATATTTGATTAAATAATATAAAATAAATAAAAAATAATGGAAAAAGTAAGTGAATAACACCCCAAGAAAAGAAACAAGAACATACCTTAAAATAAAACCAAATTCAGAAAGGCAGATTGTAGTGGGTCTGTCAAGAATTCAAATTAAAATCCCATACAAGTATAACTAGGGAACTAAACACATGTTTTTCTATAATTAAGTATAGATACTTGACTCAGTATATTCTCTTTTATTGTCACTATTTTGGAATTTTTAAATTCAAAATAATGGAAGGAAATAAAAATAAAGGGGTTGGTATGATGACATGAAATGCCAAGGGCAATGAAGATAATTGAAAAATCAAAAAAATATATTAGGGAGATAAGTGTTTATCTTAGTATTAGTAAAATTATACTTTTTCATTATCACACAAGGTTTATAGAATCCTTACTCAATGATAATACTCTATCATATACATGATTATCCCTTTTTTATTCTTCGTATTAATGTATAGTGTATTGAAGGATACTCTCACATACTAGACATCAACCTCTTTCATGGTTATAAAATAAGAGACTCTTTAATTGAGAGAATATCTTTCTCACTTACCTAGTATTCAATCACACCCATTAAATATTAAATCCACTAGTTCAATTGTATAATAGTGGATAAAATAAAGGGGTATAGATGAATTTTAATAAAGTGATAAGAAAATAAAGAATAAATCAATTTGAGAGACACTACCACTAACCTCTCACCCTAGTAAATAATTGAATTCATAAAGTTGAATTTGGATAATAAATTCTCTAACAACAGGTCTTGGTAGACACATATAACCTCTCCAAAGAGAACCATTAGGTTATCTATCCAAGATCATGGAGGTTAGATATTACAAAAATATGTGAAAGAAACACTAACTTCTATTAAAAATAGAATGCATGAAAATTAAAGAAAATTATCCCATGAAGTGAGAAATATTTTTACAGATTCCTTGACCAATATTAACAGTAATCCAAGATATTTCACACTCTTCCTTACCTCCTAATATTTGACCAGGGAATTCAGCATCCGTTCCATGATCTCCACTCTCCGATATCTGATTCCACATGGGATTTTTTGTTAAATGAATACCCAATTTAGTTAAGAAAATACTTAAAAATATGTTTTATATTATTATTGGGTGTTAATGTTAGATTCATGGAACTCATTTTCTTATCAAATACCTAGATATGTAGTTGTCTTAGCTATTTTTAGAGAATTAGAAACCATAAATAGAAAATTTGTTTGTCAAATGTTTTCATATGAATGTTCAATTTAATTTTATATAACTTCATTTTAATATTATATAAGTTGGATGTAATATTATATAGGTTAAATTTAATACCACTCATAATTTATTCATTTCTATTTAATCTTATCAAACTAGGATTCTCCTTCAGTTCCCTTAGTAATGTATAAAAACTTTACATTTTTTCATGTTGGGATAAGTTACTCTTATGTATCAAGGTTAAAGTATCATTAAATAGTTTTATCTTGCCTAAAAACTAGTTTAATCTAACATGTATTGCTAGATTGGTCCCCTTCCACATTTATATTATCAAAACATGTAGAATTAATGAATTTTCCTGAAAAATTATCATATAAATATTATTAAAACATTAAAATCATAATTCTTATTTGCATTTAAAATATTATATAAAACATACATAAATAAAAAAATTAGTAAATTTTTATATATTTTAAAACAAGTAAGGATTTGATCAATGAATTATAGAAAACAAGTTATGAAATTTAAAGTTCATCAGACACCATACTTCTAAATCATGCTTTATTTTTAATAACCTCATAGAACCTAATTAACACCCAGATCAAAACCTTACTAATAGAAAGAACATAAATAAAACACCCTCCCACGTAACCCCTATTAATAAACACATCCCTCCAAGGGTATAACCATATCCATTTTTATTAGAAACCAAATACTAAGAACTCTCCCTCTTTTATCATCCCTTTTAAAACATAGAACCTCAAAAAAATCCCCCATGTCACACACACGACCTCATTTTCAGTTATCATATGTTTTATTTTATTTATTTTTTATCTTAGCCTTTGATTATGGGACTTTTACATTAAAATTGATGAAATTTGGGGAAATAGGTGTTTTCATAAAGTTGACATACAATTAGTGAAAAACATATGGTAACTGTGAAACAACACTATAAGTTTTAATAAAGGAATTCTACATGGTTGGAACACAGTTTACCAAACCATTTGTACCAACTATATAAGTGCCATAATTAAGGAAATGAGGCCCTTATAATTGGTACATAATTTATAAAATGGTGCGACCTACCAAAAAAATTAAAAAATTTATTTTTTCCTTTCCCAAAATTAAATACCTAACTCTCCTATAATCACCCCATTTTATTTCCATCCTCCCCTTAACATGTGGCAAAACTCACCTATACTACATCATTTATTATTATTTCTTTACATCAAGAATATTCAAGTTAAAAAATATAAATCAAACCCTCTTCCATCCTCTTTACTATTTCTTCTCTATTTAGTGGTTTTCAATTCCCCCTAAATGCATAATAGCCTAGGGTTTATGACATACAATTTATATGGATTCAGTTTTGGTATTTATGAGTTTTTCTTACCTCTCTATGATCCCTCTGGGAACTCTGATTGTATTTTCCTTATATTTAGAAGGTGTTTCTTGGTTAAAGGTGGGTGGTTATATATACTTTCGTTTGTTTGTTTAATATTGATGCTTTATTATTTTAAAATTAGTTCTAATGGAATATTATGGTATTATATATTGTTTTGAAAATAAATTGATAGATACCTTGTGATAGAAGTGTAATTTTTATACTTTATAATGAAAAATGTTTATTTTTTCTAGAAATTGGATTTTATTACAAAATTATTAATGAAAATTCATGTTTAATTAGTGATGTGGTATTTGAGAAAAACTAATGGGATCCCTAGTTACTTGGGTGAATGAACTTAAATGGGATGGGTTTCCCTACTACTAGTTATTATAGTGTTATAAATTTGATACCCCCAATGGAAAGTGTTATGTTACTCTTTCTACTAATTGAGGGTGAGACCCTAGTTAGTGATGTATTTATAGGTTCCCCATATTTTGTAATAATAGGGTTTCATTTTAGGTGATTATTTAGAAACATCTTTTTTATATATTTTTCTTACATTGAGTATCTTGTTTATAAAATACATCTTTTTAATTATTTTTAATTAAAAATTTTCAATGTTAATTTAATTTATTATGTTCAAACAAGAATGTTTATTCTTCATTGAACATGTTTGATAAGGAACAATTAGTGGGATCTTAATAGTTTATTTCCTCACACCAAGAATACACCCTTGAGTGTATGAAAACATTTTTTTATCCGATGTAGGAAATGGAAAGGCACCACTTGGCGGTTGTGGGTACTCATGCTTGACTTATTCAGGTATATGGTGGTGACATGGTGGTGGGATGATAACCAATGTCACACAAATATGGGTTGTGGATTTTTGTATACCGTTTTTTTATATTTTCAAATGGTTGACTTTTATCTTGTATCACCTTATCGCACTCCCACCCTATTGCATTTGTTTTTTTGACTGAATATTAGTTTTTACTCGGTTGGTTATTTTTTATGTCTTGATGTTATGTCTATTTTATATTATTTCTTTTATTAATTATATGTATCAATATTGGTCATGATATATTTTGGGAATGACTCTACAAAGTATGGTTTTTCATGATAGGTTATTGGTATGACCCCCTATTTGATTAATATTTAGGAAAATCAATCAAAAAAGGATCTTCATAGATTCCCATTCCCTTGTTCCAACCCATGGGGATTGGGAAATCACTTAAGGCCATGTCAAAAATCGGCTAGGGTTACTCAATAAGGTGAATCCCATGTTTGTTTGGGACTAAATGATATCAGAGTTAGAAATTATGGATCAATGTTTTTTGGGATATCTGGATAGAAAGGATCTAGGATTATTGGGACCCAATGATTTTCGGTGTGAAGGGGTGTATAGAGAACACCCTTATTTCCCCACCATGAGTTACTAGGGGATGTCCAAGACTAGATATTGATTTCTTATTTAATTTTCTCTTCATTTTTGAAAAAATATGTTGAATATAGGATTTACATAGGGGATATTATTATGGAAGAGTGTGTATTTTTATGATCCCTAATTTACTTTTTATGTTATTTCTTAAATAAATGTTTATGGTTTGATTTATGATTTTATTATATATTTTTAATGGTTTTATTTTAATTTTAATTTTTGTCTTTTCGTACCTCCGTAAAGGTCACCATCTCACTCCCGGGAGGGAGTGATAGATAAATATCTATAAGAAATCCCTCTCATTAATTCTTACTTGATAGAGGTGGTGGTGAGTGAAGTTTAGGACTAGGAATTCATACTAGGTTCAGGTCTTTCTCAAGTTATTGAAGTGAGCATGGACCCAAATCATTATAAGGCTCAATAGTTCATTTTACATAATCCTCCTGGCTTTTGAGTATTCATTGATCCTTAAGAATTCAAGTATTGGTTGGAAAATACATATAGAATATTCATGTTCCAAGATACTCCAAATCCTTTGAAAGTGAATATTTTTATATTCATACTTGAGGGGCCTAACAGAATATGGTGATATTCAATCTTTCAAGCTATAAAACATGAGAATATAGAAGAAAAGATTCCAAAGTAGTGTTTTCCTAGTAGTATTATAAGAAAAAATTCATTTCAAAAAAATAAAGCGAGTCCCTAGTCCTTTAGCATGGTGATCAAAGAGTTATGGAGTGTGAAGATATCTTTGTTGAGATTATATAACTTTACACAAAGATAGTTATAAATTATAGGATTAATTCTCATTGTATTTAAATTAGCCTTCCTACTAATATATGGTATTAGATTTTCCTTCATAATCACCAAACTTATATAGATGTGGAGGTCCAATCCCTCATGGTTGAAATTGATCAAGATAGTATGTTATGATTGGTGGGACCTTTATCCTTATATAGCATGAGTGAAGATATATTCTCAAAAAAGAAGTGGAATTGATACCATCCAAGTAGATACAACAATAGGGGATTCTGATCTCCATCATATCTGACCACTTCTATTTCCCCATGGAAAAGGGGTCCCATTTATCATTAGTGTTTAAGGGTAGGCCATATTAAGTCAACATTTCTAAAGATGATAAAGGATTTCCATCAATGTGGATCAATAGGACATATCCATAGTTTTTGTTGGATGAGCCTTCTAGCAAGGAGTGAAGTTGGGTCTTTTTCTCATGGAGGATCTCAGACCCAATTCAAATCCTTGTGGGAAGCTGGATCTCACTCCTAGGGTGCAGAGGTAGAGGTGTCTCATATCATGGACATTGTTAGTTGAGACCAGAACATCTGGTTAGTGGTTAGGATCCAGAACAAGTATAGAGAAGAAAACATCATATAGTAGACAAACCCTTCATCGAGTCTGAGGTAGATTGAACCATAATAAGAGGTATGGTTTTTATTTCATAATCTATTAAAGTGGATTTATTTTATAGTAGTGCCTCCCACGAATTTATTTATACTCAAATTGTAGATTTACTAAACCTTCCATTGGAGAATATGCCTTGAACTAGGGAAATCTAAACTTATATGAGGAAGAAGAAATATTGTGGCCTCCGGTGTCCCTTTTGTGTCATATCTATATTCATAGTGGATGTATCTTGGGATATTATCATATTGTAAATTTATATATTTAAAATAATATTTGGGATGGTCTAGTTGGAGACCTTCAAGAATCACATTGACCATTATCATAGGAGGGTTCCCTTAGTGGCCTCTGAGGGTAGATTTTCTATATTCCATAGAGAGTTGGACCCATAATCCAGCTGAAAATGACATCCACTCCCTAAAGCGAGTATACAATTATGTCAAGTATCTTATTTTTTATAAGATATTGATAAGGGAAATCTCAGGAGTGTGTTGACTTATATGGTTTGGAACTTCCCCAAAGTGTTTCTAGATTATTTCTTAGCGTTACCTCTTGAGAGAGAGGCCAAATTCTCTATCAACCCAGTTTCAGGACCACAAATAATATGTTAACATATTACCCTATTGATATAGCTAAATTAAGAGGGTTGAAAGTACACCTTGATGATTTAAAGGCAAGGGGTTTATTCTCTAGAGAATATCGCATTAGGTGGATCCAATGACATTTTTTAAGAAGGTTAATGGTTATATCTGGATATGTATAGATTACCAAAATATGAACCAATTCATGATCAAGAATAAATATCATAGGAAATGTATTGATGAATTATTCAACCGATTAAA
Source organism: Viscum album (assembly GCA_963277665.1). NCBI lineage: Eukaryota > Viridiplantae > Streptophyta > Magnoliopsida > Santalales > Viscaceae > Viscum > Viscum album. The sequence goes on along the minus strand of OY728158.1, from coordinate 424,022,562 downwards.
GGGGAAAAAATCTTCTAATATCATCCTTCGACCAGGGTACCACGAGATTACAATAAGAGAGTCTAACATTCTTTAGAGATTCTGGAGTAGATATGGCCATTAAAAACACCTTTTAATGTTTTTTAGTTTGACTAATGAATTAAATATCTTCATATATTTGATAAAATAGGTATTCCATCATTATATCGATCTATTTATAGTAGTGTTCATGGGAAATATCCTCAATTAGTTGAAGTCTGAATAGGGGAATAGGTAACACATGATGGTCATCTTGGGGATTCTTTGAGACCATCGAATCTATACCAATCTATCTAGATGTAACTTTTGGATCCAGGGAGTGAAATTATTATGAAATATAAAATTTAAACAATTAAACTTGGTTGATCATGAAAACGTAATGGTAATTTTGTCTTGGGAAGATCCCAAGAAATACATTCAAATTTGGAGCATCATGGGATTAGTAGGTTACTAATGATAGTTTATCAATGATTTATATAAAATAGATTCTCCTTTGACAACACTGACCCATAAGGGTGTCATATTTATATGGAATACCATATTTTGGGCCTCTTTTGATGAGATAATGATGTGTCTGACTTCAAAACTTGTTTTGATTCATCCAAAAGCTGTCCAGGGCTATTTGTTTTTTAATTCATCATCCATGGGTTTGGGTTGTGTATTAATATAGAGAAACTATATAGAGGTTTAATGATCTTGGAATCTTTAGCCATATGTAAGGAACTACCCCAATCATGACTTAGAAGTGGTTGTGGTCTTCCATGTGCTCAAATGTAGGAAACATTACCTTTTTGGTGAGAATTTCATACTATTTATCAATCGTTAAAGTCTAAGTTATATTTTCTATCTGAAGGACTTAAACCTCAGATAGAGATGATGGGTATAATTCTATCAAAATTTGGACTTTGATCTTACATTTATGTTGGGTAAATGTATTTCAATTTCTGATTCTTTGTGTAGGATGATTCCATCCCAATCCATTTAGGAATCTAGAGAGGATTGGAATCCCATGATTCTTATGACTGAGTGCCACTTAGAGCTGAGAGGGGAAGGGAATGATGTATCTCTTATAAATATCTATTTGTCTCATTCCCTCCTTGATCTCATTTCCCAAGATAAGGAAAATTATATAGAGAGTCAGCACAAGCTATCAAGAAGCTTTATACGGTGGGGTGACCATCATGGAATGTTATCTATCCTTGGGAGGCTCTCTTTGTTTCAAATATAGCTGTCTAGTACCCTATTTAGAAAGTAAAGACGTTATGGAGGATTTCCATTAGACCCAGTGGGATATCCATTCTGGTGTAACCAATACAGAATATTATATGAAGTGAAAATTATAATTGTTAGTCATGAGGAGAGATACAATAGATTTGGTGTCTCGATGCGACACATGTTAGTAGGTAAAGGCTGAAAAATAACTCCATTATAGCTTTCTATAGACCTTACTATTCCTAACTAGAAGTGGGATGGTACACCATAGACTTTATTATTGGGATACGTTATACCACTCAAGGATGGAATACTATTTGGGTATTTATTAAAAATTTGAATAAATCTTCCCACTTCATATCGACCAAGGTGACAATGATAGTGGTGGACCTTGGTAGGATGTATTTACTAGAGGACATGAGGCTCCATAGAACATTCTCCTCTATCATATCTATCTATGAACCTCTCTTTACATCTAGATTTTGGACGGTACTTCAAGAGGCAATGAGAACCTATGTAAAGTTGAGTATAACCAACCACCCCCAAAATGGATAGAAAAATATAGTGAGATAACCATATTTTGGAGGATATACTATAAGAATGTGACCTAATATTTGATGGTGTGTGGGGTAATAATCTATGATTAGTTGAGTTTTCTTATAATAATTTGTACTAATCCTCTATCTAGATGGCCCCATTCACAGCTCTCTATTGGCAGTCATGTATTTGTAATTCATCTTAGATGGAGGATGGTGAGACCTCTCTAATGGGACCTAGTATTTTACAATAGATTACCAACATGATCCAACTGATTTGTAAGTGCTTAGTAGTATCCCATAGTCACCATTTTTCATAATATTAATACCATCATCACCCCTTTGAATTTATGGTAGGTAACCTAGTGTTTTTGAGGGTGTCACCTCATTTGGGTGATCAAATATTTGGGAAGAAAGGGAATATTTCCCCAATAATTTTTTAACCATTGAGATCACTAATTAGATTGGAAAGGATTCTTATATATTTAATTTTCTTCCTTAGATAACAGAATCCCTTAACATGTTCTATGTTTCACAATTATGGAATTATCAGCCTGACCCATCCCATGTGATTAATTGGGAATAGCTTGAACTAGAACTAGATATCTTGATTATTAAGCTTCCTATTTGAATCATTGACTCCAAAGATAAATTGATTCATGGTAAATATATTTTATTAGTTTATGTTTTATGAAAACAAGGATTAGATTCAAGTAAAACATTAGATCTAGAAGCTCATATGAATGAGAAATGACCACTTTTTTCTTGTATCAAGCACTGAGATATATTTTTGACGTAATAATGTGGTACATTAGAGATAATTTTCATAACCATGACCTCATTTTTTGGTATTTTATGTTTTTTTAATTTCTTTTGATCATATACTTCAATTATGGGTCTTTTTCATTGAAATTGGGGAAATTATGGAAAATAGGATTTGTTGCATGGTCAGTGAAAACCATGTGGAAACCATGACACACCCTTGTAGTTTTAAAAAATGGTATCTTACATCATTGAAACATGGTTTACCAAACTATGTAGACCAATAATGAATGTGCCTAGGTGAAGGTAGTTATACCTATGAATTTGTCCCATAGTTAGCACATGGTTTCGAAAAATATGCCGCCAAACCATGTCAATTTCATCGAAATTAAAAATATTAAATGTTTTATTTTCAATTGAATTAAATTAAATACTTAACTATCTTATTCTAACTCCACTCAATTTCTAGCCTTCCTTGCACAAAAGACACACCTATCATCTCTTCCGACATTGATTCCTAGTTATTTCTATCAATAATCTTCAAGGTAAACATCTATAAATCCCATCCTCTTGTTTACTCTTGACTCTTTCTCCACCATTTAGTGGTTTTAACCTTTACTCATAACCATGGTGTCCTAGGGTTATTACAGTAATATTTTTATGGATTGTGTGTTAGTATTTATGAGTTGTTTTTACCACTATAGAAATCATTTTGGAACACTAAATGGGTTTCCATTGTATGAAAAATGATTTTATTTGATAACGGTAGGTTGTTAAATTTTCTTTCCATTGTTAGCTTGAATATTTCTTATTTAGAAATTTAATTTTTTTATAGGAATATGGTAGTTCTATATATTCTTCAAATATTAATTAACTGTTCCCATATGATAGAAGTCCCCCTTTTAAAATTTATGATGAAAAATATTTATTTTATATTTAAATTGTAATTTTTATGAAAGTATTGAGGTTGTGAATTTTTTAATTTTTTATGTGGTATTTGAGAATAAAACCCATGGGAACCCTAGGTAATTGGGTAGGTGAACTTAGATAGGATGAGTTCCCCTACCAGTATCTATGCTAGTGTAGTAAATGTGATACGTCCACTACCCATTGACATGTTACCCTTTCCAATAATTAGAGTGAGAACCTAGTTAGTTATGTATTTCTAAGTTCTCTAGACATGTTAATCATAGGGTGTCATCTGATGAGATTATTAAAAACATATATTTTAATGATTTCTCTTACATTTCATATCTTTTTCATAACATATATCATTTCAATTGTTTTTAATTAAAAAGGATCAAGGATAATTTAATTTATTATGTTAAAACTAGAATGTTTAGTCTTCCTAAACCATGTTTGATATGGAAAACTAGGTGGGATCCTACTGGGCTCTTTTCACAGCCCTACATACACTCCCAAGTGTATACAGACCTTGTTTTATCTGGTATAATAATGAGAAAGCCACAAATTCTAGGTAGTGGATTCTCATGCTAGACTTATTTGGGTATACATTGGTGACATAGTAGTGGGATGATACTTCATGTCACAAAGATATGGGTTATTATTTCTTTTGTTTTTTCCCATGTTTTGTAAATTGTTGAATAATAACTTGTATCAGCTTATCGACATCCCACCATTTTACTTATGTTCTCTTAACTAACTATTACACTTGTACCCAATATGTTATTTTATAAATTCATGATGTGATGCCTATTTACTATTTCTCTTTTATTGATATAATGTGTATATATTTATTATGATCTAGTAAGTGAATTACTTGAAAAAAGTATTGTAAATTCATGTCAGGTTCTTGGTACGATCCCCTTATTTGATTCTTTTTTTGGTAAAACCATTCCCAAATGACACTTCCTAGATGCATGGACACTTTTGCTAGCCCCATGGGATCCAAAACACCCTTCATGACATGTTATAGATCAGATCATGTTCCTAGGTTAGGGGTACCATGGATTGGTTTACGACTCCCCCTATCATGCAATAATTTAGGAAACTCAATAGAAAATGATATAATTTCCAATATAAATTCCCATATAATAATCATTAAACCATCATTGAAAAACCCATTAACAATTCCTAGCTTCCTAGAGATAGTCCTATTAAGCTACCGATCCATGGATAAGGGAACATTCTATGAGACCAATGAAAAAACCACAAAAAACCCATTCTAAAAAATAAAAATAAAAAACCATGGTTTAGAGGAAAAAATTAGAAGAAAACCTCATAATACATCATGTATACACATTTTTAGGTGTAGAAGATGATTCCAAAACCCCATACTTCATACTAATGTTCGAATATGCTACCAAAGATCTCTAAATCTGCTTCTACATACTATTTTCATAAAAACAATTTGAATCTAATATCTATGAGATATGAATATAATATTAAATAAAATTACCCACTAAAATATCCTCAGGTTCATCAAAGTGTACTTGATATCGGACCTAGGTCACATATGGCTAAGAGGAGGTAAAATAATCCATGAGGAGAACATAATTTATAATAAAAAACCCCAGGGGGTAAACCAAAACTTTTTGAGTTCAAACCATGTCATGGGTTTTACTATATAAAGGTGATCTTAAAATCACAATGACTTAAAATAGACTCTCCTATGAATCATGATTCCTAATTTTATCTTTAAATGCATATTTAACTAATAAAAAGATGCAATATATAAACCCAAAACATTTTCTTTAATCCCTTGAAACCTCCATGACAATACCATGACATGGAACACTCCAACCATTCAATTTTATACAACATTCCACTATGAACCACAATAACAAAATGATACAAAGATCACCAAAACATGTTATTTTACACTACAATAACTAAAACCCGTGTTATCCCCGACCTCATTACAAATATGGGTTCCTTTGAGAATCCACCAAAATAATGAAAAAATCAAGAACTATTACATTATAGTGTTAAACAATGAAATAATATATCACACCCCAGCCATTATTTTTTTATTAATTTATTTAATTATTTGTTTTGTGGTCTTGGTGATGATTTTTGGGTGGAAATCGCTTGCAAATGTCAAAATGTTCAAACCCAGTGGAGGGAGATCGGTTAACCCACACAAACATCCTAAACATGTTAAACCCATGTGTGGGACCTTGAATTATTTTTAAATACATTTTTCATGGATGGTTAATGGTTAGCCTAACCATGTGTGTTCCCTGATGTTCTTGGTGAGGGAAGTAAAGTTTGGGTTAACCGTGAAGCAACTGTGTGTGCCGTGTAGTTAAAAAAACTATAGTAATAAGTTAAAATTAATTTAAAATAAGGTGAATCCTAAAATACCCCCTTTCACTTTAGGTCATTCCCCACCCCTTCCACATCCATGTGGGTCATGGCCCATGGTGAATGGAGGCTCAAACTCCCCTCCCCTTTTCCACTCCTCTCCCTTCCTTGGAAATTTCTTGGGGGGTTTTATGAGATATATGTCCATTTCTTCACAGTAAGTCTTTTTATACCATATTCCTTATATTTCCTCATGTTATTGTCTTCTCCATCACTACTCATGTGCCATGGTCAAACCCTAACTCGCTTTTTGGTATTTTTTTGGTTGGTTCTTGATGTATAGAATTCATGATCCCCAATTAAGGTTTGATTCGGCCATGGATATCAAAGGTGACGAGTTATTCATCATATTTTGGCAGGGTTTCATCTTATCTTCCTATTTTTCAAATTTTATGATAAGTTTTGTGGATTTTTGGCCTCATATTAGTCCTATAAGGTGTCATTGGATTTGTTGAGGTGGAATTGAACCACTGTTGTCATGGATAGTTAGTTCCAGGCAGGTTCCACCTTCTTTTTGTCATTCAATGTTATAACCTTTACTCATTTTATTTTAAATTGATGTAATGGATGCCTAATTAATTAATCATATGTGCTCAAGAGATTATTTCATAAGAAAAATATCTTCAATTATTTTCTACAAAGTGTGAAGGACTTTTCTCATAAAAATTATTTGTTTTAAATTAATTAAAAATTAACTTGTATTTTAAATGTGAAAAAAATGACCATATGGATTTTTGTAGTGAATTGAGATATTTTAGATGGTGTTTCAGTTTTCAAATGAAATTATCAGTTTTCCCCTTTTATATTTTTATTTTAATATCAAATAATACTTGAAATTCTAAGAATCAATAAATTATTTTAAGTTCTGAATTTAAATAAAAAACATGTTTATTAAAATTAATTTTAATGTATTTGTTTCTTATTTTTATATACACGGGTATATGTTTGTGTGTATATGTGTGTGTGTGTGTAAAAATCCACAGGGGGTTACATTAATTTATACAATTCAATGAACACACACACACACATGTGTAAGTGTATATGAGTATAAAAATAAAAAAATGATTAAAATTTAATCATAATGTTTTTTTTGTTTTAAAAATAAATTTAAATAGAGATATTTTAGTGTGATTTCAAAAATATATTTTCAAGTATAGATTGGAACATTTTAATATTTCTTTAGAAATTGAAACCCAAATTTTAGTAATTCCACTTGAATTATTGAAAATTAATGTCTTATAAATTGTGACATGTGGATTATACCCAGAAGGGGTTGTGTGTTATTTATATATATTGATTATTGAAAGGGGTTTTTCATTAAAGGATGTTCAGGGGTGAGTAAATAAGAGGTTGGTTTGATTATAAAATGTATTCTTCATGTATATGCATAACAATTTTGAAATAATCACCTCTATTTTTATTTTATGTGAAACCTTGGGTAGTTAGGCTGGAAATCTGCGTATACACGATGTACTAGTTTATTATTACACTCAAATTAGTGGCCCTGAGATATATATTTTTATTTTCTACTTATGTGATATTCCCCTCTGTTATACCAATGAGGGTGACACTGTTTGTTAGGTAAGGTTGATCATTTTGGTATCTGGTACTATTCATTTCTTATTTTGTAATTATTAGTTGTGTTATAGTTTCTCCCACAAGCACCTTTGGCTCCTATGAAAAATTTGGATATTTTATATCAGATGGTATGATTTTATTCATTTAATTTTTCCTTCATTTTAATACCGTGTTTTCCTTCTTGGTAAATGGTATCCTTAGGTGTAATGAAAACAAATATTTTTAAAGTGATTTAAAAAGATAGTTTTTAATTGGTTGTTTTAGTGGAAAAAGGATTTCTCCTAATTTTTTTGTAGTTATTGATTTCATTTAAATAAAATAAAAGAAAAATATTGTAAAAGGTAAATGACCTATGTTTGTAATTGACTAAATGAAAGCCTAATTTTAATATTATACTTCAAACTAATAAAAATGACACTTTATTTAGTAACTAAACAAGGGGTGTGGTTTACTTTTGTTACGAATACTGAGATTTATTTTCATGCCTATCTATATCTTATAGTTTCAGGTTCTAGTTCTATTCCTAATCGATCATTGTTAATTGATTAGTTGGATGGTGACTTTCATAGCCACATGGAGGCATGCTATTAGATTTATTTTATTTTATTTTATTTCATCATATCACCCACATAGGCCTTTACTGGTTTCTATGAATGAAGGCTAATTATATTTATGGGAGTTTGAGAGGGAAATAGAGGAATATTCAGTTTTCTTTATAGGGGAAGGAGATTTGGGGTGAGGAGGGATTAGTCAAGATGTTCATTTCAACTATTTTTCTTTACTTATTTTATTTTATTCAACATATTATTTGATATAATATTGATATTCAATATATAGACATGTCATGTCTATTTTTTTATTTTTTATTTTTTTTCTATGTTAAACCATTCCTAATGGCTATATTTTGATTCCATGATGCTTTTTTTCACCCCGAGGTGACCATGACCGTGCCTCAGGGATGTTGCTGGCCAATTCGACCATATGAAAGAGGAATGAAACATGTTGGTTTGTGAAAAAATGGTATCAAAGCACCATTTTTTATTTTGAGTATCCGATATATAGATATAAGACTATCACGACTTTGGGAATAGCTACAAAAGAGTGTTTGGAAAACCCTATTATTATGGAACCTTGTGTTAACATGGAAATTTAGATTTGCGTATTTTATTTATTTTCAGTGTTTTGTTTCATTTAAATGGTTTTTATGCTTTGAGGGATGAAAATGGAAATTAACGGATGTCACATTGTGAGCTATATTGTCCGAAAATCCCATGTGGTGTATAAGTTCATGATTAAACAAGACTTCAAGTTGTGGTTTCATTCATAGCACATGGTCCATTAAAAAATGTGTCCCAATCAAGCACAACCACTGATCCCTTTTATGGAATTTTTGTTATTGTGAAATTCTATTTATTAGGGACTTTCTTGAGGTGTGTATGTTTTAAAAATTAATGATGTTTCTTATTTCAAAAATTTACAATGGATTTTTTTATTTGAAAAATTATTTTTTGAAATTATTTTTTGAAAATTTTCATAAAGTAAATTATTTGAATAAAAACATTAAAGTTTCATGTTGAAAGTTGTAGTTTTTATCAAAAATTAACAAATGATCTTTATTAAATTGATTTGAAAATGGGATTTTTAAATTATATCAAGAATGTTATAGTCATTTACTAAATTTAAAGTGAGATTTAAGCATAGGAATTTAAATTTAATGGAGAAAGTGGAATTTTAAATTAATAAAGGAACTTATAAAAAGAAAATAAATGTCTTTAATATGGTTTTAAAAATAAAATAATGACTTTGAAGTTTTTTGGTTTTTTAATAAGGTAAAGTTTATTTGTTTTTAAAGGATTTGATATGGGTTTTTGGATTTCTATCTAGGAATTTTAAAGTGGGTATTTATTTTTTGGATTATTGATTTGAATAGGTGTGGTTGGGTTTTGTATCATGGGTTTTTCTTCACCCTTTGTTATACATTAGATTGGAGTTAGTTAAATTTTGATTCATCTTGATTTAAGTTTTATGTTTATTATTTAAATGGATTTACCTTAGAAATATTTGATGAGTTTCGGGAAGTTTTTGTCTTAGGATTTCCCCAAGTAGTGTCTCTTATAGTAAGAGAGTGCAATCTTATAGCTTATAGCCTCACCCAGAATCCAAGTGGAGTGGTAAAGTTAAATCCTCTGCTTGTGAGTTGATCCATTCTTGAGAGACCTTTGTTGGTTTCTTTATTTGAGTTTTCCTCGAGTTATATTGGTAAAATGTTGACCTTTTTGGAGAATTTATGATTTTTAAAATTTATGGCACCGTTATTTTAATTGCGATGTAAACCATGTATTGATTTTTATTTTGAGGAATTATGGTTCAGAATAATTGGATACATTAATGTAATGATGGATGGGTGATACCCCAATCAAAGGTCATAACCTATCTGGTTCCTTATTTATTCATATGAGTTCACGAGGGACTTAGTGTTCTTGGTATTATACTTCAAGTTGCTTTATCTTCCACCATTGTTCAAAGGCTAGCATCGACTAATATTGTTGGAAATTTTTATTTTAAAATGATTTTGGTTTTTCCTTATCCTCAATCATGTTTATTCCTTGGGTTATCATTGTTCAAGATGATGTTAGTCCAGAGATTTTTCAGACATAGACTCTCGGGGTGATGAAAATTAAGGTTGTGTTTCTGATAGAGCATCTCAATTAAGCCCCTATTGTTTCAGAGAATTTCTCGGTATTTTTTTTCATTGAGATATTTTATAGTTCCATTGTTATTTTTATTGTGTGTATATTTATAGTGGGGGATAGAATGTATAGGTCTCAAACCTCTTTGTTCTTCCCTTTGGGGTTTTACGTTATTTTTTAGATTTTAAGTGTGATTCAATATCTTTGATTGTTCATGATTTTGGACAATTATTTCAATTAGAAAGAATATTGAGCCTTGGTTATATCTAAATATTAGTGTATAAATAAGTTCTAATATAGTGGGGAGAAAATCATTTTTTATCTCATTCTTTTTTATGATTCTGTTTTGGGTCCCTCGTGGACACTCGTTTAGGCGAGGGAGTGTTTGAGTTTTGAGTTTAGAGGTTATTCAGGAGATGAATTGACTTTGGGAGGTCATTATGTTTGAATTAGAGTAGTATATTAGGCCTTGTATTTGTGAGGTTGTGGTGTTCATAGGTTATGGAGAGTTGAGGTATATTGAAGAGGTATTCCATTGTTTCTTTCTTTAGCCTTTTAAGCTAGTTGAGGATTTTTGAGAGGAATAAAGGGTTATGGTGGGGAAAAATATCACACCCCAAAAATTATTATTTTTATTAATTTATTTAATTATTATTTTTTGGTCTTGGTGAAAAGCTTTAGGTGGAACACACTCAAAACTTTTCAAATTTATGGAATTTGGTACATGTTGCATGATTAGCCCACATGGTTAATATAACCATGAGAAAACTGTGTGTGAGATCTTTAATTCTTGGAAGAACAGTTTTTCATTGTTGGTGTATGGTTATCTTACTGTTCACACCAACCGTTCATATTCTCTATTATGTTACATTCTTCACTCCCTTTACTCCTCTTTTATCTTCTTCTACATATCTCACTTGGTATAGTCAAACCTTAACTCAATTTGAGGTCTTATTTTGGTCAGTTGTTGATGTATAGGTTTCGTGATCCCCGATTAAAACCCATTCTAGCCATGAATGTCAAAGGAAAAAAGTTTTACAATGGATTCAGGTAGATTTTCATTCAATATTAATCATTGGATAAATTGTATTTTGGGATTTTGTGTTTTTTTGGGATTTCCATTGGAACTTTAGGGAACCATTGTCTTTTTTGTGGTGGAATAGAGTCACAGTTGTCAAATACAGTGAGTTACAGGTAGTATTCCTGTTGTTTTGTTCCTTAAATATCAGGACCCTTTTTGGATCTAGTTTAAATTGATGTTTCTGATTCTTATTTAATTAATTATACATGGTTAAAATTAATTTTAAAAAGAAACCATGTTTCACTGTGTTTCCAATTAGTGAGAGAGATTTTTCTCATTCAAATTATTTTTATTAAATTAATTATCAACTTTATCTCATTTTAAATGATTTGTATAATATTTGAATGGATTTTAGCAGTGAATTATAGTATTTTCAAGGGTCATTTTTGTTTCTAAATGAAATTCCTAATTTTTCCCTTTTAGGGTTTTCTTGGAATTTCTATTAATCTTAAAATTACAAGTATTTATAAATTATTTCAAGATCTGTATTAAAATAAAAATGAAAGTTTATTAAAATTACTTCTAATGTATTTGGTGGTTATTAATGTATACGTAAGAATACATGTGTGTGTGTGCACGCTTTCATGTGAACATATGTTTGTAAGTACAAAATCCAAATGGGGTTACATGAATTTGAGAAATTCAAGGAATATATATATATATATACACATTTAAATGTATATGAGTATAATAATAAAAAGGTAGATTTTAATTTATACTTAGTGTTTTTTTGGTTTTAAAAGTAAATTGATAATAATAAATTTTAGTTTATTTATCAAATGAATTTGAAAGGACAAATTGGTACCTTAAAATTTATATTTTTAAGTGAAATAACCTTCTTTGGCATTCCCCTTGAATTATGGAAAATAAATTATTTTTAAAATGTGATATGTGGATTATTCCTAGAAGGGGATGTGTATTGATTATATGTTAGGATTACTGAAAGAGGTTTTTATTTAAAGGGTCTTTGGAGGTGAGGAAATGATATGTATGTTTCATTAGGAAAATTATTCTTCATGTACATGCATAGTACTTGTTAAATACTCACCTCAATTTATATGTCATTAGAAGCCCTGGATAGTTAAATAGGGACTCTGGGTTCTAATGCTTTACGAGTTTAATATTATGCTCTGACTAGTTTCCCTGAGATAGATATCTTGTCTTTTTTTGGGATATTCTACTTATTAAGATTAGTGAGGGTGAAAATGAGTGTTAGGGTGGTTTGATTATTATTTTTATTCGGAACCATTCATTTATTTTGTATGTAATTTCTAGTCATGTCCAAGTTTTTACCCCAACCCCCTTTGGTTCCCATGACGACTCTAACTATTTTATACATGATAGAATGTGTGTTTTCAATTGATAATGGCTTAATTATTATACCATGTTTTCCTTCTTGTCACACAACTATCTTAAGTTTAATGAAGTTCATGTTTTCAAATAATGTTAAAAAGGTAGTTTCAATTTATTTTTTAATGAAAATGAGCGTTGATTCAGAAAAGTTTTCTTAGTGATTGTTTTCATTTAGATAATAGATAAGAAAAATATTATAAAAGGTTAATGAACTATGTTTGGATTTAACTACATGAAAACCTAATTTTAATATAATATTTAAAACTAGTATGAAATATATATTTTATTTAAGGAAAACAATTTGGGGTTCGTTTAACTTCGGCATGACTACCGATCTATATTTTTTCAACTATCTATATCTTACCGTTTCTAGTTTCGATTCTATTCCTAAATGATCTTTGGGAATTGATTAGTTGGATGGTTACTTATATAATCATAGGGAGGTATGGTTGTAGATTTTTTTTTATTTTCTTTTATCATATATGCTAAATAGACCATTATTTATTTGTATAGATGAAGGGTGAATATATCCACTAGAGTTCGACAGGGAACATAAAAAATATTCGGTTTTCTTTGCATGGTAGAGAGAATAGGGGTGAGTGAAGGGATTAGTAACAATATTTATTATTCATGTTTTGATTTACTAATTTTATTTTATTCTACTTTATATTTGAATTATTATGGACACTCAACACATGGACATGTCATGCCCATTTTTTTGCTGCTTCTTAAAATCTATTGTTTTGGGAGAAACCACACCCACTATTATGATTTAATCCATGATTCTTGTCACCACCTGTAGCGAATTGGGAACACACCTCTGGGATTTACCGCATTGTCTCAACCCTTTTATGGAGGGATATATTAGGTCAGTGCATGAAATAATCCTTCCAAGATAAATAAAAATTGATGGAAATTGTCCATTCCCAAAAAACAACTCACCACCATATGACTAGGAGAATGGGGAGGACTCACCAAGAACATAATTTTTCAAGCCACAAGGTTAAACCATGGCATAAACCACTCCTTATGGTGATTATAAACCACCTCAATAATTTTACCAAAACAATGATCACCTCACAATGAAATTAACACTTAATCATTAAGAATAGACCAACTATTATGTGTTTTACTCATCCCCATGATTTGGTTTCATTGAAGAATACAAATTCAATAATTCCTTTAGTGACTTTACTCAAATAGTACATCCCCCTCCTATACCATTTATAATTGCTTACACCTAATCTGAGACAAAAAATATGATCAAGTAGAGGATAAGAAAAACCAATGTGTTTACATTTGATACCTCTAAAATAATTCTCATCCTCAATAATAAAAAAAATCCAAAACATGGAATATTCAAAAGAAAAATGATAAAATTATAATTTCATTCTTATCTTAATTATAATTCATGGTTTGAACTCCCTCATATCACATCAAAATCATAGATTAATCATATTTTTATTCTTTCATGTGTTTTAAATGAAATGATAAATTCTGACCTAAAAACATTTATCTAATTAATCATATTTTAATTCTTGTAGACCACACCAAACCAAATACCTTAAATTATCATATTTTTATTCTTGTAGACCACACCAAACAAAATACCTTAAATTATCAATCTTTGAGATATGTATGCACCTTGATATCCTCCAACATGTTGGGCTTGGTCACTAAAACTAAATCCATACTAGATATGGTTTTCTAAAGACTCCAATTCAATATTGGTTAGTATAGATGAGCTCCCCACTAAATATGAATATCCCCATCACACCTCTCATCACTAACACACCATCTATCCTTAGTTTAACATGTCTGATTAATCATCGATCCCAAACCCAACAACTGAGCCGACACCTTCATGTCAACAATACTAGAGAGATCCATATTCCAACCCTGAAAGACACATTAGCCTGAGAAAATGAAGAATGTCCAACCCATTTCACTCAAAAGAACATGAAACAAAAACATTGAATATCAAAGACTAGTTATCATGCATCCTGCTATACTATTGTAAAAGACATCAAGTAAAAAATGCATAGACGAATACCAAAAATAACACGTAGTGAAAATATATCTCTTTTCCTTTAAAACAAGACTGCAAAAATTAAAGAGGTTATTCAACAACCAAATATATATATATATAGTAAAATAAATATTGACATCAAAAATTTTTTACATCGAAAACCCAATGATAGAAAAAACTATAGGACCTAGTCCAAAAATAATGATCCATTAATAATAAATAGTAAAAGTTAGAGAATCCCAATTATGATAGGTATATCAAAAAAAATACTCAGATAAAATAGTGGATCAAGGGAAGAAAGAAGATTCATCCTGAAGGAATCATGACACGAAGAACGCAACTAGATAAAGAAATCCAAACAGATCTGACCATGAAGAGAAGATCCTCATCATATGTATAAAAGTGTAGAAAAATAATAAGATTGGAATAAAGAACAAAGATAATGAAACTGAATCAGTCCAAAGGAATTTTGGATTCTTTGAAGATCTAAAAATGGGTTTCAACCCCTATCTGTTCTACTGGATAGGAGATCCACACCCTCAAAAATACATCCACATGTGGGAGTCTACAACTCCCCTAAAATCTTTATATGATTTTTTTCTTTTTTTAAATTCACACATGAGGTGGAACAAGTGATGAGGAACCCAAAACATTCAACCTCTAACTCAACTAGGGATCCCCGCCAACCTTTAAATCAGTTGGAAAGTCTCAAATTTACCTCTAGGTAAAATTTTGGTCAACATATCTTATCCATTTTCATTAGTTTGGATATTATCATGATCGAGCTGTCTCGAATCAAGGACATAAAAAATTTCACTAGTATGGATCTTATATATCACCAACTATTTCAATTCAAGGAAATCGTCGATCCAAGGATATCGATCATCAATATGCTAGGAACTATCATAAATAAAATGTAGCTCTTGAATAAAAATTTTCATGCAAAAAAAATTCTTTTCATGCCTATGTTGGTACAATGAACTCAAACTATGTGGTAGATAAGGAAATACATATATTCAATCTAGACTTCTAAGAAACACCCCCTATAAATGTGATCAAATAGAATAAATAATACTTCCTTAAATTGATATCTCCTTCTATATCTGAATTGGAAAAGCCACAAAGAATCGGTTCCCCACTTCCAAAACCCAATATCAGATCAGAAGTACCATGAATATAATGAAATAAATACCTCAGTTCTATTTAATGATTTCTACCTAGATTATATTGAAAATTATTAACCATACCAACTATATGATATTTATTCAGTGTATTAGATACCATCACATACATAAAAAAACTAATGATAGATGAATAAGGTATGTATTGAGTCTTCTCTCTCTCTCTATCAATAGAAGTTGAATAACTAGTACTAAGAATAAAATGTAAAGAAATAGGAGTACTAAACACTTTTCCATATCCATAGAAATATTTTAAGAACCTTATTAATATATATCTTCTAAGATAAAAACAATTTCATGGCCGTTCTATCATGGGAGATAAAAATTCCAAGAATTAACCATGTTGTCATCATGTCATTCATCAGAAAAGACTAACACCAATCCTTCATCAATCATTCAATTCTGGAATCATCTAGGCCTAAAATTATTATATCATTAACATAATGTAATAGGATAATAAAATCATAATCAATAAACCTATGAACAAAAACACAATGATCAAAAGATGTCTTCCTAAAACACTAATGAAAAATTATAGATTAATCTTCTTATACAAATTCATAAGATATTTCTTCAAACCATACAAACTCTTATTTAACCTATAGAAATGATTATATTAACCTGTTTAAAAAAACATTTGGATTCTCCATATACATCACCTCATCTTAATCTCTATGGAGAAATTTTTTATTCACATCTATCTTCCCAATTTCCAGTTCTGAACTAGAATCCAAACCAAGAACAACAAAAATGGAAGGCATTTTGAAAATAGGTGAAAAAATATAATCAAAATTAATTCATTTCTTCTAATGGATTCTTTTAACAAATAACCTTTCCTTCTATCATGGAATATAACTTGATTCTTTATTTTTAATCATATAAGTCTGCCAATTTTGAGAATCTCTCTTACCTGTAGGTAACTTCACAAACTCAAAAGTATAGTTTTCAGGAAATGATATCATCTCTTCACCCATTACCACAACCCATCTATCATTCTATTCACTTTCCATCACCACATCAAAAGATTATGGTGCTCGCACTTCTGTGATTATGAAATTCTCATTAGATGAATAGAAAGTAAAAATGGTATGATTATGAGACGATCTTTAGAGTGGAACAATATGCTTATTAAGAACCCAAAGAACCGGATCACCAAAAACAAAAGGTTCATCAAAAACATAAAATCCAAACTAGTCATCATGAAAATAAAATTTCACATTAAAATGATCACCAGAATCAACAATATGAGGTAAATTTGAATAAAAAACTAGCTCAAGTCCAATAAATCCATCAGAAGTTCAAGAGGTAGACTTTTCTCCCTTATAAGTATTTGTAATAGTCTGATCCTCCTTAAACACCACATTACGGATTCTGAATTTTTTTCAATGTAGGTTCATAAAACCTATAACCAAACTCATCATGTCCATTTTAACACCCCAATATTCCACATTATGCTTCTATTAAAATAATTCAATGCCTTTCATTGTACACTACCCTGAGTTCAAGCACACCATAAACTACCAAAGTATTCATTTAAAAAGAAGTTATGAATAGTATCAACCGCATTTTAAAAATTTATAAACTTTATTTTTAAAAATAGACTTTATTTTTGAATTTATAATATCAAAATTATCTTAGGGTGAAATTTTGGAAATTATTGGAAATTTTTCAATTTTTAATGAATAGTGAAAATAATGTATTTTAATTCAAAACTATCTTTTCATATAATTAATTTAAATTTTTATATATACTTTTAAATTAGTTTTAAAGTTTAGTTGGGTTAATATTTTATCAATTAATCCAATTATGGCCATTGGATGTAATTTCACATTTATATTGTATATAAACACATGTCAACCTTTTGATAGTTTTTACTTCTTAAAAACATGCTTTCTGGTTTTGGCAACGGGAATTAATTTTAAATTAATTACCAAAACTTTTGTGTTTTTAATTTATAAAAATTGACTCTATATTTGGAATCATAAGGTCTAAATTTTGTAAATAGGTACCTTTTATTTTTGGACAATAAGAATATTAACTTAAGTAATTTTTTTACCATGGTAAAAAGGGTAAATCAAGTAAATAAGGGTAATAAAATACTATTATGATAATAGAAAACTATCATAAAACATTAAATAATCCTATTGGATAAGATATTTCTGACCATGGTCATACTAGGGTCGATTTTAGGACCCACGAGACCACTTGGGTGTGATAATGACAATTTATATGAATTAATTTAATGTATAGAAAACTATAACTTAAACATGTATCTTTTAATAATTTTTTATATGGGGTTATATAATTGATATATTTGACTATAAATAGTAATTATAAAAATAAAAATATTTCCTAAATCATGTTATTTTATTTATAGTTTTTATACATTAAATACATAAATTTAATTATGACACAATGATGATGTTGTGAATGTTTCATTAATAAAGGATTCAATTAAATGATATTATAAATATTAAAATAAATATAATTTGAATATTTTGATAAAATAAACAAGTTTTTTGATGATATTGACATATTATATTTGAGTTAATTTCTTTGGTTTGAAGTAATCAAGTAGTTATGCCTTTAAAAAAATCCATTCCTAAATTGTGTCAAAATTGTAATAAATGAGTTTTTAAAACAAATACTATTTTATTAAATGATATAATGATCTTAAAAATCTAAGATTCTTACAAATAAATTATATAATGTTAAAAATGTTATTAATGGTCCACTGATTGTTCTCTTTTCATTTTATAGAAAATATATTTACCTTATATTATGAAAATACAAGAAGCCATGGTAAAAGGTAATGTTTTTAACTAAGGGTTAAAGATAAAAGATAAGTTTAATTTTGTGACCTAAATTTGTCTAAAACCCATTGGTTGAATTTTTTTTGACCCAAAAGCATCTTATATTTAAAATAAATTAGTTTTGGACCATTTTAAACTGGAACTAAATTTATAATGAAATAATGTTTCAATACCTTCCTAAAGTGCTCCTCCTCTTTCTTATAAAAGGGAACCACCTCTACCCATTTATTCACATATCCAAATACCTTTGGCTCAGAAAACCTAAGCCCAAATCTCCTTCCAAATTCCATCACTTATCCTAGATGCCAACATTGGGATGAAAACCAACTTAAGGAGTCCTTTTGTGCAAATCAAAAGGATACACCCGAAGAAGAGGTAATCATTTTATCCCCTCTTTCAAAAATAATTTCTTCCTATACTTCCTCATAATAATTTGTTACCATACTAAAATAATAACTCCATAATCTAATATATTCTAATATATTTTTATGTTTATGGGACAAAAATATTCATATTTTACCCATCCTATGAAAAACAATATGACCATGCATGCATACGTACGACTTACTGTCTCCACACCGTGGTGTAAACTATTTTCATTTATACTTTATTTAGATTGGTATAATGATGAATAAAAATGACTTAAATAATGAATATAAAATTATATTAATTATTTGAAATTCATAATCAATCCAAACCCATACCATTAAACCATTAAATAAATGATATCGTCACTTATGCGTACGTACGACTTACCATCTCCACGACATGATGAGACTCATCTTCCACGTTCACCATCCAAGAAGGATTATAAAGATATATATTTTTAATAAGTATGAAATATATGACATTATAATTCTACTATAATTATATATATATATATATATATGTAAATATATTTCATTCACTTACTTCCATTCATACGATAAGAAAATGGAAACATCATTCATGCGTATGTACAACCTACTATCTCCATGAACAGTATATTCATATATATTATATATATTTATATTGTGAATAGATATAATATATAAATCATATTAAACATTTTTCAAGTAAATAAATCACGATCTAAGTAATATGATCAATAATAACTAGTCAAAACATGTATGATAAAACGAAGTGATTATTACTCGAAATATTGCATCAACTACGAATTGTTAATAAATAGAAAATATTAAGTCATAAAAGAATCATATATGATATCATAAATATTATTATTATTTTAATATAAGATAATAATACCATCATATCTGAGTTTCAGACAAATACAAAGAGTATCAGACTTAAGGTAAGGGATTTCGTCTCAATTTCATTTCATTGAGGCATATTGTAATATTATGAACCTAGTTACTTTTATATGGTGTATATCATAACATTTGAATTGTTATCATAAAAATAATTATTTTCATGATATTATATTATTTAATTCATTAGAAATATTGATAGGTTCATTTTACTCATTCAATATGGTTATTTGACAAGGCATATTATTTATTTTTGTCATTCAATATGAGAAATACTTTGGATTGGCTATGACGGGTGGGGACCAGACTTTATATAGATCATCGATGCATTAAAATGTTATCATGAGATGAATAAGTTTTCCAAATGGGGTTATACCCTTAAATTTAAACGGTCTTGCAAAAGTTATTGACGGTAATAGGTTTTCATGTGCCTGAGACATGACGTACTTAAATAAAGTATTTCCCCCATTTAATTACAGTTATTATTTATCCATGTGATTTGGAATCAAAATATTTATGGAAGTAGTTTATTCATAGTTTATTGATTTATGGAATATGTTTAAGATCCTTACTTTCTATATTATTTGTGCCATATCTAGTTTCCTAAATGGGAAATTTTCTCATAGATTTACCTTTCCATATAGATGGATTATTGCTTCCATTGTACTTACAATTACTAAGCATTTGATCTCGTCGTTATTATGATTCTCTCCCTAGGTTATGATGAAGAGAAATTTGATTAATATTTCAAATATTTAGTTTATTTTTGTTATTGTGTAGCATGTTTTATTTTGTTTTCCTAGTGTACCATGGGTGGTATATATGTAATCTGTATTTACATGACTGCTAAATTATATAGTCCTATATAATTTTTTTCCTTGTAATAATTCCAATGAAATGTAACAGTGCACTGGCTTCAGGTTATCTAAGGTCGAGGTGTTACATTTGGTATCAGAGAAAGTTTATCAATAACCTTAGAAACATGATTTAGTAAACATAGATTAGGGAACATACCATATGTTAGTCATTGGGAAAATACTTATGATAATTCAACCAAAGTAATAAAAGTTTATGATTTAGGATGAATAAAATTTTAACTTATTTTGAGTGTTTTACCGTATTTGAAACTCATAAATTTATGAGATAATATGATATGTGTCATTATATAGAAATGGAAACTGGAAGGGAAAATGGTATCAATACTCGAGGAAGTTTTAGGGGTTTCCCTATAGAGGAAACCAATACTGCTGGTATTGGAATAGAGAAAATTAAGGATATAATAGGACAACTTAATCAGGTTATGGAAAATAACCTTTCCAAAATAAAACACCCCATTCTGTAGAGGGAATCTTCTATGCTGGATCGCTTTATGAAACAAAATCCCCCATCATTTAGTGGGACTACTAATCCAATTGTAATTCAGTAGTGGATTAAGTCTCTGTAAAAGATATTTATGGACTTGGGATGAAATGAAATATAAAAGGTTACTTTTGTGATCTATTTTCTCAAAGGTGATGCTGGTCAATGATGGACATTGATCCAAAAACTAGGGATGAAGAAGAAATAGAACTTATGGAATGGATGACTTTTAAGGATACATTCTTTAATAAATAATTTCCTCATGATCAACAAATTGAGATGAAGAGGAAGTTCCTTAGATTACAGAAAAAGGAAGAAGAGAGTGTTGTAGATTATGAAGCTACCTTTACAAAGTTATTCAGTTTTGTTATAGATTATATACGCAACACAGAGTGAAATATCAATCATTTTTTCAAACTCGTTAAGACAAATTTATGAAAGGGATTTGTTTCACTGAATTTTTCATCATATAATGAAATAGTTTTATGTTCCATCAAAACGGAGAAGTAATTTTCTAGGATAAATATATTTAAAGGAAAGAAAGACAATAATAGGCCATATGAGAACCAAGAAAAAGGTAATTCCTAAATCAAGAAGGATATGTTTGAACTATTTTCATTTTGTGAAAACTGTGGGAAAATGAACCCTGAGAAATGTTTGAAGGGATTGAGAGTTTTTTATAAGTGAGTAGATAAGGGAAAACATGCTCCTGAATGTAAATGGAAGAAATAGATAAATTATTTCCAATGATATAATTTTAATGATATGGGACACTATTCAAATTAATTCCCGAAACGTCAAGGGAATCTACCACAAAAGAGGCCGAAGGGAGATGGCCAAGATTTTGAAATCAGAACTAATAAGGTTGAAGTTCCTAATAATGTGGTTGTAGTTTAATTATTTTGTCAAATTTAGAAAAAATATTTTGTTGATTATGGATCATCACATTCCTTTATATCTTCCCAGTTTTGTTTAAAAATTAGATATTTATAATTCTCCATGAAAATGGAATTGTCAGTTAAAACTCATAGTGGGAACCTTATCAAAATAAAGACGTGTCAAACAGTTCCTATTTTGGCATATAAACATGATCTAATTGCTGATTTTGTTAACATACCTATGGTTTATTATGATATAATCCTTGGTATGGATTGTATTTCGAAATATGATGTGAAAATATATTGCAAGAAGAAGGAAGTTTCTATTTGAGAGGAAGATGTAGAATTTTTTATCTTTAGAGAAGAAACCTCATCACCTGATTCTTATCAAAATAAACCCCAGTAGAATTACTGAATGAGATTATTGAGGAGGAATAGAAAATAATATCTAGGAATGAAGTAGGTAGTCTTCAAATTGAGGATGTACCTATTGTAAAGGAATACATTGATTTTTTCTTGAAGATTTACCTGGGAACCCCTGAAGTGTGAAGATGAGTTTTGTATTGATTTAATCCTTGATTCAAGGCAAATATAAAAAACTATCAATATAATGTCCACTGTGGAATTAGTAGAGATAAAAAAACAACTTGAATAGTTGGGTAAAAACAGATTTATCTTCTCTAGTGTTTCTCCATGGGGAGCCCCTCTTATACTTGTTAATAAAAAAGATGGATCCATTAGGTTGTTTATTGATTATAGGGATATCAATTCAATTAAAATAAATAACAAGTATCCTCTACCTCATATAAATGACTTATTTTATCCACTTCAAGGTTCTCAATTCTTTTCAAATATTGATCTTTGTTCTGGATATCATCAATTACGAGTGAAGAAGGAATACATTTCAAAGATAAATTTTTGGACAAGGTATGGTCATTACGAATTAATAGTAATGCCTTTTGGATTGACTAATGCACCCTCAGTTTTTTTTGAATCTCATGAATAGAGTATTCCAAGAATATCTTGATGATTTTGTTGTGGTATTCATTGATGATATTCAGATATATTCTAAAATCTTTAAAGACCATGAGTATCACTTGAGAATCATTCTTGAGACTCTCAGGAGAGAATAATTATATGGTAAATTTAGAAAGTGTGAATTCTAGTTTTAGAAAATTCCTTTCCATAGAAATACACTCTCCAATGATGGAATCTCTATTGATCCTTCAAATACAAAGGCAATTAATGAATTTCTAGCACCGACATGTATAACCAAGGTTCAAGGTTTAATTGGTTTATTTGGTTACTATCGGCGTTTTGTCCAGAATTTCACCCGATTGGATAATCCATTAACCAAGATCAAATGTAAAGGGGTTAAATTTTGTTAGATAAAAGAGTGTGAAGAATTTTTTGATGAATTGAAGAGAAGATTAGTAAATTATCATATCTTGACTTTACCATCTGGGAATGATGGGATTTTTTGTTTATAGTAATGCATCAAGGAAAGGAATTGGTTGTGTCCTTATGAAGAATGACAATGTTATTTCATATGTATCAAGGAAATTAAAAAATCATGAACAAAACCATCCAAATCATGATCTCGAGTTAGATACAGTAATCATTTCTCTGAAGATATGGTGACACTGTCTCTATGGTGAAAAATGGGAGATATATACTAATCACAAGAGTTTTAAATATATTTTCTCATAGAAAGAACTCAACACGAGACAAAGGATATGTCTTGAGCTACTCAAGGATTCTGATTGCACAATACACTAACACCTAGGGAAGGAAAATAAGGTGGAAAATTCCTTGAGTAGAATGGACCGTGGAGTTTTGAACAAGATAACAGTTGAAAGGGTTCCTATGTTCATGGATCTAGTAAAGATGGATATAGGAATTTTCATTGAGGGTGAAACATCATTACTTTTTCAAATGGTTTCCAAACAATCTTTACAACAAAGGATAAAAAGTCATCAGATTGATAATGAGGAGTTTCAAAAGAAAACTAATGTTGTGAGTGATGGGATATTGATTGATTTTGTATTTGAAGATGAAATTTTTAAATTTGTAAAGAGTATTTGTGTCCACGCCATACCTGAGCGAAAAATGGGAATTATTGGACGATGCTCATAGCTCCAATTTCTCTATACACCCCAGTGTCACTAAGTTGTATATAGATTTGAAGGAAGATTTTTGGTGGGACAACATGAAGAGGGAAATTGCTAATTAATTGATGAAATGTTTGGTTTGTCAATAGGTGAAGGCTGGAAGACAACATCCTAGAAGAGTCATGCAACCTCTTCCTATACCTATGTGGAAATGGGATGATATTACAATGGTCTTTGTCATGGGGATACCAAAGACTCCCATAAGGAATGATGCGATATGGGTTATTGTTGATCGTCTTACCAAGTCAGCACATTTTTTTCTATAAGGGAATATTTAAAACTTATCCATTTAGGAAAGATATATATTAATGATGCTGTAAGACTTAATGGTGTACCACTATTGATTTCTTATGAACGTGATCCCAATTTTAGATCAAGATTATGGAAAAGTCATCAGATGGCCCTAGATACTAAACTTCATTTGGGAACTGCATACCACCCTCAAACTGACGGACAATTAGTATGGACTATTAAATCTTTAGAAGACATGTTGAGATCCTACTCACCTGAATTTCATGTTATGTGGAATTAATATTTACCTCTAATAGAATTTTCTTAAAACAATATCTTCTATTCAAGTATTCATATGGCACCATATTAAGATTTATATGGGAATATATGTCATACAACAACTTGTTGAGATGATGTTGGTGAATGAAAACTTGTAGGTACAGAACTTATTGAAGAAACAATGGATAAGGTGAAGATTACCCAAACCCATATCAAAATAGCTCAAAGTGGGCAACAGAGCTATGCCGATAACTGATGGAAGGATTTTTAATTTCATGTAGGATATCATCTTTTCTGGAAGGTATCTCCATGGAAGGGTGTTATAAAATTTGGTAAGAATGATAAATTAACCCCTAGTTATATCCAACCTTTTGAAATTCAAGAATGAGTGGGAGTTGTATCCTACTATTTGATAATCCTCTAAGTCACTCAAAAGTTCATGATGTGTTCCAAGTATCACTATTAAGGAAATACATGCAAAACCCAACATATGTACTCACCTATGAAGAAATAGAAATGGAACCCGATCTGTTTTATTTTGAAGATATTATCAAGATTCTTGATACCAGAGAATAAGTGTTGAGAAATCTAATAACTCGTATGGTAAAAGTTCTTTGGAGAAACAATAAAATGAAAGAGGCGACGTGGGAACCTGAAGAACATATGATAAAGAACCACGAATATCATTTTATGTTGTGATATTCTAGAAATTTAGAGGATGAAAGTATTTGAAGGGAGGAATAATGTAACACCCTGAACTTCCACGGTACACTTGATTTTAAATAATTCAATGGCTTACGTTGTACGTAACCCTGAGTTCAAGCACAATAATACCTATCAAAGTAGTTGTTTAAAAAGAAGTTATGAATAGTATTAAATTTTTTTTGAAGTTTTATAAAATATTTTTTAAAAAATAGTCTTTATTTTTTAATTCAGAATATCAAAAATAGCTTAGGGTTGTATTTTGGTAATTTTTTGAAAAGTTTCAATTTTGGATGTATAGTTAAAAATACTGTATTTTAATTCAAAACTACCTTTTCATCTAATTTATTTATATTATTAGACTGAAATTTTAATTTGTTTTAAAGAATAACTAGATTAAAATTTTAACATTTAATTCAATTAAGGTCATTGGAAGTAATTTCACATCTAAATTGTACATAAACACATGTCAATCTTTTGATAGTTTTTATTTCTTAAAAACCCGCCTTTTAGTTTTGACAACGGGAATTAATTTTAAATTAATTACTGAAACATATGGGTTTTGAATTTAGAATAATTTAGTTCATATTTGGAATCATAAGGTCTAAATTGTGTAAATAGTTACCTTTTATTTTTGGATATTATGAATAGTAACTTCAGTAATTATTTTTATTTACCATAATAAAAATGGGTTAATCAAGTAAATAAGTGTAATAAAATAATATTATGATAATATAAAACTACGCTAACACATTTCCTAATCCTATTGGATAAGATATGTCCGACCATGGTCATCCCTTGGTTGATTTTAGGACTCCATGGGTGTGATAATGACATTTTATATGAATTAATTTAAAGTATAGAAAAATATAACATAAACATGTATCTTTTACTATAACAATTTTTATACATGGTTATATAATTGATCTCTTTGACTATAAATATTCATTATAAATAGAAAAATATTTCATAATTCATGAAATTTATTTATAATTTTTAGAGATTAAATAAATAAATTTAATTATGACATAATGATGATGTAGTGATTGGTTCATTAATAATGGATTCAATTAAATGATATTCTAAATATTAAAAGAAATATAATTTGAATATTTTTAATCCATAAATTTTTTTTATGGAAGATATTGACATATTATTTTTGAGTTAATTTCTTTGGTTCAAATTAATAATGTTTTTATGACTTAAAAAAATTAATTTTTAAATAGTGTCAAAATTGATATAAATGGGTTTTAAAAAAAATAGTATTTTATTAAATGATATAATGGTCCTAAAAATATAAAATTCATCCAACTAACATATATAATGTTAAAATTTTTATTAATGATCCAATTATGGTTATCTTGGTATTTTATAGTAAATATAGTTACCATATATTATGAAAATACAAGAAGACATGATAAGAGTTAATGGTTTTAACTAAGGGTTAAAGCTAAAAGATATGATTAATTTTGTGACCTAAACTTGTCTAAAACCTATTGGTTGAGAGGTTTTCGACACAAAATCTTCTTATATTTTAAATAAATGAGTTTGGAAATATTTGAAACTGAAAATCAATTTATAATAAAATAATATTTCAATACCTTCCTAAATTGACCCTCCTCCCTCTTATAAAAGGGAACCACCTCTACCCACTTATTCACACCTCCAAAGCCCTTTGGATGAGCCCACCCCTTCCCGAAACTCCTAAAAACATTCCAAAATTCATCTTAGAGGCCACATTTGGGTATAAAACCAACTTAAAGAGTACTTTTGTGCTAATTAAAAGGATACACCCGAAGAAGAGGTAAACATTTTATCCCTTCTTTCAGAATTCATTTCTTCTTCCACTTCCTCTTACTAAGTTGTTAACATAATAAAAAAATAACTCCAGAATATAATATATGCTGAGTTGTTTTTATGATTATGGTACAACCATATTCCTCTTTTACACATTCTATGAAATATAATATCACCATGCGTGCGTACGTAGGAATTACCATCTCCACGCCGTGATGTAATCTATTTTTCATCTATAATTTATTTAGATGGATATAATGATAAATAAAAATGAATTAAATAATAAATAAAACAATATATTAATTCTTTAAAAATCATAATAAATTCAAATACATACCATTGAACCATTAAGGAAATGATATCGTCACCCATGTGTATGTACGACTTACCATCTCCACGACGTGATGAGACTCATCTTCCACTTTCACCATCCAAGAATGATTATAAAGTTATTTATTGTGAATAATTATGAAATATATGACATATTAATTCTTCTTAAATAATATATATTCATGTACATATATTTCATTCACTTACTTACATTCATATGATAAGAAAATGGAAACTGTGTTCATGCGTACGTATGACCTATCATCTCCATGAACTGTGTAATACTATATATTATATATATTTATGTTATGAATATATATGATATATAAATCATATTAAACATTATAGAATTATTTAAACTATGATATAAGTAATATGAGCAAGAATAACAAGTCAAAACACGTACGATAAAATGAAGCAATTATTACCCAAAATGTTGCATTAACTTGGAATTGTTAATAAATGGGAAATATAAAGTCATAAAAGAATCATATATGATATCATAAATAATATTATTATTGTAATATAATTTAATAATGCCATCATACAAGAGTTTTGGACAAATACTATGGCATCCCACCTTTTTATTACATAACTTTTCATTACATTTTACAAATAGAGGATCTTTAAAGTCTAGTGTCTTGAAAATCAGGAACAATAAAACATGAAAACATAAAAAACTCTTTTAAATACCATTTAAAAGATTCTTGAAAATTTAATCCTATGTAAAATTACTGTATCTTTTAACCTGGATACATACATCAAAGGAAAGGGTGAGCTGAAGTCCTAGTAAGGAAAGAAAGGGAATCAGTTAACTTGTGATATCAATAAGAACTTGACGAAAACCATAAGACATGAGCAATGGAAAAAGAGGAATAACATAATAAAAAGAAAATTAATAATAACTTGAATATTTGGCTAAAACATTTCATTTATATATTCATGAACATATCACCAAGGTTCATCCCCAAAGTGTCATAAAAAATTACCAAGGTTATTCAGCACGATATCGTGAAACTTGTCATCTCTAGAGATTAATTATTTACCCAATTAATTATAGTGATATAAAGGAAAAAACATAATATGTATTTATTTTCATGTGATCCACATAGATCATAATCAATCATTTCATAAATAACCCATAGAGAGTAAAATAAATGGGTTTTATTTCAAAATTGAGACTTTTAAAAGTTCTTAAAAACCTGATCATTTTGTCATTTATAACCCAAGGAAAAAGAGTAAGGGTTATATATATGTAAATTACAGAATAAAATAGATCAATTTTATGTATTGATGAATACCCATGTATATTAAAATATATTTGGGTATTCACAGAAATAATACAAGATAATTTATTAAGAAAAATAGAGATATTTTGAGACGAATATTCTGCAACATAACGACTATATAACATGGTTTTAGAAAACAATAAAAAGAGAGGGGAAAAGGGTATCCAATAAATAAATGAGTCATTATATATTATTAGGATAGAATAAAATATAAATAATATCATGGTGTTGAATGACATACCACATGAAAAGGAAACTTGAATGAGAATAGAAAATGTGATTTCTTTTACGAAAACTCAACAGCCTAACAATGTCACTTAAAAATTCATAAAATAAATTGATTCAAGAAGAAAGTGTCTCTAATAATTTTTACTTGAAATGGAAAAAAAAAAAAATAAGAACGTACCCCCATATAAGAATATGGAAACTAGAAGACATAACTTAAAGGAAATCATGACTAAAAGAGGGCGACTGAATGTTCCCTTACCTTGAAGAGTGACTTAGAAAGCTCAAAGGTTGGAACCTTTGGGGTTTGAGGGCACATTGGAAGGAATAATTGGGAGTTAAAAAGACAATAAATTAGTTGATGAGGATTTTGGAATGAAAGGAATGAGGGAATGTCTTGGTATTTATAGCAAAATTGAGGGAAATTTTATTTAATTTCTAAGGGACACCTCATCGATGGTATTTGCAAAACCATGGCTTGCCCATGGTATTGTACAATTAGGACACCTTTTAACATATATTACTATTCAAAAGTAGACTAGATTTATTACATCATGATAACATCATTAATGATGTCATTAAACACACCAATACCTAAAACTGCATTTTTACTATTCAACGAAAAACAAAACATTTTATAAAAATATCATAAATTGACCCTAACCTAATATCGATGCTCTGAATTCAAAAATAAACACCATTTTATAAAATTATTTTTCTAAATATTTTTAATTTAAATTTTAAATAAAATCATTATTTATTTAAAAAAATAACTCTAAAACTATAACTTGTTTTTTAACGCCCTTGAAAAAGAAATCAAGGTCCCATAAAATTATCTTATAACCATTATAAAATAAATTAACAATTTACGATTATATTTTATGGAAATAAATTATCATTTTAAATTATTAAATTAATTATAAAAATTGTAAATAAAATATTTATGACGTAAAAAATACCAAAACTTATACTATGATCATTTTTACACTTTTAAGATGTCTGAATTGTGTTTATAAATTCATGGGAGAAGTTTTTATTTTTTGAAGAATTTACAATTCACTACTATTCATAAGTGTATGTTACTATTCATACTTTACTATTCATGAAAAATCATGTTGATCTTATTAGACTCTAAATTTCTTTCTGATCACAACTGTAGAAGACCATTTTTTGAAAATAATTTCACATTATTAATTATTTAAAGTATATAAAAATATTCTAAAATACCTATTTTTTCAAAATTCATCAATAATATGGAACTTCTATAGATACATCCTTTATTTATCCAGACATTTTAAATTCACAATTTTTACCATAATAATAAACATCAATTTTTTTTATAAAAAGGATAACACAAAGTAACCAAGGCCTTGTTACATAGCCCCTTATAACACTTGTATATTACCTAAGTGTATGGTGTTCTATGGTGATATAATCTTGGGGAGACTCAGACAACATTGCTCGATTGGCGATTTCAATCAGCTTGAACTTCTCCCTTAGGCGATTTTGTTCAAGATTTACATGTTGATGTTTGGCTTGGGCTTGGTCCGAAGCAAAGCCCAGTGATGGTATCTCCTTCCCAAGCTCTGAAAAAAGGGCTTCTTATGACCTAAGTCTATTGGATGAGGCCATCAAATCCTCTTTCTGTATTAATTAACTACGATCACTTGTATTTAAAAATAATAATCATAACTTTAGGTGTTTAGTTTCCAACGGTCATATTGACCAACGATCATATATTAGTCAAAACCCAATGGTATCATTTTAATAATACTCACTTCATTAATTAAAGGATATAGTTTTGTTGAGTATAAAATAAAATAACACACAAAAGTAGAAAACAAAATTTATTCAAATGTTCGGGTCGTTAAAATTTTCCCCCTTAAGATATTTTGTCCCTGAAATTTTAACTCGTACCCTCAGAAGAGAAAATGTGTGGGTACTTATGTCCCATAGACCCCTTTGGTTCCCATGTGGATTCTACACAAATTTGGTTCCTCCATAACACCTTAATAAGGTGGGTTGTCTTGGTGCATAGAACCTTATCTCTACGATCCAATATCTCCACCGGCTTCTCCTCCCAAGAGAGGTCATGTTCCAGTTTTACCACCTCAAGATTTATTACATGTGAAGGGTCAGGTATGTACTTACTTAAGAAGGATACATGGAAAACATCATGAACTTGTGCTAGATTTAGAGTAAGGGTAGGACGATAAGACACTACTCCCATGCGATCAAGGATTTTATAGGGGCCAATGTACCTTGGGATGAGCTTCGCTTTCTTACCAAACCTCATGAATCACTTCCAAGGTCAAATATGAAGAAATAAATTTTCACCAACCTCAAACTCCAAGTCCATTTGACAGTTGTTAGCATAACTCTTTTGCTGACTTTGAACAGCCTTAATGTGTTGCTGGATGGTGTGGTCTTTTCTGTCATCTCTTGTACAAGATTAGGCTAAAGAATCTTTCTCTCACCAACTTCATCCCAACATATAAGATTTCTACATCGCTTCCCATATTTAACTTCAGAGGGTTCCATTTGAATGATAAAGTGGAATATTCTATTGTAAGAGAACTCAACTAAAGGGAGATGTTGATCCCATCATCCTTTAAATTCCATTGAGCATGTTATCAACATGTCCTCGAGTGTTTGAATTGTCCTTTCAGACTGGCCATTAGTTTTGGGGTGATAGGCTGCACTGAAATTCAATTAAGTGATCAGATAATGTTGAAGACTTCTCCAAAATTTTGATGTGAACCTTAAATCACGATCAGATATGATAGAAAGTGGAACTCCATGAAGCCTTACCACTTCCTTCACATAAATCCTGTTAAGTTGATCAAGAGAGAAATCTTCCCGAATAGAGATCAAATGGGAAATCATGGTGAGACGGTCCACAATAAACCATATCACATTGTTTCCTTTAGATGTTCTCGGGATACTAGTGATGATGTCTATAGTGATATTATCCCACTTCCATGATGGTATGGGTAGTGGTTTCAATACCCCTTTAGGAATTTTTCACTCTGCCTTCACTTGCTGACATACCAGGTACCTTAAAGTATAGTCAGAAATATCCCTTTCATATTATTCC
The DNA here is from genome assembly GCA_963277665.1 of Viscum album. NCBI lineage: Eukaryota > Viridiplantae > Streptophyta > Magnoliopsida > Santalales > Viscaceae > Viscum > Viscum album. The sequence goes on along the minus strand of OY728158.1, from coordinate 423,990,377 downwards.
ACAAAAAATGATCACAAAGGTACCTATAAATTTTCATGCTTCTATTATGTATAAAGAATGTAGAGCTATGAGCTTCATCCATCAACTCCTTTATTTCTGGAATAGATGGAACACATAGTCTTGTATGAAATTTTAGTACACCTTCTTGATCAATACTGAACTCAGAAAACTTTCCATCCTTCATAGCCTCGGACTTCTTCTATAACAAAGGATCCTCTTTCTAATATTTCCTGATATTCTCCAGTAATTACGGTTGAGAAATCATTTGCGATAGGGTTGATGATGTCCCTTCCCTTATAATTCCCATGTCCATCTTCAATAGGTCACTGATCAAAGGATCTCTTTGAATCCTTATCATAGAAAGAAAAACTGGGTCTTTCCTGCTTAATGCATAAGCGACTTTGTTTGCTGTTTCGAGATGAAAATTAATTGAACAATCATAGTCTTTATGAAGTTACAAACATATCCTTTGTCTCATGTTCAATTCCTTTTGTGTGAAAATATACTTCAAACATTGATGGTCTCTGTATATATCAGATTTCTCCCCATAAAGATAGCGGCTCTATATATTCAGAGAAAAAATGACCGTAGCCAGCTCCAGATCATGCGTAGGATAGTTCTTCTCATGAGTCTTCCACTGCTGAGATGCATAAGCAATGACCTTGCCATTTTTCATGAGGACGCACCCATTCCATTTCAGAGACGCATCACTAAACATAACAAATCCTTCTACACATGAGGCAAAAGTTAACACAATGAAATAACCAATCTCTTCTTCATCTCTTGGAAGCTTTCCTCACACTCATTTGTCTAGATAATCATGACCGCTTTCGAGTTAACTTGGTTAATGGTTTAGAAAGTCATGAATTTTTTTTCAAAAACCTCTTATAATATCTTACTAATCCAAGGAAACTACAAATCTGAGTTATTTTTGTATTTTTAGTCCACTCCTCTACACCATTTTTATTTGCAAGGTCAACTATGATTCCTTTACTGGTAATAATGTTCCACAAGAATGAAACTTTTTGTAACCTTAATTCACATTTACTGAACTTTACAGAAAGCCTATCCTTCCGTAGAATTTGTAAAATAACCCTTAGATGATCTTCATGATCTTTTAAAATTTTGGAATATATCAGAATACCATCAATAAAAACTACCAAAAATTTATCAAGGTAGTCCTTGTCACGACCCGTCCTCGGGACCCATGCCGTGACTACCCCAAGCTCGCCTTCCATAAGCCAGGGGCTGGCGACTAGAACCAAGGTGTAAAATCTCAAAAAAAATGGGAAGACATTGACTTTATAAGTTAACAAACACCATAGAGTAAGCAAGCAAAAGTAAACACTAAGTAACACTGTGTACAATAGTAAGTGTGGAAAAGTAAGTGGGCCAGAATACAAACCCAAACTGAAAGTAAGTACAACTAGAAAAAAAGTACAACAACTGAAAAGTAAACAACAACACCAAGCCGTCCATTGGAAATCCCTCCTGAAGGGTGGGTACAGATAGCCTCCTCACCTCCTCAGGTCCTGTCATCCGCTTTGTGTATGTCCCACCCAGTGGTCCACCTCCAGGTACCAACTTGCTCCATAAGCCTCAACCACGAACTGCACTGTCCGTCTTCTGCATCCAACAAAACGTAGTGAGGGCATAGCCTATGCATGGGTGAGTATACACTACTCAGTAGGGACCTCAGGACCCCTGAAGGTCTCCAAGAATCCACAAAAGATAATCCATAAAGGAAAGATACAATCAAGAAGTAACAACCAACTTTACTTAGGTATATGCCCATACATATACCTAAGTCATCAATTCCAGCTCGGCTCTAACATCTAGGCCCAAGTTCGATCATGTCCACACAGGATAGTACAACCCAATCCACACAGGAAAGCACAACACATTCCATATAGAAAGCAAGTCAATAATATTGAAGATAATGATTGAAACTCAAAACTCAGCTCACACAGGTATACATCATTTGTAAGGAAAAAGGAGATGGTCAGGTGAAGTTACTGATTCATCTAGCTAGGACCCATGTAGGATACTAGACCAGAAAAGCTGTCGAACCCACATAGGATTCAAGTACTGTAGTCGTCACCGCCGAACCCACAGAGGATTCCAGTACGATTGTCTTCATCGATGAACCCACAGAGGATTCCAGTACGATAGTCTTCACCGTCAAACCCACGAAGGATTCCAATACGAAATTCTTCACCGTCGAACCCATGGAGGATTCCAATACGAAAGTCTTCACCGTCGAACCCATAGCTGCTGGGGAACTCCTCCTCTATCGAGTATAGTGGGCCTGCCGCTACAACCAAGCACTTCCCACTAACCTTGGACTATTGTAGTACTCCACCTGTCGAGTACTATGGGCCTGCTGCTACAACCAAGCACTTCCCACCATGGGTCTGCCGCTATAACCAAGCGCTCCCCCTCTTAGCCTATAGAGGTACTCCTTCTATTGAGTACCGCGGGTCTGCCACTACAACCAAGAACTCCTCCGTCGTGGGTCTACCACTACAACCAAGCGCTCCCCATTGGGCTATCCGAAACACTCCGAGTTGATCGATCAACAGTCGTCAAGTCTCAGCCAGCTCTAGGGTTTCCGCACACAGCACACTCGTTCTGGGAGGGTCCACTCCTCGAGCCAAGAGGTTGATACATCAACTGTCACATAGACCATATTTGATGTATCACAAAGTTCCGTCACATCAATAGGAACACAACGCGACAGATGGCGCGTCAATCGGAGGCCTGGTATGAGAGTTATTCGCTTTTTTCGTCTGAGGGGCCGGGTTGGTTTTTAAGCTAAAACCAACCTGAACGTACTCCAGCTGTGTCAAAACCTCGAGCAGAGTAATCCAAAAGGTCCGTCTCACTAAGAGAAATCCAACAAAGTCAATGGCACATCAATCGGACGTCCGGAGCTCAAGTTATAAGCATTTCCACTCCGAGGGCCTGGTTGGTTTTGTGTTCGAACCAACTCGGCCGTACACAAAGTTCTCTGAAACCTTGAGTGTAATATACTGAAACAAACGTCCCGATCCAAGGATCACATCGCAACAAATGATGTGTTGATCAGAGGTTAGTATCCCAAGTTACGGGCATTTAAACGAACTTGTCTGGTTTTAGGGGGTTTTGGGCCCGGACTGACCCGACCCAAGACCCCCTAGGTCGGCCCGACCCGGTGCGGCCTGGGCGGCTCGGCGCTGGCCGAGCGGGGCGGCTCAGCGCTGGCCGAGCTGTCGCGTAAAGGGGGGGGGGGGGGCGCTACCCCCATGATTGAAGAAATGGCCCCCCGCATGGGGGGCCCACCCTTTGCCAGCTGGGGGTTACGACCCCCGGATTTTAGATCTGGCCGGCCGTAACGGTCGGCCAGTGTGTCGCGCGGGACCAGCCGGTCCTGCCCCCTGTGCACTGGCTACTGGCAGCTCCGGCTGCCCTCTCCAGCTCCGCCACAGCCACAGGCCGTGGCCTTGGCCCGACTGGCGCGGCGTGACGGCGTCGCGCCCCTTCGCCAGGTCCCCACTCCGGCAACGGTCTCTTCAAGGTTCTCCGGCGCGGCGCGACGACGCCGAGCCTCTTCGCTGTGGCCCGACTCTGACCGCGGCTTCGTTCGGCCTCAACAGCGCAGCGCAACAGCGCTGCGCTTCTTCTCCGTGTTCCTCCTTGATTCTGAACGGTGTCGTTGCACTGCACTGCCTTCGTTCGAGCTGCAACAAATTCGACAACAAAAGGGGGAGGAGGGTCGGCCGTGTTCGTGTGGTCCGACCTCCTCCTGTTATAAAGATATCAGGCGACCAAAAATAAAAGACGATGAACGAAAAAGAATATTCATGAAAAAAATTAACCCCTTCTTCAAAGAGTTGTCAAACAATGGTCGTCACAGAGAAATGGCTTCGCGGAAGACGGTGTTGCAGAAGAAGGCGCTGCGGAACGAGGATCCGTATACGTTGTCGGTGCACGCCCGATGAAGGATGCGGTGCATCGTCGTTCTCTGAGAAGGTGTCTCTCACTGACTACGGAGAGGTGGGGAGATGGCACGACGATTCCCTTATGGTGATGGAGTTCTTCATCGTAGACTCGACGTTCTTCGCGTTCTTCGACGAGGAAGAAGAAGATTTACAAGACTTGAGCTCTCCTCTTCCAAATATCTCCACACAACGATTAAACAAAAACTAAAATAAGGCTTTGCCTTATTTTATTACTCATGCCAACCATTTTCGAAATTCAAAAGATCACAATCAATTAATTGACTTAATTAATGAGCATTTAATAATCCAAATTTAATTTTGAGAGTTGACATGTCATTAAAAGGGGGTGCGGGTGTGTTACAAAAATAATGGGGGGGCTTGCAAACTTAATGGGAGGTTGAGGAAATTGAAAAGGTGGGGCTTGTGTGGGACCCACCCCAACTTCCTTGCATCTTCCTTTTCCACAATTCTTAACCATCGGTAAGGAAATAAAAATAAATTATAAAACAATTTTATTTTTATTCCTCACATTTTTAACATCACCTCCCGAGAAAACGCAACTCCAGGAAAAGTCATCCTAAGAAATTACCGGCGTTGTGGTTCCATCGGTGTCCTCAGATTTCAATTCAGAGCATTGGTTCAAAAGTTAGGAAAACCCACTCATTCGTTCATTGAACGTACCCGAGCTAAACTTCAGAAAATGATTCCAGGCACACCAGACCTCAGAATCAGGTACCGTCAGAAACTGCGTACTCGTAAACTCCCAAAGAAAATTAAGAAAAACATTTTCCCTTTAAATTTACAGGTCTTTATAGTCCTTAAAGACTATATTAATCAACTCCATAGAAATAGAAAGTCCATTAGTCTGTCTGAAGGACATAACAACTAATTCATAATTCCCATATCTTGATCAGAAGGCAGTTTTCAGAATAGCTTCTTCCTTAAACCTTAATTGATGATAACTAGATTGGAGATCAATCATAGAGAAGAATTGAGCCCCACAGAGTTTTTCAAATAAGTCATCAATTCTTAGAAGAGGGTATTTGTTCTTCATTGTGACCCAATTCAGTTCTCTATAATCAATACATAACTGCATTGATCCATCCTACTTCTTCACAAAGAGAAATGGTGCTCCCCAAGGAAACACACTCGGTCAGATAAAAACCTTCCCCAAAAGATCTTGGAGTTGCATCTTTAATTCCTCCAGCTCCACATTTTCCATCCTATATGGGGTCTTTGATATTAGATGAGATCTAGGTACAAGTTCAATGGAGAACCCTACCTCTCTTTCTGGGGGAGGTCCGGGAAAATCCCTAGGAAATATGTCAATATATTACTAGATGATGGGGGAATTTTCTATCCTTATACTATCATTTACTTCCTCTTCTTCACCGATCAACTCCATAAATACATATATAAGAGGTAATTATAGTCAAATATTTGGTTGAGATATCTCTTCTTGGAAGATATCCATAGGTTTTCCATTCATGACTACAGAGATTTCCTACTTCTGCATTTGATCTTAACATTATACATTGAGAGTCATTCCAACCCTAGTATAATGTCGAATTACAGAATGGGAATGACTACTAGATCTACGATAATATTGTTCTCACTAAAGTAAATACTAGAGTTTCTAAACACTAATGATGCTTGGATAATCCCACCAGGAATATTTACTGACAACTATAATTTTAGAAAATCGGGGGTTGATTCTAAATTATTTGTAAAAATAGAGGAAATAATGGAATTCATAGAACCAAAACCCAACAATGTATTTGATAGCTTTGAGAGAACAATAAGAATACCTACCACCACATCATTTGGTGCTTCAACATCAGCAGTAGTGATAGAAAAAGTACGACCTTTCTCCCTTGGACTATACTGAGGAAGATGGTGATTCCCCTCCACTACCCTCAGATTTGGAAAATGATTGGAAAAGTTCCTAAGTTTTCCACACATATAGCATTGGACATCAGGTAGGGCCTGCACTATCTTTCCCATGTGATTAGTTTTGGGAAGTTGAGGCTTTACCTCACTACAACAATTCTGCGCGATATGTCCATGTCTTCCTCACTTGTAGCACTTCCGGCTCCAGAGCAAGCAGTTCCCCGAGTGATTGTTCCCACATTTATTACCCATGGGGTGTTAAAATTTCTTACCTCCTATTCCCTGATCGATTCCCCTCCCTAATCTTGGTTTCATCTATCTCTTCTTGTCATTGGATTTATGAGATCACTACGTCTCACCAAATTCCAATTCAAATTTCATTTCACTGTACAGAATCTCTTCATAGCTGTCAAAGTCTTGGTTGGATTGATTATTCCATATATGAGGTCTTATTCCACCAAAGTATCTATCAAACATCCCACTAGGATACATGACCAAGCTTGAGGTGTAACGAGAAAGCCTTGTGAAGTTCATCTCGTAGCTTCCCACAGATTCATTCTCATTCTGCTTCAGCTCGAGAAACTATTTCTCCTTTATTATTCTCATGGAATGAGGTAAATAATTATAGAAGAAGATCCCTCTGAACTCTTCCCACTACATAGCTTTAACATCCACTCTTGGACTCATGTTTTTAATTAGTTCCGACTACTGATCAGCTTCTCCCTCTAAGTGATGGGAAACCAGGGTGTCCTTCTCTTTCTCTGAACAAGAAAGCATGGAAAAGATATTATCTATAGAGCTAATCCACTATTCATCAATCAATGGGTCAGTCGATCCACTGAAGGTAGGTGGTCGTTGACACATAAAGGACTCAACATAATGTTGTTCCCTTCGTGGTGAGATCGATCTCTCATCTTTATTCAAGTTATTTCCTATAACTTGAGTTAGTTGGTTCATTATTCGCATGGAAGTTCCCATTTCAGTTTCCATTAGTGGGTTTTCAATGCATGGTCCATTGTAGTCACCATTTTCACAGTTTCTCATATTTCTATCCATTTTCTAAAAGAATAAAACATTAGTGAGAAACTTATTTGATTTACAAATATTTTAACTATAAGGGATTTGATGTCTTAAAACTTCACGCTTTAAATAATTACATTTCTCTATAAATAATTCATAATTATTGATGTTGTTAATATTTTCATGTCTTATTATATACTACCTTTACTGAATTTATATGAAATATGCATAATTTGTGTGAAATATTAATGTTTTAATATTAAGTATAATTTTTGAGCATTTTTAGAAGTATCCCAATTGAGTCAGTTTACCATTTTATTTATAAATCTCACCCTAATAATCCGAATTGTGTGGTTCCTACTTTTTAGTATTCCTAATTGAATGTAAAAAATTTCATTAGAAGGGATCATGAGCCAATTCTTCCATTTGAAGGATCACATTTACCACACAAGATGACCTATAGAATCTGTGAACAAACTGGATGAGCCTTGAAGATTGATTTACTGGGCTCAATCTAGAAGTCCAAAAACATTAAATATCCACCATAATTCTGGGGACATTACAGTTCATCTTGGATAAAAATTGAAAGGCCCAAATCCAAGTACAAGAGGCCCAAATAAAGCTTTGAATTCCAGCCCACCATTCTAGAAGAGAAATAATATCAGTATAGTATTCATGACATATCTCATGAGGTAAGCATCAAATCGAGCTGAGATATTTCAGTGTGAAATAGGAGATATAGGTGGCCGACTTTTTTGAATAATTCATTCTGATTTGAAGGCATCTTCCTATTCCCAAATCCATTCACATTTTGGAAATTGAAAAAGCATGGATAGAAATGGCCAGTTTACCTTTTTTTAATAAAACCACCATAACATTGGATAAACTTGTCAAAATGTCTCCAAATTTTAACAGTAGTCGGAAAACCTTATTATCTACAACTTTGGAGAAGGGTATATTTGGATATTCGGATTTCTGAATAGCCAACATGGCAATGGAATTTGAAGGACAGATTGGGAATGAAAACAGTCCACTCCTTGGGCTATAAATACTCTCCCCTTATCTCCTTGAGAGGGGTTGGCATTTCAGAAGAGAGGAGAACATATTGGCATGACCAAAGCCTTGACAAAGGCTTGGGAGGATCTTCCATACTCACTTTTTCATTTTATAGACCTTTCCTCCTCTCTTTGTTTTCACTTACTTTCGTGTTCTTTGTTTTTGTAATTTTGTAAGTCCTTTCTTTTGTAATTCTGTTTTAATGAAAGTTTCTTCTTCAATATCTATTATTCTCATCCATATTCTATAGTTTAATATTTATGTTCTTAAAGTAGTTTAAATTCAGTTGAATCCCCTTTCCTTCTTTTGCTTCCTCATTCAATTAGTAATCCGTTTTTAATTATCATCACTGTTTGTGTGTGTGTGTGTGTGTTCGACGCAAAAATCTTTTCTAATCCCTTTCTTTTTATTCTATTATTAATTTATAATCATAATTATTATAAACAAAATATTAAAAACCCAAATTTCTGAGTAAATATCTCATTGGGGTGAGTTATAATTTAGGGATGTTAAGTGATTGAGAGTATTTTCTCGATATGTATTCGTTAATTTAACATTGTGTATGTTGGAATTAATATGTCATGTATTAATGTCATATTTTGTTTAGTATGTGGTTTACATGGATTATTGGAACCAAAAATACACTACTATAAACATGTACTAATTGAGATTAGAATCCTAATTAAGTTAAGGCTTGGATTAATGCTTTAACACTTAGGAATTCTAATCGACGTCAACTTGTGAAGTGGGTGTTAATTTAAATGAAATATAAAGAAAAGCTCAAGGATACAACAAGCATAACTAACTAATGATGAACTCACCCCAATATTTATCAATTTGTTAAATCAATTATATACAATCAATCATTTCAATTAAGCTCTGAAAACAAACCCCCTAATCAAAATACAATCAACTAAAAACAAACGACTATTATGAAGTACCATCACCGAGGATTCGACCTGAGTGCTGCTATACACATTACCAGAGCACCAGAACCTTGAGCAGTCGATAGGTGACAATCAGCCGTGTGTTTCTAATGGCGCCATTTCCGGGGATGGTGCTTTAATTATTCGCTAGTTTCAGGTTATTGTAATAAAAAACCAAAAAAAAACAAAATTTTAAAAAGAAATTGAAAAAAACAAAAAGAAAAACCTGTCTTCTCATAAAAATCATAAACGGAAAAAATACAAAGAAAACCACATCTTCCTCTTTATTCCAAAATCTCTCTGAATGCCCCATAGCCTTCCAAACATTCCCTTGGATTTTTTGACCCTGAAATTGAGCGAACACTTCGCCAACTTAGGAGGAACATTAGAGATAATCAAATAATTCAAGAACCAGTCCTTGTCCAACCAGTTTAATTAGAAATGGCCAATCCTAGGGAACAAACCCTTAAAGATGTTGCTTCCCTTAATATGAATTACCAACCTATTGGAATTCAATATATAAACATAGAAGCTGACTTCTAACTCAAATCGGGTTTGATTCATCTTCTCCTCATCTCCACGGGCTAGCCGGTGAGGATCCACATCTCCACCTTAAAGATTTTTAAGTGGTGTGCTCTATCATGAAGCCTCAAGGGGTTTCTGAAGAAAAAATCAAACTCCGAGCCTTCCCTTTCTCCCTAGCTGACACTGCTAAGTCATGGATCTACATCCTTCCTCCTGGTTCCATAACCACATGGAATGACATGAAGCGACTCTTCTTAGAGAAATTCTGTCCTACTTATCGTTCTGCTTCTATCCGAAAGGAAATAAGTGGTATCTATCAACTCCCAAGTGAATCACTCCATGAGTACTGGGAGAGGTTCAAAAATCTTGTGGCAACCTGCCCACATCACCAAATCCCTGACCAACTCTTGATCCAATACTTCTATGAGGGGTTATTGGCTATGGAGAGAACTCTCATAGATGCCGCAAGTGGTGGTGCTCTTATTGATTAAACTCCTGCAGCAGCAAGATATCTCATAAGTAACATGGATTAAAACACACAACAATTCCATACTCGAACACATGCTCAAGTTAAACAAGCCCAAGATAATCAATCAATTGAGCCAAACAAGATGACCGAGTGGATGAGTGAACTTACAGGTCTTGTGCGATAGCTAGCTGTGGCCACCAAATCCCCAACCTCGTCTTCTCCACAATCAATGTTTCCTGGACCTATCAAAAACTGTGGAATCTACAACTCTCCATCTCATCCAACTGACACATGTCCACAAATTCAATAGGATCAATCCGATTCATCTGGACCAATAGAGCTCAATGCAGCATATGGTTAGCAAAACACCAATCCTCAACTATCAGGTCAGTTTGATAGAAACTTTAACCAACCTCACTTGGAGCCCTTCTCTTATTCCTATAACCAAGGCCTTAGGTATTGTAATCCCATATCTCACCCCCCTCAATTCCCTCTTCAAAACCCAAAACAATTCCAATATGGTCAAGGTGGTGGTAACTTCCATCAACCTTATCCTTTTGTTCCTCAACCTCAAAGGCACAATCCTCCTCCTGGATTCCATTATCCTAGTGAGCCTTCCCAATTCTAAAACCAATACAATCGATTTCCCAAGAAACAAAATCAAGGAAATCCCAACCAGGGACAAGCCTCTTCTTCAAAACAACCATGGGAAAGTGAAATGGAAGATCTTGACTCCTTCATCCGTTCTAGCCTTAAAAACATTGAAACTCAAATAGGACAACCTGCATCCCACCCGAGCCAACAACAACAATCAAATTATTCCCAACTCCCAGCTGAACCATTACCCAACCCCAAGGGTAATGTAAGTGAAATTTCACTTATATTGGGAAAGCACATTGCTATGCCTCAAGATAAGTCCTCTAGACCTCCTTTGAATGTTGACCTCGAATATGAAAAGAAAAAGAAACTTGAAAAGGAACCTGAAACCATTCCCTCACCTTCTTCAATTCCACTTAGGAACCCAATTCAATTTCCTCAAGATGTTTCTAAACCAGGGAAGTCCTTTGAACCCGATCCTGAAATGATTGACATGTTTAGATGTGTTGAAGTCAACATTCCCCTCTTAGATTCCATAAAAACAATTATTAAGTATGCAAAGTTTCTTAAGGAATTGTGCACCCACAAGAGGCAACTTAGGACCTTTGAAAATATTTCCACCCAACAGTCTTTTCCCATAAAGTGCAATGATCCAGGGACCTTTACAGTCCCATGCCAAATTAGAAGTTCCAACTTTGATGATGCACTCATAGTCCTAGGAGCCTCAATTAATGTCATGCCCAAATCTATCTTCTCCAACCTTGGTCTAGGTCCCTTACATCCAACAGGTGTTGTCATTCAGTTATCCAATCGAAGCACATCTAGTCCTGAGGGAATAATTGAGGATTTCCTTGTCCGAGTCAATGATCTTATCTTCCCTGCTGATTTCTATATTCTTGACATGGAAGGTGAGATTAAATCTTCTCAATCTCCCCTAATTCTAGGAAGACCATTCCTCATAACTGCGAGAACCAAGATTGATGTCCATTCAGGAATCTTATCCATGGAATTTGGTGACCAACTGGTCAAGTTAAACATTTTCCAAGCCATGCGATACCCATCTGAGGATCACTCTGCATTCTCAATCCATGCTTTTGAGGACACTTCTAAGAGTCAATCGAACCCCAATACACCATGTTCTAATGATAAAGAATCTTGTGAAATCTGCACCATGATTAACAAAGTCATAAATGGCGAAGGTGATGTGGACCTCTCATTCATAGACTCCATAAATCTAGAAGAACTTGAAAACTCTCTTGAATCCCACATTAACTCTGATCTCAACTACTCCACCTTGGATAGTATTAAGGAAAATTAATCTAAAGCAACTGAAGTCCCTTCATCCATTCCCGAGATTTCTAAACCACAAATGAGATATGATACCTATCTAAAACCTCTTCTTGAAAACCTAAAATATGCATTCCTCTTCCATGATCACTCATATACTGTCATTATCTCTTCCACACTTACTGAAATCAAGGAGTCCAAAATTGTTCAAGTGTTAGAGGGAAAAAAATGGCCTTAGGTTGGACCCTAGATGATATATGAGGAATCAGTCCTGCCCTTTGGATGCATCAAATCCATCTTGAAGAATCGTCCAAACCAATTAGACAACCACAAAGAAGACTCAATCCACTCATCCTTGAGGTAGTTAGGGAAGAGATCACCAAGCTTCTTCAAGCTGGTATTATATACCCAATTTCTGATAGTGAATGGGTTAGTCCAATTCAGGTTGTACCAAAGGAGGGTGGGATAACTATTGTCACAAATGAACATGGGGTGGTAGTCATAACTCGAGTGAAGAACAAATGGTGTGTATGCATCGATTATCAAGAATTTAATGCTGAAACACGAAAAGATCACTACCCGCTTCCATTCCTTGATCGAATGCTAGAAAGATTAGCCGGAGAGTCACACTATTGCTTTTTTGATGGATACACAGGCTATTTTCAAATCCCAATCTCACCTCAGGACCAAGAAAATACTACTTTCACATGCCCCTTTGAAACATATGCATATAGAAGAATGCCTTTTGGCCTTTGCAATGCTCCTGCAACATTTCAGATATGTATGATGAGTATCTTTTCAGAATTAATTGAACACTGCATGGAAGTCTTCAGGGATGACTTCACCATTTTTGGCGAGTCATTTGAATATTGTTTGAATTCACTCTCTCTAGTCCTCCAAAAGTGTTTCAAGTGTAACCTTGTGTTAAATTTTGAAAAATGTCACTTCATGGTTGCAAATGGGATTGTTCTAGGGAACATGATTTCTAAAGATGGTATTGAAGTTGATCCTACCAAAATTGAAGTGATCCAATCACTTCATGAACCCACTTCTGTTCGAGACATCCGTTCATTCCTCGGTCATAATGGTTTCTATCGGATATTCATCTATAAATTTAGTAGGATTGACCTACGACTCACTAGGTTACTCCAAAATGATGTCACTTTCCATTTCGATGAGTTTTGCAAGAGAGCCTTCGTTGAACTCAAAACTTATCTTACATCTGACCCAATAATACAACCCCCAGATTGGTCCTTACCCTTTGAGTTTATGTGTGATGCTTCTGATAGAGCTGTTGGAGTTGTTCTTGGTCAAAGAAGAGAAAAAAATTCTCATGTCATCTATTGTGCCTCAAAAACATTGGATGAAACTCAATCTCACTACACTGACACTGAAAAAGAACTTTTAGCAGTTGTTTTTGCCTTAGATAAATTCTGGCCCTATCTCTTAGGTTCCAAAATCATAATCTTCACAGACTATTCTTCTATAAAGTTCTTACTCAAGAAAAGTGATTACAAACTGAGGCTAATAAGATGGATCCTAATGCTCTAAGAGTTTGACCTTGAAATCAAAGATAGAACAGGAAAAGAAAACCCTGTTGCTGATCACTTGAGTAGAATTTCTAATTCTTCTCAATCTGAAATCATCGATCCTGAATTCCCCACTAATCACCTTTCATCTATCACTCCAAAAATACCACGGTATGCCCCAATTGTGAATTCCTTTTCTTCTGGTGTTTTTCATGAAAATATTTCAAAAGAACAAAAAATGAAGTTGAAAAGTGAATAAAAATACTATTTTTGTAAAGGAAATATACATTGGAAAACTGGGACTGACATGTTAATAAGGATATGTGTCAATGAAAATGAACATTCTTCCATATTAGAATTCTGTCACTCACTTCCCGGAGGTGGCCACTTTGGACCACAAAGGACCTCCCGAAAGTTCCTAGACTCTGGATTCTTCTAGCCTTCGCTCTTCAAGGACTCACATGAGTTCTTTCAATCATGTACCACTTGCAAAAATCATGGCACAATCTCCAAAAGAAATGAAATTCCCCAAAATCCCGTAATCTTTTGTGAAATTTTCGATGTTTGGGGCATCGATTTCATGGGACCATTTCCCCCTTCCAATAGATTCTCATACATCATTCTTGTGGTTGATTATGTTTCTAGGTGGGTCGAGGCCAACCCCACTAGAAAGGATGATTCACATACTATTAGTGAGTTCCTAAAGACACACATCTTCCATAGATTTGGCACACCTCGTTCCTTGATAAGTGACTTAGGAACCCATTTTTGTAATAAAACCATGGAATATCTTTTGAAAAAGAATGGGGTTGTTCATAAAACATGAACTGCATATCACCCCCAAACAAATGGAATGGATGAACTTTCTAATAGATAAGTGAAAAGAGTGCTTGAGAGAATTGTAAAACCCACCAGAAAAGACTGGCCTGAAAGACTTGGTGAAGCACTTTGGGCTTATCGAACTGCCTATAAAACACCCATTGGGATGTCTCTTTTTAGGCTAGTTTTTGGTAAAGCATGTCATCTACCAGTTGAAATCCAACATAAGTCTTTTTGGGCTGTGAAAACCTGTAATTTTGATTGTGAAAAATCTGGTGAAGAAAGATTGTTGCAATTGGCTGAATTGGAGGAGCTTCAACTTGAATCCTATTAGAATTCCAATTTGTACAAAGAGAAGGCTAAGGTACTCCATGAAAAACACATCCTGAGAAAGGTATTTCATGAAGGTGAAATGGTAATTCTCTTCAATTCTCGATTTCAGCTTCACCCAGGTAAGCATAATTATCATTGGGAAGGTCCTTTTGTTATTACTAATGTTTACCTGTTTGGTGGAGTGCAAGTCCAAGAACCCTCTTCTAAAAAGACATTCACGGTTAATGGACATTGATTAAAGCATCACCATGAGAGGATGTACAATCCTGGATAATCATCTACTTCCACTATATCCCCAACTTCTCTAGCCAACCTACCCCTAGATGAAGATGGCGGCCCGCCAAACCCAACCTAGGGGGCACCTCTTTCCCTTCAAATCTCTATCTATCTCTTCCTCTCTCTACCTCTTTCTTCTTCTTCCTCTCTCTTTCATTTTTTTACCACTTTATTCATCAAACCCTTTCTTTTTTTCTTTCTTGTGTGGGTGTGTATTTTATAAAAACCTTAAAAACTAAAAAAACCAAAAAATAGAATCACTTAAAAAAAGAGTCATGTTTACTCACCATCCAATTTTCAAAACATTTCCAACCATTTTGGGGAGTTAACAGACATGTTTTCCTCTCAAAAATTTTTCTTTTTCATCATGACTTTTGATAAATAATTTTTTGTCAAAATTAACAAATTATGAATGCTCAATTTTTAATTTGGAAAATGATTTTCCCAAACCGTGAGGAACAACATTTGATTTCATGCCAAGGCCACCTATGGACATCTTTTCAAAATGTGTGTTTTCACTCCCATTTGTGATTCTTGAGTTTGTGGACCTTCGATCTGAATTTACTTCTTTAGTGTGCATTAATATGATAGAGACATTTTCTGAACCACCTGAGAATCAAAATAGCCAAATAGCCTCCCATTTCTCTTACATTAATACTCCTTTTGAAAGCCCCTTCAAGCCTATGAAAACCTTTTCTTTGATGACCACATTACAAGAACGATACCTTTTCCCACCCAATATAAACATGGATTTTCATTGCATATTTTTTTTGAAATTTAAGTGTGGGGGGAATGGATTTCATTGTTTGGGACCCTATTATTGATTTTCAACGAGTTATCATCTTCTTGAGGGAAAGAATCCATTTCTGTGTGGGGGAGAGGTTGTCATTCAGTGTGTTTTGGGGAATGTAATGTACTTCCATTTATGTAATTTTGTAACTGCTTTTGAAAAGTGTTCAAAAAAAATAAAAAGTGATGAAAAAAAATCAAAAAAATTGCAAAAATGGGTTGCGTCTTGGGTAGGTCAAAAATCACTCTTTCTCAACCTTTGATCTTGTTATAACTATTATAATTAGTGTTGTGAGAATATCAAACATGGGTTGGGATATGAGTGTGAGATCTGTTTCAAGGTCAACTTTTGAAAAAGCAAAGAAAAAAAGAAAAAAAAGAACACTTGCATTATATTTTGATATCATTGGGAGATGTTTTGTGGTTTGTAAATATTTCATCTTCTCATACCCTTCATATTTTCTTCATCTATTGTGTCTTTCTTTACACAATCATTCCCTTGTAAATATGTGTTTTCATTTCCTTCCATGTTTTATTTCAAAAAAAAAATGTTCATTGCTTTTTCTATGTTGGTGTTTTACCCCTCTTCTTCTCTCTTGGACATTATATTCCTACAGTCCCATAGCCACAAAAAAACCCTTTAAAAATACCTCTTGATTCTTGTGCACTTTGGATAGGGATTGTAAGCAGAGATTTCTTTCAAAATCTATGATTTTTTACTTTTGGTTGGTGAAAGAGTGAACCTCCACAAATAAATTTTATCATCTTAAGAGGTGTGAGTTTTGAGTGTCCACATTTTCCATTTCTAAATTTGAGTATGAAAAAAATGAATTAGTTTTGGAACATTATTTCTGTAACAACATGTGGTGGAATTCAAAATGGATGAGAGAAATAGTCTAAACCTCCCCTGATTGGAGAAAACAAAATTTTAATATTTGTTGGTGAGTGAAAATGATTTTGTTATGTTTTTATATTTGTTGAACATGAGGACATTCACAATACTAAGTGTGGGGGAGTTGATGTTTTTAATATTTTCATGTCTTATTATATACTCCCTTTACTGAATTTATATGAAATGTTCATAATTTGTGTGAAATATTAATGTTTTAATATTAAGTATAATTTTTGAGCATTTTAAGAAGTAGTCCAATTGAGTCAGTTTACCATTTTATTTATAAATCAGACCCTACTGATCTGAATTGTGTGGTTCCTATTTTTTAGGATTCCTAATGTAATATACAACATCTCATTATAAGGGATAATGGGCCAATTATTCCATTTTAAGGGTCAGATTTACCACACAAGATGACCTACAGAATCTGTGAACAAACTGGACTAGCCTTGCAGATTGATTTACTGTGCTCAATACAGAAGTCCAAAAACATTAACTATCCACCATAATTTGGGGGACATTAAATTTCATATTGGATAAAAATTTCAAGGCCCAAATCCAATTACAATGGGCCCAAATGAAGCTTTAAAGTCCATCCCACCATTCTAGAAGAGAAATAAAATCAATATAGTATTCATGACATATCTCATGATGTAAGCATCAAATCGAGATGGGATATTTCGGTGTTAAATAGGAGATATAGTCGGCTGAATTTTTTGAATAAGTTATTTGGATTTGAAGGCATATTCCTGTTCCAAAATCCATTCACATTTTGGCCATCAAAAACGCATGGATAGAAATGGACAGTTTACTTTGTTTAATAAAACCGCCATAACATTGGATACACTTGTCTAAATTCCTCCAAATTTTGACAGTAGTCATCCAACATTATTATATACAACTTTGAAGAAGGGGATATTTGGATATTAGGATTTATGAATAGCCAAATTCTCGATGCAAGTGGAAGGACATATTGGGAATGAAAACAGTCCACTCCTTGGGCTATAAATACTCTCCCCTTCTCTCCTTGAGATGGGTTGGAATTTCAAAAGATAGGAGAACATATTTTCAAGAACAAAGGCTTGGGAGGATATGACATACTCAAGTTTTCACTTTAGAGACCTTTCCTCCTCTCTCTATTTTCACTTACTTTCGTGTTCTTCTTTTTTGTAATTTTGTAAGTCCTTTCTTTTGTAATTCTGTTTTAATGAAAGTTTGTTCTTCAATATCTCTTATTATCATCCACCTTCTGTAGTTTAATATTTATGTTCGTAAAATAGTTTAAATTCAGTTGAATCCCCTTCTCTTCTTTTTCTTCCTCATTCAATCGAGAATCCGTTTTTAATTATAATCATTGTTCGTGTGTGTGTGTGTGTTCGACGCAAAAATCTTTTCTAATCCCTTTATTTATCTTCTATTCTTAATTTATAATCATAATTATTATAACCAGAATATTAAAAACCCAAATGGATGAGTAAATATCTCATTGGGGTGAGTTATAATTAAAGGATGTTAAGTGATTGAGAGTATTTTCTCGATGTGTATTCGTTAATTTAACATTGTGTATGTTGGACTTAATATGTCATGGATTAATGACATATTTTGTTTAGAATGTGGTTTACATGGGTTATTGGAACCAAAAATACACTACCATAAATATTTAATTATTGATATTATAATCCTAATTAAGTTAAGGCTTTGATTAAAGCTTTAACGCATAGGAATTCTAATCGACGTCAACTTGTAAAGTGGGTGTTAATTTAAATGCAATATAAAGCAAAGCTCAAGGATATCACAAGATTAACTACCTAATGATGAACTCACCCCAATATTTATCAATTTGTTAAATCAATTATATACAATCAATCATTTCAATTAAGATCTGCAAACAAACCCCCCTAATCAAAATACAATCAACTAAAATAATGACTATTACGAAGTACCATCACTGAGGATTCGACCCGAGTGCTGCTATACACATTAGCAGAGCACCAGAACCTTGACCAGTCGATAGGGGACAATCGGCCATGCATTTCAATGATTCATAAAAATCTTATGATTAACCAAACCCATCACCTGAGAGTGTTTTATCCAAGAGTGGAACAAGTCCCATTATCATGTACTAGGATACCCCAGGTCAAGCCTGAAACTCTTTGTCCAAGTTTTCGCTCCTACATACATCTGTTCTAGAGCTTCCTCTACTTGCTCGTATTAAGACATGGATGCATTTGCTTCAAAAACCACTTACTCAATACTAAACAAAATTCAAGGAAGTTTTCTGATATTTAAACTTCCCTATAAGGTTCTTCCAAAATTTTTAGTATTCTAATTTCCATAAATAACTAAACTACCCTTTGATACCAACTATGCCATCTCGCTTTTTTGTTACATAACTTTTCATTACATTTTAAAAACAGAGGATCATTCAAGAATAGTGTATTGGAAATCAGGATCAATAAAACATGAAAACATAAAACACTATTTTAAATACCCATTAAAATCTTCTTTAAAATTTCATCCTAAGAACAATTATTGCATCTCATAACCTAGAGACATACATCAAAGGAAAGGGTGAGCTGAAGGCCCAACAAGGAAAGTAAGGGAATCAATTTACTTGTGATATCAATAAGAACCCGATGAAAACCATAAGACATGAGAAATGGAAAAAGAGGAATATCATAATAAAATAAAAATTAATCATAACTTGAACATGTGGCTAGAAAATTTCATTTATACCTTCATGAACATATCACCATGGTTCATCCCCAAGGTGTCATAAACAAATTACCAAGGCTATTCACCATGGTATCATGAAACTTTTCATCCCTAGAGATTAATTATTTACCCAATGCATTGGATTGATATCAAGTAAAACCCTTAAAATGTATTTATTTTTATGTGATTCACATAGATCATAATGAAACATTTCATAAATAACCCATAGAGAATAAAAGAAATGGGTTTCATTTCAAAATCGTGATGCTTTAAAAGCTCTTGAAAACTTGATAGTTATGTCATTTATAACCCATGGAAAGGGAGTGGGGGTTATATGTATGTCAGTTACAGTATCAAATAGATAAATTTTATGTATTTATTAATAAACCTAGAAATTAAAATAGATTTGGGTATTCAAATAAATAATACAAGATAATTTCTTGAGAATAAAGAGAGAGATTTCGAGACGAAAATTCTGCAGTAGAACGGCTATATTACATGGTTTTAGAAAGCAATAAAAAGAGAGGAGACAAGGGTCTACCATCCATAAATGAATCATTTTACATTATAGGGAAAAATAAAATATAAATAAGATCATGATGTGGAATGACAAACCACATGAAAAGGAAACTTGAATGAAATGACAAAATGCGATTTCTTTTACAAAAATTCAGCAGCCTAACGACGTCACTTAAAAATTCATAAAATAAATTGATGAGTGAAGAAAGGGTCTCTTATCATTTGGACATGAAATGGACAGTGATAAGAATATATAAGAACATACCCCCACATAATAATATTGAAACTATAAGAAATAACATAAAGGAAATCAGGACTAAAAGAGGAGGGTGGATGGTTCCTTTACCTTGAAGGGCGACTTCGAAAGATCGAAGGTTGGGACATTGGGAGGCTTGAGGGAACCTTGGGAGGACTCCAAGGGAGTTAAAAAGACTAGAACTTCGTTGATGAGGATTTTTGAATGAATGGAATGAATGGAATGAGGGAATGTCTTGGTATTTATAGCAAAAGTGAGGGAATATTTAATTAATTCCCAAGGAACACCTCATCGGTGGTATTTGCAAAACCATGGGATTTCCCATGGAATTTTCGGATGGTATTGGCCACTTGGGACACTTCATAACATATATTACTATTTAAAAGTCTACTAGATTTATTAAATCATGATTACATCACCAATGATGTCATTAAACACACCAAAACCTAAAACTGTATTTTTTTTTACTATTCACTGAAAAAACATTTTATAAAAGTCTCATAAATTCACCATAACCTAATATTGATGCTCTGAATTCAAAAATAAAATCCATTTTATGAAAATAATTTTCAAATAATTTTTAATTTAAATTTTAAATAAAATAATTATTTATTAAAAAAAACAACTCTAAAACTATAACTTGTTTTGTAACACATTGTAAAAGTAATCAATGTCCAATAAATTATCGTATAACTATAAGACAATAAATTAACAATATATGAAAATAAAATTTTATTTTAAATTGTTAAATTAATTATAGAAATTGTAAATAAAATATTTATGGCATACAAAAATACCAAAACTTATTCTATGACCATTTTTTTTCACTTTTAATATATTTGAATTGTATTTATACATTCAATGGTGAAATTTATATTTTTGGCCAATTTACTATTCATTAATATTCATAAGGGTATGTTACTATTCATACTTTACTATTCACTAAAAATAAAGTTGATTTTATTGGACTCTAAATTTCTTACTGATAACAACTGTAGAAGACCATTTTTTGAAAATAATTTCACATTACTAATTATTTAAAGTATACAAAAATATTTTAAAATATCCATTTTCCCAGAAACCATTAATAATATGGATCTTCTATAAATTCATCCATTATTTATCCGGACATTTTACTACAAAATTTTACCATAAGAATAAATAACAATTTTATTTATAGAAAATGATTACACAAAGTAACTAAGGCCTTGTTACATATCCCCTTATAACACCTATATTGGAACTAAGTGTAAGGTGTGCTATAGTGATAGAATCTCGGGGCGGCTCAGAAAACATTTCCCAAGAGGTGATTTCAATCATCTTGAACTTATTCTTAGGTGATTTGGTTTAAGCTTCACATGTTGATGTTCACCTTGGGCTTGGTCCAGAGCAAAGCCCAGTGATGCTGCCTCCTTCCCAAACTTCAACAAAAGGGCTTAGTATAGCCCAAGTCTATTGGATGAGGCCATCAACTCCTCTTTCTGTATTAATTAGCCATGATCACTAGTATTTATAAATATTAATCGTAACGTTAAGAGTTTAGTTTCCAACGATCATATTTACCAACGATCATATAACAGTCAAAACCCAACTGGATCATTTTAATTATACTCACTTCATTAATTAAAGGATATAGTGTTGTTGAGTATAAAATAAAGTAACACGCAAAAGTAGGAAACAAAATTTATTCAAAAGTTCTGGTCGTTACAAATACATATAGTATCAAACTTAAGGTAAGTGATTTCGTCTCAATTTCATTTCATTGAGTCATATTGTAATGTTATGAACCTAGTTGCTTTTAGATGATGTATATTCTACCTTTTGACTTGCTTTCATTAATCTCATTATTTTCATGATATCATATTATTTCCTTCATGATAATTATTAATAGATCCGTATTACTCATTCAGAATGGTTATTTGTTAAGGAAAACTCTTTATTTTGGTTATTAAATATGATAAATACATTGGAATGGAAATGACGGGGGGATCTCGGACATTATATAGCTCCTCGATGCATCGACAGGTTCTCATGAGACGAATAAGTTGGCCAAAGGGGTTTCTACCCTTAGTTTTAAACCATCTTGTGAAAGGTCTTGACAGTTATAGGTTTTCATGTTCCTGAGACATGACCTCCTTAAATAAATTATTTCCCTCATTTAATTCTAGTTATTATTTATCCATACGATTTTGTGTCAACATATCTATAGAAGTAGTTCATTATCAGCTTATCTATTTATGGAATATGTTTTAGTTCCTTACTTTCCATATTTTTTGGGCCTTATCTAGTTTTGTAAATGGAACGTGTTCTCAGATATTTATTTTACATATAGATTTATTATTGATTCTACTGTAATTATCCTTACCGAGCATTTGAGCTCACCCTTATTATGTTTTTCTCCCCAGGTTATAAAGAAGAGAACATTGATTATGCTTTCAAGGATTCAGTTTAATTCAGTTATTGTGTACCATGTATTATTTTGTTTTCCCAGTGTACCATGAGTAGTATGTATGTAATATGGATTTCAAAGACTGATAAAATATAGTCCTTTGGGATTTGTTCCCTGTAATAATGACAATGTAATGTATTAATGCACCAACTTTAGGTTATCTACATCCATATCTAATAAAAATACACTGTATTGACTTTCCATCTAGATTAGACCTCCCATATTTAGGCACATGAAAAAAGACTTGATGAAAACACTTAAATGATCATATTTGATCCCTTTACCATACCAATTCTTTAGGATTTTCAGTCTTAAAAGAAATCGTAGGTGATAAATTGATAACAAAAGCATTATTAAATAGATCCTCACCCCCAAAACATCCAGGAAAATTTGCTTCCAAATGAAAATAGTTAACTCTTTCCAACAAAGTCTTTTTCATCTGCTTAGCTACACCATTTAACTAAGGTGTATTAGGAGGAATATTATGATTTTTAATACATTCCATCCTGAAATTATAATCAAATAGACCATAATAATCAACCCATTGTCAGTGTGAATTCATTTCATCTTCTTACCAGATTCCTACTCAGCTGAAAAATGAAATTACTTAAAAACTCGAAGCACTTAATCATTGGAATTCAAAATATAAACCCAAAGATTATTTGGGTATTAATAAATATACATCGCAAAATAAAAACTGCTACTAAACATATTATATTTAAATGGACTACAAACATCAAAATGTACTAATTCAAGTACATGCAAATTCCTTTGCAATGAATGAATGCCAAAACTCACTCCTCTTTGTTTTCCAGCCATACAGTGATCAAAATTGTCCAATTTGACAGTCTTCAACTATATAAGTATATTTCTATTTTCCAAACAACCAATTAATTTATGAATAATTATAATATCCCTATTATTCTATAACTTTCATGAAACACTGCACTCAACAGTGCAAGAAATAACACATGAAATAGAAGCTCTAGTCCAGTGAAATATATGATTGCTTCTTACCTCAAGAAATAATCAAAGGACCCTTGGAAATATTTCATTGGACATCACCAAAATTACTGATAAAAGTTTCATCACCAAGAACACTTAAAAAAATAAGATTTAGATGATCCTTAGGCACATATCAAAAATTATTCATAGTAAGTTTACATTATATGATATTCTCCAAAAAAACATTCTTGAATACCTAGAACATCAGCATGACCATCATTAACCATTATCAAAATACCAAAATTATATAGGATATAATATGGTAATAATTCATTAGTCAATGTCACATAAAAATTTAACCACCATCAACAAACCAAAAAGAATATCAGAAGTAATATTAATGGAGTTAAAAAATAACCAGACCACCCCCTGTAGTGGAAATGACATTATCATCTCCATCACCATTTTTCTTCTTCATATTATACTTCATTCCATTATATTTTTTCATCTGATAGATTTTTTAATATTCCCTTTCTTACCAAAATGATGATATTAAAACTCAATCTTCCTCCACCTAGATTTTCTTCTAACTTTTCTCTTACCTCAACTAATCTACCCCAAATTATTTTCCTAACTTCTCCCATATTCTCCATGACTAAAATCTCTAAATTAGATCTCTCTTGCGTACGTCTCTAAACCCCTTCATTCAAAAAAAATAAACTTAAGAAAACTAAATGTCACAAGAGAATTAGGACCCGAACTGGTTAGAGTAACATGAAAATTCTCTCATGAATCGGGTAAAGTAATAAGAAACATAAGTTCTATAACTTCCTCATAAAAATTGATATTCATGCCATAAAATTGATCAAAACACCCCTGATATTTCTTGAAATTGTCAGAAATAGATGTAACTTATTTTTACATTAAATTAATCCATTGTTTTATGTTAAAAAATTTATTATTACCATTATTTGAAGCATATAAAGTCTCAAAAATCTCCAAAAATGTTATAGTGTGAGACATTTTGAAAATATGGTTCTTCACATTTTCTTCAACCTAATAAAGAATAAAGCCAAAAAAATATCTCATTCTCAAACACCCATTCTTAAAAAGGAATTATTTCTAGATTCTGAGTATGAAACACCATAATATGCATGGTAAGAGGAATACCTCGGGTAAGAAGAATACCCATGGTCATTATCTTATGTCCTGAGAAGGTGCATGAATCTTATCAGTGTTGGAACTGTCTTTTTTCACACCTGGAGGGAGGGATATAAGGTTTCTAATTATATCTCCTCCATGGATTTGCAAGGTCTTATAATTTTTCTTCACCCAAACATATATTATTTCCCAATTTAAGTGAAGAACTTGATTATAGGGGATGCTCTAGGTCTACATTACTTCTGGACTCTGTAGTTTCCCCTATTCATGTAGTCTTTCCTTTATTTTTTTTGGACTTTTTGTTTTCTACACTCCTTTTATTGAATTATTAAATGAATGATGAATGCAAATAAAAATTATATTTAATTCCTTTCAAATGATACTGTAAAAATTAAAGAGGATGATCAATGACCCAATATATGTATAGAAAAATACATATTATCACCAGAAAATTTTAATGTGGAAAACCTAATTAGTGAGAAAACCATGAGACCTAGTCCAAAAAGCAGGATCCACTGATAATCAAGCGTACATGGTAGAGACCCCCAAAATTGAGAGGGATATCAATAATAATACTTAAATAAAGTAGTTGATCAAAGGAAAAAATAAATTTATTCTAAAGGTAACTTTAAATGATGAATATAGGCAGATAAAAAAATCCAAATAGATTTGACAGTGAATAGAAGATGTTTTTTGTCCAAATAAAAGTGTAGCAAAAAACCAGTATCAAATTAAAGATCACAACAGATGAAACCAAATCAAAGAAGAGGATTTTTTTTAATTGGTTGCAGATATAAAAATTCATTCCAAACCCAAGTTTCACTACTAGAGAGGAGAGTCATACCCACATAAATACGTATGTCTGTGGGAGTTTGTAACTCTCCTAAAATCCTTATATCATATTTTTTCTTCTTTTTTAAATGGTAATGTGAGATAGCCCAAGTGAGGAGGCTCAAAAACACATATTAGATTTTTCATCATCAGAGTAGTAGGTTCTCCTAGTTCCAAGTGCCATCTTTGAAATGGACCAATCAAGTAACTATATTGAAAGCTCCCAGTAGCTCTAAGTTAGTGATCCTTGAACCTGTATACAAGGTGCATGATGAATTTTCCCACCGAGATCTCATCTAGATGATTCAAATGATCCAACCCACTCAAGAATAGAATCTAATCTCTGCTCTACCTAGATCTAGGTCCACCATCTCAGGTCTAGTTGACTGAGCTTATCCTATCGACAACAAAGCTAAACCAGTCATACCAAGCCCCAGTTTTCACAACTTTTCAAAAAAATAACCTCACATCTGAATCTCACTCTGATGTGATGTAAATATTTGTTCTCAAGGAAGATCATTCAATAATCTATCAATGTTTGTTGGATATTCCCCTACCCAGTGTCTTCCAAAAGGATTCTTTCAATCAATTGGGATGGATTTTATGCATTTTTCATCTTGTAATTTTTGGGATACTGGGTGGTCTATAAATTGGGAAAATGAGATGTTGTGGAATTCTATTTCAGATCTCCCAAGAAACAATTAACTTTCTATCAAATTTTATTTTCATATTGGAATTTTAATTTAATTACATGATTTTTTTCATTATTCTTTAAAATTATTTTCTATTCTTTATAGCGCTCACTATAGAGACCACTATGATCTCCCCCATCAATTCTCATGGTGCCTTTTAATGGTGTTTTAAACTGATGTTAATTTAAAGGGGAGTATGTTTTATTTGTATTTTATTCTTTAAATGTTTAATTGTTTTATTATAATTCTGGGTGTAGTAATAAATGGTTGAAGGAATAGATATAGTTATTTATCATCACTATAATTATTCAATGGAAATATTATTTATCCATTTAACTAATTTTACTCCCTTATCCTAACCCACTTGGAATAATTATTTAAATGAGGAAGGTGTTGAATGAATCATATGATACACTTAATAGGTTGAGTATAGCGTGTACTCATTAGAGGTGTGTGTTTTCCCAATATCAAAAGAAAAAGTGAATTTAAGGTGAACATTGATAGGTTCTTGAGAATTCTTTTCATGCAAACATTAAGTGGTTAAAGATGTTAGGTTCATCAAACAGAAGTAATTTTGTAGCTAAGTTATTAGAATTAACTAATTGAGTTATTCTAGAAGTCTAATTTCTAATTCTCAGATGGAGATGGTGGAGCGAAAACTACAATATCAAGATTTATGAAATCTAGTAGACTCAATGAAAGAGATCTGAAGAAATTAATCAAAAATTATAGTTGATGAATATGAAGGTGAAATAATGTATAAACAAATAGCATGCACAAGTATTCTCTTTTCATATATAAGGGTTTACAGAGGTTACATTATGTTTGTCACTTGGAGTCTTTGTATCACTTAAAATACGTAAGAGTTTTCATGATGATATATAAGAGTAAACTCACAGAGTTTTTAGAAGTTAGCTTTGTTAAAAAGAGTGAGAAGCTAAGGTGGTGGATGTTTTTGAATGAATTAAGGGGTGCTCGTGAATAAAGGATTTGACTGATCACACTATTTTCAAAGATCAAAAGATATTGTTATCAGTTACATAGATCATAATCTGCTATAAGTAGTAAATCTAGAGCACTTGTTCCAAATAACTCATTATATTGTAATAATATTCCATTTCTTAATTAAAGGATATTGCAACATTCATCCTATGGATCAAGACTAACGTTTTAAGAATGTAAATACTTTTATTGTTCATTTTTCTTTATTCATTTCAATAATTGTCTTACAAAGTTTGATTTTTGGGTTTTTTATGTGTGTTTTGTGGCACGATGACTTAGGTGAGATGTCTATTCTATGTTCATGTGTCTCCAAATCATTGTTTAATTCTATTACTTTTGTTTTTGACTTGTAAGTTATAAAAGCATAAATCTCGAGTGTACAGAAGTTGCATCAGAACCAACAAGTTGTATTAGTGATTCAGTTGCATAACTTCAGTCAACCAGACCTCAGTAAAGGTGTTAAGATATGATTCTAGTTGTATCATTTTTCCCTTATCCTTATATTATAATTGGATGAATAATTTTTTGATCCCTTTTATGTGTTTTTGAATTTATTGGGAGTCCACTATCTATTAATGTTGTGGTGTTAGCGGAGGGTAAGGTCTGGGTGGTGAAGTTTGACGAGAATGATTTTGGATTCTTGAAATTTTAGACATAATATTGACTATTAATGAAGGATCTAGATCTTACATTGATGAGTATCAAGCCTAAATAAATGAATAATTAATAATGTGAAAGATTAGATAAGAAATAAAAAATGATGATCTAGATTTCACTAACCCAAAATGTGTAATTTAACATAATGTGAGGTGAAGATAGCTTCAGAACTAATGAATAATTCTACCAATATGTATGAGAAGCTGATAATAATGAACAAGGTGATTCTTTTGTGGAGGTTGTTCGACGTGAGAATATCATAAGAAAGATGGGCTGCTGACCACATCAATAAATTCAACATCATTTGAAGTCTAATGGAATTAGTGAAGTTGAGATTTAGAGATCAGGAGTGGGTGATGTTGTTACTCTCATCACTCCCATTATCTTGGGATGAAATGGTTACCATAGTGAGTAACTCATAAAGTAAGATATAATTATTATTCTAAGACATTGGTGATCTGATTAGGAATGATAATTTTTGTCAGAAGGAGATCTAAGAGTCTACCTAAAACACATATAGTGCGGATGTTAGGATAAAATCAACAACATTAAAATGTCATAAGAAATAAAAAAAAATATGAACATAGAGCCATAGTAGCTCCGTGGGATATAACCACATGTGTTGACATTGTGGGAAGAAAATCCATTTAAAGAAACATTGTAGTGAGCAAAGAATCAAATTTGAAAGATACACTTCCAAAAGTGCATCTAAAATCATGTACTAGAAGATACGAGTAGTTTTCTACTGAGTGTCTCTAGTTAACTTAATTCTTTGATCATAGACTCTTGAGATTCATTTCACTCCACATACATGATTAGAATTATGTGAAATTATACTTTCAGAAGATACAATAAGGTATATATTGTGGATGGTGTCACTCTAGAGATTGTGGGAAATGGTCATTCTATCCGAATAATGAACTAAAGATTCTTGGAATTGAAATGAGTGTCAAACATTTTGAGGTTAAGGAAAAACGTGATCTTGGTAGGCTTTTTAGATGATGTTGGTTTCTATATAACCTATGTAGTGGGAATATAGAATGGCACATACGATTCAATGTGTCAGTTCTGGGGTGCGGCGGAAGTGTCCGGACTCATGCCCAACAAGATGTTTTCACTGTGTTTTTTATATTTCTCCTTAGATCTAGACAAAGATAAACCCTAGAAACCATGATACATGCTATTTCACATATAATTTATAATTAATTTATATAAATAAGAAATACATAGAATTATAATTATTTCTTCATTGTTGAATCGGTTTGACTATTATTGTCGTTCCATCATTTCATCAAATGATTCATGTGTATAATACCTATAGAATCATCCACACATGTCCAAAAAATCATGAAACACCACCATTGAATCTATTGGTTCCATTGTAGATGTCTCTCAATACATTCAATGTTCATCGTTGATCTTCACAAGAATATCTACCAAATATGAGGGATTCTTCTTTGTTGTAACGAAACATGAGGGGGAAGAGAGGGAGAATTGAAGCTC
This sequence comes from Viscum album, assembly GCA_963277665.1. Taxonomy (NCBI): domain Eukaryota; kingdom Viridiplantae; phylum Streptophyta; class Magnoliopsida; order Santalales; family Viscaceae; genus Viscum; species Viscum album. The sequence continues at coordinate 423,961,259 of OY728158.1, read as the reverse complement.
TCCATTCATGAGAATTTTAGAGAATAAAATCTCTCTAGTTTTGATAGAATTATCAGGATAGGATTTTTTGTGCACAAAATCTAACCCCAAAATGATATAGTCAAGTTTATATAGCTAGGTTAGATATTTGATAATTGCACATAGGCCCATATACAATATCTAAATCCTCAATGATCCCTATGATGAATAATTACTAGTAATTACCCGTGTGTTCACACAGAAATATGTTCAATGCTTATTTTTAAAAAGACAAAACCATATTTCAAAGTTCATAAAGAACTTGAATATTTAATATATTGAAAAAAGTAATAATTAATATTGAACTATAATTGGAAAAAATATAGAGAATTGAAAATATAGGAAAATAAGTAACAGAAAATAACATAGGAGAATATGTAGGGGAATATAGAAAATATATTAGAGAATATATAATAAAAACATAAGTGTACCATCACTGTACAAAATAAAACATACAAATGCATGATAGAGAATATGAGGAAATTGAAGAATTAGAATAATTAGAAATAAAAATTCTGATCCTTACCATAAATTCTGTATAGAAGAGGAATAAAATTAGAAGTCTTAGTTGTAATAGGTTGTGTAAGAACCCAAAACTAGAATCTCTGTCAAATTTAAAAAAATACAATCTTCTTAGGATCATTTCCACGCATCTCTTCCTCCAACATTATATTTAAAATTCTCCATCAATGATACCTAGAAGAAATTATCATTCATTTAAATAGTTGAGGATAAATTTCAAAGTATAACACATCTCCTTCATCACTGACATATTGTCGTGAAGAAATCTTATGATCAATGATTCAAGTAGGTACCTTTCGAAGGGACCTTGTTTCTTGGATTCACGGTAGTGTTTCCTGAGTACATAACTTCTATTTCATGGTGCATGTTGATGATACAACCATAGTCCTGATGATCAACAGATGCATGTCCATAAGATGCATTAAACTGAGTAATCATGAACCATGAATGGAATAATAGTAATGAAATTGTAGCATAATAAAACATCACAATTTATACCTTCTTCAAGGAAACTGGAAATGTTTTATTCTTCATAATAGATCCTAAAAAGGATCTTCCAACCTTCATCTCTATCTGTTCAAAGGAAACAAATCAACTTCTAGGTTTAAAACAATAATCATTTAAGTGGATATTCCTGGAATAGGAGAGATGCATAATGATAATTATTCTAAATAGAAACCATAAGCAGATGAAATGATATATAAAAATGAAAAAATGGTGGATGAGAGTTCGACTGTTTTTTCTGAAAATAATGTTGAAATAAATTCGAATCCAAATCAAGAAAACAGTTAGGAAATGTGGATAGCTTTTTTTATCATGCAGCGAAAACAAACTAAGAAAAAATTATTTAAAAGAAATTTGAAAATACAATCAGAAACTCATCGATTATGAACATGAAATCAAATGCAATTTTTCAACCATAAGTTCCCACAAACAGAAGAAACTTCATGTAAGAGAAAGCAAACACAGTGCACTTACCATGGATGAATGAGGCATTTGGAAGGAAGAAGAGTGCATGGCTAGAGACTGAGAGAGCACCATCGACGACATCTGTAGTTGATGGGATCTCAGAACCAAAAACACAATATCAACCATATAAAACATTAAACTGATTCAGTTGTTTAATGTTTACAAAAACTCTATCCTATGGTAGATAGTGATGAATGCATAGGGATGGTGTTTGTGTTAGGGGACCTTACATAATACACTCCCATATGATTCATAACCATAATTGAATAAACAAATAAATCAAAGATTCATAAAATAATGTAAAGTTATAATGAATAAGGGAATGGAAATAGATAGGTAGAGACTGAAGTGTCTACCTTATTCTCAATCACATTGCTCAATCTACTGTCAAGGCACATGTCTGGCTACTTCAAGTGGAAGAGATCATTCTCAAAAGATCCTCTACCTTATTTTTTCTATGTTATCATCTTCCTGGGCATTGGAAAGTGAAAATCTAGTCATACCACATTTATATTTAAAGATATTATTCAGGTGGACAGATATGATTTCCACAATACCTACTGAATTAACTCTTAGTATAAGAGTTTGATATATGTCTAAAAGAAATGTAGGTGTACACCAACCTGATTACATGAAAATAAGGAGTGGGATGTTCCAATTAGTCCAGTGTCTTTTAAAAGAAAGCATGAATTTCAAGGATCCTATTTCATGGAATCCAAAATATAAATAACAGGTCAAAGAGAAAGATAATTAAGAATCGCATATCACAAATTATTATTTTCTAGTTCAATGAATATAATAAGTAATCAATTAGAAGATTTTAAAACAGAGATATAAATAATGATCTGATTTTGAAAATATCAATAATGGACAACACCATGTAAACATTTACATCTCTCTAAAGGTGTTTAAAAAACAAAAAAAAAATGCATGAAAACAAGAGCATCCACATACTTTTAAAAGTAGTCTATCAAGGAAATGAAAAACATAGTTAACGGTTTCCAATCAAGTATTTTAGAAGGATTCATCCACACCTTTGAGAAGACATCAGATCCTTTAGCCACGATATTTACTCATTTTCGGTGTCACAACTCCTTAATGATTGCAAAAAAGAGACAATCCTGGAGAAGATGAAACAGTCAATCGAGCATTTGGTATAGTATTCATTGTCAAAGAGTGATATATCATGAAAACCCAATAGTATGTAACATGATAAAAGGTGTATATTCCAACCAAAAAATGAAATATTCAACAACAACTTCCATTCATGCTGGTGGTTTGGTGTTAAAACTGATATGTTATTAGTAAAACAACTGTGATAGGTTATTAATATATTAAGAGGCACATAAAAAAGAAATAAATTGTAGTCATTATGTAATCATACCAGAAATATAATAGGATATAGGTCATGATGTGGCATTATATAATCATCCCAGAAATAGAAGATCCTATAGGTCAGGATGTGGCGTAGGTTGTTTACTTTAACATATCGAGAAACTTCAGGCCACATTGGAACTCCCTATCGAAATTAGTTACTGCATGTTTAATATTCATCTACTTTCAATATATACAATATTTATGTTCATCCAAATATGTTGGTGGCATAACATCCTACAGGAGAACTGTGTTCAGAAAGCCTCTTGTTGGCTAATGTGAGTGCAGATCACCATAACCAATATCGATAGGGAGTTCCAAGAGACCCAGAAAGCACATGAAATTTAGATGTGAAAAGAGTTCTATTTTTAGTTTTTGGCACAGAGAAACAAATATATTTAGAATCCTACAAGGCACATTTTTCTGAGTCACATGAGAACATAAATTCCATAAGGTTTTTCCCATAGAATAACATGAGGGTATATCCTGTTCTGTTAGGCTTCTTCTTTAAAATTAATCTTGTTCATGATGCATCAGATATGATCATCGCTTCAAGGAGATCCACCATTTTATTTTAATGGGGTAAATCACCCAGTAGTTTGAATTTGTATCAACCAAATCTAAGGCAGAGTAACCACGAGAATCAGTATCACACTCCAGGACTGGAAAATTATTTTAATAGATAGATTAAATTAGTGCAATTATATGGGATAGATAAACTTACTGGCAGAGAGGAGATCACCTCGGCAATTTTAACATATGCCTGAAAAATGTAAAATATATTAATTGAGTCGGAATGAACAATGAAAGATGGTTTTTAGATGGAGAAATAAGAAAAGGACAATATGTACTCTAGTATGATGCTATATAAAGTTTGAAAGGATAGACCGTTTTCGATAAGCAGCAGGTCTTGGGAAAGAATGCATACCAGACCCAGTTCTTCCAGTATCTTCCGAAGCTCAGCATCCCTGAACTACGGTCCATCACCAGGAATATGTCAGAATTGCTTCCATATAATTGTTTCAAATTATGGATAGTAAAATGCAGACTGACCTTGAACATCTGATCCAATTGGTCCATGACTTTGTCGATGTACCTGAGTGCGAACCACTTGCCAAGCGTGGAACTGATTTGGAGGCAACGTCTAAGGATAGTCAGCGGCCTTTTCTGTAGATTGAAGCAATCTTTGAGACATCGTACTCTGTGAGGGACGCCGCCTCCCCATAGTTACGCTGGAAAAGGTAGCTGGAGTACTCCATTAAAGTGTCTAGGCCCGAGGGTGGGCTGGCCAGCGGCGGAAACCGCCGTGAAAGGTGCGACGGGCAGAAATATGCAGGTTTTGCGAAATATGTAGGTTTTGGGGATCTGGATAGAGATTCCGATGCACGATGTACCTTAGTCGGAGTAGTCGATGACCGTCGTTGGGAGGGATATGGATTAGTCGGAGAAGTGGAGGATCGAAACTGATTGGATAGAGTTTAGCTCAAACCGTCGAGGTAGTGGTAGCTGGAGATATGGAGGAGCTGGAACCCTAGAACTTGGGTAGTGGATATGCGGGAGGGTTGGGGTTGGGAGTCGCGGAATATGAAGGAGCGTATTTGGTAGTTCTTGCGCGGTGGAGGCGTGGCTATCTGTGGTGTTGAAACGTTGGCCGAAAAATGCCAAGTTTAGAAGATATGTAGATAATAATAATAATAATAATTATTATTATAATAATAATACTTCTTTGACAAGCACATGTCCTGCAGATAATATAAATAATGATTCTTAAATATATAAATAAATATTTATTTAATGGATATTTAATATTTCATTCCCAATAGATCCTTAACAATGTCCGTCCATCCTTGGTATTTGTTGAATATTGAATAATGACTATATATAAATAAATAAATATCACTATATTATTAATTCAATAAATAAATTCATATTAGATTCACCAAACTTTAAAATAGAAATTTATTTAATAATAAACTCACATATTTATTCCCTCAAATAACATGAGACTTAATAAATGTGATCAACACATCCTAAATAATTATTATTCCTTGGATCTTTAGAATAATATTTATTCTATTATTAAATTCTAATAGAATTTAACTATGGTTTTGGATACATATATTATGTGACCCTCTAGATCAATTTCTCCATGATATTATGCTAACTCATATAAAGTATCATATTAGTTTCTAACAACACATATAAGCACTCATATAAAAAGAAGTTAAATTTCACAACATCAACAATCTCCTATGAATTATCACTATGTAATATATTCCATTTGTCTCGAAATTTCATCAAACAGTATTCATACTCATGTCATTAACCTATATGCAAGAATATCTTTGTTTGAATTTTTTAAAATGAAATCATTGATAAAACCATCATATACATGGAATTAATCAAAAAATTCTATTCTAATAAAAGGGTATATGATTTCTACTTCCATAATTTCACAAGGGACAAATCATTTCTTGAATTATTCATTAATATCTTATCAATCATGATAAAACCAAAATATATTAGCTCACTACAAGCACATTTCATCTCAATTTTCATCAATTCATTAATGTACAGGAATAATGATATACATTAAAAATAATTTAAAGTCTAATACCATGATGCACTTCTATAGATAATAATATATAATGAAACATATAACATGTGAAATTTCTACAAACATGTTTGATCTCATAACATCCTCTCGAAGATTTTCAAGGGTGAAATTCATAAGAATAAGTATAAATGTTTTATGAGACTCCTATCCTTGATAGCTTATAACATTTATGTCCATTGAGAAAATATCATCCATTCATAAGACACATATTTAAGAATATCATTATAGCACTTCAAGTTTCTAATCATAGTGGAAAATTACTATGACCTTTCAATGTGAGAGATACACTAAGGAAATTATCACATTAAATGTCACATAGAAGAATAATAATCATGTGATAAGATATATTTTAATATTAAAAACAATGAATATATAGGTAATCAAAAGTATAGATTAGTTGGTTTTAAGACACAAACTCCAACAGTCTCCCACTTGTACTAGAGCCAATTAGTAACGACATTCAATATGCTAGCTCTCACATGATATTACTAATTCTTTTGAGATAATTATTTTTTCAATGAGTCTCCATTATCTTAAGTAGAAAATTTACTTATGTTTAATTCAACAATTTAAGAAAAATGTCACAGCACCCTTCCGCAAAAGATACCACAGTGAAGGGTGAGAGATAATAACCCCCGAGTCCCGCCTACAGTAGGCCCCAGTTTGGTGACAAGCACTGAGTGTATAAAAATAACCTAAAATGGGAGGCATTTATTTCTATGATAATATACAATTGGGAGAGAATACGAATCATCAACAAGAAACTCCATAAAATAATGTAAAAAGAATCTACAAACCACCCCACATTGCTTGTATAAATAAAAATAATATAGATAAAAGTATCTAATATAAAATACCCCAAAGTAAAGCTAAAGAAAAAAGAAACTATCTGAAATTATTATAGAGTAATTTATAGCATGGTTCACATATATATCTTGATAACCTGAAAATCGGTTTATATACATTTGGTGAGAATACAAGTATAATTTTTAGGAAAACCAAATTCTCTCGTGTACTTGTGAAAGATGCATACTAATGCACCCGTGAGAAAATAAAATAACCAACCGAACCTAAAGAGGACAACTATCCATCCCAACCTCACCAAGTAATTCTCACTAAAAAACACAATCCAAGTATAATAACATAATAAGAATCAATCAATCAAGGGTACCCAACAGTGATTTCCAACTGATTTTCCTCTCTCACACCACAAAATTGTACACCCTAGCACTCCCATCTCTTCTAAATAATAAATAACACTTCCCCAGAAGCACAGTCACATCACATCACAACCACAAACACCTAGGCCACTGACCCAAAAGCACAGTCACATCTCATAAAACCTAAAGAAACCTATTCCATCACACCACAACCACTGCCATAACCAGATTAGTTGGGTATCATGAACATGAAGAAAATCAAACTCATTCCCAAATCCTACCATGAATGACCCCCACCATAACCCAAATCATATCATATTCATATCACATCTCTCCCAAAAACACCTAGGCCACTGCCCCACATGAACGAACATAACACTTCTCACCAGATAAACACTTGGGATTGCACCCCACAAGAACAACCACATCATATCTGACCTAAAAAACATGGGAAATTAGTTAGTACACTAAAAAACCTCTTCCCATCACAACCTATACATATGTACTCGCATGGAATAGAGAGTGGGAAAGAAAAGGTAGCTTTCCATCCATCCTCATCACTAGGATGTTATAAAAAACACCTCTTGTGTGAATATACGGGTGCCATCACATAATTCTTGATGAAGGTGGGGGTGTGTATAGAAATAAAAAGGAATATATAAGTATATACATATATCCATACAAAATCCCAACTTATGGATTCACAACAAGACACTAACACACTCACAACAATGCCACTTTTTCTACCACCACCAAATGCATAACACCACACAAACCACAAGACACATCACACCACCAACTATTTATATTATCCATCATATTCAGTTCTTTATTTAGAAAAACACCACATTTAACTACACATACCACCATTTACTGATTCATTATTCATTTTGACCCATTAACCAAACCAAACCCTATCCATTTCAATCATTATTACAAATTATTCTATAATAACTCAAGAATCTATCATAAAGAAACCATACATCATAAGAAGCTCATCATCTCTATCACACGACCACCTCATAACATAAAAAGAACAACCAACACCTAACTTCCCCAAAAACATGGAAAACAACCACCTCCACAACACCCCAAAGGAATGAATAAAAAACCACTGTCTTGTCGCCCTAAAAGCACGACCTAACAACAACCACCTCAATGCCCCAAAAATATGGAAAACAAACCACCAAATTTCCACCCCAAAATCATAGAAAACACCAAAACCTCACCACCCAAAATAATCATTAAACAATAATCACCTTCCCCCCCCAAAAGAACAACTACATCTAACCCAATAGCCTCACATTGCATCACAAACACACATTTCCACCACCCAACATGAGCATATATTATAACACATAAAAGATCATTTTTTCATATTTAACAAAGGTTCTTTTATCACAGTCCACCTTATTTTATGGGAATTATCACACAAGGAAAAAATATAGGGGAACCCATTTTATTAGAAAAATATAAGTGGTTAGAAAATTTCGATTTTATGGTGATATAACCACAATAACAATAAAAAAATTAGTCACAAAAAATATATCATCCAGTGCAAAAAAAGGCAAAAAAAAAGAAAACAATTTTTAGTGGGGCTATAGCATCCCGCCATTTTATAACATAACTTTTCATTCCATTGCACGGAACTGAGGATATTTAAGGTTTAGTGTCTTGGAAACAAGGAACATAAAACATGAAACAAAAAAAAACATTCTTATTAAACACTTGAAAGGCTTCTCCTCTTGTTCACCCTAGGCTCATTACTGCATCTCATAACCTGGGGACATATATCAAAAGGAAGGGTGAGCAGAAGGCTCAGCAAGGGAAACAAGTGAAACATTTTACATATGAACTTGAGATACATCAATAAAGTCATGAAAAGAACTTTAATGCATGAAAATGAAATCATGAGGCATATCATTATAAAAATAAAACTTTTTCATAACTTGAAGATGTGGCTACATAATTTAACATAGACAATCATGAACATATCACCAAGGTCCATCCCCAAGGTGTCATTTTAAAATTACCAAGGTTATTCACCAAGGTATCGTGAAAATTGTAATCTCTAGTGGTTACATCATTACCCAATGCATTGGAGCGCTATCAGGGCGCACCCTTAAATTTGCCTTTATTATCATGTGAGCCACATATATCATCATCAAACATTTCATAAATAACCCACATAGCATAAAATAAATGGGTTTCATTTCATAATCATAACGTTTTAAAAACTGCTTTAAAGACATGATCTTTACGTCACTTTAAAACCCACAGAAAAGGAAGGTGGGTCTCATGCATGTAAATCCCAGAATTTAAAATAGAACATTTTGGTATATATGTGAATACCCCTTTAGAAGAAAGATCTTTGAGTATTCACTTAATAATATAAAAGAACTTTAGAAAAAGAGAGAGACATTTTGAGATGGAAATTCTGCAGCATAACGGCTATGTTATGAGGTTTTAGAAGACATTAAAAAGAGAGGGAAAATGAGTCAAACATTCATAAATGACCCATAAAACAGTATATGGACAGAATAAGAAGGATACATGATCATGGTAATGAAATTTCAAGGACATACCATTTGAAATGAAAAACATGGAAGGAAGACAAAAATTAGATTTCTCTTATGAAAGTTCGACAGCCTAACGGCGTTACTTAAACTTCAACAAAAACGATTTGAAAAGATCAAATAGGGTCTCTCATCATGTGAACATAAGAGTTCAGTATGATAGATATAGAGATAATTCCCCAACATAACAAAAATGAACTTGAAAGAATTGACATGAAAGTAGATCTTCAAAACGAGAAGGGTGAAGAACCACTTAAAAATTCGGCAGCCTAACAGCGCCACTTAAAACTTCAAAATACTGAATTGAAGCGATCAAATGGGGTCTCTCATCATGTGAAAATAAGAGTCCAGTATGATAGATATAGAGATCATACACCAATATAACAAAAAGTAACTTGAAATAATTCACATGAAAGTAGAACTTCAAAACGAGAAGGGTGAAGAACCACTTAAAAATTCGGCAGCCTAACAGCGCCACTTAAAACTTCAAAATACTGAATTGAAGCGATCAAATGGGGTCTCTCATCATGTGAAAATAAGAGTCCAGTATGATAGATATAGAGATCATACACCAATATAACAAAAAGGAACTTGAAATAATTCACATGAAAGTAGAACTTCAAAACGAGAAGGGTGAAGAACCACTTAAAAATTCAGCAGCCTAACGGCGCCACTTAAAACATCAAAATACTGAATTGAAGAAATCAAATGGGGTCTCTCATCATATGAACATAAGAGTCCAGTATGATAGATATAGAGATCATACCCCAACATAGTAGAAATTAACTTGAAAGACTTGACATGAAAGTAGAACTTTGAAAAAGAGAAGGGTGAGAGAATCCCTTAAAAAATTCGGCAGCCTAACAGCGCCACATAAAACTTCAAAAAAATTGAATTGAAGAGATAAAATGGGGTCTCTCATCATATGATCATAAAAGATCAGTATGATAAATTTAGAGATCATACCCCAACATAATACAAAGAAACATGAAAGACTTGAATGAAAATAGAACTTGAAAACGAGGAAGGTGAAAGAATCCCTTAAAAATTCGGCAGCCTAACGGCGCCACTTAAACATTCTTAAAACGAATTGATGAGAGCAAGGGGGGGTCTCTCATCATATGAACATGAAATAGGCAGTAGGATGAATATAAAATAACATCCTCCAACATAAGAACATGGAGTATAAAAGAAAAGACATAAAAGAGATTACTTGAAAAGAAAGAGAGAGGTCGGATCCCTTACCTTAAAACGTGACTCTTGAAACTCAAAGGATTGGACCTTGAGGGCTTGAGGGAACCTTGGGAGGACTCTTTGGAAGGTAAGAAGACCAGAACTTCGTTGGGGGAGAGTTGGGAGTGAAAACTAAGGGAGGAAAGGGTGGGTATTTATAGGGAAAGTGAGGGGACAAAGCATTAATGGCCAAGGGACACCTCACATGTGCTTTTCTCAAACTCATGGGCTCTCCCTTGGCATTTATCATGGAGTTAGGCCACATGGGGCCCCCAAAACAATAATTCATCACCCTTGGCCGGCCAAACCTCAAAAGATCTCATGACATCATCATGAAATCATCATGATGTCATTAAACATACCGAAACCCTAAAACGGTATTTTTACTATTCACTGAAAATTCAACTTTCTCAGAATAATCCCAAAATTTCACCTTAACCAAATATCAATGCTCTGATTTCAAAAATGAAATCCATTTTATAAAAATATTTTTCTAAATATTTTTAATTTAATTTTTAAATAAAAACACTATTCATCGAAAATTCATTTTTTCTAGAAAAATCCCCAAAAATTACCTTAACATAATATCGATGCTCTGAGTTCAAAAATAAAGTCATTTTTATAAAAATAATTTTCTAATTATTTTTAATTAAATTTTTAATTAAAAAACACTATTCACCCGAAAAAACTAATACTTGAATAATAATTAATGAAACCGTCATTTAACTATTTTATTGAATCACATTACTTAATCAAGGTGCCTAGATTATTTTAAAACTTTATTTAAGTGAGATTACTAATCCATTTGGTCATATTACTAATCCTAATCATAAAATCACTATTCATAATTTACTATTCATCAAAAATCAAGTTGATCTTATTAGACTCTAAATTTAGTACTGAACATAATTGCAGAAGACCATTTTTTGAAAAGCATTACACATTTTTTAATTATTTAGGGTTTACATAAACATATTTAAAATATCCTTTTTCTAAAATTCATCAAAAATATGCATACTATATTTATCCGGTCATTTCAAAATTCATAAACTTCATCATAAGAAGAAATCCCAATTTTTATTTAAAACAAGGATTACACAAGGTAGTTACGGTCTCGTTACATAACCCCTTATAATACCAGCATAGGACCTAAGAGTAAGGTGTGCTAGGGTGATAGAAGCTTGGGGCGGCTCAGTCAACATTGCCCGAGTACTAATTTCTATCAGTTTGAACTTCTCACGAAGGCGATTTCGTTCCAGCTTCACATGATGAAGTTCGGCTTGGATTTGATCCAGAGCAAAGCCCAGTGGTGCTACCTCCTTCCCAAGCTCTGTTAGATGGGCTTCGATCGGTCCAAGACTACTAGGTGAGGCCATCGAATCTTCTTTCTATAATAATTAACCAAGATTACTTATATTTAGAGACAATAATCAAAACATTTTGTTCACAGCGGTCATGTTGACCGATGGTTATATAATAGTCAAAATCCACTGATCTCATTTTAATTATAATCATGTTTATCAAATAAAACATTTTTGTTGAGTATAACAATAACACATAAAATTAGGAAACAAAATTTATTTAAAAAATTTCGGGTCGTTACAATCTTCCCCCCTTAAGAAATTGCGTCCTCGCAATTTTAAAATTGGGTTTTGAAATTTCATTGAAAGTCCCACATCGGAAAAGGAGTCAGTAAAACTATCACTTTAAAATAAAGAAAGGGAAGTACAATGGTCACCCGAGTTAACCCACACTAGGGTTCCATGTAGGAAAACATGGACATGGAGGAAAAAACAAAGGGTCAAGTTTTGAGGGAGAGTGACAGAGAACATGATTAGGAGAAAGTTAACCATGAGAAAATCCCAAACTTATGATGTGTGTAAACGGTCTTTGATTACCTAGTAGGAAACGTAAACCAACAACATTTTTGTTTTACGTTTTTTTTCATAATTTTGAGGATTTCATTTACTACATAGAACAAAAACATAAGAAAATATACCTACCTTCAAGTAGAGTTTCATCCTTTAACAAGTCCCTACCAACACTAATCTTTTCTCCAAATGATGAGAATTCAAAAACACTTGGTCTCATAAAAGCACAAGAATCATCTTCTATAGAATCACATAATCTACAAAAGATTAACTATCTATTTCTTCTATCTTTAAACATTATCCCAAAAATAGAAAGGTTAAGGTAAAACAACTCTTCAAAAAGAAATAATCTCATAGGAATGGAAACTACTTTTAAATCATCAAAGTTCCATGGTACTACCCAAAGTTCATCATAGACCATTCCATAAATAACGGTCCTTAAAATTCCTCAAAACAAACCAAACTAAGATTGAAACCCAAATACAATAAGGATTTGATAACATAGTCTTCCAAAACAACTTCATTGTTCATCTCCAGACAACATCAACCACTCCTAACATCTTATAAAAAAGTAGCTAACCTAAACATATTTTACCCAAGATAGGTTAGTCATTCCCATAAGTAACCTAAATAACTATAAGTTCACCTTAAATTCATCGATTCTTCAAAATATAAGTCAACCTTACTCCTCAATGAAAATACCGTAGTAATCTATTTACCTAAATCAAATATGGTTCCCACAATAATGAATGTCTTCCAAAATAATAATCATATTTTAATCCCCTAATCATCCCTGTCATATTAATATGAAAATCGTCGCATTTCCTATCACATTGGTTGTCGGAACATGTTCTTCCATTTCCCACCATTAACTAAGAAGAGAAAGCATAATTAGGGGCTTAAGTACTTAGCTAATAATCATGAAAAGGAACTGAAAGCATATAAGGATAACTTGTATATGAAAGGTATACCCTAACTTGTGATCTCCTAGGTTCCCATCTAGGTTATGAATGATCATATATTCTTATGTGAACCTTTATTTTATTTTATCTTTGTTCCTTTAACAATGGTTCATACCAAGCTTATGAATTTACCAAAGCATATCCCCCGGGAGTGTCGTAACCAAGAGTGCAGCAAGGCCCGTTATCGTGCACCAGTTCCCGTTCGAGTCTAGCTCAAAGCGGTGTTTTCGGGTTTTACCCCTATGTACATCTGTGCCAGAGCCGCCTCTACCTGCTCGTATCCAGACAGGGATGTATTTGTTTGATAGACCACTTACTTAATACTTACCAAAATACCAGGAAGTTTCCCTATATTTAAACTTTTCTATAGGGTTCTTCCTAAAGTTTTTATATCCTAATTTCCACAAATAACTAAACCATCCTTTGATACCAACTATAGCATCCCGCCATTTTATAACATAACTTTTCATTCCATTGCACGGAACTGAGGATCTTTAAGGTTTAGTGTCTTGGAAACAAGGAACATAAAACATGAAACAAAAAAAAACATTCTTATTAAACACTTGAAAGGCTTCTCCTCTTGTTCACCCTAGGCTCATTACTGCATCTCATAACCTGGGGACATACATCAAAAGGAAGGGTGAGCAGAAGGCTCAGCAAGGGAAACAAGTGAAACATTTTACATATGAACTTGAGATACATCAATAAAGTCATGAAAAGAACTTTAATGCATGAAAATGAAATCATGAGGCATATCATTATAAAAATAAAACTTTTTCATAACTTGAAGATGTGGCTACATAATTTAACATAGACAATCATGAACATATCACCAAGGTCCATCCCCAAGGTGTCATTTTAAAATTACCAAGGTTATTCACCAAGGTATCGTGAAAATTGTAATCTCTAGTGGTTACATCATTACCCAATACATTGGAGCGCTATCAGGGCGCACCCTTAAATTTGCCTTTATTATCATGTGAGCCACATATATCATCATCAAACATTTCATAAATAACCCACATAGCATAAAATAAATGGGTTTCATTTCATAATCATAACGTTTTAAAAACTGCTTTAAAGACATGATCTTTACGTCACTTTAAAACCCACAGAAAAGGAAGGTGGGTCTCATGCATGTAAATCCCAGAATTTAAAATAGAACATTTTGGTATATATGTGAATACCCCTTTAGAAGAAAGATCTTTGAGTATTCACTTAATAATATAAAAGAACTTTAGAAAAAGAGAGAGACATTTTGAGATGGAAATTCTGCAGCATAACGGCTATGTTATGAGGTTTTAGAAGACATTAAAAAGAGAGGGAAAATGAGTCAAACATTCATAAATGACCCATAAAACAGTATATGGACAGAATAAGAAGGATACATGATCATGGTAATGAAATTTCAAGGACATACCATTTGAAATGAAAAACATGGAAGGAAGACAAAAATTAGATTTCTCTTATGAAAGTTCGACAGCCTAACGGCGTTACTTAAACTTCAACAAAAACGATTTGAAAAGATCAAATAGGGTCTCTCATCATGTGAACATAAGAGTTCAGTATGATAGATATAGAGATAATTCCCCAACATAACAAAAATGAACTTGAAAGAATTGACATGAAAGTAGATCTTCAAAACGAGAAGGGTGAAGAACCACTTAAAAATTCGGCAGCCTAACAGCGCCACTTAAAACTTCAAAATACTGAATTGAAGCGATCAAATGGGGTCTCTCATCATGTGAAAATAAGAGTCCAGTATGATAGATATAGATATCATACACCAATATAACAAAAAGGAACTTGAAATAATTCACATGAAAGTAGAACTTCAAAACGAGAAGGGTGAAGAACCACTTAAAAATTCGGCAGCCTAACAGCGCCACTTAAAACTTCAAAATACTGAATTGAAGCGATCAAATGGGGTCTCTCATCATGTGAAAATAAGAGTCCAGTATGATAGATATAGAGATCATACACCAATATAACAAAAAGGAACTTGAAATAATTCACATGAAAGTAGAACTTCAAAACGAGAAGGGTGAAGAACCACTTAAAAATTCAGCAGCCTAACGGCGCCACTTAAAACATCAAAATACTGAATTGAAGAAATCAAATGGGGTCTCTCATCATATGAACATAAGAGTCCAGTATGATAGATATAGAGATCATACCCCAACATAGTAGAAATTAACTTGAAAGACTTGACATGAAAGTAGAACTTTGAAAAAGAGAAGGGTGAGAGAATCCCTTAAAAAATTCGGCAGCCTAACGGCGCCACATAAAACTTCAAAAAAATTGAATTGAAGAGATAAAATGGGGTCTCTCATCATATGATCATAAAAGATCAGTATGATAAATTTAGAGATCATACCCCAACATAATACAAAGAAACATGAAAGACTTGAATGAAAATAGAACTTGAAAACGAGGAAGGTGAAAGAATCCCTTAAAAATTCGGCAGCCTAACGGCGCCACTTAAACATTCTTAAAACGAATTGATGAGAGCAAGGGGGGGTCTCTCATCATATGAACATGAAATAGGCAGTAGGATGAATATAAAATAACATCCTCCAACATAAGAACATGGAGTATAAAAGAAAAGACATAAAAGAGATTACTTGAAAAGAAAGAGAGAGGTCAGATCCCTTACCTTAAAACGTGACTCTTGAAACTCAAAGGATTGGACCTTGAGGGCTTGAGGGAACCTTGGGAGGACTCTTTGGAAGGTAAGAAGACCAGAACTTCGTTGGGGGAGAGTTGGGAGTGAAAACTAAGGGAGGAAAGGGTGGGTATTTATAGGGAAAGTGAGGGGACAAAGCATTAATGGCCAAGGGACACCTCACATGTGCTTTTCTCAAACTCATGGGCTCTCCCTTGGCATTTATCATGGAGTTAGGCCACATGGGGCCCCCAAAACAATAATTCATCACCCTTGCCCGGCCAACCCTCAAAAGATCTCATGACATCATCATGACATCATTATGATGTCATTAAACATACCGAAACCCTAAAACGGTATTTTTACTATTCAATGAAATTCAACTTTCTCAGAATAATCCCAAAATTTCACCTTAACCAAATATCAATGCTCTGATTTCAAAAATGAAATCCATTTTATAAAAATATTTTTCTAAATATTTTTAATTTAATTTTTAAATAAAAACACTATTCATCGAAAATTCATTTTTTCTAGAAAAATCCCCAAAAATTACCTTAACATAATATCGATGCTCTGAGTTCAAAAATAAAGTCATTTTTATAAAAATAATTTTCTAATTATTTTTAATTAAATTTTTAATTAAAAAACACTATTCACCCGAAAAAACTAATACTTGAATAATAATTAATGAAACCGTCATTTAACTATTTTATTGAATCACATTACTTAATCAAGGTGCCTAGATTATTTTAAAACTTTATTTAAGTGAGATTACTAATCCATTTGGTCATATTACTAATCCTAATCATAAAATCACTATTCATAATTTACTATTCATCAAAAATCAAGTTGATCTTATTAGACTCTAAATTTAGTACTGAACATAATTGCAGAAGACCATTTTTTGAAAATCATTACACATTTTTTAATTATTTAGGGTTTACATAAACATATTTAAAATATCCTTTTTCTAAAATTCATCAAAAATATGCATACTATATTTATCCGGTCATTTCAAAATTCATAAACTTCATCATAAGAAGAAATCCCAATTTTTATTTAAAACAAGGATTACACAAGGTAGTTACGGTCTCGTTACATAACCCCTTATAATACCAGCATAGGACCTAAGAGTAAGGTGTGCTAGGGTGATAGAAGCTTGGGGCGGCTCAGTCAACATTGCCCGAGTACTAATTTCTATCAGTTTGAACTTCTCACGAAGGCGATTTCGTTCCAGCTTCACATGATGAAGTTCGGCTTGGATTTGATCCAGAGCAAAACCCAGTGGTGCTACCTCCTTCCCAAGCTCTGTTAGATGGGCTTCGATCGGTCCAAGACTACTAGGTGAGGCCATCGAATCTTCTTTCTATAATAATTAACCAAGATTACTTATATTTAGAGACAATAATCAAAACATTTTGTTCACAGCGGTCATGTTGACCGATGGTTATATAATAGTCAAAATCCACTGATCTCATTTTAATTATAATCATGTTTATCAAATAAAACATTTTTGTTGAGTATAACAATAACACATAAAATTAGGAAACAAAATTTATTTAAAAAAATTTCGGGTCGTTACAGGGGCATTGAGCTCGGACAATCCATTATATCAAAATAATATGAAAGCCATAAAAACATACAAATCATTCCCCTTTTCACCAATAATTTTTTATTTTCCAATTATTTATCTTTTATTAATAAAGAAAAACCATATCTTATAGATAAAAAAGTGTGAACCCTATCCACATGATACAGAATAAAGTGAAATGAGGGATTCCCTACCTCAAACGAACTTGCCGACTTGCTGCACACCACATGATGAAGAAGAAATGCACAAAAACCACAAACATGCCTAGGAAATCGGGGATCAACCAACACCACCCAAAAGAATCATCAAAACATAGTACAACTAAGACCCAAAACCAAAACAAAAATCACCACAATGAATTCCCAAGAGAAAAAGAAAGAAAATAATCTGGAAAGAAGAAAGAAATCATTGAGGATCACTAAACAACAACCACTAGAATCAATGGATTGAAGAATAAGGAATGGGGATAGAAGATCCTCTCAAGGAACCTAGGGCTAATCCAAAACGAGTGGGAGAAGGGGTATGAATGAATGAATTAGAATTATCTAAATGAGAGGTTTCAAAACCTGGATCCTATCAACTTCACATCTTGTAATATTTAAATCGTGCGTAAACCACATGTTTTTTTTGAAAATTAATGCCTTAGATGAAAATGCATCTCTTTGACCTTTATTTATTAAACATCATGAATCTGAGTTACATGATTTGTACTAATTTCAAAATTTACACCTTGTGCATTTTATAATCCATGAATTAGTCTTCTACACAAATTTTAAAATGCCAGTTCATGTTGTGTAAACATTACACAACCTGAATTAACTGTAGTAGCTCTACTGCTCCTCCATCCTCTATGAAAAAAATCAATGAACCTCCCATAAATAACTCCAACCACCAAAACAGGCAAAGTAACAGGTTGATAAGGCACAAACCATAACATCAGATAACTCTCAAATGATTATCACCCTCTATAATTCAAAATTGAGACTAGAAAGAAAGGGGTATTAACAACTACCCAACATGATGTCTCTCAAGGATCTCTTCATACCTCAAATACTACCAACAATCAAACACTCCAAACTAGAAAGACAAAAAACATATCACCAAACCTCATCATTATATATCCACATCACCACAACCATCAAACCTCCACAAAACCCTAACTAAAAAATGATACAACAAACAAACCAAACTACATCAAATATACGAATAAGGTTATTCAATCCTATTTGTCAAGATATTTTCCACTATACGTGACACTAACTCACCTGAATGGGTTTAATCACATCGTAGTTAATTCATTTAAATTAGGAATAAATTCCTACCCTTTTAATAAGTCAGAACAGTATCACACATCATACATCTAAAACTAGGGAAAAAATTATATCATAAAATAGAATAATCCGAACATCACATCATTGAGGAAAAACAAAAAAAGAAGAACAAAACTCAAAATTTCTTTGGGTACTGGGAATGAATCTACATCTCTCACCCCCAAGTACTATCCTTCAAGACACCATGACTCCAACACACACAAACAAAAGGGACAGTTCATTCTTGAAACACTCTCTACTAATGACACTGTATCTCTACTAGCTACTCCATCAAGGTCACACCACCCTCGATATCCATATCTACCCAATCAATGAATTGGGATTCATTGTGAAGATACCAAAAAAGAGGAGATACAAGGAAGATGTTGTGGATCTTATTCAGCCATAAGGACAACTCTAACTGATACATCACCTCGATAACTCACCCCAACAACTCAAAGGGACCAAAAAAAATGGAGAAAGATTACCCCTACTAATACCCTAATGCCCACATTGAGGGGAAAACATCAAGAACACATACACTCGAACCTTAAACTCCAATGGCCTCATCTTGTGATCATTATAAAATCTCTACCAGTCCGGTGCTGCTTTCATCCTATCACAAAATTCCGAACCTTCTTTGTTGTGATCTACACCAAATAAAGACCAAGATTTACTACCTCCCAACCTCCATCCAACATAATGAATATGGAAAAAGTATCCCATACAAAGCTACGAATAGATCCATACCGATAGACATTTGATATCAGTTATTATAATAAAAAAACCAAGGGAATGTTTCATGTCCCTAATCCAAAATATTCCAAGAAGAAAGACCGCAACATATCCTATAACATCTAGATTTTCCGTTCTGTCTTCCCATATGTTTAATGGTCAAAAGAAGCACTGAGGCATAACTGGGTGTTAAAAGCATGATGTAATAACATCCTGACTCATGAGGTAAAATATTTATCCCAATCTGAGAGAATTTACCTGATAACTCCATGAAATTACACTACCTCATCCACAAACCTCTAATCTAAAGCATACACTAGGCTTGACTCCTTGATTTCTATGAAGTAAGTAGATTTCATGAACTGATCCATGATCACTCAGATAACCTCACAACATACCTTCGATTTGGGAAACCCTATGATATAATCCATAAATATGTCATATCATTTCCACTCAGGAACATAAAAATTCTACAACAAACTTCCAGGAACATGATGCTCAATCTCTACCTATTGGAAAACCAAACACCTCTCAATGAACTCCTTCACTTCCCATTTTATCCTAGGCCAAAAAAACTAAATCCTAAAGCCATGGAAAATCATGGAAACTCATGAAGTATTACCTTACACATCTCTATAAGAAAAAACAACATTCCATGAAACAATAACTAGTTTCGACCATCCATCAGAAGCATCTCCATAGACGACATGATCACACAACACTTTTGCCTTTGAGTCTCCCAACTAATACTCCTCCACCCACCACATCATTGAATACTACACCATCATCTGAAACAAACAACCTCTTATACCACACTGTCATTAACCCCTCTTTCCAAAGATACCACAATGAGGTGAGAGAGATAATGAACCCCAAGTCCTACCTCTAGTAGGCCACGTGTTGGAGACAAGAACTGAAGGTATAAAAATATCCTAAAATGGGAGGAATTAACCTCTATAATAATATAATATTAAGATATAAGATGAATCATCCACAAGAAACTCTATGAAATAATGTTAAAAGAACCCAAACCATCCCATTATTCATGTATAAATAAAAATGATAAAAATAAAATTCCCCAAAGTAAAATACCCAAAAACAAGACTAATGCAGTGATGCAAGAACTATAAAAAATTATGAGCTAGTAATTTACAAAATGGTCTATATAGTCCTCCTAGAAACCTAAAAATCCGTTTATATATGTAGGGTGAGAATTCATGTATACGCATTAGGAAAACCAAAGTTTTTCATGAACATATGAAATGGAATACTAATAAACCCATGAGAAAATAGCAGAACAAACAACACCTAAATAGGTTAACTATCCATACAAACCTCACCAAGGAATTCTCACCAAAAAACACAAGCCATGTATAATAACATAATAAGAATCATATCAATCAAGGGTACCCCACATTACTTTCCCACCAATATCCTGCCCTCACATGCTAATTTTGTATGTCCTGAGTCTCCCATCTCTTTTAAATAACATATACCACTTCCCAAAAAGCAAGATCACATCACATCACACCAACAGACAACTAGGACACCATCCCACAAGCATTGTCACATCTCATCTTGCCTGAAGACACTTGGGTAATCACATCATAACCACTGCCATAACTAGATTAGTAAGGCATCATGACCATGAAGGATCTCAACCTCATACCCACATCCTATCATGAATGACCTCCACCAAAATTTTCTCCATAGCATGAAAATATTATATCTTACTCAAAAACAGCTGGGCTGCCAACCCACAAGCACATTCATAACACATCTTGCTCAAAACCAATCAGGACACTTCCCCAAAAACATGACAATGTCACATGCCACTAGAAAATACCCGAAAAATAACCTAGTGCACAAACATACCTCCCACCATCATAGCCTGTGCTTATCTACTCACTTAGAAGAGAGAGAGAGAGAGAAAGAGAAGATAACCAACCATATATCCTCATCATTGAGATCTTGGAAAAAAACACCTCCCATGTGAATATACAAGTTTCATCACATAGTGATCGATACAGGTGGTGTGCGTATAGAAATAAAAAAATGTACAAGTATATACATAGATAAACAAACAAGTCTATCCACTAGGTTCACAATAAGACACTAAAAAACTCACTACACTACCACCACTAAATTCATAACACCACATAAACCACAAGGCACATCACACCACCAACCATTTACATTATCCTTACCATTAATTTTATAATTAATCAACAACCAAATTTGACCACACAACCTACCATTTATTTATAAATTAATAATTTCCATACCATTAACGTAACCAAACCCCATTCATTTCAATCACTATTAAATAAATATTCTATCACAACTGAGGAATCATATACAGAGAAAATACACATGACAAGTAACTCATCGTCTCCATCACAACACTACCTTGCATCCCTAAAAGCACAACAAACAACCAATGCCTTGCTACCCCAAAATCATATCCAAACATCCACAACCTCTCCACCCCAAAATCATGAACACACAACCACCATATCAGCACCCCAAAATCATGGACAAACAACCACCACCTGACCGCCAAAAAATAATGGTCAAAGATCCACCACCTCACTTCCACCAAAGCATGGGAAAAAAACCACCACCTCACAACCCCAAAAGCATGGAAAAATGAAAATGACCTCATTGCCCAAAAATCATGGTCAAATAACCTAAAACTCACCACCCCAAATTCATGTCCAAAGAACAACCACTCAATTCCTCAAAATAACATCCAAACAACCACCACCTATCCATTCCAAAATGACAAGGAAACAACACCACCTCACTACCCAAAAGCACACTCACATATCACCCAATATCCCACATCACATTGTAAACACACATAACTAACACACAACACAAAAACACATCATATAACATAAAATATAGTTTTTATATATTTAAAAAAGTGGATTTTATCACATTCAACTTTATTTTAGGGTTGTTATCCCACAATTCATAAATCAATAGGAAACCATTTAATTAACAAAATATAAGTGGTTAGTCAATTTACATTATAGGGTCATATCCTAACAATCAAAATAGACACAACAATCACAATCCATATATTATCTAGTGAAAAAATACTCCAATATACATAATTTTTAGCAGACAATCAAGCTTATATAATCCATCATATCATAATAATATAAAAGACATAAAAACATGATAATGATTCCCCTTTACTCCCTTTAATTTAAATTAGAAAATTATTTTTATTTTATTAAATCATCACAACCATCTACCATAGATTAATAAGGGGAAACCCCTCCCACATGATACACAATAATGAGAAATGAGGGATTCTTTACTAGGAAGAAGATTTTTTTGACTCATTGTGCACTGAAGGGAAAAGAAGAAATGCTTGAAGACCACAATCACACATGGAAAACCATAGAAAAACCTACACCAAAGCATCCAAAAAACGTAGACCAAATAAAATCCAAAAAAACAACATCGCCATAATAAAGACCTAAATGAATAACAAAAGAAAAAAATGGGGAAAGGAGAAAGAACTAACTTTGTATTTCCAACCAACAACCACCGAAACCAATGGTTTGGAGATCCTGACAAGGATACTAGGGCTCATAAAGAATGAGAGGGAGAAGGAGTATGACCAAATAAATAAAAATCAGCCATACAATAGGTTTTAAAACCTAGATCCTCTCAGTTTCATGTTGTGTAAAATTTACACAGTGTGTAAACAATAAGTTTTCCAAAATTTCTATCTATCACTAAAAAATTCATCTACTTGACCTTTATTTATTATAGGTCATGAATCCCACTTACAAAATGTGTAATAATTTAATGGGATACCCTTTATATTATTTAAAAGCCACGTACTGATTGGAAACATAATCTTTTGAACACCATTTCATGTCATTTAATCATTACGTGAAATGAATTCACTACTGCAGTTTTTCTACACCTCCATCCTCCACCAAAAACTCCCAAAACCTCCCCCAAACACCACTAACCACCAAAAATAGAAAAGGAATGGGATTAGATGACATGAAACATTACAAAAAAATACCTCAATATGTGATACTTTTGAAGTATATTCTTCATCTTTTGATGAAACCTTGGATCCCTGGATAGAGCCACTAATATAGTATTTTTATAATACAATGTGATTGGGAATTTACTGTTAGGCATCGTTTTAATATCCTGGACAATGTTTTGACTCCATATTATTTATTTAGCAATAGAATATGTTGTAATATACCATGAATATTCTATATAATTGATGACCACTACCTTCTTTAAGTTGTTCTATCTCAAGACTCCTCTATTGAGGGTAATAACATATCTTGACTGTGGTTTCATATCATTTTGATCTACTTAGAAACAAGATTATTTACATCCCCATAAGACCATCTCACCATCTCTTCTATAAACTTTTAACATTTCCATAGTATCACTAAAATTATTAATTATAACCTTTATGACTATCCAATATTGTCCTCCTAAGTCTACATGATATCTTCCTACAATGACAAAGGTGTATAAAAAATTATGATTGGTACATAACATGAATTACATGATAGAGGCTATCACATAAGCATATGAGATTCTAATAATCCCCCCTTTATCTGTCTTTATCTCTCTCCTATTGTGTTCGAGGGAACATTTTCATGGAGATATTTATACCATGTGACACTTGAACCAATCCCCTCTTGTATTGTTCATCACTAAATCTTATTATTATATTTTCAATGTATGTATCTAACTTAGTCCAGGAATCCTCTTAGATCTATCACAAATGATAATGATCCCTTGAATTTAGGTGTCTCCACCCATATTTTTCATGGAAAAGGACCTGCTGAAAAACTTATTAACAGATGGTATGACTGCTATCCTATTTCCAATAAGTAATATGTCACAAATGTAAATCCCCAAATCTATTGTCCTAGATATAGTGGTTACTTTATTACATTGGATCTAAAAACAGGTGATTATATCCTAAATTACTGAATTCTTTTGTAGTATTAGTAAACTAGATACATTCTTGAATCTTATATTACATTTGAAAACATAAGATACAACATAGTATTTTCTTTGAGAACATCATTATTCTCTCTAGTATATCCTCTCATATCATTCATATTACACTTACAAGAATCCTAGTGAAAGGAAACATAAGAAAAAAGTGATCTCAGATGTTTAGTAAGGGAATACATACAATTGAAGCTATCATAGAATAAATAAATAATGAATAATATGTAATAAATAAATGACGATCGAATAATGACATATAAATAATCACATTATCTTGAAAATTATACATAAAGGTCACAACTACCAGAATAATCACATGGACCTCAATAAATAATTTCATAATGACACAATGAATAATTATGTACACCTTAAATTTACCATCAAGGCCTCATGCCAAGACATCATAAAAAACTATTGATGCCTCGTACCAAGACATATTAAATAAATGGGTAAAGCCTCAGCTAATTATGCAACCTATTTTGTCTCATTAAACCTATCGATGTATCAAGGGTTTATATAATTCCAGGCCCTACCTTTCACTTAATAAGTCCAATGGATACATCATATGAATAAAAAATACAACTTAATCAACATAAAATTCTAGAAATTGGACCTATAATAATAGTTTTGGACTAACTATTGGTTTAGGTACCAAAAAAGGACCCAATACCAATGGTTTGGAAAAACTGTTGGTATAGGTATGATTATATGACCATATACCATCATTTTTCAAAAAACCATTGGTATAGATTCAATAAAATGACCCTATAAAAACGTTTTCTCAAAAACCATTGGTATAGTTGATGGATATATTAATGGTTTGGATAAATCCATTAGTATAGCCTCTATTTAATGACCCTGTACCAACTCTTTTGAAAAAACCATTATCATAAGTCCAATAAATCAAAATAACTATACTAATAGTTTTCCAAACCGTTGGTATAATTATTTTGATTTTTAACAAATTATTTTATCAAATAATATTAAATACATAAAGAATTAATTTACATAAAAATATACATATATGAATTGATCATATTATGTTTAAAAGAATTATAGCTTATTGGTTAGGTCATTGATATATAAATTAGAAGTTTGGGGATCAAAACAAGATGAGTTTTTTTTGAGTTACCTATACCAACAGTTTTTAAAACCATTGGTATAGGTATTTCATATTACCTATACCAACAGTTTGGAAACCATTGGTATATCCCACCTTTAACAATTGTTTCCCAAAACTATTGGTATATGTCTATACCGATGCTAGACAAGCCAAC
Source organism: Viscum album (assembly GCA_963277665.1). Taxonomy (NCBI): domain Eukaryota; kingdom Viridiplantae; phylum Streptophyta; class Magnoliopsida; order Santalales; family Viscaceae; genus Viscum; species Viscum album. The sequence continues at coordinate 423,935,360 of OY728158.1, read as the reverse complement.
GACCACCCAAAATGTTGGTATAGCCTAAACCAATGGTTCTAAAATATAACATCCAGTGTTTTGAAGTGGAAATTTTTTTTAATGGAATTTGAACTTTCTCATTTACAGAACTAGCCATTTTTTAAATAGAGTTTCATAACTTAATTCAAAGAGTTGGAACATCTCAATGTTATTTTTTTTTGACTTGGGTGAAGTCCCGTCAAGTTTCCGGAGTGTCTTGGGGAGTTTTGGGAGCACTGAACATGGAAAATCATGTTTTAATGGAGTTATAGAGGGCGTACAATTTGTCTAAAACTATCTGTCCCTCAATAGCTAAACATGCAGAATTTTTCAAAGGGGGAAGTGGTGGTGTGCACGGGCTACACATGGTTTTATAATCTATCCACATATCCCACATGGAGTGAATTTAGATACAATATCCTCAAATTTTACACCACAGGGTATTCGCAGGGTTCGAGAAACCATGTAGGTCAAACCATGTGGTTGGGTATGCTTTAATAAAAATAAAATAAAATAAAATAAAATTAAAACTATTACCTACCTTTCCCCCACCCTTATCCCACATAAAACAGGGGCTTCTACCTCCTCTCTTTACTACATGTGACACCCCTCCTATATGATTCTATGGTTTTTTGTTTTACTCTATTTTTCTCTAGGTTTATTGTTTGATCCACCATGGTATGTTCTCCTGCACCCCCTCCACTCATTTGGAAGCTATTTTTCGGTCTCTCCATCACCTGATATGGCTCATCTGAAACTAGGGTTTTAGGCTAATGCTAATGTTTGGTTTTATTTTGGTTCTAGGTTGTACCAAGGGTCTCTTGAGACCCCTTCATTTGTGTTTCGGAAACCTCCACTGAAGGGAATGTGGTTTGGATTGATTTTCTTTGCTGCCACCATCGAGGTGAGGTTTTATTTACACTGTTTGATTTTTCCTTGTTTATTTTGGGTCCTTTGATGATTTAGGATGCCTAGTTATTATTGTAAGGTGTTTTGATCAACTTCAATGTTCTGTTCTAACATACATAGGTATGTATATATATATATATCTTCCTTGTATGTATTCCCTCATGGAATGGGGAATATATGAATTTGATTAAGGATATATATATATATATATATATATGAATGTATGTGTAGGGGAGTGTGGGTTTGTTTTGAGTGGTCATCGCAAAATATGACAAGTGTTGAGTATCATCTTGGTATACTACTTGAAGTAGGATATCTTTCCATTCCCTTTAAAGTTAAGAAAGTATTTAATTAATTAATTTCCTACATAATAAACCTTTTATAATTTTAATTGTTATCATTGATAAAATTTTTAGTTATGATATTTTTTTGATTAAAAAAATGGTTTTATAATAAAACCCCTCCAATGGAGGTGCGCTTTCTTTGAAAACTCTTAGTGATTGGTTAGGCATACTTGTATTTCTTGGAATTATTTCATTGATTTTTTCCTTGTAGTTGATGTCATTGTTAGTTGTAAAGAACACCTCAAATATGGCCCCTTTGATATCCCTAAATGGGGCGTACCTCCTTTTATTAAAATGATTTTGGAAACGAAGTACCCTCTAAGTCCCCTTAGACTTTTTAGATGGAATTTCCTAAGTATGTGAGTGTTGTAATGACCAAGTCTCATCTATGTGACACCCATTTGATCTTATAAATGGTATTTCCTTGTTTTTATGAATTGAATGAGTTAAATGGAACCAAACATGGTTAACTTGGAACGTGAGAGGTAATAACTCATGTAGTGAATTATGTAAATGGTTATGTCTCCTTTATATAGTTCAATTAAATTAAATGAATAAAATAGAGTGTCTTGTTCATGGTGACTTTCACTACTTATTTGAAATGTTTTAAAAGGGTAATTGGAAATGGATAATGTATTGGATGAGAGGCTTTCCTCATGCTTTTAAATGAATATGTAACCATGTCATTATTAATTATTAAGATGTTATTCCTTAAGTAAAATTTTGAATATGAATCTTGTTTAGTTATGGTGTAATAAGAGTAAGAGAGGGTTATGTAACATGCCATATAATATAATTTAATTGGGATAATGAGATGCATGAGAGCTCAATGGATCATTCATGATTTATAATGTGAATGGGTGGGAGGAATTCTAACCCCATTCTAGATATATATATATATATATGTGTGTGTGTGTGTGTGTGTGTGTGTGGGTGTGTGTGTGTGTGTATGTGTGTGTGTGTGTGTGTGTTTATGGGTGGGATGCAGTTTTACCCCATGCTAGTTATATATGTTTAAGGGTGGGACAAATTATTACCCCATGTCTGTTATAAATGTTATGGTTTGGAGGAATTACTACCCCAAACCATTTATGATTTCATTATATAAATATTCTTTGAGGACAAGAGACTACAAGGGCTCTTGTACCTGGGTTAGGGGTAGATCGTGAGAGCCCCCTTGGAATTTGATGGTGGTGGTATGTCCCGATCCACCCCAACATAAATATAATGCATGGAGTCCAAGATACTAATGGATCTTAGGCCTGGGTTAGGGGTAGATCGTGACAGATCCCCTAGAATTGGATGGGAGTGGTATGTCCCTATCCACCCCAACTTATGTCTAATTCTTGAATTCCAAGAGACTATGGGGGATCTTATTATTGTGTTAGGGGTAGACCATGAGAGATAACTAGTAATTGGATGGTGGTGGTATGTTTTTGATCCACGCCAACATATATATATATACATACATAATTCTACTATATATATATATATATATATATATTTGAAAATATCAGACATACCCTCCATGGGATGATGATGGTATCACTATCAGGTGTCCCATAAGAACCTAGACAAGTGTTTGTTTATTTCATTAAGTTCCATTACTACCTCTCTATTATTTCACACTGTATAATTTATATTACACCGGATTAGACTTAACACCATGGGTGACAGCCTATAGATAATTTTTCTCACACCCTACTTAGGTACCCTTGTTACCCAAGCAAACCTTCTTATTCGCAAGGATTTTCACCTTGATTATGCTATATTTCTTGTACCTAAGGAGTTAGGAGCAATGTATTGAGTTTAATATCAAGACTCTCATGGTGATCATCTTAGGTATTTTTAATTATTTTCCTTATATTAGTCCTTTATTGGCTTGTATTGAAAATCATGTTGCATTTATCACTACATTGGGTTATGTGTCATCCTTTATCCACTCATTTTATAAACTAGCATTGGCCACTTTTGTTATGTTATATAAAAAGTTTATTTCTCTCCTATATCATTTCTATTTACTAATTAATCTATTTTATGTGATTATTTACTCCATCATACAATTGTACATGTTTGATAAGAGGGTATAGTCTCCCCAATATCACATCCAGATACCCTCGCTTCTAGTCGGTAGCCTCCAGAATACAGGGAGACACGTTTTAGGTCATGTGACCCACTAATCTGGCTACTGGTTCGATGGTAATGTGGGCCAGGGTGTTACCAAGTGGTATCATAGGTTGTTTAATTTCATTTGTCTTACTATTTTGGGCTAGTATACCAGATTATAATAATGTTTTGATGCTTGGTTAGTAGTCATGCTTTGTACTGATCACCCCACGTAGAGAAAATGACCATGTAGCTAGTTCTAGGAATTATTGTTCATACTATTTACGTTACAGTTGATTTGATTTCACCTTGAGTGATTGGTGTAATTTATGGTTCTTTTTGATTTAGGAGTTTAGGGTATTTTTACCCTTGTCCTGGTATGGAAAGGAAGTTTCATTACATGAATTATATTAGGCACATAGTGATTAACATGTCATTCTTGTGTCACACAATGTAGTTTCATTTTAGTTTGCTTGCAGATTTGGATGTGTGACTTGAGTTCTAGGCTATATTGATTTTTTTACCATGTTTAGTTAATTCTTAGATTTATTTATTGTATACCTTGTTAAGTTTTTTTATTCCATTTTTTTGTTTCTTTAGCATTCCTTGCTTGTTAATATTCCATGTTGTTTTGTTTATAACTTGTTTATCTATGTTTACTATCTCTTATAACATACTAATACTGTGTTGATATATGTAAATGGTTACATGGGATAAGTTTATTGATTGTGGTTATAAAAAGATACAAGTTTCAATTGTAATGTGTATGGTTTTCTTATAGTCAGGAAAAGGTAACCTGTATAATCAAACATTATAAAAGGATGTGAAAATTAAAACACTAAAGTAAATTGGTTTTGACTAAAGGGATCCAACTTCCAAACAATAGAGTGTATGGGTACTTTATAGGTTGGTAGATGGACAACAATCTGAATGAAACTTTATATATAAATATAAATAAATATATATAAATATATGAGCATGTAGTATTTATAAATGAGATTGATATCTATTAATGGGAGTCAAATTTCAATCCATGAAGTGTACATGTTCTTCATTAACTGGGAAATGGAAACCCATATAAAATTTTATGTCATGATGTATTATCGGATGTTTATAAATGTAAAATCCATTTAATTTTAATCTAAAATAAAATTTTCAAATTCCAAAATACACAAGAGGACCCTAGTGGGTTGGTGGAGGTATGTTTCTTATGAGATTACCAGTTTGGGTGTTTGGACTTTAATGATTTGAATAATTGTTATCGGTTTACTTCTTAGAGAATTCAAAATGGTTCAATGGGACCCTCGTGGGTTACCTTACTAGTTAAAAAATATATTTTTTGATATTGTTCCTAGAAATGATGGGATTTCAAAATATGTTAAATGTTTTAAAAGGATTTTTTTTGAGACTTTCCTACTTTTCCTAAACCTTTTAGTTAAATATTTTATTATTAATGATAATATGTGATTAAATGAAAAGGAATTGTAAATGAGACCTATAGTGGTTTCCTTTTCTTCCAACCCTCTTTTAAGGGTAGTTTAGGTTTCTCCTTGAGTTGACTTGGAAGAAAACCTTTATCAATGGCTTAAATTATTGGATTTTGATGCTGGTGACTTTTTTTGGCGTGACCTAATTGTAGGGTCATCATTTTTCTTTTCGTAAGGGTTTTTCATATGATAGGTAGAACCCTTGAGTTTAAATACATTTCTATATACTATGAGCTTTCAGATGATTTGTTTCATTCGGGTGTCATTTTCCCTAGTAGTACTCTTTTTTTATTGAATCCCTTGTTTGGATGGGTGTTCATGGTATCTTTGACCCTTGATATGGGTGTGATCATCATGTAATGATTAGTTTTAACTGGTTAGACAGGACTCAAGCATAGTGTTCTATGTTGAAGGTTACTTGGCCCTTTATTATTCTTTGTGATAGAAAAATGGTAATGGAATCATCCATGATAGTGGTCATGTGAGGCAATAAAACTCTGAAATAAATCTCTTATTCTATTATGTACGATCTCAGTTTATCTCCAGAGTAGAGTGAACCACGAGTAAAAGAATCGGCTTCATCCTAATACTTGGGTTAAATTTTTACAGACTAAGAGGTTATGAAACGCCAATCATTTTAGTTTCTAGTTTTAGTTGGAATTTCTTATTCTTCTTATTCATTAGCATTGTAATCATGGCTCAGAGGAGTATCACATATTTATTTAAGGTGTTTTGATCTATCACACTTGTGAGTGGCTAGTTTATCTTCTATATCATCGACAAGAACACTCCTAATATGGGTATTTTCATGTTAGTTATTATAAATATGTTCCTTTAAAGTAAAAGGAACAAACTGAGGAGGAACATTTATAAATGTTCAATCTTTCTTAACTGCCTTTCAGACTTACCGGTGTTGAACCGTATTGGTGTTTGTTTGGTAGCACGTTGTTTTTCTAGTTGTTCTATATGAAACCCTTGTAAATAACCACCGATCATGGATGGAATTCAATTGGAATTTGAACAATCATATAATTACTAGGGAGGAGAAGGTGGGTGTTTGATTAATAGTCCATCTATAGGTGAAGATGAGATTCTTTCAGATGAAGTCAATTAGTTGTGGTTCCATTGATCTCCTTTCTAGTTTTGGGTGTGTTGGATTGGAAAGAATATTAATTATATTATTTTAATTAACTAAGTGATTATCATGTCCCTATATTTATTTAATCCTATATACACTAAGAGTGCGTCAGTATTAGGCCATGACAATTCTTTAAAACTATGGGGATTTTTTGGGTGGTTATCTTTCAGTGTTGCACACTAGATACGTTGTTTACATCAAGGGTTGGTATTTAACATCACCAGAAGTTTGGTATGAGAATCTATGAATAATATCATGGTAAATGATAGGTTCCTTATAGAAAGGTATTACAGTTTTCTTGAAACACTCCCACCATCTAAGATGGGCATTTTGAGAATGGTAAGTTGGCCAATGTGGTTCGAATCGTTATCACTCTTTCCAATGTGTGCAGTCTGCAAAGGATAGTCACTGGCACATCATCAGGTGGAGACTAGTGTAGTTTTTTTCCAGCCAAGGATTTTCATGAAAATATGACTTGAAACGGGATTTGAGGTCAATTGGGAATTGACCTTTTGGTTCATTTCAAAATCACTCTAGGAGTGTTGTTAAAATTCATGGAGCATTCTTTGAAAGGAAACTCCAACAGTCGAATTTCCGTTGTTTGGGGATTACCTCATTATAATATTAAAGACTAAGTTGGGAATAAATTTAGCATGATTCATGATTAGATGATGATGGGATAATATATATATATCTAGGTGAGTTCAGGTAGGCTCCTTTTGGGTATTTTAGTTTGAATTCTAGCATTGGCTCAAGTTGAAATGGATTAAGTGTCATGTTCTTAATGAAGGCTTTGAGGTGCATTGTGAATTTGAATACACAATGCTACCATTTGAATGAGACTTCACAACCATCGTAGGTTGGGTGAAGTGTTCATTATTCCTGAAGGCTTCTAAGAGAAGATAATTTCAAAGGTGGGGAGGTTGTAACATCAAGTGTTTTGAACTGAACTACAATTCCAATGGAATTTGAACCTTTTCATTTACTGAGTTATCAATTTTTTTAAAAAATATTCAGAACATAATTATGAGAGTTCGAACCTTTCAAAATGATATTTCTAGACATGGGTTAAGGCCTGACAAATTTCCTAGGAGTCCATATGAGTTTGGGAAGTACCAAACTCATAAAATCATGTTTTAAAGGAGCTGTAGAGGGTGATTGGTTTGTCTAAAACTGTTCGGCCCTCAACATCTAAACGTGGAATATTGTTCAAAGGGGGAAGTGGAAGTGTGCACGGTCTGCACACAATTTTCTAAACCATGTTCCTAGCCCACATGGTGTGCTTTTGGAGGTAGTAGCCTTACACAATACATTTCACGGTTTGCACATGGTTTGGAAAACCATGCCGGTCAAACCCTGCAGTTGGGTCTTTTTAACGAAATTAAATTAAAATAAAATGAAATAAAAACATAAAAAATAATCCCTACCTTTCCCTCATCACTAATACGCATGAGACAGGGGCTTCCCCATTATCTCAAGTTATCACACGATACCCCTCCTATGGGTCTCCATGGTTCTTTGATTTTATCCATTTTTTTCAGTTTTATCATCTTATCCTCAAAGGTATGTTCTTCTTCACCTCATCCTCTCTTTTTCAAGCAGATTTTTGGTCTCCCAATATCCCTATATGGCTCCAAAAGACCTAGGATTTTAAGTAAATTACATTTTTTTGTTTTAGGTTGTGTGAAGGGTTTATCGAGACCCCTTGATTCGTGTTCCCACAAATGCCACTGAAGGTGAAACGTTTCTGCTTGATTCACTTCACCAACTCTATCTGAGGTGACGTTCTCATTCCTATATTTGTTTTCTACTGGTTTATTTTGGGTCCTTTTATGATTTAGGATTCCTAGTAATTGTTTTACAGAGTTTTTATAGACATTGAAGGTCCACACTCACATACATAGGTATGTATATATATTTAGATATTTACATATATATATATATATATATTTCATGTACCTATTCCATCATAGCATAGGGAATATGTGAATTATGTCCAGGATATATATATTACTCTATGTTTGAGTTAGTACAGGGCAGTTTTGAGTGGTCACCAACAAATCTGACAAGTTCTGAGTGTCAGCTTGGTCTACTACTTGAGGTAGGATCCCTTTCCCCGCCCTTTAAATTGATGAAAAGATTTAATTAAATAATTTCCTACTTAATGAAATTTTGAAATGTTTAATTTTTATTGTTGATAATATTTTTAGTTATGATAAATGTTTTGTTGGATAAACAAAACCATGATTTTTTAATAAAACCCCTATAATATTGGTGCGCTGTCTGTGAAAACTCACATTGATGGTTTATGCTTATTTTGATTGCTTGAATTTATTGAATTTATGTTTTCCTTATGATTGATATCATTTTTAATTGTAAAGAACACATTGAATATGGACTCTTTGAGATCCCAAAATGGGGTTTCCCTATTTTTATTAAAATGGTTGTTGAACCAATGTACCCTCTATGTTACCTTAGGCTTTTAAGATGGAATTTCCAAAGTAGGCGAGTCTTGTAATGACCATGTCACCTCTATGTGAGCCCTTTGATCTTATAAATGGTATTTCCTTATTTTTATGAATTGAAAGAGTTAAATAGAACTCACTATGGTGAACTTGGATCATGAGAGGTAATTCCTTGTGAATTGAATTATATAAATGGTTATGTATCCTTTAAAAAGTTTAATTAAATTAAATGAATAAAATAGAGTGTCTTGTTCATGGTGACTTTCACTCCATATTTGAAATGTTTAAAAAAGGGTAATTGTAAATGGGTCATTTCTTGCATGAGAGGCTTTCCTGATGCTTGAAAATGAATATGTAACTGTAACGTCCTAAATCTGGAAGCCACACAACGGGTGCCTCGAACCTGGTTGGTCACATTACCTCAAGCATATAGCCCCAAACGCTAGAGGCTGTCGACTAGAAGCGAGGGCCCAAGTCTAATAGTGGGGAAACTATGCCCTCATTTTTCAAAGTGTAGTGCAGTGGAAAAGAAATATAAAATACAACAACATAAGCGGTAAAGAATATGAACCAGAAATGAAAAAATGTAGTAAAAGATAACCAACAGTTATATAGCTAATGATTCAACATGTCACTAATTCTATGAAAGAATCCAAAAAAGGATACCATGCAATACAGTACAGTACAACTCAAAGTACAAGTACAACAAAACAGAACAGTGCAACAGGAACTCAATAGCATCGCAAGCCTAAGCTCGGTCCCATGCTCTCCTACTCATCTACAACAATCATGTACCCGTATAGGGACCCTTGACCATATCGACACCTGTAGCAATATATTTTGTTTTGGCTGAAGACATGAACCAAACAGGGTGTGAGAAAAAATCCTAGTAGGCAACCACAAAAGGCCCGTGCCCAACTGTCAGTGAAAATGTACAACAACACTGTGCGTTAATAACATGTAGTAAACTAGTAAGTACTCAAAGTAACTATCACTACCTGTTTTATTGCCATTTTAAAATTTGTTAATCACTCCCAAGCTTCTGCTTTATCTTGGCAAGTACAAAATATGAAAATCACCTTAGTGAACTTTTATGGTAAACACTGTCCTCAAACGTACCAATCCTTACCCTCAGGTAATCAGAATCAAAACCCACAGGTGTCTGCCATTAGGCATAATGAACATTGTGCTCAGGTATACGAGATATTTCCCTCAGGCACAAAGAGTAATACCCACAGGCATAAACAAAGGTTACCCTTCGGCTAACCAAACACTGCCGACATTCTAGGAAAACACTGCCCTCAGGTGAAAGTAACCGGGCCGAGCCCAAAGCATAGACAAGAAATTTATATAAGGTTTATCTCAAGAAAATTCAATACAAAATATAATTGTGGCATACACTCATGTATCTTGTCCAAACGGCTAAACAGAGGAACGCTCCCCCGGGGTGCTCCTAGATCCAAGAAGTGATCCCAAAAAACAGTTTAAAATTATCATTAGATTATCTATACAATTGTAGATATCTTCTCAGCAATGGCCTCTTCCATACAACACCCCAAACATGGGTGCGTAGCACAACGATACACAATTTCAACACAATAGTTGAAAATAAACATCATACCACCTACCTCGATCGTCTCTGATCAGTTTACGTGAATGATGCCTCTTGAATCATCCAAGAATGACGTAGATCTGGGATAAAAATTCACTCATTCAAACTCAAATAACATTCCTTCAGGAAATAATTGGTAAGAAAGCCTCTATGAGGTGGAAGAGCTTACCCATGTGGTTCAAAGTAGATTGACGGCGTAGGAATCGGGTTCCTGGTGTGCGGTCGGGAGATCGTCCAATGTCTGGCCATATCTCCCATGCTCCAAATGAACCCAATGCCTCCTCTACCAAATGAGGAGGCTACTGCCTGTTTTAAGTGAAAAAAACAAAGTACATGATGTGTACTCTCAAGTACACGACGTGTACTCTTCATTTTTTAAACTGTTCCTCTGGCGGCTTCTTTCCACCGCAACACTATTCATACATCGACATGAGTACAAGACATGTATTCCTGATTACACGGCGTGTACTGTTGCTCCACTGGTGGATGCCTCCACCACCTTACCATTCACCTGCCGACTGATTACATGGCGTGTAGTCAGTTTTTAAACCCTTTATCACCGGCAGGCCTACACGTCCTGTGTACTCATCCCACATGGCCAAGTACATGGCCTGTGTAAAAGTGCATGGCTTGTACCCACAAGATGTGGGATTTTCCCCCATTTTCATTATTTTCTAAAAAACACTTAAGGAAAAGGGAAAAGAAGAAACCTGTACCTCAAAAATAAGAACCGGGTTCTTACAAAGTTCCCCCTTAAAGCAATTCGTCCCTAAATTTCCCTTCCAAGGGTGGTGAAGATACATCTATGAACTACTCTGGCCACTGAGCACGTACGTCGGTCTCCTACTCCTAGGTTTTGTACTGTACTTGACCATGTTTCCATAGCACCCGAACGAGTGGAGCTAACCAGCCTTGGAGAACCTTCGTGCTCCTATCAACAATACGAATCGGATTCTCCTCAAAGGATGCATCAACTGAAGCTCAACCTACTTGGGCTAAAAAACGAGAGATAAGTCAGAATGATAGCGGCGCAGCTGAGATACATGGAAGATGTTGTGAATTGACCGGTACCGCTGTGTTAAATGCAACCGATAGGCAACCGACCTAACTCTCTCCAGAATCCCAAACGGACCAACATACCTTGATGAAAGTTTACCAAGTCTTCAGATTCGCCTGTGTCCTAACCTCAGAGAAAAATGCAAGAAAACCTGATCCCCGACCATGAACTCCAAGGGTCTTCTGCAATGATCAACATAAGATTTCTGACGAGACTATGTAGTAACCATGCACTTCTGAATCAACTGGACCTGCTCCGAAGTCTCCTACATGAGATGTGGTCCTAGTAAAGCTGCCTCACCTACCTCTATCCAGCACAAAGGTGATCGGCATGGCCTACCATATAAATCCTTGAAAGGTTCCATCTCAATAGTTTCCTAAAAACTATTATTATAGGCAATCTCGACTAGTGGTATGTGCTCTCCCAAGAGCCCCCAAAGTCTACGACGCGTGCACACAACATGTCCACTAGAACCTGTATCGTACACTCTGACTAGCCATCGATCTGAGGGTGGTAAGCTGTGCTCAGAAGCACCTATGTACGTAGTGCAATTTGTAAAATTTTCCAGAAATGAGATGTAAAGCAGGCATCCCTATAAGAAATGATAGAACAAGGGACCCCATGAAGATGTACTAACTCTTAGATATACAACTTTCCGATATTTTCAACACCGAAGGTCTCCTTGATCTGCAAAATGTGAGATACCTTTGTAAGTTTGTCTACAACAACCCACACAACATCACTGCCTTGAGGGGATCTCGGCAACCCAGTCACACAGTCCATCGCGACATCATCCCATTTCGACTTCGGAATGGGTAATTATTGTAATAGTCAGACTGGTCTCTAATGCTCCGCTTTCACCTGCTGACAGGTGGAACATCTCGTAACAAAACTAGCTACTTCTCTTTTCATACCCAGCCACCAGTACTAATGTCTCAAGTCACAGTACATTTTGGTAACTCATGGATGAACTTCCCAAGATGAAGCATGAAACTCCCACATCATCTCCTCGCGTATATCCCCTGGAACCCACACTCATCCATGGATACGCAGTACCTCATCATCGCCTATCATCCATCCAGGAGGAGGGTCCTCACTTGCCACCAGAACCCATAGAACTAGGCCTTATGAACTTGATAGTTGTCTCATCCTCACTCTATCCAGGAGGGTAGAATCATGGATAAGGAAGAAAGATAGGCTTTACCCTGACTATCATGTACCTCCAAATTCATCTTAGAGAAAAAATCCATAAGCTGCCACCCACCACTGGCCTCATGCACTGCCTGTGTCTGATTCATTCCTTCTCAGTGAATCAGCTACTACATTACCCTTACCAGGTGTATAGGGAAGCTCAAATTCAAAGGACTGAAGGTATTCGACCCACCTTCGCTGTCTTAGGTTCAAGTCACGCCGAGTAAAGATGTATTTGAGACTTTTGTGATCAGTGAAAACCACAAAATGCTCTCCCAAGAGATAACATATCCAACATCGCAACACATGAACAACTGAAGCCAACTCGAGGTTATGCATCAGGTAATTCCTCTCATGTGGCCTCAACTACAGATACCTGTATGCAACAACTCGATCACCCTGCATCAACAATGCACCCAGCCCAATACCTGATGCATCATAGTAGACTATATAGATCTTCCCTTTGGAATTATTAGGATTTCTACTGATGTCATACTACCCTACATCTCTTGAAAGGCTATCTCACAAGCTTATGACCAAACGAACTTCACACGCTTCTTAGTCAAACCCATCAACGGCACTGCTAAGTAGGAGAAGTCTTGTATAAAACACCTGTAGTAACTATCCAGCCCCATGAAACTCCATATCTCAAACATGTTCTTAGGATGCTCCCAGGAAACTATTGCTCTCACCTTCTCTGGGTCTACTACAACTCCTGGCTCTGAGATAATATGACCTAGGAAGTGAATACGGTCTATCCAAAAGTGGCACTTTGAGAGATTATCATATAACTGATGCTCTCTCAGTGTACTCAAAATGATCTCAAGATGGGTGGCATGGTCATGTCGACCGTGAGAGTACACCAAGATATCATCCACAAAGACTTCCACGAAATAATCTAGATATGGATGGAACACATGATTCATCAGATCCATGAGAACCACTAGAACATTCGTGAGTCTGAATGGCTTGACCAAGTACTCATATAAACCATATCTTCTCTGAAAGTCTATAAGCGGTATGTCTGATGGTCTCATGTGCAACTGATGATATCCAGATCTCAAGTCAATATTTGAGAACACTCATGCACCTCAAAGTTGATAAAAAAGATCATCAATCCTCGGTAAGGGATAGGGGTTCTTAACAGTTAGATATTTCAGTTTCCGATAGTCCACACAGAGTCTGAGGGTATCGTCCGCCTTCTTCGCAAAAAGGACTGACAAACCCCAAGCAGAAGTACTGGGTCAGATAAAACCCTTTACCTTCAACTCCTCTAACTACCTCTTGAGCTCCTGTAACTTAGGTGTAGCCATCCCATAAGGAGGAATGGACACCGGTGGCACTCCTGGCACAAGCTCAAAAGATAAATACACCTCACGCTCCAGAGGTCGACCTGAAAAGTCCTCCGGGATGACATAACTGAAATGATCAACCGCTGGAGGGAAATCCTTCTGAAAAGTTCCCTGATCATCCAAATACAAACTCACAATCTAGGCTGTAACTCCACCTCGCCCATGATGTTCGGGTCCATCTCGGCTCGCATGGAAATCCTAGTCGCCCTTGTATAGGAACTCTCCGCCCTCTGGTGAGGTGAAACTCACCCTATGACGATAGAAATCTACAAAGGATCTAAAGGGTACCAACCAGTCCATCCTGATAATGAAATCATAAGATGTCATCTCTAAGACAAAGAGGTCCCATAGAAAGTGACACCCACCAACCTCAAGGGGGCACTCCTTTCACTGACGCACACCTGCTGTCCTCACTCCTAACAGTGTGTCTAGCGGCATGATATCGGAAGAATAAGAAACACAGAGCTCAAGGCACTCCACAACAACCACGAATATAAAACTATGTGTAGCACTAGTATCGAAAAGTGAAGAAGATAAGATAGAATAAACTATAATAGTACCTCTAATAGTGGAAGGTCCGAGATCCTGCTCATGTTGGGTTTTTTGTACTGTATATGCATGCCTAGTGTCACGGCCCTGTGACACAGCCTGACTACCATGAGCTGACCTGCCCCGCTGCCTCTGAGATCCTGGTGTCTAGATACCACGACCACAACAACCATATCGGCCTATATGTCCGGACGTATCCCAATTACCTAACTAGTAAGAAGCTGCTGGTCCTGCTCTCGCACACGGAGTTTGCACATAACCCCTATCAGTATCCACTGGTGGAAACACCCTGCAAAAACGCTATAGATGACCCATCGTTCTGCAAGCTCGGCACTCCACTAGGTCACGTGGACATTGAGGTTGCTTGTGCCCCTCTCCACCACACTAGTAACAAATGACCTGGCCACCTAAATTATTCTTCTGACTTGCAATACCACCATGAGATTAGTCCATCTATCTCTCTCTATTGCTGGTAGAAATAGTTCCCGAAAATGGTGTCAAACCGCCCTAGCCCACACCACTAGATTTCTGTAGGTTCTACTATGTAATCAGTGCTTGGTTCACAATAGCATGCATGATAGGCAACCTGAAAATGTTCACTAGTTCTCGGATGTCATACCGAAGACCATCCTTAAAGCGTCTATCCCTCAACTCATTATCACCCACTAGAACAGGTGAAAAACGCTGAAGATCGGTGAAGCAAGCAGAATAATCCATCATAGACATGGAGCCTTACTGCAGATTCAAGGACTCTCGAGCTCTATCTGCCCTCAGTGTCTCCGAAAAGAAAAAGGCATAGAAGGTTTCCTGCAAATATTCCCATTCCATTTCTCGGTGATGCTCAATATGGGTGGTAACATCCCACCACATCTTAGCGGAATCACATAGCATGTATGTAGCGATCTTGACCCTCTGCCGAGGAGGCATCTTCAGATGCTCAAAAATAGTCTGCAATGAATCCAATCATGACTCTGTAGCCTGTGGTCCGACATCCCTAGATAACATATGAGGATGATGTTGTGCCTGGTATAATGACTGGTGTCGCATCTGGCACTGCGGGAGGATCTACTGGTAGCCCATGGCCTACCACCTCTGGAGTAAAAATGTCGCTGCACTCTTGCTGAACAACTGGTGGTCGTCTTGATGACATGACTCAACAAGGTCAAATGCACACCTTAGATCAAGATTATCAAGGACTAAAAACAAGGAGACCAAGAAGGGAACATGAGAAAAAATGAATTCAAGATTTACAAAACATGACTATACGGCGTGTATAAATACTACACGGTGTGTTCTCACAGGCCATCCACATGGGAGTGTACTCCCGCTAAAAATTGTCAAGTAACACCCCAAACACACATCGTGTATTCTGAATACATGACATGTAATTGAATCATCCTTCCCTGCCTGAGTCATTCTACATGGCTATGCCACATGGCTCTCCTAAAATAAAACTACACGGTGTGTCCCACAAGCACACGACGTGTACTTGACAGGCTTTCCTCGGCCTATGTTGTCCGTGACATGACCTGTATACTCAGGTCACACTACACGGCATATTTCAAAAATACACGGCATGTACAAGGAAAGATAACACCGAACCAAGTTGTTAGTGACATGTCTGGGTACCTGGGTCCGACTACACAGTGTGTTCAAGGTCGACACGACGTGTATGTATTAAGGTTCCACCATCCGTGTTGTTAGTTACATGAGAGGACACCGGGTCGACACTACGACGCATGTACAACTGGTACACAACGTGTTCCCCCAAAAAAATCCCTATCCCGTGTCTCTTCCCACACAGCTTGTGACACAGTAAGAGACTACACAACATGTACTTAGGTTATACGGTGTGTACTTAAAAATTTTCCACTTATTCCTGAACATAAGAACAGACGGTGTGTGTCCAAAGAACTACACGACGTGTATCTATGGTTTTCTGGACAGTAAGCCTCATAAACTACTCTGTAACACCAAAAAACATTGAACAACTCCGAAGTTCCAAATTCCGATCTGTGAGGGACCATACTCCCCTCAAATCAATGCTTGGAATCTTATACATGTTATAACAAAGTAAACTCGTCAATGATCCACCAAATTCCAGTCATTGAGGGGCCATACTCTCCAAAATCAAAATTTGGGCATTCATTCCATCAAAAACCTCACACCACAATGCCCTATCAAATAACATGTATTTATCAAAGAAGCTATCACAACAACATGCTTTTCTATCACAACAACTATCACAACAACATGCCATTTCTAATGAACCTACATGGAATGGAATGAATTCATGGAATCTGATTTCAAGAATGTGTCTAAATGATGCATGAGATGGCATACCCTCATCTCACCAGGTTTCAAATAAATAGAATCCATGTATAAAATATAAACAGCACAATACACGGGTTAGCTACTCCCAGGTACATCTTATTACCAAGTACCTATTTCCATCCTATCCTTGGCTATAGGCTCCCAACAGTAAGTCAAGAGAAAATAATCCCTCTGATACCAATTTGTAACGTCTTGGATCCAGATGCCACACAATGAGTGCCCCGAACCTGGTTAGTCACATGACCTCAAGCACATTTCCCCAAATGCCAGAGGTCGCTGACTAGCAGCGAGGACCCATGTCTGATAGTGGGGAAACTATGCCCTCATTTTTCAAAGTGTAGCACAACGGAAAATAAATACAACATAAAACAGCGGAAGCGGTAAAGAATATGAACCAGAAATGAAAAACTGTAGTAAAATATAACCAACATTTATATAGATAATGATTCACCATGTCACTAATTCTATTAAAGCATCCAAAATTGGATACCATGAAATACAATACAATACAACTCAAAGTACAAGTACATCAAAACAGAACAATGCAACAGGAACTCAGCAGCATCACAAGACTAAGCTCGGTCCCATGCTCTCTTACTCATCTGCAACAATCATGTACCTGTACAGGCACCCTTTCTCCTATCTACACCTAAAAAAATATAGTCTATTTGGGATGAGGACATGACCCAAACAGGGTGTGAGAAATAAATCCCAGTAGGCAACCACTAAAGGCCCATTACCAATTGTCACTGAAAATGTGCAACAACAGTGTGCCGTAATAAAATGCAGTAAACTAGTAAGTACTCAAAGTAACTATCACTACCAGTTTTATTTCCATAATAATATTTGTTAATCACTCCCAAGCTTGTGCTTTAGCTTGGAAAGTACAACATATGAAAATCACCTCAGTGAACATTTATAGTAAACACTATCCTCAGACTTACCAATCCTTACCCTCAAGTAATCAGAATCAAAACTCGCAGGTGTTTTCCCTCACGCATAATGAAAATTTCCCTCAGGCATATGAGATATTTCTCTCAGGCACAGAGACTACAGCCCACAGGCATATACAAAGGTTACCCTCAGGATAACCAAACACTGCCCACATGCTAAGAAAACACTACCCTTAGGCACAAGTAACCGGGCCGAACCCAAATCATAGACAATAAATTTATATAAGGTTCCACTTAATAAAATTCAATACACAATATAATTGTGGCATACCCTCAGGTATAATGGCCAAATGGCTAAATAGAGGAACGCACCCCCGGTGTGGTCCTGGATCGAAGAAGTGATCCCAAAAAAAAGTTTAAACTTATAATTAGATTATCTATACAATTCTATATATCTTCTCAGAAAAGGCCTCAGCCATACGACACCCCAAACATGGGGGTGTAGCACAATGATACAAAATTTCAACACAATAGTTGAAATTAAACATCATACCACCTACCTCGATCATCTCTGATTAGTATACGTGAACGAAGCCTCCCAAATCATCTGAGAACGACGTAGATCTGGGATAAATGTTCACTCACTCAAACTCATATAACTTTCCTTTGGAAAAGAATTGGTAAGAAAGGCTCTAGGAGAAGGAAGAGCACACCCATGCGGTTAAAAAGAGATCAATAGCGTACAAATCGGGTTCTCGGTGTGCAGTCGGGAGATCTTCCAAGGTCCGGCCATCTCTCCCACGCTCCAAATGAACCCACTACCTCCTCTGCCAAATGAGGAGGTTACTACCTATTTTAAGCGAAAAAACAAACTACACAGTGTGTACTCTTTATTTTTTAAACTGTTCCTCTAGCGGCTTCTTTCCACCACGGCACTGTTCATCCGTTGACATGAGTACACGACGTGTATTACTGATTACACGGCGTGTATTGTTGCTCCACTGGTGGCTACCTCCACTGACTTACTATTCACTATCCGACTAATTATACGATGTGTAAATACTAAGTACACAACGTGTAGTCAGTTTTTACACCCTTTATCGCTGAAATGCCAACACGCCCTGTGTACTCATCCCACATGGCCAAAGTACACAGTGTGTGGAAAAGTACACAACGTGTACCCACAAAATGTGGGATTTTTTTCCCATTTTCCTTATTTTCTAAAAAATAGTTAAGTAAAAGTGAAAATAATAAACCCATACCTAAAAAATAAGAACTGTGTTCTTACATTAACCATGTCATTGTAAATTCATAAGATGTTATTCCTTAAGTAAAATTATGAATATGCCTATTATTTAGTTATGGAGTAATAAGAGTAAGAGAGGGTTATGTATCATTTCATATGATATAAATGAATTGGGATAATGAGTTTCATGATATTTAAATGCTTCATGAATGAAATAATGTGAATGGGTGGGAGGTATTTTTACCCCCATGCAATTTATATGTATATGTTTATGGGTAGGGGTAGTTTTACCCCATGCAAGTTATATATTTTTAAGGGTGGGAGGCATTATTACCCCACACCGGTTAAAAATGTTATGGGTGGGAGGAATTATTGCCCCATGTCATTTAGGATTTCTTTATATAAATAATCTTGGAGGAAAAGAGACTATAAGGTCTCTTGGACCTGTATTTGGGGTAAACTATGAGGGCTCTTTTAAAATTGGATGGTGGTGGTACGTACTGATCCAGATCAATATAAATCTAATAAATGGAGGCTATGTGACTATGGGATCTTTCACCTGGGTTAGGGGTAGAGCATGAGAGCTCCCCGGGAGTTGGATAATAGTGGTATGTCCTAATCCAATCCAACTTATACATAAGGCAAGAATTCCAAGAGGTTATGAGGGCTCTTGGTATTGGGTTAGGGGTAGACTGTGAGAGCTTCCATGGAATTGGATGGCGGTGGTATGTCCCGATAAAACCCAAAATATATCTAGAAATATTTATACACATATAGTTATACTATATATATATATAGTTGACTTGATTAGGCATACCAACCATGGGCTAAAGCTGAAATCACATTCAGGAGTTCGTTAGGAACCAGGACATGTGTTTGTTTATTTCTTTCAGTTATGTTATTACTTGTCGACACTTGCACACTATATAATTTATATTACAGTAGATTAGATTTAACATCGTGGGTGTCGAAATACTAAGATTTTATCTCACACCCTAGTCGGGTACCCTTGGTACCTGATTAGACCTTCTTGTTCACAGGGCTTTAGACCTTGCTTATTCTATGATACTTGTATCCATGGAGTTACGACCAAAGGACTGAGCTGAATATTAGGATACTCATATAGATCATCTTAGGGATTTTTAATTATTTTCATTGTTAAGTACTGTATTTTCCTATATTAAAAAACATGATATATTTTTTACTACTTTTAGTTATGTATCATCAATCATCCAAGCATTATATAAAATAGATTTGGAAACTTTTGTTTAGTTATATAAAATTTTTATTCCATTGCTATATCATTTCTATTTACTACTTCCAATGTTTTTTGTTATTATTTACTTTGTCGTAATATTGTGAATATCTAATAAGATGGTACAGTCTCCCAACAATAACCTCCCTACACCCTCGCTGCTATTCGGAAACCTCTACTGTATAGGGTGATGTGATTGAGGCCATGTGATCCACTGGTCCAGATACTAGTTTGATGGTATGTCGGGTCAGGATGTTACACAAACCTTTGTTATAGTATTCTTCTCCAATAGTGTTTTCTAAATAATCAATAACTATCTATATTGTGAGTACTAATATATAAAATTTCAATACATTCCTTGGTAAAACTAATTACATTCCATCTAGAGAAATATGGTGGATGGTATAATCAGATTATAACCACAGTAAAACAAAAGTTTCATAAAAATATATTGACATAGATGTTTTTTTTAAAAATATCTCTAAAAAAATTTATTAATTATAATACCCTTTTCATTTTTGAAACACTCCTTTAAAATATAAAATTTCAATAATATTATGGAATAAACGTTCTTTGAAAATAAACTTGGAAAACTTTCAATGAATCTTTACAACATTGAGTGGTAATAATGAAAATAAATTTCATTTATTTTGTAATAATTAAAAACAAATATTCTTTTCACACCTTGGATAAAACTTACCTTTTTTTGTAAAATGGCAAGAATATTACTAATTTTTTTATATAAATTATAAAAATGAGTAAAACATACTTAAATAAATAATTAGAGAATAGTAAAGACTTTATATTAAACATTTTAATGAAAATATGGGCATGGATAAATGATATTCTAGACCTAGTAGAAAATAAAAGTTCGTTTCCCATAAAAATATTCATTTTGTATTTTTGAGTTCCAAAGAAGGAAAAATGGAACTAATACTTGAAAAAACAAAAAATAACCATAAGAGAAGAAAATAAGTTGGGTTTTAGATAAAAAGATCATAAAATTCCTCCTATGAAACATTAATATAAACAATCCTGAATATGGATGAGATTGTGAAATAAACCCTAAACACTTTGGAAATTTTGGAATAAAATCCCCAAGGAAATAAATAAATTCAAAAGAAAAAATAAATAAAATGAATATAAATATATACATGACATAAAATATCAAAGTATAGTATTTACACCACACAAATTAAATAAGTGCTGAATATGACATATGTATCCTAGAAATAAAAGTGAAACCAGAGACACTTACCTCATGTATAACTTGACTCAAACATGTTTGAACCTACTCTATAATAAACATATATATTTTATAAATATATTAAAGTAACACACTTTAATTTCCAATTCTTTACTGATCCATTAATTTCCAGTTTCTTTGGATGGATAGTGTTGGGGGTTCTTGGGAGGAATCCCTATAGTGTTCGGTAGGGATGGTGATATAAGAGTGTTACAACAAGTCTTTCACAATGTGAATCGGTTTCCCATCATGAATTGATGTTTCACAAATTATGTATCCATATGGATTCATGTCTTATGTGTACAATAAAGAGGAATCCATGAAACAAATCCACATCATAAAATTAATTCATGAAGTATATTAAATTGAATTCAAGTTGAATGAATTTTTGTGGAAACTGAAAACTGAGAAAGTTCACATCACGAAAGGTATACACGACATTAAACCCACATTATCTAGGTTTTAAATCATTTTTTTTCTGGATAAATTTTATTCATTTGTACCCAATTTATTCCTCTTTTTTTTTGGAAGATACCCATGTGATCCTGAGGGATATTTCATCCATCTTTCCCTCACCTTGATCCATTGGTTCTAGTGGATTCCCATTGGAAATTATTGGTAAACCCTTACCTTATTCTTGGTTTTTTTCTTCTATTTGTTTCTTAAGGACTTGATATTGTGGTGAATGTTTGGTTTTGGGTGTGATTTGGGATTTTTTTTAACGATCCTCGAGTGCAGTGTAGGATGATTTGAAATTTTTTCATGTGATAGTGGTTTGAGAGCCCTTCTTCCTTTCCCATCAGTTCACAACAAGATACAAAATATATTTCAGGTAGGGTTTACTTTTATTCCCATCTTGTGTATCATTAAAAAGAGGTTTTATCTTATTTACCTATGGGGGATAGTTTTTCTCTCTTAATTATAGATAAATAATTATCTAATTTGAGCTGAAGATGGAAGGGGGATGTTTCACATGATTTTTTCAGATTTTATATTATTGCGATATGGTATATTGTACATGATAAATTCCCTGTAAAAAAATCGTGTCCATTGGGGTATTTTTTTCATTGGTTTTATATCTGTTTTGGAGCCCTTATTTTGTGGTTGTTGTGATATCTCCCTAAAATAAAAATCATATTACAACTTATATTTGGAAAATAAAACGGGTTCTCATATATTATGGGTTTTGTGATAATGAAACTAAATTAAATAAGTATAATCGATAAAAAAACCTTGATAAATATGTAAAATGTTTTGTGTTGTGTTGTCATGCAGTGGGGTAACAATGTGATGGTTTGTTTGGTAGTGCTGTGGGGTGGTGATGTGTTGGTTTGTTTGGTCATGCTGTGGAGAAATATTGTGATGATTTGTTTAGATGTGTTGTGGGGTGAAAATGGAAATAGAAAATGAATTGTTATTTGGGACTTGGATTTATAAGGTTTAAGTAGTCTTTAGTTGTGCTATGTGGTTATGCATTGTGCTAGTCACCCGGGTAGTAATGGAATTTCTTAATAATGATTGAAATGGATAGGTCCCGGTTTGGTTAATGATATAAAAATGGTAAATGGAATAATTAATAATGATATGTGTGGTAAAATGTGTTTTTTGATAAATAATGAAATAAATGAGATTTTTAAATGAAATTAACTTTGTTGGTGGTGTGGCTTGTGTCTTGTTGTACAGTTTTTGGCATTTAGAGGTGGTTGTAAAGTGGGCATGTTGTGATTTGGTTATTTATTGTTTTGGAACCATATGGTATCCTTTTTTGTGGATATATATATATATATAAATATCTTATATATCCATTTATATTTATATATTAACACCACCTGCATGAAACACTATGTGATGACACAGATACATTTATACAAGGGTGTTTTTCCAAAATCCTAAATATGATAATGGATGGCTGGAAACCCGCTCTTTCACAATCTCTATTTCAAAAAAGTATTTATGCATTGGCTATGATGGTCGAAGGTATAATAGTGCACTAGGTGATAGCCTGGGTGAATTCAAGTGAGATGTGATGTGACCATGCTTTGGGGAAGTTGCCTAGGTTTATTTGGAAGAGATATGATGTTTTTGTGCAATGGGGTGTTGGCCAAAGTGCCTTGTGGTGAGATGTGATGAGACTGTGTTTTTGGGTAGCTTATGGTGGGGTTGTGTATGGTAGGTGGGGGGAACAAGTTCGATGTCCTTCATGTTCACGATACCCTACTACTTTGGTTATGGTTATGATATGATAGACTGGGTTCATGCTGGCTTAATGTTATGTGACCATGCTATGGGGAAGTGGTTTATGTTATACAGAAGATATGGGTGTTTCAGGAAGTATGATGTTGGGGTGTAAGATTATAAAAAATATTGGAAAGTGGTGTGGTATACGCTTTAAAAATATGATTCTTATTATGTAATTATACTTGTATACGTTATTTGGTGAGTATGACTTGGTGATGATTGGTTTGGGTAGTTGATCTGTTAATGTTATGTTTGATTATTTTATTTTCTTAGGGTTGCATTAGTATGCTTCTTTCACATGTTAACAACAGACTTTGGTTACCCTATTGGGTATACTTATATGATGGCCCTACATATATAAACTAGTTTCTAGGTTTCTAGTTGGATTACATGGACTGTGTTAGACATTACTAGCTTAGAATTTTGGACAGTTTTTATGTCACCAATTTATATTCTCTTTTGAGTATTTTCATTTAGAGAATTTTATAGGTGTATGTTTTATTTATACATGCATTGTGGGATGATTTTGGGATTTATATTTATTCTATATCATGTATTTTATTTCATATGACTCATCATATCTCCCAATCTTGTTTTATTATTGAGTGTAATTCCTCCTGTTTATGATATTTTTATACCCTCAATTCTAGTCGCCAACTCAGGGCCTACTAGAGATGGGTCTCGGGGGGTCAATATCTCTCTCCCATCATTGTGATATATTTTGTGGAAGGGGTCATTATAGAGTGGTATCATAGGACGGTTGAGAGATAGGATGAAATTTGGAGTTAGGAATAGTGGGGATTGCATGAGTTGGTATGACAATATTATCTGTTAACCTTGGTGTGTGACATATTCTAGGGAGTCTAGTTAAAACATGATATTTTATGCCCCCTCATGATCCAGTGTATGGTAACTATTCTTATTGAATGACTTAGTGAGGTGGACTTACTTGTAGGGTAGAGACCTAGGAGAGGTATATGCATCATGATGACTTGTGTTCCTATTTGAGTTTGATTGTTTTGGGATAGTTAAAATGAATAAACGGAATTAAAATGAATCTAAATAAAATTACATATTAATGCTCTTAGTAAATTCTTGTTTTCCATTTAGAAATGGATCTTGGACATTTTTTGGTTGTGGATCTTTCATTTTGAGGGTCAACAGGCTAAATTTGTTGACCAACATAGGATAGATCTGATATAGGAGGAGGATTATTGGTAGATGGTGTTGCATGATTTTCTATGACAGTCTTTGGGGAAGTATGAGGGATGTGTTTTGTATCTAGAGATAGTGTGCTAGATGATGGAGCTATTGATCAATTTTAGTTTTATCCAAGACATGGTAGGATACTAGTTCCCTTTTACACTTAGTTAGATATGGAGAGTTGTGCGTCTATGGCGGATGTTATATATGGGTGAGAAGAAATAGGAGGTTGTTTCATGGTTCAACTTAAAGAAAGAGTTATAGGTAGAGTTATATTCATCAACCATGAAGGCAGTGAAGAAGAAAGATATTCTTTCTATTTATAAGGGGAGTATGATAGTGCGGGAGTTGAGAATCAAGTTCAAGGACCTTCTACATTTTACCTTAGATATTTTTCAAAAAGTGGAGTCAGATGCGAGGTTTCATGAGGATGATATTCATCCTTTTGTCTAGTATAATGTTACTCTTTTTAAGTTTCCAACATATCTAGATATTTAGAAGAAGTTATAAGTGATTGATAATATGAACTAATGAGGGCGTTTTCCATGGGAGTGTAATCAATAGGGTTCTTCAAGTAGAATAGTTGTTAGTGGTAGGTCTCTGGTTCCAAGGCCTTAGAGGTTTCGATCAATAGGGAGTCACCCTCAGTAGATTACTTTCTAACCTGCTGGGTCTAGTGGTTTTCTTTCTTTTAATGGGGGTTTGGGGCCAATATGTTTTGTTAATGGGGATTGTGGTCATCACTAGAACTAGTGACCAGGGGTTCTTCAGTCTTAGTTTCGTAGAGATGGTCAGGTTTAGTGCCAATCTCAACAATAGTTTCTAGTGATGTCATTTCAGTAGTAGGGAAGCAATATTATGTCATATAAAGGGGAGATAGAGCAAGTAAATATTGAACTTAGGATATTCCTCAGGTTCACATTCCTCTATCTAAGTGTTTCCATTGAGGTAGTCATTATCAAAGAGGTAGAGGAGCTGGACATGGCCATTTTAATGCAATAGAGGCAGTCATGCCAGAGGGGACAAAGATCATTCGAGGTATGCTCAACTTATCACATAATCTAGTTTATGTCTTTTAATTTGAGAGATTCACAATAACTTTTTTTTCCCACTCTATTCTATGCCTTGGGGATATACATAGAGAGACATCGAGTGACCATGATTTTTACTATTATAGTAAGAGGAAATTTCTACTTGTTTGATGTGTGTTGGGGGTGTAAAATGATAATGGGGAACATCGATGTCATGTGGATATATTATTAATTTAGATGAAACCATATGAAATCATTCATGGGATTTAATGGTTATATTCTGCAAATGATGTTATCAGACACATCTATAGGATAGTGTTCTCAGATGTAGATATACAACACATGGTTTTTGTTGGTGAATGGAGTTTTCAAGTGGGTAGTAGGTATCTAGAGCCCATTCATTCCATGATAGATCAGTTGTTTTTTGAATCAGTGGATTTTCATAATGGTGATTTTCACAATGTTTTTTCAGAGTTTGTGGATGTTTTCCCATAGGAGGTTATGACCCTAATTCCTCAACATGATGTATATTTTGGGTTAGAGTTTCAATTGAGTTCATCAAAAATTTCTATGGCTTCTTATCGGATAACACCCTCAGTGTTACATGAGATGAGGATACAGGTAGATGATATAATGTAGAGGGGTTTCAACTTACTCAGTGAGTCCCCATGGGGTGGTCTAGAGTTATTTTCTAATAAGGAGGATGGTAGTATGAGGTTGTTTATAGATTACTAGAGGTTGCATCATGTTACGATCAAGAGTTTTTACCCTCTTATAAGGATAGATGATCTTTTTGAATAGATGATAGAGGTGAGTTGCTTTTATAATATTTATCTATGGTATGTGTATCACTTTTTGAGGGATAATAATGATGATATCCCGAATACTTATTTTAAATATAGGTACGGACACTTCTAGTTTGTAGTCACACCGTTTTGTGTCATGAACGAACCAACTGTGTTCATGGGGCTAATAAAATCTATGTTCTATGAATTCTAGAAACCATTAATAGTTGTGTTCATCGATGATATATTGTTCAAATAGATGTTATAGGAGAATCACACTGATCAAATAAAAGTTATCTTGTAGGTTCTTTTATTCCACCAACTCTATGGAAATTTGTTCAAGTGTAAGTTTTGAACATGAGAGTTGAATTTTCTCAGGAATATAGTGTCTCAGTAGGGTGAG
This sequence comes from Viscum album, assembly GCA_963277665.1. Classification (NCBI taxonomy): domain Eukaryota; kingdom Viridiplantae; phylum Streptophyta; class Magnoliopsida; order Santalales; family Viscaceae; genus Viscum; species Viscum album. The sequence goes on along the minus strand of OY728158.1, from coordinate 423,908,516 downwards.
GAATTAGACCCATCGAATGTCTAGGATATTTTTTCTTGTACATCACCCAAGAATGTGGAAGAGGTTTATAGTTTCCTTATTTTTATATGGGTATTATTTTAGTTTTGTTCCTAATTTATGACAAGTTATAACCTTATTTAAACCTTTGACTAGGAAGGACCATTCCTTTGTGCGGACTGATCAGTACCATGAAGTGCTTTGATTTTAGAAAGAGATGTTGGTCAATGATCCAGTTTCCTAAGGAGGGTGTGTTTTTGAGGTGTTTTGTGATTCTTCCTATCTAATATTGGGATGTGTGTTTATGTAGAATAATAAAACGATCTAATATGGGTCTAGTAAGTTTCATCCTCATGAGCATAATTATGCCAGCTGTGATTTGGAGCTCGTAGCCATTGTGTTTACACTGAAGTTATGAAGCGGTTACCTCATTGTGGAGTAATTTTTGGTCTTTATGGACCACATAAGTTTGAGGTAAATATTTTCCCATAATGATCCAAATTTCAAACAGTGGTGGTGTTTCAAGTTTCATCAAGAATATGATTTTGATATATCATAAACCTATAGAAAAGGTAATGTTGTGGATTATTAATCGAGAAAAATGTTGTGGAAGGATGTTGTTCAAGAGTCTGGGGATGTTTGGAAATAAATTGAGGAGTTATAAGACCTACACTTATATTAAATGCTGGATGATGGTAGAAGATAGTTTTTTAGAATATGTTGTAATATTATCTAATTTGGTAGGTGGAGGAGTCTCAGTGGGGAGACTCATAGGTAGAGGTGATGCATGATCATTTTGGCCATGCTCTAGAGGGATAGTCGGAAGATGGTTGGAACTAGATGTTGTTTCATCAGAGGTTGCTTGTTCTAGTATTATTGAACAAGTTATACCCTCATGTGATTCATAATTCAAAATTTATGGTATACCAAAGAGTATTCAAGATGTACTGTGTCTTCAGGATTCAGTTTTGGTGGTCCGAGATGAAATAGGTGGTGGAAGAGTTTGTAGATAAGAGTTTGGTTTTCCATCATGTGAATTCCAAAAATAATGTCCCTAGTGGTTTGTTACAACCTTTGGATGTTCCTATGTGAAAATAAGATAACATATAAATGCATTTCATCACAGGGTTACCCTGAGATTAGGGAGGTTTTGATACTATTTGGTTAATATTTGAGTGATTGAGAAAATCAGCACACTTTAAAACAATCAATGAGTCAGGTGCAGTTGATGATTTAGATACGTAGTATGTGGATGAGGCTATGTGTTTACATGGGGTTCCAAGGATCATTGTCTTAGATCGAGACACAAGTTTTACTATGCGATTTTTGAGGGGATTATAGTATGGTTTTTGTAACAACCTGAGATTTTATGATAATTATTCTTTTTAATTTCCTTGATGACTTTTGTTGTACGCTACACCAAGATTATCTTGGGCTATACGCAACACTGTATTAGCTTGTAGTATAAGCAACACTATTCTTGGATCGTGTTACAGACGATTTAAAATTTGTTTGATAGTAGTTATTCTATACAAAATTGAGTGTGTATATATATATATATTCAATTTATAAATGAAATATGGTTGGATTTGTTTATACGCAGCAACAAAGTAATCTTGCACTACACGCAACCCTGACATGGATTGCTTTACACGCAATCGCGACCTTCCATGATAGTGTGTGTTGTACGCAATACCGAGTTTCACAAAACAATGGTATGTTATTAAAATATTATATAAAATAGCCGTTATGAATAGTAATACACACTTCTTGAAATTATTTTTCAAAATGGACTTCATTTTTGGATTCGGAATATCGAAATTATCCTAGGGCAAATTTTTGGTATTTTTCTAAAAACCATCAATTTTTTATGAATAGTGAAAACCTTAGGTTACTATATAAAAACCAACTTTTTATTTAAATAATTATTTATTTTATTTAAATTTATTTTAGGTCAAAATTGATACATAATACCTATATAAGTTCAATGTAATTCAATTGAGTCATTTTGTAATAATTTTAGATATATAAAAATTTTATTGAACTTTTCACCATCTTTTACCCACCTTTTAGGAGAATTTGGAAATTCACATAAAACATAATTTTACTGCTTTTGTGAGTAGAATTTTGAAAATCCATCAGACACGGTTAATATCAAGGACTAAAATGTGGTTCAATGAGATGAAAATAATTTTTGGTGAATAGTAACGTTTTACTTTCATTTACCACAGTTAAAAGTAAATATAGTAATTAAGGGTAAAAATGATATTATTATTACCCTAACACACGTCCTAATTCTATTGGATAAGTTTAATTCGACCAAAAACAACCTTAGGAATAAAATATGACCATTTAGGACAACATGGATTAGAATATGACATTTATTATTAATTTATTTAAAGAAGGGTTAAAATAGTTAAAATCAATGTTTAATAAGTAAATCATTTTCAATATAGGGTTATATATAATATAAATTGGACTATAAATATTAATTAGGAATATAAAATTATTTCCTACATAATGGTATTTTATTTATAATTTTGAGACATTAAAAAATTTAATTTAGTTATGTCACAATGATGATGCAATAATTATCTTATTAATGAAATATTAACATAATTGATGTTATAAATATCCAAATAAATGTAATTTGAGACCTTTTATGAATTACACTAATTTAATAGGTTACTATGACATGTTATTATTGATTTAATTAACTTTTTTCGATCTAATAATGTTGTTATGAGTTTCAAAAAAATCAATTACCAAATAGTGTCAAAATTGACATAAAATAGTTTTTAAAACAAATAATATATTATTAATTGTTATTATATTCCTAAAAATCTAAGGCTCGGCCAAGATACTTATATCATGATAGGTGTATCATTAATGGACCACTTGGTGGTATCTTGGATGTATATGGTAAGTTTATTAACTATATAATATAAAAATACAAAGTGACATGGTAAATGACAATCTAATTAACTAAGAGTTAAAACTAAAAGATAAGGTTAATATAATGACCCAAACCTTTATAAAATCTATTTTTTGGGAGGCTTTTGACCCATACCCACCTTAGCTTCGAAATAAATCAATTTGGAGCTATTAAAAACCGAATATGACTTTATTATAAAATAATATTTTAAGTTTTTCAAATTGTGCCCCTCTCCTCCCTTATAAAAAGGGCACCCATTCCCTCTTCTCTTCACACCCTTTTGATCCTTGATGCTCGTCAAAAACCTGAAAATTTATCTTTTAAACATCCCTAGAAACATTCTGGAGGTTCTGGTCTTGTCAAAATAGAAACTCTACTTCCTTAAAAGGATGCTTAAAGGAGGTGCGTCGAAGAAGAGGTAATCTCTTCTTCCGATTCTCTCAAGTTTCTTTCTTCTTCTACTTATTATTATTTAGTTTTCTCAATATAAATTAATAAAATAATTATTAATTATATACTAATATGTTATTATAAATATGAAACAACCTTATTTCACATTCTATCCATCCTACGGAAAATGAAATCACTGCGCGTGCGTACGTAAGGAATACCGTCTCCACGCCGTGGTGTAATCTGTTTTCGACCACCACCTTACTTGTATGGGTATAATGGTGTAAATAAATAACTATATATTATTATTCTAAATTTATTTTTATTCTTAAATATTATACATACACTTCAATACAATTCCACGATCATGGGAATGATATCATCGCTCGTGCGTACGTACGGACTACCGTCTCCACGACGCGATGAGATTCATTATCGATGTTAAACATTAATAAATGATTATAAAGTATATATAATGAATAATAATGAAATATATGACATAATAATGATACTGTATTTATATATATATATTTATATCATCTACTTAATTCCATTCAATTCAATAAGGAAACGAAAACAGCGTTCGTGCGTGCGTATGACCTACCGACTCCATGAACGTTGTATTTCATTCCATTTATCGATCTATCATATATACATGTATATTATGAATATATATTATATATATATATAATGTTTTACATTCTGGAATTATGTAAATAATTATATAAATAATAATATAAAGAACAACAAGTCGAGACACGTACGATAAATGAAACAATTTTACCCAAAATGCTGCTTTAACATGGAATTTACAAATGAACGGGTAATATAAAGTCATAAGTGAACCATATATGATATAATAACAATGAATATGATTTTGTAATAAGTCAATGACATTATTTAAATCATTATACAGGAGGTTCAGATACATACGAAGCATACCAGACGTAAGGTAAGGGATAACTTTTCCAATCTCTTTTTTTATCCGAGATTGTTTATTCGTAAGTATTTACTGGGGTTATATTTATCATCCATTTCCATGATTTCTAAAAATGGTTTCATGTATGTTTAAAGTCATTTTTACCCATTTTTGACTTTTACTACATGGAATTTAAGGAATCTTTCTTTTGTTTACATTATGAGGTACTTTTTTGACTTTTCTGGAAAAAGTATGAGAAGAATGTTTTTTTAACTTATACGGGATGAACAGATTTTTACGGTTTCATAACACCTTATTTTCATGAAGCTTACTCTACAATATTTAATTGCTATTTTGAACAAAATCCTTTTCTTTTAAAATTTCATGGAATTTTGTGATAAGAAAATGATTTTGAAGAAGAAAGTATATTTTCCTCAAGAATTCATTTCAACTATTTTATCAAAACCATTTTCCATATAAGATGGAATTATTTTATTCCATGATGGCTTCCGATCCTCTTTCGAACACGCTACACGCGCCTCCTGATAATTTGAATCCTTCGACCGTTAGGCTCCCTCCGGCTTGGTCCTCGTGGACGGCGGCACTCTCTCTGGATTCTTTTGGCCCTGATCTTCGGTCGCTTCCTCCGAGTCTGTGTGATGTGGAGGAGCTCCCTCCGGCGTGTGCACTCGACGGCCGCCCGGACGCTCGAAGTTTAAAATCCTTTAAGGATGCTTTGTCAGGGCCAACGACTAAGCCCGTTCAACCTTGTCTGTTCTCTCTTCCAGCTATTCAACTGGCACCGCGCTGTTCAGATAGGGTCAGTGGTTGTCCGACGATTGATCTGTCGGAGCAGGAACTCTCTGAGGCATCGTCCTTCCATGATTTATCATTGGTTACTCGGTTCGGGCAATATAAGCCCCCTCTAGCCTTTTTCTGGAATTTCGTGGATTCTTGGGGGCTCTCCTAGCCTACGGCAGTCTCGGTGCTTTCTAACGCTGCTTTCTGCATCCATCGGAACAACATGGAGTAATTTTTGAGGGCTTGGTCCAGGAAAGAGAGGCGCTATAGTTATTGGTGTTTCTCTCTAACTCGCTGGTCGTGGGATGCACACTTTGGCAAGGAGTCGTGCAAGGTGGCAGTGTGGGTTCGGTTTTTTGGGCTTCCTTTTCCTCTTTAGAACCCTTCTATCTTGGAATCTGTTGGCAATGATTTGGGGGGATTTTTATGTGTGGATGATGATACTAGGTGTCTTCAAGCTGCGTCGTGCCCTTTTGCTTGTGTGGAATTGGATATTGCAGAGCCTCTCCCTCCCAAGGTGCTGATAAGAGCTGGCGCTGGGTTTTCGTGGTGGGAACGTCTTTGGTATCAGGCTCCTCCTCACATTTGCGTGGAATGTGGCCTTCAGGGACATTCCGTGGCTGCCTTTAGGAAATTCGGCTCTATACTCAAGTAGGGCACTATGTTGGATGCCTTTTGCTCTTCTATTCCTTCCCCACATGCTTCTGCTGTTATGCTGGTGGGTTCTGCGGCGGTTGAGGAGCGGGTTGCTCTGGGTTCAGTGGCGGTGTCCTCTGGTTCCAAGTTGGTGGGTGGTGATGTGCCCCCTTTCGCGGGCGGCCCTTCTCTTCTGAATCTGGTGGTCCAGGTGCTTGGCAATGTTTCTATTTCAGAGCGTTTCTCAAAATCCTTGGTTCCTGCCTCCTCCTTTGGCACCTCTACACTGAGTCTGTGGCTCCTGTTCCTGTCATGGTAGCTTCTGGCTCAGGTTCCTTCGCTTTTGATGAGCATGACTTTCCTTTGGATTTTACCCAGCCCCTTTCCTATCTTCTGACACCGTCGCTTTTGTGCGATTCCCATGATCTGTCTGCGGGTTCCTATAGCTCGTCTCAAGTCTTGGGGGTCAAGTTTTATTTGACCGCGTATTGACAGAGCTGCGCTCACCCAGGCGGCCACAGGAGAGGATGACCGTTTTCTCTCTCTTTTCAGAGGAGGTGTCCCTTAGACCAAAATCCCAATTGGTCCTCTCTTCCAATAGGTTCTCTGTGCTAGAGGAACCAAACTTTGCTGACAAGGTGTACTCCTCACCAGTTTCTAGGAAAGGCTTCATTTTGCAGGCGTGTTCTCCTGCTCCCGTGGGTGGGTATATCACCAGATCGAGGTCTCGGGCTTCTGTATCACCTGTTTCATTATCCAAGTCTGCTCCGCCTTGCTCGAAGGTACCCTACTCCTCTCTTTTTAAATGATATCTCTTATCATTTGGAATGAGAGGAACCTGGGGGCTCAAGTTAAGTGTGCTTTCATGTCTTTAGAATCTCATCGCCATCATGTCTCTGTCATTGCTATTCTGGAACCAAAACAAGATGTTTCTCGCATTTCTTCCTTCGCCAGAAATATGGGTTTCACCAAACAGCATGCATGTTGGTAGACGTAACAAGCATATATAGATCTTCTTCAAAGAAGGGGTTGTGGTGGATATCATGGAGGCTTCCTCGCAGTTTATGACTACCAAGATTGAGGTCAGGGGAATTTTTTTTCTTTTCTCCTTTTTTTATGCCGGCTGTGAGGCTTCCGAGCAAAGTATTCTTTGGCAACATCTTCATGCCTTCCAGCCTGGTAGTCATGCTTGGTTTGTTGGAGGTGACATCAACACTATTGTTGATGGATCAAAGAAAAGAGGAGGAATCAAGATCTCCAACAATTCAACATGGGATTTCAGGAACTTTCTAGCTACAATGGGACTTATTGATCTGGGATTTTCAGGAAGTAGGTTTACATGGTGTAACAACCATCGAGGCACCAGGAGGATTTCCTGTCGACTCGGTCGTTTCCTGGCCAACATTCAAGGATTGGATTCTTTTGCTCGGTCCTCTGTTATTCATCTTTCCAGATCATTGTCAGATCATGTTCCTCTGCTGGTGACTCTCAAGGAAGGGGATACGGTCTCTAGACACTTTTTCTATTCTTCTACTTGGCATCAGTGGGATGGATTCCTTCAACTCATTAGGAACTCATGGGAAAGCCCTGAATGAGGCATAGCCTGGGCTGGTCTCATGAATCGACTCCAGCATTTGAGGAAGGATATTCATGATTGGCTTCCCAATAACAGAAATTATGATAGCAGTATGGAAGATATCAAGAGAGAGATTGAGGATATTGAGAATGACCTTCTTGACTCTTGGGATGATGACCGTTTTCCTATGTTGGTTGTGAAGCAGAATATGTTTGCTGAAAAACTTCTAGCAGTTGAAAGGGAGTGTAGACAACGATCTCGAGCGTTGTGGATCAAAGAAGGAGACAAAAACACCGTTTATTTTCAGGCATGTATGAAGGAAACGAGGGTGAGTAGAATAATTAACCTCAAGATGGAAGACGATTACTTCAGTTCGGATTCTCAAGTGTTTGGGAAAAAGGCGTTGGAGTATTTTGAAGATCTTCTGGCTCAACCGAATGGTTTTAATAATGACATATTTAGTGCCCAAGCAGGATAGGAGGCTTTTCTGAACTGTATTCCAAGGCTGGTGGAGAATAGGGACAATGACATGTTTCTGGCGACGCCTGAGGAGGATGATGTGAAAAGCACAGTGTTTGGTATGAATAAGGAAAGCGCCCCTAGACCAGATGGTTTTCCAGGTGCCTTCTTTGTTGTTTACTGGGACATTGTTAAAAACAAAGTGGTGGAGGCTGTGAAATATTTCTTTAGATGTGGCCTGTTGGTTAGAGCTTCCTGTGCTTCTAAAGTGGTTCTCATCCCTAAAGTGAAAGATCCATCTGCTTTGAATCAGTTCAGACCTATATGTCTGTGTAACTTTGCTTATAAGATTTTATCCACTATTCTCAATAAAAGGATTTGTATTGTTATTCCAAGAATCATATCTGAGGAGCAACATGGCTTTGTGCAAGGAAGAAGTATTCATGGGGCCATTGGCATTGCCCAGGAAATGGTCGACGACTTGAATAAAAAGACAGTTGGTTCCAATATTCTGGTTAAGGTGGATTTGGATAAGGCCTATGATAAAATGGAGTGGCAATTTTTTATCAGGGTTATGAGGAAATTTTGATTCCAAGACTGGGTGTGTGACTTTTTATTTAGTTGCTATGCTTCTCCATGGATCACTATCTCTCTTATGGGAATGGCCTTTGGGTTCTTTAAATCATCTCGTGGTGTTAGGAAAGGTGATCCCTTGTCTCCTAATTTGTTCACCATGGCTCAAGAGGCACTCACAAGGAATATTCATCAAAGAATTATGGATGGGAATATCCTTCCTTTTCTTAATAGGTTTGGGAATGGCATGGTCTCTCATCTCATGTTTGCTGATGATATGTTATTCTTTATTAATGGCAGGGAAAAATAAATTTTTGGGTTCTCTAAGGCATTGTCTATCTTTGGAAAGTCGAGTGGACAAATAATTAACTCTTGAAAGAGTTGTGTCTTCATTTCTAATAAGTTCCCTGGAAGACGCATCTCTGCTATTCAAGACAAGTTGGGTATTCAATGCCGCCAACTGCCCATGGTGTATCTTGGCGCCCCCATCTCTAATGGAAGATTCAAAAAGGTTTTCTTTGATGAAATTATTAACCGGATCACATGGAGAGTTTAAAATTTTAAAAATCGGTTTCTCTCCTTTGGAGGTAGGATCACCTTGACAAATAGTGTTCTCACCTCTATTCTGATGCATGTGTTGTCCATTATTAGGCCTCCGAAGGGAACTCTCAAGACTCCGGAAAATATTATGACTGCCGTCCTTTGGGATGAAAATCAAGTTAGGCATTGCCATTGGGCCTCGTGGAAGCGACTATCTAGAACTATCGATGAAGGGGGTATTGGTCTTCGCGATGTGGAGGAGTCCATGCAATCTATGCAGGCAAGATTGGCTTGGCAGATTTTTTAAGGGAGATCCCTTTGGTCAAAGTTCATCACTGAAAGATATGGGAAGGATTGGAGGAGCTGGTCTTTGAATCCTAGGAGGTTATCAAGCCTTGCTCACTGCATGTTGAATCATTTGGAGGTAATGGAAGGAAGTGTTCGTTAGACCATTGGTTGTGGTGATGTAAACTTTTGGAACTCAAATTGTTTTGGAACAACTCTTCATTTTCCAGGCTGCCCAACTCCGACCATCTCATTTAAATAGGCATGTCTACACTTGGATTTCATTTATGTGATCCTGAACAGGGAACAAAGGGAGGTTTTTGACAGCATCATCTTAGTGGATAAGCTGAACCGGTGTAATTTTTTGGGACCCTCTTCCGGTAGATTCTCCAGTCATGATTTCAGGAACCTGAACCATGCCATCAGGGGTATGGATGTGTGGGATTCAAAGATCTAGTGCAAGGAGATCCCAGGGAAGATGAACTTTCTGGTTTGGCGCCTGAGGAATCATGCTATTTCAATGGATGAGAATGTGAAAAAAAGAGGCGCGAGTCTGGATTCCCAGTGCCAATGTTACAACAGGCCACAATAGGAAGCGTTAGAGCATCTTTTCTTCCACGGTGATTGGTCCAAAGACGTCTGGTCTTTCCTGAACATGGGTTCAATCTCCACGTCTCCTTTGGTCTCATGTAGGAGGTGGTTTCGAGCTGGTTCTAGGGGCCGGGGAAATTGGGGACAGAGGTTCAGATATACAGGATGGGTTTTTCATCTGCTTGTTGGGTTCTATGGGAAGCTAGGAACAAATCTAGGCACAAAGCCACGTTTTCCGGCTATTTTTTACTGGTACGGGTGAGGCTGCTTATGATGGAGTTGGGGGACCTTATTAAAAATGCACGGAAATCTGTGACTTTGAGAAGATTTATCCATGGTCTATGGTTGGGTTTGGTTTCCAGCCAACTCAACCAGGGCTGATGGGTGCAATGGGTCCCTCCTTGTACGGGGCTAAAATTTAATGTGGATGGTTCTTGCTTGAACGAAGAATTGAGAGGGGGCGGGCTGATTCATGACAACAAGGGTTCCATGCTTATGGGCTTTAGTTCCTACTTTGGTGTCGATAATTCCTTGGGTGTGGAAGCTAAAGCCTTGGTCATAGGTATTTACTTATATAGGAAATTCAATATCCACATCACTGATGTTGAGACGGATTCTGCTATGATGGTCAAATTTTATCAGGGAAATGGGGTCATCCCCTGGGAGCTGGTTTATTTGGTCCGTTATTGTAAAAAAATTTCCAACCATAATATTTCTGTCAAGCACACTTGGAGTGAAGGGAATTACGCGGCTGACTTGTTGGCTAGTAAGGGAACATAAGGAGAGAGACTGATTACCTACACTATATTGGTATCTATGCCCGATGATTGAAAACTCATTGTCAGAAATGACGCTCTTGGTCTCCATTACTTTCGCCCTCCTTGATGACTTCTGTTGTATGCTCTCGATTTTTGATTTTGAATAAAAATTTACTTTTCAGATGGCATTATTTCATATGTGTATGTTTCACGTATAATGTCTCTATGATTTACATGCTTTCACTTCTCTTATGATGAAATGATATCCATTTGTTTTATATGGATTATGTTATGATGGGATGATGTTTATGAAACCCATTTTATTCTTTGGGTTATGATGAATGATTTATGCTTATGTTGTGGAACATGTAAGAATGATTTCATTATGAGATTGGTGGGACCTATATCTCCCTCTAATGCATTGGGTAAAGATTTATATCTCATGAGATAGACATGGCTGGAATGATATGTTAATCTGGTTCACTAATACAGAAAAGGAACAAGGAGTGAACTCGATTCAGAAAGGGTCTTTGTCCACTAAGATGGTCTTTGAAGCAATGCATTGGCTACTATGGAAATCATATCATGTGTTTAATTGTTTCCACAATCGCATGTTTTATTCCCATGATATTTTATCATGATTAATGTTTCTTTATGATCTATGCCTTATGTACTTCCATGTTTTATGTCATTGCCCAAGATTTTGATGTTTAAACATTATGTTCATGTTTTTAAGTTCAAATGTATATGATTTGTTTTATTTTATCCATGGTTACCCTTACTGAGAATTTGATCTCACCCTTTACATGTTTTCTTTTCCCCTGGATTTAAATTAAGGTTTTAAGTAAGAAAACCAAAAGGGGAAGATCTTTATGGGAGATGTTGAAGATCTTTCACCACAATTAGAAGATTACGTTCCGAGTTTCCAAAGAAACTAAACTATTACGGTCATTGTGTGTCTGTTTTTTGTTATGTATTAAGTAGTCTGTAAAAGTAATGTAATGTCCATGTACGTCAAGTTTCGGGTCTCTACAGTTGGTATCAGAGAAAAGGTTTAGTTAACCTTTGGAAACTAGGATACAAAAACTTTAGTGAGATGCCTAGAGATATTTCTAAGGTATGTCTAGGGATGTCCCTAAGGTTATGTATAATTATAGGTTATAATATTATAATTACGGTAACGATCTTATAATTTAACCTAAGATGTTAGATATTGAAGGTACCCTCCCTTTATTATGTTGTTTTCCTAGAATATTTTTTGCCTCTCACACTATTCTTTTTGGGTTTTAGACGATGGTTGGAACACGAAGGAACTGTGTTGATCAATGTAATGGACAATGCAATGATTGTTTTCCTACACAAACCAATGTTATGGGATACAGAGTGCAAAATTGTATTGCTATACTTACGCAAGCTATGAATCATTCTAGACTTCCGAATGAGCAGAGATGGGAACCATATTCTATTGAGTCGTTTATAAGGCAACGTCCACCTTCTTCAATGGGTCTTCTGATCTACTTATTGCTGAACAATGGATCAGTACCATTGAAAAGATATTTTCCATACTTCTCTATTCAGTGAATGGTAAAGTCATTCTAGCTGTTTACCATTTAGAAGGTGAAGCAGACCAGTGGTGGACTCTAATTAAGAATACAAGTCCCCAAGATGAAATTGAATCCATGGAATGGGATGAGTTCAAGAACTTGTTTTTCAGTAAGTACTTCCCTCGTATTCTTCGAACAAAGATGGAAAAGGAGTTCCTTGAGATTAATAAAAAGGATGATGAATCTGTTGGTATATACGAAGAAAATTTTACAAGGCTTGTAAGGTATGCATCTGGATTTATCATCCAGCCTGAAAGTAATGTTTATCGATTCTTCAGTCGCTTAAAACCAAGTCTTTGAAGGGCATTATCTATAAGAGACTTAAGTATCTATGAAGAAATTGTGTGATGTTCTATCAAGGTAGAAAAAGAAGTTGGTGTTACATATCCATCTCATGGTTTGGACAAGAAACTAAATATGGAGTTCAAGAAAAAATCTCAGAACAATGGTGAAAAGAAGATGAATGTTTCTTTATGCTCAAAGTGTGGAAAGAAGCATGGTGGAGATTGTCTTAATGGGACTAGAAAATTTTTTACGTGTGGAAAAGAAGGTCATCAAGAATTTGAATGTCGAAGTAATGGAAAAACTGCTGCTAATGATGTGAATAAAGAAACGACTACAGAGAACGCACCACCAACACTTCAATGCTTCAAGTGCAAGGAAATGGGGCATTATGCTAATTGATGCCCTAATCCAAGGGTTAATGATGATCAACATGAGCAACCACTTAAGGAAAAGGAAGAAGGGAAGTCGCATGCGATCACTATTGGAGATGATGAATATGACAATGATGTGGTGGAATGATTAAGTGTTTATGTAATGGGATTCCAAAATAATGTTGTATATAGTATCGTGGAATATTGGAATATTTATGTACTGGTCTATTGTGGTTTTCAATAATTTTATGGTATGGGTAACCATGAAAAGTTATTCAGATATTTTTGAAATGTAGATGATATGTGCATAATGAAGGGATAAGGAGATAATGAGATGTTTGATAGTATTCATGAGATCATGATTGATATAAGAACTAAGTGATATCTTGGTTTGAGTATATAGAATTTTTTGGATTTTGGTATGTGGAAAGAGTTATCTTTTGATATCACTCATGTTTTCACTAAGGTTCTATGGTAATTCATGTTTCAAGAGAATACATGATTAAGGTATTCACATGTTTGGAATGTGACCAACAAGATATATCATATGATAAATCATGGTATTCACATGCTCGGTAGATGACATTTCAAGTAATCGTTATCTTTATACTATGAGATTGGACAGAAGTATTTTTGATAATCCTAAATATTGGAATAGATTAAGTTAGATATCAGATAGTATTGTTTAAGGATACAACTTTTGTTATGTTATGATAGTATAGTTTTAGAAAAAGGACAACATGCCGGACAGGTGACAACCCGTTGCGTCAGACAAGGCTGTGAGAATCGAACCCACAACCGATGTGCAACTGGCCTTTATTTCATACCACTGGCCTACAAGAAGTCCCTGGTTAGTAAAAACTAGTTTTATTTTATTAAGCGCAATGATAGATGAATTATAAGTCCATTTTTGGAACCATATATGATTAATCTCTCCATAATATGTACTTATAAAGTTTTCTTATATTTTGTTTGAGACAGAAGGAATGACCCATCTTTCTATCACATGATCTGCTAACACTTCTATAATGACAAATTCAACTTCATTTCTTTAAGAGATGAAGTGGAAATTGTTCAAGGCATGAACAAAGGTGAGATTGTATCGAAATAAAGTAAGTATTTATTCTAATTATTCAAATTTAGGGAAATGATCTTGAAAACCAAAAATGTTGTCCTAGTTTTCTCATATACAATGAATCAGATGGTACCTTAGATCATCACAAATTTATGGATTTGTGATTGTTGGCTTTTTCATAGCCATGTTCTCTACCACTCTCTATCATAACATGATGTATATATTTCTCTTCCATATCCATATTTTCACCTATGTTCTTCTATGTGGAAACCCAATGATTAGTTAATTTGGGTAACCATTACGTTTCATACTTTAGTTTTTAAAGTTAAGTTTTTGTATTCCATTTTACGATATGGGTTTCAATTAAAGAAACATTCAAGTAGAAAACCATTTATAACCCCCGACGAATTTCGAGGGAGAAATTCATTTTAAGGGGGGTAGAATGTAACAAACTGAGATTTTATGAGAATTATTATTTTGAATTTCTTTGATATCTTTTTTTGTATGCTACACCAAGATTAACTTGCGCTATACGCAACACCATATTAGCTTGTAGTATATGCAACACTATTCTTGGATCGTGTTACACACAATTTCAAGTTTGTTTGATAGTAGTTATTCTACGCAACATTGAGTGTATATATATATATATATTCAATGTATAAATGAAATATGGTTAGATTTTGTTATAGGAAACAAAAAAGGAATCTTGCACTACACGCAACCCCAACTTGGCTTTCTTTACACGCAATCACGACCTTCAATGATAGCGTGTGTTATACGCATTACCGAGTTTCACAAAACAATGATATATTACTAATATTATATAAACTATCCATTTTGAATATTAATACCCATGTTTTGAAATTATTTTTCAAAATGGGCTTCATTTTTGGATTTGGAATATCGAAATTAGCCTAGGGTGAATTTTTGGAATTTTTCTGAAAACCTTCAATTTTTGATGAATAGTGATAACCCTAGGTTAATATTTAAAAACAGACTTTTTATTTATATAATTATTTATTTTGTTTAAATTTATTTTAGGTCAAAATTGATACATAATACCTATATAAGTTCAATGTAATTCATTGGTGTCATTTTGTAATAATTTTAGATATATAAAAATTTTATAAAACTTTTATTGAACTTTGCACCGTCTTTTACCCACCTACTAGGAGAACTTGGAAATTCACATAAAACTGAATTTTACCGCTTCTGTGAGTGGAATTTCAAAAATATGAGAGATACGGTTAATATCAAGGACTAAAATGTGGTTCAATGAGATGAAATTTTTTTTTGGTGAATAATAACATTTTACTTTTATTTACCACGGTTAATAGTAAATAGGGTAATTAAGGGTAAAATTGATATTATTATTACCTTAACACATGTCCTAATTCTATTGGATAAGTTTAATTCAACCAAAAAAAACATTGGGAATAAAATATGACCATTTTGGTCCACTTGGATTAGATTATGACATCTATTATTAATTTATTTAAAGAAGGGTTAAAATAGTTAAAATCAAAGTTTAATAAGTAAATAATTTTTAATATAGAGTTATACATAAGATAAATTCTACTATAAATATTCATTAGAAATCTAAAATGATTTCTTACATAATTTTATTTTATTTATAATTTTTATACATTAAATAATCTAATTTAGTTATGACACAATGATGATGTAGTAATTATCTTATTAATGAAATATTAACATAATTGATGTTGTAAATACCCAAATAAATTTAATTTGAGACTTTTTATGAATTAAAATAAATTTCTAGGTTAATATGACATGTTA
This sequence comes from Viscum album, assembly GCA_963277665.1. Taxonomy (NCBI): domain Eukaryota; kingdom Viridiplantae; phylum Streptophyta; class Magnoliopsida; order Santalales; family Viscaceae; genus Viscum; species Viscum album. Next base: position 423,892,918 of record OY728158.1, on the reverse strand, counting down.
GTATTTATTTACGTAACTTGTTTCTAACTAATCATGCAGTTATGATTTTAACAAAAATGAATTACCAAATAGTGTCAAAATTGACATAATATAGTTTTTAAAAACAATATTATATTATTAATTGTTATTATATTCTTAAAAATCTAAGGTTCTAACAATATACTTATATAATGGTATTTTTATCATTAATGGACCACTTGGGGGTCTCTTGGATGTGTATGGTATGTTTATTAATTATATAATATAAAAATACAAAGTGACATGGTAAATGTCAATCAAATTAACTAAGAGTTAAAACTAAAAAATAAGGTCAATATAATGACAAAAACCTGTCTAAAATCTATTTGTTGAGAGGATTTCGACCCTTCCCCACCCTATATTATAAATAAAATAATTTGGATCTATTAAAAACAGAATATGACTTAATTATAAAATAATATTTTATGTTTTTCCAAAGGTGCCCCTCTCCTCCCTTATAAAAAGGGCACCCATTCCCTCTTATCTTCAGACCATTTTGAGCCTTTAATCTCGGCCAAAACCTGCCCATTTATCTTATACAATTTCCTATAAACATTCTGGAGGTTCTGGTCTTCTCAAAAGAACAACTCCACTTCCTTAAGAGGAAGCTCAAAGGTGGTGCGTCGAAGAAGAGGTAATCTCTTCTTCCGATTCTCTCAAGTTTCTTTCTTCTTCTACTTCTTCTTATTTATTTCTCTCATTATAAATTAATAACATTATTATTACTTATATACTTATATGTTATTATAAATATGAAAAAACCTTATTTCACCTTCTATCCGTCCTACGAAAAACAAAATCACTGTGCGTGCGTACGTACGGAATACCGTCTCCACGCCGTGGTGTAATCTATTTTCGACCACCGCATTACTTGGATGGGTATAATGGTGTAAATAAATAACTATATATGATTATTTTAAATTGAAATTTATTTCAAAATATTATACATACACTTCAATACAATTCCACTATTATGGGAATGATATCATCGCTCGTGCGTACGTACGGACTACCGTCTCCACAACGTGATGAGATTCATTCTCCATGTTAACCATTCATGAATGATTATAAAGTATATATAATGAATAATAATGAAATATATGAAATAATAATGATACTGGATTGATATATATATATATATATATATATATATATGTATTTCATCTACTTAATTATATTCAATTCAATAAGGAAACGAAAACAGCGTTCATGCGTACGTACGACCTACCGTCTCAATGAACGGTGTATTTCATTCCATTTATCGATCTATCATATATATATATATGTATATTATGAATATATATTATATATAAATCATGTTTTACATTATGTAATTATGTAAATCAGTATATAAATAATAATATCAAGAACAAGAAGTTGAAACATGTACGATAAATGAAACGATTTTACCCAAAATGCTGCTTTAACATGGAATTTACAAAAGAACGGGTAATATAAAGTCATAAGTGAACCATATATGATATCATAACAATGAATATTATTCTGTAATAAGTCAATGAAATTATTTAATTCATTATACAGGAGGTTTGGATACATACGAAGCATATCAGACGTAAGGTAAGGGATAACTTTTTCAATCTCTTTTTTTTTATCCGAGATTGTTTATTCGTAAGTATTTACTAGGGTTATATTTATCATCCATTTCCCTATTTTCTAAAAATGGTTTCATATATGTTTAAAGTCCTTTTTACCCATTTTTTACTTTTACTACATGTAATGTAAGGAATCTTTCTTTTGTTTACGTTACGAGGAACTTTTTTGACTTTTCCGGCAAAAGAACGAGAAGAATGTTTTTTAACTTATACGGCATGAACAGATTTTTACGGTTTCATAACACATTATTTTCATGAAGCTTACTCTACAAGATTTAAGGACTATTTTCAACAAAATCCTTTTCTTTTTAAATTACATGGAATTTTGTGAAAATAAAATGATTTTGAAGAAAAACGGATATTTTCCACAATAATTCATTTCACATGTTTTATCAAAACCATTTTCCATATAAGATGGAGTTCCTTCATATGTGTATGTTTCAAGTATAACGTCTCTATGATTTACATGGTTTCACTTCTCTTATGATGAAATTATATCCATTTGTTTTATATGGATTATGTTATAATGGGATGATGTTTATGAAACCCATTTTATTCTTTGGGTTATGATGAATGATTTATGTTTATGTTGTGGCACATGTAAGAAAGATTTCATAATTAGATGGGTGGGACCTATATATCCCTCCAATGCATTGGGTAAAGATTTATATATCTTGAGGTATACATGGATGGAATGGTAAGTTAATCTGGTTCAGTAATACAGGACTGGAACGAGGAGTGAACTCGATTTAGAAATGGACTTTGTCCACTAAGATGGTCTTGGCAGCAACGCCTTGGATACTATGGAAATCATATCATGTGCTTAATGGTTGCCACAATCACATGTTTTATTCCCATGCGATTTTATCATCATTAATGTTTCTTTATGATCTATGCCTTATGTACTACCATGTTTTATGTCATTGCCCAAGATTTTGATGTTTAAACATTATGTTCATGTTTTTAAGTTCAAATGTATATGATTTGTTTTATTTTATCCATGATTACCCTTACTAAGAATTTGAGCTCACCCTTTATATGTTTTTTTTCCCCAGGAGTTAAAGAAATGTTTTAGGTAAGAAAACCAAAAGGGGAAGATCTTTATGGGAGATGTTGAAGATATTTCACCATGATTAGAAGATTAAGTTTCGAGTTTCCAAAGATAGTAAACTATTACAGTCCTTGTGTGTCTTTTTTTGTTATGTATTAAGTATTCCACAAAAGTAATGTAATGTCCATGTACATCAAGATTTAGGTATCTACAGTTTTGGAACTCAGTTACTACTCAGCAATACCTTTCATCCATAAACGAATGGGAATATAGAGTGTACTATCAAGATATTAGAGAATATGTTGCATGGGTGAATCATTGACTTTGGTAGATTGTGGACATGAAACGTTCCCTTGGTTAGTTTTCTTCTAATAACAGTTATCACTCATCAATCGGCATGGCCCCGTTTGATTCTTTTTATGGGTTACCATGTCACTCTCTATTGTGTGGGTTGATAATTAAAGAGTTAGAAGTTCATATACCTGATGTGGTGAAGAGAATAATAGATAAGGATCTTCTTGTTTAGGATAAGATTAAAGTATTACAAGATCGATGAAAGTCTTATTCAAATGTTAGGAGGAGGCCCTTGGAGTTTGAGATTGGGGACCACCTATTCTTGAATTTTTCCCCTTGACGTGGGTAGTGGAAGTTTGGTAAGGGTATTTAAAGATTGTAAGTAGGATCGATATCATTTATAGTGGGGGGGGGTGGGGGTATGGGTGGGGATGAATTAGTGGTACCATTAAATTTTTATAAAAATGTTTCTTAAGTAATTTAGAATTATTTCTTAACCTCTAAAAATTGTTAGGGTTATTATCCACTTAATTATAAATCTCAACTTAACCATTTGTATGAATCAAATATAATTATGGAGTAGAACACAATATTTACCAGGTTCTAAAAACATACCTACTCATTTCCATGTTGGATTGTCCAAACAACATGGATTAATGTACTATTTTTCTTTCTTGAATACAAAGGATAAAGAAACAAAAACTTCTTCAGCCTAATATGAATTTTCTACTATAGTTGTTCATACCCCCAACTACAATTTTTCATATCCACTTTACCAAATCTTGTTATACACCATAGAAAACAATAATTTTCAATAACTGTAAAGAACCCACAACTACTAGATTCACCTTCTTCTTTTTTAATCCACTATAGAAAGTTATTCACTTCCTCTACCTGTAATCTGAATAAAATATTGCCTCTGTATAATCATTAATAACTTCAATAATTCTCTAAATAACTTTTTGGTATTGAAAATTATTCGATAATCATTATCCAAAAAACTTACATAGAAAAATTAAGTCTAATCTACATTTGTATTTTAACATATATATGATGGCCTCCATCTGATTAGCTTCCATTTGATTCTATTTATACCCTTCCTTATTTAATTGAGTGTCTCACAATCAACAACTCTCATATTTTTAATATGATGGAACTCTATATGATATAACACATTCTGATAGATGTCTCTTTGATAGGCTCGCTCTAATGGACTCGCTCCGATGAAACGTATTCTTATGGAACTTACTCCAATGGGGATATGATCAGATTGGACTTCAAAATGATGGATCTTCCTTAAAATCATCTCGAAACAAGACTCAAGTTGTGATCAAAATACTTGTCAAAAAAATTATCATATCTTCAGCTTTCCAAACACATGAACAATCTGAAGTACAATGTAATTTTCTCTCAATTTATAGGCATCTCATAATAGAAAAGAAAGGAAAACCAATTATTCTTCCCACTAAATGAAATTCATAAATCTATGAATTTCATCTCTTCTCAATAGTTCTAGCGCCTCATCAAATCTTATTTAATTTTCTCAAAAACATCATATTTATTTAAATTTATAAATAATTCTTCTATTCTATTAGTTGAGTCTAATAATTATTTGCTTTGTGACTCTAATTGATGTTTTTACCTTAGCCTCATCCTGATGAACTTTTCTTAGAGAAAATGCATCTGATGTAATTTATTATGAAAAGATAGTCTGATGTTATATATTTTGAAAATATAGTATTATGTACATTCTCATGAAAATCTAGTTTGATGGATCGATATTTTAATAACCTATCAACTTCAAACACTGCATTATTTTCTCATGAACCAATAATGAAATAAAATCAAATTTTTCTCATTTTATACTGATTAATAAAAAAAATCAAATGATTTCTTTTTTTGATTCTTCTATTTAATTTAAAATGGATGACTACATTGTTTCAAAATCTTTTGTCTTCTATAACATTCAAACACTCTAGAGATGCTAAAACATTTCCCACATTTTCAATATCTTTCTCATTAGGATATTAGCCTTCATAAATTTTCTCAGAACAATTGAGTACTCCCATCTGTCAATTCATAGGTAATTGAATTAGTTTCATAAACACTAATCAATACAATATTATATTCCTAATTTTTATCAGTTTCAAACAATATCTAATGAATCAATTCTTGCTTCTTTTCTGATGGATTTATATCTATGTCATAATAATGAATCAAAATCAATAACTATTTTGATTCATCGATCCCAATCAATTTAATAAAATTTGTCTACCTCCAATAGAACTCTTCATTTAATGCCTTAATAATATGAAAAATTTCTAAAATGAATTAGTTCTAGAATCACCAATGTCTGATCGGTGGAATACCATGTCTTATGGACCAGTGTTGGTATTGAATAATTTTATCCCTAATATAATGAAATAATTATTACTCTGATTGATCAGTTCATCTGATGGACCATTCCATGGATCAGTTATTCAAAACCTTTGCAAATCCCTTAATTTTAGCATGTCCAAACACTAAACCTTTACATTTTTTCAAAATGATTATTCTCAAATCGATGATGGTCACATTGATTATTCTCACACTAATGAACATTGATCAGAACCTATCTTGTAAAATCTATCTCTTATGTCATGAATTCATTATAATTTTTTAACCATTGAATGACTAAAAAAGTGTCATTAGATTTAAATTGTAAGTACTAATACTTCCCAACATTTTAGTCTCACTCATTATCTTCTGAGACTGATTATTCTAGAGACCGATTCCTAGAATATTCTAAATTTCCATATAATTTTCATTCTAATGGAATGGATCTGATAACTTATGCCAATAAACTGCATCTGATCAACAATACTATAAAAAGCTCATCTTGCATCCATATTTCTAGTAAATTCTCATCATGTAAGTTGCTTACTCACTTAACTCACATTCTTCAACATATTTCACATATTTATCTATTAAAAAAAATAAAACCAAAACACAACTTGGTCCTAATAATCTCTCACTTTGTGTTTGTTGATAATACCCATTAAAAAAATCATTTCAAACAACTTTTTCTTATCCCCTTACATGTATTCTCCCAAAACATGTCTCCTAATCCTATAATATATTCCACCTATTGAAAATAAAATTGAATGGGGCCACACCTAAGTATTTTTCCAACTAAAAAACTTCTTGAGGAGAACATTAATATCACATGATTTTCTAAATAAAGATCCTTTAACTAAAAAAATCTAAGTCTATGTGGATCATCCCAGTGTACAAAACAAGAGTGTATAACCAAGGAAATCAATTTTTTATATAACACAACTTTTCATGTAATAAATTTCTCATGAACTTCTCAGCATTCTCATGTCTATGAAAATCTGTGAAAATTTGTTAATATAAAAATCACCCGCACCCATCTCACCAAAAATATCATAAAGTTCAGGTGTTTAAACAAATTTTTTGAAAAATTCATATTTTATAACCTCAATACAATATATTTAATGAAAATTAAGAGACTCAGACATCATCTTCCTAACATAAAATCCTCAATTCCCATTAAGATAGTAAAAATAAAAAAAATATATTTTTTGATTAAGGAGGAACCTCAATTTTTATTAGAAAAAACATTTTGACTAAGAGTCATCTCTCAATATTGATGTTTTCTTTTTATTATTGTATTTTTCATTTGATGTGTTTTATTCCTTCCATTTATCCTTATCATATTTTGTAATAAGTTTCTTCTCATCAGTAGAATATTTATATGAAGATGTCAACTCCTCTTCAACATTATTAACCTTTTTGTTATAATTATTTTGTTGAAACTTACTCAAAACTTCCTCTTGTTACATCAATATGGTCAAATAAATTTTATTAAAATGCCCATTTTTTACATCTCTTGTATATTTTCTGAATTTTCAAATTACATCCTATTGATATATTGTTATCAACATTGCTCTCATATGAAGAAATTTTTTTATTCCACTTTTTTCAACTGATTTTTGTTATTCTTCTATCTTTATATCAATTTAAACTTATTCTGTTCAAACAACTAATCCATATTTCTATTTAGAATCAACATGTTTATTTCCCCCAAATTTATTAAATTATTCATATTTCTCAATCTTCTCATTTTTACTTGTTGGTAATTCAAAATTCATCACATTCTAAGTTTCCTTTTTCAGTTCCAATAATTTATTAGAAACTTTTAGTTTTTTTCTCACCATATATCCACTATGATTCATGGTAGAGAAATTTTTTACCAACATGAAAATCCTCTTTGATTGAAAAATCCACAACACCAACAATGACAACTGAATATTGATTTTTTAGACTGAGAGTATAATTGATCAGAACATTGTTATTGTTTTTTCTACATAAATCATAAAACACCTTCCTATGGGAGATACATCCTGATGAATTCGTCTATTTATTAGTGAAATATTTTTTTTCACAAACCTGATTATATGATATTTTATTTTCACCATCTTTTTATGTTTCAACCTTTACCTAAAATGATTTAGTGAGGTCTTCTCTCATATTTCTTAATGAACTTTGTGTTGTTAAAAAATGATTTTTTTTCTGATAACTTTTATTCTTTATCATTGAACCTATTTTTCAGAACATATGTCATCTTTTCCGAGTCATCTATCCTAAAACTGTTCATCTTACATTCTTTAAGAACTGTAGGTTCTATCATGTTGATATTCTCATTCACAATTAATTGTTCATAAAAAAAATTCATTTTTCTTTCAAGAACACCAATATTCATTATCCAAGATATAACAAAGCTTATATTTTTATTCTGTTTCTTTCATCTAATCATCATTCATAAAGGTTATATCTTTAATATATTTATGAAACTCTCTTATTTCATTATTGTGTTGAGTATTCTGATCAAGTTATATTCCAAATTATCTTTGAGAATCCCTTCCATTTATATTAAGTCATCACAATCCTAAAAACTACTTGAAGAGTTAATTCCATTTATAACTACAATAATGAAGTTAACTTTATGATTTGATTCATCATTGGATGAAACATCATCCTTATTTAATATTCTTATATAAATTTTTTTCTTCCTATCATAAGTATATATTTCCTTTTTTTACTCTTTTTTTGATAATGCTTATCATATTCTTCATACTCATAATATTTTATTTTATTTTTTGGAAACTTTTATGTAATATGTTTTTCCCTCCACAATTTTAACATTTGAGATTATTAATTTCCCATTTATCCTTATTTTATTTCATAAAAGGAGGGATATAATTATGTTGAAATATTTTCTTTATTCCTTTTCCTCTAAATCACTAGATTTTTATTCAAATTATTTATATTTGTTTTTCCCATTTAGTAAATCATTGAACAAAATTTCACTATCAATAATTTTCTTGGAATAATGGGATTATATTATTTTATATGCCAAAAGAATATTCAAAATTTCATCGAGAGATAAATCTTCAGGGTCTTCTAAAGTTTCAACTTTTTATCAAATCTATCTATAAATTTTCTCCTAATTTTCTTAACAATTGTATAATCTTCCATATCCTCACTAAAACTGTAGGATCGAAATAACGATGTAGATGCTCAATATACAAGAAGGGGGGGGGGGGGTGAATTGTACACTTAAAAAATTTATTTGGAACCTTTAAAGTTTGTTACATATAACTATGTTTTCCATAGACAAGGAAAGTTCTAAGTTTAAAAAATATAGTCTAAGAAGATTCACAACACCTCTAAAACCAAATGGAGAATTGGAACTAAGGTTTACAATATGAGATTCTACCTTAAAGCGTATAGAATCTAAACTTATCAGAGTACAATTGTATGGAAATATAAAAAGTTTATACTTTCCTTATAATACAATATGCAGCGAAAATAAACAAGTAGTAAAACTACAAGTAACAAGATACAAGTCTTTTAACCCAAAGAGAAGGGTATCCAACAACCTTGGATAAAGGTCCCTTGATTTATACTTTCAAGTAAGTCTGTCTTACCCACACCAGGGTAATCCCTTGATACAAAGATCGGATTCTCTATCTTGCTATCCCCACAAGACCTCCACTTCAAGGTAGTTGGAACCTCTGTCTTCCTCAGCAAGGAAACCCTCAAACTTCAAGGTAGTCAGCACCTCTGTCTTCCTGTACCTGAAATTCCTCAAATGTAATCACCAACATTAGAAGCCTCACAAAGAAATATGAACGAGAGGTTTAGTACGCACAAGGCATGAAAAGATTCTCTCTCTAGAAATCACCTTAACATTGTGTGGTCTCTAGATCGATCAACTCCCCTCTAGAGCTCTTTAAAATGAGCTCCTATTTATATGCAAATTTCCAACGGTCGGCTCCCTCCTCCAACATTCATATTTTCCATGAAATTCAGAGGGACCTGTATACGTGTAACTCAACCAACGGTTAATTAGAACCAGAATGAACGACATCGTTTAATAATAAATCATGTATAACTGAATGAACGCCATCATTTTGAAATGGACCATATGTAAGTAAATACCATACAAAAGTTCGGAGTGTAAGCAAATTAAATGTTTAGAGTGTAACCAAAATGAATTTCAGAGTCTATGTTAAGAAATGTTCAGATTCTGTTTTATAGGAATTCGGAGTCTGGTTTCACCAGAGATCAGAATATGAACATGCCGAGTTCGGAGTCGAACTGCTTAAGAGTTCGGAGTCGAACTGCTTAAGAGTTTGGAGTCGAACTGCTTAAGAGTTCGGAGTCAAACTTCATAAGAGTTTGGAGTCGAACTGCTTAAGAGTTCGGAGTCGAACTGTTTAAGAGTTCAGAGTCGAAATTCATAAGAGTTCGGAGTCAAAATTCATAAGAGTTCGGAGTCGAACTTCATAAGAGTTCGGAGTCAAGCTTCTTAAGAGTTCGGAGTCGACTATTTTAGAGTTCGGAGTCGAACTTCATAAGAGTTCAGAGTCGAACTTCATAAGAGTTCGGAGTCGAACTGCTTAAGAGTTCAGAGTTGAACTGTTTAAGAGTTCAGAATTCGGATTGGAACTGCATTACAGTTCACATCCAGAATTCGGATCCTAAAAACAGAATTCTCCAAATCATTACATTATATGGATCCGGGATTTTGGGTATGAATCCGTCTTTTGTGCTTAAGAAAAAATGACTATGTATAATAAAATCTAGGTTAGGGTAGATTTCCTTAAAGAAGTAAATTTTCCTTATGGAGGTAACATTTATATTTCCTTAAGTATAAGGTGTTTGTGATTTTCAAAACAAGAAGGAATGGAAAAGTCCTAAGGAAAACCTTATTGACTCAAAAATCTCCCCCTTTTTTGAATTCACAAACATCCTTACGAAAAAGAAAATAAGGACTTTGAAAAAATTCATTAGATTTTGAAATTAAACACTTATCTCCCTTTTTTCATGGATGAAAGTGAATACAACTAACTCCCCCTTAGCCATTGAAACACTAAGGATTGTATTCTGAATTTTTGGAGTGAAGTTTTCATTATTGTAAGAATAAAGAACTTCGTAGTGGGAAACTTCCCCTTACTTTAAGAATATTTCTCTTAGGAATTTTCCTTTCTCCTCCTTAGGAGTAGTTATTTTTCCTTCTCCCCATTTGTGATTTTCAGAAATAATTGAAGGGAATGGAAAACAAAATATGGTACCTGAAACATTATTATATGACAGGATATAACCAACCAAATAATCATTTCATTATAGTTGGAAAATTTTACAAAGAAAGACAATTACAAAAAAAGATCAGAGTAGGTTCATTTGTCTTCCATTTCCTTCGGAATGAGCTTCTTTAACAAGGTTTTGAGTTTCTTCAGGTCTCTTTGGTATTCCTCACGCTGCCTCTCCAAGGCTTTTACCTTTTATTAGTCGACTTTTAAAGCTTCTTCCTGATCCTCCAAGGCTTCTTTCTACAACATTATTATCTCATATTTCTTTTCCATCTTCTGCTGAAACTCAATCCGGAAATATCTTTCAGTTTTCCAATTCTGAGACACTGAGTTATGCTTCCCATTCAGGTCTCTGGCCTATTGATTCCAAGAATTTTGCTCTTGGGTCAGCTTTTCATAAATCTTGTTAACCTTTTTATCCTCTATTTAAAAAGAATTTTGAACTTATGCCTGAAAACTCTCAAACTAAACTAAGTCTTCATCAACTCTCTTAGAACACTTGGTTACCTTACTGCAGGACTTTCTATACACATCATAATTGATAAGAAAACTTTTCTGTTCATCTTCCATATTCACAAACCAATCCATGACCCTGGATAAAGAATCTGATTTCTGATTCATAGTTTGTTGCAGCATCTGAAATATGGAATCTATTGTTGGAAGAATCGGAATTGTGTCCACCAACTTCCTCAGAGACTGAACCATAAAATCATTCCCATGAGATGATGATTCCGAATAAAAAAATTTTCTTGGAGACTAATCTTCTTCAGCTAGCACCAACTTTCTCCTAGAGGTGCCAAAAACCTTTTTCTTTCTGATGACATCTTTTATAGATGTCTCCATGAGAGTTTGCTTCCCCTTATTAGCTCTCGGAATAGGTTCCTTATTAAGGGATACTTCCTCAGATTTAGATACTTGAATGATCTGGTCTTTATATGGTTTTTTTCATGTCCTTCCTCAAGAAAATTCCTTTCATAAGATTCTTCCTCATCATACAAGACATTCTCTTCTTCTTCTTCTTTCTCTTGATTCCAAGCTTCCTCATCCCCTTTTCCTGGAGTAACTAACTTTGCAGATTCAGCCTTATCTTTGTAGTCCTGTACTTGCTTGATCAGGGTATCCAAATCTTCACTGTCCTCCTCCTCCTCTTCTTCTTCTTCCTCAACTTATTCAGCAACTTCTTTCTCATCTTATTCAACAATTTCTCTACCTTTGTATCTATCCGAAGAGACATAGTTCTTGGCTGGAGTTTCTAGTAAAGAAGGTTCAGGACCAAAAGTTTCCGGAACGGGAAGCATTCCGGAAGCCAACTCTGTATCTTTCAGAAAAGATTGCACCACTTCAGCTACTGACATCTTCCTTTTCATTTTATTCTCCTTCGATTGTTTCTCTAGCTCCTCCATAGATTTTTCTTTTAAGGCCTTAGCCTCTACAGGGTCCAATCCGAATTGAGGATCCCCTTCCATCCTCATTTCATTATCTTCCCTCCACTTGGCTGCCACTTCATCCATATATGTTTTCTGCTTCTTCGGCTTGGGGGGAGTAGATTGAGTTTCCTTAGCCTGAGGAATTTCTTCATCAGCAATGACTTCCTTAACCTTTCTCTTCTTCCTTTACTTTTTGGATGGTTTCGGAGAGTGTGTTTCTTTTTTAGCTACTTCAAACTCTTCCACAGATAGAGGGTAAAATTCTCTGGATTCACTGGAAAAACCCATCTTCATCCACTTGAAAGTATCATCACTGACTAGCTTGAGTTTTCAATTTCGGATCTTTGATTTGTAGGCAACCTTGAATGATTATAAGCACTGAACTATCAGCTTAGTTATTAAGGCATGAAACATGATAATCTGAGCTCTCAAATTTCCTTCTTTGATATTCTTGATCGTAACCAAGACATGCCTCATCAGATTTATCTTTCTTAGATTTACCAAAAACTCTATGACATATATATCACTTTTCTTCAAATTATCTTTATCACCTCTTCTTGGAACCAGAAATCCTTGCACCCAAAGATGAAGATTTCTATTGTTCGGAGTGAGACGAGTAATCTTGATAGTTGAATCATCCTTAAGCCCAAGACACTTTAGTGCCTTCTCCTTGTTGAAACTTCCTTTCACATCGGAAGGTTTGTGTGAGCAGAATTCATCTTCCCCTTCATATGACAAACCGACCAAGATTGCGGCCTTGGTGTAGGAAATCTTATAAGTCTTCCCATAAGACTTGAAAGAAAAACACTCTCTGTCATCTTCCATTAGGATGGAAACAGACTTGTAGAACTCGGTCAGGAAATCAGTATTAATCGGATCCTATTTATCTGACTTTTCTATGCACACATCTTCCCATCCATTCAACTTTATATTCTTGGAAATAAGGGAATCATGCTGATATAAATCTGGATGAACTAACCTTTCCCTAAAGACTAACCACTTAGAGACTGGTTTCGCAGTCGACATATCTTGAGATGTTGCTTCAACAGACATTCGGAGTGAACAAATCTGAAAGATTTGGATCGACTTTGCAAAGTTTGGAACCTGACTTAAGAAGAGCAGCCGGGCTTCGAGATGCAAAAGCTTGAAAAACCAATGTGGGACGAGTCTCGGGGTCCCCTTTATATAGGCAATGGACATGACCGTTGGTCTTCCAAAAGCCATATAACGATTGAAAAAGCTTTTATCTAATATGAAGGTTGAGAAAAATCCAGCAAGAAAAACTTGACTCCGATCTTTTGAGGGTTTTAAAGACAACATTCTGATTTGAAGAAAACTAGAATCCGATCTTTTAAAAACTTAGGAAAATACCAGCAAGAAAAATATGATTATGAAACTATAAGTAAGGAAATCACAACTCTTGGATTGGCTAGAAAAATTGTTCTTAATTGATAAAATTCTTCTTGTAGAAAAAAAATTTAAAAAAAATTTCATTACGAAAGTTCCAGTACGAAAATCTCGTTACGAAAACTCCAGTCCGAAAATCTCAATTCCGGAAGTTCCAGTACGGGAAAAAACTCCATTCCAGAAGTTCTTATTATGAGAATTTCAATCCTGAAAATTTCAATTCTGGAAATTCCCATTCCGGAAACTTTAGTTTCATAAATTTCCATTCTGAAAACTTGAGTTCCAAAAGGTTTGAAAAACTGACTATGAAAATTTTTAGTTATACTAATTTTGAAAAATAGATTCCGAAAAATTTTAGTTACACTATCATTCAAATGTACTCCCCCTATGAGAAGGAGTTTATTACTATTAATAGAATTGTTCAACAAGAAGTTAATGAAGAATGATTACCTTACAGTTATCATCCCTAACTTTTGTTTAATGTATTCAAATCTATCGGAGTGTAACGATTTAGTGAAAATATCAGCAAGTTGATCTTGTGTTCTGATAAACTGAAGAATGATATCTACTTTAAGTGTGTGATCCCTAAGAAAGTGATACTTAATGTCTATGTGTTTTGCATGAGATTGATGTTTAGGGTTCTTACATAGGTCTCTAAAACTTTTGAAATAAGAAAAAGCTTCAGACTTCATTGCTATAAAATAGACCCAAGTAAATCTGGTGTAATCATCAACTAGAACAAACACATAGTATTTGCCTCCAATACTTCCAGTTTGTGTTGGACCAAAAATATCCATGTGCACTAACTGTAATACAACAGTCGTTGAGACTTCACCAATTTATTTAAAACAAGATTCATGTTTCTTTACATATTGACAAGGATCAATAACTTTAGAAGAATCAAATCTAAGCTCCGGTAGATCCTTAACTAGTTTCTTCTTAGAGAGTTTACATAAGTTTCTAAAGTTACAGTGACCTAATATTCTATGCCATAACCATAAATGATCTTCCATTTCACTTAGGCAAGGTAAATCTTGACTCCTGAGGTATTCTAAGTTCAAAGTGTAAACATTCTCTTGCCTATTGGCTGAGAGAATAAATTCTTCCTTGGAATTGTTTACTAAGCACTTATCATTCCTAAAATTCACAAGGTACCCTTCATCACATTACTGACTTATGATAATGAGGTTGTTCTTAAGACCATTAACAAATAAAACATTTGAAATCAAAGTTTTACCTAGAATAACAATATTACCAATACCAACAATTTCTCCCTGTGCATTTTCTCTGAAAGATACCATTCGTCCTTTCGTTTTGATAATCTTTTCAAAATAGCTTTTGTTACCAGTCATGTGCCGAGAACATCTACTATACATGTACCATGTATTGTTGCTGGAACTTCCTTTATCTTCCTGAAAACAAGAAAACAATTAGACTTTCGAAATCCAAATTTTCTTGGTTCTGAGATTTCCAGACAACAAAATTTTTGGAACCCACACTTTCTTAGAAAAACAGGCTTCATGAAAACATAGAGATTTGGTTTTATTTAAAGAAAAATGCTTCGCCTAGTGACCACCACATTGACACTTGGTACAAAATGGATCACTTTGTGGAACAAAGTAGTTGTCACTAAAAGTTGGGTTTTCATGGGTATAACCAAATCCAGATTTGTTTCTTAAAGGTCGTATTCGAGAATACATTTTATCAAAATTTTCCTTACCATGGGTAAAGTTTGATAAAAAATTCTCTAAGGAAAAAATTTTGGGCTTGAGTTTTTAACCAAGTTTTTATCTTCAAAATCATTGGAGTTAGAAATAGAGCTAGGCTCAAAGATACTTTTTTTTCAGAATTACTTTTTCTAACTCTTTAGAATGTTTGTTCCTTTCAGAACATATTTCCTCAAGATTTTTTGAAATATTTACAAAATCAGAATTTTTCCTATCAAGATCTTTAGAAATATCTGATATTTCATTTGTAAGAATAAAATTCCTAGAGTTTTCCTTATCAAGTTTTTTATTGAGTTTAGAATTATCAATTTCAAGAAGTTCAGCAAACTAAGAATCTTCTTCATAGGTAGGTGAAGTATTTTCTTCATCAGAAGAGGAGTCTTCATCTGAAGAGTTATAATACTTATTATCATTAGAACTTAAAGAAACATTGTTCAATGATTCAGAATTTCATACCTTAGCCATAAAGAAATGATTGTCAATGGGTAATCTGGCTATAAAACCAAGATTATTCTGTCCTGAAGATTCCTAATCATAAGATTCATCTGAAGAGTCACCACCACTAACACTCCAGGTGTTATTTTCTTTCATAACTTTCTTATCTTTGGTTTTGTAATACTTCTTTCTATTCTTCACAGAATGCCTTTCTTTCCTTTATTTCCTTTTGAGAAAAGGGAAATTTGGTCTAATATGTCCAGCTCTCTTCCATTTATAACAAGTAACTTCTCCATCTTTCCTATCTTTCCTTTCTTTTTTCTTATACTTAGATTATAAATTTCTCTGGCCAGCTATCTTGTTCATTATTTGAGCAAGATTTGATAACTCATTTTATGAGACTTCACTTTCATTAGAATCTGATTGAATAACCACCTTCTTAGACTTGGATCTGGTTACTCTCTCAGGATTCTTAGTTTTCATATGATTTGATGTTGTTGTAAAAGCAACAGTACCATTCCCATTCTTCTTTTTGATGTTGTCATTATCTATCTTTATTGTTGTTTCATGT
The DNA here is from genome assembly GCA_963277665.1 of Viscum album. Lineage (NCBI taxonomy): Eukaryota > Viridiplantae > Streptophyta > Magnoliopsida > Santalales > Viscaceae > Viscum > Viscum album. The sequence goes on along the minus strand of OY728158.1, from coordinate 423,876,714 downwards.
TGGAGAAGAGTTCCAAATATCTCATCAAGAGAAATTTGAGTGACCTTCCTGTTCTCATCTATAGCTATTCTCTTTGATTCCCACTCATTAGGTATAATATCAATTATCTTATCCACAAGGGCTTCATCATCTAACCCTTTTTCTCCCATATACTGTAAGTTGTTGACTATAGTCATAAAACTCTTTTGAACTTTACAGATTGATTCTCTATACGGAAGATTTAATCCATGGTATTCATCTCTAAGCATAGCTCCCCTAGTTTCAATCACTTTAGAAGTACCAAAGTGTGTAACTTCTAACATCTTCCAGATACAATTAGCTGCTTTACAAGAAAAAATTTGGCTATATATATTTATATTCATTGAACATAGTAAAGTATTGCGTACCTTATAATTGAGTTTATACTCTTGCTTTTCCTGGTTAGTGAAAGTTCTAACTTCCTTATTAGGAATTTTATAATCACCAGTAAGCATAACGAAGTTATCCACTCCAGTATTGATAAAAATATCTTCATTCGATCTCTCCAGTACTCATAGTCATTACCATCAAATATTGGTGGTCTTGTAGGATTTAGATTGTCAATAGAACCAACAATGACTCCTGCCATTCTTAAAAAAAACTTGGCAACAGAACTTGTTAGTAGAAAAAGTTCGTTACCACAAAGTTCGGAATGAAAAAGTTCGGAATGACAAGGTTTGGAATGATATAGTTCGGAACGACAAAGTTCAGAATGAAAAAGTTTAGAATGATAATGTTTGGAATGACAATGTTCAGAATGATAAAGTAAACTTTCTATGTAAAGAGGAAGAATAAAGAACAAAATGAGCAAGAAAAAAATATACGTGAGTACGAGTATTTCTGAGACCACCTCTGATACCAATTGTAGGATCGAAATAACGATGTAGATGATCAATATAGAAGAGGGGGGGGGGTGAATTTTACACTTTAAAAATTCCTTTGGATCCATTAAAGTTGGATACAGATAACTATGTTTTCCATAGACAAGGAAAGTTCTAAGTTTAAAAAAGTTAAACTAAGCAGATTCACAACACCTCTAACACCAATTGGAGAATTGGAACTAAGGTTTACAATATGAGACTCTACCTTAAATGGTATAGAATCTAAACTTATCAGAGTACAAGTGTAAGTAAATATAAGAAGGTTATACTTTCCTTACAATACAATATACAACAGAAACAAACAAATAGTAAAACTACATGTAATAAGATATAAGTCTATTAACCCAAACAGAAGGGTATCCAACAACCTTGGATAAAGGTCCCTTGATTTATATTTTCAAGAAATTCTGTCTTACCCACACCAGGGTAAGACCTCAATACGACGATCAGATTCTCTGTCTTGCTATCCTCGCATGCCCTCAACTTCAAGGTAGTTGGAACCTCTATCTTCCTTAGCAAGGAAGCCCTCGAACTTCAAGGTAGTCAGCACCTCTGTCTTCCTATCCCCGGAAGTCCTCGAATGTAATCACCAACATTCAAAGTCACAAAAGGCAATATGAATGAGCGGTTCAGTACGTACAAGTCATGAAAAGATTCTATCTCTAGAAATCACCTTAACAACGTGTGGTCTCTAGATCGATCAACTTCCCTCTAGAGCCCTTTCAAATGAGCTCATATTTATAGGAAAATTTCCAATGGTCAGCTCCCTCCACCAACGGTCATATTTTACATAAAATTCGGAGGGACCTATACACGTGTAACTCAACCAAAGGTTAATTAGAACCAGAATGAACGACATCGTTTAATAATAAATCATGAATAACTGAATGCACGACATCATTTTGAAATGGAGGATATGTAAGTAAAAACCATACAAAAGTTCGGAGTGTAAGAAAATTAAAAGTTCAGAGTGTAACCAAATGAATTTTAGAGTCTATGTTAAGAAAAGTTCAGATTATATTTTATAGGAATTCGGAGTCTGGTTTCACCAGAGATCGGAATCTGAACTTGCAGAGTTCATATTCCAACTACTTAAGAGTTTGGAGTCGAACTGCTTAAGAGTTCGAAGTCGAACTGCTTAAGTGTTTGGAGTCAAACTTCATAAGAGTTCGGAGTCGAACTACTTAAGAGTTCGGAGTCAAACTGTTTAAGAGTTCGGAGTCGAACTTCATAAGAGTTCGTAGTCGAACTTTATAAGAGTTCGGAGTCGAAATTCATAAGAGTTCGGAGTCGAACTGCTTAAGAGTTCGGAGTCAAACTGTTTAAGAGTTTAGAGTCAAACTTCATAAGAGTTATGAGTTGAACATCATAAGAGTTTGGAGTCAAACTGATTAAGAGTTTGGAGTCAAATTGTTTAAGAGTTCAGAATTCGGATGGGAACTGCATTACCGTTCACATCCAGAATTCGGATCCTAAAAACAGAATGCTCCAAATCTTTACATTATATGGCTCCGAGATTTTGGGTATGAATTCGTTTTATGTACTTAAGAAAAAAATGGCTATTTATAATAAAATCTAGGTTAGGGTAGATTTTCTTAAAGAAGTAAATTGTCCTTATGGAGGTAATATTTATATTTCCTTAAGTATAAGGTGTTTGTGATTTTCAAAACAAGAAGTAATGGAAAAGTCATAAGGAAAACCTTATTGACTCAACGAAAACTACTAATGGTACTCACAATCTCATTTACTCTTTTAATTAAACCTTGAATACTTTAATCATTATCTATTTTTATATCCTCAAATACACTTCTCTAGATTTATTAATCGATTTCTTTAACATTCTCTTTTCTTTCATAACTACTTCTCATATTACCCCACATCTTATTGGATGCTGGAAGCCCCATAATATTTTCATAAAAATTATCAGTAAGGGAAATCAAAAAATCATTTTGATCTTTTCCATTATATTTTAAACTCCTCTTATCAGTAGATAAAAAAAATAATTGATGTGAGGAAATACCATTATTATTGCATCTATAACTTTAAGTCCATGTTATAAAAGATAGGGTAACATCCTATACTTCAACTATGATTATTTTTTATATAAAAAATAAAAAATCCCCTATTATTCACTGAATTTAAATTCTTTATTATCAGATATCGATCTTCTATAGATAACCTCACCTCTGATACAAATTGAAGTTCCGAAATATGATTGAGTCCACTAAGGGGGGGGGGGGTGAATCAGTGGTTCCTTTTTCTTTTTATTATAATATTTTATAAGTACTTTATAAAAATTTCTTGACCCCTAAATTGTTTTAGTTACAATCTACTCATTTATAATTCTCTACCTCACATTTCATTGGAAAACAAATATAATTATGGAGAAGCATGTGATATTTATAAGATTTGGTAGAAATCACTAGTCATTTCCATGTTAGATAGTACCACCAACATTGAGTCCTTTACTATCATTCTCTCTGGAATATAAAGGCGTAAGAAATAAAAAATTTAAAAAACCAATAGAATAATTTCTACTATAGTTGGTTATACCCCAAACTATCCTATTCATATTCACATTCCTAAATCGGGATTATACAAACCATAAAAAATATGTTTCAGTAACTAGAAAGAACCCATAGTTAAATGTTTTACCTTCTACTTTTCTAATAAATGTCATAAAGTTTATTAATTCCTCTATATGTAAGGTAAATAAAAATTTACCACTATATAATCTTTAATAAATTCAACAATTATTTGAGGAAACTTTTGGTAATGAAACTTCTTCTGTAATCTATCTCTAGAAAACTTACTAAGTAAAAGTCAGTCCCAACTACTTCAGTCCGGTAACCTCTGTCTGACAGTCTCTGTTCAATTGGATTCCGACCAATTCTAAATATAATCTTTCTACATTAATTATGTAGAAAATTAATTTTCAAAACAAATCTTCTTTTTTCCAAAGGAACTCTATCTGACGAACCTCACTCTGATGGATATCGATCTGATGGGCTCACTCTGATGAAATTTCTCCAATGAAACTTCATCTGATAGAAGTTTATATTATGGGGATGCAATCGAATTTGATCTCACCCATATGGGTCTTACATAACAATATCATGAAATTAAACTTAGGATGGGATATCAAAAACTATCACACCTAATTTCAAAGATTTATCTTTCCGACCATGAAAATAGTTGAAAGTACGAATGTATTGTGAACTCTATTTATAAGCATCTAAGAATAGAAGAAAAAAACCAATTATTATTCCCACTCAAAAAAATAAAAAAAAATTTATTTTTATTTTTCATTCAAGTATAATGTATGACTATTTTAACTATTCTGAATAGTCTAGGAGCCTTCTCGAATCTTATAAAAAATTTATACTGCTTCAAATTTACAAACAATTCTTTAGTCTAATAAATTTAGTACAATCATTCTTTTTTTGTGACTACAATTCATGTTTCAACCTTAGTGTCAGTCTAAAGTATTTTTCTTATAGAAACTAAATCTAATAGAATTCATTATGAAAAGTGAGTCTGATGGACTTTCTTATGAAAACTTATTCTGATAGAAATTATTATAAAAAACTATTCTAATGAATCAATATTTTCTTAACTTATCATCTTCAAACTATGAATTCTTTTCTATTAACCCAAAAATAAAATAAAATCAATTTTTTTCTCTTTTCCTACAAAATAATATAAAAAATCAAACCATTTATTTCTCTAATGCTTTATGTCAATTGAAAATGGTTGATTACATTGTTGCAACATCTTTAGTCTTCTATCACCTTTAACCTCTCCAGAGCAGCTCGAACATTTCTCATATTTTTAATTGATTCCTCATTATGATATCACTATTCATAAATTTTCTCAGATTTATTTAATGATCTAGATTAATAAAATGAAATACCCTTTATTTATTCTTAGGCAAATGATTATGTGTTAGGAACTCTGATCAATTCGTTGTTCTGTACCTAATGTTTTATCGATGTCAGAAATCATTTGATTAATTAGTTCCTACTTACTATATGATGGATCGACATCTATGTCATACCAATGGATCGACATCATGATCTAAATTTATTCATTTATCCTAATAAACATACCAACTATGGTCTACCTCCAATAAATCTATGCATTCAATTCCTTAATAATACAAACAATTTATATAATGAATTGGTGTCAGAATCCCCTCTGTTAGATCTGTTCCATACAGTGTCTTCTAGAATGGTGTTGTACTGCCTACTTTTTTCTATTTTATCTAAAACTAATGATTGATTTTATTTATTAGTTTATATGATGGACCATCTGATGGATCGATCAATCAATACCTTTTAAAAACCTATTATTTTTGCAAGTCCAAACACCCAAACTTCATATATTTTAAGACTAATGATTCCCACACTTATTATGATCAAATTTATGAACTATGATCAGAACCACTCTTCCAAAATTTCCCACTTGTATCATAACTTCTTCCTGATTTTTGAACCATTTAACAATCAAGAAAACATCATTAGATTTAACATGGAAGTACTAATACTTTTCAAGTTTTGGTTATCACTTAGAAACTTTTGGGATCAATTATTCTTGACAATGATTCCCAACAGTTTCTAAAATTACATATATTCTTTATTCCAATGGAATAGATCAGATAACTCATGCTGATAGAATATGTCTTATTAGAAGCTTTGTAAAAAACCCTTATTCCATACATATTTTTAGAAACTTCTCATCAAATATATTTTTACTCACTTTAATCACTCTATTCAAAATATTCCACATATTGATATATTTAAAATCAAATCCAACTAAAAAAACATGGTCCTAATATGAGTAAGATTTATCTTATGTTTTTGGGCCCTTTGAGGTGTTTTGGAGAGTTAGAAAGGTGGTGTATTGGTTGGAGTTTCCTCAAAAATTGGATAGGATCCATGACTTCTGACATATATCTCAGCTCCATCAGTATCTTCATGATGACTCCCATAGAATTTACTAGGTATAGTTTGATATTGAGGATGATGTGACACTCATGGAGTGTCTAGTAGAGATCCAAGATTGACATGAGAATGTGCTGCATGGATGAACCATTACTTTGGATAACATGATATGGAATAATGGTGTCATAGAGAAGCGTACTTAAGAGAAAGAGGAGCATATGTGTGACCAGTACAAGGAGTTTTTTTGAGTGTTCTCTATTTTTTTTTGTTTTTTCTAGAAACTATGATGTCTGAATCTTGTTTTTTTGATTTATTTTATGTTTTATTGATGTGTGATGCTTTAGAAAGTTTCAACATATGAAAATGGGTGGAATTTATTCCTAATTAAGACACATTATACTATAATCTGATTAAATCCAAACAGGTGAGTCATTTTCACCCAGAACTGATAGTATTTTAACATGGGGGATGAAATTACCCGATTCTTATATTTAGGGCGGTGTAGTTTGTTGGTTATATCAGTTGTTGGTTTGGTATGTGTGGAGGTTGAGATGATTTTACAATGGTTGGGTGGGAGTGTTCCTGTTTGAAAAGAGGAAGTTTTTGGCTAGTATTAGATGTTGTGGTGTTGTTCCTCGTGTGAGGTGGTGGAGTGGTTTTGTGCTAATGTAGTTTCATGGAATTCTTGTGGGTGTTTTATTTGGTGAGTTTTGCTGGTGGAAGCATTTGCGATATGATGATATCCTTGAGAGGTATCTCACATGGTGGTCATTCAAAACCATTTTTTCTGGTTTGGTTTTGATTCTCACAGATGACAATCATTTTAGAGGTATATTATGTAACTGAACATTCCTACATAACCCATTAATTTTCTTGTTTTTCTAGTTTTAGTTTTTGGGGATGATTTGGAGGAATCCTTCAAGGGTTTGGTGGGCCTGGAGCTACTTGAGTGCTGCATCAGGTGGTTCACATTTTTAATTGATGTTTCAAATCTTAGGTAACTAGATGAATTAAGAAATTATATGTGAGATAAATTGGAATCCATGAAATTAATTCACATCATTACATGAATTCATGACGTGTATTAAATTGAAGTTGAGGTGACTAAATGTTCAGTGAAAACCAAAAAATCAGGAAATTCACATTGTGAAGGAATAAATGTTGTGAAGTCCTTGAGATCTAGTTTTTAAATCCTTTTTTATAAATTTTTTATTTTTTTGGCCACCCTTTATTCCTATCATTTTGTTAGAGCCCTAGGTGATTTTTAGGGATCCTCCATCCCTTCTTCCCTCACCTTGATTCGTTGGTTTCAGTGGATGCATGTTGGTGATTAGTGGTAATATGTTATCTTCTTCTTGTTTTTTTCTTCAATTATTCTCCTAAGGATCCACTATAGTGGATAAATTTTGGTTTAAGGTGTGATTTAGGCCATGTTTTGATGGTCATTGGGTGTATTATAGGCTGATCCATTGGGTTTGCATTATTTTTTGGTTTGCAGGAACTTCTTCCTCCACCTTGTGGTGCGCGGTGAGATCACAAAGATCTTTTGAGGTGGGGTTTACATCATTTCTCATCATATGTATCATGTGGGAGGGGTTTTATTTTTTTATCTACAGGGGATGGTTTTTTAAATATTATTTAATGATAAATAATCGACTAATTGAAATTGAAGGTGGAAGGGGAATGTTTCACATAATTTTTATAGCTTTGATATTATTTTGATATGGTGGATTTTACTAGTTAAGCACACCACTAAAAATTGTGGCATGTAGGGGATTTTTTTTACAAGTTTAATATGTGTTGTGGATCCTTTGTGTTTTTATTATGATATCACCCTAAAATAAAAATTGGAAAACCACTTAATTGTTTCTAATAAAATGGTTTTCCCTAGATTATTTATTGTGTGATAATGCCCCTAAAATAATGTAGTGGAATTGATAAAAGCCGCATGCTAAATCTATAAAATGTTTTTTGATGTGTGGTAATGTAGTTGGGTGGAGATGTGGTGGTCTATTATTTTGTGTCATGGGGTGACAATGTGATGGTTTTTGGGTGTTATTATGGCACAGAAGTGGAAATGGAAAGTGAATTTTGATGTTGGACAGTTATTGGTGTGGTTGATGTGCTGGGATTGTTGCCCATGTAATAATTTATTTTATTTATAATGATCAAAATGGTTTTGGTTTTGTTTGGTTAAAGGGATTTAAGTGGTAAATTAACTAATTAATAATGGGATGTGTAGTTAAATGTGGTTGTTGATAAATACTTAATGTGTAATTTTCCAACCAGGATCTACAAATCACTGAGGGGTAGGGGATGAATCAGGGAAATATTTGTCTTTTAAGTTTTCGTTATTTTAAAATAACATTGTCCTTTTATTAAAGAGTTATTTCCTTTCTAAAAAAACACACATTCATAAGAACACAATACATTACATGGTTCACTATTCAATAAGAGTAGATATACCCTTGGTATGGTTTGGAAATGATCTAATACCCCACAATCCACAAGAATAAATACATTTTGTGTGGAAATCAATGAGTAAGATATACCATTACACTCATGTAGCACTATGTTCAATAAATAAATTCATGTGAGAATACTAGAACAAATTGATATAAGATAATTTTTTTTAACAAACATGTTATCGTTTTTCTTTAAGAACGTTCAAAAAAATATATGTTCTTTAAAAACAGTTCTTCACTCTATTACCCAGAAACAAGCAAGAACTTATTCTAGACTTGGTAATGATACTCAGTCCAATTCCCATGTCCAATTTCTCAATACAATGAAATTTCTCTTTTAGAATACCATTGATACAATTATAACCACTTCTTTCTGAGTCCAGAAAACCCAATTCAATTCTTAGTCTGATAATCCTGCCCGATGATCCATCTAGATATGATGATCATCTGAATATGATGATGTATCTTATCCTTTTTTATCCAAAACAATTCCTTAGGTAAGACCAATATGGAATCTTCTTCTCTCTAAGAAATTCTTTATCTCTTTACCTTCTCTGTACTTTTTATGAATAGTAATTTTTCAAAAAGTATAAATTACTTTCGCCTTGTATATGTGAGACAAATAAGGTTTATGCAAGAATCAAATATTTTTTTCTGATAAACCAAATTGATCAAAATCTTGATTTCCCTTCAATTTTATATAGATTTATGAATTCTTCAATGCTTCTTAACTCTTCTCGAATCTTCTCAAATATTCTTAAAACTTCCATTCACTTTATTCTTCTTGAAAAACTACATTTCAATTCCAATTTCAATTTTCCATTATGGTTTCTTCATTATGATGGAAGCAATTGGTCACTTCGATTTTATTTCACCACTTCTAAAAAAATAACTAATGACATCTCATTACGTTTATCAACAATAATTGATAGAATTATATACCCATTATGAATTCTATATTCTGATGATGACAATAAATTTTATAATAATTTTCTCATGTACTAAACATGAAAAATGTAAAACATATGTCTTCCCATGCTTCTCAATACAAACTTATGAAAAAAACATATTCTTCTTCAAACTCTTCAAGTTTCCTGTACCCTTTTGACAACACATCCAAATATCTCGAAGCAATATTCTCCTTCTTCTTTTCTTCAGACCGATGATCCTGAATCAGACGAAGTTATCAGTGTCAGGTTATATCTGATTATCGGTCTTGTCTTCACTCTAATGAATTAGTGTCTCCTTAATTCTGATGGCACTTGACCCAAATGTTAAACATATCATAGAAACACTAAATAATTATATTTATTTGCACTTGATACAAAAAAAAAAGCAATTCAACTAATAATTAATCTTGATTGAAATGGTTGACTACATTATAGATCAGTCTCTGACTTTATTTTCATATCGACCCCCAATAACTTCTTTTTTCCTTTTCATTGGTCCCAACAACTCTCTATAAAAAAATTCTTTCAATGATGATTATGATTACATACATAATTCGATATACTAGTATCATCAACTTATTTTTTTCTGAATATGAAAATTATCAAATTATTTCTCTAAAGATTTAAATATTTTTTCTTTTGGTCTAATTAAAAAACACCTTAGGTTTCTATAACTATGATGAAGAAAACCTTCCAATCCCTTAAAAAATCTGATTCTGATGATCTTACACAAATGATTTGAGGCCAAAAATATTCAGCTTCCCAAAACTAACTTCTTCAACAAACTTCAGCTTGTATCATGACTTCCTTAATAACTATGAATACATTGAGGATTAGCTTCAACATCTTTTGACTTATAATATAACGTATTGTAACTTCCCATCATTCTAGAAGATTCTCCCTTTCCTTTCAACTTTGAATATGATTGGTAGCACTCCCCCTATCCTTCATCAAGATATGATTAAATGTTTTGAAACATACTCATGATTTGTGAGAAATACAAAATATTAAAGCTTCATTATATTTATATTAGATCCATGAAGTATCTTATTCCCATTATTATTGTGATCTTCCTTACTTTCCAGATCTAATTTGATACTGATAACAATTTTCTCTTAGACAAAACCTTCCCAATAAGATGTAATTTATTAATAATTGTGAGTCCATATACATGAATATGATGGTGAATACTATTACCCTATTTTAGAAAGTGAGGTGATTTATTTTCTTCTTAAACATCCTTGAAAACAAAAAGACAACTCTTGAATATGATCATCTTCCTTATGATCTTGGTCTTAATAATATCACCCTTCATATTTTGCTAGAAACTAAGGTTTATAAATCAATGAACTTTGTAACCTCTAGCTATGGATTATTTATCAATAACTATAATCTTACATGAGATAAATTATTGTAGGAACATGAATTATTGATAGAAAAACAAAGTTATCCAAAAATAGTGATTATAAGAACCTCCTCATCTTTTCTTTACATATTTCTTCACTATATCACTTACCTTCTTAACAATAGTTTCCCATAAGCACTCCAGAAAAATAGTGAAAAAAGTTAACACATTGAAAATACTAAAATCATGGATTACCCACAAATCTCCATTTTTACATGATTCCTTAAAATGTTTTGCACAAAACAATAAATAGATTTATGAAACATTTTCTACCCTTACAACACTATCCAAAGACATGATGATAGAGGGGAAAAAATCACAGACCTCCAACTTGATTATAAAGAGTTTGGAAGCCCATGTTCAACCTTAATTTAAAAAATTCTTACTTTAGTAAAGGATTTTGGACAATTTCCACAACTTGTTCCAATGTAGGAATATATTCCAACATAAACTAATTCTTCTTAACATGCTATTTGATGAAATGATATTTGATATCAATATTTTTTAAATGAGAATGTTGCAAAAGATTCCTAGTCCAATTGATTTCACTTTCATTATCAAACCTAATTGTAAGGGAAAGTTCACTTCAACAAGTAAGTATTCTAACTGAGTCTTCATAAACATATGTAGAATAAAGGCTTGAGTGGATGCAAGATACTCAGCTTCATCTATATTAGGTGTTACTAAATTTTGTTTCTTTGAATACCAACTAATAAAACTATTCCAAAAAATAAAGACTCCACCAAATGTGGATCTTCTGTCATCAACATTTCCTACCCAAATAACATCTTAATACCAAAACAAGTCAATACTTTTTAAGCTATCATACCTGATTCCAAATTTTTTTATTCCATTTATATACATGGGAATTGTTTTTTCATCATGTAAATTTTATTTTTAGGAGCACTATAAAATATTTTACATAAGGTAAAAACATAAATTATGTCAGGTCTTGAGATAGTCAAATACAATAAAGTTACAATCATATTTCAAAACTCTTTCTAATCAACTTCCATGCCTTATCCATATTTACCCAAACTGGTTCCCATTGAAATTGGTGTGGAAACTCGTTTGGAGTTTTCCATGATGACCTTCATGATAAGTTCCATAGCATATTTTCCTTGAGAAAGAAAAATGTGTTTCTTCTTCTATAATATTTTTATCCTAAGTAAGTATTTCATTTCTCCTAGTAGGGAAATCTCAAACAACCTTTTCATCTCTTCAAAAAAACATTCACAAGATTTTTCATCATTCTTATCAAAGATAATGTCATCAATATAAACAATTATGATGAAGGAAAAATAATGAATTTCCTTAATGTAAGTATTTCTATCAACTCTACCTTTATTAAAATTCATCTTCCTCATGAAATTATACAATTTTTAATACCATGCTCCAAGAGCGTGTTTTATCCCATAAACATATTTCTTTAGTTTATACACATAAAATTAATCATTCCCAAAAAAACAAAGACACTAGGTTACTCAAATATAAACTTCCTCATAAAGATCACCATTAAAAAATGGTAACATTGCATCCATTTGAAAATTTTTGTAAGTTTATTGTGCAGTAATAAAAATAAATATTCTAATTGTTTTTAATATTTCCACCAAAGAAAAAGTCTCATAAAAATAAATATATTTACTTTTTGAGTATCCTTTTCACACTAATCTACCCTTGTTCTTTATAAATTTACCTTATTCGTTCATCTTGTTATGGAAAGCCCATTTTGTACAAATAAAATTTTTGTTATCCAAATTTAGTATTAGTTCCCAAGAATCATTCTTTGTATCTGATAAAACTCTTAATTCATAGCCTAAACCCATTTTGGATGCTCAAAATATTTATTGAAATCATTAGACATGACTTTTAAAGACAAATAAGTAAGCGTAATTTAACGTCCCAGTTCCGGAAGCCACCCAGAGGCACCCCATACCCGGTTGGTCACATGGCCTCAAGCGCATTTCCCCAAATGCCAGAGGCTACCGACTAGAAGCGAGGGCCTTGGGTGTGATAGTGGGGAAACTATGCCCTCGTTGGCAGAGTAAAAAATAGAAGAGAAAAACAATAAATAATAGCAGAAACAGTAAACAAACCATACACAAGTGAAAAATGAAAAACTAAATATGATAAACAACAGGAGAAAATATATATATAATGCGTGATACATATGTCTATGAAAGTATCCAAAAAAGTCACAATTCTGTAAATACAAACATTACTAGAAACTAGTATAAAATAAAGATAAACCGCTCCTCAGAATTGCAAGCCTAATCTTGGTCCCATGCTCTCCAACTCCACAACAAGTCAAGTAACTGAAGTCGAAGGGCACTTTACCTTGTCTATACCTTCAACAATATAGTCTGTTGGGGCCCAAAATCATGACACAAACAAGGTGTGAGACTAAATCCCAGTAGGCAACTACCCAAGGATCTGTTCCGAACAGTCATTGAATATATGGTAGGTAAAAGTATAGAAAACAATAAACAGGAACATGCTGAACAATAAACAAACCACAGTTCCAAAGTCAAGAAACAGTTAACAAGAAGCATAGTACAACTGGTAACCCTCTAGGAAGTACTCACTGTCATCCCCTCCAGTCATATCTAACAAGTACCAACAACCCTCTCGGAAGTGCACTTAGCCTATCCCATCTGGTTTGGTCATACGAAATTATAAAGACTCTTTGATGAGGCACACATAGTCAACTCCCCTTATAGTCTAGGGTAGTCAGGAACTCTTTAAGGAAGCTCGCACAGTCAATTCCCCTTATACCCCACAGTCAAGGACTCTATGAGGAAGCACGCTCGGTCAACTACCCTTATAGCCCATGTCATTCATAGAATCTCTAAGGAAGATCACATAGTCAATCCCTCCTATGGCCTATGGTAATCAAGTGATTCAAACAAACATAACAGAGACTCTCTGAGGAAGCTCACATGGTCTAACCTTGTATAGTCTAAAATAGTCAAGGAATCTCTGAGGAAGCTCTCACTGTCTATCCCCTTATATCCCAAAGTAATCCTAGGCTCTCTGAGGATGCTCACTCGGTCAATCCCCTTATATCCTAAATCTTATAGACTCTCTGAGGAAGCTCACTCGGTCTATCCCATTATAGTCTACTATTATCCAAAGACTCTCTGTGGATGGTCACTCGATCTATCCCCTTTTAGTATATAGCACGAGGTTCTCACAGCCCCAGGTAGGTAAATGCATACTAATGCTATAAGGCCACAGTAACCCTACATAACTACTTGGCTAACCAATATACAACATCTCAATCATGTCATAAAACAACACTCCATCCTATGATCACAAGGCATGGAAAATAGGTAAACGACCAATCGACTAAACAGGACCAAACAGTCATAAACAGAACAAGGATTGAGAAGAACATCCAAATTATAACAATCAACCCAAAACATGTCCAATTTACCTCTACACAGGCATACAATCATGTCTGGAAAACAACAGGGGTAATATGGTAGACACACAATACCCCGTTCAAGGGTATTTGAGAAATTTGCACATAATACTCAAAGACTTCGAATGAAAAGGCACAAACCACTTACCTCGAGGTTAGGAGATCAATATACTTGAACCACGAGGTTTGAATCTCCTTAGAATGTCCTATATCTATGAAAACTCACAAAATGTTCAACCCATAATAACTTGAAAAGGAGGAGGAATTGGAGAATGATTATCTAAAGAAGGAAGATCATACAACTATGGTTCCAACGTAATCGACAATAGTCAATTTGGAGAACAGACAGAGGCTCGGGGGTTCGGAGAAGATATGCGACCGTTTAGTTTCTCCCGGTCAAAGGAGACCTAGAAGAAAACACATTTGGTGATTAGACGTGAGGCCGATGTGTTTAATGTAAAAAAAGAATGTACACGACATGTAATTTTAGAGTACACAACGTGTACTTGCCTTTTCCATACTCTGCTTTAGGTGGCCTCCATGTCACCCCTACATGGTCGTGTGTGTGTCCAGGACACATCCAGCACACGAATTCATGGGGCAACGAGGTACACGACATGTACTCATAAAGTACACGGTGTGTAGTTCAAATATTTCCAGAAACTCCTCTTTACTCAAAAACTCTAGAAAAAAGAAAAACATACCTGAAAATAAGATCTTTGTTCTTACAAACTTCCCCCCTTAAAGAAATTCATCCTCAAATTTCCCTAATGCGGTGTAGAAGAAGAATCCATGAACAGTTCCAGCCACTTTGCTCGTACATCAGCCTCCCTCTCCCAAGTCTCATTATACACTGACCCGTACTGCCATAGAACCCATACCAGAGGAACAGGTAGGCCACGAGGAACCCTTGTTCTGCGATCGACAATCTAGATAGGATTCTCCTCGAAAGATGCATCCACCTCAAACTCGACTTCCTCAGGATGGAAAGGGTGAGACGGGTCTGAAAAGTATAGTCGAAGCTGAGAAATGTGGAAGACATTAGGCATATCCCGGTACCTCTGAGGTAACTGAAACTGATATGAAACCGGCCCAACTCTCTCCAACACTTCAAATGGCCCAACTTACCTCGGTAAAAGTTTACCCTGTATCCTAATCCTCCTACGCCCCAACCTCACTGTGACACATAGAAAAACCTGATCCCCATCCTCGAACTCTAGAGGCCACCTCTACTGATCAATATAAGACTTCTGACGAGACTGCGCCATAGCCATCCTCTTCTAAATCAACTCTATTTTCTCTGAGGACTCCTGAACAAGATGAGGTCCCAACAAAGCTTCATATCCAGCCTTCATCCTACATAAGGGTGATCGGCATGGCCTACCGTACAAAGCCTCATAGGGTTCCATCTAAATAGTTTATTGAAGACTATTATTGTAGGAAAACTCCATAAGAAGTATATTCATCTCCCAAGAACCTCCAAAGTCCAGAATGAAAGCTCGGAGCATATCCTCAAGCACCTAAATCGCACGCTCGGACTGGCCATCCATTTGGGGATGGTAAGCTGTACTCAAAAGTACCTGTGTGCGCAAATCCTTCTGAAGCCCATGCCAAAATCGAGAAGTAAAACGCGCATCCATGTCTGAAACAATGGAGTGTGGAACTCCATGAAGACATACGATCTATCTAATTTAAAACCTCCCCAAATCATCAACACTGAAGGTCTCTTTGATCAGAAAGAAGTGAGAAACCTTCGTAAGCCTATTGATGACAACCCAAACAACATCATTCCCTCAAGGTGACCTCGACAAACTGGTAATGAAGTCTATCGTGACATCATTCCACTTCCACTTCGGAATGGGTAACTGATGCAAAAGACATGCTGGTTACTGATGCCCCACTTTCACCTGATGACAAGTTTAACATCTCCGGATAAAACTAGCAACATCCCTCTTCATACCTGGCCACCAATACTAGTGGTGACGATCAAGAAACATCTTGGTGACACCAGGTTGAACTGACCAAATTGAGGAATGAAAATCCCGCATCATCTCCTCGCGTATGTCTGTTGGCACCCATACGCATCCCTATAATCGCAAGATCTCATCCTCACCTACAATCCATACATGAAGAGTGTCCTCTCCTGACATACTCTCTCGTAGGACTAGGCCTTTTGTGTCTGATAGCTGCCTCATCCGTACCCGATTGTTAAGAGTAGAGGTAACAGCTGCAGAAGATAGAAAAGTCTTCCCCTGTTTGTCGTGCACCTCCAAATGCATCTCAGAGAACAAAGCCATAAGCTGCCACTCAATGATGGCCTCCTGAACTGCCTATATAAGAGTTATCCATCTCAACGTTTCAGCAACTGTGTTGCCTTTCCCATGTGTATAGGAAAGCTCAAAGTCAAAATACTGGAGATACTCAACCCACCTGCAATGTCTCAGATTCAGATCACACTGAGTGAAGATGTATTTGAGACTTTTGTGGTTAGTGAAAACCACAAAATGCTCACCCAAAAGATAATGTCTCCAACAGCGTAAGGCATGAACAACAACTACCAAGTCCAGATCGTGCATCGGGTAATTCCTCTCATGTGGACTCAACTACCGAGACCCATACACAACAACTCCCTCTCCATGCATCAGCACAACTCCCAGCCCGATACCTGAAGCATCGCATTAGACAGTGTAGCTCTTGCATGGATCTGGAAGGACTAGTATCGGTGCTAAAGTCGACCTCCCTTTCAGCTCTTAGACGGTTAAATCACAAGAATCTGACCATAAGAACTTCACCCCTTCTTAGTCAGACCTGTCAGTGGTGCTACTAAGCATGAAAAGTCCTGTATGAAGCTTCTGTAGTATCTAGCCATCCCTAGGAAACTCCGTACCTCAAATACATTCTTCGGATGCTCCTAGGGAAATACTTCCCTCACTTTCTCTGGGTCTAATGATACTCCTGTCTCTGAGATAACATGACCCAAGAAGTGAATCTAATCCATCCAAAAGTAGCATTTTTAGAGCTTAGCATATAACTTATGCTCTATTAGTGTACTTAGAATGATCTCAAGGTGGGTTTCATGGTCATGTAGAGTGTGAGAGTACATCAAGATGTCATCCACAAACCACCCTGAAGTAATCCAAGTATGGATGGAATACTGAGTTCATCAATGCCATGAAAACTGCAGGTGTGTTCGTGAGACCGAATGACATAACCGTATACTCGTGTAGACCATACCTACTCCAGAAGGCTATAAGAGGTAAATCAGACGGTCTAACACGCAAATGATGATAACCAGACCTCAAGTCGATCTTTGAGAACACCTGGTCCCCTCGAAGCTGATCTAAGAGATCATCAATCATAGGCAAGGGATATCGGTTCTTGACCGTCAACTAGTTCAACTTCCGATAATCTACAAAAATCCTGAGGGTTCCATCTACCTTCTCCACAAATAGGACAGGCAAACCCCAAGGAGAAGTACTGGGTCAGATAAAACCCTTTGCCTAAAACTCCTCCAACTACTTCTTGAGTTTATGTAACTCCGGTGTAGCCATCCTATAAGGAGGAATGGACACAAGTGCTGCTCCTAGCACGAGCTCAATAGAAAAATCTACCTCAAGCTCCGAAGGAAAACCTGAAAATTCATCTGGAAAGATGTCCCTGAAATGATCCACCACTAGAGGAAAGTCTAATTGTGAAGTCCCTTGGTCATCTAGATATAGACTAGAAATCTGGGTTGTAACTCATCTTATCCCATGATGCTCGGGCCCTGCTCGACTCACCTAGACATCCCACTTTCCCGAATGAAGAAAGGATCCACCCTCTGGTGGTATAAACCCCACCCTTTAATGGTAGAAGTTGACGACTGGCTGGAAGGGGACTAACCAGCCCATTCCAAGAATGACATCACAGCTCGTCATCTCTAGGACATAGAGGTCCCATAAGAAGTGACACCCTGCAACCTCAATAGGGAACTCTCTACACTGACGTATGCTAGATGTCCTCATTCCCAACAGTGTATCTAGTGTTAACATGTCGGCAGAAGAAAAGATGCAGAGCCCAAGGTTCTCCACAACAGAAACAAAGATAAAACTATGGGAGTCCCCTGTGTCTAAAATAGCATAAGATAAAACTGAGGATATTATGATCGAACCTTGAATAGTGGAATTTCCGGGATCCTGCTCCTGCTGGGTCTGCTCAATCGCAAATGTTTGGCCTGTTCCATGGCCCTGTGACCCCGCATGACCACTCTGAGCTGATCTGCCTTGCTGATACTAATAGACCTGCGACTAACCACCCCATCCACGACCTCCACCTTAGCCTGAACAGCCAGAAGAACTCCAGTTCCCAGACTGGGGAGAAACTAGTGGTGATTATCCCGAACACAGAGTCACAGAAGAACCCCTGTCACTGGCTTCTGGAGGAAAAAACTGACATAAACACTGGAGATGTCCCATCTTGCCACAAAATCGGCACTCCATCAGGTCTCTTGGGAAACGTGACCTCGTATGCCCCCTCCTCCCGCACTGGTAGCACACCACGTGGCTACCAGAAGGTTCATCCCTCTTACTATGGTCTCCTCGAGAAAGCTCCCTGTGGTTCTTCCTACTATCAGTAGGAGTAATACTAACTATAAATGCTGAACCACCCTGGATCACTGCTCCAAAATCCTTCATATTGCGCTCTGTGATCAGCACCTGGTTGACGATAGAGGATATCGAGGTCAACCTGAAGATGTTTAACTAGGAACAAATCTCCTCCCTGAGACCATCCTCAAACTTTCTAGCCAGGAACTACTCATCACCTGCTGGTATAGGTGTTAAACGCTGCAGCTCCATGAAACGAGAGGAATACTCCATCGCAAAAAGAGTATTATGCTCTAAGCTCATGAACTCCTAGGCTCAGTCGGCCCTCAAGGTCTTTGGGTAGAAGTAATCATAGAAGATACGCTGAAACTCCTCCCAAGCCATATTCTGGTGGTGTCCCGCCTCAGAGATGACATCCCACCACCTCTTGTCAGAGTCTCGGAGCATGTAGTTCATGAGTTTCACCCTCCTCTCTGGTGGTACCTTTAGATGCTCAAATATCGTCAGCGTGGCTTCGATCCACGACTCTACAGCCTGAGGTCCTCCTTCCCCTGAGAAGGTTGGAAGATGTTTCTACTGAAAAAACCCACGTCAAATCAACCATCGAAGGGAAGGAGCCTACACTCACTGGGAGGTCTGTATCATCCTCAGAAAACCCTCCCTAAACTATGCATCGACGCCTGCAACCTGTATAACTGCTAGTGCAAAGGCTGGCACAACAGAAGGATCCACAGGAAGTCCCTGATCAGCCATATCGGGTGTCTGATCACTGCCCTGCAACTGGAGGTCAACTGGAGGACATCTCGGTGGAATGAATCTGTAAGATCAAACACACACCTTAGATTATAGATTATCAAAACTAAAAACTGTAAGGACAAGAATGGGAACAATAGAAAGAAAGAATTCATGTTTTTCAAAACATGACTACAAGGCGTGTAATTTTCCTACACGGTGTGTTCCCTTAAGTCATTCACATGGGCGTGTACTTCTACCTAAACTAGTCATGTAACACCCTAAATACACGACATGTTGTCTGAACACATGGTGTGTTCTTGAATCATCTTCCCTGCCTGAGTCCTTCTACACGGTTAAGCCACATGACTCCTCTAAAGAAAAAACTACACGACGTGTTAAAGGTAGACCCGACATGTACTAGATATGCCTTACCTGGCCTATGTTGTTAGCAACACGATCTGACACACGGCTGACACTACATGGATAACACTGACCTGTGTTGTTAGTTACATGGCTGGATCCACGGTTAAATATACATGGCATGTTCCACGGGGACACGATGTGCACTTGAAGGAATTCCTCAACCCGTGTTGTTCAGGACACGGCCAGATACCCAGGGTATACTACACGGCGTGTAAAATTCGAAAATGGTGTGTATGTGAAAAGATAACACGACCCATGTTGTTCATGACACGACTGGGGTACCTATTTCATACTACACGACGTGCTAAAATAGTACACGGTGTGTTCCTAAAATAATTTTTACAACCCTGTGTCCCTGCCCACACAGTCAGTGACACGGCTATAAACTACACGGTGTGTTTTCATAAGGTACACGCTGTGTATTCTGGGTTTTTCCAGAAAGTAACCTCATAACTGTACCGGAGCCCAGAAAACACAGAAAAACAAGCGTTAAGGTGCCAAATTCTGACCCATGAGGGCCCATACTCCCCGTGAATCAAAGTTTGGCATCTCAAACAAGTTATAAACAAGGTAAACAAGAAATGATCCACCAAATTCCTGTCCATGAGGGCCCATAACACCTCAAGAACCAATGTTTAGGGTCTATATAAGCAAAGAACTATAAAACAAATTCCTTATCAATCACCAGGGATTCTATCAAAGCATTTATCACAACAACATGCATAATCTACACAACTTCTATCACAACAACATGAAATCGCTATCCTATATGGCATGGAAATAATGCATGGCATGTGATTTCTAACAATTTCCTATATGATGCAT
Organism: Viscum album; assembly: GCA_963277665.1. Taxonomy (NCBI): domain Eukaryota; kingdom Viridiplantae; phylum Streptophyta; class Magnoliopsida; order Santalales; family Viscaceae; genus Viscum; species Viscum album. Next base: position 423,856,062 of record OY728158.1, on the reverse strand, counting down.
GAGATGGCATACCCTCATATAATCGGGTTGTGATAGAAATAGAGCTGCAATAACAACAACGATAAGAACACAAAGTATGTGAATCACCCAAAGGTGAAACCAAACCAACTATAAAATTTTCAAAATAGTAAAATTGAAATAAAAGAGGTAGTATGGATTTTCCCTATACACGGGTTAGCTACTCCCGATCATAGCTTATTACCAAGTACCTATTTCGTCCTATCCCCAGTTAAGGCTCCAAACAATAATCCAAGTGAAAAGAAACCCTCTGATACCACTTGGTAACGTCCTGTTTCCGGAAGCCACCCAGAGGCGCCCCATACCCGGTTGGTCACATTAACTCAAGCCCATTTATCTAAACGCCAGAGTCTGCCAACTAGCAGTGAGGGCCTTGTGTGTGATAGTGGGGAAACTGTTCCCTCAATAGGAGGATACACAGTGGAAGAGAAATACAATAAACAATAGAGGAAACAGTAAACAATCCATATAGAAGAGAACAACGGAAGATTAAATGTGATAAACAACAGGAGCACATATATATACGATGCATGATACATATGTCTTGAAAAGAAGCCAAACAAGTCACAATGATGGAAATAAAAACAGTACTAGAAACAAGTACAAAAGAAAGATAAACAGTTGGTCCCATTCTCTCCAGCTCCACAGCAAGTCAAGTACCTGAAGTCGAAGGGTGCTTTCCATTGTTTATACCTGCAATAATATAGTATGTTTGTGCATAAAAGCATGCCCCAAACAGGGTGTGAGACTAAATCCCAGTATCCAACCACCCAAAGATCTATGTCTAACAGTCAGTGAATATATGGTAGGTAAAAGTACAGAAAATAGTAAACAAGAACATGCTGAACAATAAACAAACCATAGTTCCAAAGTCAAGAAACAACTAACAAGCAGCACATCACAACAGGTAACCCTCTGGGTGGCTTCCAAAACTGGGATGTTACATGTAAGAACTTTTGTTTTTCTTCTTATTTGAACCTTGTGTTGTTGATCACCAATATTGTTCCACGCCTCCATTTTCATTCTCAGACTGTAATTATATTTTTGAGTTTCTTCCTCATTAAATGAAATAGTTGAGTCTAATATGTTTTCTTGAGTATGATCACTATTGTAGGTATCTTTATTAGATGTTTTAGCAAGTTTCTTTATCTGGTTCAAATTATTTATCATCCCAAGTCTTTTTATCTTCCTCAGTTTCTTCAAAAACATTCATTTCAACTGATTTAACTAATATTCTTGAATTTTAGTTGAAACATTTAAAAACTATTCCTTATATATAATATCCATGAAAAACTTCCATCTTTAGATCTCTGCTCAATCTTTACAAGGTTTTCACATTTGTTATTTATGTTTCATGGACTCTTGAAAACTCTTTAGTGTTTTAAACTTGGAGATTTTCAATAAAATATTTGAAATGGAGTCATTTTTGAACATGTCCTATATAAACATTGATTTTTAATATACAAAATAATACTCATGTCTTGCTTAAAAAAGTAATGAAAAATACCATGTTCAAGTAACATAGTACAACCCTTTTAACCCAAACATCTATTTTTCCTTTAAAAAACACAATTTTGTTGAGGAGTATAAGGTGTGCTATACTTATGTCAAAATCTATGCTTATCAAGATAACTTTAAAACTCCTCACTTTTTTAGTCATCTCTATTGTAAGTTAATAATTTCTTTAATGAATACCCACATTCCTTCTCAGCATTTCTCCTAAAACTTTTATAAATTTTCAAATTATATGTTTCATATACATGACATAAGTAATGTTAGTAAATTCAATAGTGAACGTGATGAAGTATTTTTCCTTATAAGTTGATTCTTTTATCAATGTCCCAAAAATATTAGAATTTATGAGTTCCAGAGGTCATTTGGTTGAAATATCAACTTTCTTATGCACGTAATTTATAATCTCTCCTTTTTTATAGATAGGTTAACATAAATATCTTTTTATTATCATACCAAGAATTCAATGGATACTATCTCTCATTGATATCTTTCTCATGTTTCTCTAACACATGTTTCTCAAAATTTTCTGCCATAACTAATTCTCATCCTCTATGCCTAGGTAAAAACAATTTTTTATTTCACTAACATAAAATAAGTCCTCTTTTGTATGTTAACCTCTTGTGAAACACTAAGAAAATTGTGATTTATCCCATAAAAAAATTATCTCTTGGATTTCATCTTTTCTTTCATAATGATACTAGATCTAACACCTTTGATTCTCATAGATTTATAATTGAAAAATGTAATTATTCCTTTGTTGAAGTCCTTTAAATTATTCAAAACCCTCTTATCATATGATAGGAACATGAACTATCAAGAATCCAAGGTTGTTCACATTTTGTAGCTTTTATAGAGGTTCCTACAATACTGGATTTTTATTTCCCCTTTTCTTTAGTCATATCCAGCTTGTGAGAATTATTAAAAAAACTTATGTTCAACTGGAAAGAAGATGTGACATGAATTTACAAGGTTTTCAAGTTGTTCACATCCTTCATGAATAGTTTCTAAGGTTTAGAATATATTTTCAATTTTTACACCATAATTCTCAAGTTTTGTCCGAACAAAGTTCTCTTACCTCTTTCTTTGAGGGTCTTGACCACCCCTAAAAATTTTCCCTCGGTTATTTGTGGAATTTTAATAATGTTTTAGGTTAAACCAACACATATTTTTTTTGTATATATGAATTCACCAAACTAATATCATTATCCATATAAAGAATATTTTCATCTGAAACTTTCATACTGACCAGAGTCTTGAACATGTTTCTCAACAACCTTATTATATTTATTTTGTTGACCACCAACCTTTCAATCATAAAATAGATTTATCTTTTTCATATCACTTTTCTTTTAAACCTTATTAGAACAAGAAGTAACATAAAATTTTTTGGATTTAAAATTTTTAGAAACACATGACTTTACTACATTGTTGGTATTATCCAAATATATAAACTTCCTAACATTCTTCTCTTAAAAAAATTTATAACTTTATTCTTTTTAGAAACAAATCCAATATTCTTATTAACCATTGAAGGTAATTTTTTTATTCGTCTAATTTTTTCCCTTATGAGAAATTTCTCCAACTTTAGAGATAGAGTTTTTAAAACTTGTACCTCTCTATTCAGATTTAGAATGTTTTTTTTGAAAAGTTCCAAATATTATTTTTTTTTTGTTTTATTTGACATTTAGATGTTCATTGTGATTACTTTATTTCTAAAGATATTTCTTTATATCATCAATATCTTCCATCACCTTGAATTTCTCTTTAGAAAAACCTTACTGATTATTTGATGAAGTGTTCTTATTTTTCAAATTCTCGACTTCTTTTTCGAACCTCGCAATATTTCTTATAAATTATTTAAATTCTTCATTAAGATTAAATTATAATTGAGTTTCTTCTTCTTTAGAAATGATAATTTCTAATTCTTCACTATTCACTATTTCAATTAATGTATTCTCACCAACATTCTCAATATACTTTTCAAATTCAGATTTAATGTATTCTTCATCATCATATTTAGATAAGAAACTTATCCTTTTGGATTTGGATAACTTTATATGATTTCATTTGAAATACGATTTAACCTTATCACCCTGTTTCTCCCATAAACTTCTCTACCATCTATCATATTCCTCACTATCCTCTTCTTTATTTCTATGAGGAAAATTTTCCTAAAAATTACCAATGGTTCTACACTCAAAAAATTTCAATGGAAGTTTCCCTTAATATTTACCTATACCCCTTTTCACATTTTTGAAAACAAGGATAAAATTTCATCAATTTTTTTATCATTCCCCATTCTTGGATACAAAGACTTAAACATATTCTTCTTAAAGAATATTCATATTACTTTATTTATTGGAGGCTTTGAAAGTTGTTTCTCTATCAGATTTTGTTTTTCACACCATATTTTTTTCCCTTCTCACCTCATAGGTGATGTGAGTATTATAAAGATCATCTCGAGAGAGAGTTGTAGGATCTATATCTTCCAATGAGAATAATTTTTCATCAAATGTTTCTTGAATGATTCTTATGAACTTTTCAACAAAAGTAGAATATTCAAACTTTTCACCAAGACTTCTAATAGTGCTGAAAATGTCATTCAGCCTTATAAATATGTCCCAAATAGATTCATACTCACCCATTTTCAAACCTTCATACTTTAGCCTACATATTTCTAATTTTTCGTTCTTCACTTTTTTATTACCTTTGTATATGTTTTTCAACTTATCTCATATAACTTTGGTGGTGGAAACACCTTTCACTCTTAAAAAATCACTTTTAGAAAGTCATGATAGTAAATAATTCTTAGGCCTTCCATCATTCTCCAGAATCTTTTTTTCAATAGATGTAGGAGGAAATTTATCATCAATAGAATAAAATTCATCTATTTCAGCGTTAAGAACATCATATCAAATAGAAATGAGATAAGGAAATATTATATCTTTCTTGATGTGATAGTTATTTCTACCAAATACTGAAATACCTTTACTGTTGGTGTAATTCAGATTCTCCATCAACTTCTCCTTATAACTTTAGAGAAGAATAAATGAATTGAACCTTTTCATTGATGCCACTTCTCAGTCTACAAACAGGGTCTATGTATCACTGAGTGGGTGAGGGGAAGAATCAGTAAAATCATTTTCTTTTATGTTTCAGTTCATTTGAAATAATCTTTTCATCCAATTAAATATTTCTTTCCCTACTAAATAAAAAACAAACACACATCCATAATAATATAAAATTTTACAAGGTTCACTACTCAATAACGGTAGTTAAATCCTTGGTATGTTTTGAAAATAATTAAATACTGCACAATCCATTAGAAAAAAATCCTTTTGAGTGGGATACAATGAGTATGATATGACTATAAAATTGTGTAAAACTATAGTCAATATAATAGTGTGTGTAATCCTTTTAGAAGAAATTTATATATAACAATTTATGTAAGAAACATGTTATGATGCTTCTTGACCAACTTTAACAAATATATGATATTCAAAATAAATTCTTCACTTTCTTACCCAATAGTAGAAAATAAAATCTTATAAACTTCATAATGATAATTATTCTAATTCCCAAGTCAAAATTCTCAATATGATATTATTTCACAATCAAAATACCATTGAGACAATGACAAACCACTTCTATCTGAGTCCAGAAACCCCATTTAGATTCCCAGTGTAATGATCAAGACCAATGATCTAACACAATATAATGATCAGATGAATATAATATTGTCTCTTTTCCTTTATTATTCTTATGGAAACATCTTCCAGTAATTCCAATAGGTAAACTTTTTCTCTCTAATAAATTATTTAGTGCTCCAACATTTCACTAATTTTCATGAATGTTACTTGTTTTAGAAAGTAAAAAGTACTTTATACTTTAACAGGTTAGCTAAATATTGTTTAGAAAGGATTCTAAAAACTTTTCCCTCTAAACTAAATTTTACAAAATCATGATTTCCCTTGAATTTTAGATACATTTATGAGTTCATTAACACCTATCAACTCTTCTTGAATCTTCTAGAAGATTATTATAACTTCATATAAATTCAATCATCTTAACAAACATCAATCCAATTATAATTATAATTTTCCATTATAATTTCTTCATTATGATTGAAACAATTAGTCAGTCCGTTTTTCTTGAACCACATGAAAAAAATCATAACTAAAGACATATCATTATGTTTCTATTATCTATTGAATTACTAATCTGGCCATTCATATTTTCACATTATGATGAATAAAACAGATTCTTCAACATGTAAATCTTATACCAAATGTGAAAAACGTATATCATTTTTCGTCCCATGATGTTCGGTACCAACTGATAAAAACAAACTCAACATTCTTAAAACTCTTCAATATTTTAGTCCACTTTTTACATCACCTCAAAAAATCTCCCTGAAAGATTCCTCTTATTATTTTTTTAGACTGATGATCCTGAATCTAGTGATGTTATTGGTGTCAGGTTAAATTTGATTTTCAGTCTCATCTTTAATATGATGAATCAGTTTCTCCTCCATTCTGATGGCTCTTGACCTAAATATTAAAAATATCATAGAATCATTGAATATTTATTTTTCTTTCCCCTTGGTACCAAAATAAATAAAATTCCACAAACAATTCTTATTGATTGAAATGGATGACTACATTGATGGTTGGTCTCTGATTTTATTTTCATATTGGACCCCATCAACTTCTTTTACTTTTCATAGGTCCCAACAACTCGCAACAAAAAACAATTCTGACTCCAATTATTATGATAGCATACCAAATCTCACGGACTAGTTTCAAAAACTTCTTTATTTTCTCAATACAATACTTATTACATTATTTCTCCAAAGATTTGTATATTTTGGATTTTGGTCTAATTAAAAACTAACACCTTTAATTTATCTCATTACAACCAATAAAACCCTCATAGAATTTAAAATATATAAGAATATGATGATATCACACAAATGACATGATACCATAAAGATTTATCTTCACAAACTACCTTTTTAAACAAACTTCATCCTGTATCATGACTATCTTCATGACATTGAATACATTGAGGACCCAATTCAACATCGTAAGACTTATAATGGAAAGTATTTTAACTTCTCGTCCTTATAGTATCTTCATCATTTCTTTTAAACTCTAAATATGATTGTAAGCACTTCCCCTTTCCTTCATCAAGATAAAATAATATGTTTTGAAACTAACTCATGATTTTTTGGAAATAAAAAATAGTAAAGAATCATCATATTTCTATCGGATCCATGTGGAATATGATTATATTCTTTATTAGGACATTCCTTATATTCTAGAATCCTGGTGAGTTCGATAAAAGTTTTCTTAGAGAAAACACCTTCCCCATATAAAGTAATTTCTTAATAACTGGAAGTCTAATTTCTGGAATATGATGGTGAATCTGATTAACCTATTTTACAAAGTGAGGTGATTTTATTTCTTTTTAAACTCCATTGAAAACAAATGAAAACTCCTAAATATGATCATTTTATTAATCATCTTGGTCCTAATAGAATGAAATTATATGTTTAAGTGAAATCAATTTGGATGGTAGTGTGGCTTGTGTCTTGTTGTGTGGTTTTCTATATTTAGAGGTGGAAGCGATGTAGGTATTTTTTGTGGTGTTAGACCCATAGGTTGGTCTTATTTTTTTGGATATATGTATACATAGTATGTTATTTGATATTGATTTACCCACCCCACCAACATCAGGAACTATGTTCCAACACAAGTACATTAATATAGGGGGTGTTTTCCCAACATTCCAGGGATGAGGATGGATGACTTGATACCCACGTTTTCCTGATCTAACTTCCAAATGAGTAGTTTTGCGCAAAATATGATGGATAGAGATATAATAGTGCATTAGGTGATGGGATAGGTGTCTCTAGGTGAGATTTTATGTGATCTTTCCATGGGTTGGTGGCCTAGGTGTCTTTATAAAAGATAAGATATGACCGTGAAATAGGGCGGTTTCCCAAATGGCTTTAGGTGAGATATGATGAGACCGTGCTGTGGGGTGGATTATCACGGGGGTTATGCATGAAAGGATGAGGGAACAAGGTTTATGTCTTTAATGTTCATGATACCCCACCACTCTAGTTATGGTTTTGATGTGATGACCAATGTGCCTATGGATATGATGTGATGTGATCGTGTTGTGGGGAAGTGGTATATGTTATATGGTATAGATGGGAGATCTCAAATATATTACATTGGGTTGTGAGAGTATAAAACAAGTTGGAAAGAGGTGCATGGAACACTTTATCAATATACTTCTTATTTTGTTATTATACTTGGATGTCCTATTTGGTGAGAATTCCTTAGTGTGGATGAGTTTGGATTGTTGACCTATTTAGTTGTTGTTTGGTTCTATTATTTACTTATGGGTACATTAGTATGCTTCTTTAATATGTGAATTAGAGACTTTAGTTACCCATATGAGTATACAATTATGCTCACCCTATGTATATTAACTGATTTTCATGTTTCTAGGAGGATTATGTGTACCATCTTGGACATTAATTGCTTAGAATTTTGGGCAGTTACTGTGTCATTGCATTATCATTTCTTTTGGGTATTTATTTTTGGAAAAATTTATCTATATCAGTTTTATTTATAAAATCAGTGTGGTATAGTTTTTGGATTTCATTTTGTAGTACATAATGGATTTTATTTTGGTTGGTTCATTATATCTCCCGATATTGTTTTATTATATATGGTAATGTCTCCCATTTACTAGATTTTTATACCCTTAGTGCCGGTATCCAACCTGAGGCCAAATGGTGGAAGAACTTGTGGGATCATTATCTATCTCCCTTCATTGCGGAATATTTGGTTAGAGGGTAATGTGACCCATACTCAAAACAATATTCAAAATTTCATCCAAAGATAAATCTTCAGGGTCTTCTAAAGTTGAAACTTTTGTATCAAATCTATCTATAAAGTTTCTCATCAATTTTTTAATAATTTTATAATCTTCCATATCCTCACTAAAATTACTAATGTTACTCACAATCTCAATTACTCTTGTAATTTAACCATTAATACATTCATCGTTATCCATTTCAATATCCTCAAATATACTTCTCTAGATCAGTTATTTGGTTTCTTTAACTTTATATTTTCTTTCATAGTTACCTCTTATATTATCCAACATCTTCTTAGATGTTGGATTCCCCATAATATTTTCATAAAAATTATCATTAAGGTCCATCAATAAATCATTTTTATCTTTTCCATTAGCTTTTAAAATCCTCTTGTTGGTAGCTATCAAAAAAATAATTTATGTGAGGAAATCCCATTGTTGTTGCATCTCTAACTTCAAGGCCACATGATTAAATATAAGGTGACATCCTATACTTAAACTGTGATTATTTTTTCTATAAAAATATTAACAACCCTATTATTCACTTAATTTAAATTCTATATTATTATATATGGATCTTCTAGAGAAAACCTCACCGCTAATAAAAATTGCAGTTCACAAATAAGATCAAGTCCACTGGGGTGGTGAATCAGTGGTACCTTCTTCTTTTTATCGTAAAATTTGTTATGTACATTAGAAAAATTTCATGACCCCTAAATTTTTTTAGAGTTATAATCTACTGATTTATAAATCTCAACCTGACCTTTTATAGAAAAAAATATAATGATGGAGAAGCATGTGATATTTATAAGGTTTGGTAGAAAGACCTACTGCTTTCCATATTGGATAGTACCTCCAAAATATAATCCTTTACTATCATTCATTCTGGAATATAAATCCAAAAGAAAAAACAAATTTAAAAAACCAATAGAAAAATTTATACTATAGTTGGTTATACCCCCAACTATCCTTGTCGTATTCACATTCCCAATGTGGGATTATGTGAACGAGAAAAAAACCTTTTGAGTAACTGAAAATAACCCATAGATAAAAGTTTCACTATCTTATACTTTTATGAACAACTTCATAAGGTTCATAAATTACACTACAAGTAATCTAAATAAATATCTACCTCTTTACAATCTTCAATAAATTCAACAATTATTTGAGGAAACTGTTGGTATTGAAACTTCTTTAATAATCTATCTCTATAAAACTTACTCAACAAAATTTGGTCTAAAATGCTTCAGTTCAGTAACCTCTATCTGAATGTCTTTTTTCAATTTGATTTCATCAAATTATATATATAAACTCTTCCTACTTTAATTTTTTAGAAAACTAATTTTCTGATCAGCTCTTATTTTTTTTCAAAGTAAATTAATCTGACAAACCTCACTTTGATGGATATCAATCTGATGGGCTCACTTTGATGGAATTGCTCTGATGAAACTTCAACTGATGGAAGTTTATATGATGGGGCTTCAATTGTATTGGATCTCTCCTAGATGGATCAACCTTATCTTCATCCTGAAACAAAACCCAGGTTGGGATCTCAATACCTACCACACAATTTTTTAGAGCATTAGCTTTCCTCACATGCAAATAGTCACAAGTACGAATGTATTGTGCACTCTATTGATAAGAATCTATGAATAGAATAAAAAAACCAAATATCATCCTACTAAAAAAAATCATAAAACAATATATTTTATTTTCATTGAAGCCTCATGTATGAAAATTCAAACTATTCTCAATAGTTTTGGATCCTTCTCGAATTTTATCAAGAAATTTAGACTTCTTAAAATTTACAAAAAATTCTTCAATATAATAAATTGAGACCAATAATTATTTTTTTTCTGCCTTTAATTTATGTTTCAAACTCAACATCAGTCTACTGTATTTTTATTATAGAAACTAATTCTAGTGGAATTTATTATAAAAAGTGAGTCTGATGGAATTTCTTATGAAAATTTATTCTGATGGGAATTCATATTAAAAACCATTCTGATGGATCAATATTTTCTTAACTTATGACCTTCAAACTATGTATTCTTTTCTATTAACAAAAAAATGAAATAAAATCAATTTTTCTATTTTCCTACTATATAATATAAACAATCAAATCATTTCTCTATCTAATGATTCTAGTCAATTTAAAATGTTTGATTACATTGTTCTAACTTCTTTAGTGATCTGTCACCTTTAACCTCTCCAGACCAGCTCAAACATTTCTCATATTTTTAATTGGTTTCTTATTATAATATCATAGTTCAAACATTTTTTCAGATTTATTGAATGATCTATATTACTAAATTTAAATACTCTCTATACATTCTTAGTTAAATGAGTAAGTGTTATCAACTCTGATCAATACGTTGTTCCGCAACCAATGTTTTATCAATGTCAAACATCATGTAATTAATCATTGCCTACTTCCTAAATAATAGATTGACATATATGTCATACCAATGGATCAACATCATGAGATCATTTTATTCATTAATCCCAATCAACTTATCAAATATGGTATACCTCCAATAAATCTATGCATTCAATTCCATAATAATACCAACAATTTATAAAATGAATTGGTGTTAGAATACCCTCAGTTAGATCATTGGCATACCGTGTCTAATGGACTTGTGTTGTTTTGACTAATTTTTCTATTTTATTTAAAAATAATGATTTATTTTATTGATTAGTTTATATGAAGGACTGTCTAATGTATTGTTCAATCAATGAATTTTCAAAACCTCAGATTTTAGCATGTCCAAACACCCAACCATTCAGATATTTTCACAAAAATGATTCCCACACTGATGATTCCCACACCGATGATGATCACATTTGTGAACATTGATCAGAATCTATATTCCAAAATTTCCCACTTGTATCATAACTACTTCATGATTTTTGAACCATTGAACAATCACAAAAACATAATTAGATTTAACATGGAACTACTAATACTTTTCAACATTTGGGTATCACTTAGAATCTTTTGAGATAAATTATTTTTTAGACTAATTCCCAGTAGTTTATAAAATTAAATCTATTTATTATTTTGATGGAATGGATCTGATATCTCATGCCGATAAAATATGTCTTATCAGAGACTTTGTAAAAAAATCTATTACACCCAGATTTTTAACAAATTCTCTTCAAGTGTATTTTTTACTCACTGTACTCACTCTCTTCAAAATATTCCACATATTGATATATTTAAAAATAAATCCAACAAAAAAATTGTCCTAATATGAGTATGTTTTCTCTTATTTTTTTGGGCCCTTTGAGGTGTTGGAGATAGTTAGCCAGGTGGTGTATCAGTTGGTGTTTCCACCACGACTGGAGAGGATCCACAATGTCTTACACATCTCTCAGCTCCATCAGTATCATCATGATGATTCCCATGCCATTAACTAGGTATAGTTTGGTATTTAATATGATTAGACACTCATGGAGTGTCCAGTAGAGATCCATGCTTGACATGAGATTGTGCTGCATGGACGAACCAATCCTTTGGATAACATGCTATGGATGAATGGTGGAATAAAGAATAGTACTTTGGAAAAGAGGTGAATATGTGTTATGAGTACCATGAGTTGTCTTGAGTTTTCTCTATTTTTTCTAGAAACTATGAAGTTTGAATATTGTTTTTTAATTTTATTTTATGTTTTATTGATGTGTGATGTGTGATAACTTTTTGACATATGAAAATGGGAGGAATTGATTCCTAATTGAGACACATTATACTATAATATGATTAAATCTATATAGATGAGTCATTTACACCCTGAATGGATAGTATCTTGACATGGTGGATAAAACTACCCGATTATCATATTTATGGAGGTGTTGTTTGTCGGTTATAGTGGTTGTTGGTTTGGGATGTGTGGAGGTTGAGATGATTTTGCAGTGGTTGTGTGGAAGTGTGGCTATTTGAATGGAGGAAGTTTGTGGTTGGTATTAGATGTTGTGGTGTCATTCCTAGTGAGAGGTGGTGGTGTGGTTGTGTGGTGATTTAGTTTCTTGTAATTTTCTCGGGTGTTTTAGTTGGCGAGTTTGGGTGGTGGAAGCATTTGAAATATAATGATATCCTTGAGAGGTATCTTGTGTGGTGTTCATTCGAAACCATTTTTTCTGGTTTGGTTTTGATTCTCATGGATGATAATCATTTGAGAGGTATATTATGTAACCTAACATTCCTTCCTAACCCATTACTTTGCTAGTTTTTCTGGTTTTAGTTGTTTGGGGGGTGATTTGGAGGAACCCTACAATGGTTTGGTGGGACAGGAGCTACTAGAGTGCTGCATCAGGTGGTTCACAAGGTGAACTGGGTTCACAATGTGAATTGATATTTCATGGCTTGTGTAACTTGATGGATTCACAAATTATGTGTAAGATAAATTGGAATCCATGAAATGAATTCACATCATGAATTGAATTCATGACTTGTTTTAAAATGAATATGAGGTGATTGAATTTTCAGAAAAAACTGAAAAATCAGGAAATTCACATTGTGAAAGGAATACATGAAGTGAATCCCATGATATCCAGGTTTTAAATCCTTTTTATAAATTTTTTATTCATTTGTACTCCCTTTATTCCTCTCATTTTTTGTATATCCCTAGGAGATTTTGAGGGATCTCCCATCCCTTCTTCCCTCACCTTGATCCGTTGATTTCAGTGGATGCTTGTTGGCGATTAGTAGTAAAACATTCTCTTCTTGTTGTTTTTTTATTCTATTATTCTCCTAGGGATCCCCTGTGGTGGATAAATTTTGGTTTGAGGTGTGATTCAGGCTGTGTTTTTATTATCATTGGTTGTATTATAGGCCGGTCCATGGGGTTTTCATTCTTTTGTGGTTTGTGGGCACTTATTCTTCCACCTTGTGGTGCACGGTGAGACCACAAAGCTCTTTTGAGGTTGGGTTTACATCATTTCTCATCATGTCTATAACTTGGGAGTGGTTTTATTTTTTTATCTATGGGGGATTTTTGTAATCTTAGCTAATGATAAATAATTGACTAAATTAAATTTAATGTGGAAGGGGAATGTTTCACATGATTTTTACAACATTGATATTATTTTGATATAGTGGATTTTACAAGTTAAATACACAACTAAAAATTGTGGTTATTGGGGGATTTGTTTGTGGATGCTTAATATGTGTTGTGGATCCCTTGTTGTGTTCTTATTTTGATATCACCCTAAAATAGAAATTGGACAAACACATAAATTTGAATAATAAAATGGTTTCCCCTAAATTATGGATTGTGTGATAATGCCCCTAAAACAAAGAAGTGGAATAGATAAAGTCCCCATGCTAAATCTACAATATTTTTTTTCATTTCTGGTCATGTTGTGGGGTGGAGATGTGGTGGTCTATTTGGCTTTGTCATGGGGGGGGGGGATTTCATGGTTTTTTGGGTGTTGGTTTGGAAAAAAAGTTGAAATGGAAAGTGAATTGTGAGGTTGTACATTTATTGGTGAGGTTTATGGGTTGGCCTAGTTTCCAAGGTAGTAATGTATTTGGTTAATAATGGTAAAAATGATTTTTTTGTTTGGTTAATGGGATGAGAATTCTAAATTAATGAATTAATAATGGACTGTGTGGTTAAATGTGTCTGTTGATAAATAATGAACGTGTAATTGTCCTTCCAGGATCTACAAATCACTGAGGGGGTAGAGGATGAATCAGTTAAATATTTTTATTTTATGTTTCCGTTACTTTAAAATAACCTTCACCTTTTATTAATGATTTATTTACTTACTGAAAACAAAAAAATACACTTCCAAAGGAACAAAATAATTTTCTAGGTTCACTATTCAATAGAAGTAGATATGTCCTTGGTATGGTTTGAAAATGATCAAATACCACACAATCCATAAGAAAATAGTCATTTTGTGTAGAACTCATTGAGTATGATATACCCTTACACTTGTGTAGCACTATGTTAAATACCACAATGCATGTGATCATACTAGAACAAATTGATATAAGATAATTTTTGTAACAAACATGTTACAGTTATGCTTTATCAAAATTCAGAAATATATGTTCTTCAAAAACAGTTCTTCACTGTTTAACCTAGAAACAAGAAAGAACATCTTATGGGCTTCATAATGATACTCAGTCTGACACCTAATCCCAATTGCTCAATATAATAATATTTATCTATTATAATACCACCACGACAATTCTGAACCACTTCTTTCTAAGTCCAAAAATCCCAGTCCAATTTCTAGTCTGATGATCCTACCTGATGATCCAGCTTGATATGATGATCATCTGAATACAATCATGTAGCTTCTCATTTATTATTTTATATAGAAAACTTCCTTAGGTAAGACCAATATGGAATCTTCTTCTCTCTAAGAAATTATTCAGTTCTTCTCTTTCTATATACTTTTTATGAATCGAAATTGTTTCAAAAATTATAAATTACTTTCTCCTTTTATAGGTGATCCAAATATGGTCTATGAAGGATTTTTGAAACTTTTCCTGATCAACGAAATTTCTCAAAATCTTTATTTCCCTTGAATTTTAGATACAATTATGAATTCTTTAATGCTTTTAAACTATTCTCAAATCTTCTAAAATATTCTTAAAACATCCTCTCACTTAAGTATTCTTGAAAAACTCCATTTCAATTCCAATTCCGGTTTTCCATTATGATTTATTCATTATGATGGAAGAAATTGGTAACTTAAATTTTATTGAACAACTTGAAAAACATAACTATTGACATCAAATTACATTTCTCTACACTAATTGAAACAATAATCTACCCATTCTAAATTCCTTATTATGATGAAGACAATAAATTATTTAATACATTTCTCATGTACTAAATGTGAAAAATATAAAACCTATGACTTTCCATTACTCTCCATACAAACTGACGAAAAAAATATTCTTCTTCAAACTCGTCAAGCTTCATATCCCCATTTAACAACACTTCAAAAAATATCAAAGTAAGATTCTCCTTCTTATTTTCTTCTGACCGATGATCCTGAATCAGATGAAGTTATCAATGTCATGTTAAATATTATTATTGGTCTCATCTTCACTCTGATGAATCCGTGTCTCCTCCATTCCGATTTCTCTTGATATAAATGTTAAACATATCATAGAAACTATAATATTTATATTTATTTCCACTTTATAAAAAAATCAATTCAACCAATAACTGACCTTGATTGAAATGGTTGACTACATTATAGATCAACCTATGACATTCTTTTCGTATCGACCCCCAATAAATTCTTTTTCCCTTTTCCTTGGTCCCAAAAAATCCCAATAAAATCAATTCTTTCAATGTTTATTATGATAACATACATAACATGATGGACTAATATCATCATCCTCTTTATTTTTTGAATATTATACTTACCAAATTCTTTCTCAAAATATTTAATTATTTTTTTATTTTGGTCTAATTGACAAAAACACCTTCGATTTCTATCGTTAGGATCAAGAAAACCTTCCCATCCATTAAAAAAATCTGATTTTAATGATCTTACAATGATGATCTGAGACTAAATAGATTCATCTTCACAAAACTACCTTATTCAAAAAACTTTAGCTTGTATCATGAATTCCTTCATGACTATGAATACATAGATTATTAGCTTCAACATCTTATGACTTATAATATAATTTATTGTATCTTCCCATCCTTCCAATAGAATCTACCTTTCCTTTAAACTTTGAATATGACTGGCAGCGCTCCCCTATACTTCATCAAAACAGCATCACATGTTTTGAAACTTTCTCATGATTTTTCAGAAATATAAAAAGTAAAACCTAATAATATTTATATTAGATCCATGAAGAATCTTATTCCTTTACATATTGTGATCTTCCTTACATTCCAGATCCAAGTTGAGACTAATAACCATTTTCTCTTTGAATACACCTTCCCAATATGTTGGAATTTCTTAATAATTGTGTGTCCAAATTCATGAATATGATGGTGAATACTATTATCCTCTTTTAAAAAGTGAGGTGATTTATTTTCATCTTAAACTTACTTGAAAACAAAAGACAACTCTTGAATATGATCATCTTCCTTATGATCTTGGTCCTAACAATATCACCCTTTAGATTTTACTAGAAACTACGGTTTATAAATAAATGAACTTTGTAACCTCTATATATGGATTAATTATCAATAACTATAAGCTTACATGAGGTAAATCATTGTAGGAACATGAATTATTGATAGAAAAAAAAGATATCAAAAAATAGTGATCATAAGAACCTCGTCATATTTTTTTTACGTATTTCATCACTTATTCACTTACCTTCTTGACAAAAGTTTCCTATAAGCAATCCAGAAAAATAGTTAAAAAATTTAACACATTGAAAATACTAAAATCATAAATTACCCACAACTCTAAATTTTTACGTGATTCCTTAAAATCTTTAGCACAAAATAATAAATATATTTATGAAAAAATTTCTCCCTTTACAACATTATCCAAAGACATGATGATAGAGGGGACAAAAGCACAGACCACCAACTTGATGATAAAGAGGTTGGATTCCCAAGTTCAACCTTAATTTAAAAAATTCTTCCTTTAGTAAAGGATTTTGGAAATTTTCAGCAACTTGTTCCAATGTTGGAATATATTCTGACTTCAACTTATTCTGCTCCACATGCTATTTGATGAAGTGATATTTGATATCAATATTTTTTTAAATATAATGTTGCAACAAATTCTTAGTAAAATTGATTTCACTTTCATTATCAAACCTAATAGTAAGGGAAAGTTCACTTCAACAAGTAATTATTCTAATTGAGTCTTCGTACACATATGTAGAATAAAGGCTTGAGTGGAAGTAGGATACTCAGCATCATCTATACTAGGTGTTTCTAAATTTTGTTTCTTTGAATACCAACTAATAAAACTATTCCAAAAAATAAATACTCCACCAAATGTGGATATTCTGTCATCAATATTTCCTATCCAAATAACATCTAAATACCCAAACAAGTCAATACTTTCTAAGCTATCATACCTGATTCCAAATTTTTTTATTCCATTTATATACCTGGGAATTGTTTTTTCATCATGTAAATGTGATTTTTGGAGCACTCTAAAATATTTCACATAAGGTAAAAACATAAATTATGTCGGGTCTTGAGGTAGTCAAATACAATAAAGTTACAATCTGATTTCAAAACACTTTCTGATCAACTTTCATTCCTTATCCATATTTACTCAACTTAGTTCCCATTGAAATCGGTGTGGAAACTGGTTCGGATTTTTCCATGCTGAGCTTTTTGATAATTTCTATAGCATATTTTCCTTGAGAAAGAAAACTGTTTTTCTTCTTCTATAAGATTTTTATCCTAAGAAAGTATTTCATTTTTCCCAGTAAGAAAATCTCAAACAACCTTTTCATCTATTCGAAAAATCTTTCACAATATTTTTCATCATTCTTATCAAAGATAATTTCATCGACATAAACAATTATGATGAAGTAAAAATACTAAATTTCCTTAATGTAAGTATTTCTATCAAATCTACCATTATTAAAATTCCTCTTCCCCATGAAATTATCCAATTTTGAATACCATGCTCTCAGAGCTTGTTTTATCCCATACACAGGTTTCTTTAGCTTGTACACATAGCATTAATCATTCCCAACTACAAAGCCACTAGGTTACTCAAATATAAACTTCCTCATCAAGATCACCATTAAAAAATGATAACATTGTATCCATTTGAAAAAATTTGCAAGTTCATTGTGCAGTAATAATAAGAAAGATTCTGATTGTTTTTAATATTTTGACCAACGAAGTTGTCTCATCGAAATCAACATATTTACTTTGTGAGTATCCTTTTCACACTAATCTACCCTTGTTCTTTATAAATTCACCTTATACATTAATCTTATTATGGAAAACCCATTTTTTACAAATAACATTTTTGCTATCCAAATTTAGTATGAGCTCCGAAGAATCATTCTTTTTATCTGATATACCTCTTCATTCATAACCTAAACCCATTTTGGATGCTCAAAATCTTTATTGACATCATTAGACATGAAGTTTAAATAAAAATAAGCATGTGTAATGTAACGTCCTGGTTCCAGAAGCCACCCAGAGGCGCCCCATACCCAGTTGGTCAAGGGCCTCAAGCGCATTTCCCCAAACACCAGAGGCTGCCGACTAGCAGCGAGGGCCTTGGGTGTGATATTGGGGAAACTATGCCCTCATTGGCAGAGTAAAAAACAGAAGAGAAAAATAATAAAAAATAGAAGAAATAGTAAACAATTCATACACAAGTGAAAAGAGGAAGACTAAATATGATAAACAATATGAGAACATATATATATATATATGATGCATGATACATATGTCTAGGAATGCAGCCAAACAAGTTACAATGCTGGAAATAAAAACAATACTAGAAACAAGTTCAAAATAAAGATAAACAGCTCCTCATCATCGCAAGCCTAAGCTTGGTCCCATGATCTCTAGCTCCACAACAAGTCATGTACCTGAAGTCAAAGGGATCTTTCCCTTTTCTATACCTTCAATAATATAGTCTGTTTGGGCCCAAAAGCATGACCTAAACAGGGGGTGAGACTAAATCCCAGTAGGAAACCACCCGAAGATCTGTTCTTAATAGTCAGTGAATATATGGTAGGTAAAAGTACAGAAAACAGTAAACAGGAACATGCTGAATAATAAACAAATTACAGTTCCAATGTCAAGAAACAGCTAACAAGAAGCATAGTACTACAGGTAACCCTCTGGGAAGTACTCACAACCATCCACTCTAGTCCTACCTAACAAGTACCAACAACCCTTTGGGCAGTTCACTCATCCTAACCCCTCTGGTTTGTTCATACAGAATTATAAAGACTCTCTGAGGAGGCACACACAGTCAACTCCCCTTATAGTCTAGGGTAGTCAGGAACTCTTTGAGGAAGCTCGCACAGTCAATTACCCTTATAGCCCCACAGTCAAGGACTATTTGAGGAAGCACACTCGGTCAATTACACTTGTATCCCAGGTCATTCGTAGACTCGATGAGGAATCTCACATAGTCAATCCCTCCTATAGCTTATGGTAATCAGGTGATTCAAACAAACAAAACAGAGACTCTCTGAGGAAGCTCACACGGTCTATCCCCGTATTGTCTAAAACAGTCAAGGACTCTCTGAGGAAGCTATAACGGTCTATCCCCTGATATCCCAAAGTAATCCTAAGCTCTCTAAGGATGCTCAATTGGTCAATACCCTTATACCCTAAAGCTTAAAGACTCTCTGAGGAAGTTCACTCGGTCTGTCCCCTTATAGTCACTACTACTATCCAAAGACTCTCTGAGGATACTCACTCGGGCTATCCTCTTTTAGTCTATAGCACCGGGTTCTCATGGCCCTAGGTAGGTCAATGCATAATAATGCTATATGTCCATCTTAACCCTACATAACTACTTGGATAACCAGTCTACAACATCTCAAGCATGTCAGAAAACAATACTCCATCCTACGATCACTAGGCATGGAAAATATGTAAACGACCAATTGACTAAACAGGACCAAACAATCATAAATAGAACAAGGAATGAAGAGAACATCCAAGGTATAAAAATCAACCAAAAACATGTCCAATATACCTCTACACAGGCAAACAAGCATGGCCGGAAAACAAAAAGGGTAATATGGTAGACACACAATACCCCGTTCAAGGGTATTGGTGGAATTTGCACATAATACTCAAAGACATCAAACAGAACGGCACAAACCACCAACCTCGGGGTTAAGAGATAAATATAATTGAACCACAAGGATTGAATCTCTTTATAACTTCATATATCTACAAAAATGAACAAAAAGTTCAACCCACGATAACTTGCAAAAGAGGAGGAATTAGAGAACGATGCTCTAGAAGAAGGAAGAGATTACCATTGCGGTTCCAATACAATCAACGACTGTTGATTCAGAGAACATACAGAGGCTTGGGGGATTAGAGAAGATCGTCGACCATTCAGTTTCTCCCAGTCGAACGAGACCTAGAAGAAAACACATATGGCGATTAGACGCGAGCCCTGTGCATTTAATGAAAAAAATAAAGTACATGACGTGTACTTTTGGAGTATACGACGTGTAATCTCCTTTTCTGTACTTTGCTTTATGCTACCTCCATGTCACCCATACATGGCCGTGTGTGTGGCCATGACACGGCCAGAACACTCCTTCCTGCAGTAATGAGGTATACGGCGTGTACTCATAAAGTACACGACCTATACTTCAAAAATTTTCGGAAATTACTATTCTCTCAAAAACATCAGAAAAAAACATACCTGAATAAAATATATGGGTTCTTACAAACTTCTCCCCTTAATGAAATTTGTCTCTGAATTTCCATAACATGGCATAGAAGAAGAATCCCCAAAATGCTCCGGCCACTGTTCTCGTACATCATCATCCCTCTCCCAAGTCTCATCCTACACTGGCATGTGATTCCATAGCACCCGTACCGGAGGAATAGACCAGCCACAGAGAACCCTTGCACTGTGATCGACAATCTAGATAGGATGCTCCTAAAAAGATGCATCCACCTCCAAATCCACTTACTTGGGTTGGAAAGTTTGAGATGGGTATGAAAATTAACATCGTAGCTGAGAAACGTGGAAGACGCCGTGCATAGCCCGGTACTAATGAGGTAAATGCAACCAATAGGAAACTTCCCCAACTCTCTGCAACACTTGAAATGACTCGACGTACCTAGGTGAAAGCTTACCATTTATTCTAATCCTCTTATTCCCTAACCTCAGTGTGAGATGTAGAAAAACCTGATCCCCGACCTCGAAATCCATAGGTCGCCTTCGCTGATCAACATAAGAATTCTAACGAGATTGTGCCGCAACCATCCTCTTTCAAATCAACTCTATTTTCTCTAAGGTCTCCTAAACATGAAGAGGTCACAACAATGCTTCCTCTCATGCCTCCGGCCAACATAAGGGTGATCAGCATGGCCTACCATACAAAGCCTCATAAGGTGCCATATGAATGGTTTTTGGAAAAATATTATTGTAGGAAAAATCCCATGAGGTATATTCTTCTCCCAAGAACCTCCAATGTCCAGAATACAAGATTGAAGCATATCCTCAAGCACCTGAATCGTATGCTTGGACTGGCCATCTGTTTTGGGATGGTAAGCTATACTCAAAAGTTCCTATGTACCCATATCCTCTTGAGTCCCTTTCCAGAACCGAGAAGTAAAATGCTCATCCCAGTCTGAAACAATGGAGTGTGGAACTCCATGAAGACGTATGATCTATCGGATGTACAACCGCCCCAGCTCATCAACACTGAAGGTCTCTTAGATCAGAAATAAGTGTGAAACCTTTGTATGTTTATTGATGAAAACCCAAATAGAATCATTCCCTTGAGGTGAACACAGAATACTGGTCATTAAGTCTATCGTGACATCATTCCACTTCCACTCCAGAATGGGTTACTGCTGCAAAAGACCTACTAGTCACTGATCCTCTTCTTTCATCTGAGGACAAGTAGAACATATCATGAAAAAACTAGAAAAAACTCTCTTTATAACTGGCCACTAATACTGGTGGTGATGATCAAGATACATATTGGTGACACCAGGATGAACTACCCAAACTGAGGAATGAAAATCCCGTATCAGCTCCTCGCGTATGTCTGCTGGCACCCATACGCATCCCTGGAATCGCAAGATCTCATCCTCACCTACTATCCATCCAAGCATAGGGTCCTCTCTTGACACACTCTCTCATAGGACTTGTCCTTTTGAGTCTAATAGCTTCCTCATCATTACCCGATCAAGAAGAGTAGAGGTAACAGCTACAGAGAATAGAAAATTCTGCCCCTGTCTATCGTGCACCTCCAAATGCATCTCTGAGAACAGAGCCATAAGATGCCACTCACTACTGGCCTCATGAACTGCCTGTATATGAGTTCTCCTGCTCAATGCATCAGCCACTGTGTTGCCTTTCCCAGGTGTATAGGCAAGCTCAAAGTCAAAATAATGAAGATACTCAACCCACCTGCGCTGTCTCAGATTTAGATCATGCTGAGTGAATATGTATTTGATACTTTTGTGGTCGGTGAAAACCAAAAAATTCTCACCGAAAATATAATGTATCCGACAATGTAAGGCATGAACAATAGCTTCCAACTCCAGATCGTGCGTTGGGTAATTCCGCTCATGTGGCCTTAACTACCGAGACCCGTACACAACGACTCCCTCTCCCTGCATCATTACAACTCCCAACCCGATAATTGAAGCATCACATTAAACAATGTATCTCTTACCTGTCTCTAGAAATACTAGTATCTGTGCTAAAGTAAACCTCCCGTTCAGACCCTGAAAGGCTGACTCACAATAATTTGACCATAAGAACTTCTCCGCCTTCTTAGTCAGCCCTATCAGTGGTGCTACTAAGCGTGAAAAGTCATGTATGAAGCATCTGTAGTATCCATACAGCACTAGAAAAATACATAACTCAAATATGATCTTTATCTGCTCCCAGAAAACTACTTCCCTCAATTTATATGGGTCTACTGATACTCCTGTATCTGAGATAAAATTACCGAAGAAGTGAATCTGATCCATCCAAAAGTGGGATTTTGAGAGCTTAGCATATAACTGATGATCTCTCAGTGTACTCAGAATGATATAAAGATAGGTTTCATGGTCGTGTCATGTGTGAGAGTACACCAAGATGTCATCCATGAAAACCACCATGAAGGAATCCAAGTATGTATGGAACACTCGGTTCATCAGTGCCATGAAAACTAAAGGTGCGTTCGTGAGACCGAACGGCATAACCGTATACTCGTATAGACCGTACTGGCTCAAGAAGGCTTTGAGAGGTATATCAGATGGTCTAACGTGCAACTGATGATAAACAGACCTCAAGTCGATCTTCTAGAACACCCAGGCTCCTTGAAGCTGATCGAAGAGATCATCAATCCTATGAAATGGATATCGATTCTTTACTGTCAACTAGTTCAGCTTCCAATAATCCACACAAAGCCTAAGGGTTCCATCTACCTTCTTTGCAAACGAGATAGGTGAATCCCAAGGAGAAGTACAGGTCAGATAATACCCTTTGCCTACAACTCCTCCAAATGCTTCTTGAGTTCCTGGAACTCAGGTGTATCCATCCTATACGAAGGAATGGACACCGGTGCCGCTCCTGGCATGAGGTAAATAGAAAAGTATACCTCATTATCTTGAGCCAAACCTGAAAAGTCCTATGGAAAGACTTCCCTGAAATGATCCACCACTGGAGGAAAGTCTAACTATGAATTCCTCCAGTCATCTAGATATATACTAGAAATTTGGGCTGTAACTCCTCCTATCCCATGGTGCTCGGGTATGGCTCGACTCGCCTGGACATCCCACCAGCCCCGATGAAGAAAAGATCCACCATCGGTTGATATAAAACTCACCCTTTGGCGGTAGCAGTCGAAGAATTCCTAGAAGGGGACTAACCAGTCCATTCCGAGAATGAAATCATAGCCTGTCATCTCTAGGCCATTGAGGTCCCATAGGAAGTGACACCCCACATCCTCAAGAGGGAACTCTCTGCACTGACGTACGCTAGATGTCCTTGTTCCCAACGGTGTATCTAGTGTCAATATGTTGACAGAAGAAAAGATACAGAGCCCAAGGCTCTCCACACCAGCAACATAGATAAAGATATGGGAAGACCCTGTGTTGTAAAGAGAAGAAGATAAAACTGAGGCTACTAAGATCGTACCTCGAACGGAGGAAGGTACGGGATCCTGCTTCTGCTGGGTCTACGCAGTCGCAAAAGTCTGGCCTACTCTAGGGCCCTATGACCCTACCTGACCGCTCTGAGCTGATCCACCCTACTGTTGCTGATAGACTGATCACTGACCACCCTGACCATGACCTCCACCTTGGCTTGAACGGCCAAAAGAACACCAGTTCCCAGACTGGTGAGAAACTAGTGGTGATGCTCCCGAACACAGAGTCATAGAAGAACCCCTGTCTCTGGCTGCTAGAGGAAAAAACTGACAGAAATTCCGGAGATGGCCCATCCTACTGTAAGATCGGCACTCCATCAGGTCTCTCGGGAAACATGGCCTCATATGCCCGATCTTCCCGCACTGGTAGCACACTATGTGGCTACCAGAAGGTGCATCCCACCTAATCTAGTCTCCTAGAGAAATCTCCCCGCAGTGCTTCCTGCTATCAGTAGGAGGAATACTAACTCTGGATGTCAAACTGCCCTGGATCACTACTCCAGAATCCCTCAGACTGTTCTTTGTGATCATCACCTGGTTGAAGATAGAAGATATCTAGGTCAACCTAAAGATGTTTACCTGGGAATGGATCTCCTTCCCGAGACTATCCTCAAAATTCTATCCAAGAACAAATCATCACCAGCTTGGATAGGTGTGAAATGGTGAAACTATTTGAAACGAGAGGAATACTCCATCACAGAAAGAGTACCATACTCTAAGATCATGAACTTCTAGGCTCGGTCAGTCCTCATGGTCTCTGGGTAGAATTAATCGTAGAAGATACACTGTAACTCCTCCCAAGACATATTCTGGTGCATCCCGCCTAAGAGATGACATCACACCACCTCTTGGTGGAGTATTGGAGAATGTAGTTCATGAGCTTTAACCTCCTCTATAGTGGTACCTCGAGATGCTCGAAGATTGTTAGAATGGCTTTGAGCCACGACTCTGCAGCCTGAGGTCCTCCTTCCCCTGAGGTGGGAGGATGCTGCTACTGGAAAACCCGAATGAAATCGGCCATCGACGGGGCAGGAGGCTACACTCCCTGGAAGGTCTGCATCATCCTCAGAAAACCCTCCCTAAACTGCGCATCGACGCTTGCAACTGGTATAACCGTTGGTGCCGAGGCTGGCACAACATGAGGATCCACAGGAAGTCCCTGATCAGCCATATCGGGTGTCTGATCACTACCCTGTAACTGGAGATCAACCGGAGGATGTCTCGGTGGCATTAATCTGCAAGGTCAAACGCACACCTTAGATTCAATATTATCAAAATAGGAAACTAGAATGAAAAGAAGGGAAGAGATGAAAGAAAGCATTCATGTTTTTCAAAACATGAGTACACGGTGTGTACTTTTCCTACACGGTGTGTTCCCTTAATTCATTCACATGGGTGTGTACTCCTACCTAAACTAGTCATGTAACACCATAAATACACGGAGTGTTGTCCGAATGCACAGTGTGTACTTTAATCCTCTTCCCTACCTGAGTCCTTTTACACGGTTAAGCCACACGGCTCCTCTAAAGACAAAACTACACGGCGTATTCAAGGCAGACACAACGTGTACTAGACATGCATTACCTGGCCTATGTTGTTAGCGACACAGCCTGACACACGACTGATACTACATGGCGTGTACAGGAAAGGTAACAGTGACCTGTGTTGTTTTCTACACGGATGGATCCATTGTTAACTATACATGGCATGTTCCACAGGGACATGACATGCACTTGAAGGAATTCCCCGACCCATGTTGTTCGTGACACAGCCGGATACCCAGGTCATACTTCACTACATGTAAAATTCAGACACGCCATGTATGTGAAATGATAACATGACCCATGTTGTTCGTGACACGGTCATGGTACCTATTTTATACTACACAGCGTGTTAAACTAGTACACGATGTGTTCCTATATGAATTTTCACAACCCCATGTACCTGCCCACACAGTCAGTGACATGGATATAAACTACACGAAGTGTATTCATAAGGTAAATGTCGTGTATTCTGGTTTTTTCTAAATAGTAACCTTATAACTGCATCGGAAACCAGAAAACACAGAAAAACAAGCGTTAAGGTGCCAAATTACGACCTGTGAGGGCCCATACTCCCTGTGAATCAATGTTTGGCATCTCAAACAAGTTATAAAAAAGGAAAATAAGTAATTATCCCCAAAATTCTGGTCCATGGGGGCCCATAAAACCTCAAAAACCAAATTTTGGCGTCCATATAAGCAAATCACTATACAAATAAATCCATATCAAACAGCAGGGATTCTATTAAAGCATCTATCACAACAGCATGCATAATCTACAAAATGACTGTCACAACAACATGGAATCTCTAATGCATCCTATATGGCATAGAAAGAATGGATGACATGTGATTTCTAACAAGTGCCTATATGATGAATGAGATGGCATACCCTCATCTCATCAGGTTGTGATAGAAATAGAACCGCAATAACAACAACGGTAGTGACACAAATCATGTGAATCACCCAATGGTGAAATCAAATGAACTGTAAAAGTTTCAAAAGAGAAAAATTGAAACAAACTATGTAGTATGGATTTCCCTATACACGGTTTAGCTACTCCCGGTCGCAGCTTAGTACCAAGTACCTATTTCATCCTATCACTGGATAAGGATCCAAACAGTAATTCAAGAGAAAAGAAATCCTCTGATACCACTTGGAAACGTCCCGTTTCCAGAAGCCACCCATAGGCACCCCGTACTGTAATGCCCCGACCCCAGTTACCCATAGTCGGTGCATTATTACATAACATTGGAATGATCACAAGAAAGATCAAATCTCGGATGACCGATTGGTTTAGTAGCCTTGGAAACACTAGATATATTCCTGAAGTTTTACATTACATCATAAAAATGAAAACTAGAACAACATAGTGTCCATATTCCACAATCTTATCCCCTCATACTAACCCTGCAGGTCATTCATAATTTACTTCTTCACATCCTGGGGAAAATAAAACATAGAAAAGGGGTGAGCTCAAATGCCTAGTAAGGATAAAAATATAGCGGAAACTTTCATAAATAAGAATAAACAATTAAGGCAATGTATAAATAAAACAAAATCCTTTTAAACTTGAACTTCAACATAGTATGGCAAAAATAAAATGAAATAATGCCATTTAATTATTCACATGGATATTCTTCTAATCGAATAATCACATGCAATATCAATAACCACTTTCATAATGATGGAATGCATAATGCCAGACTATCATAACCACATAGCCAAGGTCTCGTGCCAAGACTAAAAATAAGATTTTTCCAAGGCCTTGTTCCAAGACACTAGTTTGTCTCATGAGAACTACCGATGCATCGAGGAGCTATAGCGGACTCCACCTGTCACATATTAAGTCCAATTCATTCCCATATGAAAAGGCTTAAACATAACATAAACATTCGTATTAAAACTAGCATACGAAATGTAAATACTTCATCCATAAACCATGAATGGTATAAAAATAACACATCCATAGTCAAAAATTTCATAAAATCATTAATACAATATATAAGTTGTTTTCATAATAAATCAACTTCAAATAAGCGTAAAATCCATCAAAGGATGTTGACATAGATAAAATCAAAACTCTTTTTAGAGAAATATCTCTTTTTATTTTGAAATCATTTAAGAGTCATATATTTATAAAATAAAACATTTTCTTTGAACATATTCTTATAATCTTGTACGGGAAGCTTCGATGATTTTATAACTGTGGAAAATAACCGCACCCGCTGTATAAGTTAAAAAAACATTCTTACCTTAATTCTCTCGAAAGGGTTAAAAAGCACCTTGTTTGGAAAAAGACGGAAAGATTCCTTTATAAAACTCTTATAAAAAGTCAAACAAGGGTATAAATGACTTTAACCAATATTCTTTTAAATATTAAAGATGTTTTAAAATACATTTTTAAGAAACATGGATTTGGATGATAAAGAGATCCGAGTAGATTATTACGTATAAACAACCTTGGATAATGAAGAGATTGTGAAATAACCCTTACCTTGTACTTTTACTTGGTTGGGGTAGGTTAAACTCTTTTATAATGGTGAAATAATTGTTATTAAATTATAAAAGAATCATATACATTAATATGATATCATATATGATCTTTCAACATTGATTTGTTAATAATATCTTAGTATTATCGTTGTTTCGGGTGTTAACTTACTCGTTTTCTTTTATATGTTTTGTTATGTAAGCCATGTTTGTAATGGATAGGATGTATCTTAATCATATCCAGAATGATATAAAGTCCTTAGTTACTATTATTAATCATCAAATGAGAATTATACTTGAATGGATATGATGGAGAATGAATCTCATCGTGTTCGTGGAGACGGTAGTCCGCATGTACGCACAAGCGACAATATCATTCCTTTTATATTAAAATAATATATAATTGGATAGTATATCATATATAAAGAATAATTAACATGTTATATTTATTATTTATATGAGTTACACATAATTATTATACCCATCCAAATAATAATATATTGAATAGCAATTACACCACGACGTGGAGACGGTAAGCCATACGTACGCACGTATGGTGACATGTTATTCAAAGGATGGATAGAATACTGAATATGGTGGTACCATATTTATAATAACATCACAGTATATATATGATACTGGAGTTATTATTTTAGAATGGTAACAATAAAGAAAGAAGAAGTGGAAGAAGAAAGGAATTTGAAAAAGGTTCGTGAAAACATTACCTCTTCTTCGTGTTCTTTCTTTTGATTTGATCAAAAGGGCTCCTTAAATTGGCTTTCTGATCAAAATAAGGCCTCTAGGTTGTAGTGAGGGAATATGAGAGAGTATTTGGGAAGACTTGGCCGAACCAAAAGGTTTTGAAGGTGCGAAGTAATGAGAAGGGGGAGTGCCCTTTTATAAGAGGGGTGAGGGACACCTTTGGAAAAGCTAGAATATTAATTTATAATAAATTCAATTTCGGTTTCTAATGGTTCCAAAGTAGATTATTCATAGGTTAATGTGGGGATAGGTCAAAAACTATTGAACCCCTAGAATTTAGACGGGTTTGGGTTACTATATTAACCTTATCTTTTAGTTTTAACTCTTAGTTAATTAGTTTGACATTTACCATGTCACTTTGTATTTTTATATTATATAGTGAATAAACATACTATATACATCCAAGAGACCCCCAAGTGGTCAATTAATGATACAAATATCATTATAAAAGTCTCTTGGACGAATCTTAAATTTTTAGGAATTTAATATCAATTAATAATATAATATTTGTTTTAAAAACTCTATTATGTCAATTTTGACACTATTCAATAGTTGATTTTTGTGAAACTTATAACAGAATGATTACTTCGAAAAAAGTCAATTAAACCAATACTAATATGTCATATTATCCTAGAAAATTAGTTTAATTCATTAAAAGTCTCAAATTATATTTATTTGGGTATTTATAATATCAATTATTTTAATTTTTCATTATTATGGTAATTACTGCATCATCATTGTGTCATATATAAATTAAATTATTTACTGTATAAAAATTATAAATAAAATATCATTATGTAGTAAATCCTTTTATATTTCTAATAAATATTTAAAATCGAAAATTCAACATATATAACCCTATGTAAAAATTGTTTTTCTAAAAGATATATGCTTGTGTCATTTTGGTATTCATTGTAACTTAATTAAAATAAAGTGTCCCTATCACTTACAAGTTGCACCATGGGGTCCAAAAATTGACCCAAAGATGCCCATGGTCTAACATGTATCAACCAATAAGTTTAGCACACGTTTTAGGGTAATTTATTATTATTATAATATTATTTTTAACCCCTATTTACCGGATTTACCCTTTAACCAGGGTAAATAAAATATTTACCGAAGTAATTATTCAAAATGTCAAAAAATAAAAGATACCTATTTACACAATTTGAAAATCCTGATTCCAAATATGGAATCCATTTTTCCAAATTTAAAACACAGAAGTGGAAGAAATTTATTTAAAATTAATTCCCACTGTCAAAACAAAAAACGTGTTTTTAAGATATAATAACTATCAAAAGATTGATACTTTTTTATGTTTGGATTAATTGTGAAATTATGTCCAATGACCAACATTGTATTAAATGGTAAAAATATATTCTAAATATACTTTTAAACCACTCAAATTCATAATTTATCACTATTAATTATTTTTATTAAAAAAGTTGTTTTTTAATTAAAATTTAGTAATTTTCACTATTCATCAAAATATGAAAGTTATCCGAAAAGTACCAAAATTTCACTTTAGGATAGATTCGATACTCCAAATCCAAATATGAAGTCCATTTTGAGAGATAAAATTTCTAAAATTTTAAAAGTTAGGTATTACTATTCATAACGGCTAGTTTGATTGGTTGTGGTGTGTTAGAATCTCGAAGTTGCGTACAATGCACGCCATTGCATTATTTAAAGGGAAACGTACCGTGGAAGCTTGGGATGTTTAATTGTAATTTTTTTTGATGTCCCCATTCTAAAAAGTAAATTTATTTAGTCAAATTGAATATATAAAAGTTTAAAATATTGGATTTAAAAAGGCTTTCACTATTAAAAGTTGGTAAAAGTGCAATACTGAAAATGAATTTGTTCTTACATTTTGCCTAAGAAACTCTTAATATGGATTATAAAATTATAGGGATTATATAATGTTTAAAATTTAGTTAATACTATTCATAACCTCTTTTGGAGGGCTTTTTTGGTATGTCATGGTGCGCTTGAACTCGGTGTTGCGTGTAGTGCAAGTTATTGAATTATTTTGAAGAAATAACACACTAAGAAATCTTGGGGTGTTACATTCTCCCCTCCTTCATTAAATTGTGCCCTCACAATTTGAAATTGTTCTTAGAAAATAAAAGGTTGAATATATAAAATATCTTTGTGGGAAAACCCACATCAGAAATTGGGTTGCTAAAATTTAGTCTTAATAAGAGGAAAAGAGAAATGAAAGGGTCACCATCAAATTATGATCTCTATTTGGTGAACATTGGTGGCAATTAGTGACATATAATTAGAGGAAAAACGTAAATATTTATAGGTAGTGCTTGAGGTCATCCATCAAAAACAAGTGTAAAATTGAGGGCCTTAAATTCATAAATCAATGATGATTTAAAATACCATTTGTTCAACAAAACATATGGTATTAGGATAAATTTTTTTTTGTTTTAAGATCCCTTCACTAAAGAATAATAATTAATTTCTTCATTGAATAAGAGAAGAAGAAAAATATATACTTGACAAGTAGAGTCTCAACCTTTAACTAAGTTCTACCACAAACTCATCTTTCACTCTAAAAGATAAAGAACTTAAAAATAATATTCTATTTATCCTATTCGTATAGGGTTAAAAAATGAATTTATAATTCATCTAGAAGAACCATTAAAAAACGACATTATTCAAACCAGTACATCACGTGGGTCAGTGGTAGGTGATACACCCTTGTCGCCCTTCGGTTGTGGGTTCAAGTCTCACGGCTTTTCCGGACACGATGGGTTGTCACCCGACCTCCGGGTTGTCCTTTTATGGCAATCAAAATAATCCAAACTAGAACTATCCAAAATACTTCAGTCCAAAATTTATAAGGAAGGTAAACAGAATGATGATCCCTTTATTTTTCCACGTAAAAACATGTGATCACCTTCATCGTGTATTCTTTTAAAACACTGCAACATCCTGAATTACCATAAAACCTTATTGATTACATTCATGATCCCTTATTCCTTATAGAATAATAGATATACTCTTTCAATCCAAAAATGTTGTAAACCCCAACAATGATGGAATATACAAATCATTAATCAGTTTCAAGGTAGTCAAGAATATCCGATATAATTTATCCAAATCAATCATATATTATTCTTAAATCACTACCTTGGTATCAGAACCATATTATGGTTTATCATTCTCTCAACCATATATTTTCCAAAAATTTAACTTTCTATTGAGTCACTTTTCATTGTTCCACACAATCTCAAGTCCTTAATGAAATAGTATTGCAGTACAATCCTTATATACTCCATAATTATTATAACAAGTAGATTATTGATACAACACTCAAATGACATAATCAACATACGAACTCTAATCATTCCTCTTCATCTGTGGTAGAATCATAACATGATTATTATCCAATAGCATCATTTGCAGCATAGTCTGATGACTGGGACATAGGTTTGCGTAGTGTCCAAACTCCTTGAAAATGAATCATTGTACATTTGAAACCATTTTCCTACCCTTACAGTCACGTACTTTATGCCCTTTTCCTTCAGAATTATAATAAACTACCATTCCTTTCAGGCAAGTTATAGGGTGTT
Source organism: Viscum album (assembly GCA_963277665.1). Classification (NCBI taxonomy): domain Eukaryota; kingdom Viridiplantae; phylum Streptophyta; class Magnoliopsida; order Santalales; family Viscaceae; genus Viscum; species Viscum album. The sequence continues at coordinate 423,823,469 of OY728158.1, read as the reverse complement.
TCTTCCCACAGTTATCACATATGGGAAAATTCTTCTTTTCCCTCTTCCCTTTATCCATCATTCTCTCTTCCATCCTTTTCTTCTCTTGCTTCCCTTCAAAGCCATAAGAATCAGTAAACTCTTTACTTATCTTATCAACACATGATTTTATTTCTTCATATGATGATAATACATGTGAGACTATTTCTCTTATAAATTCTGGTGTAAGACCATGAAAGATATGATCCTTCTTTCTCTTTGGATCATGTGCATTGTTGGAGTTATTATTCCTTCTACTGGGCTCCATTTCTAAACAATGGCATACACTAGATTAGTATATGAATAATCATACCTAATCCCAAACTTGTAAAACACATAACATAAATTAAATAGTTTATGGATATAATCCATAATCATAAAAATGTCTCCTTTGAGGAAGTATATACTCATAAACCCTTAATAATGGTTTGTAAAGAAAATGAGAATTATCCTAAGAATATCCCCTGGAAGTGTCATAACCAAGAGTGCAGCAAGGCCCATTGTCGTGCACTAGTTCCCGTTCGAGTCTAGCTCAAAGAGGTGTTTTCGGGTTTTACCCCTAGGTACATCTATGCCAGAGCCGCCTCTACCTGCTCGTATCCAGACAGGGGTGTATTGCTCGGAAAACTCACAAAATCTCTACAATACCAAAATTCTAGGAAGTTCTTCTATACTAATCCTCAAAGTTCATCTTAGGTCTATGTGCTCTAATCAGAGTTTATCTAAATCTAGCTTCCAAGGTTTGTACTAAACTTCCTCTGATACCAACTGTAATGCCCCGACCCCAGTTACCCAGAGTTGGTGCATTATTACATAACATTGGCATGATCACAAGAAAGATCAAATATCGAAAGACCGATTAGTTTAGTAGCCTTGGAAACACTAGATATATTCCTGAAGTTTTACATTACATCATAAAAATGAAAACTACAAAAACATAGTGTCCATATTCCATACTCTTATCCCATCATACTAACCCTGCAGGTCATTCATAATTTACTTCTTCACATCCTGGGGAAAATAAAACATAGAAAAGGGGTGAGCTCAAATTCCCAGTAAGGATAACAATATAGCGAAAACTTTCGTAAATAAGAATAAACAATTAAGGAAATGTATAACTAAAACAAAATCCTTTTAAACTTGAACTTCAACATAGTATGACAAAAATAAAATGAAATATTGCCATTTAATTATTCATATGGATATTCTACTAATTGAATAATCACATGCAATATCAATAACCACTTTCATAATGATGGAATCCATAATGCCAGACTATCATAACCACATAGCCAAGGTCTCATGCCAAGACTAAAAATAAGATTTTGCCAAGGCCTTGTGCCAAGACACTAGTTTGTCTCATGAGACCTACCGATGTATCGAGGAGCTATAGCGGGCTCCACCCATCACATATTAAGTCCAATGCATTCCCATATGAAAAGGTTTTAACATAACATAAACATTCGTATTAAAACTAGCATACGAAATGTAAATACTTCATCCATAAACCATGAATGGTATAAAAATAACACATCCATAGTCATAAATTTCACAAAACGTTCAATATAATATAGAAGTTTTGTTTCATAATAAATCAACTTCAAATAAGCGTAAAATCCATCAAAGGATGTTGACATAGATGAAATCAAAACTCTTTTTAGAGAAATATCTCTTTTTATTTTGAAATCATTTAAGAGTCATATATTTATAAAATAAAACATTTTCTTTGAAAATATTATTATAAGATTGTAAGGGAAGCTTCGACGATTTTATAACAGTGGAAAATAACTGCACCCGCCATATAAGTTAAAAAAACATTCGTACCTTAATTATGTCGAAAAGGTTAAAAAGCACCTTGTTTGGAAAACAACGGAAAGATTCCATTATAAAACTCTTATAAAAAGTCAAACAAGGGTATAAATAACTTTAACCCATATTCTTTTAAATAGTAAAAATGTTTTGAAATACATTTTTAAGAAACATGGATGTGGATGATAATGAGATCCCAGTAGATTATTACGTATAAATAACCTCGGATAATGAAGAGGTTGTGAAATAACCCTTACCTTGTACTTTTCCTTGGTTGGGGTAGGTTAAACTATTGTATAATGGTGAAATAATTGTTATTAAATTATGAAAGAATCATATAAATTAATATGATATCATATATGATCTTTGAACATTGATTTGTTAATAATATCTTAGTATTATCGTTGTTTCGGGTGTTAACTTACTCATTTTCTTTTATATGTTTTGTTACGTAAGCCATGTTTTTAATGGATAGGTTGTATCTTAATCATATCCAGAATGATATCAAGTCCTTAGATACTATTATTAATCATCAAATGAGAATTATACTTGAATGGATACGATGGAGAATGAATCTCATCACTTTCATGGAGACGGTAGTCCGTACGTACGCACGAGCAACAATATCATTCTTTTGATATTAAAATAATATATAATTGGATAGTATATAATATATACATAATAATTAACATGTTATATTTATTATTTACATGAGTTACACATCATTATTATAACAATCCAAATAATAATATATTGAATAACAATTACACCACGACGTGGAGACGGTAAGCCGTACGTACGCACGTATGGTGACATGTTATTCAAAGGATGGATAGAATACTGAATATGGTGGTACCATATATATAATAACATCATAGTATATATATGATACTTGAGTTATTATTTTAAAATGGTAACAATAAATAACGAAGAAGTGGAAGAAGAAAGGAATTTGAAAAAGGGTGGTGAAAACATTACCTCTTCTTCGTGTTCTTTCTTTTGATTTGATCAAAAGGGATCCTTAGGATGGCTTTATGATCAAACTAAGGCCTCTAGGTTGTAGTCAGGGAAGTTTATAGAGTATTTGGGTAGAGTTTGGCCGAACCAAAAGGTTTTGAAGGTGTGAAGTAATGAGAAGGGGGAGTGCCCTTTTATAAGAGGGGTGAGGGGCACCTTTGGAAAAGCTAGAATATTAATTTATAATAAATTCATATTCGGTTTCTAATGGCTCCAAAGTTGATTATTAAAAGGTTAATGTGGGGATAGGTCGAAAACCATTCATCCAATATAATTTTATACAGGTTTGGGTTACTATATTAACCTTATCTTTTAGTTTTAACTCTTAGTTAATTAGTTTGACATTTACCATGTCACTTTGTATTTTTATATTATATAGTGAATAAACATACTATATATATCCAAGAGACCCCCAAGTGGTCCAGTAATTATACACCTATCATTATATAAGTCTCCTGGCCGATCCTTAGATTTTTAGGAATTTAATATCAACTAATAATATAATATTTGTTTTAAAAACTCTATTATGTCAATTTTGAGACTATTCAATAGTTGATTTTTGTAAAACTCATAACAAAATTATTACTTCGAAAAAAGTAAATTAAATCAATCCTAATATGTCATATTATTCTAGAAAATTATTTTAATTCATTAAAAGTCTCAAATTATATTTATTTTGGTATTTATAATATCAATTATTTTAATTTTTCACTATTATGGTAATTAATGCATCATCATTGTGTCATATATAAATTTACTTATATACTGTCTAAAAATTATAAATAAAATATCATTATGTAGGAAATCCGTTTAGATTTATAATGAATATTTACAATCGAAAATACAACATATATAACCCTATGTAAAAATTGTTTTTCTAAAAGATATATGCTTGTGTCATTTTTGTATTCATTTAAATTAATTAAAATAAAGTGTCCCTGTCACTTACAAGTGGCACCATGGGGTTCCCAAATTGACCCAAAGATGCCCATGGTCGAACATGTATCAAAAAATAAGTTTAGCACACGTTTTAGGGTAAGTTATTATTATTATAATATTATTTTTTAACCCTTATTTACCGGATTTACCCTTTAACCATGGTAAATAAAATATTTACCGAAGTAATTATTCAAAATGTATAAAAATAAAAGTTACATATTTACACAATTTGAAAATCCTGATTACAAATATGGAATCCATTTTTCCAATTTCAAAACACAGAAGTGGCAGAAATTAATTTAAAATTAATTACCGCTTTCAAAACAAAAAGCGTGTTTTAAGATATAATAACTATCAAAAGATTGATACTTGTATATGTTTGGTTTAATTGTGAAATTATGTCCAATGACCAACATTGTATTAAATGGTAAAAATATATTCTAAATATAATTTAAAACCACTCAAATTCATAATTTATCTCTATTAATTATTTTGATTAAAAAAGTGGTTTTTTAATTAAAATTTAGTAATTTTCAATATTCATCAAAATATGAAAGTTATGAGAAAAGTACCAAAATTTCACCTTAGGCTAAATTAAATACTCTGAATCCAAAAATGAAGTCCATTTTGAGAGATAAAATTTCTAATATTTTAAAAGGTAGGTATTACTATTCATAATGGCTAGTTTGATTGGTTGTGGTGTGTTAGAATCTCGAAGTTGCGTACAATGCATGCCATTGCATTATTCAAAGGGAAACGTACCATGGAAGCTTGGGATGTTTAATTGTAAAATTTTTTGATGTCCCCATTCTAAAAAGTAAATTTATTTATTCAAATTGAATATATAAAAGTTTAAAATATTGGATTTAAAAAGGTTTTCACTATTAAAAGTTGGTAAAAGTGCAATACTGAAAATGAATTTGTTCTTACATTTTGTCTAAGAAACTCATAATATGGATTATAAAATTATAGGGATTATATAAAGTTTAATATTTAGTTAATACTATTCATAACCTCTTTTGAACGGCTTGTTTGGTAAGACATGGTGCGTTTGAACTCGGTGTTGCGTGTAGTGCAAGTTATTGAATTATTTTGAAGAAATAACACACTATGAAATCTTGGTGTGTTACACATACCCAGTTGGTCACATGGACTCAAGACCATTTTACCAAATGCTAGAGGTTGCTGACTAGCAGTGAGGGCTTGGGTGTGATAGAGGGGAAACTATGCCCTCATTGGAAGAGTATACATCAGAAGAGAAAAACAATAAACATTATAGGAAATAGTAAGAAATCCATACACAAGTGAACAGTGGAAGACTAAATATGATAAACAATAGGAGAACATATATATATGATTCATGATACATATGTATAGGAAAGAATCCAAACAAGTCACAATGATGGAAATACAAACAGTACAAGAAACAAGTACAAAAAAAATGATAAACAGCTCCTCAGCATCACAAGCCAAAGCTTGGTCCCATGATCTCTAGCTCCACAGCAGGTTAAGTACTTGAAGTCGAAGGGCTCTTGCCCTTGTCTATACCCACAACAATATATTCTGTTTGGGCCCAAAAGAATGACCCAAACAGAGTATGAGACTAAATCGTATTGGGAAACCACCCGAAGATCTGTGTCTAACAGTCAGTGAATATATGGCAGGTAAAAGTACAGAAAAAAGTAAACAGGAAAATGCTGAATAATAAAGAAACCATAGTTCCAAAGTCAAGAAATATCTAGCAAGCTTCACAGCACAACAGGTAACCCTTTGGGTGGATTTCAAAACAAGGATGTTACATGTAACAACTTTTGTTGTTCTTTTAATTTGAACCTTGTGTTGTTGATCACCAATATTGTTCTACGCCTCCATTTTCTTTCTCAGGTTGTAATGATATTTTTGAGTTTCTTCCTCATTACATGAAATATATGAGTTTAATTCGTTTTCTTGAGTAGGATAACTCTTTTAGGTATCTTTATTATAATTTTTAGAAAATTTTTTATCTGGTTCAAATTATTTAACATCCCATGTCTTTTTATCTTCCTTAGTTTTTTCAAAAACATTCATGTCAACTGATTTAACTAATATTCCTTAATCTTAGTTGAAACATCTATAACCTTTTACTTCTAGGTCATATCCATGAAAAAATCCATCTTCAGGTCTCTGCTCAATCTTTCCAAGGTTTTCACTTTTTTTCTTTATGTTGCATGGACTCTCGAAAACTCTCAAGTATCTTAAACTTGGAGTTTTTTAATAAAATATTTCATATGGAGTAATATTTGAACATTTCGTATATAAACATTGATTTTGAATATAAAAAATATTACTCGTTTGGTGTATTATTGTCTGGTCCATGGGGTTTTCATTCTTTTGTGGTTTGTGGGCACTTCTTCCTCCACCTTGTGGTGTGCGGTGAGACCACAAAGATCTTTGAGGTTGGTTTTACATCATTTCTCATCATGTGTATAATGTGGGAGGGGTTTGATTTTTTTATCTATGGGTGATGTTTTTTAATCTTATTTAAAGATAAATAATTGACTAAATTAAATTAAAGGTGTAAGGGGAATGTTTCACAAGATTTTTATAACTTTGATATTATTTTTATATGGTGTATTTTACGAGTTAAAAACACCACTAAAAATTTTGGTTGTTGGGGGATTTTTTTGTACATGTTTAATATGTTTTTTGGATCCCTTGTTGTGTTCTTATTTTGATATCACCCTAAAATAGAAATTGAAAATACACATAAATTTGGCTAATAAAATGGTTGCCCCCTAGATTACGGATTGTGTAATAATGCCCCTAAAATAAAGAAGTGGAATATATAAAATCCCCTTGCTAAATATGTAATTTTCTTCATGTCTGGCCATGTTGTGGGGTGGAGATGTGGTGGTCTATTTTTCTTTATCATGGGGGGAAATGCCTTGGTTTTTTGGGTGTTGTTGTGGCACAAAAGTTGAAATAGAAAGTGAATTGTGAGGTTGTAAATTTATTGGTGCGGTTGATGGGTTGGCCTAGTTTCCAAGGTAGTAATGTATTTCGTTAATAATGGTCAAAATGAATTTTTTTGTTTGGTTAATGGAATGAGAATGCCAAATTTAGGAATTAATAATGGAATGTGTGGTTAAATGTGTTTGTTGATAAATAATTAATGTGTAATTGTCCTGCCAGGATCTACAAATCACTGAGGGGGTAGGGGATTAATTAGTGACATATTTTTATTTTATGTTTCCGTTATTTTTAAACAACCTTATACTTTTATTAAATATTTATTTAATTTCTGAAAACAAAAAAACACACATCCAAAGGAACAAAATAATTTTCATGGTTCACAATTCAATATAAGTAGGCATGTCCTTGGTATGGTTTTAAAATGATCTAATACCACACAATCCACAAGAAAATAGTCATTTTGTGTAGAAATTAGTGAGTATGATATACCCTTACACTTGTGTAGCACTATGTTAAATACAACAATGCATGTGAGCATACCAGAACAAATTGATATAAGATAATTTTTGTAACAAACATGTTACAGTTATGATTTATCAAAATTTAGAAATATATGATCTTCATAAACAATTCATCACTCTTTGACCTAGAAAAAAGAAAGAACTTCTTATGGGCTTTGTAATGATACTCAATTCGATTCCTAAGTCCAATTGCTCAATACTATAATATTTAACTATTATAATACCACTAAGATAATTCTGAACCACTTCTTTCTGAGTCTAGAAATACCAGTCCAATTCATAGTCCGATGATCTTACCTGACAATCTATCTTGATATGATGATCATCTGAATATGGTCATGTATCTTCTCATTTATTCTTTTATCCAGAAAACATCCTTAGGTAAGACCAATATGGAATCTTCTTCTCTCTTATAAATTCTACAGTGCTTCTGTTTCTATCTACTTTTCATGAATTGAACTTGTTTTGAAAATTAAAAATTACTTTCCCCTTTTATAGGTGATCCAAATATGGTTTATGAAGGATTATCAAATCTTTTCTTGATCAAAAAAACTAGTCAAAATCAATATTTACATGGAATTTTAGATACATTTACAAATTATTCAATGCTTCTAAACTATTCTCAAATCTTTTAAAATATTCTTAAAACATCATATCACTTTAATCTTCTTGAAAAACTCAATTTCAATTAAAATTCCAGTTTTCCATTATGATTTATTCGTTATGATGGAAGAAATTGGTCACTTCAATTTTATTGAACCACTTGAAAAAAATAACTGATGACATCTCATTACGTTTCTCTACACTAATTGAAAGAATAATCTACCCATTCTGAATTCCTTATTACGCTGAAGAAAATAAATTATTTAATACATTTCTCATGTACTAAATGTGAAAAATGTAAAACATATGACTTTATATTACTCTCCATACAAACTGATGAAAAAAATATTCTTCTTCAAACTCGTCAAGATTCCTATCCCCGTTTAACAACACTTCAAAAAATATCAAAGTAAGATTCTCCTTCTTCTTTTCTTCAGACCGATGATCCTGAATCATATGAAGTTATCAATGTCATGTTAAATCTAATTATCAGTCTCATCTTCACTCCGATGAATCAGTGTCTCCTCCCTTCTGATTTCTCTCGACACAAATGTTAAATATACCATAGAAACTATAATATTTCTATTTATTTCTTATTTATACAAAAAAACCAATTCAACCAATAATTCACCTTGATTGAAATGGTTTTCTACATTATAGATCATCCTATGAGTTTATTTTCATATCAACCCCAATAACTTCTTTTTTCCTTTACATTGGTCCCAAAAACTCCCAATAAAATAAATTCATTCAATGATGATTATGATAACATACATAACTTGATGGACTAATATCATTATATTCTTTCTTTTTTGAATATTATACTTACCAAATTATTTTTCTAAATATTTAATTATTTTTTCTTTTGGTATATTTGAGAAAACACCTTCGGTTTCTATCGTTAGGATCAAGAAAACCTTCCCATCCATTAAACAAATCTGATTTTAATGATCCTGCACTGATGATCTGAGACAAAATAGATTCATATTCACAAAACTACATTATTCAAAAAACTTTATCTTGTATCATGACTTCCTTCAGGACTATGAATACATAAAGGATTAGCTTCAACATCTTATGACTTATAATATAATGTATTGTAACTTCCCATCATTCTAATAGCATCTACCTTTCCTTTCAACTTTGAATATGACTAGGAGAACTCCCCTATCCTTCATCAACCTAGCATCACATGTTTTGAAACTCTCTCATGACATTTCAGAAATATAAAATAGTAAAACTTCATCATATTTCTATTATATCGATGAATAATCTTATTACTTTACATATTGTGATCTTCCTTATTTTCTAGATCCTATGTGTGACTGATAACCCTTTTATCTTTGAAAACACCTACCCAATCTGAAGTAATTTCTTAATAATTGTGTGTCCAAATTCATGAATATAATGGTGAATACTATTATCCTATTTTAAAAAGTGAGGTGATTTCTTTTCTTCTTAAACATCCTTGAAAGTAATAGACAACTCTTGAATATGATCAACTTCCTTACGATCTTGGTACTAACAATATCACCCTTTATATATTACTAGAAACTAAGGTTTATAAATCATTAAACCTTTTAACCTCAAGATATGGATTACTTATCGATAACTATAAGCCTACGTGAGAAAAATCATTGTAGGAACATGAATTATTGATAGAAAAACAAAGATGTCTAAAAATAGTGATCATGAGAAACTCCTCATGTTTTCATTACATATTTCTCCACTTTTTCACTTACCTTATTAACAAAAGATTCATATAACCACTATAAAAAATAGTTAGAATAGTTCAAACTTTTAAAATACTTAAATCATAGCATACCCACAAATCTCATCATTTACATGATTCTTTAAAAGGTTTATCACATAACAATAGATAGATTTATGAAACATTCACTTCCTTTATAACACTATTAAAAGTAATGATGATATAAGGAACAAAAACACAAACCTCAACCATGATGAGGAAGAGGTTGGATTCCCATGTACAGCCTTAATTTAAAAAAAATCTTCATTCATTTAATGTTTTTGGAAAATTTCAGAAACTTTTTCCAATGTAGTAATATATTCCAACTTCAACTCATTATTCTCCACATGCTCCAAGATGAAATTATATTTGATATAAATATGTTTTGAATGATAATATTGCACTGGATTCCTTGTAAAATTGATTTCACTTTCATTACCAAACCCAAGATTAATGGAAATGTCACTTCAACAAGTAATTATTCTAACCGATTCTTCAAAAAAAATTTAGAGTACGGACATGAGTTGAAGAAAGATACTCAGAGTCATCCATAATAAGTGTTATTGAATTTTGTTTCTTTGTATACCGACTAATAAAACCCTTCCAAAAAATGAATACTCCACCAGATGTGCATCTTCTATCATCAACATTTCTTACCTATCCATCATATTATTACCCAAACAAGTCAATACTTTCTGAGCTATCATACTTGATTCCAAAAAATTTTATTCCATTTATATATCTGAGAATTTTTTTTCTAGAAAGTAAATGTGATTCTTTAAGATCACTCTAATATATTTCACATAAGGTAAAAACATAAATTATGTTGGGTCTTGAGGTAGTCAAATACAATAAACTTCCAATCATCTTTCAAAATTATTTTGGATCAACTTTCGGGCCTTCTCCATGTTTACTCAACTTGGTTCCCATTGAAATCGATGTGGAAACTGGTTTTGAGTTTTCCATGCTGAACTTCTTGAGAAGTTCCATAACATGTTTTTATTGAGAAAGAAAAATGTGTTTCTTATTATATATGATTTGTAACCCATGAAAGTATTTCATTTCTCCCAGTAGGGAAATCTAAAAACACCATTTCATCTCTTCAAAAAAAAATTCACAAGATCTTTCATCATTCCTATCAAAGATAATGTCATCAACAAAAAATATTACTATGAGGGAAAAATCATGAATTTACATAATGTAAAAATTTCTATCAACCCTTCATTTATTAAAATTCATCTTCATCATGAAGTTATCCAATTTTTAATACCATTATCTTGGAGCTTGTTTTATCCCATACAAGGAATTCTTTATCTTATAAAAATAAAATTCATCTTTACCAATAATAAATCCATAAAGTTACTCAAATATAAACCTCATAATCATGATCGCCATTAAAAATGATAACATTTCATCCATTTGAAATTTTTTTCAAGTTCATTGTGTAGTAATAACAAGAAAGATTCTGATTGTTTTTAATTTTTCCACCAAAGGAAAATTCTAATAAAAATTAACATATTTGCTTTGTGAGTACCATTTTCACCCAAATATTTCCTTATTCCTTATCAATTAATATTATTTATTCAACTTGTTATGGAAAACCCATTTTGTACAAATAAATTTTTTGTTATCCAAATTTGGTATAAGTTCCCAAGAATCCTTCTTTTTTATCTGATAAATATATTAATTCATAGCCTAAACCCATTTTGGATGCTTAAAAGCATCACTCACATGATTTGACATGACTTTCGATTACAATGAAGTGTGTGTAAAAACTTTTGTGGTTCTCCTTATTTGAACCTCATGTTGTTGATCACCAACAATGTACTGAGCCTCCACTTTCTTTCTCAGGTTGGGATGATATTTTTTTACTTTCTTCCTCATTACATTAAATAGATGAGTCTAATTATTTTTCTTGAGTATGATCACTATTGTCAGTATCATTATTTTAATTGATAGGAAAAATTTTAAAATCCGATTCAACTTCATTATCCTCCCAAGTTTTTTGTTCTTCCCCAGCTTTTTCAAACACATTAAAATCAACTAATTTAACTAATATTCCTTAATCTTTGGTGAAACATCTATAACCTCTTCCTTCTAGAGTATATCTAAGAAAAATTCCTTCTCTATCTCTCTGCTCAAACTTTCCATGGATTCCACTTCGGTTTTTTATAATACATGAACTCTCAAAAACTCATAAGTGTTTTAAACCCGGAGTTTTTCCCTCAAATATTTCATATGGAGTCATATGTGAACTTGACCTATATAAACATGGATTTTGAATATAAACAATACTACTCATGTATTGACTCCAAAAGTAATGAGAATGACCATGTTCAAGTAATATATTACAACCCATTTCCACAAAACTTATATTTTTACGTTAAAAAACACCATTTTTTGAAGAGTGTAAGGAGTTATATACTCATGAAAGATTCCATTCTCATCAAGATAACTTTAAAATTCTTCACATTTTTACTCACCGCTATTGTATGTTCTTAACTTCTTTACTTAATACTCACATTCTTTCTCATCTTTTCTCCTAAAAATTTAAAACATTTTCAAATAATATGTTTCATATACATGACACAAGTAATGTGAGTATTTTCATCAGTGAAACTGATGAACTATTTATATATATTTGTTGATTTTTTTATCAATGTCCCACAAATATCAGAATGTATGAGTTCTATAGGTCATTTTGAAGAAATATCAACTTTATTATGCACATAATTTATCATCATTCCCTTTTTATAGATAGTGTAACACAAATATCTTTTTATTATAATTACAATAATTCCATGGATACTATCTCTCTTTGATAGCTTTCTCGTGTTTCTCTAACACTTTTTCCGGAAATTTTTTACCACAACTAATAATCATCCTCTATGCCTAAGTAATAAGAGTTTTTTATTTCACTAACAAGAAATATGTTTCATTTTTTATGTTGGCCTCTAATAACAATCATTATAAATTTTCTGAAAATAAATTTTTTACCTTCATCACAATGTTGTGAAAAACTAAGCATGTTGTTCTTTAGCCCATTGGAAAACAAATATCTATTGGATTTCAAATTTTCTTTCATAATGATTCAAAATCCAACTCCTTTAATTCTGAGAGATTCGTCATTGAAAAAATTCATTATTATTTCTTTGAAGTCCTTCACATTCTTCAACAACATTTTATCATATGATAGGAACACCAACTATCAAGAATCCAAGGTTTTTCACCTTTTTTAGATTTTATAGAGGTTTTTAAAACAAGAGATTTTTATTTCCCCTTGCTTTCTTCATCTCTAGATTCTAAGAATTGTTAAAAAACTTATGTTATGCTAAAAAAAATGTTACATAAATTTAAAAGGATTCAATGTTGTTCACATCATTGATTAATATATTCCAAGGTTTAGAATATATTTCTAATTTTTAAACCCTCATTGTTTGGTGTCTTCTAAAAAAACATCACTTTCTTATATCTTTGAGGGTATTGACTCCCCCTAAAAATGTAACTTATATAATTAGTGAAATTTTAATAATGTTTTAGGATAAACAAACACATATTTTTCATATATATTAATTCATGACAATAATATCATTAGAAATATAAAGAATATTTTTCTTTGAAACTTCTATACTGACTAGAGTGTTGAACATGTTTCCCAGCAACCTTATTATTTTTCTTTTGTTGAACACCAACCTTTCTATTATCAACGAGATTCTTCTTTTTTAGCTCAGTTTTCTTTTTAGCCTTATTATAACCAGAAGTAATATAATATTTTCTATATTTCTAATTTTTATAAACTTATTACTTCACTACATTGTTGTTATTGTCCATATATATAACCTACCCAGCCTTCTTCTCTTCAAAAAAATTTAAAACTTTGTTCTTTTTAGAAAAAAATCCAACTCTCTTGTTAACCGCTGAAGGTAACTTTTTTTTATTATTCTCTATTCGTCCCTTATGTGAAATTTCACCAACTTTAGAGATAGATTTTTTAAAACATATACCTCTCTATTCATATTTAGAATGATTTTTTTGACAATTTCCAAATATTATTATTTTACTTTAGTTTGACTTCTAGATGTTCATTGCGATTCTTTTCTTTCTTAAGAGATTTATTCATATCATAAATATCTTCCATCTTCTTGACTTTCTCTTTAGGAAACACTTATTTATTGTTCAGTGAAGAGTTCTCATTTTTTAAATTCTCGATTTCCTTTTCAATCCTCTCAATATTGCTTATAAATTCTTTAAATTAATCTCTAAGATTAAATTATAATTGAGTTTCTTCTTCTTTAGAAATTATGCATCTGAATTCTTCACTGTTCACTATTTTAATAAAAGTATTCTTAACAACATTATCAATAAAATTTTCAAATTCAGCTTCAAAGTATTCTTCTTTATCATATTTAGAAAAGAAACTTATCCTTTTAGATTTGGATAATTTTCTATGATTTCAGTTGAAATAAGATTAACCTTATCACCATGTTTCCCCCATTATCTTATCTACCTTGTATCATATTCCTCACTATCCTATTCTTTATTTATTTGAGGGAAATTTTCCCCAAAATTCCCAATGGTTTTATACTTAAAACATTTCTAGGGAATTTTCCCATTATATTTACCTGTACCTATTCTTATTTTTTTAGAAAATAAGGATAAAATTTCATCAAAATTTGTTCATTCCTCATTTTTTGATAAATAGACATAAACGTATTCTTCTTCATGAATATTCATAGTTCTTTCTTTATTGGCGGCTTTGAAAGTCATTTCTCATTCAGATTTTGTTTTTCCCACCAAAACTTTTTCCATTCTCATATCATAGGTGAGATGATTACTATAACGATCATATAGAGATAGAGTTTTAGGATATTTATCTACCAATGAGGAGAATTTTTCATCAAAAGTATCGGGAAGGATTCTTAAGTTCTTTTCATCAAAAGTTAAACCTTCAAACTTTTCATCAAGACATCTGATAGTGCTGATAATGTCATTCAAGCTAGTAAATATGTCCCCAACAGATTCAAACTCATCCATTTTCATATCTTTATACTTTAGCCTACTAATTTGTAATTTTTCCTTATTCACTTTTTTATTTCCTTTTTATATGTTTTTAAAATTATATCATATCTCTTTGGTGGTGGAAACACCTTTCACTTTTAAAAAATCACTTTTAGAAAGTGATGAGTGTAAATAATTATTTTCCCTTCCGTCATTTCTAATATTCTTTTGGTCAATATATGTTAGAGGAAGTATATCATCAATAGAAGTAAATTAATCTATTTTAGCTTCATGATCATCATACCCAATATACAAAAGATAAGGAAATACTCTGTATTTTTAGATATGATAATTATTTCTATCAAATAATGAAATACATTTACTGTTGATGTCATTCAGATTCTCCATCAACTTCTCTTTATAACATTAGAAAAGAACAAATTATGGGAACCTTTTCTCTGATACCAGTTATCTATGCACAACCAGGGTCAATGTATCACTGAGTGGGGGAGGGGGAGAATCAGAAAAATATTTTTCTTCAATGATTAAATTATTTTGAAACAATATTTTCATCCTATTAAATATTTCATTCCATACTAAAAAAAACAAACACACATCCATAGGAATAGAAAAAATTACAAAGTTCACTACTCAATAACAGTGTTACATCCTGGGTATGTTTTGAAAATGATCCAATACCACACAATACATTAGAAAAGAATCCTTCTTTGTAGGATACAATGAGTATGATATGACTATAAAATTGTGTAACACAATGTTCAATACTATAGTGTGTGTGATCCTTCTAAAAGAAATTTATATAAGATAATTTTTGTGACAAGCATGTCATGATGCTGCTTGATCAAATTTTAAAAATACATGATATTAAAAATAAATTCATCAATTTCTTACCATACAGTAGACAAAACATATTATAAACATCATAATGATACTCGGTTTGATTCCAGAGTCAGAATTCTCAATATAATATTATTTTTCTATCAGAATACCATAGAGGAAATTATGAACCACATCTATCTGAGTCTCGAAATTCCATTTTGATTCCCAGTTTGATGATCAAGCCTAATGATCCAACCCAATACAATGATCAGATGAATATGATCTTGTCTCTTTTCCTTTATTATTTTATATGGAAACTTCCTCCTGTAATACCAATATGTAAACTTTTTCTCTCTATGAAATTCTTCTGTGCTCCACCTTCTCTCTAATTTTCATGAAAGTTACTTGTTTTAGAAAGTAAAAAGTACTTTATCCTTTAATATGTGAGCTAAATAATGTTTAAGAAATATTATTAAAACACATCCCTCTCAACCAAATTTCACAAAAATCATGATTTCCCATGAATTTTAGATACATTTACGACATTATCAACACTTATCAACTCTTCTTGAATCTTCTAGAATATTTTTACAACTTCAGATCGATTCAATCTTCTTAACAAACTTCAATCCAATTATACTTCCAAGTTTCCATTAAAATTACTTCATTATGATGGAATCAATTTATCACTCCAATTTTCTTGACCCACATGAAAACAAATCAAAAATGAATACATCTCATTATGTTTCCACGAACCATTGAAAGACAATTCTGGCCATTCCTATTTTCTCATTATAATGAATAAAAATGATTCTTTAATCTGTTAATATTATACAAAATGTGAAAACTCTATATCATTTTTCCTCCCATGATGTTCGGTAATAACTAATAAATACCAACACATTATTCTTCAATGTCTTTACTATTGTAGTCCCATTTTGACAGCACTTCAAAAAATCTCTAGGAATGATTCTTCTTTTTCATTCCTTTGCACCAATGATCCTGAATCCAATGAAGTTATCTTTGTTAGGTTACATTTGATTATCCATCTAATTTCCAATATGATTAATCAGTTTCTCCTCCATTTTGATGGAACTTGACCCAAATATTAAAAATATCATTGAAACATTGAATATTTCTTTTTCTTTCCACATGATACCAAAATAAAAAAAAATCAACAAAAAATTCATCTCGATTGAAATGGTTGGATACATTGTTGGTTGTTCTATAATTTTATTTTTATATTGGACAACAAATTATTTTCCTTTTAATTGGTCCAAAAAACTCCCAACAACAACAATTAGGACTCCATTAATTATGCTATCATATCAAATCTGATGGAATATTTTCAATAACTTCTTTCTTTTCTGAATACAATACTTATTAACTTCTTCATGAATGATTTATATATTGCGTATTATGATCTGAAGGAAAACTAGAACCTTTAGTTTCTCACATTAAAACTAAGAAAACCATTATAGACTTTAACAAATATATGAATATGATGATATCACACTAATGATATGATACTAGAAAGCTTCAACTTCACAAACTACCTTTTGAAACCAACTTCAGCTTGTATCATGACTTCTTTCATGAATTTTAATTCATTGAATATCAACTTCAACATCGTATGACTAATAATAGAAATTATTGTAACTTCCCATCAATCCAGTAGATTCTTCCTTTCCTTTCAACCCTGAATATGATTGGAAACATTGCCCCTTTCCTTCATCAATATAGAATCATATGTTTTGAAACTAACTCATGATTTTTTGGGAAATAATTTTTTTAAAAAATCATCATATTTTCAACAGATCCCTAAGGAATCTGAATCACTTCCTTATTATGACCTTCCTTATATTCTAGAATTAAGGTGAGTCTGATAAAAATTTTCTCCTAGAAAACACCTTGAAAATAAGATGTAATTTTATAAGAATTGGAAGTCTAATTTCTAGAATATGATGGTGAATCTGATTACCCTCTTTTAATAAGTGAGGTGATTCCATTTCTACTTAAACTTCCTTGAAAACAAAAGAAAACTCTTAAATATGATCATTTTCCTAATCAACTTGGTCCTAATAGAATGAAATGATATGTTTAAATGAAATGTTATTAGATGGTAGTGTGTCTTGGGGCTTGTTGTGTGGTTTTCTACATTTAGATGTGGAAGTGATGTGGGGATGTTTTGAGTTTTCTGACCCATAGGTTGGTCTTGTGTGTGTGGATATATGTATAAATAATATGTTATTTGATATTTCATTACCCACCCCACCAACATCAATCACTATGTTCCAACTCCATTACATTTATATAGGGGTGTTTTCCCAACAATCTAGTGATGAGGATGGATGACTTGATACCCACTTTTTCATGCTCCCTCTTTTAGATGAGTATTTATGCACAGGATTTGATGGATAGGGATATAATTATGCACTGGGTGACGGGCCGTGTGTCTTTGGGTGAGATGTGATGTGATCATGCTATGGGTTGGTGCCCTAGGGGTCTTTTTGAAATATGTGATGTGACCATGATATGTGGTAGTTTCCTAGGAGACTTTAGGTGATATGTTATGAGACCTTACTGTGGGGTGACTTATGGTGGGGTTTATGCATGGTAGGTGGAGGGAAAAGGTTTATGTCCTTAAATTTTATGATACCCCACCACTTTGGTTATGGTTTTTATGTTATTACCCATGTTACTATGGGAATGATGTGATGTGACCATGTTGTGGGTAAGTGTTATACCTTATATGGAAGAGATGGGAGAGCCAGGATATATGAAATTGGGACGTGATAGTATATAATCAGCGGGAAATTGGTGTAGGGAACAATTTTTATATATACTTATTATTATTTTATTATACATGGATGTAATATTTGGTGATCATGACTTAGTGTCGATGAGTTCGGATTGTTGACCTACTTAAGTGCTGTTTTGTTCTTTTGTTTACTTACAGGTGAATTAGTATGCTTATTTCACATGTGCATGAGAGAAATTAGTTACCTTTATGAGTATAATTTTATTCTCAGCCTATGTATATAAACTGATTTTCATGTTTTCAGGAGGATTATGTGGACCGTTCTGAACATTACTAGCTTAGACTTTTGGGCAGTTACTGTGTCATTGCTTTAGCTTTTCTTTTTGGTATTTACATTTAGACACTTTTATTAATATTATTTTTATTTATAAACTCATTATGGTATAGTTTTTGGAATTCATTTTGTACTATATAATGGATTTTATTTTGGTTGAGTCATTATATATCCCTTATCTTGATTTATTATAGAGGGAAATGTCTCCCATTTATGATATTTTTATACTATTGGTGCTAGTATCCAACCTGAGGCCTAATGGTGTAAGAACATGTGGGATCATTATCTATATCCCTTCATTGAGGAATAACTGGTGGGAGGGTGTTTTGACACATAATCAAATATATAATAACATTTATGATTTAGCTATAAAATTTTACCACTATATTATTAATAATTATTTATTAAAATCACAGTTCTGGGTGACAACTACTTTTTTTCATGTATGTTTCAGTTTAGTAGTTTTATTTGTTGTATATTTAAAATGGTTCCAACATCTTAAAATTTTTTATGATTATATAATTATAATATTTATTCATTATAATCATATTTAAACTCATCATTGAAAGGCCAATATTAAAATTGAATCACATTGCTTCGTGGAGGTGGCAGTCCACATGTACGCACACACACTATTATAATTTTTTTGTGAGTGGGAGGGTAAAAAGGGAAATAATACATTATATTTAAAGGAACATAATTATGAAATAAATATCATTTTATTAATTTGCTTAATATTTATACCAATCAATGTAAATTTGTGATGAAAAATGAGTTACACTGCTATATGAAGACGGAAAGCTGTTCGTACACACTAACGATGTTTTCTCTTTTCATAAGATTGAAAAGGGGTGGAAAATGGTTGTCTCATAATACTAAAAACAGTCTTCTAATGTTTATATATTAATTTTTTTGTGATTATTATAATATATTTAGAGAAATTATAAGAAGAAATAAAATTAAATGTACCAGACTAAAACTTATACATCTTCATTGATAAACCTCTTTTGGATTACACCTTAAGCCATGAAAGGATGTTATTTTAGCAAGAACAGAAGGTATGAGAAATGGTTAAGGAATATATAAAAAGTATTTTGGTAGATATTTACTGAAACATAAGGCTTATTAAGCTTGGATAAGAAAGGATATATTGTATCATTTTATAGTAGAACAAAGGGTACACTTGGAATTACCGAAAAGATTAAATAATATATATATCATAATCAGGTAAAGTGGAACCAGGGAAACTAAAATTAAAATAAAATATATGATATGGTGTCAAGAATCTCAACCAATATAATTTAGTTAATTTTTGAATAAATTTTAATCCTTATCTTCTAGTTAAACAACTTTAAACCCATTTTAACCTTAACTGTGATAATTTAACTTTTTTCCATGATAACTGAATTATATGACCAAAATTAAAAGGGGTATTCTAACAAAAATTTTAAAATGATTATTCAACATTTGAAATCATTTTTATCAAATTTAATAACATCCAGTGGTATAAATTACTTTTAATATGATATCAAAAAACACATGAATTATAGTTTTCTAGAAATTGCTAGATGTAAGAGTTAAAAATTTTTTACCCTGAAATAAAGTAAAAAATTAATTGACATGAATTTTATTGGTTAAATAAAAAAATGATTGTTTTAGACTCTTTATGAAATCCAAAATAGAATTAAATATTCCAACTATAACAACTTAACCCTAGTTTCCCATAGTCGCTGCATTATTACATAACATTGGCATGAAACAAGGAATCATGTCTTGAAATACTGATACGTTTAGTAGCCTTATAAGTAATAGATACATTCACAAGTTTTAAATTAGATCCTGAAATAAAAACATGAATGACATTTTCCCCCTTTTGAACACACTTATATCCTTATCCTTTCCCTATAATTCAACCATAATATACTTATTCACATCCAAGAAAAAATAAAACATTGAAAGGGGTGAGATCATATGTTCAGTAAGGATAACAATATAGCGTAAAATTCACAAATAAGCACAAACATTTAAGGAAATGTATTTGAATAAAACAAAATCTTTTTAAACTTAAACTTCAGCCAAATATGGAAATGATAAAATACAATTATTACACTTTCTTATTCACAGGGATATTCTAATAGTCGAATAATCACAAGAAATATCAATAGCCACTTTCATAATGATAGAATGCAAAATTCCAGACTTCATAACCACAATGTCAAGGCCTTGTACCAAGACTAAAAAAATATTTTGTCATGGCCTTATTCGAAGACACTATTTTGTCTCATGAGACGTACCTATGCATCGATGAGCTATAGAGGGCTCCACCCGTCACTTACTAAGTCAAATTCATTCCTTATATGAAAAGGTTTAAACATCACAAAAACATTCATATTAAAACTTGCATACGAAATGCCAATACTTTATCCATAAACCATTAATTGTATAAGAATAAAAAATTCACATTCAAACATATCACAAAACCTCCGATACAATATGGAAGATTTGTATCATAATAAATAAACTTAAAGAATCTTAAAATCTATCAAATGGATGTTGACATAGATGAAATAAAAACTTTTTTTAGAGAAATATCTCTTTCTATTTTGAAATCATTTAAAAATATTATAATTATAAAAGAAAACCATTATTTTTAAAATATTCTTAAAATCTTGTAAGGGAAGATTTGATGATGTTATAATGGCAGAAAATAGCCGCACTCACCATATAAGTTAAAAAACATTCTTACCTTAATATTGTCGAAAAGGTTATAAATTACCTTATTTAGAAAATAAAAGAAAGATTCCTTTCAAGACATATAAGGTCAAATAAGGGTATAAATTACTTTAACCCAATTTTTAGTAAATAGTAAAAATGTTTTAAAATTCATTTTTAAGAAAACACAGATGTGGGTGATAAAGAGGTCCCAGTAGATACTTACATTAAAACAATCTCGGATAATAAAGAGATTGTGGAATTAACCCTTACCCTATACTTTTCATTGGTTGAGGGTATGTTAAACTCCTGTATAACATTTAAATCATTGTTATTAAATTCAACAAGAACTATATACATAAATATTATATCATATATGACCCTCTAATATTGTTTTGTTAATAATATTTTTGTATTATCACCGTTTCGGGTGTTAACTGATCTGTTTTCCTTTATATGCTCGATTAAGTAAGCCATTTTTGTTATATATAGGATGTATTTTATTAATATCCAGAATTATATTAAGTTATTAGGAGTTATTTTTAATCATAAAATGTAAATTATTTATTAATGATTATGATGGGGAATGAATCTCATCACGTTCGTGGAGACTGTAATCCTTACGTACGTATGAGCGACAATATCATTATATGGATAGTGAAATAGTATGTAATTGGATGTTATGCCATATATAAAAAATCATTAACATGTTATATTTATTATTTAAATTAGTTATACTAATTATTATACCCATCCAAATAATGAAGTGTTTGAATAACAAACTACACAATGACGTGGAGACGATAAGCCGTACGTACGCACGTATGGTGACTTTGTCATTCATATGATGGATAGAAAAATGAATATGGTTGTACCATTTTAATAAAATCACATTAAATATAAGATACTGTAGTAGTTATTTTATAATGGAAACAAAAAATAAAGAGGAAGTGGAAGAAGAAAAGAACTTGAAAGAGGTGATGAAATATTTTACCTCTTCTTTGGGTTCTTCGTTTTGATTTGATCAAAAGGGCTCATTAGGTTGGATTTCTGGTCAAAGTAAGGCCTCCAGGTTAAAATTAGGATATTTGATAAGATATTTAGGTAGGGGTTGGCCAAGAAAAAAGGATTTGGAAGTGTAAAATTAAGAGAAGGGGAAGTGACCTTTTATTAGAGAGGTGAGGGTCACTTTAGGAAAAGCGTGAAATATTATTTAATAATAAACCCATTTACCATTTATAATGGATCCACAATAAATTATTTCGAGGCTAAGGTGGGAAGGGGTCTAAAAACTCTCAACCAATAGGATTTAGATAGGTTTAGATCATCATATTAACCTTATCGTTTAGATTTAACTCTTAGTTAAATAGTTTTACATTTATCATGTCTATACGTAGTTTTATATTATATGGTTGATAAAATTACTATAACAAGCCAAAAAAACCCCATGTGGTTCATTATTAATATATATGACCTATTCTAATTCCTTTGAAAAAACCTTATGTTTTTATAAATATTATATCAATTAATAATATAGTATTTGTTTTAAAAAATGAATTATGTAAATTTTAACACTATTTAGCATTTGATTTGTTTGAAAGCGATAAACACATTATCACTTAGAATAAAATTTATTTAACCAATACCAAAATGTATTATTAACCTATAAAATTAGTTTAATTCACCATAAGTCTCATTTTACATTTATTTGGATAATTGTAATATCAATTATTTTAATATTTCACTAATAAGGTAATTAATACATCATCATTATGTCTTAAATAAATTAAATTATTTAATGTCTAAAAATTATAAATAAAATATAATTTTGTATGAAATATTTTTATATTTCTAATGAATATTTATAGTTGAATTTATATTTAGTTTAACCCTATATTAAAAATGGTTTAGTTATTAAACTTTGAATTTAACTCTTTTAACAATTCTTTAAATAAAATAATAATAAATTTCCTAATCTAATCCAAGTGGACCAAAGAGGATCATATTTTATTACTAAGGTTGTTTTCGGTCGAATTATACTAATACAATAGAATTAGGACTTGTGTTAGGGTAATTATGATATCATTTTTAACCTTAATCACCCTATTTACTTTTAACCGTGATAAATAAAAGTCAAAAGTTACTATTCACCAACAATTATTTTCATCTTATTAAACCACATTTTACTTACTAATATTAACCATGTCTCTCATATTTTTGAAATTAAACTCATAGAAGAGGTAAAATTATGTTTTATTCAAATTTTCAAATGCTCCTAGGAGGTGGGTAAAAGACTGTAAAAAGTTCAATAAAATTTTTATATATCTAAAATTTTTATAAAATGAATCCAATGAATTACATTGATCATATATAGGTATTATATATATATTTTGACCTAAAATAAATTTAAATAATATTAATAATTATTTAATTAAATAGACAGTTTTAACCAATAACGTATTGTTTTTCACTATTCATCAAAAAATGAAAATTTTTAGAAAAATACTAAAAATTCACCCTAAGCTAATTTTGATATTCCAAATTACAAAATGATGTCAATTTTAAAAAATAAAATTTATAAAATTTCAAAAATTTGGTATTACTATTCATAATGGCTAGTTTGATTGATCACGATGAGTTAGAATATCGAAGCTGCGTATAATGCAAGATATTGAATTATTCAAAGGGAAACGTACTGTGGAAGCTTGGGGTGTTACATTATTCCCTCCATCAAATAATTTCATCCTCAAAATTTCAATAATACTATGGCACAAAATTATTCGGATGGTTATTCATCATAAGTTCCTCTGGTTTCCACATTTTCACTTCCATCTTATGGTTTCTCTATAGAACTTTTACCAGACGAGTCGTCAGGTTTCTTAGCACATGTTCTATTGTATCATGAATTTTGAAAAGCTCTTAACAATAAGACATATCAGGTTCCAGGTTAATTTACTCATAGGTGAGTACATGCATTAGGTCAGGAATGTATTTTTTCAACACTGATACATGGAACACATCATGAACTTTGGAGAGACTTGGTCGAATTACTAAATAATAAGCTAGAAATAAAATTCATTCTAGAATTTCAAAAGGTCTGATGTACTTGGGACTCAATTTACCCTTCTTACTGAAATGTATAACACCCTTCCATGGAGATACCTTCAAGAAAACATGATCTCCTACCTGAAATTCCAAATCCTTCCTTCGGTTATCAATATAGCTCTTTTTTCTACTATTATTTTCTTTGATGTGGGTTTGGATAACCTTCAACTTTTCCATCATTTCCTCAACAAGTTCTGGGCCTACGATTTTTTCTTCACCAACATCATCCCAACAAGTTGGTCTGTGACATCTCTTTCTATATAACTCTTCATATAGTGCCCTCTGAATACTTGAATAGAAGCTATTTTTATAGGAAAATTCTACCATAGGTAAATAATGGTCCCACATACCTTGAAAGTCAAGTGAGAAAGATCTCAACATGTCTTATAAGGTTTTAATAGTCCATTCTGATTGTCCATCAGTTTGAGGGTGGTAGGCAGTGCTCAAATGAAGTTCAGTAACCAAGTCCTCTGAAGAAATTTCCAGAATCTTAATGTAAAACAGGGATCACGATCAGAAACAATCAATAGAGGTACACCATGGAGTATTACAACTTCATTAATACACAATATTTCTAGATGTTCTAGTGGTAAATCTTCTCTTATAGCAAGCAAATGCGTTGACTTGGTAGGATGATCAACAATGACCCATATTTCATCATTCCATCTAGGAGTCTTTGGTAGCCCCATGAAAAATCCCATCATAATATTATCCCATTTCCACTCATGTATGGGAAGAGGTTTCACGAATCATCGAGGATGTTTCCTTTTAGCTTTCACTTGTTTACGAACCATACATCTTGACACAAAATCGGCAATCTCTCTCTTCATGTTGTCCCACCAAAAACGTTCTTTCAAATATCTATACATCTTAGTGCTACTAGGGTGTATAGAGAAATTGGAGCTATGATCATCATCCAAAAATTCCCTTTTTAGATCAGGTATATCGAGAACACAAAGTCTCTTCCCAAATTTCAAAACTCCATCTTTATATATGATGTCGATCAATCTCCCATCGTTCACAGCTTTAATTTTCTATTGAAATTCATCATCATCAGTCTGAGAACTTTTTATCCTTTCTAATAAATATAGTTTGTCTACCATTTTAAAAATTATTGACTTTTCACCTCCCATGGATATTCCCATATCCATCTTTACAAGATCCATGAAAATAGGATCCTTTCAACTCTCATCTTGTTCAAAACTCCATGATCATTTCTGCTCAAATCATCTACCACCTTATTTTCCTTCCCCGGGTGGTAGTGTATTGTGAAATCATAATCCTTGAGTAGTTCAAGCCACCTCTATTGCCTCATGTTTACTTATTTTTGTGAGAAAATACACTTCAAACTCTTGTGATCAGTATAAATCTCACATTTTTCACCATAGAGATAGTGTCTTTATATTTTTAGAGCAAATATTATAGCTGCTAACTCAAGATCATGAGTGGGATAGTTTTGGTCATGAATTTTTAGCTTTCATGATGCATATGCAATAACTCTGTCATTCTTCATAAGTATACAACCAAGTCCTTTCTTTGAAGCATCACTATAAATAACAAACCCATCATACCCCGATGGTAGAGTCAAGATGGGATCACTAACTAATATTCTCTTCAGTTCTTCAAAACATTCTTCACAATCTTTTGTCCATAAAAATTTAAATCCTTTACGAGTGAGCTTGGTTAATGGGTTAGCCAATTAGGCTAAATTCTGGACAAAAAACCGATAATACCCTGCTAAACCAAAGAAACAATGTACCTCAGTTATACTCGTCGGTGTTGGTCATTCTTGGATTGCCTTGGTCTTTGAAGGATCAATAGAGATTCCATCCTTAGAGACAATATGGCCAAGAAAAGAAATCTCCTGAAGCCAGAATTCACACTTGATAAACTTACCATATAATTCATTTCTTCTAAGAGTCTTTAGAATAATGCACAAGTGATTTTCATGATCTTTGTATATTTTAGAGTATACCAAGATATCATCAATAAATAGCAATGCAAAGTCATCAAGATATTCCTTGAAAACTCTATTCATTAGATCCATGAAGACAACATGTGAATTAGTCAATCCAAAAGGCATTATTGTAAACTTGTAATGCCTGTACCTGGTTCGAAATTCTGTTTTCCGAATATCTCCTTTCATCACACACAACTGTTGATATCTATATCGAAGGTCAATCTTTGATAAATATTGATATCCATGAAGTTGGTCAAATAAATCATCAATTCAAGGTAGAGGATACATGTTCATTATTGTTATAGCATTGATATACTAGCAGTCAATGCACATCCTCATTGATCCATTTTTCTTCCTAACAAAAAGGACAGGGGCTCCCCATAGTGAAACACTAGGGTGAATAAATCCTTTACTACTCAATTCATCTAGTTGTTTCTTTAGTTCTACCAATTCCACAATGTCCATTATATAAGGGATATTCGATATGGGCCTTGAACCAGGAATTAAATCAATGGAGAACTCGATTTCTCATTCTGGAGGATGTCCAGGTAAATCCTATAGAAACACATCAACATATTCTTGCACAATAGGCACATCCTCTATTCAAACATTCTTTTCCTCACCCATAATTATTTCATTCTCATCCTCCCCAATAATTGTATTCATTAGAGCTACTAGGGGTGGATCTAGATAAGAATCAGATGGTGATGTTTCTGCTCTAAAGATATGACATTTTTTATCATCATCGAGAATTGCAAAATCCTTTTTCTTAAAATTAATTTTCACATCATGGTATGAAAGACAATATATAACAAGGATTATAGAAAATTCAATAATGGGTATGATGATGAGATTAGCATATAAAAAACATTTATATTCCATAATGGGAACTGATTCACAAAAAATTGTTGTAATAATACTTCCCTTAGGAGTTTTTACTGAAAAATCCTTTATTAAATCAAATTGGAAATATATAATTTTATTAGCATACTGGGAAGATATGAAAAATGCGATGATCCAGAAAAAAATAAAGCATTGCTTAAACTTGAAGAAACCATTGAATTACCTACCACCACATCATTTAGAGATTCAACCTCAGCAGTAGTGATCAGATAAGCTTGGCCTTACTCCCTTGTCCTTTTCTGAGGTATATTCCCTTGTCTCTTAGGACATTCATTTGCATAATACCCATTTTCTCTAAAATTGTAGCATTCAACATTGACAACCTCTTTATTTCCCATGCAATGATGACATTAGTGGACCTTTTCGCCACACTTGTAACAGACTCCCATTCCCTTCAGGCAAATAATGGGCTGTTTCTTCCTACATTTACCGCATGATGGATATTCAACTTTTCCCTTATTCCCCTTATTTCCATTTCCAGATTGTTCATCAGGTCTCTTCTTCTCATACTTTCTTTAAATTCATAAGACTTATAGAATTCATTTTCTATCTTGATAGAACATGAGATAATATCTTAATATTATAAGAAGGATTATGAGATTAATGATCACCGGAGAAATGGTCTTAACCCATAAAATAATCGATCAATCTTACTCTTTGGGTTACGTATATAATCAAAAGTATGCCTTTCTAACCTTGTAAAGTTAGCCTCATACTTTGCGACCTTCCCATCATCTTTTTTCCTCAGACTGAGAAATTTTCTTTCCATATTCTCTCGATGGTCATGAGGAAATTGTTTTTCTATGAAAATATTTTTAAACTCCCTCCATTACATGTTTGTTACTTATTCATCTTCTTTTGTGTTTTGAATCTATGACTAGAATTGATCTGCATCACCCATGAGGCGATAAACTGCCCTGACAACATTTCCCCTTTCACTAGTCCCCAAAGCATGAAATATTTTCTCTAGGGAACTTATCCATTTATCATCTACTAATTTATTTTTACTCCCATTGAATGTTGGTGGTTGTTACCTCATGAAGCGGTCTAACATTGTTCCTCCACGTTGTGGATCAGGGTGCTCCATACGGGTAAGGTTATTATTCATAACCTGAGTGAGTTATCCTAGTATGGTGATAAGCTGATCAGCACCAGTTGCATCACCAACTCCAATATAATTATCTAGTGTAGGAGGGAAACCTCTACATGGATTACGTGCGTTGATATAGTTTCCATTCCTTACACTAGGTGCCTTTTCTAAATAATGGCATACAATAGATTTTTTTATGAATTGTAGTACATAATTCTGAACATGTAAAACACTTAATGTAAATTGAACAGTTTATGGATATAATACATATTCGTAAAAATATATTCTCTGAGGAGGTATATAATCATAAACCCTTAATAATGGTTTGTAAATAAAATGAAAATTATCTTAAGCATATCCCCCGGGAGTGTCGTAACCAAAAGTGCAGTAAGGCCCGTTGTCGTCCACCAGTTCCCGTTCGAGTCTAGATCAAAGCAGTGTTTTCAGGGTTTACCCCTAGGTACATCTGTTCCAGAGCCGACTCTACCTTCTTGTATCTAGACAGGGATGTATTTAATGGAAAACTCATAAAATCTCTACAGTACTAAAATTCTAGAAGTTCTTCTATACTAATCCTCAATGTGTATCTTAGGGTACTGTTCCCCAATCAAAGTTTTTCTAAATCTAGTTTCCAAGGTTTGAACAAAACTTCCTCTAATAACAACTTTAATGCCCTAAAACTACTTACCTAGAGTCGGTGCATTATTACATAACATTGGCATGATACAAGGAATCATGTCCCGAACGACCGATCAGTTTAGTATTATTGGAAGTACTAGATACATTAATAAGATTTATATTACATCTTAGAATAAAAACATCAACAAAATTTTTCCCCTTTTGAACACACTTATAACCTTATCCTATCCCTACAGGTCAACTATAAAATAATTCTTCACATCCTTGGAAAAACAAAACACAGAAAGAGGTGATCTCAGATGCTCAGTAAGGATAACAATATAGCAGAAACTTTCATAAATAAGCATAATCATTTAAGGAAATGTATTAGACTAAAACAAAATATTTTTAAACATAAAATTCCACATAATATGGAAAAGATAAAATAAAATAATTCCATTTACTTATTCGCATGGATATTATACTAGTCTAATAATCACATGAAATATCAATAGCCACTTTCATAATGATGGAATGCATAATTCCAGACTTCATAACCACATAGTCAAGGCCTTGTGAAAAGAATACAAATAATATTTGTTAAAGACCTTATTCCAAGACACTAGTTTTTCTAATAAGACCTACCGATGCATTGAGGATCTATAGCAGGCTCCACCCGTCACTTACTAAGTCCAATTCATTCCTCATATGAACATGTTTAAACATAATATAAACATTTGTATTAAAAATAGAATACAAAATCTCAATAAATTATCCATAAACCATGAAAGGTATAAGAATAAAACATCCATAGTCAAACATATCACAAAACCTTCAATACAATATAAAATATTTGTATCATAAAAACTCAACTTCAAACAACCTTAAAATCCATCAAAAGAATGATGGCATAGATGAAATAAAAACTTTCTTTAGAGAAACATCTCTTTATATTTTGAAATCATTTAAAAGTCATATAATTATAAAAGAAAAGATTTATTTTGAAAATATTCTTATAATCTTGTAAGGGAAGCTTCAACGATGATATAATAGAAGAAAATAGCCACACTCACTGTATAAGTTAAAAAAAAATTCTTACCTTAATTTTTTCGAAAAGGTCATTGAGTACCTTATTTGGTAATCGATAGAAAGATTCCTTTCAAAAAATATAAGGTCAAAGAAGGGTATAAATTAATGTAAATCATTGTCTAGTAAATATTAATAATGATTGGAAATACATTTTTAAGAAAACATGGATGTGGATGATAAAGAGGTCCCGGTAGATACTTACGGAAAACAACATCAGATAATAAAGAGATTGTGGAATTAACCCTTAACCTGTAGTTTTCCTTGGTCAAGGGTATGTTAACCTCATATATAATAGTTAAATAATTTTTATTAAATTATAAAAGAACTATATACATAAATATGATATCATATATGATCCACTAATATTTCTTTGTTAATAATATTTTAGTAGTGTCATCGTTTTGGATGTTAACTGATCCATTTTCATTTATATTATTAGTTACGTAAGCCATGTTTGTTACATATAGGATGTATTTTATTCATATCCTAAATGATATTAAGTTCTTTGACATTATTTTTAATCATAAAATAAAAATTATTCTTGAATGATTACGATGGGTAATGAATCTCATCGCATTCATGGAGATGGAAATCTGTACGTACGCACGAGCGACAATATCATTATATTGATGGTGAAATAATATTTAATTTAATGGTATATCATATATAAAGAATATTTAACATGTTATGTTTATTATTTACACCAGTTATACTCATTATTATACCAATCCAAATAATTAATTGTTTGAATAACAAACTACACCATGACGTGGAGACGGTAAGCCGTACATACGCACGTATGCGGACTTTGTCATTCATATGATAGATAGAATAATGAATATGGTTGTTCCATTTTAATAAAATCACAATATATAGATGATACTGGAGTTATTTTTTTATAATGGAAACAACAAAGAAAGAGGATGCTGAAGAAGAAAAGAACTTGAAACAGGTGATAAAATATTTACCTCCCCTTCGGGTTCTTCTTATTGATTTGATCAAAATGGGTCCTTACGTTTGATTTATGATCAATGTAAGGACTCTAGGTTGAAGGGAGGATAGTTTAGAGGATATTTGGGTAGGGTTTGGGCGAGAAAAATGCCTTTGTATGTGTGAAATTAAGAGAAGGGTAAGTGGCCTTTTATAAGAGAGGTGAGGGTCACTTCAGGAAAAGCTTGAAATATTATTTTATAATAAAATTATTTTCGGTTTCTAATGGCTCAAAAATGAATTATTTCGAGGATAAGGTGGGTATGGGTCTAAAACCTCTCAACTATTAGGTTATAGACAGGTCTAGGTCGCCATATTAACCTTATCTTTTAGATTTAACTCTTAGTTAAATAGATAGACATTTACCATGTCTCTTTGTATTTTTATATTATATGGTTAATAAACTTACTATAACAAGTTGTGAAATCCCCATGTGGTTCATTATTAATATATATAACCTATTCTAAGACTTTTGGCCGAACCTTAGATTTTATGAATATTATATCAATTAATAATATAGTATTTGTTTTAAAAACTCTATTATGTGAACTTTGACACTATCTAGCATTTGATTTTTTTGAATGACATAAAAACTTTATCACTTAAAATAATTTTTTTTAACCAATCCAAACATGTCATATTAACCTATAAAATTAGTTGAATTTATCAGAGGTCTCAATTTACATTTATTTGGATATTTATAATATCAATTATTTTAATATTTTATTAATAAGGTAATTACTGCATCATCATTGTTTCATAAATAAATTATTTTATTTAATGTCTAAAAATTATAAATAAATTAAAATTATGTAGGAAGTATTTTTATCTTTCTAATTAATATTTATATTTTAGTATATATTGTGTCTAACCCTATATTAAAAATGGTTTAGTTATTAAACTTGGAATTTAACTCTTTTAACTCTTCTTCAAAAATAATAATAATAATTGTCCTAATCTAATCCAAGTTGACCAAATAGGATCATATTTTGTTTCTAATGTTGTTTTTGGTTGAATTATACTTATCCAATAGAATTAGGACATGTGTTAGGGTAATTATGATATCATTTTTACCATTAATTACCCTATTTACTTTTAACCAGGGTAAATAAAAGTCAAAAGTTACTATTCACCAGAAGTTATTTTCATCTTATTGAACCACATTTAACTTATTGATATTAACCATGTATCTAGGATTTTTGAAATTCAACTCAGAGAAGTGGTAAAATTATGTTTTATGCAAATTTTCAAATGCTCCTAGGAGGTGGGTAAAAGAAGGTAAAAAATTCAATAAAATTTTTATATATCTAAACATATTATAAAATTACTCTAATAAATTACAATGAACTTATATAGGTATTATGTATCTCTTTTGACATAAAATAAATTTAAATAAAATAAATAATTATTTAAATAAAAAGTCGGTTTTAACCAATAACGCAGTGTTTTTCACTATTCATCAAAAATTTAAAGTTTTCATAAAAATACCAAAAATTCACCCTAAACTAATTTCAATATTAAAAATTCAAAAATGAAGTCCATTTTGGAAAATAAATTATATAAAATTTCAAAAATTGGGTATTATTATTTGTAACCACTAGTTTGATTAGTTGTAGTGTGTTAGAATCTCGAAGTTGCATAAAATGCAAGCAATTGCATTATTCAAAGGGAAATGTACCATGGAATCTTGGGGTGTTACACTAACTCTACTATTCAATGAAAGGAGTCAAAATTAGTTTTTAATTTGAATGAAATAAAACTTATCGCCACAAAAGTCAAGATTGGCCACCTAATTTCAAAATAATATTTTCAAATAATTTATTTAACTCCCATTATTGATATTTGGTCGAAAAACACATATAAAATATTATAACATCATGTGTTAGAAATATTTTAAAGCTTTAACCCATAGTTTTATCCCAATATTACCTGATTTCCCATTATCAAGGTGACAAATATTTACCACAGTCAGTATTCATAATAACCAAACATTAAGTTGACGTTATTACATGATATTAATTATACTGATCCCAAATACAGAATATATTTTATCAAATTCAATTTATAGAAGTAGTAGAATTTAATTTAATATTAAACCCACAAAAGGTGATGAAAAGCAGTTTTCCTTAAAAAATGTGTTCTTAAGTGTAAAAGGTTGTAATACCAAAATCCAGAATGAAATTGATTATTATGATCTTTATAGAATTATTCATAATATAAATGATCTAATGTTTCTTATAATCCATTTATAACAAAATTAGACTTTGTAAAAACATTAATTGAATAAAACCTTTCAGTAAAAATAATTTTTTTATCCTATTCACTAAAAAGAAATATTTTCCGAAAATATCCCAAAATTTTATCCTATAAAAAATTAGATATGTTGAATCTGAAAATGATATCAATTTTTTAATGTAAAATTTGTAAAATTGGTAGAAACTAATTATGATATTCGCAAAAATAACACTAGAAATCCATTTTTTATGAAAACATATTTTTAAAGAATAAAACGAATTTAATAAACAAATTAAGTAATTATATATTATAAATAAATCAATTTATTTTCATTATATAAAACATTCATTCATATTTTTCATAATTATGTTAATCCAATTCATACTACCAATTTTTACGGTTACCTTATAATATTCACATTTAAATAATATTATTTTAATTATTTATCGCGGATTTATTAAACTCGATGTTGTGTGTAATGAAAACAATCAAAGAAATTAAATTTATTTGAGGAGAGATATAACATATAATCTCAGGGTGTTACAATCCACCTCCTTAAATAAATTTATCCCTCACAATTTTATCTATGTATTTAAATCTTCATCTTTTGTTGAAAACCCACATCGTGTATATGGATTATAAAACTTCTTTTTAAAAGGGGAGGTGAAAAACATAAAGGTTACATTAAATGTTACTTATTCTAGTTCTAAGATAGGGATACAATTAATATGAAGTTAAAATATAGACATAGAGTAGAAAAATAACATCCATGGACTAATAGAGAGTGATAGTGAACATGGTCATGAGAAATTTAATTACCAAAAAATGATAAATCAGTGAGATATTAAAATAACATAAATTACTTATAAATTATAGGTCAAGAATAAAATTTTTATTTAAATATAATTTTATTATGTTATTTTATACATCACCTACTAATTAAAAAATCCTAGAAAAGAAATAATACCCAAAAATTAGGATTATGCCCAAAAAGAAAATGAGAATACCAACCATATTTGTAACTAGGGAATATATATTCATCTTATAAGAAACCAGTTGATATATTAACCATATTCCCACCAATTGTATTGAATTATTATTATTTCTTAGAGGGTCAAGGTATGGTTCGATATCAATTAAAAATATGAAAGAGTCTGTAGGATTGAAATCAAATAAAGTACGAGTTCACAAAAAAATTACCTTCCATAAAAAATTAAGGGATATCAAATTCTACTTAAGTAATTTCTGAAGGTTGACCATTCTCTTCCTTAAACTCACGTTCTTGATATTCTTTCTCTCCATACTTGATGAAAACCCCCTTTCCATTCAAGAAAGGACTATGAAATTTATTTCCACAAGTATCACATGTGGTATGTTCTACCCCTACCGTATTTTATATCACCTAATTTATTTTTTCTTAAAGATCAACCAATATATAATTCTCTTAATTTACACTGAAAATATATGACTTGAAGAATTATTTCTCCGTACTGATGATAGTTAATAATATATAATCATATGATAAATTGTTTTCGAGAGACTTATTCCACTTAGATGCTTATATTAGGACCATAAAAGAAGAGAACAATCTTAATTTTTATATTTCATACACATTATATAGCTTGCCTTAGTAATCTTGTAATGTTTTCATCATACCTAGTAACAATTTACTCATCCTTCTGTCTTAGATTTAGTAATTTCCTTTCCATGTCAGCTCATTGCTCACGAGGAAAGAATTTTATAAAGAATATATCCTTAAAAATAACTCATTTCATTATATATATCTCTTCCTACTACATATTTTGAATCAATTACCACTATTGATCAACATATCCCTTTAAAAAATACACTGCCAGAATAACCTTCCCCCTTCCAATACTTCTCAAAGCCTTAAATATCATTTTCATAGACTTAATCCACTATTCTGATCTTAATAGATTTTTAGATCTGTTAAAGGATGGATTATTATTATACATGAGGTGGTCCTACATCAATGAACCATGATGTGAATAAATAATTTTTTTTCAATATGTGCTTGGTTATTGGTCATACCCTATCTCAACTATCCTAATATAGCCAAAATCCACTATGCTCAAACATTGTTCATGTTAACTTTCTAACTATGGAAATCCCTATATTGATTACATGTGTTGAAATTTTTCCAATACTTCTACTAAGTGACATTTATAAACAATGAAATACACTAGATTAGATCATAACACTATGAATCATAATGTATAACTCTGAAATTGGTGAAACACTTAAAAAAAATAGTTAATCTTGGAATCATAAGCTTAGTATCATTGGGAATATCTTCAAATCATACCAATATTATCAAATATTCCACAATAGTTTGTAATGAAAATATGAATTTACCAAATCATGTCACCCAATAGTGTCAAACTAGGTGTGCAGTAAGATTCCATTCATCATGCACCAAAATGAAGGCTGAGATATACTCTACCAAATCTTTTTAGGGTTATTACCCCTCGATGTATCCTTTCCCAAACCACATCCACTTTTAGTGCGTAGACGGTGGTTTATTGCTAGGAAATATAAATAATATCTACCTTAACACAAATTTATGATGATATTAAATACTTATAATTATCCTCAAAGTCAGTTATAGGGTTATGTTCCCTAATCTATGTTTTCCAAAATCTAGTTCCCAAGGTTTCTACTAAACCTGGCTTTGATACCAATAAAAAATCCCTGACTCGAGTAACCAAAAGCGGGTGTTTAATTTTTTCAACTGAAACTAGATATACGTGATCACATACTAAAATACAAAATAGTTTAATATACCTAGTAAATGAAACATATCCTTGAATCTAACATTACATTTGAAAACATAAAATACAACATAATACTGTCTTTGATACCATCATTATTATCTCTAGAATATCATTTCATATCATTCATAGTAAACTTCCTATATCTTTGGGGAAAGGAAACATAAGAAAGGGTTGAAATTAGATGCTTTGTAAGATAATAAATTCAGAAGAAGCTGTCATAGGATAAATTAACCATGTATAATATGATATGAATAAATAATGATCAAATAATGCCATATAAATAATCACATGTACTATAAATGTATCAATGTATGTCAAAAATATTCGAATAATAACATGGAAATCAATAACTGATTTCATAATGATATAATTTATAATTTCCTACATCATAAACTTACCATATATTCCCCATGTCATGATTTTAAAAACATACCATCAAGGCCACATGGAAAGACATATTAGATAATTGGGTAAGACCCTATCCAAATAACCAATATGTTTTGTCTCATGAGACCCGTCTGTGCATCGAAGATATATATAATTCAGTCCCCAACCATCACTTAATAAGTCCAATGTATACATTGTATGAATAAATATTACTATTTAATCAATATTTCGTAATAATCAATAACTATCTGTATTGGAAGAACTATCATACAAAATGTCAATACTTTCCCCTATAAAACTGATCATAACAAATCTATAAAAATATTATGGATGGTATCTTTATATCATAACCATAGAAAATAATAAAATCCATTAAAACATATTTATATAAATGAAAATACTTTAAAATGATCTATGGAAAATTTCTTGAGGAAAATACCCTTTTCGTTATCAAATCACCTATTTAAAATCTAAATATTTCCAAAATACTATGGATAAAATTTTCCTCCAAAATAACCATGAAAAATTGTAAAATAAGATTCAAAACATTAATTGGTCAAGATGCTAAGTAATATCATTCATTCTATAATCATTAAAAACAATAATTATTTTTTCACCTTCGGAAAACATAACTTTTTCAGAAAATGACAATAATATTCCATTTAAACCTTTTTATAGAAAGTAAAACATGGGTAAAAATGAATTTAATTAATAATTAGATATTATTAAAAACATTATTGTTCATATTTTAAACAAAATATAAAAATTAAGGAAAAATATTCCCCATGTAGTAGAAAAATAATGTTGATTTTCCTTAAAAATATTCAATTGGTATTTTTGTGTGCCAAAGAAAGTAAAAATGGAACTAATTGATAAAGAAACATATTAAAAACCAGATAAGAATAAAATATATTTATTTAAGATATAATTATCATATAATTCCTATAATGAAATATTAAATATAATGAATTTTGAATATGGATTAGATTATGAAGTAATCTGTTACCACTTTGGTAAATTTTTAATCATAACCCCAATGAAAGAAATAACATCATAAAAAACATTAAATACCATAAATATAAAGATATTAATGAAATAAAATTCCAAATGAGAAGTATTTACACCACAATAATGAACCAATTTATAGAGCCCAAATGGATCGTAAATGGATGCTAAGAAAGGGGGGTCAGTATACCCATCTTTTAACGAGTTTATACATTCTTTTGAAATAGAACCTCTTATTATCAATCATCTACCTTGGTTAAAAGGAATGTATCTAATATAATATCTCAATAATAACAAAAAAATTTAACGCATATATTAAAATAAAGACAAACACATATAGATTTTATAAGGCTCTACCTCAATGAAGAATCCTACTCTTTGTTGTGATAAACTTGTGGTTGTTTCACAGATTTTATTATCATGATAATTTTTGTGATTAAAATTTCCATAAAATTTACAGACAAGTTTAAAAGGTAAAATCCATGTCTTATAAAGGATACATGACATTATTTATACTATCACCCCCAGTTCTTCAATGACATTTTTTACAATGGAACTACCAGTTCCTCAAAGACTCCTTCAAATAACATTATGTACAAGATCAAATAGTCATCTAAAGGACTCCACTTCATCAAATATAATAAGATATTATTCATCAAATAATATATATTATACATTCAAAGTGATTTTAAATGAATTAATTTATTTTGTACACTGTTATATAATATCACTATCAAAATTTATAGTGCTTATTGAATGAAAAATACATCACTCTAACTTCTTACTATATTTTCAAATTTTCAGGAAAAAAACCTTTCTATTATTGAGTTTATTAGTATCACTATGTGTGTGAAAGAGATACACACACTTCAAAAATATTTTATATAAGATATATTTTTCAAAATTCAACTGAAATCCTTTAGGAATATCAATTGGATTTACTCAAGAGACACTTTATGCACATGTGATATTATGCATAATTAAATAAGTGAGAATACATCTTAGAACATATAATAATTATTGTTCAGTTATTTTATATTCTATCTAAAGGTATTTATTTCTTTTTAGATATTTTCTACTATAAATATCTTAAATATATCCTGTTCAAATTCACACTATTTTCATATGTGCCTTGAAGGTCTCTGGATGCATTAAATTATTTCATGCATGTTCACCGTATCATGCAAGAGTTCTCCTTCAAATAGGCACTACCCTATTGAACAAAATATATTCACCAATGCATAGACCATTCTATATCTCCAGGTGTATTCTTTAAATTACTTCATGATAATTTACCATGATATATCACATATTATACCAAAGTTATAAGGATAGGTTCACCTTAAACGGACCATTATATCATGACTGTTCATGGAACATGATGTCTCAAGTGTGTGGTATTCCATCATGCCGATCAGAGAACAAAACTTCTTCCTCATTTAAATGGAAATGTTTGAATGGATATAAAATTTATTCATGAAATATTGAAAATATTTAAGGTATATCATCTCCTTCACAAAGCCATATAAGGACCACAAGAGGCTTTTTGTCTCTTCACTGAACCAAGGCAGCTCATGAAATCTTCTTCACTTTATTAAAATGGAAGCATGAGAATGTTTTGTTTTATTCAAGGAAAATGGGAACTCTAAAAAATTAGGTGTTTAAGAAACATTATCTCTTCTTTGTTATTCTCCTTTTATAGAAAATTATGCACAACCTTTTCACCACCACATCCCCTAAAACATATATACCACATCAAAGCTATATTTAAGATCCATAAAATATTCCATGAAAATTATATTTTAAATCACCAAATATATCAACAAATCCCAGGGTATTTATTCTTCAAAATCACAGGAAATCAAAAAAATTGAAGAATAATTCTTTGCACATGAGCCTCATCCAGGTTGGTGAGGACTCTTAAGTGCATCCAGGCGACCCAAGATCAAATCCAAGCAGAGGCACAATTTCGGGGGTACTATAGTAGTTACTGTAGTGGGAACTATAGCAGGCATTGTTTGGAACTGTAGCAGTTGGGAATTTTCCACCATTTGGGCCTTCGGGCCACTGATTTGGTCCCCGAGTCCTTTAAGGCCTTCGGGCCACCCAAGCCTTCAGGCCAGTAAGGCATTCAAGCCACCTCCAGGCCTTTGGGCCAACATTAGTGTAGATGTAAACCGGAAAACCTACAAGGAACAAGCTCTATATGAGGATGATCAAGGAGATTTCACCATAGCAGAAGCTACATGGATTTCAAAAATGAGAGGGTATGGCACCTGCCATCGGGACAATCCTGTGCATGCATGGGATTTCCAAGCCGAACAACCAGGCGAAGGTGGAGAGATGATTTCATGATGAAAATTATGGGAGGATTAGTTTCAAGCAATTATTCTAGGTTGTATGTAATGTTTGAAGCCTACTGGCAATGAATTCCTCTAAGTCCAACAGGGCTATATAATACTTAGGCCTACGGTAATTTTAAGGGTTTAACCTCACCCCTTGAAAGGTGGATTATGAAAAAATCAATAAAAAATGAAGGCCTTAGGGACATTGGATGGATGAAGTATCATTATTTACACATTAGGCTTCTTTATTAATGATTTAGTGAATTTTCATGATATTATAACATGCAGTTTATTTAAATACTCAAACTCGTGTATAAAGATGAATACTCGAGCGACCTCCTATAAATTCATTTTTTCATTTTATAGTGTCAAATTATTTGAATAATATCATATGATTGATTCTGTTAGTTTGGAATGATCACAGTACGATGTGGAATGTTACTTCCTTGAATGAAAAAATATTTAGAAGTCATAACATGAAGAAAACTCGACACATGTAGAACACCGTCAGGTGAAGGTAGAAGATGTGAAAAATCATATCTTTAATACACCGTAATTGATTATTTATTATAAAAATATACACACAAACCAATCCCAAAATATTGAAATTCCTATTCTATTGGGGAAATTAGGTATATAGAGTAATAACATGAAAAATGGGTACAATAAAATTATTTATGAACTCCATAAGATGCCCTTAAAATTCCATTTTTCTTCTAAAATTTTATGGGATATCCTAACGATGTATATAAGAAAGAGGTGATCTATAATGAAATAATAAAATTATAAAATTATAAAATTATAAAAGCAATAAATGTTAGTCAAGAGGCATATCAAGGTAACATAAAAGGGGTAAGAATCATAAACATTAACATCGAAGCATGATATTAGGTGATAACGTAATTAAAACATTGGAATGTTGAAATAACATAAAACATGACATCATAAACATAATTCAAGACTTAATGCTGAGAAATAATAACATAGTGTTAATATGAAGACATCCTATGCCCATGCACTATATCTCTTGAGATAAAAACATTACCCAGTACATTGGAGGGGTATATAATTTTGGGCCCACCAGCCACATACATATCATGTACCTGCATTAGTGTGCCATGTCACGACCCGTCTTCGGGGCCCATGCCATGAATACCCCAAGCCCGCCTTCCATAGGCCAGGGGCTGGCGACTAGAACCAAAGGCGTAAATCCCGATAAAAGGGAAGGCATTGCCTTTATATAAGAAAACAAACACCACAGAGTACACAAGCTGAAGTAAATGCTAAGTAAACTGAGTACAAAAGTAAGTGCTGGAAAGTAAATGGGCTAGTATACAAACCCAACTGAAAGCACAGTATAACTGAGAAAAGAAAGTACAACAACTGAAAATTAGATCAGCAGCCACCAAGACGTCCTCCGGAACTCCCACATGAAGGGTGAGTACGGATGGTCTCATCGGCTCCTCGAGTCCGGCCATCCACTCCGTGTACATCCTTCCTGATAGTCCACCTCCGGGTACTGTTCCGCTCCGCAAGACTCAACCACGATCAGCACTGTCCGTCGTCTGCAACCAACACAACGTAGTGCGGGCATAACCCGTGCAGGGGTGAGTATACGATATTCAGTAGGGACCCCGAGACGCCCAAAGGTCTCCCAGAATCCACGAAGGATAAACCAAAAAGGACAGATAAAATCACAAAGTATCACCCAACTCTATTTAGGTATATGCCCATACATATACCTAAGTCATCAATTCCAGTTCTACTCCAACTCACGAGCCCAATTTTAAACCAGTCCACACAGGAAAGTACAATCCAATCCATACAGGAAAGCACAACCCAATCCACATATGATAGAAAAACAATCATATCGAAGATAGTGATTGGAAATCAAGACTCAGCTCACACAGGAATACTATTCACGAAGAGGGGTGGAGATGATTGATGTAGCCTCTGAATCATCTCCTCTGCCGAACCCACGTAGGAACCAAGTACAGATGTCGTCGCTTCCGATCCCACGTAGGATCCAAGTACAGTAACCATCATTGTCGAACCCACGTAGGATCCATGTACAATCGTCATCCCTACTGAACCCACAGAGGATCCCAGTATCGTCATCCTCGCTGCCGAACCCACGTAGGATCCATGTATAGCCGTCATCGTCGTCACAGTCGCAGCCAGCTCTAGGGTTCCTGCACACAGCACGCTCGATTCCCGGAGGGTCCGCTCCAAGAGCCACGGGGGATGACACATAAACTGTCACAAAGTCTAGAGTTGATGTATCAAAAAGTTCTGTCTCATCAATAGGTAGTCAACACGACAGACGACGCATCAATCGGACGTTCAGAGCTCAAGTTATAACCATTTCCACTTCGAGGGCCCGGTTGGTTTCGTGTTCGAACCAAACCGGTCATACCCAAAGTTCTCCAAAACCATGAGTGTAATATACTGAATCTACCATCTCGATCCAAGGATCCCAATGAAACTGATGGTGCATCGTTCGGAGGTTCGTAACCCATGTTATGGGCATTTGAACGAATCTGTCCGAAAGTAGGGGGTTTGGGCCTGGTCCGACCCGGCCCAATACCCCCTGGGTCAGACCGAACTAGGTCGACCCGACCCCAGTCCGGGACCAGCCCAGTTGGGCGTGGCCCAGCCTGGATAGTGCTGCCTGGCCAACCCAGCACGGCCCGACCCGTCGCGGGGGTCCGGCACAGCGCGACTGGCCTAGTTCGGTGCGGGCGGCCCGCGTGGCCGGCGACTCGGCTTTCAGCTGAGCAGGATGCGGGGGGGGGGGGGGGGGGGGGGGCTCTGCCCCCCCATCCCTGATCGAAGAAACGGCCGACCATTATGGCTGGCCTTTAATGCGACCACGGGACCCGAAGGGGTCCTGCCTCGAGCTGGTGCCGGAGGCCAGCTCAGCCGTCTGCTCCCCTAAACCGGCACGGACATGGGCCGCGGCTCTTCCCCGTCCGGTGTGGGGCGACGGCTCCATGCCCCTCCACCGCTTCCTCTTCCCCTTGATGCTCTGGCGGGGCGTGAGGGCGCCGCGCCCCTTCGCCGCGGCCCTCTTCTGGCCGCGACCCGCGACGGTCGTGGTCTTATTCATCCCCGCATGGTGCAACGACACCGCGTCGCCTCCGTTCCAAGCCACAATGATGATCAAAAACAAAAGGGGAGGAGGATCCGCCGTGTTTGTACGGTCCGATCTCCTCCCGTGATATCGAAAGCAAGTGGCGAATTAAATTAACGAGGAACGTTGAATAATACTTGAACAATGAAACAACCCCTACCTCAAAAGAAGTTCACAGAAGCTAGCATCGTGGGGGGGGGGGGGGGGGGTTATTTCTACGACGGCGTTGGCGTACGTCCAAGGAGGTGATGGAATCACACACCGGCTATGGACAGGGGAAGAAA
Source organism: Viscum album (assembly GCA_963277665.1). Classification (NCBI taxonomy): domain Eukaryota; kingdom Viridiplantae; phylum Streptophyta; class Magnoliopsida; order Santalales; family Viscaceae; genus Viscum; species Viscum album. The sequence goes on along the minus strand of OY728158.1, from coordinate 423,780,276 downwards.
ATACACGTCGATCTCTCCTTGCAGTGACGACGTTCTTCGTCAAAGTCTTGAAATTATTCAACGAAGGTGATGGAGTTCTCCAAGACATAGAGTTTTCTCTCCAAATATCCTCACACAACAAGCCATACTAATAAAATAAGGCCTTCCCTTATTTTATTAACACATGCCATGCTTTTCAAAATTACAAATATTCAAATTAATTTAAGTGATTGAAACATTAAATTAATTGGGTTGGAAAGTTTTTGTGAGGGAGAGAGAAGGAGGTGAGTGGTCTCACATTAATGGGTAGTCAACATAACATATGAGGGATTTAGAGGAGTTAGGGAATTTGAAGGGGTGGGGCTCATGTGGGCCCCACCTCACAAATATCCTAACAAGAGGAGTTAGGATCATGTGGGTCCCACCCAAACTCCCACACATGGGATTAAACCACTCAGAAGAGAAATAAAATTGTAACACATATTTTATTTCACTCTTCAGTTAAACTGTTTTTTTTAACAACTCCTCCCAAGAAAACGCAACACCAGTAAAGGTCTTCTTACGCAATTATCGGTGCTAAAGTTCCATAGGTGCCCTAGGATTTTGATTCCGAGCACCAGTTCAAAAGTTAGAATAACCCGCTCGTTCGTTCACTAAATGTACCCAAGATACACTTCGGAAATTGTTTATGGGCACACCGAGCCTCGGAATCGGGTGCTGTCAAAAACATCATACTCGTAAAATCCCAAAGAAACTAAGAAAAAAAATTTCCTTTAAATTTATGTGTTTTTACATTAGTCCCACCTCAGGGATTTATGTCCCTGTAAACATACATCACAAACTAGGGAAACAAATGAGGGTACTGTGCACGGATCTGAGCCTCCCGCTACCAAGTTCTCTCTTGGAGGTTCCCGTGCTTCCACCTGATGCACACTAGAGGAATCAGCCACCCACGTAGGACCTTCTCCTATAGATCCTCGATCTTCATTGGGACCTCCACAAAAGTCTCCCCATCATCAATGTCCAGCTCCCCGTGGTCGATGATATGCGTCGGGTCGTGCACGTATCTCCTCAGTTGAGATATGTGGAAGACGTCGTGCACCCGGTGCAACTGAGGTGGAAGATCCATGCGATAAGCCACCTCGCCTATCCTACTGAGAAACTGAAATGGTCCGATGAAGCGAAGAGATAACTTTCCACCCTGGCCAAGTCTCTGTAATCAACATCGAGGTGAGACCCGCAAGAAAACGTGGTCGCCATCCTCGAACTCTAGTGGTCTCTACCTCCTGTCAGCATAAGACTTTTTTCGGCTCTGAGCTATCCTCATCCACTCTTGGATGACCTGGATCTTCTCTGTCATGGCCTGGACCATCTCTGGTCCCATAAGTGCTGACTCCCCATGGCCTGTCCACCACAGAGGTGATCTGGAAGGTCGGTCGTACAATGCCTCATATGGTGCCGTACTGATGGTGGAGTGGTAGATATTGTTGTATAAAAACTCTACCAAGTGTAGGTGATTCCCCCTGCAGTGACCAAAGTCGAGGACACATGCACAGAGCATGTCCTCGAGAGTCTGAATGTTCCTCTTCATCTGACCATCCATCTGAGGGAGAAAGGCGGTGCTCAGGCGTAGCTGCGTCCCGAATGGCTCCTGCAACCCCTTCCGAAGACAGGAAGTAAAAGAAGCATCTCGATCGGAGACGATAGATGATGGAACACCATGAAGCCATACAATATCAAGAATGTAGAGGCGTCTTATGCTCTCCACTGAGCCCTGCTCTCTGATAGGTAAGAAGTGGGACAACTTGGTGAGTCGGTCGACGATCACCCAAATGTAGTCATGTCCTCTGGAAGTATGTGGAATTCTAGTCAAGAAATCCATAGATATCCCGTCCCACTTCCACTCCAGGACCTCCAAGGGCAGTACCAAGCCCGTTGGTACCTAGTGCTCTGCCTTCACCTGCTGACATGTGAGGAATCGAGAAACAAACTCTTCCACAACCTTCTTCATACCCGGCTACCAGTGTTGTCGTCTGAGATCCTGGTACATCTTTTCTAACCCTGGATGTACCGCCAAAGGGGATGTATGAAAATCTCTCAACACCTCCTTTTGTAAAGCAAATGGTACCATGGTACGTCCTCTGAAAAGAATGATGTGCTCTCCTTCTACAGAGAATCCATCAGGTGCATGTCCTGAGGATATCTATGTATGCCGCATCTCACAATCAACTTCCCCACGCTATGCCTCTCTGACCCACTGAAGAAGTAGAGGTGTGACTGTGAGTGACTGTAGAAAGGCTGCGCCATATCTATCCACGAAAGATATCTGTAAAGAGGCTAACTGCTTTGTCGCCTCTCCATGTAGCTGAATGCTTGTCCTCCTGCTGAGAGCATTGGCTACTACGTTCCACTTTCCAGGAGTATAGAGTATCTCAAAGTCATCGTTCTAGAGGAACTCAAGACATCGCTGCTGTCTCAATTTCAGTTCCTTCTGCAAGAAGATGTACCTGAGACTCTGGTGGTCAGAGTAGACTATAAAGCGCTCACCCATAAGATAGTGTCTCCACATCGTCAAGGCTAAGACCACTTCTTCTAACTCCAGGTCATGGGTAGTGTAGTTCTGCTCATGCTGACTCAACTGTCGTGATCCATAGGAGATCCCTTCCCACTCCTGCATCAGGACACACCCGAGTCCAGTCCCTGATGCGTCGCAGTAAACCACGTAACCCATGCCCTCCTCTGGTAGCCTCAAGATGGGTGCACTGGTCATTCTCTATCTCAACTCTTAGAAGCTCTGCTGACATCTATCTGACCACACGAAGGGTTTCCCCTTCTTCGTCAAAGCTGAAAGTGGTGCTGCAAATCTGGAGAAGTCTGGCACAAACCTCCGATAGTACCCAACCATACCTAGGAGACTCCGCACCTTCGTCACGCTCCTTGGTAAATCCCATGCTAGCACCGCCTCAATATTCACAGGATCCACTGCAAATCCTGCCTCAGAGATGACGTGCCCCAAGAAGTGGACCTCACATATCCAAAAATAACACTTTGAGAGCTTACCATAAAGCTGGTGCTCTCGTAGTGTGTCCAGTACAACCCGCAAGTGGTAGGCGTGCTCCTCCTTAGTAGTCGAGAAAATCAATATGTCATTGATGAAGACTACGACAAATCAATCAAGGTAAGGCTGGAATATCCTGTTCATGAGACTCATGAACACTGCTGGAGCATTGGTTACACCAAAAGGCATAAACAAGAACTCATAGTGGCCATATCGACACCTGAAAGCCGCCTTCTGTACATCCTCATCTCGAAATTTGAGCTGATGATAGCCTGACCTGAGGTCTATCTTCGAGAACCACCGTGCTCCCTTGAGCTGATCGAAGAGGTCTTCAATCCTCAGAAGTGGATACTTGTTCTTCATGGTCACCTGGTTCAGGCGACGGTAATCGACACACAGTCGCAAGCTCTCATTCGCCTTCTTGGAGAACAATATCGGGGAAGCCCAGGGTGGAACACTAGGTCGAATTAATCCCTTTCCCTTCAAGTCCTCCAGCTGTACCCATAGATCTTTAAGCTCAACGAGAGCCATCCGATATACTGGAGTAGATATCGGGGTTGTCCCGGGGTACAGGTCAATATAGAAGTCTACCTCTCTGTGAGGAGGTAGTCCTAAAACGTCGTCAGGTAAAATGTCCGCATACTAATCCACCACAACAGGAAAACTTAGACTCCGTACATCAAGTGCCCCCAGGATAAGACTATCCAAATGATGAGTTATCGGCTATCCTCTCCTCTGAGTGAGTCCATCCTGCACTATAAAGGCCCCTTCTCACTGGTGAAGGTGAACCAGCTCCCATCGGTGTGGACACACCACACCTTGCACCTAATACAGTTGATCTGGGAATGGACTGTAGATAACCAATCCATACCCAAGATGACATTGTAAGGCCTCGACGCTGCTACAAGAAGATCACAGCCGAAGCTCTCGCCTCTTAGAGTAAACTCACACTATCAGAACCAGTGCGTAATCGTCGAGTATACTCCCGTAGGAGTCTCTAGCTGTAAGGATTGGGCCAACAGCTCCGTCAGAATCTCAGAGCTCTGAACATGGGCAGTGACAATGAAAGAATGACTCACTCCTGTGTCTATAAGAACTGCAAAAATGGTGGAGTAGACACAGATAGTACCTCGAATCATCTTAGGTGCACCGTGGTCGTAGGCCTCCGCTGCCTAAAGGTGAGCCTGCCTCTATCCGCCAGCTCCCTGTGGTCGGGGTGAACCTCCTGGTGGTGGTGGTAGAGCCTCAAAACATCGTCCACAACCTGCCACTCGGCCAGCTCCTCTGCCTCGTTCTCCTGTTCCCTGTGGACCACTACGGTCGAACCTATGCCTCTGCCTGGGTGGTCCCTCAACCGTCTGCTGCTCCTCTATATGGCAGGTCGGGTAGTTATGAGCCATGTGGCCCTGCCTGCCGCATGCATAGCACTGTCTTCCTCTCGTATGACTGGCTCTACTGTTTGTGCCCCGCACCTCCGAGCCAGTATCCTGAGGTCGTCCACCTGATGGTCTGGTCCGCTTGGACCCCTGTGACATCCGTTGAATGCCAGCTGCAGAAGACTCCGCTACGTGCCGCCCTGTGGTAGGTCTCGCTGCTGGTATAAGTTCAGCAAGAAATATATCTACAAGAAGGGCTCACTCTCGTACTCCTGCCTGTGTCGCTATGCGGAGGGAGATCATCGATTCCATGATCTCATTACTTAGTCCCTACTCGAAGTTCCAGGCTCGGAAGAATGGGCCGTGTACCATGTCCGTGGAGTAGCGTGAGAGGTTGGTAAATCTCGTAGAGTACTGGGCTACTGTCATGCTGCCATGCCGTAGCTATAGTAGCTCTTGAATGCGCACCGCACAGAGGGTGGCTGGAATGAACTCTGAGCAGAAGAGGCTCTCGAATTACGTCCAATGAAGAGATTCCCCGTCGTGCACCTGGAGCATCAGGCTTCACCATCTACCTGCTGTCGCGTGCAGGAGACTCTCCGCAAGGATTACCATGAGGTCAACTGGTGTCCCTACTAATCTGAAGACTCAAACAAAAGTCTCCAACCAATCCTCGGCTTCCTGGGGGTCCGTCTCCCCATGGAACCTGGGTGGTCTCTAACGATGAAACTCATGCAGTGCACTAAGGCGACATGCACTCTCAGCTGTTGGGGCTGGTGGCATCAGTGGCTCGATGGGTAGATGTACCGTGGGTGCCTCCGCTGTAATGGGGCCCTGCACCGAGGCCTCGTCACTCGGTGGGCTACCGTCTCTCACAAAGCTTGAAACCCTAGCTGGCTTCCGTCATGGGGCCATCCTGAAAAGAAACAGGTGTTCCACAGTCAATACAGTATACCTGGTGAGATGACACAAAGTAATCACAAAGAAAACTTTTGAAATACAAATGCAATCAATGTTTTTGTGTACTGAGTCCGAAATCAGAAGTTAGGGTCCTGGTGTACGGATACATCGGCCACCGCACCAACACTGGACTCCCTGGACTGATAACCACAGTCAATACCCTTAACACTATTACTTCACATAGAAGAAAGATCAGAGTCCTGAGTTTTGCGGTAGAACCGAACTCCTTTGATACCAATTTGTCACAACCCATATTCGAGGCCTATGCCGTGACTACCCCAAGCCCGCCATCCATAGGCCAGGGGCTGGCGACTAGCACCAAAGGTGTAAATCCTGATAAAAGGGAAGGAATTGACTTTATATAAGAAAACAAACACCAGAGAGTACACAAGCTGAAGTAAACACTAAGTAAACTTAGTACAAAAGTATGTGCTGGAAAGTAAATGGGCCAGTATACAAACCCAAATGAAAGCACAGTAAAACTAAGAAAATAATGTACAATAGCTGAAAAGTAGAGAAACAACCACCAAGACGTCCTCCAGAACTCCCACCTGAAGGGTGAGTACATATGGTCTCATCGGCTCCTCGAGTCCGGCTATCCACTCCGTGTACGTCCTATATGATAGTCCACCTCTGGGTACCATTCCGCTCTACAAGCCTCAACAATGATCAGCAATGTACATTGTCTGTAACCAACACAACGTAGTGTGGGCATAACCCATGCAGGGGTGAGTATACGATACTCAGTAGGGACCCAGAGACGCCTGAAGGTCTCCTAGAATCCCTGAAAAATAAACCAAAAAGGAAAGATACAATCACAACGTATCAAACAACTCTACATAGGTATGTGCCCATACATATACCTAAGTCATCAATTCTAGTTCTGCTCCAACTCAAGAGTCCAAGCTTAACCTAGTCCACACAGGAAATTACAATCCAATCAACACAGGAAAGCACAACCCAATCCACACAAGATATCAAAACAATCATATCGAAGATAGTGATTGGAAATAAAGACTCAGCTCACACAGGTATAATATTAACGAAGAGGGGTGGAGATGATTGATGTATCCTCTGAATCATCTCCTCTACCGAACCCACATAGGATCCAAGTATAGATGTCGTCGCTGCCGAACCCACGTAGGATCCAAGTATAGTAACCATCACTGCCGAACCCACGTAGGATCCAAGTACAATCATCATCACTACCGAACCCACAGAGGATCCAAGTACAGTCTTCGTTTCTTCCAAACCCACGTAGGATCGAAGTACCGCCGTCATCATTGTCATAGTTGCAGCCAGCTCTACGGTTCCCGCACACAGCATGCTCGATTTCAGGAGGGTCCACTCCACGATCCAAGGGGTTTGATACATCAACTGTCACGACTTCTAGAGTTGATGTATCACAAATTTCTCTCTCGTTAATAGGAACTCAACGTGACAGATTGAGCGTCAATCGGACGTCCAGAGCTCAAGTTATAAGTGTTTCTGCTCCGAGGGCCCGATTGGTTTCGTGTTCAAACCAACCCAGCCATACCCAATGTTCTCCGAAACCGTGAGTGTAATATACCGAAACGACCTTCTCGATCCAAGGATCCCAACGAAAGTAACGGTGCGTCGTTTAGAGGTCTGTAGATCAAGTTATGGGCGTTTGAACGAATCTGTCCGAATGTAGGGGGTTCGGGCCCGGTCTGACCCGGCCCAATAACCCCTGGGTCGGCCCGAACTAGGGAAAAGCGAACCGGGTCCAGGACTGGACCAGTTGGGCATGGCCTGGCCTGACCCGTCGCGGGGGTCCGTCCCAGTGCGGCTGGCCCGGTCCGGCGTGGGCGGCCCGACCCACGGGGCCAGCGGATCGGCTTTTGGCCGAGTGAGATGCGGGGGGGGGGGGGGGGGTGGGGTGCTGCCCCTCTTGATTGAAGAAATGGCCGGCCATTAATGTGACCGCGGGACCCGAGGGTGTTCAGCCTCTAGCTGGTGTCGGCGGCCGGCTTAGCCGATCGGTCCCCTGAACCACCGCGGCCGTGGGCTGCCGCTCCTGCCCGTCCGACGCGGCGCGATGGCGCTGCACCCCACCACCGTGGCCCGCCCAGGCCGTGACCCCTTGATGATCCGGTGTGGCACGACGGCACCGCGCCCGTACGCCGCGGCCCGCTCCTGGCTGCGGCTTCCTTTTGCCTCCCTGGCATGGCGCAACGATGCCGCGCTCCTCCACAGCGGCCCGCTCCGGCCGCGGTCTTCTTCGTCCCCGCGTGGTGCAATGGCACCAGGTCACCTCCGTTCCAAGACACAAGGATGATCAACAACAAAATTGGAGGGGGATCGACTTTGTTTGTGCGGTCTGATCTCCTCCCGTGATATCGATAACAAGTGGTGAATTAAATTAACGAAGAACGTTATATAATACTTGAACGATGAAACAACCCCTACCTCAAAAGAAGTTCGTAGAAGCTAGCATTGCGGGGGGGGGGGGTGATTTCGACGATGGAGTTGGCGTACATACAAGGAGGGGATAGTGTCACACACCGGCTGCAGAGAGGGGAAGAAATGGTATCTGAATCTCTCCTTGCGGTGACGGCGTTCTTCGTCGAAGTCTTGACGTTCTTCAATGAAGGTGATGGAGTTCCCCAAGACATAGAGTTTTCTCTCCAAATATCCTCACACAACAATCCAACCTAATAAAATAAGCCCTTCCCTTATTTTATTAACACATGCCAATATTTTCAGAATTACAAATATTCAAATTAATTTAAGTTATTGAAATATTAAATTAATTGGGTTGGAAAGTATTTATGAGGGAGAGAGAAGTAGGTTAGTGGTCTCACATTAATGGGGTGTCAACATAACATATGAGGGGTTTAGAGGAGTTAGGGAATTTGAAGGGGTGGGGCTTGTGTGGGACCTACCTCACAAATATCCTAACAGTAGGAGTTAGGATAATGTGGGTCCCACCCCAACTCCCACACATGGGATTAAACCACTTAGAAGAGAAATAAAATTGTAACACATAATTTATTTCACTCTTTAGTTAAACCACTTTTTTTAACAACTTATCCCAAGAAAATGCAACTCCAACAAAGGTCTACTTAAGCGATTACCGATGCTGTGGTTCCAAAAGTGCCCTCATATTTCGATTCTGAGCACCAGTTTAAAAGTTAGAAAACCCCGCTCGTCCGTTCACTGAACGTACCCAAGCTAAACTTTGGAAATTATATCTGGGCACACCGGGCCTCGGAATCGGGTGCCGTCAAAAACTGCGTACTCGTAAAATCCAAAAGAAATTAAGAAAAAAATTTCCTTGAAATTTATAGATCTTTACATGCCACATAGATCATAAAACATAAGGATGATTTTCATAAATTTTAATACCATTATTAGGAGGTGTGGGTTATATACATGGAAGTACCATATAAATAAATTATAGGTACATCTAGGTTAATAATTTTTAGTGGAAATGGAAATGAGTATTCACTACACAATTTTTTGGCATGGAAAATCCTAAGATAATTTAGGCAGCTTAACACGGGTATGAAAATATTTGTAGAAGCATTTAATGAGAGTGAAATGGATCAATAATCACTTTTAAATATTAAATAATGTAATAGGTATGTGTAAAAACAAACCAAAAAAGGAACAATTGAAATCAAAAGGCATAATATTAAGAATGTTCTGGAATAAAAAGGACAAGGAGTGGATTCCTTACCTTGAGAGGGCATTTCTAAAATCTCAGGAGGGTCTTATTAATATCTTTAGAAAAACATGGGAGGGAACTAAAGAGTGAAATGGAGAGAAAATTCATGCTCAAATGGTTTTTATTAATGTTTAGTTAGAGGTTAGGTGAGTTTTTATATCCAATGTAACAATAATTCATTATTAATATCTAAACTAAGGTTTTGGACTCTATGTGGTAAAATAATCAAAACCAAAAACCTTTTCATGGGTTTTTTCAAATTTTTATCTAAAAAATTAGTGTATTTAAATATTTTATAAGTATTAAAACCTAAATCATTAAAATTATAAACTTGGCTATGTGGAAGTAAGTAATGTTTATAAAGAATTGATTTTAAAACCATAAAATAATTCCTAGGTTTTGGAGGAATCATTAAAGGTTTAGAAAATTAATAAAATAACATAAAAAATGCATTATTTTAAATGTAAAATATTATTTTGGTAATGTATAATGTTTATAGTATTTATTACATCACTTTTGGGATTTTATGGTGTTATTATACATATTATATATTTATATAATTTTTAATTTCTACTAGAAATTTTGACTATCTTTCAAAATTATTTAAAATTCACCGTTGGAAAATTTTGACACAATGATTTCAAAGACAAAATTTATTTTATCAAAATAATTATCTAAATCTGATAATTTACACATTTAAATAAAAAATCATTATTTACTGAAAAGTATGGGTTTTTACAATGATAACGGCTTTTAACCCTTATGAAAGTTACATTTAACTTCAGAAAATTATATTATCATTTATATTTCTATAAATATTATTTAATAAAAAAATTTATTAAAATAAAATTTATTTAAAAAATTCTTGAAATCATAAAAAATAATTTCATTATTGAAACTATAGATTTCTAAATAATACAATTTGTTTTTCATTGTATCTTAATCTAATTTTTATCAAACTATTTATTTAATAATATATAAATTAATAGTAAAAAAGGATAAATATAATCATTATATTATTAAAAATAAAAATATACATATTCATACTATTAGGTTCTACATTGATAACCCCTTTTTACACCTGGGTATTCCCTAAGTGTAAGGTGTGAGATGGTGACACTATCATGGTGTGGTTCAATGAATGTGGTTTGGATCGCGATCTTAATAATTTTGATCTTCTCCTGTAAATAGGTTTGATCATGAATCAATTTTTGAATATTGTCTTGGGATTAGTCAAGGGAAAATACTAGATATTCCTTCTCCCTCAGAACCATTGATAAATAAGGTTTATAAGGTACGAACCCACTGGCCGAGACCATCTCTTCATCTATTTGCGTCAATTAGACTTTATCATAGACCGTAATATAAATTAATATCAATGGTCATTATAAAACACTATATTTTAAAAGGTTATTATTATTACTGTTCATTTAAATATGACATGATAAAACTTATAATGGTCTAAAATAACCAAAGTAGTGCACATGGTTTTTATAACATCATTACTTAACAAGACATTTATTTATTTGAAAAGGTAATTTGATTAAAAAAAATTGGGTCATTACATTATTCCCCCTTCATAAATTTCACCCTCATAATTTCAATTCATATACTGAAATAGATTAGGGTAATTTAGTTTTGTCGCATCTTCATGTATTAATGTTGCTTCCTCAATCTTATGGTTCCACCACAATGCTTTGACCAAGTGAGTTGTCTTGTTTCATATAACTTTTTCTCTATGATCTAAGATATTAACCAACTAATCTTCATATGAAATATCATCCCCAATGGTATTACCTCTAGAATCATTACATGTGAGGGGTCTGGTATCTACTTCCACAAGATATATACATGGAATACATCATATACTTGAGATGTGTTAAGTGGAGTGATAGATGATAACCAAAAACTCTGATGTGATCAATGATATAAAAGGGGATGATGTATCTTGGACTAAGATTTCTCTTCTTCTCAAACCACATTACTTTCTTCCATGATGATAAAAAAAGGAACATGTTATCTATGAACTCAAAAATCAATATCACATAAATGATTGCCTTTATAGAATTTTATCTACTATGTGAAATTTTCATATGACATTGAATAGTTTGAACATATTTTGTGATATCTTAGAGAATAATAGCTCGTATGCGCTTCTTCTTTCCAACTACATCCCAACATATTAGAGTCTGATACCAATTCCTATACCAAGCCTCATAATGTTCCATTTGATTGTTAAAAGGGAAACTATTATTATACAAGAAATCCACTATGGGATGGTGTTGATCAAAAAATACTTGTAAATCCATTGAATGTGATCTCAACATGTCCTATGGTTTTTAAATGGATTTATCAGATTGAACATCTATCTAAGGGTGATAAGAAGGACTGAAACTTATCTTTGTATCCAATGATGGCTTATAGACTCTCCAAAACCTTGAGGTAAACCTCAAATCCTGATATGATATAATAGAGAGTGAAACCCCATTAACTCTTACCACTTATCTTAGGTATATATTGAAGAGTTTTTCAATAGATAAATCATACTTGATGATAATGAAATGTGCTCACTTTGTAAGGGTACAGACTACCACCCATGTGGAGTTATTGCCTTTAGATTTCCAAGGGATTCCTACAATGTAATGCATGGATATGTTTTCCAATTTCATTAATGGTTTATGGAATGGTCACTTAATACCATTACAATTTTTTTATTCAACCTTGACATATTGGTATAAAAATCATTGAGATAAATATTTTCCAATCTCCCTCTTTATGTTATCCCACCCGATGTTTTTCTTTAGATATCAATATATTATAGTTCTTTCTATATGAATATATAATGATATATACATCATACATAAGTTACCTATTGATTTTTGTATATGATGAGAAATATATATGGGTTCTAAATCTTATAACTCTACCTTTAGAAATGTTTAACTCTAGAATATTCACTATATTTTTTCATAGAACTTCATCATCATTTTAGGCCTCCTTGATCCTCTCAAGAAGGGATTTGTTGAAAAATTATTTCAGAAATGAAGGATTAATATCCATTCATTATTACCTTGTACATCCTCTAAATGTAATGACCCATACCTTTGTATCCCATAGTTTATGGTTAGTTTACTAAATTGAAACTCGATACAAGTGATCACATCCTAAAGGACTAAATAGTTTAGTGGTATTTCTTAAACTAGATAAGTACTTGAATCACAAATTACAATTGAAATATTAAATAAAAAATTGTTTTTTATTTTATAACACCATTATTATCTTTATAATATCCGTATATATCAATCATAATACATTTCTTGGCATCATAAGGAAATGAAATATAAGAGAGGGGTGTGATCAGATGTTCAGTAAGGGTATGCACAATATAAGATATCATGAAGAAATAAGGCGTAATCAATATGGGAAGCTATATAAAAAAACATTAAATTTAATGAATACCTTAAACATGAATAATAATATTCTAGGATTAAATGATGATTAAAATAATTCCATATAAATAGTCATATAATCTTGAAACATATCCATGGAAATTTTTACTTCTCAAATAACCACATGGACGTCCATAAATAATATAATAATGAAGGAATGCAAAATTTCAGACATCATATCCATATTTTCATGGTCTAGTTCCAAGATATATTACATAAATGAGAAAGGCCTCGATTAAATACCAAATATAGTTTGTCTCGTGAGATCTATTGCAACATTGAGGGGATATAGTGGGACCAACCTGTCACTTATTAATATAAATGCATTCCTCATATGAAATGAATGAAAAATAATCAATGTAAACATTCATATTTAAAAACATAAATATGAAATGTTAATAATTTCCCTAATAAATGGAAATAATCATAAAACATTAAGTGTAATATAGTGAATGATATCAGAACAGTAAATCCCTAGTGAAATTGATCATAAAATTTCTTGAGATATAAAAAGGATGGTATCACTATAACATTTTCCCAATGTAATATAATTCAAATAAGGGTTGTGTCATTAATGTATAGAAATACCATAAAAATTACAATTTTTTCAATTTGAAAAATACTTTTAAAAAGTTAAAATTTCTAGAACATTAGGAATTTTTTTTAAAATAATATTAGAAACTTATAAATGAATATTAAAATAAATGAGTGGTCATGAAAGTATAAATTTACATTCATAACACATATATTAAAACATAGATCACTTCCATAGTTTTGGTAAAACGTCAAAAAGTTCCTCATTTTGAAAATGATAGGGAGATTCACTTTAATTTTTTTTGTAACAAGTAAAAAATTGGTGACATTTATTTAATAATTTTTTTAGGATTTTGAAAACATTTTTGAAATAATTTTAAGAAAACATGGATATAGAAGAAAAATGATTTTTGAACGAAGAGAGAAATAATGTTTTATTTTCTTAAAATGTTTCTCAATCATTTTAAGTAACATAAAGACTAAAATGGTAATATTAGTTTAAATTTTCATCAATAACCATAGGAGAATAAAATTCATGAGTTTATTGGGAGATATATTAGAATATTTCATCATCATAAACTTAATTGTTAACAATCACAATAAACCATGCGATTGTAATTGTAAAACCCTTACCCCATAGGTATGTTTTGAATCATAAGTCACATGAAAGAAAGAAACTTAAATGGATATATATATACAATAGTTTTTATGTGAATAATCATAAAACTATCATGGGAAGTATAGTCAGCACACAAAATAAACAAGTGGTAAATATGATATATGTCTCATGGAAATAAAGGTGAGACGAGAAACCCTTAACTTAGGTCTTATTTCCTTCATATGTGTTCAAACCTATAATATATATATATATATTATACATATATCACTATTACATAATCATATATATCTTATAATATATGTTTTTTATAACTTTTTATCACCTATTTAACAATTCTTTGTTACAACCACTATTCTGGGTGATAATTGTTTCATTTTTCTTGTAAGAATTGGTTCGGTAATTAGACTCCTTATAATTTGATCACAGTTCAATAATATCAAGAATTTTAACCATGGTATAAAGAAAACATATATTCATAATATATTTATTTATAATATTTTTAAAAAGTTATAGATATAAAAAATGAGTTACATCATTCATGGAGATGGTATGTCGTACGTACACATGAATGAAATTACCATTTTTTTTGAAGGATAAAAAAAAAGAAAGGTAAATAATATTTCAATATTAATTATTTGTTATTATGTCATTTAAATAATATATTTTCATCAAATCCATACTTATTTCCATCCATTTAAAAATAAAATGAAAAATAATTATTTTTCTTAGTAGAGGCAGTAGTCCACACATACACATAAGAGACGTTATAATTTTCCAACATATTGGAATCTAAGAGGGTAGATGTCACGACCGGTCCCCTAGGACCTATGTTGTGACTACCCCATGCCTGCCTTCCATAGGCCAGGGGTTGGTGACTAGCATCAAAGGCTTATTCCCCAAAACTGGGAAGACATTGCTTTTAAAACCTCTAACACAAAAAACCAAGCACACAGTAAGATATAATCTCAAGTAAACTGAATAGTAAATAGAGAGAGTATAGTAAGTAAAAAAGGGGATAGAATACAAGCCCAACTAGAAAGTACAAGGAAAAATAGAATGTTCAAGAAGGCTGATAGGTGAAAAGAAGCTCCTGGATCGTCCACCAATAATCCTACCTGAAGGGTAGGTACAACTCATGAACGACTGTCTCTGCGGTTCATATCTTCTAACATCCACCTCCGAGCCACCACCAGTCCTGATACCCTTGTCCTCATTCATAATTTCTCGTCATCTTCACCAAACACAAGGAAGTGCGGGCATAGCTCGTGTAGGGGTGAGTATAACGATACTCATTAGGGACCCCGAGACCCTCAAGGTCCCACAAAATCCATAAATGATAAACCACAAATAAAAGATACAACTGATAACCCTACTTAGGTATATTCCCTTAAATATACCTAAGTTATCAAGTAAAACAATCTCAATCATGAGGAAAACACAGAGTCCAACTCCAAAGCCCCAAGCTGAACTGTTCCACAAAGTAAGAAATTCCATGAAGTCAAGTACCAAATAGGTACACCACATAGAATAATACCACCATGGTATCAAAACAAAGGTAAGTACCACATAGGTATAGAATCAGCTCACACTAGGTATAACTTATGTACAGTAGTAGAGATGATTAGATTTAACTACAATATCATCATACGCTGTTAAGAGTCTCTACTACTGACCCACACAGGATCGCTCGGTGCTGACCCACACAGGATCACTCGGTGCTGACCGACACAAGATCGGTAAGTGCTGACCCACACAGGATCACTAGGATCTGACCCACACAAGATCGCTAGGTGCTGACCCACACATGATCGCTCTTCATTCATCATGTCACAACCAACTACTGGGTTCCCGCACTAGGCTTGCTCATCCCCAGGAGGGTCTGATCTTCATGAACCTAGTCAATAATCCAATTTCCACAAATTCTCAAGAAGAATTATCTCAAAGTACTTCCATGTCATAGGGGTCTCAACATGACAGACGGTAAGTCAATCGGACGCTCGGTCTTTGAGTTATTAGCCCTTTAGTCCCAAGGGCCCGGTTGGATTCGTACTCATTCCAACCCGACCATGCTCCAACTTTATCAAAATCTCAAATGGGGTATACTCAAAGGGACCATCTCACTCCAAGGTTTCCAGCACTATTTAAAGTTCATCAAACGGATGTCCTGTGACAATGTTATGGCCAAAAGAGCGTAAATGGGTTGAAGTGGGTTCGGGTCTGGTCCGACCCGGTTGGACCGACCAGGCCCGTCCCATGCTGGGTGGCACGATCCATGCTGGAGGCTTGGCCGGGGTGGCGCGGGGAAGTGAGGAGGCTGCGGGGGCCGCGGGTGGCCGTAGGGAAACAAGGCCTGTCGCGGGGCTGCATGGCAGGCCGTGGGTCGGCGAGGCTGTGGGGCAGCGTGGCAGGCTATAGGGCGGCGGTGGCCGTGGGTGGCATGGAAGGCCATGGGGCGGTACGACAGGCAACGAAATGGCGAGGCCATGAGGAGGCGAGGTAGGCCACGGGGTGGCACGGTGAGGCCACGGGGTGGTTGGGTGAGGCCGCGGGGCGGCGGTCTGCTGTGTTGGGTCGTGCGGCGCGGTTGCGCGCCATACCTTTGTCGATGGCCAGCTTGACCAACCGCTGTCCATTTGTCGCCTTCATCACGGTTGAAGGTGGTGCCACCCACCGTTCTCGTGTCCCACTTAGGTTGGTTTCCATCCCCCTCCTTCACGAAAAACACAACAATTTATCACGAGAAAAATTGCGGAGAGGTCGAGCCATGTTTTTTTGGCCTGCACCTTCCACATTAGAGTGGAAGAAAGAGACTACAATATCTTTATGATTTACGATGAATCATCAGGAACAGGTAAGGGGAAGAAATTCAAACAACCACCCTACCTAGGATATTTTTCGACAGAGTTCGCGAGGAAAGAGATGAAGTCATTGGGGATAGACGGACATCGGTGACATCAGCGTTTCCCCGATCGTTGGTTCATTCTCATTGAAGTCATTCCTCACTGGGGTGAGCGTTATTCATTGGGGAGCACATTCTTTATTGGAGAACGCATTCTTCACTGGAGAGAGTAATCCTTCCAAAGGTTCTCCTCTCCCAATTCCACTAAAATGAAAAGTAACGAACATAATAGAATATGTTGTTTAATTTAATATTGGCATAAATTAGGTTGGCTTAATTAATTAAAGGAGAGTTGGAATAATTAATTAAAGTATAGTTCTCATAATTAAAGTAGGTAGTTGAGAGGTTTTTCTCCCATAATGAGGGGTTCGGGTGATCTCCACCACCAAGCTTTGAATTGGGGGTTTTACTAGCTCAGGTGGTCCCCACCACCGGGCATTCAAGTTGGGAGGTTTTAACCCCCTCGTGGTTCCCACCTCCATAGCCTTCACATGGGAGGTTTATTAGAAACAAAATTAAAGTTTATTTTATTTTATTTTTCATTCCCATAGAAAACTCCAAAAAATATCTTTCACCCTTGACCTACTGTGGTCGAGGTTAAGGTCTGTTTAAGAGAATACCAACACTGAGAGTTCATCAGTGTCCTCAGATTTCAATTCTGAGCACTATTTAAAAAGTTACAAAAACTCACTTGTACATTAACTGAATGTATCTGAAAACAGGTTCAGAAATTCATTCTGAGCACACCAGGCCTCAGAATAACATGCCATCAGTTTTTATGGACTTGTAAGATTCCCATATATTGAAAACAAATTTGCATGGAAATTCTAGGTCTTTACAGTAGATGTGATATTATTATTACATAATTTTAATTAATTCATAAATATAATATATATTCATTAAATATATCATTATAATTAGCTATGGTATTTTCTTTTGGAAAACTAATTACAACAGTTCGTGAGGCGATAGTCCGCTGTACATACGATCAACGATTTTATTTCCTATTTGATAGAAGAGGGGAAAAATATAGGTAATTACATTAAAATAATAACATATCAGTATGTGGTATATTTGTTTTTATTTTATCATATTTTATGGTAATTTTAAGGAGATAATGGATGAAATAAAATTAAAATGCATGGTTAAGAACCATACCTATTCTCTGAACAACCTCTTTAGATTAATAACTAAAGTCCTTCTAGATTGGTTTTATGATAAAACCATTGAATCAAGGTAAAGGGGAGGTATGTAATGAAGGTATTTGGGTTTTTATTTTAGGAACCAAATGAATTTGGATGTGTTAATAGGAGAGGAGAGAGGGTTATCTTTTATAAGTGGGGGGATGGACACACTTAGAAATTTTGAAAAGAATAAATTATAATGACATTTTTCTCATGCAAATAGGATAAAAAATGAATCATTATAGAGAAATATATGATATAAGGTTGAAATATTTCCATAAATTAGTAATTGGAAACTTTTTGAAGTTATTTAATCCCATATATTCTTAGTTTAACCCCAATCAACAAATTTTATCCTTAACCATGACAATTAAGTTTGATTATTTTACTATTCATTACAAAAAAATATTTAGTTGAACATATTAAAAAAACCCAATTATTTTGATTCAAAATATTACATATATTTTACAAAATTTATTTCATATAAATGAATGAATTTTATTTAATATTAAACATGCAGATGTAATGAAAAATGATTTTCTGAAGAAAAAGTTTTCAAAAGTATAATAAGTTTTCTTTATATTAAAACACAAAAATAAAATTTATTATAATTTCATAAATTGGATTAATTAAAATATATTTTTAACTAAATTTACTTTAAAAACATTTTGAAACAGAATTTACCCTTTTAAATTCTTATAACAAAAATGTAGTTTTCAATAAAAATCAGTATTTTCACTATTAATCTAAAGATTGTTCTGTTTAGAAAATTCTAAAAACATAAATCTATTTTTTAAAATTATGATTTAAATGCTGAATTTTATTTTTAAATAAATTTTATAAAATTGGTAAAAATTAATTTTAACATAGGTGAAAAAAAATGCGATGAAACTATTTTTAGATGAATTTAATTTTTAAGAATTAAAATTATTTTATACTTATATCAAGAATAAAAAAAATATTAGATTAATGATAAAAAATTATTGATTAAGTAATATATAAATTTCATTAAAATAAATAAAAAATATAGATTAAATTAATTTATTATAATAAAAACACATTGTGCATAGAATTTTTGTTTTTTAGAAAAAGAAATTTATTTTACATTTAAATGATTTATTTTTTTAATTTATAATAAATTTAATACTGATGAATTTATTTTATACATGAGTGAACCCTAAAATTTTATTAATTTAGTTATTCCTATTCATATCCAACTATTTAATGGCTTTGTTATAACTTTACATCATATTATATTTCATTTGGAGTCGGGGTTGTGTGTATCACAAGTTATCCAAGAGATTAATTTTATTTAAAGAAAAATATATCATAATGTCTTAGGGTGTAATATTATCCCCTATATGTATGAATACCTTTCTCACAATTTTTATTTGTGATAATAAATCAAGGGTATTCTATATCAAAATTTCTTTTTTGAAATCCAACATTGTAGAAAGGTTTAATAGAACTTTCTCTATGAAAGAGGGAAATGGAAGTAATTAGGTCTTCTAGAGTAACACATAACTAGGTTTTCAAGTAGTAAAGTATTAATAGGAAGTGAAAATATGGTCTTAGAATAAAATCATAAATAAGTATGCAGAGTGATATAGATCATGGATTATATGAAAGTGAATTATTAATATAAAGTTAAGGACTACATATCCATAAATATATGATGGGTTAAAATACCATTGATTCATAAAAAATAAAGGTAAATGTATTAGTTTTTTATTTCCATATCCCATTACTAAAGTGGATTGATTATTTTACTATCAAGATAAATAATAATAATAAATTTACTTATTTGATATCTTTTTATTTCATGAGAAAAATTTCACCCTCTAGACGTTCTTCAATAAACTTCCACTTTATTTATTACTCTAATAAATAATTATACAAGATTAATTAATTATACTTAAATAACTAAAAGTAACTTTTAATGGATAATATAACGAGTAGGATAATAACAAGTTATTTATCCTATCTTTACTAAAAACAAAATAGTTATCCGAATGTATGATAATACCCAAAATTAATTGAGCTCCATATGAAGGAATAATACATTAATCTAAAAAATTTGATTATAAAACTAATGTTTTGACATAGATAAATCCATAAATAAATAGCCATACCTCAAAATTAACCCCAATAACCTCAAAATTAAAGAATGTTTCAACCTCAATGGTTATCTTATACCAATCCTCTTATACCTACACATACTTAATAACATTATTTCTAAATAATCGGTTATGTTAAACATAATGGTTATGTATACCTAAAATCAATAAGACTTTTCCAAAAATATCATTGATCACCTCAAAATCAAAAGGATTTTATCATATAATATGTATCCCAAAACAATCCTAATTTTTATCCATCAATCCATTTGAGTTTAAAAAATCAATATTAACCAGTATGTCATGTAGGCTAGTGGTAGATATTTTACACATATCATTCTTCAGGCGTGGGTTCAAGATATGGCCTTGTGGGAGGTGATGAGTTGTCACTGGATATGAAGGTTTCCATTTTTCTAAAACAATATTAATATAATTCTTATAAGGATACCAAAAAATATGTTGAATATCCTAAAAAATATTATTTGTCGTCCAATCAATTTCAAACCACCTAGGTTTTATGTAAGACTTATTTTCTCCCCACAAAATCAAATAATATTAATTTAATATTATTACCTAAACATAAATGATCATATTAACTCTAAAGGTTATCAATACATTTAAGCATATTAAACAAGAACTCTTCCTCAAATAATAATTCTTGTTGAACCTAATTATTATATATATTTCAACCGTATATTAAAACTTAACAAATTTCTATAATGTACGTCCATCATATAAAACCTTAGAAGTGTGTTTATGAATTTGAATGTATGACCAAACTTATACTCATAAACCCATGATGTTATCCATACCTCTTATGTTAATATAATATGAATACATATATTCTTCCAGAAATTAACACAATCATTATATGTTCCAAGATTCTTATAACCAAAATACCATTGATACAAATATACTAAAAACATTATTCTTGAATCTCAATACATAAATAATTCAAACCTTTTACTTCAATGATTGATATAAATAATTTCTTTCCATGTTTTTAGATTTAATATATAAAATAGGGAGCTAAATTATATTAATCCTTGGTTCACCATATTCAATACAATTCACTATAAAGGAATCTATATGGTGAAATTTATTTTTCTCTATTTAAATTTTTCACTTTTACTTGGAATTTTTGCGCACTATTACCTTAATTTCTAGACATAAAATGTTTTCTTTTTTTCCTTTAAGAAACCATCTTTGGGGCTTCTTTCCACATTTCTGACATAAAAAATTAATCCTTCTTTCCACAATGTTCTCAACCACACTATCTCTCATTTAAATTCATTCTTATCTTCTATGGAGAGTCCAAGTGTTAGTTATGGTGTAGGTATTTCATTTATATATTATTTACTGATTAGAAATAATAATAATATCTTTCAATCCCATAATCATCCCATTTGGTTTCTCAAAATCATCAGAATTTCTAATATATTCAATGTTAACATAATTACTTTGTGGTAAAAAAATTGACAAAAAATAAAAATGCATATTGTGAGAAATAATAATCATAGTGGAAAACCATATATTCATTTATTGTATTTTTAAATCATGACACCATATTTTCAATATAAGACAAAATATTTTAAATATGGGATAACAATTATCATCATCTATTCGAATATTTCATGATCACTTGAAAAGAAATTGCGAATTAGACTACGAATATCCCATGGGATTGTCAAACCTAGTGTACATAAAGGCCCATTGTCATGAACCCAGTTAAGATTAAATGAAATAACAATGAACCCTTTTAGGTGTTATAATATATAGGTATAACCATGACAAATCCAAATCCACTTATAGTAACCAAATAATTATGTATTACTAGAAAACCCATATAATATCTAGAAAACCAAATATATAGGTTTTTATCCAATACATAGTCATTGAGTTATGTTCTGTAATATATTTTTACTAAATATAATCACCATGGTTTCTAATAAACTCTCTCTGATACCAACAATAATGACCTAGACCCAAGTATCCTAGATTTAGTGGTTACATTATTACATTGGATCTATATAAAAGTGATCGCATCCCAAAATACAAATTAGTTTAGTAGTATTGGTAACAAATATACATAAATAAATATCACATTATAATTTAAAACATTAATATAACAAATTATGCTCTTTAGGAACACCATTATTCTAATTAGGATATCCCTGCATATCAATCATAATAAACTCCTTGTAATCTCAAGGAAAGGAAACATAAGAAAGGAGTGAGCTCAGATGATTAGTAATGGTATCCATACAATGGAATATATCTTAATTAAATAAGGAATAATATATAAGGAAAGTGAAATAACTGAAACAAATTATATTTAATCAATATCTTGAACTTGAAGAAGTATATGGTAGGAATAAAGGATGATCAAAATAATTCCTTATAAATAGTCACATATGATTAAAACTTATCCTTGTATATTAAATCTAATCAAATTATCATATGGAAATCAATAACAAATCTTTCAATTAGGGAATATAAAATGATTAACATCATAACCATATAGTCAAGCCCTCATTCCAAGACTTATTACATAAATGGGTATGGCCTTAGCCCAATATCCAAGATATATTTTATTTTGAGAGCTAATAATGCATTAAGAGGATATAACGGGCCTCAAATATCACTTAAAAAGTCTAATAAATCATTTATATGAAAGGGTAAAATATAATATATGTAAAAATTTATATTGAAAAATAGAATACAAAATGTTAATAATTTCCCCAATCAATAAGCATATTAATAATCCATTTAGAGTAATATATAGAATGGTATCAAAATTGTATATCCATAGTCAAAATTATTATAAAATATCTATATAAATAATAAGGATAGATTCATTACAATATATCCCAAGTAAATCCTAAAAAAATAATGGTTGTTTTTATTGGTGAATAGAAATGACTTAAAATTTCATTAAAAACATTCTAAAGAAAAACACTTTTTCACATTGAAAATCACTTTTAAAAACTAAAAAATTCTATAAAATCACGGAAAGACATTTTATTTGAATTTAATCAAGGGAAAATGTAATGTAAGATTCAAATCAATTAGTGGTTATGTTTATGAGAAATTATATTCATGCTGAGTATGTTAAGACAAATATTCCTTTCAAAGTTTAAATAAAATGTCAACAAGTGCATACTTTGGAAAATAACATGAAAATTATTTTTAATTTTTTTTGAAAAAATTAAAACATGGGTAAAAATTATTTTACTAAATAATTTTAAGGATTCTAAAAATATTTATGAATATATTTTTGAAGAACATCTATATGGAAGAATTATAATTTTCTATCGAATAGAGAAATAAAGTTATCTTTTATTAAAAAATATTCCCAATCATTTTAAGTACCAAATATTGAAAAATGGTAATATTATGTGAAAATTTAATGAATAAATAGAGGATAAGAAAATTATGGAGTTTTCTGAGAGATATATCGTAATATATCATCATTATAAAATTAATCATAAACAATTCCCTTAAACTACGTGATTGTCATCGTAAAATAAATTCCACTTTGGTAACAATTGAATATTAATAACCAAGAAAGAAATAAACTTATATGGATATTGATATACTATAATTTTAAATATAGCAATAAAAAAATACAATCATGTATATTATATACACAACAAAAAATAAATACGTGGTGAATATGAAATATCTCCCACTAAAGTAAAAGTGAGAAGAGAAACCCTTACCTCAAGTATGATTTCTTCATACATGCTTGAATATACTTCATAATAAATATATATTTATTATAAATATATTCACACCCCATAATAATATATATCAGACCATATATTAGTTTCTTATAACATTTTATCATCTATTTAATAATAATTATTTGTTAAAATCATTATTTTGGATGATAATTGTTTAATTTTTCATGTCTGTTTCGGTTCAGTAGTTATGGCCATTGTCATTGATCTTGGAATCATAATATATGTAATGTTAAACATGACATAAATATTAAATATATTCATTATATATTTTTTTATAATAGTTCATAAAATTTATTGAGAGGAAAATTTGTTACACCATTCATGGAGAAGATATACTTTAGGTACCCATGAATGCAGTTATCATTTTTTTGATGGATGAAACAAAAACAAGGTAAATAATATTTAAATTTTATAAAATAATTATTATTTATATAAATCATATATTTTTATTAAATCCATACTTATTACAATCCATGTAAGAATAAAAAGAAAAATGAATCACATCACTTCATGGAGGTGGTTGTCTACATATACGCATAAGCAACATTATCGTTTTCCAAAGGATACAAAGTTAATATGGTATATATGATATTATAATTATGTAAGTGTAATTATGTAATATATACAATATATATACATTAATTTTATCACTATATTCAGTAATGAGTGTTGGTGATGGAAAATGAAATATATTGGTTCGCGAGACAGTAGTCCGCCATACAGACGATCGATGGTCTTGCTTCCCATTTGACAGAAGAAAATATCAATTTATATCATGAAATTAGTATATGGTATAAAATGGTGTTGTTATTTTATCATAATTCATGTATATCTGAAGGATTTAAATGAATAAATAGAATGAAAAGTGTGTCTAATAACTATACCACTTCTTCAAACAACCTCTTTAGGTTTATATCTAAAGCCTTTTTAGATTGGTTTTATGATTAAAATAAGGAATAAAAGGTTGTGGGTAGGGTTTTAGGTAATTTATTTGGGTAATGACTCACTGAACTCAAGGCCTCTGGAACTGTGAATTGGAGAAGAGCAGGGCCTTCCTTTTATAAGTTGGGGGAAGAACACACTCAGAATTTTGGAAAAGAATAAATTATACCCACATTTTCCACATGCCCAAAGGCTCCAAAAAAGCTCATTTGTAATCCATAGATGATATATGGTAATAATATGGATATAAAATAGGATTTTTAAAAGTTTTAGGTCATTTTAAACCATATATTCTTAGTTTATCCTTTAATAAACTCATTTTAACCTTAACAAAATTATTAATTTTTATTAATTTTTAATATTAATTATAAAAATAAATAAGTTTATATTATTATATAATATTAATTATGATTATTAAAACTATTTAATCCAATTTACCAAATTTTATTTATATAATTGGAAGAGTACAAATTAAAATTAAACCAGGAGTTGCAATGAAAAAACAATTTTCCAATGGAAAAGTTTTCAAAAGTATAAATTTTATATATTAAAACATAATATAAAATTAATTAATATAAAGTTATTTTTATTAATTATAATATGTTTTAAATTATATCACATTAATAAATTTAAATACATTGTAAAATTTTAAATTATTTAAAAAAAATACATTTTTCAAAAAAATTAATAATTTTTAACTATTTGTCAATAAATTATTTTTTCTAAAAATTATCAAAAAATAAATCTATTATAATTTTTAAATAATTATTTCTAAAATAATGTTCACTTTTTCAATTTTTTTTAAAAAAAATTCAAAAAAATTAATTTTAAAAGAAGTTCACAAAACGAGATGCAACCGTTTTTAGAAGAGTAAATTTTTGAAGCAAAAAACTATGATTATTTTTATTTCATGATTGAAAAAAATATTAGATTGATGATAAAACAATCATTGAGTATATAATATATAAATTTCATTAAAATCATTCATTAATTGTTATTAATTTAATTTTTTATTATTAAAACACATTGCACACATAAAAATTTATTTTATGAAATGACTTTTATTTTACTTTTAAATGATTTATATTTTCATTTATAATCAATTAATAACCAATGAATTTATTTTATAAATTTATAAAACATATAATTTTAATAATTTAGTTACTCCTCCTCATACTCTCTATTTTAATAGATATATTATAACAGTATTCTGTATTACTATTCTTTTAGACTAAGGGTTGCATATATTTCAAGTTATTGAAGTGATTAAATTTATTAAAAAAGAAATATATTTTAATGTATTTGGGTTTTATAATGAATGTAAAATAATATTGGATCCATTTCAATATTCATCAGGTATATGGTTTCAAGATCCATTCAACTCAGAGTATTTTCAATTTTTTTCTCCAGCCTTGGAAGGAAATGGAATAATCTATCATGATCCTTGAGCAGGTCTAACCAGCATAATTGGAACATATTGAGGTCATTTTTTATGAATATATAATTAAGGATTTTATGATATATATATATATGTTTCAATTCTCTATATATAGTTAGTGCCACCAAATATTTAATTTGAAGGTCACTACATCCAATTCCATATCATGATATGGTAAGTTTTACTCAAGGATATTTAATTGTTTGGAGGCATAGGCTATCACTTTTTCATCTTGCATGATTACAGAACCCAATAAATTTTCAAATCCATCATTATATTTCAAAAATCATTCCCCACTAGTGGGTAATGTATGAACATGTGCAGTAATTATCCTCTTATTTATCTCCTTAAATATCTCATCAAATTCATGAATCTAGAAAAACGTGACTCCCTTCTGAGTTATCATGGTTAGTGATATTAATAGTCATGAGATGTATCTAAAAAATTATTGATAGTTCTTAGGAAATCCAAGAAAACTATAAATTTATATCATAGTTATTTTTCTAGGCCATCCTTCAATTGCATATTTTTTAATAGGATCCATACATATCCCTTTTTTGTTGAAAAAATTACATAGGAATGTTACATTCTCAATCTAAAACTAACATTTATTTTACATAAATTTTTATTACATTTACAAATCCTTATGTACAAAATTAAAATTCTCCTCATGTTCCTCCATTATTTTAGATTTGATATGAATATCATCTATAAAGGCTACCAAATGTATTACAAGTAAATCCATAAAGTATCTATTCATTAAGTGCATGAAGAAAAATAGAGAATTAGTGAGTCCAAATGGAATCACTATGAAGTAGTAGTGATCTTTCCTTGTATGAAAAGTATTCTTGGGGACAACCTTATTCATTATATTTACTTTATAATATATCGATTGAAGATCTTCCTTGTATAAGTATTTAGGTCTAGAAAAATAGTTGATGAAGTCATCAATCCATTTTAGAGGATAATTTCTCTTTGAGTTGATATTTTTGAGCTTATGATAATCAATGGAGAGGCGAATTGACACATCCTTATTCTTAAAAAAGGACCGGGGGAACACCCTATCAAAGAATGTAGGTGTATAAACCCTTTATCCAGATTCCCCTATATTTTATTCCTCAGATATTTATGTTCAATATTGATCATTATATATGAATTCTTGGATATTGGAAAATATCTAGGTATATTTTTGATTTAAAACTCAACCTCTCGTCTAGAAGGAAGACCTGACAATTTTCTTGAAAAACATGAGTGAGTTCCCTTATAATATGAATGTCGTAAATAACACTCTTTTACCTTATTTATAATATTTATCATATCCATTTTCATTTCCCTCCTTTTAAGGTGATATTGGGGACTTCAAAGGTTATAGATATTTTTTGGGGGGAAAATAACTGAAAATTCAATAAAGTATGTTTTTTTGGAATTAATGGAGATCGAGAAAATGTGAAAAAAAATTAAGACGATGTCATTTTAGGTCTAGGTTTAGTTGGTAGATTTTTCAAAGTGTTCTACAGAATCTATATGATGAATATTATAATCTCATTAATAGGTTAAATTATGTGAATCTATTTCTATGTTGATACTGTGAACTATTTTAGAGCAATATATTTTTACTCATCATGAGACTGGTTCACATTTTTAAAAGTTCGATCAGTGTTATTTAATCAAGGAGATTCCTTCTTTGGTGTATATAGATTTCATGGATTTCACACCATAAAACTGAGATTCACATCATGTAATGTTTACAGACAGTAGGTTTTTATATTATACACATCTAATAGATTTTTTCATTCAGTGTGCATGATTTTCTCTCAAAACTATGGAGCTCTCCTAGATGATTTCGAGGTTTTGTTATCCTTATGAATCATTTGGTTTTTTATTGATCGAAACTGTGTTTTCATTACATCACTTCAGGTAATTGACCTTTCCTCTTATTTATTTCCCTTTTATGCAAAAAAATATTGTACTACATGTTTAGATCCTTTGGTCTTACGGTGTTGATGCTGTTGATACTTTCAAGATATATTTAGCGATTATCTCATAGACGATATCTTTTTTTTTGTTTTGGTGTGGTGTTTGAGTATCTTTAGGTAAGTGTTTTTTATTCTCCACCAACTGTTTTTCATGTTTAATGGATTCAAAGATGTAATGATTTCTTATAGGTCCTCCATTGTTGTCTTTTTGTACTAATATGTTTTTGGATCCCATTTTTGGTGTGGGAAACCTAGGTTTGAATTAGGTGGTTTTTTCTATATCCTATGTTGGATGACCTATATTGATTTGGTTTTATAAATTGTTTTATAAATGAATTTTCATGAGTTAATTTCATGTCTAAAAATGGGATTTTGAGAAATTATGGTTTTACCCTTCTTTGTAAAAAATAAAAGGCAATTTAAAGTATTATTAAATGAGTTTAAGATATTATTTTCAAATTATTTATTTATTTAATAGTTTGAAAGTACATCACATGGGTATCCATGGGTATACAGGTGGAAGGCGTATTTTGGGGCCATCATCTATTTAATTTTTGAGGTTCTCTTTTTGGGGTGTTCCTCTTATCCCAGAGTGTAGATACATGAGCTCTAGGAACGTGTAGGATATTGGGGTTTCACATTATAGGATGTTCCTATTTTCTTGGATTATATATGCATGGGTTCCAGGACATGTAGTGCTCTCTAGTTATATGTTGTTTTACAGGTAGTCTGTTGCCCTACCCAAATGTGATCCTTGGTGTATTTATCCTCTGCGATTTTGGGTTTTTTGTGTCAAATTTCATATGATATGCAACACATACTTTTGTTTTACTATATTGGTGTATGTGATATAATTTGAAATTATTTTATCTGGTTTATTTGGAGCCATTGGAAAAGGGGGAAATATTTTACCATGCTTTTGAGTTAAAAAATATTAAACTGTTAATAATACCTTGTTTTCTTTAATGTTTTGAATTTTTAAATTTTTTTATAGATACTTGATATGGAACACCTGGGTGGGATCTACACACCCGTTTGATGGTGAATAAAACTTGTTAAATCTTTTTATGCATGGAAATAAAATTCCTTTTAGTGAGGTAGTTAGATTTCTGTCAACTGTGTTTGGATAGCTGGTGGTGAGATAGTGGGTGTTTTCCCATGCCATCAAATGGAGTAATTGTTTCAGATTTAGTTTTCCTTTACTACCTGACTTGTACCTTGGAGATTGTTTAGCTAATTTTTTTTTTATTTCTTATGATGTTTCATTTTTTTTCTTATGATATATATATATTTACTATTTCACTATTTTATTCAATTATGTTTATATATTTCATGTTGTCTGCTTTAGGTTCAGGGAAATCATTCCCTATGGGTTTTATTGATTATCGGGTGCTAGTTTCCGGCCCGTAGATATCAGAAATGTCCTTTGGGTATGTGAAACTTTGGTTTGGGTACCAGTTTGAGAGTGTATCCCAGTCAGGTTTTTCATAGTTTGTCATCAGAGAGAGGTTATTCTAAGTTCTAGGGAATTTGGTAGAATAGAAATAGAATTTTAGGGACCTGAGAGGCAGGTTGTGGTGAGAATCTAACTAGCTCATTCTCTATTGAGACTCAAGTTACCATGGGATGTTGGGATATGTGTATCCTATTTTTAGTTCTTGATATTAATCTCAATTTTTCATATAGTTTTATGGCTTCAACTGGGATTATCATGTTGTATGATCATTTCTTCTATTTCATTGTGCAGCGATATGCCTCTAAGATGTCTTCCACATGTTCCTTGGGAGGGTGCAACAGATTCTCTTCAAGGGAATCCACCTCTAGATGAGAATCATTTTGAAGTCATCATGTGGGTAGTTCATGCTGTAGGTAGGTCCATAATGGAAAATCTCAATATAACATACAATATTGGATAGTATACCCCCTCTTTGTAGAGAAACCACTATTCACCATTTGTGATAGCCAATATTATGCCTCATACTTTCTATCGATGTAGAAGGGTAGGGAATACTCGATATAATTGTACTGTACATACAATGCTTTTCAATTCTTGTGGACATCGAGGATATTTGAAACATTTCTGTCATGCTATATTTATGCCTCATTATGGTCAGGGATCATCATCTCCAATGGCTACTATAGAGAAGTCATATACTTCAAGAATACATGGCTCTGACCATACTCCTTAGGGGTAAAGCACCTTAATTCAATGGATGGGTTTCTCAAATAGGTAGATATGGGTCCAGTGATAGTGATATTTACCATATATATATCATCTTTAGTTATAATTGATTTTTTCATATAGTTTCCTCCCACTCATTTATATCTACTCATTTTGTGGACATTCTTAATGTTATAATAGAACACATTTCCTTTATTATAGAGTTAGAGTCACCTCTTGGAAATATGAAAGAGTAAGGATTTAGGTTTCCTTTTTCATTGTCGATTGCCAATATAGAGTTAGTATGGGATTTCATTGTTCTTGATATTGATATGTTTGAAATAATCATCAGGATGAATTGAACTATCACTCATCATGTTGAGTTTGATTTTTATCATCATCATGTCTCATTACCTACTACCGATTGGAGCTCTCAAGTGTTCCAGGGAGAGTGGGATCCAAGGTCCTGTCATAAAGGACAACCCCACCTAGATCTTATGATTTAATTGTTTTATATTGTAGTTGACCATGAAGACATTTTTTTTTCTAATATTCCCTTAGTTTTAAGGGATTTCCCATTTTTTCCAAAATTATTTCTCCGATCTTTCTCTAGAGAGAAAGGTAGAGTTTATGATTGATCTATGCCCGATATATAGCTTCTCTTGATAAAGTCTTATCATATGGTGCCAGTGGAGTTGAAATAGATCAATATTCGGTTGGATTATATGATGATGAAAGTTTTTTATTCATGATAGTGTTTTTTCATGAGAATCCCCAGTGATATTTTCCAAGAAGGTGCATGGTTTACTTTGATTGTGTGTAGGCTATAAGAAGTTAACTGGAAAATTTTAAGAATAAGTATCCATTGACTAGTGTATATGATTTGTTTGACTTGTTAAAGGGGGAATAGTGTGGTTGGAGGATTGGACTTATATTAGGTTATCATCAGCTAAGAGTTCATGGGTTTGATATAAAAAAGTTATCTTTCAGGTTCAGGTATGCCCATTATGAATATCATAGGATGTCTTTTGGTATAACCAACACACCTTCATTTTTCATGGACTTGAAGAACTTTTTATTCTATTGACACTTTTGAGGTTGTGTTCATGGATGATATTTTTGTTCATTGGATATCTGATCACAATAACAATAACAATCTGTGTTTGGTTATGCAAATTACGAGGAGTCACCATTTGTATGAAAATATTTTGAAATAAAGTTTTGGGATCTAAGAAGTAATGTTCTTAGGGAACTTGATTTATGAGCATGGATTGTCAGTTGATCATGTGAAGTTCAAGGCTATTTTTTCCTGGGAATATGCACAACATTTATATGATATTTGAAGATTCCTTCATATTTAGAAACACTAAAATGACACATAAATGGTTTATCAAAGTTGGAATCACCTTTGAGAGATCTTACTAAGAAAGGGGTGAAATTCACATGGGATGAAAAGTGTCAATATTATTTTAATTACATGAAATGTATTATAAAATTAGCACATATTCTGATCTTTCCTGAGCTTTATAAGGGGTATGTGGTTTTTTAGGATGCTTGTGGTGGTGTTCTAGATTGTGCTCTTCTACAGTACAATCACATGGTAGATTATGTTTCTCTACACATTCAATCGTATAATAATAATTACCACAATCATGGAATATATATTGGTGAAATTATGAATGTTCTTAAATATATGTAGCATAACATTTTGGGGAGAGGATCATGGACTTTTCTAAACATAAGAGTCTATGATATACCTTTTTTTAGAAATAATAGAACCTTAAACAAAGTAAATGGGTAGAATAACTTCTATATTTTTTTATTTGAAAATTGATGTATGTTATGGTTTATTTTCATATCATTGGGAAAGTTATCTTTCTACTTATTCTTTTCCCATGAAAGAAAAAACATCATTGCACTATGCTTCCAGATTTTTTGGTCTTCGGTAGTTGCTTCACTTAGTTCTTTCAATATTAATTGTATGATCTTCCTCTAGATTCTAACCTTTATGTTGGAACTAGTAGAAAAATGGTCTTTAACAATGGTTTTTTATAATTTTATCTTATGTTTCTAACTGACAATTAATCCTTCGACATAAAAAATATTACATTTGAAATCATTTTTTATAAACTAACATAAAAAAGGATTCACATATTTTTTTTTTACAGCGGTGTTTTACAAAAGTGCTATAAAGAACTATCAGAATCATATTTAGTGTCATTTTTTAAAGAAACCAATGTAAAATAAATCATTTCTATGGTGTCTATATTTTTAAAAACTAATGCAAAAACATAAAAAAAAATTTGGCATTGATTTTTAAAAAACTGAAGCTAAAAAAGTGAAAAAATATTTTTGTTCTCAATTTAAAAAAAATCGATTCCAAAAATTAAAATTTCATTTCAATATTTTAGAAAAAAAAAATTATCCTTTAAATTGACAGGTGATGAAGCTAAAATAGAGTTACGGAACATGTATTTTGGCCGTCGAAAATTGAACTTATCAATGTTATGATAGATTCAACTCGTTTCCAAGAAAACATTAGAAACACGAATGAAAAATACATTCAATAAATGAAATAAAATAAACTTAAGGAATCAAAAACATTTCAATTATTTTAGGAGTTTCTGTCAAAATGATAAGTTTTCTATCATCAAATCTCTTAGTTTTAGTGTTGAATTCATGCACCAATGAAAATGGTAACCGATAAATAATTTTTCACCTTGGTTTGTAAATATCATCTAGATGTTTTATATTTGTAATCTGATAATATGAATAAATCATCATAATAAGCTTGAATATTGAGATATTTAGCAATGAAGGAAAATAATAACAATTAAATTATTAGAATAGATATCGTTTTCGAATCATCGATCATAGACATATTGAAAATTTTAATGAATATAATAGATAGAAAATGATGAAAAAAATATAAAATGGATTTATATAAAGTAAAATAAAATATTTTAAATGGATTAGAATTAA
Organism: Viscum album; assembly: GCA_963277665.1. Taxonomy (NCBI): domain Eukaryota; kingdom Viridiplantae; phylum Streptophyta; class Magnoliopsida; order Santalales; family Viscaceae; genus Viscum; species Viscum album. The sequence continues at coordinate 423,747,165 of OY728158.1, read as the reverse complement.
AATTTAAGCAGGTTTTTTAAAATTTAATCATGCGTAGTAAAAATAATTGAATTACCAATACTGCGTATTTGCATATACGTTTTGGCATCGTTTTTTTAAAAAACTGATGCCACAAATACCCATAGATATCATTTTTTGAATTAGTTTTTAAATAAAAAAATTGTGAATATATTAAAAAATAGATTTTTGGAATATGTTTTAAAAATAATCGATGATAAAAGGTTAATTTGTTCGACGGTTAAAAAAAACGACCCAAAAAAAATTTAAACAAAATAGTTTTTCTATCATTTTTTCAAAAAAAACTGATGCCAAAAATGAAATATTTTTTTTACTATGTAATAGATAGTTTAATGAGATTCAATTTGATTGGTCTTGGGACTAAAACAGAGTTACAAATTAAGATTTATGGCCTTTAAATGTTATACTTCTTTAAGACTTATCTCAGAGAAGTTCAACTTCAGACATCTACAATTTTTAATCTGTAATGGTATTTTAGCTCTATGACCTGTCAAATAAAAACATAGAAAAGTATGTAAAACCTAGTAATTTTTATTTTCTGTATCAGTTTTCTTAGAAGCCGATGCCAAATATATATTATTTTTGTTTTTTCCCACCATTTTGTCAAAAACCGATGCAAAAAATATTTTTTTTAAATTTTTGGCATCGGTTTTAAAAAAACCGAGACAAAAAAGTATCCTTCAAGATATTTTATGTCGATTTATAAGAAACCTATATCATATGTTCAATTTTTAAAACTAATTTTCTATTAGCAAGGTTGTGGGGTGACTTATGATTTTCTTGAAGAACATTTTGTGTTTCATATCCACTAAATTGTTTTCTTGTTTAATTGAATCTGAGATGTCGGGATTGATTCCAAGGACTCTGTTATTATCAATGCATTCTTCCATGTCGGTGGATCCCATTACTATCATTTTCAAATTTAATTTGAGTTTATTCATTACATATCTAGACTATGTTGGATCAAATGTGTTATTATGGGTTTATAAATTATATTATAAATGAATTTTAATGATTGAATTTTGTGTATGAAAATGCGTTTTATGGGAAAATATGGTTTTCCCATTATTTTGGTAAAGGAAAAGGTAATCTGAATTCATTGTTTGATGGATTTAGGAAATGGTTTATAAATCATTTTTTTGATGAAATGGTTTAGAAATTGAATCATGTGTGTGGACTTGGGGAATTATGTTGAAGGTTTAGCTTAGGGAAATTATCAATTTAATGTTGGCCGATCTCTTTTTGGGGTGTTCTTATAATCCTAGAGTGTATATTCATAGGATCTTAGAATGTGTATGATATTTGGGGTTTCAATTTTTTTGGGTGTTCCTCTATTCTGTATGAGTAGATTCATGGGATCCAGGAATCTTTATTGATCACTAGTCATATGATGTGGTACAAGTAGTATGTTGGCCTACCCTAATGTGATCCTTGTCAAGTTTATCCTTTGTTCTTTTTGTTTTAACTACTATGGATTTAATATGATATAGGATACATGTTTTGTTGTGAATAAATTTATTTAGGTGATATTCATTGAAATTATCTTACGTAGAAAATTTAGAACTATGGAATAAGGGGGAAAGATTTTACCTTGATTTGATATAAAAATGTTTAAATGATTATCATTCTCTGTTTTCTTAAATTTTGAGAATGTTAAAATTTTTGTACATAGAATTGATGTGGAACACCTGGGTGGGATCCTATTGAGCCTATTTTTCTCACACCCTGTGAACCCCTTCGATGATGCATAGACCTGGTTTGGACTTTCTTTGTAGATAAAGGAAAGGCATTATAGTAAGGAGGTGATGTTTTTGTCAGTTGAGCTTGGGTAGATGGTGGGGAGATAGTTGGAGTTTTCCCGTGCTATAACATGGAGTTGTAGATTCAGTTTTAGTATTCCTTTAATATTATTATTTTTCATTGGAGATATATTTTCCACTTTTAGGTTTCTTTTCTTCTCTGCTTTCTTTTGTACAGTGACATACATTTCACATTTTACTCTTATGCTATATCATACTATAATTTATATATAAATATATATATATGTCTTTATGTCTACTTCAGGTTGGTAAAAAAAAATTTTGTAGTTGTTTTATGCTTGGGTGCTAGTCGCCAGCCTTTGGGGATCAGGAACTCCTTTAAATAATGTGACAGTTTGGATCAAGTACTGGTTAGAGGGAGTATGCAGGTCGAGTTTTTCAAATAATCAAGGATGAAATTTTTCTTAGTCTGAATCATTTGAGTTATATATTATTTCTCATATGGAAATAATATTCATGATTGAGATAATGATACCAATAGAGATTCGGCCTCCTCCTTTCACTTGTATATAACTGGAGGTTGATTGGAATTATGTAGGGTGATTTCCTTCACTTGGAAATTTATGCAGGCTCTCTATGAGGAAATCCAATCCATGCCCAGAATATAATATAATTATTTTATAAGGAGTATTAAAAGGATTTTTGGGAAATTCAATCCAAAATTTTTGAAACTGGATGAGTTAATTTTTTTAAGTAAATAAATTTCTCATTCTACATCATCACCGATAACTCAAATTCCATGTTTTGAGGTGGTTTTGGGATAGTTCTATTAAACTTGTCTGATATGAAAGAATGAATAGAACTTGGATAAAATAGTATGTTCTCTATCATTGAATGAATAACTAGTGTACCTATAACCACATTGTTTTCTGGATCCACCTCACAAGTTTTGGTGACATAAGCTCACCCTTTGTTTCTCAGAATTGAGGTTGTTGCTGTTGATTATCCTCAACCTCCCTTACCTTAGTCCATTGATTTTCATAGTATCCATGTTCCTTGAATTTGAATCATTAGACAATTGGACATGTATTGACTGGAGAATTCCTTTAACCCATTAAATTGTTGAGTTTCTCCAATTGGGAATTGATCGCTAGGTAACCTTACAACCTACACCAAAATAATTTCCTTGTTCCCTTTAGGAAATTTCTTTGATGCTTCTCCATACACTTTTGATAAGGGAGATGTTGTAATTTCTTTCCCCTATTAGATTTCTCCATTGTTGCACTAGATTTAAAATCCCTCCTCCACTTCTTATCTCTAGACCCATGAGACCCTTGAGATTCATTGATATCTATTTGGATATTGAGGGAACATTGGTCAATTTCTTTATAGCCATAAAAGTATCAAATCTTCGTAGTTTTTTCATATAATTATATTTATCCCACTAAAGAAGCAACCAAATTTACTTTATGTGGAAATGAAAAAGATAAAGGCATATCATGAAATTCTTGTGATTTTATTCTCATATTCTATGATGGATTTGTTATCCTATTTTTTAAGGGTAGGTAAATCCCTCTATATTTTAAGCAGGTGTGTGTGCAAAAAATATATATCAGTTTTGTTTCTATAATTCTATCAAATCCATCACCACTATCTCCTCATTAGGCTTCATATTTTTGATCAATGAACACCATTGATTAGAGTCTACCTCTATAAGATATAAACCCAACACAACCTTCTCCTTCTCAAATCATTGAAGTATAGAGATGCACTTTTCACAGAGTTGATACAGTGTTCCAGGATTAAGGGATTAGAAGATCCACTAAATGTCAGTGTCCTTTTTCACATAATTTCATCTATTGCAACTTTTTCTTTATTAGGATGATGTGGATTTACCCATGATTCAGGTTTCTCTTCACAACATATGTTAATTTAGAATTTATGGTCATTAAGATTTCGAATCATTTTTCCATCAGGTTAGGAAACTCATTTGGGAATCCATTACTTTTCTTATCACATTGGTTGTTGAATCGGTTCATCATATTCCAATATATTGACTAAAATAAATCGAAAATTAGGGATGATGATTTTAAAACTACTAAACCCACAAAAGAGAAACTATGAAAATTAAAGGGATAACTCATAAATGACATATATTCATTAACTTATGAATTCTTAGGTTTCAATATAAGTTATCCATGAACAATTTCCTAATATAAAAGTTTATAAGTATTTATGTTCCCTTTAAATTGGTTAGAAAAGTGATTATTAATTTATCAAAGCATATACCCTAGGAGTGTGAAACTATGTGTGAATAAATACCTTGTCACTGTGAACCACGAGATGATTGAGTCAAGTTCAATGTATCCTTTTTTCAGGTTATTACCCCCAGGTAAAATAGTTTCAGAGCCACATCCACAAGTTGTATCCAAACCTAGATTTAATTTCTTGGAAAAAACGTACTCTATACTTTACCAAAATTTAGGGATGTTTTATATGTTTAGTACTATACCTAAAACTTTCACTAAGGTTTCATAATCTGAATCCCTAAAATAAATAGAAATTACTTTGATACCAACTATAGAAACTCATATCTTTCATACTCCTTAATTCATGATTAATTACCTAATAGTACACAAGATAAAATCCCAGAAGACCATGAGGACCAATGTATTTGGGAAATTTTTTATATAACATAATAAATTTCACATGGATGCGACAATATTATTTAAAAATCATTAACATTATCTTAAAATTACAATCACTCTTCTAAAACTGTATGAAAAAACCTAAAGATGTACATAAGAAAATGGTGAGCTATCAATCCCATTAAATGAATAATAAAAGAATAACATGATAATTGTAATTTTTTGTGATTTATGAGTCATATAAAGGTATTACTTGTTGGATGAGAAGTATAAACATGAACATAGAATTATGATATAAGATGACAACATACAGACAACATGAGAATGTGGAAACAACCTAAAACATGATATCATAAACATATGTCAAGGTTAATCAATGAGAAATCAAAACATATTTTACTTAGGAGAACCTTCTTTTGATTATACATGGTACCTTATAAGGTAAAAAAATTACCCTATGTATTATATGGGTAAATAATTTTGGCCCCCTATCACATTTATATCGGGTATATGTATAAATGAGCCACATATATCATACACCATAAGGATGTATTTCATCACATTTAATCCAAAAATTAATTTTTGTTGGTTACATTCATGGAATTACCCATTAAATGAAGGATATTTACAACTAGTATAGTACTATTTAGTGGAAATGAGAATGAGTATTCACTACATAAATGTTTGTCTTGTGAAATTGCTGGATAACTTCAGTATCACGATGGGGGTACATAAAGATTAATGGAAGGGTATAATGAGAATTAAAGGGGTATATCATCAGATTAAAATAATAATTTAAATAAGTGATATGTGTAACAATGTTTAAAAATATTAAAAATTTTAAATTAAAAAGTATAATATAAATAAGTTTCTCGAATAAAGATGAGGATTTGATCCCGTACCATAAGAGGGAACTTGTAAAGTTATGAGAGGAGATTATGAAGTGCTTTAGAACACCTTTAGAGTGATATAAACAGGTATCAAATGATTAAATTCATTCTCAAAAGGTCTTTATTGAATAATAGTGGGAGTCTGGATGCATTTTTATAGAAAAATGGAGGGGTATTCTTTATTAATTTATAATCTCTGGTTTTCTATTATATATGTTAAAATAATCAAAAACACAAACATTTCAAAAATTTTCCCCTTTTTTATACAAAAAAAGTGGAATCCCAAATTCTAAAAGGATAGTAACCTAACTCATAAAAATAATACCCTTTTTGATATGAAAGTGAGTCATATTCACAAATAATTAATTTTAAAACCATAAAATAAAATATCGGTTTTTGAAGATCCATCATGGGTTTATAAAATTAATAAAATAACATAAAAACACATTATTTTAAAGGTAAAATATATGTTTTTTCATGGGTACTTTTTATATTATTTATTGCATCAATTCTTAGATTTCGTTATCTCAAAATAATAATAGCATATTTATATCATATTTAATATCTACCAAAAAATTCATCTATCTAACACAATTATGAAAAATTCACCATTGAATAATTTCAATGTAATAATTTCGAAAATAATATTTTGTTTTATAAAAATAATTCTCTAAAGACTATAACATAATATTTGAAATAAAAAGTAATTATTTATTTAAAAATATGGATTTTTATGATGATAACATTTTCAGAACCTTATAAAAATTACCTTTATCCTCATAAAATCATATAATCATTTATACTTAAATAAATATTATTTAATTTGAATATTTTATTAAAATAATATTTATTTCAAAAGTTTTATAATTCATAAAAAAATAATGACTTTATAGAAACTATATATTTAAAAAAAATATTTTTTTCATCATATCAAAATCTATTTTTTATCAAAATCATTATTTATTAATTTATTAAATAATAATAAAACATGATAAATATAATCATTAATTTATTAAAAATAAATATATTCCTAAATTAAAACTATTAGGATCTAGATATATAACCCCTTATTACACTAGAATTTTCTTTAAGGGTATGGTGTGAAATGGTGGCACTTTCTTGTGGTGGTTTGACAAACATGGTTTGAGCTATGTTCTTGATATGCTTTAACTTATTCTGTAAATAGTGTTGTTCATTCAGTAGTTATCAAATCTTAGATTGGAATTGGTTAAAAGAAAATCCCATATATTTTATCACTCTCGAATTCTCTAATACATGAGTGTCATAGGGTATGATCACACTGGTTGAGTGCATTTCTTCCTCTATCCATGTTAATTGGACTTTACCACAAACCTTAACATATAGTAATCATAACTGTCACTATAAATAAACTATATAATCAAATGTTATGATTCTTAATGGCTTTTAAATATCGTAGGATATAACTTATAATGGTCCAAAATACCAAAAGTTGTGAAAGTGTTTTCTATAACCTCATTACTTAATAATACATTTATTCCTTTGAAAAAGAAAATTTAATATATTAAACTTAGGGCTGTAAAAGAGGATGACCCATACATGGTATTTAAATATATGCGATGCGGTGCAGGATAACATGACACAAGATAGAATGATTTAAAATACCTTAAGCACTTAATGCAGCCAAGATCTCCTTCTCATTCTATCAAATCAGGTGTCTAAAACCAACAGATTACATTTAATATGATCTCATCATAGATAGTATGGATTAGATATAATGGATTAGATGACCCTAATTATTTGTGTGGCATTTGAATACATATTAAAAATAACACACATCTTTCATCCCACATCAGTTATTCAATAAGTTTTCACCCTTTATAATTACAATTGGTTCCCATTGTTCCTTTGAGACAACACCAGTGTCAACAATCAGACACACTGCAGACACTATATATGGGGCGTGCCACACATGCCAGCCCCATTTCTAACACCACTGCGAACACCCTATGGGCGATATGAATCCATTATGATTGACTGTGTGCAAGAGTTGTACCCACATGTTCATCCTCATTCTTTCCCCATATAGGATATTGGGTTGGATATCCCTTTTGGTTGTGATGACTCCCACAATAAGGTTGATTGAGATGAAACTTACGGCTGTATGGTTGGCCAAAATTTTTATAAATTCACTCAAAAATAATTATAATAATTATAATTATAAAATTTGTAGTAAGAATCCCATCTCAAATATAAATCCTGAAAAATACTAATTTTTTCATGGCCTTCAATAAAATAAAACTTATTCATAACATTATATCCGAAATGTTATTCTAATTCACTCAAATCCACTTCACACTCTCCTCATGAAGTGATATGAATTTTTCATGGACTTCAATTAATCTTCTATCATCACACTATACAATTGTAGACAATGTTTCATCTACATTTTCTATTAATAAATTACTTTGATATCATTAAAGAACATTATAACAATCATCACATCTACATGAAAAATTTCTAAAACATGACATCTAATTCTATTAAATGATTTCATAAAAATTCTCCATACACCACTTACTTATCAAAAAATATTGAATCATTGACAATAAATAAAACACTTACATGGAATAAACATTCTCCCACATTTTATTTAATTATAAAAACAAAAATACATCACAAAATTAAATTTTTCGTTTTAAAACCCCCTTTCTCCCTTTTATTGAAAATAAGATTCAAAGGGTAAGTGTGGGGATTCTCTTATATTCTTCATACATTAATGGAATTTAGGATTCTCTTCCACTTTTTTAGAGATAAGGATGACATGACATGGTTGTCTTAGTAAATACCATTTTTTAGGTATACTATAAGTCTTCATGGGCTATATCAGTGTGGAAAAAATAGATATATAACCATGGTTTTCTATGTTGTCTATAAATTACTATTAATATGTTTCATGATCATATTTTTATTCCTTGGGAAATACAATAATTTTTTTTCAAGAAATATATATCCCACACTTTACTCAACAAAAAAATAAAAAATTTTAAGTTCAAAGATAATTTAATCTCCCTATCCATGAGGTTACCCATCCACCAACACTCTCCCTCTATAAATATATTTGATATAATCATATAATGTTTAATAAGTGTAATTGGGTTAACTTTATTTTAAACTATTATATATTTGAATTGAACTTCCAAATATTCATTGAATCAATAGTGATAGAATCTCATGTATGCTTTCTCCACATAAAGGGGCTCACTCCCTTCATTTTACATGGTGGAGAGTATTATGAAATACTATTGAAAAGGATTATATTAGAGATCCACAATTACGAAACAATTCATGTCTTTACCAGATTTTGAATAATCACTCCAAATAATTGTCTTCTACTTTTTTGATTTAGTCCTACTTTTTATAATGAGTTTCAACTTCAATTATGTTTAATGTAACCACATAAATACTAAACAATTAGTAAGATAATAATGTGTAACAGTAATGTTATTCATGATAAGTGAAACTATGTTGAGTTTTTTCTCTCAACCAAGAGACTCTTTTCCTTGTAGTTCTTAAGAGTCTGGTACTCTTCATTCTTATTTCACCATTACATTTTACATTATGACATTTATTAAATATAATGGACTCTTTAATTTCATACAAATTAATATTCTTGTGGATTATTTATCTTAGCATCTACCAGTAGTTAAATAACTTCCCCTAATGATATTTTTCCTATCCTGAGAATCTATTCTTGAGTAGGTAGAAGAGTCATAAAATTTACTTAACTATGTATATTATTCATGAACCTTTTATTTTTTTTGAAAAAAATTATATTTTCATTTGTTTAATATATATCTCAAAATTCATGTTCTTATTTATGTAGAAAACCAATTGTACTTTTGAATTTTCAATAGATAGTGCATCATCTTCAGCTTTTTTTTATTTCTCAGGCATCTTGTACTCGGTGAGGTAAAATAATTAGGAAATATTTCCTAACATATTCTTCTTTAGAGTTTTTACATGGGTTTTAATTGTTTTTAAGTTACATTTATTAGGTAATTTATTAAAATATTATTGAGGATTATTTTCAATCCATCATATCGTATTATTTATCCCCTAGATTGATTATATTCTTGATTTCAGCCTTCTTCCATTCATTTTAATTTCCAAGACCGGTTTGTTATGGTCCATGGAATGACCCCTATATCCATAGTAGATTTTTTAAATGAAATTCTAGGCATCTATATTCTCAATCATCTTAGGATTTGTCTATTCAGTTCTTTTCTCTATTGAACACCTTCCTTTACCTATTTATCTCTTAAATAAGCTTGTTCACCTTTCATTATGATAAACTTATTTCAGGGTTATGGTAGAATATTCAAATTAGAATAATAATTGTACCTTCATGATGAATACCATCACTCTTCTTCTATGTGACCACATATGTTTTAATACTCAAATAAACCATCATGATATTTTAATTCATTTATAGTGTACAAATTAATATTATTTTGTGGAATCTTACTATATTGAGTAGGTTTCTTAATTTATTAAAATATATTCACATGGAATATATTACTTTTATAGTCTCTATACCTATTCCTGTTATGCCAATAAATATAATCCTAATTTAAAAATATCCAATAGCACAAATAATATCCAAACAATATATATATATATATATTATTTTATTAGAGTTTGTTTCTTATTATGTCTTGATTTTCCTTTAATTATTTAGAGCATCATTTTGGGAGTTTTTTTCTTGATATTACTAGTATCTACCTTTGGTATTTTTTGGAATTATCATAATTTTTATCTACCCATATATTCCTACCTTTTTACTCTGATCCTTCACTAGTAGATGAGATTTCATTAGTAGAAACCAAAATAACTAGGTTATGGGTTACTTTCTTCCATGAGCTTGTAGAAGGTATTTCAATAAATAGATTTGAGCTCTTAATTCCACTAATATGAGTCTCATGACTCTCATAAATAGTTTTTATGAAAAAAACCCTTTTTGGGTCTTGAATAACATAATTTGTTTGGGTGGAAGAATTATCCTTCTTAGAAATTTAGGAATCTCTATACTGTTTCTACTTAATGTTTTTCAATTGAACATATAGTATAAGACATTTCATGTTGAGAGAAAATATTAATTTTCAACTACCATCATCCTATATTCAAATTAACCATTAATTTTAATAATATGATATTAATTATATCTAATACCATTACTAAATGTGTTTTCAAGGTTTTTGATTCTTCTAGACTTGACATCCAATTGTAATTCCTTTACACTAATAGTAGCTTTATGTGACTATTCTATAGTATGGATATTCTAAATATACTCCTCACGAAACATGGTCTTTTAATCCACTAATATTTCATGCTCCTTTCCTTATATGATTTTTCTTCAATCTAATCATTTTTAATATTCATGGAAACATGAAACAATGTATCATGTTCATGGATTACTTCACAAAAAACATGCTTCCTTATGATTCTCTCATAAACATAACATTTCAATTGTTCTCCAGTTAATGAAATATTTTCATTTAAAAGTGTCAAATATTATTCCTTTTCCCTTATAAGGTTGGTGAGATTATTAAACCTTCTGAATCAAATACCTAGTGCATTATCCACATCATTAATTTCCTCTATAAGCTATTATTTCTCAACATTAATCTCTTTAAAAAAAGGTATATGGAACCACGTCATATGTAATTTTTATCACATACCTTTGAAATTTAGAGAATATGTCTTCTATATTTTTTATATAATAATATTCCATATACTCTCCACAACTTGAGCTAGTTTCTTCAAAAGGATCACTGTCAATGGATTTTATAAAAGAGCACTGATTATTTTATTCTTTATTTGAGATTTTACTGAATTTTTTTTCTCTCCACTTCTTCCTATTTTTATGGTATTGAAAAATATACATTCATTCCTTATCCAATTGGAGTTGAGACTATGCCATACACCTAATGTACTTCTAAATAAACTTCAAATCTATTCTTCACATAAACCATGTAAACGTTTTTTAAATTTATTTGTCCAATCAAAGGTAGGCCTAAGATCCAATATCACTTGTAGATCTCGAATAGAAAATATAGGGGCACTGAGGGGGGGGGGGGGGGTTGAATCACTATACACAAATTTTACCTATTTTATAATTACTTTTCAATTATACCATCTTGCCCTCAAACCTTTTCCCTGATTAAGAGCAATAGATCAAATATTAACTCTCAAAAATCAAAAAATACATGTAATGCTGATACTAAGGGAATTAATAGTACACAATAACTTTATGAGGTTCAACCTTAATGAGAAATCCCACTCCCTTCCATGATAAACCAATAATTATTTAACATATTTTCTTATTCCTAAAATTTATTGATTTAAAGTGTGGTATAATTCACACATAGGTTTCTAAAGGTAAAATTCACATCATGTAAATGATAAATGATATTATACACAATTACCACACCATTTATTTAATGAAACTTTTTATTCTAGAAACAAAAGTTCCTCAATAATTTCTTCAAAAAAATTTCTAAACATTATGACACAATTATCTAAAGGATTTCACTACATCTAATTGAATTATATATTCTTCCTCCAACATTGGATATTAGACATCCAAAGTTATTTCAATGATATTTCTTTATTTTCAGTACTATTATATCAGTTCACTATCAGATTGATCAGAAATTATTGAATATATAATACTTCACAAGGTATAGTTCCTTGATTGTTAAATGATCTGGAAGATACTCCTTCTAATAATGATGTTCCTATCCTTACAAGGTATTTACAAGAGATATATAGAATTCAAAATTATTTTATGAAAGATAGAACTTTCAAAATTAAGCTCAAATACTTAATGGATCTCAATTAGATTTACTCAAGAGAAACTCCATATATATATATATATATGAAATTATGTAGGGTGAAGTAAGTGAGAATAAATCTTTGTACATTTACTGTTTCTTGTTTTATTATTTAATGTGATATCTCAAGGTATATATTATATTTGGATATCATCTAATTGAAATATCTTATATATATATATATATATATATATATATTTTAGGTTCAACTTCAAACTATTTTCAAAGGTGTCTTCATGGTATTTGGATGTGTTTCATGATTTCATGCATGTTCAAAATCTCATGAAGGAGTTATATTTTAAATAGATAGTAAAACGTTTTACCATAAATATGCACCAATACACACACCTTTCTCTATCTCAAGGTCTATTCTTTAAATTAATTCTCAAAACTGTACTATGATATCTCATGTCTTCTATGAAATTGATGAGCATGACCACACCTAAAATAGACCAGTATTTCACACAAGTTCATAGAATAGGATGTCACAAATGTGTGGTATTCCTTTACAAATATCAATGTGTGGAACTTCTTCCTCATGAAAATAGAAATAGTTTCATGAATATGAAATTGATTCATGAAATCATGAAAATATTTGAATGATATAATATCTTTAATGATTCCAATTAAGGAATGTGGTAGGCCTTTTATTTCTTATGATAACCAAGTATTTTCATAGTATCATCCGACCTTCATGCTAATGGAACTGTGAGAATGCACTTTTTTATTAAGGAATTCAAGAGCTCTCAAAAATCATGGTTGGAAACAACATTCACTGGGATTCTGGATTCTAATTTTTTAGTAAATTCCTCAACCATTGCAACACCTCATTCTCTAAAAAAATATTCAACATTAATCCTATATCTAATATCCACGCAACATTTTATGTCAATAATTTTATAAATATGTGAAGATCTCAATATATCATAGGATATTTCTCATTCAACATCACAAGACACTAAAAAAATAGAATATCCTGTTTTATGAATTAGTCTTTTTGTTTTTATAGAAGTGAATGTACATGATATTATCACATTACCTTTATTTAAATGATTGAACTCATGCAAGGAGATGGATACTCAAGCGTCATCATTCAACTTTATATTACATTTAGAAGTGTCAAATTCTGGGAATAATATCATATAATGGATCCCATGAGTTTTTAATGATCACAATTTGATGTGACATAATACTTCATCGAATGAGAAAAACATTGGATTTCTTGGAATGAAGAAAACATGAAACATATAGCCCACCTTAGTCTAAAGGTATAATATGATCCCTATATTCCATTTAACTATATGAGATGAGGTGTAAAAGACCACAACACGAGATACACTGATGTAATGTACATCAATAACTTCATATAGTCATGCTATCATTCATATAGTATCAAAATTGGTGGATCAAACCCTTGGGTGAGGTTGAAGATGATCTCAAAATAAATAGGACGACTCATATATAAAGGATCATATGACCATACTTATTTTTATATAATCTTAAGATTCATGGACAAAAGAACACATATCCTATCCCACATTGGTTATTCAACCAATTTGGAACTCTTTAATATTATAATGAGTCACCACAATTACTTTGAGCCGACACTGGGGTCAGAACTACGATACACTTCACACATAATATATGGGGTGGGCCGTACACACATCCCCCTTACTCAAGCCACTATGTTTACCCTATGGGTGATATGAATCCCCCATTCTTTCCCAAATTAAAGTGATCCACCCATTCATGTATCCTCACCTATACTTCCATGTAGGATCTTCGTATATCACTCCCTTTTGGTTGAGATAGCTCTCATAATAAGGTTGATTGAGATGGACCTTATGGATTGAATGGTAGGAAATTTTTTATAAAGGCCTACAAAAATACATAGAATAATTATTATTATAGTATTTATAGTATCAATAACTTCTCAAATATACTTCATTTAACATACTACTATTACTTTTTGCATGGCCTTAAATCAAATCAAAATTCTTCATAACATTATCCAAATGTTATTATAATTCAAGGAAACAAACTTCCCGTTATACACATGAAATGACACAGTTTTTAATGTCCTTAAATTCATATTCTATCTTAAAATCATACTATTAAAGACATTGTTTCATCTCCATTTTCAGTTAACACATGCCTTTGATCTATGAAAAGAACATCATAAGAATCCTCGCATTTATAAGGATAATTTCTCAAGCATTAAATAAAATGTCATTAAATGATTCCATAAAAATTATATAAGAAAAAATTATTCAACAAAAACATATAATCTCATTGAAAACAAATTCAAACCATACTTGGGATCAATATAAGTGGTAAATATGACATATGTTAAAGTGAGTCGAGAAACCCGTACCTCAGATTTGACATGATGTTTATGTGTTCAAAACTCAGATATAATAATTATAGATATATTATATATCTATTAAATAACCATACACATGTATATAATACAATATATGATTTCATTATAAAATTGTATCAATTTTTATTGAAAACTATTTATTAAAATCAATGTTATGAGTGATAATTGTTTATTTTTTCATGTAAGTTTCAGTTCAGTAGTTTTTGTCCATGCATCTTGATTAGGGTAACATCTTCTAATGAATTTTATTAATGATATAAATATCATATGTATTAATTATACATAAATTTTTAATCATCCTTGAAATGAGAACATGAAAATTGAATCACATTACTTCATGGAGGTGGTAGTCCACCTGTAACAACCCAAGATTTTATGAGAATTATTCATTTTAATTTCATTAATGTCTTGTGTTGTAATCTACACCAAAATTAGCTTGTGCTATATGCATCACCGTATTATCTTGCAGTATACACAAAACTATTTTTGGCTCGTGTTAAACACAATTTCAAGTTCGAAATATTAATTATAGATTTTGTTTAATGTATAAATGAAATAAGTTTTGATTATGTTATACGAAACACAAAAAATAGATTTCACTACATGCAACCCTAACTTGGATTTCATTGCACTCAATCAAGACTTTCTTCGATAGTGTGTGTAGTACGCAATACTGAGTTTTACTAAACAACGATATGCTATTAAACTATTATATAAACTAGCCATTATGAATAGTAATGCCCACTTTTTGAAAATTTATAAATTTTATCTTTCAAAATGGACTTCATTTTTGGATTCAGAATATCGAAATTAGCCTAGGGTGAAATTTTGGTATTTTTTTGAAAACTTTCAATTTTTGATGAATAGTGAAAACACTGGGTTACTTTTTAAAAACCAACTTTTTATTTAAATAATTATATATTTTATTTAAATTTATTTTAGGTCAAAATTAATACATAATACCTATATATGTTCAATGTAATTCATTGAAATCATTTTATAATAATTTTAGATATATAAAATTTTTATTGAACTTTTCACCGTCTTTAACCCACCTTCAAGGAGAATTTGAAAATTTACATAAAACTTAATTTTACCGCTTCTGTGAGTGGAAATTTAAAAATCTGAGAGACATGGTTAATATCAAGAAGTAAAATGTGGTTCAATAAGATAAAAATAATTTTTGGTGAATAGTAACTTTTTACTTTTATTTACCACTGTTAAAAGTAAATAGGGTAATTATGGGTAAAAATGATAATATTATTATCCTAACACATGTACTAATTCTATTGGATAAGTATAATTCAACAAAAAACAACCTTAGTAATATAATATTATCATTTAGGTCCACTTGGATTAGATTACGACATTTATTATTATTTTATTTAAAGTATAGTTAAAATAGTTAAAATCAAAGTTTAACAACTAAAACATTTTCAATATAGGGTTATACATATGATAAATTCGACTATAAATATGCATTATAAATATAAAATGGTTTCCTACATAATGGTATTTTATTTATTATTTTTAGACATTAAATAATTTAATTTATTTATGACACAATGATGAAGCAGTAATTACCTTATTAATGAAATATTAACATAATTGATGTTATAAATACCCAAATAAATTTAATTTGGGACTTTTTATAAATTAAACTAATTTTTTATGTTAAAATGACATGTTATTATTGATTTAATTAACTTTTTGAGAACTAATAATTCTATTATTATTGTCACAAAAATCAATTACCAAATAGTGTAAAAATTGACATAAAATAGTTTTTAAAACAAATATTATATTATTAATTGTTATTATATTCTTAAAAATATAAGGTTCGGAAAAATGACTAAGAAAAGGATATCTATATTAATAATGAACCACTTAGGGTTAGTTTGGCTTGTTATTGTAAGTTTATTAACCATATAGTGTATGAAATCCAGATGACACGGTAAAAGTTAAATTATTTAACTTAGAGTTAAATCTAAAATATATGGTTAAAATAGTAACATAAACTTGTATAAAACCTATTGTTTGAGATGATTTCGACCCATCCCCACTTTAGACTCTAAATAAGTCACTTTAGAGCCATTATAAACCGAATATGACTTTAATATAAAATAATATTCTATGTTTTTCCTAAAGTGACCCTCTCCTCCATTATAAAAGGGAACCTCCTCCCTCTCCTCCTCACACCAAATTTAGCCTTCCATCTCAGCCAAAACCTAAACATTTATCTTCTCCACTTACCTAGAAACATTTTGATGGTTTAGGTCTTCTCAAAAGACCAACTCTAGTTCCTTAAGAGGAAGCTTAAAAGAGGTGCGTCGAAGAAGAGGTAATCTCTTCTACCGATTTTTTCAAGTTTCTTTCTTCTTCAACTTATTCTCCTTTAGTTGTTTCATTATAAAGAAATAACATCAGTATCAATAATATACTGATATGTTATTATAAATAATAAATAACCCCATTTTAGCTTCTATCCATCCTACAAAAAATGAAATCACTGCGCGTGCGTACGTACGGAATACCGTCTCCACGCCGTGATGTAATCTGTTTTTCCACCACCACCTTACTTGGATGGGTATAATGGTGTAATGAATAGATATATATGGTTATTATAATATCATACTAATTCTGAGATACTATATCATCCACTCCAATTCAATTCAATAATTATGGGAATGATATCATCGCTTGTGCGTAAATATGGATTACCGTCTCCACGACGCGATGAGATTCATTCTCCATGTTAACCACTCAAGAATGATTATAAAGTATATATAATGAATAATAATGAAATATATGACATGATAAAGCTACTTTATTTATGTATATATATATATATTTCATCTACTTACTTCCATTGAAGTCAATAAGGAAAGGAAAACAACATTCATACGTACGTACGACATACCATCTCCATGAACAGCGTATTTCATTTCATTTATCTATATACTATATATATATACTGAATATATATGATATATAAATCATGATTTAAATTATGGAAGTAATTAAATCAAGGTATAAGTAATAATAATATCATGAACAACGAGTCCAAACACGTACGATAAATAAAATTATTTTATAAAGTCATAAGTGAACCATATATGATATCATAGCAATGAATATGACTCTTTAATAAGTCAATGAAATTATTTAAATCATTATACAAGAGATTTGGATACTTACAAAGCATATCATACCTAAGGTAAGGGATAATTATTCCAATATCATTCTTATCCGAGATTGTTTATGTGTAAGTATTTACTGGGGTTATGTTTATCATCAACGTCCATATGTTCTCAAAATGTTTTCACAAAATGTTTACTTTTCTTCCATGTATTTTTAAAGTAATTTCTACCTTTTTTTGACTTTTACCACATCATATGGAAGAAATTGTTCTTTTTTTTACCATACAAGGAACTTTTTGACTTTTCCGGCAAAAGTACGAGGAGAATGTTTTTTTAAATTATATGGAATGAACAAATTTTTACAGTTTCATAAATCATTATTTTCATGAATATTCCTCTACAATATTTCATGATTATTTTCAACAAAATCATTTTATTTTAATATTGCATGGAATTTTGTGAAAAGAAAATGATTTTGATGAAGAAAGGATATTTTACTCAAGAACTCATTTCAAGTGTTTTATCAAAACTATTTTTCATCTAAGATGGCATTATTTCATATGTGTATGTTTCATGTATAATGTCTCTATGATTTAAATGGTTTCACTTTTCTTATGATGAAATGATATCCATTTGTTTTATATGGATTATGTTATGATGGGATGATGTAAATGAAACCCATTTTATTCTTTGGGTTTTGATGAATGATTTATGTTTATGTTGTGGCACACGTAAGAATGATTTCATTATGAGATAAGTGGGACCTATATCTCCCTCAAATTCATTGCGTAAAGATTTATATCTCATGAGATAGACATGGCTGGAATGACAAGTTAATCCGGTTTAGTGATACATGACTCGAACGAGGAGTGAACTCGATTCATAGAGGGACTTTGTCCACTAAGATGGTCTTGGCAGCAATTCCTTGGCTAATATAGAAATCATATCATGTGATTAATGGTTTTCCACAATTACATGTTTTATTCCCATGCTATTTTATCATGATTGATGTTTCATTATGATCTATGCCTTACGTCCTGCCATGTTTTATGTCATTGATCAAGATGTTGATGTTTAAACATTATGTTCATGTTTCTATGTTCAAATGTATATGGTTTGTTTTATTTTCTCCATGATTACCCTTACTGATCATTTGAGCTCACCCTTTTTATGTTTTCTTTTCCCCCAAGATTAAAATAAAGGTTTTAGGTAAGGAAACAAAAAGGGGAAGATCGTTATGGGAGATGTTGAAGAATTTTCAACATGATTAGAAGTTTATATTCCAAGTTTCCAAAGACACTAAAATATTACGGTCCTTGTGTGTTTGTTTTTGTTATAATTATCCCCCAAAATTATTGTATTTTCCATGTTCATAAAGCTTTGGGTCTTTACAGTTTGTATCAGAGGAAAGTTTTAGTTAAACTTTGGAAACTAGGATGCAAAAACTTTAGTGAGATCCCTAGAGATATTTCTAAGGTATGTCTAGGGTTGTCCCTAAGGTTAAGTATAAGTATAGGTTATTGTACTATAATTACAGAAAGAATCTTATAATTAAACCTAAGATGTTATATATTGAAGTTACTTCCCCTTTATTATGTTGTTTTCCCTAGCATGATTTTTCCTCTCACACTATTCTTTTTGGGTGTTAGACGATGGCTGGAACTCGAAGGAACCATGTTGATTAATATAATGGACAATGAAATGATTGTCCTTCTGAGAAAACCAATGTTATGGGAGATGGAGCACAAAATTTTATTACTATACTTACAAAAACTATGAATCATTCTGGACTTCCAAATGAGTAGAGAAGGGAACAATATTCTATTTAGTCCTTTATGAGGAAACATCTACCTTAATTCAGTGGACCTTCTGATCCACTTGTTGCTGAACAATGGATCAGTACCATTGAAAATATATTTTCTATACTACTCTATTCAGAACATGAAAAGTCATTCTGGCTATTTACCGTTTAGAAGGTGAAGCAGACTAGTGGTGGACTCTAATTAAGAATACAAGGCCCCAAGGTGAAATTTAATCCATGGAATGGTACGAGTTCAAGAACATATTTTTCAATAAGTACTTCCCCCGTATTCTTTGAACAAAGATGGAAGAGGAGTTCCTTAAGCTTAAGAAAAAGGATGATGAATTTGGTGGTATATAAGAGGCGAATTTTACAAGTCTTGAAAGGTATGCACCTGGCTTTATCATCCAACCTGAAAGTAAAGTTGATTGATTCTTCAGTGGATTAAAACCAAGTCTTCGAAGGGAATTATCTATAGGAGACTTCAGTAGCTATGAAGAAATTGTGCGTTGTGCTATCAAGGTAGATCTGGAAGTTGGTCTTACATATCCATCTCATGGTTTTAACAAGAAACGAAATATGGAGTTCAAGGAGAAATCTCAGAACAATGGTGAAAAGAAGATGAATTTTTCTTTATGTTCAATGTGTGGAAATAACCATGGTGGAGATTGCCTAAAAGGTACTAGAAAATTTTTTATGTGTGGGAAAGAAGGTCATCGAGCAGTTGATTGTTGAAGTAATGGGAAATTTTTTTCTAATGATGTGAATAAAGAAAAGACTATAGAGAACGCTCCACCAACACTTCAATGCTTCAAGTTCAAGGAAATGGGGCATTATGATAATAAATTCCCTAATCCACGGGTTAATGATGATCAACGTGAGCAACCTCTTAAGGAAAATGATAAAGGTAAGTCTCATGCGATCACTATTTGTGATGTTGAGTATGACAATGATGTTGTGGAATGTTTAAGTGTTTATGTAATGGGATTTCAAAATAGTATCATGGAATCTCATTTATGGTATTGTGGAATTTTTTAATATCTATGTATTGGTTTTAAATAATTATATGGTACTGGCAACCATGAAAATGTGATTGAAATATTTTTGGAAAGAAGATTATATGCGCATAATGAAGGGATAATGAAAAAATGAAATGAGCTCAAGAATGATATAAGGACAAAGTTATATCATGGTTTGAGAATATAGAAATTTTGGGATTTTGGTATGTGGAAAGAGTTAACTTTTGACAGCATTCATGTTTTCAGTAAGGTTCAATGGGTATTAATTTTTCAAGAAAATACATGATTAAGGTATTCACATGTTTGGAATGCAATCAACAAGATATATCAGGGATAAATGATGGTATTCGCATGCTCGGCAGATGAAATTTGAAGTAATTTTTTTCTTTATACTATGAGATTGGACAGAAGTATTTTGGATAAGCCTAAAGATTGGAATGGATTATGTTGGACAAAAGTTAGTATTGTTTAAGGCTAGAAATTTTTTCGATATTATTGATGGAATTTCATAATGATGTAATTTTATAAAAATGACAACCTTTAGGGTGGGCGAAAACCTGTCGTGTTGGACAAAGATGTGGGAATAAAACTCACAACTGAAGTACGACATGCCTTTATAGTCTACCACTGGCCTACATGATGTCCCTGGTTAGTAGAAACTAGTTTTATTAAGCGATATAATAGATGAAGTATAAGTTTATTTTTGGAATCATATATGATTAACCTCATTATAGATGGACTTATGTATATATGATAACTTTTTCTAACCTTTTGTTTGAAATAGATGGAATTACTGATCATTTTATCACATGCTCTGCTAACACTTCACGAATAACAAATTCAACTTCATTTCTTTAAGAGATGAAGTGGAAATTGTTCAAGGCATGGAAAACAGTGAGATTGTACCAAAATCATGTAAGTATTTCTTTTAATTCATCAACTTTAGGGAAATGATCTTGAAAACAAAAAAAAATGTTGTCCTAGTGCCCTCATATCCGATGAATCAAATGATACCTTAGATCATCACAAATTTATGGCTTTGTTATTGTTGGATTTTTCTTAGCCATGTTCTCTACCACTCTCCATCAGAATATGATGGTTAGATTTCTCTTCCATATCCATATTTTTACATATGTTCTTCTATGTGGAAACCAAATGATTATTTAATTTGGGTAACCGTTACGTTTAATAATTTAGTTTTTAAAGTTCAGTTTTGGTATTCCTTTTTACGATGTGGGTTTGTATGAAAGAAACTTTCATATAGTAAACCATTTATAACCCCGACGAATTTCGAGGGCGAAATTCATTTTAAGGGGGGTAGAATGTGACAACCTAAGATTTTTTGAGAATTATTACTTTTAATTTAATTGATGTCTTGTGTTGTACGCTACACCAAAATTAGCTTGTGCTATACGAAACACCGTATTGGATTGCAGTATACGCAACACTATTCTTGGCTCGTGTTACACACAATATCAGCTTCGAAAGATTAAGTTTAGATATTGTTTAATGTATAAATGAAATAAGTTTTGATTATGTTATACACAACACCAAATGGATCTTTCACTACACACAGCCCCGACTTGGCTTGCATTACACGCAATCAATACCTTCTTCGATAGCCTGTGTAGTACGCAATATTGAGATTCACTAAACAATAATATGCTATTCAAATATTATATAAACTAGCCGTTATGAATAGTAATACCCACTTTTTGAAAATTTATAAATTTTATCATTCAAAATGGAATTCATTTTTGGATTCGGAATATTGAAATTATCCTAGGGTAAAATTTTGGTATGTTTCTGAAAACATTCAATTTTTGATGAATAGTGAAAACACTGGGTTACTATTTAAAAACAGAATTTTTATTTAAATAATTATTTATTTTATTTAAATTTATTTTAGGTCAAAATTAATACATAATACCTATATAAGTTCAATTTAATTCATTGAAATCATTTTATAATAATTTTAGATATATAAAAAGTTTATTGAACTTTTCACCATCTTTTACCCACCTTCTAGGAGAATTTGAAAATTTACAAAAAAACTTAATTTTACCGCTTCTATGAGTGGAATTTAAAAAATCAGAGAGACATGGTTAATATAAAGGAGTAAAATTTGGTTCAATAAGATAATAATAATTTTTGGTGAATAGTAACTTTTTTACTTTTATTTACCACGGTTAAAAGTAAATATGGTAATTAAGGGTTAAAAATGATATTATTATTACCCTAACACATGTCCTAATTCTATTGGATAAGTATAATTAGACAAAAAAAACCTTAGGAAGATAATATTATCATTTAGGTCCACTTGGATTAGATTAGGACATTTATAATTAATTTATTTAAAGAATAGTTAAAATAGGTAAAATCAAAGTTTATTAACTAAATAATTTTTACTATAGGGTTACACATTAGATAAATTCGACTATAAATATTCATTAAAAATATAAAAATATTTCCTACATAATGGTATTTTATTTATTAATTTTATACATTAAATAATTTAATTTATTTATGACACAATGATGATGTAGTAATTGCCTTATTAATGAAATATTAACATAATTGATGTTATAAATACCCAAATAAAGGTAATTTGGGACTTTTTATAAATTAAAATAATTTTTTAGGATAAAATGACATGTTATTAGTGATTTAATTAACTTTTTTTAGAAATAATAATTCTTTTATGATTTTCACAAAAATCAATTACCAAATAGTGTCAAAATTGTCATAAAATAGTTTTTAAAACAAATATTATATTATTAATTGTTATTCTATTCCTAAAAATCTAAGATTCAGATAAATAACTTAGATAAGATTATATATATTAATAATTAACGACTTGGGGTTCGTTTTTATTTTTATAGTATGTTTATTAACCAGATAGTGTAAGAAAACAAGAAGAGACGGTAAAAGTTAAATTATTTAACTTAGACTTAAATCTAAATGATAAGGTTAAAATAGTAACCTAAACTTGTCTAAAACCTATTGGTTGAGATAATTGCGACCCATCCCCACTTTAGCCTCTAAATAAGTCACCTTGGAGCCATTATAAACCGAATATGACAATATTATAAAATAATATTCTAAGTTTTTCCTAAAGTGCCCCTCCTCCCTTATAAAAGGGCACCTCATTCCTCTCCTCCTCACACCACATTGAGCCTTCAAGATATTCCAAACCCTTCAAATTTCTCTTCTAAACTTCCCTAGAAACATTCTGGAGGTTTTGTTCTTCTCAAAATTCCAACTCTATTTCCTTAAGAGGAAGCTTAAAAGAGCTGCGCTGAAGAAGAGGTAATCTCTTCTACCGATTCGTTCAAGTTTCTTTCTTCTTCTACTTATTCTTCTTCAGTTTTTTAAATATAAAGTAATAACATAAGTATAAATAATATACATATATGGTATTATAAATATTAAATAACCCCATTTCACCTTCTATACATCCTTCTGAAAATGAAATCACCGTGCGTGCGTACATATGGAATACCGTCTCCACGCCGCGGTGTAATCTATTTTTCCACCACAACCTTACTTGGATGGGTAAAATGGTGTAAATAATAAATATAGATGGTTATTATAAAATCATACTGATTCTGAGATATTATATCATCTATTCCAATTCAATTCAATAATTATGGGAATGATATAATCGCTCGTGCATACGTACGAATTACCGTCTCCACGATGCGATGAGATTCATTCTCCATGTTAACCAATCAAGAATGATTATAAAGTTTATATAATGAATAATAATGAAATATATGACATGATAAAGCTACTTTATTTATGTATATATATATATGTCATCTACTTACTTCCAGTCAAGTCAATAAGGAAAGGAAAACCACGTTCATGCGTACGTATGACCTACCGTCTCCATAAACGGTGTATTTAATTTCATTTATCTATCTACTATATATATATATACTGAATATATATGATATATAAATAATGATTTAAATTCTTAAAGTAATTAAATAATGATATAAATAATAATAATATCATGAATAACAAGTCCAAACACATACGAAAAATAAAATGATTTTACCCAAAACGCTGCTTTAACATGGAATTTACAAAATAGCAGGTAATATAAAGTCATAAGTGAACCATATATGATATCATAACAATGAATATGATTCAGTAATAAGTCAATGACATTATTTAAATCATTATACAGGAGGTTTGAATACATATGAAACATATCAGACCTAAGGTAAGGGATAATTATTCCAATCTCATTCTTATCCGAGATTGTTTATTCGTAAGTATTTACTGGGGTTATGTTTATCATCAATGTCCATATGTTTTCAAAAAAAAATCATAAAATGTTTAATTTTCTTAAATGTATGTTTAGAGTCATTTCTACACTTTTTTGAATTTTACCACATCATATGGAAGTAATCTTTCTTTTATTTACCATACAAGGAACTTTTCTACATTTCCAGCAAAAGTACGAGGAGAATGTTTTTTAACTTATACGGCATGAACAGACTTTTAAGATTTCATAAAATTTTTTTTCATGAATCTTCCACTACAATATTTCATTAATATTTTCAACAAAATCCTTTTATTTTAAAATTGCATGGCATTTTGTGAAAAGAAAATCATTTTAAAGAAGAAAGGATATTTTCCTCAAGAATTCATTTTAAGTGTTTTATCAAAAATATTTTCCATCTAAGATGAAATTATTTAATATGTGTATGTTTCAAGTATAATGTATTTATGAATTAAATGGTTTTAATTTTCTTATGATGAAATGATATCCATTTTTTTTATATAGATTATGTTATGATGGGATGATGTTTATGAAACCCATTTTATTCATTGGGTTTTGATAAATGATTTATGTTTATGTTGTGGAACACGAAAGAATGATTTCATTATGAGATGTGTGGGATCCATATCTCCCTACAATGCATGGGGTGAAGATTTATATCTCATGAGATAGACATGGCTAGAATGGAAAGTTGAATCGGTTTAGTGATACAGGACTGGAACGAGGAGTGAACTTGATTCAGAAATGGACTTTGTCCACTAAGATGGTCTTGGAAGTAATGACTTGGATATTATGGAAATAATATCATGTTCTTAATGGTTTTCCACAATTACATGTTTTAGTACCATGCTATTTTATCATGATTTATGTTCCATTATGATCTATGTCTTATGTACTGCCATGTTTTATGTCATTGCTCAGGATTTTTATGTTTAAACATTATGTTAATGTTTTTAAGTTCAAATGTATATGGTTTGTTTTATTTTCTCCATGCTTACCCTTACTAATAATTTGAGCTCACCCTTTTTTTGTTTTCTTTTCCCTCATGATTAAAATAAAGGTTTTAGGTAAGGAAACAAAAAGGGGAAGATCGTTATGGGAGATGTTGAAGATATTTCAACATGATTAGAAGTTTATATTCCAAGTTTCCAAAGACACTAAACTATTATGGTCCTTTAGTGTTTGTTTTTGTTATAAGTATTCGGAAAAAAGTATTGTAATGTCCATTTACGTCATGCTTTGGGTCTTTACGCCACACATATGCACGGGCGACACTATCTTTTTTTAGCTAGTGGAATGGTAAAATTTGAAATGAAATATTATATTTTAAAGACCATATTTATTTCATAAATATCATATATATTCATTAGTTCCATATTTATACCCATAAAAGTGAAATGGTGATGAAAAATGAATTACACTACAACATGAAGGTGGTATTCCATACACACGATGAACAATATTTTTAATTCTCATTGGTTGGAAAAGTGGTGGAATATGGGTGTCCCATAATTCTATTAACGGAAAAGTATATTTATGATACTGGATTCATTATTTTAGGATAGTTAAAATAAATTTAAATAATGTATTAGATGGTATAAAATTGAAAGTACCTAGTTAAGATTTATACCCCTTCATTGAGAAACATCTTTTAGATTAAACATTATGCCTTGAAAGGATGGTTTTTGGTAGGAAAAAAATATATAAAACATGGGTAAAGTAACTAGGAAAGTATTATTGAAGGTATTGGATGATATATAAGGCTCATTAACTGTGGATAATAGTGGATAAGTGGTATCCTTTTATATGGGTTGGAAACAACACACTTGGAATTACTTAAAACATTAAATTATATATATATATATATATAACATAATCACTCCATGTGGAACCAAGGAAACAAAAATAAGAAGATAATATGTGATAGGGTTGAAATAAACTTAAAAAATAAAATTTGGGTATGTTTTGGATACATTTTAATCCATATCTTCTAGTTAAACTACTTTGGACCCATTTTAACCTTAATCAGGATAGTTTAATGTTTTACCGTGATAAATTAATTATATGCACAAAAATTAAATAGTACTCATAAAAAAGTTTGTAAATTATGATTATAAATTTTTATTATATCTTATCAAATTTAATTTTTACATGTGGTAGAAATTACTTTTAATATAATAATACTTAACACATGAAGAATAGTTTTTATTAAAATACTCGATTTAAGAGTAAAAATTAATTTACCATGAAATAAAGTAATAAATCAATTTAAATGAATTTTAAATAGATAAATAATAAAAAATTAATGTATTTATAACTTTAATAAATAAAAAAATGAATATCTACTTCCAACCATGCTATTAAATTAAAATAATCAAAAATAATTTTTAATTTTAATAAAATATAACATATCTACTCAAAAGATAATCATGGGTAAAAAATTTCAAAACAATGTTTTAAAAATAAATTATTTAACCCCTTAAATAGATATTTTTTAAAAAAACTTACCCAATAAGATAAATTATTGTGTTAGAGATATTCTAATGCTTTAACCCATAGTTTTAACCCATTTTTACCTAATTAGCCCTTACTGGGGTGATAATTATTAACTATGGTTAAAATTCAAAAGGAACAAAAATTAATATGAACATATTAACTAATATTAATTATACTAATTCCAAATATATAATCCATTTTATGATATTAAGTTCCTATAATTAGAAAATTTTAATTCAAAATTAAACCCGTAAAATGTGAGGAAAATGGGTTTTCCTGAAAAAATGTCCCCTTAAGTGTAAAATATTTTTAGACAAAAATAAAGAATTAATTTTTTTAAAATTATATCAATAGTATTATTAATAATATAAATTAATTGATTTTACATTTAATCCATTTTATAATAAAATATAACTATATAAAAACTTGAAATAAAAAATAGTTTTCTATAAAAATCAATATTTTTTAATATTTACTGAAAAAATAATATTTTCATAGAAAATTAAAAACATTTATCCTAATTTAATATTTATATTATGAATTAGAAAATGATATATATTTTTTCAAATTTTTTTTGTAAAAGTGGTAGAAATATATTATAATATTCATCCATAGAATTTTATAAAAACCATTTTTAAGAAAACATATTTTTCAAATATAAAATAACTTTAATAAAATAATTATGAACTTATTTATTATATATAATTCAATTTATTTAAATTATATAAAATATTTATACACATTTTTCATATTGTGGCTATTTTTAATATATACTACCAATTTTAATGGATAGGTTATAACATTTATGTTTAAATAATAATATTATAATAATATATTTTTATTCATTTAAACTTAGTGTTCCTTATAAATGAATAAATCAAAGAAATTAAATTTATTTAAAGTGAAATATAATGTAAAATATCATGGTGTTACAATTGACATATATTATTTGGTAAATTACAACACTCCCACAAAATCTCTTATAAAAATGGGGTTCAAATTCATTCTTTATGAAAATAAATTCCATTATGGATTCATCAAAGTGAATGATACGTGATTTGGATTCTTGATTCATTTTGTCAATGTATTTATATAACTTTTATACCTTATTGATATCCCATGGAATCAAAAAACCTGTTGATTATTTCATATATATATCTTCTTTAGGGTTTCTATAAATGAAATCTATTTTTATTTCCATATGTCAAATATCATAATAATTGTATGTTTCTTTGGGGAAAATAATTTTTATAGATTTTAGTTTAGAAAGTGGTGAAAATGATTTTTCATTGTATATTCCTTAACATCGATTAAACCCTTTAGCCCGTAGATGTTCCTTTTAGTTACTATATATACTTTCTACGTACAATTTCTTATTGAATACCCATTTTCATCCATCGAGCGTTACATATTCTATTTTATGGACAAAATAAAAATCATGGTTTTGGTATATGAAATCCATATCATAATTCATGAATTTTTACCATCTTGAAACTTTTGAGTTTCTTACTGCCTCTTTATAGGACAAAGGTTTATTGTTGTCAATCGATAATCAGTCACCATCCTCGATGACTATGAAACTATTTCTGTAGTTCTCTAACCACTATGGTGATCCTACATTTTAATGGTTTCTATATAAAAACCTCTTCCATGGGGTCTTGTGGAATTTTTTCCAAGGCCAACTCCCGCGTATCTTGAACATCAATTTCATTGAAGTTGGCCTTTTTCCAACTATCTATTTTGGATATGTATTACCTCTCAGAGAACATGAAATGTTCAGACCATATTACCATTTTCTAAGGGCTTATATAGATAATATACATTTTTTCCCTATGATATACTATATGGATAAGGATCAATCCTCAAGGTGCATGTTTGTTTCTAAATGTTATTTAATTAATTCCTTACCTCCCCACACACAAAAGTTGACTACATAAACTTAGTTCCACAAAATAGATCATATAGAATACCATTACACTCTTCAGTTGGAACTTGGTATAGGGTATATAACAGATTTTTTAATGCATATCCGAAATTATAACGAAATAATCACATGAATCATCATCAATCTCAGATTTTCTACTAAGTTGAGGTTAATCCTTTCATTAACACCATTACATGATGTTTTATAAGGAGGATTGATTTGAGATAACATCTAAAACTCCCCCAAATAGTTATTGAAGTATTGTCTAAGATAATACTTAAATCTACCTGATGAAAGTTTCTTTTCTTACCAAGATGATTCACTACTTCAGTCTTTAACTCCTTAAATTTCACAAATTATTTATACTTATGCCTCATTAAGTAGACATAACCATATATACTCAAGTAGTTGGTAAACATTATGATATATTAGTGTCAACTTGTAGATTAAAATGATAAATTTTTTCAAACATATGTGTATTTTATTTCAATAAGATACAATACCCTTTCACCCTTTCTTTGAAATAGAGTTTTGGACATCTTTCCTTTCAATCAAGCAAGTAATTTTTCAAGTGATTTTAGTTTGAAAGAATCTAAATAACCATCTAGAGAGATCCTTGTTAAGAGATTATCATTTACAGGGCTAATTCAGTGATTCCATAACTATGGGTGATATGATTCATCTAAACTATATTCATTATCTATTTTCAATACCAGATTATCATATTATAGTTTATAGATTCCATTATTAAGATGTTCCATACTGTAACAAATTATATCATTGTAAAAGTAGCATATTTTATTCTCAAAATTGAATTAACACCCATCCATGTCTAAAATTGATGTATAAATAATGTTTTTGGTAAAAATAATAACACCCTAATTTTTTTTCAAGACTACAATAATTCTTATTAAAATTGTAATATGATAGTCTTATAAATAAAAAGTAGTAACTCTCTCTCAATTGGAAGATTAAAGATCTACCTCACTTATAGAAACCTTCTTAAATCTAATTGGTTTCTATATTTGGATAAAAATTTGAGCACTAAAATATTTATCCAATAAAAATCATGTAGATATAGAAATATTACACTCGATACCAAAAACAAATGAAGTAACCCCTTGCTTACTTACCGTGATGTAGTTATTCTTTTAGCAGTACTTATTACAACATGAAGATAATTTTACATCTTTTTACATTTTATATATTTGGATAATTATCTTCTTATATGTATGTTTCATAGAAGACTTATACATGGATAATTTCTTGGGTCCCTTTTCCTTTTTATTCATTTATTCACCATAAAAACCATATTTTTCACACCTCATGTCCTTATATTCTTGGGGAATCAAAGTGAGGAGTTATGGGAGTGACTTACAAATATTTTTCATATTATTATTAACTAAAAACTAGAGAATTTATGAGGTAAAGAGGAAATTATTAGGTCATTGTGAAACTCATCAGGGAGCTTAAATACCAAGATGTCTAAATTCTCAATATAACCAATCATCTTGATAACACGAGATCCATTTGGTAAACTTTCTCTAATATTGAATGTGAAATTTTTCTTGGGGATCTTGTACCATTTTTTATAGCCTTATTCTAATAGATATTATTATGTTTAAATAACAAGATAGTGCATTAATTCCCACATGACGTTTTTAGAGCTCACTTGGAATTAATGATAATATGAGAAACTCTAAATCTATCACATCATCCAAGTGTTTCTGGTAGATAGAGAGATCTTCCTCACTATACACCTTAGGAGAAAAAAATTATAAGAGGGACTCAAGAATATAATACCTTTATTCATGGATGTATATGATTTTAAAACACTTGTACCAATCTTAGATGAAACTAATAATGATAATATTATCTTTTGGTCGAATATATCATAGTGATAATATTATGGGAACATTACTTTCCATAAAAAACAAATTTTAGTAATTTATATTTATTACCAAAATAAGTGAGGCATAACAATTTTATTAATTAGTATCATAATATTTTATCATGTACCAATATTATTAAGCATTGGATTTAGAAAATATTATCATGTGGTTATTCTAGTGGAAAAGATCCATATTCCCATTATCATAAACCTTACAAGGGTATGATCAATTATTCCTAGGTATTCAGGTAAGAAGGTCTTTTCAACTATATTAACTATATGTTCTTTGATCCATTTAGTGGACTCCACAATATTGAATTATTTGAAATCAATTTCATTATAAATTTCCTCAAAGTAATAATATTACTTATAGGGGGTACTTGTCTTGACCCTATCTTGGTTAAGTAAACCCATAACATTCCTTAGAAAACCGTGATAAATGGATGTTTTCGGACAGGGGTCATACCAAAACTTAAATCTATAGTTACATACAAAATCATGTAATGGAATTCAACATATGACATTATATTTTATTTAATGGATTTTTATATTTATGCAATTATATTATTTATTTTATCATTTACAATCTTTAACTTGACCCAACCAACCAGAACCTCTCATGAGTAGTGATAGGTTAGGATACCATCCCATGCTCAAGTCCAATAGGCTAGGCATTATAAATTAGCACCATGAATGCATAAAAACACATATGATACATTATCCTAATAATTGTGTAGTATATAAAAACCACCAAACCTCCAATCCAACAATAACAACCCCAAACATGCAAGATATATTATTCTAGCTAGAATGTAATGATATTCATGAGTACAACTACGAATCATTATAGATACATACAATGCAAAGGTTTCAAGAATGTAAAACTATAAATGTCCTAAAAAACAAGATACATACCATCCATAACCATTAGGTGAAGGGGGAATATTATACCACACCACCCTCTTCTCTGAGCAACGTTTGCAATGTGCCCCGTCAAATGTGCATGTGTGCCAGTGCCACCAAATGCACCTCCTACACTATCTCTACATCCTCAGAAGATACCACTAACATATACATTATCTAAGTCGAAACACCAAATGAGGAGAAAAATACAAACATAGAAGTATGTATAAAAATATATAGAAGGATGCCTAAAAAGGTATACATGGATGATGATCAACACACAAGAAGGTCCAAACCACCTGACCACACAACACAACCTAATGGAAACAATTTTTATAAAGAATACGTCACTTGAAACCAACATACAATCACCATTATACTAAATAGGGGGAATCTATGGAAAACCCAACAAATCACTCATATCCACCATGAGTACACCCTTTACAGGTCCCACACCTAAGTTGTAGATAACTCCCTATTCATTCATATACCGCAGAAGACCAACTCGATTTTCTTTAGAATGGGAAATACCTCACAACACCATCAACACACCCTAGGGAATAAAACAAGACACCCAATAAATTATTGTACATTGAACCATGAGATTAAAATCCCTCACAAGAACCACCACCAATACACAGAACAAGTTAGATAAACTACTATCATGTAACCATTCTCGAAATAAGGCTTCATGCCACAGTAAACACACTAGAGTAGAAAACTGAAAGTTCCCTCTACTCTCATCACAAAGAAGATATGTTTATAATTTAGAAAACCTATGTGAAAGACAGTCCCCATCCAACCAAGGGAAATTATAGAAACCTAGAGTTCTAGACACACTCATGGGATAATGGAAAACATTAATAAAAAGAGAAACCATCACCTGAATCATATCCTCTATATAATTCTAATTTAGAGGGAATGAATTGAAGAACCCCATGTTCCCCAAGACTCTGTATTCATGAATCCTCCTTAAAGGTCAACCAACGGCATCACCAATCCATGAAATCCTATAATTTCATAGAAGACCCATAACTTGCCGGCAGACACAACTTTCTCGATGTCATAATGACCCTGAAAAATGACCAATCATTGATGGATACCCACTTCTAACACGAAGCCAACATTTATATTGCATCGGGAATCCCACACCACACCAGGATCCATGATTAGTTATGAATGGTACCATCATTGTCTGTGAAAGGAAAAATATGCCTCATGAGAGGGGGATTTGGGAAATCACAAACTAGAATGTGGGACCCACAACTCACCTTGTAGAGGGATTCGAAATCCATCCAATGAATTAATTTTTTTTCTCCTTGAACACGTAAGAAATGATTATGGAAAGTACTTGAATATAAATTATATTCTACTACCTCTCTACAGGCATTGACACTGACAATTTAGTGAAAATTTACCATTCAAGATTCTTCACGAATACCAATTTATCTACCTAAATTTTCATTTGATATGCATCATGGTAGAGGGAGTACATAAACCGTTTAATTTAAGACTGTCCATAGAGGATGTCTCGACCAATGACTGAATGACTAAGTCCTCTGTCATCTATATCCAATATAAAAGCACCAAAACCAACTACATGGTGCATAGGTAGAAGGAGATAGTCCTAAAAATGTCTCAAATATTTTAGAGTCCCATAAAATTACTCTTATATTAAAAAAATATTTTTTATGAATTTCTTTTTCTAGAATAAAATTAAATTTCCTTGATATATTTCATTAAATGCAAAACTAGGTTTTAACAAAATGTGATATGGTATTAATATTATTATTTTAAAAACACAATTATAACATATCTGTTAAACTTATATATATGAATATTAACAATTTATCTTTTAATATTACGTGTTATGGTATACTATAATGAAAACAATTGATTAAAAAAGTACATATTTTTTAGAAAAGTCATTATATGATTCAAAAATACTATTTTCTCAAAAAAGAATGTTTTTTATTTATTTATTTGAACAATAATTAAATTAATTATTGAAAATTTAGAAAATTTATTTAATAAAATAAAATTTATTTTTGAAATCATCATGTCTAAATTATCTCAGGGTTAATTTTTTGGATTTTTCTAAAAATATTATTTTTTTCATTAAATGGTGAAATATATATGTTTTTATCGAGAAATGCATTTTCATTTACAAAATTTATAAGTTTTATTTTTGTTTAAAAATGGATTTAAAAGTAAAATCAGTTCAATTATATATTAATTAATATAATTTAGTTAATTTAATCAATTTTCGTATTGATTTTTTATATAAAACATTGTAAACTTTTGAGCATTTTTCTCATTGAAACCCCGCTTTCTCATCACGTATGTAGGGTTAATTTTAAATTAAAATTTTCCAATAATGTGAATAAAATTTTAAAAATATATTAAATATTTTAATAAGAAATATATATATTATCAAATAAATTAAAATCATATTTTTACCATAATTATTAGTAAAAACTATAAAAAACTATTTACCATAGTTTGGGTGAAAATGAGTTTATTAGGGTGTTAAACAAAAATTATAAGTGTTAAATATTACCCAAAACAATTATAACAGAAATTTTAGGGAAATATTTTGTCCTTATATCTTATATTATCTATAATGGTCTATTTTGGATCCTTTTGGATTTTGAGAAATGTGGGTACACATTTTATTTTCAAACAATTATAAGTATACCACTCACCTATCTTTTAAAAGGCCACCCATTAAGGTCTCCTATTCACACTCAAAATCCCATTTTGTTTAGAAAATACCACAAAAATAACTTATTTATTTCCCTCCTAACATCCTACAATCCTTAGTTTTTTCATAAATCTAATATAATAAGTTTTTGGGTGCAAACCAAAAGAATTTTTCTAAAGAAGAGGTAACACCCCTAACCGAGAATTTTCTTTTACTTCATCCTACACCTCCTCCAACTATTATTAACATAAGTTGATATAATAACATAAATATCTTATATATACTGAGATATTTTTATGTTAAGGTAATTACTTACAACCTTATCCTCTTCCGTCAAATGGGATTCAAAATCATTATTTGTGTGTACGGCGAACTACCACCTCACGAAATAATGTTATTCATTTCCCATAACCACCTATCATAACATAATAAAATAAATTATTAAATATTTATATATAATATTTATGATATTATTATACTTATGGAATTATTATATCATATATTCCTTCATAATTTCTATTATATATGAAAATGATAACGTCACTCATTTATACAGTAGTGTATCACCTCACAAAGCAATGTGATTCATTCATGCTTTACATGGAAAGTAATAAAGAATATTTTAATGAAAATATGTGATATATATGAAATAAAATTTATAATATAATGTTAAAATATTACTTAAATTTTTTATTTTAATTCTATGAGAAAATGCATACAATGTTCATGTGTACATACAACCTACCATCTCAATGAACACTGTTTTGTATTTCCTATCTATAGATATTGTAGATTACTATAAAAATATATATAAAGTATATAAATTATATTTATATAATGGATAGAATTATGGGTATTATGGAAACCTGATAAACGTAAGTAGACCAATAAAAATCCCAACATACCTGAAAAACAAAGAACTTATTGTACAAAACACGATGTATTCATGGAATAGGTAATAAATGGGTAATATAATGCCAAAATGAAACCATATATGTTTTGATATATATAATTATTATTATTAATATATTAATAATACAGTTATATTAATCATATGGGAGCTTTTAACGTGTACAAAGGAAGACGAGACAAAGGTAAAGGATCTTATCTCACTTTTTTACTTCTATGAGACATATACCATATTCACCAAATATTTATTTTATGTGCTGTATATAATGAATATGAATATATTTTATGATGATTCAAATAAAAATATTTTCATTTACATATCCATTTTATGACCTACCTTTTAGGGTGTTTACAATTCAAAGTTACCAAAGTGTTAAAGATATTATGTTACAATCTCATTGTATATCAAGATTGTTTTTGATTATGTTTCCATTGATGAAATATTAAGATACATATTTCAGGAAACTCATGAATTTTATTCTCATATAGTCATTTAATTAGAATAAATGTTTTCTATTCTTTTTCCTATATAATTTTACTAAAGAGTTAAAAATAATGTTTTTTAGAAAAATAGTATTTATTTCTCTCTTCGGTCAAAAAAAATCATTTTTATTCCAAAATAATGTTCTCTAAAATTGTTTTTTTAAATCCAATTGATTTATTAATGATATTTTTAACCACGTTCTACATTTTAATTTTTTTAAATGAGTATTTATGTCATTTTCCAAATAATTCACTTTTGGATTTTACAAATAATGTGAAAGAAATCATCATTATAAGGTGTATTGAATGAATACAATTATCCACTGGAATTAACAATCATTTATATGAAATTTATTTTATAATATTCAAAGGTTATTCACAAAAAAAGTATTTTTAAAATGTATTATTTTTTAAAAAGTGGATTCAAATCTAAAATTATAGTGTCCCAAAGAATTTTTTTAAATGATCTTTCAAAATAATTGTACATCTAAGATGACATCCATTGATGTTGCCTATGAAGTACTGGGGATATGATAACAGATACAATTATTATTCTTTTTATGAATGGTTTTTGTTCATAATGGATGATTTTTATGAAACATGTTTCAATTCCATGGGTTACAACATGAGAAAATTCTTATGAAACACACTTCTTTTCATGGGTTATACTATTATTAAATGATGAAATGATTAAGAAACCTATAACTTTTAGATTTGTTATGATATGATAGAATGTTTATGAAACTCATTTGATTTAATGGGTTATGATATGATGATTGTTTTATGATATTGTGGCATATATTCATGTAATATTTATTATATTATGGGTGGGGCCTATATCTCCCTCCAATGATTTGGGTAAATATTTATACCATTTGTGATAGATTGTAATAGAATGGGGGGTAAACCTAGATCATTATGGGAATTGTCTTGCTATGATAGTCTTGGTAGTGAACCATGAATACTATTATGGTTTGGGGAGTGACAAAATTCCATTATCATATCCTTGTAAGTGATCCTTGAATATTATGGAAATGATTTTCTATGATTATGTGTATGCCAACTCTCCAGGTCCGGTGAAAATGTTATGCTCTCATAAATCATGTTTTTTTATTTCCTTATGATCTTTGTCTTATGAACTGCCAATATTTATATCACGACTAATTATTATTATCTTTGATATATATGGTATCATTTTAAAATGTTATGATCATGTTATTATCCCCTTATGTTCGTTTTATGCTTACATATCTCCCTTTTTTACCCATAATGAGCATTTGATTGCACCCATTAATACATTTCATTTACCTAGGTTATGAAAAAAAATAATGTATGACATGTATGAGAAGGGTAATAGTTATCAATAACATAGTGGGAGATGATGTAGTTCCCATATGAACTAATTTTTTATGTTTTCTTGTTTCCAAAGGCACCATACCTTTAGATTCTCAGACATGTGTTTTTTATTATATATAGAATGTTCATCTAAAAATATGTAATATCAATTTATGAAAATATTGGGTCATTATATCTACAATAAAGAGGGTAGATTTCACACATGATTGAACATCAATGTCAATGAATATCCATCCTCTGAGATATCCAAAGCCACCAACATTTTTTGGAGGGTACCAACCTATGAAGGCACAAGAGGGTCTAATTCTTAGTGTCTGATTGTGATACAGGAAGTCTACAACCCTCAAACCTACCATACTCTAACATTGGAACCCTGTATTCATCACTAAGGTTTTATGATCAAAAAATAATCATTAATATTTTCCCCAATGACCTCTAATGGCATAGAGGATCCTACCATCACAATCCACATAGAATGATCCTTGAAATTGACTCCTTTTAAGTCCAAATCCATATATAGTGAGATAAAATGTGGAAACCTAAAAAAATACATAATTAAACATCATGTAATATAGGTACACAATGTGAACTCTCATATTCCAAGCCTTGGGCATGTTCCCCAGTACATCATGATGTTTACTTCTCCAATACATGAGGTGTCCCTATACTCCACAAGGTGTAGGCCACATGACATCTAGTCATGTACCCTAACCAAGGTTGTGTCGTGTTTTCTAAAATTTAATTTCCTTGTACACACCATGGGTTGAACACATGTATCTAGTCATCTACAAGAACAGTCCCCATGTCATGTTCCCTAGGGTCAAAATCGACAAGTTGATCAAGATTATATGCTCTATAGACCGTGTCTTCAAACGAATATGAGAAAAACACCACACAACATGTGTTATTGAGACTACATTCCATGTAGTTGGAAATTTCATAAAATCATATATAACACTCAAATCCAATCCAAAAAATATATATTAAATCCAAATCCAAAGGAAATATTAAAAAGAAGAAACTCAAATTCCTGAATAATGGGAATAAAAAACTAATGAATCTATGTAAGGCTAAATAAAAAATAACAAGTCCTACCACTGGGAGGATTTTTATATCATCATAATCACTAATTTATGATTTTTGATCCATGACCATTATATTTGCATCCATGACTTGATCATCCAAATATTATAATTTCATCCCTAATCACCTCCTCTTGGCTCTGTTTCATTAATGGGGAGGGTGGGGGTGTAGATCCTTCATGCGGTGAATGATGAGAGAGGTGAGGTTAGGGCATTTTAAAAACCATAATTAATTAAATGGAATATCCATTAAATGAGACCAACCCATTCCAAAAACATGAATGAAAATTAAACATCTTCTAGTTAACCACCCCCCCATTTTTATTTCAACCAGAATGTTGGAATTTCCATTTAGGGATTATTTTAGGAGATATCAACACTGAAACCTATGGAAATGAATAATATTTATTTAATAATTGTTAAATATTTTGATTAAAATTTCAATCTTGAAATATACTTGAACTCCATCCCAAGGGTAAATTCTATATTTCAAAAGTCAACAAAATAATTAGAACATTTTTTCAAGGTTATTTGATAGGGATAAATTACAAATTTCCCTCAAAAAAGGCCCAAGGCTCAAAAACACTAAAATGAGATAAGTCTTCCTCCCAAGAAAAATAAAAATAATTAAATTCTCCCTAACTTATGGATTATAATCCTCAAATGGGAAAACATCATTAATCTCTAAAAAGACCTCAAGATAAACTCATTCAAAAAACATGAAGAATGTCTAATGAGCTCATACAGATTCAGAGGTCCATCACATGTTGGGATCTTGAATAAACCCCACATGAAAATGAACCCCATTCGAATGATTAGTTGGTGAT
Source organism: Viscum album (assembly GCA_963277665.1). NCBI lineage: Eukaryota > Viridiplantae > Streptophyta > Magnoliopsida > Santalales > Viscaceae > Viscum > Viscum album. The sequence goes on along the minus strand of OY728158.1, from coordinate 423,707,762 downwards.
CACTACACAGAGATTTTATTTCTTCCAAGTCTGAACTTAGCCTTAGACAATCATAGGGTGAGCTTACTGTTGTGATAGTGGATTCCTAGACCAAACTAGAATAGTACTTTTGGATTACTGTGGCATGTATACAGAGAGTTATGCACAATTTAAACATACCATTATAGTATTAATGTTTCTGTATCCAGCATTGAAATGGTAATTTGGATATATTAATTTCCGTATCAAAAGGTTGAAACACCTAGGTTATAATGTGAACCTTGAGATATTTTGAAATTAATCATAAAAATATGAACTAGGGTCAAGATACATTATGCTGACAGTACATAATTTATTTCTGACTATTAGGTGTTGGGGGATAATGAACATTGAGCCTTCTTCTAATGAAGTTCTCACTTTGGGATCTCTAGTATATTAGATTATAAGGACATAACCCGCAATAGTAACACCACATGTTTCATGTTTTAATGGTTGTTTTTATCTAAGGAAATGTGTATTTGTCTCCTAAATTGAGAACATTATAAATGGGTGGTATTTGATCACATAATTTGATTCAAGGTAAAAACCTTGTAAATGAAGCCTTGGTAAGGTATCTTGTTTGGAGTGAAACGTTGGTGGTATGGAACAGGTTGAATGGTCATGGTATAATTTTTCGCTTCTGATTTGAGGAAGTAATATCTTAGGCCAAGTTGATCAAGATTGTAATGCCATCATAAATCCATGTACATGATGATTAGATATATTTCTTTCTAGTTAGATCAACATTAAATAAAGCCAAAATAGATTATGGCACAAGTTGTGCATACTAATTTATGAGATATCACAAGGAAAATAGTCTATATTTCATATTGCATGTTCGTAGGATGGTTGTCATTGTTATGAATTTTCCTTATATCTTTTGGGGATTTGACGGGTTGATAGAATCCACTATTAGAATTTGAATATTATTCATTACTATAGAGAAAAGGACTAGAGGGTCACACACAATTGTGTATTCATGAATCTTCCATATCCTGGAAAATGTTTATATAAGTTATGGTGGGACCCACCACATATTCCAAGAGTGTTCCAAGTAATAATGATCACCGAAAAATAGATAAATTCATTATTATTAATGTATTGAATAGTTGGGTTGAATTTATGTATTAAAAGTATTCACAAGGTATTAATTGAATACATTGAAAAATATTATATAAATGGATATTATTTTAACATTCAAGGATCATTTAATATTGCATGAATTATGAGTTGAGAAAATGACTTGGTTTTATCAAGTAATATATTACATGTATGTGGTAAAATATAAATGAAATTAATAACATAGTTTGTTCATCATAACATGTCTTTTATTGTTTATTTATTGGGAAATGGATGTATAGGGACCAAATAACCCTTATCTGGTATTTTTGATAACCACTATATAAATATAGAAGCAGCTCATTGAATATCATATTCATCAGTTAAAATTGATAACTTTTCTCTCCAATAAAATCCTAGAGAGAGAAACTATCAAACCAAGTGAATGATCCCAGAACACCTTCACCAACCGAAGGCATGAGATTGTGATGATTGTCGCGACCTCGAAGAAATCACCAGTGCTCCGCGCTAGAAACTAACATTAGAAGAATGACGTATGAATAGATTCAAGAATCATGTGTTGATGATCAGGAGTATTTTAAACTTAGATACTTTGACCAATATTCACTAATTATATGAGATATATATAATTATTCAATTAGAATAGGGTAATTATTCAGTTTAATTATAATGCTTTGCATAATTCATGCAAGATCCATTTACCTTTATGAGGCTCAAATCTCTAGAGATGGTGATTTTCCATTATTATGTGGATTAAAAATTCTATATCATTGACCCACCATCATTCACTATGTTCCCCATATCTATTAATTGGTATTAGAGAGATTGTTTTAATTTTCCAATACATAAAAAAAATTAATTTTCCTTCAATTAACTATAGAGTTCTAATTCGGTCTTAATGGTTCAAACAATACAATGATCTGATTTCAGACAGCTAAGTTACAACCATATGAATTTTTTTGTTAGGGATCAAATGTAGTTTGATATATAAAAATATTTAAGAATATATAATTGTATGTTAATTATACTTGAGGGTAGATGATCTGTGGTGTTTCTATATAAATCTAATACTTCAAACACTTCCTTTTGGGTGAATCCATATAGGCCACCTCCTTTCATCTGATCCACCACCATGGATGAAACTTCCAAACAACCCTCCTCCTTTCCTCATAGGTCACTACCCATAGCTGGTCACCGCTACCACGATGCACACCCCCTTTGGTCGGATCCCATCAAGAACACCACTTCCATCCAACATGCTTCCCTCTAGAGATACACTAAATTCCTCATGAATATGTTTCCAGTATCTCCTTCAGAACACCTATCAACCAACTAGTCTTCCACCCAATATTGCTCCCATCAAACCATCACAAAAACTACATATGTGTCCCTAAGCCTCGTCTCCATTGGTTTTCCTAGAAACTTCGTTGTGCGATACTTCCAGATCAGTCTCCCTACATAGGTATTCTCCTGTGAAGAGACCAACCCATATTATAGCTGGGTCAAACTGACCCAATATGTGTCACTAAGGGTTTGGTCTGACCCACAATAGGGTTGAGTTGGTCTACTTAAACTAGAAAATCCATACATTGGGTCTTTCCTACCCAGAACACACCTACGTGGGGTTGGCCTAACCCGTATCGACCCTTCTTGGGGTTATAGGTCTCATGATATTTCTAATGTATTGAAAAACTAATTTAATTTTTTAAAATAATAATAATTTTATTATTTACAAAATTATTAATTTAATTTTGAATAAAAAATAAATAAACTAATCAATAGATTAATTTCATTTTGGGATAAAAAGAACAAATTAATCATGTGACCAAAGAAATTAAAATATTTTAATTTTTATAATTTATTAAATTTATTTAAATTCACTCATACTTAAATTTATTTCATTTTAATTTTTACCATGTTTATAATTAACCCATAGATTGGTCTTGAGCATTGAATGAAACCATGTATGTCTTAGTTAATTTATTTAATTATTTAATACATCTACTTGTTATGTATTTAATAAGTTATTAATTTTATGATAGTATACACATCATTTTATTTTAATTCAATATATATAAGTGCCTACGATTCCAATTTATTTGTATGTATTTTGTGCTTCCCTATACCACATCACCCATGTGCCAGTATAATTATAAATTCAATAATTACAGCTTAACGCACATACCCCACCAAGATGTGGTTGTACCTTATATGAGAAGTGAATAAACTGGACTATAGGTGATTTGTGACATGATTTAGGACACAACTCATGTATAATACCCCTACATCTTAATTTTTTCCTTAAATTTAATAACGAATCAAGCTAAATTAAATACTCAAGACCAATTTGGTAATTTTATTTCCTTTAATTGTTTATTATTTTATTCATGTGCATGTTTGTTATGAATATACATAAAATAATCAACAGTAAAAATGAATAAATATTTGATGAATTTTTATCTATAAAATAAAGTTTAATTTTAATAATTACAACTTGGAATGAAAATATTTCATAGAAATGGACTACATTAGTCAAGAAATATTAAAACCCTTACAGAAATATTAAGTCAAGAACACCATTCATCACTCAAATTTTAACAAACCTAGGTTTATAGGGTGCTCATCAGCAAAATTTGAGGGTTCCTCCAACTATCAGGGAGTTTTTATGAGGGTTATGGGTTGAACTAACTGAAGTTGGTAGAAAATAAGTTGTCAAAGGTAGCTTTTTAGTGATTTAGAGACTAGTTTTGGGTAAATCATTTTTGTGATTTTTGATTCCTGGAACTCACTCAAAAGATCAAGTAACCATGAGTTAATGCACTTTCCTAGTTAAATTCATACCCAAGGATTCTCCATGTAGTGGTGCAACAAAATTTTGTCAACTATGAGAAGTGGTTTCAAGGGTCTTTTCCACTAGAATACTCAAATGATAGAGTATTCTTATTCTAGTATCTGGAGTTTCTATAGTTTGATAAATTAGTGGGATACATTAAATGATTTAATTAATTAATCATTGATTTCTAATTAGTAATCAAGATAAATTTACTAATAAACTATATTTTGTTTTTATTGGAATTGGAAAGTAAAATAGAAAATACTCGGGATCCATAATATAAAATGATCATGTACTAACTGGTAAAATTATTCAATAGTGGTATAAGTTCATATGAAAAGTTTTAATATATGAAATGAAATTATATGTTATGGAGTCCCCTTAACCAGATATATCTCCATAGGATGTCAATAAGGATGAGAATGATTCTTATAGTATACACATAGATGATGAAATTGATGTTTAAATCATAATGATGACCACAATTTCCAAAGAGTTACAGGTTAAACATAAGGTCATGAATGTATAAGGGGTGCTCTCTAAGGAGCCGAGGAAGGGTGATAAATAAATTGGAAGTGAGAACCAAACAATTTCATCACCAAGTGAATGGTTCTTGTAAAACTATAATTGTGTGTTCAATTCTACCATAATGTTTTCAAATGTTGGTTGTAGTATTTAATACACAACAAATAGTTATGTAATTCTCAAATCATGGGATATACATGAAGAATATAAATGTAAGAATTATATGCCTAGTTGTGGAAAGATAATAGTTGTTCAATAAAAATTATTATGTTTTCAAGGATATACCCAGTAAGGTTTTAGACTCTTTGTAGATGGAGAACTTAGGTATTATTTACACATTTATGTACTTAGTTTTGGACAAATAAAAATTTATAAATAAAGGTAATACATAAATATTTCAAAAAATAGTTTAGCTAAAGAGAAAGAACTATTCCAAGGGTAATGTAGTGGCTGATGTAATTATTTATATTCCTTTAAGTGTTTATTAATGAATGTGAAATTGAATTATGTTATATACATGGTAAAAAAGATGTGAGTTCCTTTAGGCTAGTGTAATGAAGAATGTCATGACCAAGCATTCATCGATCAATATAATGTAGAATAGAGTAATTCTTAAACAAACGTTGTCTAGTCTACATGAAATATATAATGAGAATAAGGATGATTGATGATAAGTATTACAAGATTGAATTAATCAATAAAATGTAGCATAGAGAAATTCCTAAACACAAATTTCCATAGACACATCAAAGACATGATGTATGTAAATTGGCATCAATTTAGATTCATATATCTATTGTAGATACTTTTCATTATTTCTCAAGGAATGCATCACAAATAATAGTGTTATCACAAAACATTATTCCAACTATCATGAAAAATAGATAACATAAGAGTTATGGTACGATGGAAATCCATTATGTCATAAGAACATGTGTTACGATACAATGTGTTTGTTAAGGATATAAACAAACTTGTATCAGGAGAAACAAAATATGCATCTAAAGTAATTATCCTATAAGTTTCTCAGAATATTATAGAAATCCCCATGATAAAAATATTGTAGTCAATTTATAGAGCACAATTATTTAAAAGGGCTCAAATATCTTCTTGTTATAGTGGGAGTAATACTGTCTTGGGGTTAGTTAATTCTATAGGTGCACAAATAGTTCACATTGGAAAAAGTTCCAGAAGAGCATGTGGAAAGAGAATGTTCAAGAGAAACAAGTTTTGTAGGATTGAAAAAACCAAAATGATGTTTTTATATTCACTATGCCTAGTGATAAATTATTCATTGATAATAATAAATCCTAAAAGTAATAATTATATAAAAATTTACTAAAATTGACAAGATCAGTAAGATTTCATAATGGCTTCTAGGTATCAAAGTATATGGGGCTTATTATTTTTAATACTACAGTGGGTATTCAAGGGATGTTATACATGGATGTTATAGAAATAGAACCAATAATTCTATTTTGTTTATACCAATTCATCATGTGTAATTACATTAGAATTATACTTTTCATAGCTAATTTATATTATCATTTTACTGAGAATGGAATGTGAAGACCACCAATCATGGAAGGTGTCTATATGACACAACCAGAAAGGTATGATGACACCATATAATTCCAATAAGGGGCGGAAGTTTCAAAAATATAGTTTAGTATTGATGTGTGAAATAATATCAGAAAATATTCATCTTGAGTGAATTGAGGCCATGTGTTTGCAAGAGGTTAGTGGGGGTTCTATTTTTTCCATGTAAAAAATGTTTAAAAACATATGGAAGACCACTATTGGTCCTGTAGTCAGTTAAGGCTTGGATGAAAGTAACTCTTAATATATTGAATTAAAATAGAAACCAACATTTTAGGGGAAATAATCTACTAAGTTAGATATAAGGGTTTTTTTAGACCAAGTAGATGTATATATATACTGACATGGCATTGAAAACTACAAGTTGGAACAATTTGAGAGATAATTTCTACCAATTTCATAGGTAATATATATCCCCAACAAGACATAAATTGGGTATAGGTGGAGAAGAAAGTGGAAGGTTGAGTTTCATATTCTTCTGTGACGGATAAAACACCTATTCCATTTTATGTACTATATATATTGATATTTTAAACATATACTTAATTGCAGAAAAATACCAGTTTAATCTAGAAGAAAAACAAGGGATGTTTTAAAAACTATTTTATTGTAATTGAGTATGTACAAAAGATAAGTACCTAGTATCTAGGGGAGGAAGGGATACTTGTTATTAGGGGACAAAAACTAGTCTTCCTATAGAAAAAATGATCTAATCTTACAGTTAGGATAAGGAAATGAGTGAGACAAGCTAATTCATGGTAGTGGTAGACATATATATAACACAGAGTACATTGCAGCTTCTGAGAAAGACAAATAATCACATTATATTACCTATTGTTTTCTAGTTTTTGAAATGAATCATAGTAATTTAATTGTATTCATAGTCTGAATTATGATAACTATATTTCTGGTAATTTCCAAGAAGTGAAGTTTTATAGTGGATGAAAATAGTATATAATTAGGGATATCATCACTTGACAAGTCTTCATCAAGATAATAATGTCACAGATAGAAAAATATATATACATAGGAGATGTGGTAGGCCCATAACTAAAGCCACAACTAAAAAAAGATCATCTTATCCTGTGAGTGAAAACAAGGATAATTAGAAACGCGGACCTTGTTTAAGTGGTATTATTGTAATATTGGGTTCCCTAGAACCAAATTGATTATTAATTTTCAATTAACATACCATATATAAAGTGAGTTATACATGATGTATACTTACCATTATAGTTTTTATATTTATGGGTCTTCTATTTAAATGGTAATGTTAATATATTAATTTTCATATCAAAAGGTTGTAGTACTTCCCGCGCTATAATGAGAAACTCGAGATACTATAAAATTAATCATAAATAAATTTCCTATGATTTAGATACATCATATTTAATAGTCACAATTGATGTTTGACTATCAGGTGCAATGGGATTATGAGAATTGATACTTATTATCATGAAGTTCTCACTTGGTGGTCTCTAGTAAGTGATATCACATGGAAAACCGCACCAATAAGAACACCATATGTTTAATGAGTCCCTTTTTTTCTATATTACGACATGTGTATTGATCTCCTCAATTTATATCATTATAAATGTGTTCCATTTGATCACATACTTTGATGAAAGTCAATAATAATAATAATGATGTAGTGGTGAGGTATCCTGTGTTGGGTAAATCATTAGTGGTATGAAAATTGTTGAATGATCATGATATAATTCGCTTCTTTCATGTTGGGGAAGTAATATCTCGAGCCTAATTGATCGTGATGGTAGTAAATTATTAAATCCTTAGCTAGGGTAGTAAGAGGTATTCCTTGATAATCAACATCCATGATCAATGTATCATTGATAGGGAGAGGGGATGAGTCCATGATATTTTTTTCTTTTAAGTTTCATTTATTTCGAAACAACAGTCACCTATTGTTAAATTTTTATCACTTTGATGAAAAAAGAAGAATCACACGTCTAAATAAACAAAAGTATTTAAAAGGTTCACTACCTGAAAAGAGTATCTAAGTCCTTAGTATAGTTTGGAAACATTCCAATACAACAAAATCCTGTAAAAAATAATTTTCTGTGGATAAAACAAGTAGGATACACCCTTACACTTATGTAACTATGATGAATAGAACATTTCATGTGCTTCTTCTAGCACGAATAATGCAGTACAATTTTATGTAATAAGTAAAGAAATTTTCATAAGTTGGATCAAAATATATTACTATGATTCTTTATCAATGTTCATTAGTGTAGCTTCAAAAAACAATTCTACACTTTCCAAACTAGTAGAAGATAGAAAAAACCTTTCTAGAAATTTCTATGAAAATTCAGTCTGATGGATCAGTTCGATTCCTAAGTATGATTGTCTAGAAATGAAACATATAAAAACATATTACTATTTTGAAAATTGCGAACCACTTAAAAATATCCCTTGACTACTTTGTCATATTTCTCAGTACAATATAGTAGCCTTTGATTACTATCCATCAATATTCTTCTAATGTCTGATATAATTCCTCTGGAATGATCAGTCTGGAAACTCCTCTAGAACAAAACAAGTAGTGCTTTTTCTCTTTCTACACATGTGAACAATACAAGTGTCAAAAAGTAAAATTGACTTTATACTATTTATAGGTCCACCAAAAGTGTTATGTATGGGAAATTTATTTCATTTTACTACTCAACCAAATTTTTTTAACTACGAATATCATTTCAACCTCATATAAAAACTTTAATTTTTCAACACTTATCAACTGTTATTGATTCATATCGAACAATCTCAAATATTATCACAAATCTTGATCAAATATGGATTTTTAATAATTCTTTAGTATGATTCCAAGGTCATTTGAACTGGATAAATTACAATGAAACCATATAAAAAACTAAAGAATTATCATTATGATGACCACTTGAAAAAAATGAAAACCTTCTAACATCGATGATCCATACCAATTAATAAACACTTGATAAAACATTAAAAAAAATATTCCATAATTTATTTTTATCTTCCATAAGATTATTTTTCTTTTTTTCAAAAAGAATCACTACAACTTTGTTAGTTACAATCAACCCTTAGAAACAGATCAGAAATAGCTCCAAAACCCATTTTTAACAAATAATTCTGCAAAATTCATCAAAAAATTACCATTTTAATACTTTATTCAGACTAATGATCCTATATCTGATGATGTCTATTGTCTGATGACTTTATCAGTCTTATCCAACATTTAATGGATTGGTCTATGTATAACTCTAATGGATCAGTGTTAATTCCAATCCAATAAGTCTGGAACCACTTGTAAAACAAATAATAAATTTTCTATTGACCCACTAGAATGATAATCAGAGATTATTTTTCTCTTGAACCAATTTTGAACTCAGTTCGACCTTATGAAAAATGTGGACTACAATGTTGACTATTATTTTGCTGATTGTTCTCTTCCATTATTCACCTGCATCAGTCCCATGAACTTCGTTCCCAACAACTCCAATTATCTGATCAGTTTCAGAACTATCCCAATGGAGTTGTTTTAACAATGAATTCCTTCTTCTAGACATTACAAAATATGATTGATCCTATGAATAGTTTCATTTGGTGAACTAGAGTGTCTAGTGGATCAGTCAGTCAGTGATTCAGTAAACTTTTAACCATCTTTTTATCCTTAAAAAGTATAATCTTGTATTATAAATATTTTGGACGTTTTGAACATAAGGATTGGCATAACATAATCTAATATTGGTTACCAAACCCATCATCTCCATTTATTTCATAAGGATTTAATCACAAGTGTTGCTGAAAAATTATTATTTATGATAAATACTAGATCAAAAAAGAATCTGCATAGTTAGTATGGAGATATTCAAGCTCTGATACAAATTCTTATACTGATTAAAAATTTCAATATAGACCCATGGTGAGTCCGATGATCACTTTACCTAGATGGTGTATTCGCATTATAAAACTTAAAAAAATACCATAATAAAAAACTATGTATGATATTATAAATACTATGCATCCTTCTGTCCAAAAATTAAAAATTAAAATATAAATTGATTTATTTTCTTGATGAGAAAAGACAAAAAAATCATGACAAAATTATTTTAGTATACAAAAACTCTTCGACCCATCTTGGTCCCTAAAAAATTCGCTTTGGATTTTTTTTCAACCAAGGTTCCTAAATCAATGAAATTTTTATCGTCAATAAATGGATTAATTATCAAAATTTCTAATCCAATGTGAGCTTACTCATGATTGGAAAAATGAATCATTGACAAAAAACTATACTGTCCAAAAAAATTTACTCTGAAACATATTAATCATAAAACATAAAAACCATTAAATATTTATTCCCCAATAGTAATTTCTATCTTTATTCGTGTAAGAATACATTTCCTAAAACTATTTAAATGAACTATTGTAACAGTTCACACACTTACATGTTGAGTTCACAAATTACCCACAACACCCCCTATATACATGATTTATTAAATGGTTTAGCACATATCAATGTATATATTTATGTAAAAATTATCCCCATTAAAAAAAATATCCAAATACTAGATGGGAGTGGGGATAGAAACAGATACCTCAACCTTGGAGAGGAAGAGATTAGATTCTCATTTTAAATCTCAATTTGAATAATTATTCCTTCGATAAAGGTTTTGTGAAAATTTAATAAATGTGTTATGATGTTAGAACATACTCCAATTTGAGTTCATTCTTCTCCACATTCTATTTGATGAAATGATATTTGATATCAATATGTTTTTAATGATTATGTTGTAATATATTTTTTATATGGTTGATATCACTTTGATTATCACATCCAAAAATCAGAGGTAACTTTACACTAACAAGTCATTCTTCTAACTAAGTCTTCATCCACATAAGTTGTATATTAGCTTAAGTGGTGACAATATATTCCTCTTAAACAATTATAAGAGTTATTGAGTTTTGTTTTTTAGTATTCAAACATAGAAAAATTACTTAAAAAAGATAATAAAAAATAGATGTGGATATTATATCATCAATACTTGATTCCGAATTAGGATATTTATATCCAAAAAAAGCAATACATTATGAGCTATTATACATGATTCCAAAATCTGTTATGCCTTTGATATATCTACGAATTATTTTTCATACTGTAGGTGTGATTTTTATAAAACACTTTAGAATATTTCACATAAGTTAACAACATAAATATTGTATGGTCTTGAGGCATTCAAATACAAAAAACATCCAATCGACTTCTGAAACTCTTTTGAGTCAACATAATTTCCTACTCCATCTTTGGTCAACATGGTTCCCAATAAATTTGGTGTGGAAACATGTTTTGAATTTTCCAATCCGAATTCCATTGGATGTTTCATATAATACTTTTCTTGATAAAGAAATATGTGTTTATTCTTTTGTATGATTTTTAACCCAAGAAATAACTTCATTTCACCTAGGGTGGACATTTTAAAAAACTATTAAATTTCTTATGCCAACTTTTAACAAGTTTTGTCATCATTCATAGTAAAGATAATATCAGTAACATATATAATAAAAATGTGTGAAATCTCATAAATTTCACTGATGTACAAATTAATATCAACCCTTGTTTTATTAATATTGATAATTCTTAAGAGGGCATCCAATTTTAAATAATATTCCCTTGGAACCTTATTTATCCTATTCTAGGATTTTTTTGACTTACACACATAACATTCATCATTCCCAAAAAAATACACATGGTTGTTCAATGTAAACTTCCTCATAATGTTCACCATTCCAAAATGATGACTTCACATCTATTTAAAATAATTTGTAACTTCATTGTGTAGAAATATCAAGAATGATTATAATTGTTTTTAACCATTCCATTGGAGAAGAAGTTTCATCAAAACTAATGACTTCAATCTGTACGCAACCTTTACACACTAACCATTATTTGATTCTCCTAACTTCACTAGCTTCATTAAACTTATTACAGAATACCCACTTCATACCAATAACATTTTTATGATTTTAAATACTTATAAGTTCCTAGGTATCATTATTCTCAATCTAATATGACTCATCATTCATAGCCTAAATCCATTCAGATGCTCAAAATCTTCTCAACCATAATTCCTCTCAATTTATGAACCTAAATAAGAATTCTTAATAACTTTTTTGTTTTATTATTATTTAATTTTTTTTATTTTGATCACTATTTATTTTTCGAGCTTCCACATCCCTCCTCATCCTAGGATGTGATTTTGGAGATTATTCCTCATCACTAGAAATATTTGAGTCTGATTCCTATTGTTGTGTGGAATTTCAATTATTTTCATCCTCATAATATTTCATAAGAATAATTCCTTATTTATCTTCCTTATCTTTATCATCATGTGATTATGGAACATCTTCCTAAACATTCTTAAGAACTTTTACATAAAATAAATCAACTAATATTTTTTCCTTTTTTTGAAACATATATATACTCTTAAATTTTTATCATAGACAAGAAATATTCCATATTCATCTCTATAATCAAACATTCTATGTTTTCTACATTTGTTCTTTATGATTCAGGGACACCTAAAAACTCTTATGTGTTTCAAACATGTATTTTTTTCAAAAAAAAATTAATATAGAGTCATATCCGAACTTGGCATATAGAAACACCGGTTTTGAATATAAACATTTCTGCTCATAGCTTAGAACCAAAATTAAATACCAAGATCATTTTCATGTAACATAGTATTCCCCATTTCACCTAAACTTCAACTTTTTACATTTACAAATACCATTTTTGGTGTGTGTGTATGGTATTCTGAACTCATGTCAACTTTCATTTTTTTAAGATAACTTATAAACTATTAATTCTTATACTCACTATCATTATCACTTCTTAGATTCATCAATGAATAACCACATTCCTTATCTTCTTTTCCCTAGAATCTTTTAAAAATATTTAGAGTATCTTACTTATGATTAAAATACATAACACAAGTTATGTGATTAAAATCAAAAATAAGATTAATGAAGTAATTATATTCTTAAGTTGATTGTTTCCTCATTGGAAAACAAATATCAGAATAAATAAGTTCCATGGGTCATGTTTTACTAATATCAACTTTATTATCTATAGATTTTGTAATATTCCCTTTCTTAAATATTGTGAAACACTAATATATTATTCTTGACCTATCAGGAATACCACAGACATTGTATCACTTTGAGAACTTTCCCTTGTTTCTCTAACACATATGACCTAACCTTTTATATAATAACTGATTTTCTTCCACCAATCTTATGTAACACAAGTTTCTCAATTCACTAACTTGAAACAAGTTTCCTTTTGTGTGTTGGTATCTTGTAACATCTTTTACATCATCATCTATTTTCACAACAAACTATATTTTAGAAATAAAACTTCATTACCATCATCAGAAAACTATGAAAAACATAATAAATTGTGTCTTAACCCATCAATAAGGATTTGTTGGATTTAAACATTTTTCCACAATAATAATAGATCCAACTCCTTTGATTATGAGGGATTCATAATTTCCAAATGTCGCAGTTTCTTCTTTGAATTATTTCACATTCTTTAGCAAATTTGAAGTATCCCTTCATTGGATAAGAACATCCACTATCCATGATCCATAGTTATTCTCCATTTGAAGATTTGAAAGTTGTTTATAGAGTATGATATTTTTATTTCATTACCTACAACTTTTTAGAAATGTTATAACCCTTTTTTATGATGGTAACAAAACAAAACAACATTTTTCAGGATGAATGGGTTGTTCACATATTTCACAAATAGTATCCAAATGTTGGAACCTAATATTAACTTTCAACACATCATTCTTAGATTTTTTCTTTTGAGAGGATTAACTAATCCTTGATCTTTGCATTCTATAACTCATTGAATAGTTGTAATGTTGTTGATTAAACCAACACATATTTTCCTTATGTTTGAATACACAAAATACCATAAGTACCCATTGAAAAAATACTTTCCCTAGTAACATCTATACTCTCTAGAATTGTGAGCATGTTTCTTAACAAATTTCCTATCTTTCACATCAAATATTTGTTTAGTCTCAAAAATTCAGTCATCAGCTGGAATATTTTTCTTACATTCATATTTTGTCTCAATCTTATTTGAAATAGAAAAAATAAATTATTTAAGAATCAAAACTTTTAGACAATTATGAATTCCCAAAATTGTTGGTTTTGTAAAAATACAAGAATTTTCCAACATTATTATTCTTAGGATGAACCTAATATTTCTTTTAATATATTTAAGGAAACTTTTGACCCTTATATGGTTATTAATTTACTTACATTCACCAACTCCAGTGATAGAGTTCTTAATCTTTTCAACTCCCTATTTGGATTTAATTTCTTTTGGATAAGTTCTAACTCATATTCCTTTTATTCCAACCATAATTCAAGAGGATAATTCCAATTATTTTCCTTCTCAAGAGTCTACTTTTTTCAACTATATTCTTCCAGTAACATAGCTTTAACTTTAAGAATACATTCTTGATTTTTTATTGTACGAATTTCTTTCTTCATCTTAACAATTTTTCTTTCAACACATAAAATATTTATCAGAAATTATTTTAGTTATCAATTAAGATGAAATTTAGTCTTATTCTGTTCTTCTTTATAACTACTACTTTCAAATTATTCTTTATTAAATATTGAAATGAAAGTATTTTCTCCAGTAGTATCAGTAAAAGTTTCATCATAAACTTATTTATATTAATGTTAATAATGTTTATAAGAAATATTTCTCATATATGATTTGGTTAAATTTTAATCCTTTACATATGAAATGAATTATAATTATCACCATGTATCTTACAAGATATTTTTTTGTCATATTTCATCTTCACCACTATATTATTCATTATTTCTCTAAGGAAAATTAACATTAAGGTGTCTATCGACTCCACATTCAAAACATTTCAAGGGATGTTTCCCATTATATTTTCATGCACCTCGTTTATTTCTTTATAAAACAATGATATAAACTCATTAAGATTTTTACATACTTTATTTTTATATTTAGAGTCAAATACTTATTATTCTTCAAGAAACTTATTCGATTTTCCTTGCTTGGTATCCCTAAAAGAAATTTTTCAATCAAATTTTTTTTACTTTCTTAAATTTCTCTATTATCATTTAATAAGTAATAATATTACTTAAAAGTCCATCTAGATATAGTGTTTCAGGATCTCTATCATCCAAATATAAACACTGGCATCAAAATTATGAGGAAGAATTCTCACAATCTTTTAAAAAGAGTCGATTCTTCCATCTTTTTACCAATACATATTATGGTGGTCACAATATCATTCACCCTTATAAATAAGTCAAAAAATATTCATACTCACTCATTTTTATACCTCTAGACTCCAGCCTACATATTTCCACCTTTTCTTTCTTCACCTTTATATTTCCTTCGTAAATGTTCTTCAAGTTTTCCCAAATACCTTTAGCAGCAGTAACTCCCTTAACTCTTAGAAAGTCACTTTAATAATGTGATTAGAGTAAATCATTCTTTGGTCTTCCGTCATTCTCAATATTCTTATTATCCATAGTTGCGAGAGGAAATTTTTCATTAATAGGAGGAAATCCATCTACAATGGCTTTTAAGACATCAAAACAAATATACATAAGATAAGGAGACATTATATAATTCCTCATACGATAGTTCTTACAATATATGAATAGATTCCCCTTACTATTCACATAATTTAGATTCTTAATCACAACTTTTCTTCAACAACTTTTTTCATAGAGTAAATGAAAGAATCCTAGCTTTGATACCAATAGACATTGACCGACCATGATCAATGTATCATTTATACGGAGAGGGGGTAAATTTGTGATATCCTTTTAATTTATGTTTCCTTTCCTTTTAAAAAACACTCACCACATGCTAAATATCAATTTTCTAAAGTCAAACAAATCCCACATCTATAAGAACACAAGTATTTCCAAGGTTCACTACTCAATAAGAATATCTACATCTTAACAATAGTTTGGAAATAATCCAATACCACAGAATTCACTAGAAAAAAACCATTTTTTGTGGATACAACAAGTATAATATACCCTTAAACTTTTATGGAACTATTATCAATACAACAGTGCATGTACTTATTCTACCATGAATTGTGTAATATAAATTTGTGTAAAAATTAATGAATATTTCAACAGTTGAATAAAAAATGTCACTGTGATGCATTATAAACATCCATTAGAATAGCTCCAAAACACCATTATTCAGTTTCATATCTAGTATCAGAAAGAAACTGTCTTTCAAGAAATTATCATGAAAAATAATTCTGATGGTTGAGTCTAATTCCCTAATCTGATTTCTCAATCATGAAATATATAAAAATAGATTACCATGGAGACAATTCTAAACAACTACAAACATTCCTCAGACAACTGCATCTAATTTCTCAGTACAATTTGGTAACCTATTATTATTTTCCTTCCTTATGATACATCTTTCTGATAGGATTCCATAAGAATTAATATTCTAGAAACTCCTCTGGGATAAAATCTTTAACACTTTCTCTCTTTCTATACATGTGAATAGTACAGGTGTTTGAAAGTACAATGTAATTTTTACTATTTTTAACTCTCCCAAAATAGTTATTGGTGGGAACTTACTTTTTTTCCTTCTCAACCAAAATTTTATAAATTCAAATTTCATTTCCATTTCAACTAAATCAATTACTTGTGTCATGATTCTCAACACTTCTATATTCATCTCTAGCCTTCTCGAATATTTTAAAAAATTCTTATCGAATATGGATTTCTATTAATTATTCAGTGCGATGCCAAGGGTATAATGACTGTCTTCATTAATATGAAAACATATGAAAACCCAAATACTTCTCATTATAAATACCACTTGAAAAACTAAAATCATTCTCACATGGATGCTTCAGACAAATTGAAGAAAACTCAATAAAATATAGGAAGCATTCAACCATAAACATTGTTGAAAATTCATTAATACTATGTTTCTTGTCTTTTTCCCTAAACATCATTGCAACTTCTAATGAGACCAAAACTCTATAGAAACACTTCATAAATAGCTTCAAAAATCCTTTTTACAAACACTTCCACAAAATTCTTCAAACAATTATCTTTTTCATTTTTTCATTAGACCAATGATCCTACATCTGATAAAGTCTAGTGCCTGATGAATTTACTGATCATAGCCTCTATCTGATGGATCAATAACTATCTCACTCCAATGTATTAGTCTCAATTGTTGTAAGATGAGTCCTGAACCACTTTTCAAACATAGAATACATTTTCTTCCAAGCCACTAAAAAAATCATAGTTTCTTTTTCTCTTGAAGAAATTTATAATACAATTTAAACTAATGAAAAAGTATGAAAAATTTATTTTTCATCATTAAGTTAAATGATCTATCTCTATATTCTCTTTTATTGGTCCCAACAACATAGGACTAAAAAACACAATCTATATGATATGATTCTAACCTCATCTGCTCATCTGGTGTCAGAAGTGTCTTATTTTTTCTTGATATTCCTACTAATGATTGATTTGGTGAGTGTTTTCATTTTCTAAACCAGATAGTATGATGGATCCAACTATCTAATGGACTAGTTTATTAGTGATTCAATAAAACATTGACATTAGAAACTTCAACCCCCATTTTTATTCTTCACAAAAAGAGTGTGTTAGAAAACTTGCATCACTTTTGGAACATAAGGATTGGTATATCATCATCTCACATAACTTAAAAATAAAATATTTTCTCCCTTTACTTCATAAGTCATGCATCATATGTTTTAGAGAAAAAATATGATTTATGAGAACTCCATGATCAATAAAGAATAATAAAATTTAGTATGAAGATATTCAGAATCTGATAAAACATCTCTTACTAATTGAAATATTCATTCAAGAACCAAGGTGATTCTGATGACCACTTTACCGAGTCAACATATCCACATTAGAAAAATGAAACCAAGTAGACTTCATTAAAAAAAACAATGCCTGATCTTAGTAACTCTATGTATTTTATCATCCGACCATAAAATATTAGAAAGTTAATTGATTTCTTTTCTTGAAAACAAAAGGCAAAAAACATTAGCACAAACTTTCTTTAGCTCCTCGAAAACATCTATCCACATAGTCCCAAAAAGTCTATCAAATTAGATTAATATAAAATAAAGAATTAATGGATAACAAAATAAGTTGTGCATCCTACTTCATGATATATCAGGAGTTAAAGAGATTATATTAAATAGTTTGTGTTTTTAATAAGGTTGTCATCCCTATAATATTTTATTATCTTTTTAGGGGCCTCATTGGAATGTTATAATCCAATCTTGGTCTATGAATAATATTCAATACTATCGAGATATATTCCTAGAGGGTCAAATACTATAGCATATTCAAGAATATTCCCAATGATGAAGAACTGGTATATCAAACATGGTGGGCCCCACCATGGGGTCTGAGAGTTTTCCAAGTATTAATGGTCACTGAAAAAGTATATCCATTATTATTCAAGTACATAATTTTTGGTTTGAATTTATTTTTTAAAATTATTCACATGGAATTAAGTGAATATGTGGAAAATATTATATGAATGAGTATTATTATAATATTCAAGGATCATTTCGTATTGTAGGAATTATGACTTGAGTTGATGAATATATTTTATCATGTAATATATTATAAATTAATGATAAAATATATCTAACAATAATAATGTAGTTAATTCATTATAATATTTTATTTACTATTTATATTGTGGGTGCTGGATAGATAGGGGTCAAGGAACCCATACCGAGTATTTTGTACATCCAATATATAATCTTGGGAGAGGGTCATTCCTTGTAATATTCAACATTTGGAATTTAGAGCTTCTATATTTTTCTATATCTAAAAGGGAGAAATGAGCTAATCTATAAAATGATCCAAGAATTGATTTTCGAATTAAAGGCATATTATTGATGTGATTATTGTGACATTGAATAAATCATTAGAGCTCCGTACAAGCACGTAGGATTCGATGAATGATGTATGTGTGGATTAAAGAAGCATGTGTGTATGATATTTAGGGGTTCAAACTTGGATGATTTGAGAAATGGTTACTAGAAATTCGTGATAGAAGACCACTCTTTGATTCAAGCATGCTAATTGTTTTTTTAGTTTTTATTCTTTAGATAATTCATGTGAGATTCTCAAACCTTTACAAGTCTTAGATCACTAGAGATAAGGAAATTCTGTTATTTAGGTGATAAAAATTTTAAGTCCCTTGGCCTATAGGTTTCTGATGTTTGACCTGATTCCGTCAGTTATAACCAATGAAAAACTAAACATTCACTGGTCCCCTCAAATCTTACCACTTAGAACCTCTTTTTCTTCCACAAGATTCCAAATAAACAAGGGAATAGTTATTCTATGAAACAACAGTCTCTATCGGATATAGTCCATTCACTAAAGAGCATTCTAGGGGAATCACACTCCCCAAAATAAAAATGGTATACCCTAACAATATTTTTTAGAGATAATTAAATCAAACGAACATATTCTCTTGTTCATCTCAATAAGAGCACCACACCACACCACTAGATCCTATTACCAGCCCTTCTAAATAGAATCCATGTGTACACATCAATGCTGACTTGTTTATGGCACTGGGATAACATTACCCCTCTGATCCTTTCCTCATGAATGACATTAGGGATGAAACATTCACACCACTAACTCCATCTAGGTCCTCATCCCCCACCAATGAACATATCTATCCAATATAGAACCAATAGTAAACATCTGATTGATTTCAAAATATCATGATAACACAAGTTTAATAGGATGAAATGCACACATACCTAGAGATTTCATGAGTAATATTAACTAAAACAATATAACACACTACCTAAGAGGGATCATAATCAAGGTGATTGACTTCTATTCGGTCTAAGATGTGCGAATACTTAACTCTCATAGTGTAACACACCAACATCCATGTACATAGAAATTATCATTGCTAAAGGAATCACAAGGTACTATACATTTGGCTCCATTCATGTATAGAACAAAACATATGCTTAGCTTAATCCCTATATCATCTCCTCGTAACTGCTAGAAGTAGGCCACAACCATGGTCGTCAACCCGTGAATGATCTTTTTACAAACTGTAAGGGTTTTTCCCACTCACCAAATATGTACCACTCTTGATAAAGTGGACCATAATCCATCCACTCAATTAACAATTGTTTTATAAAACTAATCACACATTCGAACCCGGTTTTATGGTGATCACCCACCAACACTATAACACTTCTAGGTCTATCCCTCTACCACAATAGAATCTCAAGAGAACTCACTGCCAAAATTGTATCTCATCAGTGATAGAAACATGGAAAAACTACTACCTACAATAGATAATGAGGTTCATACAACACTGGTCTAGAGGCCCCATAGGGATTATCAACACCCTAGACAATAATTAAACTTTGAGAGAATAAAATGTGTAGGTGCTGACGAACACATGAATACTAAAAAAAGGTAATAGATCATAATTAAACATCTACCATAAGTTTTTGGCCTATCTATTCATAAATCTCACAAAAAAGAAATAGTCACGATGGTCATCATCTAAAATATTCAAATATTCATGCAAAAAGTTCTTGGTACTAGGAATACTCTGCATGCACATGGTGGGTAACATCCATGCAGCAAGTGCTACAATGTCTAGTATCCAACTCAATGTACCTATTGATATATGAACAACAGGACCATCGTGAATCACTAAGGTTAACCAAGGGTCATCCCAGACAAAATTAACATTTAGGATATCACACTAAACATAATTCCAAGAAAAAATTGCATTGATCATTGTTCAATGGTTAATGATCGACACCCCATTGAGTGTCCATAATCCAGACAAGGAAACACCGATCTAACCTATGGTAGATTTCATTCCCCAAATTTAATTGGAGTATCACAATATAAGGGTAGAAGGATCATACACAAAAGCACATCAAACGTCAACCTATATACATTGAGGACCCCCACCCTGTGTCATAGGGGGTACTGACCCCACTGTAATATGAGGGAACCACACCTCCAAAGTATCACAGGGATACCAACCTCATGAATAAATATAACATGCTTTAGCAAAGGGGAATAACACCCTTTCGATGGAGGACCCACTCCATATACAGTAAGGGGATACTGAATCACATGGATAAAAGAAACAAATACCACATCATCAAAACCAATAACCTATACAAATAAGGGTCCTACACCCTACCTGAGAGGGTGAACTGACCCCAATATAGTATGGGGGACCCACACCACCTTACAGTCAAGGTTGTTATAGACCATATACTAAATAGGAAGACAGAACACCCAAAAATGGTAAACCTATCCCCTATATCTTTATGGGGATACCAAAGTCCATACTCTCATATGCGAGACCCATGGAGTACCTATCGGCAGACACCATGCGAGGGGATATCAACCCCAACAAATTATCCCTACCCCATTCAAGATCATTAGATAGAAAAAATACTACACCCATAGAAATTGGATTCTATTTCCCTATGTAAAACATGGAGGGAGAAAACCCAACCCTATCTAAAGATGGCTTTGACATTCAAAATTTTGAGAGATCTCCAACCTGAAATACCACATGTTTGTGAGTAGACCCAAGATCTCTCTTCATCCATAAAAGTTATATATTTAACCTGTAGTGGAATAAATTATATGAGGAAAATCAATATTACCATTAAAAAGTGTCATAATTAATGGTATAATATCATGGCATGAAATCAAAAAATGCACAAATTTATTTATTATGAAAAAATGTATATAATAATACATTGTGACCAATTTTATCAGTAATAAATTTAATTACCCATATTATTGGAGTCCTTTTATATGAATGCATTAACTACCACACCATAGATAGGTTCCCTGGCCTGAAAACTAATCCTAAGAACCTCAATCACTTTCACCCCACAAATTGAAAAAAAACTCTTGAGGAATGTATTTCCGAACTATATCCCTAGGGAAACCCTGTTTCTGATGCCACTTTGACACGATCTGACCTATCGGGACGCCTCCTGGGTGGAGATATCTTTAGTATTCTGCCCAATACTACCTCGACTAGAACCATGAAGGTATAACAACATGTGGTGGCCCTTATTTTAATCATCCTAAAATAGATAAAAACCACCAATCCAATAAGAAAAACCACAACCACACATGATATAAAAGTTTCAATGGAATATAATGATATGAAGGATTAAAAATAAAAACCATCCCAATGATATACAATGAAAAAGTGAAAAAAAGGGAAGTATACAAGACCCAAAAAATTTCCATAACAATCTGATGAAGGGGGATCACCATAACATGCTATCATTTACATTTAGAATCAACTACAATGAACCCCATAAGATTCCCATGTGCTTCAACTCCACTAATTTCACCCAATATACTAGCTCTATTTCCTTAGAAGATACAACTATCCTGCATGTAATCTGCATAGACAACCCACGTGTGGGGAACAAGGCGCATATAGGGGTGAGTATAAAAATACCCAAAAGGATGACTTGAAATAAATTGAAATAATAAAATGTATTAGAATATAAGTAAGGATGAGCCATACTACCACGAAACAAAAATTAAAGGAATACCAACTTAGAGGGAAGACCTCAGTTGACTCCCCCATATGATGGGGTAACCAATAAAGAACCAATTGTTAACCCATATGCATTGCAAGTATACCGTGAATTGGTCACATGCCTTAGAGGAGGAAAACTCCCCACTTCATCATCCACCACTGAAGACCAACTCAATTGACCTAGAACATGGAAACACCTAAAACAATTATCAACACACCATTGGAAATAGGACAAGGTCCCTAGTAAATGAAGGTATAAAAAACACCCAAACTAAACTATCCAAACTAGTGATTCTGTTGACATGAAAGGATAGTAACTGGAACTACCTTCCACTAATATTTCATGAATGATGCCCCTCTCCACACTAAACTCACCAAATCACACATTTGATAGCACCCTGTGATCTCGAAAAATTGAAGAGGTGTCCATCCTTTAGAAATGTAATGGGAAATGGATGAATCATTTAACCAACAATCAATATAGGATTATAGAGTCCTATGAACACTTAAGGGTTAAAGGAAAATATTTATTAGAAGATTGACCACTACATAATCCCACTCATCCCCAGAAGGTAGACTAAGAGGGAAATAACTTAAGAACACCAAGATCCACAATACTCCACCCTTATAAACCCTACACAGTGTTCAAACATCATCATCACCTAACCATTCTATAAAAAAATAGCATGGGAGACCCATACCAGACTAGTACAAATATCCTAGATGAGGGGGTACTGAACCCATACATTGATATGTCACTATTAAAAAGTAGTTTCCAAAAATAATCCAACACTAAAACCACATCAGTGATCCCATTCCATGCTAAGGGGAAAGATAAAATATAAGGAGTAAAATCACCATTCACGAAGAAACATACTAAGACACATGAGAAGGGGGTTCGAGAAATCATAATCTAACAGCAAGAACCCATGCCCCGCCATGTAGGGGGATTGAAATCCACTAACCAAAAGGAATTTATCACTCCTTGGCCTATCATAAAAGTATATTCTAATTTATTTGAATCCAAATTCTATACTACTACCACTCTATTATGACGTCCCAACATAGAAACCACTGAAATAGTGCCCTGATCTATTCTATCACATGGCCTTAAGTACACCTTCCCATACACCAGAGACTACTGAATAGAAGTGAGGGTATAAAGATTGTTTTTGGGAGACTATACACTCAAGATCAAAGCATCACAATTTTATAATAGATAAATAATAAATTAAGAAAAAATGGAAACATCATACATCAATATAGAGTACATGAAGAATAATAATAAATGGATAAAATAATGTGAAATAGAAAACACCAAATATATATCTATGTGTTCATGTAAATATGATGCTCCAAACCACAGGTAGGAAAAACACTATAGTGTATACAATACACTACATATCATAAAAAATAATAATATCCCAAAGGCTAACTCCAGGATCATCCTAAGTACTAGCTCATTCTTGTGATCCAAACTCTCATGAACAATGCAAAACACAATCAATAATCCAAGTAAATCTGAACATAAGAACTGATAAAGTACCCCAGTGCAATGGAGGCTCAAGCAAGGATTGATTTATACTAAATATCCCACCACTAATGTTGTCTAAGAACAATACATTCTATGAATATAAAGTATAACATTGTTCAATTATGACATCTAAAGTAGTAAATAAACAAAGGTAAACAAGTTGGATCTGGGTCCTCAGGGACACATAGACAACTATATGTTGTTTTTCCTAATACAATGAGTATCTAAACTAGTCTCAACCTACACTAATAGAATTTATGTTAATATATATGAATACTTTATTTCTAGGGGTATGTACAAGGGGTCATAGCTAGGCTATCATAAGGGACAAATACAATCATGGACTGATCCTAAGCATGTTATTTGTGACGCCCCAACCCCCAAAGCCTAGATTCAGTTCATTATTTTAATAAATTGTAATTATTATAAGGAATAAAGTCCCAAAGGACCAATCGGTTTAGTAGTCTTGGAAAATAGATTAAATACATGAAATTTACATTACAATTTCTCACATAAAATACATCATATATAATCCATTGATAATTCAATTATTCTTCAATATTGAACCTGTATATACATCATAATAAACTTATTTTCATCCTAGGAAAATAAAACATAAGAAAGGGGTGAGCTCAGATGCTCAGCAATGGAAAATAATTTAGTGGAAGCAATAAACTTTTAACGTAAGATGTGTAATAAAAACAACATCCTTTTTAAACATAATCATGAACATAATATGGAAAAAATAAATCAGACATCACCATATAAACATGAACATGGATAGTCTACTAGTCTAATAATAACATGTAATAACTAATTTCAAAATAAGGGAATTCCTAACACCGGACATCTTTACCAGATAGTCAAGGTCTCGCGCCAAGACTAAAAATAAAATTTTGTTCAAGGCCTTGTGCAAAGACACTAGTTTGTCTCATGAGACCCACCAATGCATTGAGGGGCTATAGCAATTCACACCCATCTCTTAATAAGTCCACTATATTCCTCATATGAAAATGTTGAAACATAACATAATCATTCATATTAAATATAGCATACGAAATGTCAATACTTTAACCCCAAACCATGAATGGTATAAAAATAGAATATCCATAGTCAAACATGTCTTAACTCATTGAATAAAATATAGAATATTGTATTATAATAAATCAACCTCAATCAAGAATAATATCCAGTAAAGGATGTTGACATACTAGAAAATGATCGGTAAATTTTTTTGATAGAAATATCCCTTTTTGTTAAATCATTTAAAAGCCACAAATTTATAAATGAATTCATTAAAAAGAAATTTCTAAATCAAAGTGTCTCATACCACATTGAATCCTTTGAAAGGAATTAAAATTTTAAAACAATCTTGTCTATATAAATAAATCGTTAAAACCATTTTGAAAACATGTACATTAATGAGAATCATTTAGAAGAATAAATATTTAAAACATTTAAAAAGATGGTTTAGTTAAAGAGTACCTTAAAAAGAAACCTTTTTAAAACTCTTTTCTATAAAATGTACATGGATAATAAATATGTCCCATTAAAAACATACACATAAACAATCTCATTTAATAATGAGATTGAGAAATTAACCCTTACCATGTACTTTCCTTTAGTCGAGGGTACGTTTAACCTCCTGTATAACAACCATAGTATGTTATTAAATTATTACAGAACCATATTAATATTTATGATATCATATATGATTCATTTATGACTTTATACTATCTATATAATAATAATTTCTATGTTGAAGTAATGTTTTGGGTGATAATAACTTTCTTTATCATATGTGTTTTAACTAGTTAATCATGATTGTATCACATAGATCATGATTTACATACTTAAAGAATATTAATCCTGATAAATATATCATATATATTCATAATATAAATATTTTTAATAGATATATATGAAATGGAAACACCGTTTAGGGAGATGGTAGGTCGTATGCATGCATAAATGATGTTTCTGTTTTCATATTGTATTGAATGGAAGTAATTGAATGAGATAAATGTAAATACACACACACACACATAAATATATATATATATATATTAAAGTATAATTATAATTTCATATATTACATTCTTATTAATAATATGTATTTTTATAATCATAATTGAATGGTGAACGTGGAAATGAATCTCATTGTGTCGTGGAGACGGTAAGTTGTACGTACAAACAAGAGACGATATCATTTCCATGATGATTAAAATGCATGGAATTGGAAGGTATATTAATTATATAGAAACATTATCATGTAATTTTCCTTATTTATATAATTATTACTCATCATTATATCCATCCAAATAACATACTGTTGAATAAAAAAATACACCACGTCGTGGAGACGGTAAGCCGTACGTATGCACGCATGGTGACTTTATCATTCATAGGATGGATAGAATAATGAATATGGTTGTACCATATTTATAATAACATCACAGTATGTAGATGGTACTGGAGTTATTATTTTGGTATGTAAATAACAAAGGATAAGAAAGTGGACGAAAAAAGAACTTTGAAAGAGTAGATAAAATGATTATCTCTTCTTTGAGAGTTTCCTTTTGATTTGAACAAAAGGGCCCCTTAGGTTGGATTTTTGCATACGGGAAGGCCTCTAGTTTGAAGTGAGGGAAGTTGGGAGGATATTTGGGCAGGGGATAGCTGAGCCAAAATGTTTTTTAGGTGTGATTTTGAGAGAAGGGGAAGTACCCTTTCATAAGAGAGGTGAGGGTCACTTTAGGAAAAGGTTGAAAAAATATTTTATTAAAAAATAAATTTCGGTTTATAATGGTTCCAAATGAATTTATTTAGAGACTTAGGTAGTTATGGGTCTAAATCCTCTCAACCAATAGGTTTTATACATGTTTAGGTTACCGTTTTAACTTTATCGTTTAGATTTAACTCTTAGTTAAATAGTTTAACTCTTAAAATGACTTCTGGTATTTTTATAATACATGGTTAATAAACATACTATAAAATTCCATGAGAACCCCAAGTGGTTCATTAATGAAATATATATCATTATAATAATCCTTTCGCTGAACCTTAGATTTTTTGGACTGTTATATAATTTAATAATATAGTATTTGTTTTAAACACTCATTTATGTCAATTTTGACACTATTTTATATTTTATTTTTGTGAAAGTCATTACAACATGATTACCTCAAAAAAATACATATAATCCACCCTAAAATTTTATATTCAACTAAAAAATTCGTGTATGTCATCAAAACATTGATATAATATTTATTTTAATATTTATAATACCATTTATTTGATTCATTCATTAATAATGTAATTAATGCATCATCATTTTGTCATAAATAAATTTAATTATTTAAAGTCTAAAAATTATAAATAAAATACTGTGACATAGGAAAAAATGTTAGATTTCCATTGAATATTTATATTCAAATTTATCTTATGTATAACCCTATATTAAAAAAATTAGTTATTAAAATTTGAATTTTATACTTTTAACTCTTCTTGAAATGAAATATTAATAAATGTCCTAATATAATCCATGTGAACCAAAAGGATCATATGTTATTACTATGGTTGGTTTTGGTCAAAATACACTTATCCAATAGAATTAGGACACGTGTTAGGTTAATTATAATATCATTTTTATCATTAATTACATTATTTACTTTTAACTATGGTAAATAAAAGTCAAAAGTTACTATTCAAAAAAAAAAATTATATTATTGAACCAAATTTTACTTAATGATGTCAACCATGTCTCTCAAAATTTTGAAATTCAATTCACAGAAGCGATGATATTACGTTTTATGCAAATTTTCAAATGTACCTAGAAGTTGGGTAAAAGACGTTAAAAAGTTCAACAAAATTCTGTACATCTAGTTTTGTTAGAAAATGAATCCAATGAATTACATTGAACTTATATAGGTATTATATATCTATTTTTACTTAAATTAAATTTAAATAATTATTTAAATAAGAAGTCAGTTTTAAACAATAACGTAGTGTATTTCACTATTCATCCAAAATCGAAAGTTTTTAGAAAAATAAAAAAATTCACTCTAAGATAATTTTGATATTTAAAATTCAAAAATGAATTATATTTTAACAAATTCAAAACATATAAGTTAGATTAATTAATTTAAAATTAATTCCCGTTGTCAAAACCAAAAAGCAGGTTCTTCAAAAGTAAAAACTATCAAAAGATTGAAAAGTGTTTTATGTAAATTTTAAATGTGAAATTACCTATAATGAACTAAATTGTGTTAAATGATAAAAATATATTCTAATTATACTTACCAACCATTAATATATTTAATTTAACACTATAATTGTTTTTGACTAAAAAAGTTGTTTTCAATTAAAATTTAGTATTTTTCACTATTCACCGAAATATGTAAGCTATCGGAAAAACACCCAAAATTTATCAAAAATAAATTTTTATATCCTGATTCTAAAGAATAAGATTATTTTTTTTCAAATTGAATATATAAAAGTGTCAAATATTGGATTTAAAAAGGGTTCTCCATTAAAAAGAGGTTAAATTGAATTTTCTGAAAAATGTGTCCTTTATCTGAAAAATTGAATTTGTTTTTATATTATGTACAAAAAACACATAATATGGATTCTAAAATTATATTTGTTATATAAAATTCAAAATGTAGTTAATATTATTCATAACTGTTTTTTGAACGGCTAGTTTGATTAGTCTTGGTGCCCTCGAACTCAATGTTGCATGAAGTTCATGTTGTTGAATTACTTAGAAGAGATAACGTACTATGAAATCTTGGGGTGTTACATTCTCCTCTCCTTTAATAAATCTCTTTCCAGCAATTTGAAATTTTTCTTCAAAAATAAAAGGATAAAAATAGAAAAATACCTTTGTGGAAAACCCACATCATAAATTGGGTTAATAAAACAAAGTATTAATAAGAGGGAAAGAGAAATAAAAAATTCACCCCCAAATTATGATATCAATTAGGAGAACATTAGTGGAAATTAAAGACACATAATTTGAGGAAAAATGTAAATATTTATAGGGAGTGATTGAGGTCATCAATTACGAACAAGGGTAAAATAGAGGGCCTCAAAGCCATCAATCTATGATGATTTAAAATATCATCAGTTCAAAAAAACATAAGGTATTAGGATAACCCATTATTGGTTTTAAGATTCCTTCGATAAAGTTTAAGAATTAATTTATTCATAGAACAAGAGAAAAAAATATACTTGACATGTAGAGTTTCATCCTTCAACTAATTCCTACCACATACTCATCTTTCACTCAAAAAGGAAATAGAATTCAAAAACAATCTAATTACCCTAATCGTATAGGGTTAAAAAAACAATGAATTTATAATTCATTTGACAGAATATTTAAAAAAACTACACTATACAAACCAGAACATCACGTTGGCCAGTCGTAGGTGATGCACCCTTGTCACCTTTCAGTTGAGGGTTCAAGTTACACGACCTTGCTGAATGCGACGGGTTGTTGCCCGACCACCGGGTTGTACTTTTTATAACAATCCAAAAATAATCACAAGAAATGATTTAACAATAAAAATAGTATCCAATGTCAATCTTAATCCATTCTAACCTTTAGACTTATCCAAAATACTTCTTTCCAAACTCACAGTCCAAAATTTATAAGGAAGTTAAACACAATGAAGATCTTTTTTTGCACGTAGTAAATGTGAATACCTTTATCATGTTTTCTTTTAAAACAGGGTAACACCATAAATTAAAAAAAACATTATTGATTTCATTAATGCTCCTTTATTCCATATATAATACTAGATATATTCCAAATATCCAAAAATTTTGAATACCCCAATAGTGATGGAATAAAAAAACCATTAATCAGTTCCAAGGTAGTCAAGAATATCCAATATAATTTATCCAAATCAACCATATATTATTCCAAAATCACTACCTTAGTATCAGGACCCTATTTAGGTTTATCTTTCCTCCAACCATGTATTTTCCAAAAAGTTTGACTTTCTATTGATTCACTTTTCTTAGTACCAGATAATCTCAAATCCTTATTGAAATAGTACTGCAATACAATCCTTATTTATTTCCATAGTTCATATAACTAGTACATCGTTGATACAACACTCAAATGAAATGAATTTTTAATAACAACATAATAAAACTAGTCATTCCTCTTCATCTGTGGTAATATCATAACTTGATTATTATTCAATAGCATCATTTCGGGAATACTCTGATGATTTGGACATTGATTCGTGTAGTGACCAAACTCCTTAAAGATGATGAATTGTACATTTGAACATTTTTATTACCCTTGAAATCACATACATAGGGTCCTTTTTCTCCACACTTATAACAAACTCCCATTCCCTTCGAGCATTTTCCAAGGTGATTATTTCTGAAGTTATCACATATGGGAAAATCTTTCTTTCCCATTTTCCCTTTATCCATCTTTCTATCTACCACCCTTTTCTTCTCTTTCTTCCCTTAAAAGCCATAAGATATATAGAATTATTTATTATCTTATTAACAAGTGATACTATTTCCTTATATGATAAGAATATATGGGATACCATTTCCTATTCTAAATGTTGTCTCAATTCCATGAAATATATAATCATTCTTACACTTTAGATCTTGCATATTGATAGAGTTATGATTCCCTATACTGGGAGCCATTTCTAAACAATAGAATACAGTAGGTTAATTTATGAATCATAATGCATAATTCCAAACATGAGAAATACGTAACGTAAATTGAAAAGAATATGCATATAATCTATAATCATAAAAAAATTCTTTGAAGATGTAATTACTCCTAAATCCTTCATAATGGTTTGTAAAGAAATGTGAATCATCCTAAGAATATCCCCTAGGAGTGTCGTAACCAAGAGTGTAGCAAGACCCGTTGTCATGTACCAAGATACCCCAAGACATGCCTGAAACTCCTTGTCAGATTTTTCACTCCTTGGTACATTAGTGCCAGAGCCACCACTACCATCTCGTATCCATATGAGGATTTATTGCTTGGAAAATTCACAAAATCTCAACATTACAAAAATTCAAGGATGTTATTCTATACTAATCCTCAAAGTCTATATTAAGGAAATGTTCTCTAATCAGAGTTTATCTAAATATAGTTTCCAAGGTTATTGATAAAATTCCTCTGATACCAACTGTAATGCCACAACCACAGAATCCTAGAGTCAGTGATTTATTTTAATAAATTGGAATGATTATAAGGAATCATGTCCGAAAGGACTGATTAGTTTATTATACTTGGAAAATAGATTACATAATGAACATTACATTACAATTTCTAACATAAAATACAACATGGATAATCCTTTGATAATTCCATTATTCTTCTATCTTAAACTTGCATATAAATCATAATACACTTCTTGGAATCTTGGGAAAATAAAACATAAGAAAGGGGTGAGCTTAGATTCTTAGTAAGGGTAAATAATTTATCATAATCTATAAAATTTTAAGGCAAGATGCATAATAAAAACAATTGACTTTTTAAACATAATCTTGAACATAATATAGAAAAAATAAATCAAACATCCCCATATAAACATGCACATGGATACTCAACTAGTCGAATAATCACATGTAATAACTAATCTCATAATGATGGAATGCCTAATACCGGACATCATTACAACATAGTTAAGGACTCATGTGAAGAATACAAATAAATTTTTTGTCAAGGCCTTGTTCCAAGACACTAGTTTTTTTCATGAGACCTGCCGATGCATCAAGGGGCTATAGTGGGCCCCACCTGTCACATACTAAGTCCACTGCATTCGTCATATGAAAATGTTGAAACATAACATAAACATTCGTATTAAATCTAGTATAAAAAATGTCAATACTTTAACCATAAACCATAAATGGTATAAAAATAACATATACATAGTCAAAAATATCTTAACTCATTAAATACAATATATAAGATTGTATTATAATAAATCAAACTCAATCAAGAATAATATCTAGTAAAGTATGTTGACATAGATGAAAATGATCAGTAAAAACTTTTGATAGAAATATCTCTTTTGTAAAATCATTTAAAAGTCACACATTTATAAAGGAATTAATTTAGAATATATTTTTTATTCAAATTGTCCCATACCACATTGAAACTTTTCAAAGGAATTAACTTCTTAAAACAATCATGTCTATATAAATAAATCCTTAAAACCATTTTGAAAAAATGTACATTAATGAGAAAGATTTAAATGAATAAATATTTAAAACATTTAAAATTATGTTTTAGTTAAAGAGTACCTTAAAAATATTCATTTTGAAAACTATTTTATGAATCAGGGACATGGATAATAAATATGTCCTAGTAAACATACACATAAACAATCTTGGATAATAATGAGACTGAGGAATTAACCCTTACCTTGTAATTTTCTTTTATCGATAGTACATTTAACCTCCTGTATAATGACCATAGTATGTTAATAAATTATTCCGGAACAATATTAATATTTATGATATCATATATGATTCATTTATGACTTTACACTACCTATTTAATAATAATTTCCAAGTTAAGGTAACGTTTTGGGTGATAATCGCTTTTTTTATCATAGGTGTTTTAACTAGTTATTCTTGATCATATCACTTAGATCACGATTTAAATACTTATATAATATAAAATATGATTTATATTTCATTTATATTCAGAATATAAATATGTATAATAGATATATATATGAACTGGAAACACAGTTTATGGAGACAGTGGGTCATACGTACGCATAAATGTTGTTTCTGTTTTCATATGGTAATGAAAGGAAGTAAGTGAATGAGATAGATGTAAACACACACACACAAACAAAAACATATATTTTCAGTATCATTATTATTTCATATATTACATACTTCTTAATAATATGTATTTTTATAATCATCGATGAATGGTGTACGTGGAAATAAATCTCATCGTGTCGTGGAGACAGTAAGCCATGCGTTCACACGAGCGACGATATAATTTACATGATGATTAAAAGGTGTGGAATTGGATGGTATATTATATATACAGAAACATTAGCATGCTATTTTCAGTATTTATATACACATTACTCATCATTATATCCATCCAAATAACATAGTGTTGAATAAAAAATTACACCACGGCATGGAGACGGTAAGTCGTATGTACGTCACGCATGGTGAATTTATCATTCACAGGGTGGATAGAACAATGAATATGGAGGTAACATATTTATAATAACCTCAAAGTATGTAGAAGGTACTTGAGTTATTATGTTGGTATGGAAATAAAAAAAATGAGAAAGTGGAAGAAGAAAAGAACTTTGAAAGAGGTGATAAAATAATTACATCTTCTTTGGGATATTCTTTTTGATTTTAAAAAATGGCCCCTTAGGTTGGTTTTATGATCAAGGTAATTCCTCTAGGTTGTAGTGAGGGAAGTTGGGAGGATATTTGGGCAGGGATGGATGAGAAAAAAGGATTTGGAGGTGTGATTTTTAGAGAAGCGGAAGTACCCTTTTATAAGAGAGGTGAAGGGTCACTTTTGGATGAAATTTAAATATTATTTTATTATAAAATAATTTTCAGTTTATAATTGCTCAAAATGAATTTATTTCGAGCCTTGGGCAATTATGTTTCAAAATATTCTCAAAAAATAGGTTTTAGACAAGTTTAGTTTACTATTTTAACCTTATCTTTTAGATTTAACTCTTAGTTAAATAGTTTAACGTTTACAATGTCTTCTTATATTTTTATATTACATGGTTAATAAACTTACTATAAAATTCCAAAAGAAACAAAATTGGTTCATTAATGACATATATATCATTATAAAAGTTATTTGGAAGATCCTTATATTTTTAAGACTATTATATAATTTAATAATATAGTATTTGTTTCAAAAACGCATTTATGTCAATTTTGCACTAAATGGTATTTTGTTTTTGTGAAAGTCTTAACATAATGATTACTTAGAAAAAAATACATTGAATCAACCCTAACATGTCATATTCAACTAGAAAATTAGTGTATGTTATCAGAACATTGAAATTATAATTATTTTAATATTTATAATACAATTTATTTGATTCTTTAATTGAAAATGTAATTACTAGATCATCATTGTGTTATAAATAAATTTAATTATTTAATTTCTAAAAATTATAAATTAAATACCATGACATAGGAAATCTTTTTATATTTCTAATGAATATTTATAGTCAAATTTATCTTATGTCTATCACTATATTGAAAATGTTTTAATTATTAAAATTTGAATTTTACACTTTTAACTCCTCTTTAAATAAAATAATAATAAATATCCTAATCTAATCCAAGTGGACCAAAAGGATCATATTTTATTAATAAGGTTGTTTTTGGTAGAAATACATTTATCTAATAGAATTAGGACATGTGTTAGTGTGGTTATAATATCATTTTTACATTTAATTACCTTATTTAGTTTTAACCGTAATAAATAAAAGTCAAACGTTACTATTCACCCAAAATAATTTTTAACTTATTGAAGCACATTTTACATAATGATTTCAATAGTTTCTCTCATATTTTTGAAATTCAATTCACAGAAGTGGTAAAATTACGTTTTTTAAAAATTTTCAAATGTGCCTAGAATGTGGGTAAAAGACATTAAAAAGTTCATTAAAATTTTATACATCGAGTTTTATTAGAAAATGACTCCAATGAATTAAATTGAACTTATATAGGTATTATATATATTTATACATAAAATAAATAATTATTTAAATAAATAGTTTGTTTTAAATAATAACACGGTGTTTTTCACTATTCATCACTAATTGAAAGTTTTCAGAAAAATACCAAAAATTCACCCTAAGATAATTTTGATATTTCAAATTCAAAAATGAATTCTATTTTTAAAAATTAAAAACATAGATGTTGCATTAAGTAATTTAAAATTAATTTTCGTTGTCAAAACCAGAAATCAGTTTTTTAAAAATTAAAAACTTTCAAAACATTGAAATGTGTTTACGTCAAATTTAAATGTGAAATTACCTATAATGACCTAAATTATACTAAATGATAAAAATATAATCTAATTATACTTCAAAACCTTTCAAATGTATAATTTAACACTATAAATTATTTTGATTAAAGAAGTTGTTTTCAATTAAAATTTAGTATTTTCACTATTCACCAACATATTGAAGTTATCAGAAAAACACAAAAAATTTATCAAAACTAATTTTTTATATCCCAATTATAAATAAGAAGTTTATTTTGTCAAATTGAATTTATAAAAGTGTCAAATATTGGATTTAAAAAGGGTTCTACATTAATAAGCGGTTAAATTTCATTTTCTAAAAAATACTTCCTTTATCTAAAAAATTGAATTTGTTCTTATATTAGGTATAAGAAAAACATAATATGGATGTTAAATTTATATGGAGTATATAAAATTCAAAATTCAGCTAATTCTATTCATGACCATTTTTTGAACGGCTAGTTTGGTAAGTCTTGGTGTGCTCGAACTCGATGTTGCGTGTATTGCAAGTTGTTGACTTAATTTGAAGAGATAACGTACTATAAAAACTTGGGGTGTTACATTATTTATCCTGGTAGAAGTATCATTTGGTTTAATAACTTAACATTAATGGTATTACATAAAAATCATCACTAGAATTTGAATAAGTGGAATTTTAGTCCCATCCAAGGAAAACCATATAGAGGAACCCAAGTATCATACTGGGAGGACTACAAGTATCCAATACCATAAGATTTCATTCAATGTGTTCCATAAAGGCATCCCAAGTATCAATCTCGGTGTGGTGTAATGAATGGACCTATAAACCCATCCGAGTTATCTCACATAGTATACTGACTATCACTTGTCGTATGCTATAACCATCTTTTCACTACACCCATCCAAGATAACTATCCTATAGAAGAAGTATCTCTCATGGGAAAGTAAAACTTCTACATGATGATCTCGTCCAAGTAATCCAAATAAGAATCTTCATATCAATACTTTAATAATATAATTCAAGTAATATATGAGCCTATACATAGCCTTTAAAAATCCAGAGACCCAAGCATCACTCAAGGTATATATAATATCAATAGTTAATGAGCCCATCCATGGTGTTCTGTAAAAAGAAATCCAAGTATCTCTCCTATAGTAAAACAATTCATTTAAACATTTATGTATAAAAAGGAGGAAATGACATGTCGATAAGAATTCTTCATAATATAAAATAATAAATCAATAAAGTAGAATATGTTATTAATCATTTCAATTATCACCATTAGTTTAATATTAAATTAGGAGGCCAAGGAAGGGTCCATGTATATCTATAGTATTTCGGACCAAGTGAATAGTTCATAAAGAGTAAACACCCTACATGTAAAGGGTATCAGATAAGACATGATATCATGCATGTGATAACACAAGCATCATTTTTTTCATATTAACTAGTCAATAACTACATAGGATATGGGTTGGTCACTAATGGATAACAAGGTAGAGTTTCATTTACTAGAATATTCAAATTAATCAACTTTTTTACATTTTAGAAGACATCACACCTCAATAAGGGGTTTTATAAGAAAAAAATTTGTTATTTGAGTTAATTAAATGGACACACCTCCCAAGGGTGGTCAAAACATGAGTACCATGGCTATCAAAAATGAAAATTTTATATACCATGGTTACTATATTTTTGGGGATAGGTTCAACAAATTAAATTTCACATTTAGGTGGCATCACAAAAAAAACGGTGAAAAATGACATACATTATAAATCAATTAAACATTGAGGTAAAATATTTATAAAACCTAACTTATACCATGGATAGTAAACTCATTGTATATCAAGTTTTGAATCGATCTAGTTAAAGAGAAATCAAATAAATAGACAAACCACCTGAAAATAGGGTGAATTAGCTCACATTAAGATATCACAATAGAAGAGAAGATAAATGATAAAAGAGGGAGAAAGAGTTTTAGAATAACTTATGGATAACCAAAATTATTAATGAAAAAAAGATCATTGGATGAAGGATATATCCCCATGGAAGGAGAATAAGAGGAGGGAACCCCCGATGGGATGTTGTGCACTGAAGAAGAGAAGAAAAAGTAGAAAGAAAAAATTAAAAGTTAGGAGGGGGAAAAGGATAAATTTACACCTTTAAATGAGTTTTACAGTTTTCATTCATGGTTTAGAAAATAGTGCATTAATCATGCGCTCAACACGTGGAACAGAACCCCCTCACACCTGCTGGCTACACACTTTGGCTAACCATACACAAACTGTGAAAAATCCCATTGCCATGATGTCTACATCACCTGCGTGGCCATGTGAATCATATCTCTTGTTCCTGAAGATACTTTCATGAATTTTGAAAAAACCATGTGATTCCTCTAACTCCACTTGATCAACAACTTGATTTCACCTAGTGGGCTGTAAAGTTTCAGAAAAACTATACACCCTTACCAACTCTTCCTGATTTAGAGTTTTAAAAGCCTAATACTCCCAAAAATCAATAAAACATCCAATACAACTATAGGGTCTTTAAAAAAGCATAAAATTGACACAGTATAGTTTTAAAACTCTTAGAATTATGTTCCAATTATTAGATTACAATTCGCCCCATCTACAAAATTGAAAAATACATGTTGCTTCAAAATTTTCATCCAGTGCAAAATCACAAGATGCTGCAATATCCCACCCATATAGCTTCTCATTCCTAAGACTCATTTGGGACAAAATGAAATCACTAGCTAACCTACATAGGTCATGAAGTTTTATACAAACAGGAACGTTTCATCTCTAAATGACCATCATACCACTCAAGAATCACTTTAGACATACAATATATAAGCTGTTAAAACATGATCCAACACGCGCACCCAACACTTAAGCATTGAGACAATGCTTACCCGAGCCCATAAAAATAGAGACACAATGATATAATCATATCTTCAATCATCCAGCCTATGGAATTCCTTATAATATATTATACTATTTAATAATTATCTTTTTTCCATAGTCCCTCTACATTTTAATTTCATATTTTATCATATCCTTAGTATTATAACAATTCCCTAAAAATTATCCTTATCTAGATTGAACAATTGAATCTTAATCAACCTCATTTAACCCATTTGAGACATATTTTTCTATAAAAAACCCAGTAGAATCACGCACTACATTTTCCTCATCCCAATGACATGTCAGAAGTATCTCCTCGCCAATGAAACTTAACGAAATAAAAAAGAATAAATTCAATACATGCATGACCAACTATTATCGATATGATTGAATCATACTAAAGACATATCACAATACAAAACATACCACCTTATCTTAAGGGAACATTAATTTTCTTCAAACACTTCCACTAATTCATATGAATGGCCTTCTTGGTCACCTCATACCACCAAATCAATTTCAGTTTTCATTCAATAGTAATAATATAGGTGTATACCAGATCTAACATCCTATAATAATAAAAGACTAAAAAATCATATGAGATAGACTATAAGACTAGGGTAACCTCATATTCATCTACTGGACCACAAGGATCACATCAAAGGTAGTACATACTCTAGTTTTCACAAGTGAGATGTTCGTACAAAGTTGAATGTCTATATACCAAGATCATTGAATGTTTCTACTAGTCATCAATTCAAGTTTTCGATTGGTTTACATGAGTCCATATAAAGAGTTCCTACATGGGATCCCAAGAATCACTAAGAACTAACAATTCCTCTAAAAATACCATGATATAGAAGAATAAAACACATGGATCTTACTTATTAATACCAATGTTGTTTAATTTAGCATGGCGTATAATCGATACTCTTTTAGTGTATCTTGGATTATATCAATATAAGGGACATGGTTTTCACTAAGACAATAGTATGCCAGCAGATATGAAGAGTTTTTAAAATACATGAGACACTCTTATCATATTCAAGAAATTTTTTCAATATAGTTTTGAACTAATCATGTCAACCTATATACAAAAATATCAGTCAAACCTTTTAGGATGAATTATTTTTAGAAGAGTTTGACTTCACCTACCGACACACCATCATTTACCATTCAAGATACTCTCATTACTGATAAATTATGTCATTTATCCATCCCAAACATCAAAGTATATCCCTTAATAATGGTGTTCACAATGGGTTTTTACACTTCAAACCATTCCATTTGCATGCTTCCAAGAAAGCACTTACATAAGTCGGTCTCACAAGCCCCATGGACATTCAAAAGCAGTGCTGACCATGTCCAACTGGTCCCTACTCATTTTCACCCCCTCTAATTATAATGACATGCTAAAACCCATTTAAAATAATTTTACCCACATTAGGAGTGTCATATCCCTCTTATTTTGAAATTGGGAACTCATCCAACAACACATTCTCCATCATCCACTTACTACGGTTATTGAATATGGACAACAAAATTTTACCAAGAATTAAACAAAAAATGAATGAATATAGCCTCTTAAAAGAATTCTATATTATATTTTTTCTAGTAATTTTCATGAAACTCCTCCCGAGTCACTTCGGCACGTACCATAACATCATTTATGGAAGCCAAAAAAAACCAACAAACATGTTAAAACTCATGAACCTTTTTATGAAATCCTCATGATCATTGGTTTGAGTCTGATTTTTATTTAATCACCAAGTCACTGTACTCCAAATATTACCCATGAACATAGTGTAATATTTTAAGGCCCTAATGTTTACCACCAAACACATAAGGCTTATTACAAAACATTAAAATCAAAACAGGTATTATGTGTCACAACATAAACTATCCAAAATTTAATAAGGAAAATGGAACATCCTTGATACTTTCCATAGGATTTCTAGTCCTATGCATCCCAATATCTGATGGTCCATATAGAGAACTACACTAGAGTTGTACAAATCCACCTAACCAAAAAATAGCTAACGACCTCCTGATTCTTCTAACAATGAATAAAAAAGAAGTGTCACACAACCCACCAAACATGTATCCATGGTCTAGGCATGCCTAGACACCTAATTTCATGTATTACACATTACTAACACCTATGATAAGGGTAAAATGTTACATGACCACCCATCGAGACTGTGTGTCATTTTATAACTGATGATTCTTATATGGGACAACTACACTCAAATGATCCCACACATTTGAAATGGTTCCCATGCATTTAGAAATGTTTTTAAGGATATGAGGGAACTATATAGCTCAATATATCCCCTTACAAAACAATAAGGAATTGATCTTAACACTATATCATGTCTAAAAATTTCACTAGGTCTTACACCTATCCTTTTAGTCCAAGATATAAAGAATTTCTTTATGTGTAATTCTTACATTCCCATTCTAATAAAAGACCTGGAAGAAGTTTATATACCAATACACGAGGGTTGAATCTAAGGGAACCACTCAAGGTTCAATTTTAACACATTTAATTGATTTATATTTACCCTTAAAAATTAAAATAGTCAATTCAAAATGCCTATTACCATTTATAATAAAACTACAATGAGCACTTTATTTATGTGAAAACATGTCATAATCAGAAAATTTATCAGATATTTTTTTATATATTTTAATTATCCATAAACATTCTCACAAATTGGCCTTGTTTAAGAAAATTTTAATTCCACTCTAAAGAGGAAACACCCTTCAGGCGATAATCGGAATTTTAATCAATGATATCCTGAAAATAGTAAATCTCAAAAGAAGATAACACTATTTTATTAATGAAATTGGGTATTGGTCAATTAAGGTTCTGCCATATTCTTATCTGTAAAACCACAAAATTCCTTATACACATTAAAAAACCATCCCTATATTGCACAATCATACCCCTATTGTATTAAGTACCAAGGAATATAAAAAACAGTGACCTACAGGTGTCCTTTCATGTCAATATTGGTTCATAAAATGAAACCAAAAATATTTTAAACCCTATGAATTTTTAAACACCCTTTACATGTTTATCTCATAATCACATGCACCATGACTGACCTACTTAGGTTGAGTCAAGTATCTCTTATAAAAAAATTCCCCAACTGACCTATTTGGGCCCATCTGTTCTTTTACGAATTTAGTTCTATGGGAAATCATGACCCGACGATAGAGTTACAAACCTTAATAAAGAATCCCTTTCAATTAAATAAAAAAAAGTGAATAGATTTTATGTATACACTATGTTATAAAGGTATATAAATCTCAAAAATGATGGTTCTATTGGATGATATT
Source organism: Viscum album (assembly GCA_963277665.1). Taxonomy (NCBI): domain Eukaryota; kingdom Viridiplantae; phylum Streptophyta; class Magnoliopsida; order Santalales; family Viscaceae; genus Viscum; species Viscum album. Next base: position 423,666,211 of record OY728158.1, on the reverse strand, counting down.
AGATTTAAAAATTTATAGTCCCCTGACACTATATAAATGGTAATTTGACCCCCATTTAATAGAAACCATTATGTTTTAGCTCATGAAACCAATGGTCCCTAGCTAAAACATGTTATGATCAGTTAGTAAAATAGAATTCCACCATCAATCTATGCAAGAAAACACTACTTCCAATGATGCTGAACTTTAATTTAACCAAACATTACATTGTAATTATAATAAGGCATGTTATCACAATAGTAAATATATGAAAATGTGCTAAATAAGCACAAAATCATGACAAATTAACATGGAAAGGTACTACATAAGTAGTGGAACACTCAATCATGGAATACATACAATAATTTTAATCATAACATTAAAATCATAGAAATATTCTATATAGGAGAACATGTTGAATAAGTTGCACATATTGTTATACTAATAGTCATGCTAATGAAATACCTAAGAATCTACAAAAATAATTATTTTAATATAATATCTAACACGTAACATGATAGGTGTGATAATAAAAACCCATGAAAAATAAAAAAAATATCTAATATCCTAGAAATACAGTCGACATGCATGGAATATGCATGCCTAGTGAATCTATACATGCCTATAATGATGAATTACATGATACATTAATACCATAGTAGAATAAACGTAAAATAACCTAAATCTCATAAATCAGTAATCAAAGAAAATTTCACCTATTATTCATGGAGAAATCATAATAAACTATAACAATGAAAAAAAACGACAATCACAACCGTGACCACTTGGAATTTTCCCTATGCATGGGTTGACCACTCAAAGATACAAATTTTTACCAAGTGATGACACATTCCATGTATCCTATATACCAAACCTAAAAATTAAGAAAAAGTAAAAGGAAAAGAAATATAATACCACTTTGTAACATCCTATCCAATAGGCCATAGAAATGATTCCCCAATCTGGTCAGTCATATGGCCTCAAGCATGCCTCCCCATATGCCAAAGGCTTCCAAACCCCATCAAGGATTGAAGGATTATGGTGGGGAGAATATACCCTCAAAATTAGTATTGAACTCTAGTATAAGAGATAGATAATAAATCAACCCATATAGGAAGAACATACATCATGAAATAACACTTAATTAACAAAAATAAATAAATAAAATATATTGAAATGTCCAATGAAAAATATAAATCTATGCAAGGATGTGAATATGACTCTATACAGAACATGTTGGAAAAATACAGTATAGAATAAAATAAACTATATCTCAACACAAAAAAAATGAATAAGTTCCCAAAGGCTAACTCCATGATCATCCGGAGTACAAGAACATGCCTCTTCTCTTAAATCCAATGTACAATGGATGACATAAGTAATAATCTAAGGACCTACGAACATGAGAACTGATCGGGTGAACTAGTGAAATTGGGGCTCAAGAAAGGTGTGAGATATACTCATTAGTCCACCACAAATGGTGTCTAAGAATAATCCAATATTTGAATATAAATAAAAAAATGTGTGCACGTATGATAGGTAAAGTAGTAAATAAATAAAATTAAACCAGCCAGCTCAGTTTCCTTAAGGACACATGGTCGACAATACCTTCCTTTGCCTAAGATATAATTTATTTGAACTAGTTTCAACCTTAATAATTATAATATATATATATATATATATTTCATTTTCCATGTGTTTGTACATGGGGGCATAAATTGGTCATCATAAGGGCTAAATAAAAACATGGACAGAACCCATGCTTGTTCTTTGGCATGGCATAAATGTACTTTGGTTTAATAAAATAAAATTTTTGGTATTACCTAAAAAATAACTTGACTTTAAATAAATAATATCCTAGTCCCATCCAAGGAGCACCATACATAGAACCTAAGTATCGCACAAGGATCACAATAAGAAGCCAACATCATAAGAGTCTATCCATGGTGATATATAATGGAACCCAAAGTATCTACTGTGACATAGTGTTAGAATGATCATTGAATCCTAACCCTGTTATATCAAATTGGGGAACATGTATCACTTGGGGCATGGTACAACCATCTCATCACTGAGCCCATCCATGTTAACTATGACATGGAATGATTATCTCTCAAAGGTATGTAAAACCTTCACTCGGTGATCCCATACAAAGAATAACATGAATAATCATAGTATAAATCCCAATATAATAATTTCAAGTAACCTATGAGAATATCCTTTTCATTCCAAAATTAGGAGACCCCTGTATCTATCAAGGTATAAATAATATCAACATCCAATGAGATCATCCCGGTAATTACGTAAAAAGGAACCCAAGTATCCCTGAAGGTGTCAAACAATTTATTTAATCATTTATGTTTTAAAAGGGGGGAAGTACATGCTCATATGATTTACTTGTCATAAAATAAGAATAAATAATTAAAGTAGACAATGTACTTAAGAATGCCATTTATCCCCATTCGATTAATAATAAATAAGAAGGTCAAAGAAGTTCCCATGTAAAACAAATGTATTTGAAACCATGTAAATAGTTCATGAATTGAAAACAACCAATATGAAATGGTTATGAAATAATCAATCCACCATGAAGGAGACTAAAAATATATAGTTTGTTCCAAAAGAATTAGGCCATAACAACTTAAGGTATGGTTTAGACACTAAGGGATAACATGGTGGCATGTCACGTCCAACAACATTACAATTAATGAAACCATTTATACTTTATATGAAAATGTACCTCGATGAGGGGTTTTATTAGAAAAATAATAATTAATTGAATGAATTCAAGGGACATACCCTAATGGGTGGTTAAAACTTGAGTTCCATGACCATAAACACTTCCAATTTTATATACATGGTCTACTATATTTAGGAAATTAGGTTATACAAATTGAATTTCATATTTAAGAGGTGTCCCAGAGAAACGCTGGTGCATGAAACAACAACTTACATTAAAAAAACTGAAATGTGAGGGTAAATATATAGAACACTATCCTTAAACCATGTATGGTCGACTTATGTTATATCAAGTCTTGAATCAATATGGTACAAGAGAAATCAATGAAATAGAATAATGCCCTGAAAATAGTTTGAATTAGAACACATGAAGATAATGAAAGAGAAGAGAAGATAAATGTAAAAAAAATAAGGATGGTTTTTATAAGTACTAAGGGATAATAAAAGTTATGGATGATGGTCAAAATAGAGACATGATGAGAAGATCTCTCCATTGAAGGAGAAGAGGATGAGGGAACCCTCAGTGGGCTTCTTCACGTGGAAGAGTGAACCTTCGATGGGTTTCTATGCATGTAGGAGGAGAAGAGAAAGGGGGAAGAAGGAATTAAATTATTTTATGAAAAAACTATGAATTTACCCATTTCAATGAGTTTAATGTTTTTTTCGTATGTTTGTCCAAAATGTGTACCAATTGTGCACTCAAAATTTCCCTAGGAACCCCCTCACACATGCTAGCCACACAGTTCGACTAACCATGAAAAACCTATCCAAAAATACCTCTATTAAGATATATGAAGCACCTACATGTAATTATATATTCTATCCCATGGATAGAGAAAAATATGTTATCCCATCATTTCTACGGTGCCATACACACAGTTCCATCTGGTGGGATCCACAATTTCATAAAAACCATACACCCTTAACAGCTCCTTCGGATTTATATTTTTTAGATCCCTCTTCTCTTGAAACTCCAAAAAACACCTATAACCCATTTTTGGTCTCAAATAAATTTCTAAAAATGTCACATTCAAGTGTTCCAAATCTTGGAATTATGTTTTTGATTCTTAGATTACAACTCGTCACATCCATGAAACTATAAAAATGAACATCCTAAAAAAACTTATCTGGTCCAAAAGCATGAGATGATACACTATAAGAATCAATAAAGAAAGTATAATGAGAATGGACCATTATGTATGCTTCAAAAATGATCATATATCACCCTCAGTATTCACTAGAGTTATAACACAGAAGAGGGAAGACATCTACCATTCGAAAAAATATTATCCATGAAGGCTTTCCCAACTATGGAGACAAGAAAAAATACTCTGTCCTCTGAATCCAATTAACATATACTAAAACTAACTCTAGGGTGTATACAGAGAATGAAATTTTCCTCTATGAGTCTTTTACTTATCAATGACCTACCAAACCACTCTATTTTGAAGTGGGTACCTCTCCCACTTGGCCAAACACTGGTGTATGTGACCCTCATCCTTGAATATATCCAATGCCACCATTAAATCACAAAGGGTGTTGACCTATGAAGAAATTTGAGGCTGCCATTATTGATTCCCAATCACATTATGATAATTTTTAAACAGTTGTACATACATTGATCCAAAATTCAAATATAGTCATTTCCCCCAAGGGATTAAGATCAAAAATTGATCATAAATATTCTCACCTATGACTTCTAAAAAAATATAAAATCCCATTACTACACTCCATTTAAAAAGATAGTCACTATGGACTTATTTTATTTAAAAATATTGTTCTATAGAAAGAAAAAGGTGAAAACCAAAAAAATATGGAAGTGCATGACATGTACTTATGGCAGACGATGTGCACTCCCAAACTCCCATCCATGGATGTGTAACTCGGTGCAAACTAATTTGTACTTCCCTAGTACATAGAGTGTCCCTATACTACATTGGGTGTATGAAACATGACACATGGATATGTACTATGACCCATGAAATGTCATGCTTCCTGAAATGGCATGTATTTGTACATGGAACGTGCTGCAAACTGGTTTCTGGTTGTGTATATAGCTAGACCTCGAGTCCTATTACCTATGGTCTAACATGGTGTGTATATCTATACTAAATCCATTGTTGACCTCATATCTAACCTAAGATACACAAAACCACCAAAAAATGTGTGCACTTTGAGACCAAATTTCATGTACTCACAAATTCTAGAAATCCTTCCCATGATAAAAACACAAATACTCTCCAAACACCCCAAATTCAATCTGATTATAAAAGAAAGATAAAAAATATCCAATACATATCTTGAATAATGGGAAGGGAAACACAATAACGTTTTGGAAAAATAAAAAATAACCAGTCATGACTTGTCTAATATCATTGTAACTTCATAATCATGTGTTTCTGATCCTTGATCCATGGGGTTTTCATTCAAATTTATTCTATGATCATACCACAATGAATATTTCCTCCTTAATCATCTCATATTAGTTCTATGCCTTCAAAAGGGAGCGTGGAGGGAACCTTCATTTTTTGAATAGGGAGAGAGTTTATGTTAGAGTATTTTAATAATACAAATTAATTGAATCAAATTCCCATTAAATGGGCCCAACCCAAACCCAAAGCTCAAATGAAAATTATACCTCATCATGGGAAAAATCTTGATTCCAGTTTTAACTGTAGAGTTCGAATTTCCATATGGATCTTCATTTAGGAGATATCAATCCATGACACCACAAAAATAAATAACGTTTAATTAATAAATATAAAATATTCAGATTTAAAGGGCCATCTCAAAAGCTTTCCAAAATCATGCATAAGGTTGAAAGCCACATTTCAGAATCAATAGAACCATCATTAAAATCAACCAAGGTCAGTTGACTAGCATTAATTACCATTTTCACCTTAAAATTTTAGCTTGGATTTGATACAATGAAACGAGATATGTCTTCCACATAGGAAAAACCCAAATCAATACATTCTTATTAATCTTATATAGACTTTACATAATTAATTAACCATGTATTGATAAAAAAATTACAAATAATCCATTTATTTTATTATAACTTATTTAATTTTAAATTCAATTATTTTATGTGATTACAATAATGTATCCAATAAACATAAATAATTAACCATAAACTTGATATAAATAGAATAAATATATGGGTGATTATTATTATTTTTTGAATCGTTAGTTTATTGAACAGATGGTAAACTAACCTTTACCCAAATAAACCCTTATGTCGGGACTTGGATCGATTTGAAGTATTCAAACACTACTCCATTGTATCTCTATAATTGTTTTTACCCTTATCTATTCCTTGAACCAGCTCCAATCATTTAGGAGATCCATACTTTACATTATCTTACTCACATCCAGGTAAAGGTAACCAGGGGTATGAGGTTACATAAAATAAATGGTGGACACGTTGGACCATACATTATAAATATGAGGGTATGATATGCATATCATCATTTTAAACTAATAATAATTATTAAAAACCCCATGAAATAAAATCTAAATTAAAATAAATCAAGCAAAAACATAGGCTGGTCATCCTCTTGATCATTTAGGCTTACAATAAGTACACATTCTAAAAAGTACCTAACAATCAATTATATTTATTATTTATTAAGGTAAATTACTAGAAATAATACATTAATTATCTTATTAATTAATTCATTCATTTATCTTAAATTCCAATCCAAATAGTCCTAGAGATTCCCATCATCGTAAATATTAAATAATGTAAAAAAATTAATTTAATTTGAAATTAATTAATTGCACGACATATACTATAGAAACCGAATTTTCACCCCTCAGGACTACCTAATGTCTTGTAAAATCCATATCATGTAGTGTGTAGTTGCAAAATATTTTGTGTACAAAAAATTTCACAATATTACATGGTGTCTAGTGTTGTGTATCAATCCAAGTAGCCAATTCGATATTTATTACAAATGACATGCATTAATATACACGACGTGTATTACTTTAAATGATATAAAAGTAAACAATGAGTACAAATACCATACACCATGTGTAGTCGCTAGATTTTTCATATAGATTAATTAGTTTAATAATTTCAATTTATAATTGATTATATAATTAATATTTATTTCGGAAAATTAATTCACATGGTGTATTTCCTAGATTAGTATGTATTGTGTTTGAATGAGTAAGGGTTACATGACATGTAGAACTTACTACATGATTTTTATTCTATTTTGTGGGCATCTACAATACATGCCTATGGACATGACATGTATACCTTATATATACTTATGAGTTACATGATGTGTACTCCAACTACATGCCTTGTAATCTCATAGGAATGATGTTTCTTGGATGGTGGTGGAAATATGATGTGTAATTAATACATTCAATGTGTGGTGATTGAAAATATTACACGTCTCTTAGTGGGATGAAATCACATGTGTTACATGACGTGTACGCCAGCTACACTCTATGTAACTCACCCAGTCACATTTATTTTGGCCCGATCAATTTGTGACAAATAATTAAAATTTGTACTATTCTCCCACATGATGAGTCATGATTTAAACAAGAACATTATAGTGTAGTGAACATGGGTACATGGCATGTAGGTTTTTTACAAACTGTGTATCCGGGTAATCTAGAAACATTCTTGGACACCTCCCAATGACATATCTGGTTATTTTTCATGTTTTTTTTTCATTTTATTGGTCATACGAATGTTACAAAAATTTACAAAGACTTTAAGAATTAATAAAAAAATAAATTATAAATGAGATAGCAATAAAAAATGTGTAAATTGATCAATAATTAATAGATAATTATAAATTAACATGTGACTAATCTGATATACCTCCTCAGTTATAGGACATAGAGGAAACAGTCGTACCTATGCCTGACTATGATTTATTGTCTCATTATTCAAATTTCTTCTCAAAACTAGATGTTTATAAACTTAAAAATCCTTAAAACATGATCTTTCATTTACAATTTATAATTAATATTTTTAAATATGAATTACCTAAAATTTTATTTCATTATTCACTGTAGAAACAATTTAATTCTTGTTTTAACATCACTGTGTTGAAGGGTTCATGTGTTGAATCCATCTAGTGATATCCACCAATGTCCCATGATTCTTGTAACATCATTATAGAATATTCGGGTGTTAGTGTGGATGATTATCATCTCTTGTGATGTCAACCATTGATCACAACAATAATATATTATGAGCCTTATAGTTTCTTCTTAATCTCTGAAGGACTCAAGAGATAGAGGAGGATAATCGAATCTCTCCAAATCTGAGAGCATTCAAGAGGAAGTTCTCTATAGGGTTAATATATTATTTTAGAGATGTTTTTTTTCTGAAAAACACCTAACCTAAAACTAATATAACTAATTTTAAATAGCTAGGATATAGAATTAGTAATTACACATAGTCCCTTAGCTAATATATTAATCATTAGTTAACCCCATATTGGATAATGATAATAATATTATCATTATTTCCTTAAAACACACTTGTCTCAATGATAACATAAATATCATTTATAAAATAAATATGTCAACATTTAATTAAATGATAATTAATTTATCATTCCCATCAGACCATATACTCAGTCTATTTTTCCTCATGATTATTTATCAAATCTTGAATAATGACTATTTATTTAAATATATATATATATCAATAAATTATTTCTTTAATAAATAAATAAATATTATATTCACCAGACATGAAAATAAGTATTTATTTAATATTAAACTCACATATTTATTCTTTCAATTATCCAATGACTAAAAATATTTAATTAACATAACGATAATAATTATTATTCGTCATATCATGATAATGATATTTATTCAAATATTAAATTCTAGTAGACTTTAATATATGTTCTAGACACACATAACATGTTACTATTTATGCCTCTTTCTTTGAGGAAACATGCTAACTTTCCAAAAGTCTAATATTAGCATCTAGAATCATGTTTATCCACCCAAATAAAATGAATTTACATATTTCAATGACAATAATATCTTATGAATGCTCATTATTTAATATAATCCCATTTTATCAATATCTCATAAAACATGTTGTGTACTCATTTCATCAACCTATACGATTAAATATTTTTCTTTGACTTTCTAGAAATAAACTCATTGATAAAACAACCATGCCTGTGGAATTAATCAGAACATTCCATTCCAATAAATGGGAATGAGATAACTACTTCAATTAACTCAGAAGGTAAAATAATTTATTTATTTATTCATTAATGTCATGTCAGTCATGATACACCAACTGTGTCCTACCTCACTACGATTATATACCATCATGGTTTTCATCAATACAAAAAAGAATGTGATTGATGAAATACATTAATAACAATCTCACATCTAAGGACCAATACACATTTCCATGTATAGGAATATATGATGACACATATAACATGTGGAATTCTTATGGGTGGGTATGTTAACATAACCTTATAAAATGGCAATTAACAATGGTAAAATTCATAATAATATGTCTCAATGTCTTATGAGAATCCTACCCATGATAGCCTTCAATACCTGTTCCCATTCAGATGATTTCACCCCACCAAAAAACATGTATTTAAGAATAACATCATTGTACGTCAAGGTTCTCATCATAGTGAAGATCTACTACGACTTTTCATTGTAATAGATACTCTATGTATATTATCATATTAAATTTGATGCATAATAAAAAACATCATGTTATAAGATATTTATTAATATTCAAAACCATTAATACATGTACAATAAAAAGTTAAAATTCATTGGTTTTAGGGAACTGAATCTAAAACCATGTTGGTATCCAAACATCTGAAATATGGAACATTATAACAAAAATGATTTCATATTGTGAAATGAATTCTAGATAAATAACTTCCACAATGTTATGTCATGATTTTTTGGGTCACTATAGTGATAAAGGGATAAAAATACTAACTGCTAAAGGAGTGTTAAATATTGAAATTATGGAGAACATAACATGGTAAGAATACCTCCATATAAAGAGTCAAAATGTATCATTAAAAATAGTAGGCAAGTCTCCCAAGGACTAGAGGTTAATGTAGGTTTATATAGATGTATGGGATCCATTACTGATTCCTTATCAGGGAAAATCATTGTACTATGTTACCTTCATCGATGATGCAACAAAAATGATGTCGGAATTATTTCTCAATAAAAATTATAAGGAACTCATAACCTACATTTTATAGATAGACATTGTGTAGAAATAGACTTGAATAAAAATAAAATTATAGTGGTCTGATAATGGTAGGAAGTATAAGAGAATTGAGTTATCGAAGGTTTTCTATCATAAAGGCATACATTTTGAGATTAGAATACTTGGTACTCTAGAATAGAACATAGTCCTAAAGTGGTAAAATTATATTTTATTTAACAAGGAAAGGATCATGAGAATTAATATTGATTTTCTAGAAGAGTCGAGTAGAATTATTGTTAAGTGAAATGATATGAAAGTGATATGAATTATTTTCTTATCACAAAATATATTGAGGCTATGATCCTGGACATGGTTGAAAATATTGAAGAAATTAGTCTATGGGATTAAGTGAAGTGGTATCAAATAGATTCCTTTCATATGTTGGAAACATGAGATCAAATAAAACATCCTACTAGGAACAAAGTTCATTATAACAAATGAGTTTATTATTTAAATACAGAAGTTTAAGGTAGATATAAGTATAAGGAAAGGATTGTTTTAAGGGTTTTCAAAAAATAAATAAAGGTATATATCTTTCTGAGATATTCTCAACAATTTTTAAAAACACTATTATTAAAATAGTTCTCAATATAGTTTCGTAAAAAAATTTGTATCTGAAAAAGTTAGATGTGAATACATCTTTTCTTCCCAAGGAGTTAAATGGAGAAATTTAGATTGAGAATCTATAAGTTTTTATGGATAATAAAAATTTAAATCTTGTGTTTAAGATGAAGAAAATCCTTTATGGGTTGATGAAAAAACCTATGTAATGGTAACCAAAGTTCAATGGATTTATGGTAGAAAGAAAATTCATCCAAAGAAATGCTATTAATTAAAATTACTCTAATGTTTTAAATATGGGAGAATCATTATCTTAATTCTCTGTATTAATGACATTATTATTTTCCCATCGACAATGGAGAGGATTTATGAGTATGATTACTAGTCTATAATTTTCAGGATAACTCATATCAGTTTTCTAATAGGATCATAGGGATAAGTATTGTAAAGTAAAGAAGTTTCAAAACATTATTTCTTAATTTTTTCATTATATAGGGGTGGTGGTGGAACTGTTCGTTAAGATAAAGGTGATGTTGGTAACTACTCACTTGGTTGGATATTTCATGTTGCACAAAGAGAAGACCCCATGAAAAAAATTTGAGTACAAGTACATTGTTAATATTCTTTTTTATTAGTAGTTATAATCATTATGTTTTCCATGGTTTCTACATGGGAAGACATTGAAAAATTAGTAGGACAAGTTATCATATTCGCAGACAATCTCTAAAGAGAGTGCGGTAAAGTGCTGAAGTGGATCCTATGGTATCTCATTAATCGAGAATGTATGCACATTTGTTTCTATTGATGAACCATTGAAAGGGTTTGTTGATTCATAATTTAGGGGATATATAAAAACTCATAGGATAAGTACTGTCTATGTGTTCACTTTTACTTTTAGAACTATGTGTTATAAATAAAAAAATTAATCAATAGTTTCACTTTAGACAATGGAAGAAAATTACATTGTATAAACATAAGGTTAGAATTATTTTATTTTGATGAAGGGGATGATGGAAGATCTCAGAATAAGGTAGGATATTGGGGTATTTTTATTCTTTAAAAATTTAAATTCATATAGCCAATAACTTGATGTTTCATTCTAGGAAAAATTATATTTGTTTAATGTATCACTTCATGTAAACATTGTTAAAGGGAAATGTGTTGGATCTACAGTTTGTTGGTGGAGTTCAAAATCTAATAAATAAATTGACTATAATTATAGTAATGGATGTGATGAGGTGGTTCTACAGATTAGTTATGTTAGGATGACTTAAAACATGATAGGGGAGTGATGTAACTAGAAAGGAAGGTTGAGTATTAGAAGTGGTTTGTGGATGCAGATGGACAACTTGGTGGTGATGTATCAAAAATGATTCTCAAGTGGGATATTGTTTGTTTTTTGGCTGAAAATCTATTTTTTTCTTATTTAAAAGAATAAAAAGATAGAGAAATTCAAGAAATCTAGTTTCTAAGACTGGGATGGAGATTGTATAGTAGTAGCTATAACATCCCAAATTATATATGCTAGTCGATCATATGATCATTGTATGGAGAACGTAATGAAAAATTACTAATGATTAATTTTTAGGTGAAATATAATAAATGCAAGTCACATGTACATGTTTTCTATGTTGATACATAAGGTTTTCTTTATGTTACAAATGGTTTTTAGAGTAGAGGTTTTAAAACAAAGGGAACACATGTGATTCTTCAGGACGATATATAACAGTACAATCATAGAGTTTCTAGAAACACACACTATTAAAAGGTTGGTGAAGATATGATGGAGTATATATTTGACTTATTGAAGGGTTTCCCATGAAGATAAGAGTTAATTATAAAAACTCTTTGAGAAGATCATAAGATAGTGGGACCATGTGCACTGGTTGGACTCTTTTATATGTTGTCAGGCTGGAACAATTCTCCCAAATAACTAATTGTATTATAATTTTCATCTTGTTCATGCAAAAAAGAGATTTCAACATCCCCCTGTGGATTAAGACTAAATTCCAAATTGTGTAAACACTTATGTTTTTCTTTTTTCCTTTATTTATTTAAATCCTTGTCTTGAATAAGTTCTTATCTTTGTCTAATTTTGAAGTATGTGTTTCTATGTGAAAACTTTGGTATGAAGTTTATTCCCTATATTAGTTCATTAGAAATGGTTACATACTGAAACCAGGTGCCACTCAAAGGTGCCCCATGCCTGGTTGATGACATGGCCTCAAGAACATAACCCTGAACACCAAAGGCTTCTAACTAGCAGTGAGGGACTAGCCTGTGTCAAAGTGAAGACTATGCCTCATTACTAAAGTGGGACACAATCGATAAATATAATAATCCATAAATAATGGAAGAAATATAATAAAATAAATGGAATAATAAAAGTAGAGATGAATAATGAATAACTGAAGCATCTGGTAATAATCAACTATAACTGGAAGTGGAATTATATTAAATAAATGGTGATTCATGTCATGTCACTATAAATGTAGAAATCTTGGATACAAGGAATCAAAAAATACATGATATATAAAATAAAAAAACAATCCAAATACTATCCATGAATCCATAGCTCCATCTTGGTCATCTTCTACCCAACTCTATCTTAATGAATGAAAGAAATATCTGGTATCCAAGGTGGTATGCTTCCCTTTGTCAACACTTGAATACATGTAATATTCCTAGGTACCAATGGAATCCTAGATAAGGTGTGAGATAAATCTTAGTAGGAATCTACCAATGGTGTCTATAACATTACTTCAATGTAATATAAACTATAATAGTATGCAGACATGCATATATTAAAGTAAAGCAGTATAACAATGTAAAAAACAAAATCGCACTTGAGCCTTAGTTGGTGTCTGAAAATGTAACAATTGAATTTATAAATTATTTTCATGTTTATATATTATTTCAACTAATACATAACCATAAATAACATAATTTAATGATAATAATATTAATTGATATTAATATATAAAAAAGTATCCTATGATGATAAAGGAAAAGTGGATCCTAGGTGATAACCAAGGCAACCTTGACCTAATGGGTCAAGACAACTCAATAATAACCTATAGATTGACTCTAAGGGATCTGCATATTATCCAAGGGCCATCACACAAGATATTCTACTAATATATGATTTTAACAGAGTCTATGGATCTGTCCCATGGTAAAATGGTATATGTAATAACCGGGCCCAAGTATGTATCCTAGGGGCCACATGTCCATAAACATCACACATTATCCAAGGAGTGTATCCACAGTATCCAAATATTTTAATGAAAATAGAGGGACCCTACGGTGTGATACTTTCAATCCACACATAGAAAAATATTGGGTTCCAAGGTGGGTATCACTCTTGGAAACTAGTATCCCAAAATCAGAATGGAGTACATGAGTTCTCAAGGAATTCCCTTAGGAATACAAGGTTTTATTGAGTCTGACCATTCTTATAAATATTCAATGGTCCATATGTAGTATGAAACATATAATATATTAATTATATAAATTATTCCATGTAATACTCAGGCCTCTTATTAATCGACTTAGTTCAGTCCATACCATTTATTAGTGTGACAAGTCTAAAGGACATGCAATCATTTTTTAATTCATATAAGTATTATTTATTTCACTAGGTTCACTATAATTCTTTCCATTAATTTGGGAATGGTTTTCTATATATTCTCAACCAATTAATTCTATTGCATTCAATTAGGCCAAGGTATACATATAACATTCTTACCATTTCTGTTTGAGATATATTTATAAAGTTCAAGCAATTATCTTAGAAGGGTCATGTGGTAAGTATACATGTGCTATCCATTTACATTTCATTTAATTATTTAACCCTTACATTCATCAAGGCTAAGACACATCACACCAGAACAATGGACCATATAGTATAATGAACTAGTAAAGGAAAATTACAGAAAGCTCCCAACTAGTGGAGGTTGATGTTGAGGATTTGACTACAATTATGATGAATAGATATAGCTAGAGTCATATAATATGACTGTAATGACTATAAGAAAGGAACAAAAACGTTATAGGCTTCACCCGATGAGATTAGCATGCACCCACAATGGAGAAAATTTATAAAACAGAGAGACTTGAGGGATGATTCATATAATATCTAACATAAACATGTATGAATCACCACATCCACTATCTATATTTAGTTAGGAATGAATCAAAATAGGATTGAAAAATGGATCAACAACATGAAAATATGGCATATGATCCAACATCTAAATACCATCATCGAGGTAAAGAAGAATGATAAATGACTAAAGTGTAATTGAGTACCTAATTATGCACATTCAAAATTATCTATGGGGATAAAATCATAATTTCGATGAGGTATTTGGATAAAAAACTATGATAATAGGGTTTGAGAGATCAAATAAGGAGAGGGAATCCACTGATGTGTGGTGGAATGATCCAAGGAGGAATTTACAGTGAAATATTAGATCATTAAGAGAAAATAGTAATTTTACCCAATATTTAAGGGTCATACAGTTTGGCCCCTTGGTTGGTCAAACCATTCACCAACAGTTCATCTCCCACTGTTTTAGGAGGGTACCCGCAAGGTTAAGATACACAATTAGGGAATTCATGTGCCAATAGTGAAAATATCCTCTTCTAAAAACTATATACATTCCCCACGGGTGTGAGACCCCTGGAGCATGATAAAATAAAATCATTCACCCTTCTTGCTTCTTGATTCATCACTGCTCTATTAGGAGAGATCGTGCGGGCTGGGATGCAAAATTTATATTAACAGTGTGACCTAATGTTTTCTGTATCGGTCAAGGATCTGATATCCAAAAAATCCCTAAACCCCACCTAAAACTTTATATCCTCAACAAATATCCATAAAAGGTCCATAATTTAAAATGAGACCAAATTTAAAAGGATCCATACCTATGATTAAGACCATGTTCCTACATTATTCCCTCTTAAATGAACTCATCCCCGATTTCACATTTATAGGGTGGCGAAACACTATCTGATAATTAATCTGGACAATGATCATGTATGTTGGCCTCCTACTACAAATTCTCATCATGGACAATGTTTTGCTTCCATATCATTCATACTAAAGGGATATACCAACCTCGAAGATCCTTCATGCTTTGATTAATGATGTGTATTGGATACTCCTCAAACAAATAATCAACTTCTATGTCAACCTCCTCAAGATAAAAAATAAGAGATGGTTCATAATGATAATGGTGAAGATATGAAATAGGAAAGATTTAGTTCATGGAATAGTACCTCTAAAAAAGTAAAAACCAATTGGATATTGTCTTGACTCTCTCCATAATCTCAAACAACCTGAAAATTAGTGGCAAAGACATCACTTACCTATGAATCCATATGTACCTAAGCCAGGGTGTCACCCATAGGAAAAGATGATTCTTGACCTCAAACTCTAGTTTTCATAAATAGTGATAGACATATGACTTATATATATAATGAGTAGTAGACATACACTACCTAATTAGATGAACCTACTATGAAGTATACTATATGAGATGCAGACCTAGTAGGGCTACATCTCTTGCCTCTCACCAACACATGGGTGAAAAAATAAACTCCCATACAAGGCGTCAGATGGAGTCTTTTGAATCATTATATGAAATCTATTTTGATCAAAGAACATAATGATAGGGATATTATTCTATCAAGAACCACAAAAATCAAGAACACATGCTCAGAGCATTTTCTATAAATCCTGTGTCATCCGTTATGACTGTCCATCAGTTTAAGGGTGAACGGTTGTGCTCAAAACACCTATGTACCCATAGAATTCTGCAACCCCTTCTAGAAACATGATGATAATAAAACATCCCTATATAAAAGGATAGTACAAGGGACCTCATGTAGTTATATTATATAATGGACACACAATATTCCCATCTCATCGACTAAGAAGGTCTCACAAATAAGAATTAATTGGGATAATTTTTTTTAGTTGGCCAATTACAAACCAAACTACATCGATACCTAGAGGCGACTATGGTAAGCCGACTATAAAGTCCCTGTAAACATATTCCCATTTCCATTTTGGGTTTAGATGCATTTTTTACAATCCTTCATTTCTTTAGTTCTCCATCTTCAACTACTAACATGTGGAACACCTGGTGATAAAACCTAATATTTGACATTTCATCTGAGACCACCAATACTAGAATTGTATATCCTAATACAAATTAAAGATTCCTAGATGAAGTTCCCATAGAGAAGTGTGGGAATCACACATCATTTCTTCTATCATATCTGAAGAATCCCAAAGATTCCCATAATATGGAGAATATCATCCCCATCAATAGAATAATCCAGAGGCAGGTCCTCTGTGGAAATATTATTCTAGGGACCCAAGCCTTTAGGATTTGAAAATTTCCAAATCTTAAACATATCAAAGAGGGATGAAGTAAATATAAAGGTTTATAGGTAATATTTCTTGTTAATTTCATGAAACTTCAAATGTAGCTTAAAAAAGAGGTCCATCAATTTCCACCAGTATGGGCGGTGACTGAGTTTTTCAACTCAGCACATCTGCTACGACATTTCACTTTCCATGCATATTAGAAATTTCCAAATTGAAGGATGGAGAATATTTGACCCATATTCACTATCTGAGATTCAGGTGTTGTTGTGAAAATATTTAATTGAGACTCGTTTGGTGCATATACAATAAAAGGACTCACCCATCAGATAGTGTCTCCATCATCACAAGGTATAGAAAATTACTTCTAGTTCAAGTTCATGCATAGGGTTATTTCTGTCATGATACCTCAACTACTGAGATCCTTACACAATGACTCTTTCCTCCTACATCAACAATACTTCTAGACCAATTTTTGTTGCATTAAAGAACACTATATAGCCTCTTCTAGGTTATGGAATAATCATAATAGGTTCCAAAACAAACCTTTATTTAAAATATTGAAATTATTTCTCACAATCTTCTAACAAAAGGAACTCAACTCCCTTATTTATAAGTAAGAGGTGAATTATGGCATGATAAGTGTAATATAAAATTCCTGCAATATCTAGAGAACCCAAGGAAACATGGTATATCAAACATGTTTTTGGGATACTCTTAGGAAAGTACAACACTCACCTTATCAGGGTCAATAGATACTTTTGATTACTAGATAATATGACTCAATAAGTAAACTTTGTCCGTTGAAATGTTTCACTTAGAGAGCATGGCATAAATATGATGTTATCTCAATGTATTCTGAATGATCTCATGATTTTTAGCACAATCAGTATGAATAACAGAAAAAACCAAGTCCTCATACAAAAATACCACAAAAAAATATATATATAAGGATGAAACACCCAATTCATCAAATCCATGAAAATATAAGGCATAGTCATAAGACCAAAAAACATAAAAAGGTACTCATATAGACCATACCTATTATGAAAATTTATTGGAGGTATGTATAATGTTCTAAAATTTATGTGAAGATAGCCTATTATCAAGTTGATCATTGAGATCTCCCTATATCTTCAGATCTAGTCAAAGATATACTCTATTATTGAATGTGAATACTGGTTGACGATAATAATCTAGTTAAACCATTTATAAGCCATGAATAAATGAAGGGTCCCATCTACCTTCTAGGAAAAATGAATAGTAATCCCTAATAGGAAGTGTTATGATATATAAATCCATTACCCTCATGATCTTCCAACTACAGCTTGAGATCATGGATCTCATTAGGTGTCATCCTGTATGAAGGAATAGACACTAGATATTCTCTTGAAATGAGATCAATCATAAAATATAATTTTCGCTCAAGTGGTAAGCTTGAAAAATCTTCAATAAAGACGTCCTTGTAATTATCCACTGACGAAGGGAATAAAACCTGATTTAAACCCAAATCCTCCATGAATAGATTAGAAATATGGGTGGTCACTCCATCTAGACCATGATGTTTTAGTCTAGCTCTACTAGCCTGTACATCCCACTCACCCTTGTGTAGATAACTTCTTCCCTCAGGTGATGTAAAGGATACCTTGTAGTATTAACAGTCTATAAGGAAATGATATTGGACTAACCAATAAATTACTAGAATGACATAAAAGACTTTAAAATTCAGATCAAAGGGGTCCCATAAGAAAGAGCAACTTCCTACCTAAAGGGGGAAATTTTTCCTTGGTGTATTTCCTCTAACCGTACTCCCAATGGTGTATCTAGAGTCATTAAACCATAGTAATTATGAATTTATATCTCAATACTTTCTATGTAGATAAAATTTAATGGGGTGTGAATACCCAGTATCAAATAAAGAGGAAAATATAGTGGAAGATACTAGAATAATATCTTGTACTGTAGATTTAGCTGCACTTTTATCATTGGGTATTGACTATAAAACATATATCATTCCTGATATGTGGCCATGTGCTAAATCTGGACTACCCTGAGAATGAGATGTCTGTTGCAGCTACTGATTAAGAGTTTGGATACCATTGACACAACCTTCTCCTCGACCAGTCCTATTAGTTCTTCTACAACACCCCACTTGATGTGATGTAAAATAACCTTCCCCTGAAGGTGGAGTTATCACGAATCCCCTTCCACTAAAAGAATATTGATATGTCCCATATAATCTCTAAAGATTCCTCATACGACAACTAGACTATTACTCTATAGGGTCTCTATCATACTGAGGCTTCAGATTACTCTATCATCTATACTAATGGCATAAAATAGTGTGTCCAATTCATTTACTCTAACCTCCAATTATCTGACATGAAATCATAAGGGAACATTTCCTTCTATCAAAAAAACTACTGGCCTACCATGTCACTGATCTTCTATGCCAAGTACTATCGCTTTCCCACTAGTTTCACTATGTTAAAGTGCTTGATTTACTATCTCTGAGAATGTAGGTAGGAAAAAAACATTCACCCAAGTGCAAATGAAATACTAGAGCCCATCTTCAAAGTGTCTAACATGTGAAAGTGCATCACCATCTTGAAGCGATGAACAATGTTGTAACTCAGAAAAATTTGAGGAATAATCCATGAATGAAATAACAAACAGATCTATATAAATGAACTCGTTTTCTCATCCAACTCTATATGTTTGATGAAATAAGTGGTTATCCAAAGTTATCTAAAAATCAACCCATACTATGGCCTAATGATGATCATCCTAGGTAATCACATCCTACCAAAACTTGCCTAAATCTTGTAGATTTTATGTAGCATGCATGATCCTATGATCTGGATGTGTATCTAGATTCTCTAATATAGATAGGGTGGACTCTATCCAAGACTAAACTGCCTATGAAACTCTATCCCCTGAGAAGGTGGGAGGATTCCCTTGTCGGAACTCATGGGAGAGATCATCTATAGTAGGTGATGGTTGTGGATAACCTTGCATGGGTTGAATCAGATTTAGAAAACTCTCCCAAAGATTGAAGTCAGTGCCCAGATTAGGTATAACAGGTGGTTCCTTATGTGGTACTCCCTGTAGTAAGACATGAATCTCAGGGCCAACCATTTCTGGAGTACGGTTTTCACCACCGTATAGGAACACGACTTGAGGATTTTGTGGTGGAATAGATCTAAAATGACAAGAACATGCCTCAAAACAATCTTTTAACAAATAGATACACTAGTATATTAAGAATTTAATATGTTGATTTCACTAGCCAAGGTATATTACCCTGACTACACACATAGAAGTATAGTGTTCAATTTTAAATTACATGGGTTTCATCATATGAAGTGTCAATATCACATTACCTCTTCATTTATTGGAAAACATTTATTTTTGAATTGTAATTTTTCTTTTTAGGTTCCAATTTTCTTATCTTAATGTAAAAAGGATCACTTAAAATGGGTTTCCTTTCCTAGTGAATTAGGTACCATTATCCTTATCACTGAAATTGAAACCCCATTAATTTATATTTAACCTTGTCTACGGTCGGTCTCAAAATGTAACGAGTTATATTTGATGGATTGAATTGGTAATCTAGCCATTACAACCCACGATGGCCCATAAACATCATAAAATGAAACTTAAAATCCCTAAATCATAGAAAATGAACATCATTTTCATAATATAACTACTATAACATCGCTCCACAATCATCTAAAAAACATGAAAATGAAAGTAGTGAAATGCACCTATATGGAATGTCATGTAAATTATAGGTTCCTATGATGATGCATGTAACAATGCTTCTTCACCTCATTTCATTAGGCTAAGAATAAAAGAAATCCATAATTAGAATAATAATAATGAACATGAAAAAGAATTTATGTCACCCATTAGTGAAAGGATACAATCTATAATAAGAAGAATATATAACAATAAGACTTATTTTAGGAAAGTCAGTATTTAGCCCAAATGTGGGTTAGATAGGCCCAACCATGGATTATGATTTAAGTGTTCCTGATCTCATTTTTATTGTCTTAAAATAGTAAATCAAGATAGGAACCCCTATAATACCACATTGTGACTTCCCAAACCTAGGTGCCTCTCAATGGTTCCCCAGTCCTGGTTGGACATATGGCCTCATCTGCATCTCCCTGAACGTCTGAGGCTACTGAATAGCAGTACAACCTAGGACATGTCTTTGGGAGGCAATTCCATTATTACCAGAGTGGAAAATAATAGATAAATATAATAATAGGTAAATAGAAGATGCAATATAATAAATCTTATTGA
This sequence comes from Viscum album, assembly GCA_963277665.1. Classification (NCBI taxonomy): domain Eukaryota; kingdom Viridiplantae; phylum Streptophyta; class Magnoliopsida; order Santalales; family Viscaceae; genus Viscum; species Viscum album. The sequence goes on along the minus strand of OY728158.1, from coordinate 423,644,966 downwards.
ACAATAGAAGCATACATAAACAATGAATAGTTGAATAAACTGATAATAATAACTTAAAACTAGAAGCTGAATCATATACAAAAATAATATGATACATGTCATGTATTTGTAGAATTGAAAATAATGGATGCATGTCATCAAGAAATACATGATATACAAAATAATCATAATAGATCCAAAGACTATCCAAGCATCCTAAGCTCGAGGTTGGTCATTTTCTACCGAGATCCATCCTAATTCCAGAAAGAAATATCAGGTCTATAATGTGGGATGCTTTCCTTTTTCAACACATTTATACATTTAATAATCATGGGTACCAATGGAATCCCTGAGAGGGTGTTAGATTAATCTCAGATGGCCATCACCAATAATTTCTATAACATACAGTCTGTGTAATATAAACTGAAATAGTTTTTAGATATTCATATTTACAAATAAAGTAGTATATCATTATAAATACCTAGTACCTTATTCATTATTTTCTGGTGTTTGAACATAAGACCATTTAATTTATAAATTATGTTCTTGTTTAAATATTAAGTCATATGATGCATAAGAAGCACTGAAAACATGTAATTATAATAATAGAAATGAATCCAAGATATAATAAGTCATCCTGTGATGATAATAGAGAAGAGGATATAAGGTAATAACCAAATCATCCTTGAACATAGGGGTTGATCCAACTCAGTAATAATTCATATCTTGGCTATAAGGGATTTATGTGTAATCTAAGGGGAACTGCCTACGAAATTCCAATGATATATGATTCAAATCGAGTCCAAGGATCTTGTCCAAGGAAAAATAGGAAAAAAATGATTAGGCCCAAGAGTGTATCGAAGGATTCACATGTATGTAGACGTCATGATGGATAAAAGGAGTTTATCAAAGGAATCCTAACATATTAATGATAATGGAGGGATCTTACGGTGTAATATTGGGCATCCAAAACTAGACAAAGATCAGGTTCCAAAGAGGGTATCCCTATTTGCAACCAAAATACCTAAATTAGAACAAAATCCATGAGTGATCAAGTCATTCAATTGGGAATCCAAGGCTGTTCAATTTTGATGAGTCCTATAAAGATGTAAAATTCCATATTTCTTATCACCTTATACATGATTAATTATATATATTAGTCAATGAAAAACTCATTCAATTTATTAAGCCACTTGGTTCATCACATACCTTTAATTAGCGGGACATTTCTACAGGGAATACAACCATTTGTTAATTCATATAAGTCTTATTCAATTAATTTTGGTTCAAACCACTTCAATTTATTAATCATGGAAAGGTGTTCTACGGACCTGTAACCCAGTCATTCTATTACATTGAATTAATCCATTTAATAAATATAATATTCGTTTCATTTACATTTAGGATTAATTTATGAAGCTGGAAAACTTACCTTATAAGGTTCAAGTCATAAGCATACAAGTTCTAGCCATTTACATTTCATTTAATTAATTAACACTTACCTTATTCAAGGCTATGCCACAGCACACACAAATAGTGGTTCATATAGTATTAAAAAACACTAACTGCATAATTATGAAAAAACCTTTACTTGAGGTGGTTTAAGTTGAGGACGTAACCTCCAATAATGATGAACAAAAGTAATCAGAGTATTAGAATACTACTATAATGACTATAAAAAAGATACAAAAAGATAATAGGATTCAAAGAATGAGATCATAATTCACAAAAAAAAAAAATTAATAAAACAAAAATACACGAGGGATGAGTGCTAGAACACCTAACTTGAAATCATAAAAATCTCCCCATTTAGTAGAATCCTCTAGTTCGGTCAAGATTAGAAGAAAACTGAAGAATGTATCATGGCCACAAAAATATGGAATATGAGATTGCATGTAAATGAAATCATCGATGGAAATAATAACTATGAATGAATAAAAAGGAATCAAGTACCTACCGGTTCACATCTAACGTGATGAACATGGATTGAATCGTACTTCAGATTGAAGATCCAGATAAAAATCTATGAAAAGAGGGTTTAGTGCTTAAAGATGGAGAATGTATCATCTTTTATCTGCTAGAATCTGAAAAAGATGAATGTGTATCAAAATATTATATCCTTAATGGAAAAGATTAATTTTACACAAAATTTAAGGGTCTCATTGTTTGGATACACTATTGGATAAACCATGCACCGAACATGCACCTCCCACTACTTAAGGAGGGAACCTACATGTCTTAGTGGCATTGTTAGAACTGTGAACCAACAATGGGAATCACTTCTTCTAAAAGCTACAAAAATTCCGTACAGTTTTGCAGCCCCTAGCATAAGGTTAGGGGAAATCATAAACCATTCGTTCTCGTTTTTTTATCCATGCTTAGTGAGGAGAGACCGTATGGGATGGGTTTTATTATTTCTACTAACTATGAAGCCCATTGTTTTTCCACTTTTTTGGGATCTAAGCTCCGAGAAAGCAGCGAACACCCATGGAAAACTTTATAACCTCAAAGGGTATATAATAAATAATTACAAGAAATTGAAAAAGATCAATAATTGATATAAAAACTGGGTACTTACAGAAATATAGTCTAGTTTTGATACTTTGGTTTCCACCTAATAAGATATTATGGCATAACATATGAGCTTTTAGAAGTTGAATCAGACCCAACAAAATATGGTTAGAGGAATGGATATAATTTTACCATCAAGTTGGAATGAGATAAAAAATTTATAAACAATGATGGTAGAGTGTTTCTTATCTCTTGGATTAATCATTCTCTATATAATTATGAGTTTTTTTCTTTTATTTTAATTACATTCTTTCTATTAAGTTATTTTGGGTATTAAATTTTAAAAATTGAGACCTCATTTATTTTATCACATTAATTGTTAAATTAGAAACTCTAAAAATAATAATAAGGTACAACAATAATGAAAATAATGAAAAGTTAAGATACCCTCCCAAATAGACAATCTTGGGGTCAACATTATGTTTCACCCTTTAAGAACAAATTTTAATTAGAAATGGGCCTTGAAAATAAATCATCACCGAACCACCTTAGCAAACACCCATCAAAGAGGACCAATACACACTGTCAATATGCAATCATCCCAAAGGATAACCTTAGTAAAAATAACCATCCAAGGAAAATACTACAACACTTATTGAGATAAGAAGGAAAAGTCCAACAAAACATTCCAAATCACTACAATGGATACTTATGAAAGAAGCATCCATCCATAAAAATTATAGACACATGAAAGAGAAAAAAATAAAAGCATCAACCACTCAATCTCTCAACTCATACTATTACTAATATTTATTTATTTTAGTGAAACACATTTACATGGAAATAATTAATACAACTCAAACATTAAACAAGTATGTTATTAATGTTTCATAACATTTTACACATTTAAAAGAAAATCCTCAACGAGCCAGGATATTTTATGAAATCCTTTTAAAAGATTCTGATAACATGAATACTATTTTATCGATTTAAAATTATATTTTAGGTTAAAATTTTAAACTAATTATAAAAAAGTCAAATCGTAGGTTCAAAAATAAAAATCAAAATAAAAAAACATTAAATTTAAAATAGAAAATCACTTTGTGGTAACTTGTGAATGAAAGATATGGTCATCCCCTTAAGCCAGACCTCAATTCCCAAGACTTCAACTAACCATATATTGATTATAAAAAAGAATCCTTAACTTCGGGACATTCATACTATTAATGTCCCACTATATTAAAAAATATATATATTAAGTCACCAAACATGAGAAACCTCAAAATACTCAATCCTAGTGACTGATGCATCACTCAAACTCTATAAGATCACCTTTCAAACCACTTTTTTGAATCATTAGACCCATTCCTCATAACATTAATCTAATTTTTTTCTTAACTATAAGGAACCAACCTTAAAACATTACATAATCTTGAATTAAATGAATAATTCACATTGAGGATCTTTTCAGGTTTAGAGTTTTAGAGAATTAATACATAACTATTACATCTCACAAGATTACAAAGTACACACTTCTACTCTATTTCCATTTTTTTCATAAAATAAAAACTCTTAAAAATAAACATGTCTAGTTCCATGTTTTAGATAGCATGTCTTTCCTTGATCCCATCCTTGACCCTATTCAACTTTATGTCCTGTGGAAAACATTTCAAAAACATGGGATGAGCATAAAAAGTCAGTAAGGGATATATAAATACGGAATGAAAACATTAGTACCGGTATACATAAGAATCGATGAAACAATACATTACTCATAAAACATAAGTACATTAACATACCTCATGAAATATTAAGTTTTATGAATAACTCATAGAAATCATAATATGTAAAGGTAACTTGAGGCATTCATAACATTTTTACATTGGGAGTAACCCTCATGGTTACATTTGGAATACCCACCACAATATATTCGATAAATATCTTTGGAGAAACTTTAGTGTTTAACTCCTTCACATTACCCAATGCATTGGGGAGCTATCTCGGGCTCAGCTGCCCTTAGTTTATCACGGAACCACCCGTCTTCATAAACAATTCCCAAGAACCATAACATAATCGTATCACCTAAAACATGCATAAAGGAAACATAACATTTCCACATTTCAATCACAAGATATCAATACAACATATTGATATTATTAAAACGTTATCAAAACCATTTTCAATTCCGAAATACATAAAAGAGTATGTGTTATTTATTTTCCTTTTATAAACATTACAGTTTGTTAAGGAATCCAAAGATCAAATAATACTCGCGGCGGTGGAAAGGTCATTGTCACCGAGTAAAAAAAACATACTTTTTGTCGTTTAGTAAAACGCTTCGTAGAAAATATATTCCTTTTGAATAAAAGTAAAAGTAAAAGGGGTTTATACACCATATAAAAGAAAGTTGTGAATAAAAACATATTCCTCAACTAAAAGAGATTGAGACGAAGTCCCTTATAAAGTCAGTATCCTTAGATTAAGGATAAATCAATTACACGATTATGTGTGGAAAATATAAATACATGTAACATAAGAGGATATTATGAGTAAAACAATCGGAGGTCATCCACACATATTAATAGTATGACATAATCAAGAAGTAGAGGTTTGACCCAAAGAATTGAAATTGGGTTAACAAGTTCCCTTACAAAAATTCGACAGCCTAACGACATTACTTTAAAATTCAGAAAATGTGTTGATGAGAGAGAAAATGGTACCTCGTCACTTGGAAATAATATTTATAGAAATAAGGATATAGAAGAACATATCCCAACATAAAAATATGTAAATTAAAAGACATAACCAAAAGAATTTTTTTAAAAAACAAGAGGGTGAAAGAGTCCCTTACTGATTTGGGTAACTTTCGAAACATACACCCTATGAAAGAAGGACCAAGAAATGCTGATTTAAATACCCATAAATGAGAATATATTACACAAAGAGTAGAATCATGGTCAGTACATACACCATTCAATGGCGATAGTGACAAATATAGCATGAATCTGACGAGGAAAAAAGTGATATAAAACCCCCATACCTCATTGTAATCAATCGAGTCATATGACCAAAAGATAATAAAAAAAATATGAATCACAGAATACCATGAATATAAATAGAATCATGATAATATATATCAAATGGAAGAACACAATACACCACATGAAATAAATAAGTGGTGAACAATGGAAATCTCACAGAATTAAAAGTGAGATAAGATATCCCCTTACGAAAATTCGGCAGCCTAACGACGCCACATAAAACTTCCAAAAATGGATGGAAGATATCAATTAGGGTATTTAATAATATGAAAATAAAATTTACAGTAATATGAATATATAATAACATCCCCCAACATAAGAAAGAGGAGCTTACAAGAAGTGACATAAAAGAGAGTACTTAAAAAGAAAGAGAGAGGTTTGATCCCTTACCTCAAGTCCGACTTGTCTTGTTCGTTTCTTTATATTACTGAATAATAAACATTTTTCAATTTATAATTTCTAAATGAAATACTTTAAATTTTATTAATCAGTTCATATCACATATTATCATTTTATAATAATTAGTAAATTATGTGATTTCATATCATGCGTTTTGTCGATGTTCGGTACATGAGTAAAAAATGAACATGTTTGAAAAGAATGGTCCATGTAGTTATAAGTACATCATCTCCAGAATAGTATTAATGATTTAAATATCATATATATCCAGTATATTTTCATTTTATACTATTCAATAAAATTTGGAGATACAAAATGAAATGCACCATTTATGGAGACGGTAGGTCGTACGTACGCATGAACACTACTTTCATTTCTTTGTCATATTTATGGAATTAAAACTAAATGAGAGATATAAATATTATAATTCCAGAATGATATTAATCATTTATTTGTAATATATATATATATCATATTTATCCATTATATATATGAACTTATAATATTACATAACATTTGGAGATAATAAATGAAATGCACCGTTCATGGAGACATTAATCCGTACGTACGCATGAACGCTACTATCATTTCTATTTCATAATTTAATTGAATGAAAACATAATGATACATAGTTATATTATAATTAAAGTATAATAACATATATAACATCATTAACGCCATCCTTAATACATCCCACATACAGAATTAACGATTCAAATCACTTTGAGGGGGCGATAGTCCGCACTTCCTAAAATGAAATTATCGCGTTTACCCATTATGGAAACCATAAAGGTATGACATAAATGAAAAATAAAGAAACATAAGGAAAACATAAACATAATATATATCTTATATAAATATAGTGACAACTTAATGGCCACCATTAGAGGTGTTAAATAAATATTTAACAATCATCATTTCATGATGCAGTAATTCGCCACCCACAGAAACAGTATGTTCTTTAACCTTTAGATGGAGGTGTGTGAAGTTGTAGCTCGAATACATCTCATGAAAACATTATAGTGTATTTTAGATACTATTTTTGTTACAAAATAATGAAATAAAAAGATTTTAGGGTGTTGGAGAAGAAAAATAAAATAAAGGAACATAAGATAAGGCATTACCTTTAAATCGGGTACCTCCCTTGGGTTTGATCAAAAAGGGTTTTTTGAAGAGCTTTCTGCCTAAGGTAAGGATTCTAGGATGAAGAGAGGGATGTGGAGAGACAAAATGATCAGCATTTGGTCGATCCAAAGGCTTGATATGTGTGGGTAAGGTGGTAGAGGTGGGGTCATTTTATAAGAGGGAGGAGGGGCACTCTTGGAAAGTCTTAAAAAGTTACTTTATTATAAAATGATTTTTGGATATTAAAGGTCCCACAATTATATATTTAGAGGATAAAGTGATAAGGGTTCGAAATCCACCCATATAATAGGTTTTTGACAAGTTTATGTCTTAGATTTTACCTTATTGTTTCATTTTATTTAAATCGTTAATTAATGAGGTAATCGCTGCATCATCATGGTGTCATAAATAAAGTTATTTATTTAATGTCGAAAAATTACAAAACAAATTACCATGGTGTAGAAAATACTTTTAGATTTAAAATGAATGGTTATAGTCAAGTAGATCATTTATTTACATAAAATTAAAATTGTTTTACTTAGGCGATACATACTTTTGTTATGTTTTCCTTTCTTTTAAAAAAATGATAAAGAGTCACTATCACACTAAAGTGATTCCATGGGGTCCAAAGGTTGTCACAAGGAATCCCATGGTCGGCCATGACACCACCAATCACATTAATACACATTTTGGGGTCATTTTGTATTTTAATGATAATATTTTATTACCCTTAACTACCTGATTACTAATTAAACACGATAATTAAAGATAATTACCACCGTTACTATTCATAATTTCAAAAAAAAAAAGAGTATTAATTACATAATTTGGACCTTATGATTCCAAATATGGAACCCATTTTATCAAATTCCATGCACAGAAATTTCAATAATTAATTTAAAATAATTCCCGTTTTCAGAACCAAAGACGTGTTTTTAAGAAGTAAAATCTATCAAAAGATTGATTTGTTTTTTACATCCAATTTAAAAGTGAAATTACATAAAATGACCAAAATTGTATTAAATTATAAAAAAATAAATAAATTACACCTTAAAACCAATTAAAATGAAAATCTAACTAGATAAATAAATTGGATGAAAAGGCTGTTTTGAATTAAAATGTAGTATTTTTCACTATTCATTAAAAATGAACATTTTTCAGAAAAATACCGAAAATTCACCCTAAGATATATTTTATATTCAAAATTAAAAATTGATATAAATTTTACCAAATTAAAAACATAGAATTTTCATTAATTCATTTAATAATCAATTCCCGCTGTCAAGACAAATAGCATGTTTTTAAGAAACAATATCTATTAAAATATTGACACTTGTTTATGTCCAATTTCAAAGTGAAATTAATTCAAATGACCACCATTGGATTAAATGTTAAAAATATATTTTAATTACACTTTAAAACCAATTAAAAATATAATCTAACAATATAAATAAATTAGATTAATAAGAGGTTTTGAATTAAAATACAACATTTTCCACTAAAAAAGATCTTTATCAGAAAAAAAAATTACAGAAAGTAAATTTTTATATATTGATTCTAAAGAATGATTTTATTTTTTCAAATATAACATATAAAATTGACAAAAAGTATATTTAAAAAAAGATTTGTCATCAAAAGATGGTTAATCGACCTTTTAAAGAATATTAGAATATTTATTCTTAAAATTGGATTGATTTGCATTTTAAGCCTCTAAAATTTATTGAATAATGTAAAAACATTTAACAAACTTATATAATCATATTTTATTTATTTTTGTTCATTACCGCTATTCCAATGGCTAGACGTTATCTACCATTTAATATAATATTATTATATTATTAGTGTGCAACGTAAGATTTCAAAGGAACTCATTGTTGTGTATTGGGTACGCCATCGAACATAGCATCCCCTTTAAGGTAATATTAATAAATTATTCACAAATATTAATAAATATGAAAATTTAATATTCGTTATTTAATTGGGATGTTATATCCTTCCCCCCTTTTTGGTAATTGCGTCCTCGCAATTTTTAAAAAAACTGGGCTCAGAAACTTCATTGAAAGTCCCACATCGGAACAAGAGTAAGTAAAACTATCACTTTAAAACAATGAAATAGAAGTACAAAGGTCCCTCGAGTTAACCCATACTAGGATTCCATATAGGAAAACATGGATATGGAAAAGAAAACAAAGGGTCGTATTCTGATAGAGAGTGATAGAAAACATGTTTAGGAGAAAGTTAACCACCAGCAAATCAAATACTTGTGATGGGTTAAACGGTATTTGATTCCTCGATAGGAAAAGTTAACATACAATAGTTTTGTTTTAAGTTACTTTTCATTGAGGAACTTATTTATGAGATTAACTAAAACATATGGAAACATACTCACTTGTCATGTAGACTTCCATCTTTTTCTAGATTTCTAACATAAACTCATATTTTCTCCAAACGTTGAGTATTCAAGATGACTTGTTCACATTAAGAGCGCATTAATCAACTTCTTGAGAATAACCTAACCCTAAAATGATGAACTATATACTTCCCATTTCTTTAGACCTTAACCAAAACCAAAGCCAAAACAGTTTGTACAAGATCAGATAATCCCCAAAAAGGAAAATATTTCACCAAAAGAAAAACTAATCTTAATCTCCAAAATTTGTCCAAAAAAACCCAAAGTTCATCAAAGACCATTCAATAAATAGCTATCCATAAAATTATTCAACGTAATACAAACTATGATTTAAACCAAAATCTCCAAAGTATTTAATCACACAGTCTTCCAAGATAAATCTTAACATTTTTCTACAAATAACATCAGTTACTCTTAAAGTATCATATTGAAAAGTAATTAACCTAATCACATATCCTCCCTGATTGGTTAATAATTTCCATAGATAACCCAAAATCAAATTATTATTTATTCATAAAATCATCTAACTAAAAATAATTAGTTATACTATCTAGGGACTTCACGTAGTCCAGTGGTTAGTAATAAATCCCTGTCGCAATTTGGTTGTGGGTTCGATTCCCGCAGCTTTGTCCGACGCGATGGGTTGTCACACGGTGTACGTGTTGTCATTTTTTAAAAACTACATAATTATTATAACATTCCCCAAAAGAGATAAAATTATCAAAAATAACCATAACATAATTTAACCTCAATTTTATCTCATGCCTTTCATTTTCCATCATAACATATAGTAACCTATAATTACCTCAAAATTAAGGATCATATAAACCCTAATGATTTCTTTTTATAATTATTACCTGAACATCCACATCAAGTTGGTTCTCTCATACATGATGCATTATAGAACTCCATAAGTTTCAAGTGGTTGATCATGACTCCTGATAGTTAGTTGAGAATAATCACAAGAGTTCTCATTACAGCTCCCATATCATTCAATTGTTCTTTCAGAAAACCGTTACAATTTTCTTCACATCCACTGTTACTTTGGTGCCTACTAGATCTAGCCATTTACTAAAACCAAAAATGTCAGTGTGAGTATATCATTAAAATCATCATATAATATACAAAGATATAATTATTCATATTATCTTAAACTTATTCACTTTTAAAAAAAATCTATGACTCTTTCTGAAATCCTAACCATTATGGTAATGTCACTTATGCTTAATGAATACCCTAACCTCTAAAGTTATATAAACTGACCATTGATACCAACTATAAGGACCCATCCTTAAAAAATTACATAATCATGAATTAAATGAATAATTGATATTAAGTACCTTTTCTGTTTTAGAGTTTTTGAGAATTAAGACATAACTATTACATCTAACAAGATTACTAAGTAGACACTTCTACCCAGTTTCCATTTTTTTCATAAAATAAAAACTCTTTAAAAGAATAATTTCTAGTTCAATGTTTTAAATAACATGTATTTCCTTAATCCCATCCTTAACCCAATTCCCCTTTATGTCCAGTGGAAAACATTTCAAAAACATGGGATGAGCATAAAAATCTCAGTAAGGGATATAAAAATACGGAAAGAAAACATTAGTCCAGGTATACATAAGAATCAATGAAATCATAATTTAATCATAAAACATAATCACTTTAAAATACCTCATAAAATAATAAGTTCTATGAATAACTCATAGAAATAATAAGATGTAAAGGTAACTTTAGGCATTCATAACATTTTTACATATGGAGTAACCCTCATGGTTATGTTTGGATTACCCACCACAGTATATTCCCTAAATCTATTCGGAGAAACCTAAGAGTTTAACTCCTTCGTGTTACCCAATGCATTGGAGAGGTATCTCGGGCTCACCCTCCCATAGTTTATCATGGAACCACCCGTATTCATAAACAATTCCCAAGAACCATAACATAATCGTATCACATAAAACATGCATAAAGGAAACATAACATTTCCACATTTCAATCACAAGATATCTATACAACACATTGATATATTTAAAACGTTATCAAAACCATTCTCAATACCAAAACACATAAAAGTGTATATGGTATTTATTTTTCTTTTAAAAACATTATGGTCTATTAAGGAAGCCAAAGATCAAATAATACTCGCAGCGGCAGAAAGGACATTGTCATCGCGTAATAAAAACATACTTTTTGTCATTTAGTAAAACTCTTCATAGAGAAAAGATTCCTTTTGAATAAAAGTAAAATTCAAAGGGGTTTATAAAGCTTATAAAATAAAGTTGTGTATAAAACAAAATATGCCTCAATGAAAAGAGATTGAGATGAATTCTCTTACAAATTCGGAATCCTTAGATTAAGTATAAATCAATTACATGATTATGTGCAGAAAATATAAATACACATAACATAAGAGGATAATAAGTGCAAAACAATCGGAGTTCATCCACACATATTCATATTACTAAATAATCAAGAAGTAGAGGTTTAACCCAAATAATTGAAATTGGGTTAAGAAGTTCCCTTACAGAAATTCGACAGCCTAACGACATCACTTTAAAATTCAGAAAATGAGTTGATGAGAGGGAAATTGGTATCTCATCACATGGACATAATATTTATAGAAATATGGATATATAAGAACATATCCCAACATAACAAGATGTAAATAAAAATACATAACAAAAAGAATTCTTTTAAAAAAAGGAGGGTGAAAGAATCCCTTATTGATTTGGGTAACATTCAAAACGTACACCCTATGAAAGATGGAACAAACAATGCTGAGGTAAATACCCATAAATGAGAGTATATTACACAAATATTAGAATCATGGTTAGTAAATACACCATTAAATGGAGATAGTGACAAATATAGCATGAATCTCACCGGAATAAAAAGTGAGATAAAACCCCATACCTCATTGTAATCAATCGAGTCGTATGACCAAAAGATAATAAACACAATATAAATCACATAATACCATGAATTTAAATAGAATCATGATAATATATATCAAATGGAATAACACAATACACCACATGAAATAAATAAGTGGCGAACAATGGAAATCTCACGAAATTAAAAGTGAGATAAGATATCCCCATATGAAAATTTGACAACCTAATGACGCCACTTAAAACTTCCAAAAATGGATTGAATATACCAATTAGGGTCTCTCATCATATTAACATAAAAATTAAAGTAATATTAATATATAATGACATAACCCAACATAATAAAGAGGATATTAAAATAAGTGACATAAAAGAGAGTACTTAAAAAAGAAAGAGAGAGGTTGGATCCCTTACCTCAAGTCCGACTTGTCTAGTTCGTTTCTTTATATTCCTGAATAATAAAAATTGGTAAATTTATAATTTCTTAAGGACATAATTTAAAGTTTATTATTCAATTCATATCACATATTATCAAGTTATAATAATTAGTTAATTATTTGAGTTCATATCATGCGTTTTGTCGATGTTCGGTACATGAGTCGAAAATGAACTTGTTTGAAAAGAATTGTCCATGTAGATATAAGTACATCATCTCCAGAATAGTATTAATGATATAAATATCATATATATCTAGTATATGTTCATTTTATACTATTCCATAACATTTGGAGATAAAAAATGAAATTCACCGTTCATGGAGACAGCAGACCATACGTACGCATGAACACTACTTTCATTTCTTTGTCATATTAATGGAATTAATAATAAATTAGAGATATATATATTATAATTAAAGAATAATATTCATAATTTGTATGTAATATATATCTTATTTATCCATTATATATATGTACTTATAATAGTACATAACATTAGGAGATGAGAAATGAAATGCACCGTTCATGGAGACGGTAATCTGTACGTACGCATGAATACTACTTTCATTTCTATTTCATACTTTAATGGAATGAAAACATAATGATACATAGGTATATTATAATTACAGTATAATATCATATACAAAATCATTAACTCCATCCTTTATACATCCCACATACGGAATTAACAATTCAAATCACTTTGAGGGGGCGGTAGTCCGCACTTCCTAAAATGAAATTATCGCGTTTACCCATTATGGAAACCATAAAGGTATGAAATAAATGAAAACTACAGAATCATAAGGAAAACATAAAAATAATATATATCATATATAAATACAGTGATATCTTAATGGACTCCATGAGAGGTGTTAAAATAATATTGAACAATCATCGTTTCGTGAGCAGTAATTTGGCACCCATAGAAACAATATGTTATTTAACCATTACATGGAGGTGTGTGTAGGTGTAGATAGAATACATCTCATAAAAAATAATATTATATTGGAGATACTGGTTTTGTTACAAAGGAAAGAAATAAAAAGAGTTTAGGGGGTTGGAGAAGCAAAATAAAACAAAAGAACATAAGAGAAGACATTACCATTAAATCGGGTAACTCCCTTTGGTTTGAACCAAAAGGGGTTTTTTAAGATTTTTCGGCGTAAGGTAAGGATTATATAATAAAGAGATGGATTTGGAGAGATAAAATTAGCAGAGTTTGGTCGAGTCAAAGGCTTCAGAGTTGTGGGTAAGGGGGTAGAGTTGGGGGCCTTTTATAAGGGGGAGGAGGGGTACTCTTGGAATCTCTTAAAAAGTTACTTTATTATAAAATGATTTTTGGATATTAAAGTTACCACAATTATATATTTAGAGGATAAGGTAATACGGGTTCTAAATACATCCATCCAATAGTTTTTTGACAAGTGTAAGTCTAATATTTTACCTTATCTTTTCATTTTATTTAAATCGTTAATTAATGAGGTAATCCCTGCATTATCATAGTGTCATATATAAATTTATTTATTTAATGTCTAAAAATTATAAAAAAATTACCATGATGTATGAAATCATTTTAGATTTCCAATGATTTTTTATAGTCAAAGAGATCATTTATGTATAAAAAATTAAAATTGTTTTACTTAGGTGATACATACTTTGGTTACATTTTCCTTTCTTCAAAAAAATTTATAAAGGGTCACTATCACACTAAAGTGATTCCATTGGGTCCCAACGTTTGATCAAGGCATCCCATGGTCAGCCATGACACCAAAAATAGCATTAGAACACATGTTGGGGTCATTTTATATTTTTATGATATTATTTTATTACCCTTAACTACCTGGTTACTAATTAAACACGATAATTAAAGATAATTACCGTCATTACTATTCATAATGTCCAAAAACCAAAGAGTATTAATTACATAATTTGATCCTTCTGATTCCAAATATGGAATCAATTTTATCAAATTCAAAACACAAAAATTTCAGTAATTAATATAAAATAATTCCCGTTGTCAGAACCAAAGACGTGTTTTTAAGAAGTAAAATCTATCAAAATATTGATTTGTTTTTTACATCCAATTTAAAAGTAAAATTACATCCAATGACAAAAATTATATTAAATGATAAAAAAATAATTAAATTAAACATTAAAATAAATTAAAATGACAATTTAAATATATAAATAAATTGCATGAAAGGCAGTTTTGAATTAAAATGCAGTATTTTTCACTATTCATTAAAAATGAACATTTGTCAGAAAAATACCAAAAATTCACCCTAAGATATATTTGATATTCCAAATTAAAAATTGATATCAATTTTACCAAATTAAAAACATATAAGTTTCATTAATTAATTTGATAATCAATTCTCACTGTCAAAACAAATAGCGTATTTTTAAGAAACAATATCTATTAAAAGATTGACACTTGTTTATGTCCAATTTCAAAGTGAAATTAATTAAAATAACCACCATTGTATTTAATGGTAAAAATATATTTTAATTACACTTTAAAACCAATTTAAAAAATAATCTAACAATATAAATAAAGTATATTAAAAAGAGGTTTTGAATTAAAATACAACATTTTCCACTGAAAATGATCTTTATCGGAAAATAACAAAAATTTACACCATGTAAATTTTGATGTCTTGATTCTAAATAAGGATTTTATTTTGTCAAATAGAAAATATATAAGTGAAAAAAAGTAAATTTAATAAATGGTTCGTCATCAAAAGGCGGTTAATCGATCTTTAAAAAAATATGAGAATATTTATTCTTAAAATTGGATTAATTTGAATTTTAAGCCTCTAACATTTATTGAATAATGAAAAAACATTTAACAAAAATATATAATCATATTTTAGTTAGTTATTATCATTCCCTCTATTCCAATAGCAAGACGTTATCTACCATTTAAAATAATAATATTATATTATTAGTATGCAACGTAAGATTTCAAAGAAACTTGTTGTTGCGTATTAGGTATGCCATCGAACATAGAATCCTCTTTAAAGTAATATTAATATTTTATTCACAAATATTAATAAATATAAAAATGTAATATTCTTTATTTACCTGGGATGTTACATTAACTCAAAAATACCACATCTAGAACCTTTTATTTTTTAACTAATCTTTTTCCACAACCTCCGCATGATCCCCCACCTATATCCAAGACATCAACTATAGTAACAAATGTTCATTCAATCTTCATCCTCAAAGAAGACTCAAAATATCATTCCCACTCTTCATTTTTAGTTATAAAATGAGGAAAATTACTAATCAATCCATTGAAATTATTTACATATATATGCATGATATATTCCCCCTACCTAATTTTCTTATGGTATTTCATATATTTATCCACTTTCATATGGGGGGATAAACTTATACATGAATATTTCTAGAAATTCCACCCAATACAACTAATTTAACTGACCATACTTCATACTCAACCATTCTCGATCTACCTATATAAAAAAAACTATTTCTAATAAAACTCAAAAATGATATCTGGTCATAAAAAAATCAAAGGAAACTACAATGTGTTTTATCTATCCTATATTCTCCAGACACTATGCTACACTATGAAATTTCAGCACTACTTATCACTAAAACTTCAACAATATTGTATCGCCTAATTTACGTTTATTCTTCTAATAACCAATATACCAAATACTCTTTAACTAAATGAATTGAATTCAATATCAAAATAAATGAAGGTCAACATAAAATAAATAAATTTGCATAAAACATTATAGAAAATTCAAAAAATATTATAGATGAATATGTCCACTTTTTAGACATACCACTATTATTCACAACTAACCCAACCCAAAAACACTTGTCCCCACTTCATAGTCCCTCATCACCCCCAAATTACAAATACAAAAACCATATACCATGAGAAAACATTAAAAAAAATATAATTCTTCCCATTTACTATTCCCACCACATGATAATCACATTATAACTTTACCTTGTAAAATTAGTAATAATCATTCCAAAACAAAAATAAACCACTTCAAACAACATTATCATAGCCTCATAGACCAGTTACACATCAATTACATTAAATTAAAACTTTTAATTCCATTTTCTATTAAAATAAAACTTTTTTACAAAAGCCCCTTTTATGAACCCAATTTTGAAATCCAAAAAAACTTCTATGTTAATAAATCTTGGGAATATAAAGAACATGTTACCAACAAAGTATGTGAATGCATAAAATAAATGAAGGCAATGACTAAAAAATAAAAACCTATTATTATGAAAACAATTACAGTCATAATTACATGTAAAAATATAGAAGATACTTATTTGAGTGGCATAATAAATTATACTCATATTTCCTTAAATCATACCTTCAATGTTAATACCATAACTTGAATCTTTCCAAAAAAATTGTTATCATTGTTCACTCAATATTTTTAATTATCAAAGGGAAATCCTATTTTCTTCACTTATGTGCCTCTTGGATAACATGATTATTCCCAAACAACTCAACATATTTCATTACAAACAAAAATACATAAAAAATACATATCAAATTCAAATAATTTAAAATATGTACTAAATAATATGAACATATCTTCCTTAATCATGGAATCATTGATAACTTGAATAACATGGTATTCAAAAATTATATTTATCAGGTTATGTAATTAAATATTATTTTATATAATTTCACTCAACAACCCCTAAAAATAATGAAATATTAAACATGTTTCCCATAATAAATAATTCATTTCTTATAAAACACTCCTCAGCTGAAATATGCATTATTAATAAGTCCCATGTCTAGCATGTTATTACTAATCATGTAATCATTACAGGTTATAAACGATGAATAAAAATTACTCAAAACTCTATAATTCTTATTATGTACTAAATTTAAATCCACATTATGCATTAGAGTTAACTTGTATCATTCTTCCTAAATCATGGGTTCATTTTAACACAAGGTAGAACTATTTTTAGTAAGAAAATACTATAAAAATAGCACTTTAACCTTAGATTTTTTTTCATTTAATGTCAATTAATGAGAGATGTTGATATGAAAAATGTTTATAGTATTGTGTTAACATTAGTTATAAATATTTAATTAGAAAACCATTTTAAATGTTAGTTATTATTGATTCTAAAAATTGAAAGTCTAATTCAAAGAAGTTATTACGAATATTTTTACATAAATTATTAGAATGATCTCTTTTTAAAGAATAATATAATATTGATTATTATACTAATTAAAATTATAAGTCATTTTTTCTGTTTTATTACAAAATATCCAATGTGAAACAATAATGGTTTTTTGGTCACCTGAAATTAATCAATAAATCCCTTCAGGAAATAAAATTATAAATGTATAATCTCAAAATGACACGATATATTTATAAAATGTAGTAGATTATATTTCTAGGTAGATCCATAGAGAATGGTTTAAAAATGAATTAAAAAATTTAAGATAACATGAATAACAATTGATCTTGTTTTGTTTGGTTTGAGATTAATGACATGATACGTTTGAATTAATATAAGTCTAAATTCATGTACTTAGTTAATGAAATGTGATGCGATTATAAATTAGATGTTATTGGAATCAAAATTTAGTGAGTCTACTCTCATAATACCCACCCACTATTTTATATACTCCCCTTTCCCCTATCAGTTACTCGGTTTAGTTTATAAATAGGGTTTCAAAACATTTTTTTAAACATTAGATGCCCCTAACTCATGAACTTGTTGTGACATGAGAAGGGGGTAACTAGTTGATTTTTTTGAAAATCATACCCTCCCCTCTTAATATGTTACTGGATTGAGAGAGGTGGGTATGATCGAAATGAAATGAATAAATACAAAACCTAATATATATATATGTGTGTTAATCATAAACACTAATGTATACTATGTACACTTTATAATATTTAGATTTATTGGTACAGAAGCTTTAACCCCTTATTAGAGTCATGATGGGATTATAAATGATGGAACTATGAAGAATCCACCATCTAGATATAGTATCACATACCAGCACTAGGATATAGACTCCCTTATTTTTCATTTGGGGTCCCTTTGCAGAACAACTTCTAGGATCTATTTATAGGAAGAGCCTTCCTGAGAATTACTCCGCATTAGTTTTTAAATTTTCTTTTCTCTAATTTATTTTTTACCTATCAACATGGGATCCTCTATTTCAAATGAGGGTTTGGACATGTCTTCTCTTCAGTATAAGTCATAAAAAGATATCATTTTTTAATCTATTGATTTCCCTCAATCTATTCCCATGTACTAGGGAGTTATTCAACTTTCTTTAGTATGAGTTATTTCCTTATGTGTTTCTTCTTTAAGTTCCCACTGAGACATGGTATTTGGAACATGAATATCCTATGGATGTTAGGTGATTGGAGGACTTGAACATTACAAGACCCTTGGGAAGGATTTACTCTTATGAAATAAAGCACTGCCCTTATACAATGTATAGGTTACCCTTATGTAGATTAACTAAAAGTGGGGATACAATTATATGAATTTTGGAAGACCCCTAGGAGGCTTATAGGTTAACCTTATTGTATCATGCAATATTTCCATTGAATAGTTTTATAAATTTTCTTTCAGAAATATAAATAAAAATTCTAAATTAATTTTTTTATTTCACCAAACAAAATATTTTTCACCTAATTTTTTCATTTATATAATATTTAAAAAATATGGAAAGTTATTTATTTAAGGGGTTTTATAAAAAAGGGTGGCTTCAATGCCAATCAATAACCCACAAAGTCTGGCATGACCATGGGGCTTGGACCAATTAACAAATGGAGACAAGAGAACAACACCGTCCAAAAGACTATATGTTGTCTTACTTTTATCTCCTGTCCTTTATATATATATAAATTTATTTTATTATATATGAGATCATTTTAAAATATATAGTTTTATTTTATAACTACATTCCTTTTAATAATAATTATTTTTTTGACATACTCTTTGTAATTAAGTCATTCTAATTTAATGGTTTTTAATGTATGATACTAGTTATAATTATCTTAAAATTCCAACATATAACCATTGGAGGTACGGTCATATGGTATTTTATAGGAAATGTAATAAAATGAATTTTTAAATATAAATAATAGTTCATTTTATATTTCTGATTTATATTATTGTTTATTTAATTTATTAATGTTTTTATTTTTTTCTTATTATGTGTATAGGCTTTAATACTTAATTTTTTATCTGAATGATTAATTAATTCCCTTCATAACAAAAAATGAACAAAAATTTATTTCATTAATTAAGAAAAATAAATTTACTAAACAATCATATACAATAATATACCATTTTACAACTAGACACACAAAAAACTGTTATAGTTTATAAGAACATTTCACACCAAGTGTTGATATAGAATACTAAAAATAGGAATATTAAAGGGATATAAATATCATATTATAAATAATTTCGTTAACATGATATTCTTATACATGATTTTTCCCATAAATATTGTACTTTCCCAAATAAAAATACAAATAAAGAGAAGCATTTGGAAAATGATAGACAATATCTAAGGATGTGTAAAAATGTTTATAAGTGAAGAAGTAAGAATGGTAGTTTATTAATAGGAAAATATAGAATTTTAAGTTATGAATATTGGATGATATGTTCTTTGGTAATTATTACCATTAGTCAATAAGATAGCTGGACATTATTATAATTGGTTATGATGCCAAAATTAATTAACCTACATGATTATTTTATGATATAATAAAAATTGTATATGTTTTTGATATTATAAATATATTATATTAATAATAGGTATTATGATAAATTTTTATGTTTTAAATAAAATTTATTTTCCAAAAATAATATTGGAAAACACTTTTTAAATGAAAATGAAGTTATAAGTATTTTTTATAACTGTCAGAATGTTTATTATGATATGAAAATTATTTATTTTTAATAAAAAAGTTGTTTTACTTAATAGTAAAAATTAATATATATATATAGTTTTAATCTGATAAAATAAATATAATTTTTAGACTCATAACATCAAAATTATCATAGGATGAATTTTCAAGAATTTTTTATAAATGATTATTGTGTGAGATAAAAAGAGGAAATACCATTTTTGTGTAGATTGTAACTTTTATAATGTAATAATTATATGTTATTGACATAAAATTTTTTAATACATATTCATGTAAACACTTTTATTTGTAGAATAACATAATTCATAATGAGATACTTTTATAAACACATGATTAGAATTTTTAAATCATGATTTTATCATTTCTAAAAAAAAGATTTAATGGGTTGTATGTGTATCATATTAGAATTAAATTTTTATCACAATTATAAATTGAATACATTAAAATAGATTTAATATTGGTAATTAGTTGTTATAAATCTTTTAATAAGTGTACTATATTTTTTTTAGACACAAAAAATTTATCATGGTTATAAATAGTTACCCTAGTATAGGAAAAATACTGTAAAAGGTCAAAATTAGAAGGTAAGGACATACGAAAACAAAAAAAAACATTTAATGGGTTGTTAATGTAACACCCGATACTTTTATGTTATATAAATCATCAAAGGAATGTTTTTCTACACACAACACTTTCATGGCTTGCTTTACACGAAATCACAACCTTCATCGATAGCTTGCCTCGTACGCAATACCGAGTTTTACTAAACAATGATATGCTAATAAAATATTATTAAAACTAGCCGTTATGAATAGTAATAACCAATTTTTGAAATTTTATAAATTTTATTTTTCAAAATGGACTTCATTTTTGGATTCAGAATATCGAAATTATCCTAGGGTAAAATTTTGGTATTTTTCTGAAAACTTTCAATTTTTGATGAATAGTGAAACCACTAAGTGGTAGTTAAAAAACTGAATTTTTCATAAAAATTAATTTTACCACTTTTGTGAGTGGAATTTTTAAATTCCGAGAGACACGCTTGATGTCAGTAAGTAAAATGTGGTTCAATGAGATTAAAATAATTTTTTGGTGAATAGTAACATTTTACTTTTTTTACCATGGTTAAAAGTAAATAGGGTAATTAAGGGTAAAAATGATATTATTATTACCCTAACACATGTACTAATTCTATTGGACAAGTGTAATTCGACAAAAAACAACCTTAGGAATAAAATATGACCATTTAGGCCCACTTGGATTAGATTAGGAGATTTATTATTAATTTATTTAAAGAAGGGTTAAAATAGTTAAAATCAATGTTTAATAACTAAATCATTTTTAATATGGGGTTATACATAAGATAAATTCTTCTATAAATATTAATTAGAAATCTAAAAATATTTCCTACATAATGGTATTTTATTTGTAATTTTTAGACATTAAATAATTTAATTTATTTATGACACAACGATGATGCAGTAATTATCTTAGTAGTGAAATATTGAAATAATTGATGTTATAAATACCCAAATAAATATAATTTGAGACTTTTTATGAATTAAAATAATTTTATGGATTAATAGGACATGTTAGTATTGATTTAATTAACTTTTTTTGAACTAATCATTCTGTTATGATTTTCGAAAAAATTAATTACTAAATAGTGTCAAAATTGACATAAAATAGTTTTTAAAACAAATATTATATTAGTAATTGTTATTTTATTAATAAAAATCTACTGTTCGGCCATATGACTTAGATAAGGTTATATATATTAATAATAAACAACTTGGGGTTCGTTTTTCTGCTTATATTAGGTTTATTAACCTTATAATATAAGAACACAAGAAGACACGGTAAAAGTAAAATTATTTAACTTAATGTTAAATCTAAATGATAAGGTTAAAATAGGAACCTAAACTTGTCTAAATTATATTGGATGAGATTATTTCGACCCATCCCCACCTTAGCTTAGAAATAAATCAATTTGGAGCTATTTAAAACTGAACTTGACTCTATAATAAAATAATATTTTTAGTTATTCCAAAGGTGCCCCTCTCCTCCCTTATAAAAGGGAACCTCCTCCCTCTCTTCCTCACACCACTTTGAGCCTTCAAGCTCGGCCCACCCATGAAAATTTCTCCTCTACACTTCCCTAGAGACATCCTATAGGTCCTGGTATTCTTCAAAGACCAATTTTAGTTCCCTAAAAGAAGGTCTCAAAGAAGCACTTCAAAGAAGAGGTAATGTCCGTTACCGATTCTTTCATTTTTATTTCTTCTTCCACTTCTTCTTATTTAGTTGTTTCATTATGAAGTAATAACATCAGTATCACTCATATAATGATATGTTATTATAATTATGAAGCAACCCTATTTCACCATCTATCCATCCTACGGAAAAATAAATCACTGCGCATGCATACGTACGGAATACCGTCTCCACACCGTGGTGTAATCTATTTTCCACCACCACATTACATGGATGGGTATAATGGTGTAAATAATGACTATATATGACTATTATAAAGTGATAATGATTCTGAAATAGTATAAATACACTCCAATACAATTCCATGATCATAGGAACGATATCATCACTCGTGCGTATGTACGAAATACCGTCTCCACGATGTGATGCGACTCGTTCTACATGATCTTCATTTCATAATGATTATATAAATGAATTGAATGAATTAATATGATATATATTACACTAATACCATTCTATAAATGAGGTATCTATAACCTAAAGTGAAGAATTATAATTTATTCGACAAAACACGCATAAGAACAAAAAGTAATAAACACCCGAAAAACAAGTAGCAATGAAATATTACTACTAAGAAGCTAAGAATATGACCATATATGATATCAT
The DNA here is from genome assembly GCA_963277665.1 of Viscum album. Taxonomy (NCBI): domain Eukaryota; kingdom Viridiplantae; phylum Streptophyta; class Magnoliopsida; order Santalales; family Viscaceae; genus Viscum; species Viscum album. Next base: position 423,621,353 of record OY728158.1, on the reverse strand, counting down.
AAAAATATGTATGATTCTGAAATAATTCAATAACATTATTGAAATCTTTATACAGGAGGTTCGGACACGTACAAAGTATATCGGACCAAAGGTAAGGGAAAATATCAAAATCTCATTTTTATCCGAGATTGTTTATACATTGGTATTTACTTGGGTGAATTTTATCATCCAAATCCATGTTCCTCACTATTTAACATTGATTCCTTCCACCTATAATTTTTTAAATCCAATTTTACCCTTCGGTGAGTTTTTAGTAAAAGATATGAAAGGAATATTTTGTCATTTTTCGTACGAGGTACTTTATGACTTTCCGAAAAAAGTACAAGAAGAATGTTTTTTAAACTTATACGGCATGAATGGATTTTTAAAACAATATTTCCAAGAATCATCCTTTACAAGTTTTCATGTTTATTTTTAATCAACTTCTTTTTGTTTAGAATTGTATGACATATGAAGAAAGGAAAAGTGTTTTTTTGAAGTAGAAAGGATATTTTCCTCAAGAATGGAGTTCAAGTGTTGTATCAAAATTATTTTCCATCTAAGATAATAAAGGGTTCTGTTTTTATCCCTATTATTAAATTGATTTGATTATGTTGTGATGGAATTATTTCTATGAATTCCATTATCTTATATGAATTATTTTATGATGTCATGTTATTTAAGAATCCCATTTTTATTACATGGGTTATGCAATGATGTATGATTTATGATTTTGTGGCACACATAAGAATGGTATCATTATGAGATGCGTGCGACCTATATCTCCCTCCAATGAATTGGGTAAAGATTTTATATCTCATGAGATAGACATGGATGGAACGGTAGTTTTTACCGGTTCAGTGAAACAGGACTGAAACGAGGGTGACTCGGTTCAGAAATAGACTTTGTCCACTAAGATAGTCTTGGAAATGAGTCTTGACTAATAAGATATGATTCTCTATGATTATGTGTGTATGCCACAAAGTTTCATGTTTTAAATTATGATTATTGGGATTTCATTTCACTACTATTATTTATCCCATGTTATGAAATTATGCTCCCTTTTGCTGGTTAAGATTTCCAAAATGTTATGTTCTTATGAATATGATGTGATTGATACTTATTTTTTTATCCTTACTGAGCATTTGAGCTCACCCTTTTGTATGTTTTATTTCCCCAGGTCAGGAAGAAGTTTATTAAGTACAATATTCCAAAAAGGGACTCTAGATATGATGAAATAAATGGGAGGCAATGTAGATGCTTTATGAACCAGTTGTTTATGTTTCCCAGTTTCTAAAGACAATATACCTATACGGTCCTTTCTTGGTTTTGTTATATGTTGTAATAAGTGTGCTTCAATTCTGAAGTAATAACAATGTATGTAAAGTATGGGTTGTTATAGTTGGTATCAGAGGAAAGGTATAGTCAACCATTGGAAACTACTATGTGAAAGCCTTAGTAAGAACCCTAAGGATAAGTCTAAGAATAGAACATAATCTTACTGTTTTAGAAATGGCCATGAATAACCTAGGATAAGATCTTAAGTGTGAAATTTTATTCTTGATTATGTGGTTTTCCTATTATAATTAGTGTTGCTCACACTATTCTTCTTGGTTTTAGTCAATGGCTGGAACCTGAAGGAACCGTGTTAATGAGGAATATGACGGGCAATGCAATGATTGTCCCCCTGAGCAACCAAACTTTATGGGAGCTGGAATGAAAAATCTTATAGCCATGATCACACAACATTCTCAAGCTATGAATCATGCAGGACTTCCAAACGAGCAAAGTAAAGAGCAAAACTCTGTTGAATCCTTCATGAGACAACGTCCACCTTCATTCAGTGGGTCTACTGATCCATTAGTTGCTGAACAATGGATTAGTACTACTGAAAAGATATTTTTAGTTCTTCAATGTTCTAAGCATTATAAAGTCATCTTAGCAGTGTATCATTTGGAAGTTTATGATGATAAATGGTGGAATCTTATTAAGAATACGAGGCAAAGGGCTGAAATTGAGTCCATGTAATGGGACGATTTCAAGAACTTATTTTTCAATAAGTACGTCCCTCATATTCTCCGCACAAAGATGGAGAAAGAGATTCTTGAACTGAAGAAAAAGGATGATGAATCTGTTGGTACCTATGAAGCAAATTTTACAAGTCTTGCAAGGTACGCTTCTGGTATTATTATCCAACCTGAGAGTAAGATCGATCAATTCTTTAGTGGCTTAAAACCTAGTCTTCGAAGGGCCTTATCCATAAGGGACTTCAATAGCTACGAGAAAATCATTTGATGTTCTCTCAAAGTTGAGATGGAGATTGGAGTAACCCATCAGTCATATGGGTTTGATAGGAAGAGGAAAATGGAATTCAAAGGGAAATCTAAAGAGCACACTGAAAATAAGATGAGCTTTCCCTTATGCTCAATGTGTGGAAAGAAACTTGGAGGGCGTTGTCTTAAAGGGACAAGTAAATGTTTCAAATGTGGAAAGGAAGGTCATCGGGCATTTGAATGCCGCGATGATGGGAAGAAGATGTCTAATGATGCCTACAAAATAAGGGATACACAAAATTAACCTACTACACTTCAATGCTTCAAGTGCAAGGAGATGGGACATTATGCAAATAAATTCCCTAATCCAAGGGTTGATGATGATGGTCGACATCAACAAACTCTTAAGGCTAAAGACAAAGGGAAGTCACATGCAATTTCTATCATCGATGTATAGTACGATAACAATGTGGTGAAAGGTACACTTACCATCCACTCTAAAGTAGCAAATGTTTTATTTGATTCTGGATCCACCCACCCCTTTATTTTTGAAGAATTTTCTAAGGGTATCACCGTATTACCTCAACATTTAGATGTTGAGTTAGCTGTGACAACACCTAATGGCACAACAGTCGCATCAAAAGTTTATAATTCTTCTCTGATTGAAGTTTGTGGTAAAGTGCTTCCTGAAAATCTTGTGATCCTTCCTGTAGTGGAATTTGATGTGATTCTTGGCATGGATTGGCTTTCTCTACATGGAGCTCATATCAATTGCCAAAGAAGGGAAGTCACATTTCATATTCCAGATCAATCTATGATCGTCTATCGATGCAAGGATGAACATAACCTTCCAGCGGAAATTTCTTCAATTTTATGGGTATTGATTCCACTAAATGAAGGTTATTTATCTCAAATGGTTGGTGAGAAACTCACGATTAATAATATGCCCATTTTACGGGAGTTTGACGATGTCTTTCCGGAGGAATTACCGGGTCTTCCATCGAATCGTGAAGTTGAGTTTTCAATAGAACTCGTACCGAGTGATTTACCTATTTTAAATACACCTTATAGAATGTCCCCAATTGAGTTGCAGGAATTCAAGAAGCAACTCCAAGAGAATCTTGATAAGGGGTTCATACGCCCTAGTGAGTCACCTTGGGGAGCACCTGTTCTGTTTGTTAAGAAGAAAGATGGATCAATGAGACTATACATTGATTATCGAGAACATAACAAGATTACTATCAAGAACAAATATCCTCTCCCGCGCATTGATGACCTATTTGACCAACTACGCAGAGCTCAATACTTTTCCAAGATTGATCTTTGTTCAGGGTATCATCAATTAAGGGTCAAAAGGGAGGATATACCAAAGACGGATTTCCATACAAGGTATGGACACTATGAATTTATAGTGATGCCATTTGGTCTTACTAATGCCCCTGCTATCTTCATGGATCTAATGAATAGAGTCTTTAGTGACTATCTTGATCAGTTTTTGGTAGTCTTTATAGATGATATTCTTGTCTATTCAAAGAGCAATGAAGAACATGAAGATCACATGAGAATTATATTGGAGACCCTGAGAAAGGAGAAGCTTTATGCCAAATTTACCAAGTGTGAATTTTGGATTCAAAAAGTTGCATTTTTGGGTCACATAATCTCAAAAGAGGGGATTTCTGTAGATCTAACAAAAACAGTGGTTATCGAAAGATAGTCGAGACCAAAAATAGTAAACGAGATGCGAAGTTTTCTTGGTTTGGCTGGATATTATCGACGTTTTGTGAAAGATTTTTCATGATTATCTAATCCACTCACCAAGTTGACTCAGAAAGGAGTTAAGTTTGTTTGGACGGAGGAATGTGAAGAGAATTTCAAGGAGTTGAAAAGAAGGTTATCCAGTGCACCTATCCTCACACTGCCTTGTAGTGGATAAAGGTTTGTGATCTATAGTGATGTATCCAAGAAGGGATTGGGGTGTGTTCTTATGAAAAATGATATGGTGATAGCTTATGCCTCACGACAGTTGAAAATACATGAGCAAAATTACCCAACTCATGATTTGGAGATTGCTACGGTAATCTTTGCATTAAATATTTGGAGGCATTACCTTTATGGTGAAATGTGTGATATTTATACTGGTCATAGAAGTTTAAAGTATATTTTCACACAAAAGGAGATGAATATGCACCAAAGAAGATGGTTGGGGCTGATTAAGGATTACGACTGCTCAATCCATTACCACCCTGGGAAAGCAAACAAGGTGGAAGATGCATTAAGTCGACAAGACCATGCTAGTTTATCCATTATGAGGATCACAAAAGATCCAATATTTATGGATTTACAAAGGATTGATCTTGGAATTATAATGAAAGGGGAAAAATCGTATCTTTCTCCAATGAATGTTCAACCATTTATACATGTGAAGATTAAAGAGGCACAGAAAGAAGATGTCGAGTTACAAAAGAAGGTGAGAATTGTTCCTGAATTCATCCTTGATTGTGATGGGATAATAAAGTTCAGGAATCGGGTTTGTGTTCCTCCCATCCCCAAATTAAAGAAGGAGCTACTGGATGAGGCTCATAGTTCTTCATTCTCTATTCATCCTGGAAGCACGATGATGTATAGGGACCTAAAAGAATACTTCTGGTGGGATGGCATGAAAAGAGATTTTGCTGAATATGTCTCTCGATGCTTGGTTTGTCAACAAGTTAAAGCTGAGAGACAGAAGTCTAAGGGGATGTTACAACTATTACCAATACCCGAATGGAAATGGGAAAACATCACTATGGACTTTTTCACAGGACTTCCTAAAATATCCAAAGGCAATAATGCTATCTGGGTTATAGTTGATCGTCTTACAAAATCTGCACACTTCATTGCTATTAGAGAGGATTTCTCTCTGGATCAGCTTGCTAGGATATATGTAAAGGAAGTGGTAAGATTGCATGGAGTAACACTTTCAATTATATCTGATCGGGATCCGAGATTTACCTCAAAGTTCTGGCAAAGTCTTCATCATACTCCGGATACAGAGTTGAGTTTTAGCACTGCTTATCATCCTCAGACAGACGGTCAGTCTGAGAGAACAATTCAAACTCTAGAAGATATGTTGAGATCTTGATTTATGGATTTCAAAGGTGGTTGGGATCAACACCTACCTTTGGTGGAATTTTCTTATAATAATAGCTTTCACTCCAGTATTCAGATGGCTCCTTATGAAGCTCTCTATGGAATGAAATACAGGACTCCAACTTGCTAGGATAAAGTTGGGGAAAGAAAGCTATTAGGACCTGATCTCGTTGATGAAATGGTAGAAAAGGTTAGATCTATTCAACAACACATAAGAGAAGCTCAGAGTCGTCAAAAAATCTATGCCGACAACTGATGAAAAGACCTAGAGTTTGAAGTGGGTGATAAAGTGTTCTTACAAATATCTCCCTCGAAAAGGGTTATGAGATTTGGAAAGAAGGGGAAGTTGAGCCCTAGATATATCAGTCCTTTCGAAATAATGGATCGTGTTGGGAAGGTAGCTTACCGATTGGTGCTTCCACCAAAACTCCCTCATGTTCATGATGTGTTCCATGTATCTCTCCTGAGAAAGTACATACCTGATCCTTTACATGTACTCAGCTCGGAAGTTGTACCGCTGGAGCAAGATCTTTCTTATGAAAAACAATGGATAGAGATTCTGGATCATAGCTAAAAAGTCCTACGAAACAAGACCACTCATGGTGAAAGTTTTATGGAGGAACCACCAATTAGAAGAAGCTACATGGGACCTTGAGGATATGATGAGGGAGAGGTATCCTCATCTGTTTGTTACAAAGTGACGAATTTCGACGGCAAAATTCATTTTAAGGGGGGTAGAATGTAACACCCGAGACTTTTATGTTATATAAATCATCAAAGGAATGTTTTTCTACACACAACACTTGCTTTTCTTGCTTTACATGAAATCACAACCTTCCTCGATAGCTTGCGTCGTACGCAATACCGAGTTTCACTAAACAATGATATGCTAATAAAATATTATTAAAACTAGCCGTTATGAATAGTAATAAGCACTTTTTAAAATTTTATAATTTTTATTTTTCAAAATGGACTTCATTTTTGGATTCTGAATATCGAAATTATCTTAGGGTGAAATTTTGGTATTTTTCTGAAAACTTTCATTTTGATATGAATAGTGAAACCACTAAGTGGTAGCTAAAAAACTGAATTTTTCATAAAACTTAATTTTACCGCTTCTGTGAGTGGAATTTCGAAAATCCGAGAGACCCGGTTGATTTCAGTAAGTAAAATGTGGTTCTATGAGATGAAAATAATTTTTTGGTGAATAGTAACTTTTTACTTTTTTTACCACGGTAAAAAGTAAATAGGGTAATTAAGGGAAAAAATGATATTATTTTTACCCTAACACATGTCCTAATTCTATTGGACAAGTGTAATTCGGCCAAAAATAACCTTAGGAATAAAATATGACCATTTAGGCCTACTTGGATTAGATTAGGACATTTATTATTAATTTATTTAAAGAAGGGTTAAAATAGTTAAAATCAATGTTTAATAACTAAATAATTTTTAATATGGGGTAATGCATAATATAAATTCGACTATAAATATTCATTAGAAAGATAAAAATATTTCCTAAATAATGGTATTTTATTTTTAATTTTTGGACATTAAATAATTTAATTTATTTATGACACAACGATGATGCAGTAATTATCTTATTAATTAAATATTGACATAATTGATGTTATAAATACCCAAATAAATATAATTTGAGTCTTTTTATGAATTCCAATAATTTTCTAGATTAATATGACATGTTAGTATTTATTTAAATAACTTTTTTCGAACTAATCATTCTGTTATGATTTTCACAAAAAATAATTACGAAATAGTGTCAAAATTGACATAAAATAGTTTTTAAAACAAATATTATATTAGTAATTGTTATTTTATTCCTAAAAATCTAAGTTTCGGCCAAATTACATAGATAAGGTTATATATTTTAATAATAAACAACTTGGGGTTCGTTTGGCTGCTTATAGAATGTTTATTAACCTTATAGTATAAGAACACAAGAAGACACGGTAAAAGTAAAATTATTTAACTTAATGTTAAATCTAAATGATAAGGTTAAAATAGGAACCTAAACTTCTCTAAATTCTATTTTATGAGAGTATTTCGACCCATCCCCACATTATCTTTGAAATAAATCAATTTGGAGCTATTTAAAACCGAACATGACTTTATAATAAAATAATATTTTTAGTTATTCCAAAGGTGCCCCTCTCCTCCCTTATAAAAGGGCACCTCCTCCCTCTCTTCCTCACACCACTTTGAGCCTTCAAGCTCGGCCAACCCCTGACACGTTCTCCTCTCCACTTCCCTAGATACATCCTAGAGGTCCTGGTCTTCTTCAAAGACAAATTTTAGTTCCCTAAAAGAAGGTCTCCAAGAAGCACTTCAAAGAAGAGGTAATGTCTGTTACCGATTCTTTCATCTTTATTTCTTCTTCCACTTCTTATTCTTTAGTTGTTTCATTATGAAGTAATAAAATCAGTATCACTATTATAATGATATGTTATTATAAGTATGAAACAACCCTATTTCACCATCTATCCATCCTACGGAAAAAGAAATCACCGCGCGTGCGTACGTACGGAATACCGTCTCCACGCCGTGGTGTAATCTATTTTCCACCACCACATTACTTGGATGGGTATAATTGTGTAAATAATAACTATATATGACTATTATAAAGTGATAATGATTCTTAAATAGTATACATACACTCCAATACAATTCCATGATCATAGGAACGATATCATCACTCGTGCGTACGTACGGAATACCGTCTCCACGATGTGATGCGACTCGTTCTACATGATCTTCATTTCATAATGATTATATAAATGAATTGAATGAATGAATATGACATATATTACACTAATACCATTCTTGAAATGAGGTATCTATAACCTAAATATAAGAATAAGAATTTATTCGACAAAACACGCATAAGAACAAAAAGTTATAAACACCCGAATAACAAGTAGCAATGAAATATTACTACTAAGAAGCTAAGAATATGACCATATATGATATCATAAAAATACGTATGATTTTGTAATAACCCAATAACATTATTTAAATCATTATACAGGAGGTTCGGACATGTACAAAGCATATCAGACCTAAGGTAAGGGAAAATATCAAAATCTCATTTTTATCCGAGATTGTTTATACTTTGGTATTTACTGGGGTGTATTTTATATTCCACATACATGTTTCCTCAATATGTAACATTGTTTCCATCCACCTATAATTTTTTAAATCAAATTTTACCCTTCGGTGAGTTTTTAGTAAAAATATGAAAGGAATATTTTGTCATTTTTCGTACGAGGTACTTTTTGACTTTCCGACAAAAGTACGAGAAGAATGTTTTTTTAACTTATAAGACATGAATGGATTTTTAAAACAATATTTCCAAGAATCTTCCTTTAAAAGTTTTCAAGTTTATTTTTAATAAACTTCTTTTAGTTTATAATTTTATGACATATTAAGAAAGGAAAAGTGTTTTTTGAAGTAGAAAGGATATTTTTTTTCAAGAATGGAGTTCAAGTGTTTTATCAAAATTATTTTCCATCTAAGATAATAAAGGGTTATATATTTATCCCTATTATTAAAATGATTTGATTATGTTGTGATGGAATTATTTTTATTAATTCCTTTATCTTATATGAATTATTTTATGATGTCATGTTGTTTAAGAATCCCATTTTTATTACATGGGTTATGAAATGATGTATGATTTATGATTTTGTGGCACACATAAGAATGGTATCATTATGAGATGGGTGGGACCTATATCTACCTCCAATGCATTGGGTAAAGATTTTATATCTCATGAGATAGACATGGATGAAATGGTAGGTTATACCGGTTCAGTGAAACAAGACTGAAACGAGGGTGACTCGGTTCAGAAATGGACTTTGTCCACTAAGATAGTATTGGCAATGAGTCTTGACTAATAAGATATGATTCTCTATGATTATGTCTATATGCCACAAAGTTTCATGTTTTAAGTTATGATTATTGGGATTTCATTTCACTACTATGATTTATCCCATGTTATGAAATTATGCTCCCTTTTGCAGGTTATGATTTCCAAAATGTTATGTTCTTATGAATATGATGTAATTGATACTTCTTTTGTTTATCCTTACTAAGCATTTGAGCTCACCCTTTTGTATGTTTTATTTCCCCAAGTCAGGAAAAAGGTTATTAAGTACAATATGCCAAAAATGGACTCTAGATATGATGAAATAAATGGGAGGCAAAGTAGATGCTTTATGAACTAGTTGTTTATGTTTCCCAGTTTCTAAAGACACTATACCTATACAGTCCTTTCTTGGTTTTGTTATATATTGTAATAAGTGTGCTTCAATTCTGAAGTAATAACAATGTATGTAATGTATGGGTCGTTACAGTTAAGGTGTTTCAAATCCATAGAATACTTTCTATAATAAATTATCATCCAAATACATTGAAATTAATTCTACTCAAAAGTGGTTATCCTTAATAAAAATGAAATTATTATTGAAACCTATAAAACCTCTCATCCTCAAGTATAAATACCCCCATCACCTCATAACTCTTCTGAAAAAGGCATTTAGTATGAACCATTTCTCAATATACCTTTAAACAACCTCTCCATGATGGCTTTAAGTTTCCAATGATCCTCTCTCTAGCTTTAAGAAGCTCCTCCCAAGGTAATGGTCCTATATCCTCCCCTTTCCTATTCAAGTACAATAATTTTGTTATAATGTAATTCCAAAGAATTTTTCAAATAATACATTTCCTTTAATTATATGGAATTATTTTATATTTAATATATTTAAAATGGTACATTTTTATTCCCTCCCATTAAAACCTTTTCAGGCCTTTATAATTTTCAAATGTTCCCATAACCATAAAACCATCCTAAATTTTGGCATTTTAAGTTTGTATAGTTTTTACAATGAATAAAATACTTATATAGATACTTTAGGTGGAAATTATATTGAATAAGATTCATCTCGGGGTTATAAACCTAATAAGAGTTAGTCAAGTATATCCTAATCATTATCCCAGTGTATGGTGAGTGGTCCCTTATTGTACACCTAGTTTGACAGTCCTAGAGTATATGCTTGTATGATTTAAATTATTAAATAAACCTTAATGAATGACTTATCTATCATTTCATTGGTCCAATACCTTTTCAAATTTATTTATATTCCTACCTTGACACCTTCATTACCTCTGTATTTATAAATATACAATAACTATAATGTTGAATTCTTTACTTGTTAAGGGTTCTTATTTAAACATGATGAATCCCTACGTATTCCTTATGGATTTTACGTAGATATCATTATCAATTCAATGATTGGTGAAAATATATTAATTCCACAAAATCCTTTATCTTATATAGGAAATTCAAGTACTATAGAACACATTGAGAAATGGTGCTACGTGTTTTATTTTTTTTATTCCAAGAACATTATTTCATGTAATTATTTTTTATGTGATGGAATGAATTAGAATTATAATGTAACGAGTGGGTCCCAAAATTATATGTCCCCTTATTTAACCGGTAGGCCTCATGAGACAAATCAGCTAGTGAAATGGGGGAATCCATACCTTTAATATAAGATGTCTTTTTAGAAGGTATTAATAGTATATTTAATTTGTTTGACATTATGCATTCCTGTGCATATATGGCCAGATATTCTAATCCATAAATTTATTCATTGTTATATATGGAGTGGATTTATATTTCCTCTTTGTTTCTTTTATTATATAACAACTAGGTCTATTTATTTATGGAATAACATATTTCGCTATATGATAACCCCTTATTATGTTTCTTATCTCACCCTTTATATTGTTTACGATTTTACTCAAGAAGCAAAGAGGAGTACTATGTATGATAAATAGATTCATGGGTAATAATAATGGTTTTAATGTATTTACATGTTGTAATTTTTATTTCAGTGAAATGTAAAATTCATTTATTTATCTAGTTTCATGAGGCTACAAAACTATTAGATCCTATTTATTGTGATTTATATACCAAAATAATAAAAAATAATTTGGATCTAGGGTACTCTAGTCAGGGGTTTAACCATTGGGGTTAAATATTTATTGTAGAAACCTCAAGGATTCAATTTATAAGAACATATTAAGAACAACATTGGAAATTTATCATAGAAAACAAAGGCTAAAACACAGATAATCCTAATTTAAGGAATATAATATTGGATATTTACTTTTATGGATAACGGATTGTTAAATTTTATGATCATATATAATAATGATTTTTTGGAAATTTCATTATAATTTTTGGGATATTTATTTTACTATTTAGGTTAATATTATGAGATAGAACAACCTATAGAAGCATAGATTGATGAAGGGGTAATAGAGTATGAACTTAATGTATACCACTTTAAAATTTGATAACTTTTACATCATAATATGAATAATTCATAATTTATGTACTTTTTTTCTCTTTAGATATTGTTGATCATTCAAGGTAAACTATTTTGGTTTCATTCAAATACTTAAAATAAGAGGTAGTTAATTACAATAAAATTAAGTGGAAGGTAGTTCATTTCATGTATAGATTATGTTGTTTTAATAGATTAAAGGTATTTTTATCAATATAGACGGAATAAAATCTCACATAAACATCTTATACCTCATTGGATATTTAAATACAATCATCGTCATCATTGTGAAATTTATTCAATTAAATGTACAGGGAAACACAAGGAAACAAAGAATACACATGACCAAGAACAAACTACACCCAACCCATGGGAGGCCTAAAAGAGTGAAGGCCAAGGGAATCCACTTGTATCAAATTGAACTCTTCTATTTTAAGGGAAGTAATGTAAGGGAGACAAGTTTCACTAGACCCATGAATTACCAGAGAAGCTAGGTGGTCCGCAACCTTATTTCCTTCCCTCTAGGTGTGATGGACCTGGATGCTTCTATTGAGGAGGGCCATATATTTCATGATGAGATAAGAAACCAACCAAGGTATTGACCCTATATCATATATGGAGTCATAAATAATCATAGATTCGGATTCCACTTGCATCAAAATCAGGTTATTCTAGTAGTGGAACCTCACTTCAGGCGGAGGCAAATGCAGTTCTTACGAGCCTCGAGCTCACTTGAATGTCACTTTATAGTATATCATACATTGTTCCTACTGTTAGATAATAAAATGGGTCTTAAAAATCTATTAGTTAAATTTTAAAGACACAATATTCTTATATTAATCATTTTGGGAACTTCCATAAGGGACTTTTTTGATACTCCATAATGTAAAAAAAAGAGGCATGACCATCTTTTATAACACCATAGAGGAGGGTGATCTCTAGGTAGCATATATCTATCTTATTTTACAGATTATATCATGTTTTATATATTTTTATGACCAACTTGGTTTTCAATCATTCCTTTTATACTACGTCTAACAGTTTTATGGAGGAAAATTCTAGAATGAAATATCAAAACTATATGTTCGAAATCCATAACTATGTAAACATTTTTTTGATGCTCACAAACATTAAAAAAAGTATTTCCCACATGTTCTTGGGAATAATAATTTAGAGAATTTATAAACAATATGAGGCATTCTATCAACTCATGGACGTGATATGAAACACCATTGATTCTCCAAAAGAAATAGTAAAATTAGATTAATTGGGAATCTTCATTTTAAAAAATCCATGATTAGAGAAAATACCATGACTCACAACCATTTAAGGAATTCTATTTGGAATAAATAGTTGATAATCTTTGTATATTTATTTTATAGGAGAAAAGATATGTAACATTTTATTCCTTAATATAGTATGATTTTTGTCTCATTAGAATCTATATCTCGATTCATGATATCATTTTAGACACCTATAGGTATTGTTTTTTGTAAGTAATAATTAAAATTTAAAAGATTAAATTTCTTTAAGGGGGTAGAATAAAACATCATGTATTTTCAATTAATGTTTATATAAATTTTATTTTAGAAATATAAATATAAATTCTCAATAAATTTTTTTTTTCAACAAACAATATATTTATCATCTATGTTTGTCATCTAAATAATATTTATAGAAAATGTAAATTTAGTTTTTAAAATGGTTTCAATAAAAAGGGTGGATTGAATATTGAGAGAGAACCCATCACATCCTTCATGAACATGGGACATGAACCAATGACTGAAGGGAAACAACGACACAATTCCTACCACCAACCTACATGCTTCCCTTATTCCATATTTGATTATTTTTAAATTTTTACATCTTTTTTATTATATATATGAATCATTTAGAATATACTATTTTATTTGATAACAACATTTCTTTACTAATAGTTAAATTTGTTCATCCTCTTGGTAATAATGTCATTGTAATTTGAAGGTTAATAAAGTATGATGAATTTCTTAATTATCATAAATTTAAAACATATAACTATTGGAGGTACTTTCACATGATATTTTATGTAAACAATGATAAAATAAATTTGTAAATATAAATAATATGTAATTATTCACTTCCAATTCATATTATAATTCATTTAATTTATAAAAGTTTTAATTTTATTTTGTTCTGTATATAGGTTTTTTATTTAAAATTTTCATTTTAAAAGGTTTAGTAACACAGTCCATAATAAAATTTAAATAATGATTTATTTCATTAATTTGAAACAATAAATTTACTGGAAAATCATATGCAATAAAATAACCACTATTATAACAAGTATATACATGTAAATACAATTAAATTGTAACGTCCTGAACCTGGGTGCCACGCAATGGGTGCCCCGAGCTTGTTTCGCCACGTGACCTCAAGCGCATTTCCCCAAACGCCAGAGGCTGCCGACTAGCAGCGAGGGCCCAGGTCTGATAGTGGGGAAACTATGCCCTCATTTGTCAGAGTGTAGTGCAGCGGAATACGAAATAAAACATACAACGACAGCGAAAGAAGTAATCCATACACCTACTGAAATAAACAACTGCAATGGATATAACCAATAGTATATACAAGATGATTCTACATGTTTCATGTTCTAAGAAAATATCCAGAACATGTTATACATTAGTACAGTACAGTAGAAGCAGAGTACAACAAAGTAAAGCAAACAGCTAGCAGTGGCATCGCGAGCCTAGGCTCGGTCCCATGCCCTCCTACTCCATAGCAACAGTCATGTACCTGTATAGGGACGCTTTCCCCTATCTACACCTGCAGTAATGTAATCTGTTTGGTCCGAAAAGCATGACCCAAACAGGGTGTGAGAAATATATCTCAGTAGGCACCCACCAAAGGCATGTGCCCAACTGCATCTAAGCATGCAATAATAGTGTGCAGTGGAAAAATGAAAATAAGTAAGTAGTACTCAATATTAACTCATTACCAGTTATATTTCCATTTTATTATCCATTTAATCCATTTAATATAAGAAATCTCCACAGTGAATTTCTAGTAAACAACTAATGTCCTCAGACACGTAAACTCCTATCCTCGGGTAACGAGTATCCAACACAAGAATCTGCCCTCAGGAATAACAGAATTTTCCCTCAGGCGTAGGTAGTGTCACCCACATGCATAGAGTCAGCTGCCCACAAGCACAGAAGAAGTTGGCCGAAATAACTACTGCCCACAGGCTAAATATTGCATTGCCCACATGCTAATCACAACAACGCCCTTAGGCTAAAAAGGTAACCGGGCCATGCCCAACATGTCAAATGCAGTAAATAAGCAATTCCTCTCAAGGCAATTCTACAATTACTACATTAAAGGCATACCATCGGGTATCCTGGCCAAATGGCTAAATAGAGGAACACACCCCCGGGGTGGTTCCGGATCCAAGCAACGATCCCAACTAGCATTTTATTATCACAATTTAATCACCTATGCAACTCTTGGCATTAAATATAGCAACAACCTCAGCCAGATGACACCCCAACATGGGTTCGTGGCACAAAAACCCAGAAAACCGCACGACAGTTGGAAATTTACCCAAATCCCCCTACCTTATACATCAACGAGCGTTATACCCGAACGCCGACTCCTAAAACGCCCAAGAACGGCGTATATCTGACGAAAAAAAACCCATTCAAACATAACTAACATACATTGGGAGAAGAATTGGTAAGAACGGTACTGGGAGAGGAGAGGGCTTACCCGTGCGGTTCCAACGATATCGTCCGAAGCCGAATCGGATTCCAGACGAACGCCCGGTGGATCTTTAATGAGCCGGCCTCCTCCTTTGGCTCCAAAATGGCTCAAGTTCCTCCTCTTCCAAATGAGGAGGCTAATGCCTGTTTTAAGCCGAAAAAACAAAGTACACAGTGTGTAATTCTAAGTACACGATGTGTACTCCCTTCATTTAACTATTCATTTGGCGGCACCACCACACTGTTCATCCGTCGACATGAGTACACAACATGTACTCCCAAGAACACAGCGTGTACTGTCGCCCAGCTAGCGGTGACTCCACTGCCATACTATTCAAGCCTGCCGACTGACTACACGGCGTTTAAGGTACCACTACACGATGTGTAGTCAGTTCCTACACCCTTCGTCACCGGCATGGCTACACGCCCCGTGTACTCATCCCAACACGGCCAAAAGTACACAACGTGTGGATAAAGTACACGGTGTGTAGTTCCAAAATTCAATATTTTTCCCATTTTTTATATTTTCTAAAAAACACTTAAGGAAAAGGAAAAGAAGAAGCCCATACCTCTAAAATAAGAACTGGGTTCTTACAAACTCTCCCCCCCCCCTTATAGAAATTCATCCCCTAATTGCCCTTCCAAGGGTGGCGAAGAGAAAGCTTAGAACAACTCTGGACACTGAGCATGTACGTCGACCTCCCGCTCCCAGGTCTCGTCCTGCACTCGGCTATGCTGCCATAGCACCCGTACGAGAGGAACTGACTGGCCTCGGAGAACCTTCGTGCTCCTATCAATGATACAGATCAATTGCTCCTCAAAGGATGCATCATGCTGAAGCTCAACCTCCTCAGGCTGAAAGGTGTGAGACAGGTCTGAATGGTAGCGACACAACTGAGACACATGGAAGACGTCGGGCATGGCACGATACTGTTGTGGTAACTGCAACTGATAGGCAACCAGCCCGACTCTCTCCAGAATCTCGAATGGCCCCACATACCTCGGTGCAAGCTTACCCTGTCTCCTGATCCGTTTGAGTCCCAGCCATGGTGAAACATGTAAGAAAACCTGATCCCTGACCACGAACTCCAAAGGTCATCTGCGGTGATCAGCATAAGAATTTTGACGAGATACGCGGTAGCCATCCGCTTTCGAATCAACTGGACCTGCTCAGATGTCTCCTGCATGAGCTATTTCCCCAGTAAAGCTGCCTCACCTACCTCTAACCAGCACAAGGGTGATCGGCATGGCCTACCATATAAAGCCTCATATGGTGCCATATCAATAGTTGCTTGAAAACTATTGTTATAGGAAAACTAGACTAAGGGTATATGCTTGTCCCAAGAGCCCCCAAAGTCTAGGACGCATGCGCGCAGCATGTCCTCTAGAACCTATTTCGTTCGCTCTGACTGGCCATCTGTCTGAGGGTGGTATGCTATGCTCAGAAGCACCTGTGTACCCACCGACCTCTGAAAACTCTACTATAAACGATATGTAAAGCAAGTGTCTGTATCTGAAATGATAGAATGAGGGACCCCATGAAGACATACGATCTCTCGGATATACAGCCTTCCAAGCTCTTCCACACTGAAGGTCTCCTTGATCAGAAAGAAGTGAGCTACCTTCGTGAGTCTGTCTACAACAACCCACATGGCGTCATTGCCTCGAGGTGACCTCGGAAAAACTGTCACAAAATAAATTGCGACATCATCCCATTTCCACTCTGGAATGGGCAACTGCTGTAACATCCTAGCTGGTCTCTGATGCTCTGCCTTCACCTGCTGACAGGTGGGACATCTCGTAACAGACCCAGCTATCTCCCTCTTCATACCCGGCCACCAGTACTGACATCTCAAGTCTCGGTACATCTTGGTAACCCTAGGATGAACTTCCCAAGATGAAGCATGAAACTCCCACATCAGATCCTTGCGTATATCCCTTGGTACCCATACACGTCCATGGAAACGCAAAACCTCATCATCACCTATCGTCCAACCGGGAGGAGGGTCATCACTTTCCACCGACTCCCGTAGAACTAGGCCTTCTGAATCTGATAGCTTCCTCACCCTCACTCTGTCTAGGAGGGTAGAAGTCATAGCTAATGAGGAAAGATTATTCTGCCCCTACCTGTCATGCACCTCCAGATGCATCCCAGAGAACAAAGCCATGAGCTGTCACTCACCACTGGCCTCCTTCACTTCTTGTATCTGAGTCTTCTTGCTCAGTGCATCAGCTACTACATTACCTTTACCAGGCGTATATGCAAGCTCAAAATCGAAGGTCTATAGGTACTCGGCCCACCTTCGATGCATCAGATTCAGGTCACGCTGAGCAAAGATATAATTGAGGCTTTTTTGGTTGGTGAAAAACACAAAATGCTATCCCAACAGATAGTGTCTCCAACAGCATAACGCATGAACAACTACAGCCAACTCGAGATCATGCATCGGGTAATTCCTCTCATGTGGCCTCAACTGCCGAGACCCGTACGCAACGAATCGATCACCCTGCATCAAAACTGCTCCCAACCCAATCCCTGATGCATCACAGTAAACTGTATAGCCCTTCCCCTGCTCTGGGAGTATCAGGATTGGTGCTGATGTCAACCTTCCCTTTAGGTCCTGAAAAGCTGTCTCGCAAGTTTCTGACCAAACAAACTTCACACCCTTATTAGTCTGACCCATCAACGGTGATGCTAAGTAGGAGAAGTCCTGTATGATGTGCCTGTAGTAACCAGCCAGCCCTAAGAAACTTCGTATCTCAAACACGTTCCTAGGCTGCTACCAGGAAACAACTGCTCTCACATTCTCTAGGTCTACTACAACTTCTGCCTCTGAGATAATGTGACCCAGGAAGTGAATCTAGTCCATCCAAAAGTGACACTTTGAGTGATTAGAATATAGCCGATGCTCTCTCAGTGTACTCAATACGATCTCAAGATGGGTGGCATGGTCATGTCGAGTGTGAGAGTACACCAAGATGTCGTCCACGAATACTACCACAAAAGAATCAAGATACAGATGGAACACACGATTCATCAAAGCCATGAAAACTATTGGCACGTTCGTCAGTCCGAACGGCATAATCGTATACTCATATAGACCCTACATACTCCTAAAAGCTGTGAGAGGTATATCAGATGGTCTAACACGCAACTGATGATATCTAGATCTCAAATCAATATTTGAGAACACTCGTGCTCCACGAAGCTGATCAAACAGATCATATATCCTTGGAAAGGGATATCGGTTCTTAACTGTCAACTAGTTCAGCTTCCGATAATCCACGCAAAGTCTAAGGGTACCATCCGCCTTCTTCGCAAAAAGGATCGAAGAACCCCAAGGAGAAGTACTGGGTCGGATAAAACCCTTTGCATGCAACTCCTCTAACTACCTCTTGAGCTCCTGCAACTCAGGCGTGGCCATCCTATAAGGAGGAATAGACACTGGTGCTGCTCCTGGCACTAGCTCAATAGTGAAATCCACCTCCCGCACTGGAGTTAGACCTGAAAAGTTGTCCGGGAAGACATCCCTAAAATGATCAACAACTGGAGGGAAATCCGTCTGACAAATCCCCTGATCATCCAGATATAAACTCGCAATCTTGGTTGTGACTCCACCTCACCCATGATGCTCTGGTCCAGCTCGACTCGCCTGAACATCCCACTCAACCTTTTATAGAAACTCTCCGCCCTCTGGTGACATGAAATACACCCTGCGACGATATCAGTCTACAAAGGCTCAGAAGGGAAACAACCAGTCCATCCCGAGAATGAGGTCTTAGCTCGCCATATCCAAGACATAGAGGTCCCAAAGGAAGTGACACCCTCCAACCTCAAGGGGCACTCCTTTCACTGACACCCACCAGCCGTCCTAGTCCCCAACAGAGTGTCTAGCATCATGATATCAGAAGAAGTAGAAACACAGAGCCCATGGTTCTCCACTATGGGTACATATATTAAACTATACGTAGCATGGGAATCAAAAAGTACTGAAGACAAGACAGAATCTACTAGAATCATAACTCTGACTGTAGAAGGTCCGAAATCCTGCTCCTTTTGGGTCTGTCACACTGCATATGCCTACCCAGTGCCACGACCTTGCGACATATTATGGCTACCCTGAGCTGTCCCGCCCTACTGCCTCTAAGATCCTGGTGTCTGGCTACCACGGCCACGACCACCATCTCTGCCTGCGTTCCCTAATGTATTCCAGTTTCCCGATAGGTAAGAAGCCATTGGTCCTGCTCATGCAAGCAGAGTCTACACAGAACCCCTCTCACTAGCTGGTGGAAACGCCCTACAAAAGCACTGCAGATGACCCATCTTTCCGCAAGCTCGGCACTCCACTAGGTCTCTTGGACACTGCAGTCTCTTGTGCCCCTCTCTACCACACTGGTAGCACATAACCTGGACACCTGAAGTATTCTTCTGACTGGTACTACTGCCCTGAGTGAAGTCCATCAGTCTCTTCCTTTTTCCAGCAGAAATAACACTAGTAACTGGTGCTGAACCGCCCTGGACCACACCACTCAATTCCCTCTGGTTCCTCACTGTAATCAACGCCTGGTTCACAATCGCGTGTACATTTGGAAACCTGAAAACATTCACTTGCGTGCGGATGTCATACCGAAGACCATCATCAAAACGTCTGGCTCTCAATGTCTCATCACCCACTAGCACGGGTGCAAAACGCTAAAGCTCCGTAAAACAAGCAGAATAGTCCATCACAGAAATGGCGCCCTGCTGCAGATTCATGAACTCTCGTGCTCTATCTACCCTCAGCATCTCTATAAAGAAGAAGTCATAGAAGACTTCCTGAAAATCTTCCCACGCCATGTCTCTGTGATGCTCTGACTGGGTGGTAACATCCCACCACCTCTTGGCAGAATCACACAGCATATATGTCGCGAGCTTGACACTCCGCCCTGGAGGCATCTCAAGATGCTCGAAAATAGTCTACATCGACCCCAAACAAGACTCCACAGCCTATGGTCCACCATCCCCTGAAAACGTAGGAGGATGCTGCTGCTGAAAGATACGCACCAGCTCGGCCATAGATGTGGCAGCCTGCGGTGCCCCCTGAAAGGTCTGCATGAACTTCAATAAGCCTTCACGGAATTGTGCCTCTGCGCCTGTGTCTGGTATAGTAGCCGGTGCTGCATCTGGCTCTGCTGGTTGATCAACTGGTAAACCATGTCCCACCATCTCTGGAGTATAATCGTCGCTGCTCTCCTGGCGAACAAATCACGGTCGTTTAGGTGGCATGAAACTATAAGGTCAAAAGCATGCCTTAGATTCAAGATTATTAAGACTGAAAGCAAAGGAACCACAAAGGGAAACAAGAGGAAGAAGGCTTTCAAAATTTTCAATACAAGACTACACGACATGTACAATGACTACACGGCGTGTACTTGACTTCCCTCCCCTGCCCAGGTCCCTCTATAAGGCTAAGCCACACGGCTTCCGTTCAACAAAACTACACGGTGTGTATAATATCTACACAGCGTGTACGGTATTATTTTCCAACTGCTCATGTCGTATGTGACACGGCCTACTACTTGGTCTTTACACCACATGGTTTGTTACACCCTCACACGACGTGTACACCATCCCGTTTCCCAGCCACACGACTAACTCCACACGGTCTGTCCTCGGACAAGAATACACGGCATGTCCCACAGGTACACGGCGTGTCCAGGGAGAGGTGACACCGGCCCATGTTGTTAGCTACACGATTGAGTCCCCAGGTCAAACTACACTGCGTGTCTATTATTGACACGGCGTGTTCTGTCAAGGAGTTCACCAACCAGTGTTCTTAGTTACACGACTGGAATCCGGGTCACACTACACGGCGTGCACAAAATCTATACGGCGTGGTTTACCCAAGCCCTTCCCTACCCCGTGACGCCACCCACACTGTTTGTGACACGGGAAGAGACTACACGGCGTGTACTCGGGGTACACGGCCTGTACTCAAAAAGTTCATTTTTCTTCCCGAACATAAGAACACACACAATGTGTATAAGGTCCTACACGGCGTGTATTCTGTGTTTTCCAGACAGTATGCCTCAGAAACTTCCTTGGAACCCCGAAAATACTAAAAACAAACACCTAAGTGTCATATTCCAACCCGTGGGGGCTCATACTCCCCATGAATAAAAGTTTGACATATTATATGTGTTATAACCAATAAAAGTAAACGATCCACCAAATTACGGTCAATGGGGGCCCATACTCCCCAAAAACCAAAGTTTGGCGTCCATTCTATAAACAGGCTCACATCAGGTATTTTTATCAAGCAGCTATCACAACAGCATGCTTCTCTAGAGCAACCACTATCACAACAACATGAAAATTTCTAATGAACATACATGGCATGGAAACTATGCATGGCATGTGATATATAACATGTTCCTATATGATGCATGAGACGGCATACCCTCATCTCATCGGGTTGCAACTAAATATAACCCACAGATAAAATATAAACTGCACAATCCAAATGCGTCCCCCAACGGTGAAAACATATCAACCGTAAAATTGCAAAATCAAAAGAATGCAAAATCCGAGGTAGACTGGCTTTTCCCTGTACACGGGTTAGCTACGCCCGGGCACAGCTTATTACCAACTACCATTCTATCCTATCCCTGACTATGGCTCGAAATGGTATGTCAAAGAAAAGAACCCCTTTGATACCACTTTGTAACGTCCCGGTCCCGGGTGCCACGCAACGGGTGCCCCGAGCCTGGTTCGCCACGTGACCTAAAGTGCATTTCCCCAAACGCCAGAGGCTGCCGACTAGCAGCAAGGGACCAGGTCTGATAGTGGAGATACTATGCCCTCATTTGTCAAAGTGTAGCGCATCGGAATACAAAAATAAAACATACAACGACAGCGGAAGCAGTAATCCATACAACTACTGAAATAAAAAACTGCAATGGATATAACCAATAGTATATAAAAGATGATGCTACATGTTTCAAGTTCAAAGAAAATAGCCAGAACATGTTATACATCAGTACAGTACAGCAGAAGCAGAGTACAACAAAGCAAAGTAAATAGCTGGCAGCGGCATCGTGAGCCTAGGCTCAGTCCCATGCCCTCCTACTCCACAGCAACAGTCAAGTACCTGTATAGGGACTCTTTCTCCTATCTACACCTGTATCAATGTAATCTGTTTGCACCGAAAAGCATGACCCAAACAGGGTGTGAGAAATATATCTCAGTATGCACCCACCAAAGGCCCGTGCCCAACTGCGTGTAAGAATGCAACAATAGTGTGCAGTAGAAAAATGCAAATAAGTAAGAAGACTCAAAAGTAACTCATTACTAGTTATATTTCCATTTTATTATCTATTGAATCCATTTAATATAAGAAATCACTATAGTGAATTTCTAGTAAACAACTAATGTCCTCAGACTCGTAAACTCCTACCCTCAGGTAACGAGTATCTAACACAAGAATCTGCCCTCAGGCATAATAGAATTTTCCCTCAGGCATAGGTAGTGTCGCCCACAGGCACAGAGTCAGCTGCCCACAGGCACAGAAGAAGTTGCCCTCAGGCCGAAATAAGTACTGCCCACAGCCTAAATAGTGCAGTGCCCACAAGATAATCACAACAACTCCCTCAAGATAAACAGGTAACTGGGCCATCCCCAACATGTCAAATGCAGTAAATATGCAATTTCTCTCAAGGAAATTCTACAATTACTACATTTAAGGCATACCCTCGGGTATCCTGGCCAAACGGCTAAATAGAGGAACACACCCCCAGGGTGGTTCCGGATCCAAGCAACGATCCCAACAAGCATTTTATTATCACAATTTAATCACCTATGCAATTTTTGGCATTAAATATAGTAACAACCTCATCCCCACGACACCCCAACATGGGTTCGTGGCACAAAAACGCACAAAACCGCACGACAGTTGGAAATTTACCCCAAGCCACCTACCTTATACGTCAACGAGCGTTATAACCAAACGCCGACTCCTGAAACGCCCATGAATGACGTAGATCTGACAAAAAACAAAACCCATTCAAACATAAATAACTTACTTTAGGAGAAGAATTAGTAAGAACGATACCAGGAGAGGAGAGGGCTTACTCGTGCGGTTCCAACGAGATCGTCCGAAGCTGAATCAGATTCCAGATGAACGCCCGGTGGATCTTCAATGATCTGGCCTCCTCTTTTGGCTCCAAACTGGCCCAAGTGCCTCCTCTGCCAAAAGAGGAGGCTACTGCCTGTTTTAATCCGAAAAAACAAAGTACACGACGTGTACTTCTGACTACACTGTGTGTACTCACTTCATTTAACTATTCATTTTGTGGCACCACCACACTATTCATCAGTCGACATGAGTACACGGCCTGTACTCCCAAGTACACGGCATGTACTGTCGCCCAGCTGGCGGTGACTCCACCGCCTTACTATTCAAGCCTATTGACTGACTACACAGCGTGTAAGGTACCACTACATGGCGTGTAGTCGATTCCCACACCCTTCGTTTCCAGCATGGCTACACGCCCAATGTACTCATCCCAACACGGCCAAAATTACACAGCGTGTGGATAAAGTACACAGTGTGTAGTTCCAAAATTCATGATTTTTCCCATTTTCCATATTTTCTGAAAAACACTTAAGGAAAAGGAAACGAAGAAGCCCGTACCTCTAAAATAAGAACCGGGTTCTTACATAAATGTAATAATAAAATATCACATCATGAGTTGATATAGACAATTATAACTAGGAATAGTAAAAGGATATAAACATAGAATAACAATACATTCACTAAAAGGAACTATGTAGGATTAAATTCTCACATACAGCTCACTCATTCCATAATAACTTTAAAAATAAATAGAGGCATTAGGAAAATGATAGACATTATCAAAGGATTTGTAAGAACATTTATAAGATAAGTAGTGAGTGACAAAGTTAGAATGATGGTTTAATTATTGGGAAATATTGTCCTTTTACAATAAAAATATCATCCAATGTGATCGATGGGAATTTTTCCATTAGTCAGTAAGAAATATGTTCATTATTATTGTTGGTTATATAGATTAAATTAATTAACCTTCAAGATTATTTTATGATATAACCAAAATTGTATTTGTTTTGGATACTATAAATATATTCCATTAAGAGTATGTTTTATGATAAATTTATAAGCTTTAAATAAAAATTATTTTCATAAAAACTATTATAAATCACATTTTCAATGAAAATGAAGTCATAATTAATTTTTACAACGATTAGAATGTTTATCATGATATTGAAATTGTTAATTGTTAATTTATATTTTTTCAATTTAAAAGTTAAAATTATAATATATATTATTATTTCAATAAAATAAATAACTTTTTTTGAATCAATAAATTCAAATTTATTTTTGTTGAATTTTTGTTAATTTTCATAAAATGGTGATTTTGTGGATAAAATTGAAAATACCATTTTTATGAATTTTGTAAATGTTGTAATGTAATAATGATATGATCATGACATAAATTTTTGTTATCCATATTCATAGTGTAAATTTTCTTTAATGAATAACATAATCCATAATGAGTATCTTTTATAAATACATGCATAAAATTTTGGAACCACAATTTCATCATTTAAAATAACAATTCATTTATATATTATAAATGTATCATATTAGAATTAATTTTTTACACTTTTATTTATTTGATTAAGTAAAATTTATTTAATATTTTGAATTATAGGGTCAAAATTAGGTTGTAAGGGTAATTTAATTTTTAGACACAAGATTGTTTCCGTGGCAAAACAATAGTTACCTACTATAGGAAAACTAATGAAAAAGGTTAAAATTAAGAAGGAAAATACATTATAATACTACAAATTAAAACATTAAAATGGTGTTTGAGGTCATCTAGGTCCTTAAAACATTATATTATTAATTATCACCCAAATTTGTTAAATTTAATTCAACAAAAAGTGGATAACCTTAATAATAAAATAATCACAATTTAATCCCTTGAAATGAGTCATCTTCCAGTATAAATACCCACCCATTCCATCCATACCGTCCACACCAAAGACAATGAGAATGAATCATCTATTAATATCCCTCTAAATAGTCTCTCCATGGTGGTTTTAATGTTCAATGGAATCTCTCTCTAACTTTAAGAATCATTCTCCCATGGTATGGGTCCTTGATCAACCACATTCCTTTTAATGTAAAATACTTTTATTATAATTTCATTCTTAATCCTTTTTCAAATACTAACATACCGTTATTTTTATTTTATTATCTTCAATTTTATATATTTAAAGTTAGAGGTTATTTTTTACCTCCCATTATATTATTTTTAAATTCTATTATAACACTCAAATATTTTCATAGACATAAAAAATTTTAATTTTTTATATGTATAGTGTGTACAGGTTTTCATGAGTAATTAAATCACTATATAGATACTAAAAAATGATGTGGTGTAAAATCAGATTCATCTACGAGTCATATCCTAGAAAAGTGTTGGTAGGGTATATCCCGATCATCACCCCGATGCATAGTGAGTGCACCTTTATTATGCGCCTGATTTGATGCTATTGAGGGATATGAATGGATAATACATTTTATTTTAAAAAATTATAAATATATTGGATTTATCTATCAGTGAATTGGTATAATAAATTTTAAAATTCATATATCTAGCTACCTTGGAACCTTGATCAGCATAGTATTTGTAAACACCTAATAACTATAATATTGTATTCTTCACTTGTTAAGGGTGTTTATTTGAACATTGTGAAACCCTCATTTTTCTTTATGGATTTCATCAAGATATAATTATCAAATAATTTATTGTGGAAAATATTTTCATAACATATAATACATTGTTTTATATGGTAATGTCCTTTAAGATATTCCACATTAAGAAATTTTTCTTTGAATTAATATTGTTCATCCTTCAATCATTATTTCATGTAATAATTTAATGTTCAATTGAATTCATTGAAATTTTTATGTGATGTTTGGGGATTGGAATTATATAACCACTTAGTTCCCCAGTAAATCTCATAGGACAACCAATATAGCTTAATGAGAGCATCCTTACCGTTTATTTAATATGACTTGGGATAAGGCCTTTAAGGTATATTTGCTATGTCTATAATCATGAATTCCCATTACTATATTATTTTTTATTTTTATCCATAATATACTCATTTTTTTGGAAATTGATGAATTTATAATCTAATTTTCATTTGTTATGGCAAAAATTACTTTATTTTGGTGCCATAATAACAACCATTGTACAATAACCTGTTACTTAGAATCTAATTTCACCCATTATATTGTTTCCAATTTCACCAGGAAACCAAGAGGATTACTACACATGAAAAATTAATTGGAAATAGAATAATAATTTATTGAAGTATTCAGATGATGTTATTTTAGATTCAATGCAATGTAAAACTAATATATTTATATATTTTACCTAGTCTAAAAAACTATTGTATCCTATGTATTTTGATTTATATACTGATGTAATAAAATATCCTCTATCTTTGGGGTACTGGATTCATGGTTGTTACAGTTGGTATTAAAAGCCAGTTTAATTGAAACTTTAAGAACTAGATTAGAAGAATATAGTTAGAAACTTAGAGAAAAATTATCATGGTTAACATAGATTAAAAATTAGATATTTAAATAATAAGGGATATATTAATTTATATTATATTTTAGGGATAAATAATTTGTAAAAATTTAAAAGTATAGATTTTATCGTTTTTTGGGAATGTTCATGATGATTTTTTGATAGTTATTTAGGTAATTATTTTAAGAGAATGAGAATAAAAATTAAGGAAACCAAGATTGATCCAAGAGTGATATAGTTTGAAATAAAAGTATACTATTCTAAAATTTGGGTGTCTTATCCATTTATAATATGGATTATTCCATATATTTACACTTTTATTTCCTTATATATTTTTAGTCACTGAAAATTAAGTATTTTGGTTTTATTTAAAGACTGCAAATAAGAGGTCGTAAATTACATTATAATTATGCACTGGGTAGTTAATTTCATGAATTGATTATTTTGTTTCAATATATTAATTGTATTTTATCATGATTGAAGGATTTAAATCTTGTACGACTCTATTATCCATCCTAGATGATTTAATTAAAATCATAATTGAAAAATCTATTTTGAGTGATCCTACCACAATTTCTTTAATTCATATCACTTTAAATTTAATTTAAAACATATCCAACTCCCCTCATGTTATTATATATTATAAGGTACCATCTAAACCATTTATTTATATTATAAAGATGCAAATTTTTAATATTAATGAATTTGGGAACTACCTCAAAGGACTTTATCTATACTTCACCATGTTAGAAAAAAGTGGTCTTACCCTCTATTATAAACCCATAGAGGAGAGTGATCTCTAGGTAGTATATATCTATATTATCCTTTAAATTATTCAATGGATTGCGTATTTATGCAACCAAACA
Organism: Viscum album; assembly: GCA_963277665.1. Classification (NCBI taxonomy): domain Eukaryota; kingdom Viridiplantae; phylum Streptophyta; class Magnoliopsida; order Santalales; family Viscaceae; genus Viscum; species Viscum album. The sequence goes on along the minus strand of OY728158.1, from coordinate 423,593,364 downwards.
TGTTTTTAACAATTCCACTCCACTCATGTCTAACGGATTTATGGAGGACTAGCCTAGAATGACCTTTCAAAACTCTATTTTCGAAAGCCACATTTACATAAACCTAATTTTGAAGATCACACTAATATGAAATTTTCATTCTCCTATTTCTTGGGAATAAGAATTTAGAAAATAAGAAAACTTATAATGCATCATGTCATCCCTGGCATGTGATTTGATGTACCAAATATCTTTCAAGAAGGAAATAAAATTAGTGTACCTAATGATATTGATTTTAAAAGGTATAATTTTATAAAATTATATGACTAATGGAAATATAATGGCTCATATTTGGAATAAGTAGTTCAGAATCTTAGTATATTCCTTTTATGAGGAAATAGATATGTGAACTTGTATTATATATGATAGTAAGGTTTGTATCTCTTTAGATGCTAATTCTTGAGTCATGATAACTTTTCAGATACCCATAGGTATAGTTATCAGTAAGTAATAATTAAAATTTTGAGGCTTAAATTTATTCAAGGGGGTGGAATGTGACATCCTGAATTTCCAATAACTGTTTCTATAAATTTTACATCATTAATATTAATATAAAGGATAAATAAATTTCTCCAATTTAATAAACCAATTATTTATCACATAAGTTTTTTATTTACATTTTTTCATGGAAAATGGAAATTATTTATTAAAATGGGTTGAATAAAAATGGGTGGCTCATACTCTAATCAACAACCCATTACATCCGGCATAGCCATGAGGTTCAAACCCATGATTGATGGGTGACAAGGATGCAACACCTATCATTAACCTATATTATTCACTAAATATACATTCCATATTATATAAATATAAATATCTTTTATTATATACCTGATTCTTTTAAAATTTATAATTTTATGTAGTAACTACATTCCTTTTAGTAGAAGTTATATTTTCACATCCTCTTGGTAATTATGTTAGTGTACTATAGTGGATAAAAATTTATGATTTATGTTTTCATTATCATAAAATTATAACATAAAATAATTTTAGGTCATGTCATATGAAATTTTATGTGAATCTTGTGAAAATCATTGTATAAATGTAAATAATATGTCCTCATTAATTTTGGATTTATATTATTATTTATTTAATTTCTTAATGTTTTTATCTTATATTATTTTTGAATTAGTTTTATTACATTAAAATTATCCTTTTAAATGGTTATGTAACATGTTTCATAATTAAAATAAAATATATATTTATTTCATTTATTGAGAACAATACATTTTTTGAATGACCATGTTAATTAAAATGCCCACTATTTTAACAAGTAGACACATTGAATGGTTTTTAATTTTCATAACAACATTTCATATCATTTTTAATTATGGAATATTACAACAAAAATAGTAAAGGGATATAAAAATTGAATAATAGAATAATGATAAAAAGGAACTCCATAGGCCTAAATTCACAAAAAAATACCACTCCTCCATTAAAATGTTTAAAAATAAAGATAAGTTTGAGGAAAATTATAAAAATTATCAAATAATGTCTAAGAACCATTATAAGTTATGTAGTGAGTGATTAAGTGAGAATTATGGTTAATTTATAGGTAAATTTGGTAATTTTCCATTATTATTATCCACTGATATGGTCAATGCGAATTATGACCACTAGTTAATGAGATAGTTGGTCATTATTATTATTATTATTTATTTAGATGTATATAATTGACCATTATGATAATTTTATGATATAACCAAAAATAAATTTTTTTAGATGCTATAAATATATTCATTTGTTAATATTGTTTATGTTAAATTTATAAGTTTTAAGTGAAAGTTATCTTCATAAAATATTCTAATAAAACACTATTTAAATGACAACTATGTTGTAATTATTTTTTATAATGGACAGAATGTTTAATATCCTATAAAACTTATTAATAACAATAAAAATGGGGTTTTAATTAAAAATTAAAATTCTCATATATTTAGTTTTATTTTAAAAAAGTAAATATCATTTTTTGACTGAACACATCAAAAATTATGTTAGGATTTTTTTTGTTATTTTTCTGAAATTGATGATTTTTTGGGGTAAAAAGTGAAAATATTTTTTTAAATACAATAAATATTATAATGTAATAATTATATAATCATGAAATTAAATGTATTAATAATTATTCTTGGTAAAAAATATATTTATGTAATAAAATATTTCATAATGTGTAACATTTAGAAATACATTTTTAGTATTTTGGAACAACAATTTTACCATTTTTAAAATATTCTTCTTTTACGTGTTAGACTATTTCATATTAGAATTAATTTTTATCATTTTTTAAATTGAATCATGTAAAAGAGATCTCATAATATGAATTATATTTTCCAAATTAGGTAATAAGTGTAATTTATTTTCTATACACAAAAACGTTACCAAGCTAAAAAAAGAGTTACCCCAGTATACGTAAAATAATATAAAAGTTCAAAATTAAATCTGTAAAATGAAAGGAAAAAAATAAATATCTTTAAATTGGTGGTTGAGGGGTTCCACAAAATTAAAAAAAAAATCCAAACATTAACTATCAAACTAATTAATTTAAATTAATTCCACCCAAAAGTAGATAGCCATAATAACAATATAATCATTATTTAATCCCTTAAAACCACCGCTCCTCAAGAATAAATACCCACCCATTACCTCATATCTCAACACCAAAAATATTTAGAGTTATAATCTCTCAATAAAACTATCAATAGTCCCTACATGTTGGTTATAAGGTTCCAATGAGTCTATATTTATCTTAAGGAAACATCATCCCAAGGTTAGGGCCCTCCATCAACCTATTTCCTTTTCATGTATATTTTTTTGTTAAAATTAACTTCTCAATACTTTTTAAAAAGCTAAATTAAATTTATTTAAATTTTATTGTATTCAATTTGATATAATGATAATGCAAGATTATTTGTTCCCACCCATTAGAGTATTTTCTAAGCTGTTATAATGCTCAAACTTTCTCATAGCCATAAACCATCCTAAATTTTGTTAAGAGAAGTGTCTTTGGTTTTCCTAAAGAAATGAAATAACTATATAGATATTAAAATTGGAAATTTTTTAGGTTTATATTAACATAGAGGTCACAACCTCTAAGATAGTTGGTTGTGTATATCATGGTCATCATCATGGTGCACTATGAATGGGCTGTTTTTGTACACCTTGTTAAACACGCATAAGGAATTTTCTTAGATGGTATAAATTATTTTATTAACCATTAAAATGGATTTATATATCATTACATTGGTTTCATACGTTTTATAATGAATTTATATCCATACCTTGAAAACTTGATCACCTTAGTTTTGGTAAAGATGCTATAACTATAGTATCTTATTCTTTACTTGTTAAGGGTGTTTATTTTATAATTGTGGATAATTCGTTATTCATTAGGGATTTAAAATAGATATAATTATCGATTAATTTATTTGGGAAAATATTTCCATACAATATAATCCTTTATTGTATATGGTAATGTGTTGTAAGACTCGCCTTTTTGAGCCATTGTTCTATGTAATTATGTAGTTCATTCTTTAAACATTATACATGTAATCATTTATTATGTGATAGAATGAATTGGAAATTTTATATGATGGGTGGGGAATAAATTATATATCCCATCAGTATAATGGAAGGAATCATGATATATATCATAGGGGGTAATGGGAGTGTCCTTAAAGTTTTATGTAAGTTAAATTGGCTCAAGGCATTGATGAAATATTAATGATGTTTGAAATTATGTGTTCCCATCACTATATGATTAGTTATTAGTATCCAGACATAAATTAATTTTTATGTTGTTCATATATGAAAACGTGATTTATTTATTCACATCATAACAAATTTTAATGTACAATAGACCTTAATAAAATTTTGATCTCCCCTTTCTACTGTTTCCCATTTTCCTATAGAAACAAAGAGGATTACTACATTTAAAAATATATTTCACGGAAAACAATAATACATTTCATGTATCCAGATGATGTAATTTTAGGTTAAATTTAATTTAAAATTCATATATATATCTAGTATCTTTAGTCTAATAATCTATTGGATCCTTTGTATTGATATTTGTGTATCGATGTAATAAAATAGACTCTGGCCCCAAAGAACTATATTAAGGGTTTTTATGCTTGCATAATTGGGAAGACCATTACAAAACATATAGGTTACCCTTATTAGATAGGAGGAACCTTACAAAACATATAGGTTACACTTACATAGTATGTAATACCCTTACACAGTGTATAGGTTTCCCATACACAACTACCATTTTTGGGTACTCTATAACGTAGGGTTTTTGTTGTGGAACAACCTCTTTGAATTGAATGCCTATATTTGGCATAGATTTTCCACCAATATGTAGTCTTATCCAATTTAATTTCTCATTTCATCCATTTTTTTACCAACATGGTGTAGATGGAGCCCTATGGCAAAGCCTCTTCTTATACCCACAATTCATGATACAATACCATGTATGCAGGAATAACTCATTTTCATCATCCTTGGGCCATAGTACAATGGATAGACTATGGTGAAACATATTATTTTTGATTCAAGATCATGTTTCGACTAAAACACACAGCATTGGATGTGGTGTAGTGATGTTTAAGAATCCAACGACATCAATTTTGCACACTGGCCTTCTATGGGGGTTCTATGGTGTAGTAATGAAAACAATAATGTGGTGGAAGTCTTCAATATAGTGGTGATGAAAATGGTGTGTCTAAAATTGATTCTGCAGTGATGAAGTGAAACTATGACGTTTTTGTTAAGTGAATAGTTAACAAGTGAAATCCTCATCCCACATTACAATCCCCATAGTCACTGTAACACCCCAAGCTTCCACGATATGTTTCTTCTTAATAATTTAATATCTTGCACTACACGCAATATCGAGTTCGAGTGTACCCCAACCTACCAAAATAGTTGTTTAAAAATACATTATGAATATTACTAATCACATTTGGAATTTTATATATGCCATATAATTATAACATTAATCTTTTGTGTTTCTTAGATATAATATAAGGACTAGTTAAATATTTCAGATAAAAGAAGTATTTTTCAAAAAATGATGTTTTTCCTCCATTTAATGGTGAACCCTTTTTAAATACAATATTTGGAACTTATATATATATAATTTGATTAAATTAAATTATTATTTAGATGAGGGAAATAAAAAAAAAATTTGGATAATTTTTTTTTGTTTTCATGATAACCTTTATATTTTAATGAATTATGAAAAATAATGCATTTTAATTCAAAAATAATTTTTCATATAAATTATTTATATAGTTTTGTTATATTTTTAATTTGTTTTAAAGTTTAATTTTATTATGTTTTTAACATTTAATCCAGATTTTTTCATTAGAAGTAATTTCACATTAAAATTGGACATAAACACATGTCAATCTTCTGATATGTTTTACTTCTTAAAAACCCACTTTCTGGTTTTGCAAAGCGAATTAATTTAAAATTATTTTCTAAAAATTATGTGTTTTGTATTATAAAAAACGGAGTATATATTTAGAATCATAAGGTCCAATTTTTATAAATAGGTACCTTTTATTTTTGGGAATTATGAATACCAACTTCAATGATTATTTTAATATACCGTGGTTAAAGGGTAAATGATGTAAATTAGTGTAACAAATAACATTATAATAATAATAAACTAACCTAAAACTTTTCATAATCATAGTGTATGATATATTTATGACCATGATCATCCTTAGTCATAAATTTTGGAATTTCGGAGCAACATGGGTGTGAAAAGGAAATTTTATAATATTTAATTTAATGAAAAGGGAAATATAACATAAACATGTATCTTTTAATAAATAAATTTCAATGTAGTGTTATATAATAGATACATATGAATATAAAATAAATTAGAAAGATAAAAATATTTCCTACGTCATGGTATTTTATTTTAATTTTTATAAATTAAATAAATATATATATTAATGACACAATGATGATGTAATGATTATGTTATTAATGAAAGATTCAAATAAATGAATCTATAAATATTAAAATAAATTTAATTTGAAAATTTTGATATCATACAAGATTTCTATGGATTAAATTTACATATGAGTTGTGATTAAGTTAATTTTTTTAGAATAAATCAAGTTATTACGACTTCAACAAAAATAAATTACTAAATTGTGTAAAAATTGACAAAAATCAGTTTTTAAACAAATATTATTTTATTATTTGATTTAATAGTCCTAAAAATATAATATTCGGAAAAATGACTTATGTAATGTTAAAATTATCATTAATGGTCCACTTTTGATTTTATTGTAATTTTATGGTAACTATAGTAACCATATGTTATGAAAATACAAGAAACAATCTTCACCTGTACGTACGCCCTACCATTTCTATGAATGATAAATTCCATTTTTTTATATATCAATAATATATAATTATATTATGAATTTATATGATATATAAATCATATTATAAATTATTTAAGTAAGAAAAATCATGATCTAATTAATATGATAAAAAATAACAAGTCAAAACACGTACGATAACCAAAGCGATTACTAACGAAAATGCTGCATTAACATGTAATTGTTAATAAACGGGTAATATAATGTCTTAAAATAATCATATATGATATCACAAATATAATTGTGATTCTGATATAAGTTAAAAACAAGTATAAAAAAATTATATATGATTTTCAAATACATAAGGAGAGTATCAGACCTAAGGTAAGGGTTAATTTTACATTCTCATTATTATCTAAGATTCTTTATATATAAGTATCAACTGGGACATATTTGTCTTCAACATAAATGTTTATTATAAATGTATTTAAAAATAATATTTATATTCCTAGACTATTATTGAAAGTCATTTATACCCATTTTGACATTTTATAAAAAACATTGAAATGAATATTTATATCGTTTTCCAAATGAGGCACTATATGACTATTTCTACAAATTAAGGAAAGAAATTTTTTATCCTATATAGCGTGAGAGACTATTTTTTACCATTATGATGCTTGGAAATTTGAAGCTTCTCTTACAGGATTACTAGGTTATTTCCATAGTAAATTTTTTCTTTTATAATCATGTAGGATTTCAAATGATTCCAAAGTAATAATGGATATTACTAAAAGAGTTTTTAAGGATTTTTTTAGATCACTTTCATATATTTCAACATCCATTATTGGTTTTTAAACATAATTAAGGTTAATATAATATGATAAAATATTCCATATTGTATTTATGGTTTAAGACATGTTTGACTGTGGATGTTCTATTTTGATACCATTCATCATTTATGGTTAATGTGTTGATATTTAGTTTGTTAATTTTAATAAGAATTCTTATGTTGGCTTTGTTTAACCCCTTTCATAAGATAAATTCATTGGAATTTTTATGTTTCGGTTGAGGCCCGCTATAACCCCTTGATTCATTGGTAGTATCATGAGATAATTAGTATTGGGTTTTGGCTAATGTCTTACCCAATTCGGTATGGTGTCCTGACCGAATCCTTGATGGAATTTTTAAGATGTACCACATTACGAATTCTCTCATTATAAGATTAGTAATTTTTTTACATGTGATTATTCGACTAGTATAATATCCATGTGAATGATTATATGGAATTATTTTATTTATTCAGGCCATATAATGTTGATGATAATGTTTTAAAAGGCGTGTGTTTTAATTTTGTAACTTTTCATAATGTTTTATGTTTTTTTCTAATACCTTCCACAATATTTTTTAACCTTACGGAGCATCTAATCTCACCCCTTTCTTATGTTTTATTTTCCTAGGATGCGAATTTGTTTTTTATGATTGATATATAGGGGTAAGATAAGGGAATAATGGCCTTATCGAAGGATTATATATGATGTGTTTTATGTTATAAATTGGAATATAAAGTTCATGTATGTATTCTATTTTCCAATATTGCTAAAATGATCGGTCCGTTAGGATTTGATTCCTCGTAATCATGCCAATATATTAAAATAATTCACCAGCTACATTCATTAATGGTCGGGGAGTTACCGTTGGTATCAGAGGATGTTTAGAAGAAACCTAGGAAATAGATTAATAAAACATTGACTAGGGATCATAACCCTAAGATAAAAGATTTAGGATAAGTATAGAAGGACCCTCTAGAATTTTGGTAATGTTGGGATTACATGGATATTCCAAGGGATACATCCATGTCTTGATAATACAATTGTATGTGGTTCTAGAATAGATGTTCCTAAGGGTGAAAAGTATGAAAAAATGATTTGGTCTTGACTCGGGGTAACCTGGTGCATGACAAAGGGCATTACTACACACTTGGTTTTACACTTCATGGGGATATTCTTGGGATAATTCATATTTTCATTACAAACAATTATGAAGTATTTATGAATAAATATGTCCTAAAAGGAACCATATTTATTATTATGGATTATATATGCATAATTTTTTCAAATTATGGTAGGTATTTTACTAGTTTGGAATTATGAATTATGATTCATAACCTAATCTAGTGTATACCATTGTTTAGAAATGGAACCTATTAAAAGAAATAGAAACCGTATGAATACACTTAATCTATGTAGCGATTTCCCTCCTATGCAAGACAATTATAGCGAAGGTGGTGATGCAACTAGTGCTGAGAATATTATAACAGTATTGGGACAACTCACCCAAGTTAAGAATAACATCTTTACCAAAATGAAGCACCATGATCCACAAAAAAAGGATCAATGTTATAATGATTCTTGAGACAACAACCTCCAACATTCAATGGGACTACAAATCCATTTTTGGATGAGAAATGGATATGTTTGTTAGAGAAAATATTTATTTCTTTTGTAAGTAACGAAAGGAGGATGTTTTCATAGTAGTTTAACATCTCTCCGGAGTTGCGGATCCATGATGACCATTAATTGAAAAAACTATGAAGGATGAGGAAGTATAAAATATGGAATGGAGGCAGTTTAATGAAATTTTCCCAGGGAAATACTTTCCTTGTGAACATCAAGTTGATATTGAAAGGAAATTTATGAGTTTGAGGCAGATGGAAGATGAGAATGTAAAAAAGTATGAGGCTAAATTCACAAGGTTAGAAAGGCATGGTGCAGACTATATACGAAACTCAAGAAGTAATATTGATATATTATTTTATGGGTTAAAACCATTCTTCCAATGAGCACTAGTCTCACAATGATTCTCATCGTCGAGGATATTGTATCATGTTCTATCAAGATGGAAAAGTAATTATCTATATCTTATGAAATTTATGTAAAGAAAGATAATAATATAATAGTGGAGCAAGAGACAAATAAAGGGAAAAAGAGAAAGAAGGATTTTACCTTATGGGTTAATTGTGGGAAGAAAAACCCTAGTACTTGCCTGAAAGGAATTGGAGTTTCTTATAAATACAGAGAAAAAGGTCACGAAGATCATGATTTTAAGGTAAAAAAAGAAGTGATGAAATCCTATAATTGTAAATATATGAGATATTTTGAAAATTATTTTAAAATTCATCATGTAAATAAAGCTCATAAGAAGTAAATGGAACAAGGTTAAGCTTAGGTTGTTACCATTGTCAAAGTGGAATAATTAATGTATTAGTGTTGTTTTGAATTAAAGAATTATAATATATTTATAAGAATAATGTGATATTTATAGGGATTTTACTGTATTGATTTTTTTCTTTAAGGTTTTAATACAATGAAGGTAATCATATATTCTGTATGTGATAATAAGAACAACATTACATTGTTTTGGGAATCTGATTAAAAAATTGATTTGGAAATTTGGGGACCTTTTATACATAGTTTGGAAAGAATTATATTGGATAACTTGAAAGGTTGTAATGCATTACATTGAACATTAGATAGAATTTTTTAATGTTAAAAAATTTCTTAAGGTTATTTTTAGAATTCTATAATAATCTAGTTTGACAAAAATAGGACAACCCGCATGCAGGGAAACAATCCATTGCGTCGATCAAGTCTGCGGGAATCGAACCCACAACCGAAGTGAGATAAGGTTTTATCAACTTCCATTGGCCTAGATAAATTTCCTTATTAGTATAACATAGTTTTATTTTTAAAAATTTTATATGTTTATATTTGGAATCTTATTCGATTAGGATAAATAGAAATTTTTTCCAGTTTTATTATCTTTTGAAGGGAAAGATGAGTTTGTGGTTGGAATTAGTTAACATATGAAGTTATAAATGTAAATTAAGTAATATTACTTGTTTTCTTTTACTATGAAGTAATTATTCAACATTTGGGAAAGGATACTGTAATCCTAAAATGTTTTCCTAGTACTTTCTTTTGCGATGAATCAAATGGTCCCTTGCATCATTGTAGATTTATGGTTTTTAGATTGTTAACATTATCATAATAATTTTATCTGTCTCTCTGGATCAAAACATGATGGTTATATTTTTCTTTCATGTCTATATTTTCTTACAAGAAATCCTAGTATGTGTTATTTCCTATAACCTTAATACTTACCTTTATTTATTTTAAAATATAGGTCTCATTAATCCATTTTTTGATGTGGGATTTCAACTATGATATTTTGAAATGTCAAACCATTAGTTTTCACTATTGAGTCTATATTTCAACGACTAAATTTATTGAATTAGGGGATAATGTAACACCCCAATCTTCCATGGAACACTTATTCTTAATAATTCAATAGCTTTCACAACACACAACACTGAGTTCGAGCATACCACATAATATCAAACTAGACTTTTAAAAAGATTTTAGGAATAGTATTAACCAAATTTTGGATTTTATATATTGCATGTAATTACGAAATCCAAATTATGTGTTCTTAGACAATCTATAAATATAAGTTCATTTTTTCAGATAAAATAAGTATATTTCGAAAAATGCAGTTTTTATGCCTTTTAATTAAAAACCCCTTTTAAATCCAATATTTGAGAATTTTATAAATTTATTTCTATGAAATTATATTATTCTTTAGTTGAGGGACATAAAAATTTATTATGGGAAATTTGTTTGTGTTTTCTTTATAACATTCATATTTTAATGAATAGTGAAACATACTGTATTTTAATTCAAAAATGCATTTTCATCTAAATTATTTATAAAGTTATATTATCCTTTTAATTGGTTTTATAATACAATTATATTTTTTTAATAATTTAATAAAATTATATTCATTATAAGTAATTGCAAAATGAAATTGGACATAAACAAATGTTAATCTTTTGGTAGTTTTTACTTCATAAAAATCCACTTTCTGGTTTTACAATGGGAACTAATTTTAAATTAATTTTGAAAAATCATGTGTTTTAAATTATAAAAAATAGATTATATATTTGGAATCATAAGGTTAAAATTGTTTAAATATGTACCATTTATTTTTGGACATTAGGAATAATAACTTCAGAAATTATTTTTATTTACCATGGTTAAAAGGTAAATAAGTTACATAAGGGTAAAAAATAATATTATAATAATATAAAACTACAGTAAAAAATGTCCTACTCCTATTGGATTAGGTATTTATGACCATTATCATCATTATGTCGAACATTTAACATTTAGGATCCAATTGGGTATGAAAATGACATTTTATAATATTTAATGTAAAGAAAGTGGAAATATAACAAAAACAAGTATCTTTTACTAAATCGATTTTAATATAGGGTTATATAACTTATATATATGATTATAAATAATCATTAGAAATTTAAAAATATTTCCTACATCATGGTATTTTATTTATAATTTTTAGACATTATATAAATATATTTATTTATGACACAATGATGATGTAGTGATTACATGATTAATGAATGATTAAAATAAATTAAATTATAAATATTAAAATAAATTCCATTTGAAAATTTCGACATAATAAACTAATTTTATGGATTACATTGACATATGATGGATGATTTAAGGATTTTTTTTGAAGGAATTATGTTTTAATAATTTTAACAAAAATCAATTATTAAATAGTGTCAAAATTGACATAAATGAGTTAAACAATGTACAATTTTATTAAATTATATAATAGTGATAAAAATCTAATATTTGGTTAAATGACATATATAATGTTAAAAATGTCATTAATTATACACTTTTGGTTATCCTGTAATTTTATGGTCACTATAGTAACCATATATTATGAAAATACAAGAAGGCATGGTAGGAGTTAATATTTTTAACTAAGGATAAACACCAAAATATAATGTTAACTTCATGACCTAAACTTATATAATACTGATTTTTAGATAGTATTTATACCCATACCAATATTAAAAAAATAAATAATTCACTTTTAAGGAATTATAAACTGAAAAAAACTTAATAAATTAATATTTCAATTTTTTTTCTAAAGTTCCCTCACCTCTGTTATAAAAGAGAATTTATCCTTATCTTTTATTCACATATACAAAGCCCATTTTCGTAGAAAAACCCTGATTAAATATACTACTAACTTCCATCACGTAATCCTAGAGGCCACCATTTGGGAATAAAACAAATTTAAGGAGTCCTTTAGTACAAATCAGGAGGAGACACCAGAAGAAGAGGTAATCGTTTTATCCCTTCTTTCAAACTTCTTTTCTTATTCTACTTCATATTTCTATGTTTATTCCATTAAAAAGTAATAAATACAAAATAATAAATATACTTAGATGTTATTATAATAATGAGAAAACTATATCCATCATTCTATCTATCCTACGGATAGTAATATCGCCATGCGTGCGTGCGTACGACTTACCATCTCCATGCGATGGTGTAATTTGTTATTACACATTACATTATTTGGATGGGTATATTGAAGAGTATAATATAAATAAATAATAAATATTAAATGATTATGATTCTGTATAATTAATATAACACCTAGTTCTATATCATTTAACCATTAAGGAAATGATATTGTCACTCGTGCGTACGTACAACATACTGTATCCACAATGTGATGAGACTCATCTTCCACATCCACCATCCAAGAATGATTATAAAAAATATATATATTATGAATAAATATTAGATATATTTAATAATAATTCTAATTTAATAATTTTTATTTATATTTACATATTTTTTATTCACTTATTTCCAAACAATAAGAAAATAGAAAAAGTGTTCTTGCGTACGTACGACCTACCATCTCCAAGAACGGTGTATTCCATCTCATATATATATCTATAATATATATTTATATTATGAATATATATGATATATAAATAATATTATACAATATATAAGTAATTAAATCATGATCTATGTAATATGATCAAGAATAACAGGTCAAAACACGCATGATAAACAAAGCAATTATTACACGATATGTTTTATTAACTAGGAATTATTAATAAAAAGGTAATATATTTTTATAAAAGAATCATATATGATATCATAAATATTATTATTATTATTATATAAGTTAATAATATGTTTAAGAACATTATATAGGAGTTTCAGACACATACGTAGAGTATCCAACCTAAGGTAAGGGTTAATTTTGCAAACTCATTATTATCTGAGATTATTTACATGTAAGTATCTATTGGGACAGATTTATCATCCACGCCCATGTTTCTTATACATGTATTTCAAAAAAATATTTCTATTCATAGAATATTTTTGGAATTTATTTATACCTATGTTTGACATTTTTAATAATGTTTTTAAAGGAATCTTTCGGTCGTTTTGCAAGTGAGGTACTATATTACCTTTTTGAAAAATTAAGGAAATAATTTTTTTAGCATATATGGAATGAGTGGATATTTTCCAAAATTATGAGGCCTCAACATTTTGAAGCTTAACTGACAATATTACTAGGTTATTTTCAAAGTAAATGTTTTCTTTTATAATTATACAGGCTTTCAAATGATTTCAATGTAAAAATTGTTTTTACTAAAAGATTTTTTAATGATTTTGTTAGATCGCTTTCATCTATGTCAACATACTTTGTTGGATTGTATACTTAATGAAGATCAATATATTATGATAAAATATTACATATTGTAATAAAGTATTAAGATATGTTTGAAAATGGATGTGTTATTTTTATACCATTCATGATTTATAGTTAAATTATTTATATTTCGTATGCTATTTGTAATATGAAATCTTATGTTGGTTATGTTATACCCATTTCATAAGAGAAATGCATTAGACATTGTATGTGTCGGGTGGGGCATGATATAGCCCCTCGATGCATTGGTAGTCTTATGAGACAATTATTTTTGGGTTTTGGGAAATGTATTACCCAATTAGATATGGTGTCCTGGCCAAATTCTTGAAAGTATGTTTAAGATGTGATGCATTATGCATTCCCTCGTTATGAGATTAGTTGTTGATTTTACATGTGATTATTAGACTAGTAAAATATCCTTGTGAATGTTTAAATAGAATTATTTGATTTATTATTACCATATTATCCAGAAGATAATATTTTAAAAGGATTGGGTTATAACTTTGTACCTTTCCTTAAATGTTTATGTTTTTTTGATATCTTCCGCTATATTATTTGTCCTTACTAAGTATCTGAGCTCACCCCTTTCTTATGTTTTATTTTCACTGGATGCCTAGAACTTTTTTATGATTGATATGAAGGGTTAAGACAGGGGAATAACAATGTTATCAAATAATTATATAGTATGTATTTTATGTTAAAAATTGTAATATATAGTTTATGTATGTAATTTATTTCTAAGACTTCTAAATTGATCAGTCCTTCAGGATTTCATTCCTCAAAATCCTGAAAATTTATAAAAATAATGCACCGACTCTGGGATTCTGGGGTTGGGGCATTACATTCACACTATACTATATACGAAATCTCATTACATAAAGTGATTTTTATGTCATATGGGGGATGAATGACCCCCAGTGATGCAAGTTCTGCCTCGCGCCAGTGGGAATGTCCTCCCAATATCACAAAAAATTTCATCCCATTAATTGGTAAACACTTCTGTGAATGCCTACAAGTTCCATGTATGACCAATTATTTACTCATTATTCCCATAGTAGGCTATATATATGGGTTTGTTGTCTATTAGGCCATTATGGGGTTTCTATGTGTGGTGTTTCCCCATTCATTTAAGGTTATATGGGGGTTGGAAATTTTTTCACATTATAAAATATAAAATAATTATTAAAAGAAAAAAAAAGTATTTTAGTTAATTTTCTAAAATCTATTTCTGAAGTATAAAATTACCAAAAATGATATATAAAAATTAAAAAATTAGTATTAATATTTAAAATAATGACATTTACCAATTAAAATTTCAAAACTCAAATCCTAAAATGAACTAATAAGATCCCACACACATAAAAATTATTTTACTGAATCATTTTCTCCACTCTAAATTAAAATGGATTCTACCATTTTATCGATATTTAAAATCTAAAATTAATGAAATAAATAATTTTCAATGGGTGAAATAGATCTTTTAAGTGTCACATATGAAAATTGGAATCCAAATCCTCAATACACACAATGTAAATGTTTTATTCCCAATGAAAAGTTATAGAACCTATCCTCTATTCCATTTATGCCTCTTAATTTATCATTATTAACCTTCCGTGTTAATCTACCTCACCAAATTTTTTTCTATAATAAATCATGGTAAAATAAAGAAGGATTTTTCCTCACTCTTTTAGTACATTTGGAAAACATTAGAACATGAATAAGTCCCACTTTCTCCATTAAATTGTGAAAAAAATAACTAAAATTCATGAGGGGATCTAAATTAGGATTATATGATTCCAAGTCTTAATGATGATGGGTAAATTATGAATAGAACAATTAAGGTCTGAAAATTAGGATTTTCCATATCTATAGTTCATTATAATCAAAATAAAGTCCAATGATATTCTCGTCTTCAAAATGTGAAAACCCCCACACCACAATATTAAATTATGAACATAAAATCTGAAATCATAATTAATAACCCCAATAATTTTTTTTATTTTTCTTTTTTTATAATTTTTTTTAATTTTTCAAAAAACTGACATTGTACAAGTCTCACATCCATCACACAACCCAAATGGATGCAAATAATTGTTCAAGTGATGGTAATTTTGGACCCTCAACAACTCAACCAATTGTTTTCATTTTTTATATAGTTGTGTAATAATAAATAAAAGGAAAGTTGACATATACATTTTCTGATAAAAAATAAAAACTCTCAAAACAATTCCCTCAATAAATAATATCCATTTTAAACATTAAATCACTCTCCCACACACCTGGAATTTGAAAATCATGGAAAATATTAGAGTAAGGGTGTTAATGGGGTAAATTGTCTTGTAATGTGGATCATTCATATCAATGGACATTTATGACTACAAAGGTCTTAAGTTGGATCGATGAAAAAGGTAGGTCTCAAGGATAATCAATAAATCAAAAAAAAAATCAATCATATTTCGTATTGAATTTATAAAATCATTATTTTGAACATATCAAATCCATTTCATAGTAGGTAACATGTCCAATGTTTTATCCATAAATTTACTAAGAATGATTATAAATAATTGGGTATAGAAAACTCTCTGGAATGGGTGCATATTATTTTGAAGAAAATCACGTATGGAATGTGTAATAATAACAAATTTATCCACATGAACTTCTGAAATTTAGTGTATGGATAATGAAAGGTAAAAACTAAATGACATGTGATGAAATGAATAATGATTCATTAAATTCAAATTTATTTGATTCAACTGAATCAATAAATATCCCCATCATTATCCTTAAATTTCATCAAATTGAAAATTAAAACATGGAATCACGGGGTTCCAAAAAAATGTATGTATCATGGATAAAAAAAATCACTACTCTAGGTGCAGTCATGAATTTCTTTCACTAAATATCTAATCATATTCAGAAAAATATAGATGTAAAATGGAATACCGAATTTTAATGCTTTCTACAATATATCATAAATCACTTCATTTTTTCTTTACGATTTATTCCTTAGGTATTTTCACCGTGAATCATTATGGGAATGTAAATCTAGTTAAAGAGTCAAAGTGATGGATGATTTTCATGAATGTTCATAAATAAATGGAATGAGAAAATTAAATACTTCCCAAATAGATTTTAAAAGATATTAAATCCTAAATTCCTAAAGAATAAAAAAATACCTTCTTCTTATCCAAACAACTTTAGTTTTGTTCAATATGTTTGTACATACCTCTCTAAGTCAAGTGATTTAGGGTAGGAAAGTGGTCACCCCACATAGATCTGGAAATGGTCAAAGCTATAATTCCTCTATGTATATGGGACCTCCTCATTAGTTTTAAAAAAATCACTCTTCCTATGAGTAACACTTTCTCAACCTCCTTGGACCCAATACATTGTTGTTTTACTCATCTTGAAAAATAAAAGGGTATTTAACTAACTTCCAAAACATGCTCTCCTTTCTATAATTCTTCATGAACATAAGTACCAATTCTATCACTAAAATTTTCCAGAAACATTCTATATTTTTTTATTTATTTTTCACCTTTTTCATTCATATATGAAATAGACACATCACTTCTCCATCCATGGGAAATAGATTCCTCAACATCTAGTGAGATATCATCTCTCAACTTATCTCTTGTTTCACCTATAAATTCCACAAACATGTATATGTTGAACTTTACCTATTATCCACCAACTCTAAAGCTTATCTTTCCACTTTGGGTATCAATATGTTCCATTCATATAGCATGGAATAGTCATACTAAGATTATTGTAGTATTCACTTTATCAATGTCCATTACAAGAAATTCATGATAAAAGTATATTTTGTCTACCCTGACCACAAAATATTCATGTAGTCTTCAAGGAAGTATCACTGTTGCATCCATAATTTAAAGCATTACTCAAGATGGATATATCTGTCACAATCCCACGATTTTTATTAATGAGTATGAAATTATATTGAAACTTTCACCTAATTTACATAAGGATTTTCCAAAATCTTTATAACCAATATCAATTGGGATTAAAAAATAAAAAGATCACTTCTCTACATGGGTAGTATTATTGATAACATATCAAAATATTCTCCAATCAATGGTGTGGTGACCAATCAAACTAAATATACTTTTATTGAGGCCAATTATTTCCTAAACATTATGTAGGTGGGAATGTTCGCGATCACCACAATGAATAGTATAATGATGTGCAAAGTTTTAAACATTTCTAGAAACTTTTATCCATTTTCATCAAACCTACTTACCCTTTAAACTCTAGAAATGGTAGTGGTGGTTGGTATGCTGGTAGTGCTTTCTCTAAAATGTACTTATCATGTTATTTTCCTTTTTCATTCAGTTATTACACTACTTATCTTTCTTCCATCACTTGTTCTTCAATATATATTCTTTCCTCTTCAAAACATTCCTGGGTTTTCTTTCAAATTCTTAGGGTAATGCATTTCATCTCACCATGTACAAGAACATCAATGCCACTCAGTAAAACTACCCTTTGCCTCTCCTTAAGTTGGTTAGAAATCTAACCTACTTGCACTATATGGAAAAGGGATTTTTGCGACGGGCCTTTTGCGATGCGAATAAACCCCATCGCAAAATGTCCATCCAAGAGGTTATTTGTGACGGGGGTAACGACCAGTTGCAAATAACCAACTATTTACAACGGGATTTCGTTTCCCGTCGCAAATAGTTTGGCGCGGATAGCGCGCCAAACCGCGCAAAGGATATTTGCGACGGTGGGATCCCACCGTCACAAATAGTTAATTATTTACGATGGGGCCCGTCGCAAATAACCGGCGGCGGTTTATAGCCTTTTGCGATAGGATGTCTTTTGCGATGGGGCCCGTCGCAAATCACCGACGGTGGTTTATAGATTTCTGCGAAGGGATAGCTTTTGCGACGGGGCACGTCCCAAATAACTGGCGACCGTTTATAGCCTTTTGCGACAGGATGTCATCCCATCGCAAAATGTGTGTCAGCAGGGACTATTTGAGACGGGTCCCGTCGCAAATAACTTTTTAACCACTGTCAGTAATTAATGCGGGAATAGGTATTGCGACGGGTCCCGTCAAAGAAGATACTATTTGCGACGGGATACCCGTCCCAAATAATCTAGCCTATATAAACCCCCATCTGTTTCTTCTCTCATTCCTCTCAAAATTTAGATCCTGTATCTCTCTAAACTCGGATTTTAGAGAGATAATTTTTGTAAGTTAATTTTTTTCTTCACTAGGAAGTTGTGAAGCCATCTGCATCAATAGAAAATCAGTCTTAAATGTATATATGTATTTTTAATTAATTAATTATTTCATTTTTTATGTTATTTTTTTTATTATTGATTAGTTGTAATAAAATTAAAATTAATTTTTTTTGTCATTAATATTTATTTGTACTAATAAATTGAAATTTTTAGTATTAATTTTTAATAATTAGTAGTAATTATTAATTAATAACGATAATTAGTAATGTATATAATTAATTTGTAATAATTAATAATAATTAGTAATAAAAATCAATAAACAGCAATAAATAAGAATAATTAGGAATAATTAGGAATAATTAGTAATAATTAGGAATAATTAGGAATAAATATTAATAATTAGTAATAATTAGGAACAATAAGAAATAATTAGAAATAATTAGTAATAATTTGCAATAATTAGTAATAAGTAGTAATAAATAGAAATAATTAATAATAATTAGTAATAAATTGTAATAATTAGTAATAAATTGTAGTAATAAGTAATAAATACTAATAATTACTAACAATTACTGATAAATATTAATAATTAGCAACAAAGACTATTAATTAGAAATAATTAGCAATAATTAGGAATAATTAGCAATAATTAGAAATAATTAGCAATAATTAGAAATAAATAGCAACAATTAGCAATAATTAGCAATAATTATGAATAATTACGAATAAATAGCAATAAATAGCAAAAATTAGCAAAAATTAGCAAAAATTATGAATAATTAGAAATAATTAGCAATAAATAGCAATAATTAGTAATAAATAACAATAAATAGAAAAAATATGAATCATTAGTAATAAATAGGAATAATTAGAAATAATTAGTAATAATTAATAATAATTACGAATAATTAATAATAATTAGTAATAAATTGTAATAGTTAGTAATAAATTGTAATAATTAGTAATAGATTGTAATAATTAGAAATAAATACTAATAAATACTAATAATTACTAATAAATACGAATAATTAGAAAAAATTAGCAAAAATTAGGAACAATTAGAAATAATTAGCAATAAATAAAAATAAATAGCATTAATTAGTAATAATTAGGAATAATTAGGAAAAATTAGTAATAATTAGCAATAATTAGCATTAATTAGTAATAAATAGAAATAATTAGTTATAAATGGAAATAAATTTTAATAAATAAGAATAATTAGTAATAATTAGGAATAATTAGTAATAATTACGAATAATTACGAATAATTATGAATAAATACATATAATTAGTAATACTTACTAATAATTAGTAATAATTAGAAATAATTTGGAATAATTAGCAATAATTAGCAATAATTGGTAATAATTGCAAATAATTAGTAATAATTAGTAATAATTAGCAATAATTAATAATAATTAGAAATAAATTCTAATAATTAGTAACAAATTGTAATAATTAGTAATAAATTGTAATAATTAGTAATAAATGGTAATAATTAGTAATAAATTGTAATAATTATTAATAAACACTAATAATTAGTAATAACTACAAATAAATACTAATAATTAGTAATAAATACTACTAATTAGCAACAAATACTAACAATTATCAATAAATAGCAATAATTAGGAATAATTAGAAATAATTAAAAACAAATAGTAATAATATGTAATAATTAGCAATAATTAGCAATAATTAGCAATAATTAGCAATAATTAGAAATAATTAGAAATAATTAGGAATAATTAGCAATAATTACCAATAATTAGCTACAATTAGTATTAAATAGAAATAATAAATAGCAATAAATATTAATAAATAGGAATAATTAGTAATAATTAGGAATAATTAGTAATAAATATGTATAATTAGAAATAATTTGGAATAAATACTAATAATTAGGAATAAATACTAATAATTAGTAAAATTTAGCAATAATTAGAAATATTTAGCAATAATTACGAATACTTAGCGATAATTAGGAATAATTAGGAATAATTAGGAATAATTTGTAATAATTAGCTATAATTAGTAATAATGACTAATAAATACTAATAATTAGTAATAATTAATAATAAATACTAATAATTAGGAATAATTAGGAATAATTAGCAATAATTAGGAATAATTAGGAATAATTAGCAATAATTAGAAATAATTAGCAATAATTAGCAATAATTAGCAGTAATTAGCAATAATTAGCTATAAATAGGAATAAATTGTAATAATCAGTAATAACTAGGAATAATTAAAAATAATTAGAACTAATTAGAAATAATTAGAAATATATAGAAATAAATAGCAATAATTAGAAATAATTATCAATAATTAGTTATAATTAGCAATAATTAGGAATAATTATTAATAAATAGGAATAAATGGTAATAATTAGTAATAAATTGTAATACTTAGAAATAATTTGTAATAAATAGTAATAAATATTCATAAATATAAATAGATAGTAATACATAGTAATAAATAGTAATATTCAGTATTAAATAGTAATATTTAGCAATAAATAGTAATAATTAGTTGTAAATAATAATTATTAGTAATAATTAGGAATAAATACTAATAATTTGGAATAAATACTAATAATTAGTAATATTTTGCAATAATTAGTATTAATTAGCAATAATTAAGAATAATTAGCAATAATTAGGAATAATTAGCAATAAGTAGAAATAATTACTAATAATTACTAATAATTACTAATAAATACAAATAATTAGCAATAATTAGAAATAAATAGTAATAATTAGATATAATTAGATATAATTTGTAATAATTAGTAATAATTAGTAATAATTAGTAATAATTAGTAATACATAGATATAATTAAATAGAATTAGATAGAATTAGATATAATTAGATATAATTAGATTTAATTTGATATAATTTGATATAATTAGAAAATATTAGTAATAAATAGTAATAATTAGTAATAATTAGATATAATTATATATAATTAGTAATAATTAGTAATAATTTGTAATAATCAGATACAATTAGTAATAATTAGATAAAATTTGTAATAATTAGACATAATTAGTAATAATTAGATATAATTACATATAATTAGATATAATTATATATAATTAGTAATAATTAGATATAATTAGACATAATTTGATATAATTAGATATAATTAGTAATAATTAGTAATAATTATTAATAATTAGTAATAATTAATAATAATTAGTCATAATTAGTCATAATTAGTCAAAATTAGTAATAATTAGTCATAATTAGTAATAATTAATAATAATTAGTCATAATTAGTAATAATTAGATATAATAAGATACAATTGTCCTTTCTTGGTTGATCACCTTACATGTAGCATTGCAAAAGGACAAACCAAGTCATGCCCTTCTCATTTATAAGAATTATCTCACATAATCCTTTACCTAGACCATTCTTCCTTGATACATTATGGGAAAGATACTGATGACCCCTCAAATTTTTAAGGATGAATGATCTATGTAAAGAGAGCGAGATGATTCTTAGAGATGAGAAAGAAATTACTTTGGTCGTCCTATTGCAACACTACTTGTGAGGTGATCAACCAGGAAAGGACAATTATAGATTTTACATTGGACATGGCTGACAAAAACTTTTTATTGCGCATGACCTGACAATTAGCGACCCTTTGAGATTTTAACTTATTAAGAATAGAGAAAAGCTTGTTGCGAATATTGATAATTTTAATATTTTATAAATTTTTTATTATTTTAATAATATTAATATTTCTTTTTCATAAATTTAGATAATATAAATTTTTTATTATTAATAAATAGATATAATTATAATTAGTAAATGAAAAATGCTTGGTTAATTAAGGGATAATTTGTAATCATCTCCACAATGATAATTACCAAATTTTATTTCATTATTCAAGTAGTTTTCATTTTTCTATGTTTTGAAAAGTTTTGCTAAATTAGTAATAATTAGCAATAAATAGTAAAAAATAGTAAAAAATAGTTAGGAACAGTTGGAATTTTTTTTTAATAAATTTTAATTAATTCCAAGAACCTGGCACAATTTCTAGTGGATTGACGACAATCCTTTTACTTGATGACTTTTCTCCTTTCAACTCTCACTGACTCAAAACAATATGAAAAATGTACTACTACATAGGAATATTCAATCTCATATAGACGATATTGGATATGAATTCGTAGGATCATATTTTTTATAATTTTTTCAGGTGGTGACAGTTGGAAGAAGATGATTCATTGACGAAAAGGGGGCTCTTTTGTCTGACGGCTCATTTACTTTCATCTTTCTCACACTGAAATCACAATGAAGAATCTGGACGGAGATACGTATATTCATTCTCGTGCATATGAGAATGAATATGCGTACCTTTTAATGGATTGTTCATTGTGATTTCAGTTTGAGAAAGTTGCAAGTAAATGAGCCGTCAGACAAAAGAGTAGCCGTCAATCCACTAGAAATTATGTCACCTTTAATTAATGGTAATTATTAAGACGTATTAGTAATTATTTATCTTCTTTTTTCAGATAGTATTTTTATAATTTCAAATTATTTAAAAATAGTGATGATTTTATATTTTGTAGAAAAATACGGAACAAGGAAGTCAACATCAGTCATTATTTGATGATCACACATGGATAAATCAGCACAGAAATCCAAATGGTTCTAGTTTAAATCTTTTATATGTTAAGGGTGTTGAAGCTTTCTTAGAATTTTCATCATCAAAACCAGAATATGTTTCAGAAGGTACAATTAAGTGTCCTTTTAAAAAATGTGCTCTTAGAATGTTTGACACATTTGACATGGTTGGGGGACATCTCTTGCAGTTTGACTTTCAACTAGATTATGTTTTTTGGTATCAACATGGAGAACATAGTTCCAGAGAAAATATTAATAACATGATTCTGAATCCATCACAGTTCCAAAATTTAGTATATGATGTTGCAGGTCCATCTTATAAACAAACTGAAACCCACGATGATTTTGATTTAACTCCTGAGTTGGCACCATCCGAATTTTATGAGTTGTTAAGGTGTACTGAGAATGCATTATATCTTGGTTGCAATATAATCAAATTAGAAGTGGTTGAGAAATTTATGGCTATTAAATCAGATAATTCAATGTCAAATGATTATTTTGATCAAATATTTTCTTTGGTTAAAACCCTATTACCTGAAAGAAATGTGTTGCCTGCAAATTAATATGAGATAAAGAGGTAGGTTCATAATGTTGGCATTAGTTATCAGATGATTCATGCATGTGAAAATGATTGCATCTTATATTCTGGTGAAAATTAGTCATTGAATAGTTTCCCAACACGTGGAAATCGAGGTATAAAGAAGCTCAACCAGGGAAGTTCAGATCGATTGTTGTAAAACATTTGAAATATTTTCTCCTTACACTCAGGCTACAATGTTTATTTATGTCTCATAACACAGCGTCAATGATGTCATGTAACAAAACCAATATTTCAACTGGTAAAATCTTGAATCATCCATCTGATGGTGATTCATGGAATCATTTTGATTGTCTACATCCGTCTTTTGGTTTAGAAGCCCAAAACGTGTGATTAGTTCTTTATACTAATGGTTTCTATCTGTTAGGTTCTTATGGTAGTTAGTATTCATGTTTTCCTGTCTTTATAACTCCGTAAAATCTACCTCTACGGATGTTGATGAAGGAGCACTGTATCTTTTTGACCTTATTACTCCCAGGACATCCGAGAAATAATATTGATGTTTATTTGAAGCCATTGATTGATGAGTTAAATGAATTTTGGAGTACTGGTGTTAGTACATATGATGTTGATGTGAAACAAAATTTCACATTTAAAGTTGCATTGATGTGGAAGATTAGTGACTTTCCGGCAAATGGCATGTTATCTGGCTGGAGTACACATGGTCCAAAATCATGTCCTTACTATATGAAAGACAACAAAGCTTTTATGCTCGTCAATGGAAGAAAACCTTTCTATTTTTACAGTCATTGCAGATTTCTTCCAACCGATCATCCTTTTCAAAGGAACAAATCTCATTTCAGAAAAGGAAAAATTGAAAGGGTTGAACCTCCAAAAATGATATCATGTACAGAGTTAAAATTAGTTGTATTTTCATTACCTCCCATCACATTTGGGCCAACCATAAACTAGTAGAAAATTCATGGCATTGGGAAAGAACATAATTGGATAAAACAAATCATTTTTTGGGATCTCCCACATTGGTCTGATTTTTTGGTCCACCACATGTTGGATGTCATGCACATTGGGAAGAACTATTTTGATAATTTATTTCATACAGTTCTGGATACACTAGGTAAGACCAAAGATATTGTAAAAGCATGATTAGATCTTGCCCAAATTTGCAGGTGACCAGAACTAGAACTATTTGGAAATGTCAGATCACAAAGGTTAATGAAGCCAAAAGAAGCATATACACTATCCAAAGAGAGTCATTTATTATTTTGTTAGTGGATTGTAGATTTGAGACTTCTAGATTATGCTTCCAATTTGGGAAGATGTGTTAATAATGGTCATATTACCAGATTACAAAGTCATGATTGTCATGTTATAATGGAAAGAATTATGCCAGTTGGATTCAGAGGTTTGTTGAATTATATGATTTTGGATTCGATAACAGAAATATCCCATTTTTTTCAAGGCATTTGTGCAGTGACAACTGACTATGATGCGCTATGAAAACTGGAAGAAGATGTTGCTGTAATTATATTTAAACTGAAAATAAATCTTTCCACCTACATTCTTTCACTCAATGGATCATCTGATATTACATTTTCCACATAAAGCTAAATGTGGAGGTCCAATACAGTTTCGATGGATGTACCCATTCGAAAGATGCATGCATAAATTGAAGAAAAAAGCATGTAACAAAGCATCAGTTGAAGGCTCAATTCTTGAAGCTTATTTGCAAGTGGAAATTTATTTTTTCTGATCTCACTATTTGGAATATGAATATCCCTCAAAACAAAATCACATGGGATGGAATGAGGTAAATGTTAATGATTAAATGGAAAATAATTTATCAGTTTTTAATCAGTCAAATCTTGGCTTCGGTGGAGTTCCAGAACGATGGCTTTCAGATGATGAACATCACAGATCTCGTACATATGATCTTCTCAACTATGAAGAAATGACAGTATTTGTACTGTGAGTGCTTATATCACTTATTCTATAAGTTCTGTTATAGTATGTAAACCTATTTTATTTTTAGGTTATATGATAATAATATTAAGAAACAAGTTCAACAAATTACAACAGATTCTCTTGAAGAACACAGACAGAAAATTTTTTCTCAGTGGTTTCAAAAGCTGGTAACATAAATTATAGATGGTTTAATATCAATTCCGTTTTATATTTATTATATTGATAATTATTTGAAAAACTTTCAGGTGTCTCAACATAATTATAAAATTGATAAGCGACTGTGTATATTGAGTAACCCACCATCCAAAATGGTTAAATCTTATAATTAATATGTGTTTAATGGTTTTTGATTTCATACATGTGCATTTGGGGAATAAAAAAAACAATGAATAGTGGAGTTTGTTTGAGAGGATCACATCATAGAGAAACTGAAGTTAACTTTTATGGCATTCTGAATGAAATTATTAAGCTATGTTATCTTGGACAAAATTACAGAACTATGTTTAAATGTTGGTGGTTGGATACCGACAGAGGCTTGCATGTTCATCCGACTCATGGAATCATCAATATTAAATATAAGTCTTCTTATAGTAAATGAACCATTTCAACTGGCTCAATAGGCACATCAAATTTATTATGCAATGTACTATGCTCTTTAAGAGACCTAGGTGATTGGTGGAGCATAATAAAAATGAAATCTAGGGAAAATCAATTTACTCAAATAGAATGTAGTTCTGTTGAAGTGGAAGAAATTAAAATTTTTCAAGAGACTACTCAAAATCTATCTTTTTCACAAATAAATGTGAATATTGATGAGGACACACCACAATTAAGGGTCCATGATAACGAAGATGTTAATGATGTTACAAATGAAATTGAAATGACAAGGGATGATGAAAGTGAAACTAATATGGATATTGATGATGCCGAGGAGGAATATGAAGACATTGACATAGTTAGATATAATGATGATGATGAAGGTGAACATTGGCATAGTTAAATGCAAGTTATGATCATAACTAATATATATATATATATATAATACTTATTTTCAACTATCTGCTAACAAAAATAATTTTGTGTTTCATATGGACTCTGATCTATTACGTGAGTTAGAGGAGGCTGAGCTACACTTGGATGAGGGGTATGCGCGATCATATGACCCTCAGCCTACTGGTGGTTCAGGAGGTACACGGAGGGGGTGTGGTCTTGCGCGACTGATGATTCCTGGCCCTATCCCCGAGTGAAGTCCATGTCTTGGATTCGATCCACGCACACTGAGGTATGATAACCTGTATATTTTAGTAATAGTTCATTAATTTATTTTTATATATACTAACGTTTTGATTATTTATTCTTTTTTCACAGTTTTTCACTTGTAGCTGTTGTATATGGGAGCGCTATCTCGTGCAATTATTTTTCTCAGCCACGTACCACATTGGAACAGATTCTCGTTGATGTGCAGCTCGACATGTACAATCATTGGCCGGTACATAAATAAATAATATTTATTTTGAAATTTATTTTTTAATAACTTGATATTATATATTATTTGTAGGGTTTAAGGTATCCCATCGATGATTTCATCCATGACGATATCCATGAAGCATTGGAGGTGGCTATGTGTGAGCGGCTGTGTCATTTTTTGCACAATTTTAGAATGACGACCATTATGAAAGAAGGAGAGATAATATTTGATGAGTCTTGTAGATCCCACTGACTAGAGTAAATTTCATCTCAGGTTTGGGATGGATTATGTGCACACTGGTTGGGTAGTGTATTTCAGAGGAGATCTTCATTCGGTCAGCAGAACCGGGGGAGACAGGAGGTGACAAATCGGGCTGGTAACCGTACATTCAGTATGCATATAGAGCATCTGGTAAGTATTTTTCTAAATATTTTATATAATTCAAATATAAAAAGTTTATTTTATATTCATATAGGAAGTCGATCATCCCGATATTACAGAGTACGATGTTTATCAGATGATGTAGAGTGATCCAGCCATTGGAGAGATTAGAGGTGATCCCCAGTGTCAGATTGTGGTTAGTCATATTTTTTTCATTTTGACAATTAACAGGATATAATATTTTCACAATTTTAATTTCAAATTGGAATTGAAGGAGTTATATGAGTCTGCGACTTCTCAGACACAGGCTCAGGGTCAGGACGAGGCGACTGATCAGATCAGTGCCCACTATTTTGACGAGGCGGCATGGATGCAGGTGACTCAGTAAGGCTTTGAGATGGGCTGAGTAGTTGGTATCAGCTCTCATGTGACTCTTGGTACATATTATGGTACTGCTTCAATGTCGATGTCTAGATCTAGAGGAGCTCTTGGAGTGGCATAATCTTCTAGCTCACATATCAAGAGTAGTTCCGAGTTCAGAATGACCATATAGAGACTTTGTAGAAGCAGCAAGAAGAGATACGTCAGCAGTAGCAGCAGCAGTAGCATGAGGATGAGATGCGTCGATGGCAGCAGTAGTAGCAGCAAAACGAGGAGGATATGCATCAATGGAAGTAGCCTCATCACGATCAGATGGAGTACATGCACCGTCTGACTCGTAGTTTATGGATGATGTTTTCTCCACCAGCTCCTTCAGCTTCTCCACCTCCTCTAGAAGATGACCCCCAAGTGATTTTTTTATGTCAAAAACAATTGAATACAAATTTGTTGTAATATAATCTATTTACAGTTTCTGTATTTTATATCGGTGTGATTATTACATAATTTAATTTTTAATATTTTTGGATTTGTTTTTGTGAATATTGAGAATAATAATATTTTTTTATTTTAATTATATTAATATTATTGTTTCATTAATCATAATTTTATTAAAGATATTTTTTCAGTATTATATTTTTAATATTTTTTATTTTGATAATAATAACAATAATAATAATATTATTATTATTATTTTATGATTTTTTTATATTTTTTATAAATATTGACAATTTTAAATTTTTAAATTTTTTTATTATTTTAATAATATTAAAATTAATTTTTCAATAATAATAATAATATTTTATGATTTTTTAATATTTTTTGTTAATATTGAGAATATTAATATTTTTATTATTTTAATAATATTAAAAATAAATTTTCAATAATCATAATTTTATTAAATTTATTTTTATTACATTTATTTATTATTTGCGACAGGATATGTTGCGACGGGATCCCGTCGAAAATAGTCTAAATAATTTTTTCTTAAAAAAGGTATTTGCGACGGGATTACTAGCCTGTCACAAATACTATTTCCAATGGGCTTGTCGCAAATATTCTAAAAAAATACTTTCAAAAAACATTTGTGACGGGATTACGGGCATGTTGCAAAAAATTATTTGCGACGGTCGCATCACAAAAGATCTTATATATATAAAGTATATAATTGGAGACTTATTTGCGACAATGAAGATTCACATCGCAAAAAAATATTTTTTGTGATCGGCCCATCACAATTTATAAATTTTAAGACGACGTTTTCTACAATGGACTATTTGCGACGGGGCCCCGTCAGTAAAGCCTATTTGCGACTGGATCCCATCACAAATAACCCGTCACAAATACCTTGAATTCTAGTAGTGTTGTATTTCCATGTTCCCCATTTCCTATGGTTAGTTTTGTGAGTCGTCTTCAAATTTGTAGATGTCAACACCTTTATCCTATGTTTAGGTTTTCAAAAATTTAAGTGTAGCTCATGTGGTTTCCATTAATCCTACCCAGGTCACCTTTAGTGGATGAACTTGACGTGTAATATATGAGCCTCAGTGCTAATGTTGAAAACCTTATGGTCTTTATTGAATCCCTTATACCTGTCCTTAATTTTTTTACTATGGTTAGTGTGGTCTCCATACCTTTGTGTAGTTCCATCCATTATAACCTAAATAATTTACATCTTCATTGTACATTCCATGGGGATGTCTACGGGACATTATTGAATATAATTTATTTTACATTGAGATTATTTGGGTGGAAACCCAACTATTTTCCACCATGTTTACTCGTTACACTTGTCTTAAATACATCGTTCATTGAAAACTATTACAGGAAATTTTATCCAACGCATATATTTATTTGGGTGAACTTATCATTAGTGAACCTCTAGTGGAAATATATATAAGTTTTTGGTTACCCGATGATAATATTTTATAATATGTTTTAATCAGTAACCTTGTTTCGATGTCATGGGGAGGAAATATTCTAATTTATATTTTTAACGATTCCCATTAACTATATAGTGACTTTTCATTCAACTATTAAAAATTTAGAATGACTACCTATATATCCATAGACCAGGAAGGTGGGAAAAGTCTTTTCAGGAACATACTTACGAGATCGACCTAAGTTATGACTGAGTGTGGGGGTTAGCTGTATATTTTCTTATAAGAATGGTCTTTGAGTGAGAATCTGGAAACACGAATCGTTACCATGACATATGTAACTCTTTTGAATAGGAATGAACAACAAAAATCTAAGAAAATCTATATGTGAGAATTGAGGTTTTCAAAAGGTATCTATATATATTTAATGACGTGAGATACAATCTATTTGATCACTAACTTCATCCAAATTGATGAGTAATGATTCGGGGGATGAGGATGCTCAAATTGATCCCCCTGTTTTAGGTTCTACTATAGTTGATAAAAACATTCATCCTCGAGTTCTTTCCTGGAAGCTCATAGTGTTCTCCATTTCATGCCCATAATCTAATTTCATATTCGGACATAATTTATTCTTACATGTATTTCTTTTATTTTTTGATGGTCTTTTTGATATCAATATCAAAATTAGGATCTACTTATTGTGTCTTACCCATGGTTGAGTACTCAAGCACTGATGTTGTTCTAGAAACTAGGGAAGGATAACACTAAATTAAAATTAATGAAAAAGAATAAGGAATAAAATTTAAAATTTAGAAATATTATATGAATAACTAATCATAGTTCCCTAAAAACGGTTTTAGTGTTTATCACATAGAATAAAAAGTTAAATATATGAGGGAAATTAAATTATAAATTTATATAATAAAATTGAAACTAACTTATTTTAAAATGTAATACTGAGTAAGCTGAGTTCAATCGATATATAATGGTGTATAAATAGATTATAAAATTTATGAGAACAGAAATAATAAGAGATCTAGTTTTGTTTGGTTTGATATTAATGTGATGATACATACAAGGTAATATAAATCATGGATCATTAACTATGTTAAAGGAAGAGTGATGCAATTATAAATTACATGTTCTCAGAATCAAACAGTAAAGTGACTCCTTCGTAAATACTCAACCTCTATATTATAAATTTCCCTTTCCCCTTTTGTTTACATGGTTTTGTTTAGAAATTGGTACACACGTTAACTTATTTAAAATTATCTTCCCCTAACTCATTCATTTTTTGTTCCAAGAGAATGGGGTAGCTAGTTGATGCATTTGAAAAGCATGCACTATTCTCACAACAATTTTAATGCTTGGAATAGGTGGATATGACTGAAATGAAATTAAAATAAACAAATAACTCATGAATTATTTTAATCACACACACTTACCTACACTATAGACATTCTCCATTATATACATTTCTTGTTATATAAGTGTTACCCCTCATGATAGTCATGAGGGGATATAGAAATTAAGAATGAACTAAGCACCCGACACCCTCTAGTAGAAGTAGCATGTCATGGATCAAGGATCCGAGATCCATTTTTCCTTATTTAAGATATATTTTCACAAAAGATTCCATGTTCTATTTATTACAAGATCTATCCTAAGGAGTGTTCAGTTTTAGTTTTGATTTATTATTTTCCTCTATTGTTTTGAACCAGCCATCACAGGATCCTACACATTAGGTTAGAGTTTTGATGAGTCTTTATTTCTAGGTAAATCCTCAAAAATATATTATTTTTAATTTATTTATTTTCCTCATCCTCTTATCATGTATTGTGGAGTGCTTAGATAACCCTAAGTGTAAGTGAGGCACCCAAGTGTTTCCTCCTTTAGTTCCCCCCAACTCATAGTCTGTGGCACTAAAATATCATTAGGATATTAGGTATTTAGATAATTTTACCCTTATATGAACTTTTTAAATAAGGAATTACCATAATAAATACAATCTCATCCTTATTAACCATATTGGTTACCGTTTCACCGCTTAATTCAACAAGGAGATATCCTTATATTATGCTAGGAAGACCCTAATATTGTGTATAGGTTACCCATACATAGCTAAGAAGACCATTATGAATAATATAGGTTACCCTTAAGCAGTTGTGAATAACATTATGTAGTGTATATGTTACCCTTACATTGATGGGAAGACCCTTATGCTACGTATATGTCACCCTGACACAACTTCCACTTTCGAGTACTGTATAGTATAGGGTGTTCATTATGGTATGACCTCCTTATATGGAATATATATATGGTGTATCATATCTTCCATGGTTCATAATTATTCTATTTTAATTTACCAATTTTTCCATTTTTTATGCCTCCATTATATAGTATGAACACTATAATATTGCCTCTTCTTAATCGTTCTGGCCATGGAACAACACTATATATGTCAAAGTAGCTCATTTTCATCAATCCTGGACTAATAAGGGGACACAATGTAGTAGAAATTCCACTTTGTAGCCTCTTGTCTCTAGTTCAAGATATTTTATTGATAATTCCACATATCCATGGATGAGGCATTGTGATTATCAAGAATCCAATGTTATTTTGATTCCATACTGATCAGACATTTTAGTCCCATGGTGTAACAGTGTAAATGAAAAAGTGGTGGGTTGCAACATAACAATGATGAACATGTTATGTGCACTCCCGAACTTGAAAAAACTTTTATTTTATCCTTTTTTGGTTTAAATCTTCTAGTTTAGGGTCCTATTTTATTCCAAGATTAAACTTTTGATTTTTTGTGTTTTGGGTGAATTTTTCATCTATGTATGGGAATTACATGATTAGTGGAAACCTTGCAGCCCGGCCCAAGTAACTGTGTGGAAGGTCCGGGTGTTGGATAGTATTTAACGTATGATTTGATAACTGTAATTCAAACTATGCATGTTGTCCATGCTTTTGATCTTCTCTTGGATAGTTTCTACCACACTTTTGGCACATGGTTGGGTAAACCATGCAGCCCAACCGTGTGAGCTATTGAATCATTAAAAACTCGAATTTACATTTTTTCCCCTCTGAACATTTAACCTGAAATCAGGATTTCCTCCCCTCCTCTGACCCAGGCACACTGGGTGGATTCACCAAACCATGCTCCCTTGAACCCCAACCTCCATTTATGATCCTTGAAGGTTTTAAAGGTGAGTTCTTTGTATTTTTGGTTGATTTATCCTCCCCTTATCCCTTATCTCTCTTGTAATTTGGGTTTTTATATGGGTTTGTGCTCATGGAAAATCCCTAGGGTTTATATATTACATTTCATTTAATTTATTTTGGATATATAATGTTTGGTTTGTTTTTTGTGGGCCTATTCTTCATTCTTCAAGAGTTTCATCGCATCCGCACCCCATTGAGGTAGATGTTTGCATTTTTTCTATTATGAATAAATATCTTGATGGTTTTTTATTTTTAAGTAATACAAAAATGTATTTAGTATGCTGGTTGTATGTTTTCCTTTCATGATATAATGTTGTGATGTTGCCAAAAATTAGTGGAAGCTGATTTTAAAAGGTTCTTTAATTGTGGAACATAGTATGCACAAAAGGTGTTTATTAAATTGTCAATATTTTTTTCAAAGATAAATTTCATTATTTTAATGGTGTTTTACTGGTGAATAATTGTTATAGTGTTTTTGGCACATGATTTGGACTTCATTTAAGGAATTGGGTGATTTTTATGATGATATTCTCATGTGTAGTTTGTGTGTTGGTTTGATATGAAAGTGTATTTATCTAAAAAGTTTTTGGTTGCCATCTCGAGATTTTATGTTTGTTATATTGGATATAAGCACGTCCATATGTGTACAAGGTGCATTAATGGATGTGAAAACATATGATAATGGCCTTCTTTAACTTAAAATACTAGATTTTTAAAATACACAAACATTCCCCCTCCCCTATTTCTTAATTTACATTAAGAATTCATGTTATCAAAATAATTTATAATATCAAAGTGGAGTGATGTTTTTTTAATGTTAAAATTGAAATAATGGATCGTTTGTTACCTTAGGATGTGGTTGGTCTTCAAATTATATAAAATCGCATTTGGGACATTTAAGCATGTTGCGTTTCCTAGTTGGTTTTGAAATGTTAAAGGGAAAAGTAATTGAACATGAAATCTTATCACCTCATTTGGAATTACATATTTCAAAGTGGTGTTTTGTGATGACTTTGGAAAATAATTTAGATGTGTCTTGGTAAATGTATTTTGGTTTAGGAGTGTAAGGTCTATTATTAATTTGAGATTCATTGGGATTTTTTTTTCAAAATATTTATGATGTGAAACCGATTGGCACTCTAAATCGTTTTGTGAAATGTTTTGAAATCTTGTGTGATGCGATGACCTATTTGGGACTTTTGATTGTTTTTTATATGAAGGGAACCCTTATTGATGATTTACCCTTGTGGGTTATCGTATAGGTGGTGTCAGAGTTTGTTGTCGGTAAGTGTGGTGATGGCAGGTAAGGTGAGTCACATGTGTGAGGGCCACCTAGATACCCAATTTTCTATTACAATGGGTTTCCTGGGTGTCTTTTATATGGTTAAGTGATGGTTTCTTGTCAATCATGATTAGATGGGTTGGTACGCCCTTGAGTTGATAGGTCTTGGTGGGATGTGGCATTGGATTTGTCAGTTTAGGGTGGGCAGTTGGTTATAGACTATAGATCTACACCATATACCAATAGGTGAGTTCAATTCGAGTATGTATAGGGATTTCTCTATGGATGTTTAAGAAATTCCCATGGTTACTATTTATTTTCTGTTTTATAATTTTTACTGCATT
The DNA here is from genome assembly GCA_963277665.1 of Viscum album. Lineage (NCBI taxonomy): Eukaryota > Viridiplantae > Streptophyta > Magnoliopsida > Santalales > Viscaceae > Viscum > Viscum album. The sequence goes on along the minus strand of OY728158.1, from coordinate 423,558,020 downwards.
TCCTTTCCTGTTTATTCTATCTGTTTTTTTTCATCATAGCCTAGTATGATTTTCATGATTCTTGGTTTGGGTTTTCATTATAAAATTGTAAACTGTTTTCAAAGTAGCATCGTGTTGTGTAATTCTTTAAAAAGAAAAAGTTGTGTTGTTTGTTTAACAGTGATAAAAAGATTTTCATATGTGTATTTCAAACTAGTGTTAATGGAATGTTTTGAGTAAATGAAATGTATGGATTCAATAGTGGTTTCCTACTGAACTACTGATCCCACACACTTCGTTTACCACTTGGTGTCAGTACACCTGGTCTATTATGTAGGTTCATGTTTATAGTTCGAGTGATCATTGTTAGATCATTTGTGTCTTGTGGTTGGTGGTGACCAATTGTTCACATTGAGATCATGGTATCTTGTTTTAGTTTCTGTTTTTTATTTATTTTCAATTTTTTCACCTATTTCAAATGATCTAGTTTCATATATTTATTTGAGATTTCGTTGTTGTTAGTTACACTATGTGTTTAGTTTAGTTTTATTTGAACATATTTTATGTAGAAAATCATCCCCATACCGATTTTCGTGATTCCAAGCACTAGTTTCTAGCTCTTGGGGATCGAGAACAACCTTCAATACATTTCTAAAAAATAGGTATGATGTTATGTCAGATGGAACTCTAGCCTAGTTTGTGAAAAAATAGTATTATAGGAGGTTCATTATTGTTTGGGTTTTCAGGTAGATTAGGGAAAGTATTTTCAGGTATCGATAGATAGGTATAGGAAAATAATCACGAACTTTTTCTCGTTCTAATCATCACATTGCTAGGTGTAGTATAAGTTTTGACTCATTGTACTAGTTTTTAGTTTGTTTTTGATTGAGGAATGACAATGGAGGTGATCTGGTGTCATGTTGCGATCTCACATGGAGTAGTGGCCCATGTGGAGTCTATGTTCATGGTTTAGGGTCCTCAAAGTGTTGATGCTTACTTGGGGAATTCCCCACTACCATGTTGCTACGTAATGCATGACCACTAGTTCCTTATCCTGGGTACTCAATGTGATTTGTTCATTTATCTGATTTCAGCTTGTGTGATTTGTGTTATATTTTGGTTATTGGGGTCCTATGTGATATTTTGAAATAAAAACAGTTTTTTAAATGTTAATGATATCATTGAATTGGGTTTGGAAAGGAATAATGGGTTTTGAAGGAAAATGTTTTGGTTTGACAATTTGGTACATGTTTGGGATTGATATGGAAGTGGCTTGGGTGTGACCCACAATGTTCCTCATAGACGTTATCATATGTCAGGGTATGTTTGGAAAGTGTGTGTTGGAACATCTGGATAGAAATGGATGAACACATATTTGATGGTTCATAGGATTCAATGGCTGTTTATTTGAAACAAAAGGCTTGGAATGGTTTTTATAAAATATATTTGAATGAAAAAATGGTTTACAAAAGGTTCTTTTTTAATGAGTGGGTTTTAGTATTTGGTTGTGTTTTTATGTGTTTGGTTGGTGTGCCTGTTTTTTTTTTGGAATGATATTTTTTTTCTAATTGTGTTTCAGGTTGATGCTAGGTTCAGTTTTGTGTGTGTCATGTTAATCATAATATTCCACCCAGAAAGGTCTCCAAGGGTTCTAAAGAGTTATTCTTAGTTTTTGGCACTTCTCAAGTGTTTCATGTATATTTTGGTGATGAAGGAACATTAGAGGAAGTGAATTAGATTAAAGAAGTATATTTTTTCTTCATATTATTGGTAACTCCCGAAGATGTTAGAGTTCTTGTTGTTCTGGGATCATTTGAGAGTCCAGCCTTAGATGAATGGGAGATTTTTTCCCACTATAGATGCAAGTTGGGATGAACTGGGAAGTTTTTAGGTTAATCTTTTTCTAAAGGATTATACTTGAGGATTTGAAAATTACGAAAAGGGAAGAGCTCATGAGTATTTAGCAAGGCCAATAGACATTAAAGGCCTATGATGACCACCTCAAGGATATAATACCATTTTCTTTGGTGGTTGTATCGATGGATCTATTGAAGGCTTCTATTTTAATTTGGGGTCTTCATCCAAATATCATGGAGCGAGTCTTCTCCTCCAAATATCTTTGTTTTGAGAAGCTAGTGGATGAATCTTACCTAGTTGAGTTATTTCAAAGAGCTCAAGTTTTCAATAAAGTAACCCTTTCCTCTCAGGAAGGTTCCCCATCTGGAAAGTGGTATGTTCTAGAGAAGCTTATTATACATTAGTCCTATTTCATTTTCTATGGTTTCTAGTTCATTAGAACATTCATTTTTGTGCTTCCAATGTAGTTATTTTGGGAATTAGAAGCCTTCTTGTCATAATCCTAAAAAAAAAATTTATTATTGCGGCTATCTGGGTCACTTGGAGATGTTTTATTGCAAGAAACACTTAGATTATACATTGTGATTAGAGGATGTCAATTCTTAACTATTAGGTAGGAGATGATTCTGTCATCAGGGCTCTAGTAATATTACTTATAGTGAATCTATCACACAGTCAAGAATTACCCGGGGTACAGAAGGCCTTGGCCAATTTTCATATCCAGTGTTTGGGTGGGGAGATTTGATGTTTCCAATTTTTATTCTTAATTCTATTGTTTGTTTTTTCTATTTTTGTAAGAAGTTAGGTGGTAATGTTTATTTAATTGTTTCTTCCAGATTTTTTTGTTTTTCTTTCTATGTAACTGTCCTCTTTATAGTCTGGTATCAGTTTTTACTTTTAACCATTTTCATATTGGAGAATCGGGAGTGTTGTAGAATTTATGGATTGTGTTTCAGTTCGCCACATTATTTGGTTTTATTCATGGAACTCCCATGTGTTGGGTAATCTTGGTTTTCATGGGATATTTTTTGTTTTTGTGGATAGTTCCCTCATTCTCAGTCATAGGGAGGGTGTTACTCGATTGATGTGGACAAGTATGGTTTAGCTAATTTTTCGAGTCCCTACTTTTCTTGTATATGTTAGTCATGTTCTTATGGTGGGGATAAATATCTAGTGTTCTCCCCTAATTCTTGTATTGTCGTTTCTTCTTGATCAGTCAGGTGTGACTTGTGGAGTAAAAGGTCTCCCTGAGGTTCAATTTTTCATTGGATTTTGATCAGGCATGGAATCATGTATTGGTTATCATTTGTTTTGGTGATTTTATAGGGACATAAAGTGTTTTTAGTGTGGTTAATTATCACACCAAACCCATAAAATGTTCTTATTTTATTATTTCCTTGGTTTTGGATCATCTAGTTGAGGTTAATATTCAGTTTCCGGCATTAACTTTTTAGTTTTTAGTGTCGTGTGATTTTTTTGCATGTTCAAGGGTAGTGCACAATTAATTGAAGTTGTACAACCCATCCCATGTAACCATACAAAAGGTTATATAGTTGTATAGTAGCTAATAAATAATTTTAGCATAATAAGTCAAACCATGTAGGTTGGTTGTGTGGTTGATCTTCACTTTGACAATATCTACCACAAGGTTGGCGCATAGTTTGGTAAACCGTGCGAACAGAATGTATGAGCTACTTTTTCATTAAGAACATGAATTTACCTCTTTTCCCCTTAAAAATATTTACCCCAAATTTTGATTTCCTCCCCATCTCTAACCTAGGAACACCAAGGGTCTTCAAAAAAACCCCTCTCTCATGCTCCCCAACCCCCATTTATTCTCCTTGAAGGTCCCTAACATGAGTTATTCAGATTTTTGGTTGATTTATCCTTCCCTTATATCTTCTCTCTCATGTTCTTGGTCTTCTTTATGGTGTTTCCATCTTTTCATAACCCTATAGGTTAGGTTTTGTGTTTGATTTTATTTCTTTTGGATCTAGGGTGTGCAGTTTTGTTTGGGGACTATTATTCCATCTCTTAGAGTTTCGTCGCATTCACACCCCATTGTGATAATTGTTTCCATTATTTTCATTTTTGACACAATTTATTGATTCTTTTAGATTTGGAACGAATATAAAATTCTATTTTTCATTCTTTTGGAATGTTTTACATTCTTGGATTCATGTTTCCAAAAATTAGTGGAAGTGGTTTTTAAGAGCTTCTAAAATTATGGTACATAGTATACAGATATGAAGTTTTTTAAATTTTCAATAGTTCCTATAAAGATAAATTGTGTGATTTTAATGGTGTTTTCCCATGAAATATTTTATAGTGTTGTTGGAACGTGACTTGAACTTCGTATAAGGAATCGTGTGATTTTTATGATGATATTCACATGTGTAGTTTGTGTGTTGGATTTGAATGCAAGTGTATTTATTTAAAAATATAATGAATTCTTTCATGGGATTTCATGTGGTTTCCATTGGATACAGGAACATCCATATGTGAAATAGGTGTATATATGGATGTTCCATCAAATTATAATGTCCTTTTTTAACATAAAAGACTCGCTTTTCAAAATAATCAACATTTCCCCTCCCCTATTTCTCAATTTTGATAATACCTACATGTTATCGAAATAGTTTATATTCTCAATGTGGATTAAATATGTTTTTTAAATTTTATGTTTTAAATAATTTATCTTTTGGTACCGTATAGTTTTTTGGTTTTAAAATGGTATGAAATCACATTCAGTACCTTCAATAATGTTGTGTTTCCACGTTGGTTTTGAAATGGAGTTGGGAAAAGGAATTGAACTTAAAATATTAATGGTATGTTTGGAATTATATGTATAAAAGTGGGTATTTTTTTGATTTTGTAAAATTATGTGTAAGATTACTTGAATTTTTTTAGAAGTGTTAGGCCTATTTTGTATTGGGGATGCATTAGTAGTTTTGTTTCAAACATTGTATGATGTGAAGATGATTGGAATTGTAAAATACTTTGTGAAATGGTTTGAAATATTGTGTGATGTGATGGAATAGTTGGTAATTTTGATTGGTTTTTATATTACGGTCACCCCTATTGAGGATTTCCCCTTGTTAGTTATTGTATAAGTGGTGTTAGTGTTTGGGGTATACAAGTGCGATGACGATGGGTAAGGTGAGCCATGCGTGCAAGGTCCCCCTACTTACACATTGTACTATTACCATGAGTTTCCTGGGAATCATTTAGAGGGTCAACTGATGGATTCTTGGAAACCTAGATCAGATGGGTTGGAACCCCCATTAACTTGATAGGGCTTGGTGGGATGTGCTTGTGTACTTGTCATTTTAGGGAGGCTAGTTGGTTATAGACTATAAAGTTGCACTATATTCCAGTAGGTGAGTACGACTAGAGTATGTACAGTTATATCTCTAAAGATGTTCAGGAAATTTCCATTGTTACTACTTGTTTTCTATTTTTTTTACTGTAGTTGGTTTCTTGTGTATTTTTTTCTGATTATTTTTTAATCATAATTGGGTATCATTTTCATGGTTTTCGCTTTGGGGTATCATTATAAAATGCTAAAGTTTTATAAAACTAGAACTGTGGTGCGTAATGTTTTAAATAGGAAAGGTTTTGTTGTTTATAAAAATGTGAGAAATTTATTTTGATATGTGTATTTGAAAGTATTGTTAATGGAATGGTTTCATGAAAGGAAATGTATAGTTTCTTTGGTGGTTTTTTAATAAGCTGTGATTCTCACACCCTATTTTTATCTTTTGGTGTTGGTAGACCAATTTTGTTTTCTTGGTTCTATTTTCTGGTTTAAGAACTACGTGTTGGAGTAGTTGAGTCTTGTGTTTGTTGGTGACCAAGTGGTCACATGGAGATCTTGGTAGCTTGGTTCAGTTTAAGTTTTTATTGAGTTCTTGTTTTTTTCGCTGTTGTAAGTGAACCAGTTTTTTATATTTATTTGAGATTAAATAGTTGTTAGTTATTTTGTGTGTTCAGTTGATTTTTATCTGATCATCATATATTGGAAAAAATCATTCCCATAGTGGTTTCCTGGATTCCCAAAACTAGTTTCCAGCCTATGGGGACGGATAACACCATTAGGGCCAAGTCTCAGACCAAGTCGAATGTGGCGTCAGATTGCTCTACAGCTTGATTTGTGGTAGTATGTCTGAAAATAATGAAACAGTGTTAGAGATAAGTAGAGTTGTTTCACTTAAGTGCATTTTTACCAAGTTAATGTTTCATTCTATATCAATAATCCTAGTTTTCATACTCCCTTATATAATAAATCAAACTTCTTTTAGAAGAATTTTTTTTTGATGGTGGCTGAAGGACCCCCTACACCAGTGCTACCCCATACCAGTGACTCTGTCCTCCCGCCACTACCAAAAATTTCATTATTTTTTCTAGTGAGAACCTTTTCCCATACTTTTCCGTACTAAAAATGATATATTCTCTCTTCCTTCCACCCTCATTAGGCTCTCCCTCTTGGTGTCTTGGTTGGTGGCCCCTCATGGGGCTTCCATGTGGCTCTCATCCCCATGGGTTAGGGTTTATATAGGGGTTCACCAATTTTTTACCTAAAAAATTACAAAACACAACAAAATAAACTAAAAACATAATATAAAATTATCTTGTTTCTTTTTATTTATTTAAAAAAATGTTATCCTAAAATATAAAATTCCCACAAATGCTAAATAAGAATTAAAAAATGGGTATAAATAAATTAAAAAAACATACCATATAAAGGTATAAAAATTTATACATAAAACAATTTTTTTTAAAAATATCTTATAATAGAATAACCCATTCCATATAAATATAAAAATACCATTAGGAATAACAACGCCATATTATCGATAGAAACTTATTCAAGACTATACTGAAATATAAATTTCAATGTCAATAAACATACAAGTAACTTTTAAAAAAACATATATAGTTTTTTAATGTTGATAAAATAGTCTGTAAATAATCCATAAATATGGTTTTTTTCATTTTATGAAAATGATGTTGTTTCACAAAAAACCTAAAAAATAGAAAATATAATAACATTAACAATACAATATATTGGTTTTGAAAGATATGGGTTATAATGAAACTAACCTTATAAAAATCCATCATTATTTAGGTTATGATAATCACATCAATGAATCTAAAAACATAATAACCATATCTAAAACATCATTTTTCATTGTGAAACTATGTTTTTGAAATTAGAAACATGATAAATATTTTCAAGACAAATTTATTTTAACTCTTTTTCTCTAAGTGAATCCTACAAAACACCTTCCCCATCCATTTTTATTTTCAAATGAACAATACATAAGTTATATATAAAATTTAAAATAAATAACTACTAGAGTAGAATAAAACATGAAATTCTAAAAAATTGTAAACTTTTTCATGAGCTACACCTAGTAAAAAGAATAACCAATACCCTTTGCATTCATATGTGTAAAATATTCTTAACATCCAGTGTATACTAAAATACAATGTTTTCAGATGAACGAAATTATAATTAGTATTATTTCTTAATTATAAAATCTTTCTGACTAGTCATGGAATTGAAGTAATAAAGAATGAGTATCTCTATTTGTCTAGCTCTGGGATACTTATTTAACTCAAGATGACTTGTTTAGGTATTGGACTTTCATTGATATGTATTCTATATTTATAAGACCTTGAATTTATGTGTTGTACTTGTTTATGAAAATATTTTAATGATACCTTATTAGAAAAGTAATAAATTAAATCACTATAAGTTATTTAATATTATTTAAATGAAAATTAAAATGAAAATTTACTTATAAAGAATACAGTTGCAACATGAGTATCAAGAGCTCATCACTAATAAAAATAGACACAATATATTTCATAAATATTAGTAAAATATATTCTCCCCCAAATAAATAAAAATCATGAAAAAATCCTAACAATTTTAAAATATAAAATAATTCAATAAAAAAATTTATCTCTTAATAAAACATAAATGTATCTGAAGGTGGTGGGTTTGAAATTTTTTATTTCTTTTACAAATGATTATTAAAATTTCTGATAATCCTATATAAGATAAATGATATAAAAACTTTCAAATAGTTTTAAATCAAAATTATATAAAAAATGTAAGAAAAACAATCCACATTTATCGACTAATGAATAAGGATTATTGGATAATGTTAAAAATGGAATGCTCTTTTTACAACTGTGGCCACCACATCTATAGGTAATAACACTAGAGAATTTGGATAAATTACTTCCTTGATTACCTCTCTTACTTGATCTGACTATATAAGATGATGATATTAATAATACCATATATTATGTATTAATTCCTATAGTATAATATTTAAATTTGGATCAATAGAATAGTACTCATAGTTTACAATTGGTTCCGAGAAATGAGGTGGAAGTGATAGATATGAAGTTTGTGTAGGTTATGCCTATCTTGAGATATCTAAATATATTGATTGTAAAAATTGTTTAATTCACTCCTCCATTTATTATTAAATCTCAAGAAGCTAATTATTCAAGTAATTTATTTCCCCCTTTTATAAAACCACTATCGATATAGTAATGAGATGCCTCAAATCTTTCCTAATACTAACACCAACCACATATCCACTTATGTGACCAGACTATTCATGATTTCCTAAAGAAGTTTCAAGAATTTTTTCCCAACCCTCAAGAATAATATTCCCCTCTGTCACATTATCCTAAATTTAATATCGAAATGAAATATGTATATGACGTATTAACATTGATGAAGTCATAAACAATAAATTTCAAAAAAGTAAGAATTAATTTCTTATCATATTATCAATTATATCCTTTGATTTATTAGAAATTAGTTTATTATTTATCATAATTATCTACCATATACATATATTATACTGATTTGTGGGATAGGTAGTTCTTAATTAAACATCTTCAAATACTAATTAAATTTATCTCTCAATTCCGGACATTTATTTGTAATAATTTTCTCCTATATTAATGTATACCCTCTATATGATAACGTTTGGTGGTACATGTCTTGTGAATGGATGTATTGGTAATTTCTATTTAATTCTTCCTAAATTATAAAATATTATAATTAATTAACTAATTTTGAAATAATGAAAAACAAATTTATACATAGAAATGATGATACCAAACATGATTCCTCTTATCAAATGACCACAAACTTCTCCCATATATCTCCATCTAAAAATCCATATTTGAGGCTTGGATTTTACTTCTTTTACTTTAAAATAATATAATAAAAAGTAAATTTTGATTTTAAAGCCATCTATCTAGTAGTCACAAAATAAAACCACACGTTTAAAATCACATTAATTTTAGAAAAGAGAAACGTAAAGTGTAACTATATAGATAAGGTGTTGGTTATATGAAATACACAATATGTAAATCACTAAAAAAGTGTAGAGATATTATAATGTCATGGAATCCTATAACTAATCTTTCATCTTCTAATAAATCTCTTCTAATTATGATATAAGATACAAACCATACCATGACATTATAGTTACATGAAACTACCAATTTTCTTCATTTTATGGGATATAGATTTATTTTTATCATTTAAGATAAATTCCAACCTCTTCTCCTTTAAATGTGAATTTTAAATTTTTGGTAAATGTGTATTTTCACATCAACTAACATTGGGTATATTCCTCTCTAGAAAAAAGACGTCCTAGTTATAGTAGGATCATTAGTAGTGTTTCAATAATTTTAAATGACATGTGTAAATATTCTGGAACTAATTTAATTATCACATGCATATTTATATAAATATAGACAAACATGCCTTAATATATGTTTCCATTCCTCTTGGTCCATTTATTAAATGGATGTATGATAATTTAATGAAATTCTTTGAATTTTTACATAAATAAAATAAATGATTGTTAAAAGTAAATATTTTATTATCAATGATAAAAAGAAAAATATAAATTTTTTGAACTAAAATAATTGGAAGATATGTACTATTAAATGATGAATATAAAGAAATATTCATTAAAAAATGATGAAGTCTCGATTTTTAAAACAAAAAATATGTACATGAAAATTATGAATATAATTTTTTCTACAAAAATGGTAGAAATTATAAGCATATTTTGATTTAAATATTAAAGTACAAAAATAAAGCATTATTACAAGTGTAATTTTATCTAGAAAACAAAAAACAAAGAGTTATTTAATTAAATTATTTGGATAATACCGGAGAGTTTTATTATATCACATTTACATGATTATTTCATATATCATGAACCATTTCAGCATCATATTTATCATTATCATCAATTAATAATTTATTAGATTAAGGAATCTCACATAAGTCCATAATAGCATCAATATTCTCATAACCCAAATGAAATTTTCATTATAAAATGACAGAACGCTAATCATTTAATATATCAACAATTTAAATTGTCTAAATTTATTTCATCTCCATGATATGTTGTCCCACTTTACAAATAAATATTTATTTGTTTCATAGAAAACTTTTAGTAAACCCATTTTATGATACTTTACTAGAACTCCATGTATAATAACCCATATTTTATTACACAAAAATTTATAATTTATCACATAATGAGACACTTAATACATCCCTAAAAGATCATGAGTCCATGTTTCATTAGGAAATTAGTTACATAGAACATTAACAAGATACTTGGGTATGACATAATTATTTAAAAACTAAAAAACATGACTTTTATTCCATGGATCTTCTAAAATTGTGTGGGATAACCCAGGGAAGTACATAATAAAGGGGTGAGCTATAAAGAATAATAAAGGAATAAAAAAACATAGCATAAGGTAAAATAGTTCATGCAAGTTGAGAGACATATAAAGGTAACATAAGAGGGGCTATGATCACAATATTGAATAATTATGCATGATAAAACATGACAACATAATGATAATATACGAACATGAAAACAATATAAACCATGACATCATAAATATTAGTCAAGTATAACTACCATGAAAACATAACACAATGTGTATAGGATTATCTCTTGTGCACCATACAAGGAATCTCATGAGGTAAAATAATTACCCAATGCTCTAGTGGGGAATATAATTCTAGAAATACCCATTACATTCAAATTATGTACATGAAGAAGTGTGATACATAGATCATACAACATTTGTATTTATTTCCTTAATTTTAACCCCATAGTTAAAGAGTGTGTGTCAAATACATATAAATCCATAGTCAATGAAAGATATGTACAACTAGGTTAATACAATTTATTGGAAATATAAGATGTTGGTTGGAGTGAATCAATCGTTAGAGGTGGGTGGTGGGGGGTGAATCTATTTCCCAATAGAGTTTTCTATAAAAAAAATTAAAAAAAATTCCACAATTTAAATAAAAAACCACAATTAATCAAAATATTATTTTAATATACATTCAATATTTTAAAATACTCATCAAAGTGTGATTAGGTTTCAGTTAAACTAATATTTGAAATTTACTTAACTTTTGAAATCAATTTAACTAAAAAATCATTATATAATCACATATCAAGATTAACTATCAATGAATATATTTTTTCACATATTTAAAAAATGAAGTTTAATATTTGAAATTGATAAAATAAAACTACACACACAGTGGATTAAATAATGGATTCAGTCTCAAACAGAGACTTAATCCCCTCCACATAGAAATCCCATGATGGTTAAAAGATTATTATAACAAATAATTTTATCTACAACTCATATCAGGTATACAAAAAAAAACACAAGTTTTACAAACTCAATGAATATTCCATAGTAATTTATACAAGGAAAAACAACACAGGACACATATGAAATCTTATATAGTTACCATGGGTAAAAAATAAAAGTAGTTGTGAGAATATCAAGTATTCCATAGTTCATAAAAATTAGAAGGAATGTGTATATATGTAGAGTAATACAGCAACCTTCTCAAAATTAATGAAAAAAATAGAGATATAAAAGAAAAAAGGACAAAAATATGTGGGTTTTCCATGATTGTAATTCTATAGATACATGAGTTTCCTTAAATATTACTTGGTGAGGTTCTCGAACAAGTTCTCTAAAATTTATAGGAAAATAGAGTTTCATGTATTTGTATTCCCTTTATAAAGTTATTTCCAAAAGAATAATCTTGATTTAGTTTCAGAAATAAACATGATTGTTGATATTATATGCACTTTCACAAACATATTATAGTATGTATGTGGAATTTAATTTCATTCTCTTACTACATTCATCAACTATCATGCATGATGGACGTCTTATGAACTATATAGCACTGTAGATTAATATGCATTGAAAAAATAATCATAAATATTTCTTGGACCCTTATACTGAACATGAAGCATATCACTCTGTCTTTAATGCATCCATGAAAAGATTTATGAAAATCATTAAATACATCTACTACATTACCTCCCATAAACTAGTTGTGGAGGAAATAAATTCAAATGTACTAGAATAGAAATGGTAGCATAGTTTATGGTACACCATCTCTAGTGGTACCTCATATGGTGGTTACAAATTATTGATTGTAGTAAGAATCGAATGGCAGAAAAAAATTATGGAAGTACATTTGAACTACATGTAGCTCATTCTTGGTCATAGAACATTCCCAACAGTAGCACATTCTCAGTGGTAACACATTCCTAGAGGTAGAAAATTTCTAATGATAAAAGATTCCGGGTGGTGTCATGGATCCAGTGGAAGAATGATTCTAAAAGTAGAAAATATAGTGATAAAAATACTGAACTAATGTTAGTAAGATTCCAGTGGTACAAAATCTGGTGGTTGAAATTTTAACTAACATTAAAACATATAAACTAATGGCAGCACATTTAAACTTACAATAGAACATTTAATCTAAAATAAAAAAATATGTACTAACATTAGCATATTTGTACTAATGGTATAATATTCTTACTAATGATAGAATATTTTATCTAACTATAGAAATTTTATATACTTGAACATATTTACATTATAAAATTATTTACTATCATAAAAAATTGTTCTCATTAAAAACATAATTTATTAGATTTTTGATCAATAAAAAAATAGAGGTTCCAACAATCTCTGGCTTTTTAATGATAATGGATCATGGAATTTAATAAACTATATATGAAACAAACTTAAGAGTAAATAAATTAATTTAAATAGGTAGTGAAATTTTAGTAAAAATTTTAAAAGATAATGTCATATTTTTGAATTAAATTTCATAATAAAAACAATTGATTATTTTTTCAAAACAACAAAATTAAATGTAAAATTGTAAAAATAATGTTTTAAAACATAAACATGAAACATGAAAGGTAAATTCCATCAAAATAATTTACCCCCCTTTTGTATTATCAAATAGAGAAGAAAAGAAAGGGTAATTATAAAGAATAAAATCATGAATAATAATATATAAACATCATTGAGAAAAATATTCATAGGATTACAGAAAAAAAAAAGAAATACAAGGGAATTAAATAGACTCCATATCAAATACTAAGTCTAATTTGAATCACTATCAGATGTTAAGGTAGGATAAATTGATGATTTTATATTTCCAATGGAATGTGGAACAATGGTAGAGGACGAGGGTGCTAAGGTATTCAGAGGGAGTTCTCTAATAAACGATGGTCTAATATTCCTAAGTAATTTGGATGAAAAAAATACTAAATGACTAAATGGATCGGTGGAAGGTTTAGAGGTGAATTATGATAGGATAATTTCCTCAGTTTCAACCATTTATACACTAGATAAAAAAAATTAAGGCATCATGTGGTTCAATACGTCCATAAGTATGTTTCCACCACTCTACATAGCATTGAAGAATTCCATCTTCTCTTCCATGAACAACATGAGTGGAGGGTTCCTATAATTGATCTAGTTTACTTATTCCTTGGACTCCCTAGTAAAATTTTTCATCCTAAAGTTTTCATCTAAAATTAGAAATGAAAACTCAACTCATTGTTTGTATATACCCTATAAAAAATGAATTTTATAGACATGGGGACAGTTTAAATATCAAATTAAGTTTCATTAAAATATTATCTTACATGTTTATATATATACGCTCACTGTGTTATCTAATTTGGAATAGATCCTCATGATTAGATGTATGAACATCACCCATAATGAATTTAATATCCTCTCTAACTATGGATTTGTTAATATCACCATCAATAGATGTTTAAGGTGGTAGGGTATTGGAAGAAGTTGAAACAACAATAAGTAAACTATTCAACCTCTCTAATTGACCATCCAGGCCAGCAGCAATGTAATCCCTCATCCCCTCTATAATAGATAACATAGATTCCATCACACTAGTCATCCTACTATTTTTTATATTTAATTCCTTAATCTTGGAAATTATTTTGGAATGAATATAGAAATAAAAAAACTTAAAAACATGCCTAGAATCATCTTCACTCAGCTACGTAACATGTGGTTCTTGCGATCTTAATATACAACTAAAATATGAAAGAAATATCTCTATAAGAATCTCAAAATTATCTATGGCCATAAAATCTGAAGACACAAGGGAAGTAGAAGGTGAAGGTGAAGCCTCTCAGAACTAGAAAAAAATTCCTCGACATGCTCTGATATTGTAGTAGCATCTGAAGGAAAATCATGAATTTTACTAGTGTCATGAATCAGCCTGACTAAAGATCCCATAGTACCTATTCCAAATCCAACCAAGATAGTAGGTACACCATGATCTTGTGGATTTATGTAATCATCATCACTAAAATCATAATCATTCTAGTTTGGATAAAACATTCCATGAAATAAAGAACTCGGGGTGTCTCCCCCTTGGATGATACCTCATCCTCTGCTAAGGAATAACATGTATATGCATCTCTTTGATTTCCACCATCTCCTTTGATTTATCTATTCTCTCAATATTATAGTCCATGTTCTATATACATGAGGAACCTATCCCACTCATAATGTGTTATTACATCAAATCTAGTATAATTCATATCAGTAGGATCTAAAGGATCAATTCAGTGACTAATAGAACTAGAATCCCCCCTTAACCACAACCACATCTCACCTCTAAAAGAGGTAGCATCACCAGCAAGATTGGGCTGGACTAGGTCTCTCTACAGAACCAAATAAAATAGAACTAATAGGGTATAAATGATATGATTGTTCCCTAGAAACATCATTCTCATCACCATCACCATCAGCATTACCATTATGATTCTCATCAACCAAGCCTTTGGCCTCTAGTATAGATGAAATCATTTTAGGTAAAATTAAAGAATTTAACCTATGATATGACTTCAAAAATTCCATCACGGGCACCATAAGTTAGCTAAATAGATTTAAATTATCCCCTCTTTTATTAAGGAATAAAAACCAACATCTTGATACAACATAATATTGATGTCCCCTTTCCTGGGATACAACATATGCTAAATCAACATAAACAATAGTTTTCATTCTCTCTCTTGTTCAGTAGTAGTAGGTCTTATGACAATACCATAACCAATCAGCTACATAAGTGCATTTAAAAAAAACCTTTTTTAGTTTACCATTAATAGTATTCATAAACTCATTGTTGAACTACATTGATAATCATTTCCCATTATTTTGAAGAAAAAATAACCTATTTTCTATCAATCATACTTTGATTGAAATATATTTTTTCTCTGAGGTTTTATTTAGCATATTGATAAAAATGATTAATCAACCTAGGATAAAGTGGTCTATCATTTATAGAGAGAGATTATATCCATCCATGGTCTTGGATCACCCTCAAAACTAATTATTTACTTAATACACTCCATTCAATGTCTACTTATTTCTCTATAACATCCACAATGGTTTGAAAGATGGGGGCTTCTCAATTAGATAATAGCTCAGATTGATTATCATGTAGAATTATTCTCATTCCACAATCCATTAGCAGAGAACACAAAGGGGAACTTAATTATCACCATTTCATAAAAATTAATGTTGATGAAAAGGTATGATAATGTTGAAGGTTGGGAGAGAAAGGGAAGGAGAATCAATTCGAAGGGAGAAAGAACAAGTGAGAGAGTGACTAAAAATTAGATTTCAAGTGGGATTTATCATTTAGGGATTTCAAATGTAGAATATAATAAATTATAATTGATTAATTAAAATAATAATTTAAACATTGAAAAATAGGGCCAGTAGAAAAAAATAGGTATGATCATTATAATCCCAATGGTGGATCATCCCAATGGTGGATCATTCAAATGGTGGATCATTACAACGGTGGGTCATTCCCAAATTGGATCATTCAAATGGTGGATCATTACAATGGTGGATCATTCCAATAGTGGATAACCAATGGTGAATCATTCCAAAGGTTTCTTGTCCAATGGTGGATTATCCAATGGTGCTTTATAAAATGGTGGATTTTCTATCAGTGGCATGTCAAACACTAGCTTATTAAAAGGTGTCTCATCTAACAATAATTTTTCCAAGATTAAATACTATCAAACAATTTTAATTTTTAATTATTTTTTGATATTTCATAATCTCTCATAACTCATGTTATATTTAAATACATTAGAAAGATTATTCTTAATTCCAATAAATTCAAGAGTTATATCAAACTTTTTGAAATGATCTCTAAAAAAGTGAAGTCTTGCATCAATAAAATTTTTCCTATAATGGGACACATGATTATTTGAAATATTTATTACAATTTTTTAGTCACAATTTAAATGGATATGACTAAATTGATATCCCTAGTCTATCAACGTGTCTTTTATCCACAACAAATCCACATAGTTATGTATTCAACATTAGTGGATGACAATGAACTAAACACTTTATTTTTTACAAAAAAATATACTAGATACTTTCCCAAATGATGAAATTTTATAGAGTTTCTTTTTTATATAACTTATTGCAACCAAAATCTACATTTAAATAAGTCACTATGTCAAATTCCTCTCCCCTTGGTATAAAATTCCTAAATTGGTTGTTTATTTGAGGTTTTTAAAAATTCATTTCATAGAATTTAAATGTTATAATTTTGAATTTGGTTAAAAAATATCACACACACACACACACACTAAACATTATATATGGTTTTCAATATGTTAGGTATAGAATGCTTCCAGTCATACCAATATAACTATTGTTTACAAGTTTGAAGTGGACTCACTATCCCTCCTAGTTGACAATGCAGGTTTCCATGGTAAATTTTCAAGTTCAAGATATGTTGTTGACAATCCATGTTCACAAAGAACCATGACAATGGAATGGATGGTCTAGAGGTGGTACAAAAGAAAAAATTCATGGTGGCACCGTTTTCCAGTGTCTGCCAAATTTTTGGGGTCCGAGATTTGGATTTTTTTGAGCATCGTGAAAATAGGATTTCCATGAATATCTCATAAAAATATGGCCAAGGCATGAGTTTTGTGAAGATAGGCTTCGTGGTTTGGATTTTTCGAAGACTAGAAGAATGTTGACAGTGATTATTCGTGATTATGACATGCTTCTTGAATGGAAGAGTCGAAGATCATTACGGCGTCGAAGGGCATTGTGAGTGGAGCTTCATCACATAGAAGCGAAGGAAATGACAGGATGATCCACGATTACGATGAGCTCTGCAATCTGAAAATTATCATTGCGCGTCACAATTTGGAGAGAATTTTAGCTGGAACTTTAGAGATTTGCGATTAGAGATGATGTAGTGTTGACTTTGTGTGTAAGGTTTGAGGGTCAATGGAATCGCCTATAAATTCCCCTCAACCCCCTTGAGAGAATAAGAGAGTTTTTGAAGAAAATATTTTTCTCTCGTCTCATGAAGGTGGTTCGCGAAGGCAGTGTGCTTTACCGAAGGAAGGAGCTTCACTGCGGCTAATCTAGCTCCACAAAAGTTGTGTGCTCCGCGTTGGCTAAGTGATCTTTGTGAAGAAAGTCACTCTACGACAACTTGATCTCTGCGATGGCTTGAGCTCTTTTTATGTTTGAGCTTCATGAAAAGGTAGGAAATTTGCGGAGTCTTGTTTGAACTTTGCGAAATTGGGAGCTTTGCGAAGTAGGGTTCTTTGAAAAGGTACTTTTCAAATGTTGTTTCCCAGTGGTCAGGGGAAAAGGGGTATTTATCAGTGGATGAAATTTGGACATAAATACAACATATAAATACAGTGAAGGATGCACTCATTAGTTGTAATGAAGAGACATGTATGTCTATAAACTATGAGTGGATCTTATGAAGAAGCAGTGAGCTCACTTTAGTTGAGAGATCAGTGAGTTCTCAAATTTTGAGTGGTTGTAAACTAGGAGGGATAGTGAGTCCACTTCAAACTTTTAAACAATAGTGCACTTATAGAGGAATTGGTACATCGACACACTGCTGGTGTATGCTCCTTGTACGTAGCCCAGTGAGGGTGAACCATGTAAAAATTTTTGTGTCATGTGCATGCTTTACGATATATTCATACTCTATAGCGGGGAGGAGAGAGAAGAGAGTTTCTTCTAATAGAAAAACAAGATCAAACAGGGCAGTAGTTTTAATCTGTCATACCCTAATTCACTCCCCTCGCAGGGTATCATGCATTGTGGACCTAACAATTAGTATTAGAGCGAAAGGTTAATATCAGTTTCTCTCTCAAATGGAGGTCTTCAATGATAAAGGTATTCCAGTCTTTGAGGTGAAAAATTTTCATCTATAGAAGAATCAGCTACCACACTACTTCTGATCATTGGGAATGGATGTGTTTACGACAGCAATGAACGGTATCACAACTGATATTAATAGTGGTGAATTATTAGAAGTTGAGGGAAGATAATTGGATACTAACATAAAGGGAATAAATACTTTAGGGAGATACCCATACAATGATATTTATATAAAGGTGATGTCATGAAAAAACCTCACATGACATTTTTGAAAAAATATTAAATATATATTAAGGGGATACAAAGGTCATATAAGTGATGTTGGAAGTATTGGGGAACATGAATGAAGATCTGAGAATGAACCATAATGAATCTGTTGATGCATTCTTTGACATGGTAAATGCTGTAGTGGAGGACATGCAGGTTCTTGGAGAAGTTATTGAAGACATAAATATTGTGAAGTGAATCTTGTGAAAATTTCCACCTTGATTCAATCCGAATGTTTCAATTTGGGAAGATAAAGACCAGAAAGAGAGGACATTAGATAACCTGCACAACACCTATGTTGCCTACAAAATGAGAAATGATGATAACGATGTTATGGAAATGGGTAAGTCCGAAGAGGTGGAATTCAAGGAAATGAAAAATCTCACCATTTATGATTCTCAAGAAGAAGAAGAGACAGATGAGGTGATGCCATTTTTTCACCAAATCTTCAAAGAGGAAAAGGAAAGTTTAAGGGGAAACTTCTACTAGCATGCTTTCGATGTGGAAAGATTGGACACCTTGCGGTAGGGTGCCCTAATAAGTTCCAAGAAGATGGTGAGGATGATGTCGATATTCCTAAGAATAAGTCTTCAGCCTATTTGAATGGTAACAAATAGTTCAAAAAAATTATTCAAGAAGAAGAATCTCATTTCACAATAATGTGACAGTTCTGATGAGTCTGAGGTTGAGGAGGTTGAAGAGATAGAGATCTTCAATGATCGTGGAGAAAATGCTATTTTGGTAGTTGTTAGGAGTACTCGAAAAAAGGAAGAAACCAAAATTGATGAATAAGAATAAGTTGAAGGAAGAGTTGATATGAAAGATGAGTTATAGGAAGCTCTTGAAGAGATATATGTTTGAAGATCTAAAACAAAGAAAGCCAACAACATAGTACATGATGCCAAACTCTATATGAAACAGCAGGAAGAAGAGAAGTATGAGTTGATGGATGAAATTGAAAAACTCATATCATCAACACCATTGGACTCTGAATCAATTAGTGAGTATAAAATCAATATTGGAAAACAGAGAAGAGAGATTGATGTCTTGAATAACACAAGGAAAGATCAAATCAAGCGTATTGAAGAACATGAAGGAGAAGTTTTTAGTTTCTAGAAAAAGTTTTAGGATCACAAAAAACTCTTGAATCCTGACGGGACATCAGGAAATCATATCACTTAGAAAAATGAGAAGCTGAAAGTAGGAAATAGTGGTTCCATAGAAAGGAAGCATCAATTATGTTTAGATTCTATGGATGATGGGGGTCTTGATCAGAATGAGAAAGCTGTGAAAACTGATTTCAAACCACAAGCACCTATTCCGAGATTGAATGTAGAATTGGACACAAAGTAGAATCAGAATATTAAGAGATCCCGGGGGGAAACTAGTGGTACAGAAGTGACATGAAGTAATGCACCTTATATGAGGTGTTAATGTTGTGGAAAATGGGACAATCAGAATATGTGTGTTCCATAGCCGAGAGATATCGAAGGGAAAAAGAAAAGAGGTGGTAGCCAAACAGGGAATAGTTCTATAGAATATACTTCAAAGGACACAATTTTTGGTGAGGAGGATTAGGGAACCTTGCCAGGTACCCTACTTATACCATATAGAGGAATTTGCGAAAGTGGAGTCAAAACGTTCGTAATCAGCAGATCAATGAACCAACAGGTGAGTTAAAAATAAAAAATAGATTTACAGATTTTCAAGATAAAGTTGTTCTATCATTTTATGATAATGATCAGAAGTATCAATCCATTCCAAGTGTGAAGGAAAAAATATGGACCAAGAAGAAAAAGGATGAGAAGTTAATAGTGGTAGAAACTTCCCTTAAATCATCAGATCTCTCGGGTGTGTGGATCCTTGATAGTGGTTGCACATATCATATGAAATGTAATAAGGATCTTGTTACAGGCATAAAATGTGACAAATAAGGATTTTTAAAGTTTGGAAATGATGAAGGCCTGAAGATAATTGTCTTAGGAAGGCCAAGTTTGGGGAAAAAGTGATGAGACATGATGATGTCTTAGTAGTAGAAGGCCTCAGTCACAATTTTCTCAGTTCCAATCAACTACGTGACTCATGAAATTATATAAGGATTACTAAGAAGGTGTGTATCATCAAAGGAAGAGATGGGTTAGTTTTTCTATTGGGAAAAAGGACAAAGGGGAATCTCTACCTGGTAAGTAGAGAAGAAGATATGTGATTTCTGTTTAGAGACGAAGAAAACAAGTAATAACATAAACAACATGGTCATCTATGCCGACCATCCTTGGAAGATCTGGTAATATGTGATGAAGAAAGAGAACTCCCTAAGCTATCACGTGATCGTACTCACATGTGAGATGCATGAAAACAAGGCAATCTCAATAGAAAGACGTATAAGAAAAAGGAAAAGAAGTCCATAAGAGTGCTCTAATTAGTGCATGTTGATGTTTGTGGGCCTATCACACCAAGAGAAACTGACGGAACGAGGTACTGTGTTCTATGCATTGATGAATATAGAAGAATGGAATGGTTATTTATTATTTCCCATAAGTTCGATGTGTTCAGATGCTTAAAACGGTAATGTAGAAGTGAAAAAGGATTCTAGGATAGAAAATTCTGAAATTTTGTACTAATAATGATTCGGAATTCAAAAACAGCTAGGTGGAAGATTATCTCAACAAACATGGGATAAGGAATCAAGTTTCCTTAGTGAGAACTCCCCAATAGAATGGAGTGGTTGAAAGGAGAAATTGAATCATCATCAACTTGGCCAGAACGTTGCCTATAGAAAAATGTCTACCAGAGATATTTTGGAAGGAAGTAGTTTTGACATCAGTCCACATTTTTAACAGGGCTCTATTGTGTCTAAAGGAAGGAAAGACTCTATACGGGATGTGGTAAGGAGAGAATCCAACAGTGAAATACATTCGAATATTTGGAAACAAGTTCTTTATCCTAAACAAGGAAAATCATAGGAAATATGAGTAATGAAGAGATGAGGGGATATTCCTAAGAAACTTAAAAAAAATAAAAGCATACAAATGTTTTAACAAAAGTCTAGGAAAATTAGTTGAGAGCAATGATATCAATATAGTGGAGAATGCGGAGATCATTCAACAGTGCAGTGATTTTTTTTTGAAGAATGTGATGAGGAGGAAAGCAACACAGGATAAGTAGAAGTGGCTGAAATTGATTCAGAAGAAGATAACGATGATGATCATGAGGAAGTAAAATCTGTATCTGCAAAAAAAACCAAGGAGTCGAGCAGAAATTGATAGTTAGAATATCATTAGTGACAAGTAAGATCTAGTTCAGACAAGGAGAATGAAATCACTACGACAGACATCTTTTCTATCTCAGGTTGAGCTGAAGTGCTTCGCTGATGCAGCTGAAGATGAAAATTGTCTTCAGGCAATGAATGAAGAGCTTTACCAAATCAAGAAAAATCAGACCTGGGAGATTGTTTCAAGGCCAACAAATAATAATTTCATTTGGAATAAATGGGTCTTTATCAACCAGATGAATGAAGATGGAACATCGAATCGAAACAAAGCATGACTAGTATGTAAAGGATACTCCCATATAGTGGGAATAAACGTTGATGAGACATTTTCACCAATTGCGAGACTAGAGACAATTAGATTATTCCTAGACATTACAGTGCAACAGAAGTTCAATGTTTTCCATATGGATATCAAATCATCATTTTGGAATGGGTTTCTAGAGGAAGAGGTGTATATTGAGCAGCCAAATGGTTTTCTCATTCATGAGGATGAGAACAAGGTTTCTAGACTGAAGAAGGCATTGTATGGGCTAAAACAAGCACCAAGGGCATGATACTCAAGGCTTGATCAGTTCTTGAAGAAGCTTGGTTTCTAGCGTGTGGGATTTTATTATGATCTCTATTTCAACAACAATAGTAATAAAAGGATTATGGTCCTGGTTTATGTTAATGACATAATATTTGGCGGATCAGATGCAGCTCAGTTCAGACAGTTCTCTGAAATCATTAAAAGTGAGTTCGAAATGTCAATGATTGGAGAGGTAACGTTTTTACATAGTCTACAGTTGACAAAAAGAAGGAACTAAACATTTATTTATTAATCCAAATATTCCAAGGAGGTTTTGAAAAGATTTAGAAAGGAAAATTCCAAGTAGAAGAAGATTCCAGTTGCTACTTGGATGAAACTGTCCAAAGATGAGGATGGCGAGAAAGTTAATATCAAAAAATATAGGAAAATCATTGGAAGTTTTGTATATTTGACTATGACATGGCCCGATATTGTATTCACCACCTATCAAGATACGAGATATCAGAGTAATCCCAAGGAAACCCACATTATTGTAGTGAAAATAATACTTTGGTATAATAAGGGCATGTTGGATTTCTTCTTGATATAAAGTAAAAAATAATATTCATACTTAAAGGGATATACTGATGTAGATTGGGCTGGTTTAGCGGATGACATAAATTCAATGTCAGGAGGTGCTTTCTATCTTGGCAGATTGTGTGTTTTAGGCTAAGCTAGAAGTAATATTTCATTTCACTGAGCACCACGGAAGCTGAATATATTTCCACCACTCAAGCGTGCACAATGTTATTGTGTATGAAGAAGCAGGTTGATGAAATGGGCATTGAACTCAAGTCTTCGATCGGAATCCAGTGAAATAACTCTTATGCTATAAATCTCAGAAAATATCCTATCCATCACTCAAGGGATTAACACATTGCGATAAAGTATCATTTTATCAAGAAGAATGTTGAGGGGGGAATTGTGAAGTTGGAGTATGTGCCTACAGAACGACAGGTTGTAGACATTCTGACAAAGGCATTACCCAATGAAGCTTTTGAGATGCATCGACAGGCTCTAAGAGTTCAGTCGATGCCCCACACTTGAACAAGTGTGAATGTGGAACCGACCCTCTCCATAAGGTATGGTATGTTTTTATCTAATATGATAATATATGTTATTTCCAATGTTTCCAACCAAAATGGAGTGACCTTTGGGTTCGTTGACAAAGGGGGAGAAATAGTGACTTCTCTAGGGGGAGAAAATGTGGCTAATTAAGGGAAAAAATGTCTTTGTCAAAGATATGGGGAGAACCTGACAGGTGGAGCAGCGAGATAGGGAGAGAGCAATAAAATAGGGGGATAGTTGTTAATCTAATGGTGCTAGAAGTGATCAATCAAAGAATAGATATCACGATAGCTGGGGATCAATATAAATGTAGAAGAGTGGTGTTGGAATGGTGTCTGAAGGTTTCCAGCTATCACCAATTGGTATCAGTGTGGTATCAACAATTGGTATCAGTTTGGAGATTTTTATTAGTTGGGTGTCAATAGTTGGAGGTAGAAATGAAGTGATTCATTGATAATATTTTCATTTAATCTTGTTTCTGATAATGACCATTGCTCATTTGGGCTTAGAGTATGTGTTGAGTGAATCCCTGGTCTCTATCTGAATTTCAAGAGGTGAATGATGGTAGATTATGGAAGGAGTCTCAGTGAGGTATAAAAGTGCATAAAATCATTCTTAGAAGAGTTTTCAACAAACCCAAAGTGGGAGATTGTTGGGAGAAAATCCATCAAGGGAACATTGAAGCATTTTTGGGGTTGCTTCTGTTTGTTGACAATGCATGTTTCCATGGAGAAATGTTGATTTATAGAGATGTTGTTGAAAATACGTGTTGAAAATGAACCCTGAAAAAGGAATGGATGATCTAGAGGTGGTACAAAAGAACATATGCATGGTGGCGTCGTTTCCCACTATTTGCAAAATTTTGGGGGTAAAAAATTTGGAGTTTGGTGAGCATCGCGAAAGTAGGATTTCCTTGAATATCTCATAAAAATATTCCCAAGGCATGGGTTTCTCAAATATAGGCTTCATGGTTTGGATTTCACGAAGACCAAAAGAATGTTAAAAATGATTATTCGAGATTATGACAAGCTTCACGAATGATAGAGTTGAAGAGCATAGTGGTCGCGAAGGGAATTGCGAGTGTAGCTTCTTGACAAGATGCAAAGGAATTGACGGGATGCTCCACAATTATGACGAGATCTACGATCAAAAAATGTTCTTGGTACTTCATTGATTTTGAGAGAATTTCAGTGGGAACTTTGTAGATTTTCGATTTGAGATGATGTGGTTTTGACTTCACGTGGAAGGTTTGTGGGTCGGTGGAATCACCTATAAATACACCTCAACCCCCTTAGGAGAAGAAGAGAGTTATCAAAGAAACTATTTTTCTCTCATTTCTCGAAAGTGGTTCACAAAGGCAGTGTGATTTGTGAAAGGATGGAGCTTCACGGTGCCTAATCTAGTTCCGTGAAAGATTCATGCTTCGCGTTGGATCAGTGAGCTTCTTGAGGGAAGTCACTCTGCCACTACTTGAGCTCCGCGATAGCCTAAGATCTGTGAAAGTGTGAGCTTTGTGAAAAGGCATGAACTTCATGAAGTCTTGTTTGAGCTTCGCAAAATTGGGATCTTCATGAAGTTGGGTGCTTTGAGAAGGTACTTTTCAAATGTTGGTGCCTAGTGGTCAAGGGAGAAGGGGTATTCATTAGTGGATGAAAATTTGACTTTATTAGAGAATCTACATACAATGGAGGATTCATTCATTATTGGTAATGAAGAGACCTACTGGTCTATAAACTATGAGTGAATATTTTGAGGAATTAGTGAGCTCACTTCAGTTGGGAGAGCAGTGAGTTCTCAAATTGTGAGTGGTTATAAACCAGGAGGGACTGCGAGTCAGCTTCAAACATGTAAACATCAGTGAACTTATAGTGTAATTGGTACATCAGCACACTACCAGTGTATTCTCCTTGGACGTATCCCAGTGATGGTGAACCAAGTATAAATTTCTATATCATGTGCATGGTTTAAGGTGTATTCGTACTCTGCAATGGGAAAGTGAGAGAAGATAGTTTTCTCTAACAGACAAAAAAGATCAAACATTGCAGTTGTTTTAATCTGTCACACCCTGATTCACCCCCCTCTCAAGGTATCTTTCCTTGTGGACCTAACAAACATCCTTTGAATTTTTTATTAAATGGGTTGGATCAACTATGACTTTCGAAAAACCTTTAGAAATTAGAAAAGTGATGCATCTACCATACCAATCTCTAGGATGATGTTTTAAACCATATAATTATTTTGTTAATTTAAAAACATGATTAGGAAAATAAGTATTTTAGGATCCATGGTTTTATTTTAAAAAGCATCATCATCTATATAACCATTTAGGATTTCAATTTTAAAATCCATTTGATATAGTTTTAAATCCAAATTTGTTGCATAGGCAAGTAGAATTCTATTATCTTTAAGTCTAGATATAGGTAAAGTGGTTTCCTCATACACAATACCCTATTATTGACTATATCCTTTTGAAAAAAATCTAGATTTAATATCTACATTAGTTCACGTCTCATCAACTTTGTTTCAAAAATTCTACTTTGTTCCAATAGTCAAAGTGTCTTAGGTTTATAATCTAGTTCCTAATCTCTATTTCTCTCAATCTAATTAATTTATTATTTCACTTCCATCACCCATAGTTTAACATTAATTGAATCATTGATGTTATTAGGTTGTAGATGTGATAAGACTTCTTGAAGTTCAACTTGATTTCTATGAGAAGCTCCCATTTTAGTTCCTCTATCTTGGTCCCCAACTACAATATATATAGGATGGTACCATTGAGTCCTAAAAGTTATTGGAAAAGAAGAACTAGAACTCTAATGGTAATATATAGGTTCATGTTCAAGTTGTTCATTAAAATTGGATTTTTTGGTTATTTCAAATTAATTTCAGAATATTTGACATTGATATTCATATTTCTAGATTCATACTGAAGGTTTTCAAGAGAATTATTATTCTCATTAGTATTTGTTTCATAAAATTTTACATGAATAGATTCTTCCATAGTCTTGGGTATTTTATTAAACAATCTATATGATTTACTAGAAGTTTAATGATCATGGAAAATACATTCATCACTCTTGTAAGAATTTTTTTCAAGATCAACCTTAGAATTAAGAATAAATACTTTGAAACAAAAAACTAAAGTAATTAAAATTTGTGTTCTAATATTCCATAACTCTAAGGGGTTTTCTTTAAGAGAGGTCCTATTAAAATTCTACTGATTATATAAAAAGATATATTCATAACCACTATGAAAAAATAAATTGATAGGTCATAATCATTGATCATAGTCCAAGAAATGTTTTGAGTGGTCTTATTTCATCTTTATACAACACAATTCTATTGTGGGGTCCTAAAAGAAGAAAATTTACGATAATATCCATTTTATGAAAAAAGATTAAATGTTTATATATTAAAACTCATTACCATGATCACTTATTATGTTATTACTACTAGTTCCACTAGGATTCCCTATGTATTTAGATTACAAGTTAAAATATGAAAATGATTTACTTTTTAGAGCTGTGACGAATACCCAAGTAGACCTATAAAATTATTCTACAAGAATATAAACATAGTTTTTCCTATTCAGGCTAGAAACTCTAGAAGGTCCAAAAAATTCCATGTCAACCAACTGTAAGGGTAGATTAGTTGAAAAATTTTTCTTGTATTTGAAAGATATTTTTTTCTATTTCCCTTTTTTGACATGGGTTACAGACATTATCATTTTGGAATTCTATTTCAGGTGGATCTTTGACTAACCCTTTACTAGTTAAATTTCTCTTTGAGTGTATATTATAATGGCCTATTCTCCTATTTCATATACAATATTCTTTTTTAAAGGTACATAGATAAGAAACATTTTTAGAAAATAATGAATTTAAATTATATGCATAAGAGCTATCATTTCACAATGTAATATTTTTTTTAATTTGTAGAATAAAAAACATTCCATGCATTTTGTTTGAAACATAACATGAAAACCGTAATCACATAACTCTTTGATTATATATATATTTTACTTTAAACCATTTCCAAATAATACTTTATAATTTAAAAAAGTATTATAATTACCTATTTGGACAAGGACAATATTTTCCACTTTGGCATTTTCACTAAAAGTTACATGTACACCATTAACCATTATCAAATTCTTGAAATTGGAATAATATCAAATCATGTGTCTGGAAGAGACACTATCTAGGTACCATAAGTTATTACTAGGGTTTTAAATAAAAGTTCCCTAAAAACATATTTTACCCCAATAATTACTTTGGTATCTAAATAATCTTGGGTCCAATAATGTTAATAATAAAAGATTAGGAAAACATAATATCATAACATGTTTTATATAAAAATATTTCAAACATTTATAATTTAATATTTTTTTGGGTAAACATTAATAAATACAATTAACAAAACTAGAAATACGAATAAAACTATTTTTGACAATCCTCATTTGTCCAGGTTGATAACCATACCAGTACTGTACTTATGAGCCGTCTACATTCCAATAATATATGTAAGAGTATTTATACCATTTTTTAATCATCCATATCGTTCATTAGTTTCTAATTATTCAATTTTAATTAATTTTTCACCTTCAACAACTCATAATTTCTATCTTTTTCAATAGTAATGTCAAACAAAAAACCAGATGACAAAGAATTATTTTTCATTAACACATTATATTTAACATTAAGATCATTGAAATTATCTTCATTAATGTTACAATATTGAAAAATATCTTTGTTAGACATGTTTTAATCATTTTTTTCATCTCCATAATGATTTGAAATATCAGTAGGGAAGGAAATAAAAACATCAGATACCTCAGATGTGTTTTTGAAAAAATACATGTTAGCTCTATCATTCTTATCCTATTGAGTTGATTCAGAATCACTTGTGATATCTATATAATAAATCAATATTTCTTTCATTGATTTCATTTTTCCTCATATCCTTATCATTATAATTATTTTTGAATTTCTTATTAAGATAGTCTACATTATAATTACATTTCCATTTTATGTCATAGAAAATCATTTCATTTGAAGAGACATTTTTCATTAAGTCGCTTCTCCATTTTCCTCTATTATAATATTTTATGTTATAATCGGGATTCCAAAATAAATTATTCTTCATATAATATTTTTTTAATATGATGACTACATGGGCCATCTATTTATCAATATAATCAACTGACTCTTCTTCTCTTGAACTTTCATATTGAATTTTGTCAACATATTTTAAATCCGTTGATTTGAATACCACAAATTTTCTTATTGCTTTATCATTATATTTTTATTTCAAAATAAGTTTTTACTCATACATAATAATATTTACAATAATGCCGTTAACATGTTACTTATTTACATCACATGATTTTCCAATTGACACTGAGGTTCCTATCAATCTATTTGGTAGACACCTCAATATGACCATGACTTTATTTTTATCGAAACTAGGTTTTCCCATTGAATGCATTGTATTCAAGATCTCATTGAACCCGAGATACATATCAGAAATAGGATCATCATGTTTCATTTTAAAAGTTTCTTATTTAGAGTACATGTATTTAAGAACACTTATATTACATTATATGTTTCCTCATAAGAAATAGCAAAAGTTTCCAAGAAGAGAGATCCTTCGCAGACGTTGTCTCGAGTAGAATCCCTCGCACAGAATTGAAGACCTCTGGTATTCTTACTCCAAAATCCTACAGACACAGAGGTCTATAGGCGATTTCATTCTCCAAAGAAGAGGTACTCAATCTTGCTTCGGACCTCAGGTTTGTTCTTGTCGGTCGATTTTCCAAGAACCACACTTCTCTGTTCTTCTTATGCAAAACACTTGAGAATATAGGTTTTACAAACTTTCATATTGGATTGCTGAACTCTCTGTATGTTGTGTTTCGGTTCTCCTCGAATAATGATTATTATCGATTTTGGATTCGTGGATCATGGTCTTTTGGGGGGGCTTCTTTAAAGGTCTTTAAGTGGTCTTCAGATTTTGAATTAGGTTATGAGCCCCCTATTGTTCCAATTTGGATCGGTTTCCCAGGATTGCCTTTCCATCTGGTTAAGAAAAGCGCTCTATCTTCCATTGCAAGTCTATTTGGAACTTCGAATAGATTAGATTCTGCCACCATGAACTTGTCTCGTCCCTCAGTTTCTAGGATCTGCACTGAGATTGATATATCACAAGAAATTCCTTCCAGATTCTGGCTCCAGAATGGTGATAAAGGTTATAATCAAGAGGTGGTTTTTGAAAAAGTTCCACCCAACTGTAACTGCTGCTACAAAGTGGGCCATTCTTTGGAAGAATGTGAGTCAAAAAAATTTGAACCACCTCAACCTCCCTGCAAACCAGTTTGGGTAGAAAAAGCTAATGATACAATTAACTTAGATCTTCCTAAATCATCCACTACTAAGGACTTTGTGATTCCCATTACCAATGATGTCTCCAGGACTACTAACGTGCATCCTAAACCTTGTGATTATTTGCTGAACTGGGGGGATCATGGAAATATTTCTCTAGATAAGGGTGAGAAGGAGTCTCCACCCACTGTGGAGAATGCTAATACACATCATATCCCCTCACCCTCACTTGAGTTAATGACGAAAGTGCCAATAAAAGATGACACTCTGGAAAATGAAGAAAAGGAGAGGTGTGATGAATCAGAAAATAGTCTCTCTCAAAATGATGGGGAGGATAAATCTACTATCATTGATGAAGAATACCTAAAGGACATGGCCAGGAAGGGTAAGAAACCAATAGTGGATGTAGATGGGTTTATTACTCGAACCCTAAAAAAACTAAAAAGTGTAGGGATTTTTCTCATGAAGAGGGGACTATTGTCACTCGATTCATGGACATTGCTAGAAAGAATGTATCTGCCACTATTACAAATCAACCTGTAGAGAAGGAAAAACAAGATGAAAGGGTTAATGAACCAATTATGTCAGTTGGTGAAGATTCGGATTCTTCAGTGAGACTCAAAGATGATATCCTATACAATTCTTTTAGGAAAGGCGAGATTAATAAGAGCACTTACATTGCAGCAAAGTAGGACATACTCAATGACAGAATCATGAAAGAATTCTTGTTCTAGTCTTGGTTTGATGTCCTACATTGAATATGATGTGCTCTTCATCAGTCCAGCACAGAGTTGATGATGTATAATCGCCTGCTGTTCTTGACTTTCAACTGGAATGGGTTGCTAATTCCTGCCTCTTGTATTTTGGCTTGATTATGATGGGGTTTCTGATGCTGGTAACTGGGCTGGATCATATTCTTCTTTTCCTTGGATCTGAGGGGTAGCTTTCATATGGATGAATCTGGTTTATATGGAAGTGCTTGTACTGCTCTATCTTTTTATGGTTCTGCTTCCACAATCGAGAATCTTGATTCTGATTATGACCTGTTAAGATCCCTTTTGGTGGAATTGGATGCACGTAATCCTTGGCATTAAGACTCTTGCTACAGCATATTCTGAAGTTCGACTCTCTTGAAGTCTCTATTTTAATGATCACTCTGGCTGGTAATGGTGATATTTGACGTTATGAATTACATAGAATCCTATTTTGGGGTTTTTAAGTTCAGCTGTGTGGTTTTATCTGATTCCTGAATGGATCTTGTTCCTGGCTGTTTGAGTGTTTTCTTCCTGATCAAGATAGCCCTTGGCTGGTCCTGTTTTCTTGATGGGAGGTTGATTTGGATCTGTTTATGATATGGTTTAGCTGTTTTGTTTGGAGACAGCAGTCATCTGCTTCAACTTCATGTCCTTTCTGTTTCAAATGAAAGGTGAAAACGGGGGGTTACAGATACATGATTCAGGGGAAATTGATAACTGTTCTTGCTATAATGGTTTATCTACTGCAATTATTCTTAATATTTTGGATAATATACTAGCACAACATGTTGGTGATTATAAATTAAGCTGTCAAACATATGAAGGTGGTATTACTGGTTAGCCTCGGTCTAAAGGTCGTGGAACATCTATTGTGGGGTTGCGACAATGATTTTGATGGATGAGGATACAAATTGTGGATATGGGGCAGGCCTGGACCATTTCCCCTTTTTGAATCAACTTATTAATATGAAGACTAAGAAAGATGGAGATGGATGGTTCAATTGCTTTCTAGAAGGAAGGTCATTTTGGATGTCTTATTTTTGGTTTTTGGTTTGTTTGACCTAACGTTTTTGTATCCCCATTAACTCCCCACTGGTGTATGTTCTTTACACCTCGTGATTATAATGCTACTTTTTGTTTATTAATAAATCCCACAGGTTGCATGAATTGGGAAACCAATTCATGTCACCACCTTAAAAAAATGAATACAGATATTTAAATAAATTCTTCATTACCCAAAGAACATTACATAGAATTCATGGAATTAAATTTATTTTTATAAGAAACTCTAGTATATTCAATCCAACTAACTCTATATGTTTGAGGTAATTCCTAATTTTTTTCAATAATAAACCATATTTTAAAACTCATGCTCTCAATATTCATTTTAATATTAATTTTCCATCGAGAATAATTAGTTTCATTAAAATAAAAAGGGATGTTGGAAACAAAACCCTGATTTCTATCATCCATAACATGAAAAATTTAGAAATAATATAAATTTAAGAATATTAAAAGAAAACTAAATCATATATGAAAAGATATTTGAAAATCCTCTATTACAAAATATTTGAAAATGTGTTTAATTCAAGATGGTGGGGTGAATTTTATTCCAAATTTTTTTTGTTAAAAATGATTTAAAACAAAATCCAATAAATTAAATAAAAAAGTCTGTTATTCTAAATAGCAGTATAATATAAGTTTTATCATTGAAATAAAATCTCAAATGATGATTAGGGATCAATTAATTTTTTTTTTAAAATAACATTAACATTCAAAATCTATTTAGTTAATAACATCCAAATATAAAAAGAGAACAAGATTAATTATCAAAGTATATATTTTTTTACAGATTTAAAAACAAATGTATGTTAATACTTTAATCTATGGAAAAATATAAAACACATAGTAGAGTATAAAAGGGTTTTTGTATCAATTCGATACCTAGTCCCCTACACTTTTCAGTCACCCATTTACAAGTAGATTATTATAACTAATATTTTTATCGACAACCCTTATAAGGTATAGAAACAACAACACAAGTTTTCCAGGATCAAATCCTCTTCCATAATTTTTCAGGGGAAGCAAAAAGGCATAGGCCATACATTACCTCTTACATTGTTACCATGGAAAAACAAATAAAAAGAGTTTGAGAGAATATTTAGTATTCTCCAGTTCCAGTGTGTAAATATACAGATCAATTCAACACACTGATCGAAAGTACTATAAAAACATATATATTAGATAAAAAGGGATAGATAAATATAGTTTTGTTAGGTTTTTAATTATTAAGATGTTGGAGTTTCCTCAAATATGATTTTACGAGAATCTCAAAAAAGATCTTATATTTATTTAGGAAAATAGAGTGCCAGGAAGTTCTCATTTCTGTATGAAGATGCTTCTGAAATTATTCTCTTGATTCTGTGGGAGAAAGGAACTTGATATTCAATGTGATCTACACTTTCCAACTTGTATTTCAGTATTTATAAAAAATGTAATTTCTCTCACTTAAAATAATTAACAAATCACACAAATGGTTTACATATTCTAAAATATATATTGTTTTAAATTAGTATCCATTGAATAATAGTCATAAATATTCTTGGATCTTCATAAAAAATAGGAATCATCTAATTCTATCAATAGTGCTTCCATGGAATGAGTTAAGAATATTCATTAAATTAATACAATAAATAAAATTCCATAAACAATCCATTTAGAGCATTACATTCAAATGAATCAAATCAACAATAGTAGAATAGTTGACAATCAATCATCTATAGTGGTAGCACATATTGTGATATCAAAAGGCTAGTGGTTTCATGAGTTTGATGGTTTCATAATTGGCATTAGATCATTTTAAATAACATTAGATCATTGCCTAGGGTAGCAAATTCTTAGAGGTAGCACATTCCTAGTGGTTGTACATTCATTATGGAACCGTCTTCTTGGTGTGTGTAGATTCCTGGTAGTGGCATGGATCCAACGGTAGCATGATTCTAATGGTATAAATATAGTGAAGTCAATCATTAACAAACTATAGAATGAGACTGGAATTATAAATTTTGGTGGTAAAATGAATGAACTAATGGTATCACTTTTAAACTAAAGGTAAAACATTTAAACTAAAAATAACAAATTTAAACTAATTAAAGAAAATTTTTACTGATGGTATCATATTTATACAGATGGTAGTCTATTTTTATTAATGATAATATATTTGAACTAACAATAGCTCTTTTCTATGCATAGAAAAACATAATTTATAAAATGAAATATTATCATAAAATATTAAGCTCATTGGAAAATATTTAATATTATTTGTGGTAATTAATACAAGGAGGTCCCAATAGAGTAGAGTATTCACTACACAGATGATTAGCGTAAGAAATAATAGGATAATTTTATCATCATAACAAGTGTACATAAAGTTTTATAAAAGGGGTGAATGAGAGAGAAATGTGTCTATAATTTCCTTGAAATCATAAGGATAGAAAAAGATATTTTGAAAATATATCTTAGTTTGAAAAATTTGAAATCAAAAAGCATGATATAAATAATATTCCTGAATTAAAAGGGGAGGGAGAGGATCCCTTACCATGAGATGGCACTTCTAAAAGCATGGGAGGAACTTCTTAATATACTAGGGTAACCTTGATAGGGATATTGATAAGGGATGGTAGATTAAATTAATGGGAAAAGAGTTTTTAGGGAAGAGGAATGTGAGTTTGGTTGGGCTTATATAGAAAAAGAGATATTTTATTTCTATGTATTTGAAAAAATAGGTTTTGGACTATATATGACAATGTAATTAGAACCATAAATCGCACAATAGTTTCTTCACATTGCTTCTCAAAAATTGGAGTAGTTTTCATTATTTTATAAGTATATCAATGGAATACCTCAAAATAATGGCCTCGGTTATTTGGTGGTGAGGTATGTTTATAAATAACTAGTTTTAAAACATTATCATATTATATAAGTTTAAGAGGATTCAATAAGGGTTTATAAAATCAATAAAGTAACATTAAAAATATATTATTTTATATGTTAAACAAAAATTTGTTCATGGATACTATTTATATGATTTATTACATCCCATTTTCGGCTTTTATGATGGCATACTACATACAATATAATTATACTATTTTTAATTTTTACTTAAAAAATCGGCTTTCTTAGAAAATTTTGAAAAAACCCCTGTTGGATGTTTTTAATGTTCTCATTTCAAAAATAATATTTATTTTACATAAATAATATGATAAATATGATAATTTAAACATTAATAAAATCCCCATTTACTAAAATTACAATTTCTGATAAAAACATGTTTTCTGACCCTTATAAAAATTATAGATAACTTTATAAAATTATATTATACTTTATATAAAAATAATATTAACTAATAATAATTTTTTTATGATAAAATTTATTTCAAAACTTATTTAATTAATCAGAATCTATTTCATGATTGAGAGAATACATGTCGAAAAAATACAATTTGTTTTTCTTTGCATCAAAATTCAATTTTTAGAAATCTAATTATTCAATAATTATAAATGTAATAAAATAAATGAGTAAATATTATAAGTATTTAATTGATAGAAAATATAAAAATTCATACCATTAGGTTCTAGATACATATCCATTTATTACACTAGAGAATGTCCTAAGTGTAAGGTGTGAGAAGATGATATTTTCTTTGAGAAGCTCATCGAACATGGTATGTTGTGATCTCAATAAGCTTAAACTTCTTATATAATTTGATCAATTCATATTTTAGTTGTTTAATCTCAAATGGATCATGGTCAAGAGTAAATCCTAATTATTTTACCTCCCTCATAATCTAAAATAAATGGGCTTCATAGGGTATGATCCTACTAGTCGAGGCTTTCACTTTGTTTAGGTCAAATGGTCATTATCTTAACCCTTAACATAATAACCTTAATGGTCACTATAGAATTGATATATTATAAATGGATAGGATTATTAAAAGTTTTTTAAATTTGATACACCATGTTGTGGTAAAAAATACCAAAATTAGTGTGTGTACTTTCTATAACATCATTTATTAACAAAGCATCTATTCATTCAAAAAAGAAATATCATTTATAAATGTTCTGGTTGTTGAATTATTCACCCCTTCAGATATTTCACCCTCAAAATTTCAATAGTAAAATAAAATAGGTTAGGGTACATTTTAATACTCACCTCTTCAGTTTTCCTTGTTGCTTCCTCAAAATTGAGGGTTTCCCAGAATACTTGGACCGAATGATTTGTCTCATTTTGTAGAAAGTTGTCTCTGTAATGTACGTTCTTTATCAGATGATTCTCATATAAAAAATCATTCTCTGATGGTAATACCTATAGATTCAATAATTGTGTCTGGTATAGCATTTACATACTCAATAGGGATAGATGGAACACATCTTGTACATGAAATAAGTTATGTGGGAGTTTTAGGTTATGAGTGTAGTGGAAGTGTACTAGTTTGGTATGCGAAAATCAGATTTTAGATATAAATCACATGTGATAGTCTCTTTACATTATCAAAACATTATATCAAATTAAAATAATATATTAATTGAATATATTAATATTATAGAACCATGGGTAATTGATCTTCAAATGTAATTTATATTTAATATAAAATTTGATATAGAATTATCATAACTCGTAATTATATATTCATTAGTGATCGATATAATAGATATCATAGCATTATCATTGTGCTCAAGAATCCAAGTGGATAATCACTATAGAGTTGATAAACCTGTGAACCACATTATTTTAATCGTTCTACAAAATCATTAGTTACAACATGACTGATTCTAATAAATTTCATTTTTCATGGTTGACCGTAGTAAAATTATTCTTGAGGGATGATGAAATATTGATGATGTGTCATTATCTTAAGAGATGATGGGAGGAGAGTACTATATATCTATTTATCTCAATCCATGTCTTGAAGGAGTCTCACTCTATTAATTATTCTCACCATGTTTGTTTTAATAAATAAATAAATATATATAGATATTTATTTACCCATAGTTTGGGATGGAAAATCATGCACAATACATTTCCAAATTCCATAATTCATAGTTGACTTCATGTCCCATTAGAATCATAAAAATAAAAATAATATTAAATTCTTAAAAAATGTAACAAAAAAATATAAAAAAATATTATTTATAACATTTCCAATCAGACTATTAAACATAGTTTGCTATCCCAAATTGACATTCATTGATCCTTGAATAATGAATATTTATTTAATAAATAAGTATGATTATATTTTAAATAAGAAAATGTAATAAATATTTTATCTGATAAAATATTAAATTAATATTTATTATAAATATTTAACTCCCTTATTAATTCAAATAACCTATGATTAAAATATGGTGATCAACCGAACATTAATAAATATTCTTTATTGTAACTTTTTAAATTCAATACATGAATTTAATTGAGATTGAAAATACAATTAATGTGTAAAAATATTGGCCTCTTTCATAGTGTCTATAAGTATGGCCATATAAAGTACATGATTAGTTTCTAGAATAATAAAAAGGAATCTACATATAATGAATTTAATATCTCAATGATGTCCAACCTCCTAGAAACATTTACTGTGCTATATAATTTTTTCCCCACTATATCTCAAATAAATAGGTTTCATACCCATTCCATCAACCTATATGATTGATTTTTATTTATTTTAAATTTTATAAATGATATATCCCATATAAATTTGTGGACATGGAATTATTTAAGTGGTTCCATTCCCATCAAAGGCCCCGAGATATTAAATTTTTCAAGGGAGAGAAGGGATAATAATTTCTCGCATTATCCATTAATACTATATCATTCATGAGGCACCAAAAATATCATACATAAAAAACACATTTCAACATGGTTTTCATCAATAAATCAATGTTCATGAGTCATGATATCTATTAATGATAATATTGAAGTCTAAGGATCAATACACAAGTCCTCATATAAGATCATCCATTAAATCATAGAGATGTGGATTTACTATTAATGAGTCTATTCTCAAAACCTTTTATAGTGGAGATTACCGAGGGTGAAGACCATGAAAAAGTGTCTCAATGTCTTATAATCCTCATACCCTTTATATATGGTATTTATTATGTCCTATTTGATAATATCATCTGACCACATAACAAGGATCAAGAATAATTTCTTCGCACCTTTAGGTTCACATCATTGTAGAGAACTACTTTGAACTTTCAACATAATATTTATTTTGAGGAAATTTTTACATATAAATATTATATATAAGTAAAATCATAATGTGATTATAAAACATATTTAATAAAAAAAATTAATCAATTACTAAACAATGTAGTTCGAGGGCACCAACTGCAATAGATCCTAACATTCACTAAATCCAACTGGAAAAATCATTCAGTCTACTAGCTCTCACATGATACCCATTATTTTTTTGAGATAAATAAGTTTTCAATTAATCTTCCACATTTTTTATATTGATACTTTTCTCAATAAAAAATATCATTATAGATAATAATCCCTATAGATATGTGATTTATAAAGTACATGATTTAACCTTTGGTGTGACCTTTGATCTTTAGAGAGAGTCACCACTACAGTGTTATCATAGTAAACTATGATAAGATATTTACTTCTTGACACTACATAATGATCTAGGACAATGTGAAAAATCTAAAATACTTCCTGGGATACATCATATTCCATAATATTCATAGAATATACTTCATAATTGATGAAAATTACCATCTTTGAACTCTTATAGCTCACAACTCCTTCATTGTATCCCCTTGTGACTATCTCTTTAACTTATCCATACACTAAGAACATATCCATAGTTCTCCTTAGATGCCTAAGGATAGTTTTAAAAGTAGTCCAAGGTTGTTCCAATGGATATTTTTTTTATATATGTACCGTTAAAAAATAATTTTCAGCATCAAACCTCATACATAGAATTTCACACATGATATATCCTATCACATAAGTGTATATGATCTTAATCATTCTATATATCTTTCATATTGTCTGTGAGGTCACATTTTATTGGATATATGTTTACTATGGTACATTGGAATCAGTCCACTATTGGATTGTTCGATAACAAACCTCGTTAGTATCTGGTCAATGTATATAACATGACTTTTTCCACCCAACCTCTTTGATCAATCATGTGTGATCTTGATCCATAGAATATATGCTATTTCACATCATTATTTAATTGAGAATCACTTGCTAAACGATTCAATAATCTCTTATAAGGCCTACATATCATTCCAATTAGTAATATGTCATTAAAATATAATAATATGAAAATAAATCTACTACCACATAACATCTTGTAAACATAATGCACACATTCATTCTTAATAAAACTAAATTCCTTCATAGCTTAATTGAATCAAATTTTCCATGAACAATATGATTTATTTAATCTATGAATATATATATGTAAATTTCATACATTTTTGGCATTTCATAAAGTCTCAAACCCTTCTGGTTTTGTCATGTACACATCCACTTAATGGTTCCCATCAAGGTATATGATTTTAACATCCATTAACCAAATCTCATATCCATGGTAGGATTCTATAGAAAAAATATTTATCCGGGATTTAAACATAGAATATAGGGAAATTGTTTTATTATAGTTCAAGAATTGATATTGTATAAAACTTTTATCCACGAGATTCTCTTTATAGGTATTTAGTTTACCTTGCTTGTCCAACTTTCACTTGAATACGCATTTAAGGCGAATATGATATAAATCAACTAGAGGATCAATCAGAAACAAAAATTGGTTTTAATACATTGAATCTATCTTAGAAATCATGGATTATTTCTATATTATATACTATGAAATATTTACTGCCTCCTTATATGAGATAAGATTATCATTGGGAACTAATAATGATTCACTATCATCGGTGACCATAAAACCATGTCATAATGGTTCTCTTACCTCTATAGTTTTCCCATGCTGTACTTATGTAACAAGAATAACATCTACAGTGGGTAACTATGGAATTAGTCCATGTACCCAATTTTATATATCATGAACATCAACATCATCATACTGATATTATCAGTGTCCTTTTATTTTTCATTTCTATAAATTAAGATAAAATAACTTGTGCCTATTTTGGATTCAAAAAGCGATTAATAAATTTAAAATTAATTAAATTATTATTAATCTTCCTCTATTTTTCAAAACATAATAGTCATCACCATTAGTTTCAAAATATATTCTTTTTTATATATTCCAGTTATAGATGTAACATTACAACTACATTGACTCATAGTTCTTTGATATGTTGATTGGGCAACCAAGTCATGAAATCCTATTTTAATATTTCTATAACCTTGGACTCTTAGTTACACTGATTCCTTCTTGGGAAGTCAACCCATTATTTAAATTATGTTAAGTGTACCTAAAAACTCATTCTAAATCATTCATAATAATTTAAATCACCCAAACGTGAGTTGGTTAATTACCTTAAAGTATGAGGTTGATTCTATCATAAGTAGTAGAATTTTAAGATTACTTAACAATTATATTGAGGGATTTTATCCTTATGAATAAATCCTATTTTATCCTTTTAAGTGGATTTTTAATATTATGTGGATTTTACATAATGATTAACCATATCTGATAAAACATTTACACATAATCTGAATATATTTTATTCCATATTGTATGCTTATTAATTCATTTATTATCTGATTTCACAATATTCAAACACATTATAATTAACATTGCAGGTGACAAAAATAAAATATAAGTGGAATGGTCATGAGATTCTATAACAGTTAGTTTATCTAGTAGATGATAAAATAACCCTCAACAATAGGGAAAATAACCTTGAACCTTTGCTTGGTTCATATTGTAGTATTCCACATTGGTTCTTATGCATCCCCTCGATTGGTTACACCTTGAATACTTTTCTCCAGCTAAATCCACTTTATTGGGAGATCCATCCAAACATAAGAATTAAATCATAAAAAGCTGAGGGGATACAATGGATTGGATAATGGGGGTTTAAATAAAATAACCCCTGTGAACATATTTCCTTACATAATAAGGAGTAGTGGGTGACTCATAGAAAATATATAACAATTTAACCATAACAAATTAAAAGAAAACCATCAAACACAAGTGTGAGTATTATCTCGTGATCATCCACACATCATGCAATTAGAATAAATTTGA
Source organism: Viscum album (assembly GCA_963277665.1). Lineage (NCBI taxonomy): Eukaryota > Viridiplantae > Streptophyta > Magnoliopsida > Santalales > Viscaceae > Viscum > Viscum album. The sequence continues at coordinate 423,517,009 of OY728158.1, read as the reverse complement.
AATTTTATTATTAATTAAGTTTATTCATTATTTAGTTAAGATAATTCACCAACATTAAACCAATTAGTTCAATTTATCTTAATTCCATTCAAAAAATACATAACATACCATCATCTATGATTTTAAACATAATTAATTTCATTCAATATTAATGTAGTACACAAGTGTACTATGAGGAAAAATCATGTGTTCATCAAATTCTTAAGAATAAAATTAATTTAATATATAATTTTCAATCATATGACATTGTTTGTATTATAGAATGAGTGAAAAATAGAAAACATTGTCAATAGGTCTAATTATACATGTAATTATTCATTCCATAAAATTTAGAAAAACATATTTAGTAGTATACTTCATGATGTGTATGAAAGTACATGACATGTACCTGTATTATACCCAAGTCCTCAGTGAAAACCTTATTTATGGTGATACTTCCTACCGTGGATGCGTTAAAGGTAAAACATGTGTAATGAGAACAAAAGACAAGTAACCATGTAGTTTCATGGAATATGAGTCTTCGTGTCATGTATCTAACACACAACTCACTGTGACACCATGTGTTCTATTCCATGAAAATACAAGGATTACATGACCTGTAAGGTATTAACATCGAGTGTAGTTTTATATATCACGTGTCAGTCTGTCTAGATCCACATACTAATCCAATTTTTGTAGAACATAGATCTGATAATATCATATCTATTTTATTTTTTTGTGTGATATGCACATGGATAAAAAGAACACATAATGTATACTAGAAGAAAATATTGTGTACTTTGGTTTTGTCAAGTCAGAACGTTTGGTGCCTATACACCATTTGAATAAAATTATAATTCATTACTAATCATTAAATGAATAGTGGTATTGCTATAAAAAATGAATAAATATAAGAGATGATGAAGTCATATATTAAAAAGAATTGGTATAATTTAAAGAAAATTAATATTCAGAAAACCAATATAATAGTAATAAATACTTATAGGTTGAACATGTGAAAACTATGATAGAACCTATAGGTTTTGAGCACTGTGGATGAATCCTTTTCTAGTATGGAAAATCAGATTTTATTTTAAATCCTGTGTAATCACTGATTTACATTAATTTCTTGTGCAATGAAAAAAGTTGATTACTTGAATTGATTAAAACAACAGATCCATGAGAAAATGGTCTCCCCCTCTAATTTATAATTAACTTATATACAGATATCAAATTACCTTTACTATTTATTATCTCTTCATTGATGGTTTTTTGAATACATCTCATTATACTGTCATTGTGATATTGGATCCATGTATAGAATCCCTCTACTAGAGATAAACACATTCACCAAAATATATGAACAATGGCATATAATCACCAATTCCATCATGGTCAATCCTGACTGCTTCTATTGTTCATGGTTGACTGCAGTTGAATTCTTCTCGAGAGATGAAGTAGTTTTGATGATCTCTCGTTGGCTTGAGAGAGAAAGAGTGGAGAGAACTCACAATCTCTTGATCTCTATATGAGAATTTAGGGAGTCTCATTCTATCCATAGTTCATATCAATTATTCTTTAGGTAAGATATTTCATTAGATATTTATTTAGGAAGGTTTAGGTTTGGAAAATATCACACAATTACTTTACCAATTCCATAATTCATATTTGACCCTTGTATAATAATAATATAAATATTATTATTAAATACTTGAGATGTGAAACACATAATGCATATAAATAAATATCATTTATACAATTTCTAGTCGAACCATTAACCATAATTTCTTTCCCTTGTTGAAATTTACTGATACTTGATTAATGACTGTTTATTTAATAAATAAATATCACCACATTATTCATCAACATAAATAGTAAATTTTATATTCACCAAACATGGAAATAAATATTTATTATTATTAATTAACTAACTTAGTATTTTAGATAACCTGTGATTAAATAATGGATGTCAACCAAACTCAAATAAATATGACTTATTCGATCTTGTAAAATTCAAAACTATAATTTAACTAAGAATGCAGATATAGTTATTTTTTGACGATCTAGTCTTATTTCTTAGTGGAATTACAATTAACCCTTTAAAGTGTAATATTATCATCTAGAACTATTCCAATACATCCATACAGATATAAAATAAATTAATTTCAAAATTATGTCTAACATATTATGATCATTTACCATATAGTGTAATCCTTTTACCACAATATCTGAAAATAAGTATGTTGCATTCCAGTTCCATAAAACTATATGCTCAATGGATAATTCTTTGAATTTCCCCAAATGAACTCGACTGTCCCACATTATAAACATGGATTTGTTATGGTAGTTCTATTCCCATAAAGGTCTTAAGATATTAAAATTCATTAAGACAAAAGTGGGATAAATCCTTTCTTGAATTATCCATTAACGATATAGCATTGATGGAACACCCAACGTATCCTACATCATTGTAAATATATTTGGTTATGGTTTTCATCAATTAATAAATGTACATGATTCATGGTTCCCATTAATAATAATATTAAATTATAATGATCAATACATAGATCTATATATTGGAATATCCAATAAAACAAATAAATATGAATTTCTTATTAATGAGATTCTTCTATTTCAAATATACCTTAGATATTACCAAGGAACAACAACCAGTGAAGGTTTCTCAATATATTAGGAGAATCCTACCAATTAGAGAATGTATTTCCTATGTCCCATTAGAAAATATCATCCGGCCATAGAACAAGGTTCAATAATAATGTTGTGGTACTTATAAGTTATCACTCTAATGGAGAACTACTATGACCTTTCAATGCAACATATATTATAAGGAAATTATAAGATACATATTTTTTATAGAGGAATCGTCATGATGTGATAAGAAAAATTATTTAATAAGAGGAACATTTAATAAAGTACAAAGCAAGGAGGTTTTAGGGAACAAACTCTAAAATGAGGTCTAGTTAAAAGGATAACACTCCAATGTGATCAAGGATCTCAAAGGGATTGATGTATCATAGAATAATATTTCCCTTCTTCCCAAACGTCATGAATTTATTCAACGGTGATATTCAAATAAAAATTTTGTCATTGACCTCAAACTCTAGGTTCTGTTGATGACTGTCAACATATAATTTTTATCTAATTTGGGTGGATATTAGATGATGATGAATATTTTGGATGATCACTATATTCATTGGGATAAGATCAGGTCCCATCATCTTTTGCTCTCTAACTTCATACCATAGGGTTGGAGTCCGACACCTCTTCCCATATAGAGCTTCATAATGTAAAATGAAAACTATTATTTTATGAGAACCCCACTAGGGGAAGGTGCTGATCCCAAAATCCTTAGAAATCCATTGATCATGATCTCATTACATCCTATAGAGTATTAATGGTCATTTCAGAATAAGCATCCATCTGGGAGTGATATGTAGTGTGGGAGCTCAGTTATGTATCCACTAATTATTGAAGGCTTATCACAAACATCAAGCTAAACCATGTATGTTGATTATATAAAAATGAGTGTGGAACTCCATGCATTATTACCACTACCCATATGTATATATCAGTGAGCTTTTCAACATATAAATCTTCCTTGATTAAAATTTAATGTAATGAATTTTGAAGGTGATCGACTACCACCGAGATGGAGTTTTTTCTTTAGGTTTTACGGGGAGTCCTATAATAAAATCCATGGTTTTGTTTTCCCATTTACATAATGGTATGGGAAATGGTTTGATAATACTATTGTACTTCTGTCACATGACCTTGAGTTGTTCAAATACCAAGAATTATGTTAAAAACACCTCAATTTCCCTTTTCATGTTATTCCACCAGAACTATTGTTTCCAATATATTTACATCTTAGTGCTTCATGGATAAATAGAGAAGGATGAACTATGTGTATAATTTATAAGTTCCCTGTTTTTTTCTATTTTTAATGGGACATATATCTAGGTTCCAAACCACACAACTCCATATTTATAAATTCCTATCTATGTAATTTTCACAACAATATTCTGTAGAAACTCATCTTCTTTCTTTTCCTCCATGATCCTTTAAAGAATATATGGATGAACATTTATTTGAGTGTGGTTGGATGATGATCATTTTATTATTCAAAATTTTATCCATTTCATGTATAATAATATTGGATCCATTTTAATACTCATCATGGATAGGGTTGTAGGATCCTTTCTACTCAGAGCATTTTCCTATTTTTTTATATTCCTAGCAAGGTAATGGATTGGATAATCATAATCCTTGATCATATCTGACCATATTCTTTGGTACATATTAATATCCATTTGTATGAATATATACTTTAGGATTTTATGATATATTTAGGTTATAATTATCTCTGTAGAGATAATGATGAAAAATCATCATTTCCAAGATAAATACAACCAATTATAGATCATGTGTTGGGTATTTCTACTCATGGATCTTCAATTGGTGGGATGTATAAGATATAACTTATTTATATTTCATGAGTACACCACATAATAACTTTTTTGAAGAATCATTATTGATAACAAATCCTTCCCCACTAGTGGGTAATGTGAGCAATGTTTTAGTGATATGCATTTTCTTCAACTATTTAATTCTTTCTTTACATTCACTAATATAGAAAAACATTAATCCCTTAGGAGTAAACATGGGTAGAGGGATTTAAAATACTGAGAATTTTCTCACAAATTGACAATTGTACCCATCTAATCGAAGTAAATATTGGATCTATATCACATATAATAGTTTTTCCCATCCTTAAATTGGTTGTGTTTTTATGGATCCAAAGGCATCACTTAGTTGGTAATAACAAGGACCAAGAAATATAATTTCATTAAAAACCTGATATTGACAATACTTTTCATATATATTTTCCTTCTTAATGGTCATCAGTATAGTATTTAAATTCCACTCATGTTCCTACTTTCTTTTGGAGTAATTAAGAATATCATATATAAATACTACCCAAAAAATTTCTAGGTAATACCTAAATACTATATTTATTAATTCCATGAATATTTTTGGAGAATTAGTGAGTCCAAATGTCATAAAAATATACATGTATTTCTTGTAACACATATTAAAATCATCCTTCCCGATATCCCACTTTTCTACCTTTACATGATAATATCCCAACCGAAGATCCACTATAGATAAGTATTTGGCTCTATATAGCCAGTCAAAAAAATCATTAATCCATAGAATTTGATACATATTATTTATCAGGATATTTTTATGCTCATGATAATCATTTCATAGGTGAATTGACCCATATTTCTTCCTAGAAGAGAGGATCAGTTCACCCCATGGCGAAGCACTTGGGCATATAAACCCTTTATACATATTCTCTTATAATTGTTTCCTCAATGCTTCCAATTCAATAACAACAATTCTATATGGTGTAATAGATATTGTAAAAGCAATGTGTTTGAGCTTGATTAATAAATCAACATCATGACTAAAAGGAAGACTGTGTAATTTTTTAGAGAATACATCATCAAATTCCCTTTCATTGAGTAGTTTTTTTAAGGATGATATTTTATTTAGTCTCAATAATTTGATCCAGATACACTTGCTCATAATAAAACAATATCAATTATTGAAATGTTAGAATGAAATAAAATTAATCATTATCCTTTTTATTTTAAAGAATCAAGGGGTGATTTTTTATTTAGAGGGTGATTTCTATATGTTTAAAATCGATGATAGATCTATACAAGGAAATATAATCTATTCCTAGAATAGAATCAAGTTTTTCTAAGGGTAGTATCTCATGGATTTGTATGAATTTCAACTTCCAAATTCAGATAGGGAGTGAGTTATATGATTGGGATAAAAAAATTGACCCATTTTACATCTTCACCAATAACACAACTTCCATATTATATCGTGGTATTTGAATAATTTTACTAAACATGCATAAAATGAGAGAATATAGGGAACCTAAATAAAATAGTAAGTTCACTATCCTAGAATGGATAACTAGTGATCCTGTCAACAATTTTTTATTGGGATCCACCTCAGTATTTCGGATAGAATACACTCACCCTTACTCTTTAGGTATTAGAGGTTATTTTTGTCAGTTAATATTGACAACCCTTGGATTAGGGGAATGATTCACATAGTGTCCCTATTCCTTACAGTTGAAACATTGGAAGACATGATGAGTGTTAACTAGAGAAGTGCATTAATATATCACATTGGTGGGTTTCTATCAATGATAATCACAAGCTTGGTACCCTTCCTTCTTACTCCTAAAACATTTCATTATCCCCTTTAGGAAATTATAGAGTTGTTTCTTCCCTCACATTTTTTAAATTTGGATATTGTAATTTTTTACCACCATTATATTGATCCATAATACCACTAGAATTAAACACCATTTACACTTATTATCTTCATGATAACTCTTAAAATTTATAGATCTATATTTGGAATTTTAGTGAACATTAAAGAATTTACTCATGAAATTCAATGATCAAAATGAAAAAGGTTTTTTTGTAGACTCTAATTTATCCCACCAAACAAGTTTCCAACAATTTATTAAGTGACAATTGAAAATCTGAATGGAAACTGTGCATGTATTGCAATGTTTTCCTCACACTCCATTATGGATTCATTATCCTTTTTCATTAGGATAAAAAAATTATTCTCCATTTTATGTCAGAGAGTGTGAGAAAAATATTTTGTGATTTTTTTTCAGAATTCATTCCACTAAATCACTTCAATCTCCTCCTCGAGCTTTATATTTTTGACCAACATCCACCATTGATTTGATTCTTCCTCCATAATATAAACAACCAACATGACCTTCTATTTATTAGTGAATTGGACGAATGATAATATATTTTAAATGGATTTGATCCATTACTCAATGATTAAGAAATCAAGAGATCCACTAAAATTCAAAGGCCTTTTTCATTTAAATGTCTCTATTACATCATTATTTTTCTTAGGGTGATTCATGAATTCACACTGATTCATGTTTTGGTTCAAAAAATTATTTAAATGAGAAATTACTCTCATAATTTCTAAAATTCATACTCATATTAGGTTGGAAAACTCATTTCTAATTTCATCACATTTCCCCTCACATTGGATTTCAGCTTATCTTCTCCTATTTCAATCCATTTAATAAAAAAATGAGAAAAATTGGATGAGTATTTTTAAACTATTAAACACATAATGGGAAACCATCAACATTAAAAGGGTGAATCGTAAATGAAATATATTATTTAACCTATGAATTTATGGGTTTCAATATATATTTGGAATGATTTGTGTCCTAAAAGAAAATATTACCATCATTTCTCCTCCCTTAATAATGGTTAATAAGAATAATCTAAATTTTTGAAATAATATAATTGGAGTGTCAAATTAGGTTTTTAAAAAGCTATGTTGATGCCAATCAAGTGATCATTGAGTATAGATCAATGAAACCTTTTGGGGTAATGTATTATAGTTATAATTGTGCTAGATCCACATCAACTTATCGTATCTCAATAGATCTATATATTCTCAAAAACCACTTACTCTATATGATACCAAAATTAATGTATTTTTTATTTATTTTAGTCTTATATACAAATCTCTCACAAGGGTTTTTAATCCAAATCCTAAAAAATATATAGACATTAATTTGATTCAATATTCGACAAACCATATTTTATTACACCTTAATTAATGATTTATTATATATGGATTTACATAATACAACCCCAAAAGATCTTAAGGACAAGTTTATTTATAAAATTAGGTACATAGAACATTAACGTGATATATGGGTATAACATCATTTTTTAAAAACATTGAAACCTTCCATCATATTCCATTGATCATATAAAATAGTATGGGGAAGCTGAGGGACATACATAATAATGGGGTTTGTAACACCCCGGGTAAATAAAGAATATGAAATTTTCATATTTATCCATATTTGTGAATAAAATATTAATATGACATTAAAGGGGACGCTATGCTCGATGGCATACCCAACACGCAACAATGAGTTTCTTGGGAATCTTACGTTGCACTCTAATAATAAAATAATATTATTTTAAATGGTAGTTAACATGTAGCCGTTGTAATGGCGGGAATGGATAGAAATAACTAAAATATGATTATATATGTTCTGAAATATTTTTACATTTATATAATAAAAGATAAAGGCTTAAAATATGGAATGAATTCAATTTTAGGCGTATATGCCCTAGTTTTCACTAAAGGTTCAATTATCACCTTTTGATGGAGAACCGTCATTAAATATAGTTTTGTTCACTCTTAAACATTCTTTTGGACCAAATAAAACTCTTATTATGAATCGGTACATCAAAATTTACTTTGTGTAAATTTTTGGTATCTTTCCGATAAAGTTCATTTTTTTAATGAATAGTGTAAAATGTTGTATTTTAATTCAAAACCACTTTTTAATCTAATTTATTTATATGATTAGATTATATTTGGAATTGGTTTTAAAGTGAAATTAGAAAATATTTTTACCATTAAATCCAATAGTGGTCGTTGGAATCAATTTCACTTTGAAATCAGACTTAAACTAGTGTCAATCTTTTGATACTTATTGTTTCATAAAACACACTATTTGTCATAACAGCGGGAATTAATTATTAAATTAATTAATGTGACTTATATGTTTTTAATTTGGTAAAACGGACATCATTTTTGAATTCAGAATATCAAATATAGCTTAGGGTGAATTTTTGGGATTTTTCTGAAAAACTTCAATTTTTGATGAATAGTGAAACCACTAAGTGGTACTTATAAAGACTGATTTTCCGTTTAAATGAAATTTTGCCATCATTGTGTTTTGATTTTCAAAAATCTGACATACATGGTTGTCATTAAGAAGTAAAATGTGGTTCAATGAGATTAAAATAATTTTTTGGTGAATAGTAACTTATTAAGTTTTTAATCGTGATTAGTGGTAATTAGTGTAGTTTAAGGTAAAAATGATATTATAAGAATGTGAAAACACCATGACACTTGCCCTACACCTATTGTGTGAGTCATGGCCGACCAAGACAAGCCATGGGCCAACTTGGGGACCCCATGGAGGCACTTTAGTTGGAAAATGACAATAATATATTTTTATTTAATGTTAAAATTAATTTGACACAAACATGAGTTGTTTTACTAAAACAGTTTTTAGGTAGGGTTAAACAAGTCAGAATTTTAATTATAAATAGTCATTGGAAAGCTAAAACGATTTCCTACATCATAGTATTTTTATTATAATTTTTAGACATTCAATAAATAAAATTATTAATGACATAATAATGATGCAGCGATGACATCATTATTTGACGATTTAAATAAAATGGAAAGATAATGTAAACTCTATGAACTACACATGTCCAAAACTTATTTTATGAGTGTATTTCGAAGACTTATCACCTTATCCACGTATTATATCAATTTGGGACCTTTTGAAACAGAAACACAGTTTCAAATAAAGTAATATTTCTTTACTTTCCAAAAGTGCCCCTCCTCTCCTCTTATAAAAGACCCCACCTCTACCTAATTTAACAAACTCCTCAAGCCATTGACTCGGCCAAATCCTGCTCATTTACTCTCTCCACATCCCTATCCTCATCCTAGAGGATTCCCTTTGGGCAGAAGCCTTTCAAAGGAAGCCTTTAGGCTCAAATCAAAAGGAGTTACACTTTTAAAGGTAATTCATTCTCTCATGTTCATTTGTTTTATTTTGCCTCTCCAGCCCCCTAAACTCTTTTTATTTATTTCTTTTGTAACAACAACAGTATCTTCAATATACTAGGATGTTGTTATAAGATTTATTAAAGCTACACTCTCACACAACTACATCAAATGGTTAAAGAACATACGGTTTCCGTGGATGGCGAATTTCTGCCTCCCGAAACGATGATTGTTCAACATTCTTTTAACACCTTCAAAGGTGGCCATTATTATGTCACTATTTTTTATATATGATATATAATATGTTTAGGTTTTACTTATGCTTATGTATTTTTCATTTGTGTCTTACCTTTATGGCTTCCATTATGGGTATACGCGATATCTTCATTTTAGGAAGTGCGGACTACCGCCCCCTCAAAGTGATGTGATTCGTTAATACCATATGTGGGACGTATAAAGGATGTAACTATGATATTATATATGATATTATACTGGAATTATAATATACCTTTATATAATTATTATTCCATTATATAAAATACAAAATATAAATGAAAGTAGCGTTCATGCGTACGTACGGTTTACCGTCTCCATGAACGGTGCATTTCATTTCTTACCTCTAAATGATTATGTAACGTTATAAATTAATGAATGTACTGGATATATATGAAATATATGATATCTAAATCATGAATAAAATTCTGGATATAATAAACTTTTGGCCACACGAACAACATGTAATTGTAAGAAGTCCACTTTCGACTTAGGAACCAAACATCGGCAAAACAAATATTATTAACTTAAATGATTACATAATGTTTATGACATGGAAATAAGTGATATAAAAGGAATAATGAACTTGAAAAATGTTCTTAAGGAAGTATAAATTAACTCAAGTTTATTATTCAGGAGATTAAAGAACGATCGAGTCAAAGTCGGACACGGGGTAAGGGATCCTACACCTCTCTTTCTTTTTAAGTACACTCTTTTATGTCATTCCTTTTAAAGCTCATCTTTCTTGTTATTGGGATGATATTTTATATTACACTTACTGTAATTATTATTTTCATGTGATGAGAGACCCTATTCTATCTCATCAATCCATTTTGGAAGTTTTGAGTGGCGCCGTTAGGCTGCCGATCTTTAGTAAGAGATATAACCTCTCTCTTTCTTTTTAAGTACTCTCCTTTATGTCACATCTTTTAAGCTCCTCTTTGTAATGTTGGGGGATGTTCCTTTATATTCCCCTTGCTTTAAATTTTATTTTAATGGTACGAGATACACCATTTGATCTCATCAATCCATATTCGGACGTTTTATGTGGCGCCGTTAGGCTGCCGAGTTTTCGTAAGGGATTTTTCATCTCACTTTTATTCCCGTGAGATTTATGCTATATTTGCCACAAATTCCATTGAGTGGTGTATGTACTGCCCATTATTCTACTCTTTGTGTAATATACATTCATTTATGAGTATTTACATCAATGATCTATTGTCCTTCTTTCATGGGGTGTATGTTTTGAAAGATACCCAAGTCGGTAAGGGAACCTTTCACCCTCCTCTTTTTTAGAAGACTTCTTTTGTTGGGTCTTTTAATTTACATATTGTTATGTTGGGATATGTTCTCATATATCTTTATTGATGTAAATTTTATGTCCAAGTGATGAGATACTCTTTTTATCTCTCATCAACTCATTTTGATGTGATGCCGTTAGGCTGTCAAGGGAACTTTTTAACCCAATTTCGATTTCTTTGGGTTCAACATGTAGTCATTGAATATATCATCCATTGAATATGTGTGAATGACCTTTTATTGTTTTAAACTTAATATCCACTTATATTGGGTGTATTTATATTTGTCACACATATTTTTGAGATTGATTTGTCCTTAATTTAAGGATACATTCTTTATAAGGGATTTCATCACATTTGACATTTCTATTGAGGGTTCATTGTTGTTATGCACCAATTCACTCTTATATGGTGTATATACTGTCCTTTGGAGTATTATATCATGAATCATTTTATTCTCATGATATTATAAAGTTCTGACTAAATATTATTCCTCGATTATTGTATTCAAGTGTCCTTAATTTTGGTAAAACCCCTTTAACCAAAATATCGTTTTAAATGTTTTAATTATTTGTTCTTATTAATATCCATGTTTTCAATATGGTTTTTATGGATTTATTTATATGGATATTAATGGTTTAAAATGTTAAAAGCTTCAAGGTGGTATGGGACACTTTGATTCAAAATTCTCTTTATTAAATGTTTTAAATGGTTTTGGAAATGGTTTCTTTTTGAATGGATTCATTATTTCAATATCCTAAAATGATATATTGTGATTGAAATGTGGAAATGTTATGTTTACTTTATTCATGTTTATGTGATACGATTATGTTATGGTTCTTGGGCATTGTTATGAAGAACGAGTGGTTCCGTGATAAACTAAGTGCGGGTGAGCCCGATATAGCTCTCCAATGCATTGGGTAACGCGAAGGAGTGAAACGTTAAGGTTTCTCCGAAGAGATTTAGGGAATATACTGTGATGGGTATTCCAAACGTAACCAAGAGGGTTACTCCCTACGTAAGAATGTTATGAATGCCTCAAGTTACCTTTATGTCTTATGTTTTCTATGATTTATTCATGATTTGATATGCCTATGTTTTATGGGTAAAGTGTGAATTCATTCTAATGTATATTTGAACTCATGTTTCCTTTCCATATTTTTTATAACTCTTACTGAGCTTTTTTATGCTCATCCCAAGTTTTTGAAATGTTTTTCACAGGTCAAGGGAAAGGTACATGATGTGGTGATAGTGTCAAGGATGTGTCAAGAATGAATCCATGTTTTATTTTCAATATGTTTCCGTTGATGGGAAGAATGAATATTTTCTTTTATGTAACCACTTTGTTTAAATGTGGAATGTAATGCAAGTTTCATGATCTAATTCTCTAAAACTCTAAACCTGAAAAGATCCTCAATGTGTAATCCTGTAATAACTCAAGATTAAGTAAGGTTTAAGGCTGGGGCCTTATAGTTGGTATCAAAGGTCGGTTTAGATAACTTTAGAGGTTAGGGTATTCTTTAAGCATAAGTGACATTACCATAATGGTTAGGATTTCAGAAAGAGTCCTAGTTTTAGATAAAGTGAATGAGTAAGTGTATCTTAGTGTTTACCTTCCTCATTAGTACATGATGGTTTTGTTGATATACTCACACTGACATTTCTATTTTTAGTGAATGGATGGATCTAGCATGCACCAAAGAGACAACATGTTTGAAGGAAACTATGGTGGTTCTCTGATTAAGATACTAGATAAAATGGAGGATTCAATGAGGAAACTCGTGGTTGTTCTAAACCAAATATCAAGGAGTCAAGATCAACCACTTCAACCTTGGTGAGTTCTCTAATTCATCATGTACAAGATGGCCAACTCAATGTGGAAATTCAGGTAATAATTATTAAGGTAACCATTAGGGTTTATATGATACTTAATTTTTAGGTAATTATGGGTTACTCTATGATATGATGGAAAATGAAAGGAATGAGATAAAATTGAGGTTAAAATATGTTATGATCATCTTTGTAGATTTTATCTCATTTTGGGGAATGTTTTAAGAATTATATAGTTTTGGAAAAAGGACAACACGTAGACCGCGTGACAACCCGTCGCGTCGGACAATGCTGCGGGAATCGAACCCACAACCAAAGTGCGACTGGTATTTATCGCCTACCACTGGACTACGTGAAGTCCCTGGTTAGTTTGACTGATTTTTTTTAGTTATATGATTTTATGAATTAAGAGTAAGTTGATTTTGGAGGATATGTGATTAGGAAAATTACTTTTCAATGTGAGACTTTAGGAGCAACTGATGTTGTTTGGAGATAAATGTTACGATTTAACTTGGAAGACTATGTGACTAAATCCTTCAAATATTTGGGTTTCAATCTTATATTGGTTTACTTTGACGAATTTTATGGACAAATTGTTTATCGGATGGTCCTCGTTGAACTTTGGGTTTTGTTGGACAAATTTTGGAGATTAAGAATAGATTTTCTTTTTATAAAGGGTTATCCTTTTCTGGATTATCTGATCTTGTACTAACCTTTTTGGTTTTGGTTTTGGTTAAAGCCTAAATACATGGTATGTATATAGTTCTCTTTTGGGGATTAGGTGATTCTCTAGAAGTTGATTATAGTACTCTTAATGCGAACAAGTCTCCCTAAATACTCGTCTTTTGGAAAAAATATGAGTTTGACTAAGGAATCTAGTAAAAGTTGAAAGTCAACATGATAAGTGATTATGCTTCCTTATGAATAAATTCCTCGATATAAAAGTAACTTAATACAAAAATGTTGTCTATTATCTTTTCCTACTGGGGAACCCAACACCGTTTAACCCATCACAAGTTTGTGATTTTCTTATTGTTAACTTTCTCCTAAACATGTTTTCTATCACTCTCCATCAGAACATGACCCTATGTTTTCTCCTCCATGTCCATATTTTCATACTTGGAGTCCTAGTCTGGGTTAACTCGGGTGACCTCTGTGCTTATCTTTCTTTATTTTAAAGTGATTTTTTACCGACTCTTGTTCCGATGTGGGACGTTCAAGGATGTTTCCAAGCGCAATTTTAAAATTGCGAGGACGCAATTCCCAAAAGGGGGGAAGGATGTAACATCCCAGGTAAATAAGGAATATGAAATTTTCATATTTATCCATATTTGTGAATAAAATATTAATATGACTTTAAAGGGGACGCTATGCTCGATGGCATACCCAACACGCAACAACGAGTTTCTTGCGAATCTTACGTTGCACTCTAATAATAAAATAATATTATTTTAAATGGTAGTTAACATGTAGCCATTGTAATGGCGGGAATGGATAGAAATAACTAAAATATGATTATATATGTTCTTAAATATTTTTACATTTATACAATAAAAGATAAAGGCTTAAAATACGGAATGAATTCAATTTTAGGCGTATATGCCCTAGTTTTCACTAAAGGTTCACTTATCACCTTTTGATGGAGAACCGTCATTAAATATAGTTTTGTTCACTCTTAAACATTCTTTTGGACCAAATAAAACTCTTATTATGAATCGGTACATCAAAATTTACTTTGTGTAAATTTTTGGTATCTTTCCGATAAAGTTCATTTTTTTAATTAATAGTGTAAAATGTTGTATTTTAATTCAAAACCACTTTTTAATCTAATTTATTTGTATGATTAGATTATATTTTGAATTGGTTTTAGAGTGAAATTAGAAAATATTTTTACCATTAAATCCAATAGTGGTCGTCGGAATCAATTTCACTTTGAAATCAGACTTAAACTAGTGTCAATCTTTTGATACTTATTGTTTCATAAAACACACTATTTGTCATAACAGCGGGAATTAATTATTAAATTAATTAATGTGACTTATATGTTTTGAATTTTGTAAAACGGACATCATTTTTGAATTCAGAATATCAAATATAGCTTAGGGTGAATTTTTGGGATTTTTCTGAAAAACTTCAATTTTTGATGAATAGTGAAACCACTAAGTGGTACTTATAAAGACTGATTTTCCGTTTAAATGAAATTTTGCCATCATTGTGTTTTTATTTTCAAAAATCCGACATACATGGTTGTCATTAAGAAGTAAAATGTGGTTCAATGAGATTAAAATACTTTTTTGGTGAATAGTAACTTATTAAGTTTTTAATCGCGATTAGTGGTAATTAGTGTAGTTTAGGGTAAAAATGATATTATAAGAATGTGAAAACACCATGACACTTGTCCTACATCTATTGTGTGAGTCATTTCCGACCAATACAAGCCATGGTCCAACTTGGGGACCCCATGGAGCCAATTTAGTTGGAAAATGACAATAATATAATTTTATTTAATGTTAAAATTAATTTGACACAAACATGAGTTGTTTTACTAAAACAGTTTTTAAGTAGGGTTAAAAAAGTCCAAATTTTTATTTTAAATATTCATTGGAAAGATAAAAAAATTTCCTACATCATAGTATTTTTTTTATAATTTTTAGACATTAAATAAATTAAATTATTTATGACATAATAATGATGCAGCGATGACATCATTATTTGACGATTTAAATAAAATGGAAAGATAATGTAAAATCTATGAACTAAACATGTCCAAAACTTATTGGATGAGTGTATTTTGAAGACTTATCAACTTATCCATGTATTATATCAATTTGGGACCTTTTGAAACCGAAAAACTTTTTCAAATAAAGTAATATTTCTTTACTTTCCAAAAGTGCCCCTCCTCTCCTCTTATAAAAGGACCCCACCTCTACCTCATTTAACACACTCCTCAAGCCATTGGATCGGCCAAATCCTGCCCATTTACTCTCTCCACATACCTCTCCTCATCCTAGAGGATTCCCTTTGGGCAGAAGCCTTTCAAAGGAATCCTTTATGCTCAAATCAAAAGGAGTTACACTTTTAAAGGTAATTCATTCTCTCATGTTCATTTGTTTTATTTTGCCTCTCCAACCCCCTAAACTCTTTTTATTTATTTATTTTGTAACAACACCAGTATCTTCAATATACTAGGATGTTGTTATAAGATTTATTCTAGCTAAACTCTCACACAACTACATCAAATGGTTAAAGAACATACGGTTTCTGTGGATGGAGAATTTCTGCCTCCCGAAATGATGATTATTCAACATTCTTTTAACACCTTCAAAGGTGGCCATTATGATGTCACTATTTTTTTTTATATGATATATAATATGTTTATGTTTTACTTATGCTTATGTATTTTTCATTTGTGTCTTACCTTTATGGCTTCCATTATGGGTATACGCGATATCTTCATTTTAGGAAGTGCGGACTACCTCCCCCTCAATGTGATGTGATTCGTTAATACCATATGTGGGACGTATAAAGGATGGAACTATGATATTATATATGATATTATACTGGAATTATAATATACCTTTATATCATTATTATTCCATTATATAAAATACAAAATAGAAATGAAAGTAGCGTTCATGCGTACGTACGGCTTACCGTCTCCATGAACAGTGCATTTCATTTCTTACCTCTAAATGATTATGTAACGTTATAAATTAATGAATTTACTGGATATATATGAAATATATGATATCTAAATCATGAATACAATTCTTGATATAATAAACTTTTGGCCACATGAACAAATTGTAATTGTAAGAAGTCCACTTTCGACTTAGGAACCAAATATCGGCAAAACAAATATTATTAACTTAAATGATTACATAATGTTTATGACATGGAAATAAGTGATATAAAAGGAATAATGAACTTGAAAAATGTTCTTAAGGAAGTATAAATTAACTCAAGTTTATTATTCCGGAGATTAAAGAACGATCGAGTCAAAGTCGGACCCGGGGTAAGGGATCCTACACCTCTCTTTCTTTTTAAGTACACTCTTTTATGTCATTCCTTTTAAAGCTCATCTTTCTTGTTATTGGGATGATATTTTATATTACACTTACTGTAATTATTATGTTCATGTGATGAGAGACCCTATTCTATCTCATCAATCCATTTTGGATGTTTTGAGTGGCGCCGTTAGGGTGCCGATCTTTAGTAAGAGATATAACCTCTCTCTTTCTTTTTAAGTACTCTCCTTTATGTCACTTATTTTAAGCTCCTCTTTGTAATGTTTGGGGATGTTCCATTATATTCCCCTTGCTGTACATTTTATTGTAATGTGATGAGATACCCCATTTGATCTCAACAATCCATATTCGGACGTTTTATGTGGCGCCGTTAGGCTGCCGAGTTTTCGTAAGGGATTTTTCATCTCACTTTTATTCCCGTGAGATTTATGCTACATTTGCCACAAATTCCATTGAGTGGTGTATTTACTGACCATTATTCTACTCTTTGTGTAATATAAATTCATTTATGAGTATTTACATCAATGATCTATTGTCCTTCTTTCATGGGGTGTATGTTTTGAAAGATACCCAAGTCGGTAAGGGAACCTTTCACCCTCCTCTTTTTTAAAAGAATTCTTTTGTTGGGTCTTTTAATTTACATATTGTTATGTTGGGATATGGTCTCATATATCCTTATTGATGTAAATTTTATGTCCAAGTGATGAGATACTCTTTTTATCTCTCATCAACTCATTTTTATGTGATGCCGTTAGGCTGTCAAGGAAACTTTTTAACCCAATTTCGATTTCTTTGGGTTCAACATGTTGTCATTGAATATATCATCCATTGAATATGTGTAAATGACCTTTTATTGTTTTACACTTAATATCCACTTATATTGGGTGTATTTATATTTTTCACACATATTTTTGAGATTGATTTGTCCTTAATTTAAGGATACCTTCTTTGTAAGGGATTTCATCACATTTGACATTTCTATTGAGGGTTCATTGTTGTTATGCACCAATTCACTCTTATATGGTGTATATACTGTCTTTTGGAGTATTATATCATGAATCCTTTTATTCTCATGATATTATAAAGTTTTGACTAAATATTATTCCTCGATTATTGTATTCAAGTGTCTCTAATTTTGGTAAAACCCCTTTAACCAAAATATCGTTTTAAATGTTTTAATTATTTGTTCTTATTAATATCCATGTTTTCAAAATGGTTTTTAAGGATTTATTTATATGGATATTAATGGTTTAAAATGTTAAAAGCTTCAAGGTGGTATGTAACACTTTGATTCAAAAATCTCTTTATTAAATGTTTTAAATGGTTTTGGAAATGGTTTCTTTTTGAATGGATTCATTATTTCAATATCCTAAAATGTTATATTGTGATTGAAATGTGGAAATGTTATGTTTCCTTTATTCATGTTTATGTGATACGATTATGTTATGGTTCTTGGGCATGGTTATGAAGAACGGGTGGTTCCGTGATAAACTAAGGGTGGGTGAGCCCGATATAGCTCTCCAATGCATTGGGTAACGCGAAGGAGTGAAACGTTAAGGTTTCTCCGAAGAGATTTAGGGAATATACTGTGATGGGTATTCCAAACGTAACCAAGCGGGTTACTCCCTACGTAAGAATATTATGAATGCCTCAAGTTACCTTTATGTCTTATGTTTTCTATGATTTATTCATGATTTGATATGCCTATGTTTTATGGGTAAAGTGTGAATTCATTCTAATGTATATTTGAACTCATGTTTCCTTTCCATATTTTTTATAACTCTTACTGAGCTTTTTATGCTCATCCCAAGTTTTTGAAATGTTTTTCAAAGGTCAAGGGAAAGGTACATGATGTGGTGATAGTGTCAAGGATGTGTCAAGAAAGAATCCATGTTTTATTTTCAATATGTTTCCGTTGATGGGAAGAATGAATATTTTCTTTTATGTAACCACTGTGTTTAAATGTGGAATGTAATGCAAGTTTCATGATCTAATTCTCTAAAACTCTAAACCTGAAAAGATCCTCAATGTGTAATCTTGTAATAACTCAAGATTAAGTAAGGTTTAAGGCTGGGGCCTTATAGGGTTAGCTGTAGAACCTAATATGTGAATAAACAAAAAATATCATGAGGAAAATTAGAACATGGGGGATAAGAGGCATATCAAGGTAACATAAGATGAGTGCGGGTCACAATCTGGAAAAATTAGGCATGATATAACATTATAACACAAAGGAAACAAAATAATGTTGAAATAATATAAAACATGACATTATAAACATATTACACGTATAATCGCTAAGAAAACATAACGTAGTGTTCTTAAGATAACATTTCATGCACTATAAATGGAATATCATGAGATAAAAACATTACACAATGCACTAGAGAGCTATATAATTCTGGGACAACTCATCACTTGTATATCGTGTACATGCATAAGTATTCCACATAGATCATACAACATAAGTATTGATTTCAATAAATTTAACCACAAGATTTAGGAGTGTAGGTTATATGTATGTAAATACCAAATCAATTAAATATATTTTCAATTATGTGAATACCCTTGAATGGAAATTAAGATAAGTATTTCATATACAGATGTCTGTCCTGGAAAATCCGAGGATAATATTTGCGGCATAACATGTGTACAAAAATGTTTATAGAAGGGATGAATTAGACATATAGGGGCCAATCATTAATTTTTAATCATAAGAACATGAGATGGATTTATAAAAACATAAATAAACATGAATAATTGGAAATCAAAAAGCATGAAACAAATAAGGTGCTTGAATAAAGGGGATGAAAGGATCCCTTTCCTCGAGATGAAACTTCTAAAATATTAGGAGGAGATTTTTAAGAGATTGGGGGAACCGTATGAGGGATTTATAGAGGTATGGGATGAGAAACGTAAGGCTCCATGAGTTTTTAGTGAAGAGGAATGGGTGGTTAGGTGGGTTTAGATAGAAAATGAGAGAGAATCATTTATTAATTTTGAAACATAGGTTTTGGAATCTATATGATAATGTAATAAAAAACAAGAAACATTGCCATGATTTTGAACATGGTTACATTGAAATTGGAGTGGTATTTATTATTTTATAGTTCTAAGAACCGAACACATTAAAATAATATCATTGTTGATGTGGAAGTGAGTCATGTTTATTAAGAACTGATTTTAAAACCTTAAAAGACAATATATGATTTTGAGGATTCAGTATGGGTTCATAAAAATTTTAAAATCACTTCAAAAACATATTATTTTATAGCTGAAACTTCATTTTTGTTATGTTTAGTATTTATAGTATTTATTACATCACTTTTGGGATTTAATGATGTCATAATACATACCATATTATTATATAATATTTAATTTTTACCCAAAAAATTGATTATCTTAGAAAACTATGAAAAAATCACCTTCGGATAATTTTGATGGAATGATTTCAAAAATGATATTTATTTTATAAAAAAATCTCAATATATAATGATTTCTATTTTATAATTAAAAATACACATTTATTAATAAATAATATTTTTCCCCTATAACAGTTTTCTATCCATTATAAAAATTATTTTTGTCATGTAAAATTTTATTATAATATAATTCAAATAAATATTATATAATAATAAAATTTTATTAAAATATGAATTATTTAAAATATTCTTGAATTGATCAAAAATAGTGTCTTTATTGAAACTATACATATCCCAAAAATACAATTTGTGTTTCATCGTATCAAATTATAATATTTATCAAACATATTATTTAGTCATTATATAAATAATTATAAGAAGGAATAAATATAATCATTTTTTAAAGAAAGAAAATATAATCAATAATACTTTTAGGGTCCACATATATAACAATTTATTGCACCAGGGAATTCCCTAAGGGTAAGGTGTTCTATGGTGTGATTTTCTTGGTGTGGTTCGGTGAATATGGTTTGGGTCGTGACCTCAATGAGCTTGAACTTCTATAGTAAATGGTTTCATTCAAGATTTATTTATTGAATCATGGTTTTGTCTTGGTCAAGGTAAAATACCAGTTATGATTTCACCGTTAGATGCTTTGATAAATGGGCTTTAAAGGGTATGATCCTAATTGACAATTCTATCACTTCCTTTGTCTATTTCAAATGGAATTTATCACAGACCTTAATATACTAACCTTAATGTCCACTATAAAATCACCATATTCTCAACTATTATGAAGCTTAATAATATTTTAAATTTTATAGACCATATAAATATACACAATCACCAAGGTAGTGTTTTGTTTTTCTATATCTCCAATTCTTAATAATACATTTATTCATTCAAAAATGAAAATTAATTTATAGAAGATCATCTCATTACCTCACATGATGAAGAAAAAGAGCTAGAGATAGACCCACATTAAAATAACAAAAAATTGGATAAAAGAGAACCCAAGTCACTATATTATAATAAAAAACACTAAAAGGGAACAAGAAAGAATAATAGATGAAATGATTGAATAAAAAAAGGAACAATAACAACAAGACTAATTTAATCCATGATTTCATCCTAATCCATGGGGGAATGATTCTTTAAAATTTCTTAATGAAATAATTAAAATTAAAATTCTCAATCATTTCACTTGAAATCAATTTATGTCTCCTTCAAAAAACATTATTACATTCATCTTACATATAATAATCTAGATGGTTCTTCTACTCACCAATACTAAGAAATATTCTCGGGCATCCCTCCACCTTAAACAATATTTAAAAATGGTAATATAAATTGTCCAAGACTCCCACCATCTCAATTGGAAATTTTGGAGCACTGTTCCCCTTCTAATTAAATTTCATGATATTAAATCCAATGAAAAATAGATATATGAAATCCATCTCATCTACTGTTGATATGGATATCCCATGAAATGAGCCACTACCCCCTCCAAATTTAATTCATTTAAACATCTAGTGAACTGACTCAAGAAAAATATGTTCAATCACCTACTCAATCATCAAACTTATTTCCATTAGATTTTTATCCTTAATGTAATATTAGTTTCCTCCAACAAAAAATGAATGTCACTATCCCAATATTCACCCACAAAATATTCATTTTAACAATTCACCCTGATTATGTATTCCACCAACATCATTATACTTCTTCCATGAATTTTATAATCCATCTAAATGGTTACCCAACCATAGTGAATAGTCACACAAGTAAAACCTAGATGAATCACAACCCATAAAAATCCTAAGAAACACATTAATCAACATGTCAGTCAGATTTTTAACACCTTCAATATTATATTGTTATAAAACTCGATAAGTCAATAAATTTTGAATGATTTTGTACTTTATATGAATATTCTTCATTGAATAATGGAATATTTGATATCTTCTAAAGTGAATCAATCTATGGGAACCAGAAAATAGTGTACGAACATCAAGTTATCCTAAAATTACCCAGATATTCCTTCAGCCACACCAACTCCTTCACTACTTCCAAAAAATGATATAATATACATATGTTTGTGGGAGTTAAATCCCTAAATGAAGCTTCAACAATGAGATCAATTATAATCTTCTAAACGTAAAGACATAAATAGAGGATATATTTTTTGTGACTTAATTTTCACTAAATTTTGAATCTAAAAACCCTTGATAAACTCATATTATTCAAAGTAATGTTCTAAATAATAAAAAAATTTAAAATGATGGTGAATAAAATTCACATATTTTTAGTGATCTATTGCAAGCATTTACATAAATCTTTTGAGGACTCACACTACACACACAAAGTCTAGATGACTACATACCATGGAAAACATCATAATTTTGATAGTTTATTCATATAGATCTTTCCCAATGAAGTTGACCTCATTTTCCATTCATGGTGAATTATCTTTACTATGATTAAGGTTTCCTAAAAGTTTTTGGAACATTAGATTCCACCAATCATTTTGATGTTATTTATAATCCATCATACGTAATTATCCTCAGTCAGGTATAGTTTACAAGAACATAGGCCCCTAATGATCCTCATTATTAAAATATATTTATCCATAATAATGTACTTATTATTGAAATTGTTATCCAACCTCAACATTAGATCAATAATTATTTCCTTTATAAGACTGATAAATATCATGTCATTGACAAAGAGCAGTAGGATAAAAAATCCCATAACCAAATTCATTATTGTAATATAAATTATTATAATTTCTCCAGAAAAACATCTGTTAATCCATAAAGTCATTTAAAATCAACTTCTGATTTCATATCACCAACATCTAATCATAAAGGGTTTATTTTAGGAAACACATGAGTCCTTAGTTACATTGATCCTTGAATCTATATGATTTCTCCATATAAATTTAATTATATAATTCCCTATGATGGAATTTTTTTCTCTACAATTACAACTATTCTAGATGAAGTATTTCCAAAGAAACCAAAAAAACCTATTTGAATATTTTTATTCTTAACTAAAACTGACAATTTCTCTATGAAATCTACATGTTTTGTTTATAAAAAACTCTTCACAACTGTAATAACCTTGTACCAACTTCTACCATCCACCACTTAATTTACAAGTAAGACCATTTTCATTGGAAAACATTATTATTAGTGGATATATCTATCATATTACATGTTTTGGACACATGGATGGAATCAAATCCATACCTCATAGTCAGCTAAAACTCTACATGGTCCTTTAAAAAAAATTTATCTTCTGGAATCTCCAGATCTCTATCATATGTTAAATGTAAATAATTGAAAGTATTTATATTCCATTGAACTAAGTGCCTCTGTTGGGTAAATATAGGTAGAAATCCTGACAGTTAATATCCTTCGGGTACTATATCTTCTGGAATATGAACTTTTTGGGGTTTGATATTTAATTTTATGTAAACTATCAAAAACATCATGCCTGAACAGAACCATTTTGATTCAGACTACTTAATTTAAGTATCTATACTAAATTTTATGGTTCTTTTGATCCAGATATGCATGATGGATTTAAGGGAACTGTAAGAGAAATTAGTGATTTATCTAGAAGAAAGATGATTTCCAATGATACTTTTCCCCAATCATAATTTCCTACTAGATTACATCCATATATAGAATCACTTTATTAAATAAAACATATCAACTTTTGAAGATTTTTTGAGAGTCACTATCCCAGAGTTGAAAACCAAACTATTCATCACTGTAACCAAAAAATAAACCAACTTGAGACTTCTATTCTAGATTGTATTATTATTTTGAATCAATGTGTCCATATGAGTGTAATATAAAAACATTGAGGTGGTTTAATTAAATATTTCTTATGGACCACTAGATATATGGATGTTGTAGTCTGATTAGAGACAATGAATACCGGTTGATTATGTATGCAGTGAAATTTATAACCTCTTCCCAAAATATTTAAGGGAACTCCATTTGAATATATATACTCCTTCAATTCTCAACCCTTTTTTAGTTCATTCTGCCTACAACTCTATTGTGTTCCATTGTTCCAAGAGTAGTCTTCGAAAAATGAATACCACTTTTCCAACAGAATTTATAAAACCCTAATGACCCACAATTTTATGAATGAAAATTATCATTGTGAATATATATTTTTGTCACATTGGATAATATAGTATAATATATAATAAAATCACTATATATTGAGAATTATCTAAATTTTAGTATATTAATTTTAATGTTACACTTAGAGAGTAAATATATCTAAAAAAATTTAATGTTTTATAATGTGATAGTAAAATCATAAAAATAAAATACCTAAAATTGGAGAATTTTTATCATCTTGGTTTCCTAGCATAATTACACGCATGAAAAACATTATAATAAAGATAAAGAACATCCACAATATAATATCTATTTTTTTAATTTAATAATATAATCTTTAGGTAAATAGAATTGAATTTGAATGAAGTAAATAAGAGGTATTTATATATGGTAGGATACACATATGACAATTGGAATTTTGATCGCTGTAATAGTAACAAGTCTATTATGATTAGTATCATGAATGTTATAATATTTACCATATAGATGGAATAGAAAAATAATAAATTGGGTATCATATAAATTTAATTTTTTTTGAAATTTATATTAGAATATAATATAAATTTTTTTTTGAACATGATAAAATAGATATTTTAGAAAAATAAATAATAATTATATTTTTGGAAAATATATATTTTTTCATTTAAATACATTTCTTAAATTATTAAACAAAATTTAATATTTATAATTTTCATTAAAATAGTATTTATTTGTATATAAATAAAAATTGTTCATTAAAATTAAATTTCCAATATTTCTAGAATTAATTGATTAAAATGTATGTTAGTTGTTAAATCAATACAACTAAATTATCTGTGGAAGATTTTTTGGTATCTTTTTAAAAATGATAACTTTTTTATGAATAATGAAATATGGAAAACTACAACATTTCTCATTATAATCATAATATACGATTAATTATATATGGGATGATGTAGTAAAATCTTATATTGAATTATAATGTTCCCATTACAATATAAAAACAAAAATCTTCACTATTGGTAATCTTGAGAAAAAAATAATCTAATGAATATTATATTAAAAAACATTCTTCTCTTACCCATTAAATACCAACCTAAACAACCCATTTACATTCAATTTAAAACGAGACTTCCTTTAAAAAAATTCCATAATTTTTTCCCAACTCCCTTTCTGATGTCATGGGAGTTTTGGTCTCTCTAAAAATCAATTCAAAAGATACTAAAGGTGTAGTCTAAGAGAGGGCATCCAAATGAAGGGATAACATCCTCAACTAAAAACGTTCAAATTATTTATCCTTATACCTCCCACAAAATTATTCCACCAATCATGAAATAATAAAAGAAGTATCATACATATACTAAAATTTATTTATGTTATTTAGATTTCCCCCATTTTACTACCTCTTTTATAATTATGAAAATGAAATCATCACCTATGTTTTAGTTTGTTCACTGTCTCTATGGAGGATGTATTCCATTTTCATAAACACCATCATTGATGTTTGTAATATACACATATTATACTTAAAAATTATCTAAATAAGTATATAATATATTATTTCACATTTTGATATGGAAATTTAGTCAAAAGTTTAAAAGAAATAAAATAATTTCATCATGGTTGGAAAAAATGATTAAATGTACTAATCATATAATAAAAACAATTATTCTCTACGAATCATGATTATTTATGAATATTATTGGTTATGAAGAACCTTTTTAATTTTTTGAAACACATTAATCTCAGATCATTAAAATTATAGAGTATAGACTACTTTCCTATGAACTTATATAATTTTCTATAAACTGATGCGAACTTGGAAGCATGAGACAAATATCATCATGAGAATGAAAATAAAAATGATATCTCCATAAAATAATTATAAATTGACATAATCATATGATATAAAATCAAATATACATGAAAACTATTCGGAAGAAAGTATTTAAATTTTCTAATTGGATAACTCAATAGGTTTGATAATTGTACCAAACAAATCAAGGACCTTATGTAAGATATCGTCTGAACCACTGTAATTAATTTTATGTTATATAATATATTTTATTTTCCCTATTTCCCAATATACTCTTCTAATTTAGTTCTTTTATTTTCTATATTTATGTTATTTACATATATACCTATTTCACATTACCTTTAATTTTTTCAGGATAAAACATATTGTTTTTGTTAACTTCTCAATTAATTCTTTTATGAAATCACATTTAATGGGAACTTGGAATTTTCTAATCGATTTTCATATAATAAAAAATTTAATTCCATTAACCTTAAAATTTTTATAAAGAATTTCATTTCTTATAGAAAATCATTTGTTTTAAAATTTTATTTTATGGACATTATAATTCTCTTACCCACAGTAAAGACGTTATTCCATTTTTTCTTAAAACCCAACTTAAGATGATCATTTTCAAGCATACTTCTCTACTCCTATTTTTGTATTAAATTTGATTGAACATAATTTTCATGAAATGTTCATTATTATTCACACATTCATTTTAAAAAATCCTTTATTCCCTTATTTCATGGGAATCATTATGATATGCCATTTCTTAATTTTCTAAGATAAGATTATATAATCCATTTCCTTTTTATTAGATTTTATTGTGTTTATTCCCCATGTATGTTTTCCTTATGAGGAACACATATTAATGTAAATATCATAAATGTTATTAGTTGGTACAAAATTTTATATTTCCTAATAAAATGGGTAAGGTTCCCAATTAAGGAGATATCGTGCATGGTGCACAGGTTGTTAGCCGAGCATATTATGCTATGTTATCTTGGTAGTCAGCCATGAATTATGATTATGGTGTCATGTTTTAAGTCGTTTCCATATTCAAATGATGAAATTATGTTATTATAACATTGTACTTTGTATATGTTGTTATTAAATGATATATGATAATTCTCCTTACGATATCATGTTATATCCCTTATCTCGGCTATTATATTTTTCTATCATGTTTGTTCCCTTATTAATATTTATAGCACATCATTTTCCTTTATTTATTTTGAAATAAATATTTTCCTCAAACATTATATCTTAAAATTGAGTGGACATCCTTAGGCCCATGTAAAAGGAGGGTGAATTAATCATGTATTATAAGGAAAACATCACAGGGATTTCATAGTATACCTAAAGTTTTTTCATAGAACCCAAAATTAACATTTTCAACTTATTTTGTGTAATATATCTGAATCCTAAACAAAATTTGGAAACATTAGACTTTAAAAGTTATGGTCAATTATTTTGATGTTCCCATAATGGTTTGGTAGATATTAATGATTCTTAATCATATTGAGGGGCTGGAGATCGACTGTGAGGAATAGAGTTTAATACCAGAGTATCAATGTATATATTCCAAGGAGGGAAGAAAATCCAACAAACCACAATTCATAAGTGTGGGAAGAATCAACCTAAAACATCCTCAATAAAACTACGAGATGTTTCATGTGTGAAAAGGAGGGGAATCAATCTAATTAATGTATAATGGAGATTAAGAATCCCACTAATTTTATAGAGGAAAAGAATGGTCTGAAAATTCCTCAACATATGGTCTGATGTTTTTACTATAAGAAACAAAGACACTATATAAGTAAACGCTCTATGATAAGAGTTGTTGAACAAAAATAATAGTAACAAACTCTAAGAATAAGACAGTAAGGATGATAATATTATATCAATACTATTTAGTAGCAACATGATAATGAAGTAGTGACAAGTACACGTTCTATTCACTCAAGATTAATAAGTGTTTATTTTGTTATAGTTCGTCACATTCTTTTATATCATTTATTATTACTAGAATGTTTCAAACACCACCACAAGAAATTGTGGTTTAATTTTCAATAAAATACTAAATGATGAAATCATTTAATCTCAAGTATATAACTCCACCAAATCAATATTTTTAGGATTAATATCCTATAAAACATTATCATACTTTCTTAATTGGAATTTGGTGATACATTGGTCATGGATTAGTTGTTATTTATAGATCAAAAATCAACTACCAATATATAGAAATCTCTTTCAATTTCCCAATTCATCCAATGATTCTATAAAAGTGTAATGAGGATTATTATTATCCTTTGTAAAATTATTTTCAAGCATGGATATTGTTTCCTTGAGAGAAATACTATCTAGCTCATGTTATTGAGCTAAAGTAAATAATTGAACATGAGGACATACCCATTGTTAGGGAGTATAATGATGTATTCTCTAAAGTGTTTCTTGTCAATTATGTTTACCAAGAAGTTATATTTTCAATTGTACATATAACGAGAGATCATACCGTATCCTAGAGTCCTTATAGATTGACCCCCTTTGAATTAGAAGAACTAAATAAGATACTATACGAGAATATAGAAAAGGTTTTTATATGCCCAATTGGTTCACCAGGGAGTTTTTCTATACTCATTGTTAAGAATAAGGATGAATTATTATGCCACTAAATTTATTGTCATGAAATAAATAAAATAATGATCAAGAACAAGTATCCCCTTTCACATATTGATGAATTATTCAATCAGTTACTAGGGGAGTAATAATTCTCTAAAGTGGGCCTTTTGCTGAGATGTCATAATATGAATAAAGGGGATATTTCATAGACTATTTTTTTGTACAAGGTATAAATACTATTAATTCATAGTAATGCCCTTAAGACTCACCTCTACACCAAAAATATTCATTTAATTATTAAATAGATTATTTAATGATGACATTTAAAAATTTATTATAGTATTTGAAGATTATATTATTATATGTTCCAAAATTAATATGAAACAAGAGGAGGAAATTTAAACTATGATGAAGACCTTGAAAAAGGAAAATTTATATGAATATAACAATAAATGTGAGTTTTGGATGGATAATATACCATTAATGGAGCATGTTTCACCCTAAAGGGGATATCTGTGGATCCTTTGTTGAGAAATGTGATTGAGGAATGGCCCACAAAATATACATATATAAGATATCTATCAATACCCTATTGGTTCATTATATTACTTTAAAATATATCTATAAATATTTTCAAATCCAGGCGCTTAGTCAATTCAATATTCCAAGTCCTAGTGTGTCTAAAATTAAAGTTATAAAAATATTAAATATATTTTATATTACATGTGAATCGTTCTTAAGGAAATATGGGGTATCTATAAAATAGAGTCTCATTTAGGAAAACTAATACCATGTTTGAATTAAAAATGTGAGTTTTACCCTAGGCATGGCCTATATTTGGTCAACATATGGAATTCAGATGAAGCAGTCGTTGGTAGGTTCATTTAATTAAAATAAAAAAGTATTTTTATTTGTTTTAAATTAAATGAACTAAAACATTTCCCCTATAAATACTATATTATAGAAAATTTCTATAGACATCTATGTAACCCTAGACTATTGAGAGAAAAATTCCACATTCTTCATTTGTTGATTTAGATGATATATGAAGGAGCCTTTGGATCTAGACGTATCGAAGATCATCGAAAACAATTGATCTCCCTCCTTCATTAGCGAGTGCATTCTTCAGCATCAAATGATTCAAATCGGGGTAGGAATAATAATTAGTTTATTTTCACCCTTATTATTAAATGGTTGAAAATGATCACTTACTTCTATTTTATCTACATTTATTCAGTATTTTTACAAACCCACACTTCAGATTAAATTTTTTTATTCAATTGTTTCTGACCCTGGTTATCACCAATTTGTAATCATTGTCCAAGGATGAATGTACAATGATTTTTCTTCACTTTTTTGTATTTTTACCCCATTTTTATTTTATATTTTCTTTTTTTTCTTATTAGGTCATGATTTGACATCATTAACCAGGTTCAAACATGATCCAACCCTTAGATTCATGACAGATCTGCATGTGCCAAATGGATCAGTGATTATAGGACATATAATAATGATTTATAGATTGTTTGTGATGATTGCATTGGATCTAGAATCCCATACCGATCGACTATGATGAGAGGTGTGGAGAGCATATGATGAACCACCTTGGATCAAAAAAATCCAATTTTCTACCACTAAAGGGCCAGAATCGACGATCGATGGCTATTTTCTTCAATTTTTGGTGAGAATCAGGTGGAAAATGTACCACCCCAAGGTTTTAAAAATTATTTGAATTTCTTGAAACTCTTTTCTACATAGATATTTTCAAATTTTATTTATTTGTAATTTTTCAACTTATATGTTTTGAATTTTGAAAAATAGTCATCTACAATTATGTTCAGTAAGTTATTTGGAGTTTGATGGAACCAACCTGATTTTTAGTGAATCGTAACATACACCTATGAATAGTATTATGACCCTAATAAATATTAAATTGTATTATTATTTTATTTTCTTAAGGCTTTAAGATAATGAATTCTTGTTTAATTTTTCAATGTGATATAAAATTAGTTATAGAATTAAAATTGTTAATTATTGAATAAAGTATGATTTTATATAAAAATTAATTTAATAATACATAGAAAATTATTTTTAGAAAATGGAGTTCATTTTTTAATTCTAGGCGTCAAAAAATGTTTTTGGTGAATTTTGGAGATTTTTCTCAAATTCCTGAATTTTTCATGAATGGTGAAATGCAGTAAAATACTTTATATTAAAATTGTCAGTTAAATATATGATTTATAAAATAATAAGTGACGTAAAATCATTTGGTTAAACACAAATATTCTATTATTAATATTTGGGTCACATGAATTATGACTATTCATAGGCTTGCGAAAAAATATTATTATAGTTATTAAAATAATGTAAAATACCTTCTCTCATCCACTATAAATACCACCATCATTCCACTCTTCAACCCTCACCTTTCTAGGCATGAGCATCACCTATGATGTAAAACATATTCCTCCCAAGGATCATCCCCACATCCTATAACTGCTGGTGTTACCCAAAGGCAAAAACCAAATTCCTTAAGAAGGATCTCAAGGAGAAGATATCAGGAGGTAAACATCCTCTGTTTTCTATCATTTCCTTCCATTTTATTTTCTATTCTTTTTCATTCCTCACCTCCCGTATACAAGAGGCATAAATGATCTAGTATTTGACATATTCTGGATTTCATCATGTTTTTTATGACTCACCAATATACTTATTCTCCTCTTCTACTTATTTTTGTAATTAGAACACCATCCGTGATATATCGATTTACCGACATCATGGACGATGTTATTTCAAATTCAATTAGTTTCATCAATACTGGTCCTAAACAATTTTTTATGGTTTAAATATATTATAATATATTAATTTTAATTTATATATTGTTCTGGAATCATTTTTTAAACATGTTTTTAATTTATAAAACAAAATGAGTTCTTTACGATCGAAGAATTTCCAAAATGACTTAAACAAATATCAATTATGATTTTACTGAGGAATCATCCCCATATCAGAATTTAAAATGAAAAATGTTATAACTTATGGGACTCGAAATATATAAATACCATTCCATTATAATTTTTGATTTTTTCTTCCAATATATAATAATATCCATCGTGAACCGATCACTGAAGCCATGTAAAGAACGCAACCAAACCAATGGAAGGAACAAATAGTAACAATTAATGGGTGAAAGGATGTAATTAAATGATCATATAAGATGTTATAAAGATAAATATATTTATTTAAGATATTAATAATACTATTTTAACCATTTTATGGGAGGCTTAAAAAATTTTAAAGTAAGACAAACCTGAGGTAATAGTATTCTTAACCCAATTTCCATTCATTGGGTTAACCTTCCAAATCATTATTTATGGGTTATTAAAAATGTTTTTTGTGGTGAATTATGTCTATATTATGTTGAATTATGTGTATTTACTGTGTATGTGCATATTATATCTAGTCAATTAAGTCTCACCTAAATTATATGATATTTATATGGCGATTTTCTTTTAAAATCCACTTTAAAAATTTTTTATTTCCAAAATTCAAAAGCAATGTTTTTATTAAATTGTTCATGTTGTATGATTATGTTATGGTTCATGAAAATTTTTTATGATGAAGTGTGTAACCTATATCTCCCTTTAATGCATTGATTATGTGTAATTTAGAGGTCGGCCATATGGTTACTCCATGATTAACTGCGATGGTTACACAAAGTGAAAGGTATCCATGAGGGTTACAAATTGTAAGGTAGGTGAGAGGGTTACAAGATTATGTAAGTAATTGTAACACCCCGAGATTTTATGAAAAATATTATTTTAATTTCATTGATGTCTTCTATTATACAACACACCAATTTTATCTTGTACTATACGCAACACCGTATTAGCTTGCAGTATACGTAACACTATTCTTGGATTGTGTTACACACAATTTCAAGTTCGTTTTATAATATTCATTCTACGCAACATTGAGTGTGTTTATATATATATATATATGTTAAATGTATAAATAAAATATGGTTGGACTCTGTTATAGGAATCAACAAAGGATTCTTGCACAACACGCAACCCCGACATGGCTTGCATTACACGCAATCACGACCTTCCTCGATAGCGTGTGTTGTACGCAATACCGAGTTTTACTAAACAACGATATATTATTATAATATTATTATGAACTAGCCGTTATTAATAATATTAAATAAATTTAGAATATTATAACATTATTATTCATCTTAAACATTTTTTAGAACATGGTATAAGAAAAAAATAAATTTTTCGGGTAAAATAAATATTTTTCAAAAAATGCAGTTTTGCCGCCTTTTGATGGCGCACACAAATTAAATCTAGTTTTTGACATGTTTATAAGTTCAATTTTACAAAATAAAATTCTTATTTTGAATCAGGATATAAAAATTTACATTGGATAATGTTTTGATATTTTTCTGATAACTTTCATATTTTAATGAATAGTAAAAACACGCTATATTTTAATTAAAAAAAACTTTTTTCATCGTAATAATTTATATGGTTAAATTATAATATTGAATGGTTTTAAAGTATAGATAGAATATATTTTTACCATTTAATATAATGTATGTCATTAGCATTGATTTTACCTTGAATTCGTAGGTTAAATCAATTCAATCTTTTGCAATGTTTTAAACAAAAACCCATTCTCTTTTGACAACGGTATTAATTTTAATTTAATTTCTACAACTTTTGTGTATTGAATTTGGAAAAATGGACTCCATATTTGGAATCAGTGGGTCAAAATTAGGTTAATAAGATAATTTTTATTTTTGGGCTTTATGAATAGTAACTACGATAATCATTATTTACTACGGTTAAAGGTAAATATGGTAATTCAAGGTTAAAAGAATATTATAATAATTCCAAATTACCTTTAAACTTGTCCTAACCTTATTGGATAAGTAGTGTCCGACCATGGGCATCCTTGGGTCGATTTTGGGACCCCATGGAGCCACTTATGAAAGACAATGACCCATTCGATTAATTAATTTAATGTAAAGACAAAATTGGAATTAACAAAAATCGTTTAGTAATTAATTTTTATAAGGGGATATATAAATTTTATTTTGGACTATAAATATTCATTGGCAAGATCAAAAGATTTACTACATTTTTTTATTTTTTATATAATTTTTAGAAATCAGATAAATTAAATTATTTATGACACAATAATGATGCAGTATTTACCTCATTAATAAATGATTTAAATAAATAAGATTAAAATGATTAAAATATCATCCAAAACCAGTCCAATTTATATTGGATGATTTTATTTATAATATGAGTCATCTTAAATTCTACATTAATGTGCTTTGGACCTCTTGAAACCGAAGATAAGTTTATAATAAAATAATGTTTTCACACTTTCCTAAAGAGCCCCTCCACTCCCTTTTAAAAGGAGACCACTTCTATGCAATTCCTCACACCTCTCAAGCCTTTGGCTCGTCCAAACACTGCCCAAATAATCTCCCTACATCCCTATACACCCCCTTGAAGCCTTAAATTAGGCAGAGGACTCTCTAAGAAGTTCTTTTGGTTCAGAACAATGGAAGTTAACAAAATTAAAGGTAACAATTTCCCTTAAGTTGTTTTCTTTTATTCTACTTCTCCAACCCCTAAACTCTTTTTAATCCTTTATTTTGTAACAACAACAATATCCTAAATATACTAGGGTTTTTTTATGAGATGTATTAAAACTACACTTACACACACCTCCATCTAATGGATGAAGAACATAATGTTTCTGTGATGGAAAACTAACGCCTCACGAAACGATGATTGATCGATTTTCTCCTACTGCCTCTCATGGTGGCCATTATGATGGAACTGTATTTATATATAATATATATTATGTTTATTATTTCCTTATTCTTATTTACTTCCTAATTATAACAAGCCTTTACGGTTTCCATAGTCGGTAAATACGATAATCTCATTTGAGGAAGTGCGGACTACCGCCCCCTCAAAGTGATGTGATTCGTTAATACCTTATGTGGGATGTATAAAGGATGTGTTTAATGATATTATATAAGATATTATACTTGAATTATAATATAACTATGTATAATTATGTTTTAATTCCATTAAAATAAGAAATAAAATGAAAGTAGCATTCATGCGTACGTACGGCTTATCGTCCTCATGAACGGTGCGTTTCATTTCTTACCTATATATGTTATGTACTATTATAAATTCTTCTATATGATGGATATATAATAAATTTATATGATATATAAATCATGATTTAAATTTTGTAGGTATGTAAATCATGATATAAGTAATAATAACATCAAGAACAACAAGTCCAAACACGTACGATAAATAAGATGATTTTACCCAAAACGCTATTGTAACAATAATTTACAGAAGAATGGGTAATATAAAGTCATAAGTGAAAAATATATGATATCATAACAATGAATATTATTCTTTAATAATTCAATGACATTATTAAATCATTATACAGGAGGTTCAGACATTTACGAAGAATATTGGACCTAAGGTAACTGAAATCTCACAATCTCATTTTTATCCGAGAATGTTTATACTTTGGTATTTACTGGGGTGTATTTTATCATCCAAATCCATGTTTCCTCAATATGTAATATTATTTCCATCCATCTACAATTGTTTAATTACAATTTTACCCTTCGGTGAGTTTTTAGTAAGAGATATGAAAGGAATCTTTTGTCATTTTTTTTCATACGAGGTACTTTTTGACTTTTCTGACAAAAGTATGAGAATAGTGTTTTTTTAACTTATACGAAATGAATGGATTTTTAAAACATTATTTCCAAGAATCTTCCTTTTAAAGTTTTCAAGTTTATTTTTAATCATCTTCATTTAGTTTATAATTGTATGACATGTTAAGAAAGGAAAAGTGTTTTTGAAGTAAAAAGGATATTTTCCTCAAGAATGCAGTACAAGTGCTTTAACAAAATTATTTTCCATCTAAGATAATATAGGGTTCTGTTTATAACCCTATTATTACATTTATTTGATTATGTTGTGATGGGATTATTTTTATGAATTCTTTTATCTTATATGAATTGTTTTATGGTGTCACGATGTTTAAGAATCCCATTTTTATTACATGGGTTATGCTATGATGTATGGTTTATGATTTTGTGGCACACATAAGAATAATATAATTATAAGATTGGTGGGACCTATATCTCCCTCCAATAAATTGTGAAAAAAATTTATATCTCATGAGATAGACATGGCTGGAATGGCAGTTTAAACCGGTTCAGTGAAACAGGACTGAAACGAGTAATGAACTCGGTTTAGAAATGGACTTTGTCCACTAAGATAGACTTGGAAATGAGTCTTGACTAATAAGAAATGATTTTCTATGATTATGTGTGTATTCCACAAAGCTTCATGTTTTACGTTATGATTATTTTGATAACATTTCACTACCATGATTTATCCCATGTTATGAAATTTTGGTCTCTTTTGCAGGGTAATATTTCCAAAATGTTATGTTCTTATGAATATGGTGTGATTGATATTTCTTTTATTTACCATTACTGAGCATTTGAGCTCACCAATTTTATGTTTTCTTTTCCCCAGGATATAAAAAAAGGTTTTAGGTAAGAAAAAAAGGATGATCTTTATTGGGAGATGTTGAAGATCTTTCACCACGATTAGAAGATTACGTTCCATGTTTCCAAAGACACTAAACTATTACGATATTTGTGTGGCTATTTTTGTTATGTACTAAGTATTCCACAAAAGTAATGTAATTTCTATGTACGTTTAAGCTTCAGGTCACTATAGTTGGTATCAGAGGGAGGTTATTCAACCTTAGGAAACTAGTATGCGAAAACGTTAGTGAGATCCCTAGAGATATTTCTAAGGTATGTCTAGGTATGTCTCTAAGGTTAAGTATACATATAGGTTATAGTCCTAAAATTGTGATAAGGATGTTATAATTTAACCTAAGATGTTAGATATTGAGGGTACTCCCCCTTTATCATGTTGTTTTCTCTAGCATGATTTTTCCTCTCACAGAATTCTTTTTGGGTTTTAGTTAATGGAGGGAACCAGAAAGAATTCGGCTAACATTGAATCCAATGGACAAATTGGTGACTATGAGAAACAAAATTGTGTAATTCCTAGAGATAAAGATATTGTGATTATGCCGAATCAGTCATCACGATATATGATTAACAAGGTGAAATTTAGTGGTATCCCTAATTCATCAAATAATAGGAAGATAAACTATTATACATGTTCGCATGTTGAGGAGCATAAAGAAAGGAAGATTGAGATTTCTAAAGAAGGGAAGAAGAACCTTGAGGAATACCTCAAATGGAGGGACCGATGTTATCTGTGTGGAGAAAAGGGTCATAGAGTGAAAGACTGTTATGGAGTTCAATGTATTATTTGTGGAGAACATGGGCATTACCCAACTCAATGCCCTGACCTAAAAAGTTACTTCTAAATCAAGTAAGGACTTATTCTAGGAAAATCATTGAAGAGGATGGATTGAAGTGTCTATGTATTGGTATTCAAGAATAATGTTGTTGAGGTACTTTTATTGTGTATTGGAATATTTTTGTATTAGTCTATTGTGGTTTTCAATAATTTTAAGGTACCAGTAACCATGAAAAGTGATTCCAATATTTTGGAAATCAGATGATATGCGCATAATGAAAAGATAAGGAGAAAATGAAATGTTTGATAGTAATCATGAGCTCATGACTGATATAAGGAGAAGGTTATATCATTGTTTGAGTATATAGAATTTTTGGATTTTGGTATGTGGGAAGAGTTAACATTTGACAGCATTTATGTTTTCCCTAAGGTTTAATGGGTATTAATTTTTCAGGAGAATACATGATTATGGTATTCGCATGATTGGAATGTGACCAACAAGATATATGGGGGATAAATGATGGTATTCACATGCTTGGTTGATGATATTTTAAGTAATTGTTTTTCTTTATACTATGAGTGTGGACCGAAGTATTGTAGATAAGCCTAATGATTGGAATGGATTATGTTAGACATAAGTTAGTATTGTTTAAGGATAGAAATTTTTCAATATTATTGATCGGATGTTAT
Source organism: Viscum album (assembly GCA_963277665.1). Classification (NCBI taxonomy): domain Eukaryota; kingdom Viridiplantae; phylum Streptophyta; class Magnoliopsida; order Santalales; family Viscaceae; genus Viscum; species Viscum album. The sequence goes on along the minus strand of OY728158.1, from coordinate 423,478,820 downwards.
AGTAATGTTGTTTTAGAAAAATGACAACCTGCAGGAAGGGCGACCGCCCATCACATCAGACAAGGCTGTGGGAATCGAACCCACAACTGAAGTGCGACAGGCCGTTATCCCCTACCACTAGCCTACAGGAAGTCCCTGGTTAGTGGAAAGTAGTTTTATTTTATTAAAAGGAATGATAAATAACTTATAAGTCCATTTTTGGAACCATATACTATTAATCTCACCATAAGATGGAATTATAACTTTTTCTAACATTTTATTTGAAACAGATGGAATGACCCATCATTCTATCACATGATCTACTAATGCTTCACGAATAACAAATTTAACTTCATTTCTTTATGATATGAAGTGGAAATTGTTCAATTCACAACAATAGTGAGATTGTACCAAAATCATGTACGTATTTATTTTAATTCATCAACTTTAGGGAAATAATCTTGAAAACTAAAAATGTTGTCCTAGTGCTCTTATATCCGATGAACCAGATGGTACCCTAGATCATCACAAATTTATGGCTTTGTGATTGTTGGCTTTTTCATAGCCATGTTCTCTACTACTCTCCATCATAATTTGATGGTTATATTTTTCTTCCATATCCATATTTTCACCTATGTTCTCCTACGTGGAAACCCAGTGATGAGTTAATTTGGGTAAACGTTACATTTTATACTTAAGTTTTTAAATCCAAGTTTTTGTATTCCTTTTTACGATGTGGGTTTCTATTAATGAAATTTTCAAGTAGTAAACCATTTATAACCCCGACGATTTTCGAGGGAGAAATTCATTTTAAGAGGGGGTAGAATGTAACACCCCAAGATTTTATGAAAAATATTATTTTAATTTCATTGATGTCTTCTATTATACACCACACCAAGTTTAGCTTTACAATAGGCAACACCGTATTAGCTTACAGTATACGCAACACTATTCTTGGATCGTGTTACACACAATTTCAAGTTCGTTTTATAATAGTCATTCTACGCAACATTTAGTGTGTTTATATATATATATATATATTCAATGTATAAATAAAATATGGTTGGATTCTGTTATACGAAACATCAAAGGATTCTTGCACAACACGCAACCCTGACTTGGCTTATATTACACGCAATCGTGACCTTCCTCGATAGCGTGTGTTGTACGCAATACCAGGTTTTACTAAACAACGATATATTATTATAATATTATTATGAACTAGCCTTTATTAATAGTATTAACTAAAATTTTAATATTATAACATTATTATTTATCTTAAACATTTTCAAGAACATGGTATAAGAAAAAAATAAATGTTTCGGGTAAAATAAGAATTTTTTAAACAATGTGCTTTTTCCGCCTTTTGATGGCGCACGCACATTAAATCTAGTTTTTGACATGTTTATAAGTTCAATTTTACAAAATAAAATTCTTATTTTGAATCAGGATATAAAAATTTACATTGGATAAAGTTTTGATATTTTTCTGATAACTTTCATATTTTAATGAATAGTAAAAACACGCTATATTTTAATTAAAAACAACTTTTTTCATCGTAATAATTTATATGGTTAAATTATAATATTGAATGGTTTTAAAGTATAGATAGAATATATTTTTACCATTTAATATAATGTATTTCATTAGAATTGATTTTACCTTGAATTCGTAGGTTAAATCAATTCAATCTTTTGCAATGTTTTAAACAAAAACCCGTTTTCTTTCAACAACGGGATTAATTTTAATATAATTTCTGAAACTTTTGTGTATTGAATTTGGAAAAATGGATTCCATATTTGTAATCAGTTGGTAAAAATTATGTTAATAAGCTAATTTTTATTTTTGGGCTTTATGAATAGTAACTACGGTAATTTTTATTTACTACGGTTAAAGATATATATGGTAATTGAAGGATAAAAGAATATTATAATAATTCAAAATTACCTTGACACTTGTCCTAACCTTATTTGATGAGTAGGAACCGACCATGGGCATCCTTGGGTCGATTTTGGGACCCCATGGAGCCACTTATGAAAGACAATGACACATTAGATTAATTAATTTAATGTAAAGACAAAATTGGAATTAACAACAATCGTTTAGTAATTAATTTTTATAAGGGGCTATATAAACTATATTTTAGACTATAAATATTATTTGGAAAGATAAAAAGATTTCATACATGTTTTTAGTTTTTTTATAATTTTTAGACATCAGATAAACTAAATTATTTATGACACAATAATGATGCAGTATTTACATCATTAATAAATGATTTAAATAAATAATCTTAAAATGATTAAAATATCATCCAAAACCTGTCCAATTACTATTTTATGATTTTAATTATAATATTAGTCATCATATATTCGAAATTAATGTGCTTTGGACCTCTTGAAACCGAAGATAAGTTTATAATAAAATAATGTTTTCACACTTTCCTAAAGAGCCCCTCCACTCCCTTATAAAAGGAGACCACTTATATGCAATTCCTCACACCTATCAAGCCTTTTGACTCGTCCAAACTCTGCCCAAATAAGCTCCCTACATCCCTATCCTCCCCCTTGAAGCCTTAAATTAGGAAGAAGACTCTCCAAGAAGTCCTTTTGGTTCAAACAAAAGGAAGTTACCAAAATTAAAGGTAACAGTTTCCGTTAAGTTGTTTTCGTTTATTCTACTTCTCCAACCCCTAAACTCTTTTTAATCCATTATTTTGTAAAAACACAAATATCCTAAATATACTAGGATGTTGTTATGAGAAGTATTCAAACTACACTTACACACACCTCCATCTAATGGATGAAGAACATAATATTTCTGTGATGGCAAACTAACGCCTCACGAAACGATGATTGTTCGATTTTATCCTACTACCTCTCATGGTGTCCATTATGATAGAACTGTATTTATATATAATATATATTATGTTTATGATTTCCTTATTCTTATTTACTTCCTAATTATATCAAGCCTTTATGGTTTCCATAGTAGGTAAATACGATAATCTCATTTGAAGAAGTGCGGACTACAGCCCCCTCAAAGTGATGTGATTCGTTAATACCTTATGTGGGATGTATAAAGGATGTGGTTAATGATATTATATATGATATTATACTGGAATTATAATATACCTATGTATAATTATGTTTTAATTCAATTAAAATAATAAATAGAAATGAAAGTAGCATTCATGCGTACGTACGGCTTATCGTCTCCCGGAACGGTGCGTTTCATTTCAAACCTCTATATGTTATGTACTATTATAAATTCTTGTATATGATGGATATATAATGAATGTATATGATATATAAATCATAATTTACATTTTTTGAGGTATTTAAATCATGATATAAGTAATAATAACATCAATAACAACAAGTCCAAACACGTATGATAAATAAGATGATTTTACCCAAAACGCTACTGTAACAATAATTTACATAAGAATGGGTAATATCAAGTCATAAGTGAACCATATATGATATCATAACAATGAATATGATTCTGTAATAATTCAATGACATTATTTAAATCATTATACAGGAGGTTCGGACACTTATGAAGCAAATTGGACCTAAGGTAAGGGAATGTCACAATCTCATTTTTATCCGAGATTGTTTATACTTTGGTATTTACTGGGGTGTATTTTATCATCCACATCCATGTTTCTTCAATATGTAATATTATTTCCATCCATATACAACTGTTTAAATCCAATTTCACCCTTCGGTGAGTTTTTGGTAAAAGATATGAAATGAATCTTTTGTCATTTTTTTCATAGAGGTACTTTTTGACTTTTCCGACAAAAGTATGAGAAGAGTGTTTTTTTTAACTTATACGGCATGAATGGATTTTTAAAATATTATTTCCAAGAAGCTTCATTTTCAAGTTTTCAAGTTTATTTTTAATCAACTTCATTTAGTTTATAATTGTATGACATGTTAAGAAAGGAAAAGTGTTTTTGAAGTAAAAAGGATATTTTCCTCAAGAATGGAGTTCAAGTGTTTTATCAAAATTACTTTCCATATAAGATAATATTGGGTTCTGTTTATAACTTTATTATTACATTGATTTGATTATGTTGTGATGGGATCATTTTTATGAATTCTTTTATCTTATATGAATTGTTTTATGATGTCACGATGTTTAAGAATCCCATTTTTATTACATGGGTTATGCTATGATGTATGGTTTATGATTTTGTGGCACACATAAGAATGGTATCATTATGAGATGGGTGGGACCTATTTTCCCTCCAATGCATTGGGTAAATATTTGATATCTCATGATATAGACATGGCTGGAACGGCATTTTAAACCAGTTCAGTGAAACCGGACTGAAACGTGGAATGAACTCTGTTAAGAAATGGACTTTGTCCACTAAGAAAGTCTTGGCAATGAGTCTTGGATAATAAGAAATGATTTTCTATGATTATGTGTGTATGACACAAAGCTTTATGTTTTATTTTATGATTATTGTGATTACATTTCACTACCATGATTTATCCCATGTTATGAAATTTTGGTCTCTTTTGCAGGGTAAGATTTCCAAAATGTTATGTTCTTATGAATATGATGTGATTGATATTTCTTTTGTTTACCATTACTGAGCATTTGAGCACACCCATTTTATGTTTTCTTTTCCCCAGGATATAAAGAAAGGTTTTAGGTAAGTAAAAAAGGATGATCTTTATTGGGAGATGTTGAAGATCTTTCACCACGATTAAAAGATTACGTTCCAAGTTTCCAAAGATACTAAACTATTATGATCCTTGTGTGGCTGTTTTTGTTATGTACTATGTATTCCTCAAAATTAATGTAATTTCCATGTACGTTTAAGCTTTGGGTCTCTACAGTAATACCACAAGATAACCTTATGGTTCTATTTATGTTGTTATATTTTGTTTAGATCTTGTGGGAATCTAATGTTTCACAATTTAATTATATATGGGTGACAAGTATGTCTTTTCAAAAGGATTTCATACGTTTCAAGTATTGATGGAATAATGTGTTATTTCCATTGTTAATATCACTTACGAAGATTTTTGTGCTCATACACGTTTTTTAAATGATTTTCATAGGTTATATAGATGTGTAATAAAAATAAGGAATCCATGTAAAATATTTGAGGAATTTTCAATAAAATCCTGTTTTTCTGAGAATATTAATATTTTGGAAGAAAAGAACAATTTGTTATGGTATCCACTCTATAATAATGTGTAATGTTATGAATGTATTATGTCCCAATTATAAAAATATAAAAACATGAAAATATCCTCAATGAGAAAGGAAGTTATTTCTTATATAAATTCAATATTATGTATTGTAATAAGGATGAGTTCTCATAGTTGGTATCAGAGGATGTTTTAGATATCTTATGGGGTTAGGGTGATGTTAAAAAAATACAATAAATGAGTTTTTAATCAATTATTAATTTGAGATGTTATATAATTTAAAGATTACCATGTTTCTTAGACTAAGATATGTTTATTCAGAATGGTTTTCCACAAAAGAAATAGGGAAGCTGAAGAGGATAGGCATCGAAATAACAATTTTCTTTCGAATCTGTAGCCTGAAATAATATGGATTGGAACCGAAAAGTTTGTGATAGTAATGGTTCAGATAATTCATGAAATAAATGGTAGTTGAATCCATGCAAGATAACAACTAGAGGTACTACAACAGAACATGAAAATAGTGGAACATTTTATCAAACAACACCCTCCTTCTTTCAATGGATCTTTTAACCCAGTAGTAGCTGAAGGATGGATTAAATCCCTTGAAAATATATTCGATGTTATGGGATGTTCGGATAATCAAACGGTAAGCCTTTCCATTTATCATTTTGAAGGAGAAGTTTATTAGTGGTGGTTGATGGTAAATAATATCAAGGATAAATAAGATATTGATGTTATAGAGTGGGATGAATTTAAAATTCATTTCCTAGAAAAATATTTTCCTAAGGTGGTGCAACAACTGTTGGGGAAGAAATTCCTTTAGTTGAAGAAAAAATTGGAAAATTTAGTGGCTAGGTATGAAGAGAACTTCACCTGACCAACAAGGTATTCTACAAATTGTATTTTGGATCTTGATAGAAAAATAAAATGCTTTTAGTCAGGATTGAATCCAAGGTATCGAAGGGCATTGGCCTCCCATGATTTAAAAATTTATGAGAAACTTGTACGATGTGATGAGAGGGTAGAGATAGAATTTTTTGATGATCACATGCACTTTGAAAACAAGGAGAAGAAGAGGTCTAGATAGAAAGTGATGGGTATGAATCAACTAAATAAATATGATAGTAAGAAAATATAATTTCCAGTTTGTGAAATGTGTGTCAAGAAGCACCATGGGGAATGCCTTACCAAAATTGGGAAGTGTTTTTGATGTTGTAAGTTTGGACATATTGCCTAATATTTTAATGAAAATGATCCTAATACATATCATGATAACCAAATTTTTAAGTGTTTTAGATGTGAAAATATGGGTAATTAGGAAAATTCTTTCCCAAAGGGGGATCCAAATGATTCAATGTTGCTAAACTATAAGAAGAAAAGTGTGGTGAGATCCTCTATAACTACATCAGTATATATCGGTCTATCCAATGAAGTTGTATTAAGTACATTTTTTGTTTACTAATATTTTTATAAGGTCTCTTTTGATACGGTGTTAACACATTCCTTTATTTCTGAAAAAATTTCTAGTAAATTAGAATTATCAACTCAACAAATGAGGCCAAAAATTATTGTTAAAATAGCAGGTGGAAATATTATAGTAAAGGGGAATTGTAAGAATCTTTCTATTGTGGTCTGCAAAATGTATGTATATGCAAACCATGTTTTTTCCCTTGGTCGAGTTTGATGTTATTCAAGGAATGGATTGTCTTTCTGTTTATCATGATAAGATTGAATGTATAGCTAATGAAGTATTTTTTTTCAAAAATAGTTCAATTTTGTATACAAGATCTAACCCATAAAATTGATAACATATCAGGAAGACGAAAAACTGTTGGAAGATAGAGATAAAAGATATCTTGATCATATTGTTGAAAGAAATGGAACTGTTTCAATTAATTATGTACAAGTGGTAAATGTATACATAGATATTTTTAGTTATGAGTTACATGGTGTCATACCTGATCAATAAGTAGAATTATTAATTGACATAGTTTCTAATGCTAAGAAAATTTCAAAAACCCCATATCATATGGCCCAAATAGAACTTCTTGAATTGAAAAATCAGTTGCATGATTTTCTTGATAAACGATTCATTTTTCCTTGCACTTCACTATGGGGTGCTCTTATTTTTTTCTTAAATAGAAATATGATTCCATGAGAATTTATGTTGATTATATTGATTTGAAAAATGTCACTGTTAAAAAATTATCATCTTCCTCATATCGATGACTTGTTTGATCAGCTCCAGAGAGCTCAGTTCTTTTCCAAGAATGAATTGAGATCCAGATACCATCAACTAAAGGTGAAGGATGATGAAATCTGGAAAAAATCATTCATACTTGATATGGGAATTATGAATTTGTGGTTATGTCATTTGACTTAACTAATGCACCTGTTGTATTCATGAATCTTATGAATAGAATATTTCATTAGTTCTTGGTTAGGTTTGTGGTTATGTTTACTGATGACGTTCTGGTATTTTATAATAGTAAAGACGATAATGAAAAACATCTAAGGTTTCTTTTACAATCCTTAAATGAAACGAAACTATAAAGAAAATTCAGAAAATGTGATTTTTGATTACAAAATATATCTCTTCTAGGGGAAAATTGTAAATAAAATTGGAAAAACTGTTGATATTTCCAAAACAAGAGTGGTTGATGAATTTCTAAGACCCAAAAATGTTACAAAGATTCGTAGTTTTATTGGATTATCATGTTATTACTGATGGTTTGTTAAAAAAATTTCATAGTTATCTAGACCACTAATCATGTTAACATGGAAAGTGCTTAAATTTATTTGGATAGAATAATGTGATATTTGTTTTCAAGAACTGAAGAAGATATTGTTGAATTCCTTAGTTTTGGGCATACTTTCCAGAAACCGTAAGTTTGTCATCGACATTGATTCTTGTTTGAAGGGACTTGGTTTTTATTTTTATCCATAATGATTAGGTAATTTCTTATGATTCAAGAAAACTAAAACCTCATGAGTTATATTATCCTACATATGATTTGGAATTGGCATATGAGGGTTTTTGCTTTGAAATTTTGGAGGCATCATTTATACGGAGCAAAATGTAAAATATATTCTGACCATAAAAGTCTAACATATATATTCACTCAGAAGGAATTAATATTTAGGAAAATAATATGACTTGAACAAATAAAGGGTTATGATTTCACGATCAATTACCATCTGAGAAAAGAAAACAAAGGATAGGATGCCTTGAGTCAAAAACATCATGCATAATTAACCATGTAATGTTTGGAACATGATCCCTTGATTAATGATTTGATGAATTTAGTATTTTATGTTGTTGGTGCAAGAAATACCTCTGTTTTGTTTCTGGTTTCAGTGCACTCATCATTATCAGACAGAATAAAGCAAGCATAGATGGAAGACCATGATCTATAGAAAAAAGTAGAATTGGTTAAAATATGTAATTTTCTAGAATTTAACTTTTATAAAGATTTTTTTTTAAGATTTGGAAAAAGGTTTGGCGTGCCTCATGATTCATAGTTGAGGAAATATTTGTTGTGTGAAGCTCATTGTTCTCCATTTTAGTTCATCCTTGATGTACTAAAATATACAAAGACCTTCAAGAGTATTATTTGTGGGATGGAATGAAATTAGATATTGCTAATTTTACCATGAAATGTTTGACATTTCAAAAGGTTAAAGCAGAGTGGAAGTTACCGAAGGGATACTTCAGCATTTTCCAATACCAAATTTGAAATGGGAGAATGTATCCCTGGTCTTTTTGGGGGGACTACCTAAGACTTCTCGAGGTAACAACGTGATTTGAGTTATTATTGATTGGATGAAAAAATCTGCACATTTTCATTCTATTCGAGATACAATATCTTCAGATTGACATTCTCGACTCTAACTCAAAGATGTTGTTAGGTTACATGGAGTTACTCTTTCCATTGTATCTGATCAGGATCTTAGGTTCACTTATAACTTTTGGAAGGGCGTTCAGAAGTCGTTTGGAACATAATTAAATTTCATTACAGATTTGCATCCTCAATCTAATGGGTAGTTGGAACAAATGATTTAGATATTGGTGGATATGTTTTGAGATTGTTCAATGGAATACCATGGAATTTGTGATCAACAACTTTCTTTAGTTGATTTTTATTACTATAACAGTTTTCATTCTTGTATACAGATAGTATATTTTAATGAATAGTGTGGGAAGCGGTGTCGGACTCTATTGTTTTGGGTTATTTTTGGTGAAGGAAAGTTTATGGGGCTATAATTAGTAGCAGAAGTGGATGAGAATGTAAAGATGAACCAACATCACATGAGGATAACTCAGAGTAGGCTTAAACATTATAAATATAGTAGAAGGAAAGACTTATCTTTCTAGGTAGGTGATCATGTTTTACTTAACATCTCTCATTGGAAAAGTGTGATGTGTTTTGGTAAGAAGGGAAAGATAAGTCTGATATTCATAAGTCCTTTTGAAATCCTAGAGAATATTGGTCCTGTTTCATACATAGTATATTTTACTCCATGTTTATCTTAGGTACATAATTTCTCTTTTGTTTAAATGTTGAGAATGTATGTTTCATATTCAACTCAATTTTTTAGCCCAAATGTAGTTTAGCTGGAAGAGAACCTTTCTTAGGAAGAGAAACCAATTTAGATTCTTTATAGAAGGTAATATATATTGTGGGATAAGGTAATCTACAAGGTAAAGGTTTTTAGAGAAACCATATGGTTGAAGAAGCAACATGGAAATCTATAAATTCGATGAGGGAAAGTTACCCTCACTTTTTTAATATGTAATGAAAATTTTGAGGACACAATTTTTAGAAGGTAGGGATAATGTAACGCCCCAAGGTTTTAAAAATAAATTAAAATTATTGAATCTTTGTTTTAGGTATATATTTGTAATTAGACTTTATACATAATTTTTTCACTTATATTCTTTGAATTTCGAAAAACTGTCATCTACAATTGTGTTTAGTATGTTATTTGGAGTCTGATGGAACCAACTTGATTTTTAGTGAATAGTAAAAATGATTATAAATAGTAATATGAATTTTAATATGACCCTAATGAATATTAAATTTTATTTTTATTTTTATTTTTTATGGCTTTAAGTCAATGCAATCTTGGTCAATTTTTCTATGTGATATAAAAGAAGTTATAGAATAAAAATCATTAATTTTTTAATAAAGTATGATTTTATTTAAAAAAATTTAATAATATATAGAAAATTGTTTTCAGTATATGGAGTTCAATTTTGAATTCTACATATTGTTAAATGGTTTGGTTAAATTTTTGAAATTCTTCTGAAATTCTTGAATTTTTGATGAATAGTGAAATACTGTAAAATACCGTATATTCAAATTATCAGTTAAATACACTATTTATGATATTATAAGTGGTTTAAACCCAATTTTTTCGAACAAATATTCCTTTTTTAATATTTTGGTCACATTAATTAATGGAATTCAAAGTCATGAGGAGAAATATTATTATAATGATTAAAATAATGTAAAATACCTCATCTCCTCCTCTATAAATACCACCATCACTCCACTCTTCCGCACACACCTATAAATCATTGATCTTTACCTATATTTTTTCCAATACTCCTCCCAAGGCTCTTCCCCATGTCCTAGGGCATCTGGTCTCACCCAAAACTGAAAACCAAATGCCTTAAGAAGGATCTCAAGGAGAAGATATCACGAGGTAAACATCCTCTTTTGTTTTCATTCTTTTCCTTTCATTTTATTTTCTATTATTTTTCATTAATCACCTCCACTTATACAAGAGGAAATAATGATCTAGTATCTTAAATATTCTGGATTTCATCCTGTTTTTGAAAGACCCACAATTATGCTTCTTCTCCTCTCCCACTAATTTAAGAGATTAAAACACCATCCGTGATGTGTCGATTTACTGACATCGTGGACGATGTTATTTCAATTTCAATTAACTTCTTCAAGAAAAGACATTATACCATTTTATGGTTCAAAAATATTATAATTTATTTATTATAACTTATATAATGTTCTAGAATCATTTTATACACATGTTATTAATTTATAAATCAAAACGGGTTCTTTACGATCGAAAAATCGCCATAATGACTTAAAAAAATATCAATAATGATTTAATATATGAATCATCCTCATGTCCGAATTAAAAATAATAAATGGTATAATTTATGGTACTAGAAATATGATAAATACCATTCTATTACAACTATGGATTTTCACTTCCAATCAACAAGAATATCTATAGTGAACCGATCATGGAAACCTTGTTCAGAACACACCCAAAACAATAGAAGGAAAAAATTATAAAAATTAAAAGGTAAAATTATGTAAAGAAATGTTCATAAATTATATTATAAAAATGAATATGTTTTTGTATGAAATTAATAACACTCTTTTAACCATTATTCATGAGGTTTAAAAAATTTGATGAAAGGAAAACCTGAGGAAAGGGAAATCATAACCCAATTTCCATTCTTTGGGTTAACCCTATAAATCATTATTTATGTGGTATTAAAAATGTTTGTATGATAAATTATCTATATATTATGTTTAATTATGTGTATTTATAGTGTATATAAATATTATATTCACTCTATTAAGTCTCACGTGAATTATACCATATTTATAAGGGGATTTTCTTTTAAAATCCTATTTTAAAATTCTATTTTACAAAATTCAAAAGTAATGTTTTTATTAAATTATTCATGTTTTTATGATTATGTTCTTGTTCTTGGAAATTGTTTATTAAGAAGGGTGGGACCTATATCTCTATCATATTCATTGGTTATGTGTATGTTTGAGGTTAGCTGTATGGTTACTCCATGAGTAACTACAATGTTTACTCAAATTGTAAGGTAGCCTTGGCGGTCAAAAATTGGAAGGTAGAAGAGTGGGTTACAGGATTATGTAAGTAATTCCCCAAGATACATTTATGGTTCTATTTATGTTAGTATATTTTGTGTGTATCTTGTGTAAGTTTCATGTTTTATAAAGTAAGTATATATGGGTGGAAATTATGTCTTTTGAAAAAGATTTCATACATTGAATGTATTCATGGAGTAATGCGTTCTTTCATTAATTAATATCCCATACTGAGATTTTTTTCTCATCTCATGTTTTTAAATGATTTACACTGGTTATATGGATGTGTAAGATAAAGAAGGATGCAATGTTTAATGTTAGAATAATTTCCAAATAAATCATGTTTTTTGAAGTGTTTTATATTTTGGAAAAAATAAATACTGTTTTTATGGTATACACTGTGTAATACTGTATAATGTTTTCAATATATTATGTCCTAATTATATAAAGCTCTAAACATGAAAATATCCTAAATGAAAGAATAAGTGATTTCTTGACAAAATTAAAGATTATGTAATTTAAAAATGTTGGGTTCTTTTTGAAATGTTGTACAGAATCTTGTATTAGATCATAGAGAGTGGATATGGAATTATAGGAAAAAACCAAATACACTCCATGTAGTCTAAAGAACAAATGATGTGTAACCCCCAATCTGTGGTGTCTAGGATTTGGGGTGAGTTAAATATCAGACACCATGTGGGACCCCACACACACCGTGGGACCCAAAGATGGAGTCATGACATATAATTTGGGAGTAAGTGATGATTGGAACAACTAGAGTACATGGATAGTGAACATAGACCCAACCAGGGTACATAGAAATGGGCACGACCAAAGTACATATCCAATGTAAAAGGGCACGTCCAATGTAAACAAACATGACCACAATCACGATCATATCTGTCGGTGGCTAAGTTATTCCATGTAGTCCCCATACACACTATGTAAGGATACATGAGGAGTGATCTATGTGTTGGAAAGGACCTAACTACGAAGTATGGTAGGACCACATGCCATGTGTGTCCCCTTACACACTGTATACCTTCTCTTTTTGAGGAATATTATACCACTCGTATCCCCTTCATTGGGTCTTGGACAGTGTCTAGTGAGTTGTAAAGACACTAAAATTTCAAGGAAATTTTTTTCTTAAATACTATGGAATTTTACGAGTCTGTGGCTTCTGACGTCACTCGATTCTGAGGCCTGGTGTGCCTAGACTCAATTTATGAAGTTTAGCTCGAGTACGTTCAGTGAACGAATGAGCGGGTTTTTCTATATTTTGAACCGGTGCCTGAAATTGAAATCTGAGGGGACCGATGAACTCGCAGCACCGGTAATTGCTTAAGGGGTCATTTACCGTAGTTGTGTTTTATGCGGGTTTGAAGTTATAAATTGTGGTTTAATTAAAAAAAAGGTAAATAAAATTGTTAGAACAATTTTATGTATCTAAGGAGGTTAATTCCTCCCATGTGTAGTTAAGGGTGAGACCCACAGCCACCTAACAACCCAAGTGTGGATGTTAGAGAGGTGGGTCCCACATGAGCCACAACCATTCATTTTCCTCTAAACTCTTTAAACCCCCTCATTAATTTGGCAACCCCCCTTTAATTTCAAATCTCTCCACCTCCCTCACTCTATTCATTCATGAAAACCCCTCAAATTTATGAGGATCTTTCATCACCCTTTCTTTAATTTATTTCCAACACATATAATTAATGAGGTGATTTGAATTTTGAAATTTAAATTTCATGTGTAATAAAATAATAGGATTAGCCTATTATTTTACTAGAGGAGGGATTTATTTGTGTTGAGGAGGATTGGGAGTGCTCTTGAGTTTCTTAAAAAGACCGCCCTCCGATGAAGAATGACAATTGCTTCGATGAAGAATGCTGGTTCCACAAAGAACGACGACGCTCCACCCATACTCTTTTCCGTGACAAGATAGGAGACGTCGCTTCCTCCTCAGGCGCAGTCCAACGTTCCTACAAATTTCTATCCCTTTACACGGAGGGCGCCGACTGAACGAACACAGCCCGTCAACCCTCTATTGATCTTGTTTATTATTTTTTTTAGAATTGTCAATCGAAGGCGGAATAGGCATGATGCCATCGCACCATGCCAGGAATTCGACAAAGGAAGACGGCATCGTCGCACTATCAATGCGGGAGGAACCGCGGCCCGCATCGCGGGCCTCTTCGGTAGAAGAACCGGCCGGCCCATCAGCCCACCGGGCGAAGGGGAGCCGCGACGCCAGGAGGGATCTGCGGTGCCAGGAGGGAGCCGCACCGGAGAACCGGCCGGCCCGTCGGCCTGTTGGGCGGAGAAAATCCATGGTGCCTGGAGGGCACCACGCCGGAGGAGCCATGGCCCGCTATGCGGGCCGCTTGTGTCATAAGGTCGGTCGGTTCGGGAAGGGCGGCGTTGCATGGCGCCGCCGGTTCGGACAGCTGGGGAGGCCACACCCCATCGGACCACTCGGCCTTTGGGCTGAGCCGCTCAGCCAGAGCCAACCTAGCCAGGACTAGCCGGACCGCATCGGCTGGGACGAGCCGGGCCGTGCCCCGCCGGGATGGGCCACGCCACTTCGGGCCGGGCCACGCCCCTTCAGGCCAGGCCGCATCCTTTGGGCTGAGCAGCATTTTCCTTCGGACCGGTCCGACACCCCTTCCGGGTCGGTCCTGTCAAAATGGGTTAACCCGACTTGTCAGCCCATTGGGCTAAATTGGTCGGGCCCATTATTCACTTAAACCTGAATAACATAAAGACCACGTGTCCGATCAACGCGCAGTCTACGGCACTGAGACCCTTTCAATGAGGTGTTACTTTTGAAATAATCTATGTATGTTTTGGACAACATTGGTAAACATTCGGGTTTGGAACGAGCATATTTCTAACCGAGACCCACTAACAGAAAAGCCAATATCTCTCAGACCGGGCGTCCGTTTGACGTGCTGTATGTCACGTTTAATTCATTTTGAAAAGACAGAACATTGGGATACATCAAATATGTAATTTGTGATAGTTTATGTATCGAAACCTTTTTACTCGAGGAGAGGACCCTCCCAGAATCGAGTACGCTGTGTTCGGGAACCCTAGCGCTGGCTGCGACTGTGACGACGATGACGAATGTACTTGGATCCTACGTGAGTTCGGAAGTGAGGATTACTGTACTTGGATCCTCTATGGGTTCGGCCGTGATGGCCACTGTACTTGGATCCTTCTTGGGTTCAGCAGTGCTGGTTATTGTACTTGGATCCTACGTGGGTTTGGTAGCAATGAATTCTGTACTTGGATCCTACGTGGGTTCGATAGAGGAGATGATTCAGAGGCTATATCTAATCATCTACACCACTCTTTGTGAGAAGTATACAAGTGTGAGCTGAGTTTTGACTTTCAATCATTAACATTGGTATGATTGACTTCTTTCCTATGTGGACTGGATTTTTCTAGGGTTCGGAAGTTGGAGTTGTACTGAGATTGATGAATTAGGTATATGTATGTGAATATGCCTATTTAGGGTTGGTTGATTCTTCGTGTTTGTTACTTTCCTTTGTGGTTTACCCTTCGTGGATTCTGGGAGACCTTCAGGGGTCTCTAGGTCCCTACTGAGTATTGTATACTCACCCCTGCATGGGCATTGCCCGCCCAACGTTGTATTGGATGCATACGACGGACAACACTGATCATGGTTGAGGCTTGTGGAGATGGACGATATCCAGAGTTGGACCACCTGGCGGGATGTACACGGAGTGGACGGACAGACCGAGGCATCGACGAGACTATCTGTACCCACCCTTCCAGTGGGATTCCTAGAGGACAGCTCAGTGGTTTCCAATTTACTTTACTACTGTTGTACTTTCTTTCTAAGTTGTACAGTACGTTCTGTTGGGTTTGTATACTGGCCCATTTACTTTTTCAGCACTTACTTTTTTACTCAATTTTTCTTAGTGCTTACTTAACATGCGTACTCTGTTGTGTTTGTTTACTTATATAGAGGAAATTCCTTCCCCTTTTCTTCGATATTTACGCCTTTAGTGGTAGTCGCCAGCCCCTAGCATATGGAAGGTGGGCATGGGGTAGTCACGACACAGGCCCCAAGGATGGGTCGTGACAAATTGGTATTAGAGGAGACGGTTCTACCACAGAACTCAGGACTCTGATAATTTCTTCTCTGTGAAGCAATAGTGTTACAAGTATTGAGTGTGGTTATCAGTCCAGGGAGTCCAGTGTTGGTTCGACGGCCAACGTATCCATACACCAGGACCCTGACTTTTGATTTACAACTTAGTGCACGAAAACATTGATTGCAAGTGTGTTTTAAAAGTTTTCTCTATGATTACTTTGTATCAGCTCACCAGGTATACTGTACTAACCATGGCGCACCTGTTTCTTCTTAGGATGGCCCCAGGAAGGTAGCCAGCTAGGGTTCTTAGTTATGTGCGGGATGGCATCCCACCGAGCGATGAGGTCGCGGTGTAGGCCCCCATTACAAAGGAGGCACCAGTGGTACCACTACCCATTGGCCCAACGATACCACCAGCCTCTGCAGTAGAGAGTGCATGATGCCTGAGTGCGTTGCATGAGTTACAGAGACAGAGGCCGCCAAAGTTCTGTGGAGAGATAGATCCTCAGGTAGACGAGGATTTGATGGTGGCTATCTTCAAAGTCTTCAGATTGGTAGGGACACCATCAGACCTTATGATGATCCTTGCCATGAGTCTCCTGCACGCAAAAACGGGTAGATGGTGGAGCCTGATGCTCCAGGTGCACGACCAAGCATCTCTTCTTTGGATGGACTTCGAGAGCCTCTTCTGCTTGGAGTTTTTTCCAGCCACCCTCCTTGTGGTGTGCATCCAGGAGTTACTACAACTACGGTAGGGTATCCTGACAGGAGCCCAGTACTCAGCGAGATTTACCGACCTCTCGCGCTACTCCACAGACATGGTACGTGAGGCATTCCTTCGGGCCCGGACCTTTGAGTAGGGACTCAGGCATGATATTAGGGCTTCGATGATCTCCCTCAGAATTTTGATGCAGGCAGGAGTACTGGAGCGATCCCTTCTTATGCAGAGCATTCTTGCTGATCCGACCCTAGTAGCAAGACCCACCGCTGGGCAACAGGTAGAAGAGTCTTCTTTAGCCGAAGGTAGACAGATTTCTTAGAGGTCCAAGCGGACCAGGCCATCAGGTGGGTGACCCTAGGATTATGGTTCGAATGTGCGGTGCACACGCAGCAAATCCAGCCATATGAGATGCAGGCAGTGATATACATGGGGCGGGCAGGGCCACATGGCTCTTGACTGCCCGACCCGCCATGCAGAGGAGCAGCAGATAGTTGAGGGACCACCTAGGAAGAGGTAGATGATTGATCGTGGCAGTCTGCAGGGGCAGGCATAGCTCTAGGCAGTAGAGGCCTACGACCATGGCGCACCTGAGATGATTTGAGGTACTATCTGTGTCTACTCCACCCTTGCTACAGTTCTTATAGACACAAGAGCGAGTCCTTCTTTCATTTCCACTACCCTTTTTCGGAGCTAGGAGATTTTGACGGAGTCGTTGGATCGATCCTTACGACTAGAGACTCCTATGGGAGCAGACTTGACAATTACACATAGCTGCCGGTAATGTGATCTTACTCTAAGAGGTGAGAGCTTCGGCTGGGATCCTCCTGTAGTGGCTTTGAGGCCTTACGATGTCATCTGGAGCATGGATTGGTTATCTATAGTCCATGCTCAGATCGACTGTATTAGGCGCAAAGTGCGGTGTGTCTGCACAGATGGGAGCAGGTTCACCTTCACCGGCGAGAAGGGAGCCTTTGCAGCGCAGGATGGACTTATGCAGAGGAGAGGGCAGCCGATCACCCGTTAGTTGGCTAGTCTCATCCTAGGAGTGGTTGATGTGTGGAGTCCGAGTTCTCTTGTTGTGGGGGATCAGTATGCAAACATTTTCCCTGACGACATTCCAGGACAACCTCCTCATAGAGAGGTAGACTTCTACATTGACCTGTACCCCGGGACAACATCGATATCTACTCCAGCAAATTGGATTGCTCCAGCCGAGCTTCGTGAGTTGCGGGTACAGCTGGAGGATTTACAGGGAAAGGGTCATCCGACCCAGTGTTTCTCCCGGGGATCCTCTGATATTATTCACCAATAAGGCAGATGGGAGCTTACTACTATGTGTCGAATACCATCACCTGAATCGGGTGATCGTAAAGAACAAGTACCAATTCTCGATGATTGACGACCTCTTTTATCAGCTAAAGGGAGCACGATGGTTCTCAAAGATAGACCTCAGGCCAAGCTATCATCAGCTCAGAGCTCGAGATGAGGATGTGCAGAAGACGGCCTTCAGGTGTCGGTATGGCCACTGTGAGTTCTTGGTTATGCCTTTCGGAGTAACCAACACACTAGTAGTGTTCATGAGTCTCATGAACATGATATTCTAGCCTTACCTCGATTGTTTTTTTGTAGTCTTCATCACCGACATACCGATTTACTCGACTACTGAGGAGGACCATGCCTACCCCTTGCGGGTTGTACTGGACACACTCCGAGAGCACCAGCTTTATGGTATTCTCTCAAAGTGCCAGTTCCGGATTTAATAGGTTCACTTCTTGGGGCATATCATCTCGGGGGGCGGGAGTTGCTGTGGATCCTGCGATGATCGAGGAAGTACTTGGTTCGGATCCACCCAGGAGCATGACGGAGGTGCGGAGTTTCCTAGGTCTGGCTGGGTACTTTCGGAGATTTGTGCCAGAATTCTCCAGAGTTGCAGCACTGCTTTCAGCTTTGATGAAGAAGGGGAAACCCTTCATGTGGTTAGATAGATGTCAGCAGATCTTCTAGGAACTGAGACAGAGATTGACTAGTGCACCCATCTTGAGGATACCGGAAGAGGGCGTAGGGTACGAAGTTTACTACGATGCATTAGGGACCAGAATCAAGTGTGTCCTGATGAAGGAGAAGGTAGTGATCACCTATGGTTCACGACAGTTGAGACAACACGAGAATAAATATGCTGCCCATGATCTGGAGTCAGCAGCAGTGGTATTCTCCTTGATGATGTGGCAGAACTATATAATGGGTGAGCGATTTACATTCTACTATGACCACTAAAGTCTCAGGTATGTATTCTCGCAAGAAGGACCTGAACCTAAGACAGCAGCGATGGATCGAGTTCCTCCAGGACTACGAATTTGAGATAGTCTATACTTCTAGGAAAGGGAACATTGTGGCTGATAATCTCAATAAGAGATCAGGCATTCGGCTACTTGGAGAGGTGACAGAGCAGTTAGCCGCTTTGCAGGTATCCTTCATGGATAGATATGGGGAAACCTTTTGAATGTACCCCACAGTCACTCCTCTACTACTTCAGTGGGTTAGAGAGGCACATCATGGGGACGTTTACTGTGAGATGCGACATGCTCAGATTTCTACAGGGCAGGCGCCTGATGGATTTTCTGAAGGAGGAGAGCATGTCATCCTCTTCATGGGACATACCATGGTACCAGTTGCACTACAGGAGGAAGTGCTGAGGGAGTTTCACACTTACCCTCTAGAGGTACATCCTAGAGTGGTGAAGATGTACCAGGACCTCAGATGGTAGAACTAGTGGACGAGTATGAAGAAGGTTGTAGCAGTGTTCGATTCACGATGCCTCACTTTCCAGTAAGTGAAGGCAGAGCACCGGGTACCAGCAGGATGGGTACATCCCTTAGAGGTTCCGGAGTGGGAGTGGGATGAGATATCCATGGATTTAATGATGGGGCTTCCATGTTTCCAGAGGACACGACTCCATCTGGGTGATCATAGACTGACTCACCAAGTTGGCCAACTTCCTACTGATTAGAGATCAAGGCTTAGTAAAGAGCGTGGGAAGCCTCTATGTTCAGGAGATCGTATGGCTTCATGGTGTTCCATTGTCTATCATCTCCGATCGAGACGCTCACATTACTTCCCAGCTTTGGAATGGGTTGTAGGAGGCATTTGGGACACAAATACACCTAAGCACCGCCTTTCAACCTCAGACGGATGGCCAGACGGAGAGGACCATTCAGACACTTGAGGACATGCTTCATGGATGTGTCCTTGACTTTGGTCGCAGCTGGGAGGATCACCTACCCTTGGTGGAGTTTACGTACAACAACATCTACCACTCCACCATCGAGATGACACCTTATGAGGCACTGTAAGACCGACCTTGAAGATCACATCTGTGCTGGACTGACCCCTGGGAGTCAGCACTCATAGGACCAGAGATGGTTTAGGATATGACGAAGAAGGTACAAATCATCCAGGAGCAGATGAGGACTGCACGAGCAGGCAAAAGTCCTATGCTTATATGAGACGAAGACCACTAGGGGTTTGAGGATGGAGACCACGTTTTCTTACAAGTCTCACCTCAATGGGGATTGCATAGATTTGGATGGGGTGGTATTTTATCTCCGCTCTTCATCGAGCCTTTTCAGGTCCTCAGTAGAGTATGCGAGGTGGCTTACCACCTGACCCTTCCACCTCAGTTGGAACGGCTGCACGATGTCTTCCACGTATCTCAGCTAAGGAGACACGTGCACGACCCGATGCATATCATCGACCACAGGGAGATGGACATTGATGACAGGGCTACATTCATGGAGGTCCTGGTAGAGATCGAGGATTGAAAGGAGCGGGTCCTATGTGGATGGTCGATTCCTCTGGTGCGTATTCGTTGGCAGCACAAGAACCTCCAAGAGAGCACATGGGAGTGAGAGGCTCAGATGCGTACACATTACCCTCATTTGTTTCCCTAGTTTATGTTGTAGCTTTATGGGGATGCAAATCCCTAAGGTGGGAGTAATGTACTGACCCGTAAATTTCAAGGGAATTTTTATCTTAAATACTTTGTAATTTTATGAGTTTGTGGCTTCTGACGGCTCTTGATTCTGAGGCCCGGTGTGCCCAGAATCAATTTCCGAAATTTTGCTCGGGTACATTCAGTGAACGAATGAGCAGGTTTTTCTATCCTTTGAACCAGTGCTAGGAATTGAAATCTGAGGGCACTGATGAACTCGCAGCACCAATAATTGCTTAAGGGTACATTTACCGCAATTTTATTTTATGGGGGATTGATGTTATAATTTTTGGTTTGATTAAAAAAAGATAAATAAAATTGTTAGAAAAATTTAATGTATCTATGGAGGTTAATTCCTCCCATGGGTAGTTAAGGGTGGGACCCACAACCACCTAACTACCCAAGTGTGGATGTTAGAGAGGTGGGGACCACACAATCCCCAACCAATCATTTTCCTCTTAAATCCCTAAACCCCCTCATTAATTTGGCAACCCCCCTTTAATTTTCAATCTCTCAACCTCCCTCCCTCCATTAATTCATAACAACCCCTCAAATTTATGAAGATCTTCAACTCCCTATCATTAATTGATTTCTAACACATTTCATTAATGAGGTGATTTGAATTTTGAAATTTAAATTGCATGTGTAATAAAATAATAGGATTAGACTTTTATTTTACCAGAGCAGGGCTTTCGTTGTGCTAAGGAGGATTGGGAGATCTCTTGTGTTTTTGAAGAACATCGCCCTTCGACGAAAAATGGAAATTTCTTCGACAAAAAACACTGTTTCTACGAAGAATGACGACGCGCCACCAATACTCTTCTCCGCGACAAGAGAGGAGACGCCTCTTCCTTCTCAAGTGCACTCCGATGTCGCCTACAAATCCTTTCCCCATGACGTCGTCTTCCGCGATGCCCGACGTGCGACGTAAATTTTTGAGGTAAGAGTTTATTATTGAAAGTTAATGTTTTCATACCCCGTTATTCATTGGAAATCGCTGTTTATAAACGGAAAATTGCTATTGCTTTACACGGAAGGTACGGGACGAATGAACACATCCCATCAACCCTCCATTGATCTTGTTTATTACTTTTTAGAATCAGAAATCGAAGGCGGAAGAGGCATGACACCGTCGCGCTGTGCCGGGAACGCGGTGAAGGAAGCCGGCACAATTGTGCCAGCTATATGGGAGGAACTATGGCCCGCATCGTGGGCTGCTTTGGCAAAAGAACTGGCCGGCCCGTCGGCCGGCCGGGTGAAGAGGAGTCGCGATGCCAAGGGAGCGTCGCGCCAGAGATCCGGTCGGCCCATCCGTCGGCCGAGCGGAGCAGATCCGCAGTGCCAGGAGGACACAACGCCGAAAGAACCACGACCCTCCATGCGGGCCCCTTGCGCCAGAAGGCTGGCCAGTTTTGGAAGGGTGGTGCCACCGGTTCGGACAGCCGGGGGGGACGCACCCCCTCGGACCGCTCGGCCAGCCGGGCTGAGCCGGGCCGCGCCACTTCGGGCCGGGCCGCACCCCTTCGGGTTGGGCTGTATCCTTCAGGTCGAGCTGTGTTTTCTTTTGGACCAATCCAACAGCCCTGCCGGGTCGGACCTATCAAAATGGGTTAACCCGACCCATCGGCCCGTTGGGCTAAATGGGCTGGGCCCGTTATTGACTGAAACATGAATAAATTAATGATCACACGTCCGATCAACGTGCCGTCTGCGACACTAGGACCCTTTCGACGGGTTGTTACTTTTGCGATAATCTAAGTGAGTTTTGGACATGTTTGGTAAACGTCTAGGTTTGGAACGATCATATTTACAATTGGGCCCCTGGAACAGAAAAGCCAATATCTATCAGACGGGGCATTCGTTTGATGTGTCGTATATCGCGTTGAGTTCCTTTTGACGAGACGGAACTTTGGGATACATCATCTATGGACTTCATGACAGTTGATGTATCGATCCCTTTTTACTCGAGGAGCGGACCCTCTCGGAATTGAGTACGCTGTGTGCAGGAACCCTAGAGCTGGCTACTACTGCGGCGACGATGACGACTGTACTTGGATCCTACGTGGGTTAGGCAGTGAGGATGACTGTAATTGGATCCTCCACGGGTTCGGAAATGATGGTGACTGTACTTAGATCCTACGTGGGTTCGACAACAATGGTTATTGTACTTGGATCCTACGTGGGTTCGGCAATGACGACATCAGTACTTGGTCTTACGTGGGTTCGGCAGAGAAAATGATTCAGAGGCTACATCTAATCATCTCCACGAATCTTCGTGAGAAGTATACCTGTGTGAGATGAATTTTGACTTTCAATCATTAACATTGGTATGATTGACTTCTCTCCTGTGTGTACTGGATTGTGCTTTGGTTCAGAAATTGGAGCGGTACTGAGATTGATGACTTAGTTATATGTATGGGAATATGGCTAAGTAGGGTTGGTTGATTATTCGTGTTGGTTCCTTTCCATTGCGGTTTATCCTTCGTGGATTCTAGGAGAACTTCGGGGGTCTTGAGGTCCCTATTGGGTATCTTATTCCCACCCCTGCATGGGCATTGCCCGCACAATGTTGTGTTGGATGCAGACGACAGAAAACACTGATCGTGGTTGAGGCTTGTAGAGCTGGATGAAATCTGGAGGTGGACCACCTGGTGGGACATACACAGAGCGGACGGATGGATCAAGGCACCGACGAGACTATCTGTACCCACCCTTTAGGTGGGATTTCTGAAGGATGACTCAGTGGTTACCGCTTTACTTTACTGATGTTGTACATTCTTTCCTAGTTGTACTGCACTTTCAGTTGGGTTTGTATACTAGCCCATTTACTTTTTCAGCACTTACTTTTGTACTCAGTTTTACTTAATGCTTACTACACTAGCGTACTCTATTGTGTTTTTTTACTTATATAAAGGAAATTACTACCCTTTTCATCGGGATTTACGCCTTTGGTGCTAGTCTCCAGCCCCTTTCCTATGGAAGGCGATCTTGGGGTAGTCACAGAATGGACTCGGAGGATGGGTCATGGCACGAGTGGACTATCCTAACTATTTTCCATGTGGAACATGATGATAGATTTCATGTTGGATTTCAAGATATTATTCGAGGTGTTTCATGTGCGATAATTCTTTAGGTGGATCTCGATGAAAACTATGATCAAATGAAATCATTGGAGTGGAACCCTCTTCTTGGGATATGGCATGGTTCTACATATTGAGTGGAGTCCTCCTACGAAGTCAGGATATGATTCCTCTATCAATCCATCCTTAGATTAGAACCCTCTAGCAGAATCTGGGAATGGGTCTGCTACCTATAGAGTGGAACCCTCATTTTGAGTAAGGGCATAGTTCCACTATCTGTCTCTCTTTATATTGGAAACCTCATTCTGAATTAGTTAATGGGTTCTCTACCATTATATTGGAACCATCTTATGTAGTAAGGTAATGTGTCCCCTACTATTAGAGTTGAACCCTCCTAGGGAGTTAGGGAATGGATACTCTTCCCATAGAGTGGAAGCTTCCTATAAAAATAGGGAATGATTCCTCTATATATCCAATGAGTGGAACCATCCTAATATTATAAGGAATGGTTCATCTATCAATCCACTGAGTGGAACCCTCTAGTTGGAATAGGAAATTGGTCATTTATCTCCCTATAGAATGGAACCATACATTCAAAACAATGAATGGGTCCTCTACCTCGATAATGTGACCCTAAACATTACATGTTAGTGTATAGGTGTATATTGATAAGGATGTATCTACGGGACAGAATTGAGAGATGTTGGGTATCATTGTTAGACCTCTTGAACTGATGGAAAACTCTTTTCTTAGGATAGTCTATGAGATAGAGATACACTTTATCTCTCATCGGTGTTTCTTTTATGAGCATATATACTTATTGACTGGTTATCATTTATCTCTTGCTATGGATTAAGCTGTTTACCGCTATCATGTCTCATAATTCTTCCCCTTTAGATTTTAGGGAATCATACTTATTATGTATATACTCACCCCATTATGGGATTTACCTACATGTGTCATGTCTTATGTAGTTGATAGATATGCCAGAGATGATTATAAAAGAGAATAGGGAAAATCTAGTTCAACAGACAATGTATGGTAGTTGGGTCATAGAGATCTAGTGTCGATTTCTCTCAAATTTCCCAATTCCTATTTTTTATGGTTGGGACATATTATTGGTTGGGAATGTATTTTTCCTGTTTACTTTTCGTTCACTATGTCATAATTATATATTTTCTCTAGATGTTTTACATTCATGGTTTATTCTTTATATGTTATATATTTAATTATATTCCAATTCTATTATACACATATATATGCTTGGGTGGGTTGTACCTATATATTAAGACAAGGAATACCATATTAGATATTAATTGTAGTTTTTTTCAACAGACCTTGGATTATAGAGGTGTTCTTGGGGTTGATTTTGATCAATCCCCATTGGATCAGGTTGTGAACGATTGGTATTACAGGTGGTTCATTCATTGGGATAATATTTTTATTTTCTCCCCTATAAGGTTATGGTGAGGAAATATGGGATGAACTACAATTTATCTTGAGTGCAGGTTTCATGAAAGGAAACATAATGTTGGTGCAGTGGATGACGTATCAATACATCAGATCTTTGACCACCTTCTTATCGATTCGGCATATCGAGACATTGTTTGTAGGGAACATTGTTATATGAATCATATATTATTGAGTCATTTTATTATCCTTATTGAGTTAACTCTCCATATATATATGCTAATATGACCAGGGTATATCATGATTAAATTTTCAGGATGCCTCCATGATGACATCCAACTAGTTTACTGATTTTGAATCATGATGAAAATTTGATGAGTGATAAGGCTTTAGCTCATGGTAAATAATATGAGGGGAGAAGTAGAAATACCTCCACCTGTCAAGAACTGATAGTATTTTCCTAGTTTTATGAGGAACACATGCTTATAACAATTACATGTTGAAGTATGAGGGGACAATGAGATTCTGTGGGGATACATATCCTCATGTAGTGCATGATTAACTAGATTTGATGATCCAATTTTTTACACATATTTGTATAAAGATTGACCGGGTGGTTGTAGAAGCATCCAAACATCTCAATGGATAAGATATGTGATGGTGGAGTCTAGTTATGTAGATGCTTTATGAGTAGACACAATCATGGACCAACTTAAAAAAGTTATTTCATGAGTAATGATACCCCTCTTGATTGTGTTCAGTTTGGATTTAGTAGATTCTAGAATTTCTATAGGGAGAGATTTCAGTTTATGAGTATGATGAAAGGTTCAAATACCTTACATGTTACTACCTCTACATGATTTTAGATGGCTGCATCTATGTGAATTATTTTGAGTAGGTTATATGTAAATACATACATTATAGTGTGGAATCCCTATGCATTCCCAAAAATGATTTAGTACTAGAGTGAGAATTGGTGATTGAGAGATTTATATTAGAGGGGTTCCATATAGATGAAGCTGGTAGTGGGAATCATGGTATTGAGTCTTCTATAGTACCTAGCAGTTAGTAGAGTAATGAAAAATGAGATCTTATTGGGAACAGACTCAAACATATGGTTGTATGGTGCATGGGCCACACCGGGAGCTAGGTAATCCTAGAGATGTGTGGTGCTATTAATGTGATAGGAATGTTCGTATGGCATGAGATTTCTTGACCTGACATGCTGAGGATGGAAGATATATAGTGGATGTACCACTATAGAAGAGGAATATCTAGGATCATAGATCTCCCAAGCAAGGGTCAGGTGGACCCTAGGGAGGTGGAGTTGGCATATATGTAGGTATTGATCCAAGAGGAGGAGTTTTGGGTTGTTGATGATGTTATGAGAACCTTCCACCATCACCTAAAAGTATCCCTTGTTAGGCCTAGGGAGTTGGCAGTCATGGATATGGACTACTGTAGGATGTGGAGGCATATGATCTAGTGGGAGTTGAGATAATTAAATGTAGTATATGTCTACATTATACTCGAGATTCAGCAATATTAGGAACATATAAAAGTCATTATTTAATTTCTTTACACCTTATGTGGGAGATGGTTTTCCCAGTTTTGGATTTATCCCAGTAGCTTTGCCTTGAGGTTCAGACAAGGAATGTTTCTTGGATATATTTTATCTACTATAAGTGTGATTTATTTCTAGGTTGAGAGAGGTTCTAATGGGACCTTTTTTAATGATGATACCTTATGATTTCATCTTGGGTATGGATTGGTTGGCTATGGTCTCATACCATATAGATTGTCAACAAATACAATTCAGATGCCTTTTCACTAATGAGACAAGGTTATCCTTTGTGGGAAAGAGATATATCATGGAGATATGAGTGGATTTATTAATAAGGGGTCTGTGGACCATTAACCATAATTTGGATAGTGTATGCCTTGGTGAACAATAATTTCTAGGTATCTAGATTCCTTTAGTCATGGAGGATTATATGGACGTCTTTCCTGAGGATGTTCTGGGACTACCTCCAAGGACGTAGATAGATTTTCAATTGAATTTCACACAAGGACCACTCTGATATCTTATGGTTCATATTGGATTCCCCCAAATGAGTTACAAGATATTTACCTGAAGTTGGGGGATCTTAAAGTGAATGGTTATGTCACACCCAATGGGAACCCCTAGGCAGCTCTACTGTACTTCATCAGAACACAGATGGAAGTTTGTAGATTTCTGTATATTATCATCTCATGAATAGGACCAAAATAATGAAAAAGTACCCCTTATGATTATTGATGACATATGTATTTAGTTTCAAATCATGATATGATTCTTGAATGTTGATATCAAGTTCAGCTACCAGCTGTTGAGAGTTCATGAGAATGATATTCTGAAGCTGGCATTCTATTGTTGCTACATTCATTATGATTTCCTCATGATTCCTTATGTTAGAAAAATTCCCCTGTTGTGTTCATAGATGTCATGAATTAGATATTACAGCCATATTTGGATCAATTCGTTATTGTTTTCATTTATGAAAAACTCATACAATCAATGATAGAGGATGATCATATGGAGCTCTTGATCATGGTTTTCGGCTTACTTCAGAAACACCAACTTTACGGTAAACTCTTGAAGTTACACCTTTGGATCCACAAGGTTCACTTCCTTTGGCATGTCAATTCTATGCATGAATTATCTATGTGAATGTAGAATATCAATGCAGTTCTTTCTTGGCATCCACCTATGTGTGTGTTAGAGGTATACAATTTTCATGTCTTGGCGGGGTACTAGAGGAGGTTTGTGGAATAATTATCTACAATTAAATCCCCTTTTACCACCATAATGAAAAAACTAAATATTTTTACCTAGACTGAGTATTTCTAAAGAACCTTTAAGGAGTTGAGGCAGAGGATGACTAGTGGTCCTGTTTTGATACTACTGAAGGTGGGTGTGTTCTATGTTGTATATTACAATGATTCTAGTGTTGGGATAAAATATTTGTTGATAAAGAGGCAATATGATAACACATATTGGTTGAGGTATTTGAGACCCCATGAGTAGAACAATGCAACTCATGACCTAGAGTTGGAATTCATAGAATTCACTCTGAGTATGCGGAGGAAATATATTTTTGGGGTGCACATTGTGGTTTATTTATACTATCAGAATCTTAGGTATGTATTTATAGAGACAGACCTAAACTTGAGTTAGAGGTGCTGGTTGGGGTTCCTTTAGGACTATAACATTGATATTGTTTATACTCTTGGGAACGTAAATGTGGTAAAAAATTTACTTAACAGGAAGTCCAAGACTCGTTTCATATAGGATGGATCAGAGCAGATGACTTCTGTGTATAAAACCCTCGTTGAGGAAGAGAGTACAAATTTTTCATGTGTAAATAGTGATGAATGCTCCGCTCCTCCAACATGTGAGACAGTCCTATCTAGGATACACTAATTGTGAGGTCTTACATGACTTGATATCCTCACCATATTCACCATATATATATTATAAAGGTGGGAATCACATTTTCCTTTTCCAGGGATAGACGGTGGTCCTAGTTATGATGGATGATGAGGTTATAAGAGAGTTTTAAACATATCCTTTTTTTACACAACACGGTGCGGGGTTTATAAAAATATTCCTT
Source organism: Viscum album (assembly GCA_963277665.1). NCBI lineage: Eukaryota > Viridiplantae > Streptophyta > Magnoliopsida > Santalales > Viscaceae > Viscum > Viscum album. Next base: position 423,449,805 of record OY728158.1, on the reverse strand, counting down.
CAAAGATAGATTTTGGGGGTTAGAATGAGGTAAGTCATGGTCTAGTTAATCATTAAGTGGTTTACTTGTCAGTAGGTGAAGGCTAAGAACTAGGTTCCTGAAGGTTTTTTGTAGCATCATTAGATTCTGGAGTGGAAATGGAAAGGAAAATATATGGAAATTTTTGGAGGATTTCTATAGATAGCTAGGGGCCATGATTCTTTTTATGTGATTGTTGAACGACATACAATGTCGGTGCACTTACATACTATGAGGGAGCAAGATCTGATGAATATTTTGGGGTTGTTGTATGTATGGGATGTTATACAACTTCATTGGTTTCCCTCAATGACTATCTCTAGACATGATGTATGGTTCACATCATAGTTGTGGATATATTTGAAATAGGCATTCATGACTCATATAAGGATGAGTACAACATTCCACCCCTAGACATATGGGAAAAATGAGTGAACTATCCATGTGCTAGAGGATATACTAAGGATATTCTTGATTGACTTCATCTAGATCCAGGAAAATCAATTTCCATTTGTATATTTTGCGTAAAATAATAGATACCACTCTATTATCAGCATGGAACATTTTGGGTCCCTATTTTCAAGAACATATATGTCACACCTTTGATGAGTTGAGATCAGTAATGCACATCTTGATGGGCCAGCAATGGTGTGGGACATAATGAAGAAGGTCCATGTGACCCGTAAGAATTTGGGGATAGCTTAGAGAAGGAAAATATATTACATTGGCCTATTTCATAGTCCAATTTGGTTCTAATATGGAGAAAATTTCTTTCTAAGAGTCTCCCCATAATGAGGATTTCAGATATTCGACTACGGAGGAAAGCTATCCCCATGCTTCATAAAGACATTCGAGATCTTGTAGATGGTTGGTGAGGTTGACTACCACATCACCCTATCCCCATAGTTGGAGTGGGATCACGACATCTTCGGTGTGTTGTATATGAGGAGATATGTGCATGACCCTATGCACTTTATTGATTGGGGTGAGCTAGACATTGACGACAGAGCCACATTTTTTGAGATCTCGGTGGAGATCTAGGATATCTAGAATATGATAATTCATTGATAGAACATTTATTTGGTTTTTGTGATATTGAAATATGATAGAATTCATAAGAGATATTAGGAGTGAGAGAGATAGATGCAATATTATTATCTACAAATTTTTTATTAGTTTTTGCTTTTTTTGGAAAAAAATATTGAAAGAGAGAATAATGAAGAGACCCTATTTTTAACTTATAAGAATTTTAAATATATCATGAAATATTATTCGATCTAGTAACTGAGACAACATGTGATTCTAGGGCCTTATGTTCCTGAAATTAATTTCAAAAAAATATATAAAATATTTTATATTATGTCCAAGAAACTTTTTGTAGGAAAACATAAATATCTCTTAGAAGGAGTCTCGGATAATAAATCTGATACCGTGGTTGAATTCATAACATTATGTTTACCCTAGGCACAACCTAATGTTTTTCATCATGGTTCATTCATAAAGTTTGGCTTTTGTCTGGTCCATTTAATTAAAATAAATAAATAGTTTTATTTTTCTTAAATGAAGTGGCCTCTAAAATTAACTCTTTAAATATGATATTTAAGAAAATTTCTCGGATTAGGCACATAAACCTAGACAGTTAAGATGAGAATTCCACATTCTTTGTTGGTTTATTGAGATCAGATGATCAATAGCCTTCATATTGAGATGAATCGAGCTGTAATGAACAGAACAGCTCTTCCTCTTTCATTGAATAGAATGTTCTTTAGTAACGAATGATCTGAATCAATATAGGACTCATCTTTTTTCGATTTCCTCCTTTATGATGAAATGTTTTAGTATAATCAATTAATTTTAATTTATCTATATTTAATATGCCTTTGTATTTTCATGCACATTAGTTTAATTTTTTTTTCAATTGTTTCTCACCTCACTTATCCCCAATCTAAATTATTTTGACAAGAATTATTGGCTAGTGATTTTTATCCATTTTTTGTTTTATTTTCCACCATTTTAATTTTCTATCTTCAATGTAGAACTATAGGTTTATGGTTTGATGTTTCCTTCAGGGATTGATCACGATTAGACCCCCAGATTCATGAAATATTTTTGGATGGAGAATGAATTGATGATTAGAGGATGAATTAGGATGATCTTTGGGGCATGTGGGATGATTCCCATGGATTCGAGAGTTGTGATTGATTGATTATGACATGAGGAGAATGAATCATATGAAGAACCACCATGGATAAATGGTATCTAATTTCCTACCACCAAAGCACTAGAATCAATGAAAAAAGGATAATTACTTCGATTTGGGAGAGAATTAGTGAAAAAGGAAGCACAAAAACATATATTTGATCAAAGGGAGTGGGTCAGGAATTGTGGGACCAACCCAATTACATGTATTGTAGTGTAAAGAACACACAATTGGTATTCCTCTAGCTGTGATGAATATGGTTTTAGGTTAGTTAAATATCGTACGCCATTTAGGACACCACAAACATCATGGGACATGGTGATGGTGGCGTAGTGTGTACTCAAGTAGTATATTGACACAAAAACTACTAGAGTACAGTTCTACTATACATGGACATGTCCAAGGTAAATAGAACGGGAAAAAAAAGTGAAAAAAGTCATGGATAAGGTAGACAGACAGAGACATGAGCATGGGTATGATCCCTGGTGACTGAGGCACTCTGTATAGTCCCCTTAAATGTCATGTTGGGTTGCATGGGCATCGATCCATGTAGTGGAAAGAAAAACAATATGTGCATCTGGGCAGCAACACAAACCATGTGGGTCCCCATACAGACAATGTACCTATTCTTTTTAAGGAATCTTATACCTATCATATCTCCTTTATTTGGACGTGAATTTTTTTCATTGAGTATCATATCCTTAATTTTTTTTCTATACAATACGATTGTTACCTTCGTGGTGGATTTCGAGATATGAAGCGAGCTATTCTAGGTGTGACACTTCTTTAGGCAGCACGTGATAACAATAGTGACCCAATGAGATCATTAGAGTGGAACCCTCTTGTTGGGATAAGACATGGTACCTATACCTATAGGGTGGAACCCTCCTAGAAAGTTAGTGCATGGGTCCTATATCTATCAGTATTTAGATTGGAACCCTACCACACATTCATGGAATGAGACCTCTACTAATAAAACACTACTTTGGTGTTAGGTTTTGGATCCTCTATTTATCAATCTTTAGCGTGGAACCCTCATACAGAGTCAGTGCATGAGTCCTCTACCATTACAGTGGAACCATACTGGGGAGTCCAGTCAAGGGTCCTCTACCATTAGGGTGGAACCCTCTTATGGAGTAATGGAATGGGTCCTTTTCCAATAGAGTGGAACCCTCATAAATTCATATGGCATGGTTCCTCTATCTACCAAAAGAGAGGAACACTCCTATTAGCACAATACATGGGTCATTTATCTATCCATAAAGTAGAAGCCTCCTACATGCATAGATCATGAGTCATCTATCTATACATCAAGTGGAACCCTTTTATTGGAATGTTTAATGGGTCCTCTATCTATCCACTCTATGGAACACTCCTGATGCCATATTTCATGAATCATCTATCTATCGACAATGTGGAACCCTAATGTTGTATTGGGGAATGGGTCCTCTACCCAGATATTGTCTCCCCTCCAATATGTGGAACAATGGTAAGGGTTTTCTTGATATGGATGCTTCTAGTGAACATATGTGTGTGATGCTAGGAATCATTGTTGGACCTCTATAACCAATTGAAGAATATTTTCATAGGTCCGAATATGATATGGTGATCCCCTTTATCTCTCATTTGAATTTATTTTAGGAACTTTAATTCCATATTTATTAGTTGTCATTTCTATATTCTAACGGGTTATGATTTTTAATCTTGTCATGTCTTTTACTACCCACCCACCCCCCTTAAACTTTTAGGGAATTCTAATGTGTATGTATATAATCACCCATACAAGGGATTTTCCCACATGTGTCATCTTTTATAAATATGAAATACAGGTAGATGGTGATTAATGAAGATCATAGGGATACCCAAATGCACTAGGCCATGTGTGATGGTCGGGGCTTGGAGTTCTGGAGTCAGCTTCTCTTAGTTTTTAAGTCTCTAGTTCTTGTTAGTTGGTACATGATTATATTTGGGCTGGTAATTTTACCCTACCATTTTAATTAATGATGTCATACTCTTGTATTTTCTATAGAGGGTTTACATGTATGTTTTATTATTATATCATTAAACTTCTACATGATGATTGTTGGGCATGTACATACAGGTAAACTAAAAAAATTCCTCCCAAATGTTTATGAATTTTGATGCTTGTCACCATCCCATGTCCAATAGATCCAGGATGGGGGTAGTTGTGGCTCATTCCTGTTGGTTTAGGTCATCATAATATCTATAGTTTTTTTGGATTAGTTTTTTATTGCCAAAAACCTGGGTGTGTAGTTTTCCAGAACCGTTTTATTTAATGATTTCATACTCTGGTATTTTCCCTTGAGGTTTTACATGTATGTTTTATTCTCTTGATTTTTCATGTTTTATTATTATATCTTTACACTTATACATGAATATTGTTGGGCGTGTACATATAGGTACACTAGGAAAATTCCTCCCAAAATGTTTATGCCTTTTGATGGTTGTCACCATCCCATGGCCTATAGAAGCGGGCTTGGGGTAGGTATGGATCATCCCTGTTGGTTCAAATCAAGTAAATATATGTATTTTATTTGTATTAGTTTGGTATTACCAACAATTGTGAGTAACTTGTCACGATTTTCAATCCCACTGACTAATATAATTCTTAAGAGAGTTATGTTTATCTATACTGATGAATTTTAGGAGATTTTAGTAAAATAAAATAAGATGATAGTCACCACACATTTACTCACACTACCCTCAAGTGGGTTTGAATTTTTGATCTATAGTAATTCATTAATGAAGTATTTGGGTTATGTACTAATGGAAAATGATAAAGTGATATTCTATACCTCAATACCCTTGAAGGTGCTGGAGAAGAGTTACCGAAATAATTATATGGAATTTTATAATTTAATATTCATATATAATATTTTAGGAAATTATCTAAAAAGGGAGAATTTTGAAATATATATAGACAATCAAGGCCTCAAGTATATATTCACATAGATAGTGGCCAACATACACCAATGAAGGTAGTTAGAGCTAATCAAGGATTATGACTACTAATTCCATTAACATGTATGGAAGTAAAATATTGGGGTGGATATTTTAGGTATAAAATATAATGAAACCTTATCTATGAGGATGATCTACAAGGATACAATCATCTTATACATGAAAAATATGATCATGGGAATCAAAAAGGAAGAAACCACATATTACCTTACCAAAATTATTTGTTAACCAACCTTTGTAAAAATGATCAAGGATGTAAAAAGGGATTAAGGGGGAATACATAAGAAGGTGGATTCAATTAAAAAGGGGAAAAATTAATAGTTCAATATAAATAAAGAAGGATTTGTGATATTTGGGTCCTTACAATGGGAACTATAATATCTTTAAGTGAAGAAGGAGTTATTGGATAATTCTCATAGATCAACATTCTTTATACACCATCGGTATGAAAAATGAATAAAGATATCTGATAACACTATTGGTGAAATAATATGAAGAAACATATTGTTCAATATAAATTAAAATATATGGCATGTCATCAAGTGAAGTCAGAATGGAAATAGTCTAAGGGGATGATGCAACCATTACCCATAACTTCTTGTAAGGACAACACATCACTATGGATTTTATCCTGGGTTATTCAAAGGATTTAAAAGGAACTAATTATCTCTGGGTTATTGTGTATCATGTTATGAATTCTACTTCATATCCATTTGAGATGAATTCTCACTTAATAAACATTCCATGATATACATTAGAGAAGTGGTGATGTCTCATATAACACCACTATCGATAATATTTTACTGGATACGAGGATTATCCAAATGTTTAAATAGAATATTACACATGATTTAAAGACATAGTTGAACTTTAGTAGGAACTATCACTCCCAAAAAATTGAAAATATGAAGGGACTATCTAGAAACCTGAGGATATATTGTGAAATTTCTATATTTACTTCAATGAAGGTGGAGACCAATATCATCAATATGTCATGTTACCACAGAATAATTACTTCCACTCAAGAATTAATATAGAACCTTCTGATTATATCTATGAGAATCAATTTAGACCCCCAAAATTTTGGGATGAACTTTGAGAACATATGTTGATGCTTCCTATATTGGTAGAGGAAATAAAATAAAATGTTATGTCCATTAAACAACACATCAGAGAAAAACATAGTCAATATAAGATCTATATAGAAAATCATTGATGATACCTAGAGTATGAGGTTGGGGATCAATTGTTACTTAAAATATATCTATGGAAGAGGGTTATCTAGTTTGGGATGAATGGAAACTCAATTAAAAAAATACAATTGATCCTTTGAGATCAACGATGACATTATAATTATGGACTATCGACTATCACTCCCACCAATCCTATCTCACATTCATGATGTGTTGCAAGTATCTATATTAAGGAAGTAAAAACTTGATCATTCACATGTAATAAATATACAAATTGTACACATGGTTAAGGATATTTTTTAGAAGCAGTAACAACTAAGGATCTTGGGTCATAGAGATAAAGTTCTATAAACCCATAAAACTATACTATTCAAAGAACTTTGGTGTATTTATAGGTAAGAAGAAAAAAACATGATACCTGGATAAGAAATTAAACAAGAGTACATTCGTTTCTTTTCATATTATTATGTTAAATAGACCTTTAAGTGACAATTTAATTAATGGTTAAATAATGTATTGTTCCATAATTTTATGAAAAAAATTTCCCTTATGAATATATATGTGTGTCATAGTTAGTTATGTAGTATAATATAAAATACACGAACCATATAATGAAAAAGAACACTATATTATATTAATATTAAAAATACATTTAGATAATCAATATATCCATAAAATTTTAAAGCCTTATAATGGAAGAGTAAACAGAGGAAAATGAAATAACCAGAATATGGAAATTTGGATAATCATTGTCTCTTAGAATAATCTCACTCATGAAAAATAAATTAAAAAATATTCAAAACATTTGTAATGTAATTTATATTTTTTGAATATGAAGAATATACCATTGATATAAATAGAAGTGAATGAATAATGGAGGAAATATGAGGTATTTATAGATACTAGAAAACCCATATGACCATTAGATTTATAACCATTGGAATAATAACCTGACTGTTATGAATAGTAAATTGGATATTAAATAGTAGCTGTATTGATTGGATAGTATAATGATACATTATGTATCTTATGAAGTTAAAATTAGTGAAATTTATTTTAAAATACAATAAAATATATTTATTTAGTATGATAAAATATATGTTTTAAATAAAAAACTATAACTCCAATTTTTTGAAATATATAGGATTAATTTTCATTTAAAAACAATTCTTGAAATATTAGATAACCTTTTTCTTCATAAAATAGTTTTGTAAAATAACATTTATTTTTATATATACAATAAAATCATCTTATGAAATATCATGTAATTTTTAAAAGGATTGGAAACCTGGTTATGGTGTAAAAATTAGATTTTTTTCCACATGTAATTTATTTAATTTAACAATTAAATATATTATATTCAGAAAATTAATTCAATAAAATTTATTAATTTTTTAATCATCGTGTTGAAATTGACTTAGGATTATTTTTTGTATTTTTTTAAATAGTAATTTTTTGGTGAACACTAAACCTTAGTGAAATATGGTATTTCACATTAAAATTAAATAGTTGGAATAATTATAACATGGATGATGTATGAAACCATTATTTGGACTCACATGAACTAATTAAACTATATAGTCATAGAAATAATCACTATTGGTCTTGAGAGAAAAATATTAAACTAATGAATGTTATATTCAAAAAAACCCTTCTCCTCCTCTTATAAATACCTCCTTCCTCCACCCATGTATCATCATTTTAAAAATACATTCACATAAAAAATATCTTCTAAAATATCTCCCCATATCCCTTTCACATTTCCAAAGCGTTTTAGTTTCTCTAAATCACCGTTTTAAAGATCCTTATTGTGATGTATTAGAGATGACATCCAAAGGAAGATGTAATATTCTCAATTGAATCATTCAAATTATTTTTTCTTGTACCTACCTCAAATTTATTCCTTCCATAATGAAACGATACCATGATTATCATAAATATATTGAAATTTTGTTATGCTAATGGGATATCCGTCATCTAACTTACAATCATTTAATTCTAAACATGAAATCATCACCAATATTTTGGATGGTTAAACCCCTCAATGGATGATGTATTCCATTCCCATAACTACCTTTATGTATAGTTACAATACTGAAATATTATGATTTATAATGATCTAAAAAATTATATCATATTTTGTTTCATATTCTAGAATGGATAAATGTTCATATGGTTAAAAGAAACCAAATAACTTCATCAAGGTCAAAAAATATCCAAAATTAACTAATGATATAACAATAAAAATTATAATTTATGATTCATGATTATTTCTTAAGAAAATTTGATATTAATAACCTATTGAATATCAATAATAATATTAATTCCACACCATTAAACTTTTAGAGTTGTTGACCATTTTCCTAAGAACATACTTAAATACATATAAACCAATGAGACCTTAGAACCATGAAAAAAGCATCCATAGGATAGTGAACATAAATATGATATGTCGTTGAAATTATTTTTAATGAACTTAATAGGATAAGAGTAAATAAAATATACATGAAAAATTCCACGAACTAACCCAAGTTGACCCCCAAACGGTCAACTGAGCCAGTCTGCGGCATGGTATGAAGGGCATTCCTGATCCCCACAGGATAGAAACTAGAACCAGACATCAAAACATACAAGTGGGAATGGTTTAATCCCAAAAAAAATAATTAAGATAAAAATTAGGGATCCCGCAGACATTACCCATAACTAAATCTAAAATAAATAAATAAAATGATTCAATTACAAAATACAACTATGAAGACTGAAACTAAAAACTGAGCTAAGAACAAAACTAATATAGGACCATGGTACCAAAATCTCTATGTGACCACTTGGTCACCTCCAACCACATGACCAACTATACTATAATAAAAGGAAACTAAAATAGGACAACCTAAGAATATCAGAACCTGTAACTAAAAAGATAAAGTAGGTGTGAGTACCATAATTATTAGTAGGCAATCTCTTTAAAATCCATGTGTTTCCGTTCCCAAGAAAATCCATTAACAGTAGTTTTAAATACAATTATAGAAATAATGTTTTTCAAAATTTAACAAATAAAAATAATTTCCCCCTTTTTGTTTTTTTTTCTTTCCCAAAACACTATACGCCAACCCTTTATTTTCAAAACAATCCCACCATTTCAAAACCAAAATCCAAACCAAGACCCAAGAAGTCAAAACAAGGTTATGTTGTAAATAATAAAATAGTATAGGTGGAAAACGAAATTCAACATAAATTAAACAATCCAATACACATAATATTCAAGGATGGTCCTAAAAATCCATAAAGGAGCCCTATACGTACTCTGGTCAGAACCAGCAGTCGGCGTATGCTGAAGCCCTAAGTCAATAACCTCTGGCTACAGTAAACTGATAAATCTAGTGGCACATCCCACCCGTCCTATCTGTGATCCAGGGGGTACCAACCCATATAACTGGGGATGGTTTAAAACTATCACTCAATCCCCAAAAACATGCCCCAGAAACCAGGACAATTGTAAACTGTGTCTGTGGGAGGCCCTCAGACACATGAATCACCTTACATGCCTCCACCGCACTTTCCAACCCCAAACACAGACATCCCCTGTACGATAACCAATATATAGAAATATGAGTTAGGGGTGGAAAATACACACACACGCGTAGATATATATAAATATATATAAATATCACAATAAAAAAAGTGTCAACTGGGTCATCACATAATATAATTATCAATACCATTTTATAAAACACTTTGAAATTTCCACCTGGGTACTTACTATTGCTGAACTGCACTCTTTTCTTAAATCAACACAAAACACCACCTTTAAATTCATAGTTCTAAATACCCCGTTAAGCACCAGACACCACATATACATTTACCATATAAATTTACAAAAAGTTCTCTAAAACCATTTGAAGCACCAATTTTTCAAGAACATTCCAAACGATCATTTCCAAACATTAGTAAAAATGTGGAATTTTATAAAACATGAAAAATATTGCCTTTATTCCAATTCCCACTTTATTTAAAAATAATATAAAAACCTAAAACACACATAATGATTCGAAATAGGCTTATGTTTCACCAAATAAGCCTTCACTTTGAAAACCACACTTGAAACTGCCTTTAAAAACCGTTGAAAAGAGCCAACACACCATTTGAGAAACCAAGTTTCAAAGTAAACACCATTATGAGGTGCCATCATCATTTGAGTGAACATCCAATGACACATTCCAAATTTTCTGTGAAATCACCATCAAACCATTTAGTAAACAACAACATTCTTTTCAAACCAAACTCAAAAATCACATGAAATAATGAAACCTAAACTACCCTTTGTTATAAAATCATCCAATGTAAAATATCAATCATGTCACCCAATAATTCCAAAAAACACAGTAGCCACCTTGTTTCACCCATGTATTATAATATCAACAAAATAAAGAATCACTTTAAAACCAATTTTTAACAAATTAAATTACTCTAAAAACACCAAAATAGGTTAGGAATGAGAAAAATATATATGTGAATCATGATAATAAATTTTTTAAAAAATTATATCATTACTTGGTGTGTATAAACATAGGTATAAAAAAATCCACTGAAATGGATATTTTTAATAAATTAAAATATTAAGAAAAACACCACTAGAAATTTAAAAAATGTATTATCATGGTTCTAATAGTATCAAAATTATTTTTAATAAAATCTACCACCATAAAAATCATCCAATATGATAGTAAAATGCACATTAAGAGTGAGAAACAAGTTTTAAATTTATACCAATTCATTCAAGTGTCTAAGAAATGCATCGAAGAGGAAAAACAAAAATCCACCTACCTTATGTTATGTGAAAACAACAAAACCCTCAGAGGAGGAAGAGTACACACCGAGGATTAATCCACACCCCTAGCATCCTTGAAAACCAAACCGAACCCAATCCTATTTTTTGGATTCAGAAAAATTGAAGAAGAACCCACAAAAATTGGAATAAAAGAACACCAAAGGAGGAGGATGCTGATGAGGGAGGTGCGGTCTGAGTAGACACTATCGATGAGAGGAGGCACGGTCGGAGGAGGTGCTTCTAGTGGGGGATGTGGCTTCCGAAGGGATGCCGACCAGAGAGAGGAAGAATGTGAGCAGACCACATGAGGGAAACGGGTAACACGCAAGCCGAAGGTGGGGGAGGGTATCCACCAGTAGAGGGAGGTGCGGCTGGAGGATAGAGTCCACCAGAGGGGGAAGGGCATAACACACATGGAGGGGATTGGGCAGTGCACAATTTGAGGGAGGAGGGGGGGGGGGGTGTAACCCCTTATGGTTTCCATCCAAATAAAATAAATGAATAATAATAATATAATAATAAAAATAATAATATCAAACCTAATAATAATAATAATAATAAACATGATAATAACAATAATAATCATAATAATATTATCATAATCATAATCATTAGTATTAAATATTTTTTATTTTTTTCTCAATTTATTTTATTTTCCTTTAATTAATTAATTATTTTTTTGATACATATCAGGCCACACAGTTTGGCCGTACATTCTTCCAGGCCGTGCGCTGACCATGTGTAGACCAAAACTCACCCGAGTGTTTTAAAATATTGAAATTTCACCTGGGACTCAATCCAAACCTAAACCAGAAAATTATAGACTATGAAAAGAATCAAATAAGGGTGTGTCGAAGGTTGGGGTAAGATAATTATCCCCACCACAAGAACATTCTCCCCTAGAAATTCACCAAGGCCAAAGATAGCCAAATCTCGAATGCATGACCATTAAAAAATAAGTGAAACTGAGATCCTTAGATTGGATATTCACTCCACATGTCAAAACTGATAGATCAAGAAGAAACCAAAACATATGGGAATGTGGGGAACAAGACCGGGGTTATTCCTACCATAAAGATGTATTAAATATGAAAAATTCAAAACCTAAACAACACCAACAGAACATAAATGGGAAACCCGCTACTGTGGGATCCCGAAAAACTGGAACCTCGAGAACTAGTTCATAATTTCTATACTATCCAAACAAGTCCTTCACACAACCATGAACTAGGGTACTTTCAAGAGGAATGAGAACAACTTCCTTAGCCTGTACAAGAAAACACCATCATGGGAACTAGAAACCTTCCACACCAGCCAAAAGCCCCCAACGTCAGGGGAAACTCATGAAAAAAAAATCATACCAAATGACACATCAGAAACATTATCCATCAATTAAAAAAATCATAAATATCTACAAACATGTACAACTAAAACAAAAACCCAAACTAACCCATGCTAGGGATAAAACTCAAAAAAAATGAAAGATTCAATAGGGACATATTTAAATAGGTACAACTAGTGGGATTACAATGGAACAATCCCATAAAAAAATTACAATGAACAATGAATTTACAACAACATGAAATCAAATGCAAGAAAACATTAAACATTTCCATCCGAACATAGAAAATGAAAACTAGGTCATGGTTTCCCACACTATCAACAACTAATTACTATGTGAATGATTCAATATGAGATCTATAGGTGGAGCTCTAATAGATGAAGCATCTCCAACCTCATAGTTATTCCCTAGAATTCTCTGGTCACATCTCCCTTTTTTTGTGACGCTTATTGCCACACTTTTCCAGATGAGCTTGATAGTCGCAAAAATGACAAATCTTTCGACCAACCACACTAATGGTACACCAAAAAGAGGTTTGATGAATTATGAGTCAGAACCAATGATGATAACTCCTTAGTAATAGGTTAATCTAGAATCATCTCCTATACTGATGGGGAAAATTCACAAACAATGTGAGGCACCAGATATAACCTTTCTGCACATTAGGAACTAACTCGGCTAGAAACTCTTAATGCAACAAATTATCTAAACAAATGTCCCTAGAAGAGAGTACCTGCTCTTTGATCTATGGATGGAGAAACCCAATCAAAGGAGAAGAATTTATCTGATAATGTGACATAACCTCCAACGAAAAGGAATCCATCTCCTTGAAAAGGTTAACGTAGGCCTTCGCCGTCTATTGGTCTTGTTTAATACACATGTTCTCTTCTCTTTTCTTCATATTAACCACCTTGGGCATGAAAAATCAAATGAATATAGTCATAAAAAAGTCCCATTTCATCCCAACATTCAATGATGGTTGGTAGAACATCTCCCATTCAGTCATTGATGGACCTTTAAACAGACAAAAAATGGCACACTCTCTGACAACTTCAAGAGTTCCCAACGTCGTGAAGACATGATCGACCTCCTCAATCCACCTCACTACCTCTAATGGACCTAAATAACCGTGAAGGATATGTAACATTTGGGATGAATCAGAAACTAGGAAAGAGTCATTATAAACCATGGTGACCATTATGGGTGAAATTTTCTTAACAACATGAGAAACATAAAACCAAGTCCAACATCAATCTGAAACATAGTCAGGAATAATATCTCAACCCAAAACAACTGGCTAATAATCCAAACACATACAAGCATAAAAAAAATTCCCTTTCAAAATCTCTTTTTCATTTTAAATTTCAAAACTGCTTTCTTTCATGGCCACTTTCCAGATTCCAAAAACCACTTTTAAAACCAAATTTCTATTAACAAAATCATTTACCTTTTTAAAATAACATTATTTCAAGGCTATTTACAAAACACAAAACCACTTTTGACAATAAAAAATCCACTCATAGTAGATAAACCAAATTTCCAAAACCTTTAATTTTCAAATACTCGCCCATGAAATTTTATAAACCATCACATGTGTGTCCTATTTCTATTCACAGGTGCCATCATGCACATTCCACATTCAAACCCCCAAATTTGAATATTTTCTTAAAGGACACCATGGTTCCCTCCATTCGATTTTCATACCAATTTCCAATAAGTACCGAATATTCAAACTAATACACATGGAATTTTAAAATACACATTACCAATTTTCAACCCGTAGGAATAATAATTTCCATTTCAAAAACATTTTCATCCTCAAAAGTGCACTTACACCAACCCTTACCAATACAATGAACAATTTACACCAAACTACCGAATGTAGGGAATAGAATCAATTCCTAAATCTGCAACATGGTAGTGGACCATTCCCCATGTTGGTCATATTTTAAAGAGGGACATGAACAATTAACATGGAATCTACATGTGTTAGTACTCTATGTGGAATTACAATGTGACTTTGGGTCACCTTCATTTTCATCCCTCAATCCAAAACAAAGACAAATGACTCCAATCCTAGACTATCCCCAGTGACGTGAGGTTTGGAATGAGAAAGGGTCCATGACTCCCTTCCCTTACCTACCCCTTGAGTCTTGAAAGTCCTAATATCAAACACCCAGATACCCAAAATAAAAAATCCTACCTTTGATACCATTTTCACTAACCAACCTGGGTCAACCATGAACTGGTCACCTGAGCTGGTCTGCGGAATGGCCCAAAAGGCGTTTCCCAACCCTATAGGATGTAAACTAGTGTCCAGAATCAAAAAATACAAGTGTAAAGGATTTAATACCAAAATAAATATACATGATCAAAAAAATAAAAAATGAAGAATAATATTTGACCTGTGACTGAATCATAAATAAATAAATAAAATGATTCAGTTAAAAAATACAACTAAGTAGACTGAAACTAAAAACAAAAATAAGAACAAAATAGAAACCAGAACACACTACTACAATCTCTATGTGACCAATTGGTCAACCACAACCACATGAACAACTATTCTCCATCAACGAGCAAAAGAAACAGGATAATTTGAGATAATCAGAACCTATATATAAAAAGATAATGTAGGAGTGAGCATCAAAATGCTCAGTAGAAAATCACCAAATAATCCATGGGTTACCACTCCCAAGATACTCCATTGACACTAGTTTTGATATATAGTTATAAAAATATGTTTCTTAACATTTTAAAAATAAAAATACTTTCCCCCTTTTTTTTATTTTTTCCCTAAAAACACTATACAACACATTGTAATTTTCAAAACAAGACAACCATTTAAAAATCAAAATCAAAACCAAGACCAAAGTGGTCAAAACCTGGCTATGCTGTAAATAAAGAAATTTTATACAAGTAAAACTAAATGAAATAGAAATTAAACAATCCAACACAAATAATCTCAATGGGCAGTCCTAAACATCACTAGAAGACCCCTAAATGTAATCGGTTCGAAACCATCTACCGACATATTGTGAAGTCCCTAATTCAATAACCATTAGATTCCCTAAACTGACCAATCCGGTGGAACATCCCACCTAGACTATATACTATCTTGGAGGTACCATCCCCTCTAATCTGGGTTGGTCTATGGTTATCACTCAAAACCCAAAAAGACACATAGGAACCCTTGGCAATAGTAAAGTGTGTATGTGGGAGGACCTCATATGTGATACTCATCAAACCTACCACCACTGCACTTTCCAACACCAAACACGGACATGGCCAATACAATTACCCATAAATGGAAATCAAATATAGGGGTTCCCACTTCACAAACACACACACACACATATATATATATCATAACATATAAAGGTAAAATTGGGTTTTCACATCATATAATTATCAATACCATTTTATAAAACATTTCGAAATTTCCACTAGGGTATTATCAATTGCCAAAATTCACTATTTTCTAAAATCAACACAAAACAGCACCACTAAATGAACAACACCAAATTAGAACTTATGCTTCATACACCCCAAATACATTTACCAAATATATTTCTAAATTTTTTCTAAAACCATGTGAAATGACAATTTTCCAAGAAATTTCTTAATGTGAATTTCTAGAAATTTGTAAAAATGTGCAATTTTATCAAAAAGTTCGAGAATTCCTTTTATTCCATGTACCACATTATTTCAAAATAAGATAAAAATCTACAAGGCACTTAAGGATGCCAAACAGGCTTATGTTACTCTAAGTGAACCATAACTTTGAAAACCACACTTGAAACCACCTTAAAAAAACACAAAATAGACAACCCACTATTTGAGAAACCAACGTTCATAATAAACACTACTCTGAGGACCCATTTTCATTTGAGTGCAAATCCAATGAAACCTTATAAATCTTCCATGAAATCACCCCCAACAATTTATAGAACCACCATATTCAGTACAAACAAAACTCAAAAATCCCTTGAAATAGTGAAACACAAACTACCCTTTTTTATAAAATCATCCAATGGAAAACATCAACCAAGTAACCCAATATTTCTAATAAAGCATGATAGGTTCCTCATCACACCCATTTTTTATATAGTCAAATAATCAAAGAATCACATAAACGCGTATTTTTAACAAATTCAATTACCAAAAATACACTACAATAGGCCATGAAAGGGTAACATATTTGTTTGAACCCTGTTTATAAATTTATAAAAAGTCCCCACTTTGTGTGCATAAATATAGTCATAAAAAATAAACTACAAAGTCTATTTCCAACAAATTAAACTACCATGAAAAAAACCTCTAGAAATTTAGAAAATATATTATCAAGGTGTGAATAAAATCAAAAATATGTTTAATTAACTCTACTTCCATAAAATCTCTACAATAGTAAAATAAAATCCACCACAACAATGAGAATAAAGTTTAAAAATTAAATGAAAGATCACAAGTTTCTACAGAATGCATCTGAAAGGAAAAACATGGATCCACCTACCTCAATAGTATGAGAACATTACGAAACCCTATGAGGGGGAAGAGTACACCCCGTGGCACAATCCACACCCCCTAGTATCCACTAAAACAAAAAAAACACAACCTTATTTATTAGGGTTTCTCCAAATTCAATAAGAACTCCCAAAAATTGTATGAAAAACACACCAGGGGAGGAGGGTACTGGAAAGTGTTTTGCAACTGGATTATATTCTTCTAGAGAGAGGGGAAGTGGCTAGATGAGGTACTGTAGGTGAATGAGGTGATTTCTAAAATGGTTGGTGGATGCAGGGAGGGAGTGTGGAAGCATGAATCCCTAGGGAAGGGGGATCCGTGCATGTTGAAGGAGGATGGGGTGCCGCCGCCAGTGGAGGAAGGTGCAGCTAGAGTAAAGGGTCCAACAGAAGGGGAAAGATGCATCATGCGGGGGGGGGGGGGGTGAAACACACAGGGAAGGAGAATGGGGTGCGACCCCTTAGGGTGTCCCACATAATAAAAATAAGTAAATAAATAAATAATAACCATAATAATAATATGAAACTTAATAATAATAATAATAAAAAAGATAATAACAATTATACCAATCATAATCATAATTATATTATCATCATTATCATCATTATTATTAATCATTATTTTTTTATTTTAATATCATTTTATTTTATTATCATTTGATTTTTTCATTATTTTTTTACGCATAGTAGGCCACAGGGTTTGGCCGCATGGTCTACAAAGCTGTGTGCTAACATTGCACAGGGTAAAACTCCCCCTATAGTTTTAAAATAAAAATATTTTACCTGGGAATCAATCCAAACATCATCCGGAAAAATTCAAGACCAAGAAAAGTATAAAATAACGGTGTTTCAATGGTCAGGGTTTGATAAAAGTGATTTTCGAATAATAATTTAAAAAATTTAATCTGATTATTTAAGAGGTTAGATGAACATATCAAACGAGTTACAGACCTGAGTTAAGGGACATTCTGAACCTCCCTCAATACTTTTTGGTTATGAATTATCTTTATTTTTATAACATTATCTATATCCTATTCTAATATTAATCTTTGATATTCTATATATACATGCCTTATATAAGCTCCTAATTTACTTAACATTTATTTATTATGGAAAATTTATGTTCTTCAAGTTCTTTTCTTAAATCCTTCTTTTAATCAAAAGTGTTTAAATAAATCTTCCTTATATATCATGTCTTTAAATGTACCACTACTTCTAATGTATTTGAACTTCTAAGGATTATAAAAACACGCATTTTTGTGAAAAAACATTTAGGTTCATTTCTAGTTTTAAGGAGATTATTAATCTATTTCCCTCTTTAAATACTCTTTACCATTTTTCTAAAAACCCCTCATAAAAGGTCTCTTTCTAGAAATAGTTCACCACTATTTTTATGTATTTACTTTTATGGAACTTCATTTTCATTACCTATGATTATTTATTCATTTATAAATGTCCTAGAATACTTTAATAACTTATTTTATGGTAATATTTATAATAGTCCATTTCATAGGATCAAAGGTAAGACTTTATATCCCATTTCCTTTTATTGGATTTTCATGAGATTATTCATTTTTATGGTTTCTAAATGTGAACAAATATAAATGAATATGTTATGAATGTTATGAGTGGTACATTAATTATACATCCAGAAATACGATGGGTAATGTTCTCATCTCATGAAATACTTTTTTTGGGGCATAAAACGTTAGTCCAGAATACTATGTTATATTGTCTTGGTAGTCAGCCTGAACTTATGTTTATGATGTTATGTTTTATGTTGTTTTTGTATTCATGTTATTCTATGAAGTTGTGATATTATTATAATTAATATATTATTCCATTTTATGATATATAATTATTCCTTTTAAGATATCATGTTATGGCCCTAATCATAGTTATTATATTTTTCTTTCATGTTTTCTCCATTACTGGGATTTATAACTCACACTTTTCATTTATGAATTTATCCAAGATATATTTTACAGTAAGAGAAGTTGAATTGGATTTAAAATAACATGGAGATCAAAATAATTATTATGTATCTAAATTTGATATTTTTATTAGTTTTCTCTTCCCTTAAATAAACTAGACCTGAATATTTATAGGGTGTATTTTTTGCAAAATTATTTTCAAAAATCATGAAATAAAATTTATAAGAGACTGACACTGCAATATATACTCCCTACATCCACATGCTCTACCATTTTCTGACTAAAGACACTTAAAATTGCATCTAGTATCATTATCCTCTATATCTATCTCCCTAGTTAATGTAAAAAAAGGCTCAGATTAATTCCTTATAAGGTACACCCATACTTTTCTTGCATAGTCATCAATGTATGTAACATAAAAAGGTGACATCCATGGGAACACCCTAGTGTTATACCCCAAACATCCCTGTGAACGAGGTCTTTATTTTTATGTTTTAGTGTTTTCCCTTCTATACTGAAAGGAACTTTTAACTTATTTACAATTTTGAAATCCTTGAAGGTTTCATAATCCCTTATTTTTACCTTCATCTATCCATTAGGTTCATGTATTTATATCCCCTTCTCTTTGAGATGGCCATGGGGGTCACCCTATAACATTTCAAAAGCCATTTCTCTAGCATCCAATGCTCATTCCAATGAACCTGTGAGATAATATATCCCATCCTTACCTTATAATTTTCCAAACAAGGATTCATGTGGGATATTTTATACACCTACATGGTTTCATTAATTCCACCATGTCTAATCAGATTAGAATATTATGTTTCATCCCAACTAACACTTTTGTGAAGGGTCACAAGACTATGGATGTTTGGGGTCAAGTCCACATGGCGGTGATGAAAACATGGATGACCTAATAATTGGAAACTAGAGGGGATTCTTACACTGATTCAATGATGTTTTATTTCAACTGAACAATTGAATTTATTTTAGTAGATTAAGTGAGGGTTCTGGATTAACATATGAGAGCTTGTGAAGAAGATTTCCCGAAATCTAACATGTCTAGATTTTCTATCATTGGCACCAAATATTTTCAAGAACCACCAATATATTTTGGTAAAAAAATTAGATCTAATAAGATTGATTGAAACTCTTTAGTCTAGAGGTGGTTGTCATCTTTGGTGCACTAGGCACAACATTTAGAGAGAAAAACATATCAAAGAAATTTGTCTTCAAATTATTAATTTCAAATAGGTTTCGATTATCCTTTTTCAATACCTTAGATCCATATTATGAAAAAGAGATGAAAACAATATTTTTTATTTACATAATTCATATCTCGTAGATTACCCATGCTTGTTTTAAGGATAAATTACAATTATTCTACCCCTAATTTTAATCCTTATCCCTAGGGGGATAATACATTCATGGTAATATAATAAATCATTCTGTGAAATCAAATTATAATTGAAAGAGCCATTGTAAAAGAGAAATATTTAATATTGGAATTGAAATTGACATTCTTTCTTGAAATAAGAATAATCAAACACCATAATAATTTAAATTTCATGAAATAGTTGGTTTAAAATAATTACATACAGGGGAATGATTCATGGTTCAATAAATTAGTAGAAAAAAGAAAGAAAATTGAGAGAAAACTGTAAAGAAGAAAAATGGTGAGAAAAAAATTGGACCAAGAGTTAAATATGAAGAATAAACTCATGATGTAAATGCACTTTACATCACGATTTAATATGGGTTTATTTTGTCTTAGTAATTTTACTTCATGAATCTGTATTGTACATTGTGAATGAAATATCACAAGTATTTGTAATATCTTTATCTATCATGACTAACTATTCGAATTCAGTTTATGGGATCTTTTTGGGACTTCATGTAGTCGAACTAGATGTGGAGATAAAACTTTTCACTTGGTCAATGGATTTAACATCATGAGTTTTATTCATCTTGAGAAGTCATGGCTTGCATTGGTTTTATGGACCATGTATTCAACCTTACATATTTCTACTTTTGATCCCTGGGAATAAAAACCATGTATCAGTATTCAAGATATGAAATGTATACAATTTTAGAATTCTTAGAATCTCCTCATTCAATCATTAATGAATCCAAATTCCTACAAAAATCTACCAAAAATTACAACATCACAATATAAAACATGTAAATAACTTAATTATTTATAATAAAAATGAATATATCAATTAACCATATAAAAAACCACTATAGTTGAATGATTTTTGGTCCTCAAGGAAAACAATCTAAATATGAATATATTGGGGAATAAATTTTAATTATAAATAATAATTTTAACCATGAAAATAAAACCATATGTTAGCTAAAAGGTGAAATGCCTCCAAAATCATCCATCCAAATAAAATTTTCCCTATATCACAGTAATGTCACTCATTCAGATGACTCCTCTCATGAACTATGATTTCTCAACTATTCCTTAGATGACCATGACCATGTTGAGATTTATCTCACTTTGAGTTTTTCATTATCATTTTAGTTAAAATAGAATTAGATTTATGATCACACCCTAAATACATGTTCCTACCTAAAATATTAAATTGTATCAAACATCTCCTTTTAATAAATAATAATAGAAATATTTATCTTGAAGACATAAAATTATGGATCAAATGACATTAAGGATGAGGTTAGGTGGGTATAAGATAAAAATAAAGGTCAAAAGGAGGGTAAACTCAAAATAATTAAGAATTATAATCATAAATAGTGTAGTAAATAACATCCTTCAAAATTAATGTATCCACACTATCAAAATATCAAAATGGTCTTTGATTGTCTTATGAAAGCATAATGAAGGTACCCTGTTTCATTTTTTCTTGATGCCATGTTTAGATCAGATCTCACATCCACCACCCAGCCGTATATGATCTATCATAAGATACATCATTCCAGTAATGGTGATTTTTGACCCTCATGATACACAACCTTTTTTAATAAGATATGGAAATCCACAGACAACATTAGAAGTTATCTTGAACCACACCACATAGATTTAGTGAAAAAACACCACATACCTCTTTAGTAGTAAGAATTCCATGTCCATCAAAAAAAACCATTACCCCATAAATATTCAAATGAACATCATGCATTAAACCAAATATTAGGATTAAAAGGGATAAAAATTCCATTGAAACATGGATCAATCCTTATAAGGTCATTCATGTAAACTGTGGGGTAATAAAAGATAATGTAAAATTTGTCTTACGAAAAACAATAAATAATTGAATTGAATTAATCATTTAAGAAGTTAATTTGTTCAACCAAATGATTGATAATAAAAAAATTCATTTTTTGACAGGTTTACATGTCCCAAGTATCTCTCAATAAATATAATTAGAAAATCAATAAAAATCATGTGAAAAATCTCTCACGAATTATAATAATAATAAAAATGGAAATAAATTTAGGTATATTTACATTTAATTAGTCAATGATTTAAAAATTTAGTGAATTTCGAATTATAATTAGGATTCTTAACTCATATATCATTTTAAAATTCGAAAAAGGAAAAAATAAAATATTTTAAATATTTTCATCTAATCTTTCACTTTTAATTAGATGGGTGAAATGACATTTCAAGTTAAATCATGTGTCCAAATAAAAATTCCTTATAGTACAATAATAAAATGAAAATTTCAACTAAAAATGAAATAACATGAATGAATATCCCCCACCCACACCTAAAAATAAAAATTCAAGTACACTATTTTGATGTATAAATGTGAGAGATGGAAATGATAGTAGAAAAATTATATTATGGAAAGAATTAAAAAATAGAAGTGAATCAAGATATAACTAAAATTAATGAAATTTAATGAGGGAATGTTTCAGTAGATGATGTGAATTTATACCACCATAAAAACTATCAGTGAAAAGGTACACATGCACTAGGTACCTGATGACTCCATAATAAATATAAAATTTGAAGACAATAAATGATGAAGGATAACAAAATATTTAAAAAAATTAAATCTTTTAAATGTGTGAACAAGTGGGAGTATAATGATATATAATAACAGGACACCTAGTAGAATATACCTATAAAAACAAAATACACAAACTGATAAAACTAAGAATTAAAATATTTTACAATGGGCTTCCTCTGATAAAACACTAATGGTGATGTCATCATCTAGATGGAAGAACATTGATCATTAAAAATTTTCCACCAGATTAGTGGTCCATGAACTATTATTTGTACTGGATCTAGTTTCATAGAGCTCTTAGGGTCTATTAGGTGGAATCAATACCTCAAAAATCATGAAACCAAACTGCTCATGTCGAAAGCGGTGTATCTGGGTAGCTCTCATATTGAACTCCTGAGGGGGATTCTGATCTGAATGGGGAAAGATCTCATGAGTTATATTGAATTCCCTCTAGGACCATACATAAAACATGATAGTGGATGTATTAGTACAAGACATAGGGAAATTGTACGCTTGGGGAATAAAGATAAAGTAAGCATATTATCAATATAAAAAGTTTCATTTCATTGAATATGTTATGCAGTATATAAAAAATATTTTTATATGAATATAGATAAGAAAAGAAACCCAAAATGAGATAAATGAGGTGGGGGTGGGTACATATAAGGATAAACTATGATTAGTGGGTAGCATGCCCATAATAAAGGGTTGTGGAACCCACCCTACTACAAACCAACAAAAATACCATGGTACACTAATACTCAGTCTTTCCCTAATATATCTTGAATAATGTTACCGGTCCCCAAGGGCTAGTGACTATCACTTATCATCATATAGAAAATTTAAGGGAATGATTTTCCCGAAGGACAACCATTAATACATAATAGAGAATGATAAGTTGAATAACAATCGGTATTCCAAGAACCCTTTAGGGAGAAAAGCACCACATACACATATATATAAATCCCAATGTAAAACATAAACTAAAGGACAAACAATATTCATAAAAAAAGTATCAAAATAACTAAGAAATAAATGATCCACAGATCCACTAGCCTCTATTATCAGTTCAAATTCTTACAGAAGAACCACACAACCACCTCTAAGTGGTTTTTTACCACTATTCAGTCCTAACATAACAAAATATAAAAACATTTAATGGGAAATATAGGATATAAGAAAAAAATCCTAATAATATATCACTGAATTTTCCTTAATCAATTACATAAAAAGAAAAACATGCATTATTTCAATTTAAATAAATCTTGGGATGGAATAACATTTACATATAATTTAAATCAAAACATGGTTTCAAGTTAAGTAGATAAAATATATTTAGAACTATATTAAATGATAATTTCATATAAAAAATTATATGAAAAAACTAGAGTGAATAAATTAGTTCTTTAAACAATGTCATATATACTCAAGGAAAAAAAAAGTGCCATGGTCATATATTTTGAGTTACTATAGTTTTAGGCTCTCAGATCCTCAATGTACTCAATCACCAATCATGACTCAAGTATGTGTGCACAAGTACCTTTCTTCAAGAAATGTGTCTAATAAATCAAATTACCATTGAGTGTAATCATAGTGAACTAGGTTTAGTTATAATTTTCATCGTCAATCAATTTATTGGAATTTAGAGTCATATCTTGTTTTCATAATCAACTACTAACTACTTAGGCTCACATGTTCTTCAATCCATCAATCAATCCATCATGGGAAAATATATCATTTAAATTCAATTCACCATTCAAAGTTTAATATCAAAATTTCAATTCCAAAATTATTTTTTCATTTCAAAACCAAATCAAGGGTTTTAATAAAAATTTAGAATTTCAAACCATCTTTTAGTTTAAGAAACTTTTCTTAATAATCAATAATAAATCATTTCATCAAAACAATTCCCATTCGAAGACAAAAATTTTCAAAAATATAATAAAAAAATTTATTTCCAATGAAATTAAGGATATTTTGTCAAAATTTATATGTCCTTTTTTAATCAGACATCAAATCCAATAAAATTAAGGTTTTATCAAAAATTGAAAAATCATTTCAATTCAATCAATAAATTTAGTGTTTCAATTCTAGGGTATAACCATATATAACCAACTAAATTTAATCACATGATTAAATAAATAATAACCCAAAATCGAAAACAAAAATGAATTTTCAAAGGAGAAGGGGATATAAGAATAATCCCTAGAATTATATACCATTTAAAAAGATCAGTAAAAAACGTATATCTAATCCATCCACAACATGAGGATTCAATGATCATAAAGGGGAGGAAAATATATGAGATTGAAACCCCAAATTTAGTGATAAAATACCTATCATAGAGGGATCATAGTCTTCTAACATAACATAATTTTTTTATATAAGATGATTGAGGAACCAAAAAATCCTTTAGAGATCCACTAAAATCAAAGGAATTTAAATATGGCTGAATAGGGGATGATTAAATGTTAAACCTTGGGTCCAATAATTATAATAAAATAATTATGGGGATTAAAAACCCAGACAAAATGTTTATTGGTCATGCCTCATGGATAGTAATAACATTTCTCCCTAACCGTACACCATTACGGAGCCTTTCTAATTGGCACATGGTTTGTCTACATGTTTATAATAACTATTTTTCAGCCACGCAAACCCCCTCTGTTCAAGGGTTCACAGTTAGAAGGATGAGGCTACACAATTTGGAAAAACTATGTGCCCACATTATAGGACTAACATAAAGTTCATGATTTTCTTTTCCAAACATTATGGTTTTCCTTAACCATTTTACAATGATGAATAGTCCCAAAATATCCAAAATTTCTCAAAAGACACCAAAAAATATATGCAACAAGATTGAATCTTGGATAGAAAATATGTTCAATAAGTACAAGAAATCGAGTAATTTAATGTTACAACCTCCCCACCATGACAAAATTTTATCCCCATAATGTAACACCCAGATACATTATTACATATATTTGTTTTTAAATATATTCATTCTCTTTAATAATCTATGATACATGCTACCCCCAGTTTAATAGAAATGTAACATAGTATACCATTATATCATAGCCATTAAATTAGTGGATGAAAATAGTGATAAATAAATTATGAAAATTAAATTATTTAAAAATATATAAAATAAATTAAAATGGTATAAATTAATTATAAATGAAAATAAAAATAATTTTAATGGAGAAGAATTATTTTTTTGAACAAATTTTGTTTTATAAAAATGGTTTCTTGCATTTTTAAAAATTATGTTAAAATTAATTGTTACAAATTTTATAAAATATATTTGAATAAATGAAATTAATATTTTAAATCCTTATTTTATCAATATCATATAATGATGTTTTGATATTTTTGTGAAAAGTTATTTCCAAGAATAGTTAAAAAAATACTGATTTGTATTGAAAAATTCCATTTCATTTAAAGTGTTTAAAAGTTCAATATTGTTTTTAATTTTTTTTAAAAGGTAAATTAGTTCAATAATATAATTCTTAATATAATTTAGTTAGTTGGAATCAATTATATTATGAATTTTGATATCAAAACGTTTTATTTTTTTTGAAAACATTTTCTCTATAAAACCATTTTTTTGTCATGCCATAGGGTTTAATTTGAAATTTATTTATTAAAATTTTAAAAAAATTATTTTAAAAAGTGAATTAAATTTTCTAATATAAAAACTTAATATTATATATTAATTTAATCTAATTTTTTGTTCATAATTAATAGAAAAAAATACTAATAATTAATTACCATGGTTAAGGTGAAAATAGATTTACCAAGGGATTAAGCTAATAAGTTAACGGTTATATGACCAAAAACATTTTTCAATAAAGATATTATGTACCTATTTATACCTTATATCATATAATATTTTATAATAGTCAATGTTTTATACTTTTTTTAGGTTAAAAACATGGGATCAATTTATTATTTTAAAAAAATTCAAGTCTGACCTTCTCCACAAATAGAAATGGGAACCCCTCACTTCTTCTATTCATACATAAAAAACCATTTTTATTGCAAAATATCTACCCAAATCCATATCATACATCTCTACCCATAAATTAGGGACCTTGAATTTATCATGAAACTAATCTAAGAAGGATTTGGGTCTAAACCTAAACAGGTTATTGGAAGAATAGGTATTGTTCTGAACCATACTTTTTCATTTTATTTCATCAATTAATTACTTATAATATCTATAAATTATGATAAAATAATAAACAAATTATAAAAAATATACTGATATGTTATTATGGTAATGTAATAATTTATTTACAAATCCTTTTTCGTCAAAGGAGTAACTAAACCATCGAACATTTGTAAGACGATCTGTCTCCTTACGAATAGATGTATTTGTTTTCCATCACCACCTCTCATGATTTTATATAATGATGTATTTAATGTACAAATATATATATATATATATATTATATTTACAACATAATTTCACTTCTGAAATAATAATATTACATCTACCCTCTCACCTTCCAATATAATGGAAAATGATAACATTACTTCTGTGTACGAGTGGACTAGTGCCTCAACCAAACAATGGGAAACATTTTTCATTTTAATTATACATGGATGGAAATAAAGATATATTTAATAAATATATATGATTTATATGAAATAATAATTATTATATAATGGTGAGATTTATTTACCTATATTTTTTTCCATCCGTTAAAAAAATGGAAAAAATTTTATTTCCTTTGTATGACCAACTAT
This sequence comes from Viscum album, assembly GCA_963277665.1. NCBI lineage: Eukaryota > Viridiplantae > Streptophyta > Magnoliopsida > Santalales > Viscaceae > Viscum > Viscum album. The sequence goes on along the minus strand of OY728158.1, from coordinate 423,422,056 downwards.
ATCCATTAAAAATGTAATTAAAAACTTATATTGTTTTTTTTGATATTTAAAATTACTTATATTGTGAATATATATTATATTTATATAATGGATAAAATTATGGAGATTATGGAACCATGATCAAAGTACAAGGACCAAAACTATCGAACATAAACATATATGAATAACGAATGAGTTATCCTCGAGAAAATTTATTTTATTAAAAAATTAATAATAAAAGGGTAATAATATGTTCTAATAAAACTATATATAGTTTAATATATATATTATTACTAATCTATAATATATTTATAATAAATTTATATTTTTTATATAGGAGTTCAGAATATGTACAACATAAAACTGACTTCAGGTAAGGGTTTATTGTCTCTCTTTTAATTCCATAAGACATATTCCATATTCACCACATATTGATTTATAATGGTGGATATACTACCACTTTGATATGTTATATAATTAATATTTTTTCTTCTTGGTTTTTAATGTTTCAATTGATGTTATTTCTTAAATTGGGTTTAGGATTTAAAAGTTACCAAAGTGGTAAGGGTTTATTTCACAATGTCATCACTATTCAGGAATATTCATTTTTAAGTATGTTTTATGAAAATTATTTGAACTTTATATCTTAATACCAATATATTTTATTACCCAGTGCTTATTCATGAAAATTTCAAGTAATATTCCCATTTTCTTCTCTCTAGTACGTAAAGTTTTGAGAAAATGTTTTAAAGAAAAGATGGAATTATTTATCATTCCATTCATAAATATATATTAATCAATTTAAATGTTTTCTAAAAATAATTTAATTTTTAAAAAAAATATATTTTTGATTTGTTAAGGAAACTTTTACCCAAGTTTAACCTTTTTTTAAATTTTTTTTAAAGGAATGATATTATCATTTTCCAAACGATGCATATTTTAACTTTCTCAAAATTGTGTGAAATGAATGTTTTTATGGATTGTATATAATTATCAACCATAAATACCACTCATTTTTTAATGATTTGTTTAAAATTTAAAAAGTATATTTTTAATGAAAAATGATTTTCTAATATTCAAAAAAATTTAGTTTTTCAATTTTATTTTAAAAGAAAAAAGGACACATTACATAAGAATGTTTTAAAATAATTTTATGGTATTTATATTCATTAATTAAAACAAGAAACATTTTTACTTATTATCTATTGTCAACATGTTTTAATTATTCCATCCTTATTACTTCTCTTGATATTTTATGATCTGTTTAGCTAGGATGTATATTTTGATACTTGTCACAATAATACTCTATATGGTTTATGATTATTCTTATTGATTGGGGAATGTATTAACATTCATATTATAGTTTTTTATTATGAATGTTTATATTGATCATATTTATTGATTGGGAAAATAATTTACATTTAATAATATATTTTTCCAGTTAAAAAATTTATGTGACTATGTTTCTCCTATTTCATATAAGGAATGCATTAAACTTTTTGATTGATGGGAGGGTCCCCCTATAACCCCTTAATGTATCAGTAGGTATCATGTGGAAAACATGCTTGGGTATTTAGCCGAAGAATTACCCATTTATATAGGATGTTTTGGAACAAGGACTTGATGTTATGGTTATAAATCCTTGTATTATTCATTCCCTCATTATTAAATTAGTTATTTATGTCAATGTGAATATTTAATTAGTTGGAATATCCAGGGATAAGTTTTAAGATTATATTACAATTTATAAGGAATTATTTTTATCATATTAATTTCATATAATTATTCATGCTCAATTTACTTATTAAAAAACACGAGTTTAGTTACTTACATTTCTATATGGATTATTTCTTATTCTTTCATGATAGTTTCCACTTGACACATACTCTCACTGAGAATTAGGGCTCACCCCTTCTTATGTTTCCATTCCCCAGGACACTATGAACTATATTAACTTAGATATGTTGGGATACACTAAAGGGATTAATTTTTTTGGAAATGTAAATTTTATTATATATTTTATGTTTTATATGTATTTTTAATTTCGTATACATATCAATCATTCCCAGACTACTAAACTACCCAGTCCATTGGGATTCCATCACTTGTATCTCAAAAACAATTTATTAAATAACCATTAACAATGGGATATTAGGGTTAGTTAATTTATATATAGTATTATGTAAAATTTTGTAGAAACCTTGGGAAGTAGATTTAGGAAAACATATATTAGAAAGCATAACCATATGATATACTTTGATGATAATTCCTAATATAAGATAATATCCAAAAGATTTGGTGTGGTAGAGATTATGTGGATTTCCTAGAAACACATCATTATTTGGATACTATATGTATATATGGCTCTTTAATAATGGTGTTGAGGGGTAATTACTCCAAAAAGGTAACATTGTGATTTAACTCGACCATTACCTAGTGCATGACAATGGGCCTTATTACACAACTAGACTGACACTCCTAGGGGATATACTTTAGTTAATTCACATTTTCATTAGAAAACATTATAAAGGATTTAAAATTATTTTTATGACTTGATAATATTCCCAAAGATAACATGTTTTTGGTTTTGAGTTTAGTTATATATAAAATTTTAAATTATTTTCATTGTGTCATTATTATTGAAATTATACATTATTATTCAAAATTTTATGATCTAATCTAGTGTATTCGATTGATTTGGAATGGAACATAGTGGAAGGAATGAAAACTATATCAAATAATGTAATCCATGTAGTGATTTCACTCAAGGTAAAGAAGATGAATTTGTATCTAGAAATTTCTCTGGAGGAGAAAAAATAATAATTATATTAGGGAAACTGTAACGCCCCGACCCCAGCTACCCAGAGTCGGTGCATTACTTCGTAACATTGGCATGATCACAAGAAAGATCAAATCTCGAAATACCGATTGGTTTAGTAGCCTTGGAAACACTAGATATATTCATAAGGTTTATATTACATCATTAAACGAAAAACTACTACAACAACATATTGTCTCCATAATCCACACTCATATCCCCACATAATATCCCTGCAGATCTTTCATAATTTACTTCTTCACTTCCTGGGAAAAATAAAACATAGAAAAGGGGTGAGCTCAAATGCCCCGTAAGGATAACAATATAGCGGAAACTTTCATAAATAAGAATAAACATTTAAGGCAATGTATAACTAAAACAAAAGCCTTTAAAACTTGAACATTCAACATAGTATGGCATAAATAAAATGAAATAATGCCATTTACTTATTCACATGGTTATTCTACTAATCGAATAATCACATGAAAAATCAATAACCACTTTCATAATGATGGAATGCATAATGCCAGACTATCATAACCACATAGCCAAGGCCTCGTGCCAAGAGTACAAATAAGATTTTGTTAAGGCCTTGTTCCAAGACACTAGTTTGTCTCATGAGACCTACCGATGCATCGAGGAGCTATAGCGGGCTCCACCCGTCACTTACTAAGTCCAATGCATTCCCATATGAAAAGGTTTAAACATAACATAAACATTCGTATTAAAACTAGCATACGAAATGTCAATAATTTCACCATAAACTATGAATGGTATAAAAATAGCACATCCATAGTCAAACATATCACAAAACCTTCAATACAATATAGAAGCTTTGTATTACAATAAATCAACTTCAAATAAGCGTAAAATCCATCAAAGGATGTTGACATAGATGAAATCAAAATTCTTTTTAAAGAAATATCTCTTTTTATTTTGAAATCATTTAAGATCCATATAAAATAAAACATTTTCTTTGAAAATATTCTTATAAGCTTGTATGGAAAGTTTCGACGATTTTATAACGGCGGAAAATAACCGCACCCGCCGTATAAGTTAAAAAAAACATTCTTACCTCAATTCTGTCGAAAATGTTAAAAAGGACCTTGTTTTGAAAACGACGGAAAGATTCCTTTATAAACCTCTTATAAAAAGTCAAACAAGGGTATAAATGACTTTAACCCATATTCTTGTAAATAGTAAAAATGTTTTGAAATACATTTCGAAGAAACATGGAAGTGGATGATAAAGAGATCCCAGTAGATTATTACGTATAATACAACCTCGGATAATGAAGAGATTGTGAAATAACCCTTACCTTGTACTTTTCCTTTGTTGGGGTCGGTTAACCTCCTGTATAATGGTGAAATAATTGTTATTAAATTATACAAGAATAATATACATTAATATGATTTCATATATGATCTTTTAACATTGCTTTATTAATAATATCTTAGTATTATCGTCGTTTCAGGTGATAATCGATTCGTTCTTCTTAAATGTTTGGTTACGTAAGACATGTTTGTAATGGATAGATTAAATCTTATTCATAATCAGAATGATATTAACATTATTTTTAACCCTAAAATGAGAATAATACTTGAATGGATACGATGGAGGATGGATCTCACCGCGTTCGTGGAGACGGTAGTCCGTACGTACGCACGAACGCTACTTCAATTTAATTTTTATTTTAAAAGAATTGAATCCAAATGATACATAGGTATAATACTATTCCAGTATAATATAATATTTTATATATGTTACTTATGTTCATTAACACCATCCTTTATACGTTCCATGTGTGGTATGAACGAGTCATATCATTTTAAGGGGGCGGTAGTCCGCACTTCCTCAAATGAAATTATCGTATGTATATACAACATGAAACGAATAATGGTATGAAATAAAATGGAATTACAGAAGCTTATATATAAAATATATATCATTAATATCATATTTAATTACAGTGCCATCATAATGGCCACCATGAGAGGCGGTAAGATGTATTTGAACAATCATCGTTTCGTGAGGCGTTAGTTTGCCATCCACAGAAACATTATGTTCATCATCCATTAGATGGAGTTGTGTGTATGTGAAGTTTGAATCCTTCTTATAACAACATCCTAGTATATTGAGGATACTGGTGTTGTTACAAAAGAAAGGAAATAAAAAGAGTTTGGGGGTTGGAGAAGCAAAATAAAGGAAAATAATTTAAGAGAAATCGTTACCTTTAATTTAGGTAACTCACTTTGGTTGGAACCAAAGGACTTCTTGAAATGATTTCTGCCTAAGGGGAAGATTCAAGGAGGAGGAGAGGGATGTGGGGAGCTTAGTTGGGCAGAGTTTGGACGAGCCAAGTGGCTTGAGAGGTGTGAGGAATGAGTAGAATTGGTCTCCTTTTATAAGGGAGAGGAGGGGCTCTTTAGGAAAGAGTGAAAGTATTACTTTATAATATAATTATATTCGGTTTATAATGGTCCAAAAATCATTGAGGTCGAAGATACGAAGACTCATATTCTAAATAACATCAACCAATAAGAATTGGACAGGTTTTAGATAATATTTCAATCATTATAATCTTATTTATTTAAATGATTTATTAATGAGGTAAACATTGCATCATTATTGTGCCATTAATAATTTAAATTATTTGATGTCTAAAAATTATAAATAAAATATCATTATGTAGGTAATCGTTTTATCTTTCTAATGAATATTTATAATCGAAAATCCAACATGTATAACCCTATGTAAAAATTGTTCTTCTAAAGGATGTAAGCTTATGCCATTTTTATTTTTATTTTAACTTTATTAATATAAAGTGTCCCTACCACATACAAGTGGCTCCAAGGGGTCCCCAAATTGACCCAAGGATGCTCATGGTCGGGTATGTGTCCACCAATAAGGTTAGGACACGTTTTAGGGTAATTTTGTATTATTATAATATTATTTTTTAACCCTTATTTACCGGATTTACCATTAACCATGTTAAATAAAATATTTACCACATTAATTATTCAAAATGTCTAAAAATAAAAGTTACCTATTTACAGAATTTGGACATCCTGACTCCAAATATGGAATCCATTTTTATAAATTCAAAACACAGAAGTGGCAGAAATTAATTTAAAATTAATTCCCGCTGTCAAAACAAAAAGCGTGTTTTTAAGAGGTAATAACTATCAAAAGATTGACACTTGTTTATGTTCGGTTTAATTGTAAAATTATGTCCAATGACCAACATTATATTAAATGGTAAAAATATATTCTAAATATACTTTAAAACCACTCAAATTCACAATTTATCACTATTAATTATTTTGATTAAAAAAGTTGTTTTTAATTAAAATTTAGTAATTTTCACTATTCATCAAAATATTAAAGTTATCCGAAAAGTACCAAAATTTCACCCTAGGCTAATTTCAATATTCCGAATCCAAAAATGAAGTCCATTTTGAAATATAAAATATATATGATTTCAAAAAGTAGGTATTACTATTCACAAAGGCTATTTTAATTAGTTGTGGTGTGTGTTAGAACTCGAGGTTGCGTACAACACACGCTATCGCATTATTCGAAGGGAAACGTACCGTAGAAGCTTGGGGTGTTACATTCTCCCCTCCTTCAAATAATTTCGTCCTCGAAATTTCTATAATACTTATCACATGAAAAGACTCGGGTGGTTCTTCATCATAAGTTCCTCGGGTTCCCACGTTGCCTCTTCCATCTTTTGATTTCTCCACAAAACTTTTACCAGACGTGTCGTCCGGTTTCTCATTACTTGTTCTCTTGTATCAAGAATCTTGACGGGCTCTTCAAAATAAGACAGATCGGGTTCCAGTTATAATTCCTCATAGGTGAGTACATGCGTTGGGTCAGGCATGTATTTTCTCAACAGAGATACGTGGAACACATCGTGAACATTGGAGAGACTTGGCGGCATTGCCAATCGGTAAGCTACAGCCCCAATTCGTTCTAGAATTTCGAAAGGTCCGATGTACCTGGGACTCAATTTACCTTTCTTACCAAAACGTATGACTCCCTTCCATGGAGATACCTTTAGGAAAACATGATCACCGACCTGAAATTCCAAATCCTTCCTTCGATTATCGGCATAGCTCTTCTGCCTACTTTGAGCTGCTTTGATGTGATTTTGGATTACCTTAGCCTTTTCCACCGTTTCCTCCACCAGTTCTGGGCCTACAAGTTTTCTTTCACCAACGTCATCCCAACAGGTTGGTGTACGACATCTCTTTCCGTATAACACTTCATATGGTGCCATCTAAATACTTGAATGGAAGCTATTGTTATAGGAAAATTCTACCAGAGGTAAATATTGATCCCACATACCCTGAAAGTCATGTGAGCAAGATCTCAACATGTCTTATAAGGTTTGAATAGTCCGTTCTGATTGTCCATCTGTCTGAGGGTGGTAAGCAGTGCTCAAATAAAGTTCAGTATCCAGGGATTTCTGAAGACTTTTCCAAAATCTTGAAGTAAAATGTGGATCACGATCAGAAACAATCGATAGGGGTACTCCATGAAGTCTCACAACTTCATTAATGTATAGTCTTGCTAGACGTTCCAGGGGTAGATCTTCTCTTATAGCAAGAAAATGTGCTGACTTGGTAAGACGATCAACAATAACCCATATTGCATCGTTCCTTCTAGGAGTCTTCGGTAGCCCCATGACAAAGTCCATCGTAACATTGTCCCATTTCCACTCCGGTATGGGAAGAGGTTGCATGACTCCTCCAGGGTGTTGCCTTCCAGCTTTCACTTGTTGACAAACCATACATCTTGACACAAAATCAGCAATCTCCCTCTTCATGTTGTACCACCAAAAATGTTCCTTCAAATCTCTATACATTTTGGTGCTCCCAGGGTGTATAGAGAAATTGGAACTATGAGCATCATCCAGCAATTCCCTTTTTAGATCAGGTATATTGGGAACACAAAGTCTCTTCCCGAATTTCAAAATTCCATCTTCATACACAAAGTCTCTCAATCTCCCATCATTCACAGCTTTAATCTTCTTTTGGAATTCTTCATCATCGGTCTGAGAACTCTTAATCCTTTCTAGTAAAGATGGTTTGGCAACCATTTGAAAAAGCATTGATGTTTCACCTTCCCTGGTTATTCCCATGTCCATATTCACTAGATCCATAAAAATTGGATCCCTTTCAATTCTCATATTGTTCAAAACTCCATGGTCTTTTCTACTCAAAGCATCTGCCACCTTGTTTGCCTTCCCTGGGTGGTAGTGTATCGTACAATCATAATCCTTGAGTAATTCAAGCCATCTCCTTTTCCTCATGTTGAGTTCTTTTTGTGAGAAAATATACTTCAAACTCTTGTGATCAGTATAAATCTCACATTTTTCACCATAGAGGTAGTGCCTCTATATCTTCAAAGCAAAGATCGCTGCTGCTAACTCGAGATCATGAGTAGGATAGTTTTGTTCATGAATTTTCAACTGTCGTGATGCATAGGCAATAACTCTATCATTCTGCATAAGGACACAGCCAAGTCCTTTCTTCGATGCATCACTATAAATAACGAACCCATCATTCCCCGATGGTAGAGTCAATATAGGAGCATTGACTAATCTTCTCTTCAGTTCTTAGAAACATTCTTCACACTCTTTTGTCCAAACAAATTTAACCCCTTTACGTGTGAGCTTCGTTAATGGGTTAGCCAATCGGGCAAAATTCTGGACGAAACGTCGATAATAACCTGCCAAACCAATAAAACTACGTACCTCAGTTATACTCGTAGGTGCTGGCCATTCTTGGATTGCCTTGGTCTTAGAAGGATCAACAGAGATTCCATCTTTAGAGACAATATGGCCAAGAAAAGAAATCTCCTGAAGCCAGAATTCACACTTTCTAAACTTCCCATATAATTCATTCCTCCTCAGAGTCTTCAAGATAATGCGCAAGTGATTTTCATGATCTTCGTAGGTTTTGGAGTATACCAAGATATCATCAATAAATACCACCACAAATTCATCGAGATACTCCTTGAAAACTCTATTAATCAGATCCATGAATACAGAGGGTGCATTAGTCAATCCAAACGGCATTACAGTAAACTCGTAATGCCCATACCTGGTTCGAAATGCTCTCTTCGGAATGTCTTCCTTCTTCACACACAACTGATGGTATCCAGATCGAAGGTCAATCTTTGAAAAGTATTGAGCTCCATGAAGTTGGTCAAATAAATCATCAATACGAGGTAGGGGATACTTGTTCTTTATCGTTATAGCATTGATCTCCCTGTAGTCGATACATAACCTCATTGATCCATCTTTCTTTTTAACAAAAAGAACAGGGGCTCCCCATGGAGAAACACTAGGGAGAATAAATCCCTTATTACTCAATTCCTCTAGTTGTTTCTTTAGTTCGACTAACTCTACAGTGGACATTCTATAAGGGGTCTTCGATATAGGCCTTGATCCATGAATCAAATCAATGGAAAACTCAAGTTCTCGTTCTGGAGGATGTCCAGGTAAATCTTCCGGAAATACATCTACAAATTCTTTCACAACAGGTACATCCTCTATTTGAACATTCCTTTCCTCACCGATAGTTACTTCATTCTATTCCTCCCCAATAATTGAATTTAGTTGAGCTACTGGGGGTGGATCAAAATAAGAATTAGGTGGTGACGATTCTGCTCTAAAAATAAGGTGTTCCTTATCATTATCATCAAGAATCGTAACCTCTTTCTTCTTACAATAAATCTTCGCATCATAGTCCGAAAGCCAGTCCATACCGAGGATTATATCAAACTCAATCATAGGTATGACGATGAGATCAGCAGATAAAGAAAATTTATGTGCTCTAATGGGGACTGATTCACAAAACTTTGTTGCAACGATACTTCCCTTAGGAGTTTTAACTGACAACTCCCTTATTAAATCAAATTGGAAATATCTAATTTTCTTAGCAAACTGGGAAGATATGAAACAATGCGATGATCCAGAATCAAATAATGCATTTGCTAAACTTGAGGAAACCATTAAATTACCTGCCACCACGTCTTTCGGAGCTTCTACCTCAGCAGTAGTGATAGCATAAGCCTGGCCTTGATCCCTTGGCCTTTTCTGAGGTAAGTTCTCCTGACGCTTAGGACATGAATTTGCATAATGCCCCATCTCCCTGCAATTATAGCACTGAACGTTGGTAGCTTCCTTCTTCCCCTTGCAATCATGAGCTTGGTGGCCTTTTTCACCACACTTGTAACAGACTCCCATTCCCTTCAAGAAAGTACCAGGATGTTTCTTCCCACATTTACCACAAGATGGATATTCAACCTTTCCCTTCTTCCCCTTATTTCCATTCCCAGATTGATCAGCAGGTCTCTTCTTCTCTTGCTTTGCTTTAAAGTCATAAGACTTAGAGAATTCCTTTTCGGTCTTGATAGCACATGAGACAATGTCTTCGTACGATGAAAAGGATTGTGAGACTAATGCTCGACGGAGAAATGGTTTTAACCCATCAAAGAAACGATCAATATTACTTCTTGGGTTGCGAATATAATCTCCAGCATACCTCGCTAACCTTGTAAAGTTAGCCTCATACTTTGTGACATTATCATCCTCCTTTTGTCTCAGACTCAGAAATTGCCTTTCCATATCTGCTCGATGGTCGCGAGGAAAGTATTTTTCTAAAAACATATCTTTGAACTCCCTCCATTCCATATTTGATACTTCATCATCTTCCTTCATGTTCTGAATCAATGACCACCATTGATCAGCATCTCCAGTGAGGCGGTAAACTGCCATGATAACATTTTCCCTTTCACTGCTCCCCAAAGCCTGAAATATTTTCTCTAGGGAAAATATCCATTGCTCAGCTACTAAGGTATTTGTATTCCCATTGAACGTTGGTGGTTGTTGCCTCATGAATCGATCTAAAATTGATCATCCACGCTGCGGATCAGGGTGCTCCATACGGGTAAGGTTATTATTCATAACCTGAGTAAGTTGTCCCAGTATGGTGATTAGCTGATCAGCACCAGTTGCATCACCAGCCCCACTATAATTATCTTGAGCAGGAGGGAAATCCCTACATGGAGTGCGTGCATTGATACGGTTTCCATTTCTTCCACTAGGCACCATTTCTAAACAATGGCATAAACTAGATTAGTTTATGAATCAAAATACATAATCCCATACTTATAATACACTTAACATAAATTGAACTATTTATGGATATAATCCATAATCATAAGAATGTTTTCTTTGAGGATGTATATACTCATAATCCCTTCAAAATTATTTGTAAAGAAAATGAGAGTTATCCTAAGCATATCCCCCGGGAGTGTTGTAACCAAGAGTACAGCAAGGCCCGTTGTCGTGCACCAGTTCCCGTTCGAGTCTAGCTCAAAGCGGTGTTTTCGGGTTTTACCCCTAGGTACATCTGTGCCAGAGCCGCCTCTACCTGCTCGTATCCAGACAGGGATGTATTGCTCAGAAAACTCACAAAATCCCTAAAATACCAAAATTCTAGGAAGTTCTTCTATACTAATCCTCAAAGTTCATCTTAGGTCTACGTGCTCTAATAAGAGTTTATCTAAATCTAGTTTCCAAGGTTTGTACTAAACTTGCTCTGATACCAACTGTAATGCCCCGACCCCAGCTACCCAGAGTCAGTGCATTACTTCGTAACATTGGCATGATCACAAGAAAGATCAAATCTCGAAAGACAGATTGGTTTAGTAGCCTTGGAAACACTAGATATATTCATAAGGTTTACATTACATCATTAAACGAAAAACTACTACAACAACATATTGTCTCTATAATCCACACTCATATCCCCACATAATATCCCTTCAGGTCATTCATAATTTACTTCTTCACTTCCTGGGAAAAATAAAACATAGAAAAGGGGTGAGCTCAAATGCCCAGTAAGGATAACAATATAGCGGAAACTTTCATAAATAAGAATAAACATTTAAGGCAATGTATAACTAAAACAAAAGCCTTTAAAACTTGAACTTTCAACATAGTATGGCATAAATAAAATGAAATAATGCCATTTACTTATTCACATGGTTATTCTACTAATCGAATAATCACATGAAAAATCAATAACCACTTTCATAATGATGGAATGCATAATGCCAGACTATCATAACCACATAGCCAAGGCCTCGTGCCAAGACTACAAATAAGATTTTGTCAAGGCCTTATGCCAAGACACAAGTTTGTCTCATGAGACCTACCGATGCATCGAGGAGCTATAGCGGGATCCACCCGTCACTTACTAAGTCCAATGCATTCCCATATGAAAAGGTTTAAACATAACATAAACATTCGTATTAAAACTAGCATATGAAATGTCAATAATTTCACCATAAACTATGAATGGTATAAAAATAGCACATCCACAGTCAAACATATCACAAAACCTTCAATACAATATAGAAGCTTTGTATTACAATAAATCAACTTCAATTAAGCGTAAAATCCATCAAAGGATGTTGACATAGATGAAATCAAAATTCTTTTTAAGGAAATATCTCTTTTTATTTTGAAATCATTTAAGATCCATATAAAATAAAAAATTTTCTTTGAAAATATTCTTATAAGCTTGTATGGAAAGCTTCGACGATTTTATAACGGCGGAAAATAACCGCACCCGCCGTATAAGTTAAAAAAAACATTCTTACCTCAATTCTGTCGAAAAGGTTAAAAAGGACCTTGTTTTGAAAACGACGGAAAGATTCATTTATAAACCTCTTATAAAAAGTCAAACAAGGGTATAAATGACTTTAGCCCATATTCTTGTAAATAGTAAAAATGTTTTGAAATACATTTCGAAGAAACATGGATGTGGATGATAAAGAGATCCCAGTAGATTATTACGTATAATACAACCTCGGATAATGAAGAGATTGTGAAATAACCCTTACCTTGTACTTTTCCTTTGTTGGGGTCGGTTAACCTCCTGTATAATGGTGAAATAATTGTTATTAAATTATACAAGAATAATATACATTAATATGATATCATATATGATCTTTTAACATTGCTTTATTAATAATATCTTAGTATTATCGTCGTTTCAGGTGATAATCGATTCGTTCTTCTTAAATTTTTGGTTACGTAAGACATGTTTGTAATGGATAGATTAAATCTTATTCATAATCAGAATGATATTAACATTATTTTTAACCCTAAAATGAGAATAATACTTGAATGGATACGATGGAGGATGGATCTCACCGCGTTCGTGGAGACGGTAGTCCGTACGTACGCACGAACGCTACTTCAATTTAATTTTTATTTTAAAAGAATTGAATCCAAATGATACATAGGTATAATAATATTCCAGTATAATATAATATTTTATATATGTTACTTAAGTTCATTAACACCATCCTTTATACGTTCCATGTGTGGTATGAACGAGTCATATCATTTTAAGGGGGCGGTAGTCCGCACTTCCTCAAATGAAATTATCGTATGTATATACAACATGAAACGAATAATGGTATGAAATAAAATGGAATTACAGAAGTTTATATATAAAATATATATCATTAATATCATATTTAATTATAGTGCCATCATAATGGCCACCATGAGAGGCGGTAAGATGTATTTGAACAATCATCGTTTCGTGAGGCGTTAGTTTGCCATCCACAGAAACATTATGTTCATCATCCATTAGATGGAGTTGTGTGTATGTGTAGTTTGAATCCTTCTTATAACAACATCCTAGTATATTGAGGATACTGGTGTTGTTACAAAAGAAAGGAAATAAAAAGAGTTTGGGGGTTGGAGAAGCAAAATAAAGGAAAATAATTTAAGAGAAATCGTTACCTTTAATTTAGGTAACTCACTTTGGTTGGAACCAAAGGACTTCTTGAAATGATTTCTGCCTAAGGGGAAGCTTAAAGGAGGAGGAGAGAGATGTGGGGAGCTTAGTTGGGCAGAGTTTGGACGAGCCAAGTGGCTTGAGAGGTGTGAGGAATGAGTAGAAGTGGTCTCCTTTTATAAGGGAGAGGAGGGGCTCTTTAGGAAAGAGTGAAAGTATTACTTTATAATATAATTATATTCGGTTTATAATGGTCCAAAAATCATTGAGGTCGAATATAAGATGACTCATATTCTAAATAACATCAACCAATAAGAATTGGACAGGTTTTAGATAATATTTTAATCATTATAATCTTATTTATTTAAATGATTTATTAATGAGGTAAACATTGCATCATTATTGTGTCATTAATAATTTAAATTATTTGATGTCTAAAAATTATAAATAAAATATCATTATGTAGGAAATCTTTTTATATTTCTAATGAATATTTATAATCGAAAATCCAACATGTATAACCCTATGTAAAAATTGTTCTTCTAAAAGATGTAAGCTTATGCCATTTTTATTTTTATTTTAACTTTATTAATATAAAGTGTCCCTACCACATACAAGTGGCTCCAAGGGGTCCCCAAATTGACCCAAGGATGCTCATGGTCGGGTATGTGTCCACCAATAAGGTTAGGACACATTTTAGGGTAATTTTGTATTATTATAATATTATTTTTTAACCATTATTTACCGGATTTACCATTAACCATGGTAAATAAAATATTTACCACAGTAATTACTCAAAATGTCTAAAAATAAAAGTTACCTATTTACACAATTCGGACATCCTGACTCCAAATATGGAATCCATTTTTCTAAATTCAAAACACAGAAGTGGCAGAAATTAATTTTAAATTAATTCCCACTGTCAAAACAAAAAGCGTGTTTTTAAGAGGTAATAACTATCAAAAGATTGACACTTGTTTATGTTCGGTTTAATTGTAAAATTATGTCCAATGACCAACATTATATTAAATGGTAAAAATATATTCTAAATATACTTTAAAACCACTCAAATTCACAATTTATCACTATTAATTATTTTGATTAAAAAAGTTGTTTTTAATTAATATTTAGTAATTTTCACTGTTCATCAAAATATTAAAGTTATCCGAAAAGTACCAAAATTTCACCCTAGGCTAATTTCAATATTCCGAATCCAAAAATGAAGTCCATTTTGAAATATAAAATATATATGATTTCAAAAAGTAGGTATTACTATTCACAACGGCTATTTTAATTAGTTGTGGTGTGTGTTAGAACTCGAGGTTGCGTACAACACACGCTATCGCATTATTCGAAGGGAAACGTACCGTAGAAGCTTGGGGTGTTACAGAAACTGAATTGGTTTATATACAATATCCTTTCCTATATAGAGCAGTCTACTAATCCAAAATATGGTGTAACAATGCTAATAAATTTCATGTGTTATAGATATCAATCATTTTATGGGACTAAAAATCCATTTTTAGATGAGAAAAGGATACTTTTCTTAGAGAATATATTTCATTATTTGAGAGTTAATGAAAGAGACAAGGTCTTCATGGATGTTTATTATCTCTCAGGAGATGCAGATCAATGGTGGTTATTGATTAAAAACTTTATTGATGAAGATGAAATTGAAAACATGGTGTGGAAGGATTTAAGGAACTCTTCTTGGATAATTATTTTGATTGAGAGAAATGAGATTATGTTGAGGAAAAATTCATAATCCTAAGAAAAATGTAAGATAAGAATATTTCTATGTATGGATACTTGTTTACATGGTTAGAAATATATTCTTATAACAATATATGTCATCCAAAAAGCTACATTAGCCATTTCATTTATGGGAAGAATCCAATCATTCAATGGGAACGTTTATCAAAATCCTTCTCATCATACATAGACATAGTATCATATACAATCAAGAAATTGAAATAATCCTCCAAGTATTATGGATTTTAAGGGAAGTAAAATAAAAATACAATGATAGATCACAAAATGGATAAGGGGAAAAATGAAATGAATGACTTTACTACAAGTGATAATTGTGAAAAAAACACCCTGATACATTCATAATCGTAATGGGAGCTTTCATAAATCATGGAGTGAAATTCCATTAGGCTTGTGAAGTAAAGGGTAACAAGAAAACTTATAATGTTCAATGATTCAACACTAAAGAGATGTTTAACTTCACAAAAGAATTCCCAAAGAGTCAAGGGAATATTTTTCATAAGAAGCTAAGAGATCAAGGTAAATATTATGTTTCATCTAAAACATAAGTGGAATTAAGTACATGTTTATTTTTATACAAAAATTATGTTGTATATGAATTTAATCAATGATACAATGGTTATAAAAATCATAAAACATATAGGTGTTTTTCTACAGTAGATATTTATTACGTATTTGGAAGAATATAATAAAAGGCACAAAAAACCCTAAAGAATGATTTAGTGGTTAAGTGATATTTTGGAAGAATACATGTAAAAAAGAAATACTACCCTTAATATGTTTCAGATTATAATTTAATATTGTTTAGATGGGCTAAATAAAATTTGACATTGAATAAGTAAATGGGATAGTATTGGTAAATGTTAAAATTGATAGTGATTTGGTGAAAAAGTAACTTATGATGGAATTTACTGTATTTTCTTATATATCGAATATATTCAATAATAAATTATTTTATTTATAGAATCAAGATAGTTAATTTTTTTAATGAATGCATGTTTTCATAAATGTTTTACAGTAATTCTGGTTATTAACATGTGTTTGAAGAATATAAAATCTAGGTATTCACATATTTGGTATGTGACATTGTGAGATAATTTATTCTATCTAGGGATAAATTTTTATTAATTTTTATTTAGATTTTGGGATTGGAATTTGCTTATAGGTATTTTGGAGGAGTTTTAAGGTAAAATATTTACCAAATGGATAACATTGGACTTTGGGTATATTAGTATGGTTTTAGAGAATAATGTATTATATTGTACAACTTGTTCATACCATTTTTGGTTTTGTTAAATATGTTTGGATATTCTAAATGACTTTTCACTCTTTTATAAATCTTATGATTTGTAAAAAGTTAATTTCAGTTCAGTAGAAATAATTTTTTATCATACATATTCATTTATTGGAGTATGAAATGAAGTGGAAACTGAAAAAATCATACAAATGATGTTTTTTCCAATTAAAAAGATATTTTTAAAATATATCTTTTTTATATTTCATTATAGTAAAATAAGCCCTCAACATTAAGAAAAGGATTATCATTCCTCACCCCATTTTCACATGATTAGTACTTTGAGCCCGTTTTCCATTAGGCTTTAGAAGCATCTCCCCATATGCCAAAGGCTACCGACTAGCAGCGAGGGTGTAAAGGGGTGATAGTGGGGAGACTATACCCTCATTTGTTGATAATACTAAGGGACTATATAAATATAAAGTAGCATAAAATAAAGGATATAATATACTGGATGAGTAACCCACCTTAGTGGAAGCACAAACAGATAATATAAGTAATGATAATATTCAACAAGCTTAAAATAAACCATTTTCAAAAATAAACCACACAAGATTCCATTTGTATCCAGATATTTATATTAATCATGGTCATACAAACAATAATCATAAAGGTTCTCCCATGGCTCACCCCTAGTACATACATTTAAAACATGTTGATACAAAGTAGAGACAAAATATTATACTCCAGATGATATAGGAACCTCCATGATCCCTTACAATCCATCCCTTCAAAATGTTCTGACAAGATATCTATGGTTCAGATCCTACGCTCGATCACTTACCTTATCACAAGAGCATTAAATATACCTATGACCTAATGGGCCCATGTAGGCTATCAGAATATCTCATTAAGACACCTCAACTGGCTACCTAACTTACATTTGTGATAAATAAGCTCTATAAAAAAATAATATAATCACTAAACACATGAATAAACAATAAACTATTTCCCATGTGCATATAAGTCATAATGATGTGATCACCTACATTGACGAAGCCAAAATAACCATAGTGGGGAGGATCCTTAGAAAAAAGCCTAAGTAATCCCCTAATAAAGAATTATTCCTTATGAACCCTTAGCTACCAACTATAACACTATCACCTAACACATCATATCATCAAGAAATAACTAAAATACTAAAGGAATGCAGAAACATGTACCTAGTCTATCATACCTTAGCTCATAAATTCATGTCAACTCAAATCCCTACTTCTATGGTATAACTTTGTCTTCCCTCAATGTAATAAATCCTTCTGATCAACAACAGAAGTACCAAGGAAGGGTAACCTCCATCCTTGGAAATAATCCCATCCTACTGACCTTATTAATATGGAGAGCCTCAACCCCAAAGTGAGGGTCTCAACTCCACTAATCAAGGGCTCAACAACATCTCCATGTCTTTCTATGACAATAACCTCCAACCATAATGCTGGTCAACACCACCCTAAGACACATCTAATAAAAGCCTCTACCCACAGGATTGGTCAACACCACCTTATCATCTGTGCCATATCTTTGTGCACACATCTCAAATGGTGATTCGGCCAATCATGATGAGATAAAATCACCAACCAAGTACCTAATCCAAATCATCCCAACGCATCACTCCATAGTGACTGTGTATCTCAACCATATGATCAATACCACATCATATAACTCATTCCATTCTTGTAAGCTGACAACCTCATCATACCAATACATTGACCATGTCTCCCAATAGAATATAAGAATCCGAAAATTTATATGGGATAGGCCCAACCTAATAAAACATTTCTCCTCCAACCATATTGTTAGCACCATCTCAATCCTGTGGCCTAGCCCATCCCGTTCCCATGGAACCATCATAAGAAATTATATTAATTCAGTTTAATTTAATAAATAAAAACACCTCAAACTAACTTGCACAAGGACAAAATACTCTCACCAGGATCATACCACCAGTAGTCATGGTCAATAATTAACATAGGAATATCCCATGGGTTTAGTTTATTAATTAATGACAAGAATGTAATTATGAGGGTCTCTCCAAGACACCCCAACATTGATCTGAATAGAAGACTCCCAAAAGACATGAAAAATAAAAGAGAAAGGTAGGAACCATCTACCTCATTTTGGTAGATATACACTCATCCTGTATAGGCTTGTAATTCAAAAAGTTTTATAAGAAATATTATTTTTAGATGAACGATCGATAGACATTCAATGCCACAGAATGGTATAGAATCGATGATCTGAGAATGAAACGAGCTGAATGCCTAGATCGAGGGAAAGAAGTGATCCATAATGCATTCAGTAGTATACCCTGCATGAATTGATAAAATAGGGTATACAAATTAATGAAATAAAGGTGAAAATGCTAATTTTTTTATTTTTAGTAGGCCATTCGGTCACCACATGGTATGTAAAACTGTAGGTAAACCATATGATACCCACTACCTAGGTACCAAACCATACACACTTGGACTGCTAGGTTTTCCAAACTATAGGAAACCATGCATGATCATATACTAAAAACTACATACTAAGATTCATGTTTATTCACTACCTCCCATACAGTTTAACAAACTATGCATAGAGCCTTGGGAGAGCTGCATGATTTCACATGGGTGCCTCATGGTTTGTAAAAAATAATATACTCTAGACTACACAACATGAAATTTGGTTTCTAGCCTCAAATGCACCTAAAACCAAACCAAAACCAAGAGGAACTTGATTTAGGATAACACCCACAGAAAAACAAAGTCGTGGGTCAATGAAAAACTCAGAAATAGGTTCTGATATTCAATGAAAGAGTTGGTATGACCACAAAACACCAAAAATTAAAACGGGTTGAGGAATTCAACCAGTTCTAAAAACCCGAGACATTATAGTCTCACCAAGTTAACATATATCATCCCTATATTATCATGTATTTTCTAGAGATGGCCCCAAGCATACCCATTTCTTTTAAAATTTACTTGTTTTACCCCAATAACAATTGCACGAGTTAACTACATCAAGGCTCTACCAACCCTAAAAGTTATATACGCCATTCTCTTTGTGACCCAAAACTTAAATTTGTCAATGTTACACTAATCATCCTCAAACTGGAGGTCCTCCCATGATTAATCATCACTCCTACACCTCATACAGTGCTCACATTATACCCACGTCACCTTGGACACCCATTATGTACCACATATCATCAGATGCCCACATCATTCCCTTATTGAACATGGAATCTTTGAGGTCCCGAATCTTATCAATTTTGAAAAATAATTTCATGTACCTCAAACTTGACATATATACTGCATCAAAACGATGACTAGATTACAACACACCTCAGGTAATCCCATAACTCAATGATTCCAATGGATAAATTTATTCTACCATGCACCTCATATATATATACATATATAACGCATTTGAACTGATGAAAGCCTACTAACCAGTGTTTGGTTAGTCTAAAAGAAATCCAATTAACCTCATTCATCCAATAAATACACCTCTATTGAAAGTTACATGGAAAAAATAAAATGAACCCCCAGTTATGCCAATGGCAAAACAATGATGATTTTTAGATCACCAGCTTTCTCTTCCCATGGTAGCACAATGACATGCACCTAGATTGAATCCGAAATGCTTGAAGCATGTCCACCTTGTGGTGATACACTAGAAAGTGGACATTTAAACCAATGATATGCCCATATTTATTTTCCATGACCTCCAAATGTTGTTGAATCATGGATACCAGATCCCAATACAATTCCTGATCCAACCTCAAAACCATGGGTCTAACATTGTCCCTCACTGCCTACTATCTGAGAAGCTTTCCTAAAGAACCTATTGAGATTACCAACCTATAACCATTCTTGAAACACCTTTGTTACCCAATCACACTATGTCTCCACATGTCCTGACTATAGGCAATAGAACCACACCATCTATTACCCACTCCTCAATGGTTTGCTCGAAACTCTGGCCTAAACTCCCTATTGAGACTCCTCTCAGCTTCACTTCCTAGTATTAGAAGCATCACCACTATAGTCAAATGACGTTATAACCCAGCTCGAGTGAGATCAGTTAGAAAAATATTCATTATTTATTAGTACCAAATTGACATCCTCAGAAAATGAATCCATCCAAATGAGTTTTACCTGCACCCGAATGGAGAGGCATAAACAAGTATTCAAATGACACAGTATGTAGGTTTCATCACCCACCATATCGAGTGGGAAGAGATACAATATTTTGAAATTAGATTCATATTATATAATAGACATGTCTCTCTACTATAAGATGAAGAACACCCAAGCTATTTCATCCCTAAATGATTCCACAAAGAAGTACTCAACGAATCTGGCCTCAAAATATTTTTAGGCCAATCCCTGATGTCTACCTACATGCAACGTCATGTCCTGTCGGTACTTTTATGGTTCTATGAGCACGTACATATCCATCTTTACCATCCATCCAGGGGGTTTCTCAAGCTGTTTGAAGATGGTTTGAACTACCTCGATCCAGTTCAAGTGTTTCTATGGTCCACCCTCACCCTGAAAATAGAGGTGTGTTATGTGACTGGAATCCATGATTTAGATACGCCATCAAAGGATCGGCTCCCAATGCTCCTATATTAATGACCTCGATGGCCCATACTATGTTTTCTTTGAGAAATTCATAAAACTATGTCCCATAATATGAAAATCCCATGGCTTCCCCACTTATACAAGAACCTATACCGCTTGTACCTATGGCTCATACTCTACCCGACCCTCGGTATCCTCATCATGAACCTCATGAGTCTTACCATCTGCATGCTCATGCATAACCAAATCACCGCCTGCTAGATGCTCCACAATATTCCATCTAGGTGGAATCCTGTTGAATGCCAATAGAATGGTTTGAAAACCATAATACCATATACATATATATAACATAGAAAGGTAAATTATTAACAAGTACCGCGATATTACAACCCTTACTCTCCCTCATCGCATTCATGTACCACGACATATGACCCCATAACCCCTTACCTTCCTATATCAGATCTAGGTATCACATAGGAATCTGGCCTCATGGACCCTCACCTACTCCAAATAAACCTTATAAATCAAATATCAGTCCGATTTAGCTGATTAATATTCCATCAAAGAAGGATATATAAGAAAACACTATTTAACTTCCATTGTTTACTTTTTAAATAGATCACCCCTAACATCATCCCTATATAATCCTATTACATCTAGGCCCAATCATATATATCACAAATCACAATAATTAAATATAAATATCACTGGAAAAAATATATGGGATTGCTTAGTAGAATGCCACTAAGGAGAGGATAGGATGTAAAACATTTCATAGATTCCATTGTTTACTCTTTAAATAACCCTAAAGCTCTTAGAATATTATAAGTTCTCAATGAAAATGAGAAGAAAATTATTTTAGCACATATTTATAGATATCATCTAATGTTTCTACCAAGAAATCGTAAGAAATCATCCCTTTCTATACCAAGATAAGGGTTCATATCTCTATAGTTTCCATACCAAGCCATGGGACAGACATGAAAATAGAAAAAAAATAAACCCATGTTCCCTAATAAAGGTGTAAATAATATAAACTGTTAAATGTGCAAAACCAAAAAAACAATTCCCACCCAGAAAACTTGGATTGTCCCCCGTGTGTGGGGATATATGAACCCAAACATGATATCTTAACCCACTTATAACAATATCCTAATATAGGTTCTACCATAACTCAAATAGTAATATACAAAAAGAGGTAATAGAAACTCCTATGATACTATTTTTAGTTCCCATCATGGTTTTCTACCCGATCAGTGCTCCTGGCTGGATGGCCACATGGTCTTAGGGGAATCTCCCCATACAAAAACGTTTGTTGAATATTAAAAAGGGTGTAAAGGGGTGATAATAGGGAGACTATACACTTATATTGTGATATTAATAATGGTATATATAAATTTAAAGAAGTGGAAAATAAATACCATAAGACATAGGACCTGTAACACGCCATAGAAGAAGAAAAAATAGATAATAGAAGAAATTTTAATAAAAACATTATCCAAATAAACCATTTTCAGAAATAAATGTCTGAAAATGAGATTTTTATTTTAACATGCATATAAATCCAAGTGACGAAAACAATAAGAAGAAAGGGTCTCCCATGGATGACCACCAGTATATACATATAAGAGTGTTGATCCAAAAATAAAGTCACAAAATTAAACTCCAACTAATGTAGGATCCTCAAAGGCCCCTTTTAATCAATCCCAAGAAAAAGGCCTGACATGATCTCTATGTTCTTGCTCCTTATCTCAGTCCCTTACTATGTCACTAGAGAATGAAATCTATATGTATCCCGAAAGGCCCATATAGGGTGTTAAAATAATCTCAGTGGGAATCCACCAATGTGTTCCTAATTAGTTATTTGATAAATAAGGTGTATGGTCAAAAAAAATTAAATAAATAACACAAAAATTTAAAAAGAATAACCCAGTCCCCTTGTGCTCAGAAACCAAAAATACAAAATCAAGAATAACCATATTGGAGAGGATCCTAAACATAAATCCCATGGAATAACCTGATGAAGAATTATACTAGGTGAACCCTCAAGGAACATTTCTAAAAGAGTCACCTGACACCTAGTGCAATAAATAAATAACTGACATCTAGAAGAAATTCCTAAATATATATTTAGTCCCTCACACCATAGATAATAAATCCCCATTGGATTAAATCCCATAATATGAGGCACAATGATGTCTATCCTCCATGGAATAACATTGTTTACTCTCTAGCTAGCATCCCAAAGAATGGAAATCATTCTCCTGTCAAATAATCCTAGTCGAATGACCTCAATAATATGGCCAGTCTTAACCTCCAACTGACGGTCCCAACACCATCAACAGATGGCTCCCCACTATCCCCATAGATTTATATGTAAATAACCTCTAACCATATTAGTGGTCAACACCACCCTATGTTTCATATAATTTAGGCCTATACCCAAATATTAGTTAATGCGACCTCATCAATTGAGTCCTATCTAAATGCGCATGACTCCAAAGGAACGTTGACCAATCATAGCAAGCGTAAATCACCATCCAAGCACCTAAGACACATCATCCAGATGCCTCATTCCCTTACGACCATGTCCCTCATCCAAATTATCAACACCATCTCTTATCACTCAGGGCATGCTCCTAACATGAAGACTCCATCCCCTCCATCCGGTGATCATGCCTTATAACCAGTGATCAACATCACCCAAAGTATACATTCCATACCCAAGATGATAACCAACTTCCCCTGTGTATGATGACTGTGTAGGAAAACAAGTGATCAACATCTCCCAATTTATCCTAGACAAGACCAACCCAATGACCAGAATCACTTCATGCAAGATAGTCAACACCATCTCAATCATCGGGCTTAGCCCATCACGTTCCCACAAAACCATCACAAGCCAGTATTGAAATTGAATATAAATTGATAAAGGGAATCAACATAAACTAAAATACCCACGGTCTAAAGCCTCTCACCGGGATCATACAACATTTAGTCATGGATGAGAATTGTTAAAGTCATCTCCCATGGGTTCAATTAATTAATTAATGAAAATCATGTACTTATGAGGGTCTCTCTTAGACAACCCGATGTTGCGTTCAAGAACACATCCCCGAAACTGGAGTGAAACTAAATATAATACTATAAAAAAATCAACCTTAGGATTGTATATGTCCTCTTTTCTGATATCAGACTCGAATTATATCTAGTTAAGAAGAAAATAGTGTTTTAGGAGAATTACCAATACACATCCCACACTATAGATGGATTGATTATCGAATCTATAGTGAATAAATGGGATTAATGCCTAGATAAAGGGAGAGGATAAATCAATGGCACATGGAATAGAATATAACATCTAAGGGGATAAAATATGGGAAATCCTATTAAATAAATCTTGTGAAAATGGAAATTTTTCCATTTTTAATGGGTCGTACGGTTACCACACAGTTTTCCAAAATGTGCACAAACCATGAAGTACACAATTCCTAGGTTACCAAACCAAGTACGATTGGACTACATTATTTTCCAACCCATGCATAACCCTTAAACGAGTCTCTACTAAAAACGGCATGCATTTTCATATGGTTTCAAACCCCCTCCTACAGGGTTTAACAAACCGTTCACAAATCCAAGGGAGAGAAACATGGTTTCACTTGGGTACCACATGATTTGTCCAAATTTTATGCAATAGTCTGCACACCCTAAAAATTTGGTTTCATCCTCCGACACACCTGAAACCCAACCAAAACTTTTAGGTACTTTATATGGGACAAAACCCATCTAAATATATTCTTGGTTCAAAGGAAAAAATAAAATTATGTTACATTAATCATTGAAAGTGTTGGTCCGACAAAAAAACCCCAAAAGTTCTTATGGGTTGATGAATTCAACCCTCAAAAAAACACGAGTCCTTATAAGGACATTGATATGAAAATTTTATCATATTAACTTCAATTTCCCCAAATATTAATCACGTTTTTGTGATTAACTTTCTTCGGATCATTCACATTATTGGGATCAATAATTTCTTTCACTCTCTAAAATTATTTATAAATTTATTTCATGTCTATATTTTAACTTCCCACTAATATTTTCCCACTTAAAAACATAGTTATGTGTTATTATAGATTATCATCATATTCCATTTCCCTCTTCTCAGTAGGTTGTTTTATTAACCCATATTATTATTTGAGATATTTTGAAAGGTCTTTTGAAATGATGAACCGTTGATTATCGAGATCAAGTTCAAAATTCTAAGATGAATTTTTTATTGAGGGAATAATGTAATACACCAAGAAATAGAGTATACATTTATGTTTAAATAAATTTAATCTCTTTGATAGCTTGTTATACATGTTATTCTATGTCTAAATGAACTGTAACATATTATACCGTTATAAAATTGCTATTAAATTAGTGCTTATATATAAGAATAAATAAATTATTCAAATTTTATTATTTATTCATCTATAAATTAAATTAATTATTTATAATTTAAGTTAAAAAAATTAAAATCATTTTCAAGAAAAAGAAATGTTTTTCTGGAACACTCTATTTTTTTTATAAAAAACAGTTTTATCATGTTTTATGAACTTATGTTAATTTATTTTGCGAATGCTTAGAAATTTTATTTGAAAAAATTATCTTTATTTTTGAAATCATCATGTCATTGTTATCATATAAGTATTTTTTTGATAATTTTATGAATCGTATTATATTTTTGGTTAATTGCAAAATTATACTATTTTTATTAAATATTTCATGTTATTTTAAAGACATTAAAAGTTCTATTTTTATTTAAAATGTTAATAAAAGTAATTTTTTCCAATATATTATAATTAATCTAATATATGTCATTTTAATAAAATATCTTTTCAATTTTTAAGTAAAAACATTTTATACTTTTGAACAAATTTCTTACTTAAATCCATTTTTCATTGCATATGTGAGTTTAATTATATATTTGATTATACAAATTATGTGAATATAATTGGGAAAAATTAATTCTATATATTTAATTATAATATTTCAAATTATATAATAGTCTAAAATTAATTTATTGATTTATAAAATAGTAACGATTAATTATTGCGGTCAAGGTTAAAACGGATTTATTAAGGAGTTAAACTAAGAAGATATGAATTAAAATGGCCTAAATTTTTTTACAATTATAATTTTATTTCCATATTTTTAAATTATATAATATATATTTTTATAATGATCCATTATTGGCCCTTTTTCATTTGATAATCATGGTTATCATTTCTTATTTTAGAAACTTTCTTGTGTTTTCTTCCACCACTTTTAAATGGGAGCCCCCTCTCCTTTCCAATATACATTTCCACCACCCTTTGGTTTGGCCAATACATAACTAAATAGATTCTATAAGATGATAAACATGTCCTATATACCGTTTTTGGGCATAAAACCAATCAATCAATGATTTAGTTATAAACCAAAAGAGTTTGTCTGAAGAAGAAGTATAGTTTTTAATCAAGCATTTGGATATTTTTTCATTAACCCCATAAAAATTCTTATAACATACTAAATTAAAAATATTTATCAAACATATACTGAAATATTATTAAGTTAATATAATTAACTATATTTATCTCCTCTGTTATCAAAGGGGAAATGGAACTATTGATCTTTTTGTACGGAGGAATCCCGCCTCGCGAACCGATGCACTTTTTCCCATCACCACCTCTCCAATATGGATTTAATGACCGATTTAAATTATATATTTTATATTTCTAACTTCATTAAGATTTTTTAATTGTAATATTACATCTACCATATATCCTTAAAATCATTTGAAAAATTTTAATGTCGGTCGTGTGTACATGTGGACTACCGCGTCTACGAAGCAATGTGAAATGTTTGTTCATTTTATTTTTACATGGATGGTAATATGGATAAAATTAATTAAAAATATATATATATATGATATAATAATTATTATATATATGTGAATTATTATTTAGCTTTCTTTCATTCCATCCCTTTTGAAAAAATAGAAACAACGCTCATACAAACATACTACCCACCGTTTTCAATGAATAATGTAATTCATTTTTCTATATAACTTTTATGGGTTATTATGAATATTTATATAATTAATATATATTAAATTAATATTATGTTTAATATTCTATAGATTATGTAATCAAGAACAAAATATAATGACATAAACTACCCAATCAAAATACACATGACAAACGAAGTAGTTTTCACAAGAAATAGTAATTCTAATAATGAATTGATTAAAAATAGACGAAAAAAAGATATAAGAAACTAATATATGATATTATATATATTATTATGGATATTTATTATATTTATAATAAATCTATATTAATTATAATGATTGTTTGAACATAAATGATGAAAATCTGACCCGAGGGAAGGGTTTATCATCTCACTTATACTTCTGCAAGACATATGCCATATTAACAAAATATTTATTTTATGCGGTGAATATAGTACCCATTTTATATGTTATATAATTAAACCAATTAACTTCTTGGTATTTAATGTTTTGTTTTATGTTATTTATTTCATTGGGGTTATGATTCAAAAGTTACCAAAGTGGTATGGGATTATTTCATAATCTCATCATTATTAAAAACTTTTTATGTTTATGTTTATTTCGTGAGAAATAATTGATATTTACATATTAAAAAAACATATATTTTCTTCTCCTATGGTTATAAATGAAATTTTCAATTATGATTATAAATTTACTCTATTTTTATTTAAAATTTTTGAGAACATATTTTTAAGAAAAGATAAAATTATTTATCTTTTTAGTCAAAAATAATTTTTCTTATATAATGATTATTTATAAAAAATATTTTGAAAATTTATTTTAACATTTTTCAAATGATATATTAAATAATTTTTTACCCAAGTTTTAATTTTTACAATAGTTCTCAATCGAATCTTATTGTCATTTTCCGAATGAGTTACTTTTAGGTTTTTTAAATTAGTGTGAAAAGAATGTTGATTTACAACATGCATAAAATCAACCACCATCATGACCAAACATTATTTCAATTATTCCTTTAGCAGTTTACATGGTTATTTTCTACATTTGTTCATAATATTCTATAAATTTTTATTTTTAAAAGTATTTTTCAAAGTGGATGGTATATTTTCCTCAATAATGTTTTATTATAATATTTATTTTATTTCTCTTCAAAAATCAAAACAACCCCAATTTGACCTTATGATCTAATCAGAATATGTTATAATGATAATATCCTTATTAATTTTCATTATGATTTATAATCATTTGGATTGGGAAGTAATTTTTTGATTCCATTATTTATAGTACTATGGATTGGGGAATATTTTAACAATCTTATGCTAGTTTTCCAATATGAATATTTATGTTGATTATGGATATTGATTGGGTATATTATTGAATTATTTCATAATAGTTTTTCGATTTGAATGTTTACATTTTTATTTTTCTTTCCTTTAAAATTATAAATGCATTGTACTTAATATGATTGGATGGGGCCTTCTATTTACCCTCAATGAATTAGTAGTTCTCCTAAGACAAACGTGCCTGAGTATTTGGATGAGGCCTTAACCATTTATGTAAAACAGATTGGCATAAGGACATGATGGTATAATTATTTTGTTTTTAATTACGTATTCCCACATTATGTTATTAGTTAATGATTTTTATGTGATTATTTTATTAGTTATAATACCCATGGATACGTTTTAATCTTATATGACTATTTATATGGAATTATTTTGATTGTCCATTATTCTAGGCATAATATTCATCATGTTCATTTAATTGATTAAATGAGATGTCATTAATTTATATAAATTTCCATATTGATTATACCTTATTTTTTCGTGATATTATTTTCTATACACATACCCTCATTGATAATATGATCTCACCTATTTGTTATTCTTTCTTTTCAAAGTATTACAAGAAGTTTGTTCTGGTTGATATACAAGGATATGATCAAGGGAGTAATAAAGTTATCAAAGGAAAATATATGTTATATTTTATGATTTCAAATATATTGTAAATTTCATGTAAATTTCTAGTTTTTCAAGAAAATTAAACTACTCAGTCCATTTGGATGTGATTTATTGCATTTGGGACCAAAATAATAAATTATGCATTTACTAGAAGGATAGTAGGGATAGGTTCTACACACAGAAAGACTACCAAGAAGATTCCATGTCAAAGAGATGATACCACTACTATCTAATAATTTTGTCACACTCCTAAGTCTCATGAAATTCAAAACCTTACTTCTATAAATCACATAAAAAAGGTAATGAATTCATATGATGAAACTCTGTCTCAGAAAAAAATCATTAATAGAAGCTTAGTAAAACATAAATCATGTTATACGTCAATATTTTCCTAGCTCTAGAACATATAAGAGTAATATTGATTCCTGCTAATTTGTGACACAAGAAAGACAATGTGGATCGACATTAACTACAATGTAAGAGATAAATAATAATCCAAATTTCCCACTCTTTGAATAATTTCAAAAGGATCTACAAATATTTTGGAAATGTTTGACTACATTCTTCGAAATTGATGGACCAACTACGGTGAAACTCTCAAAAATGATTACTCACCAGTGGAAAATCCATTTTTCTATATTGAGTATTAGTATATGATTTATACCGGCCATAATACGTCACCATTATCTGATGTATCAACTAAAATTTTATTGTATTATTATATAGAAAACTATTTCTAACTAATCATGATTCAGAAATCTCTATCTGATAGAGAGTTGATCTATAAATATGGTCCCACAAGGCTTTAAAATGATTCATTAAAATTATTGACTAATAGATATTGTTGTAAGAAACATCACCAATCCCCAATGGGCATCCAAAGATCCACCACAGCCAATAACATAAGAACGTATCATGTCCTCAAATATCAGTATATCTCATTCAATCAAGACATTATTCGGTGGATGATATATTGGGAACAATATAATCTAGGGTCACATCACCTCTTAGAGGGTTCTCCAAAAATGAGGATTACAATGGGGATCCATATCATAAACTATAACAGTTGAGACTCTATATAATCTAAAACATTCATTCACAAAGAGACATACCAAACCCTTAAATTTGATCATATCTCTAATTGGAATAATTTGGGACTATTTGGTGAGCATGTTGATCACAACATATATCAAAATCATCCCTTTATGGGTAAACTAAATCCCTACCATGAAATATATAGTAATATCATCCCACTTCCAAGTTTTCATAGAAAGGAGTTGAAGAAAACCCAAAGGTTTAGGGCACACATATTTGATATACTAGAATTTAAAATATTGAGAAACAAAGATATCAGTGGCCCTACTCATACTTGTAAATGGGAATAATTGCTTAATATCATTGAGAATTTTCATGGAACCTGGGTTAAACACCCGCTGAGAATTATTGAAATCCCCTATCTTAACATTTCTCATTATAAAGTGTATGATGTATTAGTTCCAGAAACATAGGGTTTCCTAAGAGGAGAACGACCACTCACTAATAGTCTCCCCACTATATAGTGTGTTCCCAACTGTAAAAAACTCATCATCAAGATTATGATTCTAAAAAAATAAAATCGAGAAGAGAGGAGTTCAACAAAATATTTTTTCTAACAATCTCAATCAGATCCTCTCAAACACTCAATGTCAATTGAGTTTGAAGATACATCTGATTCTGCTCTTCTGATGATTCTTTCATGGATGGTGTTGGATTTTTTATTCTTAAATCATCATTAATGACATTACCTTTTCCATGGGTGTAGGAAAATTTGAAATAAAAATTCTATATATACTCCACCCAATATCTCTACCCATGGATAAATTTAATTTTGAGAGAATAGAAAACTCAATATTTTTTTAGAATAAATAGTAAAACATTCTGCAAATGGTATTTTCTCAGACTCTTTAGAGAATTCATAATGAGAGAATACCAAAGATAATGGGTAAGATAGTTCTTCTTTTGTGGAATAAGATGTCTAGAATCGTAGGCTATCACATGATCACTCAGCATAAGAACACATCCCAAAACCAAACTGAATGTAATAAAAAAGATCACATATCCCTTCCAAGACTCTAGAAGAGTCAGCAATAGAAAAGAAGTAAAAATATGATTCAACTTATAAATGAAATTTGATAATCTTAATCCCATAATAACTTCACATGTTTATGATTAAGAGTAGTCATAATAGAATCCATATTCGATAAATATATATTGTTTCTCCCATGTCATAGTATCCTTCACCATCTTAGAATAAATTAAGATACCATAATATGAGACCACATGTCCACATCACATCCAAAATCAAAAAATTATATTTCAAAATATTTTCATAAATTATGTTATCATTCAAGTTTTATAGAACTTATCTTGATGTATAACAAGGTAATATTTAGTTTTGTAGTAAACCAGTATTTCTTCATTAAAAACCACAATCAAAAAATTGGTATAGTCATGGAATATCATTTTCATTACCTCTATAAAAACTTGATGAGTATTTATTAGACTAAAAGGCATAACAAGATATTCATAGTGGTCATACCTACTCCAAAATGTGTTCTTGAGGATGTAATACTATTTTATTCTCAAACAGTGATAACCAAACTGAGGATAAATATTTGGAAACCATTTCACTCATTTTGACTAATAAAATAATTCATTTATCTAAGAACACAAATATTATTTATTTACCATATCTTGGTTTATTTTTTCCTACATAACACAATGGTTAATTTTTTTTCATTAACTTTATTTGTAAAAGGAATATGCACGGACCACGGTGACACACTCTTGTGAGTTAATAATTTTCCATCAACTCATTACGTTGATGTTTCGTCTATTTTAATTAAAATAGTTCTATATGTTAAGAAGTAATAGACATTGGATGAGTATAAAGAACTAAATTAATAAGAAAAAACTATTTCTCACACTAGAATTAATATATAAAACAATAATGAAGATCATAAAAAAACCCAATGAAAAATAGAGGGAGATCAACAATGAAATATTATCACTCTATATAAAAAGTTAAAATTAATATTACCTAAACCAACTCTTGAGAAAATGGTCCAATCCTACATGGCCTTAGTTCCCATTCTCCCTAAACAATGACATACCCCATCGAGCACAATAAAGGATACTTGAAAGAGATAACAATCAATATGGACCTTATGATAAATTAGTAAATCCATCCAAAAAAAGAAATCAAGATGTTACAGGTAGTGGAACAAAAAAAATCAATTTTAGGTCAATCTCTAATAGAGTGAAAATGTAAGGGGAACATTGGGGACCCTTCTCTCTCTTTATTTAGATGGTCATAGTAAAATCCATCCCAGAAGACATAAGTTACATAGGAATATTCAATATTTTCATAAAATTAGGCAATGTGAATGAATGATATGGACCAATATCAAATAAATAAGTTACTAAAGATGGCGTTATAGTTACGGTACCTCTGAATATCCCTAGACATGCACCTACTTCATCTGGAGAATCTTCCACTATGCAAAGAAGATTCATTTTATGTTCATGTAGCTGGAACCCTTTAGTTATTAAAGCATTCTATTTTAATTCATTACTTTTAGGATATTATGAGACATTACTAATACTTTTCGAAGAATATATACTGATTAAATTTTTCAGGTAGCCTAAGTGGCTACCCAAACTATAGAGCATTGGTGCAATAGTTAAAAATCTTTCCAAATTCCTAACCATGAAACATTGAAACCAATTCAATGGAAATATTCTATATACTTTATAAGGTATCAATAAATTATAATATTGAAAAAAAATGATACTCATAATTTTTATAGTTACATTAATGGATGTAATAGAACAATCACTGAGAGTAAGAGGTACTCCCTTCAACCTTGAAATTCCAACCTGGACAAGCATAGAAATCAAGGTTGTATCAAATAGATCCATATAAGTTGTGAGATTATTCATGAGAAACTAAGACTAAATAAAATTTTGAAGACCCATCCCAAATATTTGATAATTAAAATTTTCAATTTTCACTACCTCAGGAGAAAACTGAACATGTTTTGTAATGTTGTTCACATAATGAGTCATAACCTTTTCACTCTGTTAGAGGTTAAGAAAATCCATAGGATACTATAGGAAAATCAATTATCGATTGAACTAATTATTTATAGGAACCCTAAATTATTTCCACTATAAGACATCATGTTTCTTCATTATAACCATAAAATCCCACCTCGATATTGAAGGTAGGACACTTAAACTTTATAAAATTAGGGATTTATAAACAAAAAATGGAGCTCAATCGGTTTCCACCAATCCTCGGAATCATTTGAATTCTTAGATCCTTGTAAATATATTTTATTCTACCGAAGAAAATCATGGGCATGATCTCAAATTTCACCCCTTCATGGTTTAAGTACTATAGCCATAATGGGAACTTGTGAAGTTACCTATCCCAGAGCTTGGACAATGCCTACCAAAATCTCAACAATATTTTCGTCAAATAGAGGATTCAATTTTTGTGGATTATTTACGTTATCCTCCTATGTAATTTTTAAATATCTCTATATAAGCATGATGTAATAAAACATTAATGGGGAAAAATAAAACATCATAAGGATTTATTTGATCATAGATTTAATTAAGAGATACAAGAATATCAATTCCATCAAATAGAATTCAACTTTATGGTTTTTCAAAATGATCATATCATATTTCAGAAATAATAGAATCACATTAATATATTCCTCAATGTAACTTTTCCCAAACACACATTATGAATTAAGGCTAATTAGATTGAGATATTCCCATAAACTCACTCACAACGTCCTCCAAACACCAAAAACTCTTACCTCCAATCAATCAAGACATCACATACTACATATCAATATCAATGAAAGATGTTTAACCACATTTGATACCATTTTATCTCACACCATATCAAATACCCTAGTACAATGATACTTGAGCAAAAAATGAAATAGCATGAAATGAATTCCCAATCTCCATGGGTTAGAGACTAGAACCTGGAATCATATCAAACATTGAAGGGATCAATGTTTCCACAATAACAACCATCGAGACATAATAGTGTAAGATAAATCAATTAATAGTTGGTATGATAAAAACTCATCAAGGATAAAATTATACATATAGATAGATACAAATCTGAAGGTAAAACATAAACCAATGAAAAAAAACAACATCCATCAATACATAGTCTCCTAATCTATACGAAAAAAATGGAACATAGCTCCATCGGTTTCCACCAACGCTTAATAGTCCCATGAATCAAGAAAACCATCCTCCTCTATGTGATTATTTTCCTTTCCATGGAATTGTCATATCAAATATATAAAATCCCAAAAAAAACCAAGAATTATCTCACTATGTGGTCCATAATCAATTCTATAATAATAAAACACTTATGAATCCAATATTAATAAAACAAGTCATGATTTAACATTTAAAAATTTAAATCAAAACATTCATTCAAATCAGGTTGATGGTAGATACATCAAAATAGACTTAAATGATTATATTTTATGAAATGTTTTTATAAAACAATTGGAATGAATTAATTTATTGTTTAATTAATGGCATGCATAATGATGTCAAACTAAACAAGAACCATGGTCATAGGCCCTGAGATATGTTAATTATAGGATATTGTATCCTCATACTACTCTATCATTAATCAAAGATCATGTGTGTGTGCAAATGTCCCTTATCACAGTAAAAAAATATTAACCAATCAACATCCCATTGGGTATATTCATACTTAAATAGGTTAATTCAGAGACATCATCATGAATCCATTTCTATAGAGGTAGAGTCTTGGAATATTTTTTCTAATGAACCATTAACATCTCATGATCACATTTTATTTTATCAATCAATAAATCAATCATGATAAATCAATCATTTAAAATCAATTCAATATATATATTTCAATTTTCCAATTTGATATTCAATATGAATTTTAAATTTCATAACCAAATCATTGGATATTATAAAATTCATTCATTTAAAATAATATTTAATTTTATGCCAATTTTTTCAAGAATCAACATTAAATAATTTCATAAAAACATTTCTCATTCCTAGGGAACTTTTTTCTCTGATCTACTAAAAAATTTCAATGCCATTAAAATTGGGGGTTTTATCAAAATTTCCATTCCCTTTTTAAATTAAACATAAAATTATTTAAAATCGTGGTTTTAACAATCAATTAAAAACATTTTAAATTAGATAAATAAATTTAGGGTTTCAGCATTAGATAAAATCCATATGTGTGAAAATATATTTAATCACATGATCAATTAAATCAACGCCTATAATGGGAAATACCACTGAAGAGGTGAATGTGAAGGGGATATAAGAACAATACCTAGAATTGAAATATAAAAAACTAGATCCCTATAAACAAGAGATATAATACCTCAACAAAATTAGGATTAACAACTCTATATGAGGGGAGAAATATAATTGAGAGATAAAAATAAATCAAGATTGAAACCACATACTAAAGGGGGACAATGACATTCCACCTACACTTTTATAAGCAAGATAACATCTTAGAAGAACCAAAAATTCTCTAAAGATCTAAAAAATCCATGGAATTTTTTTAGGGATTAATGGGGGATTATAAATGGTTAAACCAACGGTCTTGGGATTTTAATTAAAAATTCTAGGGGATTAAAAACCCATGTAAATAGTTTCATAATTGGGATGCACTATTAGAAGTAACTGTGCACCGTAACTGTGTGCCTATAATAGTATTTATGGAAAGGGTGAATGGTTTGGACTGTAACACCCTAAGCTTCCATGAGACACTTATCTTTGAATAATACAGTAGAATGTGATGTACGCAACACCTGGTTTAAGCGCACCACAACCTATCAAACTAGCCATTTAGAAAGTGATTATTAATAGTAATAAACACATTTTGAATTTCATATATACCCCATATAATTTTAACATTCATCTTTTGTGTTTCTTAAACAAAATATAAAGTAAAATTCAATTTTTTAGATAAATTAAGTATTTTTAAGAAATACAGTTTTTCTTCCTTTTAGTGGAGAACCCATTATAAATCCAATATTAGACACTTTTATATATACCACTTTATAAATCAAATATTTGACACTTTTATATATTAAATTTGAGGAAATTAAATTCTTCTTTATAAGTGTGACATAAAAATTTAGTTTGTAAATTTTTTTGGTGTTTTTCTGATAACATCCAAATTCTGATAAATAGTGAAAGATACTAAATTTTAATTGGAAATAAATTTTTAAATAATAATAATTTATATTTTTTAATTATTCATTTAAATGGTTTTGAAGTATAATTAGAATATACTTTTATCATATAATCCAATATTGGTTATTGTATGTAATTTCACTTTTAAACCGGACATAAACAGATATCAATATTTTGATAGTTTTTAATTCTAAAAAAACCCACATTTTGGTTTTGACAACTGGAATTGATATTAAATTATTTAATGCAACTTCTATGTTTTTAATTTGGTAAAACAGATATCGTTTTTGGAATCAAAATATCAAAATTAGCTTCGGGTGAATTTTTGGTATTTTTCTAAAAACATTCAATTTTTTAGGAATAGTAAAAAACACTGCGTTATTGTTTAAAAACCGACTTTTTTATTAAAATAATTATTAATTTTATTTAAATTTATATTAAGTCAAAATAAATACATAATACCTATATAAATTCAATGTAATTCATTTGATTCATTTTATAATAATATTAGATATATAAAATTTTATTGAACTTTTTACCTTCTTTTATCCACAATCTAGGAACATTAGCAAATTTTCATAAAACGTAATTTTACTACTTCTGTTAATTGAGTTTCAAAACATTTAAGAGACATGGTTGAAATCATTATGTAAAATGTGGTTCAATAAGATGAAAATAATTTTTGGTGAATAGTATATTTTGAATTTTATTTACCCCGGTTAAATGTAAATAGGTTAATTAAAGGTAAAAATGATATGATAATTACCCTAACACATGTCATAATTCTATTGGATAAGTTTATATCGACCAAAAGAAAACTTAGGAATAAAATATGATCCTTTTGGTCTACTTGGTTTAGATTAGGACATTTATTAGTATTTTATCTAAAGAAGAGTCAAAAATGTTAAATTCAAATTTTAATAACAAAACCATTTTTAATATAGGGTTATACAAAAGATAATTTCAACTATAAATATTAATTATAGAGAAAACAATATTTCCTATATCATGGTATTTTATTTATAATTTTTTAACATTAAATAATTAAATTTTTTAATGACACAATGATGTTGGAGTGATTACCTTATTAATAAAAGATTAAAATAATTGGTAACATAAATATTAAAATAAAAGTAAATTGAGACTTTTGATGAATTAGAAAAAAAATTAGGTTAATATTACATGTTAAGAGTGATTAATTGTTTTTGAGGAAATCAGATTGTTATGAATTTCAAAAAAATAAAATACTAAATAATGTCAAAATTGAAAAAAATGAATTTTTAAAACAAAAACTATATTATTAAATGATTTAATTGTCATAAAAATATATGGTTGGGGAAAATTACTTATATAATAATATATATTTCATTAATTAACCACTTGGGGTTCTATTGGCATTTTATAGTAAGTTTATTACCCATATAATATAAAAATACATGGAGACATGGTAAATGTAAAATATTTAACCAAGAGTTAAATCTAAAAGATAAGGTTAATATGGTGGCCTAAACCTGTCTAAAACCTATCAATTTATAGTTTTTCAACCCATACCCACCTTATACGCAACCTAAATTCTTTTGGAGCAATTATAAACAGAAATTGATTGTATAATAAAATAATATTTCAAGATTTTCCTAAAGTGATCCTCACCCTCTTATAAAAGGTTACTTCCCCTTATCTCAAAATCACACCTCAAAAGCCATTTGGCTTGGCCAAACCCAGATCCAATATCCTCCCAAAAACCCTAAAATCAACCTAGATGCCTTAATTTTATCATAATGACAACTTAAAGAGCCATTTTGATCAAATCAAAAGGAAGCACCCGAAGAAGAGGTAATTATTTCATCACCTCTTTCAATGTTATTTTCTTCTTCCACTTCCTCTTTATTTGTTTTTTCCATTCCAAAATAATAGATCTATTAAATTTTACATACTTTGATGTTATTGTAAATATGGTACAACCATAGACATTATTCTATCCATACTATAAATGACAGTGTCACCATACGTGCGTACGTACGAATTACCGTCTCCACGTCGTGGGGTAGTCTGTTATTGAACACCTAATTATTTGTATGGGTATAATAATGAGTATAATTAATTTAAATAATAAATAAAACATGTCAATTATTCTTTATATATGATATACCATCAAATTACAGACGATTTATCCATTAATAGAATGGTATTGTCACTCATGTGTAAGTACGGATTGTAGTCTCCACGAAAGCGATGAGATTAATTCCCCATCATACCCATTCAAGAATAAAAATCATTTTACTACTAAAAAATAAGGTTTATTAACATAATATAATTCTGTAAATGAATTAAATAAGTCCTATCCATGACAAACATGTCTTACATAAAAAATGAAGAAAAACGAATCAGTTAACACTCGAAATAATGATACTACTGAAATATTATTAACAAAGCAATATTAAAAGATATTATATTTTATCATATTTATGTATATGGTTCTTGTATAATTTAATAACAATTGTTTCCCCATTATACATAAGGTTAACGTACGCTCAACTAAGTAAATGTACAAGGTAAGGGGGTTTTATTTCACTTATTCTCATGAGATTCATGCTATATTTGAGACTATTAACATTTGTGTGGTGTACATAATACCTAGGACTGTACTCTTTGTATAATATACTTTATTTTTTGGGTATTTACATCATAATTGTATGATCCTCCATTCATGGGGTGTATGTTTCATAAGATACCAAATCGGTAAGGGAATTTGAAATATAAATTTCCACTC
The DNA here is from genome assembly GCA_963277665.1 of Viscum album. Lineage (NCBI taxonomy): Eukaryota > Viridiplantae > Streptophyta > Magnoliopsida > Santalales > Viscaceae > Viscum > Viscum album. The sequence continues at coordinate 423,382,722 of OY728158.1, read as the reverse complement.
ATTCAGTTTTACGCAAACTTCAATGATTATTATACTCTACAAATATGTGTAAAATCACTATTTATTTAATTATTTAGTAATTTACACTCCCCTAGGTGTGGATATACTTTTGATATGCATGATATATCCAATTTATAAATTCTCAAGTTGTCGATATGAACTTGATAAGTTTAATTTTAACTCAATTTCGATTCATTAAGATAAACATCTGAGTCATTGGTGTTGTTTTTACAAGAATATGTGTGAATTTCCTTTGATTTATTTACAATGAATATCCAATCATATTGACTGTATTTATATTTTTCACAAATAAATATGTCATTGTTTTATCCATAACCTAAGGATATGGTCTTTATAAGGGATTTCATCTCAACATACATTCCATTGAGACTTCTTTATTGTTATGCACCAATTCACTTTTATATGGTGTATGTACTTTACTTTGACATTGTGTATCATTAATAACATTATTCTCATGATATTATGAGGTTTTTATTACCTCAATTAATTGTATTCAATCATCTCTCATTTGGTTAGGAACTCTATCTAAAATATCATTTTAAATGCTTTAAACATTTATTCTTCTAAATCCTTATCATTAATGTACTTGTTTTAAAAATGGTTTTTTAGGATTTATTTATATGGAAATTAATGTTTTAAAATTAAAATTACTTTTATAAGTTTCAAAGTTGTATGGTATAGTTTGATTCAAAAATAAATTTTATATGGCTTCGTGATAAATTGTGAGACATTTAAATGTTTTCAATAAAAAGGGGGATATTTATCTCAAATAGTTTTGAGGATTATTTTAATCTATGTCAATATCCTTTATTATTATCGATTGAGATTAATTTATTATAATATAATATTCTATATTGTATTTAATGTGTTATGTTTGACTATGGATGTGCTATTTTTATACCATTCATTATTTGTGGTTAACATATTGACACTTCGTAAGCTAGTTTTAATATGAATGCTTAGATCATGTTTCAACCTTTTCATATGAGGAATGAATTAGACTCAGTATGTGATGGGTGGATCCCACTATTGCTACTCGATTCATCAGTAGGTCTGATGAGATAAACTAGTTTATTAGAACAAGGCCTTGACAAAATCTTATTTTTAGTCTTGTCACGAGGGCTTGACTATGTGGTTAGGATGTTCATCATTATGCATCCCATCATTATGAAATTCTCTATTGATAGTGCATGTGATTACTGAACTAGTTGAATATCCATGTGAATAAATAAATTCCATTATTCAATTTTTTCTTTTCCATATTATGATGATGTTTATGTTTAAAAGGCTTGTGTTTTATTCTTATACATTGCCTTAAATTTTTATGATTATTTATGATAGTTTCCTCTATATTGTTATCTCCAACGAGCATCTGAGTTCACCCCTTTCTTATGTTTTCTTTTCACAGGATGGGAAGTAGTATATCATGTTTAACCAGCATCAATAGGCCAATGGATATGAGTGTGTTCAAAGGGGGAACAATATTGTTTTTATTTATTCCAAGATGAAATGTAAAATTTATGTATGTATCTAGTACTTCCAAGGCTACTAACTAATCAGTCATTCAACACTTGATCGCTTGGGATCATGCCAATGTTATGTAATAATGCACCAACAAAGGGTAACTAGGATTGAGGCATTATAGTTGGTATCATAGGAATTTTAGTATAGACCTTGGAAGCTAGATTGAGAGAAACTCTGATTAAGAAACACTACCCTAAGATAGAATTTGGGGATTAATATAGAATAACATACAAAATTTTTGGTAATGTAAATATTATGTGGGTTTTCCATGAAATAAATCCCAGTCTAGATATGAGAATGTAGAGGTGTCTCTGGCACAGATATACCTCGGGGTAAAACCTAAAAAAAGCTCTTTGAGCTAGACTCGAATAAGAACTAGTGCATGACAACGGGCCTTGCTGCACTCTTGGTTTCGACACTCCCTGGGGATATAATTAGTATAATTAACATTTTATTTAAAAAAAATATTTGGATGTATTTTAATATAATATGAGAATAAATAAACATGGTTTATCCTAAGGTGTTTTAGATTGAAAATAATGTGTCATTATATTCCCTAAATGATTTTATGACTATTGTTATTCACACAATGCTTTCTGATTTTAGTCAATGGATGGATTCCATAGAAGTAATAGCAACATTGAACATGATGTAAAAGGTGGGAATGGTGGTGGAAATGAACAATGAAATGGATTGTTGATAGGGGTAAAAGATATTGTGTTCATGACGAATAAATTTTCCAAAAAATATTATAAAAATATATATATATTAACCAACTCCAAGACATAATGAAAAAGCGAAAGGCAGAGATTGATAAGAGATCCAGCAGTAGAGAACATAGAAAAAATAAAGCTCAATTTCCATCATGTAGTAAATGTGGACAGAGACACCTAGGAAAGTGTCTCAATGGAACAAAGATATTATTTATGTGTGGGAAAGAATGAAATGAATTAAATAATTGTTGATGATAAATGAAGATTACTATGAAAGAAAATAAAAATGATCCCAAGAATACATTGGCAATCATTTTCTATAATTATAGGGGACCTAAACATTACCCGAGTGAATGCCCTATTCTATAGGATAACCTCTTGGTCAAGGAAGAACCTATGTGAAAATAAATTGATGGATAAATGTTTAAAAGTATTAGTTCTCTTTATTGATGTGATTAATTTGGAGGACTTTTATCATGTATTTATTACCCTAGATTTTGTTATGAGAAAATTCTATTTGAGTAAGAATTACATTTTTTTACTGTGGGTATAGTTATAAATAACCATTTGGGTTTATATGATCTTTGAATTTGATGTTTAGGATGAAAATATGAGGTATGAGATAACATTTTTGGGAAAATTATGTTACGTTTATTTTGAGGCATTTATCTCATTTTGGGAATGTTATAAAATATAGTTTTTGAAAAAGGACAACACACAGACCGTGTGACAACCCTTCGTGTCAGACAAAGCTACGGGAATAGAACTCACAACCAATGTGCGACTGGGATTTATCACATACCACTAGACTACGTGAAGTCCCTGGTTAGAGTGACTAATTATTTTTAGTTAAATGATTTTATTGGTCAATAATACTTTGATTTGGGATCTTATGTTTATCAAATGAATATCCTTAGTATATGAAAATTATTTGGTGAATACGTGGTAAATGTTATTTTGGAAGACGTTTGCTCTTTTGGGAACAGTATATTCAAAAATAAAATAGAATAATATGGGGTTTCATTTGAGGATTAATGGTGGATTTTTATCTATGTTTTTATTGTGGACTTATACCAATTTAGGTTATTTATGGAAATTATTAACCTATAATAAAGAATATGTGATTAGGTTAATTACATTTATGTATTCGAATTTAAGAGTAATCGATGTTCTTTGGAGATATAATTTAACATGGAAGACTACCTAACCAAATTATACAGAGTTTTGGGTTTCAATATTAGTTTAGATTTTATTGATAGATTTTAAGGACAATTTTTTATTGAATCAAATTTATTGTACTTTGGGTATTTTTGGTATAATTTTAAAATTATGATTAGTATTTTTTTTCTCTAATGGATTATCATTTTTGGGAATCATCTAATATTATACTAACCAATTCGACATTTTGTAATCTCTAAAGATAGGGTAAATATATAGTTCATCCTCTATGTATTATGTGATTCTCTGTATGTTGATTCTAGCGCTTCAGGTGTGACCAAGTCATCTTGAATATTAATCGTCTGGAGTTAAAGATTAGTTTGTTGTAGAAATTACTTAAAGGATGGAACTCTAATTATCAAGTATTTTTTTCTATGAAGAAATTAATTATTAAACTTTAGGGAAAGGATCTTAAACCCAAAAATGTGTTATCCTAATACCATACATTATTCATCATAGATTTATGGCTTTGAGGACCTCAATATTCCATTCACTTTTTTGTGATTGATGATCTAAATGAATCCTTATATATATATATACATTTGTACTCCATTTATATTTTCCACCAATATTTTCCTATTAGAAATCCTAATTTGGTGGTGAATTTTTCATTTCCCTTTCCCTCTTATTAAGACTAAATTTTCATAACCCTATTTTTGATTTGGGTTTTCCATAGAGGTATTTTCTATTTTTTTACCTTTTATTTATGATGAAAAATTTCAAATTGTGGGGATGAAATTTATTGAAATAGGGAATAATGTAACACCCAAAGATTCCATGGTACGCTTCTCATTGAATAATACAATAGTGTTCGATGTATGCAACACTGAGTTCAAGTGCACCTCGGCCTATCAAACTTGTTGTTTAGAAAGTTGGTATGAATAGTAATAACCACATTTTGAATTTTATTAATATCCCATATAATTTTAACATTCATCATTTTTGTTTCTTAGATATAATATAAGGAATAATTCATTTTTTTAGATAAAAGAAGTATTTTTCAAAAAATACAGTTTTTCCGCCTTTCAGTGTAGGACCCTTTCTAAATCCAATATTTGATAATTTTATGTACTCAATTTGAAAAATTAAATTCTCCTTTAGAATTGGGACCTAAAAATTTAGTTTGTAATTTTTTTTGTTGTTTTTTTGAACACATTCATATTTTGATGAATAGTGAAAGTTACTAAATATTAATTGAAAACAACTTTTTTAATCAAAATAATTTATAGTGTTAAATTAAATATTTGAATGGTATTGAAGTATAATTAGATTAAATTTTTTATCATTTAATCCAAATTTTGTCATTAAAAGTAATTTCACTTTTAAACAGGACATAAATACATATTAATCATTTGATAGTTTTTACTTCTCAAAAACCTGTTTTTTGGTTTCGACAATGGGAATTAATTTTAAATAAATTAATTAAACTTCTAAATTTTGAATTTGGTAAAATATAAATCATTTTTGGAATCGGAATATCAAAATTATCTTAGGGTGAATTTTTGGTATTTCTCCAAAACCTTCAATTTTTGATGAATAGTGAAAAACATTGTGTTATTGTTTAAAAAATGACATTTTATTTAAATAATTATTATTTTATTTAAATTTATTTTTAGTCATAATAGTTACATAATAACTATATAAATTATATGAAATTCATTAGAGTTATTTTATAACAATATTAGATGTATAAATATTTTTTGATTATTTTACCATCATTTATCCACCTTCTAGGCACGTTATCAAATTTGCCTAAAAAACAATTTTACCGCTTATGTGAATTGAATTTAAAAAATCCTAGTGACATGGTTGAAATTAGTAAGTAAATTGTGGTTCAATAAATATGAAAATAATATTTGGTGAATAATAACTTTTGAATTTTATTTACTATGGTTAAAAGTTAATCGAGTAATTAATGGTAAAAATGATAATATAATTACCCTAACACATGTCATAGTTCTTTTGGATAAGTATATTTTAACCAAAATTAACCTCTGGAATTAAATATTATTCTTTTGGTCCACTTGGTTTAGATTAAGGCATGTATTATTTTTTATCAAAAGAAGAGTTAAAAGTGTTAAATTCAAATTTTAATAACTAAATTTTTTTAATATAGTGTTATACATAAGATAATGTCGACTGTAAGTATTCATTATAAATATAAAATTATTTCCTACATCATGGTATTTTATTTATTAGTTTAGACATTAAATAACTAAATTTATTTATGAAACAATGATGATGTAGTAATTACCTTATTAATGTAAGATTAAAATATTTGATACTATAAATATTAAAATAAATGTAAATTGAGACCTTTGATGCATTACACAAATTTTCATGGTAAATATTACATGTTAGGATTGAATAAAATATTTTTTTTGGAGAAATAAGATTTTCATGATTTTCCAAAAAACCAAATACTAAATAATGTCAAAATTGATATAAATGAGTTTTTAAACAAAATACTATATTATTAAATGATATAATAGTCCTAGAAATATAAGGTTCTTCCAAAGTACTTATATAATAATATATATTTCATTAAAAAACCATGTGGTGTTCTCTTGTCATTTCATTGTATGTTTATTAACCATATAATATAAAAATACAAGGAGACATGGTAAATGTTAAACTATTTAATGAGGGGTTAAATAAAAAAGATAAGATTAACATGGTGAACTAAAGTGGTCTAAAACCAATTTGTTGAGTGTTTTGCGACCCACACCCATGTTAGCCACAAAATAATTCCTTTTGGAGCCTTTACAAATTGAATATGATTGTATAATGAAAAAATATTTCAAGCTTTTCCTAAAGTGACCCTCACCTCTCTTATAAATGGATACTTCCCCTTCTCTCAAAATCACACCTCCAAATCCATTTGGTTCAGCCAGAGCCTACTAAAATATCCTCCCAACAACCATAAATTCATCTTATATTCCATAATTTGATCAGAAACCCAACCTATGGAGCCCTTTTGATCAAATCAAAAGAAAGCACCTGAAAAGAGGTTATTATTTCATCCCCTATTTCAATGTTCTTTTCTTATTCCACTTCCTCTTTCATTGTTGTTTCCATACCAAAATACTAAATCCTGATCCATCTACATACTATGTGGATATTTTAAATATTTTACAACCATATTCATTATTCTATCCATCCTACGAATGGGAATGTCACCATACATTTGTACGTACGACGTACCCTCTCCACATCGTTGTGTAGTTTGTTATTCAAAACATAATTATTTGGATGGGTATAATAATGAGTATAATTTATTTAAATAATAAATATAACATGTTAAGTATTCTGTATATATGATATACCATCCAATTAAATATTATTTCACCATAAATAGAATTGTATTATCGCTCATGCGTACGTATGGATTACAGTATCCACGAACGCGATTAGATTCATTCCCCATCATAACCATTCAAGAATAAATATCATTTTATGATTAAAAAGTTTGGTTTAAGAAACTAATTTCATTCTAGATATGAATAAAATACATCCAATCCATAACAAACATGACTTACGTAATAAAACATATTAAGAAAAACGAATCAGTTAACACCCGAAATAATGATACCACTAAAATATTTTTAACAAAGAAAAATACAAAGATCATATATGTTATCATATTTATGTATGTGGTTCTTGTATAATTTAATAACTATTAATTCACCATTATACCGGAGTTTTACATACCATCAACAAAGGAAAAGTACAAGGTAAGGTGTTTTCATCTCACTTTTATTCCCATAAGATTCATTCCTTATTTGCCACTATTTCCTTTTGTGTGGTGTATGTACTGACCATGATTGTATTATTTGTGTAATATACTTTAATTTATAGGTATTTACATCATCATTGTATGATCCTTCTTTCATTGGATGTATTTTTCTTAAGTTACACAATCGGTAATGGAATTTCAAATTTCAATTTCCACTCATTATATTTTACACAAAATTTGTTGATTATTTTACTCAAAGATTATGTTTGAAATCACTATTTATATACTTATGAAGTAACTTCCTCTCCCCTTTGTGTGGATATACTTTTGATACACATAATAACTCCATTGATAAATTCTCAATTCATCGATATGAACTTGATTAGAGTAATTTTAACTCAATTTCTATTCATTGAGTTAAACATCCAAGTCATTCATGTTGTTTTTACAAGAATATGTGTGAATGTACTCTGATTGATTTACACTGAATATCCAATCATATTTAGGGTATTTAAAATTTTCACACATAAATATTTTGTTAATTTATCCTTAAACTAAAGATAGAGTCTTTATAAGGGATTTCATCTCAACTTACATTCCATTGAGACTTCTTTGTTGACATGGGCCAATTCACTTTTATATGGTTTAAATACTATACTTTGACATATTATATCAGGAATCCCATTATTCTCATGATATTATAAAGTTTTTATTACATCAATTATATTTATTAAATCTTCTCTCATTTGGTTAGGAACTCTAATTAAAATATCGTTTTAAATGTTTTAATGATTTATACTTATAAATCATTATCATTAATGTCCATGTTTAGTAAATAGTTTTAAGGATTTATTTATATGTACATTAATGTTTTAAAATTAAAATTACATTTAAATGTTTCAAAGTGGTATGGGACACTTTGATTCAAAAATCAATTTGAAACGGCTTCATGATAAATAGTGATACTTTAAAATGTTTTCAAGAAAAAGGGGGATATTTATCTCAAATAGTTTTTATGATTATTTTCATCTTTTTCAATATCCATCATTATTCTCAATTGAGGTTAATTTATTATAATACAATCTTATATATTGTATTGAATGAATTATGTTTGACTGTGGATGTGCTATTTTTATAACATTCCGGGTTTGTGGTTAAAATATTGAAATTCCATATGATTTTTTTAATACGAATGTTTAGATTATGGTTTAAACTTTTAATATGATTAATGAATTGGGCATAACAAGTGACGGGTGAAGCCTTATATAGCTCTTTAATGCATTGGTAGGTCTCTTGAGACAAACTAATTTCTGGCAATAAGGCCTTGACAAAATATTATTTTTAGTCAATGCACGAGGCCTTGACTATGTGATTATGATGTCTGACATTATGCATTCCATAATTATAAAATTTTCTATTCATATTTCATGTGATTATTCGACTAGTATAATATCCTTGTGAATATGTCAATTGAATTAATAAATTTATCGATTCCATATTATGCTGAAGTTTATGTTTAAATGGATTTTGTTTTAGTCATATACATTGATTTAAATATTTATGATTGTTTATTATAGTTCCTGCTATATTATTATCCCTACTGAGCATCTGAGCTCACCCCTTTATTATGTTTTCTTTTCCCAGGATTGGAATAAGTATATTACATTTAACCTATAGGAATGGTCTGATGGATATGAGTGTGTTCAATGGGGCACAATGTTTATTTATTTATTTCATGATGTAATGTTAAATTGATGTTTTTATCTAGTACTTCCAAGACTACTAAACTAATCGGTCATTCAAGATAAGATCTCTAGAGATCATACCAATGTTATATAATAATGCAGTGACTCTAGATAACTAGGGTCGGGGTGTTACATGAGCTCATGGTTAAACTAAATATGTTCCAACAATAAGAAACCCTCTATCCACATTTTCTTCATGGTATGGGTGTGACCAAATAGTTTGAAAAAATGATGAGCCCCCTTATAGATCACCAATAAAAGGTATATAGTTTTCAGGGACAAACCTCATAGTTTACTAGGCCAAACTACATAGTTTCCACTAACAATATAGCCATTGTGCACAATCCCGAAAACATCCAAAATTTCTCATAAATAACCCCCCATTGAAGTTCCAATCAAATAAATATCCAAAAATATACAAGAAGTATCTGAAATTATGTGACAGGATGTTACACTCCACAATACTAGGTGGCTACAGTTGCCCCACCATGTATATATCAACAACAGTGTGAAGTTTGGTGGAATTGTAAACCAATTTAGTGTTCATGTATCTATTATCTAGAAAGACCGTCATTATTGGATTGGAGTCATCGGTTTGTGGGGGTGAGGTGAAGATATGGACCGGGGCCATATGTCTAACATTTTTATCAATGAAAGGAACCTATAAAGGGGGGGGGCATTTCTCAGATGAGTGTGTTATGATAAAATAGATATATGGGAGGCTAGGTTGGTAATCAATAGTGGTAACTCGAATGGGGGTATCTACCATTGCTATGGTGGAAGGAATGTGTATGGAGATAGAAGTTGGATTGAATATAGTTGGGTTGGGTCGATAATGCATTAAAGGTTGGTGGAAAAGGATCACGTGGTAGGGAGGTAATGGAAAGCTATAAGGGATCTATTAATGGAATATCTAGGCAATAGAAGATATCATAAGGGTTCTCAAAAAATAAATGGATACATACCATACTATATAACCACCACATCCTTGGGGTGAGGTGGGGTAATACTATCTAGGAAGGGTGATAAACCTTGTAAACGGTAGGGGAGAATGAACTGTCAGGGCTACCGATGAATCAATAAATAAAGCCTTCTAACTTTATTTTTAATTTACAGGTTCTGATTCATAATTATTTCACACATTCTAAAGAAATAAAATATTATGAAGAAATACTTATTTTATAGAATGCATCCATCCTAGAGATGGGTTGGGTTGTGATTAATCAATTACTCCCATGTACTTCTCCAAGTTTGTGATGATGTTACTACCCATAAGTTTTCTATAGGTCTTGTGAACCGAAATCTCAAAAAAGGGTAAAATTGTGTTTTCAATTTATACTAAAGGGGATCCTATAGAAGTTTTTATATGATTACATCAACCTAGTTTACCACCACATGGGAATCACCACATACCAACTATGTATAAGACAAACCCTGATTATTAATTCATATATAGGAACCCCTCATCGGGGTTCTATTCTATGAACATGGATAATGAATTCATATGGTTTCTTGGGTGATTTCTTCCCAATTATTAAAAGAATAAATATCTTTTGGGTCTATTTGTAGTGTTTTATAATCTGTTGATGTGGAAAAATATAATGAATAGACAGTGAGACTAAATCCAAAATTCTATAAAGTGAAATCCTAAGGATTTCTTCCTAGTGTGTAGGCGAAATGTACTACATCAACCTTAATGGTGTCCAAAAAAATTATATAGAGATCCCAACATTAATCCTCATGTACTTCTAGGAAGGGATCTACATGCATCAAAAAAGGGCCTTCATAACCTCTCCGACCACCAGAATCATCTACAAGAACATCCCGATCCAAAGTTTCCTTTCTCTGCATGTGCTTCACTAGTAAATGTGACAAGAATATCCGAGGGGAAGGTTTGATAACTATAGTCATAAATGAATCACTAATGGATGGGATTCAATCTAGGAATAATGTAAAAATATGTGTTTGAACATGACTGGAGGGATTATAGGAGGGATCTAAATGTGCTGCAGAAGGAGTGTGGCTTGTATTCTTGTCTACATAAGGTACTTTGTATTAGGTGAGGCATTTGGATAGATGGTTCCTACCTCTTATGGTATTATCCATGGGTATAAGAAGGTAAGGGAGGGCATAGAGAGGAGTAATAGAGATAATGGCCTATCATGGAAGGAAAAATATGTGGGATAAGAAATAGTGGTGGGGAGGAGAAGGATGTAGAGGAATAAAAGAGAAGGGTGGCACTGGGATGATGAAGTGTAGTGCAGTGGAAAAGGCAAATTGAATTCATGAATTTAGGGTTAGGAGACTCAATTATGTGTGACATAAAAATAACATCGGGAATTTTGAACCCATGATGATAATAACCATTTCTGGATTCATTTAAACACCAAGAAACTCATAATGTGAATAGTGAATTCAAATCAGGAATTATCCATTTTTAATGGTCTTAGATATGTAGAAACAAAGAATCATTCTAAGTTATAAAAACATAAACTAAATGAAGAAAAAGTCATAGGTTTCATGCCATTAAATTCTTCATTAAATGTCAATATATCAACATTTCCATTCATATAAAGTGAATTTTAATGATATAACACACCCTTATTGAAATAGTAATTATATTTTTTTAATTTTCTATTGGATTTAAAGGATGGTCTCTCTCTTCATTGAATTTACACCATTCTATAAGGGAAACAATTAATTACATTGACAGTTTATAGTGATAAAGAGTTATATCTTCCATGGAATAATTTTATATGTGAGTTAAAAAAGTGGAATTTGTCCCTCGACGTGAATATGATTTACATGACTCATCATTCATGCCACTGTTTTTTATTTATAAACACTTTCATTTTCATATGAATGCCTCATTATTTACTCTAGCTCATCTAATTGTAATGAACATTTCTTCCCAAACTCTTTAAGCATCAAAGTTTATATTTTTGATCTCCCAGAACAAGTGATGTTGCAATTCAACCATAATGTGTTTCGGTTTTCCATAGATAATTTTAAAGGGAGTTTCCAAAAATGGTGTTTTTTATGTAGTGTGATATGCCCAAAGTGAATCATTGAGTTTCGAACACTAACCCTTTGGTTTCACATTGAATATTTTCTAAAGATTATTTTTAATTTATAGGATGTATTGTTCCACTTTCCCATTAGTTTTCGAATTAAAATGTGTTTTTTTTCCTTATAGAAATCTATAATTCTCTATAATCCACTTAATTTCATGATTTTGGAAGTGAATTCCCCAATCAGTGATGAGAAATCAGGTAATTTTTAACTATGAGAAAAATGTTTTTTGGGGAATCTCATTGAGACTTTGGCTATGTTTAGAGTGGTAGATTAATCTTCCACCCACATTGATACACAATCCACAAAAACTAAGATATAAATATGCATATAATAATTTTTAAAGGGTCTCATGATATATATTCCCCCTAAATAAAATAGTTACACTTTAAAAATGGAGTTCATTATGATTTAATTTCATATACCAATGGTGTTTGTTCATTGGAAATGATTAAAGATTTGAAAGAATACCCCATATACCAATAGAGAGTGGGATATAAAAATACACAATGAAGTATTTGGGAAATTGTTAAATCAGAACCATGGGGTCTCCTAGTTTTTGGTGATTGTAAAAACTCAAGAACCCTATGAAAATCATCTTAGGGGATATAATATAACATTAACCTAGAAACACATTTCTTGAATAAAAGTATCTCATCCGAGTAATAGTGTGACTAATTTGAAAAATAATTATTACTTTGGAGAAATGAGATTTGTGGGTATAGGGTTTTGGTGTAAATTTTTTTCTATTAAAAAAACAAGTTTTTTCTATCACATCCTTAGAGATGAGTGTCTAATCTATGAATTTATAAAAAAATATCTCTTCATCTTCTTTAATGTTTGGTGGATGGAGTCTTAAAAGGAGATCAATAGTAAAATTTTCTATGCCTTTTTTTGTATTTTATGAGAATATAAAACTCACATAGTAGTAGTATCTACCATATCAATCCAAGTTATTTGTACCTCTTAATTTGTATATATTTTAATACTGCATGATCTGGGAAGACAATAACTCTAGACAGAACAATTTATGATCTAAATTTATAGAATGAAAAAACTACCACATGGATCTCTTTCTCTGATTTGTGTAATTGGATTAAGAATAATTGAGATTATGACACTCATAGTATATTGGTCAAAAATATGACCAACTTGATGTCCTATAAAAACACCCACACCATTGTCACTTGCATCAAACATTAGCTCAAAATAATAATCCATATCAGGAGTAACAGTAACATGGGGGAACCGCTATGTTTTCTTTCAAAGTGTTAAATAAATTTTGACACTATTAACTAAATTCAACAGGGATATCCAGGGCTATCAGGAGTTCATGTGGTTGACCCATTGAAGAGGGGTAATTTAGAAATCAATGGTAAAATCCTTCGTGGCCTAGAAATCTTGTTATTCATTTTACATAAGTAGGTTCTGGTAATTATTTATTAACTTTTTATATTCACAATTCAAATAATATGAAATTATTTTTGATCCTTTGTCCAAGGAATATACCTCCTTTCCCCGTAAAATTACAATTTTCTTAGTTGATCACATAAATGTTTTCATCCCAATTTTGTTGTACGAGTTTTATGTTAATAAAACAAACCATGACAGATCATCTGTAAACAAGGATTTCATCCATAAAAATATCCATATACTCATCCCCCAAATTATGAAATATTTTTATCATGCACCATTGGAAGGATTCTAAAGTGCTACACATTTTAAAACACATCCATCAATATTAAAAGGATCCATAAGGACATGTGAATATTGTTATTGAATTATTAGTGGAGTCAATATGAATTTAACAATAACGTTATTAACCATCCAATAATTAATTAAATTCATTTCTGGGTAATATCTAGAACATCTAATGCAAAAAGGGGAGATGAAAATGGTCAACCTGGGATTCTGCGTTATGTTTTCTATAATCAAATCTATCTCACCATCTATTAATAGTCTGGGTTAGAATTAATTTGTCTTCATTATTAATTATTACTTTAAATCCAAAATTTTGGGGAATGAATTAATGTAATATCACCAATTCTCTATTATAAATGGGAAAATTGATGCCATTTTCTTTAATTATCCAAAGTTATTTCTCAAACACCTCTTTTATAGTTCGGTGAGACACCTTTGTGGTTGGAATCCCTGTTTGAATCCTTCATCTAGTTTAATTTTGTGTGAGGAAATTATAGAGATGATCCCTTTTATATCATCCAAACTCCCCTACTGAGTTTATGCCATTTAAGGAATTCAATGAATTTTCTTCTTTGTAATTAGTAATATCAGATCTTATCATAAGTATAATAGTGTCCTTATTCTCCATGAATGAACACTTAAACATAAATGGAGGATGATTTAGTTCCAATATTGGTGGATTTATTATTGAGAGTGTGTATTCTAGGAAGGAGTCTCTTCTTAGAGGTTTGAAGTATTGTTCCTCATCAAGGTTAATACTATCATTTTCATCAAGTTAATGGATCTCTCTGTCATTTTCAAAATCTATAGAATCATCATTTTCTTCCGGTAGAAAAATATTTTTACTCTCATGTCAATCTTGACAAGGAATTGCTTCTTTCACCAGATCAAAAAATATAAACTTATAGTTGAAATATAAATTAATTGTTCCACGATTTACGTCAATTAATGAATTAATGGTCATCAAAAATGGTCATCGAATAATTATGGGGACATCACTCTCATCCTCAAAATGAAGAATGACAAAGTCAGAATGGAATGTAAACTTTCTGGCCATAACTAAAAGATTATAAATAAGTCAACAAGGTTATTTAACAGATCTTTTTGTAAGGTGTAGTTCTACCTTTTATGGGTTAATGTTTTTGAGTCCTTGTATTAGAAAGATACTCATCATAATGAGATTAATATTTTCACTAAGATCAAATTATGATTTCTCAAATATTAATGTCTCATTCTTGGAATGGATTGAGAAACTTCCTAGGTCCCCCATCTTCAATTGAATTTTTTGTTGAAAAAATCGACATTATTCTTCATTCAAAAGGATAACACCCAGTATTTCATTTTTATCATATTGGAGTGAAAATCATTTAAGTATTTGGAATAAACTAGAATATGTAAAATGGATTAAGTAAAGGGAATATTTATGTGTAGTTGTTTGAACATGTTTAAAAATTTAATATATTGAGCTTCCATTTTTCCCTATCACATCCACTATAGAAATGGAAGAGGGGGTCTTAGGGTGGTGGTTCTACAAAGGTATCTTTTTGGTGAGATTACTCTCTTGTTCTTGAGATTTTTCGACTTCACTCACTTATAGGCCGTGATTATTTTTATGTTTTTCATTATCTTTATAAACTATTGTCTCATTCGGATTGGCTTCTTCTATCATTTTCATATCACATTTTTAGTACTGTTGACAACTACCAAATAAGAATCATAAAATACACAATGTAATAAGAAAATGAATATGGGTATTATTTCCATTGAAAAACCAAATGAAGTGGAAGATGGTGGAGACATACAGATCATGAGAACCCTTAAGAGACTGATGATCTCTTGACCATTATAAGGTCACACAATGTCTCTATTCTCAGTTCATAACCTATAAAGGATCCCACATATCCCCGTTTTCCAAGAATCCCTTGCCTTTTGTGAAGATAATATGAACAACCACTAACGACACAGGAAACAGATGGATGAGTTCTACTAGGCTATAGGGGGAGTTTAAGGAAATCACCTTGAAATCCAAATTGAAAATCCTCTTAAAATGAGAGGAAGGATTTCTAAAAGGTGGAAGTTCCTAGAATTCCTAATTTTCACATGAATTATCATCTATGAGAAGGATAATTATACCAGAAAACATCCAAGAAAACTTTTAAGACCTCTAACCCATTTTGAAATAAAACTAGGGAGATAAAAAGGGAGGTGGTAGGATCTACTTAGGATCACTGAAAGACACGCGGTGCACCCAGGACGATCTTCATGAAGTCATGAGTCCCTGGTAAAATTTAAAACTCATCTCACGAAGTCCCTTAGTCTTGTCATACATGTTTCATAGAATTAATCATGTATGTTAAAGCAACTATACATTAATCTTTGGAACTCCAAGGGAAATAGATTGAATTTTCCACAAAATGTTCGTGCCCCACCATATAACCAATATTCGTCACTCTATGTATCACCAAAAAATAGTGTAATTTTCCAAGACATTACTCATGAATTTTTTCATGACTCTCAACCATTGTAACATAAAACAAATTTAATAAAATATGGATGAGGTGGAAGAAACTCGTGGTCAGAAAATGCTCACAACACGTTACGGAAGTCCGCAATATGGTCCTGCGAGACCCCCAGACAAAGCATCCAAGTCTCAAGGATATATCTTGAAATGTTACCAAACATCTCATAGATTACATTAAATAGGAAAGAGGGGATCATGGTCATTATAAATATGGAGATTACGTTAGAGTAGTCCATGGTAGATGCTTTCAAAGTCATGTGGTGTCGGAGCCCTTTGTCGACTCCATCATGGACTCATGCTAGATATGCCAGAAAAAGCACCGAATAACCGGGGTGGATAGGCCTATAAATTTACCACACCAACATGAAAAAAGGGATAGAATCTAGATGATTAAATTATCAGCCTCTGTAATCTCAGGCGCATGGGCTAGATCATACTTGTCAAAGTGTCTAATCATGTGACTGAAAAATATTTGGTCAGGTAATATCCTGGTGAACAGTCCGAGAAATCTTTGGGAATACATAAGGTACATCAAATGACCATTCATAGTTCATGCGAAGGAATTCAGTCAAGGTCTATGAAGAACATACCACATATTCCTAAGATCAAAAAATACTCAAGATAAATGTATATTAACAAATCCTTAGGCAATTTCAATACAAAGGATATAATCAAGACTAAAAAGGGTAGACATAAAAAATGGACATGTTTTATGGCCCTCATATGTTTCACATGATTCATACAAAGACACACGACTGTACCATGACATGTATCCTAGATCTCATGATGATCCTTCAATATTCTATTTGGGACATGTGAAATCATTCTGGCATGTCAAATCATGTCATACAGTCCCTTTGGGCACAGCACTTTGGTCTCACAAAACACTTTGGAGCTATCATCTAAACCATGGTACATCTTTTAAATAAATTTCCCGACTCAAATAATTGTTCTTTGTCATATCAATCATGTATCATAGTTTCACCTGGGTATGATAACCGAGCTCTTGTGATACCCATTGGACAAGTCATACAAGACCCGCGATGCCCTCCAGAAATGTCAGACACATGTGATGGAAAAATCCAGATATGCTATCCAAGATACAAATAATCCTCCGAGTTATGTCATAATGACTCTAGTGACACCATCAATATGTTCCAAACCAAATCTTGTGAATGATACCAGGGAGTGTCAGTTGAATCATGTGACACCTCCTAGGAATTCTATCCAGGTCGGATGATGGGTCCCAGAAAAAAAACATCATGATCTTGTGATGTCCTCTGTATGGGTTATATGGGTCATTAGATACCCTCAAAACAAGAGATAAAGGTCATACAAGCATCCTTTGTGTGTAATCCTCAATATAAATGGAACTACAATGACTCAAATCCCTAACATATCCAAAATACATTGGCCACCTGCACTGAGCTTCGAGCTCCATATTGACTATCCGGGGAAATTCTAGCATTTATGTTTTTTATTCATGGAAATGAAATATAATACTTCCAATACCTTGTTTCCCACAATGATAATGTATCATGTGGTCTTAAAGAGTTGCACTGATCATGAAATTTTCAATATAAACATACACAATGGTATGTGAAGACTCATTGTGTAATCCCTAATATCAACATAACTATGATGAGTCCGATTCCTACTATAACAAGGTAACATTGGATGTCTCTATGAAACCTGAGTTCTATGATAAATCAACTTAGGGAAACCCTAGTGGATAAGTCCAACATCATGAGCAATGAAATGATCATTTTCCTCCCCTTATTTCTCACACCGAGCATTGATCACATGAGCTTAGGGAGTTGCGATAATCATATCATATGTACCATGACTCTTTTTAATGACCTAGGTAACCTTGATATATTCCCCCTGAATGATTGAACAAAGAAGAATCTGATTCTCTCCATACTTGGGATATGTAGGAAGTCCGTCCAAGGCCTGAGCATCAATACTCGGTGTTTTAAGGAACATGTATACGTCCTTTTCTTCTAGTGTAAAACTGTGCGGGTCCATAAAACTATGTGGTTTTTGATTCCTTCAATAATCTGGATATGTAGTATGCCTCAAAATGGATCAACCCACTCCTTGAAATACTAACTACCTTTTTGGATGGTAGAACATTCCTAATCACTAGGTTATATGGATTCAACACATAAGCAACTAATTATTTTCAAAAAATGATGGAGAACATCAGATACATAGTGATGGATCCACTAAAGAGACCCCAGCCGTTTGAACATGAAAGAGAATTATTCTATATTCATTTTAGGGAAACTGATCCCATATGAGGACTAGGATGAGATTCATAAAAATATAATAAATATATAAGAGAGTCCTGGAGTAGGAAACAATTTCTCCCAAAAGTGTGCGATAAGACCGACCTCCAATCCTCTCAACCAATGCGAGTCCCCAAGGGTCGCTGGGCCTAAAAACCCAGATGACCACAATTAGTGGTTAAGTAGGTCTTTACAAAACTATTGATATGGGAACTGTTGTGAGTTTCTTGGATAGGTATAACAAATTAAAAACCAAATGTATGAAATTGAGCGAGGACCAAAGAATATTCCCTCAACAAAACCATCAAGTAAAACCAATTCCAAGCCTTGAATACAAAAGAAAAAAAAATGTTGAACATGACATGAATTTCGATAATAATAATTAACCAGATTATAATGCGTTAGACCATATTATTTTCCAACTGTACAAAATTAATTGGTGAACCCAACATGAAACTATATAAAAACAACCAATTGGGTTATAATATGTTAGGCCATTTTCTTTTCCCCACATATATAAAAAACTGACAGGACCAATGTAAATATGTTATGCCACATTTTTTTTGAAAATACTATACAAACAAAGTAGCAAGAACAACATGGTAATAAATGTGATCTTCTATAACCAGGATTCTTGTGTTGACAAGTCCATATGAGATGAAAGGCCAGATCGAGAAAAGGGACAGAGGTGTTAACCATGGATATTGGATTGGGAATTTTTATGCCTATTATACAACACTAATAGATAACGTTCTTCATAATTTTCTACATTATTATAGGTACTTCAATCATTAACCACATCCCAACTTGAGGCAATGTCTTTGCCATCCATCTTTTTTTCAGGTAAATCCTTAGGGGTTGCGACCACCGTGGATCACAATGAAATCACACTAACTCAATAGAAAAAATGGTAGGTATAAAATATGATGGTTTGGGAGTACCACTGACACTTTAAAATCCCAACCATGGAATCTTCCTGTGAGGTTCTCCCTGAATAACAGCTAGCGTATAGCGTTTCCTAGTAAAGAATGATGTAAATCTAATATCCATCGTCACTATAACCTCTTTCATGGGGAGATTATCCATAGATTTTAACAAATGAGACCCTCCATATTTATTGATGGTGGACTATGAATCTAAATAGTGTTCACTTTTAGTTAAAGTGCCTTCAAGGATGGCGCATGCCATCCGTCGTTGCCAGAATCATACTGTCGGTACCCACCAATTGGCTGTTGTGTGTACCACACCACAAAATACTTCCTTTGATATCCACAGATAGTTTTTAAGGAAGGATCATCAGGGGTGTAATGAATTTGAGATCTAGGAGAAGGATCATATCCCCACTCATGATGCTCATGTCTGCCAACATATTCTGGTAGAAGCCCGCTAAAAGCCTCATATCCCTACCGGCTTCGAAAAATTATGTGGTCGTATTCCCACAAAAAATCAAGGGGTAGGTGTATATCTATACATTAGAACATAATGTACTTTAACATACTTCTATGGCACAAGTTTTTAAAAAAGTGGGAACATATACCCACTTCAATCTAAGACATCTTATAGTGCATAATGGATACGTAAAATGAGCAGTCTTATATCGCTACACACACATTCCTAAAATGACAGTATATTTTAGAAACAATATAAGAGATCCATCAACATATTTTGGCATTATTGTAGATAAATGGATATGTTCATACTCTTATCCCTACAACAAAGGAAACACTACACTCTAATCATCACGAACAAGTGGTTGTACTAGAGAAAACACACATTATTTCTCATATCAAAGAGGAATATTTGAATATTATGATAAAGGATAAGGCATCACACCAATATAATACTCCACTTCTAACTAGGTCAAACCAGGAGAGAGAGACACATGCCTCAAGATAGGGGAACATGCCTATCCAAAAAATTCTGGTGGCATAATCCAAAGGCCAAGGATTGGGCTCATATCCTCATTCTAGTCATGTCTCACCTTGTGATAAGGGAACAAACCTCGAGACATGATCATATTCTCATCGAAGAAATCTAGAAGAAAACTCCAAGGACATAGGATCATGCATATATCATAGTTTTGGTCGAGGAAAACCATGTATGAATGGTACATGCCTTGGGAAATGCTCATATTCATGTCAGTGAATCTTCCTAGAATTTTCCATTAGGTCACAAAAGCAAGGTGCATATTACTACTTTCTCTAGAGAATGACTGCACCAACATCATTATAATGGAATACTAGAGGAGGCTCATATACCTTCTCCCATTCTAGAGGAATATTAACATATTCTTATGGGCAATGGATTTCAATACTAGACACGTATTCCTATTTCAACTGAGGCTCACTAGTTGAGAGAGGAACATTCCATAGGGAAGTCTCATACTCTTACAATAAAGACCACTGGCATATCCCAAAGGCTCAATATTAGGCTTCGACTCCCATCATGACTGATTCTCACTAAGTGAGAGTGTCACATGCCTCAGGATGACCTCAATTATATACCAATATTGAGAAAACATATTGACATTTTCCAAGAGCTTCTCAGTAGTGGACCCATACTCCCACACAACCAAACAGTTATATAAAAGTTCTTGAAACCCTCATACAATAGACTCATATCCCTTGATAATCACTAAAGGAAAGTCATTATATTATAACCATGATGAATAACATGTACCATATTCCAAGTCATCTCAAAGCCAGTATCCTTGTGGTAGTTAGAGACGTATTCTCAACCACCTCGAGGGTCCCTCAACTCTTTTATTGAAGGTGATGTACCATGATAGACCACCTCGTGGTGGTGTATAGATGGATAACAAGGACTCTACTATTGAAATCCACTATGGTCAGCCCCCCCAGAAAATATCTCCCCAAGATAAGGAGATCATCCCTTTTTCCAAAAACCCCCGTTTAGAGATGTGTCCAAAACTCTGGCACCATCATATAGAGAGGTTCTCAAAATAGCAAGGTCAATTGTATATGGTTACCCTTCAACTTACAATAACACTCCACTCTCATCTTTATGCATTGATTATATAAATCTTCCATTGTTTGACCAAATTGAGATGTGTAAGTCTTATGAGGAGGAGGCTTACATTTAAATATTGACAGATTTAGCTAGAAACAACATCCCCATCATGTTCTGGCCCCTAACTACTGCTAGGTATGAGGTCTTAGATGAGATAGAAAAGGAGTAAATTCCGTACCTACACCAAAATTTGAGGGATACTCATCAGAGACTAAAATATTAATACCACCCTTATCAATGATACAGGTGTCACCTTTAGACAATCAAGATACACTGTTGTTAGATTGATCTATCTATTATCTCCATGGTCTGGGATCCAAAACTGGAAATGAACAATAAAATCTAGAACACACTTGCTACCATTGCATCATGACACATCATAAGATGATCTATGAAGCCAAGTCATACATTCATATTTGATGATATGAATAGTATGTAGTGTTATTCTTTTCCGGGAACCTGGAACAACAGAACCCCAAAAATTCAGTGTCTTGCAATGTTACAGTCTCTAGAGAAATTGGAGGACCGAGTAACTCTTGTTCCATATGGTCACTACAAAAAAATAAACCCACTTTAATGATGCCCATACATCAAGAATATAGGAAGAGGATAGAAAATAAGGCATAAAACTGTGGCACTCAATGTAATGAGAACACATTTCCAAAATGAATATTGAAGTTGCGATCATCTAGATAGATTCCCAAGAAATGTAATTATCATCATGTGATGCCATTATACCCATCTCCCATGAATGAACAACTATGACACATCAAATGGGCTATAATAATAGACTCCATAGTATCCATCTTGGAGGGGATCCAGTCCCCTGGACCAGAAGAATATGTACCACTTCCTCCACCCCTCAGATCATCAATTCCCGATTAGATTTTGGACATATCCTAAGCAGCTGCAATCAAGCCCCAGCCCGCTGGGCGGGGTAATTTATATCTCAATCACCATCTCCGGGTTCATCATCCCCTGAGTGTGTCCGAGAATAATTAGTGGTGATTCAAGATCACCCTTATCCCACTAGTCTCAAGGTATTTATATCTTCATGTCCATCCAAGGAATCATCAAGTCCCCAACTGGAGTCATTGGGTCCTCAACAACAGGACCGATCAATGCCAATGGTGACCCAAAATGAACCCACCCCCATGGATGGGGGATGTTTCATCATCATTATCACCATAGAGAGAATCAGTCTTATACTGGTTAGGAGGGAACATCATTGGTCAGCATACCACATGTTCCTTCCACCGCAAGACAATCCTCTACTAGTCATACCCTGTAAGAAAACCACTATTGGGAACTCCCTCAAAGTAACTATTAACTTGTTGAGATGGGGGGAGTGTACAAAAAATTTAATTAGACCCCGATAGGGTTTCAAGACAAAATGAACCTATATGGTCAAGGGTTCAAGTAATTTCCCTGACAAGGGAAATACATAATCTTCTTGTTTTGTTGAATGTAATAACACAACCAGCATTTCGTGGAATAACACCATGAATTTCATCCCTGTGAACATGGAAGTCATCAATAAATATGCGAACATAGAGGGATCTTTTGTGGGAAATATACCTCAGGAGGAGGGTGATTTTGATGGACCAAATAATGTTGCATGCACCCAGAACCAAAAAAAGGCTTCAAAATTTTGCACCATGGAATAATGAGTTTCTACCTCCTTAGAGGAATACTATTGAAGAAAACAAGTCACGGCTACATCCCAATCCTCACCTAGAGTAATTGATGTTCCTTCCCCAAAGGAACATTTTTCATAATAAGAGAGTGAAATATGGGCTCTATGGAATCTGAATGAGGAGCTACTCAAGGGAAATATTCTGACTGGGTATCTTCTCCATCCTGAGATGAGTATTCTCCATACCATTTTTGACCCAATAGCAAGAGATGTATCCAAGCATTTCATTGGATCTAGATCTAGGTATCCAGTCTAATTAAATGTGGAATTCAAAAATGATTGTAAAATCCCTCTAATATAGAGATATCTTATTCTTCATTTGGTTAATCATTCTATCATAAGAGGAATTGATAATTAATTGGTGATAAAATTAGGACCACCTTATCAAACCCCAACCCGCTCCCTATAAAGAGTAGGAACCTCCCACTGTAGTGCCTCCAGAGTTTCATAACATCATCGGGTATCTGGAAACATTAATGGAATCCATGGAAGTTTGACGTGAACCTATGAAACCTGAAATGAATTTTTATCCATAATGGGTGGATGTTACTCCACATATACCCAAAATCATTAACCAAACCGTATCTACCTTTGACAATGTATGAGACCCTGAACAACATCTATCACACATCATATCATGATTTGGGCTGATGATGGGACATGAAGATCAACTGGATGCAACATAGCTAAGGTATTTCATGGAGACTCTAATGGGGACAACATTTGTATGGTACATCAGTCATTCAGAAGGATTTTTTTATAGGAAGGGAAGATCTAAATCATTAGTTCCATTATCATTCCTATTCAAAAATTAAGAAAACTACGACCATTGGTCAGAAAAACTAAATTAATGTGTGAACAATATGGATTATGATTTGATATAATTGCAGAAAGGTTTAACCTATTCAATCAGTAGCCCCCTCTTGTAAAAAAACTGATGGAACTCTATATTGAAAATATCATGGGTCAGTTGTAGAATACCCTAATCCCCATGAAATATCTAGGTGGGTTTTGAGAGTTTTTTAAAATTTCACAATGTTTGGAAGATTCTATTCCACAAACTCGATATTGTCTTGACTCACTACTACAACATAAGGGAAAACTCCAGGAAGAGAATATGTTGCAACTGTCACTCTCAAACCTAAAGTAGTACCCATCCAAGCACCCATGTAGGTCCAAAACTAACCAAAACCTCCTATATATCGACATTAACTATAGAATCTCTATTGGAATGATGTAACAAGAAATCGGGGTCAACATTGATTTTAGGAATTGATGAATAATGTTACTCCTTATAGAATGAACAAGTCCCCGGTTATTTCCTTATAGTAATGGATAATCACTTTCTAAAACATCCATAGCCTAGAAGGCCTAAGGAAGTCAACCTCACTGACAATATTGATTACATCCCTTACCATAGTTTTTTGGGTCATAATATCCATGACTGATTTATCTTCAAAGACTCCCTTCAAGGGAAAATCTGGCCTTTATACATTTTGGTCAGACACAATAATGACAATATCCAAAGGGTGAAGATTGATAATAGGTCCAGGATTAATCTAATCCCAGTTTAAAATCTTCGAAGATTGGGATGTAGTGAAGGGGATTTACCCCCCACAATGTAGACCATTGAGGGTTATTATAAAAAAACCAATGACCACTATGGAAGATCAAAATTGAAACTCAATTTTTGGAACTCACATCTAATTCTAAGATCAATTTTATCCATCAAGACACCACATATAATTACCTACTCAAAAGGCCCTAGATCCAAAGTCACTTGGAGGTACCATCAACATTCCATCAATGTCTGAAGTACCCCATTAATGGAATGGTCAACATATTATATAGTGACAATTCCCCCTTCTAAACTTGTATATATACATATGTTGAAGTATATTTCTAAAAAAAGGATGTCAAGAAACCAATTCAAGATTATGATATACATTTTCCATCCATCAATGGATTTGGGACCACCACTATGAACCCCTAGAGAATACTATATAGTGATTATGTGCTCCCCATAAACATGGTTGAATTACAAGATTCAATCCTAGAGATCCAATCCCCTATTTTCCTCTGTAACAATGTTAAAATCAATAAGATATGAAATCTCTTTGCAATGACTTAGATACAAATAGATGATGGAGTCTCTAATAATATCCTACCACACTCGGATAGTGATGGAGAACCACCAGATTGCCATCTTCACCTGAAAATGTCTACATAGAGTGAAAAATTGTAGAGGATTAGGATAACCTTGGGTATTCCCCTCTAACATTCAAGGAATGTATATCCTTAACAATAGATAACCATAGAAATGTAAATATCTGAAGGGAAGAAGACCCAAAACCTACTATGATTAGTGCTTCCATGCCTCTCAATGAGAATGAGATGTAATTAAAATTTCTAAGGAATCATCGATATGTGTTCACCTGAAACTATATAGAAATTTCTGAATTTAATTCAGATGTGGATCTACACCATCTCATAGTTCCTGATGAGTATCAAATTATCAAATAGGAATACAAGAGGATCCACCCCTCTCAAGGAACCAATGTAGAGGTGAAACATGAAAATTTGATCAAATCCAAATTTGTTTGAGATGTGAAATACCAGAGATGTATTTCCAATATTGTCCCCATGAAGAAAAAGAATGGGAAGATTATAGTTTTCATTGATTTCAAATACCTTAATCAGCATTGTTCGAACAAATATTTCCCATTGCTTATCACAAAAATCATGATCGATGTAACTACTGGCTTCCATGCCCTTTCCTTCATGGATGACTACTCGGGGTACAATTATGTAAAGACCCATAAAATTCAAGGAAACATTTTTCATAATTTTCGTTGGATTTTTCAAGAATGCAGTTTATAACGGCACATGATTCTGAGGCCCGGTGTGCCCCGAATCTTTTTCCTAAGTTTAGCTCGGGTACGTTCAGTGAACGAACGAGTGGGGTTTTCTAACTTTTGAACCGGTGCTCGGAATCGAAATCTGAGGTCACCGAGGGAATCACAGCGCCGGTATTTTCTTAGAAATTCCTTTTCCAGAGTTGTGTTTGCTTAGGTGTGGTTTTTAATTTTTGGGGTTAAGTTAAGAAATAAAATAAAAGTGGTGCAACACTTTATTTTATTTCACAAAAAGCCACTTAAATCCACTTAAGCTAAGTTAAGCGGATATGGTGGAACCCAAAATATCCTACCCACTTGGTAGGATATTTGTGATGTGGGGCCCACACGATCCCCACAGTTTCTTCCCTCCTAAGTAACGCACCCGCAACCCCCTCTTTAATGAAAGTCAACCGTGTGTTTTTATGGTTAAGAAACACCCCATTAAATTTGGCAGTTAAATTGTTACAATTAATTCTTCAAATTAATTATTCCTTTCTTATCTTTGAATTTCAAATCATTGACATGGGAATAAAATAAGACCAACCCTTTTTGTTGAGAGGTTTCCTGTTGAGAGGATTTGGGGAAAGCTCTAAAGCTTGAAGATATTCATTCTCCTTCGCGAAGAACGTGAAGAACACGAAGAACGCAAAGAACGCTGGCCTCTGACGAAGGGAGACGAAGAATGTCGAACCCTCGGAGATCGGCGACGTGATTCCATGTACCGCAATGCTGACGATCATCCTTCCGTGACACTCCTTCCGCAACAAACGCTCGTTCGATGACAGAGTTGAGGTAGGAGTTTTATACGTTTCTCTTTTGTGATTTTCTTCCATCGTTTTTCCCCTTTCAATTGAACTGCCTGTTATCGCATTAATGGGAGGAGGTCGGACCGCATGAACACAGCCGACACTCCCCCCCTTTTGGTTGTGGATTTTTGATGCGACAAACAAGGCAACGCAGTGCCGAAGCACCTCGTGGAAATTGTAAAAGGGAGAGCGGAGAAATGCGGTGTCACCGCACCGCGCCGTTGGAAGCAAAAAATCTGCGGCGCCGTCACGCCGCGCTGTTGGAAGCAACAAATCCGCGGCGCCATCACGTCGCACCGTAGATGATGAAAAAAGGACCTAGAACTGTCACGCCATGCCGGAGGACCTCAAAAGAACCGTGGCTGGAGAGGGGCCATGGAGGAGTAGGGGAACCGGTGGCCGGTTTCGGGCCACCGACATCGGAGCAAGGGGACCGGATTGCCGGTCCCGCGGCGGCAGAAGCCAGAAAGCCAGAGCGGGCCGACTGGACCAGGAAAAGCCGGGGGCTAAAAACCCCCATCCGGCCATACTAGTGGGTCCATTAAGGGGTCACGGTTTCCATCACGTGGGGGCAGCGCCCCCCACCCCGTAACGGTTTGGCCGTTCGGCCGAACCCCTGGGGTCGTGCCAGTGCGCTGCGTGCTGGGCGGCTTTTCTGGCTGGTCCGCCTAACCGGACTGCCAGGCTGGGCCATGCCCAGCAGGGCCGCGCCCACGCGGGTCAGACCTGGACCCAGTTCAGGTCGACCCAGTTCAGGCCGACACTGGGGGTATTGGGCTGGGTCGGACGGGGCCCGAACCCCCTAATACCGAACCTTTTTTGGTCTGTCGCCCATAACTTGAGCTATGGGTCTCTGATCGACGCGTCGTCAGTTGCGATGCGATCCGTGGATCGAGATGGTCATTTCGTTATATCTCATTCAAGGTTTTAAAATACTTTGGGTTTGGTCGGGTTGGTTCATACACGAAACAAACCGGGCCCTCAGAGCAGAAACACTTATAACTTGAGCTTCGGACGTACGATTGACGTGCCTTCGACTTTGATGGATTCCCCTAAGTGAGATGGATATTTTGGCTTACTCCACCAAAGGTTTGGACGCAGGTGGAGTATGGTCAGGTTGGTTTTGATTTAAAAACCAACTGGGCCCCTGGGACGAAAAAGGCCATAACTCTCAGACCGGGCATCCGATTGACGCGCCGTCTACGACGTTGAGTTCCTGTTGACGATACAGAACTTTTGGATACATCAAATCAGTACTTTGTGTTAGTTGATGTATCATCCTCTTGGCCCATAGAGAGGACCCTCCCAAACGAGCTTACTGTGTGCGGGAATCCTAGAGCTGGCTGCGACTACGACAATGACTGTACAGAGATCCTCAGTGGATTCGACGGCGACGACTACAGCACTCAGTGATCCTATGTGGATCAGTGCTACCGATCCTGTGTGGGTCCGATCCTATGTGGGTCAGTGCTCAGCGGTCCTGTGTGGGCCAGTGCCTATAGATCCTGTGTGGGTCCGATCCTGTGTGGGTCTTTGCGGGGGTTAGTACCTATCGATCCTTTGTGGGTCTAACGGCTTAGATGAAATAGTGGAAATATCTGATCATCTCTATCGTCTTATGAAGAAGTATACCTGTGTGAGCCGAATCCTGTTTTCCTTTCCTATGTGGATTGTGTTGTGCTATCCTGTGTGGATTTACGTTTTGATTTCCTGTGTGGACTGGGTTGTACTTGGGCTCGGATGTTGGATCCAAACGAGAATTTATGAATTAGGTATATGTATGGGCATATACCTAAGCAATGTCGGATGTTATTTCGTGATTGTATCTTTCCTTTGTGGTTTATCCTTTGTGTATTCTGGGAGACCTTCGGGGGTCTCGGGGTCCCTACTGAGTAGCTTATACTCACCCCATCATGGTATACGCCCGCACTACGTTGTGTTGGTTGCAGACGATAGACATCGCTGATTGCCGTTGAGGCTTGCGGAGCAGGTCGGTACCAGGGGGTGGACCACTGGGCAGGACATACTCGGAGCGGACAGCTGGACCCGAGGAGCTGTGGAGGCTATCTATTGTCACCCTTCAGGTGGGAATTCCAGTGGACGGATCAACGCTGCGGCTTTACTTTTCAGTTGTTTTTTTCCCTTTCAAGTTGTACTTTACATTCAGTTTGGGTTTTTATACTGTCCCACTTACATTTCTTCACTTACCTTGTATCAGCTTTTACTTAGTGTTTACTTCTACTGCTTGCTTTCTTTGTGGTGTTTGTTTACTTTACAAAGGAAATTCCTTCCCTCTTTACCGGGAATTACGACTTGGTGCTAGTCGCCAGGTCCTGTCCTATGGAAGGCGGGCTTGTGGTAGTCACGGCATGGGCACCGAGGATGGGTGGTGACAAATTGGTATCAGAGGAGTTCGGTTCTACCGCAGAACTCAGGACTCTGATCTTTTTATATGTGAAGCAATAGTGTTAAGAGTATTCAGTGTGGATATCAGTCCAGGGAGGCCATTGTTGGTGCGGCGGCCGACGTATCCGTAAACTAGGACCCTGACTTCTGATTTCCGACTTAATACACGAAAACATTGAGTGAATGTGTGCTTAAAGTTTTCCTTGTGATTACTTTGTGTCAGCTCACCAGGTATACTGTTCTAACCGTGGTGCACCGGTCTCTTTTCAGGATGGCCCCACGAAGGTAGCCAACTATGGTTCCGAGAGTTTTGCGTGACGACAGCCCACCGAGCGACGAGGCCTCGGTACAGGGCCCTTTGACAGCAGAGGCACCGGAAGTACCTCTACCTGCCGAGCCACTGATGTTACCAGCCCCATCCGCTGATGATCCACGTCACCTTAGTGCACTGCACGAGTTTCAGTGCCAGTGACAGCCCAGGTTCCGTGGGGAGACGGACCCCCAGGCAGCCGAGGATTGGCTGGAGGCAGTGGTACGAGTTTTCAGGTTAGTGAGGACACTAGCAGACCTCATGGTGATCCTCGTAGCGAGCCTACTACACGCGGAAGCGGGCCGATGGTGGAGCTTGATGCTCCAGGTGCACGATGAGGAATCTCTTCTCTGGACAGACTTTGAGAGCCTCTTCTACTCAGAGTTCGTCCCAGCCACCCTCCGTGCGGTGCACATCCAGGAGCTTCTTCAGCTGCGGTAGGGCAGCTTGACGGTCTCCCGGTACTCGGCGAGATTTACCAATCTCTCACGCTACTCGACAGACATGGTACGGGACCCATTCTTCCGGGCCCGGACCTTTGAGCAGGGATTGAGACATGAGATCAGGGCATCGCCGATATCCCTCAGTATTTCGACTCAGGCAGGAGTACTGGTGTGAGCCCTTTTGATCGAGAGCTTCCTTGATGAGCCTTCATCAGCAGCGAGACCTACCACGGGGCAGCACGTAGTAGAGTCTTCTACAGCAGGCAGTCGATGGATGACTCAAGGGTCCGGATAGACCAGACCCTCAGGCAGACGACCTCAGGACACTGGCTCAGTAGTGCGGGACACATAGCGTGGAGCCAGTCTTTCAAGAGGTAGAAATTGCTACACATGTGGCGGGTAGGGCCACATGACTCGTGATTTCCCGACCCACCACACCGAGGAGTAGCAGACGGTTGAGGGGCCACCCAGGAAGAGGCAGAGGGTTGATTGTGGCAGTCCACAGGGGGTAGGCGGATGAGGCAGAGGAGCTGGCTGAGCAGCAGGTGGTGGGAAATGCTTTGAGGCTCTACCACCAGCACTACCAGGAGGTCCACCCCAGCCACAAGGAGCTGGCGGGCAGAGTCAGGCACAGCTCCATGCAGTGGAGGCCTACGACCACGGCGTGCCTGAGATGATTCGAGGTACTATCTGTGTCTATTCCACCCTTGATGCAGTTCATATAGACACAGGAGTGAGTCATTCTTTCATAGCCTCTTCCCTTGTTCGGAGCTCGGAGATTCCGTCAGAGTCGTTGGCTCGATCCTTATGGCTAAAGACTCCTACGGGAGCAGACTCGATGATTACGCACTGGTGCCGGCAGTGTGAGCTTACTCTAGGAGGAGAGAGCTTCGGCTGGGATCTTCTTGTAGCGGCGTCGGGGCCTTACGACATCATCTTAGGCATGGATTGGTTATCTACAGTCCATGCACAGATTGACTGTATTAGGCGCAAGGTTCGATGTGTACGCACTGACGAGAGAAGGTTCACCTTCACTGACGAGAAGGGAGCCTTCGCAGCACAGGATGGACTTCCGCAGAGGAGAGGACAGCCCATCACTCATCAGGTGGATAGCCTCATCTGAGGAGCAGTTGACGTGTGAAGTCCTAGTTTTCCTACAGTGGTGGATCAGTATGCGGACGTCTTTTCTGACGACGTTATACGATTACCTCCGCATAGAGAGGTAGAATTTTATATTGATCATTACCCTGGGACAGCTCCGATATCCACTCCAGCATATCGGATGGCCCCTGGTGAGCTTCGAGAGTTATAGGTACAGTTGGAGGACTTGCAGGGAAAGGGTTTCATCCGACCTAGTGTTTCACCCTGGGCTTCCCCGATATTGTTCTCCAAGAAGGTGGACGGGAACATGCGAATTTGTGTCGACTGTCGTCGCCTGAACCAGGTTACAGTGAGGAACAAGTATCCACTATCGAGGATTGATGACCTCTTCGATCAGCTCAAGGGTGCACGATGGTTCTCCAAGATAGACCTCAGGTCAGGCTATCATCAGCTCAGAGTTCGAGATGAGGACGTGCAGAAGACGACCTTTAGATGTCAGTATGGACACTATGAGTTCTTGGTTATTCCATTTGGCGTAACCAATGATCCATTGTTGTTCATGGGCCTCATGAACATGATCTTTCAGCCATACCTCGATCGATTTGTCATGGTCTTCATCGACGACATTTTGATATACTCGACGACTGAGGAGGAGCACGCCTACCACTTGCGGGTTGTACTAGACACACTCCGAGAGCACCAGCTTTATGGAAAGCTCTCGAAGTTTCAGTTCTGGATATGTGGGGTCCACTTCTTGGGACACGTCATCTCTGAGGTGGGAGTTGCAGTGGATCCTGTGAAGAACGAGGCAGTGCTAGCTTGGGAGCCACCTAAGAGCGTGACAGAGGTGCGGAGTTTCTTGGGACTAGTTGGATACTATCAGAGATTTGTGCCAGACTTCTCCAGAGTTGCGGCACCACTCTCAGCTTTGATGAAGAAAGGGAAAACCTTTTTGTGGTCAGACAGATGTCAGCAGAGCTTCCAAGAGCTGAGATAGAGATTGACCAACGCCCCTATCTTGAGGCTTCCAGAGGAGGGAGTTGGGTATGTAGTCTACTGTGATGCATCAAGGACAGGACTCGGATGTGTCCTGATGCACGAGAGGGTAGTGATCACCTATGTATCATGTCAGTTGAGGCCGCATGAGCAGAACTATACTACCCATGAACTGGAGTTAGCAGTAGTGGTCTTCGCTTTGAAGACATGGTGACACTACCTGATGGGCGAGCGTTTTATAGTCTTTTCTGACCATCAGAGTCTCAGGTACATCTTCTCTCAGAAGGACCTGAACCTGAGACAGTGGCGATGACTCGAGTTCCTCCAGGACTATGAATTTGAGATAGTCTATACTCTTGGGAAGGGGAACATATTAGCCGATGCTCTCAGTAGGAGGACGGGCATTCAGCTACTTGAGGAGGCGACAGAGCAGCTAGCCACTTTGAAGATATCCTTTATGGATAGAGATGGAGTAGCCTTCCTTCACTCTCTCACAGTCACCCCTCCACTAATGCAGCGGGTCAGAGAGGCACAGCGTGGGGATGCTGACTGTGAGACACGGCGTGGACATATATCCTCAGGATAGGCACCTGATGGTTTATCCTTTAGAGTAGAGCACGACGTCCTTTTCAGAGGACGTACCTTGGTACTAGTCACTTTATTGGAGGAGGTGCTGAGAGAGTTTTACACTTCTCCCTTGGCGGTACATCCTGGAGTGGCGAAGATGTACCAAGACCTCAGACGACAGCACTGGTGTCCGGGCATGATGAAGGATGTGGCAGAGTTCGTTTTTCAATGCTTCACCTGCCAATAGGTAAAGGCAGAGCATCAGGTACCAGCAGGCTTGGTACAACCCTTAGAGGTCCCGAGTGGACGTGGGACGGGATATCTATGGACTTTATGACTGGACATCCACACAATTCCATAGGTCACGACTCCATTTGGGTGATTGTCGACTAACTCACTTTGTCAGCTCACTTCTTACACATCAGAGAGTAGGACTTAGTGGATAGATTGGGACGTATCTACGTTCAGAAGATTGTATGACTTCACGTTGGGCCATCATATATCGTCTCTGATCGAGATGCTCGCTTTACTTCCTGGCTTTGGAAGGGGTTGCAGGAGGCATTCGGGACACAACTATGTCTGAGCACTGCCTTTAACCCTCAGACAGATGGTCAGATGGAGAGGACCATACAGACTCTCAAGGACATGCTCCGCGCATGTGTCCTAGACTTTGGTCAAAGCTGGGAGGACCAACTACCCTTGGTGGATTTTGCGTACAACAACAGCTACCACTCCACCATCGGGATGGCACCATATGAGGAATTGTATGACTGACCTTGCAGATCTCCTTTGTGCTGGATAGACCCTGGGGAGTCAGCACTTGTGGGACCGGAGATGGTGTAGGCCATGACAGAGAAGGTCCAGATCATCCAGGAGCGGATGAGGACTACTCAGAGCTGGAAAAAGTCCTATACTGATAGGAGGCGGAGGCCACTAGAGTTCTAGGATGGCGACCACGTCTTCTTGCGTGTCTCACCTCGACATGGATTACAGAGATTTGGCCGAGGCGGAAAGTTGTCTCCACACTTCATCGGACCATTCCAGGTCCTCTACAGGATTGGCGAGGTGGGTTATCGGCTAGCTCTACCACCTCAGTTACACCAGGTGCACGATGTCTTCCATGTATCTCAGCTGAGGAGTTACGTGCATGACCTGATGCATATCATTGACCATGGGGAGCTGGACGTTGATGATGGGGTGTCTATTGTGGAGGTCCCAGTGGAGATCGAGGATCAACATGAGTGGGTCCTACGTGGATGGTCGATTCCTCTAGTGCGTATCAGATGGCAACACGGAAACCTCCAGAAGATCACATGGGAGCGGGAGGCCCAGATGCATGCTCAGTACCCACATTTGTTTCCCTAGTTTTTGATGTATCTTTTGGGGATGTAAAGCCCTGTGGTGGGAGTGATGTAAATACCTGTAAAAATCAAGGAAATTTTATCTTAATTTTCTTTGAATTTTTCCAAGAATAGAGTTTCTGACGGCACCTGATTCCGAGGCCCGGTGTGCCCGGAATCTTTTTCCGAAGTTTAGCTCTGGTAAGTTCAGTGAACGAATGAGCGGGGTTTTATAACATTTGAATAGGTTCACGGAATCAAATTCCAAGGGCACCGATGGAATCGAAGTGCCTATATTTACTTAGAAATTACTTTTTAGGAGTTTCATTTGTTCGGGTGTGGTTTTTAATTTTTGGGGGTAAGGTAAGAAATAAAATAAAACTGGTGCAACACTTTATTTTATTTCACTTAAAGCCACTTAAAGCCACTTAAGCTAAGTTATGTGGATAGGGTGGAACCCAAAATATCCTACCCACTTGGGAGGATATTTGTGAGGTGGGGCCTGCATGAGCCCCACCGTTTCTTCCCTCCTAAGTAAATCACCCGCAACCCCCTCTTTAATGAAAGTCAACCGTGTGTTTTTCTGGTTAAGAAACGCCCCATTAAATTGGACTGTTAAATTGTTACAATTAATTATTTGAATTAATTGTACATTTCTTATCTTTGAATTTCAAATCGTTGGCATGGGAATAAAAAAAGACCAACACTTTTTGTTGAGGGGTTGATTGTTGAGAGGATTTAGGGAAAGCTCTAAAGCTTCAAGATCTTCATCCTCCTTCGCGAAGAACGTGAAGAACTCCGGCCTCCGACAAAGGGCGATGAAGAATGCCAAACCCTTGGAGATCGACGGCCCGACACCCTGTACTGTGATGCCGACGATCCTCCTTCCACAATGATCCTTCTGCGATGAACGCTCGTTCGACGACAGAGTTGAGGTAGGGGTTTTATGCGTTTCTATTTTGTGATTTTCTTCCATCATTTTCCCCTTTCAATTGAACCTCCTGTTATCGCATTAACGGGAGGAGGTCAGACTGCATGAAAATGGATGACACTCCCCCCTTTTGGTTTTGGATTTTTGATGCGATGAACAAGGCAACGCGGTGCCGAAGCACCGCGCAGAAATTGTAAAAGGTAGACCGGAGAAACGCGGCGCCGTCGCGCCGCGCCGTAGATGATGAACAATGGACGTGGTGTCGTCGCGCTGCGCCAGAGGACCTCAGAAGAACTGTGGCCAAAGTGGGGCCGCGGCGGAGGGGCATGGCGCCGTCGCGCCACGCCAGACGGATGAAGGCCGCGGACGGTTCTGGGCCGCCGACATCGGAGCAAGGGGACAGGCTTGCCGGTCCCACAGCGGCAGAAGCCAGATGGCCAGAGCGGGCCGGCCGGACCAAGAAAAGCTGGGGGTTACAAACCCCCGGCCGGCCAGACTAGTGGCCCCATTAAGGGGTCGCGGTTTCCATCAAGCGGGGGTTGCACCCCCTGCCCCTTAACGGTTCGGCCATTCGGCCGAACCCCTGGCGGTGCGCCGGCGCGCCTCACGCTGGGCGGCTGCCTTGGCCGGTCCGCTAAATCAGACCGCCAGGCTGGGCCGCGGGGCCGTGCCCACGGGGGCCGGAACTGGACCTAGTTCGGGTCGACCCAGTTCGGGCCGACCCTGGGGGTATCGGGCCGGGTCGGACTGGGCCCGAACCCCCTAATACCTAACCTTTTTCGGTCTGTCGCCTATAACTTGTGCTACGGGCCTTAGATCGACGCGCCGTCAGTTGCAATGCGATCCTTGGATCGTGACGGTCGTTTCGGTATATCGAAATGAAGGTTTCAAAATACTTTGGGTCCGTCCAGGTTGGTATGTACACGAAACCAACCGGGCCCTCAGAGCCGAAACGCTTATAACTTGAGCTCCGGATGTACAATTGACGTGCCGTCAACTTTGATGGATTCCTCTAAGTGAGAAGGAAGTTTTGGCTTAATCTACCAGAGGTTTGGACGCATGTGGAGTATGGTCGGGTTGGTTTTGATTTAAAAACCAACCGGGTCCCTCGGACGAAAAAGCCAATAACTCTCAGACCGAGCATCCGATTGACGCGCCATCTGTGACGTTGAGTTCCTGTTGATGATACGGAACTTTTGGATACATCAACTCTGGACATTGTGTTAGTTGATGTATCAACATCTAGGCTCATAGAGCGGACCCTCCTGAACGAGCTAGCTGTGTGCGGGAACCCTAGAGCTGGTTGTGACTACGACGACTAATGTACAGAGATCCTCAGTGGATTCGACGGCGACGACTACATCACTTAGTGATCCTATGTGGATCAGTGCTACCAATCCTGTGTGGGTCTGATACTATGTGGGTCACCGCTCAGCAGTCCTGTGTGGTCCAGCGCCTATAGATCCTGTGTGGGTCTGATCCCGTGTGGGTCTTTGCGGGGGTTAGTACATATCGATCCTTTGTGGGTCCGACGGCTTAGATGAATCAGTGGAAATATCTGATCATCTCTATCGTCTTACAAAGAAGTATACCTGTGTGAGCTGAATCCTGTTTTTCTTTCCTATGTGGATTGCATTGTGCTATCCTTTGTGGATTTACGTTTTTCTTTCCTGTGTGGACTGGGTTGTACTTGGGCTCGGATGTTGGAGCCGAACAAGAATTGATGACTTAGGTATATGTATGGGAATATACCTAAGCAGTGTCGGATGTTACTTCATGATTTTATCTTTCTTTTGTGGTTTATCCTTTGTGGATTCTGGGAGACCATCGGGGGTCTCGGGGTCCCTATTGAGTAGCTTATACTCAACCCTGCACGGGCCATGCCCGCACTACGTTGTGTTGGTTGCAGACGACGGACAGCGCTGATCGCGGTTGAGGCTTGCAGATCAGGTCGGTACCCGGGGGTGGACCACTGGGCGGGACATACTCGGAGCGAACAGCTGGACCCGAGAGGCTGTGGAGGCTATCTATACTCACCCTTCAGGTGGGACTTCCAGTGGACGGCTCGATGCTGTGACTTTACTTTTCAGTTGCTATTTTCCCTTTCCAGTTGTACTTTACTTTAGGTTTGGGTTTTTATACTGGACCACTTACTTTTCTACCCTTACCTTGTATCAGCTTTTACTTAGTGTTTACTTCTACTACTTTCTTGTTCTGTGGTGTTTGATTACTTTACAAAGGCAATGCCTTCCTTTTTTAATGGGAATTATGCCTTAGTTCTAGTCGCCAGCCTCTGGCCTATGGAAGGTGGGCTTGGGGTAGTCACGGCACGGGCCCTGAGGATGGGTCGTGACAAATTAGATCAAGACAGACCCTAATATGATAAATTTACAACATTCAGAGCATGTTAAGGGATATTATTCTATTAGTTCATTCCATTTGGATTAAAGAATGAGGGCACCACATATCAAATCATCATACATTTTATATTTATTCCTTTTTTGGATGGATAGATAAGTTATATGTGATGAACTAGTTTTCAAATCTAGAAAATGACGTGACCACATCATAGATCTCCATCCAATATTTGACAATCTGTGATAGCATAGTCAAAAGTAGAATCTGATGAAGTGTGATTTAGAGGAAACATTAGAGAACTTCCTTGTATTTGTGTTATTCAACCGCATCATTATGGCCAACCTAAAAAATACTAGTGCTATATTTTCAATTTCTCCACCCATTAATCATTATGAAATGAGGGGACTACAAGGGAACCTCATCAATATTAAGTGTTTCATAACCAATTTGGCAGGTAAAGCACTCCCATTCATCAGGTTAATGAAGAAGGGAATCACCTACCAATGGGAAGATGAATGTCAATGAGCCTTCTAAAGTCTCAATCGGTACATACTGCACCAACTATTTTTTATTCCTTTGTTGGATGGTAGGACAAAATTCTTATATGTTTCCACCCTGGAATGTTCATTGAGTTCCCTCCTCACATAAAAAATGATGCAGGGAGTGAGAATAATCTCTATTACCTCATCCGGATAAATATATGAACTGATGCAATATATTATTATTTTGAAAAGAACTACCTTGAACTCATCATGGTAGTACAAAATGTGAGACACTAGTTTCCACACCACCAATTCCACCTAGTCTCTCGTATTGATCCTATTTGGTACATCCTTATCCTCCCAATATTTATTGTGTTCTTCACTCAATGGGAGGTAATTCAACAGCAATATGACTTCCAATTCATATCACAAAAGTCCATTAATGGGCATGTGATGACCGATATCCTCGAAGAACATCATTCCCCAAAAAATACACTAAAAGACAATGAGCTCCCAGATGAAGTGGTCTTCTATGACCATGGAACTCCCCGAACATAGGAGATGTAATTTTATGACACCTCGTGGAGTCCTACTAGTATAAGAATTGAAAATATTAAGATTAACTAAGTTGGTTTAGGGATGTTATTTTTCTCTCTAGACAAATTATTTCTACCATACTCTTTCTCATTGTTCAAATGTTTCACCAATAATGAGGCAGAATACAAGCCCTCATCATTGGGTTGGAAGTAGACCTACAGATGCACATAGCCTACTTGAATATCAAGGGGGATTCAAATTTAGTGATAAGGAATACCAATAGTGAATATACCATTAAATATAAATAATTTACCCGTCCCTGGATATGTCAATGGATTGAAAAAGGAGTTCCCTTTTGAGCCCACATTGTATCATGTTACCTAATTACCGAATGCTAACAAAGAAACATTGCCTAATACAACCTCCATATTTTTTGAACATAACCAGGAGGTACAATATTTTGTATCACACATAGAACAATGGTTTTATAAAGTGTTACATGTGATATGGACGGAATAAATCAGGTATTCACCACCCCAAATGTATGAACTCAGGTTTTGAGACTGTAAGACTTTGAAATTTTCTTAATGTTATTCCAGGGTAGGGTGTTCAGACGGCGTGTGATTCCGAGCCCAAGTGTGGCTGAAATTTAAATATAATTGTGTTCGCTCTAGGCTCACCAAATAAATATAATAACTACTAAATAGTTGCTAGGATGGGAAAACTGAGGGCAACATTGAGTACGTAGCGTGCCATTTACCCTTGGATGGGTATAACTTTTGCGGGAGCGACCCTTCTATGGAAAACACCACCAGGGGCATTTTTTTAATTTAGCTACCCCTAGAGTGAACTTTATAACTTATAAACGGAGGCTCAGATTAAAATTTCGAGATGTCTATTATGCTCATAATTTTGTTTATACCCTAGGGGAGGCTTAACCTCGACCCCGTCGAGAGTTCAGGTACATGGCCTACCCGTGGGGGGTTTAGGACTTAATTATTTTTATTTATGTTTTCTACTTAAACCCTTCCTCCCTTCCTCCCCTCCCCCATTATTCCCCTTATAATTCCCTATAGGATCCCTCTCAAAAAGCTCCTTTTCTCTCCTCATCCTCTCCACGGCAGCGCGGAGCTCTGGCAGACCGTTCGTGAAGCTATTGGCTACGCCCAACGAGGTAGGAAGTTATGTTTTTCATTTTTTATTTCTGCATCATCCATGAATTTATTCTTTTGTGTCGAAATTATCTCCAATCATTGTGCAAAGACCATAGATGTGTATGGCTCAATCCGTGAATTATGACTCCATTTTCGGATCAAATTTTTGAGTCCTAGGGTGTCTGGGGTGACCCCGAGAAGTTTTCCGGCCAGTTTCTCCTTTTTCCGGAAGTTGCAGGGTCGGTCCGGCGGGCTCCCAACAGGGGAAGAGATTTCTGGGAAGGCAGCGTGGTGGTGGGCTCCTCAGTGCGGTGGCGGGGCTCCTCAGTGGTGGCAACTTCATGCAGCATAGTGGGCTCCATGCGGCGGCGACTTCACGCGGTGCAGCAGGCTCTAGGCGGCTGCAGTCAGAGGTCGTCCGCGAGCGTGGACTAGGGGTCATGGAACGCGACCCCCTGAGAGAGACCAAGAGCCGCTTTCGACGAGTCTCCATGTGAGAAAAAGACCATCCAAGAGGGCCGGTCGGTTCATAGTGGACCGGGGATCAGCGGCCGGGCCCCACGGGTGAGCCAAGGGCTGGTGCTGCGAGCTAGGTCGGCCGGCTCGGGCAGGCCCAGGTCGGGTGGACTGGCTGAACTGGGCCAGTCCCACTGAAAGGGGTTCGCCCCTTATCTTCGAACACCCGTATCTTCCACTACAGGTGTCCGTTTTGTTTTCCATTGGGGGAAATTCAATCCTCGGCTCGATACGATGTTTTTTATATGGTCTTGTGGGTTTTCAATTCCCGAGACAGGGGCTCGGTGGCGTGACATGCTCGTTAAGTGCCTCACCCAGATTCTTCCTTCGTATGGTGCGAACATATCTGGAGTCCATTTAAGGCACCGTCAATGGCGTTGTGACACTAGCATCGAGACGAAGTGTTCCAGGGCGGTTTATGGCAATGAAGCTAGAGTTGAGGCATGGGCCCCAAATGCCATCTTTTAAGCTGTGAGAAGAGTTTTGCGACTTTTTTATCAGACGTCTATTCAAGGCGAATGAGTTGTCATTTTGGCGTGTTTTTCTGAGAGAATCGCGATGACACAGTTCTCCCAACCTCTTTTGGGAATGAG
Organism: Viscum album; assembly: GCA_963277665.1. Taxonomy (NCBI): domain Eukaryota; kingdom Viridiplantae; phylum Streptophyta; class Magnoliopsida; order Santalales; family Viscaceae; genus Viscum; species Viscum album. Next base: position 423,342,017 of record OY728158.1, on the reverse strand, counting down.
GTATGGGCTCCACAATACGTCGTATGGGCGTAAAGCGGTGTAGAATAACTTTTATGTTAGGAGTCCTTTTCCAGTGAGTAAGTAGTCTATCTCGCATGTTTTTCCATGATGAATAAAGTAGTGTAATGTCTTTGGGAATGCATAGCCTCTATCAAGATCTCATTAAATGTGTAAAAATAAAAGGACGTTGGTTAGAGGTATCTTGACGCACTCTGACCCAATGCACGGTCGTGATGTTAGCGACACCTAGGGATGGCATGGGTAGTGTTGAGTTATCTAATGAGTTCTGTGTTTACCCTCTAGCGAGGCTGGGTAGTGGGTTACCCCGTGACTTTAGGATTTACCATCCAGCAGGGCTAGGCATTGGGTTACCCAACGACCATTAGGGTTTACCCTCCAACAGGGCTGGGTAGTGGGTTACCTGATGACCTTTTAGGGTTTACCCTCCAACAGGGCTGGGTAGTGGGTTACTCGATGACCTTTTGGGGTTTACCCTCCAGTTGGGAAAGGTAGTGGGTTACCTGAAGATGACTTCTTTCAGACTCAGGCCTTCAGATGAGGATAGTGAGTGGATTTTTCTCCATGGTTACCAGAGCATGACATTTGGTGGTACGGTTTAGCGATGTGGCAGCTTTGATGTGCGGGATTGTTTGGAATCAGTGATGGCTACCCATAGAACTATTGGAAAATTATCATGGGGTGGGAATGGAGAAGGATATCCCCTTACACACTCGTTCAGGTTTCTTTTTGAGAATACATATATATAGACCCTACTTTTTTCCCACACCTTGGGTCCATTTACTCTCTTTTTTGGAGGGCCGAAGGCACGTTGGGTATGCCACATGCTTTTCGTGTCTAGCTCCTCTTGGTTGAGAGGAGTCTACTTCCTTTATTTTGTTGGGTTGAGATGCACTCTCTCTATTGTACTCATACATTGTTCTGTCTATTGTTTACCATTTAATACCTCCTTTGTTTCTCCCTCGAGATTTCAGGGCATCCTACTGAGTATCCCTATACTCACCCCTTCTTGAGCTTTGCCCGCACTTTCTGTGCCCTTGAAGACGATGAATATGTCGATCGAGACTACGAAGGAGCGTAGAGGACATAGGATCTTGGGATGAATTTAATGGACATAGTAGGACTTTTTGGTGTGAGACTCACTAGTTGTTTACTTTCGTTTACCTGTTGCCGGGTTGTGGGACCTTTCGGGTTGGGAGCATGTTTTGACCGTCTTTCTATTCAGTATCTGTCAGTACTTTTCAACATTTTATGTTTTATTTTTTAGGGGTTGATTCATGAATGTGGTTGGGTTATAATTGTTTGTCCTTTGGTATCCTTTTTACTCTGTACTTCTTCATGGAGTGGGTTGTGTGTGTGTACAGGTACTTAGGCAAAGGCCTCACTGAGATTGTTATGCCTTCGATGTTTTCATCAGCCCCTGGCCTATGGAGGCGGGGTTGGGGTAGTTGCGGCTCGAGAACAGTAGGGTCGGGTCATGAAAAAGTGGTATCAGAGGTGGTTCATTCCTTAGGGCATTGTTCGGACGTACCTAAAAAAGAATTGGTTGGGATTTATGGAAATAGTGTCAACGTGTCCCAATAGCGGCTCTCATGCCATGGAGTCCAGTGATGGTACGGGAGGCCGACATATCCATTCACCAGGACCCTAATAACCTGCTTATCAACTCGACACACTGAGACATTTGTTTCATGGAACATTAGAAAATGCATCGGGTAGGACTGAGCCTTTCACATTCATTTTCGAGTCAACTCCCCTTTTTTATTACTGTTATATATATATATATATATGCTCTTCTGATCGCGATAATCCTTGATAATTTTTAGTATTTCCCCATGACTGCAGCCAGCTAGGTTACCCTCTCCAGTTCGTGACGATGACCTGGAGAGCGATGAGGCGTCAATTCCACAACCCTCACGTGATCCCCATCTACCTAGTGCTTCTGCAGTTTCCCCTCCACCTGAGAAGAGGCAGTTAGTACCAGCAGCACAGGCTGAGGTTGAGCACAGGCTGAGTGCGCTCCGAGACTTTCAGCATCAGTGACCACAGACGTTCTATAAGGACCCAGATCCCCAGGCAGCGGAAGACTAGCTAGAGTCTGTGGACCAAAATTTCAGGCTGGTATGGACACCAGCCGACGAGATGATAGCTCTAGCTACCAGCCTTTTCTAAGGGACAGTCGGGTGTTGGTGGGGGTTGGTTATGCAGACCGACGATGAGTCGTCTCTCACATGGGATATCAACTAGAAGCTCTTCCGGGAGGAGTAATCCCCCTCTTGTTTACGCTCCATTCATATTTAGGAACATCTAGATTTGAAGTAGGGTGGGATAACCGTGGTGCATTACTAGTCCCAGTTTACTGATCTGATGCACTACTAACAGGATATGATCCATAACAGTTACTTCCAAGCATAGATGTTTGAGAAGGGTCTCCGTAGAGATATCTATGCCTGTGTAGTACCCCTGTGCATCCCTACTTATGCCAGGGTGCTAGAGCGGGCACTCGTGATGGAGATATTCTTGGTCGAGGGATGCCTGCTAACCGGTCTTAGTAGTGGCCACTTCAGAGGAGAGTCTTTAGTGACAGGAAGGTGGCAGAGAGTAGAGCCTCGGTCAAGGAGGCCCTTCCGTGAGCAGATTTAGGGGTAGGGTCATACACCATAGGGGTGCCGTGGAGCACCAGGGAAGTCAAGAGAGAGTCGGTTCTATGCCTATGATGGACAGGGTTACCTAACATGGGACTACCTGACCATGCATACCAAGCAGCCATGGCAGGCAGTGGGCGCACCGCAATGGCAGAGGCAGCGCTGTGACCAGGGATCCCCTAGGCGAGGATAGGGTGGTCCTTAGGGAGGCGGCACAGGCAGAGCGGTAGGACCTGGAGGTCCGGGATGATGTTTCAAGGTCCATCCACTACCACCACCCAGTGGCCAATGCCAAGCTCAGAGAGCTGGCGGTAGGGGCCACATGCAGCTTTAGGATATGGGTGTTCTTGACCCCCAAGCACACAAGATTGTTCGAGTTACGATTTCTGTTTACTCTATTCTTGCTTCGGTACTAGTACACACAAGCTCCATCTACTTTTTTATATCACTACTGTAGGTATGGTAGTTGGAGCTTCCAGTAGAGGAGCTGAAACCTATAATTATCCTTGAGGTTATTACATGAAGTGCCTCGTTAGTGACCTTTATCTAAAGACAGTGCAAACGATCATTCAATGGGGGGTGTTGCAGATGGGATCTGATCATCATCCCAATGGAACCTTATGACATCATCCTGGGCATGGATTGGCTTTCTATGGATCACGCCAAGATCGACTGTCGTCACGGACGAGTCAAAGGTCAATTTTCTTATGGGAATAGGTTCACCATACTTGGTAAATGAGAACTCATGGCCGAGAAGATTGGTACTCTAAGCAGGATACCCCATCCTTTTTCACACCAGTTAGTGAGCATGGCTCTCAGAGCACCAGATTCTACAAGCACCTGGATCCCTACCATTTTATAGGACTACATGGACGTATTTCCTGAGGATGTCCTAGGACTACCTCCGAGTTGAGAGATGGAGTTCTTCATCGACTTGCAGCCGGGGATTGCCCCGATATCCTGTTCGGATTATCAAATGGAACCCACAGAGCTCCGGGAGCTACAAAATTAGTTGGACGACCCTAGTGAGAAGGGATTCATCAAGACCAGTGCGTCCCCCTGGGCAGTGCCAGTATTTTTTTTGAAAAAGGAATATGGGAGTCTACGACTTTGTGTGGATTATCATTGCCTGAATCAGGCCACGATAATGATCAAGTAATATTTTTCATGGATCAAAGACCTCTTTGAACATTTGAAAGTGGTGAAGTGGTTCTCGAAGATTGATCTTTGATCTGGCTACCACGATTTGCGGGTTCATGAGGCTGATATCCTGAAGCTGTCTTTCCATTGTTGTTATGGGCATTACGAGATTCTGTTGATGCCCTTTGGCATGATGAATTCCCCCACTGTTTTCATAGCTTTGATGAACCTGATATTCTAGCCGTACTTGGACCGGTTTGTGGTTTTATTTAATGGCGACATACTCATCTACTCCGCGATGGAAGAGGATCATGCGGAGCATTTGAGGAGGGTCCTAGACTTACTCTGTGTGCACTAGCTGTATAGGAATCTCTCAAAGTGTTAGTTCTAGATTCCTGATGTTCACATTCTGGGGCATTTCATTATTGAGCAAGGATTGTCTGTAGATCCCACAAAGATAGAGGCAGTTCATTCTTGGGATCCACCCAAGAATGCGTCAGAGGTGTGAAGCTTCCTTGGTTTGGAAAGGTACAACAAGAGGTTTGTGGAAGATTTCGCTAGGATTTATGCCCCTTTAACCACATTGACGTTGAAGGGAAGACCATTCACCCAGACAGATTAGTGCCAGAAGGCCTTCGAGGATTTGAGACAGAGGCATACTAGTTCTCTAGTGTTGAGGCTTCCAGAGGAGGGCATTGAGTTTATAGTATACTAAAAAGCTTCAGGAGATGGTATCGGGTGCGTGCTGATGCAGCAATGAGCAGTGATTGCATATGGGTCGAGGTAGTTGAGGCCCCATGAGAAGAATTATGCGACTCACGATTTGGAGCTGGTAGCAGTGGCCTTTTCCTTGAGGTTATGGAGACTCTACCTTCTAGGTGAGCATTTTGTGGTCTAGTCATACCACCAGTGCCTCAAGTATATATTCACTCATAGGGATTTAAGTCTGAGGTAGAGGCACTGGCTGGAGTTTCTGTAGGAATATGATTTCGAGAGAGTCTACACTCTAGGGAAGGGAAATGTAGTAGTAGATACTCTTAGTAAGAGGTCCCAGGCTCGGTTAGTGCAGGAAGCTTCAGAGCAGTTGGCTTCCATACGGCTGACCGTGGAGGAGAAGGAGGGTACAACTTTTCTACAGTCGATGGTGCAAACTCCTTTTCTCCTTGAGCATGTGATAGAGTCGCAGTTGGGGGACGTCGACAGTGAGATACTACGTGATCCGATATCCGTTGGTGATGCACCTGATGGGTATTCTAAAGGAGGGAATCATGAGATCCTGTTCTAGGGGTGAGCTATAGTACCCATGTAGATGAGGGAGGGGTGATGTGGGAGTTCCACACTTCTCCCTTGGATATACATCCTGGTGTGGGGAAGATGTATAGAGACCTTCAGCAGTAGTATTGGTGGTCTGACATGAGGTAGAGCGTAGATGAGTTCATTTCTCGGTGTCTTACCTGTCAGTAGGGGAAGACAGAGCATTAGGTTCTGGCAGGGTTGTTGTATCCCCTTGATATCCCAGAGTGGAAGTGGGATCACAAATCTATGGATTTCGTCATAGGGATCCGGTGCACAGTGAAGGGACATGATTCCATTTGGGTGATAGTGGACCGACTCATGAAGTCGGCGCACTTCCTTTCCATCAGGGAGAAGAGCTCAATGGAGAGTCTGGGGTGATTTTATGTTCAGGAGATCGTCCTCCTTCATGGAGTACCATCAGTGATTGTCTCCAACGATGATGCACCGTTTACGTTGCGATTGTCGCGAGGCCTGTAGGAGGCATTTGGGACCCAACTGTGGATGAGTACAACTTTCCACCCCCATAAGGATGAGTAGATTGAGCACACTATCTAGGTGTTGGAGGATATTCTTAGGGAATGTATGTTAGACTTTGTCCTGAGCTGGGAGGATCACCTACCCTTCGTGTAGTTCGCATACAACAACAGTACCACTATACTATCAAAATGGCACCTTTTGAGGCCCTTTACAGGAGACCCTTCAGGTCACCGTTTTGCTGGATGACGGTTGGGGAGACCTCTCTCGTGGGCCCAGAGTTGTTGCAGGCGAAAACAGAGAAGGTGCAGGTCATCTGTGAGCGGATGAGGATGGATTAGACCAGAAATAAGTCCTACACAGATCCTCATCACATGCCTTTAAAGTTTGAGTAGGTGGCCATGTATTTTTGAGAGTCTCTCCATGGCATGGTACACAGAGATTAAGATGGGGTGGAATGCTATCCTCAATGTTCATTGAGAATATTGATATCATGCGCAGGGTCGGCGAGGATGAATACCATCTTGCACTACCCGCATAGCTAGAGAGGGTGCATGACATATTTGACGTGTCACATCTGAGGAAATACGTGCACAACCCCATGCACGTTATCGACTGGGGAGAGATGGAAATTGAGGATGGATCCACCTTTGCGAAGCACCCGGTGGGTATTGAGGACCGGCAGGAAGGGACATTGCGTGGATGGACAATTCCTTTGGTTTGTGTGTTGTGGCATCATGGGAGGGTTCATGAGAGCACCTAGGAATGGGAGAGCCAGATGCGGGCTCAATATCCGAAGTTGTTTTTGATGTTATGTTTTTAGGGGATAAAAAATGTTAAGGGGGGAATGATGTAAGAACCCGGGTTGTGAACCTGTAAGACTTTGAAATTTTCTTAATGTTATTCCAGAGCAAGGAGTTCAGACGGTGCGTGATTCTGAACCCCAGTATGGCCAGAATTAAATTTTAAGTGCGTTCACACTAGACATTCCAAATAAACAGAATAAATCCTAAATGGTTGCTTGGATAGGAAAAATGAGGGCACTGTTGAGTCCAAAGCATGTCGTTTACCCTAGGAGGGGTATAACTTTTGTGGGCACGTCCCTTCTGTGGAAAACACCACCTGGGGAGTTTTCATAATTTTGTGGCCCCGGGCGATAACTTTATAACTTCGGAATGGATGCTCAGATTAAAATTTTGAGACCAACTTTGTGCTTAGAATGTGGTTTGTACCATAGCTGAGGCTTAAACTCGACCCTGTTGAGAGTTCGGGTACGAGGCCTACCGGTGGGGGGTTTAAGACTTAATTATTTTTAATTATGTTTTCTAATTAAACCCTTCCTCTGCTTCTCCTTTATTCCCCTTAGCATTACCTAGCAGATCCCTCTCAACAACATCCTCTCCTCTCATCCACATCTCCAAGGTGGTGAGGCGCTCCGACGGACCATTTGTGAAGCTACGGGCTACGCCCAACGAGGTAAGAGGATACGTTTTTTGTTTTGGATTTATGCATCGTCCATGAATTAAATATTTTGCATCGAAATTCTGTCCAATTTTAATGAAAGGACCATATATGTGTAGGGATCGATCCGAGATTTCAGACTCTTTTTTCGGTTCGAATGTTCGAGTCTCGGGGTGTCCGTGGTGAACCTGAGAATTTTTTCGACCATTTTCTCCCTTTTCCGGCGGTTCTAGGGGTGTTTCGGCGAATGACGCGACAGTCTGGCGGGCTCCCAGTGGCGACAGCAGTTTCTGGGACGGCGGCGTGATGGGTGGATCCCCAGCACGATGGCGGGTTCCTCAGCAGCGGTGGCTTCACGCAGCACGGCGGGCAATAGGCGACATCAGGTTCGCGCAACACAGTGGGCTCCAGGAGGCGGAGGGCAGAGGTCGTAGGCGAGGGTTGACAGAGGGTCACGGCGCGCGACCCCATGAAGGAGGCCGAGTCTGGATTTTGGCGGATCTCCATGTGAGACAATGATAGGACATGAGGGCCAGTTGGGGCAGGGTGGACCGGGGGTCAGCAACCGGGCTACGCGGGTGAGCCGCGGGCCGGCCCAGGCCGGGTGGACCGGCCAGACCGGGCCGGTCCAGCCCAAAGTGTTTCTCCCCTTGACTTCAGACACCCATAAATTCCACTACATGTTTCCGTTTTGTGTTCCATCTTTGGAAGTGAAATCCTCGGCTCAAGAAAAAGTTTTTGAGATGGTCTTGTGGGTTTTAAATTCCAAAGACGGGGGTTCGGTGGTGCGACGCACTCCTTAAGTGCCTCGTCAGGATTCTTCATTTGGATGGCGTGAACACATCTGTGTTCCGTTTATGGTGCCATCATTGGCATTGTGACCCTAGAATTGAGATGAAGTGGTCCAAGGTGGGTTTAAGTGTTCAATCTAGATTTGAGGCATGGGACCCACATGCCATCTTTTATGATGTGAGCTGCGTTCTGCATCTTTTTCATCAGACGTCTGTTCGGGGTGAATGAGTAGTCGTTTTGTCATGTGTTTCTGAGAGCGCCACATTGGAAAAATTCTCTCAACCTATTTCGGGACCGATGTGTGGGCCCCACGAGATGCCTTATGGGCGTAAAGCGATGTTGAATAACGTTTTTGTTGGGGGTCCATTTCTAGTGAGTAAGTAGTCTATCTACTGTGTTTTTCCTCTAGGATTACAACAATGTAATCTGTTTGGGCATGCAAAGCCTCTTTCTAGATCTCATTAAATGTGGAAACATGAAAGGATGTTGATCGGAGGTTTCTTGACGAACTCTTACCCAACACATGATTGCGATGTTAGCGACACTCAGGGATGGCACGAGTAGTGCAGAGTAATCTGACCTCTTCTGGGTTTACCTTCCAGCATGGCTGGGCAGTGGGATACCCCTTGACTTTAGGGTTTAGCCTCTAGAAGGGATGAGAAGTGGGTTACCCGACGACCTTTAGGGTTTACCCTCTAGGAGGGCTGGGCAGTGGGTTACCCGAAGACCTTTTATGGTTTACCCTCCAGTAGGGCTGGGCAGTGGGTTACCCGATGACCTTTTGGGGTTTACCATCCATTTGGGCAGGGCAGTGGGTTACCCGACAACGATGTCTTTCAGACTCATCCCTTTCGATGAGGCTAGTCAGTGTATTTTTCTCCATGGTTACCAATGCAGGACTTTTGGTGGTACGGTTTAGCGATGTGGTAGCTTTGACATGCGAGACTATTGGGCATCAGTGATGGATACCCTTAGATCTATTGGAGACTTATCCTAGGCTGGGCATGGAGATAGAGATCCCCTTATTCACTCGTTCGAGTTTCTTATTGAGCATACATATATATACACCCTACTATTGTTCCCACTACTTGGGTCCAGTTACTCTCCTTCTAGGAGGGGAGAAGGCAAGTGGGGTATGCCACATGCTTTCTGTGTCTAGATCCTCTTGGTTGGGACGAGTCTACTTCCTTTATTTTGTTGGGTTGAGATGCCCTCTCCATATTGTACTCTTACTTTGTTCTATCTATCGTTTACTATTTAGTACCTCCTTTGTTTCTCCCTCGAACTTTCGGGGCATCCTACTGAGTATCCTTATACTCACCCCAACTTGGGCTTTCCCTGCACTTGGTGTGCCCTTAAATATGACGAATAGGTAGATCGAGACTACGAAGGAGAGTAGAGGGCACCTGAGCTTGGGCTCCATTCAGTGGACGTAGTAGGACTTTCATGTATTAGACACACCAGTTGTTTACTTTCATTTACCTGTTGCCGTGTTGTGGCACATTTCAGGTTGAGCATGTGTTTTTTCCTTTTTCTATTCAGTATCTGTCAGTACTTTTTAGCACTTTACGTTTTCCTTTATAGAGGATGATGCGTGACTGTGGTTGGGTTATAGTTGTTTGTCCGTTGGTTTCCTTTTTTACTCTGCACTTCTGCATGGATTGGGTTGTGTGTGTGTGTATAGGTACTTAAGAAAAGGCCTCCCCGAGATTGTTACGCCTTCGGTGCTTGTCTCTAGCTCCTGCCATATAGAGGCAGGATTGGGGTAGTTGCGGCTCGAGACCAGTAGGGTCGGGTCGTGACACCAAAGCATTAAGAACCAATGACCACTCCTGGATGGATGTCACCCATACTATGTTATCTCTATAATGGGATTCTTGAAACATATCATAGAAGGGAAAAGATTCGGTGTTGAATAGCAAACATCACTCTTCAGGATGGTCTAAATGTGAAAAAATAACTTTACAATTGTGGATTTGAAGGAATTATCTTCAGGTGCATATAATTATGAGAACTTTTATCCATCACGAAAGAAGTCCATACAGGCACCTATGGCGCCTATCAAATTGTAACTAGGCTCTCCCACCAAATCAGGGGTTGGGATACTACTGGGGAACGATGATAAATGTTGATGTGGGATTTAGAAGGAAATGTCATGCATTCTAGATTCATGAAAACGACATCCATAATCCCCCAGAATTTTTACATACATATAAATATTTGTGGACATTTTCTATTTTGTGGGATGAATGTCATTGGGGAAATATCCCCCAGCCACAACTAAGTAGTTAATGTACATACATACTACTAATAACTTATTTTCCAAATGGTTTTCGGCTATACATCTCAAAGAATCTGAGACAAATAATGTTTTCAACTTCATGACGTCGCATATCATCACCATGATTAGAGTCCCTAAAACAATATTGACCTAAAAAAACACATATTAATATTACATGGAGTTAGAAAAACTATAAAAAGATTATATTTTTGAGTCCAATCACTCATCTCACTATCACATAGAAATAAATGGGTAGATAAAGGCCTTCAATATGATTCTATCAAACATACTCCAGATGACAGTGAATAAGGATAAGAAGTCTTGGACCAATAAAATACTCCATGGTTTATAGACCTTTTGTACCACCACACATACCACCAGATAGGAAAAAATATAATCAGTAGTGTACAGGACCAGGGTAGTATTTCCCATAGAAGTCCAGTGGCCTTTAATACAAATAGCCATTTGAAGGTTGCTCTCAGATGATGGGAAATAAAAAGAGGTTGGATGAATTTGAACAACTAGATGAGAACTGATTGTGCACATTTCACAACCTATAGGTACAACAGAATCAGATTGAATGGTCCTTTAATAAAAAGGTTCTCCTTCATTCATTAATACAAGGATAACTAGTGATGGATCTCAGAACACCAATGATATCGGGAATGAAGCCCCCATAATATAGAACCCAAGTGGGAATGACCTTAATTAATACATAAGACTTATCATAATGGAGCCTATTCGTTGGCCACCATGGATGGGGAGTGTTTCACATCACCCAAAAATGAGATATTTATCAAGAAATAATTCTCATTATCTATCATTAGTAAGGGAATCCACATTAGAGTAAGGCCCATAATTTTTCTTAACAACATTACATTAAACTGTATGATGATTTTTAGGATCACATAACATTAAACTGTATAAAGATCATCTGGGATGCATGGTGTTAAACTACACGATTTCATGGGAAGTACATATGGACTGATTTCATCCCTCATAGGATACGGAGTGATTCCCGAATGTCTATTCTTGGGCCTATCTATAGGATTAATTTCCTTTCATGTCATTTGATCAAATTCCCCTACCTTATGATGTAAAAATGCATGGATCTAGAAACCCATATTGGGGACAAGTGACCCAATGTCCTCAACGAAAGTCATAAAACTACACATATCGATAATGTCCATATTCATTCTCACTGATGCACCCACATCCTTACCACATGAAGTTCAATTTTATGTCTTTATAGAACTACTTATGGCTTGATTCTAATTTTCAATGAGATACATAGAGAAACCTTGATCCAATATCTCAGTCCAGCTACCACATGATACAAAAATTATCCTATCCAAATGTCAAATTCCTCTTCATGGGACCCTTTTTGTTCCTTGTCTCTCACACTAAGAATCGATATCATGGTATTCATAATTTCAATATGGGGTTCCCTATACGAACAAGATGTATCCACTTATTAATTCTTGTCATAGTCTGGTATATTAGACCTGAATAGGCATACCATTAGTCCTTATTTCTAGATGTTAAAATAAATGAATCTTCAAAACTATGTGTGGTTTGAGTCTCATTCCCAAGATAAACATATTGATGCCCTAACTTCCACCCTTTGTCCCAACCATGATATTCTCATGAATTCACATTGGCTCTCCTCTGTCATCACCACATGATGTTAAAATATAACGGAATTTAAGATCTATATATGGCTTGATTAATATTTTTCATGAGATATACATTTATTCCCAAACATCCATCTTTGGGCCCAATCACAATACTACCACTTTTCATATAGGTCAAAAATCATCCTTTCTACATGACACTAAAAGGAACAATCCCTTAGTGAACTATGTGTGGATTGATTCCTACAATTATAGAATATATAATGATTCCTAAGACTCTAATCCTAGTACCAACTTCAACAATCAATGAAAACAATTCCCACCTCTCCATACTTGCTATACTGGTGAAGAGAGAGTTTTTCAATTAATAACTACATATAGATTGATTCGTATCACCATATGATACAAAGAGACACCCATAATTTCATCCATTGTCCTAGCCATGATTCCACCATTCACGTTTGGGGATCAATTTCCTTACCCAATGATGATAACAAACATGAAAGTAAATCTTAGCTACATGAGGTTAAACTGAAAAGAAAAATGTACTTACCAAATGATGATAAACTCATTGGGAATACTTTCTTAGCAAAAAATATTAAACTGTAAGGAAAAAATCACTATCACATAACATTAAAACTATATAAAAAACATCTCCACTACATGATGACAAACTGTGCAGTCCATCTCTCATTTTTCAATCTTTATCAAAGGGACACATGAAATATACCTCAGTCAACCAAAGGCTGGAGTGATTAAACCATATTCTAAAATCACCTTAACCCACATGCAACACTATAGATCTAGTATGCCTCACGTTTCCATGAGAAATTCATTTCAATTGAAAAGGAACAAAGAGATCTCTCGATTAGCCATGTTATTGAGGCAGAAGGGATTTAAACCAACCAACACGCAACATCATGGTCCAACATAAAGGGCCTCCTAATTCTAGTGAGACTGACATCCCCGAGGCAGAATTGATCATCTTAGGGTGTGATAGGACATACCGGATATGATTGTCTCATGTCATTTATCATGATATGCCGAACTCGATCAAGGATTTACAACATTTACACCTCACTCTCAGATGTATATTGGAGCACTATTTACTCTTGGAATCCAAATTAAGATCATCAATAACATATACCATATTAGTTCCATGTTAGTAATGACCTCAAACTACACACAATTTAGTCAAATATGTATGAACTTAAACTCTATCATATAATGGTCCAAATTACAAGACGTTAAACTACTAGAAAAATAGGTGAAAAAACTTTCAGGTTGAAGTCGTGAAATGGGAGGCTTGAGAAAAATTCATGTATCCACTCACTTGACTATTCATATCTTATGTTTAAGAAAACATTAGGGAAGAAATAAAAGGCATAAATATCAAAGGGTTTTCTCAATATCCCTATTAAAATCTAATCTATACCCACAGTACCCCACCAGGTCTAGTAAAAAGTTAGATCATGGATTTTTTACATTTCCTCACCATGAGAATATGTTATCTAAGTGGTGGAGAATAATTTAGGGTTCTTGAACCCTTATTGGATTGTTCATTTTCCGTAAATCAGAATTCATTATTTAAAGCATCTAGGGTCATTTAAAACCATTTATCCCCCCTGAATAAGAGAAGATACCTCTCTGCATGACCATGATATCAATTTAGAAGGGCTTAGACCCAGCAACAAGAGACATCATGGTCCAATATAAAGTGCTTTCTGATTCTTGTGTGTTTGGAATCGTCATAGTGGAACAGATCCCCTTATAATGTTTTAAGATATCCTGAATGTGACTTCACCATACCATTATCATGACCCAAGAACATTTGATTATGTTTTAAAATCTATAGAGCAAAGTATACAGGTGGATTTGACTTCCTCGACATTTCATCACCATGTTCTATACTCATTTTCATGGATGGAATGTGACACTTCATTGTTGAACCACTGATTTCCCACACCTTGTGATTCAAAACCCCAGGGTGTAGTGATCATGCATCATAACATAAGAGTTGGTTTTCCATTGGGTGATAAACCCCTTCTTGGATATCATTCCTTCCATACTCAACATCATCATCAAGATTTTTGAGTCTTTTAAAATCTATCATTCCCCTTGGAAAAAAGTATTTATTAGTTTTTCTTGTCCATACTATTGATGCATAAGGGATTTATCCCCACCAAATAAATACATATACTCATTAAAATATAGAAGATTCTAATAATTTAGAGCCCCGTCAATGTTGAGGCAGAACTGAACATCTTAAAATGTTATGGGACATATGTGACATGTCTTCCTTTTCTCGTATTCACAGACTCATGATTTTGAGTTATGATTTATATCACTCACAGACCAACTATCCAGATAATCCTAGTATCCCTAGTAGTTATCCCTCATACATATTTACTTCTATACATTTTCCATATCCCTTAGATAAGAGTGGAGATCTAAATTTCTTGGCCATGCTCTCAGGGTATAAGGAATTTAACCCACCAACTAAAGGCATCTCCTCCTTGAAATAAAAGAACACCAATCATTGTTATCCCTAGAAGCACCATGATGAAACATAGTGAGCCATAGTGTTTTGAGTCACCCCTAGTTTATCAGACACATATTCCATATAGTCTCAATTTAGAAGACCATAAACTATAGTATACCAAAGGTCTGAGATAGAAGACCCGAAAATAAAATACCCTAATGTTCTTAGATAGATGACCTTAAACGAATGTGATGGAAGGTCTTAGCTAAAATACCCTAAAATATAGTTCCCATATATTATATTTCCTATGAAATATTGTGATACACAATACATGTTCTTAACATGATCTAGTAGTTCTATCCAAAATATAATCACATTTATTGAAGATAAAAATCACACACCCATTATGACATATGTCCTACTCTGATGATCCATCTATATGTTATGAAATTTCAAGATAGCTAGAATATATTTTCAATAGTGAATATATTGGTGGTGGGAATTTAAATGTATCTCTTAGAAGGGATCTATATGAATTTAAACATCCACTCCGTGAATTCATGTTCATTTTGATATGAATAAAGGGATGGGTGTTGGCGGCAATTTTCCAAATTTTAGATTTGTGAGATATCATAGACATCATGAAGAGAGAAAAATTGAATAGTATTATTGGAGATTCTGAAAACCCATTCATTCATAATATAAATATAATAGAGGAAATACCATATTTTATAGTCTCTTTGAGGCCTCGTAAAAAAATGGAGCTTGGTACAATATTTGAGTAATAATAAAAGATGGTTATCTACACATGAAATATCAACAAGAGTCTGGAAAGTGGAACAAATTAAGAATTAAAGTACCGTTCTACCAACTTATTTCACTTATACCCTAGGATGGAGTGCATAAAATAGAGTATTCAATTCTTTAACCCTCATCTGAGTAGTGGGAAATGAGGTTGATGATGTCTCAAAGATAGACCTAAAAGGAGAAGTCATCTGATCATATCTCTATATATGCCCAGTTTAAGAATCCTTCTATTCCTGCTGTTCAAATGAAAACTGAATAATATGCTCCAATTCCTCCACTATCTAACTAATTTTATTTGGAAGGAAATCCTCATTAAAAAGATCATGTAGAACCCTTTCATTATTTTCCAGGTCTCTTCGGGAAAATAAATGTTTCTTCATAATTTCATAGAAATGCTGCTGATCGAAGCCGCTTTCCGTTAGGTCCTGAAATAAATAGTTAAGGAATCCACCTTGGTTGTAGAAGTTTCCATGGGGGTATCTATAATGAACATTTTAATTTTTTCCTAGATCATCCAAGGACGTGTCTGAGCCTCTTCAACTGATGAGTTTATCACCATATAAGGATGAATAACTAGTCGAATCAATGCCAAAATAGGAGAAGAAGCCCCATATGCCATTCTCTCAATGAAAAAATCATTCATACCCTTCATTGGAGGCTTACCATCCTCAATATAATCCATTTCACCATCCATGTAGTTGTCACATGAATATGGTCTCTTTCTTGATGCCTCATCCATATCTTTAATCAATTCCATCATTACCTACAACAATGGGATTGGAATGGAAAATGGCCTATAAATATGATGGAAAAAAATGATTAGGACACCATTTGGATAAGTTGTTACCCAAGCCTATGAATAATTCTGGGTATGGAAAGTTGAAGAAGAATAAGAAGGAAAAAGTATAACCTCAGCCTTAGTGGTTTCACATGTCATTATCTTCATAAATTAATGTATAACCCTTGGATGTTTCTCCCCTCAAAAACTGAACAAAGAAAGTAGGGATACCCTTTTAGTATATCCAAACTGAAGAGAAAATCAATACGGTGTATAGGGATTGCAGATGACCAGATCGTCCACCTTGGTTACAAGAACCCCATCCCGATGAGATATCATATAAGATATTTCATCAAAGAAGAAACTACCATCATTAATGATCAGCCCACCTGGTGCATGGAAGGGGTAAAATAATTTTTTTAGGATGGTGTATCACATCTTTAACATCAACAAGGCATAGAGACATATCCTTGACCACAAACATGTTTAGTAATCTTGGATAGGATATGGTGTTAGAGATCCCGGACGCATTGTAATATTCATAACATTGGAAATGCTCCCCTATACATCCAAACATGAACCAGAGAGGACCACTAATCCTATAAGGGATTATACCTCATTGAATATGAACTATCATTTGGTAACAGCATTCCAGAATTAGTACATCCATGTTAAGACACCTCCCTTCTACAAGGCACACTGCCACACCAATGTGCTAACATGGATTCACGAACGACTGTCCCCAGCCCTAAAGATCCAGCCATTCAAGAACGGGGCTAGAAAACGTACTATTCTTAGTTTTGGAGGGATATAACAGGTTAGAAAAGATCCCCATGAAGTATAATATTCAACCATTGAGATGGCCCAATATGATTTGTTACTATCTAAGACATGTTGGGAGGGGAACCTACAAGGTCGAATACCAGAAAGTGAAAATCCACTTCAATAGAAGAAGATATAGATCCAATCCTTAAAATAAACAAGAGAACACATTTTTAACTGATTATTTAATTTATCCCTTATAATAATAAGTATCTCCCTTTTCAAAACTATTGTATGCTGAGGATCATTCCAAACATCCACAGTAATGAGGAATTTATCATACATTTCTCCAAATGGTTGAATCCTACCCAACTGATAGATATCCCATCGGCTGATTCCCACTTCATAATGGGACAATTGAATTGTATTGGAATTAGTTCACTAATGGTTGATCATATTTTGATGGATGTTAGGATGGTGATAAATGATAAATTGAATTATCCATATGACTTCATGAAGGTGAACCATATATAAGTCATCCAAAAATTCCAAACAGCTTTTCTTGAACTAGAAAGGCCACACCAATTCCTCGAATAAATTACCTCCCGGACGAAGATCCCATATCAAGTACCATCCACTTCCTGGATTATTCAAATAAGTGGTGTGTATACATGAATATCTCAGATCTATTGGTTTCATAGAGAAATATTGCTCATCCGAATTAAAAAAGAGTGTTTTCAAATAAATAATATAATCCTTTTGATTAAGATGTAACTAGACATCCATCCTCATAAATTTTTATCTGATTGCATTAAAAATAATCATACACCAAGTGGGATGGATGATTAAAATCTATAAGAGGAATGGTAGCATCATCCTACAAACCAAGCCTATATAAATGAATTTTATGAGATAAAGGATAATTCTAAGAATCTTATAAATTAAACCTCTTCATGGATTCGTTATCAGTATGTACACAATATTAGGGATCAACATTGTGATCCTTGTAAATAATTTCCTGTTCATTGGATAATAGTGAGGAACATTGATGAGATCTAGAAGCCATATGAAAATAAATAAATTTGACATGTCAGAAAAAGAGATTAAAATATATTTTAACAAATAGAATCATGATTGCCTTGATGGCATCACATACATCACATATATCGACAAGGATTTTTTGAGAAACATAAAGGATATTAAATCACCTGACATCAATTGAAATAATAGGCCGCATAATCCTCTTATTGAATCACGTGATCTCATGACCCCCTTTATTACTCATGATTGAGTGACCTGACTATGGTCATGTGAATAAGTCGAAACAAATCATCGAACAATAGGACCCCGCAAAACCATAGAGACCATCACATTACCTCACTGTAAAAGTTCAAAAAGAATTACTGAAGTAGGGTTCCTATTCATACTGGATGAACACATGAATGGAAGTAGGTCTTGTGGTACATATCTAGCCATGAAGTCTCATGAACATGTTCTCATGATTCGGATCCACATCACTGTCTTACTATTAAGGCACATGATGAAAAAATGGTGAGAACAGTCTAAATATGTGGTGATCCATGAAATATATTTCTATCCACACCCTTGTAAATATAAGGATCTTCGAGGAATAACAATAATCATCGAACATGCCAAAAAATACCTGATGCACTGATATGTGTCCCCACCAAAGACTCTGGAGGGCATTTAAAATCCTTAGAACAATTCCCTTGTATTGGAAAATGTCACTCTTGAGGGGGTGGGGGGATTTGTTGATTCCCAACAAATAAGAATCTAAAAATTAACTTGGGGATAAATACTATAATATGTGTATTATTTTCCCTATAAAATTAAAGGAATATATAGATGGTTGAGACTCTCATATCATGAGAACCCTTAAGAGACTCGTGATCACATGACCATTATAAGGTCACATGAAGTCTCCATGCAAAGCGCATAACCTCTAGAGGATTCTATGGAGATTCATTTTCAAAGAATCCACATTCTTTTGAGAAGGTTGTAAATATTACCATTAATTACGTTGGAGGTATCTGGTTGGGTTCCCCTAGGCCATGTGGGTTGTTGGGGACAAGCACCTGGGAATACAACTTGAAAATCTTTTGAAAATGGTAGGAAGAGAATCCACTAGGTGGAGGAATCAAGTGGCCATAATGTTTATACGACATATCATAAATGAGAAGTGTAATAATTCTTCAAAATATCCATGAAAATTAACAATACCACTAAACCTCTTTGAAATATAACAAATTATAAAAAAATGGAGGAGGCAAGAGCTACTCAAGGTCACTTAACGATAAGGGGCACACCCAGGGTGATCCGAAAGACACCATGAGTCCTCGTAGGCATGTCAGCCTCATCTTGTGATGTACCTTAGTCTTGATAACCTCATCTCCTAAAAATGATCAGGTATGTTTTGTTGACCATATGTTTCCCTTTATAACTCCAATGGAAAACATATATAATTTTCCCCAATTTGTGTGTCCACCCCCATATGACCCATAATTTTCACGTGATGCACCACAATAAATAGAGTTATTTTCCTTGACATTACACATGGAATATCTCATGACTCACATAATTTGTCAAATAATACAAAGTTAATAAAAATATAGAAGAGGAAGAAGGATCTCAGGGTTGTAAAATGGTCGTGATATAATACATATGTTTTTAGTGAGGTCCCACAAGACCACTGGAAAAACCATCTTTGTCTCGCAAAAAACACCGGAAAAGTTAGATAACATCTCACAGATGGCTTTCAATAGGATAATAGATCCTGTAAAGGCCCTTGGAAATGTGAATATGATAAAAAGGAAACACTTCAACACAGATTTGTGAAAAAAAGTCCCCATTAACTGTCCACAATCCAATAATGGATGCATTGATGAGAGGGACTTGTGGTCTCTAAAAATTTGGTGATGTCCTTGGAGTAGTCCATGATAGACACTCACGAAGTCATGTCTTTTCAAATCCCATTTCATACTCCATCCTTGAATCACACTAAATATCCCACACAATGCTCTGAACAACCGAGGTAGAGATTACTATAAATTCCTCATCCCAACCTAAAAAAGGGTTAGACTCTAGAAAATTTAACTCTCAACTTATGAAATCTCAAATTCAAGGGCTAGATAAGACTTCTTGTAGTGGCTGATCTCATGACTGTAAATTCATTCATTGGGTAATTTACCAATGAATAGCTAGAGAAATGATGTTCCATACATAGTGTACTTCATGTGATTATTCATAGATCACCTACAGGGAAGCTAGCTAGGTGTGTGAAGAACCTACTACATATCCCCCTGATCAATCAAGACTCAAGATGAACTGGTATTGAAAAAAACCAAGGAATTTAAAAAAAGGCTATAACCATGATTAAAAGGGGAAGACATAAGAGAAGGATATTTTTTCATGACCCCATGCACTTCCCACGAGTCATCCAAAGACACACGATGGTATGAGGACCCTTTGAATACATCTTATGATGCCCCTTTAATACACAATTTGAGATATCTGAAATCCTTTAGGCATGTCAAGGAAAGTCATATGATCCCATTGAGAACACAAAATTGGTATCACCAAACCATCTGGACCAATTTGTTGAACATTGAATCTTCTTCTAGATACATCACTGAACTCATATAAGGATGGATGCTCTTGTCTATCAAGTCTCATGGATTCACCTGGGAATGAAAACTGAGCTCTTACAATTCCCTCTACATAAGTCAGCCGAAACCGTGACACCCTCCAAACATGTTCAACATGTCCTGTGATGACCTCTAGGGATGTTTACCAAGATATGAGAAATCCTTCGATTCATGTCATACTAACACTTTTTAAAACCTGTATATGTGTTAAACCAAATCTTGTGAATGACACAAGGTCTGTCCAGCTAGATCATACGATACCTCCTAGGTAAGCCAACCAGGTCATGCAATGGCTCATTGAACAAACCATCTGGATCTTGTAATGTACTCTGGATAAGTAAAATGGGGCATATCAATCCCTCAAAAAAATAAATATATGTCATAAAGGTAGCATCATTGTGTAAGATCCAATATAAAGGGAACTATGGTGACTCTAATTCCTACCATATTTAGGGTATGTAGGTCACCTCCCATGAGGTTCAAGATCCTTACTGACCATATCAGGAAATCACAACATATAAGTCCATTATTCAATGTAATGAAATTGATTAATTTATAACCCTTGATTCTCAAAAAGTGTGTTGATCATGTGGACTTAGAGAGTTGTATTGATCATGATGTCAACACTATAAACCTCCACAATGGATCGACCAGTCTTAGTGTGTAAGCCCAAATATCAATTGAACTATGATGACTCTGATTCTTTCTATAATGAAGATACATTGAATGTCCCTTTGAGACATAAGTTCCATGATATGTGATCTCAAGTTAATACTAGCACTTATGTCCCATGTCATGAGTAATGAAATGATCATTTTCTTCCCTTTGTTTCTCACACCGATAATGGATCACATGAGCTTAGGGAGTTGCGATAATCTTATCATCTACACCATGATTCTCTATAATGATTGGAGAGACATCATTATATAAGCATTGAATTAATGAACGACCTAAAAAATATTCTTTCTATAATTAGGATATGTAGGATGTCCCTCTAGGGTTCATTCTTGGATGCTTGGTGTTTTAGAGCTTACGTATATGTCCTTTCCACATGATGTAAAATTGCATGGGTCCAACAAACAATGTCGTTTTTGATTCCTACAATAACTAGGTTATGTAGCATGCCTCATAATGACTCAAACACCTCCTCAAAATATTGATTTCCTCCTTTCATAGCATTAGATTTTGAGGAACATGGTTATATGGCTTCAGTACATAAGAAGACAGACATTACCAAAAAATTATCGAGATCCTTTTAAATATACATATGGTTCCACGGAAGAGACCCCAGGCCTTTGTAGATGAATGATATATAACATGTAGTCATTTTTAGGGTTTCTGATCCTGCATCAGGATTAAGAAGAGATTCACAATCATATCTAAAATTTATAAGAGTGTCCCAGAGTAGGTAACAATTCCACCTAAAAGGGTGTGATGAGCTTGACCTTCCATACTCTCAACCAATGCAAGTACCCATGATTCGTTGGGCCTAAAAACCAAAATGGGATACATAATTTCGAAAGTAGGTCCATACCCAACTATGGATGGGGGAACCATTGTGATTTTTTAGGAATGGATGAAAATATAGAAAACCCAATTCAAGAAACTCAGCAAGGGCCTAAGACTCTCCCCTCAACAAAACCATCAAGTGAAACTCATTCCATGCCTAGAATCCCAAAGTAAAAAGGGCTATTGATATTTAAACTAATTTTTTATTTTAATGATCACTGCCATAACATCATCTCATAGATGAATCTTTTTATTATCTAGAATTAATCCAGTAGTCGATATGAGAGTGTTGAAAAAATTTCAGTGACATGATGTTCAAGATAACAGAGGGAAGATCCTTGGTTTTTCACATCAATTTCAGGTAATCTCATGCATTGATATTGTTTTTGAAAAAACATATGAAACATATTCTCTAAATTATATTTTTGTGGTGGTGTGGCTTGGGGATATCTAAAAAAATCTAGCTGGTGAAATCAATGTTGTGGTGGGAACTACTAAGCTCTAGGGATTAATATAATTGTATTTGAAATGTTTGGGTGTTCAAGGGGTTTATTTTTGAGGTGGATAACCATGTGGTCCCAGATTTCCTGGTTTTGATATAAGAATCCTCTATAGGTTGTGTCCCGAATTGGTATATTGCGGCTATTAAACTAGTCATTTTTGGTAGTAAATTTACTCGCACTGTTCTGATGGTTGATTGGAATTCAAAAAATTGAAACAATGATTTTGTTTTTCATCCATTCATGTTTGATAGTGTTGATATTCTTGTGGACCACCACACAGTTCACATGTTTGAATTTCCAAAATGGGAGAAGTTGGATGTGTCTGTGGTTGGGGAATTTTTTTCCAACTTATTGGTAAGATCTCCAACCAAAGAATATAGGTGGGTGGTTTGTTATACTTTGTGAAAACCAATTCTCTGAGGTGCTTGATCGATTTTCCATAGGGTATAATTATATGATATTTCATTGAGGATTTATCTATGAACATATTATATTTTTAAAATCATTATTCTATCAATGGAACCATCTACCAAGGTTCTAGTGGCAAGTTTTTTTCCCTGGTAAAACGTTTTTCATACAATTCAAAAATTGATCCCATGTTGTGGGAACTTTAGAGTCATATCTTTTAGTAGGACCAATTTCTTACCCAGATAAATAACCATGTACATGAGAAATATTTGGGATATTATATCATATATTCCAGGTTTGTATGAGTGGAATGTATTTATTTGGGAATTTTTTAGCAAGGACATCACCAGTTGTAACTCATTGAATAACTGGATATTTTACCCAACCCATGTCTTTGTATCATATATAAAATGACAAGTATATAATCTCAATATATTCTGAAGATGCACCTTGGTTCCTAATGTTTTCAAAATTTTTAATGAAATTGGAATGATTGTCCCATGGATACTATCATTGATGTTTATTCAACTTACCATATTTTGGATCATATGGATCAATCGATATTTAATGAAAAATTTATCTTTTGGGATAGGAGTGAAAATTCTGGGAGTAACACTAAATATAGATGGTAAGAATAATCCCAAATAGTTCAATCTAGTAATAGTGGTTTCACCACCTACTATTCAAGCGACATGAATTAGGAATTTCAAGGATTAAGGGGAGAATTATTTTTTTGCTTTCCAAGATGGCATCATGTCATTCACATATGAATAATTTTATTTCTGGTTTGAAAGATAATTCTTATTGAGATTCCATGATCGATGTAAGAGTCATTAGTTTATATCTCATTCACCTGTGGATCAGTATGGATTGATAAATGAATCAATGGGAAAAGTTCTAAAAAGAAATGGTAATTGAAAGGGATGTGAGGAAATCCTATGTTCAATTCAAAGGCCAAATTTACCAAAACAATCCCTAGAAACTTTTACAAAATTTTATGTTCCCACACGGTCTTGTTAATTCCACATGGGTTGATCATATTAGAAATTTATTTTTCATCCCAACTAAAACAAAATTTTAAAGTTCACTAGATAGTGGATGTATGTCGTCAAGTCCATAATAATGTCACTATAATAGTGGTAACCTAAAAATTGGAAGCTATAGTGTAATATTCATATAGATTCAATTTTGTTTGATTTTGACTAAACAATTGAATAAATTGATTTTGATTAGGTATGGTTTTTTGGGATAAATATTGGGGAACTTGTGTAAAAGATAACGCAAAATATAATGTGGAAAAATCAAATAGTTTCAACTAAAAAGATATTCAATAATCACTAATCATCTTTGGTCAAATGAATTAGATCTAGATAGTTCAAAAAAACTCATTGGTCTAAAATTTGTTGTCAACATAGGTGAATTTGGAAAAAATTCATGTTCATAAAATAGATCAAATAAATTGGTCCTAACAAAGATTATTAAAAAATTTCTATAGTCCTCTTTTTTCAGTGCCCCTGGTTAGGATCAAACAAAAGGGTTGAAATATATATTGGTTTTAAACCAAATTCATTATGAGTATATGACCCAATTTTTTAAGGATTCATCATAGTTCTGCTACACCTACTCTCATACCCTTTCCCTGAGAAGTCTAGACACACATGGTAATAGTAGAAATAATATTTCAAAATCGTTGTGTAATTGAAATATTTTTCATAAAATGTATATATTTAATAGAGGAATGATAATTTTTACACATACTAGAAATAATAAGAAACAAACACAATGACAATTGGAATAACAAGAAACAATTTTTTTTAAATAGAGAAAGATGATGTAAATGTTTTAGGCTTGAAAAATCATTAGAAAAATGAAATCAAAATGAGAAAAAACTATAATGAATTATATAATATAGAAAAATTTAGAGGGTCATGGAGTTAAATAAAAAAGAATCATCTCTTAGAGTAAATGGATATTATATCATGAGTCGGCATGGGTTTTTTCATCTAGGTAATTTAATGTTGTGAATCTAAATTGTATGGTGTGAATGAAAAATTGAAATCACTAGTATTTTATATATTCTTTTCTTGATAGTTATAATACTATTTTAGGGATTTTCAAGGACTTCATAGAGTTTGATCAGAGATGGTGTTGGATAATTAATTCACACAATGAATGGATTTAATATCCTGAGTTTTATTTATCATAGGAATTCATGGATGGTAGTAGTTCCATGCTTCAGGTCTTCAAACTAAAACACCTATACTTATGATCCCTCAGAATAAAAATCAGGATTTGGTATTCTTGATGTGAATTTTCTATAATTTCAAATATTTCAACCGCACATCCTTAAAATATTATAGCATCCCATTTCCTATAAAAATCAACCCAAAATCACCACATCATAAAAATGTAAATGAATCAATGAATTAAAAAAATGTATGCATAATTAATAATAAATAAATTCCATGCAGCATCTTAGAACGTTGTTTGGAAACACACATCCTATGATTTCCCAATAGAAATAATATTCATCTGGAGTCCTATAATATTACAGAAGTACTTCCACTTAGGCATTCGTTTATTCCTCATTAGGATCAAAACATCACATTTCCCCACTATCTTGAGATCATTTTTTATTCTAGATGATACTTCTCTTACCCACTGGAGGAATAGTTCTTCATGATTCCTCTCTCAGATATTATATGAAATGAATATCTTGAGTTTATCATCCATGACCCTAATATACTGGAATTACATTAGATAAAACAATTCATATCATTTGATTTGGGAATCAAATATCCACATCCAAAGGAATAGTTTTCATTTTAATCCATCCCTTCACTAAAATATTTCATGGGATTCCCTTTTCTCCTATAATTATAGTACATGGGATAACCATCCTCTGAGTTTCTCCTACTTCATATTCTCCTTCCTTTCATCTTTCAATGATTTTTTCATATACTAGTAAATCCTATCCCTTCCATGTTATATTCACTTCCAAAAGATAACTGAATATCCTTCCAATGAATCTATTTATTAAGGATCGGGTTACAAACATCTTGGAAGTTCAAGAAATCATTTCTTATTGAATAACTCATTATGGTTACCAATATATCCCATGACTCCAACAGAAAAGAGATCAACTAAATCACCTATAATAAGTTTCCAAGGTTACCATCACTAAAATATAATTGTATTCTTATGAAATTTATGTCGTTAATTTGATTAGCAGAAAATATTCCTTTCAGAATTCACATGATGAATAATTTCAATTACAAGAAAAATTTATTCATTATTATTGGATTCTAAAAGACATCATCTTATGTATTTATGAGTTCAATAACTTTCATTACTTCTTGAATTTTGTACACCACATTATGAGAAAGGGACATTCACATCAATCCCTCTTCTTTCTTATATTGACTCTCCAATTTTCAAAATTCATAACATTAGGCTTGGGTTTTTTTAGTGGAGGATCATAGTTCATTGTAGAGGATATTTTTTCATCTATATATTATATTATCCAAAATTTATTCTAATGAAATTCACCATCCAAAACATACTGTCATTGAACACCATTCTTTTATAACATGTAAACACCCACTATGCTTGGTGAATGTAATATGAGAGGTAAGGAACTCAATAATATAATAATTCTATAAGGAAGATGGAAAACTTATTTTAGTGAACTAAGTGTCAAATCCCCTTCACAAGGCACTAATTCTCTATAATATCTTTAACCTTGATCTATGATACCAGTTTTTGGGTCTACAGACACCTTTCAAAAAACTCATTAGAAGGAAATGCATTATAACATTACATAAAAAAGAAACATCTAAAAAAACCCATGTTATGAGGATTATAAATTGGAACAATCGTAAAACAAAATCACCCCAATACAACATAAAGCCACTAGAATAACACAATCTATACTAATAAATGCAATTAATTTAAGAAGAAAATGAATAAGAACAAATAGAGTTACATAGATTATCAATTATTACTAATGCATTGGAGAATGATTCATTACTATTAACCATGGATTTAAAAAAACTAAAATGAGCACAAATATTTCTTGATATCACTATGTGTGTACTACAACAAATGAGAGAAACTGGTGCTTCCAGTTTTCACCACAAACTACTCTCACTAGGTATCCATCCACCTTAGTTAATCTTCACAGATGAGCTTTTATATAGAAAATGTATCCCACCACTTCAATTGGATATTCTGATGTATTTTTTCTCTTTTAATGAAATATCTAGATATGATATTTAGCACATATAGTAGTGATTTAGATTTCTGATGAACATTGTTTTAGCAACCTCTATCTTATTTTATCTAAACATATGGTGACATGATGAAAAGAATTATTTCTCCATTACCCATTTATCCATTATAATTTATTCCACAATATTTATTATATCATTTTCTTTATCTTAATTTCTTCTACCAGAAAATATATTTCACAATCCCTAAAATTTCCCACTTATTATTCTTTTGATGGATTCACCATGGGTATGTCATCCAAAAGCTTCCAAATAATTATTACATTATTTTATGAAGTCACATTTATGGTTCCCTAAACATAATGACTAGTCACATGAGTCTAAATAAGGCATAAAACATCCAAAACATATACTTGGAAACCACCTTCATTTCCATGTTCAACAAATTTTGAAAACAATAAATCTTCCATTGGTTTAATAATCCAACCTACAATAGCTTATGGTTGAAGTGGTACATCACCCAACGATGCTTCATTTGAGAATGAAAAATTAGAGTTTCAACTAATTGAATAATTATCTATGAATCTCAAAATAGTTTCCCCAAATTTGGTTCTATTCTAAGAACCACATGAAACCCCATCGGCCACACCAACATTACCCATGATTTTATCGAATTTATGTACTCTACTTACATTATTAAGAGTAAAACCCCGAGTTTAAAATTTTGAATCTAACTCATAGTCATTCTACAAAAATAAAACACATTACAAGAGCTTCACTTACTTTTGTCTAAAATTCTGCCATGAGATGAGTCTGAAAAAGCCAATAGAGAATCAATTTTTTCATAAGAATAGTTTTAAATTTCAAAAAACCCATCAAATACTGAACAATCATGTTTGTAACCTCAGAATTCAATATTATAGTGATTTAGATAAATTGAATGATGACAACCTCTACATTCGTAATTCCAAAAAAGGTTTACACCATGGTGTATATAATATTTTCAATTTATGATTCATATATTAATTTATCTATGAATTCATATTTATTGGATCAAACAGTAATAAAATGGCTATAAGAGGGTGTGGGTGGATTATATTTTATAGAAGACATACTAATTTAATTAACCTAATCGTGTAAAAATATTTCATAAAATATTTATGTATGCATTATATTATAATCTGGAATGAGAGTATGTTTTAATATCATAGTTCAAGAAATTATAGAAAATGTAAAACATTTATATAAAATAATAGAGGAGAAAATATAAATTTAAAATAAAATAAATGTAAACAATTATAATGGTAAAATGAAAAAACATATAGAACATTATAAAATATTGATATATTCTTAAAACATTAACTTTAAGGATGTTTATAACATATAATTTTGGTATCCACTATTTTTACCAAATTGTAAAGGTCTATATTCCCTATGAATGGGAACTCTCAATATTAAGATAAAAAAAATGTTTTCCAAACCCAAGAGAACCATCGATTATAAATATTAAATTAACTACTATCTTTATAATCCCATAATCTCTTGATCAAATCTGATTTGATAGACCATTACAAAATAAAAACTTCTTAACAAGTTTAAAAATATTTCTCTCATGGATTAATTAAGAAAAAGATTCTCAAAATACTAGAGTGATGTTATCTCAATATAGCAAGATAGTAAAACTCATTATTGTAAATATTGATAGTCAGGGATGCCCAAATATTTTCCACCTTGATCACTACTCTAATTTGTTGTAAAAGTTTTAATTATCATACTTTGTGAACATCTGAGGTGGTATCAATGGCCTTCGAAAAAGATTCAACTAGACTACTCAATATATTCATCTGATGCTTGTATGAGTTTAGAAAATCATAGTGTAACAAGATATCGTATAATAGAATGAATTTGTTCACCCAAAAAAATTGTATATATCCCTCTCAAATATTTGATGAAAATTACTTCTAAAAACATTTCATCTTCCATATGGAAAATGTCATTCTAAAAGTCGTATCATACCTTCATTAGTTTAGACTTAGTTATATTCCGACTTTATCAGTTTTATAAATATTTTTCTAGAAATATATATCAATTTATATAAAAATTATAGAACACGTTCATATGAATATAATAATTTTTTCCATCTAGTAAAATTAAATTCCTATGTCTAAAAAAATTGATTTCTTGAAAAACATTATTAAATGTTGGATGTAGAAATGTTTGTAATGAAAATACACTAAGGAAATTTATTTTGATTATCATAAATATTATTGACCTTGAGGAAATTAATTTATACTAAAAAATAATACCTTTTTAGAAAATGAAAAATATAACATTTAAAACAGAAAAAACTTTCAAGAGAAAAGAATACTCCCTATGAGTTATCCAACTTATTTTTTTTACTTTTTTAATTTCTCACCTTTTATTTTAGATTTTAGAACATCCTTATTTAAAATTTAACTAAATTTATTTTCAAAAAAGTTTTAAATATTTCCCCTTTTTGTGATTTTCCAAAATAAGGGTTTTATAGAACTTAGAAATTGAACCTAAAAGATAGGGAATGAAATTTCTTCACAATACAAACAAATTCTCTTATTTTATAGATATTTATTCAAATATAATGGAAAGATATAACCAATTAAATTGGAAAAATAAATCCAAATAAATTTGAATTATGACCCATTAAAAATATATACATCCATTAAAAATCATTTTCCGTGATTTTTTCCATGAGTTCATAGAAAAAATATATCATTATTTCATTATGAGGTAATTGATGATAATATTAATCATCTTAAGATCCATTTGATATTTATTAGACTCAGTTACATATTATTTCAATATTGAAACCTAATCTTCAATAAATTTGATCTTCTCATTTATATCCTTAGAACTAATACATCTACTTCTAAATCATGAATTTTTGATCTCTCGATATGGGATAATACATGGATTAAACCCATTTATTTTAAATATATAACTTCATCTTCTAAAGGCTAGTCATTAGAATTTCCATATTAATCAACACCTTAAGCTATAGATACATTTAAAAAATTTCCAACTTCTTCTACTAAATAATCAAAATTATTTGATAAGTTAATAAAATAATCCTCTTGTTTCATAAAAAATATAAGATTGTCAATTGAACTTGTGTTCTTAGAATATTCATTATGCACAATTCTTACAACCTTCGTAGCTATTTTAGTTGATCCCCAAAAATTTTCAATTATATAATCATAAAATTTCAAATAAATTTCACTTATTCACATCCATATATATAATTCTTTCAACTTTATTCTACCGGCTTCCCTTAAAATCATTTAATTATGTTTCATTATTAATAACTAATTTTGAACAATTTTTCACTAAATTTAAACACTCTAAAGTATATAAATTATACATAAAGTACTTGAATATTTCATTAATTTACATAAAAAATTATATGATATTATTAAATATTTTAATAACTATAATGATAGAGTTGAGTTTTATCTCCATTCAAATAAAATTTATTAGAAGGTGGAGAATTAATGGAATCAAATGAAACTGCTGGAAGTTGAAACCGTAAAGCCCTATAATATTCAACATTCATAGAATATTATTTATTATTACACACACAAAAATATTCCAACAATTTTCATTCCTCTTCAATGCTGGCATTATAACCTTCAATACGATCTTTAGCAATATTATCATCCTTTCCAACAATATCAACATCAAAATCTTCACGTTCCCTATCAAGAATTTGTACAGTAGAATGATTCTCAATTTTTATAGATCATTTTATATATAAAAAATGTAACGAAACACTCATAATTAAATTCATAGATAAATAAACATATGATCTTGATAATCCATCAACGATTAATTTTTCTATAAATTCTTGAAAAATTTGTTATTACATGTTTAACCTCTTATTCCATAAAATGGTTTTTGGAGAAATATGATAATTTGGTTAATTAAATTTCAGAGCATGTTATTGGGAAACTAAAAAAACATATTTAGAATTATCAATGTCCAAATTTGGAATTAATAATGTTATATAATGAACTTCTATAATTTCAGAATGATGAAATTCTAAAAAAATCAGACAAACGACATTTCCCTTTCCTAAAAACCTATATCTATTATTAAATAAAATATGTTTTAATAAATAAATATCTAGAAATATTTTATTAATATTTTATGAAGTTTATTCTTCCTCGTTTATTATTTTATAATATTTTGATATGCATTTTTTATTCAAATAAAAATTGTCTACTTTATCTATCCTATATTTTGGTTTTTCATGATTCTTATCCTCTTCGTATTTGATAAAAATATAACAAAGATTTATTGGAAATAATATTAGGATTATAAGTTTTATTTATAAGATACCTCTCAAATTATTTCCTCTTATAAAACTTATATTTATTTTTCCCTAATAGTTGTTTTAAATAAACATGGTTATAATTTTCAATAAATATATTCTTAGGAGAGTCATATATTAAATTTGTCGTATAAATAATATTTTCCACAATTAAATTGATTTAGTCAAATAAATAAATTTAAAAATTGTTAATTTTCATAGTAATAATAAATTTGAGCATTAAAATTTTGATAAAAATTAAATTCGAAAAAAATTTTACAGTTAAAGAACATGCTTTCACTACTTCAATCCTATTCAAAACACACTTCACCAAAATTAAATTTTTTCTTATTGAAATGAAAATCTAGGAAATTTATATATTTGGAAGTTGGAATTTTCCCTATAACATTTCTCAGTGATTAATAATATTTTTTTCTAGTTTTATACAATTCATTTTTTCAATTTTGGTTAAATACCCTTTAGATTTATTCCTTAGAATAAATTATGGATTCATTACGCTTTTCTGTTTCATAAGTTCCAAACATGTTAGGAAACTTATATATAACTAAATTTTATTTTATATTTAATGCAATTTAAAATAAATCACCTATATAAATTATATTCAACTTGTATATACTACCAAACAACTCAAAATTTATAAATTTTAATCCATTGTCTTCTAAGAAAACCAAAGATTTATAAGAATTCTTTATCTGCCCTGAATAATGAATGTCATAATCTTCCTTATCAACACATAATTATTCCCATCCATGGAAAAAATGAATATATTATGTAAAAAATAATTCTTATCAAACCACACCTTTTCATTTATCACGTCTTTTACTAATTTGCAACTAGAAATATTTCATAAAGAATCCAAGAGTCCAAGAAAATAATCATACAAATCACCAAATATCAGATGAAGGAAAATCATGGAGACGATGTATATTATCCTAAAAAAGTAGTGAGGGATAAGAGATGACCACACCCAACCTATATTTCCACTAGAGAGAGACAATTTTACTTCCATAGATCTAATGGTTGAGATCAAAACCCTTATTATGAACAGTGGCTTATAGAATTTTATAATTTTTTATGAACACTCTAATTTATTAATTTTTTTATAAATGTTTTATCAGTTGAATTATTTATCCAAAAACATCAAAAATTTTTATTTTTATTGAAAATAAATATAAACAACAGAAAAGTCTATTCGACATATAGATGTGGTAATATAAGATTTATAAGTTTACCACCTAAATATAATTTTATCAACTCTTTAGTGAATGATTATTTTGGAATATGATCATCTTAGTATATTTTAAAACTGAATAAACTATATTAGAAAAAATTAAATAAATTTTTAAGAAAAAGTCATTCATAATATACTATAACAAAAAAAATTTAATATATTTTTTTAAAAATATGTTAAAATTTTAATGATTTTTTTATCAAAACATTAGGTATAATTTTGTGTTAGTAAAATAATTTTCTTTAGGATTTTTTTTGAAACTTATAAATCTTGTATTCCCATATTTTAAGGTGATCATTACTATAAGGATATCATTTAAACAAGTATATATAAATGATCCGTTTTTATTGAACATTCCTAGCTTTTATTTAGTGTATTCAAAACTATCAGAATTAAAAGGGTTTTGTACCAATATCAGAAAAGTTTTCTATTGTTATGATGAATTATAAAATGATGTCTTTTTTAAGGGTGATTCGTATGGAAATAGTGTCTTATATCTATTTTATTAGTTTTTGATTTATTTTTATGGTTTTTTCATAGAAAAATGTAACTTGTATTATCTATTAGAATTATATTTTTAGTAAAATTCATTCCAAAATCATTGAGTGTGTGTTCCACCCACATCACTTGAGCGTATCAATTTACAACAGCCACATATTCCACTCTAGTAGCGAAAAGGGATATAGAATGTTTTTTTCATATGAAACCAAGAACCTAAATCCTATTCTATAAAATTTAAGTAATATATATACTTTTTATACCCATTTTACATCCAACTAAATATTCATCTAAAAATATTTATGTTCAAATTAATTTCCAGAAGAATAAAATAAACCATGATATATAATTTCCTTAAAAAATGGAAAATAAATTTTACATCCCTAATATGGGAATATATTGTACTGTCTTAAAATCATTTACATAATCATATATAAAACATAAAATATGGATGAATTTCTATTAGATATAGTGAAATTCTAATCATTCATATAAACATATTTTAATCAATTGGTTTCCCAGATTCATCAAGATCTAAAGAACTTGGGTTCTAGTAGGATTACATATTCTGTTAGTGTTTTTATAACCAATTTTCTTAAGAATATAATTTATATTACTTTTTGTGGATATTAAAGATCCTTTTGGTTTTTGTGAAATTTAAAATCCCTGAATGAATGTAAGTTCTCCCATCATTATCATCTCAAACTCAGTTATTATATGATCCCCAAGGGAATATATAAGATATTTTTTATGTAAAGAGCCAGAAATTCCATGATTTTTTTTAGATACTTGGGAATTTTACGAGTCCACAATTTATGACGGCGCCTGATTCCGGGGCCCAGTGTGCCCGGAATCAATTTCTGACATTTTGTTTGGGTACGTTCTGTAAACGTTTATGCAAGTTTTTATCTCTTTTGAACTGGTGCTCTGAATTTAAACTTGAGTGCACTTTTGAACTCATAGTTCTAGTATTCACATATGGATACCTTTACCACATTTGTGTTTTATCAAGGATGTTAGTTAATTTTTGGGGTTTTTAAATAAATTAAATAAAAATATGTCTAGCATATTTTTATTTGAATGGTAGTTAAAACCTCTAAAGGGAGGTTGGTGGTGGGGCCACCCGCACATAACCTCCCAAGGGAGGATATTATGTAGTGGGGCCCTCATGAGCTTCTTTCCCCCCCCATTAACCCCCCATTAGGTAACCATTATTAATTTGACACATCTCTTCATTAATTGAAACTCTCCACCTCCCTTGTTTTGATTTTTAAATCCATTCCTATGTATTAAATTAAATGTGTTGTCAAATTTAATTAACGACAACTCTTGTGTCATTGTGCCATAAAAATAATAGAGAACTTCATCTATTATGTTGGATTAGTTTTCTTTGGTGGAAACGTGGGAGAATCCTTGGAAAATTATCCTCTCCAACGAAGAACCATCACCCGCTAAGAAAGCCTCCCCCTTCCAATGAAGAACGTGAAGAACGTCGGTGCATCCTATGTTCTTTGGCTTCTCCCTTGGACGTCTTCTTCCTCACCAACCGGAGAAAGAAATGGAATATTTCAAGCACAAAAAACGTCACCAATGACAACGTCATCTCCTCCCGATGTCATCGGAACGAGGCCGCCTTCCTGTGACTCCACTGAGTGAACACTGATTACAGGGTAGGGGGATTGGATTATTTTAAATGTATGAATTGTACCCTCATTCCTCGTCTTTTATTTTGGATCGACGCTGGCCTATTAATATCACCTAATGCGGAGGGAGCGGGCCGAACAAACATGGCCCGGGGTCCCTCCGTTGATACTTGTGTGGATGATGACGGAGGCGAAGCCGGAAGGACGCGGTGCCATCGCACCACGCCAGAGAAGAACTGCGGACAAGATGGACACAGCGGACAAAGAGGCACAACACCATCACGCCAATTCGTGCAGAAGATGTGGAACAATGGCCAGGGTAGGCCATGAAAAATGGGTGTGGCACCATTGCGCCCCACCTGAGAGGAACCGTGGCCAGGTCGGGCTGCGGTGGTGGTGGCGTAGAGACATCATGCAACAAGGAGGGCATGAGGACTGCAGAACCATCGCACTACGGTGGCGGCCGGCCGGACCGGCCGCTATGGAGCCGGACCAGTGAGACAACCCGGGCCCCATAGCCCCAGACCCAGTGCAAGGCAATGGTTTTGTTTGAAAATACAGGGAGGGGAGAGACAAGCCCTCCCTTGCGTGGCTGGATGGGCCACCACGGGCAGGGCCACCTCAGCCGGGCAACCCCTCAGCAGGGCCTCCCCTCGGTCTGGCTGCCTCCGTCGGGCCGGCATGGGCCGGGCTGTGCTTTCGGGCCAATCCGCGCTGTCCCTTCGAGTCGGGCCACCCCTTTGGGCCTGGCCACTCCCTTGGTTCAGGCTGCCCACTCAGATCTGGCCGACCACTCAGGTCGGGCAGCACCCGCGGACCGGGTCAGACCCTGGTTCAGACCGAGTCAGGCCGGGTCAGTCCAACTGGGTCAGACTGGACCCAGACCCGCTACGACCATTTACACCTTTTAGCCGCTTCTTGGACTATGGGTGTCCGAATGACAAAATGTCTATGGCGAAGGAATTCTTGGAGCGAGAAGATTCTTTTGGGATACTCCACTTGAGGTTCGGATTTAGTTGGAGTACTGTTGGGTTGGTTTGAGCATAAAAACCAACCGGGCCGCTGGAACAAAAATGACAATAACTCACAGACAAGGCGTCCTATTGACGAACCATTGGTCGCGTTGGGTTCTTTATAATGAGACGGAACTATGGGATACATCAACTCAAGACATTGTGATAGTTTTTGTATCGACACTTGGATAGAGGAGCGGACCCTCCCAAAATCAATCGTGCTGTGTGCGGGAACCCTAGGGCTGGCTGCGACGATATTATACTAGGATCCTCTGTGGGTTCAATAGTGATGAAAACTATACATTAATCCTCCATGGGTTTTACAATGATGACTACTGTATAGAGATCCTCCATGGGTCCGACAGTTCTGACTTCTATTCCTGTATCCTGTGTGGGCCCGACAGGATAACAGGTCATGTATCCTGTGTGGGTTCGACAACTTAGCTGGTTCTGTATCTTGTGTGGGTTCGACAACCTAGATGAATCAGTGACTACATATGATCATCTCAATCACTCTAAAAATTATGTATTCCTATGTTAGCTGATTCATTTCTTTCAACCATTATCATCGTGGGGACTGAAATTACTTCATTTGTATAATAGTTTATGCTTAGGCTCGAGAGTTGGAGTCGAACTATGATTGATAACGTAGGAATATTTATGGGAATATCCATAAGTAGGGTTGGTTGATACTTCGTGATTGTATCTTTCTAATCTGGTTTATCCTTTGGGGATTCTAGGAGACCATTGGGGGTCTCGAGGTCCCCTACAGAGTATTGTTTTACTCACCCATGCATAGGCTTCGCCCGCACCTTGTTGTGTTCTATGCAGATGATGATCAATAGAGATCGAGGCTGAGGTTGATGGACAAGAGGCTTCTAGGAGCTGGACTAGATGTGACGTACCAAAGGGATGTGTAGTTTGAGTTCTGTACCTACCCCTCAGGTAGGATTCCCCCGGTGAAGGATCCAGGAGCTATTTTCCCTTTTTTACTTGTACTTGTTGTTTAGTTGGGTTTGTATACTGGCCCACTTACATTCAACACACTTTTATATTCTATTTTAGTTCTTGTTGCCTCTACACCTTGTGTTCTGATAGTCTGTGTTACAGGTTTAAAGGCAATGCCTTCCCTTTTTATTGGGATTATGCCTTTGGTGCTAGTCGCCAACCCAAAGCCTATGGAAGGCGGGCTTGGGGTAGTCACAGAACGGGCCCTGAGGACAGGTCGTGACATTTTAGTTGATCCTAATATAATTTAATCGACCTAAAATTAAAAAATAATTGTGTTTTAGAAACTTTTTTAATCAAAATTATTTTATCTTCTACTCTGTTAACAAAATTTCTATGTTAAAAAAACTTGATAATCTATCATACCAGGCTCTAGGGGCCTGTTTAAGTGCATAAAAAGCCTTAGTATGTTTATATACATGATATAGAGATTTTAAGTTTTTAAAACTATGGATTTTTTATACATAAACTTGCTCTTGTATGTATCTATCATGCAAAGAACACATCACATATATTTGAAAAATATTAAAATTTATTAATGCTATATACGCTATAAGTATACATATAACTTCAAGTCCTATTATAGGATTATATATTTCTTCACAGTCTTTACCTTATTTTTTATTATAAACCATAGAAAATATTATTTCATTATTTCTTACTATGAATCCAATACCATAAAATTTAATTTTTAATATCCTTTTTTTATATCAATTATAGTTGAATCATTAGTTCATTCAACAAAATCCAAAACATGATTACTTTGAAATTCATCAAATTTGTATTTCATTTTTCTTATCCAATCCACATCATTTAAATCCTACTTAAGAGTCTTAAGATCAAATTTAGATACAAATTCATAATGTTTAACTTCAGTTAATAAGGAATCTATAGTTATAATTGGATGATCTACATCATAAATGATATTATCACTAGGATATTTCTTTAAGATTAACTAACTTTAAGGGTTTGTAAAACACTATTCTTTAACAATAGGTAGTTTCTATTATCATGGTAGAAATGCATACATATTTTCTTTAGTTATTTTATTAAAAGAATAATTATCCAAAATTTGTAGAAAAGCAGTTATTGAGCTAACATATGAAAATATTGGTTGAGGTTTCTTGAAAAAATGGGTTATGTTTCATCAAAAACTTTTTTTCACTATTTCCTTAACATTATAATATTTTCATTAAAAAATATATATTCCTTACGTTGGGGGAAATATCCTATGAAAATTCCTTCATTATATTTTATATAATTACATTTTAAAATTATCATTAGTAATGAGAATGAATAATTATCATCCAAAAAATTTGAAGTGGGAATGTTTTGGATTCTATCATGTTTATAATTAAGGAGGAGTTTTATTAATTAATCAGATTATTAAAAATGATTTATAGTGTAGTTAGAAATACTAACTATTGATGAAATAAATTTTTATTAATTGAGTATTCACTCAATATGGTTCTAGTAATGTCCTAAACAATTATATTTATTCTTTCAGCAAAACTATTTTTCAGTGGTGTTTTAGGTGTTGATATGTTATGAATTATACTTTTTTAACTACATTAAGTCTCAATTTAATTATTAATAAATTCTTTACTATGATCACTAAAAATAGATAATAAATTTAGATTTTTCTACTTTTTAACACAATCTACACAAGTTTGAAAGAATAAAAATTCTTCGGAATTTTTTTCTAGAAAATAGAAACATTTATGTCATGTATAGTAATCAACTAAAACATATACATAGTATTTTCAAAAAATATATACAATTTGTGTAGGTTCCATTAAATACATGTTCACTAACTCTAAATAATAAAAAGATGAAAAATACGTAAAATATTTGAAACATGAATTACTTTTCTTACCAAATTAAAAAGGATCACAAAATTTATATGAAATAAACTTAATATCTGA
The DNA here is from genome assembly GCA_963277665.1 of Viscum album. Taxonomy (NCBI): domain Eukaryota; kingdom Viridiplantae; phylum Streptophyta; class Magnoliopsida; order Santalales; family Viscaceae; genus Viscum; species Viscum album. Next base: position 423,303,449 of record OY728158.1, on the reverse strand, counting down.
TATATCTAACAATATTATTTCTTTAGAGGGTTTGGATAATATTCTAACATTTTATTTTCCTAAAAATCAATTCAAAAACCAATATTGATCTTCCAATTAGCTTTGGTAAGGTAGGTCTTGAATCCATAGGACCTGTAAGTTATGTCTGTATACATTGTTATGCCTATTTAAAAAAAGTCCAAACATATCTTCTAAACAATTACTAAAAAATTTATCATTACTAATGATTAAATTATAACCTTCATCAAATAATTTAATTATTAGAATAATTTTTTTATTAAGAAATATAACAAATTAAAAGTTTCAAATCAATGGTTTATGAAGAAGAATAATATTTCTAATTCTAATAATTTATCCTTGATCATTATTACCAACAATCAATTTTACACATATAATTTTGATAATATTTATAAAATATCCTTGTTTGTAGTCATACTTCTGGAATCTCTACTATCTATATACGAAATATAGTTATCATTTATAGAGTTTTTATTCTCCAGAAAGAAATATGATTAGTGTTTTGGAAGCCAACCTTTATTATGTCTAATATTATTAGAAAATAATATTTTTAGAATTAAAATATATCCAATATTATTATTTTGTGATGTTGACAAATATTTATAAAAGTATTCTTTGTGAAATCTTAATGATTTCTATTTATTTTATGAAAAATTATTTTTCCTATATCCTCCAAGTTTATATTTTTTTGGAAAATGGTAAATTTTAAAGAAAAAATAGTTCATTTGGACATTTGGTTTAGTATTAGTAGAAATATTTTTATATATATTCATATGAGGTTTTATTTGTCTGTACATTTTCTTAAAATTTACTTTACTATTAGTAAATTTTGATAGTAACTTTTTCAGACTTGAGATTTCATAATTTAGTTATAATATAAAATTTATAGCCTCAACAGACGTTTTACTAGAATTATGTTTTTATATGTATTTTTAAAATTCAATTTTTATGTTTTATTTCACTAATTATTTTAAAAGATTAAAATTTTAGTTGTGAGTATAGAAATTTAATAATTTGATTTTTCTAGTTTTTCCTCAACAATATCATGTTTTATAAAAACATTTTTATTTTTCATTTCTATCAAGGTATTAATTCTCAAAACCTCTTCAGATATTAATAATGTATTATTATCTTCTAGTTATGTATATTCCTTATCTAATGATATAGATTTATTTGGAATTTCAATCATTGGATAATTATTTTTCAAAGTCATATTAGTTATGGTTTCAAAAGATACATTATTTATTGAAAAATTTTACTCCTTGGTATTATAGAAAAGATACCAATATTGTTCTGATATTTAAATTCAGTATTTGAATAAATATATTAATAACAATCACCTTTAATTGCACTCAAATAGACCAACTATTTCAAAATTTTATACTCTTATGTCTGAAAAACATCTAACAATTCCTCTTAGACATTCTATAAATCTTACCTTATTTCTTAAGATTGGGAAAATATGTTAATATATGAATTGGATTCTTTAACTAACATCATGTCACTTCAAAAAAACCTTATTTTAACATTTTTTCTTAAAATTAATCTTATACTTGTATCCAAAATATTCCTTCCCAAATATATTTTTCATTCATTTAGAAAGATTAACTAAATCAATAACATACAATTTTGAAGAACTACTATATATTTAAACATTAATTTTATTTTTCTTTTCATGAATAGAAACATTCTACAAAGATCTCAGTTTCATTATAAAATGATAATTAGAAGAACAATATAATATATTTTTCCTTGATTTTTTTTCATCATTTCTTTTCAATATTCCCTCATATTTCTTAACAGTACAACTTGATCATATAGTCTCAACTTAGTTGTATTCTTGGTATAATAAATTACTTTTTATCATGGTTTCCCACCCTCCTCACATATTATAAATGACCTCCTAAAAAAATATGACCAATAATATCTTCATCACCCTAAATTGTTAACTTTTAACAAGTATAATTATTCTATGATGTATATTATAAATAAGTTCTCCAGGTAAGATATCAAATTCATGATATTCATCTCTAATAATTTTCATTACATTTTCTAAAACATTACAAGTATGAAAATGAGAAATTTACAAATTCTTTTTAATAATGATTGTAGATTACCAAGAAGTAATATGGATGTAGATATTTATATAAGTAGAACATTGAAATTTATTCCATACACAATTATTTTGTTGATATTTAATATTCTGTTGATTCATAACATTATAAACATGTATTTTTTTTATTTTATATTAACCAATTTTCAAAAAAAAATCATACCCCAGTATTAATTATAATGGTTTTCGTAGCGTCTCTCTAACATTCATAGCTATCCCCATCGAAAATTGGTGGTCTACAAGGATTATGATTGTTAATATTTTCCTCATTCAAACCTTCTATCTCTAAAAATAGGAAATATAATATTTCTATAAATACACATTAGAGTAAAAAAGTTTAATAAAACTATATTAATTTTGAAACATTCATAATATAGAAAAATTGAAAACAAAAAGTTATGTGGTAGAACCAACACATACATAAAATATCATACCAAATAGTAACAAAATGTATATAAGAGGGGGATGAATTTTAGTTTATAAAATAAAAATTATAAAATTAATTAACTTTTTTAAGTAAACATATCAGAAAAAAGTGTATATAAACATCAAATAAAATTAGAGAGATAATTTTTTCATATATCAATGTTTTGAAAAGTATATAATAATTAAAAAAATTTAAACAATTTCATAGATGAAAAAATAACTTATAAAAGAATTAATATATTACTTTATAAAGATTAAAAGAAAAACATAATAAACTTTTTAAAACTATGATTTATTCTTTAGCCTTTATCATTAAGAAATTATATAGCCCATACTTTAGGTATTCGGAGTCTTATGCAAGATATAAATCTATTTATTCCATATATAAGAAAATAATCAATAATAAGATATAAGAAAAAACTATTTCACTAGCTATAAGAACCCTTTATCAGCAAGATTAGACAAAAATATTTCTTCTTAATTGAGGAATCCCTTGATGAAATCATATCATATTGAAAATTACAAAACACTAATGTTCATAAGGACTTTACAAAAAAATTCTCTCATGTATTCATTATGAAAATGGCTCTAAATATATTATTGTGAAGAATGGTCATGGTAAAAAGATTTTACAAATCTATAAATCAACTCCTGATAGTCTCTGATAAAAAACATTTTCATCCTTAGTCACTACTCATATATATCTGAAAACATTTAGCGATCATTTTCTATGAATCTCAGATGTAGTTGTAATGGACTCAGAACGAAATTCATCTTGATAGCTCAACATGCTCCTCAGATTCTTGTAAGATTATACACCATAATTGTTTAACACGATTTCATACAGTGGATTGATTTTTTTACCCATAAATATTGTATATCATTGTCTAATGTATTTAATGAAAATTCCATATGGAAAATATATATTGTTTAGTATAGAAAAAGTTTGTCCAAAATTCTTAATATAACTTCTTCATTTTAGAATAATTTATATTCTAAATTTGACAGTTTTATAAATATTATCTTATAAATATATACGAATATTCATCCAAACATTATAACAAGTTAGTTATAATATTTTAATTTATTGTATTCAATAAAATGACCTTCCACTCTCTATTAAAATATAAAAAATATACATTATGGAAAGGATAAACTAATTTTCTAGAAATGCAATACATTATTGAAATGTATCATGATGTTAAAAATTTGGTTATAATGTTTTGAGAGACATTTTGATATACGTTAGTGTCTTCTAATTACTAATATTAATGTTTATATCCATGGGTATGGGTGTTTGATTTTCATCTATCATCCTGAAACACTCCATAATTAATTGGGCGTAATCATCCTGTGTTTGGTACTATGTATTAGAACATAGGTACTTCACAATCCTCATCCCCTATTTTTTTCTAGACCAAGGTCCTTCTTGTTGAGAATTATATAAAACAGAACCTTTAGTTTCTCAATTTTTTTCCCTTACATGACCTAATATTATGATTTCATCGACATATAGAAGTTTGTTCACAAAACCAGAATCGCTAAATTCATTTCTATAACAATAGTCAACATTGATCCAATTGAACATTCACTAATCTAATTTCATTGAACTAGTTTGTTTAATTCCTTAGTTCCTTCTTTAAAATATAGAATATTCATTTAAGTAGAAACATGATTCCCTTTTTCTATTAAACCTTGAAACTAGTTGGATTATCTATATAAATGTCTTTTTCTAAGTCATAATGAAGAAATGTTTTATTCATGTACAATTATTATATATGATATCCTTATGATGCATCCAAACTCAACATTATTTCAATAGTCATGAGGTTAACATCTAGTTATTTTTTTATAAAAACACACCATTTATTTTTTGAAGTCTATTCACATATAGACATTCCTAGTACCTTATTTTACCATCCACCCCTTCACTAAGCTGATAAACCCATTTTTTAAAGAAAATCCTTCATAAAGGGACACTCTATAAACTCTTATGTTCCTGACACACGGAGGGAATTATAATCACCCCAGATAGAAAACTCCTATTATTCACAGTCTTTTATGTTTTCTACCACATCTAGAATCTTAGGCTATCCAACATCTTTTTGAAGTAAATAATGAATTTTCTTTTTATACCTTCTCGCTAGGAATATATCCATAATAGTTATCTACATTCTTTCTTATGGATAATATCCTTTTGGAACTAAAAAACATGGAGTATTCACTTTAACTACATGATCTTTGGTAGTTCTTCAAATCTATAATATATCTAGTTTGTGTATAACCATCATATTCTGACCCCTTTTTCTGGTAACACCATAGGATGGTCTAATTCTTATAATCTATATATGATAAATAGATTCATCATAGATTTATAATGGTTTGATGATATATGTAGTCAGTACTAACATTTTAATGATACATTTACCCCTTTTGAAATTATGGAAATGTTTTGTTCCTCCCATTGGATCAATTTTTTAAAGATATAATTTCAACTTATGATGAATTTCCAAGACTCAATTTCCCGTAGTTAAAATGAAAAATCATCATCACAATATCCAGAAAAGATATAAGCTCAAGACTTGAAGTCAAAATTACACCATTCTTTGGAATCAATGTGGTTATATGTAAGAACTCAAAATATTTTGAGTTGATTGAATAAAAAATTCCTTCTAGACCAATTAATCTCCCAAAATTATTTTATAATTAGAGATAAAATACTATAGCAGATCAAGGAAGTGGGGCTAATTAATACCTTCCCCCCAAAATAACTTATGGACCCCACATGAATTTTCATACTCTTTACCTTATCTAAAACCATTGGGTTTTTCCTATATATAACTTGATTGTGTTCCAATGTTAATGTAATAATATTTTCAATACAAATCTAATCCCACTAATAGAATATTTTAACTCCCTACTATCAAAATATCTGCTTTTATATAACCATAAGTACATCAACCTAGATCTGATATCCTTTTCCACCATATCTCATAATCTGATAAAACACATAAAAAACATAGGTTTGTGCCTTAGAAATCACACCTCCACTTTTTGTATGTAACCATCACTGAATGTCACATAGAAAAGTAACACTCTCTAAGAACACATTGGCATTATCCCATAAGCATTTAGGAGAACCAGATCCAACATCTTATGATTTTTTTCCTACGCATACACTCATAAATACACCTTGTACTAATTTCCAATGACACAATACATGCACATTCCATACAATGTGCTTCTAGCCTTCAACAAAAATTATAACAATAATTTCCATTCCCTTCTCACTTAGATATCAAAGGTGATCATTCTATAACATCACAAAAAATATTTCAGGAATAGTAAATGCTCTACTAGATGAATCCATGTGGTAGATAATCTCATAATCTACACCAGTTATGAGGACCTTGGATCCACAAGAGATCTTCCACACACCATCTATGAATGTTGACGATAAATGTACATCATCCAATTACCTAAAAATAATATTCTTTAGAAGTAATGGAATATTCCAAAATACCCTTACTTAAGAAGTCCTTAGTACTTTATATAGATCAAAACATCACATTTCCTCACTATCTATAAAGTATTTTCATCTGAATCAGGGACTTCCCATATCTACTGATAATATATTTATTCTTACTTCCCCTCTTATATGTAACACGGATTAAAGCTCTAATGTCTATCCCTCAAGAACCCAATGTACTATTATTACTTATAAGAATGATGAACCTAAATTATATTATTTGATTCATATATCAACTATTGAATTTATATTTCCAAAATTTATCATTATTTTCACTAAAATATTTTATGAGTAATTATTTTCTTCAATATTTCTAGTACATAAGAGAACATAGATCCTCTTCCTTTCCCTTTAAAGAGATTTTTTTCATTCACTAGCTTGTCTAATAACTTCTTCATTATATATGTTTTTATAAGATATATGAATCCCATTTTGATGAATCTAATCATTCAACCTCAGGTAATGAATTTTTTTTCAATATGAAGCCTTCCTTTCCTATTAACTTACTCATTGTGATCAATATCACATCCCATGACTTTAGGAGAGAATAAATTAACAACAACTTATAGATTAGGGAATTTAAGGCCAAACTCACTTAATCCAACTAACATAAAAATAATTTGAAGCAATTAATTTTACCAGTGGTAGATAGTCCATTTGAAATTCTCATTCAAGATAATATACATTACAAAAAAAACTTATTCATTTCTGTTAGAGTCTCATAAATACCATTTAAGGTCTTCATGAGTTATAATTCTTTATTCACATCCCCAATATTTTAATCCACCTTCTAAGAAGGTGAAATTAACATAAAAAATAGTTATTTCTTATCCATCCTCTCCCATTCTCTCATATTCAATTATTCTAACATAGCTTTAATAAAAAGATGATCAATGTCCTTTAAATGAAAAAAATGTTACATCTTCATCTTCCATATCCTATAATCAATTTTAGCAGACTTATCTTCTAAATATTTACTATAAGAGATTCTATTCATCTAGAACATTTGAACTCCCATTAAGTTCATTTAATGTAATATGATAGTATTGTAATTTTATTCAATTAATATCCTATACATAAATTTGTAGAATGATCCTAATGAACGAATCTCTAAAAAACCTTTTCTAGGGTAGGATCCTCTAGAATTTTTCTAACCATGAGAGTTGATTCCACATCTTTAGTCATAGGAAACCTTCTGGATTGTGGTAGAAAAATATATTGAAAACCCCCCACATTAAGATACATGTAACATGGTAGAAAATCACACCCAAGTCACCACACCATAATGTAAAACCACAAGTTGTATAAAACGATTAAAAAAATTAAAAAATTAAATTGAAAAAGAAAAACAACAACAAGGGTTACATGGTTAAGGATTTACCCTAATACAGAAGGGAATGCTATTTTCCTATTACTAAATAATGTATTGAGAATTGCAATGATCATGCCTCATACTCAATCTTACATTTTTTGTTTTACAAAAAAATAGATTATACTAATCACCAACATGGTAATCTAGTGAATAATTTTGGTTTCCACTACTAACCAATCAATATAGGTGTTCGTATATCTCATAAAATATTAATGGATGAGCCTCTATGTAGTCAATGACTCCTGTCACCTAAACTGTATATGTTGGTGAAAAATTTCATTTATAATGAAATATTTATATATAAAATCTGATGCATCTACCAGTTACCATTATTTCTAGTGAAATGAGCCACTTCACCCTCAATATATCATCAATTAGAACATCTAGTGAACTGATACCTATCATTATTTATCTTTCACCAATGAAATCATTTTAATTAATCCCACTATATTTTCAGTCATTCAAGTGATCTTAATTTCCATCACTAGAAAATGTAACTCACACTCCCAATAGTTTAAAAAAATTGTAAATCCATATTCATAATATTTCACATCACAATTAGTATTAACCTATTTTATCTTAAATATTAGTTTTTATAATTAAATTTAATCAATTTTTCATAAATTATCGATAAATATTAAAAATAACATTGATGTATTAATTTTGTTATTATCTTTTTCACTTTAAAATTCATCAGTTCAGCGATGAACATTATCCACTCTTTTAGCTGAATTTATTATTTCATGATGTTCTGTATAAAATGTATAACCATTAATGTCACAAATATACCATGTTATCTAATTAATAAATAGCCCCTAAACTAACCATTTCACTATTTTTTATATAGATGCATCAATGTGGTAATTATCATTAAACCCTGAAATAAATTTGTTTTTATGATCAATCATCAACAAATTATTAGTTTTTGTCAAATATAATAATTTCAATATATTAATATGTGATGACATATATTGTTGAACCTCATCCATATTGTTAAAAATTTATTAATGTTCCTATATTATTTTATCACATTCCATTGCCTTTAATTATAATATCCAAATCCACTAACCTTCCATTTTGACTTCCACACAAAGAGATTTAGGGAGACTAACTTGCACTACTTCATACAAGTAATTAGTAGGTATCTCAACCACCTCCTTAGATATATGTTTTTATAATATATGTCTCTAGTGGATGGGTATTTTAAACATATCCTTTAATAATTTTCTTATATCATTCAAAAGGATACATCTAATGTAAATATATTGTCCCACATTACCCTGTATCCCTCACCAAATAAATCATTAGACGTACCATTATACGCAAAAATGGTCAAAAATACATATCCAGTATAAAATGTATAAGAAAAACATAATTGCATAACACATTGATTAAAATTTGGATCCATCAATTTATTGAAAATGGAAATTAATAATGATCACATCTTGATGATTGTATGTTAGAGAGGATTTGAAAATATGGCATGCAGTGATGCCAAAAGTTGTTTCTATAACAATTCTAGAGAGTCATGAGATTTCATGACTATTAAAATAAAATAATTTATTGAAACAATATAGTTCACATTTTAAGAATACCCTATGGGTATTTTAAAACCACCAAAATATTTAGTTTTTTCACTGTTGAATAATTTTTGAAAACACGAATGAAAATATATATCTTTTTCTTTTTTAGTGGTAGCTGAATCTAATTAAATTTCAAAAAATATTAAATGAAATATTTAATATAATCTTTTCTTTAATATTTACATTTATATCTAACAAATTTATAATCAAACTGTAAAATATTTTTTTTTAAAATACATAACTTCCATGTTATGTCATACCTCTAAAAAATATATAATATGGAAGACTAAATATTTTATACCATTTCTTCTATGTATTTTTTGGGGAACTAAACTATTTTTCTTCCAAAATATATCATATATGTTGTTTCACTATGTTATAATATTCATTATTCAAAAAATAAATTTTGGAAAAAATCCTAATACTATAAACTTCTAAAATATTTTTTATTCTTTGATAACTCATGTACACTATTTTCTCCCATATTATATTTTGTGATATGATGTACTTATTTTAGGAATTGGAATAGTTTCATATCCCTTAACATTATATCTAGATAACTTAATTTATAGGGAATATTATTTTATAGTGAATGATATCATAACATATAGATAGAAATGCCCTTTTTATATAAATCCAATAATTTAAAACATATATCATAGAATAATTTTAAAGGATAAATCAATTGTTAAATGTTAATAATCAATATCATTTCCATGATGTTTGGTTTATAAATCACTAAGCATATCCCAAAATATTTTTTATTTGTATATATCCATAAGGATTGGCTATGAACACCCAACACAACAAGCCAGGGCCTATTTTTGTTACCAAGGCTCCAAAAATTGTTTATTCTACATATTGATTATCTCATTATGATATTTGTAACATTATTTACAAAATAATTGTTTTGATAAAATTGGTTCCCTGGTTATGAATTTACATGGTCACATTGGTTTCTATTTTATATTCCCCCATCTTAATTCCATCACTTCCTATTTAAATCATTTTCATTTGAAAATAAATTCTTCAAAAGGTTAATTATTAGAATATATTGATTTTATATAGAAGTATGTTTTGTAACTAGCCTTTGAGATAAATCATTGTTGTATCATCAATAAATTTAATATTAATATTTCCTATATTTTAGACATTTTAAAAGTCTTAATATTCCATCATATAAAACACACAATCAATGGGGATATCATATGTTTCTTATATACTATTACAAATTTAAAGAATATTTTATTATTATCATAATTAGAATTTGTATGTTCGTTTCCTTCAAAAAGTTTCACTTCCAAAAGTTCAAGAATTTTAGAGAATTTTTTTTACTCTAACCATTTCTCCCTTTTAAGTTAACAGATCATATAATTGGTGATAACAATATAAATTCAATAAAGCCTTGGATTAATGGTTCTTCAATATATATATACAGTTATTAAATATTCATTATTTTCTCAATATTTTCTAAAATTAAATCTTGAATTAATTCATCAAAATGTATTTCTATCGAAAACTAAAAATATCTATTCATGATAAATGTTAATTTCTATTTTTTTACAATATTCTATATACAAATTTTATAACTATACTTAAAACCATATGAAATAAAATGATATTTAACTTACATGGACCCTAATTTTCTCAATTAAAAAAATGTAATGCATGTGTTGTAAAAAATGTCTCCATGTTAATCATTCCGTTTAGGAAATTATGAGAAACCATTAACGCCTTTATCCTATGTTTCACTTTTTCTCCATGAAATTTTCAATATATTATTCATTTACATCCTAGAAAAAATGACAATATATTTACAAAATTTTTACAAAAAACATATATTTAGTTTCATATTTATTATTTCATTAAAAATTAGAACTATAATATTATATTATAATTTAATATCACTGTATAAGATATAAAAATCTATAAAACTTTCACAAACACCATATAAATGTATATATGTAATGATATTTGATTTATATTGATATATATAAATATATATATGAAGAATATAAAACAAACACCCACACACACTCATACACAGATACACATAATATATATATATATATGAGTATTGGGTATATTCTATAGACATATAAACGTATATATATATATATATACACACACACACATAAACATTGAAATGTAAATAAACATATATTAATATATAAACATGTGAACCTTTAGACAAACACACACACATACTTATGAGATTATATAAAAACATATAAATATATAATCAAGTATATCTACATATATAAATATGAAAATTCATATAGAAATAATATATATTTCACTAAAACATAAAATGTATCATAAATACTAATATAATGATGAATTGAATATTTTTTAAACACAGAAATTCAAAAAAAGAAATAAACATTAACCGTAAAATTAAATATAATAATAAATCAAAAAAGTCAAATAATATAACATTGGATAGAAGGATTTATTAAAACTATAATCTTATAACTCAAATAATCAAACAATTAATTATAAAAAAAATAAAAACAGCATCACCTAAATCCATCAAATTCCAATTTTCAATGAAAATTAATAAAAGAAATATTTCTAAATGAATAATACAATGAATTATTAAACCTATTAATATTACAATATTAAATCTCAATTAAAAATAATAAAATAATATAAAAAATGAAAATGAAAATTTAAAATTTATAAAAAGAGCTATTTAATGGGTTGACTCTTGATCAAGAGAATAAGAAAAATAGATAGAGAAGTTAGTGTGCTTGACTTGTGATGGAAGGTAACATATTGATAGTGGTAGAATATATAGAGGCCACTCAAAACTCTTGATGATTAGTGTTTCCAAACTGGCCATTGGGTGTATTGAGAAGGAAAGAAATACTCTTTTGTTGTAAATTATTTAAAGGGTTTTAATGTCAGTTTTTATAACACATCCATATAAATTAATTTTTCTCATAAGTTAAAATAAAATAGATAAGAAAAACTTGAACTATAAGGATTGTAATTCCAATTTCTATTTAATAAATGTTATATATTTTTTAAAATATATTTTACTAAATAACCAATGTTGTATTTTTGTTATTAATTATGTTTTTTTTACTAGATAAGAATTCAAAATCACAAAATATGATAGTAAAATAATCCATTTTATTTAGGTTTTAGATCATTCAACACACTAACATAAAATGAATCAGAATGATCAAAACAAATAATACCTAGAATCATATGACTATAATATATTCCAATACATTTTAGGGTTCAAAAATGAAAATTTATTTTAAACATTTAAATTAAAACCACAAGGATTCTATTTTAATTTAAACAATTAACACTAGTATCAGCTATAACTGAAATTGATGATGATGATTTATGTACCTCGCATAAGCTTCTATATTCCTATCAATACACATCCATGTAAACATGTTTAGTATATAATATGGTCTTTACATTTGATCATAGTGTCATTTATCATAACTGATCTCTTATTCCTACTTTGCATATTAATATTAAATGGAACAATTTGATTACCTAACCGTTGCAATCCTAACATGTTCCTAACTCCAAAATCATACCATTCTCTCAAAAAGAATTACTTGATAATAATTAATCTTAACTAGACCCATTCAGACTACACCTGAGTAGTTATGATATTAATAGTAACCCTCGAAGCCCTCCTTAAATAGGTTATGTGTTGGAGACATGCCCCAAAGGTGTAAAAAATTATTATGGGAGACTTTTCCCTTATGAAGCCCGAGAAAATAAACAGTGACCACCAATAAATGCTGGTGATTCCATTTAATTAATATTTTCAACAAAAAAATTTAACTATATATATTAATTTACACTTCTCTCATACGATATAAGTAACATATTAGGAACCCAAACAATTCAGTAAACTCTAATTGAGATACCAGAATAGTAGTTTTAAGTGTCCACTACACCAACCTAAAAAACACAAAGAAAATTTTAGGGAGGTGAGAACTTAGATGAAAATATAAGTATCATATTTAATAAAAATAAATATCTACAAGAAATAAATATAAAAGGATATAAATATATGAATCATCTAAACACAAAATAAGAATAGAAATAATTATAACAAGATTGAAATTACAAATTCCACTATAATTATAATGTCATATCCATTAAATGAATTTCCTATAACTACATTCTCATCAACAAAATAATCCCCTCACAACCAATATTCTATTAATCAAAAATGAAAGTAATAATTTAAATAATTCCAATACTTAAATAGTAATTATTGTATAAAAAACCTAACATAATCCCAAACCAATAATAAAATCATAAAATAACTAAAATACCAAAAAAACGATTATAAGTATTATCAATTAATAAAAGAATCAATAAAATAAAAGAAAATGGGATGAAAATAATAATTTTAATTACCTATCTGTTTAGGATCCAATCCCATAGAACTAGTTAGTGATATGTGATAGGAAAACCACTTCACTAACTGTTTAGTAATTTAAGAACAAACCACCCCACCACTTCCATTACCTCATGTTACCATAATCCAGACATCACATCAAATATTACCAATTGTTTCTTTATCATATGTACAAAATGACCATACTAGTGCATTACCATGTTCATTGAAACCCCAGAAATCCCAGATTATACCACTACCTAACATTAACTTCCAAAAAAATTAAAATCCCACATCACCACCATATACTCATTTTCATATCCTTATCACATTACTACCTCAACAATACATAAACAAATCACAACCACATCGAAAAACACAGAAAAATAACTATTACACACACTTATCAAATTTACAGTAGATATATTGACCCAAATTCACCACCTCTATATAATATCACTTCTTAAACACAATAAATTAAATAGATAACATGTTAAATATCATGAAACAACATCACTGTTAAACCACTACATACTCAACCCATAATTGTAAAAACAATTAAATAAATAATTATCAAATGAATATATATCTAAAACCTTAAATGTTCTATAAGTTAATATAAAAAATAAAAATAAATTAGTTTACTCAATAAACATTACTTCTTTATCATTACTAAGGACTGTTAGACCTTATGAAAACTTATATAGTGATAAAAAATCTATCATTATGACTCCCTTCATTCTTTAACTACCATACACACCCAAAATCAATAAATAAGACAATGATAACACAGTAAATCAAAAAAAAAATCCAATACACACCCTTGTGATTTCAATTTCCAACTTCTTCTCCACATAGACTAACCAAATTTCCTCTGAAAAACACAGTCTTCTTAATTTCTATACATTTAGTAACCTCACAACGCAACTCAAGAACTGAATCACAACTTCTCTGAATGAAAGAACACACAAAAAACACCCACACAAAAAATCCCTCTTACTAAACACACCCCAAAATGGGTATAACCATAACAACATTAACATGACCCCAAATAATAAAAACTCCGCCTCTTAAATGACCCATTTTTGTACATGAATACTTAACAAAACATAGTACATACCACAATTTATATTAATCAATATAACATTATAGAATTCCTAAAAAAATAGACAAAGAATAAACTTTCAACCATCACCATAAAATCCAACAAAAATTCCTATATTCCTAGTTAAAATCCTTTTAAGATAGTCAAACATCTATAGAAGAATATTCCATGGATCATATAGGTTTATGAAACTGTTACATTGGAATGATTACATTCAATCAAATCCTGATGGACCATTCATTTTAGCTGTTTTGGAAATACATATTATGTAACAGCCCGAGATTTTATGAAAAATATTCTTTTTTATTTTACTAATGTCTTGTGTTATACGCTACACCAAAAGGATCTTGCACAACACGCATCCTTGACTTGCCTTGCATTACACGCAATCGCAACCTTCCTCGATAGCGTGTGTGGTACGTAATCCTGAGTTTCACGAAACTATGATATGCTATTAAAATATTATTAAAACCAGCCGTTATGCATAGTAATAGCCACTTTTTAAAATTCGGTAAATCTTATTTTTCAAAATGAACTTCATTTTTGGATTCGGAGTATCGAATTTAGCCTAAGGTGAAATTTTGGTACATTTCGGATAACTTTCATATTCTGATGAATAGTGAAAATTACTAAATTATAATTAAAAAACAACTTTTTTAATCGAAATAATTAAATTATTAATTGGAGTAGTTTTAAAGTATATTTAGAATATATTTTTACAATTTAATACAATGTTGGTCGTTGGATGTAATTGCACATTTAAACCAGACATAAACAAGTGTCAATCTTTTGATAGATATTGTTTCTTAAAAACACGCTATTTGTTTTAACAGCGGGATTTAATTATAAAATTAATTATTGCAACTTCTATGTTATGAATTTGGTAAAATAGACTTCATTTTTGAATTCGGAATATGAAATATAGCTTGGGATGAAATTTTGGCATTGTTCTGAAAAACATCAATTTTTGATAAATAGTGAAACTACTAAGTGGTAGGTTAAAAACTGAATTTTGCATAAAACATAATTTTACCGCTTCTGTGAATGAAATTTTGAAAATCTGAGAGACACGGTTAATATAAAAGACTAAAATGTGGTTCAATGAGATGAAAATATTTTTTTGGTGAATAGTAACTTTTTACTTTTTTTACCACGGTTAATAGTAAATAGGGTAACTAAGGGTAAATATGATATTAATATTACCCTAACCCATGTCCTAATTCTATTGGATAAGTGTAATTCGACCAAAAACAAACTTAGGAATAAAATATGACCATTTAGGCCCACTTGGATTAGATTAGGACATTTATTATTAATTTATTTAAAGAAGTGTTAAAAGAGTTAAAATCAAAGTTTATTTACTAAAACATTTTTAATATGGGGTTACACATAAGATAAATTCTACTATAAATATTCATTAGAAAGATAAAAATATTTCCTACATAATGGTATTTTATTTGTAATTTTTAGACATTAAATAATTTAATTTATTTATGACACAATGATGATGCAGTAATTATCTTATTAATAAAATATTGACATAATTGATGTTATAAACTCCAAAATAAATGTAATTTGAGACTTTTTATGAATTCCACTAATTTTATAGGTTACTATGATATATTAGTGTTGATTTAATCAACTTGTTTCGAACATATAATTCTGTTATGACTTTCACAAAAATCATATATCAAATAGTGTCAGAATTGACACAAAATAGTTTTTAAATCAAATATTATATTATTAATTGTTATTTTATTCCTAAAAATCTATGGTTCGGCCAAATGACTTAGATAAGGATATATGTATTAATAATATACAATTTGGGGTTCTTTTGGCATGTTATAGTAAGTTTATTAACCATATAGTGAAAGAAAACAAAAAGACACGGTAAAAGTTAAATTATTTAACTTAGAGTTAAATCTAATTGATAAGGTTAAAATAATACCCTAAACTTGTCTAAATCCTATTGGTTGATAGGATTTCGACCCATCCCCACTTTAGCTTCGAAATAAGACCCTTTGGAACCATTATAAACCGATTTTGACTTTAATATAAAATAATATTTTGAGATATTCCTAAGGTGCCCCTCTCCTCCCCTATAAAAGGACACCTCCTCCCCCTCCTCCTCACACCAATTTGAGCACTCAAGCTCGGCCAACCCCTGCCAATTTCTCCTCTACACTTCCCTAGAAACATCCTAGAGGTTCTGGTCTTCCTCAAAGACCAATTTTAGTGCCCTAAGAGGATGTCTCAAAGAGGCACTTCAAAGAAGAGGTAATTACCGTTACCAATTCTTTCATCTTTATTTCTTCTTCCACTTCTTCTTCTTAGGTTGTTTCATTATGAAGTAATAACATAAGTATCACTCATATACTGATATGTTATTATAAGTATGAAACAACCCTATTTCACAATCTATCCATCCTACGGAAAAAGAAATCACCGCGCGTGCGTACGTACGGAATACCGTCTCCACTCCGTGGTGTAATCTATTTTCCACCACCACCTTACATGGATGGGTATAATGGTGTAAAGAATAACTATACATAGTTATTACAACATCATATTGATTCTGATATATTGTATAATCCACTCCAATTCAATTCAATATTTATATAAATGATATCATCGCTCGTGCGTACGTACGGAATACCGTCTCCACGACGCGATGAGATTCATTCTCCATGTTAACCATTTAAGAATGATTATAATGTATATATAAGAAATAATAATGAAATATATGACATTATAAAGCTACTGGATTTATGTATATATATACATTTGTATGTCATCTACTTACTTCCATTTCAAGACAATAAGGAAAGGAAAACAGCGTTCATGCGTACGTACGGACTACCGTCTCCATGAACGGTGTTTTTCATTTTATTTATCTACCTATTATATATATATATATAATGAATATATATGATATATAAATCATATTTTATATTATGGAAGTAAGTAAATCATGATATAAGTAATAATGATGTCAAGAACAACAAGTCAAAACACCTACGATAAATGAAACGATTTTACCCAAAACGCTTCTTTAACATGGAATTTACAAAAGAACGGGTAATATAATGTCATAAGTGAACCATATATGATATCATAACAATGAATATGATTCTGTAATAAGTCAATAACATGATTTAAATCATTATACAGGAGGTTCGGACACTTACAAAGCAAGTCGGACCTAAGGTAAAGGAAATATCACAATCTCACTTTTATACGAGATTGTTTTTACTTTGAGAATTACTGGGGTGTATTTTATCATCCACATCCATGTTCCCTCAATATGTAATATTATTTCCATCCTTTAAAATAGTTTATATCCAATTTTACCCTTCGGTGAGTTTTTTGTAAAAGATATGAAAGGAATCTTTTGTCGTTTTTCGTACGATGTACTTTTTGACTTTTCCGACAAAAGTACGAAGAATGTTTTTTTTAACTTATACGGCACGAATGGATTTTTACGGTTTTATAAAGCCTTATTTTCATGAAGCTTCCTCCAAAAGATTTCATGACTATTTTCAATAAAATCTCTTTCTTTTAAAATTGCATGACGTTTTGTGAAAAGAAATTGATTTTGAAGAAGAAAGGATATTTTCCTCAAGAATGGAGTTCAAGTATTTTATCAAAATAGGGTTCTGTTTTTATCCCTATTATTACATTGATTTGATTATGTTTTGAGGGAATTATTTTTATGAAGTCATTTACCTTATATGATTTGTTTTATGATGTCATGATGTTTCAAGAATCCCATTTTTTTTACATGTGTTATACGATGATGTATGATTTATGATTATGTGGCACACATAAGAAAGGATTCATTATAAGATGGGTGGGACCTATATATCCCTCCAATGCATTGGGTAAAGATTTTATATCTCATGAGATAGACATGGATGGAATGGTAGGTTATACCGGTTCAGTGAAACAGGACTGAAACGAGGGTTACTCGATTCAGAAAGGGACTTTGTCCACTAAGATAGTCTTGGCAATGAGTCTTGACTAACAAGAAATGATTCTCTATGATTATGTGTGAATGCCAAAAAGTTTCATGTTTTAAGTTATGATTATTGTGATTACATTTCACTACCATGATTTATCCCATGTTATGAAATTATGCTCTCTTTTGCAGGTTTTGATTTCCAAAATGTTATGTTCTTATCAATACGATGTGATTTACATTTATTTTGTTTACCCTTACTGAGCATTTGAGCTCACCCTTTTATGTTTTCTTTTCCCCAGGATATAAAGAAAGGTTTTAGGTAAAAAAAAGGAAGATCTTTATGGGAGATGTTGAAGATCTTTCACCATGATTAGAAGATTTTATTCCGAGTTTCCAAAGACACTAAACTATTACGATACTTGTGTGTGTGTTTTTGTTATGTACTAAGTATTCCGCAAAAGTAATGTAATGTTCATGTACGTCAAGCTTCGGGTCTCTACAGTTGGTATCAGAGGAAAGGTTTAGTCAACCTTTGGAAACTAGGATGTGAGAACTTTAGTGAGATCCCTAGAGATATTTCTAAGGTATGTCTAGGGATGCCCCTAAGGATAAGTATACGTATAGGATATGGTCCTAGAACTATGGTAACGATCTTAGAATTTAACCTAAGATGTTAGATATTAAGGGTACTCCCCCTTTACTATGTTGTTTTCCCTAGCATGATTTTTGACTCTCACACTATTCTTTTTGGGTTTTAGAAGATGGCTGGAACCCGAAGGAACCGTGTTGATCAATGCAATGGACAATGCAATGATTTTCCTCCTGAACAAACAAATGTTATGGGAGATGGAGTGAAAAATCTTATTGCTATACTTACACAAGATATGAATCATTCTGGACTTCCAAATGAGCAGAGAAGGGAACAATATTCTATTGAGTCCTTCATGAGGCAACGTCCACCTTCTTTCAGTGGGACTTCCGATCCACTTGTTGCTGAACAATGGATCAGTACCACTGAAAAGATATTTTCAGTTCTTCAATGTTCTGAACATGATAAAGTCATCTTAGCAGTATATCGTTTGGAAGGTGAAGCTGATCAATGGTGGAATCTTATCAAGTATACGAGGCCAAGAGATGAAATTGAATCCATGGAATGGGACAAGTTCAAGAACTTATTTTTCAATAAGTACTTCCCTCCTATTCTTCGAACAAAGATGGAGAAGGAGTTTCTTGAACTAAAGCAAAAGGATGATGAATCTGCTGGTATATACGAAGCGAATTTTACAAGACTTGCAAGGTATGCATCTGGCATTATCATCCAACCTGAAAGTAAAGTTGATCGATTTTTCAGTGGCTTAAAACCAAGTCTTCGAAGGGCATTAGCTATAAGAGACTTCAGTAGCTATGAAGAAATTCTACGTTGTGCTATCAAGGTAGAAATGGAAGTTGGTGTTACATATCCATCTCATGGTTTTGACAAGAAACGAAAGATGGAGTTCAAGGAGAAATCTCAGAATAATGGTGAAAGGAAGATGAATGTTTCCTTATGCACAAAGTGTGGAAAGAAGCATGGTGGAGATTGTCTTAAAGGGACTAGAAAATGTTTTAAGTGTGGAAAATAAGGTCATCGAGCAGCTGAGTGTCGAAGTAATGGAAAAAGGGTTTCTAATGATGTGAATAAAGAAAACACTGCAGAGAACGCACCACCAACACTTCAATGCTTCAAGTGCAAGGAAATGGGGCATTATGCTAATAAATTCCCTAATCCAAGGGTTAGTGATGATCAACATGAGCAACCACTTAAGGCAAAGGACAAAGGGAAGTCACATGCGATCACTATTGGCGATGTTGAATATGACAATGATGTGGTGGAATGATTAAGTATTTATGTAATGAGATTCAAAAATAATGTTGTATCATAAAGTATTGGAATATTTATGTGTTTGTCTAATGTGGTATTAAAAGTGATTGAGATATTTTTGGAAATAAGATGATATGCGCATAATGAAGGGAAAATGAGAAAATGAAATGTTTAACAGTATTCATGAGCTCATGATTGATATAAGGACTAAGTGATATTATGGTTTGAGTATATAGAATTTTGAGGATTTTGGTATGTGGAAAGTGTTAACTTTTAACTACATTCATGTTTTCACTAAGGTATTCAAGAGAATACACGATTACGGACTTTGAATGATTGGAATGTGACCAACAAAACATATCTTATGATATATGGGGATTGACGATGGTGTTAAATCTCTGGTAATCGTTTTCACTATGTTATGAGATTGGACTGCAGTATTATGGATAAGCCTAAAGGTTGGAATGGATTATGTTGGACATAAGTTAGTATTGTTTAAGGATAGAACTTTTTTTTGATATTATTTATGTGATGTTATAGTAATGTAGTTTTAGAAAAAGGACAACCTGCAGGACGGGTGACAGCCCATCGCGTCGGACAAGGCTGTGGGAATCGAACCCACAACCAAAGTGCGACTGGCCTTTATCACCTACCACTGACCTACAGGAAGTCCCTGTTTAGTAGAAACTAGTTTTATTATATTAAGCAGCATGATATATGAAGTATAAGTCCATTTTAGGAACCATATATGATTAATCTCACTATAAAATGACTTATGTATATTTAATAACTTTTGCTAACCTTTTGTTTGAGACAGATGGAATGAACAGTCATTCTATCACATGATCTGCTAACACTTCACAAATAAAAAATTCAACTTCATTTATTTAAGAGATGAAGTAGAAATTGTTCAAGGCACGAACAAAAGTGAGATTGTACCAAAATAAAGTAAGTATTTATTGTAATTCAAATTTTCATCTTTAGGGAAATGATCTTGAAAAACCAAAAATGTTGTCCTAGTGATCTTATACCTGATAAATCGGATGGTACCATATATCATCACAAATCTATGGATTTGTGATTACTGGCTTTTCCATAGCCATGTTCTCTACCACTCTCCATCAGAACATGATGGTTAGATTTCTCTTCCATATCCATATTTTCACCTATGTGGAAACCCAATGATTAGTTTATTTGGGTAATCGTTACATTTCATACTTTAGTTTTTAAATCCAAGTTTTGGTATCCCCTTTTACGATGTGGGTTTCTATTAAAGAAACTTTCGAATAGTAAACCATTTATAACCCCGACGAATTTCGAGGGCGAAATTCATTTTAAGGGGGGTAGAATGTAACAGCCCGAGATTTTATGAAAAATATTCTTTTTTATTTTACTAATGTCTTGTGTTAAACGCTACACCAAAAGGAGCTTGCACAACACGCATCCTTGACTTGCCTTGCATTACACGCAATCACAACCTTCCTCGATAGCGTGTGTGGTACGTAATCCTGAGTTTCACGAAACAATGATATGCTAATAAAATATTATTAAAACCAGCCGTTATGAATAGTAATAACCACTTTTTAAAATTCTGTAAATCTTATTTTTCAAAATGAACTTCATTTTTGGATTCGGAGTATCGAATTTAGCCTAAGGTGAAATTTTGGTACATTTCAGATAACTTTCATATTCTGATGAATAGTGAAAATTACTAAATTATAATTAAAAAACAACTTTTTTAATCGAAATAATTAAATTATTAATTGGAGTAGTTTTAAAGTATATTTAGAATATATTTTTACAATTTTATACAATGTTGGTCATTGGATGTAATTGCACATTTAAACCAGACATAAACAAGTGTCAATCTTTTGATAGATATTGTTTCTTAAAAACACGCTATTTGTTTTAACAGCGGGATTTAATTATAAAATTAATTAATGCAACTTATATGTTATTAATTTGGTAAAATAGACTTCATTTTTGAATTCGGAATATGAAATATAGCTTGAGATGAAATTTTGGCATTTTTCTGAAAAACATCAATTTTTGATTAATAGTGAAACTACTAAGTGGTAGGTTAAAAACTGAATTTTGCATAAAACTTAATTTTACCGCTTCTGTGAATGGAATTTTGAAAATCCGAGAGACACGGTTAATATCAAGGACTAAAATGTGGTTCAATGAGATGAAAATATTTTTTTGGTGAATAGTAACTTTTTACTTTTTTTACCACGGTTAATAGTAAATAGGGTAACTAAGGGTAAATATGATATTAATATTACCCTAACACATGTCCTAATTCTATTGGATAAGTGTAATTCGACCAAAAACAAACTTAGGAATAAAATATGACCATTTAGGCCCACTTGGATTAGATTAGGACATTTATTATTAATTTATTTAAAGAAGTGTTAAAAGAGTTAAAATCAAAGTTTATTTACTAAAACTTTTTTAATATGGGGTTACACATAAGATAAATTCGAATATAAATATTCATTAGAAATATAAAAAAATTTCCTACATAATGGTATTTTATTTGTAATTTTTAGACATTAAATAATTTAATTTATTTATGACACAATGATGATGCAGTAATTATCTTATTAATAAAATATTGACATAATTGATGTTATAAACTCCAAAATAAATGTAATTTGAGACTTTTTATGAATTCCACTAATTTTCTAGGTTACTATGATATATTAGTGTTGATTTAATCAACTTGGTTCGAACATATAATTCTGTTATGACTTTCACAAAAATCATATATCAAATAGTGTCAAAATTGACACAAAATAGTTTTTAAATCAAATATTATATTATTAATTGTTATTTTATTCCTAAAAATCTAAGGTTCGGCCAAATGACATAGATAAGGATATATTTATTAATAATATACAATTTGGGGTTCGTTTGGCATGTTATAGTAAGTTTATTAACCATATAGTGAAAGAAAACAAAAAGACACGGTAAAAGTTAAATTATTTAACTTAGAGTTAAATCTAATTGATAAGGTTAAAATAATACCCTAAACTTGTCTAAATCCTATTGGTTGATAGGATTTCGACCCATCCCCACTTTAGCTTCGAAATAAGACCCTTTGGAACCATTATATTCCGATTTTGACTTTAATATAAAATAATATTTTGAGATATTCCTAAGGTGCCCCTCTCCTCCCCAATAAAAGGACACCACCTCCCCCTCCTCCTCACACCAATTTGAGCACTCAAGCTCGGCCAACCCCTGCCAATTTCTCCTCTAAACTTCCCTAGAAACATCCTAGAGGTTCTGGTCTTCCTCAAAGACCAATTTTAGTACCCTAAGAGGAGGTCTCAAAGAGGCACTTCAAAGAAGAGGTAATTACCGTTACCAATTCTTTCATCTTTATTTCTTCTTCCACTTATTCTTCTTAGGTTGTTTCATTATGAAGTAATAACATCAGTATCACTCATATACTGATATGTCATTATAAGTATGAAACAACCCTATTTCACAATCTATCCATCCTACGGAAAAAGAAATCACCGTGCGTGCGTACGTACGGAATACCGTCTCCACGCCGTGGTGTAATCTATTTTCCACCACCACCTTACATGGATGGGTATAATGGTGTAAAGAATAACTATACATAGTTATTACAACATCATATTTATTCTGATATATTGTATAATCCAATCCAATTCAATTCAATATTTATAGAAATGATATCATCGCTCGTGCGTACGTACGGAATACCGTCTCCACGACGCGATGAGATTCATTCTCCATGTTAACCATTTAAGAATGATTATAATGTATATATAAGAAATAATAATGAAATATATGACATTATAAAGCTACTGGATTTATGTATATATATACATATGTATTTCATCTACTTACTTCCATTTCAAGACAATAAGGAAAGGAAAACAGCGTTCATGCGTACGTACGGACTACCGTCTCCATGAACGGTGTTTTTCATTTTATTTATCTACCTATTATATATATATATATACTGAATATATATGATATATAAATCATATTTTATATTCTGGAAATAAGTAAATCATGATATAAGTAATAATGATTTCAAGAACAACAAGTCAAAACACCTACGATAAATGAAACGATTTTACCCAAAACGCTTCTTTAACATGGAATTTACAAAAGAACGGGTAATATAATGTCATAAGTGAACCATATATGATATCATAACAATTAATATGATTCTGTAATAAGTCAATAACATGATTTAAATCATTATACAGGAGGTTCGGACACTTACAAAGCATGTCGTACCTAAGGTAAGGGAAATATCACAATCTCACTTTTATCCGAGATTGTTTTTACTTTGAGAATTACTGGGGTGTATTTTATCATCCACATCCATGTTCCCTCAATATGTAATATTATTTCCATCCTTATAAAATAGTTTATATCCAATTTTACCCTTTGGTGAGTTTTTTGTAAAAGATATGAAAGGAATCTTTTGTCGTTTTTCGTACGATGTACTTTTTGACTTTTCCGACAAAAGTACGAAGAATGTTTTTTTTAACTTATACGGCACGAACTGATTTTTACGGTTTTATAAAGCCTTATTTTCATGAAGTTTCCTCCAAAAGATTTCATGACTATTTTCAATAAAATCTCTTTCTTTTAAAATTGCATGACGTTTTGTGAAAAGAAATTGATTTTGAAGAAGAAAGGATATTTTTCTCAAGAATGGAGTTCAAGTATTTTATCAAAATAGGGTTATGTTTTTATCCCTATTATTACATTGATTTGATTATGTTTTTAGGGAATTATTTTTATGAAGTCATTTACCTTATATGATTTGTTTTATGATGTCATGATGTTTCAAGAATCCCATTTTTGTTACATGTGTTATGCGATGATGTATGATTTATGATTATGTGGAACACATAAGAAATGATTCATTATAAGATGGGTGGGACCTATATCTCCCCCCAATGCATTGGGTAAAGATTTTATATCTCATGAGATAGACATGGCTGTAATGGTAGGTTATACCGGTTCAGTGAAACAGGACTGAAACGAGGGTTACTCGATTCAGAAAGGGACTTTGTCCACTAAGATAGTCTTGGCAATGAGTCTTGACTAACAAGAAATGATTCTCTATGATTATGTGTGAATGCCAAAAAGTTTCATGTTTTAAGTTATGATTATTGTGATTACATTTCACTACCATGATTTATCCCATGTTATGAAATTATGCTCTCCTTTGCAGGTTTTGATTTCCAAAATGTTATGTTCTTATCAATACGATGTGATTGACATTTATTTTGTTTACCCTTACTGAGCATTTGAGCTCACCCTTTTATGTTTTCTTTTCCCCAGGATATAAAGAAAGGTTTTAGGTAAAAAAAAGGAAGATCTTTATGGGAGATGTTGAAGATCTTTCACCACGATTAGAAGATTTTATTCCGAGTTTCCAAAGACACTAAACTATTACGATCCTTGTGTGTGTGTTTTTGTTATGTACTAAGTATTCCGCAAAAGTAATGTAATGTTCATGTACGTCAAGCTTCGGGTCTCTACATATTATATACATGATAACAATTTAATATGGGTGATAGAAAATGAAATACAATACATAAAAAAACATATAAACAACATCCTTGAAACTCATTACATAAATTCATTTTCATATCATAGGGAAAGGAAACAGAATAAGGGTTAGATCAAATTATTAGTAATGGTTAATTATAGTATAATAAATAATAAATAAATGTGTATAATAAATATAGAATTTTAAATAACTGAAACATATACAATATAACCAATAATATGATCATGAATCATAATCGTGGATATTCTATCTAATCGAAAAATTAAATGGAATATCAATAAATAAATTCATAATGATATAATTTATAAATATGTATATCTAAAACATACCATCAATGATTCATGAAAATAATATGATATACTCATAGATTTATTCAATGAATCAAATATAGTTAAGGATTAATGAATAGAATCTAATATTTTCAAGGCCTCATGCAAAAAATCTAATTAATGGGTGAGGTCCTAGAAAAATATTATATAATTTGTCTCATAAAACATAAAGATGCATAGAGGGGCTGTATGGGGCCCCTAAAATCAGATATTGAATCAAAAACATTACAAATATAGAAAATAATTTACTTAATTAATTAATATTACTTATCAACATATATCTATATTGAATAATAGAAATGTATTTATCAATATTTTCCCTATTAATAAAATAGAATTCAAAAAAATAATTGTATATAAAAATAGAATACGATTTATGCAATAATCTTGTCATCATACAAGAATAATTATATTGAAAAATAAATAATATTTCAAATTAAAAATTACTACATGAAAGCGATTGTTTCAATATTATGTTAATAATCAATAAAAGGAATTGATATTGTATGATGACTTTTACCACTTGGTAATTATCAACTCAAATCCCCTTGGATGAGATTATTCAATGTGAAACATAAAATACCATGAATAATGAATAATTCATGAAATTAGATCTAAAATGAGAAGAATATACCCCCACCTAAAATAAATGAATGGTGAATATGATATAAATATCATAGAAATAAAAGTGAAAATGGAAATCCCCATACATTACACATACTTTTGGTGGAAATATATTTAACATAATGTATATTTGTTTAAATCATGATATTATTTTATAAATGAGCCAAAATAATATATATAATATCATAACTAATATTCTTATAATATATTATTACCCACTTGTTAATATTCAT
Source organism: Viscum album (assembly GCA_963277665.1). Classification (NCBI taxonomy): domain Eukaryota; kingdom Viridiplantae; phylum Streptophyta; class Magnoliopsida; order Santalales; family Viscaceae; genus Viscum; species Viscum album. The sequence goes on along the minus strand of OY728158.1, from coordinate 423,276,339 downwards.
TCATTATTTCTACTCTTTCGAGTGTTAATTGCAATGTTTTTCGAGTATGTTTTCCCAGGTTATTTTTGTTCCTACTACTTAGATAACAATTTCATCATATTTAGAATGTAAACAATGATTTAAGTATTTTATATATTCTATTATATATGTATTTATAGTAATCTATGATGTTTGGATATAAGAAATAAAACACACCATTCATGGATATGGTAGGTCGTATGTAGACATGAATGTTGTGACAATTTTCTTATCTTATTAAAAGAATGAAAATTAAATGATAAATATGTATATTAAAATTATAGTATCATATGTATTTCATAAAAATAATATATTTATATTTAATAAATCCTTAATATAATCCATGTTAAGAATGTACACATCACATCTCTATGAGGTGGCGGTAGTCCACACGCCAACAAACGATGTTCTCATATTCTGATGAAATGGAATGCATGGAGTTAGGTGTTATATAATAATTAAAAAAGAATAAATAGATTATATGTATCATATATATCATATATAAAATATAAATACATTATTATTTAAGACATTTAAATGTTGTAATGGTAGAACAACTAACATCAGTTTTTGAGGTGTTAGTTTGTCATACACACAAACGATGATTGTATGTCCCATTTTCTAGAATTGTATAAAAGAAAAATATGTACACTTAGGATAACATAAAATCAGTTTTTAGGACACTTAAATTATTATATATTCAATATATAAAAATAATTTATGTGGTGGATAATGAAATAAAACAAAAGTTCTTATTGATTAACATTACCTTTTTTTCTGGTAACTTCCTTTTCTTTATACCAAATATAAGGACTCGGCCTTAAACATTACATAATATTGAATAAAATGAATAATTCACATTGAGGATATTTTTAGGTTTAGAGTTTTAGAGAATTAGGACATAACAATTACATCTCAGAAGATTACAAGGTAGACATTTCTACACAGTGTCCATTTTTTTAATAAAATAAAAACTCTTGAATAAAACTATCATGTCTAGTTCCATGTTTTAGACATCATGACTTTTCCTTGATCCCATCCTTGTCTCTATTCATCTTTATGTCATGTGAAAACATTTCAAAACATGGGATGAGCATAAAAGGCTCAATAAGGGTTATAAAACAATGAATGAAAACATTTGTTCATAAATACACAAAAAACATGAACTCTTTTACTTACCTCATGAAATCAAAAGATTTATGAAAGACACATTGAAATCCTAAATCATAAAGCTAACTTGTGGCATTCATACCATACTTACATTGTAGCTATCACAGCTACGTAGAGAGTTACATTGGAATACCCATCACAGTATATTCCTTAAATATCTTAGGAGAAACATTCACGTTTACCTCCATCACGTTACCCAAATCATTGGAGATCAATCTCGGGCTCACCCGCCCTAGGTTTATCACAGAACCAACCGTATATGTAAATAACACCCATGAACCATAACATGATCATAACACATAACATAAGCATAAAGAAAAGATAACTTTCCCAAACTTTAATATCAAAACATCAATTCAAGATATTGAAATAATAAATCCATTCTCTAAATAATTTTCAATAACAAAAAAAGTAAAAAGATTATATGGTATTTATTTGTCCATTTAAAAACATTACGGCTTGTTATGGAAGCCAAAGATCAAATAATACTTGCGACGACAGAAAGTTCATTGTCACCGCTTACATTTGAAAATACATTCCTTTTTGTCATTTAGTAAAAAGATTTTTATATAAATATTCCCCTTGAATAAAATGAAAAGTAAAAGGGTTTTATACACTGTATAAAATAATGTCGTGTATATAACTAAAAATGCCTCAATGAAATGAGATTGAGACGAAGTCCCTTACCTCATGCCCGACTTGACTCAATCGTTCTTTAATATCTTGAATAATAAACTATAGTTAATTTATACTTTCTTAATAACCTTTTTCAAGTTAATTATCCCTTTTATATCACTTATTACCATGTTATAAACATTATGCAAACATTTAAGTTAATAACGTTCGTTTTGTCAATATTTGGCACTTGAGTCAAAAATGGACTTCTTATAATTACATGTTGTAAATGTATTTAAATATCCATTATCTACCGAATGATAATAATTATTTAGATATCATATATATCATATATATCCAATATATACATGTATTTGTAATAGTACATAATATTTGGAGGTAATAAATGAAATGCACCATTCATGGAGACGGTAAGCTGTATATACGCATGAACGCTACTTTCATATATAATTGTTATATTAATGGAATTAAAACATAATGATACCTAGGTATATTATAATTCTAGTACAATATCATATATAATATCCTCAACTCTATACTTTATACATCCCACACAAGGAATTAACGTGTCACATCACGTTGAACGGGCGGTAGTCCGCACTTCCTCAAATGAGATTATCGTATTTACCCACTATGAAAACCATAATGGTTTGATATAATTGGGAATTAAAGAAGCATAAATAAATCATAAAAATAATATTTATCATATATAAATATTGTGCCATCAGAATGGCCACCATGAGAGGTGGTAATATGTAATTGAACAATCATCGTTTCGTGAGGGATTAGTTTTCCATCCACAGAATCATTATGTTCTTCATCCATTAGATAGAGGGGTGTGTAAGTGTAGTTCTAATCCTTCTCGTAAAAACATCATAGTATATTGAGGATAATTTTGTAGTTACAAAATAAAAGAAAATAAAAAGATTTTAGAGGTTGGAGAAGAAAAATAAAAGAAAACAATTTAAGAGACGTTGTTACCTATAATTTTGGTAACTCTCTTTGGTTTGAACCAAAGGACATCTTGAAATTCCTTATGACTAATTTAATGCTTCTAGAAGGAGGATAGGTATGTAGGGATATTAATTGGGCAGATTTTGGACGAGCCAAATGGCTTGAGTGGTGTGAGGAATTGGATAGAAATGGTCTCCTTTTATAAGGGAGAGGAGGGGCTCTATTGAAAATTGTGAAAACATTATTTTATTATATAATGTTATTCAGTTTGAAATGGTCAAAAAATCATTAAGGTAGAAGATAAGATGACTAATATTCTAAATAATATCATCCAATCAGAATTGGACATGTTCTGGATAATATTTCAATCATTATAATCTTATTTATTTTAATCATTTATTAATGAGGTAAATACTGCATCGTTATCGTGTCATAAATAATTTAATTTATTCGATGTTAAAAAATTATAAAAAAATACTATCATGTAGGAAATATCTTTATATTTCCAATTAATATTTATAGTCTAAAATAGGACTTATATAACACCAAATAAAAATTAATCACTAAATGATTTTTGCTAATGTCAATTTGGTCTTTACATTAAATTAATTAATCTAACGTGTCATTATCTTTCATAAGTGGCTCCATGGGTCCCAAAATTGAGCCAACGATTCCCATGGTCGGCCAATACTAGTAAAATAATGTTTTTACAAGTGTTAAGGTAATTTTAAATTATTAAAATATTCTTTTAATTTTGAATTACCCTATTTACCTTTAACCGCGGTAAATAAAATTCAAAAGTTACTATTCACCAAAAATTAGTATCATCTTATTGAACAACATTTTACTTTTTTTAATAACAACCATGTATGTCGGATTTTTGAAAATTCAATTCATAGATGTGGTAAATTTTCATTTAAATGAAAAAGTCAGTTTTTTTAACTACCACTAAGTGGTTTCACTATTCATCAAAAAATTGAAGTTTTTCAGAAAAATACCAAAAATTCAGCCTAAGAATTATTTGATATTCCGAATTCAAAATTGATTTCTATTTTTATAAATTCAAAACATAGAAGTGTAATTAATCAATTATAAAATTAATAACCATTATCAAAACAAATAACGTGTTTTTATGAAACAATAACTATCAAAAGATTGACACTTGTTTATGTCCAATTTCAAAGTGAAATTAATTCCAATGACCACCATTAGATTAAATGGTAAAAATATATCATAATTTCACTTTAAAAAAATTAAAAAGGTAATCTAACAATATAAATAAATTATATTAAAAGGCACTTTTGAATTAAAATACAAAATTTTACACTATTCCTTAAAAATTGAACTTCATCAGAAAAATACCAAAAAAAATATCTAATGTAAAATTTGATGTCCCCATTATAAATAAGGATTTTATTTGGTCAATTAGAATGTATTAAGGTGACCAAAACTATATTTAAATAGGATTCTCCATTAAAAGGTGATAAATCGTCCTTTTAATGTAAATTAAGATTAAAATTAGATTCATTCTCATTTTAAGCCTCTAAATTTTATTGGATAATTGTAAATACATTTCACAAATATGTATAATCATATTGTAGTTAGTTTCATTCATTTCCTCCAATATAATGGATAAGAGTTAATTACAATTTAAAATAATAATATTATATTATTAGTGTGCAACGTAAGATTCCAAAGAACCATGTTGTTGCGTATTGGGTATGCTATCGAACATAACAAACCCTTTAAAGTAAATTTAATATTTAATTCAAAAATATTAATAAATATTGAATATGTCTTATTCTTCATTTACCTGGGATGTTACATCTTTCCCCTCTTTGAAAATTACGTCCTCACAATTTTTATTCACTTAACCAAATTAGTGGGGGTATTTATCCCTCATAGTATTTTCAGATTCCCACATTGGCTATTCAACCATATGGTTTTTCCCTAAAACCATTACCTGATGAATTACCTTATTCCGCAACACTTCCACTCTAAGGTCATGAATCTGGACTGGTTGTTCTTTATAAGAGAGATTCTCTTTCAGCTGAACTACCTCTGGGCTCAAAACATGAGATGGATCTGGCATATACTTTCTCAACAATGAAACATGAAAAAAATTGTGTACCTGGGATAAACATGGAGGTAAAGCCACTCAATACACAACTGAGCCAACTTTCTCCAGAATTTCATAAGGTCCAATGAACCTCAAACTCAACTTTTCCCTCTTACCAAAACACATCACACTTTTTCATGGAGAAACTTTGAGAAAGACATGATCACCTACATAAAAGGAGAGGTCCTTCCTCCGGTTATCTACATAACTTTTCTGTCTGCTATGAGATATTCTCATGTGCTTCTGAATCAACTGAACTTTTCCTGCCATCTCTTCTACCAATTCTGGTCCCATCAGCTTCCTTTCACAAATTTCATCCCAAAAATATGGAGTTCAACAACGTTTTGCATATAATTCCTCAAATGGAGCCATCCGTATATTAGAATGAAAAATGTTATTATATAAAAATTCAAACAAAGAAATGTATAGTTCCCAACTTCCCTGATAATCCATCGAGCAGGCACGTAGCATATCCTACAAGGTCTGAATTGTTCGTTCTGACTGCCCATCTGATTGAGGATGAAAAGCTCCACTAAAGTTTAATTTAGTACCCAATGGCTTCTGAAGGCCTTTCCAAATGTTAGAAGTGAACCTGAGATCACGATCATATACAATGGAGAGGGTAACTACATGCAACCTAACTATCTCTTTAATATACAACCAAGCAAGTTAGTCTAGAGACAAATTATCTCTAATAAGAAGGAAATGAGCAGATTTAGTCAATCAGTCAACTATAACCCAGATTGCTTTATTACCTCGAGATGTATTTGGTAATCCCACAACAAAGTCCATGGATATATTTTCCCATTTACACTCTAGCACCGGTAGAGAATGAAGCATTCCATTCAGTAACTGTCACTCTGCTTTAACCTTCTGACAAGTCAAACACTTCATAGTAAAATCAGCAATATAAATTTTCATTACATCCCACCAGTAATACTTCTGAAGATCTATGTACATCTTATTACTGCCAAGATGAACTGAAAATGGAGAACTGTGATCTTCACATAACACAACATTCATCAACTGTGAATCCCAAGGAACATATAATCTCTTTCCAAATCTCAAAACCCAATCATTATCAAAATTAAAATCAGGAAACTTACCCTTCTGAACCAACTCTACCTTTTTATGCAACTCACTGTCTTCCTTCTGTGATTGCTTTATTCTGTCTCATAGAGATGATCTCACTGACACCTAAAACAAAATAGAATAATTCCCTTCACAAATAACTTCTATTCCATAATTCATCAAAACAAAAAAAAGGATCTTGTTCCAAAGGTAGCATGGTTAATGAAGCGTTACTTTTTCAACTCAAAGCATCAACCACTTTATTTTATTTTCCCGGATGGTAAAGGATCGTGCAATCATAATCCTAGATTAATTCCAACCATATCCTCTATCTCATGAACAATTATTTCTAAGTGAATATATACTTAATGATTTTGTGATCAGTATATATTTCACACTTCACTCCATATAAAAGATGCCTCCAAAATTTTAAAGAAAAAACAACAGAAAATAATTCCAAATCATGTGTAGGGTAATTTAACTCAAGTGGTTTCAACTGACGTGAATCATAAGCAATTACCTGATCATTTTGCATTAGGACACAACCCAGTCCTTTCAATGATACATCACTATAGATAACAAACTCACCATTTCTGGAAGGTTTTGCCAAAACTGGAGCATTCGCTAATCTCCTTTTTAATTCTTGAAAACAATCATCACATTCTTTTTTCTAGATGAAATTAACACCTTTTCGAGTTAACTTAGTCATTGTACTAGATAACCATGCAAAAATTTCAGCAAAACTCTGGTAATAACCTTCCAAACCAAGAAAACTATGAATCTTTGTTATATTTTTGGGTTTTTCCAATGCTTCAACAACTTTGGTTTTATCAGGATCAATATTTATGCCATTTTTTAAACAATGTGTCCAAGGAATGAAAATATTTGTAACAAAAACTCACACTTGAGGAATTTCCCATAAAGTTTATTTTCTTTTGATGATTGCAAGACAACCCTTAAATGACTTTCATGTTCCTCATTACTTTTGGAATAAACAAAAATATCATCAATGAACATGACCACAAACATATCCATGAACTCACAGAAAATTCTATATATAAGATCCATGAATACAGTAGGTCCATTGGTTAACCAAAAAAGCATAACTACAAATTCATAACGACCATATCTAGTACAAAAAGCGGTCTTCATAATGTATCCTTCCTTTAATTTCAACTGATGGTACCCCGACCTCAAGTTAATCTTTGAAAAATACAGAGCTCTCTGTAGATGATTAAATAAATCATCGATATGAGGAAAATGATACTTATTCTTAACAGTGATGTTATTCAATGCTATATAATCAATGCGAAGTCTCATTGAACCATATTTGTTTTTAAAAATCAAGACAAGAGAACCCCATGGTGATGTGCTAGGTCGAATGAAACCTTTATCTAATAAGACATGAAATTTTTTCTTTAACTCTAAAAGTTCAATTTGAGCCATTCAATAAGGGGGTTTTGAAATTGGCTTAGCATCAGGAACTAAGTCAACAGTAAATTCAACTTCCCGATGATTTATAATACCAGGCCACTGATCAGGAAAAACATCAAGGTACTCATTTATCACTGAAACATCATTAACCTAAACAGTTCCTTTATTTTCAACAATATGTGCAAGGTAACATTCATTTCCATATTTTACATGTTTTCAACTTCCTAATATGTTATTAAAAGCAAGGGTTCATTCTTGTACACAAACTGAAAATAATTCTGAAAAGAAACCTCTTTAGCTCTATAGTCAATCTTATCATGATAAACAGAAAGCCAATCCATTCCCAATATAACATCAAACTCTACTAGAGGAAAACCAATAAGGTTTTAAGTTAGATTCTTTCCGCACAAAAGGACAAGAATTTTCTTATGTTTTCTTTTTGTATCAACATTTCCTCCATGTGTTTTGACCATAAGTTTAGTATTCATATCATGAGATGGAATTCCCAATTTAAAAGAAAACTTCTCAGAAACGAATGAATGTATAGACTCTAAATCAAATAACACATTGGCATAATCTGAACAAACAAACAGTGTACCTGATACTACTTCATTTGATTGACCAACATCTGCTGAAGTTTTTGCAAAGGATTTTTCCACCCCTTTATGCATGTAGTTTGGCTGATTTCCTTCAGTTGAGTTCTTTGTTGGAAACTCATTTTCATAATGACCCATTTCATTTCACATAAAACATTTTACCAACTGTAAATCAGATTTCGTCCTACCATTACCCTTATCTTTTTCAGTGCAATTATGAGCCTTATGCCCCATTTTACCACATCGGTAGCACTTAAATGAATTCAAAAGACATTCCCCAGCATGCTTTTTAGCACAATTTTCACATACTGTAAACATAATTTTCTTATCATCGGACAATTTTGAAGAGTTATTCCCTTTCGCTTGCCACCTCAACCTCTTATTCTGTTGTTTGTCAAAGAATACTTGATCATCAGAAAAATCCATTTCCACCTTCTCCGCACAATGAAAAACTTTTTCATAACTTTTGAACTCACGAGAAGATAAATCCCTTTTATACTTTGGCTATAATCATGAGTAAAAACGGTTTATTTTACTATCAAGATCTCGTATGAAATTTGGAGGATACCTTACTAGTCGATTGCGTTTTTCTTCATAAGTAGCCACGGAGTCATCCTCCTCCCTCAATTCCAGGAATTGTTTTTCCATCCTAAGTCAAACAACCTTAGGAAAATATTTCTAAATAAATATACCTTTGAATTCATCCCAATATAGAGCATCAATCTCCTCACTATTCCTAATATTTTTCACAATTGACCACCACAGATCAGCTTCACCTTCAAAACAGTAAACAGAAAGACTAACATTTTGTTGTTTTGGAAAACCCATGACATCAAAAATATTCTCCAGTGTATTAATCCACCCTTCAGCTAGCATAGGGTCAGATGATCCTCTGAATGATGGGGGATGTTTCCTCATGAAATTATACACAACTGACATGTTCATCTGTGGTTGATCTGGCTGACATCGTACATGGATACCACCACCGTTTATCGCCTGAGTCAACTGTGCCATCACTGCAACAAACTGTTCAGTTCCGATTCCGACCATCTCAGGTTGTTGATTTAGAATGTTGTCTTCCTTCTGATGTCTTCTCAACATAGCTTCCCTGTTTCCTCTGCGGAAAACCATTCTGAACAAATAAATATCTTAGGTGAAGCAGCATGGTAATTTGTAAATGCTATATGATTTCAATATTAAAATAAATTACTTTATGGACATTTATTTAAGAACACCCTAACTCCTAAAGTTATCTAAACGGACCTCTGATACCAACTATAAGGACTCTGCCTTAAAGATTACATAATTTTGAATCAAATGAATAATTCACATTGAGGATCTATTCAGGTTTAGAGTTTTAAAGAATTAGAAAATAACTTTTACATCCCAAAATATTACAAGGTAAACATTTCTACACAGTTTCCATTTTTTCAAAAATTAAAAACTCTTGAAAAAAGGGTCATGTCTAGTTCCATGTTTTAGACAACATGACTTTTCCTTGATCCCATCCTTGACCCTATTCATATTTATGTCCTGTGAAAACAATTAAAGACTTGGGATGAGCATAAAAGGCTCAGTAAGGGTTATAAAACAATGAAAGAAAACATTTGTTCATAAATACATACAAAACATGAACACCTTTACTTACCTCATGAAATCATATGATTTATGAAAGACACATAGAAATCATAATTCATAAAGGTAACTTGAGGCATCCATACCATACTTACATTGTAGCTATCACAGAAACATTGGGAGTTACTTTGGAATACCCATCATAGTATATTCCCTAAATCTTTTAGGAGAAACATTCACGTTTACCTTCGTTATGTTATCCAATGCATTGGAAAGCTATCTTGGGCTCACCCACCCTAGGTTTATCACGAAACCACCCATATATGAAAAATAATTCCCAAGAACCATAACATGATCATAACACATGACATAAGCATAAAGAAAAGATAACATTACCACACTACAATAGAAAAATATCATTTCAAGATATTGAATTAATAAATCAATTTTCAAAATCATTTCCAATACCAAAATATGTAAAAAGAGTATATGGTATTTATTTGTCCATTTAGAAACATTACGGCTTGTTAAGGAATCCAGAGATCAAATAATACTCACGGAGGCGGAAAGGTTGTTGTCACCGCTTACGTTAAAAAAACATTCTTTTTTGTCATTTAGTAAAATTCTTTGTATAAAAATATTCCCTTTGAATAAAATGAAAAGTCAAAGGGGTTTATGCACTGTATAAAATAAAGTCGAGTATAAAACTAAAAATGCCTCAATGAAAGGAGATTGAGATGAATTCCCTTACCTCACGTCTGACATGACTCGATCATTCTTTAATATCCTGAATGATAATCTAAAGTTAATTTCTACTTTCTTAAGAACCTTTTTCATGTTTATTATTCCTTTTATATCACTTATTACAATGTTATAAACATTATGCAAACATTTAAGTTAATAACATTTGTTTTGTTGATATTTGGAACATGAGTAAAAAATGGACTTCTTATAATTAAATGTAGTAAATGTAGTCAAATATCCATTATCTCCATAATTATAATCATGATGTAGATATAATATATATCATATATATCCATCCACAATTAAATTCACCATTCATAGAGAAGGTAAGTCGTACGTACGCTTGAATGCTACTTTCATTTCTATTTCTTATTTTAATGGAATTAAAACATAATGATACATAGGTATATTATAATTCCAGTACAATGTAATATATAATATCATTAACTATATCCTTTATACATCCCACATAAGGCATTAATGAGTCACATTACTTTGAGGGGGCAGTAGTCCACAATTCCTCAAATGAGATTATTGTATTTACCCACTATGGAAACCATAAAGGTTGGATATAATTAAAAAGTAAAGAAGCATAAAAAAGTCATAAACATAATATATATCATATATAAATACAGCTCCATCATAATGGCCACCATGAGAGGCGGTAAGATGTAATTGAACAATCATCGTTTCGTGAGGCGTTAGTTTTGCATCCATAGAAACATTATGTTCTTCATTCTTTAGACGGTGGTGTGTGTAAGTTTAGTTCGAATCCTTCTCATAACAACATCCTAGTATATTGAGGATACTGGTATTGAAACAAAAGAAAGTAAATAAAAATAGTTTAGGGTTGGAGAAGTAAAATAAAAGAAAACAATTTAAGAGAAATTGATACCTTTAATTTGGGTAACTTTCTTTGGTTTGAACCCAATGACATCTTGAAATGACTTCTGCCAAAGTTAAGGCTTCTAGAAGGAGGAGTGTGATGTAGGGAGCTTAATTGGGAAGAGTTTGGACGAGCCAAATGGCTTGAGAGGTGTGAGGAATTGGACAGAAATGTTATCCTTTTATAAGGGAGAGGAGGGGCTCTTTAGGAAAGTGTTAAAACACTATTTTATTATATAATGATATTCAGTTTATAATTATCCAAAAATCATTAATGTCGAAGATAAGATGACTAATATTAGAAATAAAATCATCAAATAAGAATTGGAACTGTTTTGGATAATATTTTAATCATTATACTTTTATTTATTTTAATCATTTATTAAAGAGGTAAACACTGCATCATTATTGTGTCATAAATAATTTAATTTATTAGATGTCTAAAAATTTTAAAAAAAATAATATCTTGTAGAAAATATTTTTGGATTTCCAATGAATACTTATAGTCGAAAAAAGGACTTATATAACACCATATACAAATTAATTATTAAAAGATTTTTATTGTTGTCAATTTTGTCTTTACATTAAATTAATTAATCTAAAGTGTCATTATATTTCATAAGTAGATCCATGGGGTCCTGAAATCGACCCAAGAATTCCCATGGTCGGAAAATACTCATACAATATGGTTAGGATATGTTTTAAGGTAATTTTAAATTATTATCGTATTATTTTAACCTTGAATTACCATATTTACCTTTAACCGCGGTAAATAAAAGTCAAAAATTACTATTCATAAAAAATTAATTTCATCTTATTGAACAAAATTTGAATTCTTAATAACAACTATGTATGTTAAATTTTTGAAATTCAATTCACAGAAGTGGTAAAATTTCATTTAAATGAAAAAGTCAGTTTTTTTAACTACCACTAAGTGGTTTCACTATTCATCAAAAATTGACGTTTTTCAGAAAAATACCAAAAATTCAGCCAAAGAATTATTTGATATTCTGAATTTAAAATTGATTTCTATTTTTTAAAATTCAAAAGATAGAACTAGAATTAATTAATTTTAAAATTAATTTCCATTATCAAAACAAATAGCATGTTTTTAAGAAACAATAAATATCAAAATATTGATACTTGTTTCTGTCCAATTTCAAAGTGAAATTAATTCCAATGACCAGCATCGGATTAAATGGTAAAAATATATTTTAATTTCACTTTAAATCAAATTAAAAATATAATCTAACCACATAAATAAATTAGATTAAAAGGAACTTTTGAATTAAAATACAATATTTTTCACTATTCATTAAAAAATGAACTTTATCAGAAATATACCAAAACAATTACCCAAAGTAAAATTATATGTCCCCATTATAAATAAGGATTTTATTCGGTCAATTAGAATGTATAAAATTTACCAAAACTATATTTAAAGAGGGTTTGCCATTAAAAGGTGATAAATTGGCCTTTTAGTGTAAATTATGCTTAAATTTATATTCATTCACATTTTAAGCCTCTAAATTTTATTGGATAAATGTAAATACATTTTACAAATATGTATAATCATATTTTTGTTAGATTCTTTCATTCTCGCCAATGAAATGGCTAGGAGTTAATTACCATTTAAAATAATAATATTATATTATTAGTGTGCAACGTAAGATTCCACAGAAACCTTTTGTTGCGTATCGGGTACACTATCAAACATAGAAACCCCTTTAAAGTAAAATTAATATTTAATTGAAAAATATTAATAAATAAGAAATACGTCTTATTCTTCATTTACCTAGGATGTTACACCAGAAATTATAATTGATTGTATTTATTCCAAAATTGAGGCCTTTAGGATTATAGTAGGGATGTTAGGATATTAATTTGGCAAGTGTTGGATAATACAAAGTGCCTGATATTTGTGAAGAGGTGGGGGTGGGGTGTGAGTTCCATTTTATTATAGAGGAGTAGATTCATTCTTTTAAATATAAAAAGGTAAAAGCTACTGAGTGGTATTTCTTAAATCATGTTCTTAAAAATTTGAAAAATAATAGAGTTTTTTTTATATATTGTCGATCCACACTCATAAAAAACATTATTTTTTCATTTTATTCATTAGTCATTATGTTTTCTTATTTTCTTCACTTTGGGTTTTCATTTATGTAACTTTTATTCTAACATTTGTAATACATTTATTAAGACTAAATTAAAGTGGGAGTTATTATTAAAAATTTATTCCCAATTATTTTTAAATATTTTATCTAATTTATAATGTAAAAATCCCATATTTTTGGAAATTAATTCAATTGAAGTGTATGTAATATGAAGAACACTACTTTAACCATGACCATGCCATCATTGTTTTTTCTATTTAGTGGTAAAAAAGATAATTATAAAATATAAATTGGTCCATTAATGTGAAAATTTTCATATTTATTAACACATAAAAAACAATTGTAAGATGATATGATTTTATTCATTTTAAATTATTTAATAAAACATCATTTATTTTAAAATAATATAAAGGTTATTTTTGACAATATTTATATAATTTTAATTTAAAAATATCAAATCAATATTTGAATTAAAATATATTTATTTAATAGCAGTGTAAGAGGATATATTAACCTAGAAAAACTATATAACCCAAAAATTAATTAAATTTAAATTTGTTTTCATGTGTTTAATATAATTTTCATAGTTAATTATTAAGTAAATCACTATTGAAGTGTCATTTCATAAGAATTTTATGTAACTAATTTATATCCAAAAATTATAGATAAATTATTTTGTTGAAAAAATATAACTCATCTTTCAAAATAAATTTTATAACTGAACCTATGTATTGTTTTCCCTATCCTAAACCATTATAGATATTAAAGGAAAATATAAATCTTTTTTTCATTTTCCTATACATAAATTATTATATAGTTTAATTTCATTGAATATTTTCTAAAAATGTCATAAAAATATTGGATAAGGATAAAGTGGTTAAAATATTTCAATAAATTGGGTATAAAAAAAGTTTTATGTCATTTTATAAATAAGATAAATGTTTAACCACTGAGTAAACTCATTTTTACCTAAATCAAAGTAATTAATTTTAAATGCTTTCATTAATTATTATGGTAAAAATTTAATTTCATCTTATTGGAATATTATTATTAAATTCATTTCAACTATTTATATAGATTTTCTAACATTAAATAAACATAATTGGGAAATTTAATATTAATTATAATCCCACAGATGTGGTAAGAAAGTAGGTGTTTAAAGTGAAATTGTTCAAAAGCTCACTAAGTTTTTATATCTAAATTCAATAAAAAAATTATTAAAATGACCTAAATTAGATTAATATATGTATTATTGATCTATTATAAGTATAAAACCAATTTAATATATAATTTAACTATAATAAGTATTTAAAAAAAGTATGTTTTCAACTAAAATGTAGTATTTTAACTATTCATAAAAAAAGAAACATCTCAAAATAAAATGTATATATTAATTATAAGATAATTTTAACACAATGAATTAATAAAATAATCTTTTTCTTGAAAAATAAGACTTATAAAAAGGTAAAAATATAGTTTTAAAATATTCATTCCATTAAACGGTGGCTAAACATCCTTAAGAATATATAAATTTTTATGCATAAGAACAAGATTTGTTTTTATCATATGTCTATAAAATAGATTGGATGAATGTAAAAACCATTGATTGAATTTATAATAAAAAAATAAATATATAATAATGTATCGGGATGATAGATACACTACTAATCTGGGTATTTGATGTCAATGACGCAATGAAATATAATATTTCTCTTTTAATATTTCAAGGTGATACATACTCCCCAATTTATGTAAATTGAATCACCACAATTCAAACTCGATATACGGTTTGATATTTTATAATACCTTTTTTGAAAATCCCACATTGTAGAAGTGTAAATTATATTATCTTATTAATAAATGGGTATGGTAAATTATTCCATCATATAATAGGGATTCCATATAGGAGAATATAGGTGGGAAATGAAAACATGGATGTAGAAGAAAAGCATAAATAACTATATTCATTGATCATAAGAAAATATTTGATCAATGGAATGTTATGGGATTCAAAACCATAATCCTATTATGATATAAAAGACTATTGTATTCACTATATATGAATGCAATAGGATGAAATTTTAATTCCAAGATCCTATTACTAGAGTTGAATAATTATTACACTCTCTAACAATATATGTAAATACATAAAATAATTTACTTTGGTCATGCCTTAACTATTTTTATTTAATTTCGTAGCATAGGTTGAATCATATGGTGAATTAATACATTAATCTAAAAAACCTTATCCAAATATAAACTTAAACCATTTCATAAATGGTTAAACGTTTTTTTGTTCCAAAAAATTTTGCTCCAAAACATTATATAGGAGGTCACATAATTTTAAAAAATTGATATTATTATCAATTACCCAAATAACATGAAGTTGTTATTAATTTTCACATACCAACATGTGAATAAATTCATCATGTGTTCTATTGAAGTTCATAAATAACATTAATAACCATTAAACCTTACTGAAAACATACATTCTTCTTTATTAATTATGTAATAAAATAAGATATTGGATTTATTCATTAAATCTAAAAAATGTTGTAGACTCCATCAATAATATAATAACCAATTTTCCAATAAATAATTAATAAGTTCCACGATAGTCCAAAATATCAAATTTAATTTATCCATACCAATCATCACATTATCTAATTTTCCCAACATCAAGAAAATCTTAATTTTTTTTACCACTATAACTTGTTTTACAAGAACTTTAACTTGTCATCGAATCATTTTTGATGGTCAATGGTACCATTAAACATACGCTTTTAAAACCATAATGTAAAAGTATTGTAGTATAATCCTTATATATTTAATAATTCATATAATGAAGAAATCATTTATATAGTACTCTAATAACATAATTATTGAATTCAAACAGAAGAAAATTAATCATTCCTATTCAAATTTGGTAATATAATAAGCATAAAGAGGATTCATTAGCTTCTTTTAAGGTGAATTACTTTGGTTCATGGTTAATTTATTTTTGTAATGTTCTATATATTTAACGTCAAATCATTGAAAACTGGAATTTTTCTTTCTTTTCCTTATAATCATGAACATACTTTCCCTTTTCCACAAAATTATATCAAACTCTAATTCCATTCATGCAAGTACCAAGGTGTTTATTTTCACAATTATCATATATATGAAAATACTTCATTCTCTTATTTCCCTTATCTACCATTTTCCTAACTTTCATTTTTGTTGTCCTTCTTCCCTCTGAATCCATTATATTTTGAGAAGCCTTTCTCGGTATTGTTACCCCATGATACTACCTCTTCATATGATGGGAATGTGTGGGATACTATTTCCCTTCAAAATATTGTCATAAGGACATAAAATATAAGATCCTTATTAATATCTAGATCATTTTTGCTGGTGAATTTCCCATTATTTCCACTAGGAGACATTTCTAAATGATTATGAACACTATATTAAGTCATATCATTGTGGAGGAAAATGTATAATCTCAAAACTAGTGAAGTACTTAAAAATAAATTTAAAAAATTATGTGTATATTATCTTATAATCATAATCATGGTCTCTTTAGGATGTTATTATATACTTATCCACAAATTATATAACTGGGTTATATTCTCATGAAAATGATTGTCACGACCTGTACCAGTGGGTCCCACACCATGACTCCCCAAGACCACCTCCAATAGGCCAGGGGCTGCTGACTAGCATAGAGTAGGCATATTACTAACATGGGAGGCATTGCCTATGTACCTGTACACATGAACACATCTCCAGGCCCATAATTCTGAAATGTAAAAACCACTAAGGAAAAAACCATGCATACAAATAAACCCAACCAACAGATTACGACGAAAGGTATAATACTGTAAAAGTAAACTGGGCCAGAATACATGACCACCAAAAACAAGAGTCTGAAAATTGATAAACCCAACCTGTAAACACAAAAGGTACTAGGAATACAACTCCTAGCCGTAGGAACACCTCGTCCTGTAGGGAACTCAGAATGATTGGTCCTATCCTGGTCCGCCCTGGACTCTGTCAAAAGGCTGCTCATCTGCACAAGACACAAGACGTGCGGCAAAATCCCGTGTAGGGGTGAGTATAACAATACTCATTAGAGGACCCTGAAATACACAAATCATTACACAAAGTAAAGGTACTATCAGCTATGCACAATATATGTCTAGAGAACATATAAAACAATCCAGATATAATTGAAAACCCTTGCCTGTGGCCTAGAGACTGAAGGACCCCGGGAATCCCTGAGAGGGGAGGGGTGAATCAAGGTGACAACTTTTTCTTTTAATGTGATGGATCTTTTTCCAACGTTGGTAGGAACTTGTTGAACCTATATGATGAATATGATCAGAAAGAAAACATTCAAATGCATAGAGATGACACAACACTTTTTTACTTGGTTCACCACTAAGGGCTACGTCCATGGAGCATACGTCGACAGGTTTTTAGTCATACCTAATTCCAATAAACATCACTAGAGTTGGATTACAAAGTTTCGGGAATAGTCACTCTGTCCCAGGCTCACTGCCATTACAATTTTCCATGGATAGCTCACTACGTCCCTCGGGTCACTCCCGTTGACTCCCCCTAGATCACATCCTTTGGTGAAGTGCCATTCAGTTTATATACGTGATGTTCTGTTCATTATTACAATATAATGAATTCTCTATTGTGTGTAGATGCTCTGTTGAAATCCAACATTCACTCATATACTAATATAACATTGTACCGAAGATATCGGGCAATCTTCCATCTTTCGTGCAACTACAAAAAGACCGGCGTACTCTAACCTCTCTAGGTGCGCTTCTCCAAGACTGGCACGCATGTTTCAAGAATGGAGTGCAAGTCACTTGAGTCGTACAAAATTGGCGTGCAGGTGACACCAACCCACTTGCGTGACACTGCCTTTTTTAACTCCAAACTTGTGTGATGATGCACATTTATCTCCCAAACCGCCTTGGTCACGCAGCCCACAACCGGCGTGCAACCTCTACTTGCGCGACCCAACTAACACTTGAAAAACTCAACCACTTGCGCAAATAGATCTTGAAAAATATATAAGTATTTAACTTTTTTACAAATGATGAGGGGTGTACCTCTATTTATATGAAAATTGGTCCCCCTGTGTGATGGCGTGCAAGTATGCTCTCGGCGCGTAGGTTCCGGGGCACAGCTCATCTCCCATAGCCTCTGTCGCGCAACTCACTTGCGCGAACCTACCAATACCTACACGACCCTCATTAATTTTCCATATTTTTGTGTTATGATCATGAATAACAATAGGTGAACAAGTTTCCAATCCTCCTAGGCACCGACGCACAAGACCATTCACTGCCTACGCAGGTCACTTGCGCAACCACACAAATACTTGCGCAACCCTTATCCCTTTTCCATTTTCCACATTCTGATCATAAAAAAATCTAGGCATGAAAGTTCCATTCCCTTCAAGTACATGTCATACTAGTCTCTTTTCCAAAAACACTTTTCTACATTTATCGATTTTCAGGCCCAAAAATTTGGAAAACACTTGGAAACAACGCCACCTTCAATACAGTTTTCTGCTTGTACTGTATGATCACTTTGCTAGTACTCATTCTGAACATCCACTGAGGATTTTCAACAAACCCAAACTATACTCCAATTCATGCATAGAAGACCATGGTTTCATCAGATACATGTCACACAACTGCATAACCCCGTTAGCGATTTTGTTCGAAGAATCCGTGATGCACTCATTCCGGGAGAACACACTCCACGAGTCTTATAGCTCCGATGACGTCCATACGAGAAGTGTTGTTCGTCGCTAACCTTCGCGAGAGGTAGCTGCACTCATTTCGGGAGACACAGTTTTGAGTGGGAAGGTTACAGTAGAAAGAAATCACTCATTACGGGAGACACACTCCTAAGTGGGAAAGATCACAATACACAGATGAGGATCACTTCCAAGGCCATAGAGGATAATGAGAATCATCCGGATTCACCAGTTAGGTGATACACAAGCTAGGTATAGGATCAACACCCTGTAGTGTTGGTCGCATCAATTCCTAACTCTACCTAGGGTCAGGAATGGATAGACGATCTCGATTTGGGCCTCTCGGATAGATGCCTGACTCTATCACAGAATGTCCTGCTGAAGGGATCATACTCCTCTATGAGGAAATGATGCCTAACCTTTAGGGGAACGAGAAGAAGGGGCACTAACCAAAAATAAATATGTCCAAGATACGGTTAACAAGAGGATCATGCCATTTTCCAAAAAGTGCACGGCGTGTAGAAAAGATACACGCCGTGTTGTCTGACCCTGGGTACTGCTCGTGTACAACGGCCCATGTTTTAGGCTGGTAGTGTAGAAAAACTAAGTACAAGACATGTAGTACGATGTACATTCCATTTCCAAGTGACTGGGGTTAGCCCCGTGTACGTTGGCCATGTGCTCGTACACAGTTATCAACCCGTGTACTATAACCTGTGTCCATGTATCACTGGGATACACGCCGAGTCCCGCGTAGCCACTCCTGACATACTGTGCAGGCCATGTTCTGAAGCCGTGTAGATCCTTCCATGTCTGTGTACTTCCCAAAATACATGACAAGCTTTGGGGTACGTCCAACATGCAGTGTGATTCCTCTCTAGCCCCCAAAACCCTGGCCACAACTAGTGCTACATGGTGTGTTCTTCTAAAGTACCTATCGTGTATTCTAGAATTTTCCAGAAACACGGACTTCCACTATCGCGACTCTAGTGATGATCCGTTCGTCGATCCGGCTATCTGATCACCACGAAACTTCCAGGTTTTGGTCGCCCTGACCTTACAAAGATTCTCCCAATGTTTTCAGACCTCCGATCAGTTTAGAAAAAATGTTTTAATCTTCCTTCGTGAAGAACACTCGAAGAACCCCTTTTTTGATTTGATCTGATTCGTCATCTGCTATCGTTATATCACCTCTGCAAGGTTGTTGTTGTGTTGAATCCCCGATTTTGGATCATTGCGTCGTAGACCGGATGTGCAAAAAAAATTTGTTCATCGCCTCTTGAAGGATGCGAAGAACGCATGAGGAAGAAACGGGGAAAGAAATCCAATAAACAAAAATTGAGGAATGAACCTCTTCTTTCGTTCGTCACGGTGTTGATCTACTCCCGTTAATAGGCTTAAATAGAGTAGAAATCAACATCAATAAATAACATGGATTAATTTCCCATAATCATCCCAAAAAAACAAATCCCTCCTGTAAGAACGTACGAATCCGCGGATCAACATGTTCGCGGTGGATCCGTCTTCATCGTTCAAACTCAAAAACAAGGAAAGAGGAAATGAAATAACAACCCCTACCTTTAGACATGATTTATTTTTGACGAAGGTGTCGTGCTGCCGTCTTCGTCGAGATCCTTGAATTTCTTTGAAATTGTGATTCTCAACTTCAATCCGTCATTGTTCATCGTCGAGATTTTTCCCCAACGTCCCACAGATTCTGTAGAGGTTCTTCTTAATCATCGCCAACGAGTAACATTTTAGTATCCCCCCCAGAAAGGAAACATGTTTGGAATTTAATTGTGCGAATGTATTAATGAGTCCAACTTTCCATTTTTCAATAATTATGATGCGTCATTAATTTAGGAAACAGCTGCGCCATTTACCGTGCTGCAGCGGATGTTTCCTTAAAAGAAATAAAATAAACATGTGAATTTATTTTATTTAATTTTACATTAAAATGTCCGAAAATCAATTTTTTACCTCAACCAACGCCGGTCGAGTTTAGATTCATTCTAAGGTAAAGTCGTTGTTCCAGACACAATAGTTCCCTCAGATTTTTAATCCAGGCATCCGTTTGAAAACTTCCACAACCGCGCACAAGTGATGACTCACTTAACATAAAAAAATTTCAAACCACCATTCCGGGCACACTGGACCTCGGAATGATGTTTCGTCTTCACGCCCAGTATCATTATAATTCCATATAACATTTAAAAATAATAAACAAAAAATCATAGACATTACATTCTCCCCACATTGGGGCTTTACTTCCCTGAAAATCCAAAACAAAGGCTACTAACATAGATGTGGGTGCTGGGCATGAATTTGGGCCTCTTTCTCCCACGTGCACTCCTAAAGATTCCTGTGCTGCCACCGGACGCACACTAAGGGAATCGATCGCCCAAAAAGGATCCTCTCCTGCCGATCCTCGATCTCCACTAGGTACTCAACAGATGTCACTCCATCCTTAATGTCCAGCTCACCCCAGTCGATGACGTGCGACGGGTCGTGCACATACCTCCTCAGCTAAAACACGTGGAAGACATCATGTACCTGATGCAACTGTGGTGGTAGAGCTAGGTTGTACGCCACCTCACCAACTCTGTGGAGTATCTAGAATGGTATGATGAACCTCAGAGATAGCTTTCCACATCGGAAAAATCTATGTAACCCTCATCGAGGGGAGACTCGAAGAAAGACATGGTCTCCCTCTTCAAAATGTAGAGGCCTCCATCGTTGGTCAGCATAGGACTTCTGCTGGCTATGTGCAGTCTTCATCCGCTCTTGGAAGATCTGCCCCTTCTCTGTGGAAGATTTTACTAACTCTGGACCCATGAGTTCTGACTCTCCGCGGTCGGTCCAGCAAAGCGGTGACCGGTAGGGTCTCCCATAAAAGGCCACAAACGGTGACATACCAATGGAGGAGTGGTATCTGTTGTTGTACGGAAACTCAACCAGTGGTAGGTGGTCCTCCCAGCTACGAACAGAGTCCAAGATACAAGCACAAAACATATCCTCTAGAACCTGAATGGTCCTCTCCATGTGTCCATCAGTCTGGGGATTAAATGATGGGCTCAAGCGTAGATGAGTCCCAAAATCCTCCTGCAATCACTTCCACAATCGGGATGTGAAGTGTGAATCTAGATCTGAGACTATTGTTGATGGGACGCCATGATGCCGAACTATCTCTTGCACGTAGAGGCATCCCAAGCTCTCTATGGAACTCTTCTCCCTAATAGCTATGATGTGGCCCAACTTGGTGAGTCGGTCAATGATTACCCAGATGGAATCATGACCCTTGGACGTCCATGGTAAGCCTGTCACGAAGTCTATCAATATTCCATCCCACTTCCACTCTGGAACTTCTAGGGGGTTAGCTAATCCCGCTGAAACCTTGTGCTCAGCCTTCACCTGCTGGCATGTGAGGCATCGGGAAACGAAATCCGCTACTTCCTTCTTCATGCCTAACCACCAAAACTCTCGTCGAAGATCCTGGTACATCATTTCCACCCAAGGATGTATCGCCAAAGGGGACATATGAAAATCCATTAGAACCACCTCCTGCAATGCCACATGTACAACAATGCATCCTCTGAAAATAAGTATTTTCTCCCCACCTTGTGAATATCCATCAGGAGCATGTCCTGTGGATTACTGAGCACATCAAGAAATATAGTCGACATCCCCAATATGTTACTCCCTAACTCATTGTAAGAGTGAAAGTGTGACAACCATCAACTGTAGGTAAGCTGTATCCTCCCCATCTATGAAGGAAAACTGTAACACAGTTAACTGCTGTATCACCTCACTCAATAGCTGTGAGCTCGACCTTCTGCTAAGAGCATCTGCTACATTGTTCCCCTTCCCTAGAGTATAGATGATCTTGAAGTCATAGTCCTGGAGGAACTCTTTCCATCATCTCTACCATAGATTTAGATATTTTTACAAAAAGATGTACTTGAGGATCTTGTGGGAAGAGTAGAAAATAAAACGATTTCCCATAAGTTAGTGTCACCACATCTTCAATGAGAAGACTACCGCTGCCAACTCGAGATCATGGGTCGCATAGTTATAATCATGTGGCATATGTTGGCGCCAACCATAAGCAATCACCGTATGCCGCTGCATCAAGACACAGCCGAGCCCGGTCCCGGATGCGTTGTAGAAAACTACGTAATCGAGACCCTTCTCCGACAATCTCAAGACTGGGGTGCTCGTCAAACTCTGTCTCCGCTACTCAAAAGCCAGTTGGCAATTCTCTTTCCACACTAAGGGTTTCCACTTCCTGGTCAAGGCCATCATCAGTGCTGATATCTGAGAGAAATCAGGAATGAATATCCGGTAATATCCTGCCAACCCAATGAAGCTCCGCACCTCTGTCACGCTTCGAGGTGGCTCCCATGCTAACACAGCCGCCACCTTGGCTGGATCTACAGCTACTCCATCTTCTGAGATGACATGTCCTAGAAAGTGGACCTCCTAAATCCAGAACTGGCACTTCAAGATCTCCCCATAAAGCTGGTCCTCCCGGAGTACGTCCAAAACCATCTGCAGGTGTCTCGCGTGCTCCTCCTCTAACGCCGAGTAGATGAGGATGTCATTGATGAAGACCACCATGAACCGGTCCAAGTACGTCTAGAAGATCTGGTTCATCAGCCCCATGAACACTGCGTGGGCGTTCGTCACGCCAAAAGGCATCACCAAGTACTCATATTGACCGTAGTGGCATCTGAAAGCCGTCTTCAGTATATCATCATCCCACACTCATAGCCGGTGATAGCCTGATCGAAGTTCAACATTCGAAAACCACTACGCCCCTCTTAGATGATCGAAGAGGTCATCAATTCTCAGCAGTGGATACTTGTTCTTCACTGCCACCTGGTTCAGGCACTGGTAATCCATGCACAACCTCAAACTCCTATTTGCCTTCTGGGCAAACAAGACTGGGGCCACCCTGGGTGAGACGCATGGTCTTACAGAACCCTTTCTCTAAAAATCCTCCAACTACACCCTCATATTTTGAAGCTTTGTGGGAGCCATCCAATATGATGATGTGGAAATCAGTGTCGTCCTGGGGTGTATGCCGATGCAAAATTCAATTTCCCAGTGGGGAGGTAATCCTGTAATATCTTCAGGAAATACGTCCTCATACTTTTCCACCACTGCTGGGAACTGAGATCTCACAACATATACTACTTCGAGGGTAAGGCTAGCCAACTAATGAGTGATCGGATGCACCCTCCTATGCATGAGCCCATTTCATGCTTCCATGGATTCCTTTTCCCCAATAAAGGAAAACCTTGTTCCATCATGACAGACACACCACACTCTTTGCCTGAAACATTCAATCTGGGTATGGACTGAAGATAACCAATCCATAACGAGGATGATGTCGTAAGGTCTCGACGCCACCACCAAGAGGTTCCAACCAAAACACTCTCCTAGAAGGGAAAGATCACACTCTTTTCAAAGGTGCACGATCATCAAGTCTTCTCTTGTAGGTGTCTCCAAGCGTAATGATCGAGTCAACGGTTGTACCAGAATCTCAAAATTTTGTACAAGACATGTGGATATAAGGGAATGAATGAAACATGTGTCTATGAGTATGGCAGATAAGGTAGAAAAGACGCCGATCTTACCTCAAATCATCCCTGGAGCCCCTGGGTCATATGCCATGACCGCATGCAGTTATCCCCGCCCCTGTACCCCAGCTCCCTGTGCATGGTGTGGACCTCCTAGGGGTTGTGGTGTAAGTAAGTCTAAGTGTCTGCCACCACCTATAGATCTCCCTGCTCCTCTGCCACATCCGCCTCTTGGGGGTCTGCATGTTATGTTCTCTGCCTCTGCCTCGGTGGTCCATCCACTGCTTCCCTGCCAGCAGCTCGACGGGTCGGGCATTATCTTGTGAGATGTCCCCTACCATCGCATGTGTAGCATCACTTCTCCCTAGGCTGACTGGATCCATCCTAAGAGCCATGGACTGTCGATCCCCTATCCTGGGTCCTCCTTCGACGTCTCTCACATCCTGATCCCTGCGTCTGATGCCAGCCCCCTGCCACCGAGGTCTCCTCTCATGTCTGCCTGCTTCTCACTACCGATGGTTGTCTTTTCTCTACTAAGAAACTCTCGATCACCAAGGCCCGCTTGAGAACTCCAACATAAGTCTATATGAATAGAGGCATGAAACTAGCTTGTATGTCACATCATAGACCTCTCTCAAAGTTCTGAGCTCTGAAGTACTGATCCCCGACCATATCCATCGAGTACCTGGCATGGTTGGTGAACCTTGATGAATAGTCAGCTACTGTCATACTACCCTACTGGAGCTAAAGAGTCTCCTGGATGCATACAACTCTCTACATAACTGGAGAGAACTCATCCCTGAAAAATCATGCAAACTCTTTCCAAGAAAGAGTCTCCTCTTCCTGAGTTTGTGTGGTCAGAATCCACCATCGTCTGGCCGAACCCTGAAGAAGGCTCGCTCTAAGGATCACCATCTGATCTGTTGGTGTCCTCACTAATCAGAAAACTCTGTCCACCACCTCAAGCCAGTCCTCAGCTTCCTAATGGCCAGGATCGCCTCCAAACCTAAGGGGTCTCTCTCTATGGAACTCATGGAGTGCGCTATGCCTGCGCTCCTCATTGGTCGGTACTACAGGAACCACTGGCTGCTTCACTGGGGGTGGTACAGCTGGTGCTCCACATTGTGGAAATGCCTAGGGAACTGGTCCCTGTATCAAAGCCTCGTCACTGAGGGGGTCATCCTCGTGATCGTGTAACTGAAGCCTAGCGGGTATGCATCATGGAGGCATCCTGTGAGGAAACAAGATGTACCATGGTCAAAGAGTATATCTGGATAGCTGACAAAAAGGACATGGAAAACACAAACCATTCATATGTGATGCATGTACATTTTATTCCCCCCACAACCCATGTTTTCGTGTACTGAGTTGAAAATCTGGTTATCAGAGTCCTGGTGTATGGATACGTCGGTCACCGCATGTACACTGGGGTCTCTAGCCTGAAAGCTGAACATGAAACACTCAACACTGTTTCCCAAAACCAACCTCACAGACTCTTGGTCCTAAGGTAGAACCGACCCACTATGATACCACTCTATCATGACCCGTCCTAGTGGGGCCCGCACCGTGACTCCCCAAGCATGCCATCAATGGTCCAGGCGCTGGTGACTAGCACCGAGTAGGCATATTACTAACATGGGAGACATTTCTTACATACCTGTACACACGCACACATTTCCAAGCCCACAATGATGAAATGTAAAAACCACTAAGGAAAAAAATGCATACAACTAAACCCAACCAACAGAGTACGACGAAATATAGAGTACTGTAAAATTAAACTGGGCCAGAATACAAGCCCACCAAAACAAGAGTCTGAAACCCAACCTGTAAACATAGAAGGTACTGGGACTGCCGCTCGTAGTTGTAGGAACGCCTCAGCTTGTAGGGAACTTAGAAAGCTCGGTCCTATCCTGGCCCACCCAAGACTCTGTCAAAAGGTTGCTCATCTGTTGAAGGCACCAAACGTGCGTGCAAAGCCCGTGCAGGGGTGAGTATAACAATACTCAGTAGAGGACCCCGAAAAACACAAACCAGTACACAATGTAAAGTTACATTCATCTATGCACAATATATGTATACAGAACATATAGAACAAACCAGATATACTCAAAACCCAGACCTGTGGTCTAGAGACAAGT
The DNA here is from genome assembly GCA_963277665.1 of Viscum album. Lineage (NCBI taxonomy): Eukaryota > Viridiplantae > Streptophyta > Magnoliopsida > Santalales > Viscaceae > Viscum > Viscum album. Next base: position 423,249,530 of record OY728158.1, on the reverse strand, counting down.
CACGCAACCGCATAACCCCATTAGGGATTCAATTTGAGGATTCTGTGATGCACTCATTCCTGGAGAACACACTCTATGAGTCCTATAGCTTTTATGACGTCTGTCTGAGAGGTGTTTTTCATTGGGAACCATCACAAGATTTAGATACACTCATTACAGGAGACAATCTCTTGAGTGGGAAGGTTACAGTAGACAGAAAGAACTCATTACGGGATACACACTCCTGAGTGGGAAAGATCACGATACACAGATGAGGATCACTGCCAGGACCATGGCAGATACCGTGACACTTCTGGATTCACCATTTAGGTGATACACCAGCTCGGTATAGGATCAACGACCGGTAGAGTTGGTCACGTCGATTCCTGACTCTACCTAGGGTCTGGAATGGATAGAGGATCTTGATCTAGGCCTCTTAGATGGATGCCTGACTCTATCACAGAAAGTCCTGCTGAAGGGATCATACTCCTGTGTGAGGAAATGATACCTGACCTTCAGGGGAATGAGAAGAAGGGGAACTAACCCAAACGAAAGATGTCCAAGATATGTTGTACAAGAGGACCATGTCGTTTTCCAAAAATTAGATGACGTATAGACAAGATACATGTCGTGTAGTCTAACCTCGGGTACTGCCCATGTACAACGGCCCATGTCGTAGGCTGGTCGTGTAGAAAAAATATGTACACGGCATGTAGTATGATGTACACGCCGTGTCCGAGTGACAGGGGTTGGCCCCGTGTACGCTGGCCATGTTCCTGTACACGGTTATCAATCCGTGTACTATAACCCGTGTCCGTGTATCCCCGGGATACATGCCATGTCCCGCGTAGCCACTCTTGACATGCTGTGCATGCTGTGTTCTGAAGCCGTGTAGATCATCCCATGTCCGTGTACTTCCCAAAATACATGCCGAGCATCGGGGAATGTCCAAAACATCGTGTGACCAGGGTGACACGCCTTGTGATTCCTCTCTAACCACTGAAACCCTAGCCACCGCCAGTACTAGACAGCATGTTCTTCGGAAGTACACACCGTGTATTTTGGAAATTTCCAGAAACATAGACATCCACCATCACTCCTAAGGTGATGATCCATTTGTCGATACGACTGTCTGATCGCAGCGAAACTTCCAGGTTTTGGTCTCCCCCGATGCTATGAAGCTTCTTTTGATGTTTTCTGACCTCCGATCAGTTCCAAAAACATGTTTTGATCTTCCCGCACGAAGAATTCTCGTAGAACTCCTTTTTCTGATTCGGTCTGATTCGTCGTCTGCCATCATTGTCGCACCTCTGCAAGCTCGTTGCGGTCTGAAATCCTCAATTTGGGATCGTTGCGTCTCAGAAAGGATTCCCAATGATCCATTGTTCATCGCCCCGCGAATGACGCGAAGAACGCTTGAGGAAGAAAAGGGGAAAGAGATCCAATAAACAAAAATTGAGGAATGAAACTCTGGCTTCGTTCATCACATTATTGATCGGATCCCGTTAATATGTTTAAACAGAACAGAAATCAACATCAATAAATAACATGGATTAATTTCCCACAATCATCAAAAAAAATACCCTCCCTCAAGAATGTACGAATCCGTGGATCAACATGTTCATGGTTGATCTTTGTTCATCGTAAAAACTAAAAAATGGGGAAAGAGGAAATGAAATAACAACCCTACCTTTAGAAAGGATTGATCGGTGACGAAGGTGTTGCGATGCTATCATCGTCGAGATCCTTGAAGTTCGTTGGCACTGCGATTCTCAACTTCGATCCGTCGTCGTTCGTTGCTGAGAATTTTTCCCTAACGTCGCGCGGATTCTGCAGAGGTTCTTCTCAATCGTCTCCAACAACCAACATTTGATTATTCCAAAAATGAAATGTTGATGGCATTTAATTGCGCGGCAGTATTAATGAGTCAAACATTCCATTTTTGCATAACTTTGATGATTCATTAATTTAGGAAATAGCTGCGTCGTTTACCGTGCTGTAGCGGATGTTTCCTTAAAAGAAATAAAATAAACTTGTGAATTTATTTTATTTCATTTTACTTTAAAACGTCTAAAATCAACTTTTTCCCTCAACCCGCGCCGGTTGAGGTTAGACTCATTCTTTGGGAAAGTCGTTGTCCCAGATGCAACAGTGCCCTCAGATTTTTAATCTAGTCATCTGTTTGGAAACTATCACAACCATGCACAAGTGTTGACTCACTTAACTTAAAAAAGTTCTAACCACCATTCTGAGCTCAATGAACCTCGGAATGATGTGCCATCTTCGCACATAGTCTCATAATAATTACATATAATATTTAAAAATAATAAACAAAAAATCCGAGACATTAAAATGATTTCCTAAATCAAGTTCCCATGTTTACCACTAATATTTATTTGTTAAAAACTATTGGACCCAAACCGATATATCTGGATCCAGTGCATTCCATCATTACAGCTTCATAATTACATGGAATCAAATCCCAAATAACCATTCAGTTTACTAGTTTTAGAAAACCATATTATATATTTGATACACATTTTATAATTGAGAAAGAATATGAAATAAAATAAATAAGAAAAACTAATAACCTATATCTTTTAAACTCATTCAAATATTTTATCTTCATATCCAGGTAAAAGAAAACAAAATAATGGTGATCCTAAACTCATAGGAAGGGTTAATTATAGTGGAATAAATAATTAACCAATTATAATAATTGAAATGGAAAGATAAAACACTAAAACACATTTATTATAATAAAAAAATTCATAATGAAACATAACCATGAATATTTTAACTAATTAAATAATCACATTGAATATCAATTAATTAATTCATAATGATATAATTTATAATAATGATTATCTAAAAAATATGGTCGAGGATTTTTCACTAGAATCTACTATTTTCAAGACTTCAGACCAATAATTTAATTCCATTAAGGATTAATGCTAATAATATTACATCATCAATGAGTCATGCAAATAATGTAATTAATGGGTAATGCATCAGCCAAAAAAGAAATCTAGTTTGTCTCATGAATCCTATATATGAATCAATAGGATATAGTTGGCCCCAACCATCATATGTGAAATCCAATTTATTTTCCATATACTTAATAATATATTTAATTACCAAATATGGATTATCATCAAATATCTGTATTGAATAAAAGATCTAATTTATTAACATTTCCAATGTTAATAAAATATCATTTAAAAAAATCTCCATTTGTAAAACAAGATTTATGAAATAATATTATATATAACGCAAGAATATAGATATTAAAATTAATTTAATATTAACATAAAAAATTATTACATGAATGTTATTGTTTCTAGATGACGTTTACAATCACATAAAGGAATTATGATTGTATAATGATATTAAGCACTTGATAATTTTCATTTTAAATCCCCTTGGATGAGACAATTCAATGTAAAAATTTAAATATCATTATTATGAATTAATCATTATATTACATGTCTAATGGGTGGAATATACACAAAATATAAGAAACAAGTGGTGAATATGGCATAAGTCTCATTGAAATAAATGTGAGACTATAAATCCCCTTACCTTACACTTCCTTTTTGTGGACCTATCTTTAACCTCATGTATAATGGTTTTTATAAAATTATAAACTTATAAAATGACTATAATAAAATTTATAATATCATATACGATATTCTTATAATATCTTACTACGAGTTTGTCAAATATCATTCATTATATTCACTATTTTAGGTGATAACAGTATTTCTTTTCAAGTATGTTTTGACCTATTATTTTTGTTCCTATTACATAGAAATTTATTACCTAATATCCACAATGTAAAACATGATGTAAATATTTAATATATCAATTACATATTTATTTTTAGTAATTCATGAATTATGAAGATATGAAATTAAATACACCGTTCATGGATATAGTAGGCCATGTGTAGTCATGAATACTGTTTCAATTTTATTTTCAAATTAAAAGAATGAAATTTAAATGATATATATGTATATTATAATTCCATTATAATATATATTAATAAAAATCACAAATTTTTATTTAAAACCATCTTAATAAATTTCATGTAATGTGTGAATGCATCATATCACATTGAGGAGGTGGTAGTCAATACATCCACAAATGATGTTATCGTATTATCACAAAAAATAAAAAAAATATGAAGGTATGTGTTATCTAACAATTCCATAAACATGATGAAATTATAAGTATAATATATATTATACATAAACTATAAATATATCATTATTTACAACTAATAATAGTGGTGACAGAACAAATAATGACAATGGTTCGTGATGTGGTAGTCCGTTAAACACACAGACAATGATTTAATATCCCATTTTATGGAAGTGTGTGAAATTTTTTGTAATAAAATTATGATAAATGCATCTTATTATATTTATGATACTTATTTTATTAAACAATGATGATATAAGAATAATATAATGGGTGGATAAAGAAATTAAATAAAAGTGCTTGTTAAATAATGCTACATCTTTTTTGGGTAAATTATTTTGGTATATACAAAACTAATTCATTGATTTCATTTATTAATAAATTTAGGCCTTTTTTATGAGGGGAGGGATGTTTGGATATTATATTGGTAGGGTTTGGATGAGAAAAAAGGATTTCTAGGTGTGAATAGTATAGGGGTTGAGTGTCCTTTTATAATGGAGGATGGGTGAAATGATTGAAAATATAAAAAGTAAATATTATTGATTGGTCTTACTTAAATAAAATGCATCCAAAATGGATAAATAATTGACTAAAATGAATTTATGGTCAATAAAAACTCACAATATTCAAAAATAAAATCATTTCTTTCATTTTGTTCCTTAGTCTTCATGTTTTCTTATTTGTTTATTTTGGTTTTTCATTGAGATAACCATTTTGACAACATATGTAGTTCATGCATTAAGAATAAATTAAATAGATATTTATTTAAAAAATTATACAAACTGAATATAAAATATGAAATCTATATTATAAGATAAAAATAAAATATGTGTTGGAAAATAATTCACTCAAGCGTACAGAATGTGCAAAAACACCGTTTTAACCCTAACCACACTAGTAATGTTTTTACTATATAAGTGTCAATATGTTAATTATAAAAGATAAATTGGTCAAATAATGGAAAATATTTAATACTTATTAACACTTAAAAATCACTTTTAAAATGGTTGTATTCTTTGTAATTTTATATCAAATAATAAATTATTATTTATGAAAAAATAACATTAATGTCATTGTAGACATTATTTATTTATTTTTAATTTAAAAATAAAAAAAATTTGAATTTAAATATATTAATTTAATATCCATGTAACATGCTATATTATTCTACAACAGTAATGGAACACAAAAATTCATTAAATTTTCATTACTTTTATTGTTTTTAGTATTACTTATTTTTGTTAATTATTAAAAAAATAATTAATTGGTTGGCATTTCAAAAGAATTTTATTTATCTAATTCATCGATAAATTTTAAAAATAAATTGTTATGATGATAAAAGATAATTTATATTTAAAAATAATACTAATAACTAATTCTTGGATGCTTTTTCTCTTATCCCATAGCTTTAAAGATATTAAATGCAAGGATTGTTACTTTTTTGGATTGTTTTCTTTACATAACTTATTATATATGTCAATTTCCTTGACTAGTGTCTCAAAAGGTCATAAAATTATATTATAGGGTTAATAGAATGAAAATATTCCCATAAAATGTTTATTTTACTTGTATTTTCGTCATTTTCCTCTAATATTAATGGTTAGACACTTAGTAAACTCAATTTTACCTTAATCACTATATCAAATTTTAACTGCTTTCACTAATTTTTATCGTAAAATTTTTATTTTATTTTATTAGATTATAAATATTAAACTGGTTCCAACAACTTTTAATGATTATTTCAAATTCAATTCAAATAAGTGGACAAATTAAATATAAATCTAATCTCACAGACGTGGCGAGAAAGATGGGTTTTAAAGTGAAAATGTTCAAATGTTCAATATGTTTTTATATAAAATTAAATATAAACAAAATTAATATGTAAAAAATTATATTAATAGATATATAAATTATCTAGTTTAAATTTTATAATAATTTAAAATGTAATCTAACATTAATAATTACTTAAGTGAAAAGATAGTTTCAACAAAAAAAATAGTATTTTTCATTATTCATCCAAAATGAATCATCTCAAAAAAATACAAAAAAATCACCACAATCATGGTCTTTCATTTCATATACATTATAAAAAATAATATTTTCTTTAAAAACTATTAGATTTTTACAGAAACAATGATGAATCCACCACTAGTATTAATTGATAAAAATTAAAATAGCCAATGCGTAATGAATAAACTAGAATAAGTCTCTATAATCAATAAAGAATAAAAAAATTAGATATCAGAAGAATTTTTAATCTACTACATCAAACTTATTTCTGGAATAGCTACCAAATACCTCCAAACTACTATAATATACTTCATAATCCAGATATAATTTAATATAATCTCATGGAGATATTAAATTTATATCATATAAATAGAGCTAATAAAATCACCATATGGTCATCAAGGAGTACTCAATATCCACCCTTGGTCATTTATAGTTTAGAGATGATAAAAAATTAGAGAGGAAAATTTAATTTATAATAAAAAAATCAATGGAATAAACTATTTTGGGTTGCTGTACAATAAAATAACAGTAGATCTTTTTCAAATATAAATTTAAATCCATTATTCCTTCAAACTTCTGCTCCCATGAATATTGCTTCTTATTTTTCACCTTCAGTGCATCTTCAACTATGACCATGATGTGGTCTATAGAAAATTCTCATTTTTTTCAATCAACCAAAACCTCCATGATAAAACAATAACAAGGAACCCTACAATGATTCCATTTTATGAATTTTTTCTCTTTGATCCATATGAAAACTACGATATAGAATTCACTGAAACCCATTATTTCAGACCAAAATGTATATGGAGAGTATTTTCCTCCACAGTTTGGATTGTGATTCCTCTAAGAATCTACCAAAATCATGACAGAAAATGGGACAATTATAAAATCATTCTAAAAAAATGATATTATCCTTCCCTAAAATGGCTAGATCAAACAAAAATCTATATTCTATAAAATTTACTTTATCAATACAACTAGAAAAGTGATAAAGGAATACTAACGCCATTAATTATTAAATAATACAGTAAAACCAAATCTTAAAACCCTCCTTATGTAAAGAAGAAACTATCCCATAAATTCTCCCTAGAGACTATATTTCCTAACAATAGCCTAAAACCAAGAAAATCATAAAACAATGACATGTTTTACCCAAAACCATTATACAGTTTCATTCTTGATCCAAAATTCCATCTTTCATTCTAAATAATACCAAAACTCTCACTATTGAGTACATTGAATCCTAAAATATCACAAAATAGAGGATCAATAATATATTTTCCTTTATAATCATTTTTGAATCCCATATAAATATTTCAGCACATGATATTGTGGGACATCATTATTTTCATAAAAAAATCTTAAAATATATATTTTTCCCCTAATCTATCTCTTTATCATAAATTTTTTTAAAATGTTTTGAGAATGTGGAGAATCTTATTAATTATATAGATATTTACATAGCCAATGTATATCCTATGAAGAAGGAGTTTTTTGGATTCTTCTTATTGATAGTTATAAATCTCATGCGAAGAAGCTTGGAATGTTTAGATCATCAATAAAATTGGACATGTTCTTTATTTATTTTTTTAATTCTTATATTAATGTAAACATATTTTAGTATAAATGGTTTTGGTTGGATATATCTATCACATTTTGACTAGAATTTTACCCTCCTAGACCCTTTATACAATATTGAGGTAATTTTTCTTTTACAAAATCAATATCTAATTATGTCATTACTCTAAAAATGTATCCAATAATGGAAGTATAAATTGAAATCACCTAATGTAAAATAGAGAAGTTTTATCTACAATAATTATTTGATATCATGGTTTAGATGAGGGTTTAGTTAATGGGATTGATCTATCTTCATATAATGTACATTTTAGTTTGATGAAAACTACTAAATTATAAGCAATGAAATTTAAAGGGTATATAAAAAGATATTTATAAAAAGGTATTATTATAGAGGGGGTTATTTTTGAAGAATAAATTTAATTACTTAGTGAATATAAATATATATATTTACGGATGGATAACATTTTTCATCTAAAATATCATAATGATAGGTTCACTGATGGTGGATGAATTCTACAAAGAGAGAATGCTACAATACCCATCACATATTAGGAATAATATCCCCTATATATTTTTTTCAATAGTGAAAATTTCATTCTATACATTCCAAAACTCATAATGAAATTATTAATAACTTGAATCTAATATGGTTCGAATGTTGGATATCAGATACACATAACAAATAATTTATTATATGGTTTGAAGACCATATTTATGAATAAAGTTTTTGAAATCCTAAAGCTATATCTTCAAATTATGACTTTTAGGAAAAAAAGTTGAATATGTATTATATTAATATTTCTACATAATTAATAGGTATAAAATATATATAAAGGATCATGATTAATTTGTTATAGTAAAAAATAGCAAAGTTACTATTAAATATGAGTTGATTCATGTATTTTGTTTCATGAAAAAATATTTTATTAATTAAATATGTATTAGATTCAGACCATTGAGAAAAAATTAGTGATAGAATATATGAAATTTCATTTCTTAATTTTATAATATATATGTTTTGACCATAATATTTTAGTAAAATTTTATAAATTAATATTTTAAAAATTGTATTTTAGTAAGGATGATGATGAATTTATAATGGCATCATAAAGAGTGAAAATATTTTATTTTGGACCTAATAGAGATTAAACAAGTATATTAGAGGAAATCATAGAGGGGAAATATGGAAAATTAATTTAGGGTAATAACTTCATCCATTAAATAACAAAATATTTTGAAATTAATTTTTTTTCTCACATGGGTGTTTTATATATAATATGAAATTCAATGATATGATCTATGTGTAATAAAATGCTTACCAAATTTAATTTATTTTTTAAAATTTTATATAGAAAAAAATTCATCACCTCATAATGACACTCACCCTGATGAACATTATTTCCATAATCCAAAAGGTAATAAATAAGATAAAATTCGTAAAATGTGAATGAAAAATAAACTTCAAATTATAGTCTTCAAAAAAGTTAATAAAATAATAAAATAGAGGCCTAATTTTTTTTATTGAATGGAATGATTTTGGTCAACCAATAAACCCTAAAAATTAAATATTTATTATTTATATTTTTATTAATATAATATTTAATGTTACAATCTAATTATATACTTAACATAATGTCAATCCTAAAATGATGGAAATATATTGGGAAGACATTATGATATATTTATTTTACACTTTATTTTATTGTCCTTTGAGAACAATTCATAAAATGTTTATTTTTTTAATGAATAGAATTATATTATATAACAATTGAATGATTTATTTTCAATGTTTATGGAATTTCACATAGTTATTTTAATGAAACATTTTCCTTTAAATACTTGATATATATTTCTATGAACATCAATCCTCACCCAATAACGATATATAAAATAATCATATTCCAACAATCATGATATTATTTCTTTATATAACATTGTTAGAATGTATTTATGTTAATTTAAAATTTATTTTTATGTATTTTAAATGATATTTATAATCCATTCAATTTTATATAAGTTATTTTCCTAAAAATAACAATGATTCCATAATATAGGCAATCTATAAGAAGACCAACATACACGTACCGTAAATCAAGGATAAGTTTGTAAAACATGAGAGAATATTGGTAAATACTTTGAATTCATAAAAAAATTGGGATATAATATAAAAAAACTATTTATATATCCATTTTTGGGATATATATTGATCAACTTGGGCCTCCCACATCCTCTATCTCCTATAATGTGGCGTAGAAGGAGGAACTTGTTAATAAATGTCAACAAGTAGATGAAAACACAACAAATAAAGACTGAAAATGTTTAATAATAAATTAATTATTTTTTTTATTTTTTATTTTAAAACAGTACGATGAATACATTGTTTTTATTTATCTAATGTAGATACCAAATGATACACTTACCATAGGTGATTGAGAAAATGTTTTTGTGGTTTTTCATCATCCACAACATTATGAATGTGTAGAGACGTGGGTTTTGGAATCCCATTAAGAGGATACATTAAAAAGGAATTAGTCAAAACATTTTGAGAAGAAATACAAATAATATAATACTAAGGTTAATACCTTATAGAAAAAAGTACTCATGACAAAAAATGACCTGTTAATGTAACTGAGGGATATATTCCCTAAATCAATTTTAAAACATATTATTTCTTTGACTATGTCTTAATGTAAAATACATAAATGTTATATGGTATTGAAATTGGGGTACAAGAAATATTGTATGACATTTTAAAGGAATATAATATTGTATGTTATGTAAATATCATGCTACTATTTCAATACAATCATAGTGTATGATATAAATAGATTATAATGTTTTGTATGTTATTATATGATTCAAATTAAATTTAACAACTGGTGGAAGTTAAATGTTAAAGTTTAACATTTTAGAATGTATCGAAAGTGAATATTGTCAAATCAATCATTTTATAAGATTGAATGTACGTGATATAAAATTCATGTGAAAACATTTATAATAATTTCCTACATGAATATTATTAAGATGTAACGTAACATTTTATTAAATTCTATATTAGGATTACGAGTGTTTAGAGGGGAAACAAAAGGAGGTTGTTTCCATTGACTTGGTTATCAAAGTGATTAGATTCGTCTACTGATTCTCTAATTTACTCTTTCAACAGTATGCATTTATAATGATAGGTACTAGAATATAGTTGGTGAATGATAATTTCACCTAAATAGTGGGTGATTCAGATCAACTCGTGGATACTCAAAGGAAGAGGGAGTCCATTAGATTCCACTGAGTTTTATACATCAAGAATATGATTAGTGAAAGTTATAAAGGTCCTTCAATTCATGGTATATGAATTCTCTTCATTTTATTATTATATATGGTTTTGATTTCAATGTATTGTCGAACATAAGATATATGGTTTCTAATTGTATCTGATATGTTGAAAAAGTTTCGTTCGATCCTTATAAGCATATAAGTGGTTCATATCTTCACTATAAATCATGATTTTAGAATTTATGTTTTACATGAAATAAATATAACATTTTATTAATGTCATATTAAATATCATAAAAAACACTAGAATTTTTTTTGTGGCTCGATATATAATATTTGATATTGTATGTTTACATCTGGTCACATTGCACAAAATAAGAAATAATAGACAGAGACACAATGTTATTACATTATTTTATAACATATTGTATGGTATGTTATGTGGAATCATAAAAAAAATATGAGACCTGTTTCAAATATTCACATGGCTACTGAAAATAGTATCACACCACAATTTTGATATGATGCATAACATAAATCATGAAAGATATGTTGGGACAAAAAGTATTATTTCAACTCTTCTATTATTTTTTTGGAAATCACAAACTCTTTTTAAAACAAATACATATATAGTATCGTTAGTAATTTGTTTCTAACAATGATTTTTTATCAATCTCAATGTTATTTATTCCATTGTACTCAAGATAAACTTTCTGACTATGATTTTTAACAATAACACTATTATGTATTCCGCCATACTTAGAAAATACAATCTGACTATGATTTTTATCAATCTCATTGTTATGTATTTCATTGCACTCTCCAATTAATACATACTACCTAGATAATCATACTCATTGTTTCAAATTAATAGTGTCATATCGATTTAACGTTCACTCTTGTATTTTATTAGATATCCCATATTCTTTTTGTACTCACTCTATAGCATTCAGAAAAAAGTATTGTATTGAAAAAAAACCTTAAATCAAATTGATGTTTTGTAATCTATTTTGATTTGTATAAAAACGATGTCACTGTTTCGGATAAAACATGTTTTTTGGAGTTCCACATATCCAATTCCATCTGATATTTGAGGAATAAATCTGACCATTTGAGGGGATTAAGACTGTTGGAGAAAACTCTTATAAATACAAGGTCATTTAAACTACATAGAAGTGGTTGATATATGATTGTAATGAAACTTTTCCAAAATTACATTTTTCAGAATGCATTTATGTGATATATCTATGAACATCTTGTTTGACAAACTTTACATCTTCAATTTCTATGTTTTTCTTTGTGTGATGCTGATTGTTGCTAATTATAATTGAGGGATTTTGGGGATAGGAAGACCAAAGGCACTGATTACTATAACACCCAAAGATTTTATGTGATAGATTCCTTTTAATTTCTTTGATGTCTTTTACACTACACCAATATTATCTTGCGCTATGCATAACATCGTATTAGCTTGTAGTATACACAACACTATTCTTGACATGTGTTGCACTCAATTTCAAATTATTTTAGTAGAATTCAACAATGAGTATAAATTTTACTAAATTTAAAAATGAACTATTTTTGGATTATGTTATACGAAACACCAATGGAATATTTTAATACACACAACATTGAATTGGAATGTGTTACTTGTCAGAGTGACCGTCCTTGATATCATGCGTTGTACATGATACTGAGTTTCACTAAACAATGATATATAATATTATTATTTAAGGGTATATAAACTAGACATTATGAAGATTATTAACCACATTTTGAATTTTATATAACATTATCATTCATCTTACACATTTCCTAGAACATGATATGAGAATAAAATCACGTTTTTGGATAAAAGAAGTATTTTTTTAAAAAAAGCAGTTTTATCGACTTTTGATAGTGCAACCATTTTAAATATAGTTTTTGTCACTTTTATATGATCAAATTGAAAAAAATTCTTCTTTATAAGAGTAACATTAAAATTTAATTTGGATGAAACTTTGGTATTTTTTTTATAAAATTCATATTTTTATGAACAGTGAAAAAATGAATTTTAATTCATAATTGCATATAAATATAATTTATTTATATTGTTAAATATTAATTTTATTGGTTTAAAATTATTATTCGATAATATTATTATCAACTAATCCAATGGTTATCATTATATGTAATTTCAATTTCAAATTAGACATAAATAGCGGTCAATCTTTTGATAATTATTATTTCTTAAAAACCCTATTTTTACTTTTGACAACGAAAATTAATTTTAAATTAATTGTCGCAAATTTTGAGTTTTGAATCTATAAAAATGTATTCCATATTTTATATTAGTATTTTTAAATTTTGTAAATAGTTATCTTTTATTTTTAGACATTATGATTAGTAACATCAATAATTATTTTATTTACAATAGTTAAAGGGTAAAATTGGTAAATAAGTGTAAAAAATAATATTATAAAAAAATTAAACTACACTAACCCATGTCCTTATATTAATTGATGAGATATTTATTACCATAGAAATCCTTTGGTCCCTTTTGGGACCCTATGGATTCACTTGGACGGGAAAATGACATTTTATATAAATTGATTTAATGTAACGATAATTATAACCTAAACATTTATCATTTTCTGTGTTAATTTTAATATGGGTCGATATAATAGATATCTATGTACATAAATATAAATTAGAAATATAATAATATTTCCTAAATTATGGTATTTTATTTATAATTTTAAGACATTAGATCAATATATTTATTTTTGACACAACTAAGATGTTGTGATTGCCTCCTTAATGAATGATTCAAATAAATAAAATTTTAAATATTAAAATAAATTTAATTTGAACATTTTTATTCTATAAACGAATTTTCTATATGAAATATCTATTTTAGGGATGGTTTAATGACTTTGTTTTTAATTAATAAAGTTGTTATGAATTTTTGAAAAAGTCATGTATGAATAATATTTCAAATTAAAAAAATTCATAACATAAAACATAAAATAGTTTATTAAATAATATTAAATTATTAAAAATAAAATATTATTCAAAATGGTAAATATAAGTCAAAATGTGTCATAAATAACTTTTTTTTGTCTTTTTATGGGTATAGTCATCACATTAACCCACAATATGTAAATAACATGATTTAACCGTTAGATTAAAATGGGTAAATTAAGGGTTAAACCCAAAAAATAATGATACAAAAAATTTCAAAACATGTCTAAAAAATTATTAGATGTTTGTTATTCAAACCAATATCATTATATATTCATATTAAATATGTGTTTTACCATTTAAAATCAAAATTTAACTTATAATAAATTAATATTTTAGGACTTTCCTAAAGTGCCCCTCCCCTCAATTATAAAAGGGAACCACCACCATCTCCTATTCACTACATTTTGAGACTTCATGCTCAGATAAACACTACTAAATTATATTCTAAACATCCATAGTTACATTCTAGAGGTTCTGTTCTTCTAAAAAGACCAACTCTAGTACTTTACGAGGAAATTTAAACGAGGCACAACGATGAAGAGGTAATCTCTTCTACCAATTCATTCAAATTTCTTTCTTCATATATATCATCTTTTTTAGTTGTTTAATTTTAGAGTAATATCATAATTATCACTAACATATTTACATGTTATTATAAATATGAAACAACTGTATATCACCTTCTATCCATCCTACAAAAAATGAAATCACTACACATTCGTACGTATGGCTTATCGTCTCCACCACATGGTGTAATCTGTTTTTCACCACCACCTTAATTAGATTGGTATAATAGTAGAAGTAATAAATATATATATATATATATTATTAAATGATTCTAATTATTATATTAAATAAACTTCAATACCATTCAACAATTATGGGAATGATTTCATCGCTCGTGCTTACGTACGACTTACCGTCTCCACAAAGCGACGTGATTTGCTCTAAATATTCTTCATTAAAAAACGATTATATAAATGAATTTAATTAATAAAAATGATATATAATATATTAATACCATTCGATAAATGATATAACTATTATCTAATAAGATTAATAAGAACATATCTGACAAAACATGCATATGAACACAAAGCTGGTAATACCTGAATAATGAGTAATAATGAAATGTTATTAATAAAAAGATTTAAATGTTATCATTAATGTAATCAAAAAAAAAAGATTATGATTTCATAATAAATTAGTAACATTATTTAAATCATTATACATGAACATTGGATACATACGAACATATAATACCTAAGGTAATGTATAATTTTATGATCTCATTTTTATCCGAGTTTGTTTATTCGTAAGTATTTACTATAGTTATATTTATCATCCCTATAAATGTTTTATAAAAATGTTTCCATAAAATTTATACTACTATTCCATGTATTATTAAATAATTTTTACCTATTTTTTAATTTTACTACATTTTATGGAAGGAATCCTTCTTTTATTTAACATATGAGGTACTTTTTGACTTTACAGGTAAAAGTATGAGGATAATGTTTTTAACTATTACGAAATGAACGAATTTTTTATGATTTCATAATTCCTTATTTACAAGAATCATAATTTAAAATATTTTATGATTATATTCAATTAAATTATTTTATTTTAAAATTTCATGACATTTTGAGAAAAGGATACATTTTTAAGTAGAAAGGATATTTTACTCAGAATTAAGTTCAAGTGTTGTATCAAAAATATTTTCCATCTAATATGACATAGGGATATGTTTATATGCCTATTGATAATTTTATTGGATTTTTTTAGAATGAAATTATTTTTATGAAGTCTATTTATCTTATATAGATTATTTTATGATGGAATTATGTTTAAGAAACCCATTTTATTTCATTGTTTATGATATGATGAATGATTTCAGTTTTCTTTTGTGGAACATGTAATAATGATTTAATTATGAGGTGTGTGGGACCTATACCTACCTCAGATGCATTGGGTAAAAATTTATATCTCATGAGATAAACATGGATATAAGGGCAATTGAATCCGATCGAGTAATACATGGTTTCAAAGGTAGGTAAATCTGGTTCTGTAATACATGGCTGGGATGGCATGTAAACCTGGTTCAATAAAGGACTATGTCCACTATGATGGTCTTGGGAGAAATTCCTTGGCTACTATGTAATTCATATTATGTTCTTATTAGTTTTCCAAAATTACTTGTTTTATGACAATTATATTTTCTCTCGATTAATGTTAATTAATGATCTATGCCATAAAAACTGCCAAGATTTAATTCATGACTCATGATTTTGAGGTTTAAACAATATGTTCATGTTTTTACATTCAAATGTATATGGTTTGTTTTATTTCCTCCACGTTTAACCTTACTGAGCATTTGAGCTCACCCTTTTATCTGTTATTTTACAAGGATATAATGAATGGTTTTACGTTGGAAACCACAAGGGGAAGACCTTTGTGAGAGATGTTGAAGATCTTTTACTATGATAGAAAATTGTGTTCCCTGTTTCTAAAGATACTAAACTAAAATAGCCATTGGGAATCTCTTTGTTTCATGATTAATGTATTACTCAAAATAAAATAAATTTCTATGTACGTCAATCTTGGGTCAGTACAATTGGTATTAGAGTGAAGGTTTAGTTATCCTTTGGAAGCTAGGATTAGAAAAATTTAATGTGATCCCTAGAGATATTTATAATGTACTTCTATAGATGTCCTTAAGGTTACGTTTAAGTATAGGTTACAGTCCTAGAATTATGGTAATGATCATGAATAACCTAGGATTAAACCTATGATTTTAGAGATTAAAAGTAATATCCATTAATTATAATGTCTTCCTAGTACTATTTTCACCTCTCACACTATTCTTGTTGGGTTTTGGAAAATGGCTAAAATTAGCTGGATTCATGTTAATGGAGAATATGATGGATAGTGGAATGAAATTTTTCATGAGAATAAAAATGAAATGGGATTTCAAAGGAGAAACATCCTTTTTTCTAATCATCAATCTCATTATATGATTAATAATCTCACCTTTGGTGAGATTCCTGACGAAGCTAATAAGAGAAAGATGGAGTTTTATAGTGATCACAGAGGAAATGATGTTCAATTTTCCTCATGTAATTCATGTTGTAAGAGGCATAAATGGTAATGTTTCAAAGGAAATTGAAGATTATTTGGGTGAGGAAAAGAAGGACACAAATCTAGTAATTGTAAAGTAAAAGGTTCTATTAACACAATGGACAAGGAAAATGGTATTGATAAAACATCAACAATAGTTAACTATTTTAAATGTGGAATATAAGGGAATTATGAAAATATATTCCCTAAGGGAAAATATTATGAGGATAATCAGCATGATCATTTGGTTAGTATTTATATTGATGAAGTTGAAGAGACTAAAAATGATATATGAGATGAAATATGTGTTATGGAATAAAATGATGAATCTTGGACAATGGTTTAAGAAGTTAGTGTAAATATTGAATTTTAATCATGAATAATGTATGGTAATATGGAATAAGAAACAAATAAGTATTTTTAGACCATTTTTTCCCTTATGTATTTGAATTTATATGTTGAATGGCAGTGGTAACCATGAAAAGTAATTAAAATATTTGTTGAAAGCACGTGATATGCACATAATGAAGGGACAAGGATATAATGAGATGTTTGATAGTATTAATAACCTCCAGGCTAGTATAAGGAAAATGTGATATCAGATTTTTAATATATTGAATTTTTAAGGTTTTTGTTTTGTGAAATGAGTTAACTTTTAACATCATTCATGTTTTTACTAAGGTTCTATAGTAATTCATGTTATTATCATGTTTTAAGAGAATACCTAATTAAGTTATTTACAACTTTGGAATGTGACAACCAAGGACAACCAAATGGATTGGGGAGACAAATGTTTCATTGATTTAGTTCACCTCTTTCAAAAGTTTTATATTTTCAGTTTTGGAAGGATTGAAATATTATCCATTAATGGATAGTATAAGTTATATTAGGATTGAAGTTTGTTAGATTGATGTGTTATGTCACTATAAGTGGAATTCTGCATATTTTAAATCCTGTTCTAACATTTTTATTGAGATAGATGGAATGGCCTATCATTCGATCACATGATATATTAAAACTTCATGCATGAAAAATTCAACTTCATTTCATTAAATAATATATGATGTGGAAATTGTTCAGGGAATTTTCAAAAGTACTGGAATCTAGTATGTATTTATTCTAATGTAAAAATTAATCAAATTTAGGAAAAGGATCATGATAAAAAACTTATCATAATACCTTTTTATCTGTTGAATTAGATGATCACTTAAATCATCAACTATTTAGGGGTTTCTGGTAGTAGACTTTCTCCAACCTTGTTCTCTATCACTATCTATCAGAACATGATGGTTATATTTCTCTTCCATATCTATATTTTCACATCCCACTAATGTTATCCTATGTGGAAACCCAACAATGAGTTAATTTGGGTAACTGTTATGCTTCTAACATTCCTTTTTAATATTAATTTTTAGTATACCATTTTAATATGTGGGTTTCTATGAAAGAAACATTCATTTATTAAACCTTTTATAAACTCAAGGTTTTTCTAGGGTGTAATTCATTTTAGGGGGGTGGAATGTAGTACCCTAAAATTTTAGGAGATATTTTATTTTTAATTTCATTGTTGTCTTTTGTTTTACTCTACACCAAGATTAGATTCTGATATATACAACAACATATTAGCTTGGAGTACACGCAATACTATTCTCGGAGTGGATACTCAAGAGGGGGGTGAATTTAGTTCCAATTAAAATTTTTGTTAAAATATTATCTATCTAAAATCCCCCAATTTATAAAACAAGTTAAACTATAGTGAATTTAAACAGATTGTAAATGTTCACTTAGCTTCTCAAGGAATGATTAGGTATTAGTTAATTTAACCACAGGATTAAACTAACTTTTGAAACTAACCTACTTATTTACAATAAGTTTAAACACTTTCTAATTTAACTATCAAAGTAGCTTTAAAATAGTTTTGTATTTCAAAGTAACAGAAGCGGAATAAATAAGATATATGTAGTAAACTTTGAACTTAAACTAAAGGGGCACAACAGATATAACAAGAGGTTCAGTCTCAATCTGAGACTTAGTCCACTCAAATTTATATAAAATTTGATCCACACCCTGGATTGGGGTTAACAATAGTTTACAAAACTTTCTAGGCCACGCAGGGACCTCTACCACTGTTCTTCGTGGGAAACAAAACAAATACCAAGCCACACAAGGACCTCTTCGATAGTTGACGTGAGTAAACAAGATATAAGAGATTTGGAGTGAGGATTTTGATATCCACCAGTTCAGTGCAGAAGACAGTCTGTGTATAAGAAATACAGAGTACACCACACTGATCGAAAGTTAATGAATAAATCACTTAGAGAGAGCAGAAAAGTGTTTCGAAAGATCTGGTGATTATCAATGCAGCTCTGGACTCGTTGGATTCAGCAGTAATGATTCTGAGTCCTTATCTGGTTTTTCTGTTGAAACCCTGAGTGTCGTAGTCAGCTTGTATTCTTCAGGAATGAAAGAGATCTCTTGATTCGTCATGTGTTATTCCGTGGTGTTTCATTGCATTCATGAGAATTATTTTAATGACTTTCAATATCTTTCTTCCTCAGGATTGTTCTTCTTGTTCAGCACAGTGCTCCTGGGTGTATATAAGTTCTTCTCGTTGTATATTCATAGTTGCACACCTCACTTCTGTTCTATCATCGTGTACTGTATCTTAATCTTTCTTATATTCCACGAGTTCTATCAGTAGGAATTATTCCCTTTTCATAGGTACGAGATATAGTTTCCTGACATGACAACAACTATCATTAAATAACATTAATTGCATTAAAAACATCAAATATGACCATTGGTATTATTTAAATAATATTGAAAAAAAGTTAAGAAATGGTATCATGGTGATTAAGTAAATGGTGTCTTCTTCACCATATGAGGTTCACAGTATGAGCTTCACAGTATGAGCTTCACGGTATGAGATTCATTGTATGATCGTCACGGAATGAGCTGCATGGTGTCTGGGTCACGGTGAGTCCTTCACTGTGTCTGGGTCATGGTGAGTCCTTCACGGTGTCTGGGTGACGGTGAGTCCTTCACGGTGTCTGGGTCATGGTGAGTCCTTCACGGTGTTTGGGTCATGATGAGTCCTTCATGGTTTCTGGGTCATGGTGAGTCCTTCACGGTGAGTCCATACTTAGACAAATATCTATATTTGTACATAACCAGTAATTTGTAGAATATTGATTAAGTTTAACCATTAGAGAGTAAGAGAACTTGAATCATAAACATAAAGGCTTGATAATATATGTGAGATTTGTGATCATTCATGAGTCTTGTAAATAATAAAGAGAGTAATTAACATCGATAAGATTTTTTATCATTAAAACATAATGAGTAGTTATTATAGAGATTAGAGATCGTTAGTAAGATGTGCAATGAAGATCGAGATTAATTAATAGTAATAAGAGTTGTGATAATTAAAACATGATTAACACATGAGGAGTCCAACAATATCCCCCTTTTTGATGATCACAAATCAGATATAGTCAGAATATGAATGAAATGTATCATCATAGAAAAAAAACATTATAGAATTGAGACTTGTAGTTTTCTCCCCCATTTATACTTGTAGATTTTTTTTTCATTTATACATGTAGATTTTTCTCCCCCTTTTGGGATTATCAGAAATTAAAAAAAATGAAATGAAACATGGCATTTTTCATTAAACAAAGGGTTCAGAATAGAACATACAAGAGAAGTACAAACAGTAAACAAGAAATGACATCCCATCAAAAAGAAAATAGTCGCTAGACTCTTCAGGGAGCCATCTTTTCCTTTCCTTTATCAGCAGCAGGAGATGGTTCTGAAGTACAAGAAGGCATAGATGCAGTAGACAAAGAGGGTAAGGGTATACCTTCAAAAACAGATGGAGCCAAAGTGGGAGTAGTAGAAGATCTAGGCTTAGGTTGGTCAAGAATGACTGGCCGGATCTGAGAAAGAGCTTTGCTCATTGTCATGGTAGTTGAGGCTAAAGCAGGTAGACCAGGTCTAAGGGGTGGAGCAGCTGGAGAAACTATAGCAGTACTCTGAAAATGAAGATACTGCTTTAAAAGATTGATGAAATCAGTAATGATTTCACCACCATATTCCATATCCTTTTTAAAATCATCCTTATTCTCCATAAACGTGTCCAACAATCTGGAGAACTCTGAAGGTTTCTGAACATGGGTTTTAAAAGCTTGAGTCACCGGATGAATTCTCAAATTTTTAACAATATATCTAAAGTGATCCATCTTATCAATTTTAGAGAAAATTCGGGAGACATAAAGATCTATTTTCTTGGTGATCTCTTGTTGATCATCATTTTATATCTTAGAATGAACCCTAACCAATTCCAATGATCTATCACTATTCTTAACCACTTCTAACAAAGAAGATAGATCCAAGCCACTGAAGGCACTATTAAGTTCTTCCTTGATTATGGATCTCAGTATAGAATCATCAAAAAAAGATGTGGAGGTCTGACCAGAAGCAGGTGAAGCCTTGATAGATTCGGTTAGAACTTTGAGCTGTTTCAACAATTTTTGCAGGCATCCAGTGTATTCATCTGTAAGCTTATTCAGATTTTCCACAAGCTCTCTCATGCGTTCCAGCATCTTGGTGTGTCTTGCTCCAATCTTTTCATCAAAAGAAAGCAGGTATGGATGAACTTGATACACAAACTCCCTAGCAAGGAGGGAATCAGATGTATCAGGGGAAGCCGCAAAAAGTGCAAGAGTAGAAACAGGAGCATTATCTTATTTCAAAGATAACACATTCTTCAAATTTGATATCATATTTTTCAGATTTGCAACATCAGCACTCAGAAGCTTATTCTCAACTCTGAATTCTTCAATTTCTCCGATCATACTTGATTGAATATTCAAGATAATATTTTCCAAGAGAACTAATACATATTCTTGACTTAACTGAGTTACTGGATGAGGTTGAGTGGAGACCTTTTTCTCAACTACATCTAACAAAGTTTCTCCAAAAACTTTCAGATCATCTTTAGTCACAAAGGAGTGATGCCTGGGTAAGGGTGCAGGTAAAGGTAGTGGATCAGATTCTGGTTGAGGTTCAGAGTCATCTTCAGACTCAGATTCTGATTCAGATTGAGGTTGGGGCTCTGGTTTTGTTTCAAGATGAGCTACAGACTTCAGTTGAAACAGAGAAGAAAGATCCATTCCAGCTGTAGATACTTTCTCTGACTCATCCAAATCATAAAATCTTTTGAAAACAAATTGGGTGTGCACAGAGTACCAAACAGATGGGTGAGAAGCTTCAGAAGATCCAGATTCTGTAATCTCATGGTTTTGAGGTTCCTCCCCCTCAAATTGTGCTTCCCTTTCAGATTCTTGAAGCTCATGAACATGAACAAGATACACATGATCATCCCTGATCTCGTCAGCAAACTCTTGCCTTGCCAGCTGAAAGGCAATTTCCATCCTCTCTTCAGTAGATTGAATAATCTCAGGAACCAATTGTTCCACTGGTTGAACATCCAGACTTGCTTCTTTTTCCACATAATGATCCTCTTCAACATGATCTTCCTCTATGGTTACTTGCTGTTCCGAATCAGGAAAAACCAACTTCCTTGCATTATTAGGATGAGCTTATGGAATTACATCCGCACTAGAAACATGATCTTCCTCTTCTATCAAATTAACACCAACTTCTTCTTCTTGAGGTATTTCAGCAGGGACAATAGCAGGGACAATAGTCCTTTCTTTTTCAATAGGAGTTTTTTCTATTCGAGGTCTTCCAGCTTCTTCTCTTGGAGATACTTCAACAGTTACTTCCTCTTCTTCTTCTTCTAAAAACTCAGCCACTTCATCTTGTTCCAAACCAGGATCAGATAGATTCTTAGAACTTCTTGGATAGTCAACATGATTAAACCTTTTATACACATGATCATTATCCTCAACCCATTGCTTCTTCCAGGGGATCCAGCTAATCTTCATCTTTCTAATGATAGGCATGGATCAGCAGAAATCATGGTCCTCTAACTTTTCTTAATTCGGTCCAACCATACCTTTGGGAACTAACATAGCTGAAATCATCCTTGAGTAAACCAATGATGTGGATTTGGAAGTGACTTTGATCAGCTCACAGATATAGTTGATAACATACTTTCATAGGTTGATCTTATGGCCATTCTTCAACAGATGAATCAGGAACACATCGTAATACTTCATCACAGCAAAATCTTCTTTTCTCAGGCTAATGAAATTTTAAACAAACTTGAACAGAAGTATAGTCTCCCCATCTAATTCAGTAGCTATGGGCCTTCGTTTGGTGCCATTTCCAGTTAGGTTTTCTAAAGCAGTCTCCAGGTCAAATATGTTGGTTGTTGGGGGAGGGTCTCTCTTGTAATCCTCACAAACCCCTTCATGGGGAATCCTTAGGCATACATCCCACAGCCTCGAAGAGAAAGATCACTTTTGACCATTTATCCAGCTTGTCACCATAAAGTATTCTCCAAACTCAAAAGAAAACTTCGCATACTAATATAATTTAGATAACAATCTAGGGTAAATCGGTCTATTCTATCCAGTGAACCATCCAAGCTATCCTTTTTCTATTAAAGTTTCAAAACTAATGATCTTATAGAAAGCAACCACTCTGCACAGACCTCTTTTTCAGGTACAACTTTACGGCTTACCAGGTTTGGGTTTAGAGGTCCTTCGGGAGCTGTCCTCAGTATCCTCTTCTGTTTCTTAGAGCGGCGCTTCTCAGACAAGGGTGAAGATGGACACTTCATCCTTGGCATCCACTGAAGGTTCGAGCGAGAGGGAAGAGAAGGTTCAGGAGAGAGTTCGGGTAAGGAATCGAATGAAACCGTTAATTTTTATCATTTGGGAATGTCAAACGTCATAAAAACAAAAACGCAGGAAAAAAATAGCGGTAAAATAAAAATTACGAGATACAGGTTAAAATAAGAATATAAATAATCTTTACGGTGAGATCATTACTAGGCGTTACGGTGTGATGAAAACTAGTCATTACGGTGAGACTGTTGGTAGTCGTCATGGTGAGACAGTGAGCATTCTGTGTAGTCACGGTGAGACAGTAAGTTGATATACCATGAGCATAAAGTCTTGATGGTGAGACCGTGAACATAAAACAGTAACTTAGAAACAGTGACCATGAAATCGTAAAGTAAAATATAGTAAAGTATTCAACATTAAGATCAGTAGGATTTGTTACTTATGATTAATCATACCAAGATCATGTATGATGTAGTCTAATATTTCAGAATTTAATGGTTTAGTGAATATATCAGCAAGTTGATATTCAGTACCAATGAATTCCAAAGTGATATCACCTTTTTGAAAATGATCCCTCAAAAAGTGATGTCTTACATCAATATGTTTTTTCCTAGAATGAGAAAAAGGATTCTTAGAAATGTTAATAGCACTTGTGTTGTCACAATTTATTGGGACATGTCTGAATTGATATCCAAAGTCTAGTAATGTGTGTTTCATCCACAGAATTTGTGCACAACAACTGCCAGCAGCTATGTATTCTGCTTCTGTAGTAGATAATGCAACAGAATTTTGTTTCTTACTACACCATGATACTAGTGACTTTCCTAAAAGGTGACACATTCCAGAGGTGATTTTTCTATCTAACTTACATCCAGAAAAATCAGCATCAGAATAACTAACTAATTCAAATTATTGTCCTTTGAGATAGTACATACATAAATTGGGAGTATTCTTGAGGTATTTGAAAATTCTCTTTACAACATTTAAATGCGACTCTATAGGGTTTTCTTGAAAATGAGCACACATACACACACTAAACATAATGTCAGGACGACTAGCACTCAGGTAGATTAGACTTCCAATCATTCCTCTATAAGTGGTTTGATCAACAGATTTACCATTTTCATCAAGATCCATCTTACAGGTGGTACTCATGGGAGTGTCACTAATTTTTTGTGCTATCCAATTCAAAAATTTTTAAAAGATCTCTAGTATATTTACTTTGAATTAAAATAATTCCATCATCATTTTGAAATATTTGAAATCCATGAAACAATTTAAGTTCACCAATTAAACTCATTTCAAATTTGTTTTGCATCATTTTGGAAAAATTAGTACATAATGTAGTTTTTTAAGATCCAAAAATAATATCATCTACATAAATTTGTACAACTAAAACATCTTTAGAAATTCATTTTATAAATAGATTAGGATCAGCTATTCCTTTTGTAAAACTTTTAGAAATTAGAAAAGTACTTAGTCTATCAAACCAAGCTCTTCGATCTTACTTTAAACCATATAAAGATTTTGATAATTCGAAAATATGATTTGGAAAATGAGGGTTTGAAAATCCAGGTGGTTGTTCAACAAAAACATCCTCAGAAATATATCCATTCAACAATGCACTCTTGACAACCATTTGATATAGTTTGAAATTTAGATGAGTAGCATAAGAAAGTAAAATCCTAATAGCTTCTAATCTGGCTACTGGAGGAATAGTCTCCTCATAGTCAATACCTTTTTCTTAACTATAGCCTTGTGCAACTAGACTAGCTTTATTTCTAACTATGTTTCCATATTTATCTACTTTATTTATAAACACCCATTTAGTGCCAATTGTGAAAGTGTCCTTAGGTCTTTTAACATTATTCCAAACTTTATTTCTTTCAAATTGATTGAGTTCTTATTGCATAGAAATTACCCAAAATTCATCATTAATAGCATCATCAATGTTTTTAGGTTCAAGCTGTGAGAAGAAGGCTTGATGTTCAACCTGATTTCTAAGATAAGCTCTAGTCTGTGTCCCTCTATCAAGATTTCCAACAACAACATCTAAATGATGATTCTATAGAATTATAGTTGATCTCAAAAAGGTAGGACTAGAAATTTCAGGTTCTTCACTGGGTTTAGGTTCATTAGGAACAGATTCTGGAATAAGTCTAGAACTGGTTGTCGTTATAGTAGGTTCATTATATTTGTCATTACAGTCCAGAACAGATAAATCTTCTTTACGATTTTCAATAGAGGTTTTAGGCTCATGTGGATCAGTTTCATCAAACTTGATGTGAACAGATTCTTCCACACACTTGGTTCTCTTATTAAAGACTCTATAGGCCTTGTTGGTTAAATAATATCCTAAAAAGATTCCTTCATCAATCCTAGAAGAAAACTTATAAAGATTATCTTTTGTATTGAGAACAATGACTTTGAAACAAAATACTCTAAAGTAACTAAATTTAGATTTTCTATTGTTCCACACCTCATATGGGGTTTTCTTAAGAACTGGTCTAATTAAGAATCTATTAATAATATAACAAGTTGTATTGACAGCTTCATCCCAAAAGTAAATAGGCAGGTCATATTCATTAAGCATAGTTCTAGCAATTTCTTGTAGGGTTCTATTTCTCCTTTCTACTACACCTTTTTGCTGAGGTGTCCGAGGGGCAGGGAAATTGTGACTATAGACATTGTGCGAGCAGTAGGATTCAAACTCATGATTCTCAAACTCATGGCCATGATCACTTATTAGGGTTTTAATCTCAAGTCAAAAAATATTTTCTACATATTTGGAGTATTTAACAAAGTAAGAACAAGTTTCACTTTTGTGAGCTAAGATGTATACCCAAGTATATCTAGAAAAGTCATATACTAGGACATAGACATAGTGCTTCCCATTTAAGCTAGAAACTCTAGATGGTCCAAACAAATCCATGTGAACCAACTCAAGAGGTTGAGAAGTTGAAACGTTTTTCTTTGATTTAAAAGAAACCTTATGTTGCTTTCCCTTTTGACAGGGATTACAAACTTTGTCATTTGGAAGCTCAAGTTTAGGTAGATCTCTAACTAATTTCTTCCTAGTTAGTTTCCTAAGTGAGTGTAAATTTCAGTGTCCTAATCTTCTATTCCATAACCAAGACTCTTTATGAAAAGAATTTAAAAAGGTAACATTTTTCTTAGCTAAGGAATTTAAATCAACAACATAAAATTTTTCATTTCTTAGAGAAGAAAAGACTAAAACGTTTTTAGAATTAAACACATTACAATAATCATTTTCAAATTTGACATTAAAACCATCATCACATAATTGAGAAATACATAACAGATTATATATATGTCCATCAACAAATAAAACATTAGAAATTAAAACTGAATCAGTGTTACCAATTTGACCATGGTCGATAATCTTTCCTTTAGAATTATCACCAAAGGTGACATGACCTCCATCAACCATTATTAAACTTTTGAAACATGAGTAATACCCAGACATATGTCTTGAACATCCACTATCCAGATACCATGTCTTCTTGTGGGAACCCTTAAAGTAGGTTTCCTACAAAATAGATTTAAATAGAAAATGATTTTGGTACCAAAATCTTCTTGGGTCCAGACAGGTTACCAATAAAAGCTTTCGGTACCCACATTTGACTTATGTGTCTCATATAATTTACAGAATCAAAAGATTTTTAATGATACACTCTATTATATTTATAACTAAGTGAATAACTAGTTTAATCATATAAATGTCCTGAAGTAGAACTACCAGTATTCTGTCCAGATTTAGGAATAAATCTATTCTTGGTAATCTGTCTCTATCCACGATTGTAGCCTATTCCAGTAGTGTATTTTGGTGCAAATTTCTTTCCTAGCATTTGAGATTGTGTATATTTCCATTTGTGAATTTCTCTAAGTCCTTTCAATGTTGCTCATTAGACATTTTCAGTTCGGTGTTCTCCTTTAATATTTGATCATTTTTCTCTTTTTAATAGTATGTTCGATTTTAACAATAGTAGTGAGAACATGTTGTTTCGTTAATTATTTTTATTTATCCTTAAGTTCATTGCATCTCTCTTCCAGCATATTAAAATATTCTAATAATTCCTCACCAGTCATGTTTTCAGAATCAGAATCAGATTCTGCATCATTTCCAGAATAGTAAGGATTTAAAATAGGAGTATATAAGGTTACCTCAGATGTGTTTGTCATGAAACACATGTTGGCATGTTTTCTTTCAGAATCAGACATTTCATATTCACTTGTGATGTCTTTAGAAGCACTCCATGTAGCCTTCATAGCCTTTTTGTACTTACTATCCTTGTACTCATACTTCTTCTTGTGTTTTAGCTTTGGAGAGTCTGCTTTTATATGTCCTTTTCTTTTTCATTCATAGCAGACAACTTCATCACTTTTATCAGATTTCATCCTGTCCTTTTTCCAGTGTCCCTTGTTGTCATACTCTCCTTTGTAGTTAGATATTCTGAAAAATTTCTTCTTCCTATAGAATTTCTTAAACCTTCTGGCTATTTGAGCCATTTCATGATCACTATCAGAGTCTGAATTTTCACTGGTTGAACTGTCAGTTTGTATTTGAGATTTATCTTTGTCCTTACTCTTTGAAGCAGTAGTATTGAAAGCCACAAATTTTCTCTTAGATTCATCATCTTCCTCTTTATTCACCTTGAGTTCTTCATCATACATCATGAGCTTACCAATGAGTTCTTTGACAGGCAGAGCATCAATGTCACATGACTCTTTGATTGAAACAGATGTGGCTCTCCATCGGTCTGGAAAATATCTCAAGATTCTCATAATTTGTTCCTTTTCTGGAACAACCTTTCTGAGTGAATTCATTGTATTGAATATCTCATTAAACCTGAGATACATATCAAAAATAGGTTCATCAGTCTTCATTTTAAAATTATCATATTCAATAGTATAAGTATTCAACATCATTTCTTTAATATTGGTTGTTCCTTCACGAGAAACACCCAAAGTATCCCAAATTTCAAAATCAGTTTTGCATGTTGAAATTCTATTAGACTCTTCATCTCCTAGAGCACAGTACAGGGAATTCATAGCTTTACAATTATTATTCTAGGTAGTCTTTGTAGGTTCATCCCATGTTATTCTTTCAGTTTCTTGAATTTTATATTGAGATTCTATAGCAGTATAGATATCAAAACCCATGCTTTCTAAATGAATTTTCATTTTGAGTTTCCACTGAGCATAGTTTGTACCATTGAAGAAAGGTGTCATGTTAGTAGCAGCACCCTCTAGTCTATTATCCATAACTAGATTTTAGAAAGATAATTTAAAGAGATAAAATTTAGAACTAACAGAAATTTAAGATCATTAAAGATGCAACTAAAATCAATGTTAAAAAACAAAGTATTTAAAACAAATCCTTAAACAAAAACAAATCCTCTAATACCAAATGTTGGTTGGATTGGATACTCAAGAGGGGGTGAATTGAGTTCCAATTAAAATTTCTGTTAAAATATTGTCTATTTAAAATCCCCCAATTTATAAAACAAGTTAAAATGTAGTGAATTTATACAGATTGTAAATGTTCACTTATCTTCTCAAAGATTGATTGGGTCTCAATTAATTTAACCACAGGATTAAACTAACTTTTGAAACTAACCTACTGATTTACAATAAGTGTAAACAATTGATAATTTAACTATAAAAGTAGCTTTAAAACAGTTTTGTATTTCAAAGTAACATCAGTGGAATAAATAAGATATATGTAGTTATCTTTGAACTTAAACTAAAGGTGCACAACAGATATAACAAGAGGTTCAGTCTCAAGCCTAGACTTAGTCCTCTAAAATTTATATAAAATTTGATACACACCCTAGATCGGGGTTAACAATAGTTTACAAAACTGTCCAGGCCACGTAGGGACCTCTACCACTGTTCTTCGTGAAAAAAAAACAAAGACCAGGACACACAAGGACCTCTTCCAAAGTTGACGTGGGTAAACAAGAGATAGGAGATTTGGAGTGGGGATTTTGATATCATCCAGTTCAGTGCAGGAGACAGTGTGTGTATAAGAAATACATAGTACAACACACTTCATGAATGTTAATGAATAAATCACATAGAGAGAGCAGAAAAGAGTTTATAAATATCTAGTGATTATCAATGTAGCTCTGGACTTTTTGGATTCAGCATGAATGCTTCTGAGTCCTTCTCTGGTTTTTCTGTTGAAAAACAGAGTGTCGTAGACATCTTGTCTTCTTTAGGAATGAAAAAGATCTCTTGATTCATCGTGTGTTCTTACGTGGCGTTGGATTGAATTCATGGGAATTATTTGATAACTAGAAATCTCTTTCTTTCTTAGGATTGTTCTTCTTGTTCAGCACAGTGCTCTCGGGTGTATGTAAGTTCTTCTCATTTTATATTCACACATGCACACCTCACTTCTGTTCTATCATCGTGTACTACATCTTAATCTTCCTTATATTCGATGAGTTATAGAGGTAGGAATGATTCCCTTTTCATAGGTATGAGATACAGTTTCCTGACATGACAACAACTATCATTAAATAACATTAATTTCATTAAAAACATAAAATATGATCGTTAGTATTATATAAATAATATTGACAAAAAGTTAAGAAATGGTGTCATAGTTATTAAGTAAACAGTTTCTTCTTCACGGTTAGATGTTCCTGGTAAGAGCTTCACGGTATGAGCTTCCCGGTATGAGCTTCACGGTGTCTGGGTAACAGTGAGTCCTTCACGGTGTGTGGGTCACAGTGAGTCCTTCACGGTGTCTAGGTCACGGTGAGTCCTTCACAGTGTCTGGGTCACGGTGAGTCCTTCACGGTTTCTGGGTCACTGTGAGTCCATACATAGACAAATATCCGTATTTGGACTTAAACAGTAATATGCAGAATATAGATTAAGTTTAACCATTAGAGAGTAAGAGAACTTGAATCATAAACATAAAGGCTTGATAATATATGTGAGATTTGTGATCATGCATGAGATTTTTAAATAATAGAGTAATTAACATCCATAAGATTTGTTATCATTAAAACATGATGAGTAGTTATTATAGAGATTGGAGGGCATTAGCAAGATGTGCAATGAAGATCGAGATTAATTAATAGTAATAAGATTTGTGAGCATTAAAACATGATTAACACATGAGGAGCCCAACAATTGTGTATAGATTTTGTTCAATGTAAAAATGAAATATGTTGGTATTATCTTGTATGCAATACCAAAAAAATCATTCACTACATGAAACACTGACTTGGCTTGCGTTATACGTAAGAACAACCTTTCTCAATATCATGCATTGAACGCGATACTGAGTTTCAATAAACAATGATATATAATATTATTTTTTAATGGGATATAAAATAGCCATTAAAAATATTATTAACCACCTTTTTAATTTTATATAACATTATAACTCATCATAGACATTTTATAGAACATTATATGAGAATAAAATAAATTTTTCAGATAAAAAAGTAGTTTTCAAAAAATGTTGTTTTACTGAATTTTGATGACATACCCATTTTAAATCAATTTTTTGTCACTTTTATATGTTCAAATTGACAAAATAAATTTATTATTTAGAATAGTAACATCAAAATTTACTTTGGATGGAATTTTGGTATATTTCTAAAAGAATTCACTTTTTATAAATAATGAATAATACTGTATTTTAATTCAAAATAGCCTTTAAATATAATTTATTTTTATAGTTATATTGTAATTTTAATTGGTTTTAAAGTATAATTGGATTTTATTTTTATCATTTAATCATTTTTTGGTTATTGGAAGTAATTTCACTTTCAAATCAGACATTAACAGTTGTCAACCTTTTGATAGTTATTACTTCTTAAAAACTCGCTTTTTTGGTTTTAACAATGAGAATTAATTTTAATTTAATTAATGAAACTTCTAATTTTTTAATTTTGAAAAATTTATTCCATATTTTTAATCATGATGTCCAATCATGTAAATAGTTACTTTTTATTTTTAGAGATTATGAAATGTTATTTTAGTAATTATTTAATTTACAAGGGTTAAAGCTTAAATCTAGTAAATAAAGGTAAAAAATAATATTATAATAATATTTATCTACCCTAACACATATCATAATCTTATTGGATGAGATATTTAAGACCATGGGAATCCTTGAGTCGATTTTGGGTCCCCATGGATTCATTTGGATGTGAAAATGACAGTTTATAAAAATTAATTTAACGTAAAGATAATTAAAACCTAAACATATATATTTTAATAAATATATTTTAATATGTGGTTATATAACATATATATATATATAAATAAATAGTAATTATAAATTTAACAAGATATACTACATCATTCAAATTTATTTACAAATTTTGAAGATTATATAAATATATTTATTTATGACACAATTATGATGGAGTGATTATCTCATTAATGAATGATTCAAATAAATGAATTTATAAATATAAAAATAAATTTAATTTGAATTTTTTGATTCCATAAAATAATTTTTTGGATTCATTTGACATATTAGGGATTCTTTAATTCCTTTATATCAAAGGAATAAGGTTTTTATGAACTTTTTAAAAAGTCATGTATGAATAGAATCCTAAATTGACACAATTCACAACTTAGAACATAAAAGAGTTTATTAAATAATATTAAATAACTAAAAATCTATGATACATCCAAATGGTTAATATATGTCCTAATATGTCATAAATAACTATTTTGGTTCGTTTTACATGATATGTACATCACATTAACCAACAATTTGTAAATACATTATATCATGGTAAGATTAAAATGGTAAAGTAAGGGTTAAACCAAAAATATAAGAATAAAAAAATATTCAAAACATGTCATAAAATTATCTGATAATGGGTATTATAACTAAAATCATATTATATTAGAATTAAATTAGTTTTTTACCATTTTCATTCAAAATTGAATTTATAATAAATTAATATTAAACTACTTTCCTAAAGTTCCCCTCACCTCAATTATAAATGTGCACCCCTCCCTCTCATATTCATTCCATTTTGATCCTTGAAGCTTGGCCAACACCTAGACAATTATATTATCAACTTTTGTAGTCATATTATAGAAGTTCTAGTGTTCTCAAATGGCCAACTATGGTGCCCAAAGAGGAAATTAAAATAAGACACATCGAGGATGAGGTAATCTCTTATAACGATTCTTTCAAATTTCATTCTTCTTCTACTTACACATATTGATATGTTTCAATTTAAAGTAATCGAATAAGTATCACTAATATAATTATATTTTATTACAAATATGAAACAATCCAATTTCACCTTCTATCCATATTATGAAAAACAAAATCACTATGTGTGAGTACGTACGGCTTACCATCTCCACGTTGTGGTGTAATATGTTTTTCACCACCACAATAATTAGATGGGTATAAGGGTAAAAATAATAAATATATATTATTATTATGACATGAAACTAATTCTGAGAATCTATAAACATCAATACAATTCAATAATTATTGGAATAATATAGTCACTCCTGCGTACGTACAACTTACCGTCTCCACAAAGCGATGTGATTCGTTCTACACAATATTTATTGAACCATGATTATATAAATGAATTAAATTAATAAGCATGATATATTAAATAATAATTCCATGATATAAATTATATAACTATAACCTATAAATAGGAATAATAACTTATCTTACAAAATATACATATGAACAAAAGTAGTTAATACCCGAATAACGAGTAATAATGAAATATTACAATCAAACTGACCAAAATATGATCATAAATGTTATCATAAATTTTTTTATGATTCTGGAATAAATCATTAATATTATTTAAATATTTATATAGGTGTTTTGGATACACACAAAACATATCAGACCTAAGGTAAGGGATAATTTTACAATCTCATTTTTAGCTGAGATTGTTTATTCCTAAGTATTTTCTAGGGTTATATATATCATACATTTCCATGTTTTCTAAAAATATTTTCATAAAATGTTTAAAATTTTTCCATGTATCTTAGAAGTCATTTTTTCCCATTATTGAATTTTAAAACATGGTATGTATGAAATATTTCTTTTTCTCACAAAAAGAGATAATTTTTTGGATTTTTCGACAAATGTATGAGGAGAATGTTTTTTATCGTATCCAGAATGAATGGATTTTTTACGCTTTCATAAGGAATTATTTCAATGGATCTTCCTTTAAAATATTTGACATTTTTTCAATTAAATTATTTTCTTTTAAAATTTCATGGCATTTTTAGAAAATAATTGTTTTATAAGAAATGATATTTTCCCCTGGAATTAAGTTCAAGTGTTTTATCAAAATTATTTTCTATTTAAGATGACCTAGGTTTATATTTTTATCCCTATTATTAATTTTGTTTTGCATTTATGATGGAATTATTTTTATGATTTCCATTTATCTTATTTGGATTATGTTATAATGAAATGATGTCTTAGAATCACATTTTATTTCATGGTTTATGATATGATGAATGATATAGGTTTTTTTGGCACATGCAAGAATGATTTTATTATGAGATGGGTGAGGACTATATGTACATCCAATGTGTTGGGTAAAGAACTATGTCTCATGAGATAATCATGGAAGGAATGAAAATTAAATCTGGTTCAGTAATACATGGTTGAAAGGATTGGTAAATATAGTTTAGTAATACATTGCTGGAATGGAAAATAAACTCAAGATTTTGATGTTTAAAAATTATGTTCATGTTTTTACATTTAAATGTATATGGTTTGTTTTACATTATGCATGATTAACATTACTAAACATTTGAGATCAACCTTTTTATGGTTTATTTCCCTAGGATAGAAAGAATGGTTTTTGGAAGGAAAACAAAATGGGAAGATCTCTATGAAAGATTTTGAAGATCATTCACCAAATTAGAAGATTATGTTCCAAGATTACAAATATACTAAACTAATATAGTATTTGGGAATCAGTTTGTGTCATGTAGTAAGTGTTTCAAAAAATAAATGTAATGTCCATGTATGTCATGCGTGGGTTGCTACAACCACCATATTGATTGATGGATTGCAAGGATATCTAGGTAGACTCTAATCATCTTATCTAGAGCTTATCAAAGTGTGATTAAGATATAATTTCATGAATGTATAAATCATGGGACCCTTATCCAAGTTTGTTGGATACCCTTCTCCCTAGGTTAAAATATTTTTAAAACTATAAACATATTTTTGTATTCATCAATTTGTAATAGAAAATGAATTATTCAATTTTTCATTTTTTATTGTATATTCTTTACATTTTTATTACTCTAATTATGATCACTTACTCTGATTACGATTAGTTACGCAGTTTACGATCATTTTTTGATTACGATATTTTATAATCTATGAAATACAATTCTATATTATAGATGATGAAATCTCTATATTTTCATTTTTCTCATTAATATATTATGTGTGAATATAATCCATTACCACACAATATGTGACTATGATAAATTATTGACCTGTGGAATACTAATGTAATAATCTGATTACAATTATAATTGGAACAATGTTTTTATATGATTTATTTTTTTCAACACAATAGTGGTTTTAAATTCAATTATTTTAATTCTATTAAATTATATTTTTAAAATGAATGTTTTAAAATAGACAATTACCCCTTTTATATACTGATCATCTACATCTTAATTTCAATCGTATAAGATAGTATCCAGAATATCATATAAAATAACACTATTTCCCAATACCATATAAAATTATATATTGGAACCATGGATTATTCACACATAGGCACTATGATCTATTGAAATCTACACATTATATATCATAATTTAAGATATATAGATCCCACATCATCTATAAGTCCATGAATTACAATATATATATAAATTATAAAAAAAGATATTTTTGGGAATTTTATTTAATTTATAATGTATGCATAAATTAAATAAATAATTTCTTTTAAAAATGTCAAAAAAATAAATATTCCATAAATATTAAAATAATTCATTATAATATATTTTGAATCATATGACCTGAATTATATTTTAGATATAAACTCTTTATATGAAAATTGTATGTTCGATTTCTGAATTATTTATAAATTATAAAATATGTTTAATTATAAATAAGTATTTATTTTCATATTATGAATTGTTCATATTTATTAATTTAAAATATAAAATTAGTGGATTTTTTTGAGAAATTATTTAAATAATGCCATAATGTGTTTTGAAAATTGATCCGATCATGGATAAATTAATATTAAATATCTCATATTTAGATTATGTAATTTTTTTTTTCAAAATAAAATTAGAATATAAAATATTGAAATTTCTTTTAATATATTTTCAGGAAGTATAATTACATGAAAAAGGGTAAAATTAAGGATTTTTTATTATATGTGCATATAAATTATTTATATTTATTTAATTATATAATCTCTATAATTATTGAACAAATTATAAAGTGTTTACAATTTCTTTATTTTAAAATTTATCATAAATAGATATCTCGTGTTTAAATACATGAATTTTTTAGTTTATTCCCTTTATAATAAATAGTTATAAAATATTTATATTATTAATTATTTTATGATTTATTATAAATATTGAAAATATTTTTATATGTTTTTTTCATGCATTTAAGGAGTTACATACTAGGTATGATAAATGATTTAGTTTAATTATACAATGAAATAGTCCTATACTGGGTTATGATCTTGAATTATGTAGTTATTTATAGTTTATAGATATCATATTTTATACTTATTATAGAATTAAGATATCTTTTGAGTAAATTATTCTTCTATAGGGGGACTTTTGGTCAGATTGCTCAATGGTGTGTAGGACAGTTTCCTGTCTAAAAAAGAATGGGTTGACTATCGATCACTCCATGTTTACTCTTTGGGGCATTTTTTATTTTATATGGTTCTAAAAAGTTATATATAGGGGTTTTATATAAATTATACATCATATGTTTTTATATGTATGAGTATAGTCAGATTTGAATTTCAGTTTGTAACATAAGAATTGAGTTATTTAATGTGTTATACTTCATTAATGTTTGAACATAATCATTTGGTTGATGGAATATGAGTAAAAAAATAAATTTAATTATTCATATATTTAATAAATAACATGAGATAATATTCTGTGATTAAATAACATTTAATGATTCTATGTGTTATATTCCTACGAAATAAAACATGTGTTAAGACCACAATCATTCAACTGGGTTGGTTATGCCAAAGAGGGGTTCCCATGGATTATCTTGTGTATGTAATCATGGAAATGGGTAAACATAAGATTTAGGTATCCATATTCATCATTTAAAAATAGGTTACACTTATATGGGGAACCCTATGAATCAGGATACCATAGGAATGATGTTGAGTTTATCCATATTATGGATTTGACAAAGTGTTGTCTGCTTAGCCATCCAAGAGTTATATATTATATGATTGGAATGATGGGCTAACTAAATATATGTGTGGTGATATTAATTTATTCAGGGATAAATTTCTTAGTGAAATATAAACCATAAAGCATTAATGAATAAGATTTTATATAAAAGGGGTTATCATTTAAATGGTTAATGATTTCATAAAATTCATTATTAAATGACTCTAAAATATGATACTCATCTGATAAAACAATTTATTGTACAAAAACGTATCATCATCATTAAAATTAAATTTTTGATTAATACACTAAGAAAATAGGATTAATGTAAGAAACTCGTTATATTGGTACAATACATAAGAATCCTAAACATGTAAAATAGGAAATTTATTATGTTTGATTAATCACTTCCTAATTCATAAACTATTGATTTTGTTAAACACATTAATATAGTTTTTTTATTATAAGAACAAATGAATTAACTTATGGTATCAATGGAATTTTATGGATGTGGAAGTAATTCAAGATTAATTATTCAAAATTTCCTGATAATCTTAATAAGTTCAAGAAATGTTTACCTTACTTTTAAATTTTTTAGAATAGAAATTCTAGGCATTTGGTGTTTATGAAATTATTCTATCAATATAATATTATAGGAAAAATAATTAAGCATGATATAGAATTTTTTACTTCTCAAATAGGTTTTATTATTCATTGAAACCAAAAGGATTAAACAAGATGGAGGAACATTGCTTCCTTGTCTTTTATCTAGGTTATACGAACCAATTATTTAATTTTAGGGGTATATTTTTGAAAATTTATACAATAAAAATGATGTAAATATAGAAATGTTCAATATTAATTTAATGATTGTTGAACCTTTTTGTTTTCATTCACATGATGAAGAAAATAGTTTTTGACCCAGGGAGATAAATGTAAAAGAAAAATTAATATACCATATGGTTATAAATAAAGGACCAGTGTTTTCATATCATTTATTTTATATGATAAGAGATTTTTTTTAATTTATGAATTTTATTATAAAAATATATGATATAAGAGATTCAATAATCATGGTTTAAAATTCATTGGATTCTATTAAATTTTTCAAGAGGAATATGAGGATAAAATTGTTTTATCCATGGTAAAATAGTTTATCTAGATGTTTTTTAAAATATGATGGATATGATCCCACAAAAAATAACTGTCATATTTTAAATAATAAAATATTTATTACAAAAAATAAATCAAATACATTAAATACCATATAAGACATTGATATAATAGTTTATTTGTTCAATATTCTTACTAAGAGGAAATATGTTTTGATTCCTAAAATAATTAGTTTTTGTATCTGAGCAAGATATTATAAAGAAAATATAGTTTCTAAGAGACCAGTGGGAGTATGTTTGTTCTTAACAAAGTTAATTTTTAAGAAATGAAATATTATATAGGTAATAATAAAAATAAAAAAGTAGTTTATATCAAAAAATGTTTATAGTATCCTAGTAAACTATTTCATAAAATATCTCAATGAAATTTATGAAGGAAATGGTTACAATGATTAGGATGATGATGACGAACATAGAAATATTTTCATGTAGATAAAAAAAAGATATTATCCTCACAACATTTTATGTTGTGATGTTAAAAAGGATGAGTCCCTATTAAAATAGTTGAACGTTAGGAATATGATTTTTATGTCCCACTATTATTCAAAATGTTTTACTTTATAGATTCTACAAACTAATGAATGAGGTGGAATGGTTATTAAAATATGGCTACATAGAGAGTTGGTAGAGATTACCTAGAGATGTAATGAGTTGAAGAAAACCACAAATTTACACTAATTTTTTTGTCTGTTATATAAAAGAAGAAGTAACATGTTCTTATTTATTTATTTTTAATATACATTAAGGATTTAAGTAATATAAAATCTATTTTTTTGTACAAATTTAAATCTATAATTTCTCATTAATTGATGTTGGTTTTATATGTTGTATGGAGTGAAATGATAACTAATCTCTCAAAGTTTAAATTTAATTTATTCCTAGTTAATGTTTGTTATGAATTATTAGAGGATGTGAAAAAAATATTATGGTAAGCATGAGTAATATTATATATATAGAAAAAAAATATTTCATGAGGAACAAAAAGGGTTTTGTGTGCTGGATGACCCATGAAGTATAGCACATAGAGTGTCATATACTATGTATTTTGTTTAATAGGGGTGAATGTTTTGTATTTATATTTCCTCATAATCAATGACGGTTAAATACCTAGAACGAAAATATTTATTCATTGATACATTTCTCATGAAATAAATTTGGTATAGAAAATTTGGGATTTATTGGGTATGTTGATGATCATGTCATCGATTAGAACATAAATAAAATTGTATTTTTCCTATCATATGATTAGTTTGATATTTGGGCCCCTGATTAAGTTATATTGGAGAAGTTTATAGATATACCTATGTAATAAA
Source organism: Viscum album (assembly GCA_963277665.1). Taxonomy (NCBI): domain Eukaryota; kingdom Viridiplantae; phylum Streptophyta; class Magnoliopsida; order Santalales; family Viscaceae; genus Viscum; species Viscum album. The sequence goes on along the minus strand of OY728158.1, from coordinate 423,209,699 downwards.
TGTTATGTGATTATTTGTTTGTTTGAAGGGAATGTAATTTTATCTTCCATATTGGTGAATGACATGTCATGTATTCATCGAACAAGTCAGTCTATTCTTTTTGAATAGATAAAATATGAGTAACTATAAGAAATTATATACTGTGTGTCCCAATGTTACTAAATGTCTTAAAAGATGGATCACATAAAAATTAATTTCTATATATGATATAATATATGTACACTAGTTTATATATTCATGTGTTTGATTGAGATGATGCTATATTTCATTATAACTAGAAGAGAACTAATGCGTTGATATATGATTTTATTTTCCTACATTTATCGATTAATAAAATCAGATTTTTCTAGTATATAATTAATTATGGTGTTACAATGCAATTCAATTAATGGGTATTGAGTATTAAAAACATAGATATATGTTCAATATTTTTTATTTAATCCCAATAAAATTTTGGATTAATTATCACAATGTATTACATATGATGTGACACACATTGAATTTGTTAATAGATTTTTAAAAAAAAATTGTAACATATCTGAAGAAATATTTTAATATAATATCATATGTCATTCTACATGATCTGATTGATGGTGAATATAACTATGTTTATGAAGTTTTAATGAAATTTGTAGTTTGAAAAATATATTCCTTAATGAAAACGTAAATCAGATTATGTTTTTACTATTTAATAATATATGATAGATAAATATCATACGTTATTCCATTGGTGCTATGAGGAATATTGTATGAATTGTTAAAGGCATATCACAAGGCATGATTTGTAAATATCAAGCTATTTCCTTAATCAAGTCATATAGTATGGTATTGATGGATCATAATGTAGTGTATCTTATTATATGATTCACAAGGAATTTCATAATTTATGGAAGTTGAAAGTTAAAGCCTATTTTTAAAAAATCATCCAGAAAATGACTATTATTAAATGAAAGGGTTTGTAGTATAAAATATATGGGAGCTTAAATGAATGATTTACTCTTTAAAATAATTTTAAACAAGTTGTAATTACAATAACATTATATACCAATCAACAAAACTCCATACAAGGATTAGAAGTATCCCAAGGACCTATATAATGAGGCGGGTGATAATGAGATGGTGGTCTAAGTGATTAGAGTCCCCTAATGATTCTCCAATATCTCCATTACTCCTTAATTTTTTTACGAGATATACTAGAATACCACGGGTGAAGGAGAATTCTGCCTAACTTTCAATTGATTAATATAAACTAATGGATCCACCACAGAGGTGGGAGTACTATAGCTACATAATACTACTACCCTTCAAGAATACAATTGGAAAGAGTTACAGATGATATTTAGTGTGAAGTACACGAATTATATTTATTTTCATTATGCACGGATTCAACATTAATGAATGGTTTTTCATTGGATTTATTTGTTATAATTGATTTTTCTCTATCTAATAATTGTTTTTTTATTCTTATAAACCCATCAGTAAAAATAACAATCGATGCACCAATAACCGTAACTAAAAATATAATCACTAAGTCTATTGGGTAGACTTCTGCTTAGATGGGTAACATTGATATGTTAATAATTCCTTACCCAACATTTTATAATATATTTTCAATAAATAGGTATTGATTATTTAATTATTTTCAAATATTTCAAGGTGAAATTTATTGTGACTTATATTTATAAAAACATATACACTACATCGTCATAAGATCTATGGTGTACAATATTCAATGTGATATACTTCACATCACATAACTAATAAAATATCATTTGGGAGTTGGGATTCATGTATCTCACAAGCCAAGAGCTGAACCACATATTCCCATTGGTGATGTTGACACTAAATTGATTGAACACGCTCTTGTAACATTCTTATCATAATAGGTTAATTTTATAAGGCCACATGATAAGAAATATTTATTTCATTTATAACTGATATTTTATTCACTTCAATTTACAATGATTAAAATTATTATACTCTATTTTAATTAATTACATAAAATGAAATTGACAACTGAGTCATGTCTTCTAGGAGGACCAGTTGATTTGTTATGAAAGTGGACTATGAATCCTACTTTTACATCACAACTAACCTCAACATATTTAATGACATAAAAAATCCTAAAATAATTTTCAAAATTAATATTACATTAAATTTATGTTTGGATAGTTAATACATGACAAAGTATCTATTTAATATATTAGTCTTCATGGAATAATAAATATTATATATATATTTTGTTTTTGTGTCATTTTAAAAAAAATTATATGGGGCATGTTATCAAAATCATTACATCTAATTATTGATATGATTTTTGTGTTATAATTATAATGTTGTTATTTTAGTTCATGATATTATTATTGCCATTGGGAATTTCTTGGAAAACATTATCAAAATTTATTTGTCTGTATAGATATTTATTTTGTAGAAGAATGAAAAATTAATCCATTTGAAGAAGTTTCCAAAGTTTTTCCAGAAAAATAAAATAAAATAAAATATTTTATTACTAACCATGCAATTATCGAAGTAGATACTCTTATTACTATTATCAAAATTTCTTTTCTTAATATGTAGTACTACTTATTTTTTAATATTTTTTAGGGATCACTAGATGCTATTTTTCATAATCCAAATAATCTAATGATATATTTTCTAGATCCAATTAAGAGATATATTATTAGTAAAACACACATTATTTCCATTTTTAATTATTAATACATTACATTTTAAATATATTATATAGTCTTTTAATAATAGGTTATATAAAATGTATTAACACTCATGTTTTCATTTGTAGTGTGGTGCCAATGTATCAAACAATAAATGGGTTTAAGAATTAATAAAAACACAAATTGATGTTTTTCCTATAAATGATAATAAATTTTGGTATATATAATAAAATTTTATTATCAAAGCATATATGACAACAAATTTATTTTTACATTCATTTTTTGTAGTTTCCAAAATAACCAAATTGTTTTAACTCGAATTTATATATTTTTAATTTCATGAAGGATTTCATAGACTATAAAATAACTAAAATCCTCTAATAAGTTATGTATTATGTGTAACTATTTTTGAATATATTCATAGTCATATAAAATCCTTATTAATAATACCTGTATTTAATATGGTAAATTATGAGAATAGTAGATCATATTAACGTGAAACTACATTTAAATTAGCATAAATTTATTGTACTATATAAGTATAACCTATTTTTATTTTTAAATAGTGTGGTTAGAATTATCTAAAGTACAATTTTCTATTTTATGTATTATGTAAGTTAAAAACACATGTCACATGATTAAATCCAAAAAAACAATCTCGATTTACAATAAAACTATGTGAAATTTATTTTCAATTCATTTATGATATATAGTAATAAAATTAAAGATATTTCGACATGTAGTGTGCTCCCAATAACCAATCACGATTGTTTTCATTCTAAAATATATATTTTAGTTAAAAGTGACATTTTAGTTAAAAATAAACATTACATGGTAAACAAATAAAATGATCAAGGATTATGAAAAAATGTACGAAAAAAAATTTAAAATAAAATATGGCATATTGGAATGATCCACATATCAATTTAATATATTGTGTGATAAAAAGGATAAAAGAACATGTTTTTTTAGAAGTGATATTTTATAATTTTTTTCGTGTGTTCTGGACTAAGAAAATGAGCATAAATTTTCCTTATGATCTAATAAATTGATCTTATATTGTTTTTTAAAAAATATAAATAATAAATGTGTATTTTTAATGTGTATTTTTTTTTTTCAAAATGACATAAAGTTAATTCTTTCATTTTAAGTGTTATTTATGTTAAAAACATGAACCATATACTCAAAACTAAGAATGAAGAGTTAATTTTTTTCATGAAATAGTATTAAAATAGCCACTAATTCATTTGTGAAATTTTGGAATGAAGAACACAAAATTGGGAGATGTAGTGTGGTTGGAATGACTAAAATTTTTGGGATTCAATTTTAATGTAGTTTTTAAAGAATTTTTTGTTATGTGGTTAAAACTGAGATAAAAATATAAAATTATTGTAAAATTATAATGAAATGAACATTGATTAATATATGTAATATTCTAATATTCATTACTATTAAATCAATTTTAGGTTTGTGTTATATTTATTGTTAAATAGGATTAATGGATGTAAGGTACGTCACATGTAGTCGATATACAATTTGAAGTATTTCTTGTAAGCACTTTGATGTTACCAATCATATTAATGAGATGTTTAGTATCACAGAATATAGTTTGATGTTCCTAATCTAGTTAAGAATAATCATCGATTTCCCATGAAAGGTACATCGGTTTTAAATATTTTTAAAAGTTTAATGGTTTAATATATGACTCAGATGTGATGTAAGCTACAACTGTCAACTGTAATGTGGAAGAGGAAATGTATAGTAATTGCTACAATTATTCATATGGAAATGAGTGGGAAAATTTTATTATACATATGTTGAATTTATTAGAGACAACAAAATATGTTCGGCTAGGTGATACCATTTTAAATGTTTTAAGATACCTTCATTTAAAAATGATTTTTTAAAGGCACTAATTCCTGGTTATTGATATGTAGATGTGGTTCACCGGTATTTGATAAGATTTATCAATTCCAATATAGTGTACATGGATGAATTTATAGTTATACGTGATGGTTGAAGTTATGATATTAAAGTTGAAGACATCAAAAAATAATGGAAACGGTATCTAAAAAACATGAAGAATGTTGGAGGATCTTAACTAGTGAAAGAGATTAGAGTTCACAAGGCTGAGAAAACCATCATCGTTAGGTTGATATAAAAACTACATGTCCATATTATGTCATTAAAAGTGGTTTCTAATTATTAGAAAAATGTCCATTAGGTTAAGATAGTGGATTTATAAGGTTGGTATAATCCCTTATATGGTTAAGAGAATACATGACATTGATATTTTATTTATTGAATATATGAGTAATCATGAATGTTGAGTTTTTAAATATGGGATCATAAGGATGAGTGTTTTTTACACTTTTTTCAGGGCACGCATCCTTGTATAGGGTAGGTGCTTGTTGTTTCCCCACATTCCCTCTTTCAAAAGGTAGGCGACATTCGTTTCTAATTTAGGGACATTTTCTCCTTGATCAAAATGGGATGATGGGTTGTCGGTCTTTCCTTCCATGGATTCTTCCTTATAAATCGTTTCTTAGTCTGGTTCTCCCTCAAAGATTTGAGCCATGGTTCAAGAAACTCTTCCTAGTTCCATATCACTGTAGACACCAGTTAATTATGCTGATTCTGTCAGGATATTCCAAGGGGTCTTGAAAAGGAAGCATACTTCGTTCAGATTAGATGAAAACATCAGGAATTTCAGGGAATCTCTGGATTCATGGACATTGGGGAACATGTATTCATCCTCATAAGAGTTCATCTTAATGGCACCGAACCCAAGGCATCCCACATCGGTCGTAGGGTATCTTATGCTCGAGGCATGACTCTGAGATTTTCCTCAGCATCCCATTTTTAACATGGGGTATGCCATTATATTAATGTCTCATGAAGAAGGATACTAAAAAGGAATGTCTCCCATGGTTTTCCGGAGGCATCTCATGTTTAACATGAGGTATGATTTGAGTTTAATGTCTTTTGAATATGAAATGAGGGTGATCGGAACATCCCATAGGGACATATCTGATTGGTCAATCCCTATGAGGGAGAACATGGAGAGTTTACTGGGAGGATGGATTAGAACACTCAACAAGAGAGGATGTAGGAGGGTGTGTCCCATAAAGGGAATATGTCACACTGTGAATACTGATCTAAAAACCACTGAGTGTGGACTATGGAGAGTGCACCCTAGAAAGGGGAACACTTGGGTTTACCACTGACTGGGATTGAACCTCAGAGAGGTTTCCAACATACCCTGTGTAGATAATAGCTTTCAAAAACCTTGTAGTTCAAATAGGTGATGAATTTAGGTGTGTACAAAGGATAGTAACCCAGAAACATGATAGGGCTTATACATGGATAGTATCCCAATGCATTTGGGACACCCTTGGTTGGATGGTTATGGGTTGTGTGGGGATTCTATTGGTTAGATACCCTAGGGAAGGGTGTGATCTCACCGAGATTTGGAAGCCTAGGTAAGAATCATGATGGATGATGGATGGTTTAATGAAGTGGATGAGAGTAATGGGATGGAATATATTTAAAGATGGTGGTGGTGTTGGGATAGAAACTCAGAGAGGATTCCTATGTATCCTTGTGGTTAGGAATCAAATTCCATAGTTTGGTGGGGCGATGGGACCCCTAAAGAAGTGTCATGTTATAATGGACTAATGGTTGGGACTCGTAAGATGTATAACCTCCGAGTTGGGGCATGACCTTCCCAAAACACAATGGCTCAAGGGAGAGACCATGATGGGACATGAGTGATGGGCTTGAACCTCAGGGAATCTTCTTACGTATCCCTGTGGTTGGCAATCAAAGTCCATGTAGAATAGAATGGGGAATGTAATTGGGGTATATTTAAAGGATAGTGACCTGAAGACTTGTTGGGGGTTTACACGTGGCTAGCGACCCAGAGGTTGGTCTGATTCCATTTGGGGAAAGACCAAGAATGTGGATCCCAACATAGGGAACATCGAAGCATTACAAGTATTTGTGGTTAAAACTCATGGAGGCTTCCTACATACACCTCTTACAAGAAAAAGATCAAAACCCCCATAGTTTGAAAACATTCAGTTTAGTATCACGTTGGATGAAAATGGGGCATAAAGTTTAACGACATGAATAATGAGGGTGAACCAACGAAATGTGGCCAGGACCGATGGGTTATGGGATTGATCCTCGGGGAGGCTTCCTATATACCATGTCTGGAGAGGGAAAAGGTCAAAGTACGCATAGTGAAGTTGGATGGGGGAAGTGGAATACACACTATGGTGGCCCATAGAGGAACTCATGGTTTGTGCTTACTCTATTACCTCATGAGTCATGATCAGTGTGAGAAATTGTATTTAACAAAGGCCTGATGATCACGTCAAAAATTGTGGCTCCATGATACATTGAATGTGGATTACACATGGTTAGAGGCCCATGTGCCACTAAGGAGTGAAAATGATAAATGGGGCTTATGCATGGAATCTACCCTGGTGCCTCCAAGGAGTGGAAATGGTGGATGGGGTTTACACAAGGAAGATTCCCATGTGCCTCTAAAGAGTGTAAATGGTGGATGGGGCTTACGTATGGAAGCTACCCGGGTGCTACTATAGAGTGAAAATGGTGGATGGGGATTACGCATGGAAACTTCCCTAGTGCCACTAAGGTGTAGAAATGGTAGATGGGGAACATGCATGGAAGCTGCGTGAGAGTCTCTAAGGAGCGACAATGGTGGATGGGGCATAAACATGGAATCTACTCGGGTGGCGCTAAGGAGTGACAATGAGGTATGTCTATTATGCATGGAAGCATATCAGGTGCTGCTAAGAAGCAGAAAATGGTGGATGGGGCTTATGAATGGATGCTCCCCTAGTGCCGCTAAATATTGGCAATGATTGATATAGATTACGCCTAGAATAAATGCATAATGTCTTCCTCTTGTCTATACATGAAGGAATCCCAACTCACCGGTGGGTTGAGGCATATAATTGTGGTCTATACCTATGTACTAGTGCACAAGAGGGATAACACCAAGGGTGTTGAAATAAGTCCGATGAAATGGAGATAAAAAGTTTTAATCACATGTACAACATTCGGGACAATATGGGGGGTGGCCTGAAGAAGGGAGATAAATTTTAACAAAATTTTAATCACAACATTCACAAAACGTTATCCTGAGATGGAAAAAATAGGTGAGGGAAAACTACTTACTGTATTCAAAACACGGGGCCAAACTCGAAGTGTCACCCAATGTCTTCTTGGGCGTTGTCAATGAATGGTAGCTGGGCCGAAGTGGCATGGGACCAGGCCATTAGGGGGTCCCTTCACACATGAAAGAGGATGATGATTGTAACGCCCCGACCCCAGCTACCCAGAGTCGGTGCATTACTTCGTAACATTGGCATGATCACAAGAAAGATCAAATCTCGAAAGACCGATTGGTTTAGTAGCCTTGGAAACACTAGATATATTCATAAGTTTTACATTACATCATAAAATGAAAAACTACTACAACAACATAATGTTTCCACAGTCCACACTATAATCCCCTCATAATATCCCTGCAGGTCATTCATAACTTACATCTTCACATCCTGGGAAAAATAAAACATAGAAAAGGGGTGAGCTCAAATGCCCAGTAAGGATAAAAATATAGCGAAAACTTTCATAAATAAGAATAAACATTTAAGGCAATGTATAACTAAAACAAAAGCCTTTCAAACATGAACTTTCAACATGGTATGGCATAAATAAAATGAAATAATGCCATTTACATATTCACATGGATATTCTACTAATCGAATAATCACATGAAAAAATCAATAACCACTTTCATAATGTTGGAATGCATAATGCCAGACTATCATAACCACATAGCCAAGGCCTCGTGCCAAGACTACAAATAAGATTTTGTCAAGGCCTTGTGCCAAGACACTAGTTTGTCTCATGAGACCTACCGATGCATCGAGGAGCTATAGCGGGCTCCACCCGTCACTTATTAAGTCCAATGCATTCCCATATGAAAAGGTTTAAAGATAACACAAACATTCGTATTAAATCTAGCATACGAAATTTCAATAATTTCACCATAAACTATGAATGCTATAAAAATAGCACATCCATAGTCAAACATATCACAAAACCTTCAATACAATACAGAAGTTTTGTATCATAATAAATCAACTTCAAATAATCTTAAAATCCATCAAAGGATGTTGACGTAGATGAAATCAAAATTCTTTTTAAAGAAATATCTCCTTTTATTTTGAAATAATTTAAGATCCATATAAAATAAAACATTTTCTTTGAAAATATTCTTATAATCTTGTAAGGAAAGCTTTGAAGATTTTATAACGGCGTAAAATAACCGCACCCGCCGTATAAGTTAAAAAAAACATTCTTACCTCAATTCTGTCGAAAAGGTTAAAAAGGACCTTGTTTTGAAAACGACGGAAAGATTCATTTATAAACCTCTTATAAAAAGTCAAACAAGGGTATAAATGACTTTAACCCATATTCTTGTAAATAGTAAAAATGTTTTGAAATACATTTTTAAGAAACATGGATGAGGATGATAAAGATATCCCAGTAGATTATTACGTATAAACAACCTCGGATAATGAAGAGATTGTGAAATAACCCTTACCTTGTACTTTTCCTTTGTTGGGGTCGGTTAACCTCCTGTATAATGGTGAAATAATTGTTATTAAATTATACAAGAATCATATACATTAATATGATATCATATATGATCTTTTAACATTGCTTTATTAATAATATCTTAGTATTATCGTCGTTTCAGGTGATATTCGATTCATTCTTCTTAAATGTTTGGTTACGTAAGACATGTTTCTAATGGATAGATTAAATATTATTCATAATCAGAATGATATTAACATTATTTTTAACCCTAAAATTAGAATAAGATTTGAATGGATACGATGGAGGATGGATCTCACCGCGTTCGTGGAGACGGTAGTCCGTACGTATGCACGAACGCTACTTCCATTTAATTTTTATATTAAAAGAATTGAATCCAAATGATACATAGGTATAATACTATTCCAGTATAATATAATATTTTATATATGTTACTTAAGTTCATTAACACCATCCTTTATACGTTCCATGTGTGGTATGAACGAGTCATATCATTTTAAGGGGGCGGTAGTCCGCACTTCCTCAAATGAAATTATCGTATGTATATACAACATGAAACGAATAATGGTATGAAATAAAATGGAATTACAGAAGCTTATATATAAAATATATATCATTAATATCATATTTAATTATAGTGCCATCATAATGGCCACCATGAGAGGCGGTAAGATGTATTTGAACAATCATCGTTTCGTGAGGCGTTAGTTTTCCATCCACAGAAACATTATGTTCATCATCCATTAGATGGAGTTGTGTGTATGTGTAGTTTGAATCCTTCTTATAAAAACATCCTAGTATATTGAGGATACTGGTGTTGTTACAAAATAAAGGAAATAAAAAGAGTTTGGGGGTTGGAGAAGCAAAATAAAGGAAAATAATTTAAGAGAAATCGTTACCTTTAATTTATGTAACTGACTTTGGTTGGAACCAAAGGACTTCTTGAAATAATTTCTGCCTAAGGGGAAGCTTCAAGGAGGAGGAGAGGGATGTGGGGAGCTTAGTTGGGCAGAGTTTGGACGTGCCAAGTGGCTTGAGAGGTGTGAGGAATGAGTAGAAGTGGTCTCCTTTTATAAGGGAGAGGAGGGGCTCTTTAGGAGAGAGTGAAAGTATTACTTTATAATATAATTATATTCGGTTTATAATGGTCCAAAAATCATTGAGGTCGAAGATAAGATGACTCATATTCTAAATAACATCAACCAATAAGAATTGGACAGGTTTTAGATAATATTTTAATCATTATAATCTTATTTATTTAAATGATTTATTAATGAGGTAAACATTGCATCATTATTGTGTCATTAATAATTTAAATTATTTGATGTCTAAAAATTATAAATAAAATATCATTATGTAGGAAATTTTTTTATCTTTCTAATGAATATTTATAATAGAAAATCCAACATGTATAACCCTATGTAAAAATTGTTCTTCTAAAAGATGTAAGCTTATGCCATTTTTATTTTTATTTTAACTTTATTAATATAAAGTGTCCCTACCACATACAAGTGGCTCCAAGGGGTCCCCAAATTTACCCAAGGATGCTCATGGTCGGGTATGTGTCCACCAATAAGGTTAGGACACGTTTTAGGGTAATTTTGTATTATTATAATATTATTTTTTAACCCTTATTTACCGGATTTACCATTAACCATGGTAAATAAAATATTTACCACAGTAATTATTCAAAATGTTTAAAAATAAAAGTTACCTATTTACACAATTTGGACATACTGACTCCAAATATGGAATCCATTTTTCTAAATTCAAAACACAGAAGTGGCAAAAATTAATTTAAAATTAATTTCCGCTGTCAAAACAAAAAGCGTGTTTTTAAGAGGTAATAACTATCAAAAGATTGACACTTGTTTATGTTCGGTTTAATTGTAAAATTATGTCCAATGACCAATATTATATTAAATGGTAAAAATATATTCTAAATATACTTTAAAACCACTCAAATTCACAATTTATCACTATTAATTATTTTGATTAAAAAAGTTGTTTTTAATTAAAATTTAGTAATTTTCACTATTCATCAAAATATTAAAGTTATCCGAAAAGTACCAAAATTTCACCCTAGGCTAATTTCAATATTCCGAATCCAAAAATGAAGTCCATTTTGAAATATAAAATATATATGATTTCAAAAAGTAGGTATTACTATTCACAACGGCTATTTTAATTAGTTGTGGTGTGTGTTAGAACTCGAGGTTGCGTACAACACACGCTATCGCATTATTCAAAGGGAAACGTACCGTAGAAGCTTGGGGTGTTACATTCTCCCCTCCTTCAAATAATTTCGTCCTCGAAATTTCTAGAATACTTATCACATGAAAAGACTCAGGTGGTTCTTCATCATAAGTTCCTCGGGTTCCCACGTTGCCTCTTCCATCTTTTGATTTCTCCACAAAACTTTTACCAGACGTGTCGTCCGGTTTCTCAGTACTTGTTCTCTTGTATCAAGAATCTTGACGGGCTCTTCACAATAAGACAGATCGGGTTCCAGTTCTAATTCCTCATAGGTGAGTACATGCGTTGGGTCAGGCATGTATTTTCTCAACAGAGATACGTGGAACACATCGTGAACTTTGGAGAGACTTGGCGGCATTGCCAATCGGTAAGCTACAGCCCCAATTCGTTCTAGAATTTCGAAAGGTCCGATGTACCTGGGACTCAATTTACCTTTCTTACCAAAACGTATGACTCCCTTCCATGGAGATACCTTTAGGAAAACTTGATCACCGACCTGAAATTCCAAATCCTTCCTTCGATTATCGGCATAGCTCTTCTGCCTACTTTGAGCTGCTTTGATGTGATTTTGGATTACCTTCACCTTTTCCACCGTTTCCTCCACCAGTTCTGGGCCTACAAGTTTTCTTTCACCAACGTCATCCCAACAGGTTGGTGTACGACATCTCTTTCCGTATAACACTTCATATGGTGCCATCTGAATACTTGAATGGAAGCTATTGTTATAGGAAAATTCTACCAGAGGTAAATATTGATCCCACATACCCTGAAAGTCAAGTGAGCAAGATCTCAACATGTCTTCTAAGGTTTGAATAGTCCGTTCTGATTGTCCATCTGTCTGTGGGTGGTAAGCAGTGCTCAAATGAAGTTCAGTATCCAGGGATTTCTGAAGACTTTTCCAAAATCTTGAAGTAAAACGGGGATCACGATCAGAAACAATCGATAGGGGTACTCCATGAAGTCTCACAAATTCATTAATGTATAGTCTTGCTAGACGTTCCAGGGGTAGATCTTATCTTATAGCAAGAAAATGTGCTGACTTGGTAAGACGATCAACAATAACCCATATTGCATCGTTCCTTCTAGGAGTCTTCGGTAGCCCCATGACAAAGTCCATCGTAACATTGTCCCATTTCCACTCCGGTATGGGAAGAGGTTGCATGACTCCTCCAGGGTGTTGCCTTCCAGCTTTCACTTGTTGACAAACCATACATCTTGACACAAAATCAGCAATCTCCCTCTTCATGTTGTACCACCAAAAATGTTCCTTCAAATATCTATACATTTTGGTGCTCCTAGGGTGTATAGAGAAATTGGACCTATGAGCATCATCCAACAATTCCCTTTTTAGATCAGGTATATTGGGAACACAAAGTCTCTTCCCGAATTTCAAAATTCCTTCTTCATACACAAAGTCTCTCAATCTCCCATCATTCACAGCTTTAATCTTCTTTTGGAATTCTTCATCATCGGTCTGAGAACTCTTAATCCTTTCTAGTAAAGATGGTTTGGCAACCATTTGAAAAAGCATTGATGTTTCACCTTCCCTGGTTATTCCCATGTCCATCTTCACTAGATCCATAAAAATTGGATCCCTTTCAATTCTCATATTGTTCAAAACTCCATGGTCTTTTCTAGTCAAAGCATCTGCCACCTTGTTTGCCTTCCCTGGGTGGTAGTGTATCGTACAATCATAATCCTTGAGTAATTCAAGCCATCTCCTTTGCCTCATGTTGAGTTCTCTTTGTGAGAAAATATACTTCAAACTCTTGTGATCAGTATAAATCTCACATTTTTCACCATAGAGGTAGTGCCTCCATATCTTCAAAGCAAAGATCACTACTGCTAACTCGAGATCATGAGTAGGATAGTTTTTTTCATGAATTTTCAACTGTCGTGATGCATAGGCAATAACTCTATCATTCTGCATAAGGACACAGCCAAGTCCTTTCTTCGATGCATCACTATAAATAACGAACCCATCATTCCCCGATGGTAGAGTCAATATAGGAGCATTGACTAATCTTCTCTTCAGTTCTTCGAAACATTCTTCACACTGTTTTGTCCAAACAAATTTAACCCCTTTACGTGTGAGCTTCGTTAATGGGTTAGCCAATCGGGCAAAATTCTGGACGAAACGTCGATAATAACCTGCCAAACCAATAAAACTACGTACCTCAGTTATACTCGTAGGTGCTGGACATTCTTGGATTGCCTTGGTCTTAGAAGGATCAACAGAGATTCCATCTTTAGAGACAATATGGCCAAGAAAAGAAATCTCCTGAAGCCAGAATTCACACTTGCTAAACTTCCCATATAATTCATGCCTCCTCAGAGTCTTCAAGATAATGCGCAAGTGATTTTCATGATCTTCGTAGGTTTTGGAGTATACCAAGATATCATCAATAAATACCACTACAAATTCATCGAGATACTCCTTGAAAACTCTATTCATCAGATCCATGAATACAGAGGGTGCATTAGTCAATCCAAACGGCATTACAGTAAACTCGTAATGCCCATACCTGGTTCGAAATGCTGTATTCGGAATGTCTTCCTTCTTCACACACAACTGATGGTATCCAGATCGAAGGTCAATCTTTGAAAACTATTGAGCTCCATGCAGTTGGTCAAATAAATCATCAATACGAGGTAGGGGATACTTGTTCTTTATCGTTATAGCATTGATCTCCCTGTAGTCGATACATAACCTCATAGATCCATCTTTCTTTTTAACAAAAAGAATAGGGGCTCCCCATGGAGAAACACTAGGGAGAATAAATCCCTTATTACTCAATTCCTCTAGTTGTTTCTTTAGTTCGACTAACTCTACAGTGGCCATTCTATAAGGGGTCTTCGATATAGGCCTTGATCCAGGAATCAAATCAATGGAAAACTCAACTTCTCGTTCTGGAGGATGTCCAGGTAAATCTTCCGGAAATACATCTACAAATTCTTTCACAATAGGTACATTCTCTATTTGAACATTCCTTTCCTCACCGATAGTTACTTCATTCTCTTCCTCCCCAATAATTGAATTTAGTTGAGCTACTGGGGGTGGATCTAAATAAGAATTAGGTGGTGAAGATTCTGCTCTAAAAATAAGGTGTTCCTTATCATTATCATCAAGAATCGTAACCTCTTTCTTCTTACAATAAATCTTCGCATCATAGTCCGAAAGCCAGTCCATACCGAGGATTATATCAAACTCAATCATAGGTATGACGATGAGATCAGCAGATAAAGAAAATTTATGTGCTCTAATGGGGACTGATTCACAAAACTTTGTTGCAACGATACTTCCCTTAGGAGTTTTAACTGACAACTCCCTTATTAAATCAAATTGGAAATATCTAATTTTCATAGCAAACTGGGAAGATATGAAACAATGAGATGATCCAGAATCAAATAATGCATTTGCTAAACTTGAGGAAACCATTAAATTACCTGCCACCATGTCTTTCGGAGCTTCTACCTCAGCAGTAGTGATAGCATAAGCCTGGCCTTGATCCCTTGTCCTTTTCTGAGGTAAGTTCTCCTGACGCTTAGGACATGAATTTTCATAATGCCCCATCTCCCTGCAATTATAGCACTGAACGTTGGTAGCTTCCTTCTTCCCCTTGCAATCATGAGCTTGGTGGCCTTTTTCACCACACTTGTAACAGACTCCCATTCCCTTCAAGCAAGTACCAGGATGTTTCTTCCCGCATTTACCACAAGATGGATATTCAACCTTTCCCTTCTTCCCCTTATTTCCATTCCCAGATTGATCAGCAGGTCTCTTCTTCTCTTGCTTTGCTTTAAAGTCATAAGACTTAGAGAATTCCTTTTCGGTCTTGATAGCACATGAGACAATGTCTTCGTACGATGAAAAGGATTGTGAGACTAATGCTCGACGGAGAAATGGTTATAACCCATCAAAGAAACGATCAATCTTACTTCTTGGGTTGCGAATATAATCTCCAGCATACCTCGCTAACCTTGTAAAGTTAGCCTCATACTTTGTGACATTATCATCCTCCTTTTGTCTCAGACTCAGAAATTGCCTTTCCATATCTGCTCGATGGTCGCGAGGAAAGTATTTTTCTAAAAACAGATCTTTGAACTCCCTCCATTCCATATTTGATACTTCATCATCTTCCTTCATGTTTTGAATCAATGACCACCATTGATCAGCATCTCCAGTGAGGCGGTAAACTGCCATGATAACCTTTTCCCTTTCACTGCTCCCCAAAGCCTGAAATATTTTCTCTAGGGAAAATATCCATTGCTCAGCTACTAAGGGATTTGTATTCCCATTGAACGTTGGTGGTTGTTTCCTCATGAATTGATCTAACATTGATCCTCCACGCTGCGGATCAGGGTGCTCCATACGGGTAAGGTTATTATTCATAACCTGAGTAAGTTGTCCCAGTATGGTGATTAGCTGATCAGCACCAGTTGCATCACCAGCCCCACTATAATTATCTTGAGCAGGAGGGAAATCCCTACATGGAGTGCGTGCATTGATACGGTTTCCATTTCTTCCACTAGGCGCCATTTCTAAACAATGGCATAAACTAGATTAGTTTATGAATCAAAATACATAATCCCATACTTGTAAAACACTTAACATAAATTGAAATATTTATGGATATAATCCATAATCATAAGAATGTTTTCTTTGAGGATGTATATACTCATAATCCCTTCAAAATGATTTGTAAATAAAATGAGAGTTATCCTAAGCATATCCCCCGGGAGTGTCGTAACCAAGAGTACAGCAAGGCCCGTTGTCGTGCACCAATTCCCGTTCGAGTCTAGCTCAAAGCGGTGTTTTCGGGTTTTACCCCTAGGTACATCTGTGCCAGAGCCGCCTCTACCTGTTCGTATCCAGACAGGGATGTATTGCTCGGAAAACTCACAAAATCTCTACAATACCAAAATTCTAGGAAGTTCTTCTATACTAATCCTCAAAGTTCATCTTAGGTCTACGTGCTCTAATCAGAGTTTATCTAAATCTAGTTTCCAAGGTTTTTACTAAACTTCCTCTGATACCAACTATAACGCCCCGACCCCAGCTACCCAGAGTCGGTGCATTACTTCGTAACATTGGCATGATCACAAGAAAGATCAAATCTCGAAAGACTGATTGGTTTAGTAGCCTTGGAAACACTAGATATATTCATAAGTTTTACATTACATCATAAAATGAAAAACTACTACAACAACATAATGTTTCCACAGTCCACACTATAATCCCCTCATAATATCCCTGAAGGTCATTCATAACTTACATCTTCAAATCCTGGGAAAAATAAAACATAGAAAAGGGGTGAGCTCAAATGCCCAGTAAGGATAACAATATAGCGAAAACTTTCATAAATAAGAATAAACATTTAAGGCAATGTATAACTAAAACAAAAGCCTTTCAAACATGAACTTTCAACATGGTATGGCATAAATAAAATGAAATAATTCCATTTACTTATTCACATGGATATTCTACTAATCGAATAATCACATGCAAAAATCAATAACCACTTTCATAATGTTGGAATGCATAATGCCAGACTATCATAACCACATAGCCAAGGCCTCGTGCCAAGACTACAAATAAGATTTTGTCAAGGCCTTGTGCCAAGACACTAGTTTGTCTCATGAGACCTACCGATGCATCGAGGAGCTATAGAGGGCTCCACCCGTCACTTATTAAGTCCAATGCATTCCCATATGAAAAGGTTTAAACATAACACAAACATTCGTATTAAATCTAGCATACGAAATTTCAATAATTTCACCATAAACTATGAATGGTATAAAAATAGCACATCCATAGTCAAACATATCACAAAACCTTCAATACAATATAGAAGTTTTGTATCATAATAAATCAACTTCAAATAATCTTAAAATCCATCAAAGGATGTTGACGTAGAAGAAATCAAAATTCTTTTTAAAGAAATATCTCCTTTTATTTTGAAATCATTTAAGATCCATATAAAATAAAACATTTTCTTTGAAAATATTCTTATAAGCTTGTATGGAAAGCTTTGAAGATTTTATAACGGCGTAAAATAACCGCACCCTCCGTATAAGTTAAAAAAAACATTCTTACCTCAATTCTGTCGAAAAGGTTAAAAAGGACCTTGTTTTGAAAACGACGGAAAGATTCCTTTATAAACCTCTTATAAAAAGTCAAACAAGGGTATAAATGACTTTAACCCATATTCTTGTAAATAGTAAAAATGTTTTGAAATACATTTTTAAGAAACATGGATGAGGATGATAAAGATATCCCAGTAGATTATTACGTATAAACAACCTCGGATAATGAAGAGATTGTGAAATAACCCTTACCTTGTACTTTTCCTTTGTTGGGGTCGGTTAACCTCCTGTATAATGGTGAAATAATTGTTATTAAATTATACAAGAATCATATACATTAATATGATATCATATATGATCTTTTAACATTGCTTTATTAATAATATCTTAGTATTATCGTCGTTTCAGGTGATAATCGATTCGTTCTTCTTAAATGTTTGGTTACGTAAGACATGTTTGTAATGGATAGATTAAATATTATTCATAATCAGAATTATATTAACATTATTTTTAACCCTAAAATGAGAATAAGACTTGAATGGATACGATGGAGGATGGATCTCACCGCGTTCGTGGAGACGGTAGTCCGTACGTACGCACGAACGCTACTTCCATTTAATTTTTATTTTAAAAGAACTGAATCCAAATGATACATAGGTATAATACTATTCCAGTATAATATAATATTTTATATATGTTACTTAAGTTCATTAACACCATCCTTTATACGTTCCATGTGTGGTATGAACGAGTCATATCATTTTAAGGGGGCGGTAGTCCGCACTTCCTCAAATGAAATTATCGTATGTATATACAACATGAAACGAATAATGGTATGAAATAAAATGGAATTACAAAAGCTTATATATAAAATATATATCATTAATATCATATTTAATTACAGTGCCATCATAATGGCCACCATGAGAGGCGGTAAGATGTATTTGAACAATCATCGTTTCGTGAGGCGTTAGTTTGCCATCCACAGAAACATTATGTTCATCATCCATTAGATGGAGTTGTGTGTATGTGTAGTTTGAATAATTATTATAACAACATACTAGTATATTGAGGATACTGGTGTTGTTACAAAAGAAAGGAAATAAAAAGATTTTGGGGGTTGGAGAAGCAAAATAAAGGAAAATAATTTAAGAGAAATCGTTACCTTTAATTTAGGTAACTCACTTTGGTTGGAACCAAAGGACTTCTTGAAATGATTTCTGCCTAAGGGGAAGCTTCAAGGAGGAGGAGAGGGATGTGGGGAGCTTAGTTGGGCAGAGTTTGGACGAGCCAAGTGGCTTGAGAGGTGTGAGGAATGAGTAGAAGTGGTCTCCTTTTATAAGGGAGAGGAGGGGCTCTTTAGGAAAGAGTGAAAGTATTACTTTATAATATAATTATATTCGGTTTATAATGGTCCAAAAATCATTGAGGTCGAAGATAATATGACTCATATTCTAACTAACATCAACCAATAAGAATTGGACAGGTTTTAGATAATATTTTAATCATTATAATCTTATTTATTTAATGATTTATTAATGAGGTAAACATTGCATCATTATTGTGTCATTAATAATTTAAATTATTTGATGTCTAAAAATTATAAATAAAATATAATTATGTAGGAAATCTTTTTATCTTTTTAATGAATATTTATAATCGAAAATCCAACATGTATAACCCTATGTAAAAATTGTTCTTCTAAAAGATGTAAGCTTATGCAATTTTTATTTTTATTTTAACTTTATTAATATAAAGTGTCCCTACCACATACAAGTGGCTCCAAGGGGTCCCCAAATTGACCCAAGGATGATCATGGTCGGGTATGTGTCCACCAATAAGGTTAGGACACGTTTTAGGGTAATTTTGTATTATTATAATATTATTTTTTAACCCTTATTTACCGGATTTACCATTAACCATGGTAAATAAAATATTTACCACAGTAATTATTCAAAATGTCTAAAAATAAAAGTTACCTATTTACACAATTTGGACATCCTGACTCCAAATATGGAATCCATTTTTCTAAATTCAAAACACAGAAGTGGCAGAAATTAATTTAAAATTAATTCCCGCTGTCAAAACAAAAAGCGTGTTTTTAAGAGGTAATAACTATCAAAAGATTGACACTTGTTTATGTTCGGTTTAATTGTAAAATTATGTCCAATGACCAATATTATATTAAATGGTAAAAATATATTCTAAATATACTTAAAAACCACTCAAATTCACAATTTATCACTATTAATTATTTTGATTAAAAACGTTGTTTTTAATTAAAATTTAGTAATTTTCACTATTCATCAAAATATTAAAGTTATCCGAAAAGTACCAAAATTTCACCCTAGGCTAATTTCAATATTCCGAATCCAAAAATGAAGTCCATTTTGAAATATAAAATATATATGATTTCAAAAAGTAGGTATTACTATTCACAACGGCTATTTTAATTAGTTGTGGTGTGTGTTAGAACTCGAGGTTGCGTACAACACACGCTATCGCATTATTCGAAGGGAAATGTACCGTAGAAGCTTGGGGTGTTACAATGATACAAATGAAGTACGTTAAAAACATGTGGTGGAGTGAATGAATGTTTGATTAGATTCCCATGTTCTTGAAATTATTCCATTGTCGTCATGGCATGAGGCATCCTATGATTATCACTTAAGGAATCTCTTTTTTTTAAATAAATGCATCTTGTGATTGTTGTATAGGGTGTACTAAATTTTAAATTAATGTAGATAAGACTATTTCAATCTTATGTTGGGCGCATAAGGCATCTCTAAAATAGATCAAGAGTCATCCTCTATATTTCACATAGGGCATTCTACAATTTGAAGTAATATAGATAGGACTGCTGGCATCTTATGTTTGGTGAATAGGCCATCTGTTATATATTAAAAGTGGCATCCTATATTTGTCACATGGGGTATACTGTGCTTTAATGTCATGTATATAAGACTATTGACCTCGTATGATTGGAACAAAAGGTATCACTTATTTGTAACCAGAGGCATACAATATTTTTCACAGAGGGAATACTATAGTTTATAGTCAAATAGAGTAGACTATTGGAATCTTATGCTTGGAGAATAAAGAATAACTTATTCGGAACTAGATGAATCCTATATTTGTAACATAGGGTGTACTACAGATTATATTCATGTAGAGAGGACTATTGGCATCTTATGATTATCGTATAAGGAATCAATTATCTCAAACAAGAGGCATCATATATTTGTCACATAGGGATTACTATAGATTATAGTCATGTGGTGAGGCATATTGGTCATATTAGGCTTGGCACATAAGGCATCTCTTATTCAGAACAAGATGTATCCTATATTTGTAACATAGTGTCTACTACATTTTATTGTCATTTAGAGAGGACTATTGGGAATAAGACACATATCAATGGCTAGTGTTCAGATGTATGGAAATGAGGCCCTTTCTAGATCAACCAAGCATAGGATCTTGGTGAGTGGGTTTGGAGGAGTCTCTTGAGTAGTGGTTCGACTCATGGTACTCAGGGAATTGATGTTGAGAATCTCAACAAAAGACGTGAGAAAGGGACAAAGTGGAATATATTGACCCAAGGTGCTTCAAGGGGTTTAGAGGAGTATCTCAAACCATGTTATTCCATAGGTGGAAGTGGGGTGGACATTAGGGCTCAAGGTATAATGTTGACATCCCAACCATAAAGGTTCATAGAGTGACTCTATTGATTATGGGAGTTAGTGACTGTAGCCAATGGATATGATTTAA
Organism: Viscum album; assembly: GCA_963277665.1. NCBI lineage: Eukaryota > Viridiplantae > Streptophyta > Magnoliopsida > Santalales > Viscaceae > Viscum > Viscum album. The sequence goes on along the minus strand of OY728158.1, from coordinate 423,188,259 downwards.
GGGTCAGGACCGCAACCTGATAGTGAGCCCGAGAGGGGGTGTTATAACGACCCGGACATTTCTAACATTTCTATTACATCATTTCAAAGGTAAACAACATAATAGTATTACACATAGAGGATCCAAAGGTTAAGTGTCTTGGGAAAACTAGGACTATATCATTTAATTTCTTCTTCTCTAGCTTCTTATTGGCACTTTTCCTCTACATAGTATATGTTGACACCTAAGGATGTACATAAAAAGGGGAGAGCTAAAAGCTGAGTAAATGGATAGATAAGAAGAATATAGCATGGGGTGAGCATAATAATGACATAGTCAAAAGATCATGAACCTGAGAGGAGTATAAATAAAATACATGCAATGTGGAAATGCATAAAAATTAAACATCATGTCTTAGTGGATAAATACCACACATACTTGTAAACCAAGAGAGCATCTTGTTCACACATCATTTCACATTTACCCAAGAGATTCATCACTTTACCCAATTCATTGTAGAGCTATATAATTCCGGGAACACCCATCACTTTGAAACATTCATATTGCACTATATAATTCTGGGCGAACCCGTCACATCATAACATTATCATTAACATGATTAACACATAGAAAACATATGAAAAATCAACATAACTAACCCATGGAAAGGAATGGGTTTCATCTCATAAGAATAAATTCATAAACTTTGGGTTCCCAAAAGCAAAAGGGAACAACATACTTGATACAAGAACCATAAAACATGAATGAGAGGTAAAAGTTGAGTTATTAAAAGAAGAGTTATTTTGGAAAAAATTTGTTTTGACATAAAAATCATTATAAAAAATATATATCCCAGAAAAGGTAAAATAATAAATTATCTTTAAGGATTAACCATATGAAAAATGAAGTTAATGGGGGAGAACCTGAAGGATGAACGTTGGGTTCATGAATTCCCCTTACATTGTATCCAAATTCTTCCTTCTATTTAATTTCCGGTATAATGACATTATATTAATTAATTATAAATTACAGATCCTGTTATATGTTAATAGGGTTCATTATGGTTTCATTATGTCATTTTATGTTCCTTTGGATGACTTATCGTGTTTAAAAACATTGTTTGGGGATGTTTGTTTTTATGGTTTTTCTTAGGTGGTTCACTTGTATTCATAAATTGAAGTTCGTGTAGAACATGGGTAAACATTCAGAACTAATATTACCTATTATTAATGAAATTATATAATTTAAAAAGATCTTTCAATGACTTATATCATATATCATGTGGATGAATCATTAAATAAAAATTAAATGAAGATTGTTTGGGTTAATTTGGGCGGTTTTTCGATCCCAATGAACTTGTTTTAATTTATCACATAGTAATATGTTAATAAGTCAATTACAGAATTTTAAATAGGACATAATACATATAAAATATTCTGGTTCAACCATAAAAATGGTTCCATGACCAGATCTGAAGGTAAAAATGGAATAAGAAAGGATGTCGTTCTTGAAGGTGATAAATTAACATCTCACGAACATCGTTTTCTTTAATAAAATAAAAGGAAGAGGAAATGGTTGTTGGGTGATATAATATCCCATTAGAATCATAAAATTATATTATATGTATAATAATGGAGTTACAATACCATTTTTATGATGATTGGTGGGGAGTGATTCGGAAATGAACTTGAACTTGAAAGGAAATTAAAGGAGAAGTGGGAGAGAAATTACCTCTTAAATCATCCTCTTGAGATCCTCCTTAAGGAAGATTGCCTTGGTATTTTGATTATACTTGAAGCTCTTGGACGTGGGAGAGTGGCTAGGGAAGATGTTTGGGAAGAGTTTATAGAAGGATTGGAGCTTGAGAGGTGTGAGAAAATGAGGATGTGAATGGTGGATTTTAAAGTGGATGGGAGAGGAGTTTCCTTAATATAAAATTTATTAGGTAATTATTTATTCACAAGACATGGAATAGAGAGTATTACATGAACAAGAATAGTAATTTTATCATGTGACCCGAAATGAAGTGTTCTTACATCAGTAGAACATCACACATGACTCTATAATTAGCTTAGTTAGCTTATTTTTGTAAATTACTGTATTTCACTATTCATAAAGAATTCAAGTATTTTAGAAAAATCCCAAAATTTACCCCAACCATTTTTTGACTTTTATAATCAAAATATGAAGTCCATTTTGCAAAAATAATTTTCTAAATATTATTAATTTAATATTAAATTCATAATTTACTTAAAACACAGTTTTTAAAAATTAAAAATGATTTTATAGTGCTTTCAAAAATTATGTAGGGTCTTATAAAATTATCTACAAAATATTAGAAATTGATTCAATAATTTATAAATACATTTTAAGGAAATAAATTTTATTTTAAATTAATTAATTAATTATAATAAATTATTTATGACTTATGAAATACCAAAACTTTTACTAAGGAAAAATTGTCACTTTCTAAGATGTCTAAATTTTATTTAATTATTAATGTGTAAGGTTACTCTTATGTTGTATTATTTACTATTCATAAGGGTCATAATAATATTCATAAGGGTATGTTTCTATTCACAAGGGTATGTTACTATTCACCTAAAATTATTATTATTTCATTAGACTCCAAAAAACTTCTTGAACACAACCGTGTATGTCGGATTTTAGAAATTATAATCACAAAAGTGAAAAACTTATGTTTAAAGGTCACTTATCCCTTAGTAGTTCATTATGTTGTGTTTTCATGTTATATAATGACATAAATATAAGAAGGGAATTTCCATTAAAAAACTTTGGGTCATTACATTCTTCCCCTCTTAGAAATTTCGCCACTGATATTTCACTTTACACAAATAGGTGAGGGTGTTTCTCCTTAATTTCCTCTTATGGTTCCAAAGTTTCTTCTTCAATATTATGGTTCCTCCACAACACTTTGACAAGATGGGTTGTCTTGTTGCGTAGAACCTTATCCCTATGATCTAGAATCTTTAATGGCTGCTCCTCATATGATAGATCATCTTCCAGCTACACCACCTCTGAGTTTAGTACATGTGAGGGTTCTGGTATGTACTTCGTCAATAGTGATACATGAAACCCATCATGAATAGGAAGCATATTCAGTGGAACTGCAGGATGATAGGCCACATCTCATATGTGTTCAAGGATCTCAAAGGGGCCAATATTCCTTGGGCATAGATTCCCTTTCTTCCTGAATCGCATGACTCTCTTCCATGGAGATATTTGAAGGAAGACTTCATCTCCAATATCAAACTCAAAGTCCCTTAGGTGATTGTCAGTGTAGATATTTTCTAACATTGAGTAGCTTTGATGTGTTTCTGGATGACTTAAACCTTCTATGTCATCTCTTGAACAACATCAGGTCCATGTAGCTTTCTTTCTCCAACTTCATACCAACAGATTGGAGTTCTACATCACTTTCCATAAAGATCTTTATGCAGAGCCATCTGAATACTCGAGTGGAAGCTATTATTGTATGAGAACTCAACCAATGGGAGATGCTGATCCCAACCACCTTTTAATTCAAGAGAGCAGGCTCTTAGAATATCTTCAAGCGTCTAAATAGTCCTTTCAGATTGGCCATCAGTTTGGGGGTGGTAGGCTGTGCTGAAATTTAATTCAGTACTCAAAGAATGTTAAAGGCTCCTCCAGAATATATATGTGAACCTTGGATCATGGTCAAAGACCATTGAGAGTGGAACAATGTGCAGTCTCACCACTTCCTTCACATATATCTTTTCAAGTTGTTAAAGCGATAGATCTTCCCGAATAGCGATAAAATGGGAACTCTTGGGGAGTCGGTCAACCACAACCCATATCGCATTATTTCCCTTTGACATCTTCGGGAGACCCGTGAAAAATTCCATAGTAGCATTTTCCCATTTCCACATGGGTATAGGCAATGGATGCATCATACCTTTGTACTCTTATCTCTCAACATTAACTTGCTGACATACCATGCACCTTGATATATATTCTGCAATCTCCATCTTCATGTTATCCGACCAGAAGTGTTCTCGGAGATCATGGTACATTTTGGTACTCCAAAGATGGATAGAGAATGTTAAGCTATGTGAATTATGAAATAGCTCTATCTTTATCCCAGGTGATGAAGGAACACAAAGCCATGTTCCAAATCAAATCACACCATCATAATCAATATGGAACTCTTGTAGTTTCCCTTCGATTACTACATTCACCCTCTTTTGTATCTCTACATAAATTCTTTGTGATTCCTTAATCTTCTCCTTGATGGATGGTTGCACAATAATTTGGGGAAGGTAGGATGTATCCCCTGACCTTATGATTTCCAAATCCATTCTTTTCATATCATAGAAGATAGGGTCTTTCTCAATCTACAACATGGATAGAGTAGTATGTTCTTTTCTTCTTAGAGCATCAGCTACCTTGTTCGCCTTTCCCGGATGATTGTGAATAGAGAAATCGTAATACTTGATTAGCTCTAACCATCTCCATTGATGCATGTTTAGATCCTTTTGTTTGAATATATAATTTAGGCTCTTGTAGTCTTTGTATATGTTACACTTCTCACCATAAAGGTAGTGTCACTAGATTTTCAAGGCAAAAATCATGGCTGCCAGCTTTAGATCATGCGGTGGGTAGTTCTTCTCATAGATCTTCAACTGTCACGAGGCGTAGGCCATCACATTGTCATTTTTCATGAGTACACAACCGAAGAAATTTTTTGAAGCATCACTCTATATCATGAAACTTTCTCAACTTTTAGGTAGTGTGAGTACATGGGTTGTGATTAGCTTTCTCTTTAGATCCTTGAATCTTCCCTCACATTCTTCTATCCAGACATACTTTACCCCTTTCCTTGTTAACCTAGTTAGTGGGCTTGACAATCGTGAGAAGTTTCTCACAAAACATCGGTAGTACGTAGTTAATCCAGAAAAAATATGGATTTCTGTGACACTAGAGTGCCTAAGTCATTCCTCAATCTTCGCTGTCTTTGAAGGTTCCACATAAATTCCCTCACTTGTGATCACATGTCCCAAGAACGTGACTTGCTTCATCCAAAAGTCACACTTGATGAACTTGGTGTACAACTTATCCTTTCTCAATGTCACCAACACAAGTCTTAGATGTCCTTTATGTTCCTCCTTCGTATTAGAGTAGTTGATAATATCATAGATAAAAACAACCAAAAATTTGTTGAGGTAATGTATAAAGACTCTATTCATTAAATCCATGAATATTGCAGGGGCATCAGTACGTCTGAAGGGAATCACCAAAAACTCATAGTTCCCCTACCTTGTACAAAAGGAAGTCTTCTGAATATCTTCCTTCTTCACCTTTACCTAATGATATTCTTTTTGATTATCCACCTTTGAGAAGTATTGAGCACCTATTAGAAGATCCAACAGTTCGTCAATCCTTGGAAGAGGATACTTGTTCTTTATGGTGATCTTGTTGAGTTCCCCATAATCAATACATAGACGCATTGTTCCATCCTTCTTCTTCACAAAGAGCACTGGTTCACCCTAAGGTGATGCACTAGGGAATATGCACCCATTTTCTAGATACTCTTTCAGTTTCTTCTTTAACTCCTCTACTTAGATAGGATCCATCATATAGGGACACTTCGAGATAGGATTAGCTCTAGGTATGAGTTCAACTGAGAACTCTACATCACGATCCGGGGGAATTCTATATAACTCTTGGTGAAATACATCACAATAATCCCTCATGATGGGAATTTCTTCATGCTTGGATCTTTCCATAAACTCAACCATTTGGGTGAGGTATGCTTCATCATCAGGAATCAACACCCACACCATTGAAGGATTTTTCAAAGGGGATTCATGATCATCCTTGAATTTGTTGAGGAGAATGGGATGGTTCAGAATATGAAAAGATATTTCCTTTTCATGATAGTTGATATGTGATCTATATAACGAGAGCCAATACATTCCCATTATAGCATCTAATTCCACCAAGGGAAGCATTACAAGATTTTCCGGAAGAATCTTCCCACATACGCCAATAGGAGAAGAGTCAAACAATTGGGTTGCAATGATTGCACCACTTGGTGTTTTTACAGATATATCTACTTCCAGGTTTCAGGGCTTCAATTATATAGTTATAGAAAACATGAAAGATATAAAGGAATGAGTAGAAACAGAATCAAATAAGACTTTTTCTATTTTTGAGTGAATAGGAAGTGTACCTTGTACGATTTCATTATCATGCTCCACATCTACAGTAGTGATTACATAAGCCTTCCCTTGTTACTCTGGCTTCGGTGGCTGCAGACGCTGATTACCCTCGAGAACTCGAGGTTTAGTGAACTAGTTTTCGTATTTCCCTAGCTCCCTATAGTTGATGAATTGAACCATGAGTGGTTATCTCTTTTTATCGGCTATATTCTCCTTCCTTTTCGTGTCTTTTCGACACTCTTGAGCATGGTGTCCTTCTTTGCCACACATGAAGCATTTCCCCGTCCCTTTGATGCAATTCCCATGGTGAAACTTCCCACATTTTTGGCATGTGGGTCATTCAGTTTTCTTCCCACTTTTGTCATTACATCCTCCGGCATGAAACTCCATCTTTCATTTCATATCACCATACCCATGGGAACATTGTCCAAACTCCATATCCACTTTGAGAGCACATCAAAAAACATCTTCATAACTCCCAAAGTCTAAATTTTCAATATCATTTCGAAGGTGTGCTTTAAATCAACTAAGTAATCTTTCAATTTTGCAATTATTGTTGATAACAAACCTCGAAGAATACCTTTCAAGCATTTTTAAATTTTCGTCATAGGTTATGACAGATTATCCTTCTTTTTTCTTGAGATCTATGAATTCTCTCTACATATTCATATGAAGATTTTATGGGAAATACTTATTAAGAAACATTATCTTAATGTCTTCCCATTCCATATCTTCAATTTCCTCCCTTGGCATGGTGTTCTTAATCAAAGCCCACCATTGATCAGCTTCTCCATCTAGATGATAAACGGCTTGGGTCACCTTATCTATCTCAGAATAGTGAAGAATAGAAAATATCTTCTCCATGGGGTTGACCCACTGTTATGTAACTATTGGATCTTAAGATCCACTAAAAGTCGGTGGTCATTGCCATATAAAACATTCGATAGCCAGTTTATCCCACTTTATTGAAAGAGGACGTTCCCCATTATTATGGTTATTGTTCAAAACGAGAGATAATTGGGTAAGAATCTCCATGAAGTTTTTAACTCCACCTCCCAAATCATTGGGGATGTCGTTCTGGCAATCGTTGCATTGGCCCTCGCATGATTTGTTGGCATGATTTCTCCTGGTTCTCACCATTTTATAAAATAGAAAAGGTTAGAAAAAAACATAAGTAATCAAGTCAAGAATAATTATTCATTAAAAAAATTATACCAAAAACATAAAAAATGGGATCCCTATGTATGTATTCTTGTTTTCATATTTGTACTTAGTCTCATGCTATAGATTTTCCCTAGGGTTCACTATACCTAATTCCCAAATTAACTAGACCTTTCCTCTAACACCAACTATAGCGACCCAACCTTTTCTTAAATTACTATTACATCATTTAAAATATAAACAACATAATAGAATTAGACATATAGGATCCAAAGTTTTAGTGTCTTGGGAAATCTACAACCATACAAAACAATTAAAACATCAAGCTTAAACATTCATTTAATTTTTGTTCACTAGATTCTTATTGGAACTTGTCCTCTCCTTAGTACATGTAGCCACCTGAGGATATACATAAAAAGGGGTGATCTAAAATCCCAATAAGAGGATAGATAATAAGATTATAGAATAGGGTGAGCACAATCATGACATAGGAGAAAGATCATGAACATGATAGGAGCATAAATAAAAGACATGAAATGTGGCAATTCATAAAAATGAAACATCTTGTATTACTAGTAAACTAAGACACATACATTTGAACCATGATAGAACCTTGTTCACACATCATTTCACATTTACTCATGAGAATCATCATTTTACCCAATGCGTTGAAGCTCTATATAATTCCGGGTGCACCCTTCACTTTGAATCATTCATATTGCACTATATAATTACCAGCGCACCCATCACATCATAACATATCATTATCATGATTTCCACATAGAAAACATATAAAAATGAACATAAATATCCCATGTAAAGGAATTGGTTTCATCTCATGATAATAAATTCATAAGCATTGGGTTCCCAAAAGAACGAGGGAACAACATACTTGATATAAGAACCATCAACCAGGAATGAGAGGTAAAAGTTGAGTTCTTAAAAGAAGACATCTTTTGGAAAACACTTTTTTTGACATAAAAATAACTATAAAACTGTTATATCCATGAAAAGTTAAGATAATAATTGATCTTTATGGATTAACCATATAAAAAATGAAGTTAAAGAGGGATAACCCGAAGGATGAAAGTTGGGTTCAATAATTTCCCCGTACCTTGTATCTGAATGCTTACTTCTCCTTAATGTCCTATATAATGGAATTATATTCATTAATTAGAAATTAAAGAACCTTTAATACATTTATAGGGTACATTATGTTTTTATTATGTCATTTAATGTTCATTTAGATGACATATAGTGTTTAAAATCATTTTTCAGGGATGTTCATTTTTATGGATTTTCTATGGTGGTTTATTTGTATTTATAAATTGATGTTCTGGTAGAACATGGGTAAACATCCAGAACTAATATTACATGTTATTATTGAAATTAAATAATTTTAAATGATATTATTATGAGTTAAATCATACACCCTGTGGATGAATCAATTGATAAAAATTAAATGAAGATTGTTTGGGTTAATTTGGGCGGTTTTTCGATCACAATGAACTTGTTTTAATTTATCACTTAGTAATAAGTTCAGAATTAAGTTCCGGAACATTAAATAGGACATAATACATATAAAATATTCTTTTTCAACCATAAAAATTGTTTCATGACCATATCTGAAGGTAGAAATGAAAGAAGAAAGAATGTCGTTCTTGAAGCTGATACATTAACACCTCACGAACAACATTCTCTTTAATAAAATAAAAGGAAGTGGGAAAGGGGGTTAGATGATATAATATCCCATAACAGTCATAAAATTACATTATATTTATAATAATGTAGTTAAAATACAATTTGGATGAAGATAGGTAGGTAGAGATAAATAAATGAACTTGAACTTGAAAGGAAATTAAAGGAGAAGCGGGAGAGAAATTACCTCTTAAATACTCCTCTTGAGATCCTCCTTAAGGAAGCAATGACTGGTCTTTTGATGAGACAATATGGTCTTGGAAGTGGGATAGGGGCTAGGGAAGATTTTTGGGTAGTTTTTAGAGAAGTCTTGGAGTTTGATTGGTGTGAGGAAATGAGGGTGTGAAGGGTGGATTTTATAGTGGAGGGGAGATTCGTTTCCTTAATATAAAATTCATTAGTTTATTATTTCATCACAAGAAAGGTAATAGTGAGTATTTCATGACCAAGAATAGTAATTTTATCATGTGATCCCTAAAAAAGTGGGCTTACATCAGTAGAACATCACCCATTACTCTATAATTAGTTTATTTAGCTTATTTTTGTAAATTACGGTATTTCCCTATTCATAAAAAATTCAAGTATTTTAGAAAAATCTCAAAAATTTACCGCAATAATTTTTTGATGTGTAGAATACAAAAATGAAGTACATTTTTCAAAAATAATTTTTTAAGTATTATTAAATTAATATAAAAATCACAATTTACTTAAAAAACAGTTTTTAAAAATTAATACTGATTTTATAGTGTTTCAAAAATTATGTAGGGTCTTATAAAATTATCTAAACAATTTAAGACATTGATTCAATAATTTATGAATACATTTTTGGGAAATAAATTTTCTTTTAAATTAATTAATTAATTACAATTAATTATTTATGAATTATGAAATACCAAAACGTTTACTAAGGTCAAATTGTCACTTTCTAAGATGTCTAAATTTTATTTAATTATCCATGGGTAAGGTTACTCTTATGTTGGATGATTTACTATTCATAAGTGTCATAATAATATTTATAAGGGCATGTTACTACTCACAAGGGTATGTTACTATTCACTGAAAATTATTTTTGTTTCTTTAGAATCCAAAAAACATCTTGAACACAACCGTGTATGTCAGATTTTCGAAATTCAAAATACAAAAGTGAAAAACTTATGTGTAAAGGTCACTTATCACTTATTATTTCATTATGTTGCGTTTTCATGTTATTTTAGGACATAAATATAAGAAGGGAATTTCTATTGAAAAACTTTGGGTCGTTACAGGTGTGGGGGAACATGCCCAAAGTTATGGAGAGGTGGGTGCAAATATACGTGCATCGTGAAAAATATGGGTTCACAAAGGAAAAAGTTTCATAGAGCATAGGGTCTTGTGAATAATAGAGCATTGCAGAGCTCAGGGTCTCATGGAGCATGGGGCGTCGTGAAACTTTTTGTCTGACGGAGCATGAGGATTCATAGAGGTCATGGTCTCGAAGAGCATGGTGATTTGCAGAGCTCACATTATAATGGAGTATGGGGCTTCATGGAGCCTCAAGCAACCCGAATGAGATCCCTCTTTCACAAAGGGTGGTGGCCTTCACAAAGGGAATCACTTAGCGGTGCTTGGGAGCACTAAAAAATGGGAGATCAGACACCGAAGGGTTGGTGTTCCTTCCTTATGAGGTGGTGGGATGCAATTATTTATTGGCAATGGAGGTTATTGTAGCACACTTTGGAGAAAAAATTTGTGGCTTAAATAGAAAATGGTGTTGCGAAAGAAATCATGATCTGCAACCGGACATAGTTCCCTCATGTTTCTCATAGTCGTGAAGCCTGCCATCACAACCTTCGTGACCCTCATAGAGGCTTCTTTCAAGTTCCTCATATTTGCAATGGCTTCCATCACAACCATTATTCCTCTCACAGAGGATCGGTTCAAGTTCCTCTACTCTGCAATTGCGGAGGGATCTCCATGATTGAGCTCTGTGAACCATTTTTTAGTTGAACATCAAATGTCCATAACTCCTAATCAGTAACTCCATTATGGCTCTACAACCAATCAAATAAAAGATTATTAAACAAGATTCTCTATTGGATCATGTATTGAAGAATTTGGAATATCTTGTGGATGCAATTTCTGGTTCAAAAAATGAGCTGATATTGGGAATTTTATCTTTATTATAATTCGACTACCTGTCAAGGATCCCATATGAGTTTTCCACCTAGGATTTTTAGAGAAACATATAATATGTTCAAATGGTTTTTTTTATGTTTGATAAGAACACATATCACTATAGAAATATTTATGAGTGAAATATGGAATATATTATCAATACATCATTTTGGTGAGTGTTTTAGGTGAGTTACTTCTTGATAAGTTATGGAATGGGAATATAAGGAGAACCTTGTCGCAACAATGATAATTTCATAAAAAATGTTATCTTTTGAGAGGTAGTGAGTCTAAAAATGACATGTATATGACCTTAGAATCTCAAATGAGAGATGAAGGACATGATGAAAAATGGTGACGCCCAAGCCATGGTCTATCCTTGGTGTCTATTTTGAGAAGTCCTTGAAACTGAATGTTGTTTGATGTCTAGAATGAGGAGATCTATACTGTAGCACACATTTTTTTACTATATGATCCTTATACTTTTGGAATAATTTGATTCTATGGTTTTTTTATAAAAATAGAGGATAAAATATTCAAATATATAAATTTTATGATTCCCCGAGTCTAAACAAGAAATTGAATGAGTTTAAATAATAATATCCATACCATAAAAAATTATGGAGTTTTCTAAAACTATTATATAAACATGATTAACAAAAATTATGAGTGTATATTCTCTGAAAAAGAAGAAATAATTTGATATAGTTCTTATCCAAACATCCTTGATAAATATTTTGTATGGTAATGGAAGAAGAAGGTGATATAATACTATATCTAAAAGAAGATGATTTGTGTATTGAAGTAATGGATAAAGGGAGATTCATTTATATAAGGCCCCAGCCTTAAACCTTACTTAATATTGAGTTATTACAAGAATACACATTGAGGATCTTTTCAGGTTTAGTGTTTTAGAGAATTAGATCATAAAACATGCATTACATTCCACTTTTAAACAAAGTGGTTACATAAAAGATAGTATTTATTTTTCCCATAAACAGAAACATATTTAAAATAAAACATGGATTCTTTCTTGACACTTCCTTGAAACTATCATCATATCATGTACCTTTCCCTTGACCTGTGAAAAACATTTCAAAAACTTGGGATGAGCATAAAAATCTCAGTAAGGGTTATAAAAAGTATGGAAAGGAAACATGAGTACATATATACATAATAATGAAATCATACATTACCCATAAAACATAATAACTTTAACATACCTCATAAAATCATGAATAAATCATAGAAATCATAAGACATAAAGGTATATTGAGGCATTCATAACATTCTAACGTAGGGAGTAAACCCCTTGGTTACATTTGGAATACCCATCACAGTATATTCCCTAAATCTCTTCGGAGAAACCTCAACGTTTAACCCCTTCATGTTACCCAATGCATTGGAGAGCTATATCGGGCTCACCCACCCTTAGTTTATCATGGAACCACCCGTCTTCATTATAATGCCCAAGAACCACAAAATAATCGTATCACATAAAACATGCATAAAGGAAACATAACATTTCCACCTTTCAATCACAAGATATCAATACAAAACATTGATATAAAAACATTAGGAAACCCATTTTCAATACCAAAATAAAATAAAAGTAAAACATGGTATTTATGTTTCTTTTAAAAATAAGGTATGGCTTGTAGGGGAAGCCGAAACTCAAATAATGGTCATGACGGCGGAGAAGTCGCTGTCGCCGCATACGTAAGACAAAAACATTCCCTTTTGCGTTTTAGCAAAATGCTTCGTATAAAAATTATTCCTTTTGGATAAACGAAAAAGTCAAATGGGTTTATACACCATATAAAATAAGGTTGTGTATAAAACAAAATATTCCTCAATGAATGGAGATTGAGAAGAAGTCCCTTACCTCGGGTCCGACTTGACTCGATCGTTCTTTAATCTCCTAAATAATAAACTTGAGTTAATTTCTACTTTCTTAAGAACTTTTTCCAAGTTCATTATTCCTTTTGTATCACTTATTACCATGTCATGAACACTATGTTATTATTTAAGTTAATAACGTTCGTTTTAACGATCATTGGTACTTCGGCCAAAAATAAACACTTTATAATTACAAGATGTCCATGTGGTAAAATATCCATTATATCCAGAATTGTATTCATGATTTAGATATCATATATATCATATATATCCAGTACATGCATGCATTTATAATATTACATAACATTTAGAGGTAAGAAATGAAATGCACCATTCATGGAGACGGTAAGTCGTACGTACGCATGAACGCTACTTCCATTTCTATTTCGTATTTAATGGAATTAAAACATAATGATACATAATAGTATTTTAATTCCAGTATGGTATCATATATAATATCATTAAATATATCCTTTATATGTAACACATATGGTATTAACGAATCAAATCACTTTGAGGGGGCGGTAGTCTGCACATTCTAAAATGAAGATATCACGTGTACCCATTCTGGAAGCCATAAAGGTATGCCATAAATGAAAAATACAGAAGCTTAAGGACAACATAAACATATTATATATCATATATAAATATAGTGACATATTAATGGCCACCTTTGAAGGTGTTAGAAGAATATTGAACAATCATTGTTTCGTGAGGCAGAAATTCGCCATCCACGGAAACAGTATGTTCTTTAACCATTAGATGTAGGTGTGTATAAGTGTAGCTCGAATCCTTCTTATAAAAACATCCTAGTATATTAAAGATACTGGATTTTTTACAAAAGAAAAGAATAAAAAGAGTTTAGGGGGATGGAGAAGCAAAATAAAACAAAAGGACTCAAGTGAAGACATTGCCTTAAAATTGGGTAACTCCCTTTGGTTTGATCTCAAACGCTTCCTTGGGAAGACTTCTGCCCAAAGTGAGGCTTCAAGGAGTAAGATAGGGATGTAGAGAGACAAAATTAGCAGGGTTTCACTGAGCCAAAGGAATTTGAAGTGTGGGTAAGGTGGTAGAGGTGGGGGCCTTTTATAAGAGGAGAGGAGGGGCACTCTTGGAAAGTTATAAAAGGTTACTTTATTTTAAAATGAGTTTCGGAGTTAAAATGTCCCACATTGATATAATTAGAGGATAAAGTGATAAGGGTTCTAAATCCACCCATCCAATAGTTTTTGGACATGTGTAGGTCATAGATGATACATTATCTTTTCATTTTATCTAAATCATTTATTAATGAGGTAATCGATGCATCATCATGATGTCATAAATAATTTAATTTATTCAATGTCTAAAAATAATAAAAAAAATACTATGATGTATGAAATATTTTTATCTTTCCAATTACTATTTATAGTCAAAAATATGACTTGTATAACCCCATGTAAAAATTGTTTTAGTAAAATATATCATGTTTGTGACATTTTTACTTTAACATTAAATTAAAACATATTAATGTCATTTTCCTTCCAAAGTCACTCCATGGGGTCCCCTAGTTGACCCATGGATTGTCTTGGTCGTCCATGACACATCCAATAAGGGTAGGACATGTGTCTAGGTCATTTTATATTATTAAAACATTATTCTTACCTTAAATTACACTAATTACCTCTAATCGCGATTAATAATCTTAAAAGTTACTATTCACCAAAAATTATTTTAATCCCATTGAACCACATTTTACTTCTTAATGACAACCATGTATGTCGGAATTATGAAATTCAAAACACAGAGGTGGTAAAATTTCATTTAAACGAAAAATTAGTTTTTTAAGTACCACTTAGTGGTTTCACTATTCATAAAAAAATTGATGTTTTTCAGAAAAATACCAAAACTTCACCCTATGATATATTTGATATTATGAATTCAGAAATGATGTCTATTTTAAAAAATTAAAAACATATAAGTTACATTAATTAATTTAATAATTAATTCCCGCTGTCAGAGCAAATAGTGTGTTTTTATGAAACAATTAGTAGCAAAAGATTGACACTAGTTTAAGTCCAATTTCAAAGTCAAATTAATTGCAATGACCACTACTGGATTAAATGGTAAAAATATATTATAATTTCACTTTAAAATCAATTTAAAATATAATCTAATCATATAAATAAATTAGATTAAAAAGATGTTTTGAATTAAAATACAACATTTTTCACTATTCATTAAAAAATGAACTTTATCGGAAAAATACCAAAAAATTTACACAAAGTAAATTTTGATGTCCCAATCATAAATAAAAAGTTTATTTTGAAAAACATAGCTTATAAAATTTTAAAAATATAGATTTAAAAATAGTTTTCCATCAAATGGCAGTAAAACTATCTTTTAAAAATATTAGCGTATTACATGCTTAAGATTGGATTTATTATCATTTTAAGCCTCTAAAACATTATCTAATTCATTAATAGACATAGATAAAAATAATGATTATTCATTACTAACATGGGATGTTACATCCTTACCCCCTTTAGAAAATTGCGTCCCCACAATTTATTCACTTATCAAAATATGTGGGGGTATTTATCCCTCGTAGCATTTTCAGATTCCCATGTTGCCTCTTCAATCATGTGGTTTTTCAACAAAACATTTACCTGATGAATCACCTTATTCAGTAACACTTCTTCCCTGTGGTCAAGAATCTGTACCGGTTGTTCCTCATAAGATATGTTCTCTTCTAGCTGAACTACCTCTGGACTCAAAAAATGAGATGGATCTGGCATATACTTCATTAACATTGAAACATGAAAAACATTGTGTACCTGAGATAAACTCGGAGGTAAAGCCACTTGGTAAGAAACTGATCCAAATATCTCCATAATTTCATATGGTTCAATGAACGTTAGACTCAGCTTTCCTTTCTTACCAAATCGCATCACACTTTTCCATGGTGAGACTTTGAGAAAAACATGATCACCTACCTCAAAAGAGAGATCCTTCCTCCTATTGTCCGTATAACTCTTCTGCCTGCTCTGAGCTGTTCTCAAGTGTTTCTATATCAGTTGAACTTTTTCTGCCAACTCTTCTACCAATTCTAGTCCCATCAGATTCCTTTAACCCACTTCATCCTAGAAAGTTGGAGTTCGACACCACTTCCCATATAATGCCTCAAATGGTGCCATTTGTATACTAGAATGAAAACTGTTATTATATGAAAATTAAACCAAAGAAAGATGTTGGTCCCAAATTCCCTGATAATCCATCGAACAAGCATGTAGCATATCTTCCAAAGTCTGAATTGTTCGTTCGGATTTCCCATCTGATTGAGGATGAAATGCTGTACTAAAATTGTATTCAGTACCCAACGACTTCTGAAGTCCTTTCCAAAAGTTATAAGTGAACCTGGGATCATGATCAGATACAATGGAGAGAGGAACTTCATGTAACCTGAATATCACTTTAAGATACAAATGAGAAAGTTGATCTAGGGAAAAAGTATCACATATAGCAAGGAAATGAGCAGATTTAGTCAAGCGATCAACAATAACCCAGATTTCATTATTAACTCGAGGTGTCTTCGGCAATCCTACAACGAAGTCCATGGATATATTCTCCCATTTCCATTCTGGTACTGGTAAAGGCTGAAGCATCCCTTTCGGTAACTACCACTCCGCTTTAACCTGTTTACATGTTAAACACTTCACAGTAAAATCAACAATATCTCTTTTCATTCCATCCCACTAGTAATACTCCCGCAGATCTCTGTATATCTTAGTACTACCAGGATGAACTGAAAACGGAGAACTATGAGCTTCACATAACAACTCTCTCATCAACTGTGAATAAAAAGTCACACACAATCTCTTCCCAAATATCAAAACATAATCATTATCAATGTTGAATTCAGACAACTTACCCTTCTGAACCAGCTCTACCTTTTTCTACAACTCACTGTCTTGCTTCTGTGCTTGCTTGATTCTATCTAATAGAGAAGATTTCACTAATACCTGAATCCAAATAGAAGAACATCCGGCACCAACAAATTCTATGCCAATGTTCATCAAATTCTTAACCAAAGGATCATGTCCCAAACGCAACATTGCTAATGAAGCATTACTTTTTCGACTCAAAGCATCATCCACTTTATTTGCTTTTCCTGGATGGTAATGAATTGTACGATCATAATCCATGATTAATTCTAGCCATCTCCTCTGTCTCATGTTCAATTCTTTCTGAGTAAATATATACTTTAAACTTTTGTGATCGGTATATATTTCACACTTTACTCCATAGAAATGATGCCTCCAAATTTTCAAAGCAAAAACAACAGTAGCTAATTCCAAATCATGTGTAGGGTAATTTACCTCATGAGTTTTCAACTGTTGTGAAGAATAAGCAATTACCTGATCATTCTGCATTAGGACACAACCATGTCCTTTCAATGAAGCATCACAGTAGATAACAAACTCACCATTCCTGGAAGGTAGTTCCAAAACTAGAGCATTCACCAATCTTCATTTCAATTCTTAAAAACAATTATCACATTCTTTTTTCTAGATAAACATAACACTATTCCGAGTTAGCTTAGTCATTAGACTAGATAACCGTGAAAATTTTCTAACAAACATTCGGTAATAGCCTGCCAAACCAAGGAAGCTACGAATCTCAGTTACATTTTTGGGTCTTGGCTATTCTTCAACAACCTTTGTTTTTTCCGGATCAACAGTTATCCCATCTTTAGAAACAATGTGACCAAGGAAAGAAATTTGTTGCAAGAAAAACCCACAATTTCTGAATTTCCCATACAATTTCTTTTCTTTTAAGTTTTGAAAAATAACCCTTAAATGTCATTCATGCTCCTCTTTACTTTTAGAAAACACCAAAATATCATCAATGAAAACCACCACAAACTTCTCCAAGAACTCATGAAAAATTCTATTCATTAAGTCCATGAAAATAGAAGGTGCATTGGTTAGCCCAAAAGGCATTACTAAAAATTCATAATGGCCATATCTTGTACGGAACATAGTCTTCGGAATATCTTCTTCCTTTACCTTCAGCTGATGGTACCCTGATCTCAGGTCAATCTTTGAAAAATACTGAGCTCCCTGTAGCTGATTAAACAAATCATAGATATGAGGAAAAGGATATTTGTTCTTAACAGTGATGTTATTCAAGGCTCTATAATCAATGAAAAGTCTTATAGAACCATCTTTATTATTAAAAAATAAAACAGGAGCACCCCATGGTGATGTGCTAGGTTGAATGAACCCTTTCTCTAATAAATATTGCAATTTCTCCTTCAACTCTAAAAGTTCAATTTGAGCCATTCGATAAGGGGGTTTTGAAATTGGATTAGCATCAGGAACTATGTCAACAGTAAATTCAACTTCCCGATTTGGTATTATTCCAGGAAACCTATCTGGAAAAACATCAGGATACTCATTTACCACTAGAACATCATTAATCTGAACAGTTCCTTTGTTTTCAACAATATGTGCAAGGTAACATTCATTTCCATCTTTTACAAGTTTCTCAGCCTCTTGATATGTTATCAACAGTAAGGGTTCATTCTTGTACACAAACTGAAAGTCTTTCTGAAAAGATACTTCTTTAGCTCTACATTCAATCTTAGCATGGTAAATAGAGAGCCAATCCATACCCAGGATAACATCAAACTCTACTAGAGGTAGAACAATTAGGTTTTCAAGTAGGTTCTTTCCATAGATAAGTATACGAAGATTCTTATAAATTCTTTGTGCCTCAACATTTCCCCCAGATGTTTTTACCACAAGTTAAGGAGTCATTTATTGAGATGGTATTCCAATTTTACAAGAAAAGTTTTCAGAGATGAAAGAATGTGTAGACCCCGAATCAAACAACACACTGACATAATCTGAAAAAACAAAGTACCTGATACAAGTTCATTTGATGGCCCGACATCTGCTAAAGTAGTTGCAAAGGATTTCACCACCCCTTTTGGCTTGTAGTATAACATCTTCCCATCACTCTGCATTTAAAACATTTCACTAACTGTAAATCAAATTTGGACTTACCATCACCTTGATCCTTTTCAGTGAAATCACGAGCCTTATGTCCCATCATACCACATAGGTAGCAGTTTCTAGAATTCAGAAGACATTCCCCAGCATGCCTTTTACCACATTTATCACAAACTGAAAACTTAGTTTTCTTACCATCATACATTTTTGAAGAATTCTTTCCTTTCTCCTGCCACCTCAGTCTCTTCTTCTATTGGTTGTTATAGAACACTTGATCATCGGCAAACTCCATTTCCACCTTCTCAGCACATCGAACAATTTTTTCATAACTTTTGAACTCACGATAAGCTAAAGCCCTTCGATATTTTGGATTTAATCCTGAGTAAAAATGATTGATTTTACTATCAAGGTCTCGGATAAACTTCAGAGCATACCTTGCCAATCGAGTGAACCTTTCTTCATAGGCAGCCACTGAGTCTTCCTCTTGCATCAATTCCAATAATTTTTTTTCCATCATAAGTCGAACAGCCTTAGGAAAATAATTCTTCTAGAAACATACTTTTGAATTCATCCCAGTCAAGAGCATAAATCTCATCAGTGTCCCTGATATTTTTAACCATCGACCACCACTGATCTACTTCACCCTTCAAATGGTAAATAGCAAGACTAACCTTTCGATTTTCTAAACACCCCATGACATCGAAAATCTTCTCCAGTGCTTTAATCCACCCTTCATCTAGAATAGGGTTAGATGATCCTCTAAATTATGGGGGATGTTGCCTCATGAAATGTTCAACCACTGACATGTTCCTCTGCGGTTGATTTGGATGATCTTGTGCATGGATACCGCCACCATTTATCCATTGAGTCAACTGTGACATTACTACAAAAAACTGTTCAATTCCAATTCCGACCATCCCTGGATGCTGATTCAGAAGGTTATTTCCTTCTGTATGCCTTCCTAGCACTGCATCCCTGCTTCCTCTACGAATAACCATTCTGAACAAACATGTATTAGATGAAGCAACATGGTAATCTTCAAATGCTATATCATTTCAATTTGACGATAAAAAAATATTTTTGGATAATCATTTAATAAAATTCAAACTCCTAAAGTTATCTAAACCGACCTATGATACCAACTATAAGGCCCTAGCCTTAAACCTTACATAATCTTGAGTTATTACAAGATTACACATTGAGGATATTTTCAGGTTTAGAGTTTTAGATAATTAGATCATAAAACATGCATTACATTCCACTTTTAAACAAAGTGGTTACATAAAAGATAGTATTCATTTTTTCCATCAAGGGAAACATATTTAAAATAAAACGTGGATTCTTTCTTGACACTTCCTTGAAACTATCAACATATCATATACCTTTCCCTTGACCAGTGAAAAACATTTCAAAAACCTTGGATGAGCATAAAAAGCTTAATATGGGTTATAAAAAGTATGGAAAGTAAAATGAGTACATATATACATAAGAATGAAATTATACATTACCCATAAAACACAAGAACGTTAAAATACCTCATAAAATCATGAAAAAATCATATAAATCATAAGACATAAAGGTAACTTGAGTCATTCATAAAATT
Organism: Viscum album; assembly: GCA_963277665.1. NCBI lineage: Eukaryota > Viridiplantae > Streptophyta > Magnoliopsida > Santalales > Viscaceae > Viscum > Viscum album. Next base: position 423,167,569 of record OY728158.1, on the reverse strand, counting down.
CTTACGTAAGGAGTAACCCTCTCAGTTACATTTGGAATACCCATCATAGTATATTCCCTAAATCTCTTAGTAGAAACCTCAATGTTTAACCCCTTCGTGTTACCCAACGAATTAGAGAGCTATATCAGGATCACCCGCCCTTAGTTTATCACGGAACCACCCGTCTTCATAATAATGCCCAAGAACCACAACATAATTGTATCACATAAAAAATGTATAAAGGAAACATAACATTTCCGCCTTTCAATCACAAGATATCAATACAAAACATTGATATAAAAACATTATGAAAACCATTTTAAATACCAAAATAAAATAAAAGTAAAACATGGTAATTATTTTTCATTTTAAAAAGAATGTATGGCTTGTAGAGGAAGCTGGAACTCAAATAATGGTCACAGCGGCGGAGAAGTCATTGTCGCCGCATACGTACGACAAAAACATTATCTTTTGTCGTCTAGTAAAATGCTTCGTATAAAAAAATTCATTTTGGATAAACGTAAAAGTCAAAGGGGTTTATACACCGTATAAAAGAAGGTTGTGTATAAAACAAAATATGCCTCAATGAATGGAGATTGAGAAGAAGTCCCTTACCTCGGGTCCGACTTGACTCGATCGTTCTTTAATCTCCTGAATAATAAACACGAGTTAATTTCTACTTGCTTAGGAACCTTTTTCAACTTCATTATTCATTTTATATCACTTATTACTATTTCATGAATACTATGTTATTATTTATGTTAACAACGGTCGTTTTAACGATCATTGGTACTTGAGTCAAAAATAAATTCTTTATAATTACAAGTTGTCCATGTGGTAAAATATCCATTATATCCAGAATTGTATTCATGATGTAGATATCATATATATCATTTATATCCAGTACATTCATGCATTTATAATATTACATAACATTTAGAGGTAAGAAATGAAATTCACCGTTCATGGAGACGATAAGCCGTACGTACGCATGAACGCTACTTCCATTTCTATTTCATATTTAATGGAATTAAAACATAATGATAAATAATTTTAATTTAATTCTAGTATGGTATCATATATAATATCATTAAATATATCCTTTATATGTACCAAATATTGTATTAATGAATCAAATCACTTTGAGGGGGCGGTAGTCCGCACTTTCTAAAATAAAGATATCACGTATACCCATAATGGAAGCCATAAAGGTATGATATAAAAGAAAATTACAGAATCTTAAAGAAAAACATAAACATATTATATATCATATATAAACATAGTGACATCTTAATGGCCACCTTTGAAGGTGGTTGAATAATATTGAACAATCATCGTTTCATGAGCCAGAAATTCGCCATCCAAAGAAACAGTATGATCTTTAACCATTAGATGTAGGTGTGTGTAAGTGTAGCTCAAATACTTCTTATAAACACATCCTAGTATATTGAAGATACTATATTTTTTACAAAATAAATGAATAAAAAGAGTTTAGGGGGATGGAGAAGCAAATAAAACAAAAGGGCTCAAGTGAAGACATTAACTTAAAATTGGGTAACTCCCATTGGTTTGAGATCAAAGGCTTCCTTGGGAAGACTTCTGCCCAAAGTGAGGTTTCAAGGAGTACGAGAGTGATGTGGATAGAGAAAATGAGTAGGGTTTTGCCAAGCCAAAGGCTTCAGAAGTGTGGGTAAGGTGGTAGACGTGGGAACCTTTTAAAAAAGGAGAGGAGGGTCACTCTTGGAAAGGTATAAAAGGTTACCTTATTTTAAAATGTGTTTCGGATTTAAAAGGTCCCACATTAATATAATTCAAGGATAAGGTGATAATGGTTAGAAATCCACTCATCCAATATGTTTTGGACATGTGTATGTCATAGATTTTACATTATCTTTTCATTTTATTTAAATCCTTTATTAATGAGGTAATCGATGCATCATCATTATGTCATATATAATTTAATTTATTTAATGTATAAAAATTATAAAAAAAAATAATATGATGTAGTAAATTGTTTTATCTTTCCAATGACTATTAATAGTCAAAACTCGGACTTGTATAACTACATGTAAAAATTGTTTTAGTAAAATAGCTGATGTTTGTGACATTTTTACTTTAACATTAAATTAAAAGATATTAATGTCATTTTCCTTCCAAAGTGGCTCCATGGGGTCCCCAAGTTGACCCATGGATTGTATTGGTCGGACATGACACATACAATAAGGGTAGGACATGTTTCTATGTCATTTTATATTATTAAAACATTATTCTTACCTTAAATTACACTAATTACCTCTAATCGCGATTAATAAACTTAAAAGTTACTATTCACCAAAAAATTACTTTAATCCCATTGAACCACATTTTAATTATTAATGGAAACCATGTTTGTCGAAGTTTTGAAATTTAAAACACAGAGGTGGTAAAATTTCATTTAAACGAAAAATCAGTTTTTTAAGTACCACTTAGTGGTTTCACTATTCATCAAAAATTGAAGTTTTTCAGAAAAATACCAAAACTTCACCCTAAGATATAGTTGATATTACGAATTCAAAAATGATGTATATTTTACAAAATTTAAAACATATAAGTTTCATTAATTAATTTAATAATTAATTCCCACAGTCAGAGCAAATAGCGTGTTTTTATAAAACAATAAGTAGCAAAAGATTGACACTAGTATAAGTCCAATTTCAAAGTGAAATTAATTCCAACGACCACTATTGTATTAAATGGTAAAAATATATTCTAATTTCACTTTAAAACTAATTCAAAATATAATCTAATTATATAAATAAATTAGATTAAAACGAGGTTTTGAATTAAAACACATCATTTTTCACTATTCATTAAAAAATGAACTTTATCGGAAACATACCAAAAATTAACACAAAGTAAATTTTGATTTCACAATCATAAACAATAAGTTTATTTTGACAAACATTTCTTATAAAATTTTCAAAATATAGATTTAAAAATGGTTTGCCATCAAAACGCAGTAAAACAATCTTTTAAAAATAATAGTGTATTCCATGCTTAAGATTGGATTTATTCTCATTTTAAGCCTCTAGAAAACTATCTAATTCATTAATAGACATAGATAAAAATATCTTATATTCATTACATACTTGGGATGTTACAATTGATCCCCTTGAACACTGATGAAGATAAATAAGATAAGATAAGTTTCTATCATGGATTATGTCCAATCATATTTATGAAAATATTTTTGAGAGTGAAATCCAAAGACACTTTTCTATCGATGAATGAAGAAAGGTAAGACAACACAAAATATTGGTGAAATTAGGAAAACCATCTGATTGTTTTGAGTGAGGAAGAGGATAATACATATTTCCTAATAGGTACATCCATGTCACATTACAAATATACTTCATAAGGATCATTAAAAATCTTTTTTTCTATTGATATTGCAGAATAATATATTTTTTTCTTTAATTATACATCGTTGGTTTCCGAAAACTAGTTCTAACATCACACCCTTTCCTAAGTTAATCATGTATCTGTGGGATAATAAACATGATTCAATATGTATGTATCCATCTAAAAATATAAATGTTTTTTAATAATCTAGTCTGAGGAGAAGTGGGAAACCTCAGTGAAGAAAACCAGAAATGACTACGTACTAAAAGAGCCCACAAATTGATTAAAAAAATACTGGGTTTTTTATAATTAGAGACTCTATATAACCCCTAGTCAAGTGTACTAACCTTAATTTCAAGATCCTCACTAATATGATATTTAAAGTGATTATCCATTCTATCAATTTTCTGTATAAATTTCTCCATGTTCATTTTATGTTGATTGATGTCCTACGCCAATATTCAGTCTTTTTGTTTATCCACTCCTCTTTCTCCTCATTGGAGTCAACTTGAAGCTTTTTTAACATAAATTCATCCAAACTCATATTTTTAGGCATTGAAATAAATAAAATTTATCAATCATTTATTTGTTATAATGAAGTATGATCTCCAAATCCTCCCCTTTTTCTTCTTACATATTTCCAATTTCCTCATTATGTTCTCCACCTTTCAGATTTCTAATAACTAGTTGTTTTCTTGTCATGACCAGTTCTGAACTCACTACTATTATATTTGGTAACTTAGATAATCAAGTTTTTGTTACACCTTTATTATACATCCTTGAATATCTAGTGAATAATTTAAGCTAGGTCTGAGTAATCATTATGGGGCCTAGCTTTATTCCCTCATTTTTGAATTAGAAAATCTTCAGATTGAAGGTTCCCTTTTTTTCACTTTCTCTGTTCAAATCCAACATTCTCATCCCCATATATATCATACTCATGCATTGATTCTAGTTGAGCGTTATTATTTCTATCACTCATCTTAGATTCTTCCAAATTTTTTGATTCACCCCATTTATTTTTCATTTTTGGAAGTACTTTCTTCCACCCTTCAAGATCTACCCCTCCTTTCTCAATTCTAGATAAATGCATAAAACTATTATGCATCATAAAATACTCAAAATAATAGAAGTAACAAGGAGTTTACAAAATTTAGAAAAAGAACTCTCTTATACAAAGAGTAAGATAAAATAGTTCCTCTATGAAGTGATTTTATTAAGGAAAAAATAATACAATGATGATGAATATGTACTAATTACATAAACAAAAAAGGAGATAGAAAATATTTCTCCCCCAAAAGTCTCAAATCATATTTAGGATGAAAATATGGTAACTATTGTTTCATGAAATAATTTTCTTATAATTAACTCAAGAACAAGTGGGAAGATCATATTTCTAATGATTCACCAAATGATGAATATTTGATTCAAAATATATCTTCAAAAATATCCAAAAAATATATTGTAATTTTTATATGTATCCATTTTAGTTTCCTATTGTAGGAGATCATCTACCTCAAGTATGAATTTGAGAAAAGAGAGACATCACATGAATAAAATGTGATTATATGTGATGATCTCACAATAAAATTTAATTTAATGAGTTATATAATTGAAAATATTGGATAATCATTATCCAATTATGGGAAAAACTAGTTTTATGTAATCCTAAAAAATGATGAATCCATTGAGAGACTTTTGGAAGAGTTTGATGTAATCAAGGTAACGATAACATATATCTTTGATGCCAAGACCAAACAATTTGAAATCAAGGAAAATATAAACAAACATATATAATATAATAAATGAACAAAATTCACAATGATTAAGTTAAATAGATGAGTAAGGAATGGGAAGACCGAGTAAATATATGTGGAAAATGATAAATACGTCAAAAAAATGAAGTGTTCGGTGATTGACGTAAAAAATGAAGTATTTGAAAACAACTCAACCTAAGTCTTCATAATAGAAAAAGAATGAATTTATTTCTATACATTGTTCTATGGCGGATTATCATGTAAAAGGATTCCATAATGTGGTAATAATACCCATTGTTTATATTAAGACCAATTAAATTTAGATACCAAATGAAAGGTACCATCACACTCAAAAGTTAATGTCGGTGTCAAATATTTTTCAAACAAGTGTGTATATTAACTTTTAAAATACATAACAAATTGGATGAGTAAAATTAAAGATAATTCAACCAGTACATTTAGGTTTGATGGTATCATGATTATATTTGGATGTTTCCCAAAATAATCCCAATTGGAATATGTAAATTCTAAAAAAAATCTACTAGTTCTACAAAATTTAGATAGGAAGGATTTTAAAAAAGAAAACCGTGGATAATTGTTTCTTTTTCTCTATAATAGATCATGGAATAAGTAACTGAACATATAGAATAATGTTTCATCCTATGGAAGAAAAGGAGAGCCTATATAAAGGGGGAGTAAACATTAATAATAGAGAAATCCACATTTTAAATTGAAAAATATATTTGTTACAAACATATATGAAGGTTTAATAAATATATATAGTGATTTATATTATTTTGGTCACATTAAGGATACATTCTTAATAAACCCAATATTAATGAATAAAATTAAAATGCAAAAAAATGGAACATAAACTATTGTTGAAATATTAAACAACATTGGTAAATAATATAAATAATTTTGGAAACCAGAATACTCTCAAGATGATTTTGGGGAAGGGAGATGAGATATCCCTAGATAGTAAATAAATGAAATCAATTATTCAAAACAAATACAAATAAATTAATAGATGTATAATATGGAAAACTAGGTTCTTATATTGTGGGAAAATAGACCACAAAATGGATACACATAAGTAGATCATAGAAGTAAAAATTTGAATCAAGATAAAAGAAAATACAATATCAGTCTAGTAAGATAATAAAAGTACTAGATTTGTAAAAAATGAATTTAAGATATCATGTGGAATATCAAATAAGGATAATCACATATACAAGGTCTTCTTGATCATTTGAAGAACTTATTTAAAAGTGTAAGAGAAATAGAAGTACAAGAGAAGGAATGTTCTAAAGGGAAGAAAATCATTCCTATAACACCCCATGTTTTATGGAATTTTTTTAATAAATTAAATTTATTTGATTTCTTATATTATATGATATGGTATGTTAAAATATTTCAACACACAACATTGCGTTTGTACAAAATATGATTTTATTATTTACTTATTTAAGAATGACAATTATAACCAAGATGTTAAATTGGGTGGAATGAATTTTATTAATAAAATCAAGAAATTAATATATAATATATTCGATAAATTATTTGTACATTTATCCAAAATATTTTTTAGTCGTACGATAATAATAAATTCGATTTTATGCCAAAAAATCGATATTTGTCTGAAGGTTGTTTTTTGTCACCTTTTCATTGTGAAACTTTTCTAAAACTAAATTTTCAAAATATTATAAATTTTTCATAAAAAAAATTAATTTTTGTAATCATAATTTCACCATTAGTTAAAGTTATTTTTTATTTTTCGGATAAGTTTTTTTATTTTCATGAATAGTGAAAAATATAGCATTTTTATTAAAAACATACTTTTTGTATAATTTATTTATATTGTAAAATTATGTTTTAAAGTTGATTTAATGTATTAGTATTTCATTTATTGATATATAAGTACAAATGTTATCTTTGGAATCAATTTTACATTGAAATTATATCTAAAAAAACTTCCAAATTCTAAACATTTTTTCTTTAAAACCCAGTTGTTCGGTACAATTTTAGGGATTAATTTTAAATTAGTTTTGTTATCTTCTATGAAATGAATTTTAAAAAATGTATTAAATATTTTTAATTATATTTTCAAAATTTATTAATTATATAACCTTTATTTTTTTATAGTATGATTAGTAAACTAAATAATTTTATTTTCATGGTTAAAGGTAAATCGCGTAATTAAGGGTAAAAATAATTTTATAAACATTATAAAATTACCATAAAACATTACCGAATGTTATTTTTGGAACTTAATTTCTAAATTTAAACCTATTTTGGAAATTTATTTATTTAATGAAAACATTTCCATTAAAATGATTGAGATGTTATTAAAATCAATGAGAGTGATAAAATGTAACCCTCTTACTTCTAATAAGTAAAATATTTTTAATATAGTTATAAATAGTAGATATTGTCAAATATAAAAATTATTGTGATATATAAAAGGTTTATACACATCATGGAAATTCATATTTAATTCTAGTGACCAAATAATTATCATAAATAATTACACCACAATGATGTAGTAATTATTCAATTAACGAAAAAACAAATAAATGATATAATAAATAGTAAAATAGATATAATATGATGTCATTATGGTCCTAAATAAATTTTATAGGTTAATAATCCATATTAGGGGTGTATGATATTTTTTATTCAAATATATATTTCTATATTTATATTTTTAATGCTAATGTAATGAATTGTGTCAAAATTTACAATAATGATATTTTTGGAAAATAATAATTTATCAAATTATATTCAAATATTTATTATATTAAATAAAGAAAAAATGGGGTGAAATATGATTTATAATATCATAAAATGGAAATTTATGGTTCTATTAACATAATATATTTAAAAATAAATACATTTTAATATTGAATTAGTTGTTACCACTTTTAAAATTAAAATAAGTCAACTAAGTGTTAATCAAGAGGATACGGTTTAAAATATCACCAAAACGTGGATAAAATAAGCTAGTTTATGATATAACAAACCTATAACATATTATCTTTAATTAAATGGACTTTTGGATGTATTTGGATTGAGATTAAATTTATTATAAATTAATATTTGGAGAAATTCCAAGAGCGCACTTCCCCTCTCTTATAAAAGGTCAAATATTCTTATTTTTTCCATTTAACAATAGAAACTATCTGGTTAGGCCAAATGATACCTATATATAATTGATAATTCCCTCATTCAGTCATATAATCTTTCGTTTTGGTATTAAGGAATATAATAAGTCATTTGGCATAATCCAAAAAGAGATACTAGAATAAGTGGTAAGGTTCATCAATGAACATCTTTTCATTATTAATTCATTAAATCCATTAAATTATTTCTAATTCATGCCTATATAGAAAAATAATTATCCAATATATACTAAAATGTTCTTATGTAATGTTTAAGACATTAAACATCATAGACTTCCATCAAATGGGATCCATAATTATCGTTTTTGTGTACGGTACACTTCTGCCTCGTGAACCGATTTCATTAGTTCTTCCATTACCACATTTAATGTCTTGAAAAAATGAAGGATTTAGATTATATATATTATATATATTATTTTATGATGTCATTATGATTTTTTAATTGTTTTATCACACATACCTCCCTTATTACCATTTTTCGGGAATATGACAATGTCGTTCATGTGTATGGCGGACTACAGCCTCATGATGTTATGTGGTTCATTCATGAATTTAAAAGAATGAATTTATGATGGTTTTAATAAAATTATGTGATATAGATAACATACAAATTATTCTATAATGATTATATATCAAATAATTTTCCTTTTTTTTGACATGACAATAAAATTAAAACAACTTTCTTGTGTATGTATGGACAACCATGTCCATGAACGGTGTATTTTATTTTATACCAATAAATTTTATGAATCATCAAAAATAAATATATACTGAATATATATATATATATAAGTATATATGTATATACCATGATTATCACTATGTATGTGATTAAATAATGAGATATGTAAGAGGGCTGAGAATAAAAAATCTAAACATGTACAAAAAACAAAGTGGGTGCTTTAACATAGATTTGTTCATAAACGAGTAATATAAAGTACAAACTAAATTATATATGGTATTATATATATGAACATGTTTTTTTGGTTGTCCCAACCCATCCCATAGGCATTTTCCATGACTACCCCAAGCCTACCTTCAATAGGTCGGGGGCTGGCGACTAGCACTAAGCTAGCATATCCCAAAAATGGAAGGCATTTTACTTCTTATAAACACAATAAAAGATTAAACTATGGAAAGTAAACAAAATGTATAAAATAATTACTTAACACAACTACTCGTAGTATAGTACATACTGAAAGTACAAAGGGGAAAAAATTGAAGCCCAAAACTAGAAAGGGAAGTGCAACTTCCACAGTCCATCTGCTCAAGACCCTACCTAAAGGTTATGTGAAGGGAAACTTCCTATATCCAGAGATGTAAAATCATTTTTATTATCTCACATAGCACCATCTGGTGCTATACCACCATGTATCCATCGAAGCATCGATCACCATCACGAGACATGACACTTGTAGGTGATGCCCGTGTAGGGGTGAGTAACACAATACCCAGTAGGGACCCCAAAACACAAAATAAAGAATAGAAAGAAAGACCATAAAAAAGAGAACTCACACCAGGTATAACTCAAAATATCAAAGGTAATTTTATCAGTCCTAAAGCTGAATCATCTTGTACTACTAAGGGACTCATCCCTAATGAGTCACTTAGGTCTGTTCAACTAATAGACCACTGAGGTCCACTCAGTTACTGGACCAATCATGTCTGCTCAGCTGCTGGACCACTGAGGCTAGCTTAGTTGTTGGACCACTAAGGTCTTCTCAGCTGCAACCCCCCTAAGGTCCGCTCCATTATAGGACCACTGAGGTCTGCTTTGCTGTTAGGCCACTGAAATCTACTCGGCGCCTGGACCACTGAGGTTCTCTTTCCAGCTAGACCACTATGTTTTTCCTAGATGCGGGGCCAATGAGTTCTGCTTAGCTACTGTACCACTAAGGTCCACTCCACCCAGGTTCACCAAGGTTCGATCTACTTCTGAACCACCAAGGTCTTGCTCGTCAGATCCTTTGTGTCATACCCAGCCTTAGGATTCCCGCTCTCTAGCACACTTGATTCCAGGAGAATATACTCCCCAATAAATTTTTAATATCTCTATTTCCACTAAAACTAACATATAGTATACCCAAATGATTGTATCATCGAAAGGGTCCCAATTCCATGGATGACACATCAACCGGATTCCTGGTCTGAATGATAATTGTGTTTTATTAAACAAGGGGCGGTTGAATCTGCGGCTGTTCCGACTTGGTCGGACCAACCCGAGAAACCCGAACGAGGTGTCTCATAATAACGCAACTCATTTCAGAAGAACTGACTCGACTCGACAGGGTATGTGCTGACTAGGTTCTATTGGGCCTAGTGGTTAGGCCCATTGGGCCTTTGCTGGACCCGAACCGGTTCGTTTATGGGGCCAGCCCATAGGGCCACCTAGTGACCCGGTCCACATTTTTGGCCCAGTCCAACTTGGTCAGACTGGTACTGCCCTACTAGGCTACCCAGCTACCTGGTTTGCTCCACCAGACCGACTTGAGGCTGGGATCGGCCTGTTTCTCCAGCCTAACCCACTGGGTGGGCCAAATCGATCTACCTGGGGTGCGATAGGAATAGTATCCCTGCACAGCTGATGTGGCTCAATGGAGAAGAATAACCCTCCTATGTGACATCATGTTGCAGCCTCAAATTCCATGAGACTAGCCTAGGGTTTGAGGGGTCCTCAAAAAGTGGTCTATTGACTGCATGCCCCCACCTGGCGACGCGATGCTGCGTCGTGACATGCCCTTGCTGCTGCCCTGTTCGCCACCTACGACCGTGCTGTCATGGGTCTCTACCTCCACCTTCCATCAAGCTAACTACATCCTCTACCATGTGTCCATTCCACCACGTGCATTCTTTGGCCCCCCTTCCACCAGTCTCCACTGTTATTGTGGTTGTCCGATTTCCGTTCTGATAGCACCGTTGTGATTCTCATGTCGGCACATTTATTGTTATGGACTCAAGACTACCATGTCCTAGATCTAGTGTTCCGATCATGCTTAGAACCTCCCGAAGAAAAATAACAAGATCTCTTGGGTCTTTCAGTGAAGAATAATATAAAAGAGAAAGGGGATCACAAATAACACCCAAAAAACAATCTGATCCTTTGTTCATTTTGTCCCAGATCGTTTCGTGTTAGTGGGGTCACCAAGAAAAATTAAATCACTAGATATTTATAATCCCCAATATAAACCATCAATAGTTATTTCAAATCACACAAGAAAAAATCATCCACATATAATATAATTACTAAGTTGATACACGTTATTCATTTAGAAGGGAAGAACATGGGACCAAAAATCACACAGATTTAAACTTGTACCAGGGAAAATAGAGATTGTTGAGGATGATCCTTTATCGCCGTCCATCAATCTCCTTTCCCAAATACTCTCTCCAATGTCTTTTCTCAGCTTTCTGATTCACCTACATTCATCATTGGATAGGTTTCCTTCTTCGTACATTAGATGAATTTGAAATATCCAAATCTGATCTCCAAATCCTATTATCCCATTAAACGGGGATAACACGTCACAACGTTTCTATTATGTTGAGCCATTGTTGTTACACTATTTCATCTGTGAAATAGAATTTATATTACTTTTTTTATGACGTCTTTATCCAGTTCTATTTAAGGAATGAAACATTCAGCTTGTCGCTGCATTGTAGTGAAACAATTTCGAATAAAATAAACTTTTTAAGTTTATTTTAGTTTTCTTTAAAACATCCAAAAACTAAATTTTTCCCTCGACCCACGCCAATTGAGGTAAAGTCCTATATATGGAGAAAATATCATTTTAAACTCAATGGGGGTCTTCAATTTTTAATCAGAGTTACCATTTGTGAGTTATGAGCATTCAAAAATAAAATAATGTTTTATTTAAATTATTTTATTTATCATTACATCCCAAAAACCTACTTTTGCAATTGGCCCATTTCGGTTGATATTAGGCTCTGCATAATTGAAGAAAACCATTATGAGTTCTATAGTAATATCGGTTTCCAATCCAAGTTACCTTTTTTGAGTTATAAATATTTAAAAATAAAATAATCTTTATTCAATTATTTTATTTATTGAAAACAACTATTATATACTATTGGTCCATTCTTGCCAATGTTTGGCTATGCCTAAGGAAATAATATCTGCATAAGGTTAATAGTGGTATCATATTTTCAATACAAGTTACCATATGTGATTTATAAGGATTTAAAAAGTAAATTAATTTTATTTAATTATTTTATTTTACATTTATTCTATTTTTAGGGTTTCTCACTAGAGGCCCTGCCAACTAAACATAAGTCACTCCTTTGGTAAACCCTCCATCCTGAACGTAATGGTTCAATATTATTTTTGATTTGGGAACCCATTTAAGAACTATTCCACTTATTATTTTGGAAAAATTCTCTCACACTCTATTTAAAACATACCATTTTTCAAAAAACTATTCCAGGCACACCATGCCTTAGAATCGCACCCTGTCTCAACTCCTGGTCTAAGAAAAACATGATATAATATAAAAACAATTACATATAATTATGGGAAATTACATTAACCCCACATTTAGTGCATTATCTCTTAGTAAAAAAACAAGGGCTAATAAAAAATGGGGATACTGAGCATGGATTTGAGCTGCTGGCTCCCTCATTATCTCATTGAGATTCTTATGCTACCATTAAACTTGCACTAGAGGAATCGATCCACCAAATAAGGTCATCTCATGTTGATCCTAGATCACTATCATAAACCCTTCCAAGTTCATTCCATCATTAAATCTCTAGCACATAGAGGCACATCAAGCCCTCTACTGAACGCTACTCCCTATTAGTTAGGATGTGGGCTGACTCGATGAGTCGGTCAATGATCACCTAGATGGTATCGTGTCTCCTAGACATATGTGTTAAAACCATCATGAAGTCCATTGATATCCCATCCCATTTCCACTCTGGTACCTCTATGGGTTATGTCAAACCTACTGGAACCTAGTGCACAACCTTCACATTGTAGGCTTGTGAGGCTTCTCGAGACCAACACTATCACTGACTTCTTCATCCCCAGCCACCAGTACTGGCGTCAAAGTTACTGATACATCTTAACCACACTAGGATGTACCTCCAAATGGGAAGTATGTAAATCCCTAAACACCTCCTCTCATGATGTCACTAGTAACCTAGTGTATCCCCTAAATTGGATGATATGCTCCCCCACCTTTCAAAAATCCATTAGAGGTATGCCCTATAGACAACTGGGAATGTGTAGTCTTGCATATGAAATCGTTGAGTTATTTCACCCTAACTCGCGGAAATATTGGAGGGAAAAATACCATGGACTAATGAAAATATATCTCCACACTATCCACAAAGGACATCCAAAGCGAGGAAAAATGCTCTAAGGCCTCATTCAGTAGCTCTGAACTCGATCTCTTGTTGAGTGAATCTTCAACTATGTTATCTATCCCAAAACTATAAACCATCTCTAAATCATTTTTCTAGAGGATCTCTGGAGAAAGTGTCTATCTCATATTCTGATCCTTCTGAGATAATATATACTTGAGACTCTTGTGGTTATAGTATATGATGAATCATTTTCCCCTAAGGCAGTGTCACAACATCTTCAGTGCGAAGACTACCTCTACCAACTCAAGGTCTTGAGTTGCATAATTATACTCTTGTGGTATCAATTTTCATGAGCCATAAGCAATCACTTCCTCCCCCTACATCATTTCAAAACCACACCCAGTTCCTGATGCATAAAAGGACGCCACATTGTGGGTTCCCTCCTCTGACAACCTCAAGATTGAAGCACTCGTCAAGCTCTACCTCAGCAGTTGAATGATCTACTAACATCTTTCACTCCACTAGAATAGATTCCCCTTCTCTACCAATGTCGTCATGGGTGATGAATCTCTAGATAATTTAGGTTTAAAACTCTGATAGTTCCTAACATACCCAAGGAAACTATGCTCCTTGGTAATGCTCTTGGGTTCCTTCCATGAAGTCACTGCCTTGATCATCGATGAATCCACCACAACTCCAGCCTCTGAGATGACTTGTCCTATGAAGTGGACATTTCGTATCCAGAACTCTCACATAATGAGCTTTCCGTGAAGCTGGTGCTCTTGGTGTGTGTCCAGAATCGTCCTCAAGTGTATCGTGGGCACCTCCTTGGGTTTGGAATAAAATAAGATGTCATCAAAGAATAAAACTAAAAACTAGTATATTTATGGCTATAAGATCATTTTAATGAGTCCCATGAACTCTTCTAGGGAATTCATCATGCCAAACGACATCAATAAGTACTCATAATGTCCTTAGAGACATCTGGAAGCTGTCTTTAAGGTGGAATCATCTCGCACTCGATGACAGGGATAGCCTGATCTAAGATCTATATTCGAGAAACATATTCCACCTTCATCAAATCGAAGAAGTCGCCAATCCCTGATAGAGGATAATTGTTCTTCACTTTCACTTGTTTCAGTTTCTAGATGTCCATGTATAACCTCAAGATTCTTTCTGACTTCTTGAAAAACGACACATAAGCTACTCAATGGTTAAATGTTGGGCCTTACGAACCCCTTATTCTACAGGTCCTCCAACTATAACCTCATATCCTGAAGCTCTGTGGGATCCGTATTAAATTTAGGTGTAGATATTATTTCTATATCAGGGTATATATCAATGCAGAATTCTACCTCTTTACAAGTATCTAGTACTGGAACATCCTCATACTCATCCACCACTATAGGGAACTGTAAACTAAAAACATCCACTATTATGTGGGTAATGATGGTCACATTTAGCTACCCCTTTCCCAATCCTATAGCTCCCTGAGCATGGTGTGGACCACATTGTATTGGTGGTTGAAAAATGTTGAAATGTATAACACCTCATGCTCCTCTCTCATAACCTCTTTCACACATGCTACCCTGTAGATTAATCTATTCCCGACATTGTCTCTTCCTCAATGGCACATCAACTATTTCACTATCTACATGAAAAGATTTAATATATCTAGAGTGATGTCTCATTATATCTCTTGAAATACATTACCTATTTCTAGGATGATTGGACTCACCCTATGAGCCATAAGCAGTAGAACACCTGTATTGGGACCTCTTCTTGGATTGTCTCTGAAGTCCATGTCTTTGAGACTGACGTCGACTACATATTTTCTCACTACCAACATCCACTGATTGTATCTGCTCAGCCAAACGAATTTCAACCATATAGGTTGTCTCTATCACCGTATCATAAGCAAGCATGACTAGAGGAATAATGCTAGCTTGGATGGTCCTAAAAACATCTCGCTCGGAGGTCTGAGACAAAAAGAACATGTCGTATCATATTCATTGAGTACCTAGAAAGGTTAATACAGCTCAATAAATATTCATCTACCAACATGTCATCCTGAAGAAGCTATAGATGCTCTTGGGAACACATAGCCCTTAGTTTTTATGGAAAGAACAACTTATATGAGAATGGTTCTCATGATCGTACCATGGAAAATTCACCTCATTGTAATATTGGGTATTCGAAACCCCACCATAACCTAGCTAAGACACATAGAAGGCTTAGAACTTAGACCACCATCTGATCTAATGGTTCCCTGACTAGATAGAAAACTCTGTCAGGACCTCAAGCCAGTCCTTATTTGCTTGTGAGTAGGGATCCCCTTGGAACCTAAGGGGCCTATGTCACTGAAAATCATGTAAGGATCTGCGCCTACATGCATCTACTTATAGGGGAGATGGTAGTAACTACTGACCAATAGGTAGATATAATTCTGGGACAATTCCTGATAGTTCCATCCTGGGCAACGGTCCCTGTACCAAAGCCTCATCACTCTATAGACCATTCTCGTGGTCACACACTAGAATCCAGGATTGATGGCTGCATGGAGGAATCCTGAAGTTTATCAATATGAACCATGATTAATATATTATACCTAGTGAGATGACTCTAACTCTGAATGAACATGATAAAACATTCATGGATTCATGCAACTAGTGTTTTCATGTACCAAGTCGAAATGTAGAATTCAAGGTCCTCTTGTATGGATATGTTTACTACCACACAAACATTGTGCTCCATAGCCTAAAATCTGATCTCAAAAAACTGAACATTATGGCCTCCATTAAAATTACAGTCTTTTAGTACTTCTAGAAGAACCGAACACCCTCTGATACATCATTTTCACAACACAACCAGCACGGCATGGGCCGTAACTACCCCAAACCGACCTTCCATAGTCTAGGGTATGGTGACTAGAATCATGTAGGAATATCCAAAAAATGGAAGGCATTTACCTTTAAACCCATACACATGCACAAATAACATACTTTAGAAAGTAAAAAATAAGTAAAAAAAATATTCCACTGTGACAACTACTAATAGTAAAATACAAACCGAAATTAAAAAAGTGACCAACATACAATACCAAAACCCTAAAGGGAGGTACAACTGCCATGGTCCATCCACTAAAGACCCTAGCTAAAGGTTAGGTGAAGGGGTGCTTCCTGAATCTATAGAAGTATGCTCATCCGTCCCATCTCACTGAGCACCACCTGGTCCCAGACCACCAAGGTCTCTATCAAAGCAACGATCACTTTTACGGGATACAAAACATACGGGCGAAGCCCAAGTAGGGGTGAGAGACAACATACTCGGTAGGAACCCCAAACCAAAAAGGAAAGACCATAAATTAAGAACATAAAGTAATACCACAAAACAATACCACAAAGAAGGTCAATAAAGCAAAGACAACACACACATGGTATAACTCAAAGTATAGATGGTATGGTTATCATTCCTAAAACTGAATCATCATGTACTACTGAGGGGCTTATCCTTGATGATTCACTAAGGTATTCTCAACTATAATACCGCTGAGGTATTCTCAGCACCTGGACCACTTAGGTCTTATCGTCTCCTACCCCACTAATTTTTTAATGGTTTAGCGAAAAAATATTTACCGTAAATAATTAAACGATTATGATGCAATAATTATTCTATTAATGAGAAAGTCAATTAGATTATATTAGAAATATTAAAATAAGTATAAAATAAATTAATTAAGGTGACTTAAAATATATATCTTAATATGAAATATTATGGGTGTATTAAATTATTTTTGGAATATATAATCTTGTATTGATTATATTAAAGTCAAAGTAATGCTTATTGTCAAAAGTGAATCAAATGATATTTAATGAAATTAATATTTTACTAAAATATTTAGAAATAATAAAAATAGTAAATAAGTAAAATGTGCTGATATATGATAAAAATATCATAAATGGGAAATTATTTCTCCAATTTACACTTTATATACAATAAATACTTCCTTTCAATATCTAAAAAACTTGTACAATAGTTGAAATTAAAATAAGTTAACTAAGGGTAAATCAAAATGATAAGGTGTAAAATAAAACCAAAATGTGAAAAAAACATATTTTTTAGGGAGATTAAAACATTATAATATCTTATCTTCGAATAAATATCCTCTTACAATTTTTTGTATTGAGATTAAATTAATTTTAAATTATTATTTTGAGAAATTTCTCAAGTTCACATCCCCTCTCTTATAAATGGGAAACACTTCTTATTTTTTATTCACACTTTAAAACCTATTTGGATCGGTGTAAAAATATAATAATATCCTTAAAACATATGTCACTTCATCATACAAGCCTTCATTTGGGTGGAAATCCAACCAATGTAGTCCTTTGGTGCATACAAAAATGAGATACCCGAAGAACAGATAACATTAACCTACAAATTATTTTTTTTTATTTTTTAATTAAAACAATTTTATTTATTTAATTCAATTTTTATATAATAAAATCACTATATTAAAAATATAATATTTTTTTATGTAATGGTTACTACATAAAACATCACACATTTCCACAAAAGGGATACACAATCATCATTCATGTCTACAGCTGGATTTCGCCTCACAATTCTAAATCATTCTTTCTTCCATTACCACTTTTAAATTCTGTTAATAATGATGTATTTTTATTTTATATTTTATATATTTTATATATTCTATTTATATGATTTTATAATCATTCTAGAATTGTTATATCACACATACTTTCCTACTTTCAATTTTGTGAGAATACGATAGTGTCCTGCATGTGTACGATGGACTACGACAGGGAGAAGTGGTTTGATTCATTCAAAATTTACATTTAATGTATTATGGTTTAAAAAAAATATTTGATATATATGACATAAAAATTATTCTTGAATTACAATATATCATATAATTTTCTTTCTTTTAACGTTCAATGAAAATGAAAAAAATGTTCATGCATACGTACAACCTATCATATCAATTAATAGTGTATTTTATATTATACCTATGAATTTAATGAATCATAATAAATATATATATAATGAATATTTATCTAATATTTATATCATGATTATAATTATAGATATGATGAAATCAGGATATGTGTAAGAGGACCAACAATAACATGTCAAAACATGTACAAAAAAAGTGGTAACTTTAACATGGATTTAAAAACAAAGGAGCAATATTAACATATAAGAAAATAATATAGTGTATTATTTATAGAAATATGGTTATATTGTATATTTAAAATAAAATTATATTTATTATACATGAGGATATAATGTTGATGATGAAATTCAAGACTCAAGGAAGAGGGATTTCTAGTCTCACTTATATTTCGGTGAGACATATTCCATATTCAAAACTGTATTATTTTCTATTGTGTATATAATTACCATGAATTTATTATAACATCCTTTTCCTTAAATGGATTTTTATTTACAAATCTATTTGATGATATCTCTTTCATAGAGCTTGTGGTTAAAAACTTATCGATTGAGTAAGGTAATTTTACCCCAAGTTTGTTCTTTGAGACACATTTTATTTTGTAAGTATATAAAATTACTTTTTACATTTTGTATCATTAATATTATTACTTTAGTTATATTATAATATTAATGTTATGTTATTCTCTCTTAGGTTATAATTTTTCTTTATTAAAAATTATTTTTTCTAAAAAATGTTTTAAAAAAGTCGTTAAATGATATTCTAATTATTTTCAAGGAAAATGGTTTCAACTATTTTCAAAATGTATTTTAAAATATTAATTTATATATTTTTGATTGTATTTTAACTGAAAAATGGTTGTTAAATTTTTAATTATTTTAAAATAAATTTTCGAAACATAAATGATATTTTCCTCATGGTTAATTTCAATGAGCTATCAAAATTATTTTTCATCTAAGATAAAATTATTTGATGTTACTTAATATTTACTTAGGATATTATTCAAAGGAATTATCCTTATTTTTTTATGGTTTGTTAGTGTTTATATTTATGAAACCCATTTATTTTTAATTGGTTATCCTATTAGGAAATTATTATGAAACTTATTTATTTTTAAAGGTTATGATATGATGAAATATTTGTGTTCTTGTGAAACACATGTGTGTGGTTTTTATTATGTGCTGGGTGGGAAATATATCTTCTTAAAATTCATTGGGTAAATATACTATGAATCATGAGATAGATATGAGTATAATGTGTATTGAACTCGGTTCAGACAAGACTTGAATGGGAAGTGAAACTGGTTTTGTAATGGATTTTACCACCATGATAGTCTTGTGAGTAAACCTTGACTACTATGTTGGTTTCAGGAGTGAACTAAACCCAATATGATAGTCTTGTTAAAGAGACTTGACTATTAAAAAAATTATTTTCTATGATTTTTTGTTTTCACCAATTCAATTTTTTATGGAGTATTATTCTCTTTTGATTATTTTTTCATCAATGTTTATGATTTATTATATGACTTAAGATAATGATCATTGATATGTGGGGTATAATTTTAAAATTTTATGGAAATATTTTAATAAAGTTATTTGTATTTCATTATTAATATCTCCCTTATTTACCTTTAATGAGCATCTAAGCTCACCCTTCCCTTATATTTTTTTCCGTGAGGAGATGAAGGTAGGTCTTATGTATGGCATGTAAAAAAAGGATTATTGTTCTAAATAAATGGGTATGATATTATTTATATGTTATATAAACCATTTTTTTATTCTTCCATGTTTCTAACAGCACTAAGCTAATAAGGTCTTTGGGCATGAGTTTGTGTAATGTATGAAATATTCCAAAAAAATGGTGTGATGTATATGTACATTAATCATGTGTCTTTATAATTATAAAGGAAGAAAAATATGAGTTTCAAGATATGTTTTTATAAAAATTATGACCCTAGGGATTCGAATGTGCTCTGTGGTAGGTGAAAAGAAGTTGTATATAATTTAAAGGATTGTTTTACAATCACAACAACATAAATAAAAAATTATAAATAATATAGATATTTAAATTGGAGATTATGTGGTTTTATGGGAAAAGATTTAAAGGATATCAAACACATTAATTATACTAATATAGATAATATACAAATGATTCAAAAAAGATCAGTCATGAAGGGTAGGAGATCCAGCAAGATGATTTGATCTAGGCATGGATCTAAAATGAAAATAGAATACTGGTTTATAATAAATTATCAATCCAACTACTCACATTTATGACAAAGGATTTAAACATTAATCGTTGATTTTATATTTAGGTTTTAGTACCCAACTATATTGGTAATATATTGTGATGTTAGTTCTCACACGGATAACTAGAGATGAAATTTGTTCCATAAAAAATAAGATAATAAAATGAGTAAAAGTAATATGGAATAGCTATTATAGATCTAAATAAGTCATCATCATTTCATTATGTATCATTTATAAACATAATGAAAACATAACAACTAGATTATCCTTGATGAATAAAATATGAATATCATCCCCTGAGGAGGGATTCAAACGTGATAAGCATCTATAATCATTAAGTATTATCAAATTTGAATTCTAGAAAGTTACTTGAAGAATATTAACGTAAAAACCTTGGTAATGATAAGATATATCAATTTAATGACTTATTATCATTAATTAATTATACTTATTTAGAGTAATATTAATTATAATAATATTGTGTAATTTTTTAAGTTCAATTATAAAGCATTATTTCATACCATAATTAGTTTTCAAATATTATATTATTTTAATTATAAGATTGATTTTAAAATACAATAATTTTAATTTATAAAAAATTTAAAAAAAGTCAGATTAAAAATTTCAATATTATAGTAAGATGATTATTTTGGAATTTTTTAAAATATTTTATTTTTCAAAGAATTATTAATAATACCTATTTTTATGGAAAACCGTCTTGTCATTTCAAGAATTAAAAAAATTCATTTTTTTTAAAATGGTTTATAAGATAAATTAGTTTATTAATATGATTAATAATTAAATTATTTTCTGGGGAATTATTTTTTTCATGAATTTGGAATAAATATATATTTATACTTGATTTTTTTTTGAAAAGCCTTCTTTCATAGTGTTTTGAGGGATTAGTTTTTATATAAATTCAAGGACTTCTTAGAATTGAATTTTATAAAACTGATATCATATTTTGAATTATAATAATTTACATCAACTAATAATTTCGACTTATTTTTTTCACAATTATTATTAAAAATGGTAAAATATTGTTACCATAGTTATTGTTAAAATAGGTTTACTGTGGTTTAAACATAAGTGATAAGGGGTAAAATGACTTAGAAATTATATAAATTCTAATTTATGGATATATTTTTGACTTAAAGTTCATAATATTCAAAACTAGATCATTTTTAGGCCTTTATCTTTAGTATGAAATTTATATATTTTATTCTTTTTAACAATTCAAATTGTATTATCTCCCCCAATTATAAAATTACATCCCCTATCCTCTCTTATAGATACACCAAAAGCCCTTTGATTTAAAAATACGAACAAAAATACATTTATTACAACCCTACCCACGTTCTATAAAAAATTTCTATTGTAATTCTATACTAGAAATGATTTATGTATAAAACTAAAAATGTTTTCCAAATAAGAGATATAGTTCATAAAAGAACATTACTATTTTATTTGTTTTTCTACATCCTTCAAATATTATTCAATCATAATGAGATAACAAAAAGTATAATTTCCCTATACTGAGATTCTTTACTATTAATGGGATAATCTATATTCATCTTCTTCATCCATCAAATAAGAAATTAAACAATCATTTGTATGTATGGTAGACTACCACCTTAGGAACCAATGTAATACATTTTCCATAAACACCTCTAAAAAATAGCTATAATGATGTATTTGATATATATATATATATATATATTAATAATTACATATTTATCATTATAGAAATATTATATATCAAATATTCTCTTATCTTTCAACCCATTGAAAAAAAATTACATCATTCTTGTGTACATAAAGATTACCACCTTTGAGAAGTGATGCAATTTATCTTTCATAAAATCATAACATTGATTCTATATTTAATTAATTTTGAAGATATAATATAATATATATGTTATAATAATTATTATAGAATGTTAAAATGATATTTAACTTATTTCGTTCATTTACTTTGAAAAATGAAAACGTGTCATGTATGGCCTACTATCTCTATGATTGTAATGTAATTCATTTTTCATAACCATAATTCATATATGGTTTTAAAATTATAATTAATGTGTAAAAATGATAATTATTTCACCATTATTATTATTATTATTATAGTGGAATAATGACCACTTTGACTATAGTCAACATACCGAAGTCATTTTTGTCATATGAGTTGAATATTCTCAAAATGTCTCCCATGAACTTAATTAATTATGTAATTTTATATTAAATGGTAATATAAAAAATAAATGAATAATTTTTTAAAAAGGTTTATAATAATTAAAATAATTAATATACTTTTATTATTTCAGATCACGTATGTGATGAGTCAGACATTAGGTAAGAGTCAATTTAACATAAAAAATTGTTTTAAATGTTTTAATGATGTATTTATTCTTCAAACAAGCCCATATTTTTAAAACTATTTCAAGGATATATCTATATGGCCATAATTTAATTATGAGAAATATGTTATGTCACTTTTAACTTTCTTTCAATGGTTTTAAAATGTATTCTTTTTACATTTTTATATGGAATGTCTTGAAAAAGGGAGAACTGAATGTTCTATTTGAAAATATATGATAGAAATTGTTTTTTCCTTCCACAGTGACCATTATGTTATGTTTTTATTTCTTTACAATCAATAATTTTTTCTTAATTTAAAACCCACATTCCCCTTTTTTGGAGTAGTCTCAAAAAGGGTTTTAAGTTGAATGCATACATTATTATCAAAAAACGTTTTCTTATAGGAGGAATGACTATTTTTGTGGAAATTAATTATTTCATGAATTATGATTAAGTTATGGTTATTGGGATTATTTTTGATAATGGGTGAGACCAATATAGATTTTACAATGGGCGAGACCGATATAGCTTATTATAATGGGAGAAACCAATATAGCTCTCCAATGACTTAGGTAAAGCAACAGAGTTAACTTGTTAGGTTTATGCTAAGACGTTAGTGGATTTAAAAGTATGTTATTCAATTTTTATGTGAAATTGTACAATTGATATGAATATTATTTCCTAAGTTAGGAACTTGTTTTATATATTCTTAATATGAGTTTTATGGAAATCCTATGATTTCACAAGGTAATCTAATGAGATTATGTTTAATGGAATCTATATGATACTTAATAAGGGTGAAATTTATATCATTTTAAATAGTTTTAATATGTCTTCCAGGATTCTGAATAAATAATAATGACCATAACTTTTCCCTTTATGAATTTCTAGGAAATATTTGGTGAAAATATTTTGGTAGAAAAGTTGTAATGTTGGGTAATAAAATGTTTATTTTGAGGTCAATGCTTATTTTCAAAAAGGGAAATTTTTAAGAGTATTCATGGAATAATGGGTTTCTTCTATTCTTTTTATATATACCATACAAATTTTTTTTTCTCATCCCATTTTTTGAAATATCTTCATAATATTTTATGGATGATTTGGGATAATGATGACTTCAAGATGAAAATCATAATGTTATTTCAGGAAAATAAAACATGATATATTTTAAATGTTTTGTATTTTTGGAAAAATTAAAATATTTTGGTAGTATTCACATGATAATGTAATATATATTTATGTATGTGTGATGACCCAATTTACAAAAACTATAAACCTAAATGATATTTTGGAATTCATGAAAATGAATTATTTTATAAATATAAAATTTAATGAATTTTTATGGATAGTTTATTATAATTAATGAAAGGTAAGTAATGGTACATTCTTTTAATAATTTCCACAAGGAGAAATCATATATTAATAGAGTTAAAATAACTTCATTAATGACAAAAAAATTAAAATTTTGAAGAGATGTATTGGAGGATTTCTATAATTTACTTTATAATCATTAATTTTTTTAAATCCATTACTGACACATGTCAAGAAACTCTGGTTTCTATGCTAAGGAATAAAAAGATGATAATTTGTGATCAGTTTTGATAATAATTAGAATGATTTGTTATCATATTATATTGATCATATCATATCTTTTTGTGTAGATAAAACCCTTTTATTTTCTATATTGAGAATGTTTTAAGTAAACATAGTGGAGTTCTTGATGGTGAATTTATTGAGAATAACGTTATACCAATCTATCTCATATTATTTTTTATTACAATAAATTAGGGGGATGTATAAGAAAAAGATAATTGTTATTAACATAAAATATGGATAGAGATATAGTTGAATCAAATTTGGGATTTTGTTTAATTTTTTTGTCAATGAGACTCCAGATCATTATACGAAGACACTTGATTTCAAGATTTCATTTATAGTATTTCATGGAAGGTGTTTGATGTTCCAAATAATATTAATGAAATTTCAGATAACATTAAAGATATTTAGATTTTCCCAATTTTCTTGATAAGAATCATGGTTTTCTTAAGAAATATACTATTTATGTAAATTTCTCTTGACTTTTACTTATTTAACATTTGAATTGGATGTGATTCAAGTGGAATCCATCACATATTATAGGAAAAATTACATATAAAGGAATTGATTTCATTATTCATATGGAAATTATTTGTAAGCTTCTTGGATTCCATATAAAGAATCTTTTGGAGCAGATATAATAAGTTAATGTA
The DNA here is from genome assembly GCA_963277665.1 of Viscum album. Taxonomy (NCBI): domain Eukaryota; kingdom Viridiplantae; phylum Streptophyta; class Magnoliopsida; order Santalales; family Viscaceae; genus Viscum; species Viscum album. Next base: position 423,142,114 of record OY728158.1, on the reverse strand, counting down.
TGTATCGTCATTTTGTCAGTTTGAAGATCCATTTATTTTGAAATGAATATTAGAAGGAGCTTCTTCTAGGTGATTGATATATAGATTTGGTTCATGATGATTTTAGAAGATCCGGACTTAATAATGTCATGAATGTGTAATAGGATGAAATTTCATTTATATGTGATTTTTAATGTGATGATCATCATGTTAAAGACATGTAAAAATATAGGAAACACTATCTACAAAATTTTATGGACGTTGAAGGACCAAACTGGTGAAAGAGACATATGTTTTTGAGGTTTAGAATACTATAATTGTAAGTTGAGACAACTACTTGATGTAATGGAATGTTAATTCAAGTGGCTTGTATGGTTCAAAAAATGATCATCTAGTAGAGATAGTGGATTCCTAACACTAGTGCAAGACCATGTATGGATATGATAGTTAATGACTTTAGGATTTCTATTTGTTGAATATATGCATAATCATGAATGCTGAGTTGGAAGGATGTGCTATAAGGATGATCCAATAAGGATTAACTCTTAAGGATGACCTCATAAGAATAATTTTATCCATAAAATATGTGAAAAATATATTAAGAATAATATATAGATTTTCCATGTATGATGATTGAAGAACCATGATCAATGTTTGATGTCCCAAAGATGACTTTAGAAAATCCATGTATGATATTTTAGAGGACAAAATATGACTTTGGAACAATATATGAGTAAAATAGGTATCTTATGATCACTAAATTAGGGTGGGGAACATTTCATGTGGGATTCTATCTGATGAGTCTCTAAATACTAAGATGTGTATAACTTAATTATAGTAATTAGAGTATCTATTGGAATTATTTATTGAGGAAAATGTGATGCTTTTACCTGATGTGGAGGTGAAAGTGGTATCTCACATGAGAGATAAAGAATGGGTAGCTAAACATTGAGGCCCACATCATTACCCCTTCATGTTGGATGCTTTTCTAAACACCTCGATACATGAAGCAATCTGGGGTCCAACAAATAGAGATACACACCATAGTACATTTTAGGTTGTTGCATGATTCATAAAAACATGAAAAAATTAAATGATAGTGATTTTGTAGAAAAAATAGAGTATTATGATATTCGTAAATAATGAACATTATATTACATGACTCTTAAGGAGAAATTGATAAAGATTATATGGGAAGATAAAGGCCACAAAATTAAGGATTTTTCATAACAATTATAGAAATAATATTAGTATAATATTGCCATATATTTTCATATAATAAGAATAAATAATGATACAGAGTGCTCCACTGTATGTTCTTGAAATATATTCAATAAGTTGAACGATAAAGAAGGTGAGATGATAATACATCCAAAATAATAAGACATGTGTATCGAAGAATTAGAAAAAAGGGTATCCATGGTGACTATTTTACACTGAAGAAGAAGAATAAGAGTGTGAAATGGACTACTACTATACATATTCTGGCCAAGAATATTGAGAAATCTATACGAAAACACTTTTCTAAAAAATTATAAATAAATTAAATAAAATATTGATCATTTCTAAAATTGTAACACTTCTTTTGTTTTTAGAGAGTGAGGAAGAATATTATCCATAATATACAAAAGGGGCCTCATAATTACATTACTAATCCCCTTTTCATGGATAATACTGAAAGCTATATTCTATAGATATTTCATAATAGGATGATCTTTCTTGCATTGTACCTAGTAAGTAATAGGAAAACATGTTTATGATTATACCATTGTCTATGATTCTTTTGGTAATTAGAAGAAGCTAGGGGCATGGGATAATAATCATGATGCATTGGGTAAGTAGTCATATTTAGGGAGGTGACGTCACCAATATATCCTCTTTTTATTTTTTGATATTTTACTATAATATATTTTCATTCATTTTGAATAGAAGAGATATTCAGATAAATAGAGAATAAATCACAGAAAAAGTGAATAAGTGATAATGGGATAAAAATTCAAATTGGATTAAATGTTTAACAACATTAATTCAACTATCTAATATTGTTAGAAACATACACATGTGATCTGGAAACATACATCAATAAGACATACAGTTTATTCAGAATGACCAAATTCCAGTTTTTTAAATTTCAAAAGTGATATCTTAGTTCAGAAGTTTCATAACATTATTAAAAAAAAGAAAACTATATCTAAAATAAATAAAAATATAGGAATGCGAATTTTGATTCAGTTTTATCTTATAAGAATAAAAACTATGTCATTATGATGTGTAATATAGTTAGACTGACATATATTGTGGGTTTTATTGTAAGATTTATATATGTTTATAATTCATTTCATGTGCATAAAAATGAAAAAAATCCTTGAATTTTCAAGAGAATCTATGAAATAGACCAAAAATATTATTTGGACATTTATTAATGAATCGAATGTCATTTTTAGGTGCAATGTGATCCAAAAGACTAAAAGCGTGATTTTTTAATTTAAATTTGATATTTCAATCACAACTATATTGTACACGGTCAAAACAAATATAATGATATTTTATTATTATTCAACTCTTTGAAAATGATTTTTGATTTATTTTTGACATATAGAAATGTATCACACATCATTTCTAGTTATGGTATTATTGTAATGAATTAATGTGAATGTTTTTAATTTACAAAGAAATAATTTAGTTCAAAATTGTGTTTGGTTCTCAAAAATAATAAAATTAAATTCGAACGTATTCGAACACTACAAAGATAGTCAATATTTCAATTTTCACCTATTGGAACTAACTATAAATAATTTTGATGCACAATTAGGTTTAAATTACCTAAAATTCATTTTTTCCATTATTAATTTGTTATATATTTTTTTGTATTATTAGTAAAATAAATTTTGTTTATTATTACAAATATTTTAGGTTTTATAAAACTATAGTTACATTTCATTATTATGATAAATTTCAAATGAGGGTTGATGATTTTTCAACATATTCTTCTTCTCGTGTTCCTTTCTATAATTACATTTTCTATAATTAATACGACCCTAGTTGATACTTAAAATATATAAATTTATTATCAAATATTTAAATCTTATTATTATTTACATTATGATTATTTTTTAGTGTTTGATTTTATTTTATTCATATTTTTAATCTTCAATTAGGGTTTCTTTATATTTGGATTCTTAACACTAAATAGTGGTTAAAACGTCCAAGAATGAAATTTCCTATTACTAAAAAATCATTGAATAATGCCCTTATAATTTCTCAATTCCTATAATATAAATTAATTTTTATAAATTAAAATAAATTATATAAAAATTATATAATTTCATTCTGTTGTATTGTAATATCACAACACTTATTATAAACCCAATCAGGGAAACAAATAGAATCGCCCCCAAAAATAGGAGTTTTAGTCATAATTAGAAAAAAAATATCCACGAAAACAATATTAAAAATGATATAATTATTAAGAGTACAATTATTTAGAAAAATAATTTCTAATATAATAGTTAATATTTTATAGAAATTACTTATAATTAAATAGAGCAATAATAATATTTAGTTGTCATTATAATTTATTTTTTAATTATTTTTTAATAATTAATTAATAGTAATAAATATTTTTATAGTCCAAAAAAGTAATGTGATTATAGTTATAATAAATAATTACATTATTAATTTTGAATAATTTAAATACATAACAATAATTATATTATTTAATACTAATAATTATTAATAAAATTAGTGGTACTAGAAGGGGGATGTGAAAATAATCTCTCACACTCACATGGGCATACTCAGACATGAGAAATTTCATATTCCAACTATGTTTGTTATCAAAAGGTATATTATCTCATCATTGATGAAAAAAAACTCACAATAATCTGAATAATAATTATTTATATTATTATTTACGGGTAAAAACATATGAAACAACACTCACCCACATAATGTTGTTGAACTAAAACATAAACCCTCTTAAATATCTAACTATAACATGCTAGCATGAATCACAGAATTCGATTTGGAGTTCCATATGGCCTCACGGGGACCTACTCGTACATAAGTGGTTGCAAATAGTAGAAAGGGTCTGATCGCCATTAGTGGGGAGAGAATACACTCAATATCAGTGTTGAAAATTATAAATAAAAACAAATGATAACATAATGAAATTAATAAAATATGATATAACAAATGACATGGTATGTACCTAAAAGTATGAAAAATAAACAACTAATGAAAATCAAATAGGTAGGTTAAAGAATATTTCAAGAAAGATAAGTAAGTAAATAAAACACACTGATATATTTCTAGTGTTTTTTTCTAAATTATTCCTTCAAACACCATGATTCATCTCCTATCTCCCTATCACTACATGTTTACCCTTCCCTGGGTCCTTGATAATGAAGTCTGTATTCACATTTAGATTCATGCATTGGGGTGTGAGTATAAACCTAGTAGGACACTACCAATACATCCTTAACATAATTTAATATAAATATGTTACAATTTATGTCATCTTATGAGTAAAAGTAACTGTAATCATACAATAACTCATGTGATAATTCATTATGTGCTAACCTATCCACCATGAACCCCAACCTCTCCAACAAAGGTATGATGATGGAAAGGATGTCAATGTCTACCACTATATGAAAGAAATATGTGTCCCAAGTCCCAAAATTGGTTGAAACCCATCTGTCATGCATCCAAGTTCTATCTTTAAGGGATTCCACACTCCCCACCTAGATAGTGGTGACAAACAGGAACATCGACCACCTGTCCCTAATGGTGTTATGTCCCACATGATATATATAACATATTTTGATATACATGTCACCCCTATAAAAAAAATTCATATCATCCTGTAGAAAAAGGATACACATCACCACATCATAGTCAAATAACATTCTATATTACATTTCAGTGCGCCAACTCATAAAATCAAATGATCTATAGTTTGTAGTCATGTCACATCATCATGTTCCCTATCCAATAGATCATCTAAACAATACTTAGAAAACCATTCATTATGATACCTAAAGGAAGGTTCTATGGTATATACAATACCACAATAAATATGTATCCTATCAATGAATAATAATGAATATCATGAATAATTATCAATAGACAACACAAAAATCAAAAGATCAGATATCATGAATTGATATCTAAGGATACCTACTCCCCGACACAAAATATTAAGAAATAAGGGGTATTAATCATAAGAAGTCAAATCTGAAACACATTATATAATAAGCCTTAATGGTAAAGATCTTCGTACCTCAAGATCAAGGATTTCAACATTAATCCTTACTAAGTAGGTTGTAACTTGAAACAATATAAAACCTAGAGTCCCTAATAAAAATCTATAAAGTCACATTAGATTTCTATAATAGAGATATAATGAGAAGAGCGTAAATGATATAAATGAAGAGAATCAACAAGGATGATTCACCGTAATTAAAACTTCCATAGTGTTTTAGAATGATGAAAATACTCTCAAAAGTCTGTTGTTATAGAAAATCTAAAACAAATCTATACTATATAGAGAACCCTATTCGAATCCATCACAACTTCATCAATGACTAGTCATGAATAGATGTAGAAAATGTCTAGAAAAGGGATGAATTTAAAAATTTATCCACTAAATCATCCAAATCCCAAAACACCAATAATGAAGGAAGAAACTAGGACTCAAATTGATCAATGTAAAGGAAGTATCAATGAAAAAATGATAGAAATTTGGGCACAGATGAAGCCCACAACACTAATCGACCCCTATCAAGAATGTTCCCAAAATACTTAATCTCCAAGGGGGAGATTTTAATTGGTATATTTAATTTATTGAAAATGAATGAGAATGATGTTTTTAATCCCCTCAATTTGATAAATCATGATTTAAGAACAAAAACCTATCATTTATTGGGATATGAAGTGAAATGTAGAAGTTTCATATATTAAAAAAATAACATAAGTATCACCACACCCTCTACCATTACCTGCCCACAGTTATGGTTCTCTAGAACCCGATTCCCATAAGTTTCTAGGTTATGGAATGTCCCCAATAGGAAAACCATTTTTACTCAATATAACCTACAGAATTGTTGTGGTGATGTCACCTATGATTTTTCTGAAAACATCATTAAATGAGAACTAAATCATTGAAAGGGATAATCATGAAATGTGTGATCACTAATGGGTGTTAGGTGAGATTATTTGATCTCTAATTTTATGTTTTCATATTTAATAAACAAAATTCATTAATTACTCGTGATAAATTAATCTACTAGAAATAAATAAATAATATCAGCCACATGAACATAGGTACTATATGGTTCACCAGTCAATTGAGTACCTAAAACATGGTATGGTTTGGAAGTAATCCAATTCCAAAAAAATGGAAATAATACTTTTTATGGTTATAAAATATTGTAATATCCATCACTTCACAGGAACTATAGTAATTTTGAATGTTCATTTTATCCTTGTATATATAATATGATCTAATAATGTTTTGAACCAATATTAACAGCCTTTAGTAATAAGATTCAATACATTATTGTTATTCTTCCCGAGAATTCGAAAAACATTCATTTTATTCAAGTAATTTTTCTTCACCTTCACAATATTTCACAACCAAATATTAGAACTTCTTCATGGAATTTTTTAAAAAAAATTCTGAAAATTAGTTATCTAGAATGATCACTTTTTTGATGAACTCATTTTGATACCCTATTTACCTCATTCCAACTGAATCCATGATCTTCTGATCACTTATACACATTACTTTTCTTATCACCGCTTTATCTAGTACACTCAGTCTGATACATTTTCACACTATTTATATAATTCCTAAAAATTGAAAAAATATAACCAATATCTCTTAATCAATAATGATATTCCTTGGATTGAAACTTTAACAAAAAAACCTCTCGAACATTCACTCTATTTCTCATAATAACATTATTACATTATATGGTTATCTCAATAATTTATATAGTAACCTATCATTTAAAACATAGTGAAAAGTTAAAGGATTTTAAAAAATAGAATTTTTATATTCCAATTCATATTTTCTGGATGTCCATTCAAAAAATTAACCATTTTCCACCATCAAACTTGATTTTTGTCGAGATATTTATTAAAATGTCATGATAAATTTCATATTTAAACTTCCTTCAAACCCAAGGATAATTTAGACTATTTTTTTATTATTGATAATTTTGATTACCATATCAAAATCATCAATTATAAAATCACTATAACTACTTTTTAATGATCTTATAACATCCCATATGATACAACTTCATAGAAATATTTTTTCTTGAGAACAATCATTCAATAATCCTTTACAACATTACAGGAAAACCTTGAAATAATTTTCAGTACAATTATATCAATTTTATGAATTTATTGACAAAGCTTTATCCATTTCCTTTTCTTGTAATCTTTTTATTGAAAAACATTATTCGAGAACATTTTCTAGAGGATCCTAGAAAAGATTGTTCTATGAACTAAAAACTTTTTTATTTCTCAAATAAAATTTATATGTATGGTTCCCATGATGATATATAGTAGCTTAAATCATGGAAATTCAACTTATGGTATTTTTTAAATGAATTTGTAATATTTTTCCTAAAGTAATGTATGTAATTAATGTTTTTGATGAGTTTTTTTTGATAAAATTTAAAAACAACCTTTGGTTGATCACCAAGAAGCATTCATCTAATGAATATTCTTAGAAACAACTGTATGATTACCTCTAGAAACATATATAAAAAAATATTCATGAGATATACATTATATGATATTCACATGCCTTCTTAAATTATAATTTTCAAAAAACATTTCTATCTAATGGAATTAGAGTTTTTTTACCAATGACCAGAAGACATAGGACAAGATATTTGGTAATTTATTGTGTTTTCATCTTGAACTCTTCAATAATAAATACATTAATTTTTTAATAGAACATCATCCAAGAAAAATTCTTCTTCATTAATAAAAAAATCATACATTATTACTTTAGAAATATTAATATTGAATTAGAAATTCTTTAGAATGATTCAGGATGTTTGGATCTTCAAGAAAAACAAATATTCACCTAATTATATTAATCAAACATATATTTCTTATATAACTATGAAAATAATTAGATACAACCACTGAACTGTGATCTATCCTATTACATCGTTCCACCAGACAATATCCATTAGAATCAGTCTGTTGGACACTTTTCAATCTCCTTTATATTGATGGAAACAATGTTATGTGCTAAATAGAATCAATAGTGTAAATGGATTTATGTTAAACAACAAAAGATAAAACTCAGTTAACCATCATCCATCATTAATAATGTTATTCCAATCATAGAAAAGTATTAAAAACTCATATTCTCAATAATCACCCAGTTTGAGTTTTGTTGGAATCCAAGGAACAAATAATCACTAAAACTTTTAAACTCATGAAATGGATCACTTATTAATGAATTATAACACTATGTGATATATCTATATTTTATCTATATTTTAAGGTGTTATTATATTCATTTTAGTCTAATATTGATTGATTAAATATGGTATTCATCTCTAATACTTATGTTTAATGTATTCTTGTGGAAGTATTGACATTTAGAACAATAGAAAGGATAAAAGGAACTTTGTGTTGTGATACTTCATGGATGGTCACTTCGTTAGAAAATGATGATGAAAAAATGATAAAAGGGGAATCAAGAATATAATTTATTATATTGGAATAAGAATTTACATGATGTAATATGTTCTCTAGATGTTCTAGAGGCTTTAACGTGATTATATGAGATGAAATGAGTCTTTTGAAACAGGAAATATATGATTGACATCATGAAACATCGAATGACGATGTGTATTCCTCATGTAGAAAATGATTCATCCAATTAATCCAATTTACATGATGTGAAGCATTCAAATGTCATTCAATTGATGTACAAAAAGTTAAATCCATGAATCTGAATACTGCTAACAATAGACGATGTGAAGAAATTACATTTCATTAAGAGTTTGAATCATAAATTACACTAATGATATGAGATATGAAATCTAGAGATTCAAGATCTTAAATGAAAACTGTATATCTTATATACCAGATATTAAACACACTTACACCCTGTGAAAGACTCAATACAGAAGCAACCTAAAGAGTTACATGACATGAATTATTTATACATCATGTAACAGTTGATTAAATATATACAAGAACTCCCACTGAGCAGTTTGCGAATATCCTTGCTTTCATTTTATGTGTTCTTTCACATTTAATATACTTAGAGTTAGGGGTCGAGTGTATGGGTTTATTCAATCCTAATAAATATATAAATCAAAACATATTAACCCTACAGATTGTAATTTGGATAATTTTTTTGTCAAATTATGTTTCATCTACCCTAACTATAATATGTGAAATTAAAGGACGCTGACCTAGTTGGTGTTGAGATAGGTAGGACTAATAAATTATGATTATTTATCTATACAATATAAGCTTTATACACATAGGTTTTCAACTATATATAGACCATGGAGTAATTTATAGAATTGATATATCTAGTTTGTGGGAGAAAGGCCAATTTGGGACCTTTTCACCACATTGAAACATTGACAATATGAATCTACCAAGATTTATTTATTATTACTATTTTGTTTAAACCATAAAATTGATTCTCAAAACTTTTTTATTATAAATGAAAAACTAACCAAATTAAAACCCAATATATGTAGTTTAAATAAAATCATATGGAAATCATGATGAACTATACTTTCATCAAGAGTTTCTATTTTTTTGTTCCCTACTAATTATGGGATTGACCCCATTCTTCTACTATATTACACTTTTGTAATTAGTGTGGTTAAAGTTTCATATAAATTTATAATTGGATCATGCCAAGATGATTTAATGAAATCTTCTAGAATAATAACTACAAGAGAAAAATCAGTGTTGTAAACAAGAATAATTGAGTACTAGATGCATTATATGGTTAAAAATTCTTTTAAGAAAATTTTAATAACTTTTATTATTTACTCTAAGATAAATTAAAAATGAAATCTTTAACCCATATAAAAAATGTTCATGCATCCCCTTTAAAAAAATTTATAATATTTCAAACATGCTAAAATCATAGATTGAACCATTTGAAATATTACCCTAAATACAATATCTTCCTAGATAGTTAAATCCCATATCAATGGAAATATTTATGTTACATCCTATATCCTTTATAGACAACTCTAATTAAAGAAAAAATGGGAATGGGAATGTATATCACCAACCTTATTTGTTATGAAGTGATTATTTACACCATGATCAAACTTTTATTATGAAATGTTTCTTTTATTAATAATTTAGTAAATATAACAACAACTTTCTACGTTTTAAGAAAAAATCTATATTTATTTTATTTTGTTCCGCACCCACTTTGATAATTTTATACGAATTATTAATGTACTTGGATTGATACATTTTAACTAGTTTAATAGTGAGCTTTATAGAATATTGATGATATGAAAATATGATAAGGTAAAAATTCACATCAACAAATCAATCTTCTACATTAATCTTCATCCACATTAGTTTGAATCTACTTGAGTGACAACTACATATTCAGCTTCATCCATAACGGGAGTTACTGAATTTTTCGTCATTATATTCCAACTCATACATAATTATTTCAAGAAGAAAAACCCACTAGATGTGGATCTTCAATCATCAACACAACCGACCCAATTATTATGTACATAACCAAAATGATTATTCTTTCCTTGTCTAATATATTTTATTATGAAATAAAATATACATTTAATATATATGAAAATTGTTATTCATTCCATAAGATGATATTAATTTAGATCACTTTGATACCTAGAACAAAGAGTAACAATATACACAATATCTATTGTTTATTCCATTATATATAACAAGATTCAAATAATCATTCTAAAAACATTTGGATCAAACACCGATCACTTCTAATACTTTTCTAACATTTTTTCCACTGAAATGGTTATGGAAACTATCTTGGTATCTTTAATTTGAAATTCTGAATAAGTTCATTAGAATAATTCCACTGAGATAGGAAAATATTCTTCTTATTTTGATATATTTATATTCCAAGAGTTTATTTCATTTCACCTAGAATGGAAATATCAAAAACTTATCCATATCTTTATAAATAATTTCAAATATTTATTCAGCATTCCCTAAGAATGTAATATCATCAACATAAACAATATTGATGAGGTAAAGCTTATTATTTCAATTTTGGTAAAGCTTACTATCAAATAAACCTTTAATGAAATTAAACTTATTTAATAATGTATCATGTTTATAATACCAGACTCACAGATCTTTCTTTAACCCATCCAAAATATTCTTCAATTTTTAAAGATAACTTCTATATAGAGAAAGCATAAATCCACATGGATGTCCAATATAAACATCATTTTGGATACCTACATTAAGAAAATATTACTATAAAACCATAAGGAATATAATATATCTTCATTGTGAAGTAATAGAAATAATGATTCTGATAGAATCAAGCCATTATATTAGGGTGAATTTGTAAAAAACTATTCCTCAATCTATGGGTTGACTTTACAAAGGATTCGTTCCTTATTTATTGTCTCATCAACGTTTTCATGATTATTTTTTGAAAACACAATTTTTTACCAGTTACAATCTTATTTTATGGTGTGAATATAATATTACAGGAATTTTTCATTTCAACATGATTTATCTCATCATACATTGAATCAATCCACTCTTGATGCACTAATGATTTTTTCGCATATCTTAGCTTGACATGTGATTATAAATATATATATGTAACAAACCCCGAGGTTTTATTAGGGGTGAACCTCTTTCCAGTTATCTATAATTATGTTTTGGACTTAAAAATATTATTTATCACTGTATTAGATGAATGATATTTCCCCCCATCACTTGAAATTACTATTTCAAAATCTTCTTCCTGAATAAATTCTACATATTTCCCCTATAAGAAACTTTGTTAGGTTGTTCAAAAATAAAAACTGCATCTTAAATTTATCTTATAACTATAGTGGAATTAGAAATTATTATATCATTATGTTCCATTAAATTCATATATATTGAGGTAAAAATATTAATCATTTCATTATATTACCAACCATATCCTTTACCATTAGAAGGGGGCCCAATAAAGATTCCATAAGCACCACTTTGATCAATCAACCCATGATTTTATCTTTTGAATATGGAAATTAGGGACTTTCAAGAACCCTTACGTTTTTTAAACATGGTGTTTAATTAAAATACATCCCATAAGGATTCATATATGTGTTTGGCCTATAAAAACAATGCTTCTAAATATGAACTGTCACAGTAATAGATTGCTTCCAAAAGTATCGAGAAGTGCCATGTTAAATCAACATAGTTCATATCATCTCAACCAAAATTATATTTATTCTAATATCAACACCATTAAATGGTGGTTTGTATAGTGCACTGAATTCATGATGAATAATATGTTTCTCAGTATAAAATTTAAATGTCCCATTTTTTGTATTTGACACCATTATCACTTTGAATCTTCATTATAGAATTTTCAAATTCCTTTTTTACACTTCTACTAAAACTCTTCCAAATTTAGAGATCCATTGAATTCTTTTTGAAAAAATAACACATGTAATATAATTAAAATCACCAATAATGTATTTAATGTACTTATCTCCATTTGTCTATTTCTTTCTTAATGGCATGCATTTGTTAGAATGTATCACCTCGAAGGGATGTGTTGAATGTATCTTAACTTTTTCATGTGTTGTGTTTATAATCATCCATTTATGACATATCTGACAACAAAAATATCTTATTCTAGTCATGTAAAAACTATAATTAATATTTTCTCTTTCGATCAACATGCTTTTATTCCTGTAACATGTATTTCTTAGTCTCTTATTCAATAAATAATTTTCCTTTTCATGCAAAGATAACATGAACTCTACACAACACTAACTAGAAACAATTTTACATTGGTTTGTTTCCACCATAGTAAAAATATTCCCGTATTAATATTTATTTAATAAAATAATCATCTGTTTTAAACACTAATTCATTTTTTTCATCATATAGTTATGAAAAACATAACAAGTTATGTTTTAAACCATCAAAAAATAAGTACCTTTTAGATTTTAAGATTTATATTCCAATAATAGAATATACAACACCTTTTATTATAAGAGACTCTTCATTTTGAAAATCCAACATTCCTTCTATATAATATTTTCAATTCCTTAAAAAATTATAATATTTGGTCCCATGTGAAGAAAAAAACAATCCAATATTAAGTGTTTTTATCATCTTGTAGAATTGAAAACATTTTCAATAACCAAGGCCTTCTACTTACCATATTAACCATTAAATTTGGGATTTTTATATTTTTTATATAAAACTTTAAATGTTAATAACATAAAACTATATCTTTTTACAAATTTTAAAATATTACCACACCATTCAAAAAATAGTTTTAAGTAGTTGAAATCAATTTTTAATGTTCCAAGTGGTTTTTTCAGGTTTCCTATTTATAGTGGGTTGACTTTCCCACAAATTCAAAATAAAGTTTCACATAGATTAGTTGTTACATTAATAATTAAGTAAATTTATTTTATCAATATTCTTAAAGATTCAAAAATACCTACAATATCCAATGGAAGCATATTTTCATCTACAACTTACATTTTATTCAAATCTATGTTCCTATTTGCTTCCACCTTTTTTACCATAAACCTTGGAACTTTGTTGTGAATGAAAGTTCACGTACACACATTAATTGGTACCTTTTCAAATTATATTTCATGTCATCCAAAACATGATATCTATTAGTAACATATTTTTGTTCATTCCATAAAAACTCACAAATTTTAGGATTTTAATCTCTTCTTATTTGGGCTACATACATGGTCTTCCTAACATTATTTTACTTTTGAACATATGTAACATTTTTGTTAACATATATAGATGATTTTAATAATTAATTAAATGAATAATAATTCATAAATCATCCACCATATTTTTAAATTGAGTTTTCTAAGTTTTTTATTACTCAATTAATATTAAAAAGTTTTTTTTAAAAGATCAAATTATTCTTCCTCCACTTTTATCATTTCTTCAATATTGATGTTGTTTATTTTCATTCCATAAAGATATATCATTATATCCTCAATTTATTTTAGATATGTGGTTCTTTAATAATATTTTTTGTCTTTTTAGTAAAATATCTTCTTTCTTAAAATTTGTGTTCAATATTTCAGGTTTAATAATCATTGAGAGACATTATCTCAATTTTTATTAATGAATAAAGTGATTATTATTATCTGATTCCTCTTCTTCAAAGATACATCAATCATAAATGGAAAAAATATAATCATTCAATTTTTCAATAATTAATATTCAGTTTAATTATTTCTATAGTTTTTAATTTCCTATTCACTATCTTGATCTTCACCACAATTGGACAAAAAATTTATAATTTTAATTTTTTTGTACTTAGTTTTCCTTTCAATTTGAGTAGAATTTCATTCATTTTTAATCCTTCTTCAATGATATTCATTACTTTCAATCATCTTTATCAATATCATAACATTCCATTAATATTGGATAATTTTCAATAAAATTACAAATGGTTATATATTCAAATAACCTCAACAATAAATTTTCTTTTTAATTACCTATTCATAATTTAACCTTTCATGAAAATAAAAACATGAATTCATAATTTGGTTTACTAACCACTTCTTTAGTGTTAGATTCACCAATTTCATCAATTGAAAATTTCATAGACATTCCTTTCCATGAATATTTGAATGAGATTTCCTAATCCAACTTGTTTATATTCTTGACTACCTTTCCACTTTCCATTTTATAAATGATTAAAATTATATTATGGTCATCAAGAGAGAGTGAGAGTTTCAAGACCTCATTCTTATTAAGATAATACAATGGAATCAAATTTATTCAGAATAATTCTTATAAATTTTTAAAAAATAGCTAAATCTTCCAAAATCTTAAAAAAAAGATATCATAATGTTTACAATGACATAATCTATTTCAAATAAGTCACTAATATATTATTCATCACCTATTTGAAGAACATAATACTTCAATCACTAGATCTATATCATTTATCTCTGTATATTAATATTTCCTTCATAAAATTTCCTCAGTTTTTTCAAAATTCCTTTACCTATTACAATAAAAAAATCCTTAAAAATTCAATTTTAGAGAGTCATAATAATATATAATTTTTGGATTCTGCCATTATTCTAAAAATACTACTTATTTGTAGCTATTAATTGAGAACCCTGAGTTGGAGGAGGGAAACCTTATACAGTAGCTTCAATAACATTATAACCAAAGGATATAATACAAGTAAATTTTATATCATTATATAGATGGAAGTAGTTTACATCAATGTTATAAATACCCTTACTATTAATAGAGTTCTGAACATCTATATAATTCTTACTTTTCATCAAACATAAATAAGGAGTCAATGAAGAAAACCTTCACTATGATAGCACTTGAAAGGACCAATGTGAATCAATATGATTACTGAGATTAGGATGGGGTGAATATATGATATTATCTTTTTAGGTCATATTACATAAGAAAATACATTCACCTACTGTTAGTGATAAATGGAACTACTGGAATAAAATA
The DNA here is from genome assembly GCA_963277665.1 of Viscum album. NCBI lineage: Eukaryota > Viridiplantae > Streptophyta > Magnoliopsida > Santalales > Viscaceae > Viscum > Viscum album. The sequence continues at coordinate 423,126,403 of OY728158.1, read as the reverse complement.
GAAAATCACAACCACTGTAATATTGGTATTTACATGGCTCACTAATCAATAAAAAAAGAAATCCTATGATATGGTTTGGATGTGAATTGATACCACACAAACCACTATAAAATAATTCATTTACTGTTTAATGATGTAGGTAAATATCCATAACATTCATAAAACTATACAATTTCTGAAAGTGTATGTTCTACTCACATTGATAATATGATATAAAAATGTTTTATAAAAACAATAATCACCATAATTAATAGTCTTCAATACTTTTTCACTACGTTTCATGAACATTCTTCTAAAATACATTTCTTGAATGTCATTATTACTCCTATTTACTTTCCTATATAGTAATGATAAAATAACTTCCTCCTATATTTTTTTATAAATATATATATCTGATCAATTCTCTATCAAGTACGCATGGCCCGATTAAATATTATTCATTCCCTATTCACCTAATACCAATCAACTCCCAGTTTTACAAACACTTATCCACCATGTTGGTCCAATCACTTATTAGTTTGGTATAATCATCTTGATACCTCTACACATAATTCATCCGATACTAAAAGATTTTAAATCTCTGGCAACTATCTCTTCCTCAAATAAAAGATTCCTTTGTTGGAAAATTGTACTGCAAAACCTATAACACCTCCACTATATTATTAATAATGATAGTGTTATGTTGGATGGTGTATTCAACACATTATATTGGAACCCTTCCTCCAGCAAATTAAAACAATGAACTGACTTCTAAAAATATTAATTTTAATTTTCAAACTCATATATTTGGAAAATTCCTCTAACAAATTTCAATAATTTATTTCCTTAAAACATTCTATATTTTAATAACATTCCATATATATTAGAGAAAAAATTATATTTCAAACATACTTTACTCTGAAAGATTCACTTTATTCGTTTTATATTTTTGAATAACTTAATATTCACCTCAATATTATTATATTTAATATTTATAAATACATTTTAATGATCATTGAACCTTATTTTAGGTAAAAAAAATTATATTGAATCTTTTTTATAGTGACAATCCAACCAGTGATTCTTCACAACTTCATAGGATAAACTCAAGAATATTAAATAATTCACATCAAATATCTGATGATATTCTTTGAAATCATTCATCCATTTCTTTTTCATAGATACCATTAACTGATTGACATCATTATTGAACAGTTTTTCAATGATTTTAAAAAATTATTCAGGGGACTCAAAACCATTACTCTTTTTGATGCACTTTACAACTATGGTTTGTGCGATGGAATTTTTCTAATGAAACAATGAATATTAATCTGATAGAATCTCATAGATTACCTTGTAAGAGTTCATCATATGGACTCCATATGATGAAATTTCTTGGTGAATTTAATTTACTAAAATTACAAAACATTCTCGGGTATATCATAGATAAACATCTATATAATTATTTCTATCAGAAACATTAGTTTATTGACCTGGTTCATCATTTATCTAAAAAATTCAAAAAAATTCATTGATCGGTGATATTAATACCTATTCCACAAATTTTACTTATATTAAACTTATCTATAAAATATAATTTACTCAAATATCTATATCTGGTGATCAAAAGTCTTCTATCTGATCATTGGGAAGCTTCATCCCTTTGCATCTTAAACAATTCACAAGATCACATGTTAGAACTTGTATAACTTTTCATCTAATATATCTTCATCCTTATCTACCAAAAAATAAAAACATTCTCAATTTTGACAAATTATGCTATAATCCAGAATTACATACAATGATTCATGAAATTTAGTACATTAAGAAGAGATAAAAATTTATAGATTTTCTTTACAAATTACTATGTATAATAGAAACATGAACAAAATTAGATAAATATTTTGATAAATGATCCATCTGATCATATAGACACATTGGACATTCTCTATTATAAATTATCCATTGGACTTTACTTCATCACCATTTCATGTAACAAATCAATTTTAAGTGTTTCATGGTCTCAAAAATGTTTTGAGATTTAGGTTGAACAAATAAAATAAAATGATGAAATCATCCTTCTTCCTTCATTAAAAATATTCTTATTGTCATTGAAAACCCACAAAACATAATGGCCTCAACATGATTGGATACTCATTTCACCCTTTCCTATTTTACACTAAGGAACACCATGGACCACTAAGGCTCTCACTGTGGCCATGGTGAATCCCATTTTCAGATAAAAAATCCTCCAAAACCAAAACTCAATCCCTAAAAAACCTCTTACACGAATCACAACAAAGATTGTATCATCCTATTGATTAAAGAGAACATTTAAGAAATGAGAGATCTTAGATAAACATATCCATTGAAAATGAGGGTTTCATAGTTACCCCTTTAAGGATTTCACATCCTCAAGAATTATCTGTAAAGTTGAAATAAATCAGGTGATTATTCCCAACCATTGGAATCTCACCCCCATGTCTCTACATGAATAGTCATTACATCCATACTATGAAAAAAAAGTTACATCACCTTACCATATAAATGTATATTAATCTGGTTGACTATATAGATTGATTGTTCCTCATAAGATTATTCTACCTCCAACTCAACCTCCTCATAGTCTATAAAATGTATTGGATTTTCCATGTACATCTGAAGCCAATATATAATGAACACATCATGAATACCTTAGTAATGGAATGGAATTCCCAAATTATAATACACTTTCCCAATCTGATCAAGGATCCCAAATGTGCCAATAATCTCATATTCAATATTCCTTACTTATGAAAACATTGATTCCCCAACCCAGGATTCACACACAGTTAATACCTATGATTCAAAGGATAACTCCAGTGGTCTCCTCTCATGGGTGAAATATGATATTTGTCTGCTCTGAGTAGTGACCAACCCCTTCTATATTAACTAAATTGTATTTGAAGTCATCTATACCAAGATCAGTCCCACAATAGCCACCTCTTCAACCTCATTCCAGTATAACAATGAGTGTCAATGTCAACCATATAGAGCCTCATAGGAGACAATCTAGACATAATCCTATTAACTATTATTATAAAAAACATCACAAAGACTATATTATCATCCCAAAATCCTCCAAAGTATAGGACATATGCTCATAGAATATCGTTATGAATCCAGATCTTCCTCTTAGGTAGTCTATCAGTCTATGTGTAATATCCAAAATAAATCTCAGTTGAGTCCCTAGAGTAATTTGTAATCCCTATAAGAACTGTTCTGTGAAAAATGAATCCATATTAGATAAATATCATAAGAGAAACTCATAAATATATAAAATCACCAAAACATATTTTGATGCAAACTCATCTAATGAATGATCCTCTTAGATTTGAAATAAATGGGCCACCTTAGTAAGATGCTCCACTATCTCCCATACAACATCACAATTTCCTGAGGTACATAGCATCCCAATCATAGAATAAATCATGATAACCCTCATATTTTCAAATGTGAACTAGAAGTGGATATATTAGAACAAAAGTAAATATACTCTCAACCATCACAATACAGTAAGTAAGACATTATGCAATAAAACCCAAATATGTTCCTTTTGATAAATGGCCACCAAAACTATTGTCTGATGTAATGGTAAATATTGTTTGACCTGATATTCATTGTTCACCATGAGTATTAATTTCTCTCATATGCTCTTTCCTAATATTATAAAGAATGAAAAACCTTCCATGAACAAAATTAATATCATCATCATCTAAGAAAAAACCCTGTGCATGATCGTCTCCCAAGCATCATTATTTCATCAATTCACAATAAATAAATAAATCTAATATGGAAATCATCCATACCACTAACGATAAATTGTAAACTAGAGGTGCACATGACACTGCCCCTCACTCCATAGTCACTTTCATCCTTTAATTGGACAAAAAATACATGAAATTTCACTCTTCTCACAATAATAGCTCTATAAGATTTGTGGAAACCTAAATCTTCATTTTAAGTGCATCTATAATGAAATTTTGCTTACCTGGTGCATAAAAAATTTAAGTAAAATATATATAGATACTCTACCAAATTACTCTACCTAAAATTTAGACCTCTCTATGATAAGATATAGTATAGACTCTTTTGTTTCTACTAGACACCAAAAATATCTCCAATGAGATAGTTTCCTCAACACTTCAAATAATTAATGAATTCTGCCAACTCCAAGTCAAGGGTTTGATAATTCCAGTCCTGGAGTCACATCTAGAGATACCCATATTCTATTAATAAATATTATTATATAAGAACATTTCCAAATACAACTCTTATGGAATCAAAAAATTCTTCATATCCAATCATAGGATCAATAAACTTCAACACTGGAATTACCTTCAATCTCTTATTTGACTTGAGAAACTCATCATCACACTAATATGTCCAATTAAAACCCATAATTTTCATTGTTATAGTTGTTGTAGGGGCCTAAGAACATGATAAATCCAAGATCAATCATTGGTAGTACCCTTCTATAAAATGAAAAATTATGATATCGAATACATTCCAAGGATGATTCCCTAACATTAATACATCCACCTTTTCTAGTGTATATAAATCCAAGTTGATGACACTAAATTTAAGAAGACACAAAAATAAAAATCTAAAAGGGACAGTTAAATGTCATTTCACAATGATGATGTTCCCAAATTGTTCTCAAAACAATTTCATGATTATCTACATCCATCTCCATGTTCTATGAATAAATGGGGGAATCATCATTGAGAACCATGATAAATTATTCAAGATAAGGGTGAAATTTGTTGTTCATGAGGGCCATGAATAATAAATGAATCATTATTCAAACCAAACTACATCACCAAGAAATCATATATCCTAAAACTTCTCCTGAACACCATCTTTGGAATGAATTCCACCAAGACTCATAGTTGATAGTAGCATAAACAGAGATCAATCATGAAATCCCAATGAAATCCTTTTAATTGGTTGAACATATCTACAATCCTAGGAAACAGGTACCTGTTATTAATATTCACCTGGTTCACCTTTTGGTTATACAAAAAATTGAAGAGTAATATTAATTTTTCTGGAGAACAACACTAGAGCACCCTAAAGAGATGATATTGGTCTAATAAATTCTTTTTTATTCCAAGTCATCAAGCAGATGTTTTTTGTTTCCTTAAACCCATACAATATTGTTAGGTAAAGAGAAGTATAAAAAGGTTGTCCCCCTGAAATAGTTTTTAATTTAAAATCAATATCTCTATTAGAATGTGAGACTAAAATATATTTTAGATACACATCATAATAAATATTTATAACATTAGAAAAATATATGGGGTCTAACATTGATCCCATTGAATTTTCAAAGTGAACAAATTGTGTCATAATGGATTTAATATGATTTATATCTATGAACATTCTACCAACTCCCAAATTTCATTCATCAATTCTGAAAAACCACCACCCATAGGTGAAATAAAAGATATCTATCTCTGATAGCAATCAATGTGTGCATGACATCTTGTAATCCAGACGATCTGAAAATAACATAAAATTGATACATATAATGTATCATGAAGACCATTTAATGTGTATAAATAATGATTATTACATGAATTTCTAGACACCTCAAAATATGTTCTACTTTAGTCCCTTAGGGTGTGTTGAGAGAAAGTTCTCTGAAGATATTTTAACAATCAACCCTAGGTCAACTACTACTTTAGTATAGAATATAGAATTATAAGAACTATTATAAAAAAGTGGTGGATATCAATGATGTGAAAATAAAAATACCTTAACCAAATAAGGCCTTTTACCTCCATCATATGGATCCTATTCCGCTTTAAAACTAATCTTTCACCAGCTCTATTCCCCTAACCATAAGTCATCATAGTCTTGGGAGTCTACATCCTATAATGAGGTCATCCAACCCTTAAAAACCCTGATATACCAAAAATTTTCTATGAACCCACTTCGAAAAATCACTGAAGATGACCAGCCCTGTCACATCAATGACACTCCACAAGCAGTTTCTTGTAGAAATTTCTTAAGATTACATATTATCCAACAATTGATGTTCTAGGTAGAATCAACTACCACATATTAAACTAAGTAATTCCTACTATGAAATGGCTACCTTTTTTCCTACTACTCAAAATAAGCATTCATTTTTCTACTACCTAAAGAGGCTCCCACAGTAGTGAGATATATATAACTCACTAGTCTTCTTGGTACTGGAAGCATTCCTGCTACCACGTAATCATTTAAGGCCCTATCTATATTCATTTCCTTACATTACAAATCTAGGAATGATGTTATATCAAAGAAACTAACATTCCATTTTATCTTTTGATGAAATCATATCTCAAATATTTGGGCCATTTGGGAATTACTTCCATCTAAAAGAAGGAAAAAATGAATCAGCTATGTGAAATGTGCTAAATAAAATGAGATAAACCTATATTGATTCATGGTATTCCACTATCTCTTTGATAATACATGGGCCATGAAGGTCACCAGTATTACTCTACCATCCACAAGATTCTAGAATACATAAAAAATTCCCTCAATAATTTATATCAATCCCTTTAAATCCTTTCAGTCTCCAGTTCCATGAAAGGATAATGGAAGTTGGAGCTGGATGCACTAGGCATGATCTCTCATGGACAGCTAAATGTTTTCAAAAATATGAGTATAATATGAAAACTTTATTACTTAAATGGGTCTATAAACCAACTCACCAGATCTCGTAAAATATCATGTTATGGTATATCCTACTACACCACTAGTAATGGAATATGAACATCCTCCATAACAAGACTATCATAGGTTTCTTCTATTTATAGTCCTATCAAATATCTTTGTCATTATATTTCTAATATTCCAAAAGAACTTTTATAACTTATTAATTTTTTATTTCAAGATATATCCTATTAAGTATATGCGTTCACAAAATGGTTATCCAAGGAGGATACTCATAAATTAATCTTGTTCATCTATACATTCATGTTAGTCAAAATCATATATATACAAACATAAATGCATACATAGGTTCTAATATCTAAAACCGACATAGTAACATACCTATTTTAGCTATTCCCATATTAACTAGTATGTACATTTTTGTGCTTGTCATTCTGTGTTTAGAGGTGGTACATAGGTGATAAAGAGGAAAAAATGGAAAGAGATAAGGGTTGAGAAATGTGATATAGTTTTTGAAACAATAGAAGGGACATTGCCTAGATAATAGGGATTCTGGGAAGAATTAATTCTTCAAAGAAGGTAGTATTAAATCAATAGAGACTATTGGATAGTTGGGGGTGCTTATGGGTAGAATTATATCTTCATGGTAGCAATTTTCTTGATGGTGGAGGCCACTAGCTAATTGATGGTGTTTCATAGAGCCCAATTATGACAATAGTTTATAACAGTTTATTTAAATCACAAATTTGACAAACATTTTGTATACCAAAGGCCACAATCATCACTTAATTCATTATGCTCTCCTATATAGTGATTTTGGTCTCTCTTATCCCCTTCCAATTCTTCTCTACAATGCTTGAACACCCATTCAGTCCCACAAAACTAGTATGGTGAGTTCTTCTTCGATTATGATCAATTATATCAACTTCTACATTATCAAAATAAATTATATAATTTTTTTCATGGATCAATATAAGGGTTTTGGAATAATATAACTATTTTTTTCATCATCATTGATAGACTAATCATCCAGATTCAAGGTTTTGGATTATATTCAACATTTCGATCAAGATCATTGTTTTCAATAGATGTTCATTAGTATGGTTGACCGTAACATACCTTTAGGGTGTGATTTATTCTTGACCTAGATTCTGGTATTATAAACCATGTTGAAATTTGTTTCTTTCTAGGATCCAGTTATTCTTCTAGACGTTGACCGTAACCCTTTACATGAGCATTGTTCTACAAATTAGGTAAGAATCCATTGGCATGAGAACATATTTTATCTGGGTTCATAGAATGTTTGTTGGGATGTGTGTGTAAAAATAGAGACCCTTGTTTGAGGATTGATCATATACGGTGTGTGTGTGTATAGCCTCTTCAGACCTGCGATGATGTTTCTTTCATATGGATTACAGTGGTTATGATACTTGTTTATTTTATGAGTTTTTTGATCAAATTATTTTTTTCTTATGTCATATTTTATTATTCTTATATCTTGTAGTTGAGTGTACTGGATAAAAATCATATAATATTCTCCACAAGTTTGATGCATCACATATCTAGTAAAAATTATTTGGCATATCACTTCAAGAGGGATACATAGTAATTTTTTCAATTATGACATCATGGGGATGTGTCAAGAGGCTTATCATTGAATCTTTCTGTATAGCTTTAAAGTATGTAAAATTGTTCTTTGAGGACCCAACATTTATGTTGTGCTTGTGCGATATAATTACTACTTATAACTATTATGCTTATTTTTTGGGAATGAACATGTGTACCTCATGATCTTATTTTATGGATTGCTGGTGGTCTCCTACCGAGCATTATACTTAAACACTACTTTGTAATTCCAGTTGACATGTAGATTTCATAGACAATGATTATATAAATGGAAAGGTCCATGTAGTTGATAGTTGAGTAGTTTGGTAGGATAATGCATGTATAGATTACTAGATTTCTTGTCAGATGTCTACTTCTATTTATATTGTTTATTAATATTTTGTTCTGTTGATCTTTTTTTATTTTTTATTTATTTATCTGACATTCAATATTGATACTCCATGGGATATTATATTTTTATATATGGATAATATGGTTTTTTATTTATTATTCATCTTTTTATTATCATTGTATGGATTCCATTATTTTTACTTGGATGTTTACCTTATACCAAGAAAATATTCTCCACATGATGTTCTGTAGACCCTCCCCAGTAGTGAAAAACCTATTGCATATGGGGAGTCATAAATGAGGTTGTGTGTCACCCACATCTTGGACCTAGTGGCTCAGTTCAAGGTGTTTCAAAAAGATATCAGAGAACTAGATTAGGTAACTTATTATTTAATTTATCATGATTTGGGTCTTGTTAGATAGGTGTTAGGATGGCCAGTACACATGAAAGAGAGATTTGTAAGATCCTTTATAGCACTGTATCATTTTCATCTGAGTTAAGATATTGTTAGACTTTATTCTCATATTTTTTGATATTAGAGTTGATTAAATTAACCTGTGGAGATGTACATGATATAGTTTTCTATGTTTTGGATTTGGTTTCCATTCATGCATCACGTTAGACCTGCAAGATTATATTAAATATACCTGTTTGTGGAATTTTATATAGCTCAAATAATTATATTCCTATTTTAATTGTAATATTTATTGGGTGAATTATTTCTTGAATTCTTTTACTTTACTTTTCCTTATCAATTTTATGTGTCTATATCCATGGTTATGATAAACATGTATGTATTAGAGGCTTATCTTTCATTATGGGTCTTGTATTGGGGTGTTTCCATATTTATGCTGTAACGCCCCGACCCTAGTTACCCAGAGTCGGTGCATTATTACATAACATTGGCATGATCATGAGAAAGATCAAGTCTCGAAATACCGATTAGTTTAGTAGCCTTGGAATAACTAGATACATCCATAAATTTTTTACATTACATTATAAAAAAACATCTTGTCTTCATATCCCCTCATACTATCCCTGCAGGTCATTCATAAATTACTTCTTCATAATCCTGGAAAAAAAATAAAACATTGAAAGGGGTGAGCTCGGATGCTCAGTAAGGATAACATTATAGCAGAAGCTTTCATAAATAAGCATAAACACTTAAGGCAATTTATAACTAAAACAAAAGCCTTTGAAACTTGAACTTCAGCATAAAATGGAAAAGGTAAAATGAAATAATGCCATTTAATTACTCACATGGATATTCTACTAGTCGAATGATCACATGAAATATCAATAACCACTTTCATAATGATGGAATGCATAATGCCAGACTATCATAACCACATAGCCAAGGCCTCGTGCCAAGACTACAAATAAGATTTTTCCAAGGCCTTGTGCCAAGACACTAGTTTGTCTCATGAGACCTACCGATGCATCGAGGAGCTATAGAGGGCTCCACCCGTCACTTATTAAGTCCAATGCATTCCTCATATGAATAGGTTTAAGCATAAAATAAGCATTCGTATTAAAACTAGCATACGAAATGTCAATACTTTAACCACAAACCATGAATGGTATAAAAATAGAACATCCACAGTCAAATATAACTCATTTGATACAATATGGAAGATTGTATTGTATCACATTAACCTCAATCATGAATAATGAAGGATGTTGACATAGATGAAAATAATCATCAAAACAATTTGAGAGAAATATCCCCCTTTTCTTGAAAACATTTAAAAGTCACACTATTTGTCAAGAAGCCATTTAAAAATAGATTTTTGAATCAAAGTGTCCCATACCACTTTGAAACCTTTTAAAAGGATTTTTAATTTCTAAACTTTAATGTCCATATAAATAAATCCTTAAAACCATTTTTAAAACATGGACATTAATGAGAAAGATTTAGATGAATAAGTCTTTAAAACATTTAAAAATGGTATTTTAGTTAGAGATTCTAACCAAAAGAGAGACACTTGAATGAAAATAATTGAGGTAATCAAAACTTTGTAATATCATGAGAATAAAGGGAATTCATGATATACTATGTCAAAGTACATTATATACACCACATAAAAGTGATTTGGTGTATATCAACAAAGAAGTCTCAATGGAATGTAAGTTGAGATGAAATCTCTCATAAAGGCCATATCCTTAGGTCAAGGATAAATCAACAACATAATTATGTGTGAAAAATATAAATACACTAAATATGATTGGATATTCAGTGTAAAACAATCAAAGTATATTCACACATAATCCTGTAAAAACAACACCAGCGAATTGGATGTTTAACTCAACAAATGGTGAAAGAGTTAAAATTACTCTTATCAAATTCATATCAATGACTTGAGAATTTTCAATGGAGTGATTATGTGTATCAAAAGTATATCCACAGGAAGGGGAGTGGAAATTATGACATAATCAAATGAATAGTGATTCCACACATAATCTTGGGGTAATATAATCAATGAAATATGCGTAAAGCCAAATGAGTGGAAATTGAAATCTCAAATTCCCTTATTGATTAGGTAACATAAGAAACAAACACCCATGAAAGAAAGATCATACCATGATGATGTAAATACCCATAAAATAAAGTATATTACACAATGAATACAATCATGGGTAGTACACATACACCACATGCAATAATTAAGTGGTGATCAATGGAATTCTCACGGAATTAAAAGTGAGACAAGAAACCCCTTACCACGTTAATCAAAAGAGTCGCACGGCCAAAAGTTAATAAACACCAAATTATTTATAGAATAACATGAATATAAAGTGAATCATGATAATATATATCAAATGTAAGTACACAATACACCACTTTCAATAATTTAGTAGCGAACAATGGAAATCTCACGGAATTGAAAGTGAGATAAGAGAATCCCTTACTTTGTACTTTTTCCTTGGTCGATGGTAGGTTTACCTCCTGTATAATGGTGAAATAATTGTTATTGAATAATACAAGAATCAGTTACTTTAATATGATATCATATATGATCTTTTAACATTGATTTGTTAATAATATCTTAGAATTATCGTCATTTCAGGTGTTAACGGGTTCATTTTACTTTATATTCTTTGTTATGTGAGCCATATTCGTTATTAATGGGATGTATATTATTCATATCCAGAATGGTATCAAGTTATTAGACATCATTTTTAAATCATCAAATGATAATTATACTTGAATGGATACGATGGAGAATTAATCTCATCGCGTATGTGGAGACGGTAGTCCGTACGTACGCACGAATGCTACTTCCATTTAATTTTTATTTTAAAAGAATCGAATCCAAATGATACATAGGTATATTACTATTCCAGTAAAATATAATATTTTATATATGTTACTTAAGTTCATTAACACCATCCTTTATACGTTCCATGTGTGGTATGAACGAGTCATATCATTTTGAGGGGGCGGTAGTCCGCACTTCCTCAAATGAAATTATCGTATGTATATGCAACATGAAACGAATAATTGTATGAAATAAAATGTAATTACAGAAGCTTATATATACAATATATATCATTAATATCATATTTAATTACAGTTCCATCCTAATGGTCACCATGAGAGGCGGTAAGATGTATTAGAACAATCATCGTTTCGTGAGGCGTTAGTTTGCCATCCACAGAAACATTATGTTCATCATCCATTAGATGGAGTTGTGTGAATGTGTAGTTTGAATCCTTCTTATAACAACATCCTAGTATATTTTGGATACTGGTGTTGTTACAAAATAAAGGAAATAAAAAGATTTTGGGGGTTGGAGAAGCAAAATAATTGAAAATAATTTAAGAGAAAATGTTACCTTTAATTTTGGTAACTCACTTTGGTTGGAACCAAAGGACTTCTTGAAATGCTTTCTGCCTAAGGGGATGCTTCAAGGAGGAGGAGAGGGATGTTGGGAGCTTAGTTGGGCAGAGTTTGGACGATCCAAGTGGCTTGATAGGTGTGAGGAATGAGTAGAAGTGGTCTCCTTTTATAAGGGAGAGGAGGGGCTCTTTAGGAAAGAGTGAAAGTATTACTTTATAATATAAATATATTCGGTTTATAATGGTCCAGAAATCATTGATGTCGAAGCTAAGATGACTCATATTCTAAATAACATCAACCAATAAGAATTGGACAGGTTTTAGATAATATTTTAATCATTATAATCTTATTTATTTAAATGATTTATTAATGAGGTAAACATTGCATCGTTATTGTGTCATTAATAATTTAAATTATTTGATGTCTAAAAATTATAAATAAAATATAATTATGTAGGAAATCTTTTTATATTTCTAATGAATATTTATAATCGAAAATCAAACATGTATAACCCTATGTAAAAATTGTTCTTTTAAAAGATGTAAGCTTATGCCATTTTTGTATTCATTTTAACTTAATTAAAATAAAGTGTCATTATCACTTACAAGTGGATCAATGGGGTCCCAAAATTGACCCAAAGATACCCATGGTCGACCATGTATCAACCAATAGGGTTAAGACACGTTTTAGGGTAATTTAGTATTATTATAGTATTATTTTTTAACCCTTATTTACCGGATTTACCCTTAACCATGGTAAATAAAATATTTACCGCAGTAATTATTCAAAATGTCTAAAAATAAAAGTTACCTATTTACACAATTTGAACATCCTGATTCCAAATATGGAATCTATTTTTCTAAATTCAAAACACAGAAGTGGCAGAAATTAATTTAAAATTAATTCCCGCTGTCAAAACAAAAAGCGTGTTTTTAAGAGATAATAACTATCAAAAGATTGACACTTGTTTATGTTCGGTTTAATTGTAAAATTATGTCCAATGACCAAAATTATATTAAATGGTAAAAATATATTCTAAATATAATTTAAAACCACTCAAATTAATAATTTATCACTATTAATTATTTTGATTAAAAAAGTTGTTTTTAATTAAAATTTAGTAATTTTTACTATTCATCAAAATATGAAAGTTATCCGAAAAGTACCAAAATTTCACCTTAGGCTAAATTTGATATTCCGAATCCAAAAATGAAGTCCATTTTGAAATATAAAATATATATAATTTCAAAAAATTAAGTATTACTATTCATAACGGCTAGTTTGATCGGTTGTGGTGTGTGTTAAAACTCGAAGTTGCATACAACACACGTTACTGTTTTATTCAAAGGAAAGCGTACCGTGGAAGCTTGGGATGTTTTATTTTAAATTTTTTGATGTCCCAATTTAGTCAAAAAGTTTAAAATATTTTATTTAAAAAGGGTTCACTTTTAAAAGTTGGTAAAACTACAATACTGAAGATGAATTTGTTCTTACATTATGTCTAAGAAACTCATAATATGGATTCTAAAATTATAAAGATTATATAAAGTTTAAAATTTAGTTAATACTATTCATAACCTTTTTTGAACGGCTTGTTTGGTAAGTCATGGTGCGCTTGAACTCGGTGTTGCGTGTAGTGCAAGTTATTGAATTATTTTGAAGAAATAACACACTATGAAATCTTGGGGTGTTACATTCTCCCCTCCTTCAATAAATTGCGTCCTCGCAATTTGAAATTGTTCTTCGAAAATAAAAGGTTGAAAATAGAAAATATATTTGTGGGAAAACCCACATCGGAAATTGGTTTACTAAAATTTAGTCTTAATATGAGGAAAAGAGAAATGAAAGGGTCACCACCAAATTATGATCTCGATTAGGAGAACATTGGTGGCAATTAGAGAAATATAATTGGAGGAAAAACGTAAATATTTATAGGTAGTGGTTGAGGTCACCAATCACAAACAAGTATAAAATTGAGGTCCTTAAACTCATCAATCTATGATGATTTGAAGTACCATCGGTTCAACAAAATATAGGGTATTGGGATCACACATTTTTGACATTTCAAAATATCTTAGTTGAAATCCCACATCGAAAAATGAATTAATGAGGCCTCTATTTAAAATAAAGAGTGGAAAGTATGAAGATTACTGAAAATAACACATACTAGGGTTCCATGTAGGAAAATATGGATATGGAGGAGAAATCTAACCATCAATTATCTGATGGAGAGTGGTAGAGAACATGGCTATGAAAATGCCAACAATCCCAAAGCCATAAATTAGTGATGATTTAAGGTACCATCTAGGACAAAAAAAAATTTTAAAGTTACATTACATAAGGAAGAGGAATTCATTTATGATATTGACTAAGAAAATTATGAGATATACTTAAATTTTAAGTAGATTTTCATTCTTTAATAAATTTCCACCACTAACTCAATTTTTTTTAAACGATGAGTATTCAAGAAGACTTGGTCACACTGGAAGAGCTAGAATAAACTTCTATAGAATCACATGATCCATGTAGGATAAACCATATATTTACATTGTCTTTGAAGATTAATCAAAACCAAAATGGTTAGTGAATGATCTAATGATCCCCCAAAAGGATATTCATTGAGATAAATATGCACTAATCTTAATTTCTAAAATTAAACCAACAAAACCCCAAAGTTAAATAGATACCATTCAATAACCAATTGTCCTTAAAATCCTTTAATATAATCCAAACTAATATTGAAACCCAAAACATAGAAGAATTTGATTACGTAGTCTCCCATGTTACATTGTATCTCCAAATGACATCAAATACTCTTAAAGTCACATACTTAAAAGTAATTAACATCATCACATATTCTCTGTTATAAGTTAATCATTTCCATAAATAACCCAAATCACTATAAATCAACAATAAAAATGTAGATAAAAATCCACCATTACTCTACAAATGAAACCTCATTGTATTCTATTTTCCTTGGGCATATAGTGTTCCTAACAAAACGAACATCTTCAAAAATAACATTTATCACTTAATCACCAAAGCATTTTCCTATACCAAGGGTATTCATTTGATAAGACATAAGAACCCAAATCATCTTATTATTGATCAATAAAATCATTTAACAAAAAAAATAGTCATACTAACCAGGGACATCACGTAGTCCAGTGGTAGGCGATAAATCCCAATCGCACTTTGGTTGTGGGTTCGATTCCCACAGCTTTGTCCGACGCGACGGGTTGTCACACGGTCTACGTGTTGTCCTTTTTCAAAAACTATATTCTATAATATTACCAAAATGAGATAAATTTTTTAAAATAACATAATTTAACCACAAATGTTATATCATACTTTGCATTTTCATCCCAAATTATAATAACTTATCATTTTCTCAAACCCCAATGATCATATAAAACCAAATGGTTATTTATACCTATATCCACAAGAGAAGAGACAATTATTCCTCAAATATCATTCTCACATGGCAAACTGAGGGGTTACAAATACAAGAGAAAATTATTCCAAAGTAAACCCATCAACAAGGAGTGCTAATACTTTTTAAATTTTTCTCCAACCATTTATTTCCACATAGCTTCTTCTTTGAGCAAGAAAATATCCTATAAAATAGGACATTCACTCGGGTAATGGCCAGGTCTCCTACATTTACGGCAAATGACTGTAAATGGACTCTTTGGTCCATTTTTATCTTCTTCCATAGTACTCTTCATTTTTCTTCGGCAATTCTTCACATTATGTCCTTCCTCCCCGCACGTAAAACATTTCGTTGTCCCATTGAGACACTTTCCTGGGTGTCTCATTCCACAATTCCTGAATGATGAAAATTGAGGTTTCTTTTCTCCATGGTCTCCATTGCTGGAGATCTTATCATTTATCACATTTCTCTTCCTTGTTGAGTCTGGGAGTTGGTTAATATATATGTTGTTGATCATATTTTTGGAAAACTGATTTGGCATAAAGATGATATCTTTTACGCCTATCAACATTCTATTTTGTTGCTCATTTCCACCACCGTTCCCACCTTGTACATCATTCTCAAAGTCACTATGACTTCCTTGGAATCCAGCCATTGACTAAAACCAGAAACCATTGTGTGAGTAATAGTAGTTGTAAAATCATTTAGAGATTAAAATGTCACCATATTCTCAATTTGAAACATATTAGGATTAACCAAGGTCATTTACTCTCATCTTATGTATATATTACATAAATCGGTTTGTAAAGAAAATGTAAATTATCCTAAGCATATCCCCCGGGAGTGTCGTAACCAAGAGTGAAGCAAGGCCCGTTGTCGTGCACCAGTTCCCGTTCGAGTCTAGCTCAAAGCGGTGTTTTCGGGATTTACCCCTAGGTACATCTGTGCCAGAGCCGCCTCTACCTGCTCGTATCCAGACAGGGATGTATTGCTCGGAAAACTCACAAAATCTCTACAATACCAAAATTCTAGGAAGTTCTTTTATACTAATCCTCAAAGTTCATCTTAGGTCTACGTGCTCTAATCAGAGTTTATCTAAATCTAGCTACCAAGGTTTGTACTAAACTTCCTCTGATACCAACTGTAACGCCCCGACCCAAGTTACCCAGAGTCGGTGCATTATTACATAACATTGGCATGATCATGAGAAAGATCAAGTCTCGAAAGACCTATTAGTTTAGTAGCCTTGGAATAACTAGATACATCCATAAATTTTTACATTACATTATAAAAAAAACATCTTGTCTTCATATCCCCTCATACTATCCCTGCAGGTCATTCATAAATCACTTCTTCATAATCCTGGAAAAAAAATTAAACATTGAAAGGGGTGAGCTCGGATGCTCAGTAAGGATAACATTATAGCAGAAGCTTTCATAAATAAGCATAAACACTTAAGGCAATTTATAACTAAAACAAAAGCCTTTGAAACTTGAACTTCAGCATAAAATGGCAAAGGTAAAATAAAATAATGCCATTTACTTACTCACATGGATATTATACTAGTCGAATGATCACATGCAATATCAATAAACACTTTCATAATGATGGAATGCATAATGCCAGACTATCATAACCACATAGCCAAGGCCTCGTGCCAAGACTACAAATAAGATTTTGCCAAGGCCTTGTGCCAAGACACTAGTTTGTCTCATGAGACCTACCGATGCATCGAGGAGCTATAGCGGGCTCCACCCGTCACTTATTAAGTCCAATGCATTCCTCATATGAATAGGTTTAAGCATAAAATAAACATTCGTATTAAAACTAGCATACGAAATGTCAAGACTTTTACCGCAAACCATGAATGGTATAAAAATAGAACATCCACAGTAAAATATAACTCATTTGATACAATATGGAAGATTGTATTGTATCACATTAACCTCAATCATGAATAATGAAGGATGTTGACATATATTAAAATAATCATCAAAACTATTTGAGAGAAATATCCCCCTTTTCTTGAAAACATTTAAAAGTCACACTATTTGTCAAGAAGCCATTTAAAAATATATTTTTGAATCAAAGTGTCCCATACCACTTTGAAACCTTTTAAAAGGATTTTTAATTTCTAAACTTTAATGTCCATATAAATAAATCCTTAAAACCATTTTTAAAACATGGACATTAATGAGAAAGATTTTGATGAATAAGTCTTTAAAACATTTAAAAATGGTATTTTAGTTAGAGATTCTAACCAAAAGAGAGACACTTGAATGAAAATAATTGAGGTAATCAAAACTTTGTAATATCATGAGAATAAAGGGAATTCATGATATACTATGTCAAAGTACATTATATACACCACATAAAAGTGATTTGGTGTATATCAACAAAGAAGTCTCAATGGAATGTAAGTTGAGATGAAATCTCTCATAAAGGCCATATCCTTAGGTTAAGGATAAATCAACATAATTATGTGTGAAAAATATAAATACACTAAATATGATTGGATATTCAGTGTAAAACAATCAAAGTATATTCACACATATTCCTGTAAAAACAACACCAACGAATTGGATGTTTAACTCAACAAATGGTGAAAGAGTTAAAAGTACTCGTATCAAATTCATATCAATGACTTGAGAATTTTCAATGGAGTGATTATGTGTATAAAAAGTATATCCACAGTAAGGGGAGTGGAAATTATGACATAATCAAATGAATAGTGATTCCACACATAATCTTGGGGTAATATAATCAATGAAATATGCGTAAAGCCAAATGAGTGGAAATTGAAATCTCAAATTCCCTTATTGATTAGGTAACTTAAGAAACAAACACCCATGAAAGAAAGATCATACCATGATGATGTAAATACCCATAAAATAAAGTATATTACACAATGAATACAATCATGGGTAGTACACATACACCACATGCAATAATTAAGTGGTGATCAATGGAATTCTCACGGAATTAAAAGTGAGACAAGAAACCCCTTACCACGTTAATCAACTGAGTCGCACGGCCAAAAGTTAATAAACACCAAATGATTTACAGAATAACATGAATATAAAGTGAATCATGATAATATATATCAAATGGAAGTACACAATACACCACTTTCAATAATTTAGTAGCGAACAATGGAAATCTCACGGAATTGAAAGTGAGATAAGAGAATCCCTTACTTTGTACTTTTTCCTTGGTCGATGGTAGGTTTACCTCCTGTATAATGGTGAAATAATTGTTATTGAATAATAAACGAATCAGTTACTTTAATATGATATCATATTTGATCTTTTAACATTGATTTGTTAATAATATCTTAGAATTATCGTCATTTCATGTGTTAACGGGTTCATTTTACTTTATATTCTTTGTTATGTGAGCCATATTCGTTATTAATGGGATGTATATTATTCATATCCAGAATGGTATCAAGTCCTTAAACATCATTTTTAAATCATCAAATGATAATTATACTTGACTGGATACGATGGAGAATGAATCTCATCGCGTTCGTGGAGACGGTAGTCCGTACGTACGCACGAATGCTACTTCCATTTAATTTTTATTTTAAAAGAATCGAATCCAAATGATAAATAGGTATATTACTATTCCAGTAAAATATAATATTTTATATATGTTACTTATTTTCATTAACACCATCCTTTATACGTTCCATGTGTGGTATGAACGAGTCATATCATTTTAAGGGGGCGGTAGTCCGCACTTCCTCAAATGAAATTATCGTATGTATATACAACATGAAACGAATAATTGTATGAAATAAAATGGAATTACAGAATATTATATATAAAATATATATCATTAATATCATATTTAATTATAGTTCCATCCTAATGGCCACCATGAGAGGCGGTAAGATGTATTTGAACAATCATCGTTTCGTGAGGCGTTAGTTTTCCATCCACAGAAACATTATGTTCATCATCCATTAGATGGAGTTGTGTGAATGTGTAGTTTGAATCCTTATTATAACAACATCCTAGTATATTTTGTATACTGGTGTTGTTACAAAAGAATGTAAATAAAAAGAGTTTGGGGGTTGGAGAAGCAAAATAATTGAAAATAATTTAAGAGAAAATGTTACCTTTAATTTAGGTAACTCACTTTGGTTGGAACCAAAGGACTTCTTGAAATGCTTTCTGCCTAAGGGGAAGCTTCAAGGAGGAGGAGAGGGATGTGGGGAGATTATTTGGGCAGAGTTTGGACGAGCAAAGTGGCTTGAGAGGTGTGAGGAATGAGTAGAAGTGGTCTCCTTTTATAAGGGAGAGGAGGGGCTCTTTAGGAAAGAGTGAAAGTATTACTTTATAATATAATTATATTCGGTTTATAATGGTCCAAAAATCATTGAGGTCGAAGCTAAGATGACTCATATTCTAAATAACATCAACAAATAATAATTGGACAGGTTTTAGATAATATTTTAATCATTATAATCTTATTTATTTAAATGATTTATTAATGAGGTAAACATTGCATCATTAGTGTGTCATTAATAATTTAAATTATTTGATGTCTAAAAATTATAAATAAAATATAATTATTTTGTAAATCTTCTTAGATTTCTAATGAATATTTATAATCGAAAATCCAACATGTATAACCCTATGTAAAAATTGTTCTTTTAAAATATGTAAGCTTATGCCATTTTTGTATTCATTTTAACTTAATTAAAATAAAGTGTCATTATCACTTACAAGTGGATCAATGGGGTCCCAAAATTGACCCAAAGATACCCATGGTCGACCATGTATCAGCCAATAGGGTTAAGACACGTTTTAGGGTAATTTAGGATTATTATAATATTAATTTTTAACTTTTATTTACCGGATTTACCCTTAACCATGGTAAATAAAATATTTACCGCAGTAATTATTCAAAATGTCTAAAAATAAAAGTTACCTATTTACACAATTTGAACATCCTGATTCCAAATATGGAATCCATTTTTCTAAATTCAAAACACAGAAGTGGCAGAAATTAATTTAAAATTAATTCCCGCTGCCAAAACAAAAAGCGTGTTTTTAAGAGATAATAACTATCAAAAGATTGACACTTGTTTATGTTCGGTTTAATTGTAAAATTATGTCCAATGACCAAAATTATATTAAATGGTAAAAATATATTCTAAATATACTTTAAAACCACTCAAATTCATAATTTATCACTATTAATTATTTTGATTAAAAAAGTTGTTTTTAATTAAAATTTAGTAATTTTTACTATTCATCAAAATATGAAAGTTATCCGAAAAGTACCAAAATTTCACCTTAGGCTAAATTTGATATTCCGAATTCAAAAATGAAGTCCATTTTGAAATATAAAATATATATAATTTCAAAAAATTATGTATTACTATTCATAACGGCTAGTTTGATCGGTTGTGGTGTGTGTTAAAACTCGAAGTTGCGTACAACACACGTTACTGTTTTATTCAAAGGAAAGCGTACCGTGGAAGCTTGGGATGTTTTATTTTAAATTTTTTGATGTCCCCATTTAGTCAAAAAGTTTAAAATATTTTATTTAAAAAGGGATCACTATTAAAAGTTGGTAAAACTACAATACTGAAGATGAATTTCTTCTTACATTATGTCTAAGAAACTCATAATATGGATTCTAAAATTATAAGGATTATATAAAGTTTAAAATTTAGTTAATACTATTCATAACCTTTTTTGAACGGCTTGTTTGGTAATTCATGGTGCGCTTGAACTCAGTGTTGCGTGTAGTGCATGTTATTGAATTATTTTGAAGAAATAACACACTATGAAATCTTGGGGTGTTACAAATGCAGGATGCCTTTTTGGATAAACCATGATGTGAACCATTGTGCTTGTATTCAGTGTTTATCAGTTTCCTTCTTTATGTGGTTTAATTTCATTAAGGATTGGTATGGAATTTTTGAAAGTACCACATTTCAGACATAATGTGTTACCAATTTCACCCATGATGTGTATAAGTATTCAACCGAGAATGTTCCCTTGGTTGTTTCAGTAGGTTTGGAAATCAAACAGTTCCAGTAGGGACTCTTTAGGCTAGTGCATGTTCAAGGTGGAGAATCCCACAGGGCGGGGCTAATGATTTTTCATTATCCTCATGAATTATAGGTCTCAAATCCCTTGAGTTTATATGGAACTATATGTCTTATGGGTATAGTGGTCTAGATATGGTTCACTAAGAGTATTTTTGACCTAGTAGGGACACCTATGGATCAAATGATCAAGATTTCTACCATTATTATTCAATATGTTGTTAGACGATGGTGGGATGTCATGATGTAGGCTGGTAAATAGAAAGGGATGACTCATAACCCTTCATAGACGTATATTTTTGGGGTTTCCTCCCTTATGTACAAATATTGGACAATGATAAGGAGTTTATAGAGCTCCAATAGGCATTGATGACAATTTCTGCATATTTGGAACATTTCATATATTTGATACTCTTTATTCCCCTTGTCGCCCGAATGGAGGAACATAAAGTAATAAATTTCAAGATTGGCCTTCTCCCATAGATAAAATGAAAATTCAAGAACATAAATATGACAACATATATGATAGTGATTCATAAGGCATTAACAATAGAAAATGGAAAAAGGAAGACAAACCTATTTCTATTCTAACTACAATTATTGTATCCAAGAAATACATCTCCACCACAGTCATAGATACTCATTCGTGGAGAAATAAGAGGAATTAAATGGATATATTCCCAGGTGGTGGTTAGTATCCAGATCATAAATATTCACCTTTAACTCAATTTCTATGGAGAGACTATACTAGATGCTATAATTATTTGAGGAAAGGGTACTTTCTAATGTATTGTCTTGTTTCATTCAATAATTATCATGGGTGTGTCATAAATTGCCACTATAAGAAGTAATATTACAAGTATTCATGGTTTCATATAGATAAATTAGTCCATGGTATGGGTATAAAAACTCAACAACTAATGTCGACCACATAAGTTTCAGTGAACCATGTTAATCATGAGCCTATGTGGTGGCATATAGTGGTTTCTAGAAGGGGGTATGTTGTTGATCATATATTAGGTGATATTGGAGAGGGAACTTCTATAGTTTAATGTATACACATAATCTACTACAGGGAATATGTTTTTTTTATATTAGAGCATCCCATTAAATTTTTTTCAAAAAAAATTACTTGGTTAAAATTATATATTAAATAATCATCTGGGTTGTTATCTATTGATTCACCCATGAGAAGAAAAGTCAATCATGGTTATATATTTCCTAACATCCTCACAGTTGTTTCTCACCTTGAGTATGTTTGGAGTCTTATAATTTTATAGACGATGTTTTTTAATGTGATAATGGATTGATACCATTTAAATAACTACCGTCAAAACATTGATTATTATCAGAGATGAGTAACATTTTCATAAATTAATGTGGATATGTTTGTGTATTCTGGTGAAGGATACATAGAGCTTGGTAGAGTGGGACCAATTCATCATATGGGAGATATTTGTTTAGAAAAAGTGGATGAATTGTTTTCTTATTATGGTCTAAATAGAATCTACCTCTATTCCTCATATGGGAGAGCTATACAAATCTATCTTTCAAGATTATTTCTTGATGTTACCTCCACACAAGGGAGTTGAGTATTAGATCGAAATGTTACATGGTGCATGACCCAAATCAATTCCACCATATTGCATAGCACCAGTAGATTTTAAAGGGCGCAAGGTATTGTTTGATGATCTTGTAGTTAAGGGATTCTGCAGACTGAGTGGTTCTCAATTAAGTTATCTGATGTTGTTCACCAATAAGGCTAGCTATAGTATTCGACTTTTTTGTCTAAAAAAATTGGAATCATATCCTGGGAAAATTTGGTAGCTGTTGCAAACCATTGAATAATTATTTGATTAATTGAGATATAACCACTCGTTTTTAAATATTGATCTATGTTATGGACACTGTTAGATTTCATTCATAGAGGAATATATATTAAATACATTTTTTATATGATGGTGTGGCTTGAATGAATATATTGTTATACCATTTGGACTAATGAATTCCAAAATAGTGTTCATGGATCTCATAAAAAAGATATTTCACCAATAATATTTACCTTGTTCATTATATTCATCAATGAAATACTTATATAGTCTATAACATAAAAATCATGTGTTAGACACCTAGATATCATGTTGATTATTCTGTGTGCACATCATCTTTTCACCAACTACTCAAAGTGAAACTTATGGATATAAGAGGTATTGTTTCATAGGCATGTGGTTTCACAAGAGGGGATACTAGTTGGTCTAAATAATGATTATTTAGTTATGTCTTATGAAATACTAATGAACATTTTCTATATTAATATTTTCCTAAGGTTTAATGGGTACAATAAAAGGTTCACTCAGAAAGTTTCTCACCTAGAAGCCCCCAAGACCACATTGACAAAGAAGGGAGTTGTGTTTGAGTGGAAACACCTGTGTGAATAAGTATTATTAATGCTGCACAATTGGTTGATGTTGGATCCTAACGTGATTCTTCTTAATCTAATAGTTAGGTAGAAAATTAATTGTAATATGTGTGGAATTGGATTATGAGTTTTCCTATTGTAGAGTGGAAAGGTAGTTATAGTTCTTTTCAATTGTGAGCCCATGAGTTGGACTACACTACACATGACATTGTGGTTGTGGATGTAGTTATTGTATTGAGATATTGGAAAGACTACCGATTTAGAGAGATATTTTACATCTATAACATCCATAAGAGTCGACATTATATCTTATCCCAGTAGAATCTAGATCCTCATCATATGCATTGGGTATAGTAAATCTAGATGTTTTAATTTTAGATGGATTATGATTATGGTAGAGGAAATGTAGTAGAAAATATTCTGAGTACAATGATGTAGAAATTTGGTTAATGGACCTTATAAGAGGGAAGGAATTTTATGTATTTATTTGATTACTGCAAATAAGGGATAACTAAGGATCAATGGGTAGTAGTTTCTTTTATCACAGTGATCATGAAATAATTTTTTGAAATAGTTAAGTCTATTTATGAGGCTTATCTAGAAAGCATGGTGATGCACAAGTGGTTGGATGTAAGTGGTCCCATCTCAGTTGGGGCATTAGACTAAGTTGAA
This sequence comes from Viscum album, assembly GCA_963277665.1. Classification (NCBI taxonomy): domain Eukaryota; kingdom Viridiplantae; phylum Streptophyta; class Magnoliopsida; order Santalales; family Viscaceae; genus Viscum; species Viscum album. Next base: position 423,101,327 of record OY728158.1, on the reverse strand, counting down.
CTTCTTCAAGTTCAGTGTAGTGTAATGGTTCCATTTTCAAAGAGAGAGAAATTATGAGAACCACTCATTCTTTCTAGTGGGAGGTTCACCCATGATTGATCATGATGCATCACAATGTCAATTGGTAGTTATAGTGGCCCAATATTAAAAGAGAAATTATATGATTTGTCTCCTATTTTTAGATCTATTAGATAATCCCGGTTGAGAATACGATACCATTAGGGTTACTTAATCCACTTCTCGTGCCTATATAAGAGTGGGTGAGATAATTAAATACTTCACGATAGTGTTTCCTAGGACCCTGAGAGTTTGAGAAACTATTTGGGTGGTAGTGTATTGGCTAACCTAGGTGTATTATTTCATACAGATTAAACAGACAAGCATAGTGGAGGAGAATGAAATTTTCTATGTTTAAGAGATCATGCTATATCACAGAGTACGTTTTAATAAGGTATCATACATATATACCTGGTTTACATCATGGTTTTTGAAATGATTATATAATATGATGGATACTTAGTTGATTTTGATTACAAACATCATCCTCAGACCGATGATCATTCATAGAGAATGGTCCATAATTTATTGTATATGTTTCAAGAATTTATTTTATATTTTAGAGGATCATGGGATGATCACTTGTCTCTAGTGTACTTCACCTAATATAAAAAATCAACATCTTTGATTCAGAAGGCTCTATGTAGGAGGCCATACCATTCTCTTATATTCTAGCATGAGGTAGGCGAGTCATCAGTTTTTGGGCCATGTAATGCATAGGATACCTTGGAGAAGGTTCAATTGATCTAGAAATGGATTTTTTTGACATAGAAAAAGTAGTGGTCTGTAACCAACTAATGGAGACAACCCATGGAGTTCACTATGGGTGACAAGGCTTTCATATTGGTTCCTCTAGATTGTGGAATGGATGACTTAGGAGGTAAGGGAAAATTAACACCATTATATGTCATTCAATTAAATATAATTTATCAAAATAGGAATGTGGAATAAATTTTAAACATTCTACTATAGTATCAGGGTATGCATGATGTATTCCATGTGTCACATCATTAGGAGTATGAGCATGATCCTACACACAGGCTTGACTATGACGATGTTCTTATTGTATACCAAGAATCTTTTTTGAAAATACTATTTCGATAGTGGAACCAAATTAGAAGGTACTATGAGGAAAGAAAAATCCAATTTTTTGAATTCAATGGAAGAACAATAATTTGTTTTTGGAAGAATCATGGGAGAGGGAGATAGAAATTTGTGTGTAGTGGATTCAATTTTTGTAGAAAAAATTTTCGAAAACATCTCAAGAATGATATGTAATAAGAGGGGGAGAATTATGATACATAAATATATTTGGTATGTTCCTTTTTAACTTTTATATAATGTTTTGATCCTATCTATAAGTGTTTAGATGTGAGACTGAGGTTCTTGGGAGACAAAATAAAGGGATAAGTTGGGGAAAATGCTGTATATTTTTAATATAAAGAAGACCCACTAGATATATGATAGGGATTAAAGAGAGAATTATTACTTCAAAGTAGCCACTAGTATGCCATTGGTTCTCCTAGATTGAATTCAATATTCCCAGCTACCACCAAGTAGTAGGTGGCGCCACAAGGAGCCTAGAGGGGGAACCGATTTTAAAGGATTTTTTATTAAAAAAATTACACACCATATTTGTATCTGTCAGACCTCATTCGACCTACCAAGCCATAGTATCTCCTCTCCATGATCTTGGGATCTTCTCTCCCCTTACAAATATTTTGTTCAACACATAAACATCCAATTTTTCCTACATAACCAATCTGACAAGTTCTTCTATAATCATGATCAATTCTATCATATACTCATTGATAAAAATAAATTATAACTTCTACATGTTGGTCGTATCTGATGGTTTGTTTCATAGTATAATGTGGTTTTTGATGATCCTTTATAGAATCAGTATCTAAATTCCTATTTTTGGATTCTATGGATCATTTGGACCAAGATAGTTGTTTTTAGCAGATCCACCATAGTATGTTTTACCTAAACCTAACATTGGGGTGTGGTTTATTCTTGACCAAAATCATATTCTTCAAAAAAAACCTGAATTGGGTTTTTTTCTAGGATCTGGTTGTGATTTTGGACTTGGAAAATGGCCCCTTATTTGATAATCATTATTACACCCAAGGTAGGATTCCATTTACATTATTTCACGTTTTACATAATTCATTATCATGCTTGATAACATATCTATATATGTCTAGAGAACCATGTTTTATGCTTGATCACATGTGGTGTTTGTGTATATACAAGTGATATATATTAATATGTTGGTTTTATGAGGATTTTGGGGGTATTGACTTGTTTATATGATGTGATGTTTGATCTATCATTTGTTTCTTGTATAATATTGTACAATTATTTTGTATTGTAATTAAGTGTACTGGTTGAGCCTCATGTAATATTCCCCCAAGGGGGATTTCTCAGTTTCCCAAATAGAATGATTTTGTATATCCCTTAATGAGGGATATGCATGAAATTTTTTTCACCATCCCATCAAGGTGGATGTGTGAGGTGGATGATCATTGTTCCTTCATATATAGTGCTGAGTTTGGTATAATTGGCCTTTGTGGACTCAACATTTGTGTTTTTCATGTGTGATATAATTTTCCATTATAATTTTTTGTTTAATTTCATGGAATTCACCATATTTTTTATGAACATATTTTAAGGTCCATTTTTGGTGTCTTTCTTAGTATTGTACTCAAACCATCAAATATTATGTTGATTATTCAAAAAGAGACACAATAAATAAAATTCAATAAAGAAAAAGGGATTTCATACCAATAGGGTAATGAATGAAGTCAAAGGGATTCACCCTGGATAAGATTCACCCCCACTGATTTAACATGAGACATGTTAGCAAAGCAAAAAATTCGTGGTATAGGGGACTAAAAGAGAGGCTCTAGAGTCTGCTACATTATTCCCCTTGTTCCATGTATGGGTGACTCTAAAATTGTTGTTAAGGGGGACATCCATTGTCGAATAAAGTATAAAAAATGCAAGGGGTGGTACCTTTTCCATGAAATAAATCATGAATAATTGTGGAATTCATTTCCACTTGAGCAATGATAATGTCTCTCTGACTACCTATGGAATGACCTATGATAACCACATTGGCCACAACCTGAATATAATTACCACTCCCATAATGAGCCTTGAATCCTTGCACCACACACCCCCTTAGGTCATAGACAACCCATCCTCCTCGCATCTCACCCATTACACAAGATCAATCTATGTTATGTTTGCGACCACTACCTGGGGTTATCCACCATACACATATCCCTTATGGCATGGAAACATTATGATGAGCCGAACACTGTGATACATGAAGCACAAGAAGCAGTGGCTCCCTATAAGGCCCCAACCTTAAACATTACTTAATCTTGAGTTACTTCAATAATACACATTAAGGATCTTTTTAGGTTTAGAGTTTTTGATAATTAGATCATAAATCATGCATTATATCCCACATTTAAACAAAGTGGTTACAATAAAAGATAGTATTCATTTTTCCCATCAATGGAAACATATTTAAAATAAAACATGGATTCTTTCTTGACACTTCCTTGACACTATCATCATATCATGTACCTTTCCCTTGACCTGTGAAAAACATTTCAAAAACATGGGATGAGCATAAAAATCTTAGTAAGGGATATAAAAATATTGAAAGGAAACATGAGTACATGTATACATAAGAATCAATGAAATCATACTTTACTCATAAAACATAATCACTTTAACCTACCTCATCAAATCATGAATAAATAATTGAAATCATAATACATAAAGGTATCTTGGGGCATTCATAACATTCTTACATTGGGAGTAACCCTCTTGGTTACGTTTGGAATAACCATCACAGTATATTCCCTAAATATTTTCGGAGAAACCTCAACGTTTAACCACTTCGCGTTAACAAATTCATTGGAGAGCTATAGCGGACTCACCCACCCTTAGTTTATCATAGAACCACCCGTCTTCATAACAATGCCCAAGAACCATAACATAATCATTCCACATAATACATGCATAAAGGAAACATAACATTTCCACATTTCAATCACAAGATATCAATAAAACACATTCATATAAAAAACATTATGAGAACCATTTTCAATACCAAAATAAAAGAAAAGTAAAACATGGTATTTATTTTTCTTTTAAAAAACAGTATGGTGTGTAGAGGAAGCCGAAACTCAAATAATGGTCACGGTGGCGGAGAAGTTGTTGTCGCCGCATACGTACGACAAAAACATTCCCTTTTGTCGTTTAGTAAATGCTTAGTATAAAAAATATTACTTTTGAATAAACGTAAAAGTCAAAGGGGTTTATACAGTATATAAAAGAAGGTTGTGTATAAAACAAAATATGCCTCAATGAAAGGAGATTGAGACGAAGTCCCATACCTTATGTCCAACTTGACTCGATCGTTCTTTAATCTCCTAAATAATAAACTTGAGTTAATTTCTACTTGCTTAAGAACCTTTTTCAAGTTCATTATTCCTTTTATATCACTTATTACCATGTCATGACCACTATTTAATTATTTAAGTTAATAACGGTCGTTTTAACGATCATTGGTACTTGAGTAAAAAATAAACTATTTATAATTACAAGTTTTTCATGTATCCATTATATCCAGAGTTATACTTATGATGTATATATCATATATATCATATATATCTAGTATATACATTTATTTATAATATTACATAACGTTTAGAGGTAAGAAATGAAATGCACCGTTAATGGAGACGGTAAGCCATACGTACGCATGAACGCTACTTTCATTTCTATTTCATATTTTATGGAATGGAGTCATAATGATATAAAGGTATATTATAATTATAGTATAATATCATATATAATATCATTAATTAAATCCTTTATACATCCCACATATGGAATTAACGAATTAAATCACTTCGAGGGGGTGGTAGTCCACATTTCCTAAAATGAAGATATCTCGTTTACCCATAATGGAAACCATAATGGTATGCCATAAATGAAAAATACAGAAGCTTAAGTAAAACATAAACATATTATATATCATATAAAAATATAGTGACATCTTAATAGACACCTTTGAAGGTGTTATATGAGTGTTGAACAATCATCGTTTCGTGAGGCAGAAATTCGCCATCCACAGAAACAGTATGTTCTTTAACCCTTAGATGTAGGTGTGTGTAAGTGTAGCTCGAATCCTTATTATGACAACATCCTAGTATATTAAAGATACTGGTTTTGTTAGAAAATAAATGAATAAAAAGAGTTTAAGGGGTTGGAGAAGTAAAATAAAAATTAGAACACAAGAGAAGACACTACCTTTAAATCGGGTAACTCTTTTTGATTTGAGCTCAAAGGATTCCTTGGGAAGAATTCTGCCCAATGTGCGGCTTCTAGGAGTTAGAGAGGGATTTGGGGAGACTAAATGAGCAGGTTATGGCCGATCCAAAGGCTTGAGAGGTGTGTGTAAGGTGGTAGAGTTGGGGGACTTTTATAAGAGGAGAGGAGGGGCACTCATGGAAAGGTATAAAAGGTTACTTTATTTTCAAATGCATTTCGGATTTTAAAGGTCCCACATTGATTTATTTATAGGATAAGGTGATAAGGCATCGAAATATACTCATAAAATAGGTCTTTGACAAGTGTAAGTTATAGTTTTAATATTATATTTTAATTTTATTTAAATCCTTTGTTAATGAGGTAATCGCTGCATCGTCATGATGTCATAAATAATTTAATTTATTTAATGTAAAAAAATTATAAAAAAATATAATGATGGAGGAAATCTATTTATATTTCCAATGAATATTTATAGTAAAAAATATGATTTATTTAGACAAAATTAAATTTTTTTTAGTCAGGTGATACATTCTTTGTTATATTTAACTTTTTTTAAAAATAAAAAGATAAATAGTCACTTTCACACAAAAGTGATTCCATGGGGTCCCCATGTTTGGAACAAGGCATCCCATGGTCGGACATGAGACAAATAGTAGCATTAGGAAACATGTTGGTGTCATTTTTTATTATTATGATATTATTTTATTTTCCATAACTACTCGATTACTCATTAATCAAGATAATTAATGATAATTACCGTCGTTACTATTCATAATGTTCAAGAACAAAAGAGTATTAATTACATAATTTGGACCCTCTGATTCCAAATATGGAATCCATTTTAACAAATTCCAAACATATAAATTTCAATAATTAATTTAAAAATAATTCCCGTTGTCAAAACAAATTGCGGGTTTTTTTGAAACAATATCTATGAAAAGTTTGGCACTTGTTTATGCCCAATTACAAAGTAAAATTAATCCCAATGACCACCATTGGATTAAATGGTAAAAATATATTCTATTTACACTTTAAAACTAATTAATAAGATAATATAACCATATAAATAAATTAGATGAAAAAGCAGTTTTGATGTAAAATGCAGTATTTTCACTATTCATTAAAAAATGAACATTGTTAGAAAAATACCACAAAATTAACCATTGTAAATTTCAATGTCCCAATACTAAATAATAAGTTTATTTTGACAAATAGAGCTTATAAAATTGTCAAAATTTTGATTTAAAAATGGTTTTCCATCAAAAGGCAGTAAAACAATCTTTTAAGAATATTAGTGTATTCCATGCTTAAGATTGGATTTATTCTCATTTTAAGCCTCTAAAACACTATCTAATTCATAAATATACATAGATAATAATATCTATTATTCATTAATTACTTAGGATTTTACATCATTCCCCCTATTTGGGAATTGCGTCCTCGCAATTTTATTCACTTATCAAAATAAGTGGGGGTATTTATCCCTAATGGCATTTTCAGATTCTCACGTTGCCTCTTCAACCATATGGTTTTTCCACAAAACCTTTACCTGATGAATTACCTTATTTTGCAACACATTCTCTTTTCGGTCAAGAATCTGTACTGGTTGTTCTTTATAAGAGAGATTCTCTTCCAACTGAACTACCTCTGGGCTCAAAACATGAGATGAATATGGCATATACTTTCTCAACATCAAAACATGAAAAACATTGGGTACCTGAGATAAACTCAGAGGTAAAGCCACTAGGTAAGGAACTGATCCAACTCTCTCTAGAATTTTATATGGTCCAATGAACCTTGGACTCAACGTTCCTTTCTTACCAAATCACATCACACTTTTCCATGGTGAGACTTTGAGAAAAACATGATCACCTACCTCGAAAGATAGATCCTTCCTCCGGTTATCTGCATAACTCTTCTGCCTGCTCTGAGCTGTTCTCATGTGTTTCTGTATCAGCTGAACTTTTTCTGCCAACTGTTCTACCAATTCTGGACCCATCAGCTTCCTTTCACCCACTTCATCCTAGAAAGATGGAGATCGACACCACTTCCCATATAACACTTCAAATGGTCCCATCTGTATACTAGAATGAAAACTGTTATTATATGAAAACTCAACCAAAGAAAGATGTTGGTCCCAACTTCCCTGATAATTCATCGAACAAGCACGTAGCATATCCTCCAAAGTCTGAATAGTTCGTTCTTATTTCCCATGTTAATGAGGATGAAAAGTTGTACTAAAATTTTATTTAGTACCCAACGACATATGAAGGCCTTTCAAAAAGTTAAAAGTGAACATGGGATCACGATCAGATATAATGGAGAGAGGAACTCCATGTAACCTGACTATCTCTTTAATATACAAACGGGAATGTTGATCTAGGTAAAAAGTATCCCGTATTGAAAGGAAATGAGAAGATTTAGTCAAGCGATGAACAATAACCCATATTTCATTATTACCTCGAGGTGTCTTCCGCAATCCCACAACAAATTCCATGGATATATTTTCACATTTCAATTTTGGTATTGGTAAAGGCTGAAGCATCACTTTCGGTAACTGCCACTCTGCTTTAACCTATTGGAAAGTCAAACACTTCACTGTAAAATCAGCAATATCTCTTTTCATTCCATCCCACCTGTAATACTCCCGCAGATCTCTGTACATCTTAGTACTGCAAGGATGAACTGAAAACGGATAACTATGAGCTTCACATAACAACTCTCTCTTCAATTGTGAATCTCACGGCACACACAATCTCTTCCCAAATCTCAAAACACAATCATTATCAGTGTTGAATTCAGGCAACTTACCCTTCTGAACCAGCTCTACCTTTTTCTGAAACTCACTGTCTTGCTTCTGTGCTTGTTTGATTCTGTCTGATAGAGAAGATTTCAGTGATACCTAAAACAAAACAAAAGAACATTCTTCACCAAAAACTTCTATGCCATTGTTCATCAAATCCTTAACAAAAGGATCGCGTTCAAAACACAACATTGTTAATGAAGCTTTACTTTTTCGACTCAAAGCATCAGCAACTTTATTTGCCTTTCTCGTGTGGTAATGAATTGTACAATCATAATCCTTGATTAATTCCAGCCATCTCCTCTGTCTCATGTTCAATTATTTCTAAGTGAATATATATACTTTAAGCTTTTGTGATCAGTATATATTTCACACTTTACTCCATACAAAAGATTCCTCCAAATTTTTAAAGCGAAAACAACAGTAGCTAATTCCAAATCTTGTGTAGGGTAATTTACCTCATGAGTTTTCAACTATCGTGAAGCATAAGCAATTACCAGATCATTCTGTATTAGGACACAACCAAGTCCTTTCAATGAAGAATCACTATATAAAACAAACTCACCATTCCTAGAAGGTAGTGCCAAAACTGGAGCATTCACCAATCTTCTTTTCAGTTCTTGAAAAAAATCCTCACATTCTTTTGTCCAGATAAACATAACACCTTTCCAAGTTAGCTTAGTCATTGTACTAGATAACCGTGAAAAATTCCTAAAAAACCTTTTGTAATAGCCTGCCAAACCAAGGAAGCTATGAATCTCAGTTACATTTGCGGGTCCTGGCCATTCTTCCACAACCGTTGTTTTTGCAGGATCAATAGTTATCCCATCTTTAGAAACAATGTGACCAAGGAAAGAAATTTTTTGCAACCAAAACTCACACTTTCTCAATTTCCCATTCAATTTCTTTTCTTTTATGGTTTTCAAAATAACCCTTAAATGTCTTTCCTACTCCACTTTACTTTTAGAAAACACCAAAATATCATCAATGAAAACCACCAAAACTTATCCAAGAACTCATGGAAAATTCTATTCATTAAGTCCATGAATAGAGCAGGTGCATTGGTTCGCCCAAAATGCATTACTACAAATTCCTAATGGCTATATCTTGTATGAAACGCTGTCTTCAGAATATCTTCTTCATTTACCGCCAACTGATGGTACCCCGATCTTAGGTCAATCTTTGAAAAATACTGATCTCCCTAGAGCTGATCAAACAAATCATCGATATGAGGCAAAGGATATTTGTTCTTAACAGTGATGTTATTCAAGGCTCTATAATAAATGAAAATTCTCATAGAACCATCTTTATTTCTATCATATAAAACAAGATCACCCCATGGTGATGTGCTAGGTTGAAAGAAACCTTTTTCTAATAAATCTTGCAATTGCTCCTTCAACTCTAAAATTTCAATTTGAGTCATTCGATAAGGGGGTTTTGAAATTGACTAGCATCAGAAACTAAGTCAACAGTAAACTCAACTTCCCGATCTGGTATTATTCCAGGCAACTCATTAAGAAAAACATCAGGATACTCATTTACCACTGGCACATCATTAATCTGAATAGTTCCTTTATTTTCAAAGATATGTGCAAGGTAACATTCATTTCCATCTTTTATAAGTTTCTTGACCTCTTGACAAGTTATCAATAGTAAGAGTTCATTCTTGTACACAAACTGAAAGTCTTTCTAAAAAGAAACTTCTTTAGCTCTACAGTCAATATTAGCATGGTAAATAGAGAGCCAATATATTCCCAAGATAACATCAAACTCTAATAGAGGTAAAACAATAAGGTTTGCAAGTAGGTTCTTTCCATAGATAAGGATAGGAAGATTATTATAGATTCTTTTTGCCTCAAAATTTCCCCCAGGTGTTTTTATCAAATGTTTATGAGTCATTTCTTGAGATGGTATTCCCATTTTACTAGAAAAGTTTTCAGAGATGATAGAATGTGTAGACCCCGAATCAAAAAACACAGTAGCCTAATCTGAAAAAACAAAGTACCTAATAAAACTTCATTTGATGGCCCGACATCTGCTGAAGTAGTTGCAAAGGATTTCACCAACCCTTTCTGCTTGTAGTCTAACTGCTTCCCATCACTCGAGATCTTTTCCGAACACTCGTTTGCATAATGACCCATCTCATTGCACTTAAAACATTTCACTAACTGCAAATAAAATGTTGTCTTACCCTCACCTTGATCATTTTCAGTGCAATCACGAGCCTTATGTACCATCTTACCACATCGGTAAAACTTTCCATAATTCCAAAGACATTCCCCAGCATGCCTTTTCCGACATTTATCACAAACTGGAAACTTATTTTTCTTACCATCAGCCCCTTTTTAATAATTCTTTCCTTTCTCCTGCCACCTTGGTCTCTTCTTCTGCTGGTTTTTATAGAACACTTGATCATCGACAAACTCCATTTCCACCTTCTCAGCACATTGAACAAGCTTTTCATAACTTTTGAACTCACGAGAGGCCAATTCCCTTCGATATTTTGGCTTTAATCCTGAGTAAAAACGATTCATTTTCCTATCAAGGTCTCGGATAAAATTTGGAGCATACCTTGCCAATCGAGTGAACCTCTCTCCATAGGTAGCCACTGAGTCTTCCTCTTTCCTCAATTCCAAGAATTTTTTTCCATCCTATGTTGAACAGCCTTAGGAAAATACTTCTCAAGAATCATACCATTGAATTCATCCCAGTCGAGAGCATCAATCTCATCAGCGTCCCTAATATTTTTAACCATCGACCACCACTGATCTGCTTCACCCTCCAAACGGTAAATAGAAAGACTAACCTTTTGATTGTCTGAACACCCCATGACGTCAAAAATATTCTCAAGTTCTTTAATCCACCCTTCAGCTAGCACAAGGTCAGATGATCCTCTGAATTATGGGGGATGTTTCCTCATTAAATGTTCCACCACTGTCATTTTCCTCTGCGGTTGATCTGGATGATCTCGTGCATGGATTCCACCACCATTTATAGCTTGAGTCAACTGCGCCATTACTGCAACAAACAGTTCAGTTCCAATTCTAACCATCTCAGGATGCTGATGCGAAAGGTTATTTCCTTCTATATGCCTTCCTAGCACTACTTCCATGTTTCCTCTGAGGAAAACCATTCTGAAAAAACATGTCTTAGATGAAGCAACATGGTAATCTTCAAATTCTATATCATTTCCATTTGACCAAAAAAAATATTTTTGGATAACCATTTAATAGAATTATAACTCCTATAGTTATCTAAACTAACCTCTGATACCAACTATAAGGCCCCAGACTTAAACATTACTTACTATTGAGTTACTTCAAGAATACACATTGAGGATCTTTTCAGGTTTATAGTTTTAGATAATTAGATCACAAATCATGCATTACATCCCACATTTAAAAAAAGTGGTTACAATAAAAGATAGTGTTCATTTTTCCCATCAACGGAAACATATTTAAAATAAAACATATATTTTTTCTTGAAACTTCCATGACACTATCATCATATCATGTACCATTTCCTTGACCTGTGAAATTTTTTTTCAAAAACTTGGGATGAGCATAAAAATCACAGTAAGGGATATAAAACTATTGAAAGGAAACATGAGTACATATATACATAAGAATCAATGAAATCATACTTTACTCATAAAACATAATAACATTAACATACCTCATCAAATCATGAATAAATAATATAAATCATAAGACATAAAGGTAACCTGAGGCATTCATAACATTCTTACATAGGGAGTAACCCTCTTGGTTACATTTAGAATACCCATCACAGTATATTCCCTAAATCTCTTTGGAGAAACCTCAAAATTTAACCCATTCACATTACCCAATGAATTGGAGAGCTATAACGGGCTCACCCACCCTTAGTTTATCATGGAACCACCCGTATTCATAACAATTCCCAAGAACCATAACATAATCGTACCACATAATACATGCATAAAGAAAACATAACATTTCCACATTTCATTTAAAAGATATCAATAAAACACATTGATATAAAAAAAATTATGAGAACAATTTCCAATACCAAAATAAAATAAAAGTAAAACATGGTATTTATTTTTCTTTTAAAAAAATGGTATGGCTTGTAGAGGAAGCCGAAACTCAAATAATGGTCACGGTGGTGGAGAATTCATTGTCGCCGCATACGTACGACAAAAACATTCCATTTTGTCATTTAGTAAATGCTTCGTATAAAAAATATTCCAATTGAATAAATGTAAAAGTGAAAGGGGTTTATACAACGTATAAAAGAAGGTTGTGTATAAAACAAAATATGCCTCAATGAAAGGAGATTGAGACGAAGTCCCATACCTCAGGTCCGACATGACTCAATCCTTCTTTAATCTCCTGAATAATAAACTTGAGTTAATTTATACTTTCTTATGAACCTTTTTCAAGTTCATTATTCCTTTTATATCACTTATTACCATTTCATGAATACTATTTAATTATTTATGTTAATAACAGTCGTTTTAACGATCATTGGTACATGAGTCAAAAATCAACTCTCTATAATTAGAAGTTGTTCATGTATCCATTATATCAAGAGTTATACTCATGATGTAGATGTCATATATATCATATATATCCAGTATATACATGTATTTATAATATTACATAATGTTTAGAGGTAAGAAATTAAATGCACCGTTCATGGATACAGTAAGCCGTATGTACGCATGAACGCTACTTTCATTTCTATTTCATATTTAATGGAATGGAATCAGAATGATATAAAGGTATATTACAATTAAATTATAATATCTTATATAATATCACTAATTAAATCCTGTATACATCCCACATATGGCATTAACGAATCAAATCACTTTGAGGGGGTGGTATTCCGCACTTCCTAAAATGATGATATCGCATTTACCCATAATGGAAACCATAAAGGTATGCCATAAATGAAAAATAAAGAAGATTAAGTAAAACATAAACATATTATATATCATATATAAATATAGTGATATCTTAATGCCACCATTAAAGGTGTTATATGAGTGTTGAACAATCATCATTTTGTGAGACAGAAATTCGCCATCCACAGAAACAGTATGTTCTTTAACCATTAGATGTAGGTGTGTGTAAGTGTAGCTCTAATCCTTATTATAACAACATACTAGTATATGGAAGATACTGGTTTTGTTACAAAAGAAATGAATAAAAAGAGTTTAAGGGGTTGGAGAAGTAAAATAAAACATAAGAACACAAGAGAAGACACTACCTTTAAATCGGGTAACTCTTTTTGATTTGAGCTCAAAGGCTTCCTTGGGAAGACTTCTACCAAAATTGAGGCTTCTAGGAGTAAGAGAGGGATGTGGAGAGACAAAATGAGCAGTGTTTGGCCGAGACAAAGGCTTGAGAGGTGTGTGTAAGGAGGTATAGGTGGGGGCTTTTTATAATAGGAGAGGAGGGGCACTCTTGGAAAGATATAAAAGGTTAATTTATTTTCAAATGCGTTTCAGATTTTAAAGGTCCCACATTGATTTATTTCTAGGATAAGGTGATAAGGGTTCGAAATATACTCATACAATAGGTCTTTGAGAAGTGTAAGTTATAGTTTTAACATTATCTTTTCATTTTATTTAAATCCTTTATTAATGAGGTAATCGATGCATCATTATGATGTCATAAATAATTTAGTTTATTTAATGTCTAAAAATTATTAAAAAAATTATGTTGTAGAATATATATTTTGATTTCCAATAAATATTTATAGTCCAAAATATAATTTATGTAGACAAAATTAAAAATGTTTTAGTTAGGTGATACAATCTTTGTTATATTTAACTTTCTTTAAAAATAAAAAGATAAAAAGTCACTTTCACACAAAAGTGATTCCATGGGGTCCCCATGTTTGGAAAAAGGCATCCCAAGGTCGGCAATGAGACAACCAGTAGCATTAGGACACATGTTGGTGTCATTTTTTATTATTACGATATTATTTTATTTTCCTTAACTACCCGATTACTCATTAATCAAGATAATTAAAGATAATTCCCGTCATTACTATTCATAATGTCCAAAAACAAAAGTCTTAATTACATAATTTGGACCATCTGATTCCAAATATGGAATCTATTTTACCAAATTCCAAACATATAAATTTCAATAATTAATCTAAAAATAATTCCTGTTGTCAAAACAAATAGTGGGTTTTTTTGAAACAATATCTATGAAAGGTTTGGCACTTGTTTATGCCCAATTAAAAAGTGAAATTAATCCCAATGAGCACCATTGGATTACATGGTAAAAATATATTCTATTTACACATTAAAACCAATTAAAAAGATAAACTAACCATATAATTATATTAGATGAAAAAGCAGTTTTGATGTAAAATGCAGTATTTTTCACTATTCATTAAAAAAACGAACATTGTCAGAGAAATACTAAAAAATTATCCATTTTAAATTTAAATGTCCCAATAATAAATATTAAGTTTATTTTGAAAAATAGATCTTATAAAATTGTAAAAAAAATTATTTAAAAATGGTTTTCCATCAAAAGGCAGTAAAACAATCTTTTAAGAATATTAGTTTATTCCATGATTAAGATTGGATTTATTGTCATTTTAAGCCTCTAAAACACTATCTAATTAATAAATACAAATAGATAAGAATATCTATTATTAATTACTTACTTGGGATGTTACACTCCCCCTTCTCGATACTAGTAAGACCGATCATTTAATCAATATAAACCTTGTTAGAGCTAGAACATACATTCCGGTCGAAGTGATCCCATCAAACCTGGCCCAATTGCTTTATTTCTGTAAACACAAGCGACCCACATTAAAGATGATGGCCCACACCGCTAATTCCATCACAGAACTTTTGACCCCATAGAACTATATCTCCATGAATATCTCTTTTCACTCAGCCGGGAGGGAGTATGATATGAATAATCAAATGAAGCTCCACACCTAGATATCCATTTTCCCTTGAAGAAAATTTGATTCTTATTCAATTCATTTTTTCACAAAATAATGACAACAGGTAGCAATGATAATGCTCAAAACATTCTATGTTATCATCTAAGGGTATAGCATAATTATGAATTCTCCTTGAGAGGATGTTCAGTTTGATAGGATTTTTGTTACACCAAGCCATACCATTCAATCTATGATGCTACCCCTAAGGGACATTAATCATACCAAAATCCTTCAGGGTGAATTTACACATGGTTGATAGAGGATATACACACCTGTCCTGCTCAGAGATAATGATAACAGAGTTGAAAATTGCATATTGGGCTATGTCTAGAACTATATTAAAAAATTGAGTATGTAGGTTTACCTATGTGAAGGAGATAGTGGGATCCATACATCCTGGATACCAAATCAGAAAACCCGACCAATTGTGATACTAGTAGAGGATGTTATCCTACACAATAATCCATTCCGAGTGTAGTAGGAGACTCAGGATGATGTTACATAATGAGGACTATAAGGAAAACCCACTGGCTGATAATGTTGTAGCACAGGTCCTTCACCTACGAGACATATTCTTCCCATAGAAAGTATGTATCTCAATGATTTCCCATGAAATAATTGCATGGAGAGAATGGATTGTGTTTATCAGGCTCTTGACCTTGATCCCACTTTCACAAAAGGTCCGACCCATCTTAACTCACGATACCCATTACCTCTTCCCCCTCAGCTAAGAAATCATATATGATGTGATCAATGATTCTATCAATGGACCTAGGAACACTCTTCACCACACTAGTAGAGGTCGGATCATGCATCATGATTCTTGAAATAACACTATTACTGAGGGTGATCCATCCTTTGAAGGATATGAAATGGTTTATCCAATTTAGAATATGTTTTGTTATCTTATTTACCACTTTTTGTAAGTCCCTGGTTAGAAATATTCCAAGATAGATAGGTGTACAAATGTACTCCATAGGAAAAAAACATCTCCCCATGCCCATCTTGTTTCCCATACACATCACCCTACTTGAGCTAATTGAGTTTGATACAATAGAACTTCCTTCTTCCATTTGATGATCTTGAAACTCTAAAGAAAGTTTTCCACTAGGATCCTATTAATTGTATAGAGGGACCTCCACCATGCATTCATGAATACAATTGTATCATTAGAAAACATAAAATGTGATGTAGGGGGAGGTTATACATTTTACAGTATGGCAGAATATCCCCATTGGATACATCATTGTTGATCTACCTGCTCAGGGAATCTTGCATCAGGATAAAGATACTTAGGGATAATGGATTACCATGCCGAATCCCACATACAATATTGAAGAATCCATGTGTTCTCCCCATAAATGAAACAACCATCCATGATGAGAAAACATTCTTGAAAATTATATCAAAAACCCAATTAGAGAATCCCATCATAAAAAGGGGCCTATTGATAAATACAATCTCCAAACTATCTTATTCCTTATTCATATTTAGTTTAATTAACATATTAGTGATATGATATTTGGTATCAAGGCCTCTCAACATCTCATGTAGTAGTGCCAAGTCTCCCTATAATGAACAATTTTTGACAAAACCATGTTGCTCCCTGATTGTGTATTGACGTAGAGGACTGGAGAACCTCTTGTTGATGATACTCACCAAGATTTTATAGGGAATGTTGCACATGCTCTTAGGACGATAGTGGAGGAGTTAAGAGGGGGCTTTCCTCTTCAGTAAATGCACCAGATTTGTTGATAACACGATCCGAGGAAGGCCTCCACCACAGAAAAAATCCTAGGTGGAAAGAATAATATAGTGTTTTACCACCTCCCAAGATCCACTATAAAAGGAAACAGGGAAGCAATCGGGTCTCGATGCACATTCATAATCCAAATTCCACATGTACCAATACACCTCCTCCTACTCTAGAATACATTCAAGAAGATAATTATCCTCCGTGGTGACATGATTCAGGATTTCAACCCAAATATGAGCCTCCCATGAAGGACAATACTAGGGAATATTCTCATTCAGAATAGGAAAAAGGTACTTAAAGAATGAGAAATCCATTCCCTGACCACCTCCCTTTCATCCGTGTGCGTACGATCATAAAAAGCCAAATTGGGATTAACAAAGTTCCTCCTCTACCTAATGCACATAATAAAGTTTGCAGTGTTCTTTTCTACCTGCTTGAGACATTTAGTCCTCAATCATTCCTTCTGATTTCATTCTTTCATGAGAAAAAGCATCGCCAATGAATTCTCCATCATGGAGAGCTCATTAAAAATTACTGCATCCCAAATCTTCTTTAAACTATCCCCAAGACTCTCTATGTCTTGTTATAGAACAACTAGGTCCTAATCAATAGGAGGGATGAACCAATCCCTCAATAGGAGTTCCTATATTAGATGCCTCATCTTGGAGTGAATGGATAACCATGAGTGGCCCCGAGAATGTTCATTCGAAATCATCATAACCACGTGGTGGTAGTTCTGATTACACAACAAAGTCTATAGAACATGAAATTTTTATGCAAGTCATCCATCCTACATAGAGATAACATGGGTAGAGAGTGGTTAGAGATGCTTTGATTCAAGTGGTTAACCTTATCATTTGGAAACATGGTAATGGCGTGGAGGCAAGAAATGCACTGATCAAGTCTTATCAACCAACAACTTCCTCCCCATTGATTATTGGACTAGGTGAAAGGATCACTAGAATATACCAGGTCTAGTAACACCTTACTAGCCATAAACTGCTCAAAGGAAATACTATCCTACTTCAGGAATTTACCTCCCCCCTTCTTCTCTTACGGTTGCATAAGGGCATTAATGTCCTCTCCCATCACCAACAGATAATACCCTAGGTCAACCCAGCCAGCTCACACCACAGAACATCCCTCCATTGGGAGTCACAACATCTATAGATGAAGGATAGAAATAGAGTTTCACCACCACTTGAAACCCTCATTATGATATCCTGGTCACCCACATGGATCAGTTCCAATGAGACCTCCCTATTCTAGAATAACCATATATTATTGTTGATCTGAGCTACATGAATGGAAGTATGCATTCTAACCAGATGAGTAAACACTTGAATCACAGTAGAGTCCTTCTTATGCTCAATTATCAAACCATTTGGACTTGTTCAACTTAGACTGTAAGGGATGAAATCGGTTTTCAACCTCACCCTAATTCCTTGAGAGTTCTAGATAATGATGGGAATCATGGAAACATTACTGCCCTCGCATTAGCTCCGGGAACCATAGTCACATTGGAGTGGTATGTTGGACCCTCCATAATCTAAAACTTATTCTTTAACTTCACTATACACACTCCCAGGCTCAAAATTGGGTGGGCTAGGGATGAAGGTGGAAGCATGTATAGGGGAATTATGGTGTTCCCACCAGCCACATTATGTTCCAACCATACCAGGGCACCATCCTTCATTGAGGCCTGATCACCATAAGAAACTAAAGAACCAGAACAACTACATCCAATAAGGGATCCAGTCTTCATGGGTGGATGATCTCCAAGAAGTCAGAGCCAGTCGGATGATCACTGCATGCCAACATGTTAGGACCTAAAAGGAATTCAAAAAGGAGTTGTCTGGCCACCAGTGTCCCGACCCCCTTGGGAAGCTTCTCTTCACAGAAGCTAGAATTTATAGATGTATAGAAAGGGGATAGAATTGGGAGGGGTGGGGGTTAACACCCTTGGGAACCCTCAGCTATAATTCTATCAAAGCTCCTTTCAATAACAACTAATTAGGAATGTACAACAAATTGATAAATCCACAAGAGTCCATACACTTGCTTTTCATTTTTTAGGGAACTAGAACCTAGCATGAAGGACCCTCATAACTTGTGGAAGGAGAAACTGGGTCCTTTCTTGTTGAGAGAACTGGGGAAATGATGATGGACTTAGAATTAAGATGCAGGTCCGAAGCTGGGGCTGACCCTATGCAAGGAGGAGAAGAGGGAACAAGACACTTGGAGCCACTGGCAGATTAGTGATGGCCTCATAGGAGATGTCTCTATCAATTCTCCAAGGAATTTACCTGTAATAAACAAGACGAGCCGAAGTAATTTCCTAGGGTCCGTATATTCAAACAGTATTCAGGTATCCTGGTGAAATTTTAAACTTCCTTTCAAAACATCTGATGAAGGGAGATGGCCCTATATGGGATGGTTGAGAAGTTAGTAGGTGGATGCTGATGTGGATGTATGTATTTGGCGATGGATTCCAACTAGTACTTATATTTATATATTTACTTAGTAATTTGGATCCTTTTTCTGAGTCAATTTTTTTCATAATAATTACATATTAACACTTAAAGAAATGTTTTATTTATATATGATTTTAAAAAGGATATGGATTATTTATTATTAATCATTTTTGGATTATTTTATTTATTTAATTAGTTTTAAAAATATTTTTACCTAGTATAGAGAGAATAGTCTTACCATGATATTATATAGGGCCTCACCGCTAGCCAGAAAACTCTTTCATATCAGGTGGTGCACATGAGGTTGTGTGGAAACCGACACCAAAACCTAGTTGTTCATATTAAGGTGTTACGAATAGATATATAATAACAAAAGAGAATACATATATTTTCATCAATAATAAATAAAGATCAAATAATTTAACTAAATATCTATTTTATGACACAAAACAAGTATATATATGACATGTGATCCTATGTTACATGTCATGATGCATGAACTTACCCAAACCCAATAATAAGTGACTACACAATAGATCTTAGATGCACTATCAAAAAGTAAGAGAGAAATATAATAAAATAACCACATTAATGGAATCTCAGAGTTTCACTAGATATGTATAGTCTTAGAACATATATAACTCTCTACCTGAGTGCCACATAGCCTATGGTACTTTCTAACATACCCCCCAAAACATAGGTAAAGATAAATAAAGTGGTAAAACACATTTATTACCATTTTTCAACTGCACAACCAAAATCACTAAATCAATATTGGAGGGTCACATGGCCTCATGTGTGCCTTCTCAAACGTAAGAGTTCTCTCACTAGAAATGAGGATCTAAACACCATCACCAGAGAGATTATAACATTAGTATTAATAAATAAAACAATAAATATTAAAATAAAAATAAATAATTGAATAAATAAACAATATTATAATAAAATATAGGGAAGGTACCTTAATTCAACAAGAATGAATAACCAAGGCTACACAGGCAGTGAGATGGCCATGTTAGGAGTGAGTATTAAGCTAGTAGGGCACCACCACAACATCCATAACATAACCGTAAAATAATATATATCATTATATGTCATGATATTAGTAAATTCATAAGTAAACATTTAAACACACATGTGTCGAGTCATCATGCACTAACAAATCCAACATGAACCCTAAACCCACTTTATTTCACATGATTTTGGTAAGGATATGAATGAATATAATTATACATCCGAAGACATGTCAAACATCCCAGCATAATTTGGAACCCTATGAATTTAATTACTATATTAATGCATTAAATTTAATAAATTCCTTTCACCCCACATATATGGTGGATGTTAATAGAGAAACCACACACTCCACCTTGATTATAATCGTGATCCTCATATGCTGGTTAAACCCACTAGAAACTTTTGATGTGTTTGGTTTTTTATATGACCCATACATAGAAAAAACCCATATTGGTCTATAAATGAAGCATTATCATCACCCATGCATGGTTCACTCCCACATTATCTAACATATCTATGATCTTCCTCATATAGTCAAAATATCCACAGTATCTAACCTTGTAACATCAAAATGATCCCTATCCAAGGGGTCATCTAATCAATACATACAAACAAATTCATCTTGATCCCTAAATAAAGAAACTGTAGGCTTCAAAATACCCCAAAAAATAAATATCATAATAAGGAATAAAAATGAATATTAACCTTAGTTCTCAAGAGTTTATACATGACCAATAATATCAAATATTAAGAATATTTATCTAGGGCCACTGAATAAACCACATGAAATATTTAAAAATAATATGTATTAAGAATACGGAATCAAATCATGTCGACATCATATACAAGGCCCCATATGGTATGGAACGTACTACCTCAAGATTACAGACATCAACATAAAGGCATGCCATGAAGGTAGTCAATTGAAACAAGATTACCCACAAAGGCACTAAAACCAATCTCTAAAGTCACTTGAGAGTTCTAGGATATAGATTCCAATAGAGTGAAATCATGGTTTTATTAGAATGAAAATCCCCACAGATGATTTGAAAAAGTGAAACACCACTAACACATCATAGAATGTGAATGATTTTCTCGAAATGATGTTGTTATACCAGGGATTAAAAAAACCATTCCAGACTACACAAATAACCAAAGTATAAGCCATTATATCATCATCTATGATTGATCGATAATGACTGATGAAAGTGGTTAGAATGAGGGAATAATCTTTTTAGTTTTCTTTTTAATCATTCTATATTGGTGGAACAATCAATTGCGAATGAACTGAGGCCTTATTTCAATCAAAGTTATGAAAAAACTAATCCAAACAAGGATGAAATGTAGGATAAGATAAAGGTCACAAACGAATAATACCTCTTTCATGTATATTTAAAAAATCACCAATCTCAATAATGGGAGATGAATTGAGTGATTAATTCAATGGAAAACAAGAGTGGAAGGCAGTAATCATTTCCTAATAATGTTTTAACCTGGTGTGAAGACCAAGAATGGATCATTGAAGGAGATATAATGGGAAATGAGGGAATTTTATAATGTGAAAACCCAACATTATATCACCACACTCTCCTCCTTGTTCTATCCACGGTCAGTGTGTTCTTGAAAATACATCCCAAAAGTCTAGAGCTATAGACTGGTCCCAAAATTTATGTTGTTGTTCCCACCATGACCTCCAAAATAGACATGGTGAGGTCACCCTGGTAGTGGCTAACAATAGCCTTCACTATGAAATATATTTTCTCCAACCATTCTCCATTGATATTTTTACACTAAGGCACACCCGGATCACCATAACTCACACTATGGTTGTGCTATTTCTCATTTTAGGTGGAAAAGCCCCTGAATCCTATATATATGCTCTAAAAACCCTCCAATGTGAACCACACCTAATATCCAACCATTAAAAATATAAAAAAACACTTAAACCATGGAAACTATTACATTAACCTAACCACTAAAAAAGAGGTTGTTAAACTAACCCACCTATAATAACACCATTATATATATAATTTTAAAATTAGATTTTTCTTCCAAACAACCCAAAACATCATATTTGGCGGTTTATGATCATTTTTACTAGAATATTTTTTAATATTGAATGATTCATTTTATAATATATTTAATAATAATTAAAAAATTACTATTATTATTTAAAAATGGAAGTAAGTTCATAGGCTCATTGGTCGTGATAATAGATAGCTTCTATAAGGAAACATGGCGGATTATCCCTATGTGTGTGCAAACAAGATTGAACGGGTAACTTTTATTTTGATTATGAAATTCTATATATGTTTATTACTTATTATTAAATGCATTTTTCTATCAAGGATTCACATAGTTTTTTTCATCATTGGTTGACATATGAGAGGTTATGGGTTTGGCTCTGCCCTTGTGAAGGTTCTTATTCATTATATTTATCCTTCCCCTACCAATAAAAATTATAAATAACTTCATTATTCTGAATAATTTTTGAAATAATTACTAATTATTTAAATGTACATTACTGTGACAGTTAAAGCTATCCCAGGAGGTGATCGAGATGGATATGCTGAAAGGATCGAGGGTTTTTTATTTAAATTGCATTTTTTGGGGGTATTTCCTTCTATTTAGTGGATCTATTTCCTTATATTTAAGGGATATATATGGTTTCTATAGATATTATTTCCTATATATTTAAGTATTCAACATGTTTTAAGGAGGAATGAGTTTTTTATGTTGTAATTAATGATTATATTAATTTTATATAGTTTTGTATTCTCATATCATTATAAATAAGTGGAATTTTTCTAAAGTTATAAATGAATGAGATATATTTAAAAAAGGATGATGATATTAGAGTTGATTCTATTTATATTTTTTCAACACTAAAAGGGATTGAGACTTTGATATCTGAGTAAAGGGAAATGGGTTTTCAATGAATAATAAAAAAATAAAATAAAGATATTTAGATATCTTATCTTATATTATTAAAAATCATTTAACATTCATATTTAATTTATGATTTTTAATTCCTGACTAAATGTACAATAAATAATGGTATAACTTCCTTTTTTGAGGTGAACCAAAGATATGTTTTAAAATTAAACAAAAGATTGTTAATACTGTATTTTCATATATATGGTGTTACATAATATGGTTACCATATTCTACAGATTCAATAAGTCTATTTATAATGTTTGGAATTTTAAGGTTGTTTTATAAAAAACAAGAAAAATAAAATTTATTTTGTGAGATAAAAATGAATAGAAAATGAATATGAAAAAACTATGATATGGTTTGAAGAAAAAATACCTGCAATATTTCAAGGATTATTGATATTTTTTGTTACAATGATTGGGTAAAATTCAGAATAGAAAACAGTATGACTTATGACATTTTTATGAAATAAATCATGTATTATATTTCTTGGTCGGAGAATATGTGATGATGAAACTACAAGATAAAATAAGGATGTAATTACATTTTGATAAATATCATTGTGTGATTTAAAGCAAAATCTGATCGATATTATCCAATATGAGATGAGGAAAATGTCATTGAAGCATTCCATTTTTTTAGAAATACAAATAGACAGATCGTGAGGGATTTCAACACATCATTTTGAAGGAGAAGTTAGTTTATATTTAATTACAAATGAGAAAATTATTTTTTGGATGTGAAAATAGTTAACATCTTGTTTTTTAGATCATCCATGGATGAAATATAACACATTTTATGTAGTGTAAATTTTCTAATGGCTTCTAAAAAAATAAAAAATAAAAAATATTAAAGTTCCCAAAATATTCCAATAACCCCTTATATTAACATTAAATACGTCCTAAGAAATTTTTGAAATTCTTGTTATGATTTTTGATTCTATATTTGATAAATAAATAGATTATTGATTCTAGATTATCAAATTAACATTGGCATAATGTTAATGTTATTATATCTATTTACTCTTAATCAATGTTATTCTCCCACATAGAAATCCTTTATTGTTGGATTATATCTAAGAATATTGGATGATTTGATTATAAAATTGAGAGTATTAATTATATGCCTGTTGTAATCTAGATGACAGATCATGAATTTGTTAAAGTGTACTCCAAAAAGTTTATCAAGGCAGTTTAATCCAAGTCTCTATTTCTAATATCTATTAATTAATATTTAATATGATTTAATTCTTATGAGTTCATAAATTTACTTTTTTATTTGGTTAATAAAAAAATAAGATATGACTGTGTGGGTTGTGATGTTGAATTTTAATTATTTTTTTATTGATTAAATTATTTGAATAGATATTATTTAATTTCTATATTTCGGAGAATGTTGAAATAAAATGAGAGTTAATGATAAGATATTTTATTATGATATGAACTATTAAAAAAAATTGTTCTAAAAAGTTATGAATATGAGGTATTCCAAATGACTTGGTCAAATATGAAAATTAAATAGGAGATTAAACTGTTATATTTCTAAGTGGAAAGTAGTTTTTATATTCTGATATAAAGGTATGAATGTGGTATACTATATCAAATTACTAAATATTGAGGATTTATGTTGATTATTAAGATATATTATTTTTAGATAAATGAAAGGATACATCATTCAAAATATAGAATGATAAAATTATATATTTCTTGGGTGATGTGTAGATGATGAAAAATTAAAATTGGGAAATTTTCTTTTGTGATATGAAGGTATACTTACAATATTTGTATTAGGTGATGATCACATTGAGAGAGATGAATTTCTTAGAGTCTATATCATGACTATACCAAGAAATAGAATGTAATATATTATAATATTTCTATTGAATTAATAAATTCCTTAGTAATTATGTTTAAATTGAATTAAAATGATGGAATTTTTGGAAATTAGTGGAAATTGTGAGATGTGAAAAAAAATATTGTTATTGCGTGTATATTGTTATATATTTTGTTTTTAATAGTTTTAGGATTGTTCATTTGTATTTCATCACATAATTTTTCTGTAATGGTTGATATTTTATTCTCTTTTATTTATGTGACATACCCATGAGTTGTGTCATTAAATAATTAATGTACATATCATATTACATTACTGTTAAAAAATAACATATATGATATAATATATGATCGTCTAAAAAAGTCTCATGTTCCTGATATGAGATATTACATCCTAATATATGATTTATGATCCACAAATATATTTACTAATGGGATGTGATATTCCTTTTGGATGATGTGTTCCCTATAATTATGGATTCATTGCGAAGTGGGTTATAAGTGAAAATTCATATTGATATTATTTTTTTATAGTTTTTTATTCAATAAGATATATATTCTATTTTTGTGAGAGTGTTTTTGGGGATATGGGATATTATAAACTTATCATGGGATTAAAACAATTATAAAAAAATTTACTTCATTCAAAAATTATTTAACATGATTTATCCACATCGACATAAGGGATTTTACGGTGTAACACATTGCATATACTGTAAACTCACCCCTAATTTGATCTATGATTTTCAAGATTTATAGGATTATGTAATTGATGGTGCAGAAACCTACTAGTTATATAAAAGCATAAAAATTATAGTTAGTGGTGTCTTATATCTATAATTTTTATCATAATTATATTGAATTTTGGAAATGTTTCCTATTAATATTTGGATCTTTCCACTAGTTTATTGTGTGATATCCCATGCATGTCCTATCATCAGACATTTCATATACAGTATATTTGGATTTTTTATAGTTGTGATTATTATTGAATGTGTTTCTGTTTAAATTTTTATTTTTACCATATGAGTGAAATATATACCATTGGTACATGTCAATAACCAGGTTCATATTAGATATTTTCCTTAAGGTCACTCTCGGTTTTATTACCTTCTAGGGAATGGTCCTAGCTATGCCAGATCATAATAGAATAATAAAACAATTATGTTTTTGACAGATTCCAGAGGAATCAATGATGAGGACTGTATCGGGATAGGTATGAAAAAACTATTATTGGAACATTGTGGGTAAATTATTCTAGAGAAACCCTCTAGGGGCTTATAAGGCCCCTTTCCCAAAACCCAGGACCACGATTAACTAAAAATATTTTCATAGTATAATTGTGTTGAATTCATAGTATATTTATACATATTATGATAATTTATGAAGTTTTTAGGTCATAAATAGTTTATATGTAGATTGAGATAAAGGTGCATACTTCATATATTAAAATAATAAATTTTGATTTTTTTGTTTATCCTTAAGATTAGGAATATTTTAAATTGGTTGTATAAATGTTTAGTGGTTGTTATCCTGGTGTGGTTGATTTGAGGGAAGATTAATAGGTGCCTGATATGGTTCTTTTGATAATTAATTCATAACTTAATTATAACTAGAGAGTTTCATTATAGATGTTCAAATATAAATACCTATCATAGTATGAAGGGTATATTTATAATAATAAAATTTGACAATTACTGGAACAAGTGATATTTTTTTGTCAATTTACGTGGAGGATGAGAATTGGATACCACTAGTTTTTATTTTATTATGAAGAAAAACTAGGGAATTGTTGTTTCATTGACTTAGTTATTGAGTGTTCCTTAAGTCTCATAACATTAATTACAAAGAAATTTTGGAAGATATTTTCACTCATATAATCTATATTTAAAAAAATAAAATGATTTAAAAACTTTTAGATAATGGAGATCAAGTTTATATGAATTTTGAGTTTAATTTTTGAACTTCTTGTTATACTCACTCAATATCCTAATTAATGGAGAGTTGAGGGCATGTAATTTTTAGAGAGGATCACACACCGATAATGAGTTCCAGGTTATCCTATTCTCCTAGAAAAGTTAACAAAGGTGATTTTGTAATATATAATGATCAATAGGACCATGCCCTATAGAAATGTGGTTGTAATGTATATTAATAATAGTACTCCATAGAGTGGGATTTTGGGGAAGAGTGTTTCAGTATTTTTTCCCTAAAAACAAATTAATTTCACATACTTACATATTACCACATAATATATTATTTTTGATATATATATACTATATTCTTATCATTGATTGATATTTTCTTGTTATTTCATTTTTTAATAATTATCATTGAATACATATCATATTAATATGTTATAATATTACTTACTATAATGAGAGATTGGGAATTCTATGATAACATTTGTAAAACAATTTCAATTGGTCTAGACTCAAAATTACAATGTGAAACAGATGACATATTTCTTTTAGGTTCTACGGGACAATTAACAGTTTTTAACATAGAGTTCTAATTTTGAAGTCTCTAATAAGAGGATATCTCAATGATAAACCTATTAATAGTAATTCCTCATACTATGTGTGTCATTGCATATTCCTATATGAGATAATGTGTATTGGTCCTTAAAATTTTGATAATTATTAATATATGTTATAAATAATATATTTATATTAATGATTAAATCAATGAAATATATTATATAGATATCTTGTGTTGGGTAAATCATGAATGATATTATATCAATTAATATATGACGAAGGGATTTGTCACTTCTATGTCATATGATAAGATATCTCAATCAGATCGATTGAGATAAATTTTCCTAATAAAAATTTACAGTCATGGTCTTAATAAGAATGTTCATACTGGTAAGTCAATGAAATATAAATCAAGAATTAAGTGACAGTGACACAACAATGCATCCAAATTAATGAGATGTCAAAAATTTACAAAATTATATTACATAGGATGAATTAATAGGAAGGTTGTTATGATAATGAAAATTCCATCTAATTATAAGGAACTTGATTTGTTTATATATAATACTCTTGGTCCATGTTTTAGACCCATTTCCACCCAAAACATATACCTAAAGGGTCACCTATAAAGTGTCTTCAAAATCTCATGAGATTTAGATAAATTTTATTTGTTAAAAAAAATAAATATTTTTTTGGATCAAGGTCCATTAATGATATATCAATGGAAATTATCTTATATGTTATTTTGTGAACAAAAAAATGGAGTTGAATTTCCAAATCTTACAGAATTTACAAGTTATCCACGTGAGGGAAGGTGAATATTTTTTATTGATTAAAGGAGAAGTCAATCCAAAAACATTTATGTAATTCAATATAATTATTTTATTTATTTAATTATTACATGGGATTTAACTAATCATGTCACATAAAAAATTAATTATTTATGAAATGATAAATTAAATAAAGAAAAAATTGAAACCAGATTTATTTCATTGTCATATATATAATATTTATTTTTATTTAAGGACATGTTAAATAAATTTTAATTATATAGGGATATTTGTTTTAAAATAGGAAAAAGTGGAAGGAATTTTTTTAATGATGATAATTTAATACCCCAGATATATTATTTCATTTAATTGGGATTAATGTGGGTTAGTCACTGGGATTTTGTTTTCTTCTTTGGTAGAGATTGAGAGTCCTTAATCAAAATCCCATTGAGTCCTAGAAGGAAAAATTGAGATTATTTATAATTTATTTAAGGATAAAAATAAAATATTATTTCTTAATTCTAATAATAAAAAGATTACGACTGAAACCCAAATATTTACATAGAAAATGAAAAAAAATTAGTAGATGGATTTATTCTTCGATCCATAAATAAATAATGGCTATGATATTGAATGGTTATTAAATTTGGTAATGAATATTTGATGAAATTATTTAAGATAATTATTGAAACAGAAATTGCATATGTTGATTCTATATCAAATATCATGGTCGATTTATTGATGTATGTTCATTTTTTCAAGATTCAAATGAAATGTTTAAAACTGGTACAAACCATTAGAGTTTATATTTGGTGGATACTGAATATGACATCAGTTCAAACAAGGGGTGATGGATAGCATATATGATTGATTGGATTCTCCTATCACCATTTGGTTTTTGGATGGTTCATAATTTGAACATATATATTTTTTATGTAATTTTTTGGAGATCAATACTGAATAATTTACCATGATTTGATTCTTGAAATTTCCCATTTTTCAGAAAACTTTTCTTTCATGTTGCTATAGATGCCAACATCTACCCTACATTGTTTTTTATAGCGTAACGATCATGGAATTTTTGTGATAATTTAGTTGTGATATGTTTTCATCATGGAATTGATGAAAATAAATATTTTTTCATCTTCCCTATTAGGGTTTCCATCATGGGTTTGGTTGTGTAATGGTAGATGATTATAATCAATATTTGGTTCTACCTTAGTATGAATTATCACTTTTGATTTCATCCATAAAAATATAGAATATGTGAAATTTAAAAACATCAATAGGATAGTATAGGGGAAGGATAACTAGATGATATTTCTCATCCTTTGGAATTTATAATAGAGTTAAGATGTGGTGAAAAAAACATCAAGGACATATATGTTGGTTATCTAGGTGTGGATAACACTATGTATTAGATTTTTCATCCCAAAAGGGACTAGAGTATATTCAAGGTACTATATGAATTTAATTTATACCGGTTTCTATTTTGAATGATATTATATCTTCCCATTATGTTATCTTTGCTAACATAGTTTAAAAATTTAAAAATTAGGTAAATATTTCTTATAGACCACTAATTTTATATATCCCTCTAAGAAGCTATGCTATATTTAAAAATATATTTCCTTAGTTTGATAATGTGGTAGGAGGTTATAGTTCATCAAGGGGATTTATATTAATATTAATACAACTATGTGATTTCATTAAAGGTATCTATTGGTTCTAATTTTTGTTATCCTTTGTATATTTTTATTAATATAGAGGTTTATTATTTGGAAGAAATATTACAATATATTTTTCATTGGTAAATGAGACCAACCAATGGATCATCAGCGTGTGTAAAACATAACATCACAAATATCTATATTAATATATTTTTGGTTGTTGAGGCTCATATGTAATAGTTTACTAGGGAATTGGTTGGATTTATTAATAATTTCTATAAATAAGTTATGTCCTTACATTTATTATATTGGATTGAGTTTTCCATCGAGTAGTAATCTGGATTCTCCCATTTCTTATGCGACCTTATTAAATGGTACCCATATATCTCCAAGACATATGAATCCATATATGTGGTTTATGATAGAATGTATTTATCTATCAAAGTATATCACATTAGAGATCACTAGTTATTTTTATTATGATGGTGTTTTGTCATTAAAGGCTATGTATTAACTATGGATGGTTAAATTATGTAACTCTAAAGAATTGATATTATATTCCCTGGAGTGATGAATTATTTTATCATTTGATTATGGATAAATTTTTTTTAAGGATATTTTTTTTATGTCAACATTTGATGGTTAATAATGAATATATATAGAAAAAAGTTTTGATATTGAGATAAGAACTTTGAATTCATAGTGTTTCCCTTTGGAGATACAAATACACTAGTTGTATTTTGGAGGTAGATGAACATGTTATTTAAATATTTTTTTAATTAGTGTTTTTCTACTTATTGATGATATTTTAGTTTATTTCAAATTTAAGGATGAACATGTAAATTTTTAAAATATATTATAAGGAATTGTTTTGGATCACCGTTTTTATGTAAAGATTTCTAAATTTATATTTTACACAAGTTAAGTTCAATTTTTTAATCTTATCCTTTCCTAGTGTGGTATGTATGTAGTGGTATACACTACGATTCCACAATATATTTTCATATTAAATTAATTGGATGCATTCAATAGAATGAAATTATTGAAAAAAATATGTTCAAAGAATAATGAAATTAAATAAGACGATTATAAAATAAATTATTTTTATAAAATAAAAATATGTCCAATTCACTTAATAAAAATAAAAAGGATTCTATGAAAGCAATTTTAATATATTTTGATTAATTATACATTCGAGTTAAATTTAGGATTTTTTATGAATGATATCAAAAAAATATATATTTAAAATTAAAATAATAAATTATAAAAACACATAATTACATCCATGGAATGGTTATGTAATGATATGAAAGACTATATTAATGATTCTAGGAAACATGGAAATTTTTTACTGACAAACATCGTTTTATTTATATATATTTTATTTAAAATATAATTTATCTTATTTTTTGTATTAAATTTATTGTATAATGATTTTTATACATATAAAAATGAATTTTCATTCATAAATTTATTTTCAATTGGATATAGATGAAGATAAAATCACTTAATGTGAAACAAGTTATTTTTTTAGAAATCTATTTTTATTATACACTATTTATATTATTATAATAAATTAAGTTAGTAAATGTTAATGAATGGTTTTAATGAATTTTGAACTTAATATCTTCCATTAAATAAATTAATATTAATATAATTGTTACCACATTGATTGTAATAATAATAAATTCATTTTATTCTCAAAAAGCATTTTTCAAAAAAATGGGTTTCACACGTTTTTTGCAGTGAGATTATAATTAATTTAAGTAACCATTAGAAATTGAATCTGATAATATTTATTTAATTTATTGATTTATCATTTTCTAATTTGGTTATAAGTTTAATTTTATTTTTTGGACATAAAAAATAAGCTACCCCTGTAAACGTTAGGTCTTCATGGTAGTGGTCAAAAAGGTTAAAAGGGGTTAAAATAAGGGATAAGGATTCAAATATCCAAATATAAATATAATTATTAATTTTAATAGTATTCATACCTCTAATAAAATTTTTGTTGAAATTTTTATGGTTGTGTCCACTTTACCATTAAATTAACATTATAATATTTTAAATTTATGGTTTTTTATAAGGGTACCACTCCCCTCACTTACAAAAGACCACATACTAGATCACTTATTCACAGAGTATTAGCACATTATCTCAGAACATATCTTTCCAAATCACATATAAACTCTACTAACCACATTCTAGAGGTTTTTCCCACTAAAATACCATCTTAATAAATCATAAAGAGATATCCAAAGTGGGATTCCCATAGAAGAGGTAATCAAATTTACTGAGTTCTTTTAAGTTTCATTCATATTAAAACATATGAAAATATTACATAACCACTAAAAAATAATTTAATTTGTATCATTAGTATAATTAATCTCCATTATGTTTATATAGAAATCGTTATCTAGCCCATTACCATCTAATGATAAATTAAAACAGTGCCCATGTACACAGGTATACATCTGTCACTATGAAGCAATGCATCTCATTTTTTATCATCACTTCTAATGAATAGTTTTAATTATGAATTTATTGCATATATATTATATTTATGACATAATTATTATTCTGTAAATATATATTACTTTCCGCCTTTCTTTCATTATATCCATTAAAAAATAAATCCATTGCCTATGTTTACTTGCAGAATACTTCCGTCATGAATCGATGCTTTTCATTTCATCTTCACGTTAACTGGAGGGTTTTAGATGTTAAATTATAAATAAATATGATAGTTATGAATTTATTAATATTCAAGAACTGATACCAATGTGCTAGGACCAGTACAATCGAAATAAAACTTGCATGGAAAATGGAATAGTGAACACCCAAATATAAACATTAATAATGAATTCTTAATAAATGATTAACAAGTAATCTCCATTTAAATTAATATATTAAGATAAATATAAATATTGTTATAAAGTTAATTTAAATTAAATTTATATTTTTTATACTGGAGTTTAGTTCCACATCCAAATATTTTGGAATATATTTTCTATAATAATTTGGATGTCTTTAATAACTTGTGATGCATGAAATATTGAACATAAGTGAAAAATTATTTATTAAAATATAAAATTAAATAAAGAGTGATATATAAATTATATTTATGAAATAATTTTATTTTTTAAAATGGTAAAATTTATTTAGTGAATTACCATTAATTTAATTGAAAATATTTTTGAACTATTTTGTAAAATTTTGAATTTTTTGTTAAATTTAATATTGTTAAAAAAACATAGAGAAAAAATTTATTGATAAATTGAGGTAAAAATTAACAATATCAACTATTTATATAATGAAATGGTTAAGTAATGAAAAGGAATTATGGTCTAATAATAACTTGTAAAATGGAATGTTTTGCTAATTATCAATATTTTAGTTTATATTTTTTAAAAGATAACTTAGGTTATTTTGAGTATTAA
The DNA here is from genome assembly GCA_963277665.1 of Viscum album. NCBI lineage: Eukaryota > Viridiplantae > Streptophyta > Magnoliopsida > Santalales > Viscaceae > Viscum > Viscum album. The sequence goes on along the minus strand of OY728158.1, from coordinate 423,067,767 downwards.
AATATATAATATTAATTTTTATACTTATAAAAAATAAATTATCATTAATATATTTATTATAAATTGAATATAACTGAAGTTAAAATCAATTCAATGTAAAATGAGATATTTTTCAAAAAAACTATTATTATTATGCACAATGTATTTTATATAATTATATTAAAATATTCACTATTTATTAATGATTTTAATGAAATATATTTATATTATATCTAATAAAACAAATTAATATACTTCTAATAGGTTTTACTGGGAATGGAGAAGAAATTCAATTTATGATTGAAAATTTTAGTCTTTCTAAAAATAAATTTTTCAAGAATTTTGCATGGATATTCAAATTAATTTATACAACCTATAAGAATAGAATCATGAAAATTTGATTAAATATTGAGAAATATAAAAATTAAAAGTTGGTAAAATTTCAACTCGATTTTTATCCATTCTGAATAGTAACCATGGATAAAATATAATCACCTTTTTAAGGGTTTAAAGGGTTAATGAGGGTGTTAAACTATAAGTTAAATATTAAATTATCCATAAATAATATCTAAATATGATTTTTTGGGTGGATTTAGACCATAAATTGTTATCTATTTGAAACAATTTTTATTTCATAATTTGTCACCAAGAAAATGAATTGATATTATTTTCACCATTTGAATATTGACAAGGTGCCACTCCCCTTAAATAACTATTCCAGTTTATCAACACAACCTGAGCCACATAACATGAATAATATCTATCAAGATAAATATATGACACCCTAATCAATTCTCAATAGGTTCTCTTTTTCCAAAAAATACACATATATGAATCCTTATGGTATTTTTGGAAGGAGATTATCTAAAGAGATGTATATATTCTTACTGATTTTTTAAAGTTGTTTCTTCATGAACTTCTTCCAAATATTAAATAACCTTGTCAGTATAATAAAATATTATATATAATATACCTAAATTGTTTTATGTTATTGATATATCCATTTTTATCTCTTTTATAGCTAATAGAAAATAAAATAGTTACTAATTATTAGGTATATACTACTATCTCCATAAAGAAACATGTTTTATTTATCATTACCTCATCACTTGGTTGGTTATAATAAAACATTTAACAAATAAATATGATATTTAAGATATAATTATTATTCTAGGGAGATAAATTTTAATTTACCTTCTTTACTTTCCTTTCATTAAATAATGAAGACATCACTCGTGCATACATACGGACTATCAACTCCACAAAGTTATGTATTTCATTTTTCCAAACCTCATTAAATGGATGGTTTTGAATGTTTATATAATGATTAAATATTAATTTTATGAAATTATTAATATTATGGATATGATTCCTACCATGGCTATTATTCAAGGAGTAGAATCACTGATCCCAAACATCTATAGAAAACTGAACAACTAAAATGTAAATTTTTATTTGAATGTGAAATTTCTAACAAATGGGGAATTAATAATTACATGGGTATATTATATTGTAATATAAGTATTAATATGGTTCATATATACATGTAATATGTTATAAATTATGATATAGTATGATAATATGTTTACGAAGGATTTGGGGACTTATGGTATGGGTTTATGTTATAATATCACTTTTTATGAGAATTGTATTGTTTCAATATTCATTATAGAAAATTATATTCTTTTTATTTAGTAAAAACAAAATATTGTTTTCATTTATTATTTATTATAGGGAATTTTCACACATTCATTCAATTTACACCTCTTTTTTACTTTTAAAACCCTAAAAATGTTTTTATTAAAATACATCATTACTCATATTTTTTTTTGTATGGAATCATTTCTTCCATATTCATGTTCTTAAAAATATCCTTATATAAGTTATTATATAATTTTAAATGTTTTATAAATGTATGTTTCCACTACCTTTAATTTTATTTACAAATTATTTCTTGAAATCCCTTCAATTTTTTTTTTCATATAATACACTTTTTAAAAACTATGAAAAGAATGTTTTTTTAATGTTGACGAATCGAATTCAATTCCCCACCATCATGTTTGTTATTCATTATCAATTTCCAATTAGATGTTTCACATGTATGTTCTAATTAAAATATTATTACCAGTATTCTATGAGCATTGTTCTTTTAAAATTTACTAAAATAAATTTTTTTATTTTAAAATTTTAATGAGTTTTTATATTTTTTAATAAAAGAATTTTTCATATATGTTAAGATCGTTTAAGGAATGTTTTTCATCACTAGGGATATGACCATATGACAATAAACATTTAATTTATCTAGATGTCTTATGTTGTTCTTTTAATTATGTTTCCTAAAACTCATTTCTTTAAAATATGTTAATTAAACTATAAAGAAATGATTAATTATATTATATTATTTTTCAATATATATGTATGGTTTATTATAATGCGATCAATGTGTAATATCAATGGTTTCTAATAGAATGTATTTTTGAGCCTCATGAAGGTATATTTTATGACCAGAAATTATTAGAGATTCTCGGTGACTAAAAAATGGTTTTGGGGAGGTTTAGGGTACACCACAAGAAGTAACACACTGTGGTGTAGGATGTTTTAAACTTTTAAACCACCAGCATGAAACGAGTGAGACCAAAACACCCATATATATTATGGTATAAAAAAAATACTGGGGGTCCTTTTGTAGACCATGATTTGAGTGGCCTCACCACACTATGGTGGATGGAATAGTGAGTCCAAAATGGGTAGGGAATTTCCCCCACAACATAGTATCATGGAATGGTGGATCTCCAAGGAATAACGTAATAGATTCCACCAGTGGCGTGGTTGGATTCACTAAACCATATTGGATCTGATTTCAGAAATTTGAAATGGCTGAAATGACCATTGAAATTTATGGGTTCCATGTATTTTAAAGTGTAAAATGTAAGTTCTATGTGTGATGGTAATATAGATTTGATTAGGGTAGGGTGAATAATAATTTTTAAATAATTAATAAAAATATAATTATCAGAGAGATAAAAAACCCTACAATGACAATAAAATAATGAAAAAAATTAAAAAATAGTACAAGATATATTATATTACTTAGGTTCACCAAAATCGTATATATCCTCTTAAATATTATCTGTATGGTGAGAACATGGGTATTCACTATGTAACTAAATTTTTATTGGGAGTGATAACCCAGTTACAAATGTACCATTTACTCAATGATGGTATAACCTAAATGAATTTTTAAAGGAGTCACAAACCATGACCAAATTTAATTTTTCCCAGAATTCACTACATCACCATCCTTTTGGAAATGAGGAATAACCTAGACTATCATTTTTTTAATTCAAAAATCATAAACCAACTTGAAATTAACAAATATAGTAATTAAAAATACAAAAATAAAAACCTAAAAGAAATTATTAATAACATTGGGGAGGATGAAGATGAATGTAATTACATATAAATACCTCCAACAACATCAATATTATGTGATATATTGGGGAAGTTACATTGTGATTGTACCAATTAAACAATAGTTACAAAAAGGATTGATCGCCTCCCAATTCTCATATGAATATCAAATTTTTTGTGTATGGATTGAATAAGTAGTGTCAAGTTCAATAAATCATGTTTACTCTTGATCACATTCTTAAAGACAATCCAATACAAATTATTCCTATAAATGTTGGAATTTAATTATAATGAATACGATAATTCCACATTAGAATGTAATAAACATTTAAATATTCTAATTACCTGTTATTTAAAATATCACATTAATTTTCAATGAATTATCATTCTCTAATATTTTTTAATTTCTAATAAATCCCAAACAATTTGAGTATGATAATTAACACATATAGGTATTGTACAATTAAAAATAAAATAAGGTATATATAAAATAACATTTTTTATTCAAACCTATATTAAAATTTAAAGAGAGTATCAAATAATATATAGCAGTTTGATTATCTAAAATTATTTTCTATATAAAACAAAAATCAATTTTTAGATATGATTTATAAATATATATGTTTTCAAATAAATAAATAAAATAATTCTTATAAATTTACAATTAGTCAAAATATAAAAATATATGAATAGAATATAATACCGAAATTTATAAAAGTGATATATTTGCTCTGAAAACAATGAGAGAAAGTTTATCACTCATGTAGTCATGTGGTAGATACACTTATTGTTCAAAGTAGGATGATAGATTAAATTACACGATATAATGTTTTTGGTAGTTCTACTAATAGTGTTCATTATAGATATACATACCTCTTGAAGAGTGTGTGTGACAGGCCTGTATACAGTAAGAAGGATTCTTGCAATCAGTGTAATTTCTTGGTCATATGTGCACTATATCACAATGTACTGAACTATATTATTCATAATCATCACATATTGAATGCTAAAAAAATTTTATGCTTTTCTTGAATGAGATATATGTTATAAATATCACACACATGTCGAGATATATACACTTGATGAATGTTTCATGTGACTTTATCATGCATGATGAGTTTGTATAGAAAAATATGGATGAAAGTGAAACATTGATTATATATATATATAAGATGATCTTATATGAATAGATAATGATCTAATATGGTATATATTCTATCTAAGATGAGTGATACCTGATCGTATAAATTGTACCAACAATCAAGAATCTAGAAATAAATGTGATATTTAGATTCTGAATATAAATATGATATTTGGATTTTGTACAACAGGTATAAACTATTTCACTGGGATGAGTTCATGTAAAACACACATTCAATATGTCATGATACTAGAAAACACTTTGAATAAGGGTGTTAAAGCTATTCATTAGAATCTTCATACTAAATTTAATACTCAAAGAGTGTGGATTTATAAATAATGAATCTATATATGAGCTTCATCGCCTCATGATCAATTTAGATTTTATGACAGTTTTATAATATACGGTTTGATAGTGGTTACATCTAGTAAAAATATAATCATGTGGTCAATTACTATAAGACATATATTTTTTTTTAGTTCACACATGATATACTCAACAAATAACCTATAATTATGCGTGATAGATTCAAGGATCATTCTATTGGTTAAAAAATTAATTGTACGTTCATCTATTAAAAAAATAGTTGTGGTATATTGAGTTACCCCAAGATTAAATTTTAACAGATCACTAGAGCTTAAGCTACTATAAAAATATATTTTAACTCATAGTTTGGTAAAAAAAATTATATTTATGGTAAAATAATAACACACCACATAAAAAAGAGTGAACACATGAAAAAACAGATAAATTTAGGAAAAAAATATTAACTGATGTCATTCTGAATAAAAATATTTACTTTTAATATATAGACACTATAATATGAGAAATTTAATTTTAACAAAAATAAACGTGAAACAATTAATTAAGAGGAATTTTAATTTAATAAAAATAATAAAAAATTTAATCCTTTTAACACAATCAATCTCCAAATTTTATAAATAAAAAAATAAAATAATTAATCAACAAATTTCACCCTCGTTTTGAAATATATAAAAATTCAAAAAGAAGAAATTTTTATATCTGACATGATTTCAAAGAATTCCCAATATATATGAATGCAAAAAATATTAAATATCTATAAAATTTATTTACTTTTATAGAAAATAATAAATAATTAAATACATTATATAATAGAAATATATTTAATAATAAATTTTAATTCATTAAATTATAATTCCGATAACACTAATGTAGAAAAACCAGAATTTGTAGATAAAAAAAATAAACTACGACAATTCAAAACTATAATTACACATGATTATTACTTTAGAATAATATTTTTAATTTTTTAATTTTACATTGTTTTAAAATTTTAACATGAAAAGTATAACTCCCCTAAATTCATGACTACCTATGACATATATAAGAACATTAAAACACATAATTTGTATGATTATATGATAATTAATTTTTGTCTTTAAATTGTTACACCGTGGTTTGTAAATATTCATTGATTTTTAAGTACTTTAAATAAATATCAAGCATTTAAAAATTAAATAGTTTATGGTAAATATACATTAAACCTAGTTTAAACTATAATTTATCTAACCATTGAAAATATAATGGTTTATTAATGATATATTTATGTAGATTTTCTATATGAAAAAAATATTGAATGATACACCTTTTATAATCAAAATATTTTAGAAAAAAGAAATCAAACATCAATATGTTTTAGCCTAGAATGATTTAAATGATTTTTAGTAATTAAAATGGAGGATTCATTTTTACAATATATATGAGTATTGTATAAATTTAAATTTAAATTATATATTTTATGTTCTATCCAATGACTTTGTAACAAAAAAATATACTATAGAATTGTACTCAGCCTCAATGAAACAAACAATATCTTTTTTGAATTCCATTATATTAAAATTTTACGAAGTGACACATATTAGATGTTATTTTCCCTTATAGTCTATAGGCTCAAAAATCAGAGTCTAAATTAGATAAATAATGGATAATCATTTTTGGGTGTAAAAAAATAGTGTTAATATATTCTTTAACATAGCTAATTATAATTTTTTATATCCTTTTAAAGACATTATTTTGGATTATAATAGAATCATTCACATATATTGGCTGGAAACATATTATCAGGCCTTGGTGTAGTTAAATAAAGTAATATTCCTCTATTTTCTCTATACTTTTTATCATTAATATATTTTTCATATTCATCTAGATATAATTCATAAGTGTTTCTAATTGGGGTTATCCCAGTCTTAATTTATTCTAGATTAAATATAATAACTAAATTGATAAAACACAATTTTATTCAATATTTTATTGATAATAAATGATATAATTTCCTCACATTGTGTTAAATTTTTTCATTAATGGAATATTTGGGATTAGATCATTCATTTTAAAATTTGTTGAAAATTCCAGTTTTACTCTTTAAATGTATTCCTGACATAATTTTCTACAAATCATTTAGGAAATTCGAGTGAAATCAAGAATTTGGATGGTGAAATGGGCCATGATGTCAAAGATGGTCTGGATTCTCTAGATTTGACATGAGTTCTGTATTTGGTCCGTAAAACATTCATTTATGCTTGGATTAGGACCATATTTTGAGTGGATCTCGAGGACGAATTTTATCACAAATAATCCTTCTATAAGGACATCTTATCCACGAGTTTTGGTGGTCATATGGGTGGTGCATGTTGGCAAAAATATTTGGCTGAGATTCTCTATTCACGGTTGAATCCACTTTGAACCTAGCCTCCCCACTACCCAATAAATAGGTGTTTTTATAATTTGTTGGTGTTGGGACGTGGATTAGAAATTTTAGATAATATGAGAAGAGGTTTCACTCCAATTCTTCAAGAAATTCAATAAGGGTAGCTCTTGAAGTGAGGATCTCTTCGTCGAAGCCCTCTTCTTCCTCCTTCTGTTGTAATTTTTGTGTTTTCATAATAAAAATATTTATTATTCTTTAATTTCATCTATATTATTTGGTTTTGTTAAAATTTATTCTTCTCTTAATCTTCATAATTTCTCTCAAATAAAGAGAAGAATCATGATTGGGTTCTACCCTTCCTAAACCATTGCACATGAAAAACGTTTCTACGATGACTACACCACCCATGGAGGAGTAATTATTTTCAGTAATCGATATACATCTAAACGTCTTCATTTATTTATTTTTAATAAATGAGGTACTATAATTCACATAATATGAAGTATTAATTGGGTTTTAAATTTAAATGACACTAATAAAGAAAATTAACAATTGACAAAAAAACATGCGAGGTCAGAAGTTCTGTATATTGTGAGAGTGTGATCTTAATCAGTAATAAAAGACCACACGGGAAAAATTTCTAGAGTTAAAATATAATCCATAAAATCTATTAATCCTCATTTCTATAGTTGATATCTGCTCTAATTACCCATTGACCATAGTCTAACCTAAGAACATTAATCAATGCAGGGTGCTGCGATTGTATGTTTCGAAGCTAGCCTAGGGTTTAAGTAATTTCATCATTGTTTTTAAGTTATCTCTCATAGGGTTCGATGGAAAAAAAAGAGAATTATAATTAAATTTATTTTAATTTAAATTATACTGAAAAATAATTGAGTTAAGAGGTATAGTAAGATCGATTACACATTTTAAATATTTTCTAAAACAATATATTCTTGTTGTGTCATTTTAATCATACTTAATTTCAAAACTAAAAACTAAACAAAAAATCCACTTCTATAAAAATTATTCTAGATTTATAAAATATAAACAACACACAATTTTAATTAATTTTATTATTTACTTTTATTTTTCATTAAAAATTCCTTTAATATGTTGTTAAATTTATTTTCTTCTTTGAGAGATGACCATGGTCAGCCACTCTGATGCACCTAAGTAACCAACAATCACACATCATCTCAAATAACCCATGACAGTGATCATTCAAATTGGAACCATTTTCGGGGAGGCAAGTAATTATTTAAACCATTTAGAGGTATTTATTTTATTTTACATTTTATTCTATTCCTCTCTTCTTTATTCCTTTTTTACCCAATCTGAATTTTTCATCTTCTTTTATTTTCTTCTTCTTTTTCTTTTTGGACCATCAACTCAAACATCCGAATTTTAATTTTTTTATAGTCTACTTTTATTCATTTCATTTTTATTTTACTTATGTAATGGACTAATCCCAAATATCTCTTAGATGTTGAACCTGAGGTTGAACTTAATCATTGGTCTTGAATAAGACATTCTGAGTCTACGACAAGTTTCAACATTCAACAAGTTGGAGAATTACTCGACACTAAGAACATTGAAAATTGTAAAAACTTATAATTCCAACCTAAAACAAGAACCAATGTCTGAAAATAACAGGAATTCACTTAATAGAACCATTTGAGAATTGGATGCAACTGATATTAACTATATATCAAATTGCACTGCATACCCAAATCTTGAATCATATGTGAATCTGAAATATGGGTTAATTCACTTGCTTCCAAAATTTCATGGCCTCTCTAGCGAGGATACAAATAAACACAAAAAATAATTTAATGTGGTTTGTTAAACCCTTAAATAATGAAATGTGTCTGAAGATCAAATTAAACTAAGGGCAATCCCATTTTTAATTGATGGATCTGTAAAAGACTAGATGTATTATTTACAACATGAACATGTATCTTGTTGGAAGGATTTGAAACATCTTTTCTTGTAGAGATTTTTTTCCAGAATCAAGGAACAATTCAATTCTAAAGGAGATATCAGGGATTAATCAATCATAGGGGGGTCAATGAATGTGTACTAGGAGCAATTCAAGAAGTTGTGAACAAGATGCCCACATCAACAAATAAGTGAGAAACTCCTAATCCAATAATTCTATGAAGGACTCATACCTATGGAGAGGAGCAAGGTGGATGCTGCAACTGGAGGGGGAATGGTATAAAATTCATCAATAGGTGCATAGGAGTTTATCGACACGATTGCACAAAATTCCCAATAATTTTGTGATCGAGGTACACCACATGTCAGGGGAGTATATCAGGTAAGTACTTTCTCTCAAGAAAATAATTTGATTGATACTAAGTTGGATGAGTTAACAAATATGGTGAGGAATATTTCTTTGGCAAAAAATACATCCCAACCCCCTCATTCAAGGCCTTGTGGAATTTTCACTGAGATAAGCCACCCAACTGACTATTTCCCCCAACTACAAGAAATAGAAGATTGTGTAGTAGTATTTCCAAGGAGACCATATCAACTAAAGAAATAGCCACATCCCCAATAGAAGTTTGATTCCTTTTCACCAATATAAAACCAAGGGTGGAAGGATCAATCAGACATGAGGTATGGCTCTTGACAACAACAAATACCCCCTTTTCTTTAAAACATCCATCATTTTCCAGCTTACCAACATGGTTTCAAACAACCCCAAAAGGAAATTTAAAGTTCAAGAATCATCATGCCAACAACAAGGGGCATCTCAATAGAATTTAGATTCAAATGATGATGATCTTCAGAAACAGATTGTTCATAATCGACAGAATGAGCTAAAGTGTCAAGGTTCAATGCTGAGGGAGTTGAAGACTAAAATAAGCTAGATTTCCACCACCATTAATGAACATGTAAGTATGAATTATTTAAATCTAACTTCCCACCCTACTCCAAATCCAAAGGTACATGTCAGTGCAATCACATTGAGAAGTGGGAAGAAAATTACTGATACTTCTTCTCCCACCATTCCACCGAGATTCTCCACAACTCCAGAGAAGATCCATTCAAGATCAGCTAAAGAGAAACCAAAGGAGAAAGATATAGGTATGAAAATTATTGAAGATGTTTCTCCTAAACCCCTTCACATTCCAAATTGGGTTGGTCAAACCAATAATATGGATGAAGAGGTGATGTAAACTGAAGTTTTGGACACATTAAACCGTGTGGAGATAAACATTCCATTTATTGAGGCCATTAAGAAAATCCCAAGCTATGCCAAATTTTTAAAAGAACATTGTACTAATCGAAGAGGACTCAAGTGGAATGAGAGGATCAATCTTGGAAGGAATGTGTTACCACTCATTACACCAACTCAAGTGATGCCAACAAAGTTCAAGGATCCCGAGATAGTAACTATCCCATGCACCATAGGGGAGTTGCACTTTTCTTATGCTCTTTGTGATTTGGGAGTTTCCATAAAGTTGACGCCATACTCTGTATTCTATTCTTTATAGGTTGGTGTGTTGAATCCTACGTGAGTAGTGGTGAAATTAGTGAATAGAGCTACAACATATCGAGCGGGAGTCCTTGAGGATGTACTTGTCTGAGTAAGAGACATGATCTTTCCAGCAGATTTATATGTGCTTAAAATGGAGTATGATTAGGTATGATCTCATGGTACCATTATATTAGGTATACCCTTCCTCAAAACTACAAAAACTATCATAATTGTTAATGAGGGTAGACATTACAAGGAGTTTGAGGATGGAGTTGCGATATTTAATGTTATGGATTCCAGGATGTACCCCTCACAGGACCATTATGCATTTCTTATCTCCCATTTGGAACCACCATATAATAATCCCATGGAATTTTATTGTCCTATTCTTAGAGAGATTATGTGTTTTAGTTCACGTTTATTGTCTAAGAGCACTTACACACTCATTTATAATGATCACGGCTCTCTTAGATTTAATTTTGAAATGGATTCATATTCTGATTTTGATCAAGTTCACTCTTATTATGATATGGTTGTTCAATATACTGATGGATTTTATGTTTTATTATCTGATTGTGATGATATATATTCTAATACTGATTCTATTTGTGCACATAATTCAGATCCTTCAATGTATTCATCCATACCCTACCCCCTACACTGGAAATCAATAAATTTCCACAAAATATCAAATACTCATACTTGTTGAGTGGTGAGAAATAACCATTTATCATTGCTAACAATATCCACTTTAAAAATGAAGAAAAACTTTTGAATCTTTTTAGGAAGAACATCAGGGAAATTTGGGGGAACATGGATAACATATCTAGCATTAGAAACTCTATTGTCATGCATTGGATTCATTTAGAGGATGGGGCTAAACCATTTAGACATCCACAATAGAGACTGTATCCAACTCTTTTAGAAGTTGTTAAAAAGAAAGTTGAAAATTTCTTGAGGTAGGTATAATATTTCACATTTCATATTCTTAGTGGGTAATTCCAATTCAGGTTGTGCCTAAGAAAAGTTTTGTTTCAGTTGATAAAAATGATAAATATGAGTTAGTCTTAAAGAGGGTACAAAATAGTTGGCGTGTGTGTATTGATTTTAGGAAACTAAATAAGTCCACAATCAGGGACCATATTCCCATCCTATTTATCGATCAAATGCTTGAAATACTAGTTGGGAAGACACATTATTGTTTCTTGGATGGATTTTCTAGATATATTTAGGTTCTGGTTGCTCCACAGGATTAGGAGAAGACAACATTTCCTGGTCTATTCCATTCATTTTCCTACCAAAGGATTCCATTTGGGATTTGCAATGCCCTAGGTACCTTCCAGAGATGCATGGTGAGTATTTTTTCTGATTTTATTGAGACCAATATGGAGTTATTTATGGATGATTATATAGCATATGGATCCTAATTTTATGAATGTCTATGTAGTTTGTGAAAGGTTTTGAATAATTATATTGAGAAGAATCAGGTCTTGAACTTTGAAAAGTGTCATTTCATGGTAGAGCATGGCATTTTCTTAGGGCATGCAGTTTCAAAACATGGGATTGAGGTTGGTACATCTTAGTTACCTACCATTTCATCCATACCATATAATTAATGAGTTCATGATGTTAGATCATTCCTAGGGAACGTAGGATTTTATCGACGCTTCATCAAATATTTTAGTATGATTACTCTTCATATGTCACTATTACTTCAAAAGGACTCTGATTTTGTGTTTGGTGATTATTGTAAGATATCCATTAATGTGATAAAGAAGTTTATGACCACTCTAATGATCATAGAACCCCCAAGGTGGGAGCTTCCTTTTGAGCTTATGCGTGGGGCCTCCAACTTTGCAGTTGGAGTTGTCTTATCTCTGAGGGTGGAGGGAAGTTCACATGTGATTTCCTATGCATCGAGGACATTGGATTCAGCCCAATCAAATCACACAACCATGGAAAATGAGTTTCTTTCTATCATATTCACTTTAGATAAATTATTTTTATATTTATTGGGCTCTAAAGTAGTTGATTTTTCTGACCATCAGCTCTGAGGTACCTCTTGAAGAATCTAGACACAAAGCCCAAGATAATCCAATGGATGCACTTTCTTAATGAATTCGATATTGAGATAAAAGAAAATAAGGGGTCTAAAAACATGGGGGCAGACCACATGAGTAGGCTTACTCACACAGTAGAGGATAACACCTTGGACCAGGTACCACTTCAGGATGCATTACCTGATGAGCATCTTTATTCCATCTCTAATAGGCATCCTCAGTATGCAGATTTAGTTAACCACCATGTTTCCTATGAAATCGCTGCAAATTTAAGGAAAAATCACCTCCAAAAATTAATGAGTGAGTCATGATTTCATGTTTGGGATGATCCATAACTATGGATCATGTGTAGTGACCAAGTTATTAAGAGGTGTGTTCCTGATCACGAGTTTGAGTATTTTCTATGATTTTTCATGCACTTTCTTGTGGTGGACACTTTGGACCCCAATGGATATCTAGGAATGTCTTAGACTCTGGATTATATCGGCCACTATTATTTTATGATGCACATGTGTTTTTTAAGTCATGCTATAGTTGCTAACACACTGGGAACATTTCTAAGAGACATGAGATGCATCAACAAACCATTCTATTCTGTGAAAGTTTTGGGGTATGTGCCATCTATTTTATGGGTCCTTTTCTTAGTTCCTTTGTTTTTTTGTATATTTTGGTTTATGTTGATTGTGTGAGTTAATGGAAGGAGGCTAAGGCCACTAGGACTGATGATTCTCATGTTGTTGTTGACTTTTTCAATGCACAGAGTTTTTGCAGTTTTGGAGTACCGAAGGCTATCCTCAGTGACCAAGGTACACACTACTATAATTAGAATCTGGCTTCCCTTATTTAGAAGTATGGGGTGAAACACAACACATGAACACTATACCACTCCCATAAAATGGCCAATATAAGGTCTCAAATCTTGATTTGGAACAAATTTTGGAGAAAAAACTGAAACCAAATAGGAATGATTAGAGAAAGAGATTGGATAATGCATTGTGGGATTATAGGAAATCATACAAGACAGTCATTAGTGTGTCCCCATTTCTAATTTTTTTGGGAAAAAATGTCATATCCCCATGTAAGTTGAGCATCGGGCTTATTGGACTATAATGAAATGAGACATTGATTTGACCCTAGATTGAATCCCAAGGAAGATGAAAATTCATGAGCATGAGGATATTCATTTGTCTTTATATTATAACTCAAGGATCTACAAGGAAATATCAAACACAGATCCTGAAAAAGTGATCCATAACAGAGAATTTCAAGTTAGAGAGAAAGTGTTTCTCAATAGTTCATGACTGAAGTAGATGCCTGGTAAGTTGGGTTTTTTCGGTTAGGTCCTTATGTTGTGACTGATTTCTTTCTTTATGGTGTAGTGGTGATCACACAAGAGGACACATGAAGAAGATTTACAGTCAATGGGAAAAATTTGAAGAGAAAAATTGAGGGACTTCATACTGATGTAGTATATTTCATCACACTACATGACCCCATCATCACTTGAGCATGTCAGGATGTTCCTAACCCTTTCACATTTCTTATTATTTGTCCAATTTAAAATTATATATTTTATGTGCATATATCATCTCATGGGTTCACATTGAGGACAATGCAATATTTTATGTGTCGGGGAGGGATCCTTTTAGGTTAGTAATTTAAATTGTTTTCATGTTTTCAATGACTTTCAAAAAAATGTGTGTTTTTCAAAGTTTGTGTGTTTTTGAAACATATGAGCTGAAATTATTCTCATCACCATTTTCAAATTCATATCAATAAGTTAAACAATTTATGCTATGAAACCGAGCTTATGTGAATGCTGAAAATAAATTTGTTTCAAGTTCAAATATTTTGTAATTTCATGAAAAGTACTCTGAATTTTGAATGCCATGCCACATCTCACTATCTTTATATTTGAAATTACATTCATGTGAGGCTTCTGAACCATTAATTTAATATTATTTATATTTTCCTCATTTCTTGTGATGACCAAACAATGCTTTATTTTACCATAATTTGATTAATTTCTATCAATACATGAGGGATTTAGGTTCTTATGTTTAAATAATTGAGGAATTTGTTTGGTATTAATGCCCATATTTCAAAGAATCATTTTTTATAATGGCCTACCTTTAACATTTAATACTTGTAATCTTATAATACTTTAAAATCCTGTTAGTTTTACCACATTAAAAGCTTATTTTCATTACCCAACCAACTCTTGAAGTGAAATTTCATAATCTAGTTAAACTTAAGTGTGGGGGAAGCTGTATTGTATTGTGATACCACATTCTATGATACATTGGGTGGAAAATTAAATTCTAAAGAGATGTGTTTTCATCTGAATAAAATCATTATGTTCAATGTTGTTCCTTTTCTGGAGCTTTCATGGTAAGTGAAGTTGTTCTTTTCTGGAGATTCTAATAGTGAGAGACATTTTTTCCTATCTAGAGCATTCAAGAAAATAATGTTTGAGAAGATTGACATTTTTATAGCTAAAATGTCTAATGGTGTTCACATTACTTTTTTTTTCATGATGACGAACATGAATTGATGCTATGGAGATTGAAGAGGAGACCATATTTCTGTGAAAATTAGAATAATGCAAATTTTCTTCAAAAATAGTGAATCCCTCCTCATTCATCCTCCTAACCTTTTACATCTAAATCATACCAACTGAAAGCCACAGAAAAACCCTAAATATTTATCCTAATAAAAATTTGTCATTGACTCACATTGGGTGGTGATGTAGGAATTTATCACGCCTATGGTGACCCTTGTGTGAGTTTGGATGGGAATGAAATTGTTGAATAATTGACATTTGTGTGATAAGAGAAAATTCGAGTGAGGTAAGTGTTTTGGGTGCCCGAGAGGATAAATGATGAGGAAATATATTGAATGAAATAAATAGAGAACATGAAATAGTGTTTTTTATGAAGCATTATATCTTTTTTTTCTTGGTGTGGAATTTTTGGATCTCAAGGATATGTGTTTTAAAATTTATTTTGATTTAATATTGATGTTTACTTGTCACCATTTTACGAAAAAGATGATATGAGGTTTTTCCTAGGAGTTAAAAAGGGTAAGTTTGGGGGAGTAGATAAAACACAATATTATTGAATATTTTAGTGTTAATAAATGTTATAATTTCCTATCATTGTGTTAACTATGTTTATTTTTATAATATTTGCGATTAGATCATTAATTTAAAATTTTGATGAGAATTCTAGTTTTCCCACTAAAAAATTCACTATAGTATTTCTAAAATAAATATTTTTAGTTAAAGTATTTTACCATATTTTTTTGTAAATGTCTTCCAGACATAATTTTATACAACTTTAATTTAGGACATTGGTGCTAAATCATGTATATGGTTGGTGAAAGCGTTCCATGAAATCACAGTTGGTATGGACTCGCTAGATTGGGCATGGGTTCTGTATTTGGGCCATAACATCTTCATTTGTGCTGGTATTAGGCAAAAATTTGAGAGGCGATCATGAATTACCTTTTTCACTAATCATCCTTCTAGAATTATAGATGATTCACATGTTTTTTGGTCAAATGGTCAGTTAAATTTGTTAAAAAAATATTTGGCTGAGATTCCCCATTCCCAGTTGAAACCACATTGAACCTAGCCTCCCCACCACTCCATAAATTGGTTTTTTTCCCATTTGGTGGGGTTTGGACGTGAATATAATTTTTAGGGAAGAGTAAATAGGTTCCACTCCAATTATCCATGAAATTCAATAAGGGTATCTCTTGAAGCGAGGATCCCTTCGTCGAATCCCTCTTTTTCTTCCTCTTGTTGTAATGTTTATGTTTTCATAATAAACTTCTTTGTTATTCTTTTATTTCATATCCTTTATTATATTTTATTAAAATTTATACTTCTATTAATTTTCCTAATTGTTCTAGAATCAAGAGTAGAAAAATCATTGGGTTCTACCCTTCCTAAACCTTTGCACATGCAAAATGTTTCTACGATGACTACACCACCCATAGAAGAGTAGTTATTTTTTATAATCGATCTACCTCTAATCATCTTCATTAATTTATTTTTAATCAATGAGATACTATAATTAACATAATATTATATAATAATTGGGGTTTTAATTTAAATTAGACTAATAAAGTAATTGAACAATTGACAAAAAGGCACGCGTGGTCGGATGTTCTGTATATTGTGAGAGTGTGATCTTAATTAGTAAAAAAGACCACACGTAATTAATTTGTATAGTTCAAATATAATCCCTAACCACAATTAATCCTCATTTACATAGTTGATATGTTCTCAAATTTACAAATTACCATAATCTAACCTAAGAACATAAATCATAGCAGGGAGCTGCGATTGAGTGTTCTGAAGCCAGACTGGGGTTTAACTAATTTCATATTTGTGGTTAAGTTAACTCTTGTAGGATTTGAGGGTTAAAAAACTAGGGGATCATAATTAAGTGGATGTTAATTTAAATTATAATGACAAAAATTTTGTAAAGAGGTAGATTTAGATCGATTACACCTTTTAAATTTTTTATAAAAAAACATCTTCTTATTATGTCATTTTTATCGAACTTCATTTGAAAACAAAAAACAAAACAAAAATACAGTATTCTTCCAGAAAACTTCTCCAATATTTATAAACTATTAAAAACCCCATCCTTTTAATTAATATTATTATTTAAATTTATTTTACATTAAAAATACCTTTTATATGTCATTAAATTTACTTCCTCCTTTGAGAGACAACCTTCGTCAGCCACTCTGCTACACCTAAGTAACAAACAATCACGTATCATTTGAAAGCGCCCACGATAGCTCCTTTCATGAATATTTATCCTTTTGTTAACTAATTTATTAATATTCCATCATTTAATTATAAAACATGAAAAGTTGAAAAAATTTGAATCCAGCAATTAATATCATATTATACTCCTTTTTTATTAATTTTGAATTAATACAAAGAATATATTTAGTAACAAGAAATAATATTTCTTAAACAAATATTTTTATAATTAAAATATCAATTGAAACAATATTTATAAACAGAGTAGGATCATCTATTACTTTGCTGAAATTATATTTCAATAAAAATATAGTTAGTCTATCATACCAAAACCATAGAGTTTTATTTTGAGAATTCAACGATTTAGATATCCTGAAAACATGATTTAGAATTTATTTATTTTCAAAACTAGGTTGTTAATTATCATAAAACTCTTCATAAACGAAACTATTTTACAAATAACTATTTACATGAAGTTTAAGAATCATAAAATTTGGATAGCATGATGAATATAACAAAATATGAATTTATTATATTCTATAAACTAGTGAAAATAATCTTCAAAATCAACACTTACTTATTATAAACATTCTTCGGAAACTATCCTTGATTTATTTCTTACTATATTACTAGAATAATATATTTGATTTCAAAATTAACTTAGTTTTGATGGATTAAATCTTTAAGAAACTCAAATAAATTCTAGAATTTATTTCTTTGGAATTGATTAAGTTTATCATTAATAAATTTTAACCAATTTGAATTATTCCATGCTTCGGTAAAAATTATTGTTACAAAATAATTAACAAAGGAACTATCAAAAGAGTAATTAAGATTATATTTTGTAGTTTTATTTCAAATTAAAAATTTCTAATTACATTTGTAGATTCGTGATGGATCATTCAAGGAAAATATGGTTCAGATTCAGTGTACCCTAACATTTATTAAATTTTACTTTCTTTTAGTTATCCCATAATTCTCTGAAACCCCTTTACTGATTAATAGGATTGGATCTATTTTCACTCTCAATAATAACCTACACATGTATTGTATATAATAATATAAATATCATCACACGTTGGTTTTTACAAGGTTCGGTACTAAGACTAACTCCTTTCCATGATCAAACTTTATTTTTGTTTTATGGATTTTATTATAAAAATAAAATTACAATGATGAAAAAACGTATTTTTAGGGTACAATAATTAAGCTGGAAAAAATCTGTTTTTTTAGGGAGAAGCATTATTTATATTGGTACCACTAGATCTTGAATGGGATTGATAATACTAGATCCAAATGTTCTTGAAGAATACTTATAAACTTCAGGAAAAAGTGTCAATATATCACTAAATGCTTTTTCATCAACCAAATGATCATTTATATAGACTACGTTATTTTACCTCCAAATTATCAGCAATATTCCCTGAACCTCAACCATGTACTATTTGTTAAGTGGAAGACATGACTTCCAATACTTTTATAACCTATAGGATATAGAGTACAATTTTTTGTTATTTAATGGGTTATAAATAATTTCTCTTCTTTCATAGTTATTTTTTGATGTTATGAATGCATTTTGCTATAGTTTCATGTTGTATCCATGGTCCACTATTTTTTGCACAAACAAGAATGTGTGTCTATTATAATTTGTCTTCATGTTGTCAAAATATTTTTCTACATGATAATATTCACAGACTATCTCTCTCATGAAAACATTAATTTGAATCATTCTTCCATTATTCATGATCATTATTATTATTTATGTATATGGATATAGGGTCTATGTATAGATTAATTCGTTACATAATAGTGTACATGATCTTTTTGATTATTTGTAAAACTTATTAGGGCACGCTTTTAAGGTGGGAGGCCACATGATATTCCTTTCTTATTATTCTTTATAAGAACAATACTTTTAGGATAACATTATCTCCCTTATTATTCATCCCATGGGATGTTCATGCATATCATCAATGTGTTTTTTCATTTTCACTACTTTTTGAAACATGATATTTTTTTGACAATTTCAATGAAAGTGATAATAAAACTATTGGGACTTCTCCTGTTTAGATATGTAGTGTATCACCCCTAATCAAGGTATGAAATGATATTACTAACTCCTAAAATTAAAAAATAATAAATATCCCATTGATTTCCATTGAGTGATGTGGATTTCAAAATCTTCATGAGGTGATGGATATGATGCCTCTACATAATACCACAATGGTTATTTATTGTGATGAGGCACATGTTTCCTTGGCCTATTTGATATATGTCTGAGAAAATAATGATTCATAGAATTCCCTTAAAATACTCTATAAATAATTAAAATTCATTAATTTATATATAACAAAGGATTAGTGTTCATCACATAATCAGGTGTCATAGATCAAGAAATATTAATTTTTTCAAGGTGGGATTTCATTATTCACGTGCACAGGATGTTGTTTGCATGAATCTAATTTCATTGAATATTGATTATATTCATCAATGGAGAATAATTTAATTTCCTACTTCAACTCCATTTTTTTATTCTATAGTTTGAACTTCTTTGAATGATCTTATGCATGTAAAATTTCATTTTTATCTACGTTATCTTGATGTTTCAATTTGGTCATTGGGGATAGTTAAGGTGCATCTGTCATTTTCCTCAAGCACATACGGTGCGATTTTTATTTAATTTTTTAAAATTAGGTTTTGTGACCATTCAATCCTGATTAATTCTTCTCTATGAAATTTTTTTAATGATTTTATTTTCTCGATTCAGTTATATGAGATGGGAAGACATCTTAAGCACTAATAAAAAAGAAACCTCTACATGATAAAGTTGAAGATTCTAGTTGTTTCTAATTATGCATGGACTTTTAAATTATTTTCATGCCCTCATATTTCATATGAAATTTTTTTTAATGGTTTATTTCTTCTACAACATGTTGAAAAAATGTGCTATCCATTGAAACATCTCTTTATAGTTAATATAATCAAACAAATTATCACAATTGCACGGATAATTGGTGAATAATTACATCTATTGATATTTAATGAATTCATAACAATTCTCTAGGAATCATCACTACTCATGGGTAATATTCTTAAGAAATTAAAAGAAATGATCACATAATATTTTTATAGGAATTAGTAAATGAATTCTTGATTATTTGTAAAAATATTTTAATATTTTTATTTATGTGATTAATAGAAAATCATAGAGGACTCAATCCTATAATTATTTTTTATTCCTTCAAATACATTAAAATAAATAAAACCATTATCATCAAACATCCACAAGGACTTTTCAATATCTCCCTATAGCTTTTTTTAAACAATTTCCTTAAATCCAATGTCACTTCTCTCCCTTATTGACTATAAATGAAAAAGTTGAATGTTGGTATTTTTTATATCCATTCAATGATTTGGAAATCACTTCTCTTTTTTTTGTGTATGTTGGATGGAAAACCATTTTTCACTTAACAAGGATCCATTAGTTGTTCAAATCAATGTCTACATGTTTTATGATGGTGTAGAAAAAATAGAGATATAACCGAGGTTGTCTTTTATATTAATTTCAAACCATGCATTTGATATCATATTCATAACATATTTTTTTCTCCAAGAGGAGACTTCATAAAATAGATTTATCAAGTAAAATATTCTCCTACACACATCAAAAAATGTATCAGAAATATCAAGTGAAAAAATATTATACTCCCTCTTTCAATGAGTTTACTCATCAACCAACACTCCCCCTTGATTCACAAGACTAATATATTCAATGAAATATAATGAAGTCTAATTGGATTACCTCTAAATTCTAGTTCAGTTGTGATGAAATAATCATTTAGATATTCAAGGAAAAGTGTTAATAGTATCTCATTTATGATTTCTCCACCTCAACTGGTGACCTCTAATCAATTTTACATTCTCGAATGTTTCTTCACATTTCATTCAAGGTTATAATTCTAATAATCCACCATTATGAAAAAATTCATGTTTTTATGAAATCATAATTCGATCTTTTGTGATTCCACTTTCTATTCATTTCTAATCTTAAGAATTAAAATTTCCTTTATTTCCTTACAATGTAATAACATAAATAAATGAAAATAATAATGGGAATTAGGTTGAACATTGATGTTCCAAATAAAAGAAATAGGGTTGAGAATTTTTACTCAACCCAGATTCTCTTTCTTGAGTAGGTCAAAAGTGCCTTGTACTCTTCATACTTATGTTTCCATTAGATTTAAAATTATAAGATTTCATTAACATCATGAAATCTATTATTTGATTAATATTAATCTTATATGGATTCTTTATCTTTATATTTATCAGAAATTCAATCCATTCCCCTGATTCATAATTTTCCATAGTCGACATCTCCTTTAAAGAAGAAACAAGAATCATTAAATACATTTCATTATTTATAGTCTGACTACACCTTCCATACAATTCACTTGAGATACTTTAGTTTTTAGTTGTTGACAAGATATAAGGAAAATAAAATTCTTTTTCATGTTAAACAACATTTATTTCCTTTTCCTTTTTACTGGCTAGTGCTTCATATTCATCTTTTTTCATTTATCTAGGATATTTCTCTTGTTTATGAAAAATGATTAATTTTTATTTCTTTAAATATCCTTTCATAGATCATCCACATGGCTTGTTAAATTTTTTTGAGTTACCTATATTAGGTAACATATCAATATAATCTTGAATACTATATTCAATCAATCATATTTCCTTATATCATTAATGGATTGATTTTATTCTTGATTTTATTAGGTTTCTATGTATTCACAATGACCTTTTTATATTGTCGATGATATGAACTATCATTCTATAGTAGAATAATGATGTCATTGTTTACATGAAATTTTGGAAATCCGTATTTTCAATCTCATTTAGTGTAGCTTAATTAAAATATTTCTTGACTAATTTATTTTTTATTACCCATGGAACTATTTTCCATATTTTCTTTGGTTATGAATTTTTTTATGGTATTTATCTAGAAGATGAATTATACCTTATTGTTGTATACTAGAAATCTTATTCTTTTTGAGAACACATGCTCCAGTACACATATAATTATTCTAGGAATTTTAATAAATTTATTGCCTATATTTTAATTATCTTATAAAGAAGATTATTCTATTTGGATGATTATTTATTTTTTCAAATTTTCTCCATATGAATGTTATACATATATATATTTTAAATACATTCTCGTGTTTTTTCATCATTCAGCATCTTGATGTCCAAACTTATATCATCCCCAACAGTAGTCGACAAAACTTTTTCATTTTATTATAGTATTAGTCTATATTGTTTTAGTGGATTTCTATATATGAATTTGTATTTTCCATTTTAGATAATAATTCTTAGAGTTATTTTTATTGATCATTCTATTTAAACACATTCTTTTTTTGATGTTTGTATTATCATTTTTATCAAACCGCATTTTCCCGGATTTTGTCTTTGAACCTGTACAAGCATATGAGACTCCATTGGTAGAAAAAATGGGTTAAGGTTTACCTTCATCTGTTACCTTGTAAATGATTGATCAAGAGATGATATTTATCTATTCATTCCACCATTACTAATTTCCATAAATACATAGGTGATATGAAAAAAATTTATAGAGACATCCCTTCTGGGAGGTAAAATCTCTTCACGTGTTTGGGTGGAATAATGATCTTTTCAAAAACAGGGGATGTTCCCTCATAATTCTCTTCTAAATTGGTCAATTTAATTCTTGTTCAAGACCATTATTATTTAGGGAAAACATTTCATTTTCAACTAATGCCAATTATTTCTTCCATTAACTTTTCATAATTTTAATTGGATTATCATGTAGTTTACTATCTTTAATCATTGAGTTTTCAAGGTCTGTACTTCAAGAAGATTAAAATTATAATTGGGATTAATTAATATTAATATTATATTGATTTGAATCTTCTATTTTATGAATATTTTGATCATATTCATCAGGAATATTGGTCTTTCCTTCCACAAAAATTTCATTCTCATTGACTTTACATGAATTTTCTTCATCTTGAGAATCATTTGAAATTCATAGAAATAATGAATGTTGTTATTCTCATGGATTACAACACTAATTACATGTTTACTCATTGTATACTCATAAAAATTAAATTTAAATTATTATTTAATTAATAAAATATTTTCATTGCATAATGTCACATATTTTTCTTTTTCTTCAATGATGTCTGTAAGAGCATTACATCATTTCATTTTCATAAAATGTACATCCCCTTGTATTAATTTACACTTCACGTTTCTATCTTTTATTAAAAATAACCTGATATTAAAAATAATATGTGAAAATAATTCATATATCATCCTAATTTAGGGAATAAATTTTCAATTAATTTGATATATTCAACTTTTTTAATAACTTTAGAGCATGACTTAGTTTCATAAAAAGGATCAATTTTAACTGATTTAATAAAATAGTATTGATCCAATTACTATTTCATTGAGATTTTACTCAATCTATTTTCTTTATCCGTATTCCTAATTTTGAGAGTCGTGGCCAAGATTTTCATGTCTTATTGAATAGGAGAAGATATTATGTCTTCCACTTGAATTATTTTAGAATAAAACTCACATAAAATATTTATATAAACAATAAAAAAACTGGCTATAAATTTTTTGATCCAATCAAAGGAAGGCCTATGCTCAAATACCACTTGTATAGCCATGATGGATTGTGTAGTGATATTGAGAGGGAGTTAAATAAATGTACCCATCATTTTTTGAACATTAGTTTCTTTTAGTTAACCTATTTCTCAAGAACCTCTACCCTGATTAAGTGGAATGTATCTTTTTTTAGAAACAAAAATTATTTACACATGTATTGTAGATAATAAAAGAGACCAAAACAACTAAATAATTTTAAAAGATTCGGTACTAAGACCTAATTCTTATCATGGTCAACATGTGGTTGTTTTCTGTATTTTCTTATCACTGTTAACTTTTAATGATATAACAGGTTCACAATCATTATCTAGGGAAAAATAAATTTTTCCAAAGTGAGTGGTATTCTTTATACTGCTACCACCAGTTCATTAATGGTGTTGTTTATACTGGAACCAGCAGTTCTGCATGAATACTAATAAACATATTGAAAAATATAACACTATTTCAATGGAAAACGTTTTTATAAATGAATGATCTTATTCCATAACTAATATCTTTTAATTATAATGTATCAACAATATTCTATTCACCATATCCTTATAATCATTAATAATTGGGTATCGGAAACACGACATATTCTAAAAAACCTATCACATAGATTATAATTCGTTATTATTTTATATTTTTCTCAATATTTATTGTTATTTCCTTGATATATTCTTATTTTATGAATGCATGATTTTTTCATAGGTTCATGATATATCCTTGGTCTAATATATTGTGAAAAAATCTAGATGTGTGTGAAATATAGTTTTGCTTCATGTTGTCCATGTATTTTATGCATGTGAATATGAACACAGTCTCTATCTCATGAAAACCAGAATGTGTTCTTGCTTCCACAATATACATGCCTTATTCTTCTTTTTGTAATTAGACATAGGTTTTGGAAAATTGTGGTTTATTAATTCATCTATCTATCCATCCATCAAACACTCCATCTCCAACATTATAAATAATGCCAGATGGATGGTCTCTAGAGATTCCTCTATGAAATTCTGTCTAGTTAACTAGACTACCGTGCCTTTAATCTCTATGATTTCACCAGATCAAGTTTCTGAAAACACAAAAAAATCTATCATAGATTCTTTTACTCTCATCAATATCATCTCCCATATATTATTTTAAATCTCATTGATGCCTACCCATTCACTTAAAATCATGATTTCATAATTTGGGAGCTGGCTCACAATGGAATCCTTACCTCATTTAATTACAACACTCATATGTGTTGTAACAATGAGAACGATTACAGTTGGATTATAAAATTGAAAAAACCTTCGATAAATCCCCCCAGATTCAGTCTCATATGGAGCCTTTCTCACAATAGATTTCCCACTAATATCTTCCTTCAATCATTTGGAATTATACTTTTTTGTAAATATAAAACCTGTAATCAACATAGAGATGATGCTAAACACATCTTTCTCTAGTGTTCTACTACTTCTTCTATTTGGAACTATATTTTTGACATCTTTTATTGCTTATGTTTGATAATTAACTCTTTCAAAAATCAACTTATGAAATGTGCAGAGATGGAAGGCTCTCAGTAAATCAGAAACCTTTTCCTTGCGGTAGTTGCTGAACATCACTAGGTGATCTGGTATGATTGGAATGCAATTTTTCATAACAAATACTCACTCATTCTTAATGTAGGTCATACCTAGATCATTGTTTCCATACAGGAACATCCTTTGATTCAAAATGGTCGTTACCACAATACCTTGCACGATTTTGGAATCTTGAAATGTCTACGGATCAATGATAAATTCTATCAACCACCCCACACTCTGAAGGTGTTTTGGAGATCTCCTCTCCCTGTATAGATCAAAATCAATATAGATGGATCCTCCAAGGGAAATACGGGACATGCTGGGAGTGGATCTGTCCTTATGAACCACCTCAGATAGATTCTAGGTTGCTTCTTGGGTCATTGGGGAATTGCCTCATCCCTTGAATCTGAGATGGTGTGCTTGATTCATGCAATTAAATTTTTCCATGGTTTATGGTTGGAACAACCTATGGATCGAAAGTGATTAGAAGACCATTATTCAATAAATCTAGAATGGCGTAACTCATTTATGATGGCTGATTATTACATGTTGGATGGAATGAAACTGATTGCTCACTGACCTGAACAACATCATCACACATGTTTATCAGGAAGCAAACATGGTTGTTAATGGCTTGGCCAACTTGGGAGTTAATCAACACATAACCCATTATGAAGACCTATTAGGAGATCTTATTCCCTTTCATGAAAAATATTGTATTATGATCCAATTCTTTAGACTTTTGTATTATTTTTTAATAAAATTTGTTCTTTGGTTGTTTTGGCCAACACATTACCTTTTAAAAAACCAAATATTAAAGATCTCTTTAAATTTAATTGAATGTAGAGGTATTCATAAAATTCACAAGGTGGTGGATATGATGCCTCTATGTAATTTTGTGGTGATTATTTTGTGTGATGTATCTTAATAGCATACTAAATATATGTCCCTAAAAATCATTCTACATCAACTGAACTTCAAGTACATTGAACATAATGATGATAAATGGAATTTAAATATACATATTGATTTAGTATTTATCAAAAAATATATATTCCAAAGAACCTAGAATATTCATTTGCATGAGGTAAAATTTCATTATTTTTGTGTAGGGGATGATGATGACATGCATATAATTTCACTAAATATTGAATGTATTCGTCAATAAAAGTTACATTAAATTCCAACTACATGTTTTTTTGCATCTGACAGTATAAACTTTCTTAAAACACCATAAGCATGAATGATTTCAGTCTGATATACCCCAACGCGATGCTTCAATTTTATCAATAGTTTTGTCTGAGATACATCTTTCATTTTTTAAGATATCATGTAGATGTTGGCATATTTAATTATTTAAAACCATGTTTCTTGATCATTTGATGTTTTTCGATTATTCAAGAAGAATAAAATGGATAGATCCCAGTATCATAGTTCAGCCATTGGAGATGGAAAGACACATTGAGATCCTGTAGAAAAAAACATTGGTAGACCGAGGTAGAAGATTAGATGCATTTTTAAATTTGCATAGATTATTTAGGAATGTTCTACGTAGGATATTGATAGATGTTTGAGATCTATTAATCTTATGGTTGAGCTTATTTTTAGATTTTTAAAATTTTGGTTATCAGTACTCGAGATATTTCCATCTCACATCATTCCATTGAAGTTCCTTCATTTCTCTTTATTAAAAAACATCCAACTCTTCCTTTTTTAGATAGCCGCATGGGAACATCACCCACATACTAATTCATAGACCACATATGGCTTTCTACCTTTCATTATATCCAGTCCAACAATGTTCTCATTAGTGTGATATCATTGTGTTTTATACACAGTCTTACTTATACAACTCTCTTAGTTCCATATGTCTATTGTTCTCTCAGTTCCCACCTCAAAAGTGGGTTTACCAGAGTCCCTTTGTTTTTAGGAAATATTGCCATTGTTTTTTCAACCATGGTCCACACAATATAAATATTCAATAAACAATTCCTTGACCAATGTCCCATAAAATACACAACCTTCTTCATTTTGTTTCATGGACTTCATATTTGTTATAAAAACATTTATTTTCGTGGTTTCTTTTTTTTCAACATCTTACGAAAAATATTTCATCCTTTGACATTTATTTATCATTAAGATCATGAAAAAAATCATCACAATTCCATGTAGATTTGTCCCAACAAGATATCCAATGCCATTAAATGAATCCATATTAATTTTCAATGCACCATCACTAATCATTGAGAAATGTGTTACAAAATGACAACTATTGAGTCCATAACAATTCAACAGGATTCAGAAAAATTGTTCTCACGTGTTTCTCAAATTCGATCCATATTTATGTTTCCATGATCAATCAATAATCATAGAGGATTAATCATTAATGAAATTTTTATTCCATCCTATAAACATAAAAAAAATACAACCATTCTCATCAAACAACCACACGAGATTTTCAACATTTTCATAAGAATAATCTCAATGAGTTTTTCATATCATTGGATCATTCTGAGAATATAAATTGTTTCCCTCAATTTATTCCTTTAAATTTTCTAGAATATCACCACCAAAATTAAGACCATTAAAATCATCATAATTATTATAAAAATATGCATTGTAATTTTTATTATTTATATTGAACTTTATAAGAATATATTTCTTCATTGATAGGGTTCTATTATTATTATAATTGTAAAATATTTATTAATATTTGAATATACTAGAATAATTATTTCATCACATTTAGCATCAAAACTCTCTGAATTATATTCGGTATTGACAAGAGAATCTTTTTAACTAAACTAATTAATTTAACCAATAATGGGTTTATTTTCTTAAAAAATCTCATAAGGATTTTTCTTTAATAGTCTTCAAAATTCAATTATTTTTAAGATATAGCATGTAGTATTATATGATTTAGACAAAACATATTTTCAATTTAATTCATTAAGCCTAGTTCATTCCATTTCATTAATCATTCTATTTTTTTATTTTATGCAAAACCATTTTGATGTTGTGTTCTAAGTGTAGAAATATTGTGAAACTATCCATTATTATCAACATATTTCACAAAATATGTATTAAAAATTATCATTATTTTTCATTTGTAATTTTTATAAATAAATGAAACATTAGATTTGTATTTATTTACAAAAAATAATAAGCTTGTTTAGGATCAATCATTTATGATTTCGTAAATGAGTCCATGTTAATCTACAAAAATCAATCAAAATTAAAAACACATATTTTTTACCTCCTAAATTAACAGTTTTAATGGGAATTAATAAATCAAGATGAAGTCGTTCTATTCATAAGGGTGTACTAACATTTTTAATATATAAAAATGTATCTTTATGAAACGTACCAATTAAATAAGATTAAAAAAATTAATTTCTTAATATTTTGAAATTTTACAAACCCTTCCATGATTTTCCATCTTGTACAATTATTTATGGTGAACACATACCATACAATTTTCTAGGAAATATGATATTTTTCTATATCATTTAAACAATTTACATTTTGTTGGGTTTGTTCTAAAAAATATATAGAGTAGATATTCTATTTTTTATGAGAGTAAATTAAAATTGAATTATCTTTGTAACCAAGAAACATATTATCATCAAACTATTAAATCATCAAATAGATATGAGATTCGAATTAAATTAAGTTTTAATCCCTATATATATTAAATTATAAATTATAACTTATTTAAATATTCTTAATTTTATGAAATCACGGAGCTTTCCTATAGAGTTACCACTGAAAGTTATAGATCCTCTATCACATGAATTAGAATATAAAAATATAGAAATATCACTAGTATATATTTGAAAACATTTGTCGACATGAATTATATCCTAAAAAATATTTAGGTATATTTCTATAAAACTAATTTAGGATATAATTGTTTTAGTACCCAAGTTATCTTGGGTCCAACTGGATTAGTGATAAATATTTTAAACACCTATGATGATTTATGGATTTATTATATTCTAATATAGATTATATGATATTATAAATAAGTGGTATCATATGTCTTAATTATGGATTAAATCTTAATGAACATTATTTTTCATAATCCCCATTAAAATTACATCTAAATCATGTAAAACCTGATACATTAATTTTACCACTTTTAAGAGAGGTAGTTCTGTACATCATAGGAATCTAAATATTTAACCCAAAGATAGTTTTATCTTTTTAGTTTGTTAATATCCATCTGCTACTCATGTTTTTATTTTTCCTTCAAAAAAATACATAAGGATTATTTTCAGATAATGATTTACATTATAATATTTTCAATATTTTTTGGAATAACACACCAATCAACACATATTTTCCCTTTTGAACAAGATGTTTTATTTTTCAATTTATTATTTTATTGTTTGATCTTATAAAAATCCATTGCTAACATATCCAAATAAAAAAATAATTAGTTGAATATTATTTCATGATCATCATTTGTTTTTGAAAATAAATATTTCATTATTTTATTTTCATCATTGAGCCTCAATAGTTAAAAATCTGAAACCCTTTTTTTTATTTCTTAAGGAATTAAATATTAGTTTTTTATTTTCCTTAAATTTTTTATTTTCTAATTTAAACATGAATCAGAGTCTGCACTTACCTCTTTCATTATTGTTTCTATCAAGCATGGATTGGGATATTATTTTACACTCTCATAATCATAAATGATGAGTCAGAATCCTTAGTGAAACTCCATAAAGTATGATACACATGTTTTAACTTCAACTTGTACTCCTTGTATATTCTTTAGCCTTTAAATTTTTAATAATTTTATTTGATATGTCTGTTTCCCTAAAATAAATTATTAATTCTAAAAACTTATTGTATTCACTGTTATTACCATTCTTACTTCCCTTTCTATAAACCTCTTGATGATCTCTTCTACAAGAATTCTTTGAACCTCTCTTTCTTTTCATGTAATTGAAAACTCCATTAGTAAAATTTTCTATTTAATCTTTCTCCAATTATTAAAACTCAAAATTATATGTATTATAATAAATGTTTATTTTATATTTGAATTATATAGCTATTTATTTTTCATGATATTCAGCAATATTTTTTCAAATTCTATCTCATATTGAATAACTCAACCCATTGGTCCACCCATCGAATACATAGTGAAATACATATTGTCTTGAATCAATCCTTCTTTGAATCCACCTTCTCTGTAGGGATTAAAACATTATTCATTAAGAAAATTTTTATTCATGGTTTCCCAATGTAAAACATCATTTATTCAGTTTTTGTTGAATCTGATGTACATATAATTTATTCTCTCCTGACCATCCATTCTAAATATATAAAACTCAGGCCAATGAATCCCTAAAATGGTTATATAAAAATATTCAATTCCTTGATGAGTGAATTTTAAATTCCTCTAAACGAAATATGTTATTTTACCAGATAAAATAAAACAATAAATATTGACACTTAATGACAAATATAATAAATTCATAAAATTATACTTCATGACACATTTTATGAAATTATTACAGATTAGAGTTTCAAATTTTACATCATACAATTTATAAGGTTTTTGTTTGATAGCCCAAAATTCAAGATATATTTTATTTATAAATACCATCATCCAATCCATTAAATATACATGATCGATTCCATTAAAATGAGGTGTTCTTAGGGGATTTAACAAATAAAATTTATAGCATTCCATAAAAATAATGGACAATTTATTGGACTATTTGGCATAATATAAGGGTAAATACAGTGAGATAATGATACAATAATCACTATACCAACTCCTTAAAATTAACCACACCCTATGATACCAATTTTTAGGTCGATGTGTCATTTAAAAAAATACTCTCGGGGGGGGGGGGTGGGGGTTAATAGTATTTTTTAATGATTTTTTTGAATTATCATAGACATAAATCATACAATGACAAAAACAATTAATGTAACCAAGAATAAAATCTGAGTACATAATGTTTTATAGTAGTTAAGATAACTCATATCCTAAATCAACCCTCCAATATTCTATAATTTTTATGAAGACTAGTATTAAATATGTAACTCGCTTTTGATAGGGAGTGGTAACCTAGTAACTGACATAGAGTTTTCTCATTTGGTGGTATATCCAACAAAATTTTACAGCCATCACAACCTAAGATTAACCTATTTTTTCTGGTTTCACAACCTTAAAATCCTTTTGAATATGGGGAGTAACCAAGAACAATTGATTTTTCATAATAAAATATTAATTCCTCTTAAAATTAACAAATATAATACTGAAAATATACAACAATGAAAACCCAAAATAAATTAAGAACTATGATAAAGAAGATAAAGATGAATGTCATTACAGATCAAGAATATTGATCACTTTAGTACTATATGATCTAATAATGAATTTCGTTATTATCTTCTCCAGTGAAATAAGACTCCCAGTATATATTTATAACTTTTAAATTCTTATATGATTATCTTATATTTCCATTTATGACTTTAATAAACAATTCCATGTTCATTTAATCTTCTTCCCTTTAGTCAAATTTTAATATCTAATCCAAATCCAAAATAATATCAATAATGTTGGATTTTTATGATAATAAGTCATATAATTTTACATTCAAAATAATAAAAATAGATATATAACTATTACCTATTATTTGAAATATCTCATCAATTTTAAAGAATTGTCGCACACTATTATTCATGCAAGAAAAAAAATACAAAACAATTCTAATATAACTATTAAAAAAACTATTATTTTAGTTTTAAGAAAACTATTAGGAATATATTAAATAAAAATACTTTAATTCAAAAATTTATAATAATTCTATATAGAGTATCCTTAAAATTTTTTATGATCTAAAAAAATTTCAACATAAAATTTCATCAATGTTTAGATTTGATTTATAAATATTTTATGGTTTAAATGAAATCTCCAAAATATATTTCTTAAGGATTTAGTAAATAAAAATAAAAATAAGATATGGAAAAAAATGAATGCTTAATTTTTTAAAAAATGATATAGTTGGTCTTCCCACCGTGATAGATCTTGGGGACACTCAATTTGTCAAGAGGTTAACTTAATTACCATGATCACTAAGTGAAGTACATTTAGTGACCCTATAATGATTGTGTGGTAGATTTAATTACTGTGTGTACTATACATAAACTTACTATATGTATACTGTGTGTGGTAGGTCCACTTGACAAAACAATGTGTTGTCCTATTGGTGTACATTCCATGTGGTATTTTTAGTATATCACAAAGAAATGAACTATTCTATCCATAATATTACCCAACTAAATAATAAAGTGTTTAAAACTTTTTTAAAAAAGGAATAGTGTACTACATATCACATGCATATCCTGAATAATATATTGTCTAAATGCTTAATGTGACTTTATCATGCATGATGATTTTTATACACAATATGAAAGAAGGAATTACTTGTGTCTACTATATGTGGGATTCTATTTTATTAATAGTGTGTGAACTAACATAATATGTATTCTTCCCATGTAGGGAATGACCTATTCTTATAAACTAATTACAGTATGATTTTTTATCATGTAAACATCATATTCACATTTGGTATGCCCGCATTCAAATAGTATAGGAGGATGAGTTGTTGTAAAACATAGAATCAATAAACCGTGAAACGAGATCACACCATTACTGAGAGAAGATGAATTGATGAATGAGTTTATTCACTTTAAATGCAATAATAAAACATTAAGGAATAGTATGTAGTGATTTTGAATATAAAAATTATATCTTCACAACTAGTTTTGATTTTTTAGTAGGTTAAGAATATATGGTTAGATAATTATCATGGTTGGTAAAATTTTAATAATGTGATTGATTACTATAATGCATGGTATATTTCGAGACCAAAAATGTTAGGATTAAAATATAACAAACAAATATGAAAAATGGTGTCAAGGATCATGTGGTAGGTTTATGAATTTTACAGTAGTTTTATATGATAAAAAATATGTGCAGTGGATTACATTCCCACAATAACCAATTTTAAAATACATTTAATGTTTGGTTATCACAAAGAAAAATTTTAATTTATTGTGACATAAAAAATAACTAACAAAATAAATAAGTAATAGCTCACTATATGAAAAATAAAAAAAGGTTTTTCCATGAAAAAAAATAAATGAACATAAGAAAAAAAATTTAATTGATGACAACATGGATAAAAAAATCTACTTTTAAAATATAAACATTGTACATATGTGAAATTTTAATTTTTCAAAAATAAAAAAAACTTTATTGAGAGGAATTTTAATTTATTTAAAAATAATAATTAAATCCAAACCCCTAACCACTATAAGAAATGCACACAATATTTAATGAATGATTTATATTGATAGTTAAATCAGTTTTTCCTTATATTAATTGATTATCCCTCCTCCTATTATGAGGTTCTGGGGATCTTAATGTTTTCCTAACTTATATTGTGGGATAGCTTTTATGATAATCATTTTTTTTACAATTTTTATAGGGTAATACTTTCCATTAGGGTATTGGTTAGGTTGATCTAGGAATATGGAGATCACATATCCTCTTCTCTAGTAATTATTCTAGGATGAGAAAATTCCCATCCCTTAACTATAGATAGATCTCTCAATGATGGTGGTGCCTTTCAGGTATGTTAATGTGGTTCTACCCTCTTGGATTGATTCCCTACTTGACTATCATTCCAGAACCATTGTGATATTGTATTTTTATCGATTCTAGGGACCCTTGGATAATGGGTTTTGTGTGGTGCTACATGGGAAGGATTTGGGAATTAAATTTTAAAACATCCAAATGTTGATGTCGATGTGTTTGAGGTTTGAATATCTATACCATATAAATCCATTTCATATTATTATTTCCATGTTATGATGGTATGTTTGTAACGCCCCGACCCCAGCTACCCCGAGTCAGTGCATTACTTCGTAACATTGGCATGATCACGAAAGATCAAGTCTCGAAAGACCGATTAGTTTAGTAGCCTTGGAAACACTAGATACATTCATAAATGTTACATTACATCATAAAGTGAAAAACTAGTAACAAAGTCTTCATAGTCCACACTCATCTCCTCTTCTAAATATCCCTGTAGGTCATTCATAAAATACTTCTTCAAATCCTGGAAAATATTAAAACATTGAAAGGGGTGAGCTCAGATGCTCAGTAAGTATAAAAACATAGCGGAAGCTTTCATAAATAAACATTAACATTTAAGGAAATGTATAACTAAAACAAAAGCCTTTTAAAATTGAACTTTAGCATAATATGACAAAAGTATAATTCCATTTACTTACTCACATGTATATTCTACTAGTTGAATAATCACATGAAATATCATTAACCACTTTCATAATGATGGAATGAATAATGCCAGACATTCTGAAACATTTTGTCAAGGCCTCGGCCAAGACGTCTAAAATGAATAAGGCCTCAGCCAAAATCACAAATCAAATTGGGAAAGGGCCTCGGCCAATTCCACGTCTAGTTGTCTCATGAGACCTACCAATGCATCGAGGAGCTATAGCGGGCTCCACACGTCACTTATTAAGTCCAATGCATTCCTCATATGAATAGGTTTAAACATATCATAAACCATAACATAATCGTATCTTATAAAACATGCATAAAGGAAACATAAAATTTCCACATTTCAATCACAAGATATCAATACAGAACATTGATATAATAAAAACGCTTTCAAAACCATTTTCAATACCAAAATAAAAGAAAGTCAAAACATGGTATTTATTTTTCTTTTAAAAAAAGGTATGGCTTGTAAAGGAAGCTGAAACTCAAATAATGGTCACGGCGGCGGAGAAGTCATTATCGCCGCATAAGTACAGAAAGAAAAACATTCCATTTTTGTCGTTTAGTAAAATGCTTCATATAAAAAAGATTCCTTTTGAATAAACGTAAAAGTCAAAGGGGTTTATACACCGTATAAAAGAAATTTGTGTATAAAACCAAATATGCCTCAATGAAAGGATATTGAGACGAAGTCCTTACAAAGATCATTTTTAAAATAAAATAGATATATTATGTTTATTCACTATAATTACACATAAATAAAGTACAAATACAATATAGGACATAATAATATCATGACATAATTTGAAAGTAGGAGATTAACCCAAAGAATGGAAATTGGGTTAAGAAATTCCCTTACGTTGTGTCCGACTTGATTCGACCGTTCTTTAACCTCATGAATAATAAAATAGAGTTAATATCTACCATTTTCAATTTCATTATCCTTTTTATATCACTTATTACAATGTTATGAACATTATGTAATTATTTATGTTAATAACGGTCGTTTTGTCGATTTTTGGTACTTGAGTCAACAATAAACTTCTTATAATTACAAGTTTTTTATGTGGTAGAATATCCATTATCTCAAGAATTATATTCATGATTTAGATGTCATATATTTCGTATATATCCAGTATATACATTCATTCATAATATTACGTAACATTTAGAGGTAATAAATGAAATGCACCGTTCATGGAGACGGTAAGCCGTACGTACGCATGAACGCTACTTTCATTTCTATTTCGTATTTAATGGAATGAAATCATAATTATATAAAGGTATAATATAGTTCGAGTATAATATCATATATAATATCATTTACTCCATCCTTTATAAATCCCACATATGGCATTAACGATTCACATCACTTTGAGGGGCGGTAGTCCACACTTCCTAAAATGAAATTATCGCGTTTACCCATAATGGAAATCATAAAGTATGCCATAAATGAGAAATACAGAAGAATAAGGAAAACATAAACATATTATATATTATATATAAATATAGTGACATCTTAATGGCACCTTTGAAGGTGTTATATGAGTGTTGAACAATCATCGTTTCGTGAGGCAAAAATTCTCCATCCACAGAAACAGTATGTTCTTTAACCATTAGATGTAGGTGTGTGTAATTGTAGCTCGAATCCATATAATAAAAACATCCTAGTATATTGAGGATACTGGTGTTGTTACAAAAGAAATGAATAAAAATAGTTTATGGGGTTGGAGAAGAAAAATAAAACAAAACAACATTAGAGAAGACATTACCTCAAAATCGGGTAACTCTTTTTGATTTGAGCCAAAGGCTTCCTTGGGAAGAGTTATGCCCAAAGAGAGGCTTCTAGGAGTAAGAGGGGGAATTTGGTAGAGTATTTGGGTAGATTTTTGCAGAGACAAATGGCTTGAAAGTGTGAATGAGGTGGTAGAGGTGGGGGCCTTTTATAAGAGGAGATGAGGGGCACTCTTGGAAAGTAAGGAATGTTTACATTATTATACAATTCTTTTCTGATTATAAAGGTCCCACAGTTATATAATTCGTGGATAAGGTTGTAAGGGTTCGAAATCTACCCATCAAATAGTCTTTGGACAAGTTTAAGCCATGGATTTTACATTATCTTTTCATTTTATTTAAAATCGTTAAATAATGAGGTCATCGCTGCATCATAATAATGTCATAAATAATTTAATTTATTTAATGTATAGAAATTATAAAAAAAATCCTATGATGTATGAAATCTTTTTAGCTTTCCGATTACTATTTATAGTTAAAAATATGACTTTTATAACCCCATGTAAAAAATTTTTTAGTAAAACATTTCATGTTTGTGTCATTTTTTACTTTAACATTAAATAAAAGGTATTTATGTCATTTTCCAACTAATGTGGCTCCATGGGGTCACCAAGTTGACCCATGGATTTTCTTGGTTGGCCATGGCACATACAATGAGGGTAGGACATGTGTCAATCTCATCTCATATTATTAAAACATTATTTTTACCTTAAACTACACTAATTACCTCTAATCGCGATTAAGAACTTAAAAGTTACTATTCACCAAAAAATTATTTTAGTCTCATTAAACCAAATTTTACTTCTTAATGACAACCATGTATGTCAGATTTTTTGAAAATCAAACCACAGAAGTGGTAATATTTCATTTAAATGAAAAATCAGTTTTTTAACTACCACTTAGTGGTTTCACTATTCATCAAAATTTGATGTTTTTCAGAACAATGCCAAAATTTCACCCTAAGATATAATTGATATTACGAATTCAAAAATGATGTCTATTTTATGAAATTCCAAAAATATAAGTTTCATTAATTAATTTTATAATTAATTCCCGCTGTCACAACAAATAGCGTGTTTTTAAGAAATAATATATATCAAAAGATTGACAATTGTTTATGTCCAATTTCAAAGTGAAATTAATTCTAATGAACACCATTGGATAAAATGGTAAAAATATATTCTAATTATACTTTAAAACCACTAAATATTATAACTTATCACTATAAATTATTTTGATTAAAAAAGTTGTTTTAAGTATTTTTCACTATTAATAAAAATTTTGAAGTTCTCAGAAAATTACAAAAAATTCAACATAGGCTAATTTCAATATTAAGAATACAAAAATGAATTCCATTTTGAAATATAAATTTTCTATAATTTCAAAAAGTGGTTATTACTATTCATAATGGGTACTTTGATTAGTCGCGGTGTTTTAGAACTCGAACTTGCGTACAATGCAAGCTATTGCATTATTGAAAGAGAGGCGTATCATGGAAGCTCAGGGTGTTATATTCTCCCCTCCTTCAATAAATTGCGTCCTCACAATTTGAAATTTTTCTTGGAAAATAAAAGGTTGAAAATAAAAAATACCTTTTTGGAAAACCCACATCGGAAATAAGGTTAATAAAATTTAGTCTTAATAAGAGGGAAATGGAAATAATAAAGTCACCACCAAATTATGATCTAGATAAGGAGAACATTGGTGGAAATTAGAGACATATAATTGGAGGAAAAACATAAATATTTGTAGGGAGTTATTGAGGTCATCAATCACAATCAACTGTCAAATTGAGGGCCTCAAAGCCTTCAATCTATGTTGATTTAAAATATCATAAGTTCAACAAGACTTAACGTATTAGGATAACACATTTTTTTGTTTTAATATCCCTTTACTAAAGTTTAAAAATTAATTTATTCATTGAATAAGAGATAGGTATATATATATTTATGCTTGACAATTAGAGTTTCAACCTTCAACTCATCTTTCACTCAAAAAGATAATATAACTCAAAAATATTATACTTATCCTAATTGTATAAGGTTCCAAATGTTAACACATAACATTTAGATTAGTAAAATTATTTTGTAATAACCAGGGAATTCTTGTAGGCTAGTGGTAGGAAATAAAGGCATGTCGCACTATGGTTGTGGGTTCGATTCCTGCAGCTTTGTCCGACGCGACGGGTTATGCCCCACCCTGCAGGTTGTCCTTTTCCTAAAACTATAGTATTATAATATTCCAAAAATAATCTTCATAAATTTTTTAACCTTAAACAATAGTATCCAAAGATCAACTTAATCCACTCCAACCTTTATAGTTATCCAAAATACCTCTATCCAGACCTTCTCTAAAAGGTCTCTTAATTCCATAATCAATTTATCAGATTACCCAAACAAAGTAAAGTTTCTCTTATTGTCACATAATAAAAGTATAATTACCTTCATCATATTAAGACATTACGGAAATCAAAAAGTACTGCAGTACAATCCTTATATATATATATATCACATTATTCTAATAACAAGAATATAATCCATGAGTCCAAAAGCACCAATACATTAATTATTCTGCTTCAACTGTAGTAACAACATAAGATTTTCCTCGATCCCTTGGCCTTTTCTGAGGTAAGTTTCCTTAACACTTAGGACATTCATTTTCATAATGCCCCATTTCCCTACAATTGTAGCATTCAACATTGATAGTCTCTTTCTTTCCCTTGCAATCACGCGCCTACTGACCTTTCTCTCCACATTTATAACAAAATGTCATTCCTTTTAGGCAAGTACCATGGTGATTCTTCCCACAATTATCACATAATGGAAAATCCTTCTTTCCCTTTTTCCCTTTATCTGTCTCTTGTTCCACCATTATCTTCTTCTCTTGATTTAATTTGTTGTCATAAGACTTAGAGAATTCCTTTTCTGTCTTGATAGCACATGAGACAATATCTTCGTATGCTGAGAAAGATTGTGATACTAGAGCTCGACGGAGAAATGGTTTTAACCCATCAAAGAAACGATCAATCGTACTTCTTGGGTTATGTATATAATCTGCAGCATGCCTCGCTAACCTTGTAAAGTTAGCCTCATACTTTGCGACATTCTCATCCTCCTTCTACCTCAGACTCAGAAATTGCCTTTCCATATCTGCTCGATGGTCATGTGGAAAGTATTTTTCTAAGAAAAGATCTTTGAACTCTCTAAATTCCATACTTGATACTTCTTCTTCTTCCTTTGTATTTTGAATCAATGACCACTATTGATCAGCATCTCCAGTGAGGCGGTAAACTGCCATGATAACCTTCTCCCTTTCGCTACTCCCCAAGGCATGGAATATTTTCTCTAAGGTGTTTCTCCATTGCTCAGCTACTAATGGATTTGTACCCCCATTAAATGTTTGTGGTTTTTTCCTCATGAAGCGGTCTAACATTGATCCTCGACGTTGTAGATCAGGGTGATCCATACGAGTAAGGTTATTATTCATAACCTGAGTGAGTTGTCCCAGTATGGTAATAAGTTGATCAACACCAGTTGTATCTCCAGCTCCACAATAATTATCTTGAGCAGGAGGGAAATCCCTACACGGAGTGCGTGCATTGATACGGTTTCCATTCCTTCCACTAGGCGCCATTTCTAAACAATGGCATAAACTATATTAGTTTATGAATCGAAATACATAATTCCATACTTGTAAAACACTTTACATAAATTGAACTATTTATGGATATAATCCATAAAAATGTTTTCTTTGAGGAAGTATATACTCATAACCCTTCATAGTGGTTTGTAATGAAAATGAGAATTATCTTAAGCATATCCCCTGGGAGTGTTGTAACCAAGAGTGCAGCAAGGCCCGTGGTCGTGCACCAGTTCCCGTTCGAGTCTAGCTCAAAGCGGTGTTTTCGGGTTTTACCCCTAGGTACATC
Source organism: Viscum album (assembly GCA_963277665.1). Taxonomy (NCBI): domain Eukaryota; kingdom Viridiplantae; phylum Streptophyta; class Magnoliopsida; order Santalales; family Viscaceae; genus Viscum; species Viscum album. The sequence continues at coordinate 423,026,888 of OY728158.1, read as the reverse complement.
TGTGCCAGATCCACCTCAACCTGCTCTTATCCAGACAGGGATGTATTGCTCAAAAAACTCACAAAAACTCTATAATACCAAAATTCTAGGAAGTTCTTCTACACTAATCCTTAAAGTCTATCTTCAGGCTATGTGCTCTAATCAGAGATTATCTAAATCTATCTTCCAAGGTTAGTACTAAACTGCCTTTGATACCAACTGTAACGCCTCGACCCCAGCTACCCGGAGCCGGTGTGTTACTTCGTAACATTGGCATGATCACAAAAGATCATGTCTCGAAAGACCGATTAGATTAGTAGCCTTGGAAACACTAGATACATTAATAAGTCTTACATTACATAATAAAGTGAAAAACTAGTAACAAAGTCTTCATAGTCCACACTCATATCCTCTTCTGACTATCCCTGTAGGTCATTCATAAAATACTTCTTCACATCCTGGAAAATATTAAAACATTGAAAGGGGTGAGCTCAGATGCTCAGAAAGGATAACAACATAGCGGAAGATTTCATAAATAAACATTAACATTTAATGCAATGTATAACTAAAACAAAAGCCTTTTAAACTTGAACTTTAGCATAATATGGAAAAAGTAAAATGAAATAATGCCATTTGCTTACTCAAATGGATATTCTACTAGTCGAATAATCAAATGAAATATCATTAACCACTTTCATAATGATGGAATGCATAATGCGAGACATTTTGAAACATTTTGTCAAGGCCTCGGCCAAGACGTCTAAAATGATTAAGGGCTCAGCCAAAATCCCAATTCAAATTGGGAAAGGGCCTCGGCCAATTCCACGTCTAGTTGTCTCATGAGGACTACCGATACATCGAGGAGCTATAGCGGGATCCACCCGTCACTTATTAAGTCCAATGCATTCCTCATATGGATATTTTTAAACATATCATAAACCATAACATAATCGTATCACATAAAACATGCATAAAGGAAACATAACATTTCCACATTTCAATCACAAGATATCAATACAGAACATTGATATAATAAAAACTCTTTAAAAACCATTTTCAATACCAAAATAAAAAAAGTTAAAACATGGTATTTATTTTTCCTTAAAAAAAGGTATGGCTTGTAAAAGAAGCCGAAACTCAAATAATGGTCACGGCGGCGGAGAATTCATTGTCGCCGCATAAGTACAGAAAGAAAAACATTCCCTTTTTGTCGTTTAGTAAAATGCTTCGTATAAAAAAAATCCTTTTGAATAAACGTAAAAGTCAAAGGGGTTTATACACCGTATAAAAGAAATTTCTGTATAAAACCAAATATGCCTCAATGAAAGGATATTGAGACGAAGTCCTTACAAAGATCATTTTTAAAATAAAATAGATCTATTATGTGTATTCACTATAAGTACACATAAATAAAGTACAAATACAATATAGGACATAATAATATCATGACAAAATTTGAAAGTAGGAGATTAACCCAAAGAATGGAAATTGGGTTAAGAAATTCCCTTACCTTGTGTCCGACTTGATTCGGCCATTCTTTAACATCAAGAATAATAAAATATAGTTAATATCTACCATTTTCAATTTCATTATCCTTTTTATATCACTTATTACAATGTAATGAACATTATGTAATTATTTAAGTTAATAACGGTCGTTTTGTCGATTTTTGGTACTTGAGTCAACAATAAACTTCTTATAATTACAAGTTGTTTATGTGGTAGAATATCCATTATATACAGAATTATATTCATGATTTAGATGTCATATATTTCATATATATCCATTATATAAATTCATTCATAATATTACGTAACATTTAGAGGTAAGAAATGAAATGCATCATTCATGGAGATGGTAAGCCGTACGTACGCATGAACGCTACTTTCATTCCTATTTCATATTTAATGGAATGAAATCATAATTATATAAAGGTATAATATAGTTCCAGTATAATATCATATATAATATCATTTACTCCATCCTTTACACATCCCACATATGGCATTAACGATTCACATCACTTTGAGGGGCGGTAGTCCGCACTTCCTAAAATGAAATTATCGCGTTTACCCATAATGGAAATCATAAAGTATGCCATAAATGAGAAATACAGAAGCATAAGGAAAACATAAACATATTATATATCATATATAAATATAGTGACATTTTAATGGCAATCTATGAAGGTGTTATATGAGTGTTGAACAATCATCGTTTTGTGAGGAAAAAATTCATCATCCACAGAAACAGTATGTTCTTTAACCATTAGATGTAGGTGTGTGTAAGTGTAGCTCGAATCCTTCTTATAACAACATCCTAGTATATTTAGTATACTGTATTTGTTACAAAAGATTTGAATAAAAAGAGTTTAGGGGGTTGGAGAAGAAAAATAAAACAAAACAATATTAGAGAAGACATTACCTCAAATCGGGTAACTCTTTTTGATTTGAGCCAAAGGCTTCCTTGGGAAGAGTTCTGCGCAAAGTGAGGCTTCTAGGAGTAATAGAGGGAAGTTGGAAGAGTATTTGGGCAGATTTTGGCCGAGCCAAATTGCATGAAAGTGTGAATGAGGTGGAAGAGGTGGGGGCCTTTTATAAGAGGAGAGGAGGGGCACTCTTGGAAAGTAAGGAAATTTTAGATTATTATACAATGCTTTTAGGATTATAAAGGTCCCACACTTATATAATTCGTAGATAAGGTGGAAAGGGTTCAAAATCTACCCATCCAATAGTCTTTGGACAAGTGTAATCCTTGGATTTTACGTTATCTTTTCATTTTATTTAAAATCGTTAAATAATGAGGTCATCACTGCATCATAATGATGTCATAAATAATTTAATTTATTTAATGTCTAAAAATTATAAAAAAAAATCCTATGATGTAGGAAATCGTTTTAGATTTCCAATGACCATTTACAGTTAAAAATATGACTTGTATAACCCCATTTAAAAATTTCTTTAGTAAAACATTTCATGTTTGTGTCATTTTTTACTTTAACATTAAATAAAAGGTATTTATGTCATTTTCCAACTAAAGTGGCTCCATGGGGTCCCCAAGTTGACCCACAGATTGTCTTGGTCGGAAATGTCACATCCAATGAGGGTAGGACATGTGTCAATCTCATCTCATATTATTAAAACATTATTTTTACTTTAAACTACACTAATTACCTCTAATCGCGATTAAGAACTTAAAATTTACTATTCACCAAAAAATTATTTTAATCTCATTGATCCACATTTTACATCTTAATGACAACCATGTATGTCGGATTTTTTGAAAATCAAACCACAGAAGTGGTAATATTTCATTTAAACAAAAAAATCAGTTTTCTAACTACCACTTAGTGGTTTCACTATTCATCAAAAATTGAAGTTTTTCAGAACAATGCCAAAATTTCACCCTAAGATATAATTGATATTACGAATTCAAAAATGATGTCTATTTTATGAAATTCCAAACATATAAGTTGAATTAATTAATTTTATAATTAATTCCCGCTGTCACAACAAATAGCGTGTTTTTAAGAAACAATATATATCAAAAGATTGACAATTGTTTATGTCAAATTTCAAAGTGAAATTAATTATAATGAACACCATTAGATAAAATGGTAAAAATATATTCTAATCATACTTTAAAACCACTCAATATTATAACTTATCACTATAAATTATTTTGATTAAAAAAGTTGTTTTATGTATTTTTCACTATTCATAAAAATTTTGAAGTTCTCAGAAAATTACAAAAAATTCAACATAGGCTAATTTCAATATTAGGATTAAAAAAACGAATTCCATTTTGAAATATAAATTTTCTATAATTTCAAAAAGTGGTTATTACTATTCATAACGGCTTCTTTGATTAGTCGCGGTGTTTTAGAACTCGAACTTGCGTACAATGCAAGCTATTGCATTATTGAAAGAGAGGCGTATCGTGGAAGCTCGGGGTGTTACAATGTTCTCTTGTTATTTGTGACCCATGATTGAATATGATTGAATGTGTGTTCTTGTGTAGCCCATGATACCCATGTTTGATATTAATCACATGTGGGTGCATGTGTATTCCATGAGTCCCATGTTTGATATTGATCATGTGTGTGTGGGTGTGAGTGTGTGTGTATGTTTAATGACTCTAATGATTAATAAGTTACGTTGTTCCATATTATTATTCACTAATATGTGTAAATTTATAAAATTTATTGGATTTTCATCTAACATCCAATCATAGGTGTACCATCGTGGATTTTTTATCCCTTAGAGGGAAAGAATCATTGTCATGAAATGATGATGAGGATGGACTGGGACATATGATATGGGTACGATGACTGTGGGGCCTAACCCAAGTTAGTGTAGGAGTACACAGACCTTGTGTCCTCACACGAGGTGATTCTGGGGTATGACAGCCATGTGTCCTGACTCTAGGTGGAGACATAGTTATTATGAAATGGTAGCCTAACCCACAAAATAGATGAGGGATGATGAACATTTCGCCCAAACCAAAAATCATTTCCCTTGTATCTGCTCAAAATGATATGAGGTGATCGTATGGTTGACCAATGATCTATACATCTATTATGACCATTCTTCTAGGATGAATCCAATGTAGGTATGTTCAGGGTTTGTTGTAGATTGGTTAATGCACGAACACTCCATGAAATATTGATTATTTCTTGATTTCACATTTCCTTAGTATCATGGAATTAAAATCGTAGGCATGTTCACATTTGTCGAGGACACAATGATGGCGCCCTAATTGTTATATAATCCGACCCGACGCACATCATACAGATGAATAATTCATAAAAAGTGTTCTTGGAAAGGGAAAGGGACCAGTGATTGGGTGTTAAGGAGTTTCAGCATGGTGTTCAATGGTTATACCTAGGATAGTCTTTAAAGTGTTTCTGTAATTTCATTATTTTCCATCCTATAATTTCTTAAGCATTATATAACATGCCGCATTTTTGGCCCTCGATTTATTTTCTTCATTAAATCTATGATACATGGAATTTCAATCTGATTTAAAATTGATTATTTTTGAGTTTGAATGTGACTTTTTATGATATTATTTTTTTTGATATATTTGTAATGTATGGGTTTTGATACTAAATTTATAGTCTCCAAATGATTTCATTAATACCCTTGATGCTATTCTGAAACCTAATGCATATGTGGATACATTCATGATGTTATGTAAAACTCTAACCCATATTGATTGATATGGGTTGGGAAGTTACATAAGGGTTTCAAAGGTGATTTTCCATTCCTTTTATTATTTAATATGTGTGGTAAATGGTAAAAAGTAGTTAAGATGCATGTAAATTAGGTAGGGGAGTCACATAAGTAAAGAGTTTGTTCTCGTGTGATGTTCCTTTGAGTTACGAGTGATGGGACTGTTATAGCGGTTAATGTTTTATAGTTTAATGATGATCCAATGTATGTGGTTTTGTTATAGTTTATGGGATTTGGGTATGTTAATTCATTATTACTAGGCACATAATATCACATGTTGTATATTCCTATTTCATGATAATAATAGTAGTTCATATAATTTATTGTTTTCATATGTGATTTTTGAACAATGATATATTGTGATAATAGTTATATTATTTAAACTTGATCCCAATTTTAGTTACATACATTTTACTGTGACTATCATATAGGTAAAAAGTACTAGGATTAAGCCATGGGATGTGATAACAGGGTTATTTCTTATAATATTTGGTATCCTCCAAGGATATGTTTTCCATAGAAATCCATATTGTGGGCCTACAAATATTTTAGGTAGATATATTTTGTAAGACTATATAGATGTCTAATGAATAGGGTTTTCATTAAAGAAAATTCCTCATTAAAATCATCTTAGGGGTCCTCTAGTGTAAGTAGGTCGAATGATCCTACTGTAAAAATGTTCTTATGCCTACTTCAGTGGTGCATGGGGTGGAACCACTACATATAACATTCTTTCATATTGTGAATCATCACAGTGTATGAGTATCCAAATATATTACCAATAACTCTAATATATCAATATCCATAACCCTTTATCATTCCAATAAATTATGGTCTATTAAGAAATTGTGTAACACATTGATATCATGGAGGGTATAATTAATCTTGAAAAGACTTCAGAGGATCAAAATGTATATTTGGGTTATTTTATGCATTATGAAAATAATAGGTGGCGGGTTGGTGTAATGAACCTAGAGATAATAAGAAATTTTATTACATGGGAAACCATTTAAGACATATTATTTGAGGAGTTAGTCAAAATTATGTTGAAGGTTGACCATGCTCTAGAATCTATAGAGGCTCTATAAGGATTAAGTTTGATTTATTTTTTACTCAGTTCATTTCATATAATTACATAGTTTCACCTCCCTTGGTTTGAAAAAATGTGAAAAATGCCTAAAATGTTTAGATTGTCCTTTGATTGGTGTTGTGGTGACAGGTACAGATCCTCGAATTGATGATATACCTAGAGTTACTTCACAATTCCTTGATGATTGAGAAGGTTATCATGGATAATAAAACAACATGTTTTACATTATCATTCACTAGACTGATGAGTTGGTTCTCTTATGCTGCAATGAGTTCCTATTTTTTTATCAAGATGAGGAAGGATGATGAGTTACAATATGGAGGTGATAGTAAAACAAAATAGAGAAATATATATTCAACACTATTTATGGGTGGTTAAGGTCCCATGTGTTTCAACTATAGAAAGTGTAGGAATTGTCACAAATATTCCCAATACCATAGATCAAGTGTCGTAGTTGTTCAATGATTTTACATCTTTAGTAGTTCTATATAAAGAAATTGTAGACATTTTACTATAGGGGTAAAGGTGATATATAGACTATAACCAATGGATATGACGAAGGCCCTCATTGAAATACTGTAACCCCACCCAAATATGTGAAATATGTCAGTTATTGACCTTAGAGGAAGACCCATGGAGTGAGGCAGTGAGAGTATATGTATTGGATTAGGTTTAACTAGTAGGGAATAAGAACCACCAATTGTTCATTATATGGTCCAGATAAAATCAATTCTCTATTCTTTATAGTTTGATATATGAATTTCTTATTAATTTCTATATTATCGATTTATCATTGTACATGAATTACCAGTCAAGTTATCTTCTGATTTTAGTCTCTTGAGACAAATTTAATGAATAAAGTGGACCGTCTTCAATGATTTCTAGAAAGTCCCATAGTAGTTATTGGATACAATAATCTATTGGACTCTATGATCATTGAGTTTGCTTTGAAGTGATATTTGGTATGGATTGGATGGCTAGTTATCAATAATACATCGACTACTATATGAGACGTGTATCGCTTTATACATATAAGGAAGATAAGTATACGATGAATGGTGAATTAGATGTTGGAGAAGGAATAATAGAACCATACCTAGGCCAAATTGATTCAATTATGTCATAAGTAGTTTGATTGGATCTTTTGGAAGATTCGGTTGTAGAAAATATACTATTTTCTACTAGTGGTGGAGTTGTATTAGGACGTCTTCGTAGATGATTTCTAAAGAGTTCCTCCAGATAAAGAGATTTCATTTCAGATATAACCCATTCTTCTAGTATAACCTATATCAAGTCCTCTATATCATATGTCTCAAGATGAGTTTATGTAACTCAAGTGGAAACATGTGGATTTTTAGGCTATGTGATTTAAAAGACTGATCACATCTATTTGGAGTGATCTGGTACTAGTTTCAAATATGGTGGATTGTATTCTTCAGTTTTTTGTTGACTAATGGTTGGTACAACTGGAAAATATAAATAATTGATACCCATTTATAAGGATTCATATATTTTTTATTAGTTTTAGGGAACCATGGGATTACAAACATTGATTTATGGCCATGTTACCACCACCTTTGGGTTAGAGAGTGGGGTATTCCAAAGAAATCATTCTAGGGTAGATACATATTTTATGATTTTTTTTTGAAATTCCATTAAATATAAAAAATGAGCTAAAAGGGTTTATGGATATCATAACCATGTTATTTCTTATTCATATCCACTTCTTTCATTATGGTATTTGTAGATGATATTATTATATAGTCAAAAACCCTAGAGATTCATGCTAAACAACTAGAAATTGGGTTGTGTAAATTTCTTTTATAATGGATCATTGAAAATATATCAAAGTATAACTTAAAAATATATGAGGTATGCCTTATTGGGAATGTGATATCTAAGGAGGGAATTTATTTGGATCCAAAGATGTTTAAGGCTATAATGTCTTGGGTACACTCAAGTAATGAGTTTGAGATCACGAATTTCATTGGATAGACATGATACTACCAACTGTTCATAAATGATATCTATAATTTTGAGATACATATGAATGGCCCTAATAATTAGGGGTTGATGTTTGACTTGATATAAAAGTGCGACAAGTAATTCAAAGAGTTGATGAGACGATTCAAAATAAATCCAATTCAGAAATTAATAGAGACTTGTATTAGATATTTGATCCTTTATGTTTCATTAGGTGTTGTTTTAGGAGTTTTATTGATGTAAATGGATAAGGTATCCCCTTGTGGGTATCTCCTTATATTATCCCTTTAGAATAACTACCATAAACATGACTTTGTTTCAGAATGTATGGTATTTTTGTTTAAGTGTTTCAATAATTTTCTATTTGGTGATACATTTTTCATATACACAAACAACAAGATCTAGGGTTATATAGTCTCTCAGTGAGACCTGAGCCTATGTAAGAGGCATTGGGTGGAGTATCTAAAAAATTTCAATTTTTAGATAGATTATTCACTATGGAATGATAACATTTTTTTATATTCCTTTAAATGAAAAATGTAGGAGCTTTGATATAAACCATTAGAGGATGAACGATGGTTGATGAACATGTGGGATTAATAGTTAATGGATGCATCTACGGACTAAGGATGATTAAATCTTCTCCATTGGTTATCAAATTAATGTCGGTGGATCAGATAAAGACCAATATGGAATTGTATCTATTATGCTATGTTGTGTATGAATTGTTTCCAGGAACTAACCTAGTTTCATGATTTTTTATGGAAAGTGAAAACACGATATTTTTCTTTTAAGAGTTTTGTTTTCTACTTCCATATGGGAAGAGTTGATGTGGGACTCCCATGCCTATCAGTGGGAATTACACCCATGTTTATTGATGATATATCAAGATATAATGCGACAATTGAAGTGGCCAGGAATATATAGAGACATTAGGGGCATTATTTCACACTACCCAATATATCAAAAGATCAAGTCAGAGCACCAATTACCATGAGGTTTTCATCAACCACATACCATGAAAATGTGGAAGTGGCACTCGGTGTAACATCCCAGGTAAATAAAGAGTAATAAATTTTTATATTTATTAATATTTGTGTATTAAATATTAATTTTAATCTAAAGGTGATGTTATGTTCAATGGCGTACCCAACACAAAAAAATAGGTTTCTCTGAAATCTCAGGTTGCACACATGGCCGAGTCATACTAAAAAATAAAAATTTCTTTTAAATGGTAGTTAACTCTTTGAAATTGTATTATCAGGAATGAACATAAGTAATTGAAATATTATTATACATGGTTGTTAAATTTTTTTACATTTATCGAATAAAGGTTTGAGGCTTAAAATGAGAATGAATCAAATTTTAAACATAAACACTCTAATATTCTTTAAAAGGCTGATTTACCACCTTTTGATGGGTAATATTTTTTAAATATAATATTTTATACTTTTATATATTCAATTTGACAAATTAAATTTCTCATTAAGAATTGGGACATAAAAAGTTACTTTTTATTAAATTTTGGTATTTTTCTGATAAAGTTCATTTTTTAATAAATAGTGAAAAATACTGCATTTTAATTCAAAACATCATTTTAATCTAATTTATTTATATAGTTAGATTGTTATTTTTATTGGTTTAAAACTTTATTTGGATTATATTTTACCATTCAATCCAAAGTTGGTCATTGTAAGTAATTTCACTCTTAAATTGGACAAAAACACATGTCAATCTCTGGGTAGTTATTATTTCTTAAATAAAAGCATTCTAGTTTTGACTATGAGAATTAATTTTAAATTAATTATTTAAACTTATATGTTTTGAATTTGGGGAAATAGAAATCATTTTTTAATTTATATATCAAATTTATCATAGGGTTATTTTTTTGTATTTTTCCGAAAACCTTCAATTTTTTATGAATAGTGAAGAATAATGCTTTGTAGTTAAAAACCGACCATTTCATTTAAAATAAATTTTACCACTAATATGAATTGAATTTCAAAAATACTAGATAATTGGTTGTCATGGTTAAGTAAAATTTGGTTCAATAGGATGAAAATAAGTTTTTTATGAATAGTTACTTTTCATTTTTTTTCCAGTGGTAAAGGTAAATAGGGTAATTCAAGGTAATAATAATATTATAATAAAATAAAATTACCTTAACATTTGTCCTAAACTTGTTGGATGATTCATGGAAGACTAATAATATTTTTGGGTGAAACATTTGGCATTTGAAAGCCACTTGGGTAAGATAATTACCTTAATAACTTTTTTATTTAAAGTAAAAACAATATCATAAACATGTATTGTTTTTCTAAAACAATTTTAATGTGGGGTTATATAGTTGATTCATTGGACTATAAATATCCCGTAGAAATATAAAATGGTTTACTATATCATGGTATTTTATTTATAATTTTTAGACATCATATATAAAAATTTATTTATTATACAATGATTATGTAATGATTACCTCATAAATGAATGTTTTAACTAAATGGGATTATAAATGTTAAAATAAATTTATTTTTGAAACTTTTTATGCCATACACAGATTTTAAATATGAGGATGACATGTTATATTTTAATTAATTATGATTTTTGGAAATTATCAAGTTGGTTTGGATTTTTAAAAAAAGTCATGCTATGAAAATTATTTACATTGACATAAAAGTGTTTTTAAATCAATCAATATTTTATTTAATGATAAAATAGTCCTAAAAATATAAAATTCATAAAATTAAAATATGTGATATTAAAAATGTCATTAATTATCCATTTTTGGTCTCTCGGAATTTTATTTTAAATATATTAACCATATAGTATGAATATGTTAGAGGATATGGTAAAAGAAAAATAAGTTAACAAAGGGATAAATAAAAAAATAGGGATTAAGTAAATATCCAAAAATTGTCAATTTCTTATTGGATAATTTTATTTCAACTTATATACACATTATATTTTAATTTAATAATTTTGGGACATTTTGAAAATGAAATTTACTTTATAATAAAACAATATTTTAAAGCATTCCTAAAGAGACCCCCCTTATAAAATGTCATCACCTCTAACCCATTACTCACACATCTTAAGCACCTTGGATCTTCCAAACTATGCCGAAATAAGCCCCCTACATCACAATCTTTCTCTTATAGTCCTTAATTTCGGCAGAAGGCACTTCAAGAAATGATTTTGGTTCAAACCAACAGGAGTTACCCGATTTGAAGGTAACATCTTCTCTCAAATTCTCTACTTTTATTTTAATTATTCACTCCCTATGCTCTTATTGTTAATTTTTTACATAAAAAACCCATTATACTCAATATACTGGGTTTTTTATGATAAAGATTCAAACTACACTTTCACACACCTTCATTTAATGGATACGAACTTTCTTTTTTGTGGACGGTGAACTAATGCCTCACGAAACAATGATTGTTCAATATTCTCCCAACACCTTCTATGGTGTCTATTATGATGGAAATATATTTATATGTTTCATATATTTTATTTATATTGTCCTTATAGTTAATTATTATTCATTTATAGCATACTTGTATGGTTTCCATAATGGGTAAACACGGTAATTTCATTTGAGGAAGTGCATACTAATTCCCCCTCTAAGTGATATGACTCGTTGATGCCATATGTGGAATGTATAAAGGATGGTGTTACTGAAATTATATATGACAATATGATATTATACTATAATCAAATAATACATATGTATCATTATGTTTTCATTCCATTAAATATGAAATAGAAATTAAAGTATCGTTCATGCGTATGTACGGCTTACAGTCTCCATGAACAGTGCATTTTATTTCTTATCCTCAAATGTTATGTACTACTATAAATACATATTTAATATATATATATATATGATATATATGATATCTAAATCATGATATCATTTTGGAGATAATGGAATTTTGACCACATAGACAACTTTTAATTATAAGTTCATTTTTGACTCAAGTACCAAATATCTACAAAACAACCATTATTAACTTAAATGATTATGTACTGTTTATAAAATTGTAATAAGTAATAGAAAAGCAATAATAAACTCGAAATATTTTCCCAATCAATTAGAAATTATCTTTTGTTTATTATTAAGGAGATTAAAAAATGAACGAGTCAAGTCGGACATTAGGTAAGGATCTTTTTCTCCATCTTCTTTCATTGAGGAATATTTTGATTTATATCTGACTTTTTGTTATATGGTGTATAAACCCTTTTTAATTTTCATTTCATTCAATGGGATTATTTTTATACCTAGCGTTTTAATAAACAAAAAAGGGAATGTTTATTTTTAACTTATGCGGTGACAACGGCAATTTTTCCACAGTGAGCTTTATTTGATATTTGACTTCCTTAATAAGACATAATTTTTTAAAAGGAAATTAAATACCATAAACACTTTTACATATTTTGGTATTGAAAAATGTTTTCATAATGGATTGGTTATGTAAATATATTTAAATGATATATTGTGATTGAAATGTGTAAATGTAATCTTTCATTTATGTTTGTTTTATGTTTTATGAATATGTTATGGTTTGTGGGAACTAATTACATATACAGGTGGTTCTATGATAAAACTTGGGCAGGAGAGCCCAATATAGCTCTCCAATTCCTTTGGTAAAATGGTGGAGGTAAACTTTAATGATTCTCCTTGGAGATTCAGGGAATATACTATGATGGGTATTCCTACGTAACTCTTTACGTAGCTGTGAAATCTATATTGTAAGTATGATATGGATGAAACAAGTTACGTTTATGATTTATGATTTCCATGTGTTATTCATAAATAATATGATTTTGTGTGGTATATTAAAGATTTAAAAGTATGATTTCATTAATTTGTATGTATCGATGGAATAATGTTTTATATCCTTGTTTTATAACCCTTTTTGGGATTTTCTTTATCGTCCCATGTTTTTGAAATGTTTTTCAAAGGATACAAGGAAGGGTAATAGAAGAAAAGAGTTCAAGAAGATTTTTATGAAGAAAAGAACTCTTTATTTCTTTTATAAATATTTATTTTATGAAAAAATGTATACTAAGTAGAAGCGTCTACTTTTTAACAATAGAGATGTAATGTAATAAATATGGCCTAATTCTCAAAAACTCTAATGTTGAAAAGATCTTTAATGTGAATTAATAACTTAATTCAAATTTACTTAATGTTTAAGGTTGGGTCCTTATAGTTAGTATCAGAGGTTGGTTTAGATAAATTTAGGAGTTTGGAAATTGTTAAATTAATATCCATAAAATAATTTATGGTATGATTGAAATGATATATCATTTACAAATTAACATGTTTCTTCACTTATAATATTTTTGTGTTCAAAATTGTTTTCTATAGAGGAAACATGGCAACTATGATTGGACGACATCAGAAGGAAAACAACCTTCCAAATCAACAACCTGAGATGGTCAGAATTGAAACTGAATTGTTTGTTGCAGTGATGGAATAGTTGACTCAAGCTATAAATGGTGGTGGTATCCATGAAAAATATTATCCATATCAACCGTAGAGGAACATGTCAGTAGTGGGGTATTTCATAAGGCAGAATCCCCCATAATTCATAGGATCATCTTACCCTGTTCTAGATTAGTAGGGGATTAAAGCACTGGAAAATATTTTTGATGTCATGGGGTGTTCAGAACATCAGAAGTGTACTCTTTTTTTTAATGTGATGTCGGTGAGGGGTGGTTGATGGTTAAAAATATCAGGGATAGTGAGGATATTGATTAACTTTATTGGGATTAATTCAAAGGTTTGTTTCTTGAAAAATATTTTCCTACGATGGTTCATCTTATGATAGGAAAAAAATTATTGGAATTGAGGCAGAAAGATGACTCAGTGGATTCTTATGAAGAAACATCCACTCTACTCGAAACGTATGATCCAAATTTCACATGAGATCGTGATAGTAAAATCAATTTTTTTACTCAAGATTAAATCCATAATATCGAAGGTCATTAGCTTCTTAGGATTTCAAATGTTATGAAAAAATGTTTACCTGTGAGGAGAAGGGGGAAATAGAGTTTGCTGATGATCAGGTGTTCCTTAAAAACAACAAAATAAGAGGTCGAGGTTGCAAATGAAATGGAATATCTCTTCAAAAAAAGCATGATGTTAAGAAACATAAGTTCACAGTTAGTGAAATTTGTGGTAAAAAGAATTCTGGGGAATGTCTTTTGAATTATGGCATGTTCTACCGATGTGGTAAAATGGGACATAATTCTCATAATCGCACTAAAAATATTAGGGAAATCGTATGACAAAATATGATTTACATTCAATAAAAGGTATTGTGTGTAATGAAAATGGGTCATTATGGATATAAGGGTCCAAAAAATATCTCAACTGAGGAAAATTAGCTAGACTACAAGTAGAAAGGGGTGGTGAAATCCTTTGCAACTACTTCAGAAGATGTTGGTCCATTGAATGAAGTAGTATTAGGTAAAACGTTTATTTATTTATATTATACCAATGTGTTTTTTGATTTATGGTCTACCCATTATTGAATTTATGATAATTTTTCTAGTAAATTGGGAATTCTATCTCTAGGTATGAATACTGAAATAATGGTAAAAGCATAGGGAGTAAATGTTGAGACAAAAAGAAATTATACAAAACCTTCATGTCCTTGTGTGTGGAAATAATCTACCTTCCAAACTTATTATTTTCCTCTTGTAGAGTTTGATGTTATTTTGGGTATGTATTGGCTTTCTGTTTATCAAGATAAGAATGATTGGAGAGCTATACTGGGTTCATTTTAGAAATAATTTTAGTTTTTGTATAAGAATGAACCCTAATTTTTTATAACATATCAGGAAGCTAAGACATGATTAAAATGTGTAAATGGATGTTACCTTGCACTTATTGTTGAAGAAACAAATAGTTCAGATTAATTATGTTCAACTGGTAGATGAGTATCTTGATGTTTTTCATGATGAGTTTCCTAGTATAATACTATATCAGGAAGTTGAATTTACTATAGACTTAGTTCCCAATGCTAATCTAATTTCAAAACCCCCTTGTCGAATGATTCAAATTTAACCTTTAGAGTTAATGAAACAATTGAAGGAGTTATTAGATAAATGATTCCTTCTACCTAGCACATCAAAATGGGGACCTCATGTATGGTTTGTTAAAAATAAATATGGTTAAATGATGCATTTTATATATTATAGATCATTGAAAAAATCAATATTAAGAACAAGTATCCTTTTTCTCATATCTATGATTTGTTTGACCAGCTCTTTGGAGCTTAGTGTTTTTAGAATATTGAATTGAGGTCGAGGTACCATCAGTTTAAAGTAAAAGAAGAAGACATTCTGAAGACTGCGTTTCATACTAGATAAATCCATTTTGATATATTGGTTATGCCTTTTGGGTTAAACATTGCACCTGTTATATTCCTGGATCTTATGAATAGAATTTTCCTTGACATCCTGGATACATTTTTGGTTGTGTTCATTGAGGATATTTTGGTTTATTCCAAATCTAAATAGGAACAAAAATGTCCTTTAAGGGTTGTTTTGAAAATCTAAAATGAAACAAAACTATATGGAAAATTTATAAAGTGTGAGTTTTGGTTACAACCAATTTCATTCCTTGGTCACATTGTTTCAAAAAATGGCATAACAGTTTATCCTCCTAAAACAAATGTTGTTGAAGAGTGGCCAAGACCCACAAATATTACTGAGATCCATAGTTTTCATGTTTTATCTAGTTATTATCAGAGGTTTTTTAAATATTTTTCGCAGTTATCTACCCCAATGACTAAGTTAACTCGAAAAGGTGTTAAGTTCATTTGGACAAAAGAACGTGATGGTTGATTTCAGTAATTGAAAATAAGATGGATGAATGCTTCAGTTTTGGCAATGCCTTCCAGAGATGGTGAATTTATTATCTACATATATTTTTCTTTGAAATGACATGGTTGTTTCATAATGCAACATGATTAGGTAATTTATTAAGCTTCACGTTAGATGAAAACTCATGAGTTAGCTTACCCAACACAAGATTTGAAATTTTCTCATGTTGGTTTTTTGTTAAAATTTTTTAGACATCATCTATATGGGGTAAAATGTGAAATATACACTCACCAAAATAGTTTGAAGTATATATTCACTCAAAAATAATTGAACATGAGACAGAGGAGACTGTTAGACTTAATCCAGGTTTATCATTTCATGATCCATTATCATCTAGTGAAATACAATTATGTGGATAATGCTTTGAGTTGAGAAAGTAATTCTACATTAACCATGTTACATTTGTAAAAAGATAGTTTGATTAATGATTTGATGAAATTTGTTATAGAATTTGTTGGTGTAGGAAAATTACTGTTTTTTTCAATGAAATCATCTCTAGCAGAAAGAATTAAGAAAGTGTAGAAAGAAGATATTGAGTTGAAGAAAAAGGTATATTTGATTCAGAAGGGTACGTTACATGAAGTTAATATTGATTTAGATTGTGTTTAATGGATTGGGAAACGATTATGTGTTTCTTGTGATTCACATTTAATGAAAGAGTTGTTATGTGAAGCTCATATTTTTCTGTTTTTAGTTCATCCTGGAAGTACTAATATGTACATAGATATTCATGAGTATTAATAGTGGGACGCAATGAAAAGAGACATTGCTGAATTTACGGTGAAATGTTTGACTTGTCAAATTGTTAATGAAGATCTGTAGTTATTGAAAGGAATGCTTCAGACATTACTAGTGCCAGAGTGGAAATGGGAAAATATATCCATGGACTTTGTTGTGGGATTACCAAAGACATCTCAATGTAATAATGAAATGAGGTTATTGTTGATCCCTTGACTGAATCGTCTCATTTCCTTCCTATTTGAGATACTTTCTCTTTAGATCTACTTTCTCAGTTGTATGTTAAATAGATATTCAGGTTCCATGTAGTTCCCCTCTCCATTGTATATAATCATGATCCAAGGTTCACTTTTAACTTTTGGAAAGGCCTTCAGACATATTTGTCTACTGAATTAAATTTCATTACGGACTTTCATCCTTAACCAGATGGACATTCAGAATGTACAATTTAATCATTGTAGGATATGCCACATTATTTCTCAATGGATTACTAGGGAAGTTTTGACCAACATCTTTCTTTAGTAGATTTTTTTAAAATAATAGTTTTCATTCCAGTATACAGATGGATCCATTTGAGGCATTGTATGGAAAGAGATGTCAAATTCCATCTTATTGGGATGAAGTAGATGAAATGAAGTTGGTGGGACAAGAATTGGTAGAAGATATGGAAGAAAAAGTTCAGATAATTCAGAATCACATGACACTACTAGAATTTTTGGTTTTCGAGGTGGGGCACCTATAGCGGCCGCCATTTGGAGGCCGCTAATACTATCAACAGCCACAGCCAAATGGAGGCCGCTGCACTTTACATCCTAAAAACCCTATTTTTTCCTCCCTCCCCTCCCTGACCCCGTGACACCCCTTCCCCGACCCCGCGACCCCAACCCCCGTGACCCCGACCCCTCGACCCGGTGACCCCGACCCCCTACGAGACCGACCCCCGGCGACCCCTCCCCGACCCACAGCGACCCTCCCTAACCCCCGACGACCCTCCCCAACTCCTGGCGATCCCTCCCCGACACCCAGAGACCCCGACCCCACCAGCGACCCCGACCACCGTCGACCCCGACCCCCAACCTCCTGACGACATCGGCAACCCTCGACGACCCGACCACCGGTGACCCCGACCCCCGGCGATCCCCACTCCCTTGCCTCCGTGATCTGCCACCAGTAACCCCAGAAACCCCCACTGCCTTGCCTCCATGCTGCTCCCTAGTGACCTTGACAGCCCCTGCCCGCGCTGCACCCTGGCAACCCCCACCACCATGCCTCCGCGCTGCGCCCTAGTGACCCTGACACCCCCGTGACCCAGAAACCCCCACCCCTGCCCGCGCTGCACCTTTGGACAGCCCCGCTGATGCCGTCCCCTCGTGGAGCTGTTTCATCCCTCCGGAAAGTCCTCTTGCCTCCGTTGGACCCTTCCAGTCCATTGTTCCCCGCCATGTAGAACCCTCCACGTTTTGTCCAACGGTTCCGCTCCTTTCGAGTCTGGCCGTCGAACCTCAGTCGTCAAGTCATTGCGTCGTCATGGATCCGCAATCGAGTCTATCCCTGTTACCCACAATTGATTTCTCTGCAGGTAATGTTTTTATCCAAATTTGGTTTTTAAATTTTAATGATATGGTTTTTTTAGAATTTAAATAAGATATTTTACTTTTGATTTATATTAAATACAGATATGGATAGAAGTTGGATTGATATGCAAGAGAGATTCTCATCTAAATATTATGAGGGGATTAAGCGATTTATGGATTTCACCAACAAATTTCCAAGCGATATGATTAGTTGTCCATGTTGAAAATGTGAAAATAGATATCTCTTCAAACGAGATAGTGTTAGAGAACATTTGTTTTTGAATGGGTTTTTGAAAAACTATAAGACATGGACGCGTCATGGAGAAGATTCTGTTTCATGTCATCGCTCAGAAAATATTCATATGAATGTTGATTCGAGAACAGTTGATCTGATGAACATAATGCTGAATGATATGATGCGTCAGTTTCAATCTGAAGATAGTATTGTCATAAATGACGACATTGGATTGAGTAATCCTCGTTCTTCTGCAGATGGAGAAGCATTGAAATTATTTGAAATTCTTGACGATGCTTGTAATGAATTATATTCTGGATGTACTAAATTTAGTAAACTGTCATTCATCGTTGAATTTTTACACCTGAAGGCCTTGAACCTGTGGTCAGACACCTCATTTGACATGTTGTTTGTATTATTGAAGAAGGTACTCCCTACTGGAGCGAAGATTCCGGAGTCATTCTATCAAGCTCGCAAGATAATCGATGATCTTGGTTTTACATATGATACAATTGATGCATGTCACAATAATTGTATGTTGTTCAGAAAAGAGAATGCGCAATTAAATAATTGTACTATTTGCTATACATCTAGGTGGAAAACCAATGAGATTAATCAAGGTAGTCAGATTCTTCCTGGGAGAGTCTTGAATCAAGGGAAACAAGTTTCCGCTAAACAGATGCGTTATTTCCCACTAAAACCGACACTGAAGATATTCTTCTTGTCCACTAAAATTCCAAAATTGATTACATGGAATTCAGTGAGAAATAAATAGGTTGATAAATTAACTCACCCGACAGATTCTTTGGCATGGAAAGAGTTTGACAAAGACACCCAGAATTTTCCTGAGATGATCGTAATATTCGACTGGGTTTGGCAGCAGATGGTTTTAACCCATTTAGGTCCATGGTTGGTGCGACACATAGTACATTGCCAGTGGTGTTGGTTCCATTAAACATTCCCCCATGGGTATGTATGAAGCAACCTTTTTTGTTACTGTCAATTCTAATTGATGGACCGAGAGGACATGGTGATAAAATCGATGTTTATATGCAACCTTTGATTGATGAGCTGCAACAATTTTGTGCAGATGGTGTAATGAATTTTTACTCGGCAGAAAATGAAATGTTTAGACTTCGGGCCGCTTTGTTATGGACAATTAATGATTTCCCAGCGTATTCTAACTTATCAGGTTGGAGTACAAAAGGAGAATTTGCTTTCCCTTGTTGTAATAAGAGTAAGAAATCTATATGGCTTAATAACTGTAGAAAGTGGGCATATCTTGGTCACAGACACTTTCTTCCTCCATTGCACAGGTTCTGAAAAGACTGTGTATCGTTTGATGGGAATAGAGAGTTTTACCCATCACCACAAATATTTTCTGGGGTTGAAATTGTGCACAACTTGATGAAGAAAACATCCGTACAATATATGATTTTCAAGATTTATTGTTTCCTGCATTTCATTCTATTCCTACTGCAAATAGACAGCAAAGTCATAATTGGAAGAAACGAAGTATCTTTTTTGAATTGTCTTATTGGAAATATAATATTTTAAGGCATAAGTTAGATGTTATGCACATTGAAAAAAATGTATGTGATAATATTTTGTGCACCATTTTAGGCGTCAAGGGGAAATCAAAGGACAGTGCTAATGGTCGATGTTATTTTCAAGAAATGGGATTCAGAAAACCTTTACATTTACAGCTGGGTAAAGGTAATCGGTCATACATGCCTGCTGCACAGTACACAATGAGTAAAAAAGAGAAACAAATATTTTTATCAATTTTGAAGAATGTTAAGGTGCTAGATGGTTATTGCTTTAATATTTCGAAGCGCGTGAATATGACGAGCATGACATTACAGGGTTTGAAAAGTCACGATAATCATATTCTGCTTCAACAGTTAATTCCTATAGAAATTCATGATTTCTTACCTTCCCAGTTTGTTGAGCCGTTGATTGGAGTTTATAATTTTTTCAGACAGATCTGTTCTAGGAATCATCACATGAGTGATTTGAAAAAGCTACAGGATAAGATTGTACATGCACTATGTCACCTAGAAAAACTATTTCTGCCATCTTTTTTGATGTCATGGTTCACTTGACTATGCATTTAACTGGTGAGGTCATTGCTGGAGGTCCCGTGCAATTCAGGTGGATGAATCCAATAGAGCGATACTTAAATACATTGAAACACTATGTGCGCAACAAAGCTCGTCCAGAAGCATCAATTGCCAAGGGATATTTAATGGATGAGTGTACTAATTTCTGTGCTTCATATATTGATGAGGTTGAAACAAAGATAGATAAACCGTCCCAAACTTATGAGGGTCCAATTGGAGAAGGAATAACATTTGATATGCTGAACGACGAGTGGGTTCAAGCTCATCGATATGTGTTGTTCAACACTCCATCATTTATGCCATTGATACAGTAAGTTTCATAGTTGATGTGTATTTTGTTTATATATTTATTTTATTTCTTACCTTATATTGTGTTGTGATTTATGATTCATATCGCTGAGTTGAAATGTGAAATGCCCCGTGCAACTGAGTATCAAATCCAAAAACATCATTTCAACACATTTCATGAGTGGTTCAAGACTCATGTACGTATAATTGATTTAATATATTTATAGTGCAACATAGTTTTATTTTCACAATCCTTTATCCATTAAACTATATATGTGAAATTTGCAGATTCAAAAGTTATATGATTTAACCCAGCATGTGAGCGAAGAACTCAACCAACTAGCCGATGGTCCATTTATTACAACTCGTCGCTACAAGTCTTTGGATGCTAACGAATTCCGATTTTGTATTAACGATGTTGACATGAACCAAGCAACACAAAATAGTGGCGTTGGTTGTTCTTTTGTTGGTGCGAGTTATTATTATGGATTGTTGAGAGATATTATTGAGGTTATTTATGATCATGGCTTAAAACACATATTGTTAAGGTGTTATTGGGTTGATCCAGTTCCTGGAACGAAAGTTGATAACTTCCAATTTACATTAGTAAACATTAACAATATTCTATATAAAGATGACCGGGTTAGCAATAATCCCTTCATACTAACATCGCAGGTAGAACAAGTTTACAATGTCGGTATTGATTCTGATTGGAAAGTTATGGTGAAAATGTCTAGAAGAGGGGTTTTTCTGATTAACCAAGAGGAACCTAAAGTTGTCGCATTTCCTAATCAAAAACATGACCAAAAAACAGTAGTTGTATGAGATGAAGATATACAATAGACCAGAGAGACAGTTGAAGGAGATACGATAGACTTGCATGATTAGTGGAAATTGTAATTACATCCCTAGTTATTATTTGTAAAAATATTCATGAGTTATATATGTATAAAAATTTATTGATTTAACTATAATTTCATTTAATGTAGGTATGTCACAGGGTTTTCATAGTGGTTAACCTGATGTTGTTGGTATGTATGTTTTCATTTTTATAATTTAATTGATTGTAATTTTCTATTTATCTTTCCCTAGCTGTTTCTAATCGTTAATTTATATTGAAATTGAATTATGAATTTATGTTTATCAGGATCTACTGCTTCTTCCAGCAGACGCAGGGGTCCTGGTAGAAGGGTTTGATCCTAGAACTCTGGAGCCCGATTGGATGTGTTATTTAAAGAAACATTTCATCTAGTTGTAGATGGTTCTACTGCATTGAGTCGTCAGTTTGGGCATATGATACAAGACTCACACAGATTCTCTCTGACGACTCGTGACTGGGGTTCTTTCCCTTAGGATACGATGGACAGATTATGGAGGGAGGTTCAGGTAAATTCAATGTGTAATTTTTCATGATATTGTTATTATTATTGTCCCATATACTGACAATATTTTTAACAGGATAATTTGACATCCTGTCTAGATGAGTTTTGGGATGTTTTTATGTCCAAATGTCGAAAATTATGGATGTATAACAAGTCAAGGGTGAAGAGAGATCACTGGACACCATTTGCGGGTGTGCCAGACATTCTATAGCGAGTCCCTCTGGGTATTCTTCCTGCACAGTGGCAGGATTTGGTTGAGTTTTGGTCGAGTGAGGCAGCGATGGTAAGATTTATTACTTTTAATCTATAAATGACTAATTTTTCAAATTTCTATTAAGTAAATACGTTGAATGTAGACAGATTCTTCTCGTCATTCACATAATCGGGCTATGTAGGGCACGCCTTCCAGACTTGGCACTCGACATATGCCACAGCTCAGACATGATGTAAGTTCAGAATTCACTATTTCATTCATATATTAAAAATATTGTAGTATAACATGGTGAACCCCTTTATTATAGTTACACCAACGTGGTGATCCAATCGATTGGATGTCCATATGGATAAGGACTTGTAGGGCGAGTGATCCCGATGTTGCCGGTGTTATAGTAAGAAAATTATTTACTAATAAATGTATTTTTTATTTTATATAAATTATTCATATTTGTTCATTGTTTCATTATATGCTACAGGCTTAGTTTGAAGCTCAGTTAGTAGAGTTGCCAGAGGAGAAACGCCGTAGTATTGTGCGTAGAGATGAAATATCTCACTGTGTCGTGGGGCGTGACGGTCATGGTTTTTCTTTGAATTATGGCGGTCGTGTCCCACGACGTGCAGTTGTTAGAGAAGATGTGATGGGTGCATGCAGAGAGTCAGGGATCCACACATAGGCTGAGATAGATACTTCCATGCAGGATATGTAGCTCAATTTTGATTCACAGTTTCAGCAGTTACATGCAGAGTATGAGGAGAGATTGTCACAGATGTCATCACGTATCAATGAAATGACGACGCAACAAGTGGCGCCACAGGTAAACAATAAAACAAACCATACTTAGATTTAATATTATTGATATGTTTAAGATACATAATATTGATATATATTGTAGGCTCCGAATACATCTGGTGGACATCATAGTGTTATTGGTGATCCAGATGAGAATGAACCCCATGAATGAGGTAATTTCATTTGTGTTGATTAATTCTTTAGAATTTTTTATATCCGTGATGAATATAATTTTCCTTTTCTACCAAGATTAGTTTGTTTTAGTATTTGTGGATTACATCTTCGTGTACTCCAAGACTGATGATGATCATACCCAACATCTTGACATCAAACATATTACACTTATTGACTATACGTCAAGCTATATATATGTCAGTTTTGTAATGATTATATAGGTATAGTTATTGGGTCAAATAATTTCAGAGGAAGGTGTGTCAGTGGATGGAGAGAAACTCCAGACAGTTGTTTCTTGGGAGAAGCCCAAGAACTCTTTCAATATTTGTATCTTTTTAGGGTTAGTGAATTGTGATGTGTTCGAGCAGACGGCACATCATTCAGACGTGCCGTGTGCCCGCGGTGACCGGGAACGCCGTTCTGCTGTCATAAACGGCCAAAACGGGCGTCTAACGGTCAAAATCATAGTGTACGACATCAGATTGACCTGAAATCGTAGGAAAACAATCCAATTATTATTCGCGACGTGCACGTGCCGATGTCATGTCAATCGGACGTGCGGTCTGCGCCGTAGGGCTCATTTTGCGTTCTTTAAGTGTTGCGCGCACTTGATAAACGCACGTGGGGGGGTCCAAGTGGGCTGAACGAAATCCGAATGACCTGAAATCAGACGACATCAAAGGGTGAGTGAATTGTGATGTGTTCGAGTAGACGGCACATCAATTGGACGTGCCGTGTGCCCGCGGTGACCGGGAACGCCGTTCTGCTGTCACAAACGGCCAAAACGGGCGTCTAACAGTCAAACTCATAGAGGACGACATCGGATTGACCTGAAATCACAGGACAACAATCCAATTATTATTTGTGACGTGCACACGCAGACGACATGTCAATTGGACATGTGGTCTGCGCCGTAGGGCTCATTATGCGTTCTTTAAGTGTTGCGCGCGCTTGATAAACTCGCGTGGGGGGTCCAAACGGGCCGAACGAAGTCCGAATGGCCTGAAATCAGACGGGATCAAAGGGTGACTGAATTTTGATGTGGTCGAGAAGATGACACGTCAATCGGACGTGCCGTGTGCCCGCGGTCACCGGGAACGCCGTTCGGGTCTCAAAAACGGCCAAAATGGGCGACTAACGGTCAAACTCATAGAAGATGACATCAGATTGACCTAAAATCATAGGACAACAATCCAATTATTATTCGCGACATGCACGCTCAAACAGCACGTCAATCGGACGTGCGGTCTGCACCATAGGGCTCATTATGCGTTTTTTAAGTGTTGTGCGTGCTAGATAAAAGAGCGTGGGGGTGTCCAAATGGGCTGAACGAAGTCTTAATGGCCTAAAATCAGAAGAAATCATAGTTTGAGTGAATTGTGATGCGGTCGAGCAGACAACATGCCAATCGGACATGCTGTGTGCCCGCGGTCACTGGGAACGCCGTTCTGGTGTCATAAACGGCCAAAACGGGCATCTAACGGTCGAACTCATAGAGGACGACATCAGATTGACCTGAAATCAAAGGAAAAAAATCCAATTGTTATTCGTGACATGCACGTGTAGACGACACATCAATCAGACGTGCGGTCTGCACCGTATGGCTCATTATGCATTATTTAAGTGTTGCGCGCGCTAGATAAACGCACGTGGGGGGGGGGGGGGGGTCCAAACGGGCCGAACGAAGTCCGAATGGAATGAAATCAGACGAAATCAAAGGGTGAGTGAATTTTGATGTGTTCGAGTAGACGACATAGGAATCGGACATGCCGTGTGCCTGCGGTGACCGGGAACACCGTTCTGGTGTCATAAACGGCCAAAACGGGCGTCTAACGGTCAAACTCATAGCAGACAACATCGGATTGACCTAAAATCACAGGACAACAATCCAATTATTATTCGCAATGTGAACGCATAGAAAGCACCTCAATCGGACGTGCGGTCTGCGCCGTAGGGCTCATTATGTGTTCTTTAAGTGTTGCGTGCGCTTGATAAATGCGCGTGGGGGGGGGGGTACAAATGGGCCGAACGAAGTCTGAATGGCCTGAAATCAGACGAAATCAAAGGGTGAGTGAATTTTGATGTGGTCGAGTAGACGGCACGTCAATTGGACGTGCCGTGTGCCCGCCGTCACTGGGAACGCTGTTCTGGTGTTAAAAACGGCCAAAACGGGCGTCTAACGGTCAAAATCATAGCGGACGACATCAGATTGACATGAAATCACAGGAAAACAATCCAATTATTATTCGCGACGTACACACATAGACGTAACGTCAATAAGACGTGCGGTCTGCGTCATTGGGCTCATTATGCGTTCTTTAAGTGTTGTGTGCGCTTGATAAACGCGTGTGGGGGGGGGGGGGTCCAAACGGGCCGAACGAAGTCCGAATGGTTTGAAATCAGATGACATCAAAGTGTGAGTGAATTTTGATGTGGTTGAGCAGACGACACATCAGTCAGACGTGCCGTGTGCCCGTGGTCACCGGGAATGCCATTCTGGTGTCACAAATGGCCAAAACGGGCGTCTAACAGTCAAAATCATAGCGGATGACATCCGATTGACCTGAAATCATAGGACAACAATCCAATTACTATTTTCGACGTGCACGTATAGACGGAAGGTCAATCGGACATGCGGTCTGCGCTGTAGAGCTCATTATGCGTTCTTTAAGTGTTGCGCGCGCTTGATAAACACGCGTGGGGGGTCCAAATGGGCCGAACGAAGTCTGAATGGCCTGAAATCAGACGAAATCGAAATGTGAGTGAATTGTGATGTGTTCGAGCAGACGACTTTTCAATCGGACGTGATGTGTGCCCGCAGTCACCGGGAACGCCATTCTGGGGTCATAAACGGCCAAAACGGGCGTCTAATGGTCAAACACATAGCGGACGACATCGGATTGACCCAAAATCACATGACAACAATCCAATTATTATTCACGATGAGCACACGCAAGCGGTATGTCAATCGAACATGCGGGTTGCGCCATAGGGCTCATTATACGTTCTTTAAGTATTGTGCGCGCTTGATAAACGCGTGTGGGGGGGGGGGGGTCCAAATGGGCCGAATGAAGTCCGAATGGCCTAAAATAAGACAACATCAAAGGGTGAGTGAATTGTGATGTGGTCGAGCAGACGGCACATCAATCGGACGTGCTGTTTGCCCGCGGTCACCGGGAACGCCATTCTGGTGTCATAAACGGCCAAAACAGGTGTCTAATGGTCAAACTCATAGCGGACGACATTGGATTGACCTGAAATCATAGGACAACAATCCAATTATTATTCTCGATGTGCACGCGCCAATGAAATGTCAATCAGACATGCGGTCTGCGCCGTAGGGATCATTATGCGTTCTTTAAGTGTTGCGCGCGCTTGATAAACGCGCGTGGGGGGTCCAAATGGGCCGAACGAAGTCCGAATGGCCTGAAATCAGACGACATCAAAGGGTGTGTGAATTGTAATGTGTTCTAGTAGACGACTTGTCAATCGGACGTGTCGTGTGCCCGTGGTCAGCAAGAATGTCGTTCTGGTGTCAAAAACGGCCAAAACGGGCATCTAACGATCAAACTCATAGCAGACGACATCAGATTGACCTAAAATCATAGGAAAATAATCCAATTATTATTCGCGATGTGAAAACGCAGACGGAACGTCAATCGGACGTGCGGTCTGCATCATAGGGCTCATTATGCGTTCTTTAAGTGTTTCGCGCGTCTGATAAACGAGCGTGGGGGATCCAAACGGGCCGAACGAATTCCGAATGGCCTGAAATTAGAAGAAAACAAAGGGTGAGTAAATTGTGATGTGTTCGAGCAGACGACACGTCAATTCTTGACTTGCACGCATAGACGACACATCAATCAGACGTGTGGTCTGCGCCGTAGGGCTCATTGTGCATTCTTTAAGCGTTGGGCGCGCTTGATAAACGTGCGTGTGGGGGTCCAAATGGGCCGAATGAAGTCCGAATGGCCTGAAATCAGACGACATCAAAGTGTGAGTGAATTGTGATGTGGTCGAACAGAAAGAACATCAATCGGATGTGTCGTGTGCCCGCGGTGACCGGGAACGCCGTTCTGGTGTCATAAACGGTCAAAACGGGCGTCTAACGTTCAAACTCAGAGCAGATGACATCGGATTGACCTGAAATAATAGGACAACAATCCAATTATTATTCACGACGTGTACGCGTAGACGGCACGTCAATCGGATGTGTGGTCTGCACCGTAGGGCTCATTATGCGTTCTTTAAGTGTTGTGCGTGCTTGATAAACACGTGGGGGGTCCAAACAGGCCGAACGAAGTCCGAATGGCCTGAAATCAGACTACATAAAAGGGTGGGTAAATTTTGATGTGGTCGAACAGACAGCATGTCAATCGGACGTGCCGTGTGCTCGCGGTGACCGGGAACGCCGTTCTGGTGTCACAAATGGCCAAAACGGGCATCTAACAGTCAAACTCATGGCAGATGACATCGGATTGACATGAATTCACAGTAAAAAAATCCAATTATTATTCGCGACGTGCACGTGCAGACGGCACGTCAATTGGACATGCGGTCTGCGCCGTAGGGCTCATTATGTGGTCTTTAAGTGTTGTGCGCGCTTGATAAACGCGTGTGAGGGGTCCAAATGGGCCGAACGAAGTCCGAATGGCATGAAATGAGATGACATCAAAGGGTGAGTGAATTATGATGTGGTCGAGTAGACGGCACGTCAATCGGATGTGCCGTGTGCCCGCAGTCACCGGGAACGCCGTTCTGGTGTCACAAACGGCCCAAACGGGCATCTAACGGTCAAACTCATTGTGGATGACATCAGATTGACCTAAAATAATAGGAAAACAATCCAATTATTATTTTCGACGTGCACGTGGAGACGGAACGTCAATCGGACGTGCGGTGTGCGCCATAGGGCTCATTATGCGTTCTTTAAGTGTTGCGCGCGCTTGATAAGCGCGTGTGGGGGGGGGGGGTCTAAATGGGCCGAACGTTGTCTGAATGGCCTGAAATAAGACGACATCAAAGGGTGAGTAAATTGTGATGTGGTCTAGTTGACGAGACGTCAATCGGAGGTGTCGTGTACCCGCGGTCACCAGGAATGCCGTTCTGGTGTCATAAACGGCCAAAACGGGCGTCTTACGGTCACACTCATAGCGGACGACATCGGATTGACCTGAAATAACAGGACAACAGTCCAATTATTATTCGCGACATGCACGTGTATATGGCACGTCAATCGAACGTGCGGTCTGTGCCGTAGGGCTCATTATGCATTCTTTAAGTGGTGCGCATG
Source organism: Viscum album (assembly GCA_963277665.1). Taxonomy (NCBI): domain Eukaryota; kingdom Viridiplantae; phylum Streptophyta; class Magnoliopsida; order Santalales; family Viscaceae; genus Viscum; species Viscum album. Next base: position 422,997,890 of record OY728158.1, on the reverse strand, counting down.
CTTGATAAAGGCGTGTGGGGGTCCAAACATGCCGAACGAAGTCCGAATGGCCTGAAATCAGACAAAATCAAAGGGTGAGTGAATTGTGATGTGGTCGCGCAGACGGAACGTCAATCAGACGTGTCGTGCGCCCACGGTGACTGGGAACGCCGTTCTGGTGTCATAAACGGCCAAAACGGGCGTCAAACGGTCAAACTCATTGAGGATGACATCAGAATGACCTGAAATAACATGAAAACTATACAATTATTATTCGAGACGTGCACACATAGATGAAATGTCAATCGGACGTGCGGTCTGTGCCGTAGGGCTCATTATGCATTCTTTAAGTGTTGCACGTGCTTGATAAACGTGCGTGGGGGGGGGGGGTCCAAACGGGCCGAACGAAATCTGAATGCCCTGAAATAAGACGACATCAAAGGGGGAGTGAATTGTGATGTGGTCGAGCAGACGACACATCAATCGGACATGCTATGTGCTCGCGGTCAACAGGAACGCCGTCCTGGTGTCACAAACGGCCAAAATGGGTGTCTAACTGTCAAACTCATAGCGGACGACATCAGATTGACCTGAAATCACAAGACAACAATCCAATTATTATTTGAAACGTGCACGCGCAAAAGGCACATCAATCAGACGTGCGGTCTGCGCCGTAGGTCTCATTATGCATTCTGTAAGTGTTGCACGGGCTTGATAAACACGTGTGGGGGTCCAAAAGGGCCGAACGAAGTCCAAATGGCCTCAAATAAGCCGACATCAAAGGGTGAGTGAACTGTGATGTGGTTGAGCAGACGACACATCAATCGGATGTGCTGTATGCCCGCGGTCACTGGGAACGTCGGTCTGGTGTCATAAACGGCCAAAACGGGCAACTAACAGTCAAACTTATAGATTATGACATTAGATTGACCCAAAATCACAGGAGAACAATCCAATTATTATTTGCGACGTGCACACACAGACGGAACGTCAATCGGACTTGCGGTCTGCGCCATAGGGCTCATTATGCGTTCTTTAAGTGTTGTGCGCGCTTAATAAACGTGTGTTTGGGGGGGGGGGGGGGGTCCAAACGGGCCGAAGGAAGTCCGAATGGCCTAAAATAATACGACATCAAAGGTTGAGTAAATTTTGATGTCGTCGAGCAGACAGAATGTCAATCGGACGTTCCGTGTGCCCGTAGTGACCGGGAACGCTGTTCTGGTGTCAAAAACAGCCAAAACGGGAGTCTAATGGTCAAACCCATAGAAGACGATATCAGATTGACATGAAATCATAGGACAAAATACAATTATTATTTGCGACGTGCACGCATAGACAGCACGTCAATCGGACATGCGGTCTGCGTCGTAGGGCTCATTATGCGTTCTTTAAGTGTTGCGTGCGTTTGATAAACGTGCGTGGGGGGTCCAAACGGGATGAATGAAGTCTGAATGGCCTGAAATCAGAAGACATCAAAGGGTGAGTTAATGGTGATGTGGTCGACCAGACGACATGACTATCGGACGTGCCGTGTGCCTGCGGGTACCGGGAACGCCGTTTTGGTGTCATAAACGGCCAAAACGGGCGTCTAACTGTCAAACTCATAGCAGATGACATCGGATTGACCTGAAATCACAGGACAACAATCCAATTATTATTCGCGATGTTTACGCGTAGACGGAACATCAATCAGATTTGCGGTCTGTGCCATAGGGATCATTATGCTTTCTTTAAGTGTTGCGCGCGCTTGATAAATGCGCGTGGGGGGTCCAAATGGGATGAACGAAGTCTGAATGGCCTGAAATCAGACGAAATAAAAGGGTGAGTGAATTTTGATGTGTTCGAGTGGACGGAACGTCAATCGGACATGCCGTGTTCCCGCGGTGACCGGGAACGTTGTCCTGGTGTCATAAAAGGCCAAAACGGGCTTCTAATGGTCAAACTCATAGAAGACGACATCGGATTGACCTAAAATCACAGGACAACAATCCAATTATTATTCGCAACATGTACACATAGACTTCACGTCAATCAGACATGCGGTCTGCGCCGTAGGGCTCATTATGTGGTCTTTAAGTGTTGCGCGTGCTTGATAAACGTGCGTGGGGGGTCCAAACTGGCCGAACGAAGTCAGAATGTCCTGAAATCAGACGACATCAAAGGGTGAGTGAATTGTGATTTGGTTGAGCAGACGACATGTCAATCGGACGTGTCATGTGCCCGCGGTGACCGGGAACATCGTTCTGTTGTCATAAACGGTCAAAACGGGCGTCTAACGGTCAAACTCATAGCGGACGACATCAGATTGACCTGAAATCACAGGACAAAAATATAATTAGAACAATAGAATTAATGATTTTAAATTTTAAAACAGTAATCAAAATTATTAATATTATTTTGAAAATCAAAAACTTTAGATCTGTTACAGTAAGTTTGAAGTTAATTATGTTAATTTGTTTTTTAGGTTTTATTCGTTACTAATTTTGTTATTAAATTTTGTTATGCAGTTATATGTGATGATGGATGCGGAGCTTAGAAGATGAAAACCAAGATTTATTTGGGTATATATTAATGTATAATTGAATATATTTTAAAAAAAAATTAAAATTTTATAGCGGCCGCCAAATGGCGGCTGCTATAGGTTTTTCGATGGCACCTATAGCGGCTGCCATTGGGCAGCCGCTACAGGTCTAGGCTTTAGCGGCCGCCAATTGGCGGCCGCTAAAGCCTACCCCGGCATGCCTACAGCGTCCTCCAAATGGCGGTCGCTGATAGAAACAGTGATGGGGCAAAAGCGGTCGCCGTTTGGCGAACGCTAGGAGGCTGCTATAGACCTTTAGCGATGGATTTTGGAAGCCGCTAAAGGTCATTCTTGTACTAGTGTGAGAAAAACTCAGAGTAGGAAGAAAATTTATGTGGATAACTAGAAGAAGGATCATTCTTTTGATTTTGGTGATCAGGACTTTCTCAAAAGTTTCTCCATGTATAAGTGTGATGCATTTTGGTAAGAAGGGAATGTTGAGTCTGAGGTTCATTGGACACTATGAAATATTAGATAAAGTTGGATTAGTTGCCTACAGGGAGGCTTTACCTCCAAATTTATCACATGTACAAAATTGTTTTTTAATGTATCAATTTTGAGAAAATATTTTCCAGATCCATATCTTGTTTTGAGTCTAGATATAGTCCCGTTAGAAGAGAATCTGTTTTATGAGGAACAACTAGTCCAGATTCTTGAACGAAGAGAGCCAGTGTTGTGGGATAATGTAATTTTTTAGGGAAAGGATTTGTGAAAAAAACCACATTGTTGAAGAGGAAACATGGAAATATGAAAATCCGATAAGGGATAAATACCCCCACTTATTTGATAAGTGAATACAATTGCGAGGAATCAATTTTCAAAAGGGGGAAGGATGTAATATCCCAAGTAAATAAAGAGTAAGATCTTTCCATATTTATTATTATTTTCGAATTAAATATTAATTTTACTAAATGGGGTATGCTATGTTCAATGGAATACCTGACACACAACAATAGGTTTCTCTGAAATCTCATGTTTCACACAAAGCTGAGTCATACTAAAAATAATAATATAATATTATTTTAAAAGGTAGATAACGCCTTGTTATTGTATTTGTAGGAATGAATATAACTAAATACAATATGATTATATAAGTTTGTTAAATGTTTTTAAATTTATCAAAAAAATGTTAGAGGATTAAAATGTGAATGAATCCAATTTTAAGCATAAACACTCTAACAATATTTAAAAGATCGATTTACTTCCTTTTCATGGTGAACCATTTTTAAAAATATTTTTTTTCACTTTTATATGTTATATTTGACAAAATAAATTTTTTCTTTAGAATTGGGACATCAAAATTTAATTTGGAAGGATTTTTTTTCGAATAAAGTTCATTTTTTAATGAATAGTGTAAAATACATCATTTTATTGAAAAATGAATTTTAATCAAATTTACATACATAGATTGATTGTTCTTTTTATTGGTTTTAATGTTTAATTGTATTATATTTTTACCATTTAATCCAATTTTGGTCATTGGAAGTAATTTCACTCTTAAATTGGATATAAACACTTGTCAATCTTTTGGTAGTTATTATTTCTTAAAAACACACATTCTCGTTTTGACAACGAGAATTAATATTATATTAATTAATGAAACTTTTATGTTTTAAATTTGTTAAAATAGATATCATTTTTTAATTCATAATATCAAATTTACCTTAGGGTGAATTTTTGGTATTTTTCTAAAAACCATCAATTTTAGAAGAATAGTGAATAATACTCCTTAGTAGCTAAAAATTGACTTCTTCAATTAAATGAAATTTTACCTCTTCTGTGAATTTAATTTCAAAAGTCTGACATAAATTATTTAATAAAATGTGGTACAATAAGTTGAAAATAATTTTTGTTGATTTGTTACTTTTTATTTTTATTTATCATTGTTAAAGAGAAATAAGGTAATTTATGGTAAAAATAATATTATAATTATATAAAATTACATTAACACTTATCTTAAACTTATTGGATGAGTCAGGGATGAACAATAAAATCTTTTGGTGAAACTTATGGCATTTTAAAGCCACTTGGGTACCATAATAACATTAATAACGTTTTTTATTTAAAGTAAAAATAAAAATACCGTAAACATGTTTTGTTTTTATAAAACAATTTTTATATGGGGTTATATAATTGATAATTTTTACTTTAAATTTTCATTAGAAATATAAAATTATGTCCTAAATCATGGTATTTTAATTATAATTTATATACATTAAAAATAAATATATTTATGGCACAATGATGATGTAATGATTACCTCATTAATGAGAGTTTTAAATAAATGAGATTATAAATGATAAAATAAATTTATTTTAAAAAAATTTATTCCATCCAAGAATTTTAAAGATTATTATGACTTATTATATTACAATTAATTATGGGTTTTCAAAATAATCAATTTGTTTTGGAATTTTTCAAAAATTCATGATTTGAATAGTATTAAAATTGACATAAAAGAGTTTTTAAATCAATGAATATTTTATTAAATGAGTAAATAGTCCTAAAAATATAAAATTCGTCTGAATAACATATATGATGTTGAATATGACATTAATGATCCATTTTAGGTCTCTTTGAATTTTATATTAAATATATTAACCATAGAGTATGAATATATAAGAGGACATGTTCAAAGTTAAATAAGTTAACAAATGGTAAAATAAGAAAGATAAGGATTAAACAAATATCCAAAACCTGTAAAATTCTTATTTTATGATTTTATTTCGACATATATGAACCTTATCTTCTTCTTTAATAAGTTTGGGATCTTTTGAAATAGAAATTTTGATTTTAATAAAATAATATTTTCAAACCTTCCAAAATAGCCCCTCCTCAACCTTATAAATATACATCACCTATAACCCATTAATCAAAACTCTTAAGCCTCGAGGATAATTCAAACCCTACACATATAAGCTCCCAATATCCATATATTCCTCATAGAAGCCTTAACATAGGTAAAAGGAACTTCAATAAAGCCTTTTGGTTCAATCCAAAAGGATTTACCAAATTTTATGGTAAGGTCTTCCCACAAGTTCTCTTCTTCTATTTTACATCTTCACTCCCAATGGTATTCTTATTATTTGTTTACATAACAACACCAGTATCCTAAATATAATAGTTTTTTATGATATGTATTAAAACTACACTTCCACACACCTCCATTTAATTGATATGAACATACTGTTTCTCTGGACGTCGAACTACTAACACACGAAACAATGATTAATCAATCATCTCCTACCTCCTCTTATTGTGGCCATTATGATGGAACTATATTTATAAGTGATATATATGATATTTATATGTTATATATATTATATTTATATTGACTCTATACTTATTTATCTTTCATTTATCTCTTATCTGTATGGAATCCATATTGTCTAAATGCGATAATATCATTCGAGAAAGTGTTGACTATCGCCCCATTAAAGTGATATGACTCATTCATGCCATACGTGGAATGTATAAAAGACTATGTTACTGCAATTATATATGATATTATAATATAATTATAATATACCTATGTATCATTATATTTTCATTCCATTAAATACAAATAGAAATGAATGTAGTGTTCATGTGTACGTACGGATTACCCTCTCCATGAATGGTGCATTTCTTTTAATATCTCCAAATGTTATATACTATTATAATTACATATATATAATGGATATATATAATATATATGATATCTAAATCATTAACATCATTATGAGGATAATGGAATTTTTACCACATGGACAATGTTTAATTATAAGAAGTTCATTTTTGACTCAAGTACCAAATATCGACCAAACAACTGTTATTAACTTAAATGAAAATGTAATGTATATAACATGGTAATAAGTAATATAAAAGGATTAATAAACATGAAAAAGGTTCTTATGAATTTATATATTAACATTATCTTATTATTTAGGAGATTAAAGAATGAATTAGTCAAGTTTGACATTAGGTAAGGGACTTCGTCTCATTCTCCTTTCATTATGGCATATTTTGATTTATACAAAACTTTCTTTTATACGATGTATAAAACTCTTTTAATTTTCATTTAATTCAACGGGAATAATTTTCAATGTAGTTTTTTACTAAAAAAAGTGAATGTTTCTTTTTAACGTATGTGGTGACAACAACCTTTCTACCACCGAGAGCGTTATTTGATATTTGGATTCCATAACATGCCGTAATGTTTTTAAAAGGAAATTAAATACCATATACACTTTTACGTATTTTGGTATTGAAAATGGTTTTTATAACGGATTGGTTATGTCATTATATTAAAATGATTTATTGTGATTGAAATATGGAAATTTTATATTTCATTTATGTTTGTTTTATATATTATGAATAGGTTATGGTTCTTTGGCGTTGTTTACGTATATGGGTGGTTCTGTGATAACCCTACAGTGGGTGAGCCAGAGATAGATCTCCAATGTATAGGGTAACATGATAGAGAGAAACATTAATGTTTATCCTAAGATATTTAGAGAATATACTCTGATGGGTATTCCAACGTAATTCACTTTGTAGATATGAAAGCTAGAATGTAAATATGATATGGATTCCACAAGTTACCTTTATGGTTTATGATTTTCTTTGTGTTATTCATAAATATTATTATTTTGTGTGGCATGTTAAAGATTGAATAGTATAATTTCATTGATTTGAATGTATTGATGGATAATTTTTTTCTTTCCTTATTTTATAACCCTTACTGAGCTTTTCAAGATCATCCCATGTTTTTGAAATGATTTTCATAGGATATAAGTAAGGTTATAAGAAAGTAATAATTGAGGAAGATTTTTATCAAGAATAGAACACTTGTTTTCTTTAAGTGTGTTTATTTTAGAAAAAAATGGATACTGAGTAAAAGTGTCTACTTTGTAATAATTGTGATGTAATGTAATAGTTATGGCCTAATTCTCTAAAACTCTAAAAATCAAAATATACTCAATGTGAATTATTATCTTAATTCAAGATTATGAAATTTTTATATCTAGGTCCATATACTTGGTATTGATATACCTTGTGATGGGGTATCACAGAACCCAGAGAAGGTTAGATTATCTTTAGATGATTTTTGATTGGATGATGAAAATTAAACATTTTTTACTGATCCAAAAGTCTCATTATCTCATGACACGACCCATCAGGGCTCTCCTGGCCAGTAGTAAGCTATGAATAAAAACCCAATATAGCTTTAATAGGATTGGATATACCAACTAGATTTGAGTAGGAATATCACACAAATGGGAAAACATATCCTAAAATTGCAACACTCACACACATATCTCCATACCTCAGTTTGTTAAAAAATGGTTAAATAAAATACTATAAATGAATACATTACATCTACCCCACATCAAAATAGAACCATGAGGGAAAATGTAAAAAGGGAAGAATAAAATACTAAAAAAATTCAATGAGCCTAACCTACTATCAAAAAGGGATGACTATCAAGATGAAATATCATTCAACCATCCATTTTCCATCTATCACAACTAAGATCCACTTTCTCTCGGTCCTCTAAGGACTCTATCAAAAATCCCATCATCATCATAAGATTTAAAATGTGGGGGTAGATCCCTTGTAGGTGTTAGTATAATAAAACATAGTTGGACACCCCAAACTCACAAAACACAAAGCATCGGAGAGGGTGTAAGGTATCAATAACATATCCAATAAAATAAAAACGTTGACCCAAATATTCTCAATGATAAAGACTAAATCTCAAGGTGAGGTCACATCCCAACTGTGAGCATAAGATTCTACAAGCGTGTGAAAGATAATATCCTTCCAAGATAACTCAATCATTAGGTCTTTCTATACTGATAGAAATCATATGAGATTAAATAATCATTTGGTATTTCCATGAAGAAGTTCCAAGGAAAATAATAGGACTTATTTGAGATTCTAACTTGGCCAGACTACTACATACCAACAGAAAATAGATATCGATACCCATATTGGAGATCTTTCCTAGGGCCCCTAGTGGATACATGAACCTATTTAGGTTAACCCAATAACAATGGGATCTCACACCCCGGATGTCCAAAAAGGGACATCTTACCTATTCTTGAGAAAAATGATAGTGGATCAAACCCCATGACACACAAAAGAATACCTGACACTATATGTAACTAACCTATAGTGTGGATCACTCAAACTATGCTTAAGATAGGATGCCCACTACACCCCCATAGGGATGAACTACGATAATTGACCCACACTAATATTTTTTAAGGGAACTCATCCATTCTTATAATAAAACACAGATGAGAAGAAAAGGGGATACAACATTCCCATGATTATGTACACGACATGTCACATGGGGTACATGATGTGTCTCCTCATTTATTGTACTGTTCGTGTACCTCAAAATCACATGAAATGTCTTCATTTAGATATATTTTAGGTTGTTAAAACTAATGATGTGTTGAGGTTGGTCAGGAACTCGATGTGTTTTATCTACTCATAGTCATGTACTTTCTGATGTATATGTGGTATACATCACAAAACATAATTTGTAGAGGCCAAGTCAGAACTCATAATATCTTGTCTCTCCAATCTCATATACATTCCAAATAACATGTGGAGTTCCCCTCTATACATGATGTGTAACACCACAAGGAATCCTACGAAAAGACTCCATGTACACATCATGTTGGTTTATTAAGGGGTCACACATCATGTAATAAATCCACATGGCATGCAATGTTAAACTCCTTGAGTAAAATCTAGCCATCACATATAAGAGACTACAAGATGTCTGTTCATTCTAAATAAATACCATGTATATAAAAATTTCATATAAATTATAGCATGTTCTTGAATATTCACCCATTCTTCCACTGTTACAAATGAATTCACCAATAAAATCATTTGTAAATCCTAGATATATGTTAAAAGAGCACATAACATCATCGATGGATAGATTCCAGCCACTAGTTTTTCATAAAATGACCCTAATATCATTCAGCAAGCTTATCAGTAACTAACTCATGGAAACAACTCTATCCACATAAATATAGGATCTCTATCACCATTTTTGGTCTTTTTCCATCCACCTATAGCTCATGAACACCTATCATCAACCCACCGGAGAGATTCACCCAATCCAGATCATAAATCCATCATTACCCAAAATATAATTATATTCCCATAATCACAACCACACTTCTTTAATGTCTCCAAAATGAAAAACCAAACCTATGAACACAACACATTGTCCCAAAAAACAAATTTACAATGACCAGTCCTCCTAGGTATCATGGAATCATCAGCCATCTCAAAATATGTGGATGAACATAGAATAACCTAGGGTGAATGGAACATAACACAAAGTGATCTTCAATCAATTTCTATGATCATTTCTCAATTTTCATCAGAATCCAATGAATATAGTGGTTGATAAAATATATAAATTCAATATATAATTAAATATCAAATTCCATGATTTTGGAAGAGAAAAAAATGTTGGCCAAAGCATTGAATACTGATTCATTAATTAATTTAAAAGGGATTAATTAGTTTCATTCTTAATGTATAATTAGGGATTAAACCAGAAAATAAAAAGACTTAAAATTATGTCGGATTAGTAATTGATGAAGAAAGTTTCAAAAACATTTCATTTAGTGATATCCAAGAACTACATAGAAATAACGAGCCTCGTGATACTAAGATCCACAATCGATGACCCCGTGAACATCCACTACTGCACTCTCCCCTAATTTTATCTCCTTCCTATCAATCATATATGGTAATGTGAAAAACCATATGGAATTTTCCATAGAGGGGGTTAAATACTGTAGTCATAAGGTATTGTATTAAAATGTCAATAAAATTAAAAAAATAATTTAAATCATTTAATATATGAATGAAAATATTCTGTAGAAGCTTCCAAAATTCTCATGACTAATGTCATGACTAGTGTAAACCCCACCCATTGAAATTATTTTTTGTCTTGGTTTCCCCTTTCGAGACACAGTTCTTATGTTATTCAATTATTTATAAAATACCTACACATGTGTGGTATATTATATTAAATATTTCTAATATATCAAGACAACAGATCCACATATCATGGAATCCCATGTCAAACATCTTCTTTAAACTAAAAATATTATATATATATTATAATGTTTCAAACATAAATTTTAATGTAATTATTTTTCCCCACATTCAATTATTTTAAAACATAAAATCAAAAACCAACATAGATTGGGGAGGATACTGAGCTCACATCCAGTTATCCAGCTTCCACAATCTATCTTAGAGGTCTCCATGCATCCAAAAAATTCACCCATTGAAAAACAATTCCCATGAAGGGTCTTATATTATTAGTTCTCAAACACCACCATTCAACTCAAAAGGTAACTCCATCCTCAATTTCCATCTCACGTTGGTCAAAAACATGCATCTCATCATGTACATATATCCTCATCTACAAGACACAAAATAAATCATGTTCTCTTTCTACCTACAATGAAAGGGATAAGTGGTATTACACCTTATTAACCCTATGCATTAACTAAAATAGTGTTTATAATCCTGAAATTATGTTTTGATCCTTGTATAATTCTTCATAAACCGTGCCAAGGTGATACTTTCAGAAATGCAAGGTCTACATGATTGGACTCCAAAGACCTCTATCATCAGTCTATATAAGACTCATGATTTGTCTGCGTAGTCCTCATCCTCTCCATGATCAACTAAACATTCACTATCATTTATCTCACTATCATTAAGCCCATAATCACAACTAAAAATGCTCTGAACATTATAATAGTTACTTGAATAGTCTCCCACACATGACCTCAAATAGTGTTATATTGATGTTGGAGTGGAAATTAGTTTATTACTAGAATAACCCACTAATAGTAGACTCTACTCTATAGTAATGTACAAGACCAAAATAATGGCTAAATCATATATCTTATAATCTGAATGGTTTTCTTTTCATGTCTCTCTATCTCAAGGTAGAAGTGATATTCTCAACCCAAATTCACTCCAAAATACTCTTGTAACACTCTCTACAATCACAACGTGAAGTGATTAATATTTTATAAAATGATGATTGAAGGAAATCCATGCATATGGACTACCTCTTGCATGGATAATCATCCCAAACACTTCAATAAGATCCACTCGTAGATGTATAGGATGTGAGATGTCATTGTGAGTTGGTATATGATCACTTGGATTTCATCATGAACTCTAACTAGTTGTGAAAGTATCATTATGAAAACCATTAAGACGCTATTCCAAATCAACTCTAATCCTAGCACCTCATCATATGAATATTTGAATGTGAGTCAAAATGAGATAAAATTAGAAAGACGACACTAATCATTGGCTACCCAACCTAGTGGTAAAGGATTTCGGTACATCCTCAAATCTCCTAAAAGTAATTAAACGGTAAATCATGAAAAAATACCCATGACCTATTCTCATAGTGAAAATGGGGTAATTTTCCATCTTTGAAATGAATAAAATTATCCCTAACATTATAAAATCCCTCAAGGGCATGTTCAGTGGATATCTATTCACACAATACATATCTTAAGATAGAGTCACCAAGACTCTAGGGTAGAAACAAATGTTGAAAAAATTAAATTGTGGGTCATGTATTTATTCCAAGGGGGTATCAACTGATAGGATAGATAAGAAATCATGGAATGTATCTGTATAATAAGTCATCCAAATCTTCATAAGGAGTCAATGAATAACACCATGTACTCAACACACTCCTCTGGTAGTCTCATGATAGGGGTGCTCATCCATCACTATTGCAGCTCTGGGAAATACTATTAATACTTATCTTCCCAAAAGAAATAAATCCACTTTATTGTCAAAATATGTTGAATTTACAAGTTATAAGGAATTAATGATGAATATTTGATGGAATCCTTTAATCCTATGGAATATTTAAACATAATTCATGTTATTGGGCATATTTCTGGTTAACACATTCTCTAAAAATTATGGGACCACTATAACATAAATGTTTAAGAAGACATATCCATTGATGATGATCAACTGAATCTAGATTTTACACTTTGAGAACATCCGATAATGATCAAATCTTAGAGAATTTATATAAACATACTATAATGTTTTGATTCATATACCTCCGACTTAGAGAGCACAAGGATATCATCCTAGATTACTATAATAAAATACTACTGTAAGGGTTTAATGATACAATTCATAAGTCCCATGAACAATTCTGGTGTTTTTTCCATGCCAAATAGAATCACCATGAACCCAAAGTTATGATAACATCTTTGTAAATTCAACATAGGTGTACACTCATCTTGAACCCAGAGTATAGTATAACCCATATATTGATCATACTTTGAGAATATCTTCCCTCCAAACCACTTATTAATGAATTTATTTATTTTCATAAGGATTATGAATCCTTAATCTATGAATAACCTCAATCTCACACTATTCTTATTATAGAACAACACTAGGGCTACCCAGGGGAACACATTATGTCTAACTAAACCCCTATTATATAGAAACTCAAATTGAACCTTCCACTCATTTAGATCTAAAAGGTCATATGATATGCTAGTGTATATATCAATCCATACCTAGGTGAAGTTAAATGGAAAATTCAATATTTCAATAAGGACTTATGTCAGTAAAATATTCTGGAAGGACTCCCTCACACTCCTCCACCATCATAGGAAACTGAAAGATTATAAAAACATTTTCTACTATCTTCACACATGAAAAAATAATAGGTAATTGACCATATCCTTCAAAATGCATGCTCATACTAATTTTTATTGGATCCCATCTCTTTAAATAATTAAAATTTCAACCTATAAATTCAGTGACATTAAAACCCTCACTAGTAATAGAAAATTTTGGCATGTATAGTTGGTAAATAGTCTATATTGAGGAAAACAACATAGGTCCTCAATGATACTTAGTAAATATTCAAAACGAGTCTATCTATTCTCCAAGACTTATGTCACACTATCAAAAGATTTGTGTGATTATCGATCATTCTTTGTTGTATACTCCAAATAAAATGATCAAGCTAAAAGTATCAACTATAATCACAATGTCAAAAAAGGGAAGTGTTTAAGGAAAAGTTTCTCATGACTATATACTAATATTTTTTATTGATGAGATTAGAAAAATGGTTTACTTAAAAACACACATGGATCCTCTACGTAACAAGATCCTACCACATAATTCTATCATTACCCTTACCTTCATGTTATCCAAACATAGGGCTCTATTTGACACATTATCACTTCCCAAATGGTATGAAACATAAAAATAAATGTTAATATTCTACCACACCTCAAAAGTATCCACTTTTAGTGGAAATGACATACCCACATTCCTTTATATTACATCACAATATAAACAATCTTTGATGGGAATGTTTCTCTTTTATTTGCAATCTTGAAGCAATGTAAAACATCACAAACACTAGGATATATCGCTCCTTATGTTTCCTTTGAGGATTCTTGTCATAAATATTTCCATAAAGAGGGGTTTTAACTTAGAACAGTACTATCACTATATAATTGATCTAGTCCTACACCACATGAAGAGGGGTTTTGAATCATTAAGCCACATGGGTGTTCTCTATCCCCAAAACTCGCAAAAATCACCAATTAATGATGAATCATATAATGGTACAACTGGGACCAACTACTGCTGACTAAAAATTAATTTTTTAAATTATAGAAGACCACTGTTAAGGGATTAGGGGGAACCCTAGATGACATCAAGGACATGAAACAACAATCAATCCCCACGGACCAAAGGCCCAAGGAGAAAAACTTACAAATTCATGTCTGCAAAGAGAAACACCTCCCTTACATAAAAAAACGTTAGATTAGCTACCACAATCTCAATGTTGTTCTGCTAGCTATCCCATGTTGGAGTGTGAAGGCTTGGTATTGATGGTGATAACCATACCCTCTCATGCATGCAATTAAATAGAGTGATGATGTTGTTAAAACTTCTTGTTATGACCTCTTCTGAAGTAATCCCTTGAAGGAGAAATGGGTGTTTTATCCATGAACCATGGAACTCAGTTCCATAAAAAATCCACAAATTCAATGATTCATTACTAAAACAAAAAATCACTGATACAAATCGCCATCACCACCACTTTCTCCTCCCACAACGTCACTCCAATACATACTAAGAAGCTAAATCACACACCTCACGACAAAATCATCCCCGCAAATAGAATCAGGCATAAAAATATCAATGATGTAAGATGTTCCAATTTCATCTTATCTATTCCTCCACCAAAACAATCAAACCACTGCCAAACCACATATCGAAAAATAGGGAATGAAATCCCAGAATCACAAATAGTCACAAGCCAAACAAGTTCAACCATACACAAATCCAATTCATAATGTCAATAAATAAAGGAGTAAAAAACCAAAACCATGAAGATAGCCACGAGGCTTTTCCACAAACAAAAACAACATCCCATCACCACCTCCATGTTCTCACTTGAAGACCACATCGATCTACTGCACATGATCTCAGCTGACACAGAACTGTTGTGCCAAACCTCAAACTGGAGAACATGTATCTATGACTACTGGATTCCCCATGCCTCCTTTTGAAACCCTACCTAGTGAAGAACAAAAATAGAGAGAACATATCAATAAATGGTGGGAAATTCCAATCCATCTACACCAACAAAGTCACCATGACTCCACCCCTGGGAGGGGAGCTGCCGCCATGAGGGCACTGAGAAGGAACGTTGAAGAGGTGATCCAAAGATGACCTGAGGCATATCGAAGAGAGAAGAAGACATGGGAAACACTAAATATTTAGTGACCCTTACAAAATAATTTTGGATCACCTGTATCTTCTCTATTTCATGATATTGAATCACATTAAGACCTATCGACCAGCTGCTGCTCAACCTATAAGGGAGAATCCACCTAATTCTTATGAGGTGGGTTATCATGATTCTTAAAAGGTAGTGACACTTCTTGATACCCACACAAAGGATATAACTCTTAAAGAAGTCCCTATAATAAAACATAATAAAAATAATGTCATAATCACAATTCTGTAATAAAATCATAGATATATATCATCATGGAGGCATCTAGTGATAGCTGAGATGAACCATGGTCCAAAGAGAATATTGGGGGATTCGACTCAAGAAGGACATGGAAACAACAACCCAATCTTATATGAGGAATGTGTCAACATATTCCATCCAACCAATTCCAAAATGTGTGAAGTCAACAAGTATATTATCAGAGTCGTAGTGAATGGATATGGAAATTGCCACATCTCTACAAAGTTATATATATTGAGATTCGAATGTGAGACACTTTAATATTGTTTCCCTATTTCATAAACCAAACCTTATATATGGAATATCTCCAATATCTTATCCTCAGATGAACCTTATTTGATACCATCCCATCATTACCTAAACGACTGGGTCCCACTTAGCTAGCAATAAGCTGAGAATGACACAGCATGCTTCCCCCCAATTGGCTTGGGGCTAGCGACTAGCGTTGAGTAGGCATATCACATACATGGGTGCCTTAACCTAATGTAATGTTAGACATGGAAAAATATCACTAATATTGTAAAATTCAGAATATAACACCCAAAAAATTATAAGGCTATGATTAATAGCTTTTTTAACCCGCGACACTAAGCATTAAGCGAACCACAATAAACTACTAATATTTTTTTAATATGATGATTATCAAATAGACATTATATTGGAGGGTAATTATAGGATAAAAATCATTATAAAATATATGTATAAAGGTTATATATAATTTATATATTTGTAATAAATATGAAATCAATTTTTATTAATGTCATATCATACTTCAAAAATAAAATTTTCCAAAAAAATATGTTCTATTTATTATTTGTGAGAAAATAATATAATTAATTTATACCATTATTAAAAGTAATACTAGAAAAATTAAAATTATTTCTTGAATCCGTAATATCAAAATTATAGTTGGTAAAAACTTTTTCCTTTTATGAAACAATTACTTTTCTGATAAATAGTGAAAATACTAATTTTACAAATACTCCCATTTAGTTTCATTAAACCCTATAATTTATGAGTAACAATATATGTATTTTTGAGCATTATGATTACATATGATATATTATATATATTATAGTACAATTAATTTAATTTGATCAATCAATTTTCAGGATTTTTATATAACATAAATGTTTTTCTAAAAATAATAATTTTATTTAAATACTTTTTGTTTCATTTTAGGAATTTATACTAAAATTTATTTATTCCACATATAGAGATTAAATTTAAAAAATGGATACCATATTTTTAATTATGAGGTCAAAATATAAATAACATGACCCTTTTAATTTTAAACAATTTTATTAGTAACCATGGTAAATATTTGTCACCTTAGTGAAGGGTAAATGTGGTAATTAAGGTTAAAAATAATGTGATTAAGAATAAAAATATATCAATAACAAGAATTTATTTAAATTGATGATATTAATTTGACTTTATTAATCTCAAATTATAATACATGTAATTTTGGGCTTTTTTCCATTGATATTGAAATTAATATTATTTTATGCAAGGAGAAATAAAAAATGTCACCCTCTTACATTTAGATGTTAGTTATATTTTGACATAGGAATAAAAAAAGTTATGAATAAATATTAAAGGTTATTTTTTAAGTACGAATTTATTTTTATTATGATGTTTTATTTCTAATTTTTGTTATTACATAATTACTGAAAATTATTAGAAAAAATTTACACATTTCCAGCACAAGCAGTGATAAAATAAAAGTAAATAAATTAAAAAAAAAATTCAAAATATTTTTTTTTATGAAATATAGTTCTAATTATTTTTATAGTTACTAATATTGTATTATTAATTACCAAGAGGCTTATATTTAAGTCACATTTTTTTCATTATGTGTTTATTTTCAAATTAAATTATTTTTTTTCAAAAATTACATTAATGATATTTTATAAAGCATAATATTTTGTTAAAATATTTAAAAATACTAAATATATTTGAATAATACGTGTATGGTTGTTAATAGTTTAAAATTTTATCCATTGGAAATTTTATGTTCCAATTGATTCATTATAATTAAATTTATAACCCTTTATGATAGAAAAAGTTTTTATAGTGATTATGGTTAGAATGAGATTATCAGGGGGTTAAACCAAGAGACATGAGTATATTTGAAAATTAAACATGTCTAAATACTATTTTATGGTAATATATTTACATCATAATATCCCAAAATTGAATCTCTATCCATAGGTGTGAATATTTTTTGATAAATACATTGTAATATATTAATATTTTTTTTTTGAGATCTCAAATGTGTCTTCTCCCTCAAATATATAAGGACACCCATCCTTTCTCTTATTTACACCAATTTGGGAAATACAGCTCACCCTAACTGAGAACAATTATCTTTAAAACATACCTC
This sequence comes from Viscum album, assembly GCA_963277665.1. Classification (NCBI taxonomy): domain Eukaryota; kingdom Viridiplantae; phylum Streptophyta; class Magnoliopsida; order Santalales; family Viscaceae; genus Viscum; species Viscum album. The sequence goes on along the minus strand of OY728158.1, from coordinate 422,979,845 downwards.
TCATTGAATTAATTGTTCTAGTATTCCTAAAAAACCAATAATGTGTCTTTAGGAATAGATCTAAAGGGGGTTAACTGAAGAAGAGGTAATCATACAACCCAAACTCTTTCAAAACATTTCATTTTTATACATCCTTTAAATATATTCTATTCATTATAAAATTATATATTAAATATCCTAAATATAATTATATGTTATTCTTATAATGTAAACACCATTACTCACTCTTTATTCCATCAAATGATAATTGAAATTATCACTTGTGGGTACGTGTGGACTACCACCTCAACGTAGCGATACAATTCATTTTCCATTGCCATTTTTCTTGAGTGGAAATTATGATAGGTATAATTTTTATATATTATATTTATCATCAAATTATAATTATGAATTTATAATATCATAACTTCATTATTCCTTATTATCAGTTGTAAAATGATAACATTGCTCGTGCATATGTGTGGACTACAACATCTACAAAGTGATGTGATTTATTTTTCATTTCTTATTTACATGGAAGATAATAAAATATTGATTTATTGAGCATGTTATAAATAATAATTTTTTTAGAAATTTCATTTATTATTCATATGTATTTAATTCCATCTATCAGAAAAAGTAAACAACATTCTTACATATGTATGAGCTATTGTCTCTTTAAAATTACATGTTTTTATGACCATTTTTTGAATAAATTAATTTTTCATTGATTTATTTCATTGCACACTACAGCATGTTAAGAAATAACTATACTCTAAAAAATTATTATCTTTTGATACATGAAACATCATCTTATTTTGAATCACACACAACATTGAGTTTCAACAAAACATCAATTTATTATTATAATTATTTAAACAAAATAGTTATAAAATAGGCATTAAACCTAGTAATATGAATAGTAATATCTAATTTCTAAATATTATTTATAGTTTTTAAAATAAATAAAATATTTTGATAAAGAGTCTTTTGACACTCCATTCCATCAAAGAGTCAAAAATATGACAAAGGGGATCCCCTTAGAAATAAATGGGAGAATACATTAATAAAAACCAAGATTTGCATAAGCATGAATTTTGAATCACCTTTTTCAAGCCTTAACACCACTAGTGCGTAGCCTTCTTGCATGCATAAATATTTCATGATGCCTGCTTATGTGCCCCTATCTGGCACACAATTCACTTGCATGCCCCACTTAATTTTCCAAAGGTTATTTAGTTTCATATAAATTGATCCTTGGGGCCCCCATTTGTATGGATAAATTTCCTTGAAGCCTAATTGATGCTCTGGTCTCCCTAGTACTTTGCCCCAGTCTTCTAAATCATTCATGGTTTTTATTCAACACCTTGAGTGGAGTATTTAAGGGAGGATCATTGGACTTAAGTCCATTTAATGTTTGAAAACCATAACACTTGTGCGCCTAAAGAACCCAACCTCCCTAGGTTAGAAATACTTGTGTGCTTCCCATTCCTCTCACAAGAACTCAAGTTCCCCACTTCATGGATCACTTGTGAAAGATTTTGAAGGGTTGAGCAAGGTCTCACCCATGTTTTACCATACAGGTTGTTCGTTGATTATGTGAACAACAGGTCACCCTAGTGTACTTGTGCGACCATACATTCATTCCCTTCTCCAATTGGGTACCCTCTTTGATTCCCTTATTCTCTTCACTCTCTTTAGTCTACAGGCCATCAAGCCTTCCACATCCATTCATAGAAATTCTTATTATTCATTGGATTTCTTGTTTGAAAGGTATTCTCTTGATACCTCCACCAAAACCCCCTAACCAATCAAAACCTTTGGGAATGGAACATCAGTATGTATCCTTTTTGGGTTTGTATTTTCGCAGTTAGAGGTTTCCCACATTTGTTTTATAATGGGGTTAAGATACGTGGAATGTCTGTGGGTTTGTATATCTAGGGTCACAGGGACTATTCTCCCAGGAATAGTGTTGGGAAGATCCTCTTTGGATGAGGGTCAGGTCTTGGCCTCTTCATACTCAAAGAGGTGATCCGGATCCTCAGGTCTCTGGTTGAGAAGTTACAGTTAACATTTACTTTTCCACACAAGCAAAGGAGGAGTCTAACTTTCATACCATGATCAATTTTAGGGAAGCCATCTTGGTGTAATCCCCCTAACCTCCATCCCTTCCTCCTTACATTGGACCCTTGTCCAATGTAAACAGAACAGAGGGAACGCTCGTCGGCTCACCCTCTTCAACGGTCGACACTCCCTATTCCATCAGTGGGAGAGGAAAAGTGTGAATTATCATTGTTAAATATTTCAAATTCTCTTATTTATCAAACCGACCATGACTCATGTGGGCTTAGAGATACATGATGGTTACAAATTGTGCACACACATTCATCTGAAGGAAATAAAAGAAATATGATTCCCACCATAACCGGGATACGTAGGAATCCATCTCAAGGCCCGAGCTCAAAGGGCATCATCCTTAGGAATAAGCCCCAAATTATACCCAAAATCATTAAGGAATCCTTTTCAATAAGTAATCCCAAACTAAAATCTCTCAAACAACCATACTCTCTTTTGAGAATTATTGAACTACGTGGGATTTGATTCAAATTTTTATGGGATACGTCGGAATCATCCCTAAGGTACAAACCCAACACTTCAAATCAACCATGTTCTCCTTGGTCCATATTCCCAATAGGGTCTGATCCTACATGGAAACCCCTATCCTTTCCATGTTCCTCGGGCTACTTCAATATAAGTCCCCCACTATGTTTTGATCAAGAATATTTCTCTTAGAGGTCCTTATCACATGACCTTAAAATGTATGATGTGTCCTATTAAGAGCCACTGAAATACGAGGGTTATGATTCCTTTCACAAGGATACGTAGGTAGCTCATTTTATGGGCAAGATCCTAAAATCAAAACTATCCTTTGTCTCCCCGGATGAAAATAAATTCTACAGTGCCCCACTGAGTGGTTGAAAAAATAGTATCATTACAATGATTATTAAAAGAATATCTAATCGGTATACTTGAGTATACCATTGATGGAAAACCCCGAATATACATGGATGTTTCCATTAATGATGAACCTTGAATGCATACAGATCATTCTAAATTTTACATATGTTTATAATTGATTATAAATTCACGCATAAATTGATGATATTGTTGGAGAATTAAAAAGGATTCATGAAAATATCTTAAATTTACAAAGAGAGTCCCGCAGTAGAAAATAATTCCCCCCAAAACGGTGTGATGAGTCCGACCTCTCATCCTCTCGACCAATGCACATTCTTAAGTATGGTAAAGTTCAAATGTAACGAATGAGTTCCTTTGGAAATAATTCCACCTTTGGATAAAGAACAGTGGGAAGATTCTGGTTCAATAAATAAATCCAATGGAAACATCCTAGATATAGTAATTCTTGAAACCAAAACACATGTTTCAAGGAACTATGAAACAAAAATGGTGAACCTGACGTAAATCCTTAACTAGGTTAATAATGTTACCCACCTATTAGCCCTCAATCAATTGATAAAAGAAGGCTATACAAAGGAATTAATCACGCACGTATCCATATAAAAATATGTTGTTTTAATAGATATTTTTGTTGAAATCATGTTTTCCACAGAACTCCCTTTAATCCAAAGAATGGATTTCTCCAATACAACCTTGGTGAACTTCTCAACCACTAATCAAGTTGCATATCCTTATATGGGGAGGATGTCATCACCAACCTAGCACCCTCAACATTGGGTCTCTAATGTGCTGGTAAAGGAATATCGCCAAGATGGTACAATTCCGACATTAGAGGATGCTCGACATGCCCTCCAGGTTAACAACAATCTGCGATCATCTAGCCAACGATGGCAAATGATCAAGAAGAAAACGGTTCCAACCACCGTATCTAAAGGCCTAAATTCCAGAATGCAGAAGTCCTTCCTAGGGAATCCCCACATCAATCACTGCCAGAATCACATGGTAGTGTACCCCCAACATGATGTGGGTGTTTCCGATGGACGTTTGGCCCAGTTCTCTCAGACCCAGGCATGCAAGACAAACTACCATGGACAACGTCCGATCAATAGAAAGTAGGTTCTCACCTATAACTTCTCTGGAGAAGTCTATCAATTTATCTTTATGGCAAACAAAGAGCAGGAAAATACACATGTCCATCCTAATTTTGATGCTTAGCAGACTCGTCTGATTGAATCCCACCAATCCCACCAGATAAACTTGGTGGAGCACCGTGAATAGGCACATACACCTGCTTACCAGTTATCAGCCAGTCAGCAGGCTCGTCTGACCATATTTAAATAATTTTGTAAATATAATGTGGTGCAAACTAGTAAATAAGAACATACACATGTTTATATTCCCCAATTCTATCAGCAGTATATTCTACCAGGGTTGAAGGAATTCCATCAACCATACATGATGGAAAACATCAAGCATGCACATACATCAGACAATGTTCATCAATCTTTCCAATAATCTCGTTTGTTTGCTCACAAAGAAGTCTATCGTAAAGATCTATTGTAAAATTTGTGATAGACCCAATATCTGCCACAATACGTGAGTACTATCAATATCCATTGACAGGAAAAGGAGGAAAGGAGTAGGCACATACACCTGATCTGGATACGGAATGAACATATATTCCCGTTCCAGCTGTTGAAATCCCCAAACACATCATATCAATGGTGAAAGGGAAGACACATATCCCTGCCCATATACTAGAAGCATCCTATGATATTTTAACAACTACTTTGGTAGAATCAAGGAAATAGAAAAAGAAATATTTCCCCACACATTAGATGACACATCAACATGCCATCCCAGAGTAGATACACACCTCTTCTCCAGTAAATGATTATCATGGGGCATACTCCCCCATATCATGTAGACAATAGTATCGAGAACTTACAAACATATCAGTTGGAGGTAATCGGTTCATTCTGGTAACTACTCCAAGGATGGAACCTATACCTACCAATGGTAACCACTTTTCCTAGAAAGTGTCCCCAAATAAGTATAAGAGAACATCCAATAAATTTTTTTCCAAGCATTGTTGGAAAATCAAGAGTTACACTGCGATGTGGCTCCTCTTAAATATGGAGTTCTTGATGCACTCAGACATTTATCTATTTCTTCTCAAGATCCTACACTCTCATTAGAAAATTATGGGAGTGGTGGTTGTAATTTAGAAGTTCCATGTTAGACACTTCATCATGAAGGTTTTCTTCATGAAAATTCAGTCAATCCTGAGTGCCCTTATATGTATGAGAGCAAAAACAACCCTTAGTGTGGACAGAATCCCAAAAAGAATGAAGATTTATCCTTTGCTATAATCCATCATGGTAATCCTCCCCATGGTGGCATTCACTATGAAAGTCCTCCGCGCAGTAGTATTTCCCATTTTCAAGACAATTCCATAATTGTCAATGTAGCAATGAGAAATCCCTCTTATCTTGAGGCACATGAAAACACCAATCCAGGCATGTCTGATGCATTTTCATTTACGGGTGATGCACTTTCTCAACCCGAAGACATCTTAAGGAATGATCATTCTCCAAACCTACTTCAGTTCATTTTTCTTCTAATACATAGAATCCTCTCTGGTCAGATCATGTGGAGAAACCTCCTGTGAAAGATGAAGAATATGTGCTAAATATGAGGAAACAATTATCTAAAACAGAAATCCCAATCATGTTCTGGCCTTTGAAAATTTTTCAGTATAACATTCTAGAATTGATAACAGAAGATTGCATTCATGACATTCATCTCAACTTACGGAAAACTCTTCATTATTTGAAAACCAAAGTCTTACCATATTATGAATATAAAAATCATGTAATTGTAATAGAAGGGTTGAAGTGCCAAATTGACTTGGAATCTCTCTCAGTTTCTCAATATCCAAAGGTTGTAAAACAGTAGAGAATCCTTCAATATGCATGTCGCAATGCTCTAAAGAGGCTACACCAGTTAATTTATGATTCCCCAACTGGTGTTTGTATTAGAGGATGGGATGCATATGGATCATTTCATTTCACTATAGTCCAAAATTATAAAATTCTGCAAAATGTGGTCTCATGCAATGTTATTTCCCATGGTTAGCCACAATCAATTGGTTTTTTATGTAATCAAACAAAAACTCAAGAAAAGGCCTCAACCAGTTCTCAACAAAATCAAGCCCTAAGAAAAAAATTATTGAGTTACTTTTACATAAATCATATGAGAATCTTAAACATGTATCCCATTTAGAGGATTTCAGGCATCAGAGTATGGAACTGTCGGAAATAGCACAATGATCTTTTGAAACATGTGATTTTAGTGATTGTCGGATGATGCACACAGATAATATCTGAACCAAAATTCAAAAAATCAGAAGAGTAGTTGCATGAATTTCAGCCATAACCATTCAAGAATCACCCCAGATTTACAGGCTGGGGGATCATCCAATTCAACCATAAAATTTATTAAACAATGTTTAATGATTTGAAGAATAAGAACATGAATAGACCCATCCTACAAGGCTGGGGGATTTTTCACATCTGCAATCCCATCCACTACGGATGTCAATTTTCTCTTGATTAGGGAAGAATACACAATGAAATCATACAACTGATCTATCCAATGATTCCATTCATGGTACTATCTGCCAAACAGTTCCACGTAATTCTTCATATAGGAGAACAAAGTCTCATGAAAGACACAAAGGGAGACGATATAGTAGAAACACTGACATAATGCCATCAATGCATTATGTATCAGTGAATGTTATTAACACCACTTCAATAAGATCCTCCAGAAATCATTCTAGTTCAAGGGAATTAGATGATGTAGTACTTTTCTATATTATGGTACATACCGAGGAAAATGAATAAGGTGTGTGTACCAAAAATCAGAGGCTTTCCCAGAATCTTTGCAAGCCTTCAAATAACCAAGCCCCCCTTATCCGAAATGCATATAACAAAGAGAAAGTAAAAAAATTATATTGCATCTCACTTTTCCACTAGAGAAGGTCAATCTCTTTCACCTGAAGAGATATTTGCACAAAAAAAGAGGAAATGAATGAGTTGAAAAGACTCAACACCGAGTTACATCGAAACATCATACATGCTAGATGGTATCCCCAAGAAAGTGCTCAACTTGAAAATACAATAGGATCTCCTCAGAAAAGAGGATTTTTAGTAACTAAATATGCAGATAATTAATTCCCTCCATTGTGTATACAACCAAGGTAGGTATTAACACCACTATCAGTGGTTTTACCGATCGCTACACTAGCTCATGCTCCAGTTTCTATACCTGCACTGGTTCTAGCTAAATCGGATGTTCCCAAAATTCTTATGAACACAATTGATGCATTAATGGCTCTATTGGAAGATATGGAGAAAAGATGCACACCAGTTCAGCTAGAAAATAGAGCTTACCCTAAATGGTTGGATGCAATTCCTCCCCCACCAAATTTTGTGAATACCACATTCCAAATCTTTAATGGTTTGGGAGATCCAGAACAACACCTAACAATTTTTTTTTCTCATTGTCATCCCATGATGGGAACCTCCCAATAACAAGAAGCAGTTAATCTTAGGTGTTTTGTGAAGTATTTAAAAGGACCGACTTTTGTCTGGTATATAGGTTTTCAATCTCAATCAATTAATGGATAGGAATATCTCTGTCATAAATTTCTTCTCATATTTAGGTGAACTCTACCAAAGATAAAATTTGTTGGACTTACTAATTTTAAACAAAGGTAGATTGAAAGTGTTTCATATTTCATTACACGATGGAAAAGACTAACATATTCCTTAATTCTAGTGCTCCCTCAAGAAAAATTAATGCCAATTAGTGTGGAAAATCTGTGTGGTGAATTACACACACCATTGATCCCTGTGAAATACACAGGAGGGTTTCGAGACCTTACTTTGATCGCTCAAAAAATAAAAGATTATATTATAGAAACTAAGGCTAAAAGTAATGTAAATTCATCAGCTCTGGGGAGGAGGATTGGAAAACTAGAAGATTCTACAGTGACCCTAAAAAAGGTACATGTACCTACTTATACATAAATATCCTCATCATATCGAAGTGCTCCGCCTCCTGAGCATCGGTAGAAATGACTACCTCATTAAGATGATTAAAGAGATCAAGGGCGTAAAAAGTCTGAGGAATTAATGAATAAAGTTTATTCTTTCCGGAATGAACAAGTTTTCAGTTACTTTATCTCATCCCTAGAAAACAATTTGGTTCAGTTGCAGATGCAAAAAAGCCAAATAAATATGGAGATGAAGATCATACGAATTATTGTACCTTTCATTAGATGTTGGGACACCGCAATCCTGAGTGCTTTGTTTTTAATGTCCTTCTGCAAGAGATGGAAGTCTCGGGACAAGTGAAATTGAAAAGTTCATCTGCTCAAGTAGCATGTGGTACTACTACCAATCCAGAGGATGAGGGAAAATGGAGAGAGATTAAAACTAAAAATGTGAAAAAAAATATGACGATTGGATGATCTAGAAAATGATCAACTGACTGATGTTATTTTATGAACACTATTGAAACAACCAATTGTGTCTTTTTACACTCTTTCTATAGTAAAACCATCTTCATAAAAAGGCCATTCCTCATAGAATAAAAGTGATCATAAGGATAAAGAGCAGTCAGAAGAAGACTAGCTCATGTCAAGGCCAATGTTTCCCTTTACCTTGGAAGATTTTATAACATCTGTTTCAAAAGCACGTACACCGCCCCGCCAAAAGGTAAAACTAGAATTAACCTGTCAAGAAGAATATTTGTCAGATGAATAATTTATCTTTGTTTCTATTAATATTATTAATTTAACGGATCCTTATTCTAATGGTGATTTTGATTATAGTGATCTAGAATTCCTTCTACCTAATTGGGGAACAATAGGAAGCATCAAAGGTTGAGGATACAGGGGAAGACGTGAGAATTCCAGAAACCACCATTTTAACTCTACCCCTACTAGAACCATATATGGAATAAAAACTCATGGAAGAGCCTTTCAGTGGGCTCAATAAGGACAAGAGATTTATTCTATAAAAGATATGTTCGGTTCTAACACAATTATTTTGGAAGACCGATTAGAAGAAACATCATCTTCATCTCATCAAATGAATAGAACTAGTTAGTCAAATTTACCAAAGCCAGTAGTATTTCAAACTACTTCTCCAATTCAAAGTTCGTCTATATTAGAAGCATAAACTTCCAAAGCACGTGAAAAACCACATCTCCTTGTTGGGAAATGAAGTCCTTCAGACTAAAATTTTGTTGTCTTGAAACAATTGCCCCATGTACTGGCCAAGTTATCAATTTTGGATTCTTTGAATCTGTCAAAATATCTTTGAGAGGAACTCATTGAGGATTTGTTAAGTCCTTGAGACTTTTAAACTGAAGTTGTAGCTTCTAAGTTATACCATATAAAGAATGATCCTGTAGAGTGTCATGCAGTCATATCTTTAATGGATGAGGATGAAGATGATGTTGTGCATGGGAATATAAGACCTTTGTATTAGTCTGAAATGGACAATAACATAGATATCCAACGAGCCTTCATTGATAATGGCTCTCGGTTCATCCTCATTCCCGTTGGTACACTTTTTCTATTAGGACGGACTGAATCTAACTTATCTCCTACATTTTTAATATTTCAAGGATATGACAAGAATGAATAAGAACCATTGGGTGAGATTACACTCAAGACTCAGTTTGGATATCTATTGTCTAATTCATATGTCATGGTTTTTCTTTAGGACACATCCTTCGATATTCTTCTTGAAAGGACTTGGTTTTAGTAACATACAACCATACCTTCGTCATACTACCAATGTCTGAAATACTGTTTCAATGGTAAAATCAGAATATTGTATGGTAACAAGGATCCATTCAGAACATGTGAATCTCAATATATTGAGTCAGAGTTTTATCACATAAAGGAACGAAACCCATGAAAGAGGAGATAAATAGATTTAATGATCCAAATGGACTGGAAAAGATCCCATCAAATACATTCATACATTTTATTATAGAATATGGGTTATCTATAAATCAAATTGAAAGGGTAAAACCAAACATAAAGACTCATCCAGTAACATCCATAATGTTAATTAAAACAATTGAGCCTGAAAACATAGAAGAAGTTATTGATACACCATGTTATGATGAAAGCTAGAATGGAGATGTTTTCATCTCATCTAGTGAACTACAACAAGCCTATACTTTTTCAACCACAGTAGAATAGATAGTGGTAATTATATAGGAAGAAAAAAATGTTTATTATCATTCCATAAATATCTTTTTATTACCATAATAAGACCATTCATCATCAGTAATATTAGGTATGCTGGCCTTTTATTCGGGAGGATCAAATAATGATTTCACCCCTACCACTGGATGTTTTCCCACATCATCTAAAATGAAAGGTGAAACATAAGAGGTAATGCGTAATGAAGAAGAAGAGGAAGACCTCAGGGATGCTCCTCTAGCATTTTAAGAAGGTGTGTCTACCACCGAGGATAAACCCAGAGAAATAAATCTAGGTACAGAAGAAGATCGACACCCCACTCTAATTAGTGTGTCCATGTCTCTGAAGAACAATTGGTGTATACAGTCATTCTAAAGAACCATCAAGATATATTTTCTTGTAATTATATAAAAATTCCATGTCTTATTCCTGATATATCCCCCTACCATTTGGGTTTTCCAAAAGAACATCGTGGATTTAAGCAAGCATTAAGAAGAACACACTAAACTCATGCCTCTAAAATTGAAGCAATATTTGATAAGATTATAAAGGATAACATTTTTATGGAAGTTCAATATCCCAAATGGCTAGCCAATATGTCCTAGTGAAAAAGAAGAATGGGAAAATTAGACTTTGTATTGATTTTAGAGATCTTAACGGGCATTGTCCTAATGATGATTTTCCAGTCCCAATTACAAAACATCTAATTGATTAAACAACTAGCTATGCAGATATTTCTTTCAAGGATGGATTTTATGGGTATAATAAAATCCGTATGGCCCTAGTGAAAGACAAATCTACATCCATTAGTGCCCCTCAATGTGTTTTTGGCTATCAGGTAATGCCATTTGGCTTAATGAATGCAGGTGCAACATACCAACATCCCATGCAACATTTCTTCAAACCCTTCTTAGGGAAATTTGTTTAATGTTATTTGGATGATTTGGTGGTCAAATAAAGACAAAATTCCAATCAAATGGATGATTTGGAAACTATATTTAACAAACTTTGGCAACACAGTTTGAATATTGACCCCTTGAAATGTGCTTTCAGGGTAACCTTAAGAAAATTCATTGGCATCGTTGTATGCAATCATGGTATCCAAGTTGAACCTGAGAAAACAAAATCAATCATTGGTATGTCACCTCCTTGAAATTTGAAAGAATTAAGAGGAATCCAATGGAACATGGCCTATATTTGGTGTTTTATCGCCAATTTGGCATGAAAGTGTTTACCCTTCACCAGATTAATGAAGAAGGGAGTCACCTACCAATGGAATGAATATTTCCAAGAAGCATTTAATATCCTCAAGAAATATCTCTTGAATCCACTTGTATTTATTCCACCTGTGGAAGGAAGACCACTTATTCCCTATGTGAAAACTTTAGAGTGATCACTAGGTTCCTTCCCCCCCCCAAAAGAATGATGCGTGGAATGAAAATAGCCTTTAATATCTTAGTTAAACTATGCAAGATGTGGATACTAAATATTCATGTATTGAGAAGTGACGTCGGGTATTAATCTTTGCAGTTCAGAAATTGAGACACTACATTCAACATCATGAGGTCTAAATGGGGTCTCTTAATAATCCACTCAAATTTATCATCCGTCATCCTATGCTTAATGTATGTCTGGCACGATGGGATGTTATTTTGAAACAATTTCTTATCCAGTTTGTACCTCAAAAGGAAATAAAAGGCCAAGCTCTGGCCGACTATCTTACTGAGCATCGATTTGTGGAAGATACATTGTTTAATACTGATCTTCCTGATGAAGAGGTATTCTTTATTCAAGATAATTACCAATCATGGGAAATGAATTTTTATCGTGCTTCCATAAGTCCAATAGGAAAGAGAATGGATAACCGTAAACTCAAGAAGGTTGTTTTTGGAATTATCCTTATTTCCCCAGAAAAGGCATTATTTCCTTATTGTTTCCTATTATCAAAATTTGGTACCGACAATGAATCATAATATCAGGCAATCATTGCAGGGTTGGAATTGGACCTTCAAGGGAAAATGGATCATTTAAAAGTAAAAGGTGATGCAGAATTGATAATCATACATATTAATAGGGAATATTCTATTAGAAAAGATGAATTAATTCCTTTATGTGATTGCGTCAGAGGGTTAATGGCTAAACTTCCCTCAAAGCTGACATTATCTTATGTCACGCGATCACATAATGCTCAAGTAGATACACTGGCTAATGTGGCTACAGCCTTGGAATATCCAAATCGATATGAGATAGTTATCATCATTACACATCCTCGTGTGTTCTCACATTTTGTGCAAACCAAAATGGAGTATTTTAAAGATATTTTCCCTATTTATGATCCCTAAGGTCATAGTCCGGGATGGAAAACATACATCATGTAATATCTTAATAATGTGGTACTTCCACCAGATAGGGATATGAATGGACAGATATAGTGACCAGTGGAAAATTTTACTCTTTATGATAGTACAAACCACCAGAAATCCTTTACAAGAAAGGATTTGATGGAATTATCTTCATATGTATTTATGGAAAAAAGACTGCAACTTTCATGAAGGAAGTACATTCGGGAGCTTGTGGTTCCCACTAATTTGGGCAAAAACTCTCTGATCAGATCCGAAAGCTTGGATAATATTTCCTTTCAATGATGTAGGAATGTACATATTTCACTAAAAAATGTCATCCCTATCAAGTGCATGAAAAGTTCATTCAACAACCACCATAAATTCTACATATAGATAAACTATCATGGCTATTTTACACATGAAAAATGGATTTAGTAGGGCCTTATCCTCCAGCCACAGCTAAGAAGTTCAAATATATTATCACTACTACTGACTTCTTCTCTAAATGGGCTGAGGAAATACCTCTCAAGGAAGTCGAAGCCGAAATCATTTTTGTTTTATCAAAACTAATACCATCACTAGATTCGGTGTCCCTTGTACTATTTTGATGGACAACAACACCAATTTATGTTCTAATGAAGTAAAAATGTTGTATCAGGAACATAATATCAAGTCCAATCATTCGTCTCGCTATCATGCAGCAGCAAATGGATAGATAGAGGCCTTCAATAAGACCCTATCGAATATACTCTAGAAGATTGTGTATAAAGATATGAAATCATGGCCTGATAAACATTTGAATGCTTTATTGTCTTATTAGAAAACTACCCATACTGAAACCCAAGAAAGTCCATATTCGATGGTATATGGAACTGAAGCAGTTTTTCCAATTGAAGTACAATTTCCTTAGCTTAGATTTTTAATTTGTGATCAGTTTTCTACAGATGAAAGATCTCTGAAACGGTTCAATGAGATGTAAATATTAGACGAGAAATGATTGCATACTTTACATTGTTTATAAGTCCATCAGAACATAATCACATGAACATTCAATAAGAATGCTCACATTCTTTAATTAGTTCAAGGATAATTGGTATTGGTCCTTTAGACTCCAATGATACTAGGAAGGAATCCTCCAAAACATGAACCAAAGTGGGATGGACCTTATTCCATACATAAGGACTATTCAAATGTAGCCTATTCCTTAATCGCGTTGGATGGATAGCTTATCACAACTCCAACCTATGATTTTTTTTAAGAAATAAATTGTGTAGTTTTGAACAAATAGTCCTCACTGCAAGACTTTAAACTGCACAGTACCATGTCCTTGCTGCAAGAATTAAAACTGCAGAACCCTCATGTCGTTGCTACAAGATATAAAACTGTACAACCCTCATGTCCTAGTTACAATGCATTAAACTTCATAACAACTGTCAGCTACCATACTGCATGATGTTAAAATGCATATCAACTTAGTCCTTTTCACATGAAGTTAAACTACATGACATCATTTTTACAACTAACGTCCTCTCGATTTGATGTTAGAAGCTTCCATAAACAAACAACATTAACATGATCACTACTCATTAGTAGAACATGAGTCACTCTCTCTTCTATGTCTGAGTCAGATCTCTATGGAGACCTTGTTTCAAGAACTACATATGGCTTGATTCTCATTTTCAATGAGGTATGTAGAGATTCCTAAATATCCATTTTTTGGGCCCACCGACAATCAAAAAATCTTCTTATTTTATTTTTTCCTCTTGTATATGAATCAAATCTATACAGTGTTTTTCATGAAGATATTTGATTTGGTTCTAATATGATTTTATGTCTTAAGATTTACCGTTCTCTCAGAAGACATCAAAAAGCCACATTAATGATGTCAAACTCCCTTAGCATGAGGAATGACTATTTAAAGAACTATGTACGTCTTTATTGTCATCTATTTTGAGGTACGTAGAGATGACTAGATCTATAATCTTGGGCCCAACTATGATAAAAACCCCATTATTTCTTGTACAATAATAAAATCTATAGAGGAAATGTTTTAAGAAATATGGATGACTTGATCCTTTCCCCAGCAAGACAAATAGTGGCACTTGGGTGTTATCTCATAAACTAGTTACAATATGACTTTTTTGTTCACATCGGTTCATCTTCGTCCTTACCACATGATATTAGACTACATGGAAATATATCATCCCTATTCTTCAATTTAGACACTTTTTCCATGTAAAAGAATACTTTATGGCTCCTTGTTTCTCAAACCGAGCATACCTCACGTGTGCATAAGAATTGGGTAAATGGATTCTTTATAGAAATAAGGTCCCTAAATTTATTATGGAATAAATAATGTCTTCATAGAATGACTTAAAACTGCACAATATAATGTTCTTGTTTCATGAATGTAATCTATACATCATAATATTAATTCAGAGGTAGCAAAGAAAGTCTCCATTTTACGTAAGAGTCAGATCTATGTAATGGATGTCAAACTCCTGGCCAATACTGGTTCAAATATTTCTCATCTTCATTGAACACAAACCCTTTCCATATTTCATACTCTTAATCATGAATATTTTTAGATCTTCATAATATTTCTAACAGTTTATGGTAATAGGGTTTCTAATATCAGAGAGCTATTTTTCCTGACTTTGCAACATATGCCTTTAGGTGTCCTTGCATAAGTTGACTATAGAATAGGCCTATCATTCAAAAGATTCCAATATTTGGCTATGCAGCATATAGCCTAGTTGGAAATACATAATGCAGCCCCTTAACGGGTTTATCAAGTAATGGAAACTTCGTTCTTGGTTATATTATCTTTGTCCCCTTTAATCTTTGATGACAATATACAAGAATCCATATTTTAAAATAGTCATTCAAGTATACTTGTCCCAATATCATTCCCATAATTTGAAAGTCTTCAAGACCATGGTCTAAAATTTCCCTCACCATGTGTTCAACACAATATGAAATAACCTTGAAATAACTTTTACACATATTATATATTGTTTCAATTTTTGGTCCTAGTTATATGACCTAAAACTACATACACCATATCTCTTACGTTTGGGTCAGACCATCGTAAAATTATTATATATGTGATTCTATGGAAATCGTGGATGGAAATACCCGTTCCATGTTCTTGTATATTTCTCCAAAAACCAAACTATATGCTTCAGAAAATCTGAATCTCCATAAACATTCTTTGACTTTTGGCAATAGAATGTTAAAATTCTAAGAGCTCTTTTACCGTACAATGTTGCACGTGCCCTTAGGCGTCCTTGCATATGTTTCCCACATAACTGGCCTATCAGTCAAAAGATACCACTATTTGGGTTATCATCATATGCCCATGTTATCCCTACATAAGACAACCCCCTTAACGGGTTTTTCAAAGAATGGTAACATCGTTCTGGGAAAAGACTTCATCTAATGCTTTTATCCCTTTTCCCATATCCTTCCCCATTTTCAAAAATTCCCAAATCACAATGTACAATTTTCCCTTTAATACCTGAATATGATAGTATGTTTCCAAACATATTATCATGAAATTGGGAGAGTTTTCTCATAACTTTGGTCAATCCTAAAGACCTTAAATTAAATCCACACAACATCCTCATTGCAAGACTTTAAACTGCAAAGTACGTCATCCCCACTGTAAGAATTTAAACTACACAATATAACGTCTTCACTACAAAACATTAAACTACACAGTACAATGTCCTCAATTTAAGACTTTAAACTACACATTATGATGTCAAGAATTCATCTTTCTAATAAATTTTAACCATTACTCACACACCTAATGTGAATAGAAAGGGTTTTCCTATTCCTTAATTATGTTGGTCTAAATATCCCTTTTTCAATATTAAAATTTCTTTCCATGGATAAACCACTAACTTTGTTCTGGAGTTACCAAAATATTATTTTCCCCTATATATCAACAAAAAAATGTCAAACTTCAAAGAACTTTTTTTGCCTAACTATGCAGCATGTGCCCTTAGAAGGTCCCTCATAAGTTGCCCACATAACATGTTTTTCAGTCAAAAGATGCCAATTTTTTTCTATGAAACATGTGCCTCAGTTGGCTCTGCATAATACATCCCTCATAATGGGTTTTTCAAGTAATGGTAAATTTTTTCTTGTTAGAGACTCCCCTTATGTTGATACAGGTTTTAGATTTGGTGATCATAAAAATTGGGACTCAAGATTCCCCTTGAAAATATTTAACAAATATTAATGTTATTCTTAGCTATAGAGTTTTGTTTGTGACCTAATTCAAAGTTTATGGTCAATTCTATTTTGACCGTAAATATTATACCATTATGCTTACTGGGACCAATGGCCTAGGTAAAAGAAAAGTAATTAATGAAAGTGGAAACATAAATGATTATGGAAAAAATAGTTTTCATTTATGATTTTTTTTACAGAGAAGCATCCAAAAATTGGAATCACTCTCTAATTTTTTTTACAAAAGTCTTTCCATGTAATTACTCATTTGTTTAACAGCTCCTTGAGGCCCATGAACTTCTTGTTGGAGTTGATTTCTTTTACTATCCTTGATCTCTTCAACAAGAGGAAGTACTTCTTTAGCATCTGTGATGGCTTTTACACATCCTTCTGGACTTCCCCTAATGAGCTATAAAGCTGTTCAAGATCCTTGTAATGATATCAATCAATTGATAAAGGCTTTGTTTCTGAATAGTCTTTTCATTATTTGTTTGCGTCAGTCTCTTCAACTTTTCATTTTGATTAGCCTTAGCTTGGGACAATGCTGCTTCGAACTCTTCAATTTTGATAGAAAGTTTGACTTATATTAAGTCTTGTTGAAGCTTTTTCTCTTACTCCCTCCTCCAGATAATCTCTTTCACCATAGTATGAATTTCATGGTATTCAAAACCAACAAATCCTATTTTGATAAACAGAGATGAATATCGTGGAATTATTGAAGGAAGTTCTTCAAGGGGCATCTCTGATATTATCTTCTAGATTTTTTTCCATGCTTTGTGGTGAGTAAGACGAAGAGACTTCTACAGTTTTGGGTCCAATTCAGAATCACTTTCATAAGGAAGGATACATTCTAGGACTAAACCACTAAACTAAGTGCCCTACTTTGTTCCTTCTTAGAAAATGGTTTCTCCAACATCAAATGTTGTTTAGGCAGATGTAGAGGCATCCCCTCCAGACTTATCCATTGAAGTTGATAGCCCTGTATGGTTAATCCAGAATCATGGTTATGTTTAAGAGATAGTAAAACTGAATGTAATCACAATGTCATTATCTCTTACCTATAATTTGGTCAACAACTTGATAATAATCCTCCCCAACATTCTCGATTTTAAAAATTTTATTTGATGTCTTTGGATGAGGATTGTTGTCTTTAATATGCTCGGGATTTTTAGAGTGAATCTCATGAAGACCTGCTACCTCAAGATTCATGTGATCCAATGTTTCTGTGATGGTAGGGTTGACATTAATATCATCTATTTCTTTAGGTACAATTATAACAACAATTTCTTTATATAGAACTGCATATTTCAATCCACTGTGGTTTGCAGGTTACTCATAAGATGATTAACAGGAAGAATAATGAGAACACACATCCAGTTGATTCTATTTAAGGAAATCCGAAATCATCTAGGGAATTTGATATTTTAACATTTTCTAATAGTTCATCAAAATACTTGCCAAGGTTCATCATTTCATCCAATGATATATCAGATCCCAGGTTATTCTCACACGTGGGAACACTAGGCATGTTTAATTCCCAACCATGCTCTGGAAACATGTGACCCTGAGTAACTACTTCAGCAACAATTGTGGGGTCAAAATCAGTTGTTTCTAGATGTTCGGGTGCATGTGATGAACCTAAAAGAATCATATAACTGAAGTCAGCTATTGTTGCATTGTACGCTTTATGAAATATTATAGATTTACCAGAAGCTTCGTATCCTCTGATAGTAGGAATCGAAGCAGTGATGGGGACAGATGTTGGTTCTTTTGGCTTCAATGCCTCTTCAGGAACCACTAGATTTAGAGGAATTTTTGTTTCCTCAGTAGCACCTTCTATGGCTCCTTGAGTCTTATTAGTGGTTTATTTCAAATAATAAACAGTATAATCCCCTATAATCATAAAAAATTTAATCACTTTTTTATGAATAAAACTGAAAGTCCGGATTATCCGTGAAACTTACCACTATATATATAAGGCCTCGAACTATAAGGGTTATGATTCTTTTCACAAGGATACATACGTAGCTAATTTTATGACCACGATCCCTGGATCAAAACAATCCTTTGTATACCTGGATGACAATAAATTTTAGAGTGCCCCACTGAGTTTCTTAAAAACCATTATCATCACAGTGAGGATTAAAAGAATCTATAATCGGTATATAAGAGGATACCATTAATGTAAATCCTCGAATAAACATGGATTTTTACATTAATAAATAACCTTGAATGCATACTGATGATTCAAAATATTACACATGTTAATAAGTGATTGTAAATTCCAAGGGATACTTTTGATATATTTGGTGATTTAATAAGGATTCATGAAAATATCTTAAATTTAAAAAAGAGGGTCCCGGAGTAGAAAATAATTCCCCCAAAAGGGTGTGATGAGTCTAACCTCCCATCCTCCCGACCAATGCACAATCATATGTATCATAAAGTTCAAACATAACGAATGCCTACCATTGGAAAGCAGCTCCCCTTTGGAAAATGAATTGTTAGATGTTTCCGGTTCCATAAATAAATCAAATGGAAACTGCCCAGAAATAGTGATTCATATAACTAGAACACATGTTTCAAGTATCTATGAAACAGAGACATAATATTTTTTAGATAATTTATATGTTTGAAAATATTATTTTCTCAAAGGTACTTTTTTATGTCATTCTGTGAAAAATAATAAAATTATTTCTAGAATGTTTTAGAAATTAATTTTTATAAAATAAATATAACTTTTAATTCATAATTTAAAAATTATCATAGGGTTAATTTTTGGTATTTTTATAAAAAAACTTAATTTTGGGTGGATAGTGAAAAATACAAAATTTTAAATCAAAAATACCTTTTCATATAATTTAATTATATTTTTAAATTATTATTTAATTTGGTTTCAATGATTAATTAAATAAATGTTACATAAATTATTTTAATTTATTTCATTTTAACCTATTTTAAATTGAAATTGGACATAAAAATAGTTCAATATTTTAATCATTTTCTACTTAAAAACTCTCGTTGTCACTACACTTCTGGCGGATTAAGATTAAAATAATTTCCACCAATTAAGTGATTATAATTTTTGAATAATCTCTTAAATATATAGAATAATAATAATTTATAATGTATTATAAGTTCAAATTAATTTTCTTAAAAAATATTAGTGAAAATAAATAAAACTAATTGCAACGGTTATGGGAAAAAGAAGATTACATAGAAGATAAAATTTAACTTCAGAAGCCAAATAAAATAGAAACATTTATAAAATAAATTTAATTGATATATATATACAATATGTGTATTATTGTATAAAATTTTAAAATTATTGGAGGAACATGATGTAAGGGATACCTCTAAATTGTTTGTACACTTTTATATTAACAAGAATGTCAATCCTCCTCCACTATGAAAGGGAACTCTCCACCTCTATTATTCAAATATCTTAAGGCCATTGGATCATCCATAATATAGCTAAATATCCTGAAAATATATCGACATTTATCCTATTGAGTCAAAAGTTCTCCTTTGACTTCTATATCATGTTTTGGAAATAACAAATGTCTTTTATCTTGTCAACCGTATCGTACTGACTCTGTCAATCATATCGTACTGACTCTGTCAATCGTATCGTACTGACTCTGTCAATCGTATCGTACTGACTCTGTCAATTGTATCGTACTGACTCTGTCAATCGTATCGTACTGACTCTCTCAATCGTATCACACTGACTCTGTCAATCGTATCGTACTAACTCTGTTAATTGTATCGTACTGACTCTGTTAATCGTACTCAGTTTTGTGTATCTTACGTTGTATCATATCAATACATTACATTTAGTAATACTTATAATATTCATACTTTCAATACTTTTTTGTTTTGGTACTTAGTAAAAAAACACATGTTTCATTTTAATCGTACTCTTGATTATCATCTTCATTTGTCTTTTGTTTTATCTAATACGATGTCGTTGAGTTAGTTACAAACTAATAAAAATGATGTTGTGCTTTCTGTTTCAATATGACCGATATAATGCCAGGTGTCCAAGTCCCTCCGAGTTTTTTGGAGAAATATGACCGTTGGAGGAAATGTGACCGTTGGAACCTGAGGCCTATAAATAGGAGGTCATTTGAAGCTGAGAAGAATAACTGTGATACTTTGCTTCTATCATGTTCTAGAGAGAGATGATGTGACTTCTCTCATGCTTTGTGCTTTGTGCTTCCGATCTTCGTATCCAGAGCATTCAAGTAATTGAAAGATAGAGGTGCCAATTACCTACACAATCGAGGGCTGTCGGGGATAGCTAGACAGATGTTCCGATCATCGTATCGAGGGCTACCGGGGATAGGCAGACAGACGTTCCGATCATCATATCGAGGGCTGTCAGGAATAGGTAGACAGACGTTTCGATCATCGTATCAAGGGCTTCCAGGGATAGGCAGATAGACGAACCTATCATCGTATCGAGGGCTTACCAAGGTAGTGGTAAGAAAAACCTCTTATCCTAGGTGAAAGGATAACCCTTCTCTTTGGGTCAAAATAATTGTAATAATTTTACATTTCCGCTGCTATTTTTATTAAAAAAGAATTTATATTGTTTCCTTTCTTTATTACACTTTCAATTGTAATTGTTTCAATTACAATTATTCTATTACAATTTGTATTAATAGATTCTATATGATTTATGGTAGAATCCTTCACACTTGTATTAGTCTGATTATTGTATTTATCTTGAATACAATTACATTACTTTTCTAATTGTATTACATTACATCATACATTTATATTCAATACTATTGTGGTTGTTTGAATTGTATTAGTTTAAGATCAAGTGTTTAAACACAAAGTTTTAAAACCTACAATCCCCCCCCCCCCTCTTGTATTGTTCCATCTAATATATATATACGTATACATATTCGATCCAAAAATTGGTATCAGAGCAGGTTTCCACTGATTTTTATTACTTACTCTATTTCTTTTAAACTTTCATTTTCACTACTTACTAAACTAACGTGTGGAGTGGAAAAGATTTTTTGTTTCATTAGATCGTAGAAATGAATATTGGGCTAATTAACAACCTAAATCCATCTAGACCACCTATCTTTGATGTTAATGATTATGAGTACTGGAGAGATCGAATGAAGATGTTTGTTATCAATAATGGTGTATATAATTTTATAATGCTTATTGGAGGATACAAAATTCCTGACAAAGAAGTCAGTACTTTCACTAATAAAGAGAAGCAAGAATTTCAACTTAATTACAAGGTACACAATACATTATTATGTTCTATGACAAAGAATATATACAGTCATATATCTTCTTTTGAATCAGCCAACTGTATTTGGAAGAAATTGGAAGTCACACATTTCGGTACATCCAAGGTTATAGAAACAAGAAGAGAAATGCTTTGAGCAGAGTATCATGGATATGTTTTTCCTTATGGAGAGCCAGTATTTAAAGTGAAACAAAGATTTATGACAATTGTCAATAGTTTACAATCTATGGGTGAAAAAGGTCTTGATGATGAAGACCTTTTAGATAAGATTATAGACATAATGCCAAATGAATGGGAGTCAAAAAGGACATCTATTGATGAAAATAGAAGTGTTTCCCAGATTACTCTTGATGAACTATTTGGAACTATTTTACAGCATGAGACAAGAATGAAAAGAGATGTTGATCTTAACAAGAAGAAGAATGGAAATGCTAGTGTAGATTTTACATCTAAAGCTAAAACACCTGAAAGGATAACAAGATCCAAAGCCAAGAATGTTGTTATATCTGATTCAAGTGATTGTGATCTTTCAGATAATGAGTTATCCAATCTTTCTCGAAGAGTGAACAAGATTGTGGGAAAGAAAGACATCCAATATAGATTCAAAAAGAAAGATAGGAAGGATAAGAAAGATTCTGAGGTAACTTGTTATGAATGTAAGAAAATAGGAAATATAAGGTCTGATTGTCCTTTACTAAAGAGAAATGATATAAAGGAGAAACATTCTGAAAGAAATAAGAAAAAGTATTATAAGACAAAAAAAGTCTGGAAGGCAAATGATACTTGGAGTGCTAGTGGTAGTGATTATTCAGATAATTCTTCAGAATATGAGTCCTCAGGACAGAGAAATATTGGACTTATATCCAGACTACTAATTGAAGATAATTGTCTTATGGACAAGGTACATAATGCTAACGCTATTATAAATGTCTCTTTAAATGGAAATAATATTGATAATAAATATTATGAATCTTTAAATGATGATTCTTCATCATCAGAAGATGATACACTACCTTCTTTTGAAGAAGTATCTAGATTTTCAAAACTACTTGAAAATGAAAATTCTAAACTTATGAAAAATCATGATAAAGAAAATTCTAGAATTTCAATTTTAACTAAATAATTATCAGATCATTCTAATGATCTTGATAAAGAAACTTCTGATTTTGAAAGTATTTTAAAAACCCTTGAGAAAGTCAAATATGATAATTATAAACTTTATAAGGATCTAGAATATTTGATTTCTAAGAAAAATGTTTTAGAGCCTGACTCTAGTTTAAAATAAAATGTTTTGGAAGATAAAAACATAGTTTTAAAACTAAAGTCTGAAATTTTATCTTTAAAGAAATGTTTGTCAAAATTTACTCATGGAAAGGAAAACTTTGACAAGATGTATTCAAAAATTAGACCTTTTAGAAATCTTTCTGGACTTGGTTATACTCATTCCAAACCGGTTTTTAGTAATAACTATTTTGTTCCACAATAAACACATTTTTGTTCTAAGTGTCAATGTGGTGGACACTAGAAAAGATAGTGTTCTCTTAATAAAACTCAATCTTTAGGATTTCATAAAGCTCATTTTGTAAAACAAATGTGGATTCCTAAAATTCTCTTATCTAACCCTTCTGGATCCAAACAAGTTTGGGTTCCGAAAAACTAATTGTTTCTTTTTCAGAAAAATGAGAAGTGTACCAACAAGAATATTTAGTACATATATAGTGGTTGTTCTCGACACATGACCGGAAGCAATGATCTCTTTGAAAATATTATCAAAACAAAAGGAGGAAAGGATAACTTCAGAGATAATGATCAAGGAATGATTGTTGGTATATGTAATATTGTATTTCTTGGAAAATTTCTTCTCTCAAATGTTTTGTTTGTTAAAGGTCTTAGGCACAGTCTCATAAGCATAAGTCAATATGTGATGAAGGTTACCTTGTGAATTTTATAAATGATAAGTGTTTAGTTCACAATTCCAAGGATGAGTTTATTCTATCTTCCCATAGGGAAGAGAATGTATACACTATTAACTTATAAGACCTTAGAAGCCAAAATTTCCCCTGCTTATGTGCAATAGAAGACCATTCATTGCTATGGAATAAAAGACTAGGGCACTGCAATCTAATAAACCATTGTAAACACTCAACTAAAAGACTTGTAAAGGGACTATCAGATCTAAGATATGATTCTTCAAAAGTCTATGATCCTTGCCAATTTGGCAAGAAGCATAAAACTAGCTTTAAATCAATTAATAATGTTTCAACTTCTAATGAATTACAGCTAGTACACATGGATCATTTTGGTCCTTCACAAACTGGAAGCATTGGAGGAAAATATAATGTATTTGTTTTAGTTGATGACTTTACTAGATTCACATGGGTCTATTTTCTAACAAAGAATTCTGAAGCCTTTTCCTATTTCTAAACTTTTAGAGCCCAAGTTAAAAATGAGAAAAACATACCATTGATAACTATTCATAGTGATAATGGTGGTGAATTTCAAAATTCTGAATTTGAAACATTTTGTAGTAAGAAAGGTATTACACACAATTTGTCAGCTCCAAGAACTCCTCAGAAAAATAGTATCTTTGAAAGAAGAAATCGTATTCTTCAAGAAATGACTACGACCATATTGAGTGAGTACTCAATTTCTAAGCACTTTTGGGCTAAAGCTATTAGTACTTCCTGTTATACTATAAATCATGTTTTAACCAGAACTTTTCTTAATAAAACACCTTATGAGTTATGGACTGGATGAATACATAAAGTTTCATACTTCAATGTTTTTGGGTGCAATGTATTCATTCTGAATACAAAAGATAATCTACAAAAGTTCACACCAAAATCTGATGAAGGAATATTTCTAGTTTACTCCACAACTTCTAAGGCTTATAGAGTTTTCAATAAAAACACTTTTACTGTTGACGAAACAGTACATGTTAAATTTGATGATTCTGATCCTTTTGTTTTTAAATCATCCCAACCTACATCCATAGACGTGTTTTCAAAAACTGATTATCAACCTTTGTTAGAAGATCCTTCTGATTAGGAAAATGTTCAAGAAGATACTTCTGAAACATTTACCACAGAATAATTTCTACCATATGTTGATGAACAGGTTTT
Organism: Viscum album; assembly: GCA_963277665.1. NCBI lineage: Eukaryota > Viridiplantae > Streptophyta > Magnoliopsida > Santalales > Viscaceae > Viscum > Viscum album. The sequence goes on along the minus strand of OY728158.1, from coordinate 422,954,615 downwards.
ACAAAATCCTAATTAATTGTTTCTTTGGAATCATCATGTTGATAATATCATTGGTGATGTAAATTAACCTGTAAGGACCAGAAATTCCTTAAGAAATGAAATAGAACATCTGGCTTTTCTTTCCCAATTTGAACCTAAAAGTCCAAGTGAGGCCTTTGGTGATGAAGATGAGATCAAAGCAATGAAAGATGAACTAAATGAATTTGAGAGGAATCAAGTCTGGACTTTAGTTGAAAGACCTAAAGAAACAACTGTAATTGGAGTAAAATGGGTTTTCAGAAACAAATGTGATTAAAATGGAATCATTGTTTGAAATAAATCATGACTTGTTACTAAGGGCTATAATCAACAAGAAGGAATAATCTATGAAGAATCATATGATCTAGTAGCTAGAATTGAATCTATTCGTATTCTATTAGCCTTTGAAGCATACTTTAACATCAAACTATTCAAATGGATGTTAAATGTGCTTTTCTAAATGGTTTTGTTCAAGAAGAAGTTTTTTTCAAACAACCTCATGGTATTCTAGACCCAAAACGTCCTAATCATGTTTTTATACTTACCAAATCCATATATGGTCTTAAACAAGCCCCTAGAGCACGGTATGATAGACTTACAGGAATTATTTTACATAAAAATTATACAAAAGGAACAGCATACCCAACCCTTTTAATAAAAATGGAAAATAAAAATGTTTTAATTGTTCGAATTTATGTTGATGACATCATATTTGGATCAACTCATAAATCTTTAACTGATTATTTAGCTAATTTAATGAAGTATGTGTTTGAAATGAGTATTATGGGTGATTTAACATTCTTTTTAGGTTTTCAAATTTCACAAAAACTAGAAGGGACATATATATCTCAACATATGTATATTAAACACTTGCTCAAAAAGAATGGATATGAAAAAACTAAATGTATTAGCACTCCAATTGGTACCTCGAATACACTTGATCTTGATGAAACTGGGAAACGAGTAGATCAAACAATATTTAGAGTTATGATAGGAAGTTTGATCTATTTGACAGCTAGTTGACAAGACATAATGTTTTCTGTATACTTATGTGAAAGATATCAATCTAATCTAAAAGTGTCTCATTTAAAAGCCGTAAAGAGAATCTTTCGGTATTTAAAAGGCACTATTGATTTATGACTTTTTAACTATTCTAGAAGTGATTTTGTTTTAAAATGTTTTTTAGATGCTGACTTTGGTGGTTGTAGAATAGATAGAAAAAGTACACCTGGAACATGTCATTTCTTAGGAGATTCTCTGGTTTCTTAGTCCTACAAGAAAAAACACTCGGTAACACTTTCCACTGCTGAAGTTGAATATGTAGTAGCTGGAAGTTATTGTGATCAAGTGTTGTGGATGCAACACACACTCTCTGACAATGGTTTTAGTTTTTTCAAAACCCAAATTCTATGTGATAATACTAGTGCCATAGCTCTTAGTAATAACCCAACACATCACTCTCGTGCAAAACACATAGATGATAGGCATCACATTCTTAGGGATCACAAACAAAACAGAGATACTATTTTACAATTCATCTGAACGCAAGAACAACTTGTGGACATTTTCAAAAAACCATTATCTTCCGATAGATTTGAGTTTATAAAACAGAAGCTAGGAATGATTACATTAAAATAATCATTCATATCTACTTCGTGTTTTTACATTTCTCCTTATATTAAACAAACTCCTCTTATAAAGGGGGAGAACATTTCTTACTGTGTTTCTTATTATCTTATGATCTTTAATTATTTATTCTCTTGGTATTTGTTTTTTATTTTTCTGTTTATCGTATTGAATGTTTTATCGTATCATTTAATTTTCTATTTATTGTATTGACAGTTTTATCGTATGATTTACTTTTTTGTTTATCATATTAATAGTTTTATCGTTTTACTTATCTATCTTTTTATCGTATTGACAGTTTTATCATTTTACTTATCTATCTATTTATCGTATTGACAGTTTTATCGTTTTACTTTCCTATCTTCTTATCGTATTGTCCGATCACGGTAATAATTTTATTTTCCATCGCCACGTCCGATCATGGTAATTAATTTATTTTCCATAGGGACGTTCGATCATGGTAATGAATTTATTTTCCATCGGCACGTCCGATCATGGTAATGAATTTCTTTTCCTTCTGCATGTCCGATCATGGTAATGAATTTCATTTCCATCGGCACGTCCGATCATGGTAATGAATTTCATTTCCATCGGCACATCTGATCATGGTAATGAATTTCTTTTCCATTGAAACGTTTGATCATGGTAATGAATTTCTTTTCCATCGGTACGTCCGATCATGGTAATGAATTTCTTTTCCATTGGCTCATCAGTTAATGGTAACAATATGGTTTTCCATCGGCTCATCAGTTAATGGTGACGACTTTGTTTTCCATTGGCTTGTCAGTTCATGGTAACGACTTTGTTTTCCATCGTCTTGTCAGTTCATGGAAATGACGTTGTTTTCCATCAGCATGTTAGTTCATGGTAACAAGATTGTTTTCCATCAACTCATCATTAATGGTAATGACTTTTATTTCCATTGGTATGAAGATTGATAGTATTCTTTTACATCATACGCTTGTGTTTTTATTTCAATACTATCTAAACCAACAATTACCTTACAATCTCCAGTAGGTACATAATTTTCATTTTTTTAATATATTTTTTCTCTCTTTAATCCTATACGTTGATTTATTTTCTTCTAATCTCAACTATAGAAGATCAATGGTCACCCTTTTTGCCTCCTATAAATAGACCCCCTCCCCAATCCTACACCGGTTTTTCACGATTTGTGGCAAAGCTCTGCTCCACCGATTTAAGTCATCGTACGATCTTTCAAGAAGATTAACCTATATGTCTCAGTCCTCTTCTAATACCCCCGCCGAAATGTCTTCAAAGTCGTTTACAGAGAAAGAATTTTTCAGAGAAATGTTAGTTTCTCGGGACTTTTTTTATTCGTACGATTCTACAATCAGAAGAATAATTTTTGTTCAAGGCTGGGAACATTTATGTGTTGAAAAACCAGTATCTCAAGATCTGGTTCTTTTTGATGATGTCATTCAGTTTTAAAAAACCATATCCTTTGATAAAAATATATCTATCAACATTGTTGTGTACGATAGAAATATTTGTATGTCTGTGAGTCATGAAGCTCATTTTCTGAATGTTCCTATAGAAGGTGACTCTTTCTGTCCATCTCATAAACTAACAAAAGATGTTTGTATATTTAACAAAGATAATGATGAAAAGTATTTGTTTATAATAAATGACGAAAAGAGGAAAGTAGCTCATCTTTCTCCAGACAATAGATTTGTGACTCTTTGGATGCATGATTTTCTTATCCCAATGAAAGGGGATAGAGAAACTCTAAAAGTTTCTGATGTTTTTATGCTTGACTATCTTGTAAATATGAGAAAAGTGAACCTCATGGGATACATCTTTGAATCTATCAAGAATATTAAGTCAGGAGGAATTAAGTCCCAAATGATTATGTATCCAACTATTCTTACAAAATTCATTCTCGAGAGTATAAAGTTTTGTAATATTCCATTGATTGGAAATCTGATAGATTTGAAGCCCTCATGGATTAGTAAAAGTACTTTTAAGAAATTTAATGTTTCTTTTGACCCAAATTCAAAACATTTTTTAAGAGATTTAGAAGTAGAATCAACTCAGAATCAATCAGCACCTATTCCTGTCAAAGATATTTCATCTGTCGGTGCTCCTCAAAAGTTAGATCCGCAAACCAGTACAAAGCCAAAGAAGAAACCAATGTACAGTAAAGAGTTTTGTGGCCAAGTCGAGAAATGAAAGAGAACAGAGAAAGGAAGGTGATCCAAACTTCAGTCTTAACCCAACTGAAGATTTTTCAGAAAGAATAAGGGTAAAGGACACCCTTCATGATGAAAATAAAAAGAAGCCTGCTTTAAAAATTAAAGGCTCAAGACTTTTATATCTCTAAAGTACTCAAAATGGTTGAGGATGCTAGTTCTCAACTAATGGAAGAAATACATCAATAACCAATCTTACAGAGTATTCTAGAGAAAGAAAAAGGAAAACATATGTTGGAAGAAATAGAAGAAGTTTAAGAAGATGAAGGATATTTTCTTTTGGAATTACTTCAGAGTTCGAAAAAGAGTAGAGAAGAATCTTATCAAAAGTAGGGTGAAGGTATTCAACAAGTTCCTCATGCCGATCAAGCACCTATTGAAACTTTTGAAACTCCGGATAAAACACCCCCTCACGAAAAGAAAAGTGCTCAATCTTCTAATTCTGAAAAAGTTATTGTCATCAGTGACAAGGTAGAAGAAGAAAGAAGGGAGAAAGAAAAAGAAAAAGGAAAACAACATGTTGTTGACTCAAGCCTATCAAATGAACTACTTTCGTAAGATAAAGATACTGATTCAGAACAAAAAATTTCTTTCAAGATTAGTGATTACATTGTTTATGTTTTAAGGAGGGTTGAAAAGTCTATTCCTTACTTTCCCAGGCTAGATGGGAAAATCGATTTTATTACTGACAATAAGAAAAATAAATTTGGTTCTGTAAGAGAATTGAGAAAGAAAGTTAGGTTAGTAGAAGGTGATTTTAATGTTCTATCTGAAACATCGGCTGCTCATAAGAAGGCTTGTAACAGGATGACCAAGTGGTCATAGAAAATAGAAAGCTTGGTGAATGACCAAGAGATAGCAATTGAAGATATAAGGATGTTGTCAAATGATGTTGCTTTTGCTTTTAACAAACATGACAAAGAAACTGTTGAAAGACTGAATCAGGTAACTCATGGAGCCGATATCCCTACTGTAAAGGAGTTTCAAGAAAGAATGAATGCTTTTCAGACTGAATTCTCGATGGTTTCATCTTTTAAAGATGAAATGGTTTGGTTGAAGAAACAAAATTCTGTTTTATACAATGATAACAAGAATTTTCAAGACAAAATTGATACTCTTGAGAATGTAATAAGAGTCCAGGAGGAGACCATAAAGAATCAAGATCATCTTTTTGCCGACTAATAAGAACTTCTCAGATCTTAGAGTGATTCAATTTCTGAATACAAGAAAAAAATTCAAAAAGATGAAAGTTGTTCTTCATGAGCTAATAAACAAGGTAAAGGAAAGAGAAAACAAATGATTGTTGTATCTGTATTTTTTCTAATAGAACCTATCTTTGTTTTGAAATGACTATTATGTTACTCTTTCTTGTGTCTTTCAATTCTTTTCTCTAACGCTTTCAAGCAACTCATGTTTTTCCCATTCTTTATGTAAATCACAAAGGGGGAGCATTTTTTATAAATGGGGATAATGTTTTACAAATGAATAATGTTTTAATAAAATACTTAGAAACCAAGAAAAATATGTGAATACAATCCTTAGGAAAGTATACACCTAAGGGGGAGTTAGTTGTATTCAAATTAATATTCAGAAGAGTTTCTAATAACTCAGGGGGAGATAAGTATTTCTTATTGTCTTTATTTTGTGTTTTGTGTTTTGTACTTTCCAAAAAGGGGGACATTGTTGAGTAAAAATTTCTCCATTGAATTCTATATCATGTTTTGGAAATCACAAATGTCTTTTATCTTGTTAATCGTATCGTACTGACTATGTCACTCTTATCGTACTGACTCTGTCAATCGTATCGTACTGACTCTGTCAATTGTATCATACTGACTCTATCAATTGTATCGTAATGAATCTGTCAATTGTATCATATTGACTCGGTCAATTTTATCATACTGACTCTGTTAATTGTAATCACTTTTGTCTATTATACATTTTATCATTTTAATACATTATATTTAGTAATACTTATAATATTCATACATTCAATACTTTCTTGTTTTGGTACTTAGTAAAAAAACCACATGTTTCATTTTAATTTTACTCTTGATTATCATCTTCATATGTCTTTTGTTTTAACCAATACGATGGCATTGAGTTAGTTACAAACTAATCAAAATGATGTCGTTCTTTCTGTTTCAATATGACCGATATAATGCCAGTTGTCCAAGTCCCTCCGAGTTTTTCAGATAAATATGACTGTTGGAGGAAATGTGACCATGAGAACCTGAGGCCTATAAATAGGAAGTCATTTGAAGCCGAGAAGAATAACTATGATACTTTTCTTCTATCAAGTTCTATAAAAAGGCGCAGTGACTTCTCTCATGCTTTGTGCTTTGTGTGTCCGATCTTCGTATCAAGAGCTTTCAAGTAATTGAAAGACAGAGGTGCTGATTACCTACAAAATCAAGGTCTGTCAGGGATAGGCAGACAGACGTTCTGATCATCGTATCGAGGGCTTCCAGGGATAGGCAGACAGATGTTCTGATCATCATATCGAGGGCTGGCAGGAATAGGCAGACACACGTTCCGATCATCGTATTGAGGGCTGCCATGGATAGGTAGATAGACGAACCGATCATCATATCGAGGGCTTACCAAGGTAGTGGTAAGACAGACCTCTTATCCTAGGTGAAAGGATAACCCTTCTCTATAGGTCAAAATAATTGTAATACTTTTACATTTCCACTGTTGTTTGTATTAGAAAGGAATTTGCATTGTTTCCTTTCTTTATTACACTTTCAATTGTAATTGTTTCAATTAAAATTATTCTATTACAATTTGTATTAATAGATTCTATACGCTTTATGGTAGAATCCTTCACACTTGTATTACTCTGATTATTGTATTCATCTTGAATACAATTACTTTACTTTTCTAATTGTATTACATTACATCATACCTTAATATTCAATACTATTGTTGTTGTTTTAATTGTATTAGTTTAAGATCATGTGTTTAAACACAAAGTTTTTAATCCTAGATTTCACCCCCATCTTGTCTTATTCCATCTAATATACATATACATCTACATATTCGATCCAACACATTATAGAATCATTAATTTGGAAATAAATCAAAGCAAGGACACCCTTTTCTGAAAACCAAGAGGAGTTACCCAAAGAAGCTATAATATCCTTCAACAAGTTATTTAGTTTTGTCATTATTCTACACCTACTAAAAAATATTATTAATTTATTATTTAACAACCTATCTATCCTAAAAATATATATATTTTTTATTCTATGGTTTTTACCTACTCTTACAAACACTTCCATCTAATGGGTAACAAACATACTGTTTGTATGTATGATGAAATAACTCCCCGTGAAAATAAGTTATGTATTATTTCATTTACAATCTATCATTGGTGGGAAGTATAATGGAAACTATGTTTTTAATGATATATGATATGATTATGATTTATTTAATCCTATTAAATTTTTATATACAACATAACTTTATGCTTTCCATTTTTGGTAAGTACGACAACTTTGTTTGTGGATGTGTGAACTACCAGCTTCTGAAAAAGTTTTGATTCATTCAAAATTTACATGGAATTTATTAAGGATAGGTTTAGTGAAATTATATTATATAAAAAATGTAATGATTATAATTAAATTATAATATATATACATATATATGTCATTTACATTTTTTTGAACATGACAATAAAGCGTAAACAACGTTCATGCGTACGTACGACCTACCGTCTACATGAACGATGTATTATAGTTTATATTTAACTATTATATAGACTGTTTTGAATTATTATATAAGGATTATATGATATATTAATATCATGTTTTTCATTATTTTAAAAAATAAATCATGATTTTAATTAAAAGGACCATGAATCACATGCCAAAACATATATGAAAAACACAGTGGATATTACCCAAAACATAATGCTAAAATTATGTTGTTAATAAATAGTTAATATAAAGAAAAAAAATTAATATTTAGTATTATATATAATAATATGTTAGTTTGGAATATTTATAATAAACATATATTTATTATAACGTAGGTTTGAATGAGTATGAAGAGAGTCAATAGAAAAGGAAATGGGATTTCTAGTATCACTTTTATTTTCATGATATTTATGTCTAATTAACCACTCATTTATTTTTCGTGGTGTATATACCACCAATGAATATATTTTGGTACTATTATCCTAGAATTTAAGGGTATTTACATATCCATTTTATTATCTCTATTTCATGGGGTCAATGGTTCAAAAAATTACCAAATTTGTAAAGTAATTTTGTATCAATTTTCCTTCTTTGAGATACATTCCATATTATGAACACATACTTTTATATAATGGGTATATACTCATATTTTTCATGTTATATCATGAAACTAATTATTTTTTTGATATTTTAAGCTTTATAAAATTTTATTATTTATTGGGGATTAGTATTCAATGTTACCAAAGTGGTAAAATTTTAATGCTACAATTTAATTATTATGAAGATTATCTACGATTATGCTTACATTGATGGAATCTTAGGATCTATTTCTCAAGAAATCCTATTAATTTTATCTCATCTAGTTATTCATGATATATTAATATATTAGTAGTATTTTTAATCATTTTTATGGTAATAAAGAATTTTTTTATGAACATATGACCGTATTTCTCATTTCGGTCGGGTAATAATTTAATTCAAAAAACCATGTTTTAAAAAAAAATATTTTAAAAAATGTTTTGAAAATTATATTTTCATATCATTTTATTGAAAATGGGTCAATTTTTAATGAAAAATATTTTCAAAAACTTTTATGTTTTCAGAGCCATTTTTTAAGTAGAAAGGATATTTTCCTCATATATTGTTTTAAAAGTTCCTACCAAATTATTTTCAATCTATCATAACATACATTATTGATTCATATTCCTTCTAAAGGGATATTTAACAAGGTTACCGTTATTATTATTTATCTAAATGATTTTTTTTTGATGGCATGATTTTTTATGCAACCCGTTTCTCTTTCACAGGTTATATGCTTATGAAACCCACTTATTGATAGAGGGTATCCATTGATGAAATGATTATGAAACATGTAAATTTTATATAGGTTGTGATATTATGAAATTTTTATGATACTATTTTTGTTTTTTAGTTATTATTATATTGTTTAGGATCTTTTGGAACAAGTATGTTTGATTTTATTGTTAGATGAGGGATACCAATATCTCTCTCTAATATATTGGGTAAAGATATATATTTCATGATATAATGATGTGAATCAAGTTGAAGCTATGAATACAATAAAAGAATATAGGGAAAACTAATACATTAAAATAATATTTTTAAACCCACTCCACTATGGGAAGATAGGTAAACTCATTCCCTTATAAGTAAAGGATTCCAATTGGGAATGGTTGTAACACCCCATTATTGTCTGATGTTATTTTAATTATTTTAATATTTTTTATATTTTTCTTTTAAATAAAAACATGATATATCAAATATAATATAAATTCACTATTTTTTACTTTATTTACACATAACAACGTGTACATTTTGAGCTATATGCAACACCGACTTGGCTTGCATTACATGGAACACTAAGTTTCTAAGAAACATCACATTATTATAATAATTATTTAAACGAGATAGTTGTAACCAAGCCATTATAAAGAGTATCTAGAATGGTGATAAAATATATTAAATTCTAGTTAAGATGGATTCATATAAATAAATCATATTCATAATGAAATTTAGAATTTTTTTAGTGTTTTTATGTTTTAAAAAATACTATTTTATCAACTAAACTGCTTTTTATATCATTCTTTAAAAAATAATAAAATGAATTTTAGAAAAACATAGAAATTTAATTTTTTAAAATAAACATTAATTTTTTATTCATAATTAAAAATTTATTCTAGGATTAATTATTTTTATTTTTTAGAGAAACATCATTTTTGGATGAATTGTGAAAAATAAGGAATTATAATTTAGAAGTTCTTTTTCATATAATTTATTTATATAGTTAAATTATATTTTTTGTAGGTTTTAATGTCATAATAGATTAATTATACATATATGTATCCTATTGAGATAATTGAAATCAATTTTATTTTGAATTTCGATATAAAATCTTAATGATCTTTTGCAAATTCTTACATTAAAACTTGTTTTCTCGCCACTTCTACATGATTATCATTAACGATAATACTTCCTATTATGTGAACTTAATTCCAAAAAAATTTATAAAAATGGTTTTAATTATTATATATTTGTAGTAAAATAATATCATATTAATTTTATCCCAAAAATATTAGTGAAAGTTATTAAAATTAGTTATAGAGATTTAAGTAAAATTATGCTTAACAAGGGACTAAACACTAAAATTATGTGCCAAAATAGCCTAAAAATGGTAAAAAACCAATTTTAAGGAAATATTTAATTCTATTCAAATGTAATATTCTATAATAATACATTTTGACTCTTTGAAAATAAGTAATACTTGGGGAACCCCCAATTCTTTTCAAAAAAATATCAAGTCTGTCTTTTCGATCGCTTATAGAAGGACACCACATATCAACATTATTTAAACCACTAAAAACACATAGGATAGTAAAATATATGACTAATACCCTTCCAAAAATGTATACATTCCACATTTAATCATACCTTAGTGCATAAATCAATCCAAGTATGCTCTTTTGTGCAATTCAAAATGAGTTTTTTCAATGAAGATGTAACATTATTCCTCCAGAACCTTTCATTTATTTTATTTCTAAAAAACCTAAATTATTCATATTTTGTGATCATATAATAATAATATTATCCTATATATACTGATATTTTCTTATTTATAGGGTTCTACCTTCACTGACACCCACTTCCATCTAATGGGTAACGAACCTACCAATCTTGTGTACAACGAACTACCGCCTCACTAAATGATGTTGATTTTTTACCAATGACACCTATCTTGGATGGGAATTATGATAAAAATGTATTTTTATATAATAAATATTTTTGAATTATCTATAATTATTTATTAATTATGTAAATCCAACCTTTATTCATTCCATTTGTTTTAAATACGATAACTTCATTTTGGGTAGTGTGGACTACCTCCTAATCAATGCGAAGTGATTCATTCAGACACTACATGGACCATATTAATGATGTGTTAAGTAAAATTATATGATATATATGAAATAATAATTAAATATTAATGATATTATATACATATATAAATATATTTATTTTAATTTTCTTCTTTCAATATTACAAATAAAAAAAACAATGTTCATGAATACTTATGACATACCGTCTACATGAAGGTTGTACTCCATTTCATATTTCTATATAAATAAAATTATTATAAATAAACATATAATGAATATAAATTAGATTTATATCATGGTTTTAATTTTTGAATTTGTGATATAATTATGAAGACAATAAATATAACAAATTAAGACACATGTGAAAAACAAAGAAGATATTATATAAAGCCAAACCACAACATGGAATTGTAAATAAAAGTGTAATATAATGTCATAATAAAACCATATATGGTATTAGAAATAATAATATTGTTTTTTAAAGATTTATAATATTATTATATTTATTATATTGGATGTTTTTACAAGTATGAAGAGAGTCCTGACATAAGGTAAGTGAATTTTATCTCACTTTTTATTTCCACGAGATACATGTCTTATTCAACACTCTTTTATTTTGTGTGGTGTCTATAAAACCAATGGATGTATTATATTATTATTACAATTAAATTTATTCTTATTTACAAATAATCATTATTATTTTCCATTCATGTTGTTTATTTTTCAAAAGATACCAAATCGGTAATGTAATTTGGTCTCAATGTTCCTTCATTGAGACACTTGCCAAATTAGACACCAATATTTCTACATGAGGTTCATATAACTCCATTGACATAATAAAACATTAATATAATTATTTTCAAGATATTTTATGATTCATTTAATTTCATGGGTTTTATAATTCAATGTTACCAATTGGTTAGGGTTTATTGAAACAATCTCATCGTTTACTAACATTGCTTATGATCATGGTTCCATTTATTAAATATTGTAATCCATATCTCAAAAAAACTCATGAATTTTTTTATACTCTATATATTCATGATATATTATTGTATTGGTGCCAATTTTCAACTCCATGATTCTTAATATGATTAATAATGTGTTTTTAAGAGCATTAAACATTATCTCCTTCTTCGGTTTGAAATCTGCATTCATTTAAAATATTGTTTTCCAAAAAGGGTTTAAATTTTTTTCAAGAATTATTTACAATATTTATATGTTTTTTCAAAAAAATAGTTTTCAAAAAATTTCATTTCTTTTTTATGTATTCAATTTATTTTCAATGAAATGGTTTTCAAAACCTTTTTAAGATTTATTTATATGTTTTCAATGTATTTTCAATAAAATGGATTTCAAAAACATTTCTAGATTTATTTATATGTTCTTTAAGTGTTATCAATGAAAATTATTTTAAAATGTTTTGAGTCTTATTTTATATATTTTAAAGGATATGTTATTTCAAAATGTTTTAAATCTTCTTTTATAAGTTTTCAAGGAAAATGATATTGAAAAATGTTTTCAAGATTATTTTATATGTTTTCAAGGAAAACGGTTATCAAAATATTCCAAGATTATTTTATATGATTTCAAGGGAAATTGTATTTAAAATTATTTGAAGACTTATATATACATTTTCAATTCCTTTGAAGTAAAATTGTATTTCAAATGGAATTATGTTTTAAAGAACCTTTTCAAATAAGAATTGATATTTTCCTCAAGATAAGTTTTTAAAAGATATTTCATTATTATTTTCCATATAAGATGAAATTCATTGATTTTACTTGTAAATATATAGTAATTTATCCAATGGTTCCATTCATATTATTTCTTTAATGGTTTATGATTTGATGGAATGATGCTTATTCCATCCATTTCTCATTCATGGGTTGAATGTTTATAACATTGTTTTCTCTTTCATGTGTAATATGATTATGAAACTTTTTCTTCTTCCTTGGGATATATGTTTTTGAAATAAGTTTCTATTATATAGGTTATATGTTTATGAAATCCATTTATCATTCTTGGGTTATATGATTATGAAATATTTTTCTCTTTCATGGGTTTTATAATTATGAAATCAATTTCTATTTCACGGGTAATATGTTTAAGATATCAGTTTATCAATCTAGGGTTATATGTTAATGAAATATTTTTATCTTTTATGGGTTCAATGCTTATGAAATACATTTCTATTTAACACATTATATTTATATGAAACACAATAATTTTCATGGGTTGTTCTTTGATTAAATTATTATGAAACCCGTCTCATGTTTATAGGTTAGGATAAGATTACATGTCACATATACACATTTTGTTTCATGGGTTATGATATAAATAATGTTTATGATCTCTTGAAACTTGTATGAATTATTTAATTATATATTGGATGTGACCTATATCACTCTCCAATTCATTGGATAAATGTTTATATGTCATGAGATAGACATAAAAGGACCTTGTCTACTACGTTTGTATTGGGAGTGATCCTTAACTACTAATATAGTCATGGGAGTGAACCATGACTACCATGATGGTTATGGTATTGAACCATGAATACCTAGATGGTATGGTGTGTAAATAAATACTACTAATATATCCATGGTATTGATTACTTGACTACTATAGAAATAATTTTTATATTCTTAGCTGTCTACCAAAATTCTATGTCTTAATCTAATGTTAGGAATTCATATCTTATGCTCTTTATATCATTATGAATCATTCCTCATGAACTGTTTACCATTATTCCAAGATTCATTTTTATGATATGTATGGTATGATCTTATAAAGGAATGATCTCATTCTCATACTCTTATGATCATGTTTATGATTATACATCCCCCTTATTTACCCTAACTAAGCATCTGAGCTAACCCCGTTTTATGTATCCTTCACCGAGTTATGATGATATATTATAGGTATGATATTTCTAAAGATGTGCTAATATTGGGGAACCTAGTGGAAGATAATATAGCTCACTCATTTACCATAATTTATATTTCTACGTTTCCATAGGCACTAATGTTTAAAGGTCTTTCAGCATATATTTGTGTAATGTGTTAACTATTCTACAAAAGTAATGTAATGTTAATGTATGTAAAGAGAGGGTCACTATAGTTGGTATCCAGATGAAGTTTTAGTTAAACTTTTGAAACTAGGATAAGAAAAACTTAGTGAGATCCCTAGTTATGTGAATAAGAATATGTTTAGGGACATCTCTAAGAATATGTATAATGGATAGTGAACATTTATGAAAATGTAATGGAATTTCGGAAAATTTTATTGTGATTGGTTCCCTATAAATACATCCCTTCCTGTATAATACAAGTTGAAAATTTTCTAGTACAGATGTACCTATTAGTAACAACTCTGAAATGGTGTGACGGGCTTGACTCTATATAACCAAGGACATGACAATGAGACTTACTGTGCACATGGTTTGACACTCTCGGGAGATATGCCTTGAAAATAAAAAACTCTTTCTAAAACAACATGAAGTGTTAACAAATAAGTTTTCTTTGAATAAACTAGGATAAAAATAAGGTGTAATAGATAAAAGAAGTGGGTGATAGTATTCAGAAATCCTATAAGTAATTTTTAATGGTTATGTGATATTCTGCTATGATAAGTGTTCCTCACCCTATTCTTTCCTGTTTCAATCAATAGAATGAACTAGAAGGAACATGGATAAAATTGAATGTTATAGATGTTAAATGTATGGGAGTGATCAAAGGCATTTTATTATGTGGAAATATTAATAATATTGTAATTATGGTCAATAGGTATTGGATATACTAATAAAGATAAGGAGGCCACAATTGACATGTGATGATTTGGAATGTTCATCTTGTATTAATTACATTAAACATAAGAAGCAAGATAAGATTAATATTGGTGAATGTTAATACAAGATTCATATTTCAAATTATAGGAAGGAGGTACTAATAAATAATTTGATGAAGCATGAGTAATGGTTTAAGAATAAATTTTTTTCAATGAATTATTTGTGTTTTGGAATTCAAGGATTATGTTATATGAATAATTAAATATATATTTGTTTTCAATATATGTTTTGCCTTTAGATATGAATCTATATGTTGAATGGTTCTAGTAAGGAAGAAATGTGACTACATAAAATGGTGGTAATTTGATTAATTGAATGTAACCCTTAAATTATTTTTAATGTTGAAATAATGATGTTTGGATAAACATAAGTTGGATAGCATAGATTGCCTTAGAATTGATAAATTATTTGTTTAAAATGTAGTCTTTGTTATCATGCATAATGTTTAAAACTTCATGGAGTTATTGAATATATCCAATAATCTTTAGAATAAGGAAAAATACTTTTATTTCAAAATTATTAATAGAAATTTTGATCATTACCATGTTTCAATAAAATATATAATGAAGTTATTTTCATGATCGGAATATGAAAACCAAGAGCTACATTGCAATATATATGTCATATATGTTATCCTGATTTCATAAATTTATCTCTAAAGTGTTTGATTATAATCTTTCATAAGGGTTATAGGGATAACCATATATGGAAAAATTAATTTTCACATCAGATTAAGTTTTTGATATTATGATATTTTATCATGAAACGAGGATTTATGAATACCAGATAACATGTTATAAAACATTTTGTCTATGATAACTGATGGTAGATGGGATGGCATATCATCGATACCGTGATCTATTAGTGCTTCAAGAATGAAAATTCACCATCATTTTTGGAGAAATAGTTTATGTGGACAAGGGAACAAAAAATGGTGAGGTTGTCGTAAAATCATTCAATTATATCTTTTCATTAAAATTCTTCAACATTCGGAGGACGATCTTGAAATAAAGCATTATCCTAATACAGTTTTTAATTAAACTGATGGCCTTTCAAATAATCAAATATTTATGAATTTTAGACCCTCATATTTACTTTGATAATTCAATTGATTGTGATTTCTTACCGCAATCACTACCATTAAATATTTAGGTCGTTCCTGCAAATACATATTTTCACTTCCAGCCTATGTTGTCTAATGTGGAAATGTAGTTATATATTACTTTGGGTAACTATTATGTTCTCAACTATCTTTTTTACGTAATTTTCTATATTTATATTTATGATGTTGGATTATGTGAATGTAAATTTCATGTTTTAAACCCTTAATAACCCAGATGGATTTTGAGGGTGAAATTCAATTTATGTGCGGTGGATAGTTACACCCCTAGATTTAGTGAATTTTTTGGAATTAATTAAATCAGTTTGATATTTTCCATTTCAAGATACATTGGATATATCTTATATTATATAAATAAAATAGTTCTCACATTCGTTTCACACAACACCATGTTAAGATCCCACTACATGCATCATCGACTTGGAATGTGTTAAAGAGAATATTAATTTTCTATGAAACATCACCTTATTATCATAATTATTTGAAAAGGATAATTATATGATAGATGTTTTGCATAGTAATATGAATAGTAATAACTAATTATTAAATTTTTTATAATTTTTAAAAATAAATAAATCTTATTTATAATGAAATATATAATATTTGGAGATGTCTATATATGTTTAAAAAAATTATTTTCTCATATAAACTGCATTTTAGGACATTCTATGAAATATAATAATGTAATGTTTGGGAACTAAAAAAAATTCTATATGAAAAAATAAATTTCATTTTTGAATCCATATTTCCAAAATTATCTTAGGGTGATTTTTTGGGATTTTTCTAAGAAACATCATTTTTGGAAGAATAATGGAAAATACTAAATTTTAATTCAAAACTAATTTTTTATCTAATTTATTTTTATGATTAATTTACATTATAATTTGGTTATAAATTATAAATATATCTATAATACATATATTAATTATTTTTTTCAATTATAATCATTTTTATATTAAATTTTGATATAAAATCTTAATGGATTTTTGAGCATTCTTACATTAAAACACAAATTCGCATGACATCTACAGGGTTAGCATTTAACTTAATTCTTCTAAATAAGTGAATTGGATTTCAAAAAATCTAATTACATGTAAATAATATATAAAATATTTATAATCTAATAAGATAAATATAATTTTTGACCATAATGATTTGTGAGAATGATTAGAATTAATTACAATGATTAAGGTAAAAGTATGATTAAAAGTAACTAGTCATTAAACATAAGGAAAAGAATGACCTAGATGCCAATTAAATACATATTTTAAGGAAATATGTTTTCAAATAAACCTTTAATGTTCAAAAATTTTCCATTTTCAAACTTTGGGAATAATTAATACCTGGGGAACCCACAATTCAATTAGAAAAATACCCACTATGTCCTTTCCCTCCCTTACAAAATGACACCGCATATCTCCATTTTTATCACATCTCAAACCACATAGTTTAAGCCAATAAATGCCCAATAAATTTCTAAAAAACCTTCCCTTTCTCCTCAAAGCCACCCAATAGACATAAATCCATCATAGGAATCCCTTTTTTTGAGGAACAAAGTGTTACCCAATGTAGAGGTAACGTCCTTCCGCAAGCACATTTATTTTATTTTATTTTTCAATCACCTTTATTTTTATTATTTAATGCTCATATTATGAAAAAAACATCAATATACAATTATGGTATTATTTTAAGGATTATATGTGTACTTAAACACAATTCTATATAATTGGTAACAAACTTACAATTCTTGTTTATAGAGAATTACCACCTCACAAAATGATGTTGGTTATTTTAACATTACCACCTCTAATGGTAGGGAATTATAATGGAAACATTGTTTTTATATGATGTATACTTATGATTTATTTATACTTATGTAGTTATTATATAAATCTTATTGGAGTTGGGGCCCTAGAACCAGCTTATATTTACTTTATGATAAACATTCATTCATTGTTTTTGAATATTAATAAACTCCTTATCACATCATCATTTTTCGTCTACATATAATTGAATGTGATATTGTCTTTTGCATATATGTCTCACTAAAATTACATTATAGTTCCACGCTATGATGAGAACTCAGAAGTTCCATGACACTATTATTGAGTATATATGTTCTATAGCCAGATGATATCATTTTAGGGACACAAAGGATACAAGCTATCAGGGGTGGAGACATATTGGGCTTTGAGGAAACTTATTTTGGTTATTCCCTTGGTAATTTCTAGTAATCATATTATTAGAATGATTCCTACAAGTAGGAAATCTACGTTTCTATGTTCTATTAGACGTTCCTTTTTACAGAGGTGTGTATTTGTACAAAGACTTTAAGGTTATTATAAATGAGTATTTTGAGTTCTTAAAATAGTTGTATTGATGAAAATTAGGATGAAATATGTTTGTGGGGAAGTAGTATATGTTGGGTGTGTTATGAGTAATATTTCATTAATGAATAATGTGTTAATGTATTCATATATTCTATTCATAAGAAGAAGTTAATAACTCAAGACCATTGATGGTAATTTTATAGAATAAAAAAATATATGACGTGGTGTTCTATATGCATGTTCTATTTCATGAAAGTCAAAGTAAAATATATTGATAAAAAACGGTTGATGGCACAAGCAAGTGACCTAACCGGTTAGAGATAATGTGGAAAAGGGATTATATTACACGGTAACTCTTTTTATGATTTGACATGTCATTGCGGAATTAAATTCCTTTTATATGGGTACCTTTATGTGGTGCTAGATGTTATCCTTGGAAAATAGGATGCTACTCCTAATGCCACTAAGAAAGAGGCCTAGAGGGTCACACACTATGTGTATCCATGATCTTAGTTATATAAAATATAATTATTTTTTATTTAACATGTTGAATAAATATTATTCAATTATATGGTTTAATAATTTTTCATGTATGCTTGTTCTCAAATAAATATTGATTTGTTTTTTAGAAGATATAATATTTATTTATATATTGGTGAATAATGCAGTGATATTTATTTAATAAATAAATAATCATTATTCAAGGGATGATAAATATTGAGGAGGAATAATAGAGAAAGCTTAATATCCCTATGATAAATAATAATATTGGATATTATTTAATTAAATAATATTTAATTATAATTTTCAGGTAATGTGAGTGTCAAAAAAAATAATATTAAAATATTTATTTGACATGGGGTTTCTCTAAGATTAAATAACAATAAGGGTACTTGTGCAATTATTTTATTTTGACCATAGAAATATAAATCCGAAATTATATTACTTTCTCACAAGTCGATTCAGTTTTTCACAACGATTCATGGAGAATCCTCTCAAGTCTATGGATCCCCCTTCTCTATGAACGCTCCCACGAATGGTGAACAATCATCTTATACCAGATCAAGGAGAGAATTTGGAAGCGATTCTCAAGGTGATCAAGGAAGACGATGCATGTACATTGATCTTATATTCAAGTCCCTGAAGACTCCTTCAACAATGATTGGAGATTCCTGGAACATGTGTGAATCACCACTACATAAAATATACACATGGTTTGTACAATGAAATGATGGTGCACCATAGATATATCGTTGGACACAACAATAATGAAATATTTACTTAGATATAATTATTTATCTAATTAAATTATTTATTCAAAATATTTGTCGATCCTAATCAACCAGTTCTGGTGCAATTCTTCTTTGTATATTTCATTGACCCAATTCTTTGGATCAGGAAAACTATTATTTTATAGATCCCATAGTGATTATTGATTATAGAAACAATTAATGTTGGGAACCTCCCATAGCACACTTACACTGCACCCAGAACCTACAAATGGTATCATTGAAGGGAAATAATTGTTTATAATTATTTAAGATCATTATTTATTTATACATTAATAATTTAATTTTTCATTTTGTTTTTAATCATAATTTTAATCTGAGTAAATAAATATATTTCTTCCTCTATCTTTTATCACTAATCTGAGGGAAATTATTCATTTTATGATAAAAATAAAATTGAGTAACTCATATAGAGGATACAATGATTCTACTTGGATAACATTGTTTTACACACCATATAAAAAATGTTACGCAACAGGTAGTAGTGTTCAATTCACCAGGTGTTTATTCACCGATTAATTAAACCATATGAATAAATAACACACATTTTAGTCAATTCAAACACTACATGTTGACCAGGACAGACTGGCGCATTATAAATCGAACTACTCTCTATGTGGCCAATTGGACATATTATGTTGTTGCTTTACATTAATGATGGCTCATGTATTCAATAAATTTCCTACATAATCAGTGACCATGTAACATAGAGACAACATGGCATGTGGCCCATTTTACACGCCATGTACTCCAAATTTTCCAAGGCACATACTACATGCTGAGTCCCTAGTCACGTGTCTTAGATACATAGTGATAGTTGTACATGCCATGTAGATTGGATCTACATACTTTGTACTTATACCATGTTATGCAGGATTACAATTTATATATATTTCAATAAAAAACATGAGACATGTACTTGCGTGTGGTCATAAATATATGACACACCATATCACAGTTTTTATTATAAATTTAAAAATAAAATTTTAATTAATGTCTATTTCATGTTCATGATGTGCATATATTTTATGATTGATATTTCAAGTTTTTACTCTACTTACATTGAATAATAACATGTTAGAAAAATCATGTAATTCATGTAATCATCCATGAAGTAATCATCATGAAATTATATGATTCATCATTTATTCCATATATCACAAGAGTAAAACATTATATGAGAATAATAAATGTTTGTAGGATTTGGATTGCTATTCAGTGTGTTTCCTCCAAGGTACATTTATGTACAAGGTAAAATTGAAATGATTTTTTTAAATTTTTTATAATTCTAATGGATGAGAATCTCAAGGAAATTTATATATGGATTTTGATAAGACAATTAAATAAATAATTATATTAATTAATAGATTCGAGCACAATTTATCATAAATAAGAATGACTATGAATTAAATACTAGTTTTATTAAATCTTCAATTCATTGCATGATATTGAGAGATCATGAGATTACCAGACCATTGTATGTGATTGGTTTCAGTTTAATTTGTTATTAAATTAAATTATTGGCATGTGTTTTTTATCTCCTCATCAATATGTAGGGCCTACATTCCCATGTTTTTTTATTGAAACCCACTTACACTGCTCACCTTTATGTGAGTTAAATCACATGTAATGGATGGATCTCTGAAGTCAGTGGAGGTAGTTCAAGTTATGATATGAGGAAAAACCATTCCAAGGAGATACAAAGGTGGACATGTGGAATGTTGTAAACATTAACCTTAATTGGGTCAAGGTGTTTCTCCCCTATGTCAAAAGATAATTTATCAAAAGTTTGATAAACTAACCATTAGATTAAGCTCATGGTCATAACCATTATTTTATTTCTTTAAGTTGGATGGTTATGTCATTATGGATGTCTTATCACGATCACATAATTAATGAATTAACAAGCATGAAATATAGAACTAAAATAAACAGGTTTATGCATAAATATTATCTAAGACATGATTAATCACATAATTAATCCAAATTAACAATAATAAGAATGTAATAAAGTTAAAAATTTGTAATTAATGCATAAGGGGTAACTTCCCTCAATTAAATATTATGTTAGTATAACCTTCAATTACTTCAATTAGAATTGAACTATAGTTCAATGCCATTGGAAAACCAAAGTTTGGGTTCCTTAATTTATCTGGGAATTCTACATGAGTATTTGGGTTGACATAACGTGGTTCACATCAAGGGTTGACTTCCAAACTAGGATATGGTGTAACTGAGGGGAAAAAGATGAGGAAATCTAAATTAATGATTTCAAGATTTGGGGGTCCACTCAATAGATCAAGGAACTATGAGTTTATGCAGTTGGAATTTGGAATGCCTACCTAAAACAATTCATGTTTTTTGACCAACCAACGTTGGGATAATGAGAAGGAGAATATAGATCATTGTCACATGAATTTCCAATAAACGTAATATTTTGAATCCAATGGTGTGGGATATTGGGTTTTAATAAAATAGTGGGAGACTAATAAATATAATATTTATTTTTTGTCTAAATTTATCTATTAAATTAATAAATCTCTAGTAATATTATTTTTATAAATAGCATTAAAAATAAAATCAAACATATCACTGCAATATACACTCGAGAAGGAAAAAATTCACACCATCGCCAATTTTCTTGTGTGGGAAGGGCATCCATGGGTCATACTTCTCCATGAGAGGAGATTATATGTGATGGAGGAGTATTTAATAGTTGCACATGTATATAAAGCATGTAATGAAAAACTATCTCTCTATGAGAAACAACTGAATGGTGATTCATATATTCATTGTTTCATGCAATAAATATTTTCTAAGGAAATTTTAAAGAAACATGAGAAAATGGATGAATTGTGCCTCATGTATCAATTTTGGGATATCCATCAAGAGTAGAAAGAATAATCGAGGTATAATATCTCAAATTCATTATTTTCCACTATGATTTGATAGTTTCCTCCCACTAGTATTTATGTAGTCACACTTATTGGATACATTGAAAACTTATAAATCATAAGGGTTATATTATTAGATGAGTTTTGTATAGATCTAAAACTTTCATCACTACCTATGACCTTATCCAGCTTTACTGTGAATTATAATATGTGAAATAATGAGAAGATTCTTTCATAAATTCTGACCTTGATTCACGAATTGGATGAGTACATTGGGTATAATAAACCCACAATCATTATTGTGAATGAGAAGATGATGGAAAAGGAAAATGGGACCAAGACTTATAAATAGTCTAATGCTCCCGAGAACTTTCCTACCAAGAAGAAGATGATCTGGATGTAGGGTAAGGAAAAGGATGCAGTGTGTATTTCATATGGAAATCTAGGCAAATGGAAGAGGAACTGAACCCAAAATCACAGGGATGCTAATGGTGTAATCATTATTGTGTGTAACACCCTGACCCTAGTCATCCAGAGTTGGTGCACAATTATATAACACTGGTAGGATACAAGGAATCATGTCCTGAAATAATGATTATTTTTGTGCCTTGGAAGTTCAAGATACATTCATAAATTTTACATTACATCGTGAAATAAAATCATCAAAAACATTTTGTCCCCTTTTGAACACACTTATATCCATAGCCTATCCATACAAGTCAAACATAAAATAATTATTCACATCTTAGAAAAAATGATGCATACAAATAGGTGACCTCAGATGATTAGTAAGGATAACAATATAGAAGAATCAGTCATAAATAAGAATAAAAATTTAAGGCAACGTATTAGACTAAAACAAAAGCCTTTTAGATTTCAAACTAATCATAATATGGAAAATATGCAATAAAATAATTCCATTTACTTAATCCCATTGATATTCTAACAGACAAATAATCACATGCAATATCAATAGCCACATTCATAATGATGAAAGCATAATGCCATACTTTATATCCAAAAAGTCAAGGCCTTGTGCCAAGACTAAAAATATGACTTTGTCAAGGCCTTGTTCCAAGACACTAGTTTGTCTCATGACACCAATCGATGCATTGAAGATTTATAGAGGGCTCCATGAATCACATACTATGTCCAATGCATTCCTCATATGAAATGGTTTAAACATAACATAAACATTCATATTAAAAATAACATACGAAATGTCAATAAATTATCTATAAACCATGAATGGTATAATAATAACACATTAATAGTCAAACATATCACAAAACCTTCAATACAATATGGATGATTTTTATCATAATAAATCAACTTCAAAAAAGCTTAAAATCCATCAAAAGGATGTTGACGTAGATGAAATCAAAACATTTTTTAGAGAAATATCTCTTTCTATTTGGAAATAATTGAAAATTCATATAATTATAATGAAAATATTTATTTTGAAAATATTATTATAAGATTGTATGGGAATATTCAACGATGTTATAATGGTAGAAAATAGCAACACTCGACGTATAAGTTAAAAAAACACTCTTTCCTTAATTTTGTCGAAAATGTCATAATGTACCTTGTTTGGAAAATGACAGAAAGATTAATTTCAAAATATATAATTTAAAATAAGGGTAAAAATGAATTTAACCCATTGTACATTATATATTAAAAATGTTTTGAAATACATTTTTAAGAAAACATGGATGTGGATGACCAAGAGGTCCCAATAGATACTTACATAAAAACAACATCGAATAATAAAGAGACTGTGGAATTAACCCTTACCACATACTTTTCCTTGGTCGAGGGAACATTAATGTCCTGTATAATAGTTAAATAATTGTTCTTAAATTGCAAAAGAACTTTAAACATGAATATGATATCATATATGATCCTCTAATATTGCTTTGTTAATAATATTTTAGTAGTATCATCATTTTGGGTGTTAACTGATCCATTTTCCATTATACGCTCAGTTACTAAGCCTTGTTTTTTATGAATAGGATGTATAATATTCATATCAAGAATGATATTATTTTCTTAGATATTATTTTTAATCATAAAATGAAAATTATTTTCGAATTATTACAATGGGGAATGAATCTCATCACGTTCATGGTGACGGTAATCCGAACATTCGCACGAACGACAATATCATTATATTGATGGTGAAATAATATGTAATGGGATGATATATCATATATTCAGAATAATTAACATGTTATATTTATTATTTACATTAGTTGTACACATTATTATACCCATCCAAATAATGAAGTGTTTGAATAACCAACTACACCACGACATGGAGAGAGTAAGCCGTATGTACGCATGTATAGTGACATTTTCATTCATATGATGGATTGAATAATGAATATGGTTGAACCATTTTAATAACATCATAGTATATATATGTTACTAGAGTTATAATTTTGGAATGGAAACAACAAAGAACGAGGAAGTGGGAGAAGAAAAGAACTTGAAAGAGGTGATGAAATATTAACTTTTTTTCGGGTTCTTCCTTTTGATTTTATCAATAGGTCTCCTTAGGTTGGCATTATGATCAATGTAATGCCTATAGGATGAATAGAGGGTAGTTGAGAGGATATTTGGGCAGGGTTTGACTGAGCCAAAAGGCTTTGGAGGTGTGAAATTAAGAGAAGGTGAAGTGGCCTTTTATAATAGAGGTGAGGGTCACTTTAGGAAAAGCTTGATGTATTATTTTATAATAAAATAATTTTTGGTTTCTAATGGCTCAAAAATGAATATTTCGAGGATAATCTGGGGATGGGTCGAAAACCTCTCATCAAATATGTTTTATATAGGTTTATGTCATCATATTAACCTTATAATTTACATTTAACTCTTAGTTAAATAGTTTGACATTTACGATGTCTCTTTCTATTTTTATATTATATGGTTACTAAACATACTATAAAAAGCCATGAGAAGATCATGTGGTTCAATAATAATATATATAACTTTTTATATGTCCTTTGGAAGATCCTTAGATTTTTAGGAATATTCTATAAATTAATAATATTGTATTTGTTTAAAAAAATCAATTAAGTCAATTTTGACACTATTTAGCATTTGATTGTTTTGAAACCATAAAAAATATATCACATATAATATAATTTATTTAACCAATCCCAACATGTCATATTATCCTATAAAATTAGTGTAATTCATCAGGATTCTAAATTTACATTTATTTGGAAAATTTATAATATCAATTATTTTAATATTTCATTAATACAATAAATACTGCATCATAATTGTGTGATAAAAAATTTAAATTATTTAATGTCTAGAAATTATAAATAAAATACCATTATTTATGAAATATTTTTATATTTCTAATGAATTATTATAGTTGAATTTATATTGTTTTTAAACCTATATTAAAAATTGTTTAGTTATTAAACCTTGAATTTAACTCTTTTAACTATTCTTTAAATGAAATAATAATAAATGTCCTAATCCAATCCAAGTAGACCAAAGAGAATCATATTTCATTCCTAAGGGTTTTTTAGACGAATTATACTAATACAATAGAATTAGGACACGAGTTTGGGTAATTATGATTTCATTTTTACCAGTAATTACCCTATTTACTTTTAATCGTGGTAAATAAAAGTCAACAGTTAGTATTCACCAGAAATTATTATCATCTCATTAAACCACATATTACTTACCAATATTAACCATATCTCTCATATTTTTTATATTCAACTGATAAAAGTGGTAAAATTATATTTTATACAAATTTGAAAATGCTACTAAGAGGTGGGTAAAAGACGATGAAAAGTTTAATAAAATTTTTATATATCTAAAATTATAATATAATGGCTCTAATGAAATACATTGAACTTATATAGGTATTATGTATTTGTTTTTACTGAAAATAAATTTAAATAAAATTAATAATTATTTAAATAAAATTTTGGTTTTAACCAATAATGCAATGTTTTTAACTGTTCATCAAAAATTGATAGTTTTCAGAAAAATACAAAAAATTCACTTGAAGCTAATTTCAATATTATAAATTCAAAAATGATGACCATTTTGAAAAATAAAATTTATAAAATTTCTAAATGTGGGTATTACTATTCCTAAAGGCTAGTTTGATTGGTCGCGGTGTGTTTGAATCTCGAAGTTGCGTACAATGCAAGATACTTCCTTACTCAAAGGGAAACATACCGTAGTCTCTTGGGGTGTTACATTATCCCCCCTTCAAATAATTTTGTCCTCCAAATTTCTATAATACTACCATAAAAAAAGATTCGGGTGGTTCTTCATCATAAGTTCCTCTGGTTCTCACGTTGCCTCTTCCATCTTATAGTTTCTCCAAAGAACTTTTACCAGACGAGTCATCTGGTTTCTTAGAACATGTTCTCTTGTACATGAATTTTAGAAAGCTCTTCACAATAAGACAGATCCGGTTCAAGTTAAATTTCCACTTAGGTGAGTACATGTGTTGGGTCAGACACGTATTTTCTCTAGAGTGATATGTGGAACACATTATGATCTTTGAAGAGAATTGGAGGCATTGCCAATCGATATGCTACAACTCCAATTTGTTCTAGAATATCGAAAGGTCCAATGTAACTGTGGCTCAATTTACACTTCTTACCAAAACGTATAACACCCTTCCATGGAGATGCCTTCAAGAAAAAATGATCTCCTACCTGAAATTCTGAATCCTTCTTTCGGTTATCGGCATTGCTCTTTTGCCTACTTTGAGCTACTTTGATGTGGGTTTGGATAACCTTTACCTATTCCATCATTTTTCCAACAAGTTCTGGGCCTATGAATTTTCGTTCACTAACATTATCTCAATAAGTTGGTGTGTGACATCTATTTCCATATAACACTTCATATGGTGCAATCTGAATACATGGATGGATGATATTGTTATAGTAAAATTCTACCAGAGGTAAATATTGATCCCACAAACCTTTAATATCAAGGGGGAAAGATCTCAACATGTCTTCAAAGGTTTGAATAGTTTGTTCTTATTGTCCATCAGTTTGAGGGTGGTAGGCAGTGCCCAAATGATGTTTAGTATCCATGACCGTCTGATGACGTTTCCAGAATCTTGATTTAAAATGGGGATCACAATAAGAAACAATCTATTGAGGTACCCTATAGAGTCTCACAGCTTCATTAATATATAGTATTTCTAGACGTTCATGTGGTAAATATTCTCTTATAGAAAGAAAATGTGTTGACTTGGTAAGATGATCTACAATGACCCATATTTTTTCATTCCTTCTAGGATTCATTGGTAGCCCCATGACAAAGTCCATCGAAATATTATCCTATTTCTACTCAGGTGGGGAAGAAGTTGCATTAATCATCCAGGTTGTTGCCTTACATCTTTCCCTTATTGAAAAACCATACATATTGACACAAAATTGGCAATCTCCCTCTTCATGTTATCCCACCAAAAATTTTCATTCTAATATCTATACATATTAGTGAAACCAGGGTGTATAGAGTAATTGGATCTATGAGAATCATCCAACATTTCCCTTTTTAGATCAGGTATATCGGAAACACAATGTCTCTTCTCAAATTTCAAAATTCCATATTTATATACAAAGTCAATAAATCTTCCATCGTTCATGGCTTCAATTTTCATTTCAAATTCCCCATCATCAGTCTGAGAACTATTTATCCTTTCTAGTAAAGATGGTTTGGCAACCATTTGAATAAGTATTGATTTTTCACCTTCCATGGTTTTTCCCATATCCATCTTTACCAGATAAATAAAAATAGGATCCCTTTTAACTCTCATCTTACTCAAAACTTCATGATATTTTTGTCTCAAAGCATCTTCCACCTTATTTTCCTTCCCAGGTGGTAGTGTATTGTGAAATCATAATCATAGAGTAGTTCAAGACATATTCGTTTCCTCATGTGTAGTTCTTTTTGTGAGAAAATATATGTCAAACTCTTGTGATCAGTATAAATCTAACATTTTATACCATAGAGATAGTGTCTTCATATTTTCAGAGCAAATATTACAGTATCTAACTCATGATCATGAGTTAGATAGACTATCTCATGAATTTTTAGCTATAGTGATTCATATAATATAAATCTATCATTCTGTATAAGGACACAACCAATTCCTTTCTTTAGTTCTTCAATACGAATAACAAATCCATCATTCCTCGATGGTAGAGTCAAGATAAGAGAATTAACTAATCTTCTCTTCAGTTTTTCAAAAACATTCTTCACACTATTTTGTCCAAACAAATTTATCCTCATTATAAGTGATCTTTGTTAATGGGTTAGCCAATCCTGAAAAATTCTAGTCAAAATGTTGATAATAACCTGCTAAACCAATAAAACTGAGTACCTCAGTTATACTCGTCGGTGGTGGCCATTCATAGATTACCTTGGACTCTGAAGGATCAATAGTGAATCCATCCTTAGAGAAAATATGGCCAAGAAATGAAATCTCCTAAAGAAAGAATTCACACTTTCTATACATCCCATATAATTTATTTCTTCTATGAGTCTTTAGAATAATGCTGAAGTGATTTTGATGATCTTTATAGATCTTGGAGTATAAAAAGATATCATCAATAAATACCACAAAAAAGTCATCAAGATATTCCATTAAAACTATATTCATTAGATCCATGAAGACATAGGGTGCATTTTTTTCATCCAAAATGCATTACTGCAAACTCATAATGCCCATACCTGGTTCGAAGTGTTCTTTTCAGAATGTCATCCTTCTTTGAACACAATTAATGATATCCATATCGAAGATCAATCTTTGAGAAATATTGAGCTCCATGAAGTTGGTTGAATAAATCATCAATGCGAGGTAGCAGATACATGTTCTTTATTTTTATAGCATTGATATCTTTGTAGTCAATGCACATCCTCATAGATCATTCTTTTTTCTTAACAAAAAGGACAAGGGCTCCCCATGGAGAAAAACTAGGCCAAATTATTTTCTTATTACTCAATTCCTTTAGTTTTTTCTTTAGTTCCAGTAATTCCACAGTGGCCAATCTATAAGGGGTCTTCGATAGGGATCTTGAACCTGGAATTAAATAAATGGAAAACTCAATTTATCATTCTGGAGGATGTCCTGGTAAATCCTCTCGAAACACATCGACATATACTTCCACAAAAGATACATCCTATATTAAAATATTCTTTTCCTCGACCATAATTATTTCATTATCATCCTCCGCAATAATTGAATTTAGTATAACTAATGGGGGTGGATCTAGATAAGAATTAGATGGTGACATTTCTGCTCTAAAGATAAGGTACACATTATCATCATCAGGAATTGTAACCTTCTTCTTCTTACAATAAATTTTAGTATCATGGTTCAAAATCCAATCCATACCAAGAATTAAATCAAATTATATAATGTGTGTGATGATGAAATCAGATGAAAAGGAACATTAATATTCCCTAATGGGAATTGATTCACAAAACATTGTTGAAATGATTATTCCCTTAGGATTTTTGACTGAAAACTCCCCTGTTTAATAAAATTGGAAATATCTAATTTTCTTAGCAAACTAGGATGATATAAAACAATTCGATGATCCAGAATCAAATAAAGCATCGGCTAAACTTGAGCAAACCATTAAATTACCTACCACCACATCTTTCAGAGCTTCAACCTTAGCAGTAATGATCTCATAATCTTATCCTAGATCCTTTGAAATTTTTTGATGTATGTTCCCTGGGTGCTTAGGACATTCATTTTCATAATTCCTATTTTCTCTACAATTATATCATTCAATATTGACAACCTCTTTCTTTCCCTTCTAATCACGATCTTGGTGGCCTTTTTCAACATAATTTCAAGAGACTCGCATTACATTCATGAAAGTACCAGGGTGTGTCTTCCCACATTTACTATAGTATGGATATTCAACTTTCCCATTCATTCCATTATTTCCATTTCTAGAGTGTTTAGCAGATCTCTTCTTCTCATGCTTTCTTTAAAGTTGTAAGACTTAGAGAATTATTTTTCTATCTTGATAGAACATGAGACAATATCTTCGTATTATAAGAAGGATTGTGAGACTATTTATCACTGGAGAAATTGTTTTAACCCATCAATGAATTGGTCAATTATACTACTTGGGGTATGTATGGAATATGTATCATTCCGTGCTATCCTTGTAAAGTTAGCCTCATACCTTTCGACATTCTCATCATCCTTTTGCCTCAGACTCATAAATTGTCTTTCTATATACTCTCAATGGTCACAAGGAAAGTACTTTTCTATGAAACTCCCATTAAAATCCCTACAATCCTTGTTTCATACTTCTTCATCTTCCATTGTGTTTTGAATCAATGTCCATCATTGATCTGTGTCTCTTGTGAGGTGATAAACTGCTATGAAAACTTTTTCCCTGTCGCTACTCCACAATGTATGAAATATTTTCTCTAAGAAACTTATCCACTACTCATCTACTAATGTATTTTTACTCACAATGAATGTTGGTGGTTGTTTCCTCATGAATTCGTCTAACATTGATCCTACGCATTGTGGATCAGGGTGATCCATATGGGTAAGGTTATTAGTCACAACCTGAGTGAGTTGTCCCAGTATGGCGATAAGCTAATCAGAACCAGTTGTATCACTAGATAAAATGTAATTATCTTGTGTAGGAGGGAAACCCCTACACGGATTACATGCATTGATAATGTTTTCATTCCTTCCACTATGTGAATTTTTCTAAACAATGGCATATAGTAGATTAGTTTATGAAACACAATACATAAATCCAAACTTGTAAAACACTTAATATAAATTTAGCAATTTATTGATGTAATACTTAATAATAAAAATATTTTCATTGAGGATGTATATACTCATTATTCCTTCGTAATGTTTTGTAAAGAAAATGAGAATTATCCTAAGCATATCCCCTAGGAGTGGCATAACCAAGAGTGCAGCAAGGCTCATTTTCGTAGACCAGTTCCTATTTGAGTCCATCTCAAAAGTGGTGTTTTTGGGTTTTACCCCTAGGTATATTTGTGTCAGATCCGCCTCTTCCTGCCTGTATCTAGGTAGGTATGTATTTCTTGGAAAACTCACAAAATCTATACAGTACCAAAATTCTACGATGTTATTCAATACTAATCCTCAAAGTCTATCTTAGGGTAGTGTTCTCTAATCATAGTTATTCTAAATCCAGTTTCCAAGGTTTGTACTAAACTTCCTTGGATACCAACTATAACACCCTGACCCCAGTTACCTAGAGTCATTGCATTATTACATAACACTGGTATGATACAAGGGATCATGTCATTGATGAGAAATCAGTTTAGCAGCCTTGGAAGTTATAGATACATTCATAATATTTACATTACATCATGAAATAAAAACATCAACAACATTTTTTCCCCTTTTGAACACACTTATATCCTTATACTATCCCTAATGTTCAACCATAAAATACTTCTTTACATCCTGGGAAAATTAAAACGTAGAAAGGGGTGAGCTCAGATGCTCGTTATGGATAACAATATAGCGAAAACTTTCATTAATAAGAATAATCCTTTAAGGCAATGTATTAGACTAAAACAAAATAAATTTAAACATAAACATCAACATAAAATGGACAAGATAAAATCAAATAATTCCATTTACGTATTCAAATGGCTATTCTACTAGTCAAACAATCACATGAAATATCAATTTCCACTTTCATAATGATGGAATACAAAATGCCAGAATTCGTAACCACATAGTCAAGGCCTTGTGCCAAGACTACAAATAAGAGTTTTTAGAGGCGTTGTTTCAAGACACTAGTTTATCTCATTAGAATTACCGATTCATCGTGGAGCTATAGTGGGATCCATCCGTCACATACTATGTCCAATGCATTCCTCATATGAAAATTTTTAAACTTAACATAAACATTTATATTGAAACAAGTATACGAAATGTCAAGACATTATCCATAAACCATGAATGGTATAAGAACAACACATCCATAGTAAAAAAAATCTCAAATCCTTCAATATAATATAAAATATTTGTGTCATAATAAATGAACATCAAACAAGCTTAAAATCCATCAAAATGATGTTGACATAGATAAAATCTAAACTTTTTTAGAGAAATATCTCTTTCTATTTTGTAATCATTTAAAAGTAATATAATTATAAAAGAGAAAAGTTATTTTGAAAATATTCTTAGAATAATGTAAGGGATTCTTCAACAATGTTATAATGGTAGAAAATTGTTGCACTCACCGTAGAAGTTAAAAAAATTCTTACCTTAATTTTGTCGAAAAGGTCATAAAGTTCCTTGTTTGGAAAACGACAGAAAGATTCCTTTGAAAACATATAAGGTCAAATAAGGGTATAAATAACTTTAAACCATTTTATAGTAATTAGTAAAAATGTTGGGAAATATATTTTTAAGAAAACGTGTATGTGGATGATAAAAAGGTCCCAGTAGATACTTACGTAAAAAAAACCTCAGATAATAAGGATATTATGAAATTAACCCTTACCCTGTACTTTTCCTTGGTCGAGGGTAAGTTAACCTCCTGTATAATAGTAAAATAATTGTTATTAAATTATACAAGAACTATATACATAAATATGATATCATATATGATCCTATAATATTGTTTTTTTAATAAAATTTTAGTAGTATCATTGTTTCGGGTGTTAATTGATTTGTTTCCCTTTATATGCTCGGTTACATAATTCACGTTTGTTACAGATATGATGTATTTTATTCAAATCCAAAATGATATTAATTTCTTATATATTATTTTTAATCATAAACGGAATATTATTTTTTAATGGTTATGATAGGGAATGAATCTCATCACGTTCGTGGAGACGGTAATCCCTACGTACGCACAAGAGACAATATCATTATATTGATGGTGAAATATTATGTAATTGTATTGTATATCATATATACAGAATAATTAACATGTTATATTCATTATTTACATTAGTTATAGACATTATTATACCCATCCAAAAAATTAAGTGTTTGAATAAAAAACCACACCACAACGTGGACAT
Source organism: Viscum album (assembly GCA_963277665.1). NCBI lineage: Eukaryota > Viridiplantae > Streptophyta > Magnoliopsida > Santalales > Viscaceae > Viscum > Viscum album. The sequence continues at coordinate 422,921,115 of OY728158.1, read as the reverse complement.
GGTAAGCTGTATGTACGCAGGTATGGTGACTTTGTAATTCATATAATGGATAGAATAATGAATATGGTTGTACAATTTTGATAACATAAAAATATATATAAGGTACTGTAGTTATTATTTTATAATGGAAACAACAAATAAAATGTAAGTGGAAGAAGAAAAGAACTTGAACGGGGTGGTGAAATATTTACCTATTCTTCGTGTTCGTCCTTTTGATTTGATCAAAAGGGCACTATAGGATGGATTTATGATCAAATTAAGGCCACTAAGTTGAAGGGGGGATATTTGAGAGTATATTTGGGCTGGTTTTGGCTGATCCAAAAGGCTTTGAAGGTGTGAAAATAAGAGAAGGGGAAGTGGCCTTTTATAATAGAGGTGATGGTCACATTAGGAAAAGCATGAATTTTTTTTATTATAAACACATTTTCAATTTCTAATGGCTCCAAAATGAATTATTTCTAGGATATGGTTAGTATGGGTCGAAAAAATCTCAACCAATATTTTTATATAGGTTTAAGTCATCATATTAAGATTATCTTTTAGATTTAAATCTATGTTAAATTGTTTGACATTTACCATGTCTCTTTGTATTTTTATTTTATATGGTTAATAAACATACTATAATAAGCCCAAAGAACCCCATGTGGTTCATTATTAATATATATAACCTTATATAAGTCCTTTGGATGAACCTTATATTTTTAGGAATATTATATAAATTAATAATATAGTATCTGTTTTAACAACTCTATTATGTCAATTTTGACACTATTTAGCATTTGAGTTTTTTGAATGCCAAAAAAACATTATCACTTTGAATAAAATTTATTTAAAAAATAAAAACATTTAATATTAACCAAAATAATAAGTGGAATTCATCAGAAGTCTCAATTTACATTTATTTGGATATTTATAATATCAATTATTTTAATATTTCATTAATGAGGTAATTACTGCATCATAATTGTGTCATAAATAAAATAAATTATTTAATGTCGAAAAATTATAAATAAAATACTGTTATGTAGGATTTTTTTTATTTCTATTGAATATAAATATATGAATTTATATTGTGTCTGACCTCATATTAAAAATGGTTTATTTATTAAACTTAGAATTTAAATCTTTTAACTCTTATTTAAATAAAATAATAATAAATGTCTTAATCTAATCCATGTGGACCAAATAAGATCATATTTTATTCATGAGGATGTTTTTAGTCGAATTATACTTATCCAATAGAATTAGGACATGTGTTAGGGTAATTATGATATCATTTTTACCCTTAATTATGCTATTTAATTTTAACTATTGTTAATAAAAGGCAAAAGTTACTATTCAACAAAATTTATTTTTCATCTTACTGAACCACATTTTACTTACTATATTTAACCGGGTCTCTTGGTTTTCTGAAATTAAACTCATAGAAGCGGTAAAATTATGTTCTATGAAAATTTGCAAATGCTCCTAGGAGGTGGGTAAAAGACGGTAAAAAGTACAATAAAAGTTATATATATCTTAACTTATTATAAAATGACTCCAATTAATTACATTTAACTTATATTGGTATTATGTATCTATTTTTACCTAAAATAAATTTATATAAAATAAATAAGTATTTTAATAAGAATTCTGTTTTAACCAATAACGCACTGTTTTTCACTATTTATCAAAAATTGAATGTTTTTAGGAAAATAGAAAAAATTCACCCTAAGCTAATTTGGAAATTTCAAATTAAAAAATGAAGTGCATTTTGAAAAATAAAATTTATGAAATTTCAAAAAGTGGGTATTACTATTCATAATAGCTAGTTTGATTGGTCGTGGTGTGTTAGAATCTCGAAGTTGCGTATAATGCAAGCTATTGCATTATTCAATGGGAAACGTACCATGGAAGCTTGGGGTGTTACTTTATTCCCTCCAAATAATTTCATCCCCGAAATTTCTATAATACCACCACACAAAAAGATTCTGGTGGGTTTTCATCATAATTTCCTCTAGTTCCCACATTGCCTCTTCCATCTTATTTTTTCTCCATATAACTTTTACCAGAAGAGTCATCTGATTTCTCATCAATTGGTCTCTTGTATCAAGATTTTTGATAGGTTCTTCACAATAAGATATATCATGTTCAAGTTCAATTTCCTAATTGGTGAGTCCATGTGTTGGGTCAGACATGTATTTTCTCAATAGTGATACATGGAACACATCATGAACATTGGAGAGACTTAGAGGCATTTCCAAACGATAAGCTACAACTCTAATTCGTTTCAGAATTTCGAAAGGTTTGATGTACCTATGACTCAATTATCCCTTCTTATAGAAACGTATAACACTCTTCCATAGAGATACCTTCAATAAAACATGATCTCCTACCTGAAATTACAGATCCTTCCTTCAGTTATCAGCATATCACTTTGGCCTACTTTGAGATACTTTGAGGTGGGTTTGGATAACCTTCACATTTTCCATGGTTTCCTCAACAAGTTTTCGGCCTTCGAGTTTTCTTTCACCAACACCATCCCCACAAGTTAGTGTACTACATATATTTCCATATAATGCTTCATATGGTTGCATCTGAATAATTGGATGGAAGCTATTGTTATAGGAAAATTCTATCAGAGGTAAATATTGATCCCACATATATTGAAAGTCATTTGAGAAAGATCTCAACATGTCATCTATGGTTTGAATAGTCCATTCTGATTGTCAATCAGTTTGATGGTGGTAGGATGTTCTCATACGACGTTCAGTATCCTAGGACTTCTGATGACTTTTCTAGAATCTTGATATAAAACAGAGATCATGATTAGAAACAATCAATAAGGGTACACCATGGAGTCTTATATCTTCATTAATATACAGCTTTCCAGATGTTCAAGTGGTAAATCTTCTCTTATAGCATGAAAATGTGCTTACATGGTATGAAGATCAACAATTACACATATTGAATCATTCCTTCTAGGAGTCTTTGGTATCCCCATATAAAATTCCATCGTAATATTATCCCATTTTTCACTCAGGTATGGGAAGAGGTCGCATAAATCCTCCAGGCTGTTGCCTTCCAGCCTTCACTTATTGAAAAACCATATATCCTGACACAAAATCGGCAATCTCCCTCTTCATGTTGTGCCACCAAAAATGTTCTTTCAAATATCTATACATCTTAGTGCTACTAGAGTGTACAGAGAAATTGGATCTATGAGCATCATACAATAATTACCTTTTTAGATCATGAATATCAGGAAGACAAAGACTCTTCCCAAATTTCAAAATTCCATCATTATATACGAAGTGGATAAATCTACCATCGTTCACAGCTTTAATTTTATTTTGAAATTACTCATCATCAGTCTGAGAACTTTTTATCATTTCGATTAAATATGGTTTGGAATCAATTTGAAAAAGTATTCATGTTTCACCTTCCATGGTTATTCCCATATCCATCTTTACTAGATCCATGAAAATAGGATCCCTTCCAACTCTCATCTTGTTCAAAACTCCATGATCTTTTCTGGTTAAATCACTTGGCACCTTATTTGCCTTCTTGGGTGGTAGTATATTGTGTAATTTTAATCCTTGAGTAGTTCAAGCCATCTTCATTGCCGCATGTTTAGTTATTTTTGCGAGAAAATATAATTTAAACACTTTTGATTATTATAAATCTCACATGTTTCAACATAGAGATAGTGTCTCCATATTTTCAGAGCAAATATTACAACTGCTAACTCAAGATCACAAGTGGGATAGTTTCTTTCATGAATTTTTTTCTGCTATGAGGCATAGTAAATAACTCTATCATTCTGCATAAGGACACAACAAAGTCCTTTCTTTGAAAAATCACTATAAATAACTAACCATCATTCCCCGATGGTAGATTCAAGATAGGAGAATTAACTAATCTTCTGTTTAGTTCTTCAAATCATTTTCACAGTTGTTTTTCCAAAAAAAAATTATCCCCTTTACGAGTTATCTTTGTTAATGGGTTATCCAACCGAGAAAAATTCTGGACAAAATGCCGATAATAACTTGCTAAACCAATAAAAATGCATAACTCAGTTATACTCATTGGTCCTGGCCATTCTTGGACTGCCTTGGTCTCTGATGGGTCAACATAGATTCCATCCTTAGAGACAATATGGCCATTAAAGGAAATCTCCTGAAGCCATAATTCAAAGTTTCTAAACTTCCCATATAATTCATTTCTTCTAAGAGTCCTTAGAATAATGCCACTACAAATCTTTTTTTTTCATTTTGTAAAAATTCACTTTTTGGTGAAGTGAGAACCTTACAAAAAACTGAAAGAAAATTTCAAAAGCCCGCAAAAAAATAGCATTCACCACACACCTGATTCCAAAATCCACATTCAAAACTAAAGTTTAAATTAAAAAATTGGAATCATGAGCAATGATTGCACTTGAGAAACCAACCCTCAAGGAAGACCTAACCTCATCATCACTTGCCGGCCTAACATCACAGCACTCTCATCTCCATCACATCGTCATATTCACCACCGACCACATCCAAATTCCACTGCCTACCCAATATTCATATCCACCACCACCATCAACATCGTTGATGAAACACCACAACAAAACATCACCACAACATCATAAAATCACAACTGCTTTCTCAAAAAAACATCACTACTTCATAAGATCACCACAACTTCCTCAAAAAATCACCACAAAAACACCATCAGAAGATTTTGCTTCAACAAGGCATCACCACTGCACACCATCACGCATTATTCTCCATGACCAACATGAGATCTTCACGACTGCAAAACCCAGAAAAACCATAATCAAACAGATCATGACATCTGAGCCGAAAAGCGAATCCAACAAGCATCAAATCACCGACTACTAGAGGAACAAAACCCACCGTCGCTAATCAACCCGAAAAGATACTTCAAAATGTAAGGATGAAAACAACAAAAAACGAAGATTCACAGATTTCCAAAGGGACTTCAATGCGAACCATCGTGCAACATGAACAAAAGCATCCGAAACAAATACTATTGCAAAAAAATAAAAAACTAAAAGCACTGAAATGCCTGAAGAAGGTCCCATTGTGGCCATATCCAGTCGCCGCCAACTAGAACACTCAAAGGGATGTGACGAACCACCCTGTACACCCACTGGAGATGAGAAGACAGCCTTCGGCAGTTGAATCTTGGTCGTGGGTCACTGCGCCACTAAAGAAACCCTATCTAGCTACGAGGATTCAGGAGAGGAACCGACTAGCAACAAGAAGAATCGTCTGAACCCGAGAAGAACACTCCAAAAGAGATCCGCCACCACATCTCACCGACCACAAGGAGGAGCACCACACCATCCCAAGGATAAGGAGGTGGCGACGATGAGGGGGGAAACCTAGAATATAAGGCCCCTTATAGGCTCATCAAGCGGCAATCATTACAATAATGCACATGTGATTTTCATGATCTTTGTAGCTTTCTGAGTATACCAAGATATCAACATTAAATACCAATAAAAATTCATCAATATATTTCTTGAAAACTCTATTAATTAGATTGATGAAGATATAGGGTGCATTAGTCAATATAAAAGACATTACTGTAAACCTGTAATTCCCATACCTTGTTCAAAATGATGTTTTCGGAACGTCTTCCTTCTTCAAAAAAAAACTGATGTTTTCCAGATCGAAGGTCCATCATTGAAATATATTTAGCTCCATGAAGATGGTCGAATAAATCATGAATGAAATGTATGGGATACTTATTATTTTTTGTAATAGCGTTGATCTCTCAGTAGTCAATGCACAAACTCATAGATCTGTCTTGATTCTTAACAAAAAGGATAGTGGATCCCCATGGAGAAACACTAGGGAGAATAAATAACTTTTTACTCAATTACTCTAGTTGTTTCTTTAGTTCCTATAATTACACAGTGTCCATTCTCTAAGGGGTCTACGATATGGGTCTTGAACTATGAATTAAATGAATGGAAAAATCAATTTCTCGTTCTGGATGATGTCCAAGTAAATACTCTAGAAACACTTCAACATATTCTTGCCCCATAGGTATATCCTCTATTCGAAAATTCTTTTCCTCACCCATAATTATTTAATTTTCATTCTCCCCAATAATTGAATTTATTAGAGGTACTGGGGGTATATCAAAATAAGAATTATATGGTGATGTTTCTTCTCTAAAGATAACATACTCTTTATCATCCTTGAGAATTGTAACCTCCTTCTTCATCAAATAAATTTTCGCATCATGGTCCAAAAGCCAATCCATACCAAGGATTATATCAAATTCAATCATGGTTTTGACGATTAAATTAGTATATAAAGAACATTTATATTCCCTAGTGGGAACTAATTTACAATAAATTATGGAAATGATACTTCCCTTTGGAGTTTTTACTGACAACTCCCTTTTTAAATCAAATTGGAAATATCTATTTTTTCATAGAAAAATGGGAAGATATGAAACAATGCGATTATCCAGAATTAAATAAAGAATTGGATAAACTTGAGGAAACCATTAAATAACCTACCACCACGTATTTCAGAGTTTCAACCTCAGTATTAGTGATCGCATAAACTTGTCCTTCCTCCCTTGGGCTTTTTTGAGGTAAGTTCCACTGGCTCTTAGGACATTCTTTTTCATAATTCCCCTTTTCTCTACAATTGTAGCATTCATCATTGACAACCTCTTTCTTTCCCTTCCTATCATGAGCTTGGTGACCTTTCCCCCCCCTACACTTTTAATAGACTCTCATTCCCTTCATGGATGTACCAGGGTGTTTCTTCCCACATTTACCACAAGATGGATATTCAGCTTTTCCTTTATTCATCTTATTCCATTTCTAGAGTGTTCGACAGATCTCTTCTTCTTCTATTTTTCATTAATGTTGTAAGACATAGAGAATTATTTTTCTGTCTTGATAGAACATGAGACAATATCTTCGTATGATAAGAAGGATTGTGAGGCTAATGCTCTCCGAAGAAATGGTTTTAAACTAACAAAGAATCGATCAATCATACTCCTTGTGTTATGTACATAATATGCAACATGCCTTTCTATCTGTGAAAATTTATCCTCATACTTTGTGACATTCTCATCCTCTATTTGACACAGACTCAAAAATTGTCATTCCATATCCTCTTGATGGTCACGAGGAAAGTATTTTTCGATGAAAATCTCTTTAAACTTCCTCGATTCCATGATCGATACTTCTTCAACATCTTTTTTGTTTGGAAACAATGACCAACATTGATCTGCATCTCCTGTTAGGTGATAAACTACCATGAAAACTTTTTCCCTTTCGATACTCCCCAAAGAAAGATATATTTTCTCTATAGAACTTTTCCATTATTCAGCTACTAACAAATTTGTACTCCCACTAAATGCTGGTGGTCATTCCCTCATGAAGCGGTTTAACATTTATCCTCTATGTTGTGGATCAAGGTGCTCCATACGGGTTAGGTTATTATTCATAACCTGAGTGAGTTGTCCCAGTATGGTGATAAGCTGATCAAAAAACGTTTCATCACCATATCCACTATAATTATCTTGTGTAGGAGGGAAACCCCTACATGGATTACATGCCTTGATTAGGTTTACATTTCTTCCAATATGCGCCAAATTTAAAGATTGGAAAACAATAGATTAGTTTATGAATCACAATACAAAATTCCGAACTTGTAAAACACTTATCATAAATTGAACAGTTTTTTGATATAATCCTAAATCGTAAAAATATTTTCTCTGAGGAGGTATACACTACAATACCCTTCATAATTGTTTGTAAAGAAAATGAGAATTATCCTAACAATATTTCCCAGGACTGTCATAACTAAGAGTACAACAAGGCCCGTTGTCATACACCAGTTTCCATTCGAGTCTAGCTTGAAGCGGTGTTTTCGGGTTTTACCCCAAGTTACATCTGTGTTAGAGCCGCCTATACGTGATTATATCCATATAAGAATTCATTTCCTGGAAAACTCAAAAAGTATCTATGGTACCAAAATTCTAGAATGTTATTCTATAATAATATTCAAAGTATATCATAGGGTAGTGTTATCGAATCAATGTTTTTCAAAATCTAGTTTCCAAGGTTTGTACTATACTTTCTCCGATACCAACTATAATTACCTAACCCCAATTACCAAGAGTCGGTGCATTATTACATAACATTGTCCTGATACAAGAAATCATGTCCTAAAAGACTGACCAGTTTAGTAGACTTGGAAGTACTACATACATTCATAAGTTTTAAACTACATCATTATATAGAAACCTCAACAACATTTGGTCCCCTATTTAACACAGTTATATCTTTAGCCTATCCCGGCCGGTCAACTATAAAATACTTCTTCGCATCCTGGAAAAAATAAAACATATAAAGGGGTGAGATCAAATTCTCAGTAAGGATAACAGTATAGCAGAAACATTCATAAATAAGAATAAACATTTAAGGCAATGTATTAGGATAAAACAAAAGTAGTTTAAACTTAAACATAAAAATAATATTGAAAAGATAAAATAAAATAATACCATTTACTTATTCACATGCATATTCTACTAGTCGAAAAATCACATGAAATATCAATAGCCACTATCATAATGATAGAATGCATAATTCCAGACTTTATAACCCCATAGTCAAGGCCTTGTTCCAAAAAAACAAATATGATTTTTACAAGGCCTTATTCCAAGACACTATTTTGTCTCATTAGACCTACCGATGCATCTAGGAGCTATAGCGGGCTCCACCCGTCACTTACTATGTCAAATTCATTCCCCATATGAAAAGGTTTAATCATAACATAAACATTCATATTAAAACTAGCATACGAAATGTCAAAACATTTTTTATAAAAATGAATTTTATAAGAATAATGCATCCATAATTAAACATATCACAAAACATTCAATACAATATTGATGATTCGTATCATAATAAATGAAATTCAAACAAACATAAAATCCATCAAAAGTATGTTGACATAGATGAAATGAATACTTTTCTTAGAGAAAAATATCTTTAAATTTTTAAATCATTTAAAAGTCATATAATTATAAAAGAAAACATTTATTTAGAAAATATTCTTTATAAGACTATAAGGGAATATTCGACAATGATATAACGGCCAGAAATAGCCACACTCACCAAATATGTTAAAAACATTATTACATTAATTTTGTCAAAAAGGTCATAAAGTACATTGTTTGGAAAATAATGAAAAGATTAACTTCAAAACATATAAGGTAAAAAATGGGTATAAATGACTTTAACCTATTTTCTAGTAAATAGTAAAAAAATTATGAAATACATTTTCAAGAAAACACTGATGTGGACGATAAAGAGGTCCCAATAGATACATACATAAAAACAACCTCGGATAATAAATAGACTGTAAAATTAACCCTTACCTTGTACTATTCCTTGGATGAGGGTATGTTAACCTAATTCATAATAGTTAAATAATTTTTATTAAAGTAGACAAGAACTATATACATTAATATGATATCATATATGTTCCTCTAATATTTCTTGGTTAATAATATTTTAGCAGTATCATTGTTTCAAGTGTAAACAGATCAGTTTTCTTTTATATGCTTAGTTACATAAGCCTTTTTTGTTATGGATAAGATATATTTTATTAATATCCAGAATGATATTATGTTCTTCGACATTATTTTATAATTATAAAATGAAAATGATTCTTTAGTGATTAAGATGGGGAATGAATCTCATCGAGTTCATGGAGACAGAAATCTGTACGTACGCACGAGCGACAATATCATTATATTGATGGTGGAATCATTTGTAATTGTATGGTATATCATATATACAGAATTATTAAAATGTTATATTTTTTATTTGCAACAATTATACTCATTATTATACCCATCTAAATAATGTAGTGTTTGAATAAAAAACTACACCGTAACATGGAGATGGTAAGCCGTACGTACGCATGTATGGTGACTTTTTCATTTATATGATGGATAGAATAATGAATATGGTTTTACCATTTTAATAACATCACAGTATATAGAAGATACCATAGTTATTATTTTGTAATGGAAACAACAAAGAAAGAGGAAGTGTAAGAAGAAATGAACTTGAAAGAGGTGATGAAACATTTACCTCTTCTTCGAGTTCTTCCTATTTACTTGATCGAACGATCTCTTTATGTTTACTTTATGATCAAATTAAGGCCTCTACGTTTAAGGGAGGATAGTTTAGAGGATATATGGGTTTTCTTTGGCTGATCCAAAAGGCTTTGGAGGTGTAAAATTAAGAGAAGGGGAAGTGGCCTTTTATAAGATTGGTGAGGGTCACTTTAGGAAAAGATTGAAATATTATTTTATAATAAAATAATTTTTAGTTTATAATGGTTCATAAATGAATTATTTAGAGCATAAGATGAGGATGGGTCTAAAAACCTCTCAACCATTATGATTTAGACAGGTTTAGGTCATCATATTAACCTTATCTTTTAGATATAAATCTTAGTTAAATAGTTTTACATTCACCATGTCTCTTTGTATTTTTATATTAAATGGTTAATAAACATACAATAACAAGCCAAGAGAACCCCATGTGGTTCATTATTAATATATATAACCTTATATATGTTTTTTTGGGGGAACCGTATATTTTTTTGGAATATTATATCAATTAAAAATATAGTATTTGTTTTAAAAACTCAACAAAGTAAATTTTGACACACTTTAACATTAGATTTTTTAAAAAACCATAAAGACTTTATAAATTAGAATAAAATTTATTTGTCCAATACCAACATGTCATATTAACATATAAAATTAATGTAATTTCTCAAAAGTCTCAATTTATATTTATTTGGATATTTATAATATCAATTATTTTAATATTTCATTAATAATATAATTACTGCATCATCATTGAGTCATTTTTAAATTAAATTATATAATGACTAAAAATTATAAATAAAACACCATTATGTAGGAAATAATTTTATCTTTATAATGAATATTTATAGTTGAATTTATATTGTATGTATCCCTATATTAAAAATGGTTTAGTTATTAAACTGTGAATTTAACTCTTCTTTAAATAAAATAATAATAAATGTCCTAATCTAATCCATGTGGACCAAAGTGGATCATGTTTATATTCATAAGGTTGTTTTTTATCAAATTATACATATCCAGTAGATTTAGGACACATGTTAGGGTAATTATGATATCAATTTTACCATTAATTACACTATTTACTTTTAACCGTGGTAAGTAAATGTCAATAGCTACTATTTAACATAAATTATTTTCATCTTATTAAAGAACATTTTAATTACTGGTATTAATTTTGACTCTTGGATTTTTGAAATTCAACTCACAGAAGTGGTAAAATTAGGTTTTATGAAAATTTTCAAATGCTCCTTGGAGGTGGGTAAAAGATAGTAAGAATTTAAATACAATTTTTATACATCTAAATTTATTATAGAATACCTCCAATTAATTACAGTGAACTTATATAGGTATTATGTATATATTTTTTTCTCAAATAATTTTTAATAAAATAAAATATTATTTAAATAAAAATCAGGGTTTTACAAATAACGTTGTGTTTTTCAATATTCCTCAAATATTGTAAGTTTTCAGAAAAATACCAATAATCCACCCTAAGATAATTTTGATAATCTGAATTAAAAAATGAAGTCTATTATGAAAAATAAAATTTATAAAATTTAAAAAAGTGGGTATTACTATTCATAACGGCTAGTTTCATTGGTCGTGGTATGTTAGAATCTTGATGTTTCTTTAAAATGAAATCTATTTCATTACTCAAAGGGAAAAGTTCCATGGAATCTTGGGGTGTTACATCAAGTTTAATATTTCCATATCTACAAATTTTTTATTAGATACAGATGTTGGTGCTCACATTTTAATCCAAATTCATAAACCAAGAAGATTCCAGAAAATTTCCAAAGGTTAGGTTGATCTAAAAGCTGCCAATAGTACGAGCCTAGCTACTCTATCCAATGGAGACCACCACCTTTCATTGCCAATGATATTGATTTTTGTTTTACGTTATTGTTATTTCATACCAAATATTTCCAAAAATAGAATTTTGGTAACAAGTTTAGATACACATGGTTTTATTTCCATTTTAAAAAACAAAATTTGTTTATTTTATAAGGACAACATATGTTATGATATAGAACATTTAAAAAATGATATGTATTTATTAAATTATGAAAGACCAGCATTGAAAATTGATAATGAATAATGTTCACATGAATTATATAACACCCATATTTTTTATCATTGCCCATGTAAACGAGAAGCATTTGACCAAGCTCTGTAAAGATGGTTATTGACAATCTTCTGAGCTAAAACCAATTAATATATGTCATTATTTTTTACAAGGAAAAATAACTAAACACCCATTTTATGGAAAGGGTGAAAGGGGCACAGAGCTTATATTATTCATATACACAGATGTTTGCAGACCATTTCTAGTTGAATCTATAGGTGGATATTCTCTCTTTATAACATTTACTAATGAATTCAGTAGATATGGATATATCTACTTGATGAGGTATATGTATGATTCCTTTGATTAATTAAAGGAATTCAAGATCGATGTTGAGAATCCTCATGGAAAGAAGATAAATATGCTTCAATCAGATCAAGTTGGTGAATATCTTATCTTAGAGTTCATCAACATTCTATGGTAATTTGCTATTATATCTCTACTCACTCCACCATAAAAACTGGAATGGAATGGTGTTAGTGAATGGAGGAACTATACCTTGTTGGACATGGTAAGTTTGAAGGTGAGTCATTTAGATCTTCACTCGGGGATATACCTTAAAAACATTGGAATGGACATTAAACTAAGTACCAACTAAAGTAGAAAATGGAATTCCCTTCAATCTATGGAGTGGAAAGAAAATTATTTTGTCACATTCATGTGTATGGGGTTATGATGCTATTCTTATGGATTTTTCATAAAAAAATAGCACCCCATTGAATAAGGTGTTTCTTTATAGTGAGTCATAAGGAAACAAAGAGATACTACATATATAACCCCTCAGACTAGAATGTGATTGTCAAAAGACGATCCATCTTTTGAAAGGAATAAAATTATCAAGAAGGATAGTGTGAGAAAGTTTGACACTGTTGAAGTTGATGCTCAATAAACAGATGAGTTGGTTTGTGAACACATTTTATAGGTGCCTATAGAAGTAGTAGTTCATGAAACACATGTATTGCATAAAAGTGTAAGAGATGTAAAGGAACTAGAGAGATATAGTTTTTTAGTCACTGAGGATAGTGACTCATTATTGTTGGACAATGATGAACCTATATCCTACAAGTGGGAAGTAGAGAGCTTAAAATCTATAATATGGCTAGAATCTATTAATTCTATAATGGATTCCATGTATTAGAACCAATTTTTGGTTCTGTTCAATAAGCCATTTGATGTAAAGCCTATTGGATGTAAATGTGTATTCATGAGGAAACTAGTCATGGAAGGTAATGTAAGTACCTATAAAACAAGGATAGTGGATAAAGGTTTCAAACAACATCCCAGAATTGACTAGGAAAAAACCTCTTCACTATTTTCCTTGTTTAAATCCATAAAAATCAAACTTTATATTGCATCTTAACATGACAATGATATTTGGTAGTAGGATGTAAAAATACCATTCCTTGACGAGATCAATCCAGTAGTTGTCTATATGACATATCTATAAGGACTTATGACTCTAGGTGATTCCAAAAGGATTTTCAAGTTGCAGAGATCCATTTATGGACATAATTAAGCACACAAGTTATGGCATATTGAATTTGATGAATCCATAAAATACTTTGGTTTCATTAATAATGAATGTGAGATGTGTGTTTACAAAAGGATTAATGGGAATGTGGTTGTTATCCTAGTAGTTTATGTTCATGAAATATTAATTCTTAGAAATGACATACCCATATCACAATCTATTAAGGAATGATTAAACAAGTATAACTCCATGAAGTACTTATGAGATGTTACTTACATATTTTGGATCAGGATCATTTTTTATTGATCCAAGAGGCTTCTTGGACTTTATCAAATTGCATATATTTACCATATATTAATGATATGTATTATGGAAAAATCCAATAGGGTATTGGTTCAAGTGTCACATGGTTTACATCATTGTAAGAAAATATGTCCTCAGATACAACAAGATAAAGATAGAGTGTGTAATATCACATAGGATTCAGCAATTGGATCAATATTGTGTTCCATTTATATACTAGACCTAATATTTCCTATGCACTGAGCATGGTAGGTAGATATTAGGAATATACAAGAGAAAAACATTGGACTTTTGTTAAGGATATCCTTAAGTATACGAGAATAACTAGAGATATGTTCTTGGTGTATAAATGAGATGAGGATCTGGTCATTAGGGGTTATAGAGATACTCATTTTCAGATAAATCAAAATGATCTAAAGTTGTAATCAGTATATGTTTTCTGTCTCAATAGAGGTGATGTAAGCTTAAAGAGTTCAAATAATCCTATATTCACTGATTCAATAGTGGATTACGAGTATATAACACCTTCTGATGTAGACAAAGAATACATTTGGATTCATAACTTTGTCTAGAATCATGATGTGATACATAGAGGTAAAGAGACTACCATATCATATTGTGATAATAATACATTGGTGGCTCTTGATACATATTCGAGGTCACACAAACAGACAAAGAATATACTCTGGAAATATCTCCTCATGGAGAACTTCTACCAGAGAGGTGAAGTTGCAATGAGATGAGTTCCCACAAAGTGAACATAGAAGACACCTTGACTAAAGGCATATCTCAACAAAAACATGAATACTATGTTATAGCTAATTGGATCAAGGTTGTTAGCTATTGTCTCTAGCTAATGTAGGAGTCTGTTATAGATAGTTCCCTAGAACCATCTTCATTTTACATTCTGATGAAATTATATTCATGTTTTTTGAATATTAATAAACTTCTTATCACATCATGATTGTTCTTATACGTTACATAGTATGTGATAGTTACGTAACGGTAGATATCACACTAAAAGGTCATAGTTATTCTCCACTATAATGGGAACCCAAAATTTATCAAAAACTATTCTTGAGTATATATTTTCTATTATGGACGATATCATTTGTGGGAAACAAATGTTACGTGTTATCAGATGAGGAGAGCCATAGGACTTTGAGGCACCTTCTCATGGTGTACACATAAGGTAATGTCCAATAGGGAGATTATGAGATTATGACCTACTAGTAGTAAATCCACATTTCTATGTGTCATTGGATGTTCCTGTATTCAGACGTGTGTATTTGTCCTCATACATTAATATTTTTATTAAGGATTTTTATGAGTCACACACATAGATGTTTTGATGAAAACCTATGTCATGACCCGTCTTCGTGGCCCGTGTCGTGACTACCCCAAGACCGCCTTCCATAGGCTAGGGGCTGGTGACTAGTACCAATGGTGAATTCATGAGAAAAGAGAAGGAATTGCCTTTAAAACTGTAACACACACAGTCTAAACACATGTAGTAGAAGCAGCAAGTACTAATATAGAAAAGAAAGGTGTGCTGAAGTAAGTGGGCCAGTATACAAACCCAACTGAACAAAAAGTACAAGTACAAGTAAAAAGGGAAAACATCTCTTGGATCATCCATTGGGGAATCCTACCTGAAGGTTAGGTACATATCTCAAACAACTCTTCCCTGAGGTATTTTCTGTTTATTCTAGAACCGAGTAGTCTCCCGTCTGTCACCCTCAGCCTCGATCACTGGTGACCGTCGTATGCACAGAACCCAACAAGGTGCGGGCGAATCCCGTGCATGGGTGAGTATAACAAATACTCAATAGGGGACCCCAAGACCCCCAAAGCTCTTCTAGAATATAATAAGGATAAACCATAATAGTAAGATACAATCATGAAGTATAAACCATCCCTACTTAGGTATATTTCCATTCATATACCTATGTTACCAATCATAGTCCGACTCCAACTCTCGAGACCAAGAACAACCCATTTCACAATGACAGTAATGTCAATCATCTCGATGATAACAACTGAAAGACAAGACTCAGCTCACACAGGTATAAAACTCATAAAGAGGGGTAGAGATGATTAGATGTAGCCTCTAAATCATCTCCTCTGTCGAACCCATGTCGGATCCTGGAACAATATCAGTGTTGTCGAACCCACGGAGGATCCCAGTATAGAAGTCATCGCTATCAAACCCATGGTGGATCCTAGAAGAGTATCATTGCGGTCGAACCCAAGGAGGATCCTGGTAAAGTATTGTCCCTGTCGAACCCACGGAGGATCCTAGTACAGTAGTAGGTCCACATATGATCCAATCATATCAGTCGTATCCATCCATAGGGTTCCCGCACACAACATGCTCGATTACGGGAGGGTCCTCTCCTCGATCCAACTTTCAATACATCTACTACCATTATGTCTCGAGTTGATGTATCCTAATGTTCTGTATCATCTTAAGGAACCCAACGCGACAGACAATGCATCAATCGAATGCCCAGTCTATGAGTTATTGGCATTTACATTCTAGTGTCCCGGTTGGTTTTTAGGTTCAAACCAACCCGGCTATACCCCAATAACGTCCAAACATTTATCGGGGTATGCCAAAGGATCCGTCCTGCTCTAAGCATTTAGTCTCCATAGACGGTTCTTCATTCAGACACTCGTAGCCCTAAAAAAGAATGAAAAAGTGATTTTGGGTTACAGGTCCGGACAGGGGTCCAACCCGGTCCGCGGGTCTAACCTGGTACGATAGAGTGTCTCGGCCCGATGGCGGCTGGCCCGGTGGCAGCCCGGCCCGGCTCGCTTGGGTGGCCCGCATGGCCCGGTGGGCAGGCCGGCATGGCCAGGCTAGCCACGCCACGTAGGTTTGGGGGTGCCGGCCCCCGGCTTTCGAAGGAACCGGTGTCTAGCGCCTCTTCGGAATTCCAGGGGACCCGAATGGGTCACACCTTATAGAGGGCCGACAGCGGATGACTGAGCCGGCTGCCCCCCTTCGACCGAAAAGGCCTTCGGCTGCAGTCCGTTTACGGCACAGTGCGACGGCGCCGCGCCCCTTCACCGTTGCCTTCCCTGGTCGCAGTTCATCTCCGATGCGGTGCGACGGCTCCGTGCCCCTCCACCACAACCCATCATGGCCATGACTCCCCTTCCGTGAGGCACGACCTGCCGCGCCCTCTTAGCAACCCGATAGACTTGCGTTGTCAGTTTTCTTCACAGTCGGCCCGATGCTGACTGCCATTGCTCCACTTCTGCCAACAACACAATGAGAATAATAACAATGCATGGGGGGGTGGACCGTGTTCATGTAGTCTGAGCCCTCCTCGTTACGTTTTTAAAATTAGGCATATCTCAACCATCATTTGATCGTCGAAGATCGGAAATAAAACTCATACATAAAACAACTCAAATCCCCCTACCATGATTTGATGAACATTGACGAAGTTGTGAGTAGGTGGACGTCGTTCCATCGACGCTGAGAAGAGTTTGGGATAGGAGACCGAGGAATAAGTGACATTGGTGTTCTTTGTAGTCAGCTTATTCTATTTTGACTCATTGGAAGATCAAAGGAGAAGTTCATCGTTCTTCGGTGGTTCTTCCTTGGAAGGATGAAGCTCTTCTCTCTAAACCTTTCCCAATAGATTATGCCAACCCCAAAAATATTAAAGGAAGTTCTCTATTAATCATTTGGCACAACAACACATAGTAGTGTTTAATTAAATGAGGAAAATAACTTAATTAATGGTAAGGAATGGTTCAAATTAAAAATTAGAGAAGGTGAGGAGTTCCAATAAATGAGGAGAGGTGTCCAATTAATAAAGAAGAGTTAATGGGGGTTAAGAAGCTTATGGGGGACCCAAATAATAATATCCTCCCAAGGGAGGTTGTGTGCGGGTGGGCCCCACAACAATAACCTCTCATGGGAGGTTAGGGTGTTGTGGCCCCCTCTTCCAACCTCCACTTGGAGGATTAAACCGCCACAAATAAAAATAAAGTAACACTTTATTTTTTTTATTTAATACCCCCAAAACTAATATCTATTCTCGTAAGATCGCAACTGCGGTGAATGTCTCACTAAGAAATCACCGACGTTGCGAGTTCAACAGTGCCCTCAGATTTCAATTCTGAGCACTGGTTCAAAAGACATAAAATCCCACTCGTACGTTTACTAAACGTACCCAAACAAAATATTATAAATTGATTATGGGCACACCGGGCCATGGAATCAAGCGCTGTCAGAAACAGCGGACTCGTAAAATACCCATGAATATAAGAAAAAGTTTGACATGTAATTTCCAAGACTTTACATTCTCCCCACCTTAGGGCTTTACATCTCGGTAAGCTAGAACATGAACAAATGGATCACATGGGTGTACTGAGCACACATCTGAGCCTCCTGCTCCCATGTGCTCTCTTGGAGGTTCCCGTGCTGCCAGTGAATGCGCAACAGAGGTGTCGACCGTACATGCAGAACCCGATCCTATTGATCCTCAATCTCTATTGTAACCTCCATGATAGTCACCCCATCATCGATGTCCAGATCTCCATGGTCGATGATGTGGGATGGGTCATGCACGTATCTTCTCAGCTGAGATATGTGGAAGAAGTCGCGCACCTGGTGCAATTGAGGTGGAAGAGCTAAGCGGTAAGCCACCTCGCCTAATCTGCTAAGGACCTAGAAAGTTCCAATTAATCAAAGAGACAACTTTCTGCCTCGGCCAAATCTCCATAAACTTCATCGAGGAGAGTCCCGTAAAAAGACGTCATCTCCACACTTGAACACCAGTGGTATCCATCTACTATCAGCATATGACTTCTGCCTACTCTGTGCAGTCTTCATCCATTCCTAGATGATCTTCTCCTTCTCTGTCGTAGCCTAAACCATCTATGGTCTTATATGTTCTAACTCCCCTAGGTCAGTCCAGAACAGAGGCAATCTAAATGGTCACCTGTAAAGTTCCTTGAAAGGTTCCATCCAGATGGTGGAGTGGTAGCTGTTGTTATACGCAAACTCTACCAAGGGTAAGTGATCATCCAAGCTATGACTGAAGTCGAGGATGCGTGCACAGATCATGTCCTCAAGAGTATGAATGGTCCTCTCAGTCTGCCCATCCGTCTGAGGATGGAAGGTGGTGCTCCAGTGAAGCTACGTCCCAAAAGCCTCCTTCAACCCCTTCCATAGCTGGGAAGTGAAACGATCATCTCTATCGGACACAATCGTCGATGGTACACCATGAAGCCGTAGGATCTCTCATACATAGAGGCGTCCCATGCTCTCTACTGAACCCTGCTATCATGTCGGTAGGAAGTGGGCCGACTTGGTGAGTCGGTTGGAAATCACCCAGATAGAGTAATGTCCTTGGATGTACGTGGAATTCCGATCATGAAATCCATGGATATCTTGTCTCACATCCACTATTGGACCTCTAAGGGCTGAACCAAGCCTTCTAGAACCTGGTGCTCCACCTTCACTTGTTGAAAAGTGATGCATTGAGAGAAAAACTCCGAAACTGCCTTCTTCATACCTGGCCACCAGTGCTATTGTCGGAGGTCCTGATACATCTTCACCACTCCTAGATGTACCGCTAGAGGAGATGTGTGGAACTCTCTCAAGACTTCCTCTTGAAGTGAAAATAGTACCATGGTACGTCCTCTAAAAAGAATGACTTTCTCCCAGCCTACAAGAAATATTTCAGGTGCTGGCCCTGTGGATATCTACACACGTCGCATCTCACAGTCAGCATATCTATGCTGTGCCACCCTAACTCAATAGAGAAGTGGAGTAGGGACTTTGAGAGACTGTAGAAAGGTATCTCCATCCCTATCCATGAAAGATATATACAATGCGGCCAACTGCTCTGTCGCCTCTTCAAGCAGCTCAATGCCTGATCTCTTGTTGAGAGAATCTACTACAACGTTCCCCTTTTAAGGAGTATAGACTATCTCGAAGTCATAGTCCTGGAGGAACTCAAGCCAAAATTGATGTCTCAGGTTCAGGTCCTTCTATAAGAAGATGTACCTAAGTCTCTGGTGGTCAGAGTAGGATGTAAAATGCTCTCCCATCAGATAGTGCCGCACATTTTCAAGTTGAAGACCACTGCTGCAAACTCTAGGTCATGGGTAGCGTAGTTCTGCTCATGTTGTCTCAACTGCCGAGAACCATACGTGATCACTACTTGATCCTATATCAGGACACACCCAAATACGATCCTTGATGCGTCTCAGTAAACTACATACCCAATGCCCTCCTCTGGTAGCCTCCAAATTGGATCACTATTCAACCTCAACCTCAGCTCTTAAAAGCTATGATGGTATATTTCTAACCAAAAGAAGGGTTTCCCATTCTTCATCAATGCGGAAAGTGGTGCTGCCAAATTGGAGAAGTCTGGCACAAATCTCCGATAGTACCCAACCAGTGCCAGAAAACTCAGTACCTCTGTCACACTCCTGGGTGTCTCCCAAGCAAGTACTGCCTCGTTATTCACTGGATCCACTGCAAATCCAGCCTATGAGATTACATGTCCCAAAAATCATACCTCTTGGATCCAAAACTGGCACTTCAAGAGCTTACCATAATTCTGGTGATCTCGGTTTGTGTCCAGTACTACCCACAACTGGTAGTCGTGCACCTCCTCGGTAGTTGAGTAGATCAGAATGTCAACGATGAAGTCTACCACAAAGAGATCAAGGTATGGCTGAAATATACTATTCATGAGTCCCATGAACACTTCTGGTGCATTGGATATGCCAAATGGAATAACCAAGAACTCATGGTGGCCATACCAGCATCTGAAAGCCCGCATCTGCACATCCTCATCCCGTACTTTGAGCTGGTGATAACTCGATCGAAGAACTATCTTCAAGAACCAACACGCTCCCTTCAGCTGATCAAAGAGGTCATCAATCATCGGTAGTGGGTACTTATTCTTCACAGTCACCTTTTTAGGTGGTGATAATAAAAAAACAGACGCAAGATACCATCCGCCTTCTTGGCGAAGACAATCGGGGATGCCTAGGGTGAAACACTGGGTTGGATAAATCACTTCCCCTGCAAGTCCTCCAGCTGTACCCGTAGCTCACGAAGCTCGGCGGGAGCCATCCGATATGATGGAGTAGATATTGGTGTCGTCCTTGGGTACATGTCAATGTAGAAGTCCACCTATCTTGGAGGAGGTAGCCCTAGAACATCGTCATGGAAAACATCCGTGTAATGATCCACCACAATAGGAAAACTCGGACTCCGCACATCAACCGTTCCGAGGATGAGACTAGCCAACTGATGAGGGCTCAGCTGCCCCCACCTTTTTGTAGGTCCATCATGTGATGAAAAGGATCCCTTCTCTCCAGTGAAGGTAAAGCTCATCCAATCCTCATGGATACACCACACATTCTACCTAATACAGCCGATCTGAGCATGGACTGTAGATAACCAGTCCATACCCAAGATGACGTCGTAAGGCTTCAACACCTCAATAAAGAGATCCCAACCGATGCTCTCGCCTCCTAGAGTAAGCTCACACTACCGGCACCAGTGTGTAATCATTGAGTTTTATCCCATAGGAGTCTCTAGTCATAAGGATCGAGCCAATGGCTCCGTCAGAATATCAGAACTCTGAAAAAGGGCATCGACAATAAAATAATGACTCACACCTGTGTCTATAAGAACTTCAGAAATGGTACAATATACGGATATAGTACCTTGAATCATCTCAAGTGCACCATGGTCATAGGACTCAACTGCCTAGAGCTGAGCCCGCCCCTGTCTGCCAGCTTCCTGTGGTTGTAATGGACTTCCTAGTGGTGGTGGTGGTAGGGAATTGAAACGTCATCCACCCCTGTTGCTCGGTGAGCTCCTCTGCCACGTCCGCCCGCTCCCGGAGGACCACCATGGTCAAACCTCTACCTTGACTTGGGCGGTCCCTCTACTGTCTGCTACTCATCTACATGGTGGGTCGGGTTGTCATAGGTCATGTGACCCTACCCACTGCATGCATAGCACTGCCAACACATCATATTATTGGCTCTGTCTCTTGTGCCCCACACAACCGAAACTGTATCCTGGGGTCGCCCACCTAATGGCCTAGTCCGCTTTGACCTTTGTGACATTTGTATACTATCGACAGTAGAAGACTCCGCTATGTGTCGCCTTGTGGTGGGTCTCGCTGCTGGTGACTGCTCAGCAAGAAAGATGTCCAATGGAAGTGCTTTCTCTAGCACCACCGCCAGCGTCGGAATGCTAAGGGAGATCATAAAAGCCCTAATCTCATGCCCAATCCCCTGCTCAAAGGTCCAGGCCCTGATGAATGGGTCTCATACCATATCTGTGGAGTAACGTGAGAGGTCGGTGAATCTTGCTGAGTACTATTCTACCGTCATGCTACCCTGCTGTAGATGTAGTGACTCCTGTATCTTCACCGCATGAAGGGTGGCTGGAACAAACTCTAACTAGAAGAGACTCTCGCAGTCTACCCAGAGTAGTGATGCCTAGTCATGCAACTTGAGCATCAGGCTCGACCATCTACCTACTACAGCATGCAGAAGACTTGCGGTAAGGATCACCATGATTTCAGCTAGTGTTTTTGCCAATATGAAAACTCTCACAATAGCCTATAGCCAATCCTCAGCTGCCTATGGGTCCGTCTCTCCCCATAACCTAGGTGGCCTTTGGTGTTGGAACTCGTGCAATGCACTCAGATGGTGTGAAATCTCTGCTGCTGGAGCTGGTGGAATCAGAATCCCAATGGGTAGTGGTAACGCTGGTACCTATGCTATGATGCGGCACTGCACCGAGGCTTTGTCGCACGGTGGGATACCATCTTGTACGATACTCGAAACCCAAGCTGGCTGCCTTTGTGGGGCCATACTAAAAAGAAATAGGCGTGCCACGATCAAAAAAATATTCCTGGTGAGTTGACTTAAAGTAATCACGAATAAAAATTTTCAAAAGAAACACACGCATAATCAGTGTTTTCATGCATTGAGTTAGAAATCAGAAGTCAGAGTCTTAATTTATGGATATGTCAGGCGCCGCACTAACACCAGTTTCCCTAAACTAATAACCACCCCAAAAAACATTACACTATTTCTGTTAAGAGAAACAGAGTCCATGTTTTGCGGTAGAACTGATTCATCTGATACAAATTTGTTACGACCCGTCCTCAGGGACCATTCCATGACTACCCCAAGCCTGCCTTCCATAGGCCAGGGGCTGGAGACTAGCACCAAAGGAGAATTATTGATAAAATGGAAGGAATTTCCTATAACCATTTAACACACACAGTCTAAACACAATCAATAGAAGCCGCATGTACTAATATAGAAAAGAAAGATGCGCTGAAGTAATTGGGCCAGTATACAATCTCAAATGAACAAAAAGTACAAGTAAAATGAAAAAATAACTCCGGGATCGTCCACCGGGGAATCATACCTAAAGGGTAGGTATAGATCTCAAAAAACTCATCCCTGAGGTACATCCCATCTTGTCCAGCTCCGAGCAGTCTCCGGTCCGTCACCCTTAGCGTCGATCACTGCTGACCGTCGTTTGTACAGAACACTACAAGGTGCGGGCGAAGCCCGAGCAGGGGTGAGTATAACAATACTCAGTATGGGACCCCGAGATCCCTAAAAGTCTCCTAGAATCCACTAAGGATAAACCATAGTAGTAAGATACAATCATAAAGTATCAACCATCCCTAATTAGATATATTACCATACATATACCTAAGTTACCAATCACAGTCTGGCTCTAACTCTCGAGCCCAAACACACCCCATTCCACAAAGGATGTAAAGTTGATCATCTTGATGATAACAACTGAAAGACAAGACTTAGCTCACATAGATATACAACTCATGATGAGGGGTAGAGATGATTAGATGCAGCCTCTCAATCATCTCCCCTTTCGAACCCATGTAGGATCCTGGAATAGTATTAGTGTTGTCGAACCCACAGAGGATCCCAGTATAGAAGTCATCGCTGTTGAACCCACGAAGGATCCTGGTAGATTGTCATTGCTGTCGAACCCATGGAGGATCTTGGTACAATATCGTTTCTATCGAACCCATGGAGGATTCTAGTACAGTAGTAGGTCCTTGTAGAATCATATCATCTCAGTCGCAGCCAACCTTAGGGTTCCTACACATAGCACACTCGATTCTGGGAGGGTCCTCTCCTCAAGCCAAGTGTTGACACATCAACTACCACTAAGTCTCTAGTTGATGTATCTTGAAGATACATCACATCTTAAGGAACCCAACGTGAAAGACAGTGCGTCAATCGGACATCCGGTCTGTATGTTATTGGCATTTCTGTTCGAGTGGCCCGATTGGTTTTTAGGTTCAAAACAACCCGGCTGTACCCCAACTACGTCCAAACCTCAATTGGGGTATGCCAAAAGATCCGTCCTTATTTAATACTTCTGTCGCTATAGACGGTTCGTTGTTTGGAAACCTGTAGCCTTGAGTATGTACGAAAAATTGATTTTGGGTTACGGGTCCCGACAGGGGTTCAACCCGGTCCGATGGAGCGGCCATGCCTGATGGTGGACCTGCCTGATTTCGGCCCGGGCCGAAAGGGTGGCCTAGCCAAGTGGTGTCCCAACCCGCAAGGGAAGCCCGGACCGCATGGGCAGCTCAGCTCGGTGGCAACCCGACCCGTGTGTGTGGCCCGCATAGCCCGGCCAGTTAGCCTGCGTGGCTTTGCTGGCCCACCCGCATAGCCTGGCTGGCCATGCCGTGGGGGGGGGGGGGGTGTCGCAACCCCTGGATTCCAAAGGAATCAGCACCTAGTGCTGATTCGGAGTGCCACGGGTTCCGAATGGGTCCCGCCATGTAGAGCACCCCGACCGCCCCCCTTCGACGTCTATGGCCTTTGGCCGCTGTCCCTCTCCGGTGCAGTGTGATGGCGCCACATCCTTTCGTCACGATCCACCCTGGCAGCGGTTCCTCTCCAGTGCGGCGCGATGGCACGTTGCCCCTTCGCCATGACCCGGCTGGCCGCGACCCTCTGCTATCCTCAGTGTGGAGCGATGGCGCTGTGTGCCTTCGTCACGGCCCATCGTGGCCACGGCTCCCCTTCCTTGCGGCATGACGGTGACACACCCTCTTGGAAACCCGGAGGCCTTGCGCCGCCAGTTTTCTTTGTGGACAGCCCGATGGCGGCCGCCATTGCTCCACCTTCGCCATCAACACAACAAGAATAACAACAATGGGGGGAGGGTCGGACCGGGTTTGTGCGGTCTGATCCCTCCTCGTTAAATTGTTTACATTCATCATATCTCAACCATCATTTTATTGAAAAATATCGGAAACAAAATCCATACATAAAACAACTCAAATCCCCCTACCATGATTCAATGAACGATGATGAAGTTGCGGGTAGGCAAACATCGTTCCGTCAAGGTCGAGAAGCATTCGGGTTAGGAGACTGAGGAAGAAGTGTCGTTGGCATTATTTGCGGTCAGCTCCTTCTCTTTTGACTTTGTCTAAGATCAATGGAGATGTTCATCATTCTTTGGTGGTTCTTTGTTGGAAGGATGAAGCTATCTTCTCTCAAGATTTTCCAAATGATTATGCCAACCCCAAAAATAATAATGGAAGTTCTCTATTAATCCTTTGGCACAACAACACTAAGTTGTGTTTAATTAAATGAGGCAACTCACTTAATTAAAGGTAAGTAATGGTTCAAATTGAAAATTAGAGAAGGCGAGGAGTTCCAATTAATGAGGAGAGGTGTCCAATTAATAAACGGGGTTTAATGGGGGGGGGGGGGGTATGAAGATCATGGGGGCCCCACATAGAAATATCCTCACAAGGGAGGTTATGTTCAGCTGGGACTCACCACAATAACCTCTCATGGGATGTTAGGGTGTCGTGGACCCCACATCCAACCTCCACATGGAGGAATAAACTTCTGAAAATAAAAATAATGTAACACTTTATTTTTATTTATTTTTATTAAAAACCCCAAAAAATAAATTCTATTCTCGTCAGAACGCAACGGTGGTGAAAGTTTCACTAAGCAATCACCGACACTGCGAGTTCAACGATGCCCTCAGATTTCAATTTCATGCACCGATTCAAAAGATATAAAATCTCACTCGTACATTTACTGAACATACCTAAATGAAACATTAGAAATTGATTCCGGGCACACAGGGCCTCAGAATCAAGCACTGTCAAAAACTGCGGACTCGTAAAATTCCCATGTATTTAAGAAAAAAATTTCCATGGAATTTTCAGGTCTTTACAACCTAGACGATAGATGTTATCTATGAAGTATGATATATTGGGTGTGTCACATGTAATATTGAATTAATTAAAAAAATCGATATAGTATTTATCCCTTCTATTTATTGACATAAATTTATATCTTACTACCTTTGACAGGAATGATATAGCCTAAATAAATCCAAGGCCATGGTGTTCAGTAGGAAAGTTCTATCTCTAGAAAATCAATGGAAGAGATATCAAGCACAATGGTTGATGACACTGGCATAAAACCTATTCGATTAGAGATATTGTGATAAAGGTATTATATTACAGGGTAACCATTCATATGAGAAGACATATCATTATGATATTAACTTCTTTCTCTATGGGTGCGTTGGTGTGTTTCCTGATTCTAACCATGGACTTTGGGATGCTTCACCTAATGCCATTGACAAAGAGGCCTAGAGTGTCATACACTAGGTTTGTCCAGAATCGTAGTTAAATAATATATAATTATTTATTATTTTTCAGGCTGAATAAATATTATTCTTGCACATGGTTTAATAAATATTCATGTATGATTCATGACATATAAATATTTATCTTCTATTTATTATTTATAATATTTCTTTATTTATTGGAGGATAATGAAGTGATTTTTATTTAGGAAATCAATAGAAATTATTTATTTCCTGATAAATATTGTGGAGGAATGGGGCACCGAGTTTAATGGTCCAATGAGAGCTAATAATATTGAATAATATTATTTTAAATAAGATTTAATTATA
The DNA here is from genome assembly GCA_963277665.1 of Viscum album. NCBI lineage: Eukaryota > Viridiplantae > Streptophyta > Magnoliopsida > Santalales > Viscaceae > Viscum > Viscum album. The sequence goes on along the minus strand of OY728158.1, from coordinate 422,894,049 downwards.
ATTTTAATGTTATGTGCCTCTCAAGAAATAATAATATTACTATTATTATTTGACATCGGGGTTTTCTAAGATTAAATAATAATAAGTGAACTTTTTCAATTATTTTATTTTAACACTAGAAATATAAATACCAAATTATATTATTTTCTCATAAGCCGATTCATTTGCACACAATGATTCAAGGAGAATCCTATCAAGCCTATAGAGTTTCCTTTCCAAGAACTCTCCCATGAACAATGAGGAATCCCCCTCAACCAGATCTGGTAGAATGATTTAGAAGATATTCTCTAGGTGATCATGTCAGATGATTTAAGAAAAATGATATTATATACTACCTCTTTGAGACTCCTTCAGTGAAATATGGAGATTCTTGGAACACATGTGGATCCTCCATTGTAACGCCCCGACCCCAGCTACCCAGAGCCGGTGCATTACTTCGTAACATTGGCATGATCACAAAAGATCATGTCTCGAAAGACCGATTAGTTTAGTAGCCTCGGAAACACTAGATACATTCATAAATGTTACATTACATCACAAAGTGAAAAACTATAATAACATAGTCTCCATAGTCTACACTTCTATCCTCTTCGGACTATCCCTGTAGGTCATTCATAAAATACTTCTTCACATCCTGGAAAATATTAAAACATTGAAAGGGGTGAGCTCAGATGCTCAGTAAGGATAACAATATTGCGGAAGCTTTCATAAATAAACATTAACATTTAAGGAAATGTATAACTAAAACAAAAGCCTTTTAAACATGAACTTCAACATAATATGGCAAAAATAAAATGAGATAATTCCATTTACTTCTTCAATGGATATTCTACTGGTCGAATAATCACATGAAATATCAATAACCACTTTCATAATGATGGAATGCATAATGCCAGACTATCATAACCACGTAGCCAAGGCCTCGTGCCAAGACCACAAATAAGATTTTGTCAAGGCCTCGTGCCAAGACACTAGTTTGTCTCATGAGACCTGCCGATGCATCGAGGAGCTATAGCGGGATCCACCCATCACTTATTAAGTCCAATGCATTCCTCATATGAATAGGTTTAAACATATCATAAACCATAACATAATCGTATCACATAAAACATGCATAAAGGAAACATAAAATTTTCACATTTCAATCACAAGATATCAGTACAACACATTGATATAATAAAAATTCTTTCAAAACCATTTTCAATACCAAAATAAAATATAGTTAAAACTGTGTATTTATTTTTCATTACAAAAATGATGGCTTGTAGAGGAAGCCGAAACTCAAATAATGGTCATGGATGCGGAGAAGTCGTTGTCACCGCATAAGTACGGAAAGAAAAACATTCCCTTTTGTCGTTTAGCAAAATGCTTCATATAAAAAAGATTCCTTTTGAATAAACGTAAAAGTCAAAGGGGTTTATACACCGTATAAAAGAAAGTTGTGTATAAAACCAAATATGCCTCAATGAAAGGAGATTGAGACGAAGTCCTTAAAAAGATCATTTTTAAAATAAAAGAGATCTATTATGTGTATTCACTATAGGTACACATATATAAAGTAAATATACAAAATAGGACATAATAATATCATGACATAATTTGAATGTAGGAGATTAACCCAAAGAATGGAAGTTGGGTTAAGAAATTCCCTTACCTCGTGTCTGACTTGACTCAACCGTTCTTTAACCTCCTGAATAATAAACTAGAGTTAATATATACATTATTAAGAACAATTTTCAATTTCATTATCCTTTTTATATCACTTATTACAATGTTATGAACATTATGTAATTATTTAAGTTAATAACGGTCGTTTTGTCGATCTTTGGTACTTGTGTCAACAATAACATTCTTATAATTACAAGTTGTTCATGTGGTGAAATATCCATTATATCCAGAATTATATTCTTGATTTAGATATCATATATATCATATATATCCAGTATATACATTCATTAATAATATTACGTAACATTTAGAGGTAAGAAATGAAATGCACCGTTCATGGAGACGGTAAGCCGTACGTACGCATGAACACTACTTTCATTTCTATTTCGAATTTAATGTAATGAAATCATAATTATATAAAGGTATAATATAGTTCCAGTATAATATCATATATAATATCATTTACTCCATCCTTTATACATCCCACATATGGCATTAACGATTCACATCACTTTGAGTGGGCGGTAGTCCGCACTTCCTAAAATGAAATTATCGCGTTTTACCCATAATGGAAATCATAAAGAATGTCATAAATGAGAAATACAGAAGCATAAGTAAAACATAAACATATTATATATCATATATAAAAATAGTGACATCTTAATGGCCACCTTTGAAGGTGTTATATGAGTCTTGAACAATCATCGTTTCGTGAGGCAGAAATTCGCCATCCACAGAAACCGTATGTTCTTTAACCATTAGATGTAGGTGTGTGTAAGTGTAAATCTAATACTTCTTATAACAACATCCTAGTATATTTAGGATACTGGTGTTGTTACAAAATAAATGAATAAAAAGAGTTTAGGGGGTTGGAGAAGAAAAATAAAACAAAACAACATTAGAGAAGACATTACCTCAAAATCGGGTAACTCTTTTTGATTTGAGCCAAAGGCTTACTTGAGAAGAGTTCTGCCCAAAGTGAGGCTTCTAGGAGTAAGAGGGGGAAGTTGGGAGAGTATTGGGTCAGAGTTTGGCTGAGACAAATGGCTTGAAATTGTAAATGAGGTGGGAGAGGTGGGGACCTTTTATAAGTGGAGAGGAGGGGCACTTTTGGAAAGATTGAAATGTTACATTATTACACAATGCTTTTCGGATTCTAAAGGTCCCACACTTATATAATTCGAGGCTAAGGTGATAAGGTTTCTAAATATCCTCATCCAATGGGCTTTGGACAAGTGTATGCCTTGGATTTTACATTATCTTCTCATTTTATTTAAATCGTTAAATAATGAGGTCATCGCTGCATCATCATGATGTCATAAATAATTTAATTTATTTAATCACTAAAAATTATAAAAAAATACTATGATGTAGGAAATATTTTTAGCATTCCAATTAATATTTATAGTCAAAATTGGGACTTGTTTAACCCCACTTAAAATCTGTTTTAGTAAAACAACTCATGTTTGTGTCAATTTAATTTTAACATTAAATAAATATATATTAATGTCATTTTCCAACTAAAGTGGCTCCATGGGGTCCCCAGGTTGACCCATGGGTTGTCTTGGTCGGCCATGACTCATCCAATAGGAGTAGGACAAGTGTCATGATCATCTCATATTATTAAAATATTATTTGTACCTTAAACTACCCTAATTACCTCTAATCGTGATTAAGAACTTAAAAGTTACTATTCACCAAAAAATTATTTTAATCTCATTGAACCACATTTTACTTCTTAATGACAACCATGTATGTCGGATTTTTGAAAATCAAATCACAGAAATGGTAATATTTCATTTAAATGAAAAATCACTTATTTAACTACCACTTAGTGGTTTCACTATTCATCAAAATTGAAGTTTTTCAGAACAAGGCCAAAATTTCACCCTAAGCTATAATTGATATTCCGAATTCAAAAATGATGTCTATTTTAAAAAATTCCAAACATATAAGTTCCATTAATTAATTTAATAATTAATTCCCGCTGTTACGACAAATAGCGTGTTTTTAAGAAACAATTTTTATCAAAAGATTGGCAATTATTTATGTCCAATTTCAATGTTAAATTAATTCTAATGACCACCATTGGATAAAATTGTAAAAATATATTCTAATTATACCTTAAAACCACTAAATAGTATAATTTATCACAATAAATTATTTTGATTGAAAAAGTTGTTTTAAAGTATTTTTCACTATTCATAAAAATTAGAAGTTCTCAGAAAAATACCAAAAAATCAACATAGGCTAATTTCGATATTCCGGATCCAAAAATGAAGTCCATTTTGAAATATAAAATTTATATAATTTTAAAAAGTGGTTATTACTATTCATAACGGCTACCTTGATTAGTCGCGGTGTTTTAGAACTCGAAGTTGCGTACAATGCAAGCTATTGCATTATTGAATGAGAAGCGTATCGTGGAAGCTCGGGGTGTTACATCCATAGAGAAAATAAACACTTGGTTTCTACATTGAAATGATGGTTCACCATAGATCGGTCACCAGATGCCTAAAAAAAGAAAGATTTTTTTTGTGGTAATTTTTTTCAAATTAAATTAATTACAAATAATAAGTTTTGTTTCTCCTCTCTCAGTTTGGACACAATTATTCTTTATATATTTAATTAAATTAATTCCATGGATCATGGAATTCATCATCGTATAGAAACCAAATAGATCATCAATTATGGAAAAAATTGAAGCTTTCCACCACCCATCGCATGCTTCTACCATGCCTTGATCCTAAAAATCCTACTTGAATGCTTTCAATTTTTCTAACTATTGTAATTTCGTTTGGGTATGTGTGGACTACCACCTCCTCAAAGTGATGTGATTTGTTCGCACTCTAAATAGAACATATTAAGGATACATTTTGTGAAATTATATGATATATATGACATAATAATCCTATTTTAGTTATATATATATATATATTTATTTTAATTTATTTATTTCAATATTACATAGTATGGAAACAACGTTCATGCATACGTTGGGAATACTGTCTATATAAAAGGTGTATTCATTTACATATATATATATATATATACTATAGATTATTATAAATAAATATTTAATTAGTATAAATAATATTTATATCATGCTTCACATTATGGAAATTATGATATAAGTATGAGGAAAAAAATATAACAAATAAAAACATATGCCAAAAACTGGATGTGAAATGAAGAGAAACCATAACATAGAATCATTAATTAGAGGGTAATATAAAGCAAAAAATCAAACCATATATGGTAATTGAAAACATTATATGGTTCTTTATAAGATTTATAATAGACATATATTTTTTATACTCGATGTTTGTATGAGTAAGAGGAGAGTCAAGACATAAGGTACGAGAATTTCACATCACTTTTTATTTCCCTAAGACAAATGTCTAATTCCCCACTAATTTTTAGTGTGGAATTTATATTGTTAATGGTTGCATGATATGATTATTATAACTCAATTTATGGTTTTTACTTATCCATTTAATAACATTCCTTTCTTGGGGTTTATGTTTAAAATGTTTCCAAATCGATAATGTAATTTTGACTCAATTTTCCATACTTAAGAGACATGGAATGTTATGGACCTCTATTTTTACATATGGTGTATATACTTCCTTTTACAAGTTAAATCATGAATATACTTATCTTCATGATATTTTAATCCTTATTTAATTTCATTGGGAGAATAATTTTGTTTGACCAAGTGGTTAGCATTTATTGAAACAATCTCATCATTTATAACGATTATTTATGATCATGATTTCATAGATAAAATCATTGGATATATCGCTTCAAATGAACCCATAAATTTTCTTATCCTTTTTATATTCATTATATCTTCTTGTATTTGTACCATTTTCACACACCTTCGTACATAAGATGATTAAGAAAGGGTTTTTAAGAAAATCATGCTTTACCTCTCTCGTCGGTCAAAAATCCATGTTCTTTCAAAACCATGTTTTCCAAAAGGATTTCAAAATATTATTAGGAATTAGTTATAGATTTTAAATGTATTTTAAATGAAATTTTTTACAATACATTTTCAATATCTCTTCATAAATTTTTATGGATTTTAAATTTAAATGGTTTTCAATGAATTTTCAATATTCCTTTAGATTTTTTTAATGTATTTTTAATAAAATGGATTTCTAAACCATTTCAAGATTTTGTATTTTTTTCCAAAAAAAATAAATGAAAAATATTTTTAAAATATATTGAATCTTATTTTATTAGACTTCATGGAAAATGTAATTCAAATGGTTTTCATGCTTGTTTTTTACGTTTTTAAGGAAATCAATTTCTTAAAAAAATTGAGCTTCGTTTATTTGGTTTAACAAAATATATTATTCAATTTTTTTACAATATTATTTTATATGATTTATAGGAAAACGATTTTAAAAATGATTCCAATCATTATTTATATTTTTTTCAATTCATTATCAATGATAATTGTTTTTTCAAAGGTGTTATGATTTAGAATTTCTTTTTTAAGGAAGAAATGATTATATCATCAAGAATTGTTTTTGAAAGATATTTCAAAATTATTTTCCATCTAAGATGGCGTATTTTTTTTATTACTCACACCCTTATTTGAAATTATCCAAATGTTCCATTGATATTTTATCATGAATGGTTTATGTTTTGATGGAATGAGGATTATGAAATACGTTTGTCTTTCATGGGATATATGATTATGACATATGTTTCTATCCCATGGGTTATATGTTTATGAAATCTGTTTCTAATTTAGGGGATATATTTTTATGAAAGAAATTTATCTTTTAGGATTTATATGTTTATAATATATATTTCACATTCAGAGCTTACACGATTATGAATTTCACTTTTAATTCACTAGTTCAATGATTATGAAATCAGTTTATCTTTCAGAGTTTATAAGTTTATGAAATATATTTCTCTTTTAGGAGTCATATATTTAGGAAACACATCTTTATTCTAGGGGTTATATGTTTATGAAATTTATTTATATTTCATGGGTTATCTATATATGAAACCCATTCCATTTCACAAGCTATGCGTTGTTTATATCATTATGAAACCTATCTCATTTCCATATCTTAGGATAAGATTACACATTTATGATACCCATTTTATTTCATGGGTTATGTTATGATTTATGTTTATGATATCAAGGAACACATATGTATGATTTCATTATGATATGGGTGGGAGCTTTATCTCCATCCAATGCATTGGGTAATGATTTGTATCAAATGAAACAAACATAAAGGACCTTGTCCCCTAATATGGTATTGGGATTAATACTTGACAATTAATATGGTCATGTGAGTGAACCATGACAACCAACATGGTTATGGGAGTGAAAAAATACAACAAAAATGGTTTTTGGAGTGAACCCATACTTCTTTGAGGGCCTTGGTACCGACACTATGACTACTATATAAATCACTTTTATATTCTTATATTTCTTCCACAATTCAATGCCTTACTCTTATGTTATGATTTCATAGATTATGATCATTATTTTATTATGATTCATGCATTATTAATTTCTAGCCTTAATTACATGATTCGTGTTTATGATATATAGGGTATGATATTCTAATGTTACGGTTATGTTCTCATTCCCTTAATCTCTTGTTTATGTCTACATATCTCCCTTATTTACCCTTACTGGGCATCTGAGATCACCAATTTTTATGTTACCATCCCATGTTTTTGAAGATATATTCTAATTTTGATATGTATAAGAGGTGATCTTGTCATATAGAACCTAGTGGGAGATGATATTGTCCACTCTTGTACAAGTGTTTACGTTTTTGTGTTTCCAAATGCAATAATCTAACAAGTTCATAAAGCATTTGTTTGTGTAATGTACTAAGTATTCTTAAAAATAGAAGTAATGTTAATGTATAAAAAGAAATGGTCTCTATAATGGTGTTGCGTCCCACCCATGATGTGTAGACCCCATAATGTTCACTGATATGTTTTAGTAATGCTCCTTGAATTATAGGGAATGATTTTACATATTTGTGTGTCAACCATAATTCCATTTTTTGTTCCTATGTTTTGTTTTAATTGAATATTCCCTTGATTCATGTTTTACTCATGTATTATGAATTGAGAAAAATTATTTCATGATTCATGTTTATAATCATTGATATGAAGGGTATGATCTTAATATCTTATGATAATGTTTTAATACCCTTATGCTCATGTTTATGCTTACATATATCCCTTGTTTACTCTCACTAAACATCTTTTCTCACCCCTTTTTATGTTTCCTTTCCCCAGATTTTGAAGATATGTATTATGTATAATGTGTTTAAGAATGTTGATAGTCACAGAGAACCCTATGGGTGAAATTTTTATTCACCTATGTACCGGTGTTTATGTTTCAATTTTTTCAAAGGAACTAAACTGATATAGTCATTAGGACTCTTTTTGTGTAATGTATTTTTTATTCTAAAAAATTATGTAATGTTAATGTATGGAAAGTGAACATCTCAATTTTAGTTATTAGAATTAATTTTATGTTAACCATTGGAAACAAGGATGAGAAAACCTTGGTGAGATCCCTAAGGACATGTCTAATTATTAGTCTATTTATAATGAAAAGTATAAAAAATTACTCTCGAATTTTGGTAATTTATAGAGCGAGTGGAATCCTAAAATACATAATTTTATGGATACTAAAATAGTATGGTGATCTAGATTAGATGTACACAGGGGTAACAACCATAAAAACATGGAATTGAGATAGACTCGATCTGGAACTAGTGAACGATAATGGGTCTTGTTGTATAACTTGTTTGACACTCCGAGAGGATATTCTTGGGTAATTAACAGACACCTCATGAACCCTATGGAAGTATTTAGACATATTTTAGAAATGAATAACCAAGTATAATTCTAATGTGTCATACATTAAATGATATTTCATAAGTTAGACATAATATAAGTGATTTTTCAGGATTATATGGTTCCCTTATATGATTATTATTTATTAATTTTTGTTTTTTGGTTTTAGTCTGTGTATGGAACAAGAAAGAATGATGTCAAGGGTGATTGTATCCCAAAATATAAATATTTTCCTCCTGAGAAACTGAATTCAATGTGATATGGTATTAAAAATAACATTACTATACGCACCAAAATTTTATAAGCTATGAATCATAATGGGATTCCAAATGAGGAATGGAGGGAACGTCATTCTGTTGAGTCTGTTATGAGGATAAGTATAACTTCTTTTAGTGTTTCATCTAATACACTTGTCTCAAAATGATGGATGGGTTCCAATAATAAGATATTCTTCATTCCCCTAATCGTAGAACATGAGAAAGTCATTCTGGTTGTTTATCAGTTAGAAGGAATAGAATACCAGTGATGGACTATAATAAAAAATATGAGGAAACATGATAAAATTGAATCCATGTATTGAAATAAGTTTAATAACTTATTTTACAATAAGTACATTCCTTGTATTATTGATTCAAAGATGAAGAAATAGTTCCTTAGGTTAATCCAAAGGATGATGAATCAATTGTTACCCATGAGTCTAATTTCATAATAATTCCAAGGTAACTTTTTTTTATCATCCAAACCAAAAGTAAATTTGATAGGTTTTTTCAGTGGTTAAAAGAAATGTATTAAAAGTGCGATGGACCTAAAAGACATTAATTGATATGATGAGATTGTGAATAGTGCAATTATTGTTGAAATGGATGTTTGATTTATGTATCAATCCCATGGTTTTGATAATAAAATGATAATGAAGTTCAAAAGAATATCTAAAAACTATGAGGATAAGAATATGATATTTCTTTTATGCTCAATGTGTAGTAAGGATAATGGAGTATGTTTTGTTAAGGGGTATGATAAATGTTCTATTTTCAATAGGGAAGGTAATTGGGCATTTATTTTCCAAGGTGATGGGAAGAAGTTAGATAATAATGTGAAAAGAGAGAAATATTCACATAATGAACCTCCCCCACAGCAGTGCAACAATATTAAGTAGAATAGAAACTATTCTAACTTGTTATTAGACCAAATGGTAATTTATTTTGATCAATGTTAGTAACCTATTAAGCCGAGGGATAAGGAAAAGTCTCATGTGATCACTATTTCAGAAAAGGGGTGTGATAATGACATACTGAAAGGTACACTTACCATCCACTTTAGAACTTCTAGTGTCTTATTTAATTCTAGGTTTATCATCTCATTCATATCTATAGAGTTTACTATGAGTAATAATATTACACCAAAATGAATAGAAGTGGAATTATCACAACAATCCCATAACTAAAAGATGATTTCATCTCAAGTCTATGATTATTCTCCAACTATCCTTTGTGGGAATGTGATTCCTACAAATAATTTAATTCATCCAATAGTTGAATTTGATGTCATATTATGAATGGATTGGATTTCTCTTCATAAATCCTATATCAATTGTCATTGATAGGACATTACATTTGATATTTCAATCCAACATATGTTTTTCTATAAATGTTTTGTTATGTATGAATATTATTTGGGGACTAAATTCATTTTATAGGTATTAATTGATGTTAACAAGGACAGTTTATCTCAAATTGTTGGGAGAAAATTGACATAGATGGTATGATACTTTTCATGAGATTGTGGATGTCTTTCTGGATGATTTTCATAGAGATCCACAAAAACATGAAGTAGATTTCTTAATATAACTCATATTTAGTTCTACATTAATATGAAATTATCCATATATAATATACCCAATTGATTTGAAGGAATTGAAGAAGAAACTCTAAGAAATCATTGATTAGAGATTCATTCATCCATGTCCTCCACCTTAGAGAGAATCTATTGATGTTTTAAAAAATACAGAGTTGAACAAGATAATGATCAAGAACAAGTATTCTATTACACTATTTGCAACTTGTTTGATAAGTTGAACAGTTCTCAATACATTTACAATAAAGACCTTAAATATGAATATCATTAATTGAGGGTCATGAAAGGGGATATACCTAAGACATAATTTCAAAAAAGGTATGGACACTATTAGTATATAGTGATGCATGTTGGTCTTATTAATTACCTTACTATATTCATGGATTTGATAAATATAGTATTTAGATATTATCTAGATCAGTTTGTGGTAGTCTGTATAGATGATATTGTTATCTATAAAATATTTAAGTTAGATCATGAATACCAAATGATAATTGTACAAAATACCCTAAGGAGAAAATATATGATTAAAATTCAAAAAATATGAATTGTTTATTCAAAGGGTTTTATTTTTCTATAATAAAATTTCAAGAGATGGTATAACAATATATCCATCAAAGAAAGAGGCTATTGAATGTTGGACTAGACCGACCATGTTAATTGAGATCTATAGTTTTCATTTAATATCTGGATAATATCGATGAGTTGTGGAGAATTTATTGCTACTATCCAATTCTTTGACCAAGTTACTCAAAAGGGTGCGAAGTTCCCATAGACAGATGAATGTGGGTAAAATTTCAAGTCACTAAATAGAAGGTTACTCAGCTCACATATGCTGACATTACCCTATATTAAAAATGGGGTTTTAATCATTAGTGATGCATCCATGAAGGGATTGGGTTTTATTCTCATGCATAATAACATTTTTATAACATGTTCCTCATAAAAATTAATGATGCATGAGAAAATTTACACAAATAATGATGTGGAGTTTGAAGAGGTACTTTTTGTATTAATGATATGGAATAATTATCATTATGGAGAAAATTATGATTTATATACCCATCATAAATGTATGAAATATATATTCACCCATAAGAAGTCAAACATGATCAAGAGAAAATGGTTTGAGATGATAAAGGATTATGAATACTTAATAAAATACAACCTTTGAAAAGTGAACAACATGCTCAACGCTTTGATTATAATGGATCATGCTAGCTTATCACCAATGAGGATAGAAAAAGATATAATATTTCCATATTTTTTTAGGATGGACTTTGAAATCATGATGTAAAGGGGAAAATGTTATCATTATCAACTAGTTGTTCCACCCTCTATCCATGTGAAGATTAAATTGGAGTAGAAGAAATATTTATAGATGAAAAATATGGCAAGAAATTACTTGGAGTCTAACCTTATCAAGATGGAATAATAAGGTTTTGGAACTGTGCATGTGTTCCATATATATTAGAGTTGAGGAAGATATTAGAGAAATGTCATAATTATTCATTCTATAGTCATCCTGTAAGAACAAAGTCATATTGAGATTTGAATGAATACATTTTTTGGGATGGTATAAAGAGTAATATCACAATGTTTTTATATTTGTTCTTGATAAACTAGAATGATAACTTTGAAAGACAAAATTTAATGAGGTTGTTGTATCAATTACCCACACCAGAATTGAAATTGGAGAGCATCACTATAGATTTTGTCATTGGACTCCCCCAAACCTATAAAGGGTTTAATGTTTTATGGTTGGTAGTCCATAACCTAAATAATTAATCTTACTTCATTGAAATCATAGAAGACTTATATCTAGATCATCGTTACAGGATATACATTAAGAAAGTGGTAAGGTATCATAGAATTACTTGTTTCATTGTATTAGATCAGGATATGAGGTTTCCCGCAATATTCTGATGAAGTATTCAGAAATAATTTGAAATAGAATTGAACTTCAATATAGATTATCATCCACATTAGGATGGTATGATTGAATGAAAAATTCAAACTCTATAGGATATATTAAGATCATGTTCTCTAGATTTAAATTGTAGTTGGGATCAAAACCCCCTCTACTTGAGTTTTCCTACAATAATAGCTTCCATTAATGATTTCAGAGGGCTGCTTATGAATCCATCAATGGAAGAAATATAGAGCTCTGATTTTCTAGGATTACGTTGTGTAAATAATATTTTGGGACCCGAGATATCAGATGAAATGGCTGAGATGTTTATAACCATTCAACAAAAAATCATGATAGATAAAATTCCGAAGAATTGTTATGATTATAACCATATGTATGATATATAATTTGATGTTAGTGAGTATGTGTTTCTAGGAAACTCTCCTTGTACGAAGGTTATGATATTTAGGAATAAAGGGAAACTATGTCCCATGTATATCAGTCCCTTTGAAATTCATGATTATATCAGGAAAATGGACTATTACATGGAACTTCTTCCATGTATTTATAATTTCCATGATTTGTTCCATGTATCACTCTTGAGTAAGTACATACCTGAACCTCCACATATACTGAACTCGTTGGACACACCATTAGAGAAGGGTCTTCGATAAAATTAACTACCAGTTGAAATTATTGATCATATAGAGAATGTTCTACGAAAGAAGACCACTCACTATATATTTTTTTTTTGGAGATATCACAAATTATAGGAATATACATGTCAACATGAAGATATTATGAATAATATGTATACTGGTTTTTTTATATTATACTAATGAATTTCAAGGGTGAAATTCCTTTTAAGGGGGTGTAAAATGTAACACCCGGAGTCTTAATGAAATTTTTTCAAATAAATTTATTTTGATTTAAAAACATATTTTGAATGCTAAACCAAGTTAGTATTTTATTATACTCTACTAAAAGATAATCGTTATCTGTATGAAACACCAAATTAGCTTACATTACATGTAACACTATGTTTCTTTGAAACATCAATTTATTATTAAAATTATATAAATGATATAGTTATAATTCTGCAGTTAAGATTACTAATATGAATAGAAATAACTATATTCTAAATATTAATTGTAAATTTTTTATACAAACAAAAAATATTAACAATAAAATATATATTTTGGGTAAAGTATTTATATTTTTGAAAATACTTTTTTCTCAAAAGAACTTCATTTTATGTCCAGCCATGAACAATAATAAAGTTAATTTTGGAAACATTTGGAAATAAATTTTGATAAAATAAGCTTAATTTTGGAATTTGGAATTCTAAAATTATCAAAGGGTGAATTTTTTGGTTTTTTATGAAAAAGATTCATTTTTAGGTGAATAGTGAAAAAAACCGAATGTAATTCAAAACATATTTTTCCATCTAATTTATTTATACTATTAAATTATATTTTAAATTTATCTTAGTGCATAATTAATTAAATTTTACATCATTTAATCCATTTTAGGTCTTTGTAACCAATTTCAATTTGAAATCAGATATAAAAACATTTCAATCTTTTAAACATTTTTTTCTTAAAAATGCCTACTGTCGTGACATATATGGGGGATTAATTATAAATTAATTTTTTTCACATACATGATTATGATTTGGAAAAATAGATTCAATATTTGTAATATTAATAATTTATAATTACTAATATGATCAAATTAGTTTCTGACCTAAAATATTAGTGAATGTAATGGAAATTAATTATAGTAACTATAGTTAAAAGAAGATTAATTAGTGGGTAAACATTAATTAAATAAGACAAATAACCTAGAACATTTAAAAAAGTGATTGAATGGAATTTTTTCGACCATGATCACTATTGGATTAAAATTTTAAAATTATTGGAGGCCCATGATGTATGGGAGACCTCCCTATAGTGTTTACCTTTTAATATTTAAAATAATGACACTCTTCCTCCACTATAAATTGGAACTCACCCCCTCACTTATTAACATGACTAAATAACTTTTTGTCAGCGAGAATATATAAAAATATCCACTCATAATACCTAAATACATCTTATAATCTTTCATTTGGTAAGAAATTTGTTGTAGGAATCCCTTTATTGTAAACTATGTGGATTTAACCAAATAAGAGGTAACACCAATCCACAATCCATTTAGTTTTATTTTCTTTATACACACCATAAAATAATATTATTAAATGATATTAAAATATAATTAGTATAATAAATTTAATTAAATTTTTTATTATAAGTATTAATCCTAAAATTACACACGCTTCCATAAAATCAGTATTGAACTTATTGTTCATTCGTACGACATACTACCGACTTGCAAAACAATGTTGTTTGTTTTCCATTTACCACCTCTCATGGGTGGGAAATATTATGGAAAATATATTTTTGTAATATATATATATATGATATATATTAGCCATTTATTCTTGTAGAATTATTATATAAAATATACCTTCATGCTTTCCATTTTGTATAAATACGATAACTTCGTTCGTGGATGAGTAGACTACCGCCTCCTCAAAGCGATTTGATTTGTTCAAACATTACATAGAATTTATTAATGATGGTTTTAGTTAAAATATGTGATATATAAGAAATAATTATTCTACATTCATGATATTATATATATATATAAATATTTAAATTAATTTCTTTCATCTAATATAGGAATGAAAATGAAACATCATTTATGTGTACGTACGACCTACCGTCTCCATGAACAGTACATTTGATATCATATTTCAATATTTTATAGATTATTATTAATAAATATATATAATGAATATATATTATATTTATATCATGTTTTACATTATTAAATTATTTAAATCATTATCTAAGTAATAATACCAAGAATAACAATTGAAAATATATATGAAAAACAAAGCACATATTTCGAGAAACATACCATTAAGATTGAGTAGTTAATAAATGAGTAATATATTGTCATATACAAATATTATATGATATTATATTTGACTATAAGGTTCTTTTATAGATGCATAATAAACTTATATTTATTATAAAGGAGTTTTGAATGAGTACAATGGAAGTAAATACATAATGTATGTTGATTTCTAGTCTCATTTTTATTTCTCTGACATTTATACCTTATTCACCGTTCGTTTATTTTGTGTGGTATATAGAATGACCATGAATATAATCTATTATTAATAACTTTAAACTTATGTGTATTTACGTATTCAGTTTTCAACCTCTATTTCATGTGGTTTATGGTAATAAGATTTACCAAATTTATAAACTAATTTTGACTATGTTTTCCTTCTTTGAGATACATCTCAGGTTACAAACCTATAATTTTATATGAGGTTCATATACTTCCCTTTTACATGTTATATCATGAATATAATTTTTAATAATATTTTAATATTATATTAGTTATATTATTTCGTGGCGATTATTATTCAACATTAATAAACTGATAACAGCTTAACGCTATAATGACATCATTATTGGGACACTTTATGATTATGCTTCTATTGATTAAATCTTTTGATCAATATCTCACAAAATTTTATGAATTTTATTATCCTATGTTTATTCATTATATATTCATGTATTATTACCATATTTCAATCCTTTTGTTTTTAAGATAAATAATTTTTTTAGGAAAACCAGCCATTATTTATCACTTTCGATGGTACCTTTTTTTTGAAAAACCATGTTTAAAAAAAAGTTTTTAAAAAGGTTTTCCAAATAATATTTTGATATCATTTTCTAGTAAAAAAATTTCATTTAAACTTTTTGTCAATTTTTTTAATTTTTTTTCAAAGAAAATTTCAATAAAAACGAATTTCAAAAATGATTTATTTTTTAAAAAGTATTTTCCAATGTTGAAAGGATATTTTACTTAATAAATATTTTTTAAATATCTTCCCACATTAGTTTCTATAAAAATAAAATCCCTTGGTGGAACATATTTATTTAATTTCTATATTATCCAATGGTTCTATTCATATTCTTTCTATAAATGGTTTATGTTTTTATAACATGAATTTTTATAAAACCCATTTTAATTTTATACTATATATACTTATGAAATATACTTATTTTCATGGGTTATGATTTGATGAAATTATTATGAAACCTATCTATTTTCCAAAATTCATTATATAATGTCATTTTCCTAATACCTATTTCATTGCAATGGTTATGAAATGGTTTTTTTTATCTTGGGTTAGAAGTATGCATGATTTTATTATGTGATTTTTGGGACCTATATCTCCATACAATGAATTGGGTAATGATTTATATCTCATGAGATAATGATGGGTTTAGAGTTGATGAGATTTATCTAGTATAGAATATGTGGAAACCCAATCTACTATTGGAAGATGGAGAAAGCTGATCCACTATGGAGAGATTGGAAAACTCGATCTCTTATAAGTAAAGGACTATGACTGGGGATGGGGGTGTGGTCCCCATGAAGTTCCTTTATAAGTTCTACAAATGATTAATGACTATCAAGAAATGATATTGAGTGTTTTTTTCATTCAAAATTTTATGTCTTGTTATTATGTTATGATTACTTGGATTATGCTCTTTATTCCATTAAAATTCAGGACTTATGAACTAAAAATTTTTATAAAATGATTTATATTTATAATATTTCATATGAACTGTATGATCGTAAAATTTTATGATCATGTTCTCAAACCATTTTGATCATTGTTTTCTGTCATTTCTCCCCTTTAAACCCTAACTGAGTATCTCATCTTTCCCCTTTTTATGTTTCCTTTCCCATGGTTATGAAGATATATATTACCTATTTTGTGTCTAATAAGGGATATAGTCAAGGTGAATATAATGGCAGATAATGTCACTCGTTTTTCTAATAGTTCATATCTTTCGATGTTTCCAAAGGCACAAAAATAATTGTTCTTTGGTCGCCTATTTGTGTAATGTATTAAGTATTTGACAACAATGGTGTAATGTTAATCTATGAAATATGATTGACTCTATAGTATCCATGAATGGAATAATTAATTTATATATATATATATATAAATTTCATGAATTATTAAAAAAATGTATATAAATAATAAAATATGATATTTATAACATTATTACTAATCTATTTACCATGAAATGATATTGTATAATAAAGAATAATAACTTCTATAACAAAACATGATTGAAACAAATAAAGTAGTTAACACCCAAAATAATGGAAAAAATAAAATACTATTAATGAATGAGTAATAAGATGTTATAAGAGGATAATATATGATAATATAAATATGAATATCAAATAAAAATATATTTATAACTTCACTAAAATATATTTAAGGGATTCTAAAATACATTCTACAAAGTGGAAGTGTAATGTTGTGGATTTTTTCTCAATTTCTACACTATTGAGACATTTTTTGTATTATGAACCTATTTGTTTTTATGTGGTGTATATACTTCCCATTTTATATTCTTAAATGTAATAGATATTTATTCATAAAGATTATAATTTCAATTAATGTAAACTTTTTTATTTGGATAAAATTTTAATGTTACCAAATAGGAAAGAATTAATTTTAAAATATTATTTTTTGGGATTTCTCTTATTCTCATTAAAGGAATCATATAACATATCCTTCATTAAAACAATCTATTACCTTATTATCAGAATATTTAATAAGTTTTCATATTTTTTGTTTATTTTAACCCATTATAACTTGAAAAAATATAAAACAATTTGAAGGAAAATTTGATCTTATTTCACTTTTTGGATAGGTATATTTTTCTTCCATTTCCATATTTTTTAAAATTCTATTAATGAATTTATTTTTATTTTCTAAAATTATTTACTAATAATATTTTATGTAATAATTGATTTTTTTCAAATGGTTTGAATGCAATATTTATAATGTTTTCCCATGAGTTCATTACGACATTAATTTTTAGAAAGATCAAGGAAAATGTTTTTTTAAAGCATACGGTATTTAAAAATTTTCCCATATCCATAACTGTTTTATGCTATTTAAATTATTCTACATGATATTAATATTTTTAAAATTAAAAATCATTAATAAAATCTTATTTTAAAATTTCACTTTAATTTTATTTGTTTCTCTAAAGGCCATGATTTTATTATAAAAACCTATATTTTTAATTAACTAATTGTCATGTTTTATCTATTTTTAAATTTATGGATATAATCATTTACATAAAAAAATAACTTTCTTGTCATAATATTTCATTATATATTACATTTATATTAATCATATATATTATTTTTATCATGGATATAAATATTTCTTAAAAATTATTCCATATATAAATATATATGGTGTTTTACGTGGAATTTTATTTAAATGGCCCGTGTAAAAGATTTATTCTGTATTCTTTACACAATACACGTTTTTTTATAAGGCTTATTGTTTATGAATGAAATTTACCATTAAATATATATGTAATTTATTGTTCACATAGCAGTGTGTGGGGCTCTGATATAGATATGCCTCTATGTATCAACATGTATCCTGAGATAATCCTATTAGAAAAAATTATTAAGATGGTTTTAGTGGATGACTACCAATAGATTAACCTGTATTGGAATAAGTATTTAATGGTAAATATATCATGATTTATGAGATCATGACGTAAAATATTAATAATTTCAATTATTTAAAATTACGTTATAATTTTCCAGGAGATTACTGCACTGATGTTTTCTAAGGATGCATTTCAATCCTATGTTATTGAATAAATATAATGTGTTTTGATCTATTATTATTTAGATTTTAATTATTACATATTTAGTGATGATATATTCTGTTATACATGAATTTTACTAAGAATTTTAACTCACACTTATTTTATTCCCTTATGATATAAAGAATTAATTATTAAATGAGTTCAAGGATATAAGATATTTACTTTGACTATGTTTTTATTTTTTATTTCCAATGTATTATGATAATTATGTGTATATCATGATTACCAAGAATAATAAACAAATAATTCATTTCACATTATATCACTTCAAAATAGTTCTAATAAAATAACATAGACACCAACTCTGAGGTATTTGAGTAAGGTCATATATAGTTGGTTTTAAAGCCAGTTTAGTAGAATTCTTCAGAACATGATTTACGAAAATATAGATTAGGGATCATGACCCCATTTTATAAAATGTGGATAAGTCTCATTATATAATAATATAATAATGTTTTTATAAGTTAAAGATTATATATTTTTCAAATATATAAATACATATATGTATTATACAAGTGGTCTTCATTTTAGCATATATTCTTGTAGGGCTAATAACCATGAAAGGAGTTGGTTGAGTATATCATGGCCACCATTATGGTGTATGGTGATGGTTCCCTTAATGTGCACATGGATTGAAACACCAAAGGTATATTCCTGGGTAAATTAAAATTTTCTTTATAAATTATTATAAAGGATTTGATTAGATTATAAACATGATTGACACAAGTTAAACCTAAGGTTAATTAGTTATAAAATAAGGTTTCCTAATTTATATAGCCTATAAATTATTTTCCAGATTATATGATAACCCTTGTTGATTATTATTATTCATACTATTTTTTGTTGTATTAATTGGATGGAACTATATGTAACCATGTTAATTATGAATTTTATGGAAAATAGAATGATTTTTCAAATAAGAAACCAAATGAAATATGATATGGAATGTGATGACTTTTTATTTTCCATAATAATAAATATCATTATATGATTAACAATATAAGAAAGGGTGAGTTTCGTAACACAACAAATAAGATAAAAATGATTTTATATTGATAAGAACCATTGTATAAAATGATTAAATACCAAACACGTCAATATTTTCTGTAGAGGTACTTAGATAAATGTCATAAATGATAAGCAATTTATTTTACTTGTCAATAAATATGGGATAAAAAATAGATGGAAAATTTAAAAGTTTTGAGTTTAAAAGTAGAAGAGAAGGATAATCATGTTCTTGTGAATAAAGGATTAGAATAATTAAATTTTATATAATATGTGATAAAAAAATTATGAGTAACAAATTATAGGAATGAATTATTTTAGAATTTACGTTTAAAATAAAATTTTCTTAGATTGAGATAGAGGAAAGTTGACACATGAATAATATTTTTAATTGTATAAATGAAGTATTATTGAAAAAAAATAAAACTTGGTTAGTAGTTTATGAAAGAACTTGAATGACTTATTTACATATGTATTGGGGTTTTAAAAATTATGTTTTATTGATATTCATTTACAGTATTTTTACAAACAAGGACTATTCTACTGCTATTTAATGTAATTAAGTTGTATAAAAGGTTTGTAAAATGTAAATAATGGGAATTTGTATTGAATTTTTTTATCCTAAAATGATAATACAGTTTTTGATTCTTTGGTAATTAGTTGTTATTACAATTGGAAAAAGTTTTTTATTGTATTGAAAACCATGATAGTAAAAATTTATTTATTGACTAAGTGATTAATGTTATTTCATTAAAATTTAACATTATTTTTTATATAAGACTAAATTATTAATATAAAGGAAATATTATTTTATTATATGGGATTTAATTTGAATGATAAATATTTAGTTTAATTGTGGAATCATACATATTTTTAGAGTGGTTTTATCGAGATTTATTTAATTATGGGAAATTATTAGTATATTATAGAAAATATTTGATCAAGGTAATGACATGATTGGAATGAGACATTTTAAGGAAATTTATTTTTCCTAGGGTTAAATGTTTCATAAAATATTTTGGATTTATGGATATTGAATTCTGATAGGAATATTTTGGAAGAGTTTTATGGGTAACTATTTATGGAATTGAGTAAAGGGATCATCTGGGGTTATTGGTGAGGTTATAGAGATTATTGTATTATATTTATCCATGATGTATATATTTTTATAACCATTTTGTTTTTCTTATCAATTTTAATTAAGAAATATGGATTTTCATTATTTCATGGATCATATGATCTTATGAAAGTTAATATTAGTACTCCAAGAATTAAAAATTAATCATTAATAATCAATTATTGTAATTTGATATGATGTGTAATTTCATCAAATCACAAAAAGGATGAAATTTTTATTATGAAATGGAAGTAATTCATGTATGAAAATTTTCTGAATTTCGATATCTTTATGGTAAATTAATTCGTAAAATCTATTAAAAATCTTTTGAGACGACATAATTTGTTTAATTTCACATTATAGGAATTTATAATCGTTTCACCCTTCATTGATTTATGAGTTTTTGGTCATTAATTTTCTCATGAACATGTTCACTATCCTTATATATTAGTTCTTATTTGATAGTTTTCACCTTCTTATCTATATGTTCACTTCCCAACAATGATCTCCTTTTCTTGGAACATTATTATCTATTATTTCTTGTAACCTTTATCCTTCTCACTTCAAATTTCTAAAAGCATATTTATTATCCCTACGTATAATGTGGGTTAGATTTTGTTTTGAAATTGTGAAACATTTATAAACAAGATTAATATTAATTGGTGTAATTCATTTTTGGAGGTAGAATGTAACATTGTGAAAATATAGAATACTATTCTTGATAGATTGTATAACATGCAACACAAAACGTTAAATGATCTATGATATACTGGTAAAATTTAATTATTTAATAAGGAAGTTTACACCTAGTTGTTGAATTAGTGGTTATGTAAAAGTTTAAAAAATTTATGAAAAATATTTATAAAGGGTTTATATAATGTAACCATTAATAATAAATAAGTAATAAATTTCATGTAATGTTATTTTATAATTCAAAAATAGATCTTCCTGAAAATGACTTTTATTTCTTGTTGTGAGAAATAAGTTTAATTAATTTGTAAAAAAATAATAAAATGTATTTGTAAATATATAATTAATTTTTTAAAATCATCTTAAAAATATTAACATAGTGTGATATTTTGGAGTTTTCTGAAATAATTTATTTTTTATTGAAAAGTTACAGAAATCGATATTTCAAATTTTTTTCATTTATTTTCATCAAATAAATTAATTTAAAAGTATAGTTAGGTTTTTTTAATTATGTTAAATATGATCCATTACATATATATTAATATAATTAATTCCATTTGAATCGAAATTATTCATGATTTAGGTATAAGTTAATTTTTATTCGTAAAACACATTTTTTAAAATGTTTTCTGTTGTGTTTAATAAATTTATATTAAAAATAATTCCAAAATAATATTTAAACATTAAAAATTTGATACCATATTTTGAAACACTTTGTTTATATTTATAAAATAGTTCTTTTTAATTTTTATTCTCTATGAATTATAATCATGATAAATATTTATTATCTTGGTAATGGGTAAATCAATGAATTACTACTAAAAATAGTGCGATAATGTGTTAAAAATATACCAAAAATAAGAATTTATATATTTTTCAATGAATAATTTAACCATAATAATCCTAACATTGAATATATGGAAATTTGGGAATAATTTCCTTTGATAATTGAATTTATATTATTTTAAGGAAACCAATTAGAAATGTTCCACACTTGTATTTAGATTTATCTTATAAGATCACATACTTATAGAAATAATTTTTGATTGAATAATAATAATTATTTTGTGAATAATCAGAATATTTTTATAACAAAAACTTATTTAAAATTTTTACGTATTATATAGTAACATTAAACTTATAAAAAACATAGACACAATGGTTACAAAAGTAGTGTAAAATCAACATAAATACTTTTAAAAACATTAAAAATAATGTTTTTGGGTTGAATTATGGATAAAAAAATATATATAAATAAAATTTATTAATAAATTTTAAACTAATTAGATTATAATTCTATCTCTATGTTTATGTTTTTAATGAAATATTAAATGAATAGTGTAAAAGATGACATTAATGATATTTTAAAAAATTATTTTTTGTTAAATTATTTATAATAGTAATCAAATTTAATGAAATCATTTTTAATTATAAAAGTTTCTAAATTTTATCCCTTTTACATTTATGAGAGAATTATTTCTTTATAAGTAACATTATAACCCTTTAAGATTGAAAAAGTATTCACCACGAAAAAGGGTAAAAGAGGTCTACTAGGGGAATGTCATGAGATAGAGAAATATTTTCCAATTAAAAATATATAAATATTGATCTTATAATTATATTGACTACATACTACACCAACATCTAGAATATGTCCGTATGGAAGCACTTTTCTTCTGAATAACATTATAATATTTTAATCATTTAAGAAATCCAAAATGTGTCTACTCAACTACTTATAAAAGTGAATTCATTATTACTCTTCTTTACACCACTTTGGACATATAAGTTGACAATATCCTCCTAATTATCATTTAAACATCCTGATTGATAAATTAGATGTATTTTATTCTTAAAATATTATTCCAAGGGTCCGTAATAAAGGATTTAATAGGGGATTACCAAAGAAGACACAATCATCTTACCTAACCACTTTCAATTCTTATCTTATTATATCTACTATAATTATATGGTCTTAATAAAAATATAATAACTTTATCATCCTTTATATAGTAATGTTTTTATTATGAAAACACCATTATTCCCCCTCTTTTCAATCAAATATGATGTGAAATTATCCATCACGCATATATGTGAACTACTACATCCATTTAGAGATTAAATTCTTTTTACATCACCTTTTATCACTTATTATTATAATTACTAGTTTAATTTATATATATGATCTCTATGATATAATTTTTCTTGTGAAATTAAAATATCATATTTACATTCTTACATTCCCATCCATTGGAAAATTACAACTTTTCTCGTGCGTATGTGTGAACTATAACCAACACAATGTGATGTGGTTAATTTTTAATTTTCTATTTACATGGATGGTAATAAGGATATATTTAATAAATATATATGATTTCATAATTATCATGTAGAATTGAATTATTGTTCACCTCTCTTTATTTAAATCCGTCAAAAAATTGAAAGCAACATTGATGAGTATGTACGTCATACCCTATACATAAAATTTGTAATTCATTTTAGGTTCACTATATTTCAAAAATGATTATAGAAATGTATACAATGAATAAATATTATATTTATATCATTAATATAATTATTTATATTATGAAACAATATATGATTCCCAAGAACCAAAATATCTTTGATAGAACATGCATGACAAAATAAAGTAATTTACACCCAATACTAAGGTAATAATAATAGAGTGTTAACCAATAGGAGATAAGATATAGTAATGATATTATAATTTATTTTATAAATAAGAATTTGGTTTATAATAAATTAATACTACCTTTAAAACCATTATATATTTGGTTAAATTATGCTCAATAAAGTTGAAGTGTGAGGTAAATGTTTTTGTCTCAATTTCAACTCCAATAAGACATATTTGGAATCACAAACCTATTAATTTTTATGTTGTTTATATACTTCACCATTTATGTATTTATAATTAATATTTATTTTTTCATCAGTATTTAATATTCAATTCAATTTTACTCCTTGAAGGGATAAGAATTTTAATGTTACCAATGATGTAATAATTTATTTTATAATATCATTTTTAAGTATTTCTCCTATTTTCATTTAAGGAATATTATAATTTTTCTTTCACAAATTCCATATATAATATCACACAATGATTATTTATTGAGTTTCAATATTTTATTCAAAAAATTCTTCACTTTGGAACATGAATCAATCTAATATATTTTTTAAAAAGTCCAATATTTTTTATAATTTTTTTTCAAGTATATTTTTCAACCATGTCCATATTTTTTATTTTTTAAATATGTAATTTTTATTTAATCATATTATTTATTAATAAAATTTAATGTTATCCTTGAATTTTTAAATTTTTTGAAAAGAATATTTTTATTATTTTCTAAAATTTTCATTTTTGAAATTCATTTAAAATTAAAAGTAATGGTTTCTTTACAACAAATATGTTGTTGACAGATTTTATTTCCATCATAATAATTTTATGTTATTTGGATTATAATACATTTTTATAATGGTTTTATTGAAAAAAATGTTTATTAAAATATTGTTTTAATATTTTTCGTATATTTTCTTTCTTTCTCTAAATGATATGATTTTATTACAAAACCTTTATTCATTGATGAACTGATGGTCATATTTGATCTATTATTAAGTTTGCAGTGATTAAATTTATCATTATATATACACATTCATTTTAATATATTACATTTGAAATTACATTTCCCATTAATATCTATATTATTTGTATCTCAAATATGATTATTTCCCAAAAAAATACAATTTCTACATATAGTGTTTTACATGGAAGTAATTTTATTGATGGGGGAAATATTGATATTTTTTATTATTTAATAAATATAGAAATTTATTGATAAGTAATATTGTTTATAAATTAAATTGATCATTTAATATATCCGGAATGCATTGGACAATCAATTATTGGTTCATCCTAGTTATACATTGCTCATTGAGGCATTGACTTGTCTCATGATACAAATTAGTTAATCGAAATTATTAAATGGGATATTGATGTATTTATCATCGATTGAACTATCTTGTAAAAAAGATTTTACTATTAATATATATCTTGATTTTTGAGATCTTGACATCCTATATTATGCGTTTTCTTCATTTAGAATTCAATTATTATTATCAATGAGTATACTATATTCAAATTATTCATGGAATCATTTAACACAGAATTTATTGATTACTTTTCATGAGTTTTTAGTAATTTACCATTCCATATTTATTCCTCATTATTTACTCTATATATATACCACTATATTTAACCTTCATTTATCATTTGATCTGACCCGTAATTTTTTTCCTTCTCCATGATTTAAATAAGTAAAATATGAATGATTCCATGGATGAAAAGTAATTACATTCACTATATTTTTATATTTTATTTGCAATATAATATTGGAATAATGTATGTATCTTGTCTTCCAGATCTATAAATCTAAATATCATTTTGGGATGTTATCACTTATTTCTAGTATGATTGTACTAAAGTAGACACCAGATATATGGGATTAGAGATAGGGTTTTTACATGTAAATAGTAAAAACATAATACTATAAATATATTCCTCAAATCAATCCTACATCATAGTATATCCATGTGGAAAATAAAAGTGAAAACAAAAAAATACAATCCCACCAAAATAGAAAAGAGTAAAACCATCTATAAAAATTATTCTTCTATCAATATGAAAAATCCTATAACCATATGTGGTATATCTAGTAAAACTAATTTCCACATACTCTTTTTCCACCTAGGACTCCACCAAAAATCATTTTTTCTACATAAGGCACAACATGTGTGAGTAGAGCCATTCTACGGGTGAGTATAAACAAGCCGGGTAGGACACCACAAAGTCACCAAACAAAAATCATCAAAGATGAAGTCAAATCTGAATTGTAAAAACAAGAGAATTAAAATGATAACATAGATATTTTCAAAGGTCGATAGTAAGTGCATATTTGGGTTCATGTCCTCACTAATAGACTATGATTTTTCTAGAGTATCAATGATAATAACCTTATTAGATAACTCACTCATCATGTCTCCATATTCTAATGGAACACACCTGAGAGGTCATAGTCATTGAGTTGTTCCATGAAGAAGCACTAAGTAAACTGAGAGGATTTATCATAGATACTCACTCAATCATACTAGAGCTTATGGGATGAAAAATGATGTCGATACAAAGGCATAGGATCATGCCCATGGCATAAGGGGATACCTAAACCTATCCCAATTACCCCTATCGAAAGGTAATATCATTCAATGGATGTAAAAACTGTGATATATGACCCAACATATGGAATAATGATAGACTATCACACCACAAGACACATACAGGGATACCTAACAATATATAAAAATTACCTATGTGAGGGATCACTCATCCGATGTTTTGAATTGGATACCTTACTATACCCTATTGTGGATGAACTAAGGGAACACAACAGCACTAATAGGGTTTGAGGGAACTCTGTAATACTTATACTATAGTTAGTCTACGAAGAATAAGAACTCTAACATACCATTTAATTATTAAATGGAATATCCCTTGGGGCACATAATGTGACTAATCGGGTTTGGTACCACCAATGTCCTACTATCTCACATGGCATGTATTTCTCAAGATATATGGAATTATTTACAACACACGATGTGTAGAGGTCGATATGGCACTCAACATGTGTTGTCTTCCCATGAATGCATAATTTTCAAAGTACATGAGGTGTACTCCAGATCACATGACATATTGAGGATGGATTGAAACTCAGTGGGTTTCATCCTTCTAATCCACTATTCTTTTTCATGTACATGGGGTGTTCCTCTCTATACAAATTTTGTAGGGCCACATGGGCTCCTAGATATGTACTCATTATACTGAAAAGATGGATAACTATGGTTCCAAATAGTGTGTATGATTCCTAAATGACATATGATATTTAACTCCATATATAAACCCTACATTCCATCAATAGTGGACTACACTTTTTTATTCTTCTAATCTACACAATAGGTACATTAAAATTTATTAGGAATTTTATACTATGCATGTTCTTTTATCCATGCCACTATAATGTCCTTTGAATCTTCTTCTAAACTCCTAAATAACATATAGATTTAGGTTTAATGAACCCAAAATGACTCTGGCTAGATTTTAACCACCAATTGATAAGAAAATGATTTTAATCTCTTTATAGAATATATGAACTACACAAGTCATAAAACCCAACTTTCCACACCAACACAATATCACCATCATCTTCAGTTGTCAGATCCATTCCACCCTTACCTTGAGGACATATACCATCACCCCACCTAAGAGGTCCTCTCAATCCAGATCATGGATCCACAATCACCAGAAACATTATCATATTTATATCATTGATTACTCACATCCATCACATCTTCAAAATGGAAAACTAAACACGTGATTATGATCCATTGTTCCAAATAATTAATTCATAATGATTGGTTCTCCTCGGTATCATTGAATCATCATTCAGTCAAAAATTCATTGATGAACATTGAATAATGGAGGGATAAAGGTACATAAATCCAAGTGAGATTATATTGAGGGGTATTTTCATTTCACCATTGTCATCGCAATCCAAATAACGAGGTGGGTTATGAAATTAAAATATTCAATGAAGAATTAAATATAAAATTCATTGATTTATGAAGATAAAAAACATTGTACAAACAATAAAAGAACTATCTTCAAATTTATTTAGATAGAATTAACTCACATTTAAGTCAAACCACAATCATGGACTAAATCAAAATAAATTATTCAACCTCACCTTGGATTGATAACTAATGAATTTATTTCAATAATTTCTTTTGGTGAGATCCATGAACTCTATCAAGGATGAAGAGCCCAACAATACACTAATCCTCGATCCATGGCCCCATGATCCTCTTCTAATGTAATTTGTAATGATGTTATATCCTTTATATCAATCTTCTAGTGTTATGCAATTGACCTTAAGGATTTATCCATAGAGTATGTTAAATAGTGGAGTCATCATGGTTTGGTAAATAAATGAAAATTTGTTTAATAAGTTACATTATTTCATTTTATTCTTCCCATTATAATACTATATCAAAGAATTTGATTCCAAAATGACTTATGTCACTCCAAAGGTAAAAACCACTCTCTAGATTTAATATAGGTCTCATTTTCTCAAATCCAAGACCCCATTTAAAATTTATTGAATTATTTCTAAAAAACTTATCCATGTGTGATATATTATATTTAATATATTTAATATATCAACATTGAGGCTCCATCGACACTGTAATACAAAATTGACTCCATGCCATATTTTGAATATATTATTTGAAATATTGCAAAGTGCCAGACAAATGTTTTGGAGTTCATTATGCATACGTTTGATGAGTTGAGAAATTATTATGTCCCTGAGATTGTATGACTACTTGGACTACCATAGAGTATCATATCAGATAAGGAAACATTTTTAAATTATTTTATTTGTAAGTATTTTCTATAGATTTGGGTACACATCAAAAAATGAGAACAATTTATCATGTATAGACATATGGAAAGACCAAGGGGAGGACCCATATTTTAGAGGATGTATTACATAAATTGTTTTTTAAATTTGTAGATCATGGAATGGATACCAAAACTTGGATAAGTTTTTATTCCAAAACAGTTTCTTGGATTAGATTCAAATGTCACCTTCTTAGTATCGTTATTTTTTTTGTCATTTCACACAACACTTTGTCGGAATGAAGTTGGTGAGGGAGTTATTACTGGGGAATTTATGGTGTAGGAGACATCTGATAGAGTGATGTCTATTTGGATGTGCTTTTTTACTTCTTAGATTATAAAATAATCCTATTTCTATGGTTATAGGATACCCTTAGAGTTTACTACAGGCGATAAAGTTTTTTAACGGTGACTCATCGACTAATGAATTTGTGATAGTAGAATAAAGGGTGGTTGGTGCTGATGTTTGATGGAAAGTACTACATTACCAATTTTATAGGGATAGTGTCCTACCATTTTGATCATTAGATATGGTACCAAGATACACGTAATGTGGTCTATGTATCTCATCTTCATAGTTTGTTGACCAATCAAGAACTTGTTATCCACTATGAGGATGATGAGATGGATCATCATGAATTTGTTGTGGAGTGTCCTATGAAGATTGTAGACTATAGTGGGAAAGTGTTATGAAGGAAGAAGATTCCACATATTTAAATCCAATAATATCAAGGCCATGTTTATGTTGAGGCTTGGTAGTGTGAGTATAATGTTTGAACACAATGGTATGAGTTGTTGAAGTATGACATCCATATTCAATTCTTGATGATGGGATGAAGTTAGAGGTGTATATTTTAAACATTCTTAGTTATTAAAAATTTAATTCTGAGCCTCATGATGGTTAATATAGGGATCATATAGTGTTGGAGTTTCATTGTGGACAAAAAATGGTTTTTTGAGTTGTAGGGTACACTATTTATAGAACAATGATGTGGTGTAGAATTAATTATACTAGGAAAAAACTTGTATAAAATGAACAAGACCAACACTCCATGGTTGGATGTGGTCTCAGGCATGGGGCAATGGGATCCCCCCATGGATCCCTACAAAATAGGCCTCACCATGACATATTGAAATTCATGGAGGGTGCACAATGAGTAGGGATTTTATTTAAAACTCTAGTGACTTTCCACAGTGGACATCCAAGGTGATTATCGATCATGGACACCATGAGTGTGGTGGGAATCACTACACTAGGTTGGTACTGATTTCAGAAAATTTAGATGATAGAAACACAAAGTGAGATTTATGGGTTTCAATATTCATGAATATGAAGAACATAAAGTCTTTAAATAAGGATTTATATTAACGTTTGACATAGTTTTTACATCAATTGATCAATTCTTCCTCCCCCACTTGTGTGATGCTCATGATCCAGATATCATTTGGAAAAATCTATGGTGAAACATTGGATGATCTTACATATCTAAATAGTGTCCTAGAGTGATCCTTTCCTTTTTGTAGGGATTTTTTTGTTGATATATGCTCATGAGGATATAATTCCCTCTTCTATAGTCGTTGTACAAAGATAAAAGTGTTCTCTTCCTTTAACCAAGCATTGATCTACCATTGACGATGATCATTGTCAAGTATGTTAATGTGGTTATACCCAATGGGATAGATTTATTTTCTGAGAATTGCATTAAAAATGTCTCATATTGAATTAGAATAATTTATAGGTATCATTGGAATGCATGTTTGGTATAGTTGTGTGCATGTGATATTTAGGAATAAAAATTTGGAAAATCATGATCCGACATTGACATTTTTTAAGTAGGAAGCTCCTAACCATATAGAGCCATTGTATATGATTTTGGAAATGAGATGACAGTATTCTATTATATTCTTTAAGACACATTCTTGAGTTTGATAGCATGTGTGTTTGTATCATGGAGATCCATGTTTGATATTGATGACATTTATGTTCATGTGTATTTCTTGAGACCCATGTTAGATATTGATCAAATGTGTGTGTGGTTAACGATAATATTTATTTAAATTATATATATATATATATTAGGCATATGTATTATTACTTATTTTGTGTGAATGTATATCCATTTTATGTTTTTCTTCTAGTATAAAATGATAGGAGGTCCATCATGGATTCATTTTACATATGAATGGGAGCATGTGAGACATACATTAATGATGACGATAGAACAAGATATATGGTAGGTAAATGATAACCTCATTTAAAAAATTGTGGTATTGAAGGGGTAAAAAAGATCATGTGTCCTTACATGAGATGGTGTAGTAGTATAATGACCATGTGGATTGACCTAAGGAAGAGGTAGGGTATGAAAAACTTATGGAACAATCATTGATAGATATGGGTCTTAATGACATTGTGTACAACCCCAAGATTTTTTATACTTTTTTAACCCCATAGATATAATATGTGAACATTTAGTAAACCCATGATCCA
Organism: Viscum album; assembly: GCA_963277665.1. NCBI lineage: Eukaryota > Viridiplantae > Streptophyta > Magnoliopsida > Santalales > Viscaceae > Viscum > Viscum album. The sequence goes on along the minus strand of OY728158.1, from coordinate 422,862,144 downwards.
GAATTCTATTATTACCATTCTACCAGTATTGAGTCAAAGCAGGCATGATCGGGGATTGAGGAATCTTTCTTAGTGTACTTCCTCTCGACACATGATCGATTGTTTATTGAATGTCAATTACATTATTTACCTATCATAAAACATGTCAGCAAGTGAATACATGTTATAGAAATATTTGTGGTATCCAAATTGGTTTATACTCACACCCAACATGGTACTCATGATGTGTGTTTAGATATAATAAAAATGGTTCTAGGAAAGGGAAAAGCCTAAATGGCGGTTTCCGAGGACATATATTTTGGTGTCAAAATGTGGTACTAGGAAAGAATGTAGAGTGATTCCATAACTTATTTATTTACCTTCATTATTTTTCTAATATAATGTATTACCTACCATATTGGGGACCTTGGTTTATTTTCTTATGTGACTCTATGATAATATGTATTCCAAGTAATGGAACATTGATATTTTTTAGTAATGCTATTCCTTTTTATGGAATTTTTTTTATATATTAATGATTTTTGGCATTGTATTTTATGGGTATAGTATCCCCCTTGATGTCATCAAGACCCTCACTCCTACTCAGAATCCTTTTATGTATAGGGAGGTGAACAGGAGGTCATGTGTCACTTAGCCCAATATTTGGACATCTGGGTTGGGACATTATTGTATAGGTATATTATATTTGTCAAATTCATTTAGAAATGATTAATATATCATTTTATCAATAGGGTTCATGGGAGGGTTCCCCAATCCCATGGTTATGAAGGAGGCTTTCTCAATCCTAAGAGGGAACATTAGTGGTTAGCCCAAGTCTAAGAAGGCACATGGGAAATCATCCCTTGCATACCATGTGATGAATTCCATGGTATGTAGCCTTAAAATATTATTTCTATGTTTATGGAAATGTCTAGTGAGCCCAATCCACTATGGGAATATATCCCTTGTTATTTTTATAGTTGTGACACTATACTAAATAAATGATTTTTTACATTTATATTCATATCACACAATTAATTATTATTCTTATGATATTCTACCATGAATCATGATTTATTATATTTTATTCCACACTCTGGTGACTCATTTCTATAATGAAAAACCTTATTCAATGAATCATGTGTTGTGGTTTTTGAGTTTTTGGGTACGATCTTATATGTTCTGATCATGTTATCATTCCATTATGTTTGTCTTATGCTCACTTATTATCCCTGAGTTATATCTCCCATTTTTACCCATACTAAATATTTTATCTCATCCTATATTATGATTATATTCCCCCAGTTTATGAATAATGTTTTTAAATAGAAAATCTCATAGAAAAGTATTATGTGAGGATATCTTTGAAGGGGGTATTGAAGATATTTAATGGAATAAGTTGAATATGTATCTATTATCCCAAGACACCAATAATTTATTGTTATGTGGAATTTTTTACTATAATATGCGTTGTATATTCATTTAAAATGTTTTAATATTTACTTATGGTATTCATAGTTCACCTTAATTATTATCAGATCATTGTTTAGTTATTTTTTAAGATTATGTGATAGGAAAGTAAAGGATGGAACCTATGTCCACCTATGATTTACCAATGTTTTATAGGATTAACCTAATTTTTCATAGATTGAAAAACTTATGGCATAAGTAAGGTTATATTATGCATAATTTTAATTATTATAATATTTATCACTATGATTAAGGATGATTTGTTCTTAATATATTATTTTTGGTTTCATGTAATGGATTGAACTAGGATGAATTATGTTAATGATGAATTTGAAAAACATTTAAATGATCATCAAAATGTGAAACCAAATTGAATGGTTGTGGGGATGAAAAATATTTTTTCTATTATAACACAACTCACACAATCCATAAATTCATCAAATCATAAAAATATAATTATGTATTAAGTCCTTGAGTCTTTCATGAAGAAAATTATACAATGCATTAGTATAATTTCTGATCAACTATTTATTTAGGAATGAATATGTACTAAGGAAAAGATTTTTCTCATTCAGTTATGATTATAAAATGAATATTTTTCATAATAATTTATCATTCTAAAGGTGAAGTTGATTAATAGTGAAATCGTATCAAGAATAAGAAGAAAGATAATAATATTTACTCCATGGAATGGGATTAGTTTAGTTGGTTATTTGTATGTAATCACATTCCCCATATTCTTTTATAAATATATATAATGGTAATTACTTGAGAAACATCACATGGATTATGAATCCATTGGTATATAAGTGGTAGAATTCACAGTAATTGATACATAGGCTTTTGGTTTCTTAATCAATCAAAAAAAGAAAATTGATTGATCTGTTAATTTCTTAAATACATGTCTTTAAAAAATTCAATATAATCCAATCTTGTAGTTGTGGAATATGTAAATTATGTGCCCATAAGGTTGAAATTGAGACAGGACAGTCCAATTATTATTATGTTTTTTGGATAAGAAGAGAATGATGGAGTTTTGGGGAAATTCTATTAATAATATCTCTGCAGGAAAGATAATTAATATTCATTAATGTCAAAAGTGTGTAATGAAAAATAAGAAAATTGACATTAGTAGAATTGTAATTATATTAATTATGGAAAGACATGACATAATGAAATTTAATTCTTGATGGATATAATGGGGCTAATCATAGAAATGTATAGAGAGAAATATTTTATTAACGCAACACATACACTAAAAAGATTAAATTTCCCAGTGTATAAGAATTATGCTAACCAATACATAAAAATGACTGTTAATGATAACAATAGGTGCTAAAACCAACTTATTCTGAGTTAATAATTGAATGAACATGAGATCATAACTATTTAAGGGGGTTATAGTGAACCAAGCATAATATACATATTTATTACATAATTTTCTATAAAAATTGAACATATCTTCAAAATAAACCTGGCTGATAATTGAAAAGATTTATTGTACTTACTGATTATATACACACAAATCTTATTTAAGATTAATAATCATCATCATAAACATATTTCACAACATACGGAACCCTTCTATAATAATCATACTATGTACCCTTCATCATAACATTAGTAAAAATTAAATCAGAAGAAGGGGTGATCTCACAATTTCATTAAGGGTAAACATGGGAGATATCAATCAATGTTCAAATGTAAGCATATCACAAGCACAATGGTATGAGAAAATGTTATTATCAATATAAAAGCACACCCTATAATTCATATATTATAATCATTATTCATGGTATAAAATATTATCATGTCACAATATTGGTGAATCATGAAAAAAATCAATAATGAGAATGAGTTTGAATCCCATGCATACCATCATTTTATATGAGAGTTTCCACATTATAGTCATTGAACCCCTATCATATTTCATGGTTAACTACTAATAACATTATATAATATAATATAATTAATCAATATATATTTCTCGTATCAATGTGGGTTAATAATCCTTCCATATTTTCAACAGTGGATCTATCACATCTAATCGTTTATTTAAATTATCTCATAAGATATAATGATTTTCCAAAATCATTAGAGGTATATATAATACTAGTTACACCCATTAAATAATAAAGAGAATATATATTTGTGCTGAAATATTATAAAATATTCATCATATCATCATATCATAACCCATGGAGAGGAAATTAGTTTCATAAATATATCATAATTTCATAAAAACCTTTCATATGGAAAAGAAAGGTGTTTCATATTAGTTTCACCACAACTTAATTAACCTATTGGAATGAAATGAATTTTATAGAATCATAATCAAATCATCAAAACTATAATACATATATATATATATATATATAATGTATGGTATTATAATATCACATCCTAAAGGAATAATTAAAACCCTTAAAGAATGATGAAGTAGGTGAAAAATACCTTTCAAATAATATTTGAAACCTACATTGAAAACGTTAAAAAAGTATCCCTTTAGTTTGTTAAATTTTTACCTGAAAAGTGAATGAATATTTTAAAAATATTTTCTTTTTTAAATATCTATGGAGTATTGTAAATGAATCTTTAAAAAAAATAATTTCCATGATGATAGGAATATCCTTTTGTGTCATATATGATAAAACAAAAAATTTGTTTCACAATTTTCTAAAAAGTCATATAATTGTTCCGATAACATTTCAATTCTATAATTTTTTTAAAAAAATTAATGAAATTAATGATAATGAATACTTAATTTTTTAAAACTTTTTTACTATAATAATGAACATTTATAAAACAATTTGTAAAATTAAATAATTGGAAGAAAAGTTTAATCCACTAAAGAGGATATAAGGGTAACTTTTCTTTAAAAACATATATCGATAATTTTACGTAGAAAATAGGGAAAATTACTAGTAATTAAAAATTATAGGAATTTCAAAATTATATGAAAATATAAAGGGTTTAAAGTATATGATCAATAAAATTTCCATCAATTTAAAATTAGCATAGACAAGCCCAAAAAATTAGATTGTAACACAAACCCTTTCCTCAAGTCCCATATTTCATCAAAAAATTATAATATAATATATAATAAAAAATTATTTTTTAAATTTATTCAAGAAGAATATTTATAAATTACATACACTGTATAATTTCTCTATAATTTCAAAATATCATTTTGTTATCAATTATTATGTTAAAATGAACATTAATGTGAGAACTAGAATATATTCAAAGCATTTTTTGGTTTGAAAGTCATAATACATGAATCATGGTCATGGATTACTAATATAAAGAATATTATTATTGAAATAAGAATAATATTAATTCATAATATACATTATTATTATTTATATTAGTTGGTTATGAAAAACAAATCAAATTACTTAATGGAAGTGGTAGTCCACGCATACACAAGAGTAATGTTAGCATTTTCCAACCAATGTAAATGTAAGAAGGTACATAAGATATTATAATTATATAAGAATAAGTATTACATAAATATAATATATAAATATATGATCCATAAATATTAGTAACCAAAATATTTGAGGATGAAAAATGAAATATATCACCTTTTCAAGGTGGTAGTACACTAGTATGCAAGAAAGATATTTTAATTTTCTATTAGATGGATCAAAAATAGTTATGAAATAAACATAATAATATTTCAATATAATTTGTATAATTTTATTATTATATCAAAATTTCTAGTATATGTTTAAATCTGGTAAATGGAAAAAATTAAAAAGGAAACATTGGGTTAGGAAATATACCACTTCTTTAAAAAACCTCAATATGATTATAAATAAGGTCTTATTAGTATTGTGTATGGATAAAAATATAAAATATAGTACTTGGAGAGTGATTTTAGTAAAATATATGTTTTGTTATTTTCTGACAAAATAAATACTAAATTTGAAAAAAATAGGACATTTGTTTCCCTTTTATAAGTGAAGGAGAGGACACACTTGGAAAATTTAAAACATTTTAAATATATAAATTTATTACATAATAAAATGTTAAAAAATTACACATAGTATAATATTATATGATATAGGGTTTAATAAATACCATCTAATAATATTTAGGAAACCTTTTAGGCCATTCTTAACCCTTATCATTTTAGTTTTGACCCTTTTAACTAGTTTAACTCTAATCATTGTAACTAAACATTTTATCAATGATAATAGTTATATTGATTGAAAATAAAGTTTAACTTCATAAATAATATTAATTATTTCATGGTAAAATATGGGATTCATTTTAATGGTCAAATTATTCTAAGTGTTATAGTGATTTTTAAAATAAGTGCAAAAATGCAACGAAAACGTTTTTAGAAAAATGATTTTAATGCATAAAAATGACATTCGTTAAATTTTTAATAAAAAATATCAAATGAAGATTAAAATATTTTATTGAATATAATATATATATATATATATATTTCATTAAAATGATTCATAAAAAATGATAAATTTAATTTATTAAAATATAAACTCAATGTGAATATAAATAATCTTTTTATAAAAAACATCTATTAGTTATTTCAAATGAATTTATTTTTTTCTATCTAATTAAAAATAAATTATTTCATTTTATACATGTGAAAATAATAATGTTTCATAATTTACATATCTGAATTCCAACACACCAATCCAACAACTTTAATATAATAGTAATATTAAATAAAAATAATTCAATATTAAATTGTTCTTTATTTATCCTCAAAATTTCATGTTCAATAATCTATCAAAGAATTTATATTTATTTAAATATAAATACATTATAAAATCTCATGGGGTAACTTGGTTCATAAGAAAATAGTATTCAATATTACAATTATCATCAACTCTAAAATTGTAAATTTATTATTCAATTCAAGTTATACCCACTCTTCTACATCTAAATATATTTCTAAGTGAATAAAATCACCACCTCAATAATTACTATATCAATTATAGGTAAATATTTATATTTTCATGATGATACATTATAAATTTTATATATTATCTTCAGTAGATTTTTGTTGGAATTTAATTCCAACAAATATTTTTATTACCTCTATAATTTAATTTGGTTTTTTATAGATTTGATCTGTCTATATAGATCCAATATTAGTTTCACCATAAGGGAATTCAAATTTGATATTTCAAATCTACCTTTGATCATATATAAATTAATTTATAAAATTTTGGGATTTAAAATAGTTTATTAACACTTATTAGATGTAATTAAATAACAAAATATCATATATTATGATCTCTATTAAATAACTACGAAACATGGGACAAATATTTAATGAATAATATTGAAAAATTTCATACCTTAAATCAAATATGCTCTTAAAATAACAAATATCATTGTAAAATGAATTTGATAAATATTAGAATAAAATGAAATGAATTATTCCCACTTTTGGAGGCACTCAAGGGATGAACAAATCACTTGATGTTTTAAAACTATTATTCTTCATCCATGGTGTATGGATTATAACCTTCATATCCTTTTCTTTATGTGTTTTCAAGGATCAATGGGATTGATAGGGTGTTTGTATGTGTTCTAGGGGCTTATAGAGGCCCTTAGTCCTTTATAGAAGTCAGAACGCCCTTGAAATGAGCATTGTGGATGTTGTTTTGGGTCGGTCGTGTGGTTTTGTTACTCCAAAACAATAACTATATTGTTTAAATAAATCTTAGTCTATTTTCATGCATGATGATCCTTCAGTAACACCGCATGCTTTTGGAAATAAATATTTTTTATTTAAATTTAATTCATTGGATATTTTTCATTGGAAGCTACACTAAGAAATAGTTTATTTTGTATTAAAATACTATATATATAGATTAATTTATAGTAAAAATTAAGTTAATCAGACACTAAAATCAACATAAAGTTTATCCTTCTAAAAATGGGACACTGAGGTTACCTTATGTTACACATAACACCGACATTCCTTGATGGCTTATGTAACATATGAGACCGAGTGTTACCGAAATATAATTTACTATTAAAATAATATAATTTAATATTATATGACATTAAAAATAATTTTATGATTATAGTATTAAAAAACATATCAATATATTTTAATTGAATGGTAATGTAGCAACAATAAAATAATATCGAAACCAAATCAATATAAAGGGAGTGGTTATATAAAAATATATATTTATGTGAAAAAGATTATTTATAATAATAAGTTAAATTAATTACTAATTTTAAATTATAATTATTAAATACATATGTTAAAATAAAAGAAAAATATTTTTTATAATAATCCAATATATTTGGTAGATATAATACAAGAACAAACCAAAACATTAAGCTTAAAACCGATAATTTAATAAAGTTAGTTTTACCTTATTTAAATTGAGAACTAATATTTAATAAAAATTTTGGATCCTTTATAGATTTAATATGTCACAAAAAACATAATAATTTATATATAAAAATAAAAATTAGCTATGGATAATTTTTTTTGGAATTTTTCTGTACGGTTTCATTTTTAATGAATAGTTAAAAATATTGAATTTTAATTCCTAATTTCATTTCATAGAATTAATTTATAATGTTAAATTATATTTTAAATTATTTTTGAAGTTTAATTATATAATAAATCTACAAATTAATTAAATTTAGTTCATTGGAACCAATTTTTACTTTGAAATTGGGTATAAAAACATAGCAAATTTTAGATGTTTTTACATTAAAAACCCACAGTGTCGTCTTGACAGCGAGATTATTTTAAAATTACATTCCGACAATTCTATGAATATAATTTTGAAAAATTGATTCCATATTTCTAATCCAAAATATTTATAATTTTAAATCAGGTAATATTTTTTTAACCCAAAATATTATGGAAAATGATAAAATTTAGATACAACAATTGGGAGAAAAATTAGTTTAATGAAGTACTAAACCTTAAATTTAAGACCCAAAACAACCTCGAAACTTGTGAAAAATATATTTTAGAGTTCTAATTCAGAAATTAATGAGAAATTAATGAGATTTGTGGTTGTGTATTACCTTTTCCATATAAAAACCTGGGTATACTGAACTTGTTTGAAAAATTACCAATTGTGTCCTTTCCCTTCCTTGTAAAAGACCACCACCACTCCCTCCTATCCAAACCACCCAAACAAGATAGTATCAACCTATATATATCCAATACAATTATAAACATCACTACCTTCCTACTAGTGGAATCAGCTTTCACAGACATTATTCCAAAGAATACTTTTGGCACAGACCAAATGAAGTTACTCGATTAAGAGGTCACGACTTCTCTCAAACTTATTTCTTTAATTTTGTTTCACCACCCCATACACTCTTCTTATTCCAAAATATTATAACCAAACTAGTATATTAAAAATAATAAGATCTTTTTACACTATTTTTGTGACCTAAAATTACTCACACCTCTATTAAATGGTTAATGAACATACTATTTATGTGTACGACTAACTTCCACCTCCCAAAATGATGATTGTTTATTTTACATTACCACCTATAATCGAAGAAATTATTAGGTATCTTTTTATATATAAGGTATATATGATATTTATTATTTATTTAATATTATTATATTCTTTTAAAACACATATCCTTATTCTTTACATTTTTGTTAACACAATAATTTCATTTGAGGAAGTTTTAATTACTGCCCCCTCAATGCAATGTGATTCATTCACACACTAAATGTAATGTATTAATGATGGATTTAGTGAAAATATATTATAAAATTATTATATTTTAGTAATTATATATATAAATATATAAAAATGTATTTCATTTACTTTCTTTTAATATGCATGTTAAATAGAAATATCGTTAATGCGAATGTATGGCCTTCTGTCTCTATGGGCGGTGTATTAAATTTTTTATTTATATATTGTATAGATTATTATAATAAAACAAAACTGAATATAAATGATATTTATTTCATTTTTTATATTCTATAAATCATGATATAATTATAAGGTCCAAAGATATAATAATGGAAGACACTTGCAAAAAACAAATTGAATATTAAGCAAAACGTAACCTTAAAATGAAATTGTTAACAAGCGGGTAATATAAAGTCATAATCAAACCATATATGGTATTATATAAAATAAAATGTTTTTTAAAATATTTATAATAATTTTAAATTTTTTATATAGGGTTTTTTAATGATAATAATGACTGTCAAGTGACAAGGTAAGGGAATTTCATATCAGTTTTTCCATCCATGTGATTACATATCTCATTCACCATTATTTTATTTTACTTGGTGTATATAATTCCCATGAATGTATTAAAGGATTATTATTCTTAAATCAATTGGTAATTATATATCATTTCTATGATATTTATTTCATGAGATTTATGTTCCCAATGTCACCAAATTAGTAAAGTAATTTCATCTCAATTTTCCATGTTTGAGACACATGACACGTTATTAAACTATTTTTTTATATATAGTGCAACGTACTATATTTGAAATTTTATATCATGAATCTCTTGGCATTATGATATTTTAAGTGTCATTTTAATTAATTTTCTTACATGATGAGTTTTATTCAATATTTCCAATTGACAATATGTCTATTGAAACAATATCATCGTTTATTGAGATAGTTCATGATGATGCTTCCACTGATGAAATATTTTGATCCATATTTCAAAAAAACTCCTGAATTTTATTATTATGTGATCATTCATGATATATTCATGTGTTATTACCATTTTCCACTATTTGGAAGATATTATATTTAATTATTTATTTAGAAACCCTAAATATACCCTATATTCAATCAGAAATATGCTTTCCTTCTAAACCATGTTTTCAAATACCAGTTTTCTAAAATATTCCACTATTTTCCTGTAATGTTGAAAATAAATATTTACTCATTTGTTTCCTTAATTTTATTAAAAGGAATATTCTTTTCACCATCTAAACAAGGAGTATTTCTAACCTATTACATTGAAAAGGAAATTTTATTTTAACCTCATATGATGTGTACGGATTTACCCACATCCATTTCTGTGAAGCATCCATTTCTTGTTTAAAAAAAATTATAAAATGAATTCTAAAAGAAACTATCAATGAAATTGTTCTAAAAACATTTTGAAGATTTATTTAAAATTTTTATTTGTATTCTCAAGGAAAATGGTTTATTTCAAAAAAAATATGAATCTTATTATATAATTATTCATGGAAAATGGGTTTAAAAAACTTTTCATGGTTTTTAAAAATTTTTAATTTAAAAAGGATTCAAAAACATCTCTAAGATATATTTATATTTTTCAAAGAATATTCAATAAAAAATAGATAACATTTTCACGATTTATTTATATGTTTTCAATGTATTTTCAATGAAATAGTATTCAAATAATTTTGAAGATTTATTTAAATGTTTTCCAAGGGTTACTTAAGAAAAATGTTTTAAGAATATTGTGAAACGTATTCCATAATTATTCAAGAAAATGGTTTTCAATATTATTTCAAGTCTTATTTATAATTTTTCACGGTCTCTTCTAAGAAAATAATTTTCAAATTGTATTATGTTTTAAAAAACATTTTTCAAAGAAGAAAGGATGATTTAATCAATAATTATTTTTAAGGATATTTCAAAATTATATTCCATATAAGATGAAATCCATTGATGTTACTCATGAATTTATACGAAGTGATCTAAAGGTTCAATTCATAATATTTCTCCGAATTGATTACGCTTAATTTCACAATATTTATTAAACATGTTTATATTTTATAGGTAATATGTTTATGAAATGTATTTCTATTTCACAAGTTATTGTTTTTAAGAAATTATTATGAAACATGTTTATTTTTTAATATTTTATGATTTGATTAAATGATTATGACACCCATTTCATTTCTTGGGTTGTGATATGTTTTTAAATTATCATATGGAACTTGTATGTTTGATTTCATTATCAGAGGCATGGGAACTATATATCCATCAGATACATTGGGTAAATATTTTTATCTCATTTTAAATAAAAATATGGTGTTGGGTGTAAAACATGACTAATAATGTGTCCATGAGAGTGAACTGTAACTACCAAGATGGTATGAGGAGTGAAATATTGCTACTAAGATTGACATGGAAATAAACCATGACTACCAAGATGGTATTGGTTTTGAACTTACACTACTAATATAGTATTGGATATAATTACATGGATACTATGTAATTTATATTATATTCTTATGTGTTTTCCACAATTCAATGTTTTGTTCCTTTGTTATTCTGTAGTGTCTTATATTATTTATACCCTTATGATTCTTATCTTATGAACTGTAATTATTTATGAAATGATTCATTTATACGATCTTGTATATGTGTGAAGTGATCTTTTATTTTAATGATCATGTTATCATACCCTTATGCTCATGATTATGATTAAATATCCCCCTTGTTTACCCTTACTTAGCAATTTATATCACACATTGTTTTGTTTCCTTCCCCAAGTTATGTAGATATGTATTATGTTTTATGTGTCTCATAAGGATGATATTCATGAAGAACATATTGGGAGATAAGTCATCTCATTTATATACAATTATTGATGATCCCATGTTTCCAAAATAATGGTGATGTATGATATTTTGGCCTCTATTAATATAATGTCTTAAGTATTCCACAAATGTTATATAATATTAATGTATGAAAAGTGAGGGTCTATGTATTTGGTTTTAGATAAAAGGATTGGATAACCATTGCAAAAAAGTATGATAAAACATTACTGATATCCCTAGGTATATTTTTAATGAAATTTATAGGGATGCCTATAAGGATAAGTATACAGAAAAGTAAACATTTATGAAAATATCCGGGAGTTTTGGTAAAGGATTAAGTGAATGGTTTACTAGTCATAAATAACTACCTGGATAAAACAAGTTGAGGAATCTCTATCATAGATATATCAAAGGGTAACAACTCTGCCAAGATGTCTTGGGCCAGACTCTAGGTAATCCGGTACAGGACAGTAGGACATGATACACACTTAGTTCGACAATCGTGGGGAATATGATTTGGGTATTCACAAACCTTTTATAAACCAACATGAACTATTTAAATAGAGGATGTCTATGAATAACATAGGATAAACCTAAGGTCTCATAGATTATAGAAGTAGGAGACACGATTTAGGTACATATAAGTACAGTTCCATGATTATTTGGTTTCCCAATATGATAAATATTTTTACCACTATGATTTCTAGTTTTAGTCAATTGATATAACTATAAGTAACATGGTTAACATTTATTATTTTAAATGTGAAAATTATATGAATTATGTGAATAGATTTTTTAAGTGGAAATCTAATGAATAGAATTATGAAGGATGTAAGTGTATTGGTTATACTTTTAAAGATAATGAGACCAAAAAAACCCATGAATGTCATGTGACATTATTCCAAGATTTTTCACAATAAATATAAGAATCATGATTAGTTAATGTTTAATTAAACATAAGATTGATTCATATTTCAAATTATATGAAATATTTATTGACGAATAAGTTTATGAATCCTAATTAATGGTTTAATAATAAAGTTGAATTAATGAAGTATTCTTATTTTGTAATTTAATGATAATGTTATGTGAATCATGAAATATATAAGTATTTTTAGTATCATTTTTTATTAAGGATTGAAATGGAAATTCTTAATGGTGATGAAGACATAGAAATGTGGCTTCAGGTAAAGACAATATTATTATTATGGGAAGGTAACCCTTAATTTTCATGTGACATTGAGATAATGATGTTTCAATAATGTTATATTGGATATGAATAAGTAAATTGAAGGTATGGATTACCCTAGAACTTATTAATGGAAAATGTTTTATATGCCATTAAATATAATGTTTAATACATCATGGATATAAATAATATATCTAGTAATAATTTGAATTATGAAGCATTCATGTTCTCTAAAAGTTTTTATGGTAATTAAGGTTGTTACCATGCTTAAATGAAATATACAATGTGGCTATTCACATGTTTGTAATGTGACAAACAATTGGGAATTTTTTATATATGGAGGATAAATTTAAATATGATTTCATGAAATTATTTAGAAATCATCGAGTTTTCATCACTAGAAAGTATTATATAGTTAAAAATTTCTATAAAGATGAATTTAAACATCATATAAAGTTAGTAAGATTAAATTTTTATCTCTCAATAAGAGGATTTAGGAATATAGGATATCTAATTCAACCTACTTTTTTAATTATGATATTTGATGAAAAATAGGATAGAATATCTTGGATCTCATTATCTATCGACACATCAAGAATAAAAAACTCACCTTCTTTTTAAGAGAAAGATGTGATGTGGATCAACAAACAAAAAAGGGTGAAGTTTTCATGAATTCATGAAATTATATATTTTCATGAAAATTTATCGACATTAGGGAAAAGGATCTCAAAAAAAACAATTTTGTCATAGTAGCTTCATTTCTAATGAATCAGAAGGTCCCTTAGGTCATCACAAATTTATGGTTTTATGATTTTTATTTCTTCTAACATCGTTCAATTTCACTCTCCATTCGAACATGATGGTATGATTTCTCTTCCATTTTTCATGTTTTCACTTCCCACTAATGTAATCCTATATGGAAATCTCATTGTGAGTAACGTGGGTAAACAATTATAGTTCCAACTATCCCTTTTTAAGAGAATTTATAATATTAATTTTCATGATGTGAGTATCTAGGAATGAAACAATCAAGTATTAAAAATTTGATAATCAAAATTTTTTGGGGGAACATTTATTTTATAAGGGATAGATTGTAACACCCCACTAATTTGTTAAGTATGTATTTATGATTTAATTTAATCTCAGTAGTATTATTCATTTCACACCACACTAGAAAATAGTTTATTTTATATTAAATCACTATGTCTGGATTGTTTTATATATAATATAAATTTAATCATGCATCAAATGAAACAAAAATTTTACAATTATATACCTAAAAAACGGAAATTAGGTTTTGTTACTTTCAAATATAACTTTCCTCAATTGTTTACGTAAAACGCAAGACATAGTGTTACCGAACAATAATTCAATATTAAAATAATAGTATTTAATATGATATAACATTTCCATTAAATTGAATATTATAGGATTAAGTAACCTATGAATATAAATAGTTGAATTAATTGGTTACATAGTAATTATAAAATAATAAATAAACCAAATAAAAATCAAGGGACTGATTTTATAAAAGTTTATTTTATTCAAAAAAGACAATTCAAATAAATATGAGATATTAATTAATAATTGTGAAAGATATTAATTAAATTTATATTTTATGTATTTAAATAATTTTTTTATAATCATACATTATATTTTATCTATATCAGATAAGAAAAAAACAAAAAATTATGCTTAAAACCCTATATTTTTATAAAATAAGTTTTACCACTCTTTAATGGAGAACCCATATTAAATCAAATTTTTGGAAATTTTATTGATTTAATATGTCAAAATAAACTTAATTTTTTAAAATCGAAACACAAAAATTATGTTATGAAATATTTTTTCTATTTTTCTGTAGGGATTCATTTTTTAACGGACACTTAAAAATACTAAATTGTAATTGAAAACTGCTTTTTCATATAATACATTTATGTGGTTAAATTATATTTTTATTTGTTTTTAATGTATATTTTGATAATAATTTTCTAAATGAACCCAAAATAATTCATTTAAATCAATTTTAATTTGAAATTGGGTATACAAGCATCACTCACTTTTCGATATTTTTTTTTTCAAAACCCTCAATTTCATCTCGTCAGCAAGATTATGTTTAAATTAATTTCAAAAAATTATGTGTTTGTAATTAGGAAAAAATATTTTTTTTAATAATTATGATTACTTATTTCTAACGTGTTGATCTTTTTTTGATGAAAAATTTTAGTGATAGTGATGAAAATTAATTACGACGATTAAGAGAATAATTAGGTTAACAAAGTACAAAAACAAAAAATTAAGACCCAAAATGACCTAGAAACATTTCAAGAAGAAATTTTATAGAGATTATTATTCCATTAAAATTAAATTAATTAATTTTTTTGTTTTCGTATGGACTTTTTATGTAAAAATGGGGGAACACCTATCTAGTTTTCAAAAATGCCAAGTGTGTCCTTTCCCTTCCCCATAATGGCCACCACCTCTCCCTCTTCTTTACACCACTCATACCAGTAAGGATTAACCAATATATTCAACTTAAACATCTAAAAATAAAAACATTAAACCTATAAGGCTACCCTTGGGAATAATGAAATTTAACGAAGCCCTTTTGAACTAACCAAAAGGATATACCCAATTAAGAGGTAACGACTTCTCTCAAGATACTATCTTTTATTTTATTTCTCCACAACATAGACTATATTTATTACATTATTTTATAAAAAAATATATTAAATATAATAGTTTTTTAATTATATGTTTTTATCCTAAAATTACACACACCTCCATATGGGAAAGAAATATGGTACCTGAGATATTAGTAAAGACAACAAAACAAGAAACCACACTTCTATTATAATTGGAAGAATTATTACAAGGAAAATCAAATGCAACAAAAGATCAGATTAAGTCTATTTTGTTTATTTTTCCTTTGGAAAGGGCTTCTTCAAAATTGTCTTCACCTTTTTGAGCTCTTTTTGATCCTCCTCAACTTCGTTTTCTAGGGCTGTGATTCTATCATCTTGAGCCTTCAGGGCTTCTGCCTGAGCCTTCAACAACTATTCTTGCTTCACTATCATCTCTTCCATCTCAGTCTGGAGATCTCTTTCTGATTTCAAACCTTGAGCAACATAATTCATCCTTCCATTTATATCATTGACATCTTGAATTCGAGTATTTTTTCTGGGTTCATATTTTCTTGAAAACGGTCTGAATGATTTTTGATTTTGACATCCTCAGTACCAAAAGCCTCCTTAACATCTAGTTGGAACTGATCAAGATCTTCCATATCGTCATCAAATTTCTTATACCAAAGAGTTATTTTGTTGCATGGATTTCTGTGGACCTCGTAGTTGATAAGAAAATTTTTATGCTCTACTTTTAATCTTCACACATTTATCCATTACCCTGGATAAGGATTCTGACTTCTGTTTCAGGCTGTGCTAAAGCATCTGGCATCTGGAGTCCATTGTAGGAAATATAGGAATGGTGTCTACCAATTTCTTCAGGGACTCAACCAAAAAATCATGTTGCAATGTAGATGAATATGAATCAGACAACTTTCTCAGAGATTGTTCTTATTTTATTTCCACTGGCATCCTTTTAGAAGAACCTCCAACATGCTTCTTCCTTATGATATTTTTTGTTGGGGTGTCAACAGCTACTTTCTTACCCTTACTGGTTCTCGGAATGGCCTCTTATTCTGGAGATTCATGATCACTCTTAGATAATTGCACAATCTTGTCTTCATCAACTTTTTCTTTCTCAACTCCAGCTTCAATGACTTTAGGTATAATAAAGTCATGATTATGACTCTCTTCCTCAGATGGTTTTTTCACTTCCTCTTCACCCATCTCTTCATCTGAGGGTGTAGCCAATTTTGAGGATCCCGCTTGAGATGTCCGGAGTGAAAGCTTCTCAAAGCACTTTCTTTTTGATGATATTATTTGACTTGCCTAATTATATCATCAAAACCTCTACTCATCTCATCCTTTTGAACTTCCTCCACAACTTTCTGAACTTTCTTCATTACATCTTTCTCAACTTCCCTTTCCTCATCAGCCTTCTCTTGAGATTCTTCTGGAGTCATGAAGTTCTTCCCCGGAGTCTCTGGTAAATTTTCAACCAAGAAAGACTTCGGAATTGGAATATTCTCAGAGGATATTTCTGTAGCTTTAAAGATATATTGAATAATATCTGTCTCTGACATCTTCTTCTTCATCTTCTTCTCTTTAGCTTGCTTCTCTAACTCATCATTATCTTTCTCTTTCAAGGCCTTAGCCTTAGTAGGGTCCAATCCAAACTGTGGCTCCCCTTCTTTCCAGTTTTCCTTATCTTCCATACTTTTTGCAACAACCAAATATGGATAAGATTTTTGTTTCTTGGGTTTAGGAGGTGTAGATTCGACTATCTCAGACATAAGAGTTTTACCGTCAACTTTCACTTCGTTCAAATTCCTTTTCTTGTCGGCCTTTTTGGATGGTTCAGCTTTCTCTACATTTTCCGGAACAGCTTCTGCCTCATCCTCTGGCAGATCATAGAACTCACCTGTCTGTTTTAAAAAATCAACTTTCATCCTTTTTAAGGTGTCATCACTAATCAGAATCACCTTGCAATTCCTGGGCTTTGAGATGCATGGAATTTTGAAGGATTATAGGCACCAAAATATTTGCTTAGAAAGAAATTCCAGATACATAATGATCGGATCTCTAAGATTACCATTCTTGATATTTTCAATTGTGGTAAGGATGTACTTCATGAAGTTCACCTTCCTTATATTTATCAAAAAATCTAAGATGTACATATCACTCTTCTTAAGGGTATCCTTATCACCCCTTCTTCGAAAAATGATACCTTGTACCCATGATTGTAGAATCTGGTTGTTGGTAGATAGATGGTCAATCTTTGCTGTTTTTTCATCTTTGAGCCCAAGGAATTCCACAGCCTTCACCTTGATGAAACTTCCCAGAACATCTGGCAGCTTATGTGAACAAAATTCGGATTCACCTTCATATGATAAGCCCACCAAGATTGCATCCTTAATGTAAGAGAGTTTGTAGGTTTTTCTATAGTCTTTGAAACAAAACATCTCACCTTCAACTTACTTAAAGAACACACAGACTCATAGAATTCTATAAGAAGATCCGGATAAACTACATCTTGATATTTAGTCTTTGAAATGGATATAATTCCCCATCCATTGAGCTTTATGTTCTTGGAAATGATAGAATCATACATATTCAAAAAATTCGGATGCACCATCCTTTCCCTATAGATTAGACACTCCGAAATCAGCTTAGTAGACATTTCTTAGGCTTCTGCAGACATTCAAACTGGAGAAATTTGAGTGATTCGGAACGGGATTTTTTTGAGAGGTAGAGCTTCGAGACGCATGAGCATGATAACCGATGTGGGAAAACCATCGGGGGTCCATTATATAGTAGATGGAAGTGACCATTCAACTTCCAAAACCAATCTAATGGTTGAAAAAATCTATGATTTGATATGATGGTTGAAAACATGCTCGCAAGGAAATCTTGAATCTGATCTTTTGAGGTTTAAAAATAATCAGATATAAGGAAAAACGAATCCAAAAAAATAAAATACAAGAGAAAGTAACAACATGTAAAATGACTACAAAAACATAAGTAAGGAATTCATACCTTTAGGATTGGCTAGGAAGTTTATCCGTAATAGGTAATATTCTTTTTGAAGAAAAGTTGACTACGAAAAGACTTAATGTCAAAAAGTTTTTTGCAAAAACATTGAGTACCAAAACCCTTACTACGAAAAGTATGAGTATGAAAAAGATAATCAAATTATGATTATGAAAATATACAGTATGAAAAATTCATTATGAAAATTTATGTTTGGAAAATTTTCATTACAAAAATTTATGGTCTGAAGAATTCCATTATGGAAACATCAGTTCCAAGAATTTCATTAAAAAAAATTTCTGTTCTGAAAATTTGCATTCCGAAAATTTCTCATTCCATAAATTTTCATTCTGAAAATTTCAAAAATCTTTTTTACAAAAAAAATAAAAAACACTATTACTAAAGACATTAAAAAAACATTATTATGAAAAAATTGAATAACCTCATAATAGATGTACACCTCCTATGAAAAAGAGTTTATTACTGTAATGAGATTGGTTCAACGAGAAGTTAATTAAGGAATATTACCTTATGGTTATCATTAATCACTTCTATTTAATGTATTAAAATATATTAGAGGGTAATGATCTTTTGAAAATGTCATCCTGTTGATCTTGTGTTCCGATAAACTGAAGAATGATATCTTCTTTTTGTGTGTGATCCCTAAGGAAGTGATGCCTAATATCTATGCGTTTTTAACGAGAGTGATGTGCATGGTTTTTACTGAGGGAAATGACACTTGTATTATCACAGAAAATTTGTTTTTTGGTGAAACCCATACCATTTTATGTTAGTGTGTGTTGCATCCAAAACACTTGAGCACAAAAACTTCCAACTACTACATATTCAGCTTCAACAATGGATAGTGCTGCAGAATGTTTCTTCTTGCATGACCAAGAAACTAATGAATCTTCTAAGAAATGACAAGTTCTGTATGTACACCTTTTATCCATTCTAGACCCACCAATGTCAGTATCTGAAAAAAAATTTAAGATACAATCATTTCCAGAAGTATAAAATAGTCTTATATGCATGGTTCCATTTATGTAGAGAAAAATTCTTTTCACTACCTTTAATTGAGATTCCATAGGATTGTATTTCTATCTAGCACATAAGAATACAAAAAACATCAAATCTGGATGACTATATATCAAGTAAAGTAGACTTCATATCATACCCTTAAAAGATGTTTGATCTATTGGTTTCCCAACTTCATCAAGATCAAGTGTGTTGGAGGTACCTATGGGAGTACTTATACTCTTAGTGTTGTCAAATACGTTCATTTTAAGAATATATTTAATATACTCATGTTCTGATATATAGATTCCTTTTTATTTTTGTGAAACTTGAAAACCAAGGAAAAAAGTTAACTCACCCATCATACTCATTTCAAACTCAGATTTCATTAGATCTGTAAAGGAATCAGTTAGTGATTGCTGAGTTGAATCATATATAATTCCATCAACATAAATTTTAACAATAAAAACATGTTTCTTATATTTATTTATAAAAAGGGTTGGATTTTAATTTCCAATAACATAGTTATTATAAAGAAAAAATCCTCTAAGTCTATTATACCATGATCGAGGGGCTTCTTTAAGGCCACAAAAAGCTTCGGTAAGTCTGAAAACATGATCAGGATGTTTTGTGTCTTCAAATCCAGAAGGTTGTTCAACAAAAACTTCCTCTTGAACATAACCATTAAAGAAATCACATTTCACATCCATTTGAAAAAGTTTGAAATTGAATAATGCTGCAAAGGCATGTAAAATATGAATAGATTAAAATATAGCCTGGAGTGTAGGATTCTTCATAGTCTATTCCTTCTTGTTGATTATAGCCTTTATTAACCAATCTAGATTTATTTCTAATGATGAATCCATTTTCATCACACTTATTTCTAGAGACACATTTTACTCCAATGAAAAAAGTTTCCATAGATCTTTCAACCAAGGTCCAGACTTTATTCCTTTCGAATTAATTTAGTTCATCTTGCTTGGTTCTTATCCAATCATCATCACCTAAAACAACATTAGTACTTTTTGGATCCAATTGGGAAAGGAATGCTAGATACTCTATTTCATTTCTTAAGGAACTTCTAGTTCTTACTGGTTGATTGACATCACCAATGATGCTATCACTTGGATGATTATTTAGAAATGACTGATTAGAGTTTTCTAAAACTTGTTCATCAAAATAGGGTTGGAAATCTTCTGGGGTAAATATTTCAGAAGCATCTTCTTGAACATTTTCCTTATCAAAAGGATCATCTATCATAGGTTGATAATCAGTTTTTGAAAACACATCCGAGGAAGGAGGTTGGGGTTGTTTAAAAACAAAAGGATCAGTTTCATAACATTTGACATGTACTATTTCTTCAACAGTACAAGTGATTTTGTTGAAAACTTTATAAGCCTTAGAAGTTGTGGAGTATTATAAGAAAATTCCTTCATCAGATTTTGGTGCGAATTTGGGTAAATTATCTTTAGTATTCAAAATAAATACTTTGAAACAAAAAACATTAAAGTAGGAAATTCTAGGTTTTCTACCATTCCATAACTCATAAAGAGTTTTATTTAGAAAAGGTCTAATCAAAACACGATTTATATTATAACAAGCAGTACTTACAGCTTCATCCAAAAAATGTTTGGCTACAAAATACTCACTCAACAGGGTTCTAGTTATTACATGATGAATTCTATTTCTTCTATCAATAACTCCATTCTGTTGAGGTTTTCTGGGTGCTGAAATGTTGTGAGTAATACCTTATCTACTAGAAAATATTTCAAAATCAGAGTTTTGAAATTCTCCTCCTTGATCACTATGAATAGTTTTCAATGGAAGGTTCTTCTAATTTTTGACTTCATCTCTGAAAATTTTGAAATAAGAAAAATCTTCAGACTTCTTTGCTAGAAAATAGACCCATGTAAATCTAGTGTAATCATCAACCAAAACAAATACATAATATTTTCCCCCAATGCTTCCAGTTTGTCTATGACCAAAAAGATCCATATGCACTAGCTGTAATGCATCGGTGGTTGAGACTTCACTGACTGATTTAACACTTGATTTATGTTTCCTTTCATATTGAAAAGGATCACAAACTTTTGAAGAATCAAATATAAGATCTGGTAGATCCTTAACTAAACCTTTCTTAGAGAGTTTGAATAAGTTTCTAAGATTACAGTGTCCTAACCTTCTATGCCACAACCAAAAATGATCTTCCATTACACTAAGGAAAGGTAAGTCTTGGCTCCTAGGGTCTTCTATGTTTAGTGCATAAAAATTCTCTTGCCTATTGGCAGAAATAATAAATTCTACCTTGGAATTGTGTACTAAGAACTTATCATTCCAAAAAATCAAAAGGTATCCTTCATTACATAATTGACATATTCTGATAAGGTTGTGCTTAAGACCCTTAACAAAT
Organism: Viscum album; assembly: GCA_963277665.1. Taxonomy (NCBI): domain Eukaryota; kingdom Viridiplantae; phylum Streptophyta; class Magnoliopsida; order Santalales; family Viscaceae; genus Viscum; species Viscum album. The sequence continues at coordinate 422,839,882 of OY728158.1, read as the reverse complement.
AAAACCTTTGAAATCAATGTTTTTCCAAGAAGTATGATGTTACCTACACCAATAATTTCTCCCTGAGCATTATCTCCAAAAGTTACATTTCCTCCCTTCGTCTTGATAATCTTTTCAAAATAATTTTTGTTACCAGTCATATGACAGGAACATCCACTATCCATTTACCAAGTATTTCTGTTGGTACTATCCCTATTTTCCTAAAAATAAGAAAAAGTTAGGTTTTCGGAATCTAGGCTTGCTTGGATCTGGATGTTTTAGAAAGCAAAATTTTGGGTACTCACATCTTCATAGAGAAATAATCATTATGAAATCCTAAAGATTGGGTTTTGTTTAAGGAAAAATTCTTTCCCCAGTGACCACCACACTGACATTTAGTAGAGAATGGGGCACTTTTAGGAACAAAGTAGTTGTTACTAAAAAACGGTTTGAAACTAGTGTAACCAAAACCAGATGTATTCCTTAGAGGTCAGATCTGTGAATACATTTTATCAAAATTTTCTTTACCTATGGTAAAGTTTGAAAAACAATTCCTCAAGGAAAAAATTTCTATTTGAGTTTGATAACTATGTTCTTATCATAAAAAACATTTGAACAAGAGCTAGGCTCAAACACATCTTTCATAGAAATTATGTTTTCTAGATCTTTTGAATGTTTATTCTTCTCAGAACTTACTTTCTCAAGGTTTTTTGTAATAATTTCAAAATCAACATTTTTCTTATCATGATATTTAGAAAGATCTGATATTTTTTTAATAAGAATAGTATTCCTAGAATTTTCCTTATCAAGTTTCATCATGTGTTTTGAATTCTCATTTTCAAGAAGTTTGTAAAACCTTGAAACTTATTCATAGGGAGGTAAAGTATTATCTTCATTAGAAGAGGAATCATCATCAGAAGAGTTATAATATTTACTATCATTAGAATTCAAAGAATCATTGGTCATTGATTTAGCATTACGTACCTTATCCATCAAGCAATGATTATTAATATGTATCCTGGCTAAAAGACCAGGATTCTTATGTTATGAAGATTCATTATCTGATGATTCTTCTGAAGAGTCACCACCACTGGTACTCCAACTATCATTATATTTCAGAACATTCTTAGATTTAGCTTCGTAAAACTTCTTCCTGTTCTGTTCAGAATGCCTCTCTTTTCATTATTTATTATTAAGCAAAGTAGAATCCAATATTATGTGTCCAGATCTCTTGCATTCATAGAATGCGACTTCTGAGTCTTTTTTATCTTTTCTTTACATCTTCTTATACTTGGATTGGAAATTTCTCTATCCATTTATCTTGTTCATTTTTCGAGAAATATTATCAAACTCATTTTCTGAGACTTCATACTCACTAGATTCGGATAGGATAATAACTTTCTTAGACTTGGATCTAGTAAATCTCTCAAGATTCATAGCTTTCATGTGATTTGATGTTGTAGTAAACTAAACACTACTATTCGCATTATTATTCTTCATATTGTTAGCATCTCTCTTCATTATAGTGTCACGTTGAAGACGTGTTCCAAATAGCTCATCAAGAGAAATTTGAGTAACCTTTCTGGTTTAATCGATAACAGTTCTCTTTGATTCCCACTCATTGGGTATAATATCTATGATTTTTTCAAAAAGGGCTTCATTATCTAGACCTTTCTCTCCCATTGATTGTAATTTATTCACAATAGTCATGAATCTCTCTTTCACCTTACAAATTGGTTCTCCATAAGGAAAATTAAATCCATGATACTCTACTATGAGCATGGCTCTTCTAGTCTAAATCACTTTAGATGTACCAAAATATGTAACTTCAAGTTTCTTCTATATACAGTTAGCTGTTTCACAAGAAACAATTTGTCAATATATGTTCTTAGTCATTGAACAAAGCAAAGTATTTCATACCTTATAGTTGAGTTGGTATTCATGCTTTTCTTGATTAGTGAAGGTACTAACTTCCATGTCAGGAATTTTGTATCCACCAGTAATCATAACAAAATTCACAACACTAGTGTTGATAATAAAAGGCTTCATATGTTCTCTCTAATACTCATAATCATTACCAACAAAAATTGGTGGTCTATTACGATTTAGGTTGTTGATAGAACCAACATTTAAACCTTCCATCCATAAGAAAGACTTCGGAACATAATATTTTTAGAAGTATAAGTCTGTAAATAAGAGAAAATCATCTAAGCAAGAAGAATTGTATCTCTATGTAAAAAGTGAATCTGAACTACGATTCAGAAAAACAGATTCCGAAAAATATGAAATTGGAAATATGAATCTGAATGTTCAATTCCAAATGTTATAAAAGAATCATCTGAATCTAATCGTGAGATTAATTTAGATTGAACCAATCTTATGATACCAATTGTTGAGATGATATGTGAGTATGATATACTCTATAATACCAAATGTAGGATCGAATAAGAAGATGAGACTCTTAAATACAAGAGGGAGGGGGTGAATTGTACTTTAAAAAATCCCTAAAGAAATTTTACATAACTGAAATTCACAACAACGCAAAGTTCTAAATACTTTCTTGATTCTGGAATAGTGATTTTGGAAATGAAACATAACAAACGATTACACCAACAAAGATTCTACCTTAATACTTATATAATCTAACTAAATAAAAGTACAAGTAAGGAAGTATAAGAAAGTTATAATTTCTTTAACAATAAAAATGCAACAGAAAAACAAAGTAGTAAAACTACAAGTAACAAACAATAACACTTTTATCTCAAAGAGATGGGTTTCCAAAAACCCTGGATAATAGGACCCTTGATTTATACATTCATGAAAGTCTATCTTACCCACACCAAGGAAATCCATCAATACGAATATCAGTATCTATCTTGCTATCCTCTAAATCCATCAACTATCAAGTAGTCGACACCTCTATCTTCCTATCCACGGAAGCCCTCGATTGTAATCAGAAATAATCAGAGTCTCACAAAACAAGTATGCACAAGGCAAAGTTTGAACAAGTTGTTCATACATTATTTACAAAGATTTGAGTGTTGATAAGAGCCTCTCTATCTAGAAATCACTTCAACAACATGTAATCACCAATGTCAATGATGTTGTCAAGTGTTGTTGCTTCTTTTCAAATGAGATCCTATTTATAGGTGAAGCTACAATGCTTGGATCCCTCATCCAACAGTCATATTTCTCATTGAATTTTGGAGGGACTAGTACATGTGTCACTCCACCAATGGTTAGTTGATAACTGAAGGCACGACATCATTTTATATTAGAACAAGTGTAAGCATAAGTTAAACTGAAGTTTAGAATGAAAGTAAATAAAATTTCAGAATGTAATAAAAGTATCAAAGTTTGTAGTCTAACTAAAAAATAGAATTCAGAGTCTATAATAAATAGATATTTGGATTCTTTTTTTTGGGAATTCAGAACCTGAATTCTATAGAATTCGGTAGTCTGAATTTCAAGGAAATTTGGTGTCTGGATTCACAAGAATTCAGAACCTGAACTTAAAGAGTTCATCTTCAAACTCATAGAAGTTCGGATTCGAACTTGTTGAAGTTTGTAGTCGAACTAGTACAAGTTCGGAGTCGAACTAGTACAAGTTTGGAGTCGAACTAGTAAATGTTCAGAGTCGAAATAGTAAAAGTGCAGAGTCGAACTAGTAAATGTTCGGAGTTGAACTAGTAAAAGATCGGAGTCGAACTCATAGATGTTCAGAGTCGAACTCATAGAAGTTTGGAGTCGAACAAGTAGATGTTCGGAGTCGAACTAGTAAAAGTTCGGAGTCTAACTATTAAAAGTTCAGAGTCGAACTCATAGAAGTTCAGAGTCGATCTAGTAGAAGTTTCGAGTCGAACTAGTAAAAGTTCAGAGTCAAACTAGTCAATGTTCGGAGTTTTAATTCGATGTCCTAAAATAATGCTTCATATCTATGTATTATACGATTCTGAGGTTTTTATTTACAATCTGAATTTTACCCTTTGAAAAGAAATGTTATTAAACAAAGAAAATAATATAAGGATAAATTTCCTTGATGAAGGAAATTTTCCTTCAGAAAATGAAACAAGGGGTAAAATGAGATTTGACTTAAGTTAAGGTGTTTATGATTTTCAAAACATGAATGAATAGAAAAGTCATAAGGAAATCCTTATTGACTCAACATGGAGGGCGGTGGAAATCTGGCTCATTTGAGTCTTCAATTCCCTCAGATCTGAACCATGACTCTTTAGCTCAGTCTATTGATTAAGAACAATTTGTATCATAATACCATCAGTATTAGAATCTAACTTTGTTTTATAATTCCCTTGTTGTTGTATAGTTGATTCTAGAGTTTCAAATAACTTTTGGGTTTATTGGAAACCATATTGTTAATGTGGAGGCTGTTGAAGTTTGTTGAAAAGGGGGCCTTTGTTTTTGTCTGGATCCATACCTCATGTATGATTAATCCTTCCACCTTGGCTGTATTTTAATGAAATGAATCAAAATTATTTTTGTGATATGGTATTTTTTATGTAGATATGGTCTCCTAGGAAACAGTACTGCACAATCTTATAATTCTTGTAGTAGGTGGAAACAATCAGTTGGGTGGTCTATTTCAGAGAAAATGCCACATGGCCTCAAAAGAGTGGGTTGGGGTGTTTTTTGAGCTAAATTAATCTTCCTCACCATAATGGTATAGTATTCTAATATGGTATCAATTAAATTATTCTCAATAGAAGAAGGACTTACCTTATGTACTCCTCTGACATGATGTGTAGCTCAGTCGCCAAGTTGTTGGGAGTTTTGGGCCATTTTATCAATTAATGCATGTGCAGCCACTGGTGTCTTGTCCACCACTACTCTTTAGCCGTGACATCCACCTTGATTCTCTCCATAAAAGTGAGTCCTTCATAGAATTATTTGATGCAGAGTTACTCATTGATTTGGTGATGTGGTAAGCTTGTACAAAACTTATGGAATCGCTTCAAGTACTCATACATTGACTCCCCTTGGGCTTTCATGATCCCAATGATCTCTTTTCGAATGGATGTGGTCCTTGATCCTGGAAAAAATCACTGCAAGAAAATATTTTCCCAATTGTTCCATCAAGTTACATCTTCAGGATGTAAATAATACACCCAATTTTTTATTGATCCATCTAGTGAGAATTGGAATGCTCTTAGTTTGATTTAATCTTCCAAAATATTTCTTGGTTATAAGGTTGAGAAAACCACATTAAATTATTTCAATTGTTTATTTGGATCCTCACTAGATAATCCATGAAATATTGTAAGTAGAAAAATTAACCCATATTTTAGTTCAATGTCCGATCAGATATTTGGGTATGCAATACAATTTAGTTGATATTTAATATCAAGAGAAAACAATTCTCGAATGTTCTATTATGTTCATTTACATTATTTTCATACATTTGTTCTTGTTTTATGTTTTAATTTTAATTTCTCCCAATTTCAATGTTCTGAGAGTGGAATAATTTTCTCACTGGTTGAATGTTGATACTTCTCATAGACTGAGAATGTCTTATTAAAGCCTGAAGGCTACATTCAATCATAAGATCAATATCAAAGATATCATCAAGATTAGTTCATGTCATAAATCATATAAAAATAAAAATAAAGAATGTTGACAGAAATTAAAATGATAAGTTTGAGTTGATTTTCCTAAAAGAAGACGGATAAAATAACAGAAGAAGAAAAAATTCAGATTGTGTGAAGAAGGAAAAAAGAACAGAAGAAGATAATAAAATATAAAATAAAATAAATACCTATAAATGGTTGAAATAATTACATACCTCCCTAGTGATGACACTAATTTTAAAGGAACCTTCTTGGGTGCCCTCAAATGATTATTTTTATTTTTGGGTACATAGGTGTAGCAGTGTTTCTGACCATGGTCATCTCTCAAAGGAGGTAGTAAATTTGACAACTTATTAATGGTATTTAGAAAATAACAAAAAATGGAATTAGGAAACTACTTTAAGGGATGGGGGGGCTAGTTTCCATTCATAAATATTTAAGAAGTTTTCTGGAAAAATATTGTATATATATTTTTATTTTATTTTTGAAATGAAGTTCAATTAAAAAGACACAATAAGAAGTTGTTTATTTAGAAAAATGTTTAAAAGGCACAATCAATCTAACTCTACCACATCACTAAATTATTTATCATTATTATCTAAATAAACATTCACTTTATTATGTTATAGTAATGTTTTGACACCTCAACCCTATGAGGATTAACTTTACCACAAAGATGAAGTGAATTAAACCATGGGTTATGTTTCAAAAATGTAATCGCAACACCCTGCTTTGATTGATGTTCTAATGATAGATCATGGTCCGTGTTAAATTAGAGAACATATCCATTCTAGAAAATGAGGATGAATTTTTTTTAGTGATTATTTTTTAACTCTTCAAATTTATCCTGTGTGGCCTTGTATTACCGATTAAGATTTCTCTCTCACAATTCACACAATACTCAACCTCGCATGTTTTTGTGTTAATTTTTCAATTGCACGCATAGTTTCTCTAATTTAAAAACTCAATTCATGGATCATATTATGTGAATTATAGTATTTCAATTATTCAAAATAATTTAATGATGAGGGTAAAATATAGATCGATCACAAAAAACACTACTCTTCCAGGGGAGGTGTGGTCACCGTGGAGACGTTTTGCATAGGTGAAGAATTGAAAGGGTAGAACCCACTCTCATCTCAACTATTGATTCTAGACCAATTTAGAACATTAAAATAATAATAAATTTGAAAAAAAAGAATTAAATATAATAAATAAAATAAGAACAAAGAGTTTTATTACACAAACAAAATTATTACAACACGAAGAAGAAGAAGAAGAAGAATAAGGAGGAGGAGAAGAAGGTTTCATCAACGAGATCCTAGCTTCATGAGATACCCTTATTTAAATGGTCGGAGAATTTGAGTGGATCCACTTATCCTTTTCCATAAACATTCTAATGAACATACCAACCCTTCCAAATAAGAAAAATACATATTTATAAAGTGGAGGGGAGGCTAGGTTAAAAGTGGTTTCATGTGTGAATGGGTAGATTATGCCAAATATTTTAATACCACTTTTATCACCTTCTCGACCCCCAAAACGCATGAATTAGCTTTCCTAACAGATGAATATAATGTGTGATATTTGGATTTTGATCCCCTCCCAAAATAGGGGCTCAATACATTTACGGATATAGATGATATGCCCAAAACACTAAAGAGATGTCCAATCTCATGTGCCCAGACCACTAATGACTTAATGGACTATTTACTCCATCCAAATGCAGTCTTTATCTCTATTGTCCAGATTAAAAGTTTTATAAAATTATGTGAGGAAGAATGTTACAAATTTTTGTGTTCAAATACGTCATATTAAAATATTTATGTTCAAAATACTATAGGGAATTTTAAAAAGGTAAAACAACAATTTTCACCATATTTTCAAATGAATGATCAATTCCCAAATATTTTACATCTAAACATATTAAACACAATGTGTGGGTATTATATCATTTATTATCAATAAAATATTCAATAAAATGTGTTTTATCAGGATCCTCCAGTCATGTGAAGTCGTGACCACGAGGGTCCAATGGAGAAGAACCCTAAGAATAAGGGGAGAGAAGCATGAAGAACACCCTGAGGAATGGAACTCAACCATTGTTTGTGTCGACCTCAATCCATTTATATTAGAATGAAGAATGAAGAATAATTTAAAACAATATCATGTTAATAAACCCCACAATTATCATCCATCCATCAATAATTGATCCACATATCAATCTATTCCGGGATTGAACCACATTCAACATTAAATTCAAGAATGATGAAATACGAAATAAAAACTTGCCCTACCTATGACACATATCATTCGTCATTAAGGATTTATTGATGTTGTTGATTCGTCAAGGATCATCTATGATCCTAGTTTTTGTTATCAATGTTGAGAGAATAAGATTATCTCCAAATCCTGCAGTGAATTTTTTAGGTTATGAGACAGACCCTAGGTACCTTATATGCTCTTAATTTAAAATAAATATCATAACTACATCAACGTAATTTAAAAAAATAAAATCACACTTTATTTTATGCATTAAAATGTCAAAAAACTATTTTTCATAGCTGACTCATACAGCTTGATGATAGGCCTTTCCTAGGTAAAAACCCACATTATGAGATCAATGGTGTTCTTATATATCTAATTTTGATCATTGATCATGAGTTATTAGGATTTTAAAATAAATTAATTTTATTTAGTAATTTTATTTACGGTTACATCATTAGGGTATTTTTCTTCATAACTCATGCCAACCAACATTAGGTCGCAACTAGAATAAATCCGCCATTCAGAACTCAACTATTCCCATTGATTTCTGATTCGAGAACACATTTAAATGATATTCCTCCTTTTTCCGAAATCCACATGTGTGTGATATTAAAACATAGCATTTAATAAAAACTGTTCTTGGCACACTAGACATTGGAATCGCTCACCGTCTTAGTGCCTGGTCTTCGAATGTTCCCGAAAAATTTCAAAATATAAATTCTGGAAAATATGAGTCATTGCATTAAAGGATGAGAATATACTAAAGAACTATTTTTATGTCGTTATGTGAATTATTAGTTCATTGTGATGTCATTCAGCATGATGAATAATTATGATATGATAATGTGTCCAATTAGTGAAATGTTTTAACAGTTCACGGTTCAGTTCAAGGTGGTTTTCATGTATGAATAACTTTTGTACTCTACCGATGATGTGGATCATTCTGGGAGTCTATGGAATTTTTTAAAAGTTATTCATCATCAATAGATATTTTAGACACTATGAATGTGTGAGTTCTAGGCTAAGGATGTTTTTCTCTTTGGGAATAATTTGTCCCAGTGTCAATTAGATATGGATCTGTTGAATTTAATGGTAGTCATTTCATGGGTATCCCTCCAAGAATATTTCATAGGTGTAGAAATTCCTCATCCTTTTAAGCTATTATATTTGATTTATACCCATTTTCACTCAAATTATGACTCCAATAACATCCATTATTAGGATGTATTTGAAATTCTTATGGACTAACCAGTGCTGGTAGCTTACATGTATCCGAAGTAGAAGTTATTTAGTGCTCTTTTTCTTGGTTTCTAGAATATGGAGTTTAGTACATGTTTTTTTGTGATGCTTACCATCTTGGAATGGGTATTAACATAATACAATAATGAATGGTTGTTTCTTATGGGTATCAATATTTTGTTCTCCATGAATATATTTATACAACCCATGATCTTGAGTTGGATGTATTTTTGTTTAATTTGAAGTTCTTATAATATTATGATATCAAAGAGTGTTTTTTGGTTTTCATTATCACAAAATCATAAGGTATGTTTTCTCTTAGTTTATTTGGATCATAAAACAGTGATGGTGGATGGAATTCATACAAGAACATAACTTCTAGATTTTATTAACACCCACAATGGTTAGGGTTGTAGGTGCTGCACTATGTAGGAAGTCGCATAATGATGTTATGTGAGAGTCTAAAGAAGCATGGATGGTGATGGTAGAGCTCTATGTGATGTTTATTAATGTGGGATAGGTTAGTGTAAAATGATTCCTTTTTCAGATAACAATGAAATTATATTTACTGTATATGGTGGAGGATTCCAAGACATGGGATTTAGAGGGGGAGGTTTAGAGAGTCTTGATTGTCTATGGCGGTTCCCCTAATTGTTTTCCCAAGGATTATAAATACTAGTTTTTATTTCAAGTTAATATTTATATTCCATTAGTGATATAGGATGTGGTTCCCAATGAGTTCCAAATCTCCACTTGAGCAGTTCATCTTGGTGTAAAAAAGTTGTATCATGCATTGAGAGATCTGTTTTGGTTCCCTAGACTGAGGTATTTTTTTAGAGTTTGTAACATCATTTTTAGTCTTTTAGAAGGTAAAGGCTGAACAACCTATTCCTTATGGGTTTATACTGCCATTAGATATTCATCTATGGAAGTTGGAGGACATATATAAGGACTTATTCTCCACTTTACCTCTATCTCAAGGATGATATGATTTTAAACTGGTGATAATGGACCATTTGAAAAAAAAATTAGTTCAACTTTTATCAATTAATGAGTCGAAAAAAATAGTGGTCTTTTTTAAGAAGTATCTAGATGAGGGGGTGAGACTCTACAGAGGCTTGAGGATGATCATATTTTATATTGATTCTCATTTTACGAGTAGGATGTGTAGAGGTCTTTAGCAAGATATTTTTTCTCAATTGTTCCTTATAACATCTTTTCATTTATAGATGAATAGTCAGAAAAAAGGACTATTGAGACTCTTGAATATATATTCTCTACAGGTGTCTAAGATTTTGGGGGTTTGTAGATAAGGCTCCTAACTTTTTCCATGTTTTGTTATAATAATATATTCAAAGACACTATTGGTATGGAGTTGTTTGAAGCTTTTTTTGGATGGCCTTTTGGTTCCCCATTGACTTGGACTAAGGGATGAGATTAAAAAATTATTAGGTAGGAACTAGTATAGAGGAAAAAATAGATGGTTTAGGTGATTCACGAGAGGATGAAGGTATCCAATGATCCTTAAAAGTTATATACTAACTATATTAAGACATATCATGAGTTCTCAATTAGAGATCATATTTTCATTATGGTGACTCCTCGTCTTGGGCAGTGAAGGATTGGAATTGGGAGTAAGATTTCTCCCCAATTATGTTGGGAATGTAAATGTGTTGTATCATGGTAAACACATCTTTTATTGGATAAAAAACCCCCTCATAGGATCCAGATTCAAGAAACCTTCTATGCATTATAGCTTCACTTCTATCTTCATGACGGTTCTCACATCTATTGGGGTGTGATCGACATTGATAATGATGCAAATGTGAATGAGATACTAGTGGTGATATAGAACCACTATGAGAATATATCACATGAACATTTAATTACCCTAGTTCATGTCTTCTGGTGACAATATGATGTATTATTGACCACCAAAAAACACAAGTTTCATATACTCTTTCAGTATCCCATGTTTTTTATGATTAGAACATCTTTTACGTGAAGTTTTCTTGGTTGTTGACCATTATAGGGATTATGATACAATATTCTATTCATTGGTACCGTATGTGTGGATGTGCTCTTGTTTTGGAGTTATATTCCCTATGATAGTGTTTGTGATCTATTTTTTGTGTTTAATATCATTTCACCTTATTATTAAGGTTGTTTGGTTGTTCCATTATGATGACAATAATATTGAGACGTATCTCCAATAGTGGATATTTTGATGACCTATTTCATTTCCTTATCTCATGGTTTTGTTTTAAATTCTAAAGTATGTGAATTTTTTAAGAGGTATATAATGTAATTTTATTGACCTTTATATCAGTTTTTTCATTTTTCTTGAGGCTCGGTGATGCTGAGGTAGAGCATGGAGTTGTTCCGGGGACTTGGAGGGCACCTAATGAATTTTTGGAGGTCACCACACACTAGTTTAGGTGTGGTAAATATTGTGTTAGACTAATAATTTATTATTGGTATTCCAAATCCATTATTAATTTCTATCATTTAGTTTTAGAGTCCATTTTAGGACTTAGTGATCCTTCTGTCTGAAATAAAAAACTCAAAAGACCCATGATTGACATGTTTCTAGGAATGGTGTCTTGAAGGGTCTTATGTTTGAAATATAGATAACTAAAATGTATTTCCATGTTATTTTTCAATAAATTTCAATTTGAAAACATCTAAGATGTGGGTAACACAACATACATGATTCCAATTCAGGCTCTAATGTTGGAGAACCACTGTGACCATGGAGATTCAATGGTTTATGCTATGGTTTTGTTTGGTATTTCTTTTAAATATAAGAGAGAAATAACCTTTACCTTTTATATTTACTATTTTGACAATGTTATTTTTTATACCTTAATGGGGGTCTTGAATTAGATTTTATACCTTTTCATCCTATATTAATCAATATGAATCCCTTCATTGGGTGTTCCTTCAATTTCAGGATACGTCATCCAACCTAGGCTTAGTTGAGTGATGTCTCTTTTTAATGCTCTGTGGATAGAATTTTTCACTATTTTGTGAGATTTTACCACCCTAGGATCACTATTTTTCAACTCCATTTGTATAATAACTTGGACCATGGTAAATCAGATACTTTTTTCATGTTACATTTACATTTATATCTACTTTTACTTCACCCTTTTGTTTAGATGTTAATGGTGGAAAAACATCTCTTTCGGGCTATGGTTATGCTATTTAATTGGTGGTTTTTTGGATTCTTGGTTCTGGATATCCACAATTCAACTTGGCGATGTTCTTTCTAGTGGTGGTTGAATGTTTTTCATCCGTTATTTTGTGATGAATGTTAATATTCTAATCAAGGTAGTGTATTTCAAACCCTCCTACTATTTTATGATAAATCACAAATTTTTCATATAGGATCTCCCTGAGTAATGGTGGAATTAATCTTAATAAATATTAAACCAAATTACAGAATGAACATTGGATTTGGTTGTAATGATGTCATGTGTTTCCACCATGATAACATTTTTCATATTGTTTTTCTAGATTGTGTGTTATCTATATGTTTATGATTTTAGTTAAATTTTTTATACTATTGTTATCATGATTGAAATCAGGAAAATGGTTATGTAATATAAATCTGGTAATGTTTTTATTTTTCAAATAATTAAAGAAAAATGGTTGAGAAAATATTTTTTTTACAGCTTAATAGAACTCATTGTAAGTTTTAATGCATGTTTAACTGGAATTGTTACTTATTATGTTAATGGTTTTCTCAAATGAATATGAAGCTTGTATTCTTGTTGTTGATAAAGGGGAATTTTAACTAAAAATTTTGTTCGTTAAAGTTTCATTACATAGTAATTTAATCTATGCAGAATGATTAAATAATTCATAGTTGTAGATATTTGATTCTATAGAATATCTATTATTGTACTCTTTGATAAATAAATCACTTATTAAAACATGGTAATGAACTAGTTTTTTATAAAGATAAATGGTTTGAACTGATCATGCCCATTTTTTATGAAGGCCAGATGCCATGGATTTTTGGCCCGGATGCACAATTGATAGTTGTTATTTCTACAATGGTCTATGTGATTGCTATGGATGTGAGACTTGATGTGTGATTTTATATGAGCCCAAGATATTTTATGGTTAGAAATACATGGTTTCAGAGGAATAATTTTTTGTAAGTATTTAGTTCTAATAATGGTAGGATGGATGCGTGTTGATAAGCGTGGTTGCTTCATAGATAGAAATGGGACTAATAGAGTGGGCCAAAGAAAGGATTGGAAACAAACCATCCTAGGCTGAACTGAGATGTCACCCAACTTGTCTTACAATATAACATGAAGCATGAATTCCCAATTTCCTAATGATGTTGTTCAATGACTAGGGTATAAACAAAATAAATTGGATGTTATACCCTCTAGCCCGAGTTCAATAATACTGGAAATAACCAAACTCATGTAAAAAGGGAAAAATCATATTATGCATAATAAAGAAACTAAAATAAAAGAATGATATAATAAATTAATTGTTCAAAATTGTAATATACACCCAGAAGAATTTAATACAAACAAAAACTAGAGTCCCACTAGGAAAAAAATATATAAAATAAAAAAATAAAAAATATAGCATGATCTACTACAAATATGATTCGACCAATATACCTGGACTCTATGACAACAGAATTGCACCAGATAAAGAATAAGACTCAACATGAGTTGTTTTTCTTGTTCAAGAATCATTAGTCCTTGACCCCATCTAACATGTAACCTATTCTCTAACCTAAATTAGGAAATCATGTTTTCACACAAACCACGGCACATGTATCGGGGGTGATAAAAAAAATTAATAGACTGCCCACAATGGTGGACCTATGTTGTTCTATCATAATAGGTGAATACACATGTGACATTACAATCCTAGCTGATGACAACAAAAACTAGCATAATGTTAATACCACATAAAAACAAGTGGAGTATAACAATAATGATTGTATCCAACCATGGGATCTATCCTAAAACCCGAGGTAAATATACCGCCACACATTGGCCAAATCCATAGTATTTACAATATCTATCTCACCTTACCATTGTACAAATGAGATGTCCTCCAAATCTATATAGGATATAAAATATAAATAATTGAACATGAATGAATGTCAGTACCCATGGCATTAACAAAGGAATCCAATACTACAACACACATCTACTGATATCTACGACATTGAATATATAAAAAATATTAGCGAAAAAATATCAACTCCACAAGTCAGATATCTATCAGGTATTAGAAGTACTTAATAACAACCCATGCTCCAACATAGATCTATCAAATATACTACCCTATGGTATCCATCAACTTAGACCCAATAAATTTAATATATAATGACTATATACACAATGTCGTTAGTGTGACAACATCTATGAAAAGTAACCAATTTCTATGATGATACTCAACTTGATGGGTGAAGTCATAAATATAATCCATTAGCTCCATAATCCCATATAACCACATATAGACAATGTAAGAGAGAAGCTGATAAAAAATACGGGTCAACTCCCGATCTGATATATTCCATAGGGTATCCTCCTCAAACCAAATTCCTTATAATAACTACCACAAACATCATAACCAAGGACAAACCATGCATGGGATTATTTAACATTTAACCCATCGATATAATGACTAAACTATCAACATTGATCAATTATTTACCGATAAAGCCTGAAGCCTCTCATGACACCCTGAATCTCTACATCTATCCGACATCCACCACATGATCTCAATGATCAATATCAATGCTAATTGAAATCTCGGGGATCTTATAGTTCTCAGGGTCACAACATAAATCATAGACCAACTATGGAATCCCCTACTATACCCAAGCACATGGGTCATGCTCATCTAAATGATCTCCAAATGGAAGAAATGACGCATTAAGGGAAGGAAAACCAATGAGGAGTTCCAATAGATCATCCTAATGAACAATACATGACCAATTCATAAACAATCCAAATGTCCATCAATTTCCTATAATTGATCCTTGATCAACCACATTCCCTAAGGGGAATCCAAAAGTACATGCCCACCAAAATGCTAATTCCCAATGGTCCCCATTTCCACCTCCATGAAGTACCTGTAAAGATTATCATATGCATAATGCAAACATGGGTCCAATACCATATTTCAAATAGACTTCCCAAAAAATTTAATATCAATGGGTACTAACTCTCAAAATGGAAATTCAGAATAGGACATTCCATATGGGAGTTATTAATAGCCGACTGTAACAAGCACTTGTCACTCTATTAGTAACTAGTCCATTAGAAATCCTAAATATTCCCTCAAACTCATATCAATGTCTCAAAAGAACCCATATGAAATAGCCAATCAATAGATTCAACCAATCCTATGTTGGATCTGAATCTACGGATTATACACAAGAGGGGGGGTGAATTGTGTCTTTTCAAAATTATTATAATCTCTTCAATTTAGACAAATTCTGCCTACTATGCTTTTGCTCGATTAAATATGCAGCGGAAAAAGTAAAAGCATGAACACACGGATGTATAGTGGTTTGGGGAACAGAAGGCCCCTAGTCCACTCCACCAACGCTCAAATCCACGAGCTTTGCGATTTTCACTATCTGGTCCTCGTTTCCACAGACATGTTCACAACTGAGTACAGGCAGTTGACACCTTTACAAGTTCCAGGCAAACACAGCCTTCCTGGTTCAAACACGAAACCACACAGCTTAGAACGAGAAGCTGATCACTCAAAAATAAAAAAGGGTTTCGATAAAGAAAACACTTCTCCAGTTGTTCTTCACAATTGCAACAGAAAGCAATTGACAGTAGATAGATCGTTGTCTTCAGAAAATAAAGATCTGTAATCAAAACAGTTCTGAGTCGATCCAGTTGCAATAGATATTACCAGAAACTTCACAACTTCAGCAGCAATAGATTCACAACAGATAGTCGATGTAGAACACGTGAATCTGCTATCAAGATCTTCCTTCGGTAATAAAGGTTTTACACTTCTTCTCGATCACCAGAAAAGAACACCTTTTCTCAGTTTCTGTTTTTTGCTCGTTAAAAGATCAATCTATATATTTCACACACTTTCCTGTGTATATATATATCCGAAGTTTCCAAGATAGAACATATATATTCAAATATGAGAAATTCTTCCGCATAAATAGATCCATAAAAATCTCCTTTAGATTCGCGATATTAAATGAAATAACAGAGCCGTTGTAACTCCCCTGAAGAAACGACACAAAAAGCTCCGTTTAAATCAATCAGTAATCCATTGTAAATCGTCTTTGATTCAGTCAAAGTCGTACTTAAGAATCGGCTCGAAATCCGCCTAATAATCCGCTTGTTTGACCAATGAAAAAGGAAATATCGTCTGTCAAAAATATCCCGACACCAAACGTAGGGTTGATGACGTGGCTCCAAACGTAAGGTTCTCAAACGTAAGGTTCACAAACGTAAGGTTGAACATACATACTTTTTCTTCAGCATTCAAACGTAGGGTTGATCATCCATACTTTGTCTTGCTTCAACTCTCCAAAGAACGTACAGTTGATTATAAAAGTAAGGTTGATGATCCATACTTTTGAGAAACAAACTCAACACTGAAAACTAACATACGGTTTCTCTTCCATACTTGTCCAACAACGAAAACATAAGGTTCCTTCCAAACGTAATGTTCTTCTTCCATACTTTTCAACAACGTAAGATTCATTAACCATACATTTCAAAATAACGTAAGGTTCCTTAACCATACGTTTCTTTTAACATAAAAATTAAACTTTTCATCCATACGTTACGTTCATCAACGTAGGGTATGAACAGTGATTCCAGTACGCGCTAAAATTGATCTCGCGCTACAGTGATTCCAGATCACGCTAAAAATGATCTTGCGCTACAGTGATTCCAGAACACGCTAAAATTGATCTCGGAATAAATGAAGTATGAAATCTCGTTGTATGAAATAAATAAATAAAATAAATTCCTGCAAAATACTCAACGAAATAATTAGTAAATAATTAAGGGTATTTGTGAGCATCAAAATCATCATAAAGAGATAGAGTATTATTTGAAATAATCTCCCCCTTTAAAAAACATTATTTTGAATTGTTTGAAAACAATACATTGCTCAACAATCTCCCCCTTTTTGATGATCACAAAACCCATAAAATAATAGAACTAATTTAATTGCAATATTTATTGAAAAAATTAGTTTTATAAACTTTTAGAATTCTGAAAGGATTAAAACAATATTTAACTATAATAAAATTTCTCCCCCATAAAAATAAATTTTCAGCTATCCAAATTTCTTCATAGGAAACAAATGAATTTAAATGTTGTATTTATCCAAATTCTCCCCCTTTTTATGATATCAAAAAGAATGAAAAATTAC
Organism: Viscum album; assembly: GCA_963277665.1. Classification (NCBI taxonomy): domain Eukaryota; kingdom Viridiplantae; phylum Streptophyta; class Magnoliopsida; order Santalales; family Viscaceae; genus Viscum; species Viscum album. The sequence continues at coordinate 422,822,402 of OY728158.1, read as the reverse complement.
GGATTTGAACATATTCAATATTGCACTGAACTATAAGTAAATGCTATAATTAACTGTGTATGAATAAGTGAATTTGTTATACTGTCTAACTTAGTCATAAATCAATAAACAACAAAACAAAAAAAAAGAATTTTCATTCACAACCTGTTATATATAAACGATTGTGATATACAGAGGAATCAAGGTTCATAGATAAGACAGGGAAGAAAAAAAAAGGTGTCTATCTCCTTTGAATCGTGGTCTTGATCTCTGTAAACTATTCTCTGAGCCTCTTCATCATCCCATCTCCTAACTTGATGATAAGATCTATGTTCTCTTGAGTCATATGAATATCTTCAATCAAATTAACTCTGAAAAACTCATGCATTCTTTCTTCTTTTTCAACAAAAAGAGCCAGTTTCTCTGATAACTGGTTCAAAAGAATCCTAATCGGTTGCTCTCCAGATGTCAACTGATCCACTAAAAATTTCTGATTATCTAGAAAAACTGACAAAGGGGCACTATTACACTGAAGATCGTGTAATATGTCACTCATATTGCTTAGTGCTCCTGTAATTGCATGAAATCTCCAAATCAAATCAGGTGAAGAGCCTGATCCACTAACATCATTGTTTGCAACAGACTCAAATTTATTCTCCATGTAAATCTTCAACTCAGACATATCATATTTCTTTACCATCTCTGATTTTAACTGATCAACAGCATGCAACATATCAGTCTTAAACAAATCTACTTCCTGTCTTGAAACAGTACATTCTTTCAGCTTTTGAAACGTTAACTGCTCTAAGTTCAGAGAATTTCTGAGACTAACATTCTCAGATTCTAACTGAGAGATAGGCTTGCACAGCTCAACAACTTCTTCTTTTCTCGAATCAGGGGCACCCTGTGCTCTATTCTCATGTCCAGAAATAGGTTGATGAGGCAGGGCAAGTGGTAAAGAATCTGCATCTGACTGTTCTTTGTCCTTGTCCTGACAAGGTTGATCCACCGAACTAGCTTTTGAAGCCTGAAACTCTTCCACTGAAAAATCTTCCTGAAGTACCTCTGTATTAGCTTCAGAAGTATGTTCATCACGAACAGTAGTCTCTCTGATTTCTACTGATTGGTCAAGAACAATATTTTCATGTAAATCTTGAGGTCGGGCCACTTCTTCACCAGGCACTGCCTCCATAGGTTGTTCTTGTGGAATTACTTTTTCAACAACCACAGCAGCAGATTGAGGTTCTTTTTGGATTTCCGGTTGAGCAACTGGTTCCTCTATCGGTGCAGTCTGCTCCACAACAGCTTCTCTCACAAATGAATAAGAAATTACCGGTTCAGAGGATTTCAAGGCAGGAGAGATAATTTCTTCATAAATTGACCTCTTCCTTTTAGATTGAAGTCCTTCTTGACTTCTCTCTTCCTCAACTTCCTCCATCTCAAAACGAATTCTCCTTGCCACTGTACTAACTCTTGATTCTGCTTGTCCCTCCTTGGACTTAGCCGGTTGAGCCTGAGCACTCTCTGAGTCTTCCTCAGCTCCAACAGGTAAGAGTTTTCCTTTAATTGTGCTCCAGAAGTATCCTACTTTCCTTAAAGTTCCAGCATTAAAAACATTACTGTGGTGACATTTCACCCCAGCATCTACCAATCTGATCATTCATCTTTTATGCAAAAACAAAGAAATGAACCTTCCATAAGGGAAAAAGGTCATTCTTGCTTCACTCTGACAGCAGTATCTCAGATATCTTATCATAAACCGAGGAAAATTAAACTTAATATCACACATCAGAAGATACATTATGTACATGTCAGGGTATAGGATTTTCTCCATCTCAGCCATCCTTGGTGCTAAACCAGTCTGAACAAATTTTACCAAGATTTTCTGATCGGGCTCCAAATCTTTAATAAACATTTTCTTTATCATTCTGGTTCCAAACAGAAAAGACATAATGTCTTCAGACTTATGTACAGAATCTCCAATATTCCGTAAATCAAAATGAAAAACTCCTTCATGAGGGCAGTTAAGAGTTTGACTTATCTCTACAGATGATATGGAAAAGTCCTTATCCTCTATTTGAGCCAATAAACTATCCTCCGTATCTCCAAGGCTAAACTGAACAGTTCTAAAGAAATTTCTCATTTCTGCCTCATATAGAAACTCAGAATTTGCACTATTAAAAGCTTGCTCAAGGATTTGAAACGACAACGCTTGCTTCAACAGTAAATTAGTTTCAAACAGCCATTCTAAATCGATGACTTTACCTTGCAGTATTTTCCGACCAACTACTTTAGGTTTCTTTGCAGCACTGCTCTCAGCTTCATCTGGACGCTTAGTCTTTGCCATTTCAACAACGATTTCTGAAGGTTCGAAAGTTTAGGGTTTGAAGATTCAGAAAAGGGTTTTGGAGCAGATGTGCGGTTTTAGGTTTTCGAAAGGGTTTCCGAAAAAGGTGAAACAGTTTAGAAGGTGAAACGGTTCTGACAGCCTTGATTCCCGTGTAATCACTAATCATTACTTTTATTTAAAACAAAATAAAATTACTTATAGCGGGAAACAGAAATTAAGCAGAATTCGAAAACAGAATAAGATTTTAAAAAAAAAATATTTAAAATTAAATAAACCTAACTCCCCCTTAATAAATTCAAACCTTGCCGTGGGAAGTGGTTTAGTAAAAATATCTGCTAATTGATTTTCTGTATTTACAAATTCTAAAAATATATCCTTTTTAAACACATGATCTCTTAAAAATTGATGTCTTATATCAATGTGCTTTGTTCTAGAATGACTAATAGGATTTTTTGAAATATTAATTGCACTAGTATTATCACATAAAATAGGTGTATTATTGAAATTTAATCCAAAGTCCATAAGAGTGTTTTTCATCCACAACACCTGTGCACAGTAACTACCTGCAGACACATATTCTGCCTCGGCTGTTGACAGGGCAACTGAGTGTTGTTTCTTACTAGACCATGATACTAAAGACTTTCCTAAAAAGTGACATGTTCCTGAAGTACTCTTCCTATCTAATCTACAGCTTCCAAAGTCAGCATCTGAATATGAAATTAAATTAAAATCAGAGGTTTTTGGATAAAGCAGAGATTGATAAATAGTACCTTTTAAATATCTAAAAATTCTTTTAACAACAGTTAAATGGGATTCTTTGGGATTTGATTGAAATCGAGCACAAAGACATACTGAATACATTATATCTGGTCTACTAGCAGTAAGATATAACAAACTACCAATCATACCTCTATATAACTTGTTGTCCACTGATTTTCCAGTTTCATCCAAATCAAGTTTTATATTAGTACACATAGGAGTTGTAAATGTCTTGCTGTTTTCAAGTACAAATTTCTTAAGTAAATCAGTAATGTATTTTCATTGATTTAAAACATTTCCAAAATCTTTTTGAAATATTTGAAGACCCAAAAAGAAATTTAATTCTCCCATCATACTCATTTCAAATTCTTTTTGCATTAATTATGAAAATTCATGACAAAGAATTTTATTGGTTGATCCAAAAATTACATCATCAACATAAATTTGAACCAACAAAACATTATTTTTCACAGTTTTCTTAAAGAGTGTTGGATCTGCTAGTCCAACAGTAAAATCATTTTTCAAAAGAAAAGAACATAGTCTTTCATACCAAGCTCTAGGTGCTTGTTTAAGGCCATAAAGAGCTTTAGTAAGTTTGAAAACAGAATTTGGTTTTTGAGAATTTTCAAAACCAGGAGGTTGCTCAACATAAACTTCCTCCATTAAATAACCATTTAAAAAGGCATATTTAACATCCATCTGAAATAATTTATAATTCATATAAGATGCATAGGCTAAAAGAATTCTAATGGCTTCTAACCTGGCTACAGGTGCAAAGGTCTCATCATAATCTATTCCTTCTTCTTGATTGTATCCTTTAGCTACTAATCTTGCTTTATTTCTAGTTATTATCCCTTGATCATCCTGTTTATTCCTAAAGACCCATTTAGTTCCTATTACTGGATAATCATGTGGTCTTTCAACTAATTCCCAAACCTTATTTCTCTTGAACTGGTTCAATTCATCCTGCATTGCTATTACCCAGCTCTCATCATCTAAGGCTTCTTCTATGGTCTTAGGTTCTTGTTGGGATAGGAAAGCAGAGAATTCAACTATGTTTCCAAAGTTTCTTCTTGTTTGAATACCAGTCTCTAAGTCACCTATCACAGATTCTAAAGGGTGATTCTTTAAGGTTCTAGACTGTCTAGGCATTACATTCAAAGGTTCTTCAGTATCATGTTCTTCTGAACTGGACTGAATTTCTTTTATATCATTTTCAAAATCATTCTTTAAATTCTCAGGTCTCATGTTTACATTAGAATCAGGTTCATCTATTTGTTCCATCCTTTTCTCAAAAGGATCAGATTCATCAAATTTCACATGAACTGATTCTTCAACAATCCTTGACATTTTATTATAGACTCTATAAGCTTTGAAGGTTGCAGAATATCCTAAGAAAATACCTTTATCAGATTTTGGATCAAATTTACCAAGATTATCTTTGGTATTCAAGATGTAGACCTTGCATCCAAAAACTTTAAAGAAATTTACTGTAGGTTTTCTGTTATTCCATAGTTCATAGGGTGTCTTTTTCAAAATAGGTCTTATTAAAATTCTATTCATTATATAACAAGCTGTATTAACAGCTTCTGCCCAGAAATATATAGGTAGGCTATATTCATTTAACATAGTTCTAGCCATTTCTTGAATAGTTCTATTTCTTCTTTCTACAATCCCATTTTGTTGAGGTGTTCTTGGAGCAGAGAAGGTGTGTTTAATACCCATGTTTGAGCAAAAGGAATTAAATTCCTGGTTCTCAAATTCTCCACCATGATCACTTCTCAATGAGATTATATTAAAACCTTTTTCATTTTGAATAGATTTACAAAAACCTTCAAATAAACTAAAAGCTTCACTTTTAAATTTCAAAAAGAAAATCCAAGTAAATCTAGAATAATCATCAACTAATACATAAACATATAATTTACCAGATAAACTTGCTACTCTTGAAGGTCCAAACAAATCCATATGGATAAGTTCTAGAGGCTTAGTTGTAGCAACTTTATTAACAGATTTGAATGATGATTTGTGTTGCTTGCCAAGCTGACATGCATCACAGAATATGTCATTTTCAAATTTGAGACTAGGCAAATCAGAAACTAGATGTTTCTTAGATAATTTATGTAAAGCATATATATTGCAATGACCAAGTCTTCTATGCCAGATCCAGGATTCACTTATATTAGCAGTTAAGCAGTTTACTTGTTGTTTACACAAGGAATACAAATCCAAAGTATAAACATTATCAGTTCTGGGTGCTCTAAACTTAAACAGTTTATCTTTAGAAACAGTACAACTATTTTTAGTAAAATCAACAGTGTATACATCATCACAGAGTTGAGAGATTCTTATCAGATTGTGTTTTAACCCTTGTACATAAAGTACTTTGTTGATTGAGACTGTCTCAGGATCTCCAACTGTTCCAATACCAATAATCTTTCCTTTGGCATTGTCACCAAAGGTGACAAGTCCTCCTTCCTTTCGAGTAAGAGAAGAGAAATTAGCTGAAGTTCCACTCAGGTGTCTTGAGCAGCCACTGTCCATATACCATATTTCTTTCTTTCTTTGGTGACCTGCTACCTGCAAAGACATTCAAACAAATTGCTTTGGTACCCATATTTTGTTGGGTCCAGGAGTGTTAGCAAGCAGTGATCTGGGTATCCAGATTTGCTTTGTTTCCTTAAAATTGATTGAATCATATAGATCGTTGGAAATATAAGCTTTCTTAATTCCACATATTTGAGGTTGTCTTAGAAAACAGTTTTTAGCTATATGACCTTTTGTTCCACAGAAGTTACAAATAACCTGTTTAGTACTAGGAACAAAATAATTTTTGTATAACTTAGGTTTTTCTCCTTTACTTCCAATTCCAAACCTTTCCTTTTTAATTACAGTTTTTCCAAGTATCTCATTTAAGACGTTTTCTCCTTTCATAAAAACTAAAGCAGCCTTTTTATAAGATTCTACTTCATCCTGTAGAGTTTTTATTTTTGATTCAAAATTAATTTTATTTGAGTCAGCAGAGTTGTATTTGTCAATTAATTCCTTATGTTGTTTTAGAAAAGTATTTCTCTCATCTGAAATAGCTTTATGCAAGTTCTTTATAGATTTATATTTTTTAAATAATGAGTCATACCTTTCTTCAAGCATATTGCAGTAAGCTGCATGTTTTTTATTTGAGAAGCTTGTTTCAGAGTTTGATTCATTATTTGAGTCAGAGGAGTAGTATGAGTGTACCTCATCAGTTTCAGCCATGAAACACATATTTGCTTTTAAATTGGCTTCCTCCTTCTCTGAGCTTGATTCAGAAGAATTACTTGAGTCTTCAGAAACACTCCAAGTAGCTTTCATAGCTTTCTTGTCTTTCTGTTCATAATCATCTCTTTTGAAGAATTTCTTCTTCTTTGCATCTTTCAATTTTGGGCAATCCGGTCTGATATGTCCCATCTTTTTGCATTCATAACATCTCACTTCCTTGCTATCCTTTTTGAAGGATTTCTTGAAGTCTTTCTTCTTACTATAGAACTTTCTAAATTTTCTGGCTAGCTGAGCCAGTTCTTCATCCGAATTTGAAGAATCAGAGCTTTCTGATTTAGCACTTACTTCTCTGTTCTTCATCTTTCTATCCTTTTGTTGAGAAGTCACTTTCAAAGCAGTATTTTCCCTTTTTATGTAGACTTTATGCTCATTTACCTCATCTTTCATTTCAGCTTCGTACATCATCAGTGTACCAATCAGTTCTCTCATAGTTAGATCTTTAACAGCAGTTGATTGTCTGATTGCTGCAGAGATTCCATTCCATCGAGTAGGAAGTACTCTCAGTACATTCAACGCTTGATCAGCCTGCTTGATTGGTTCTCCTAGAGCTGTTATATTATTGACAATTTCTGTCAATCTTCCATTCATCTGAGTGATGCTCTCTACTTCAATCATTCTGAAAGTATCGAATTTTAACTTAGCAGTTGCATATCTCATCTGTCTTACATTATCTGTTCCTTCATAAGCAATAGCTATTGTTTTCCACATTTCATATGCAGTCGGGCATTGAGATACTCTGTTAAATTCATCTGGTCCTAGACCACAAATGATTGCATTCATAGCTTTTGAATTTATGTCATACTCAGCCTCTGTAGCAGCACTCCATGTATCGGGATTTTCAGGAATTTCATAGGGAGTCAGAATCTTTGAATAGACTTTGTAACCAAGATCTTTCAGATAAATAATCGTACGCGATTTCCAGCAGCCATAATTATCACCATTAAAGTAAGGTGCTCTGACCATTGACATTACCTCTCTCATATCAGCCATGATACACTATGTATAATCTTTAAATACTTCTAGCTTGATAAGACTTTAAAAATAAGAAGCTCCTCCTCTGATACCAATTGTTGGATCTGAATCTACGGATTATACACAAGAGGGGGGGTGAATTGTGTCTTCTCAGAATTATTATAATCTCTTCAATTTAGACAAATTCTTCCCACTATGCTTTTGCTCGATTAAATATCCAGCGGAAAAAGTAAAAGCATGAACACACGGATGTATAGTGGTTCGGGGAACAGAAGGCCCCTAGTCCACTCCACCAACGCTCAAATCCACGAGCTTGGCGATTTTCACTATCTGGTCCTCGTTTCCACAGACCTGTTCACAACTGAGTACAGGCAGTTGACACCTTTACAAGTTCCAGGCAAACACAGCCTTCCTGGTTCAAACACGAACCCACACAGCTTAGAACGAGAAGCTGATCACTCAAAAATAAAAAAGGGTTTCGATAAAGAAAACACTTCTCCAGTTGTTCTTCACAATTTCAACAGAAAGCAATTGACAGTAGATAGATCGTTGTCTTCAGAAAATAAAGATCTGTAATCAAAACAGTTCTGAGTCGATCCAGTTGCAATAGATATTACCAGAAACTTCACAACTTCAGCAGCAATAGATTCACATCAGATAGTCGATGTAGAACACGTGAATCTGCTATCAAGATCTTCCTTCGGTAATAAAGGTTTTACACTTCTTCTCGATCACCAGAAAAGAACACCTTTTCTCAGTTTCTGTTTTTTGCTCGTTAAAAGATCAATCTATATATTTCACACACTTTCCTGTGTATATATATATCCGAAGTTTCCAAGATAGAACATATATATTCAAATCTGAGAAATTCTTCTGCATAAATAGATCCATAAAAATCTCCTTTAGATTCGCGATATTAAATGAAATAACAGAGCCGTTGTAACTCCCCTGAAGAATCGGCACAAAAAGCTCCGTTTAAATCAATCAGTAATCCGTTGTAAATCGTCTTTGATTCAGTCAAAGTCGTACTTAAGAATCGGCTCGAAATCCGCCTAATAATCCGCTTGTTTGACCAATGCAAAAGGAAATATCGTCTGTCAAAAATATCCCGACGCCAAACGTAGGGTTGATGACGTGGCTCCAAACGTAAGGTTCACAAACGTAAGGTTCACAAACGTAAGGTTGAACATACATACTTTCTCTTCAGCATTCAAACGTAGGGTTGATCATCCATACTTTGTCTTGCTTCAACTCTCCAAAGAACGTACGGTTGATTATAAAAGTAAGGTTGATGATCCATACTTTTGAGAAACAAACTCAACACTGAAAACTAACGTACGGTTTCTCTTCCATACTTGTCCAACAACGAAAACGTAAGGTTCCTTCCAAACGTAATGTTCTTCTTCCATACTTTTCAACAACGTAAGATTCATTAACCATACGTTTCAAAATAACGTAAGGTTCCTTAACCATACGTTTCTTTTAACATAAAAAGTAAACTTTTCATCCATACGTTACGTTCATCAACGTAGGGTATGAACAGTGATTCCAGTACACGCTAAAATTGATCTTGCGCTACAGTGATTCCAGAACACGCTAAAAATGATCTTGCGCTACAGTGATTCCAGAACACGCTAAAATTGATCTCGGAATAAATGAAGTATGAAATCTCGTTGTATGAAATAAATAAATAAAATAAATTCCTGCAAAATACTCAACGAAATAATTAGTAAATAATTAAGGGTATTTGTGAGCATCAAAATCATCATAAAGAGACAGAGTATTATTTGAAATAATCTCCCCCTTTAAAAAACATTATTTTGAATTGTTTGAAAACAATACATTGCTCAACATCCTATAGGATCCCATAACACTGATAATCAAACATTGGAGTTATGCATCAACTTCTCTAACCTCAAGAAACCATTCTTGACATGTTAGGAAAAACCATGATCTCTTCAAAGATAATAATTTATAAAAACATATAGGATCTATATAAAATATATTAAAATAAAAAATTGTATAGATTCCATAAGATAGACCCAGTAATTATATCACAACCCTTAATTTTCCCCACACATCACAACCAATCTACTATAGGATTCTGAAATCAAACCATAAATAAATAGTCATATTGAACTCTCCCAATCCAACACACCATATAGATAACATTTAAACATCTAATGAATTATAAACACCATGATATATGTGAAAAACATACTAATAATGGACTACTCACAACTCCAATTATGAATTAGGGAGAAAATACTGAAAAAACCCTTATGGGGAAATGTACATGGCCTGTAATTCTGAGTATATAGCATGTACTCTTAGAGATGCGCCTATCCATGTACTTCTATAGATAAAGAGAAAAAAAGGGTCCCACCATGTACTACAATAATGGTTGGGCATACATTGTTTCTTTCATGTACTACTACATGACAATGTATACCTCACATGGGGTTTCCACCCAAGCACAGGGTCACATTTCTAGGTCCCACTACATAGCGTGTACCCATATTACATGACATATACCTCCTAAAACATCAACTTCCCATGTACACTACCAAATTTTAAGGTAAATGGACAAGTAATATTATACTATGTGTACAAAAACTACACAACATTTACTTCTAAAACCCATTCTTCCCCAATAATAATGAACACAAAATGGGTATTATTTTATCTACACATTAAGTAAAGTGGTTTCCCAAAATGGAAATCCCCAAAATTCCCTATAACCCAGGATTTACCAAAAACAACAAGAAATAGACTCCCATAGGGTTCCTAAAACCCAAAGGCTTTAAAAATTTAAAATAACTATGATATTTTGATTTATGGATAAAAAATAAAACATAACTAACTCCGAGTGGAAACCATTGAAGCATCACACTGATATGAAATCTGTAACTATTATATGAGGATTCAGAGTGACCCGAGATCCATAATGGTGCTTTATACACTCCCTCTCCCTATCTTCATTCCCTATACCTATCACATCCAATTAATTCCCATAGTGGTGTCCACATACATGAAAATAAAAAGGATGACGTCAAAAACAAAATTAGAAAAGTAAAAAAAGACAAAAATATAAAAGAAATAAAAATGGGGCTCGACCTAGCCCTAGTGCGAGACGTAACTTTATTACTCACTTAAAAAAAACACATATTCCCTACTCTATCATTGAGATAAAATCTAAATATAATGATCCATTATAATTATATAACCATATGAACAAACATGATCAAATGTTATTTAATAAATTAAAAAGAAAATATTCCATGGAAATATAACCATTTTAAATTTCCAAAAAACTCTGATCCTAGGGTAAAACCCCTATTTCGAGACCAATAGAGATTTTAGAAAAATTATTTGATTTTATATTATAATTGAATTTTCCATTTTAACTAGGAACAGAATTTGGAACAAAAAAGATCATATTTCACCTAATTTTCAAAAAAGATGACAGCATGGGTCATCACATGATTGCCTATTTTTGTTGGGGTAGAAGCCGAGGTGATTTATTTTTGTTGATGAATATTATTAATGGTTGAATAGTAAGATTTATTTTTTATTAATTCATTACCTCACTTATTTAGGTAGGTAGATATGTTTGAATTGAATACTAGTGAGTATAATCTTAATAAACCATGGGATTGGTTGGTTTTTGTCTGGTGGTCCTGATAATCAATTAGAGATGTTGTTAAAATAATGTTAAATTATATTTAATGGTTAATTTTAATAATTAATGTATTAAGAAATATTTAATGTAAATGAATCAATTATTGTATTCTTTCATTTTTTGTGTTTTTGTAGGATACATTTTAATTAGTTGTGGATGCTGGGTATTCGAGAGACGATAAGTACAATGGACACTAAAACCAGGATGATTGCTATAATTTTTTTGTATGATATATATATATGAATATATTTTTTATAATGTGACTTCATATGATACCCTACATTTTTTATATGTAGACTGACACCAATTGGACATTGGGAGGTTGTTTTCCCCAATATCCAAGTTGGTGAGGAATATATGGATGATTATCCCTCTCACCCCTCTCTCTTAACCCAGTATTATTATGTGGTGTTATAAAAGGTTGACACCTTTCCTATATATTCTTGTAGAGTGTTTTAATGTAATATAGTTTTTTCATGCACATGCATCCACATATATAGTATTTTATAGATTATTTTTGGTATGTCACTTATTGGATGTATTGGATTGTGGTATAATACACAACATACATGTTGTTGCTTCCTAAAAACTACATAGTTACTATATGGAGATTTGGCATGGGATGGTGAGATGATATGATAAACACTGTGAATTTTATGATTCAGTAGTCCATGTGTCTTTAGGTTTGCTTACAATTCGAGGAAGATGGTTTCAGATGTGCAGTGTTGTGGTAGAAACAAAAATCGGTGGGAATATGTTAGCGAGGTACCTTATTTTGATGTAATATTATATAATCATTTGTATTGGATACATGGTGATATTTCTTTGAATTTTTTGGAAAATTAGCATACCTAATTAAGTGATGTGTTTTCTTCACTTGTTGTTCACAAGTATTTAGTATGGCTTCATTATTTTTTTTCTTGAGAGGATATAGGATGGATACTACAAGGTATACATGTTATGATCACCCGGCATAAATGAAATAATTTTTTATAGAACCAAAGGAGATATTTGGATACCAAGATTTGGATTATTGGATAATTTTTTTAAGAAGATATTTTAGATTTTTGGTAACTGTTGAAGATTTCATTCTTTACATTTACTTTCTTATGAAGTTGTTTCAATCGTTATGACATTACACGCGTATACAAGGGAACCTTTTTTATCGAGTATGAGTTTTAGGGTTGTTTTATATTTTCTAACATTCCTAATATTATTCATAGAGGGTAATGGATCCCACTTGTGTGTATGATGTACACTCAGTGATTTTCACCAACTAGTAGTCCATTTTTTGTGGGCTTCAAGAATCATTATCTCCCTCATATCTTTACCTTACTAGGAGGGGTAAAATAAGGTGGAGGGTTTGGGGGACATGGTGTTTTATAACCTCTAGACACAATCAATTAAGAATTGGATATTCCATTTTCATAAGGTTTTGACCAAGAAATAACTCACTTACATAGAAATCTTTTGGCATTGTCTTTATATATCATTCATGGACACACATTTTATGATGTCACAATAACTCTTACACTACAATGAATGCGTTTATTCATTTAAAATTCATGCATCACATGAATTAATTCAAAACTGACCTAACATTTCATCTTGTGAAACTAATTCTAAAATGATAGCCTATGTGGGGGAAAAACTATGTTACATACTACATGGATGAAACATCATTCCATGCAGACTTAAATGTGAACAATGTAACTTCAAAATCATCATTTTAGGTTTGATTTTAAATAATCCATTATATATATATAACATAATATATAAAATAAAATAAAGATTTTGTTAATACTATGTATTTTATTCTCCCAATTACAATGAATATAAAAAGAATTATTCCATTTCACCATATTTTTTATCATATAAAATAAATTGTGAAATCATATCCAAAACCGTTTTGGATAAACTCTAAAACTATATTGTACTGATATCATAAAAATCATGTTATATAAAATATTATGAAATACCTTCTCAATTCTCATCCAAAATAATTTTTTATTAGATTTAAAGGACCTTTAGAGTATATATCTCATTCAATGTTAATCCTCATTTAGTTAACAATAATGTGTAACCCCACGATCCTTTATAATGTTGATAATAAATATAAATAAAAAGTCCCATAAATGTAAAAAATATTTGACCTCTATAGAGGTTTTATTATTACTCATGATATAATGGTATTTGGTGTGATATCTATCAAACACATGTATCTGCATACCTATTTCCAGTAGTTTATATCATATAGAAATATGCATTATCATATTTTTTCTTTTTACATGACAGCATGTGACCAGGGGACATAGGGTATGTCAATACCATATCATTTATATATTCATATAGTATAAACTGATTTTTTCAATGGATACATCACAATTGATTCGTCTTTATATATGTTGACATCATGTGTACCTCATCTGAAAAAATAATAATGTCATATATACTATCTCAATGTAGGTACACACTTCATAGTATATCTCAATTGAGGAATCAGATGTAATAATCATCATAGAAGATGAAAAATACCTATTCTAGTTCACTTCCAACTAAAGACATGATCAACCACAGACCCATTCACCCAAGTATTTTCTAAGTAAAAATGTCGAATTGCATAAGCAGTGTATCATAGAAAAAAGGTTTTCATTCTATTTATGTCACTCTCCTCAGGTAAGGGGTAATCATATATGATACATAAATATCTTGAATACCAAGGATAGTTATATAAAACTCCATGTGTTATACTTTGTGGTCCATCCAATACACACAAAGAATATTATACTTTTTTTGTGCCTCAAGACAACATTCTATATATTGGAACAAGAATCCTACTCAAACTAACCATAGAACATCATCATAATCTATAAAACACCATGTGGAACATATGTTATGGATAACTCAACATCGTCCAATGAGATTTTTTTTATCATTACACTTTATAAAATGTATATTTGTATTGAATTTTATGAAATCAACATCGAAGAAAAATAAATATAGATTTACATATATATGGTACATTTTAATATTGTTAAAAATATTTTAAGAATATTTAAATTACCCATGATTAAAAAAAATCTTTCATATCATATATAAAATACTAAAAAATCATACATATGTATGTTCTAATTTCAAAAGTTTTGTGAACTCAATACATTGTATTTAATTCTGGGCTCATCTCTATGTAAACATTTGTTAAAACCCACCCATTATATATTTAGTTTGAAAAATATATGATGTAAGGTAGTTTTAATAATATTGAACCTCTGGAATCCCATTCTTATCTTTCAACTACACTAATATATTCAACTTTTTTAACATCACAACATAAAATGATATGATGTTAACTTTTGTTGTTGACTTATACCTATTTCTAAACATATATTCATCATTTAAACTATTTATATTATAATGTTTCACTGAAAATTTTCGAATAATGAAACATTTTCATTATTACTTTACCACTGTATCTTACACCCTACTATGATGAAGTGAAATATACTCATTCACGATACAAAATATAACTATTTACATTTTTTCTACCACCATACCCTAAATTTATTAAATATTTAAAGATTAATTCACCTTTTAATTTGACTAGTACAATCCATAAAGAAATAGTTATGTTCACTTACGTAGAATAACTAAATATTTCTATTTTTTATCATCACATATCATAATATATTTAGGATATTAATTTAAAATCATGTAAATCATAAAATTGTTAAACTTTTTATTTGTCAAAATTTAACTACTATAATTCCAAACATTCTTCTAATAGATTCACAGATACCATATTCTTTCATAATATATTTATATGATACATAAAACCTATTATGTTGGGAAATAACATTTATTTCTTTATATTGGGTTAACTTAAAAAATATACTACTATTTATATCTAATATATGGTATTCTATATATTAAAATCATTTTTCATGAAAAGAAGACAATTCTTTAAAATATGCCATATATGTTTTGTGGAATCACATTCCTTAATATTTTAACCAATAGTTAGATAAACACTTTCACACTTATATTCTTCTTAGTTGTGTTATAAAATTTAATACTTCATTAACTATCTATACATTGAATCATTTGATTTTTTTCACAAAAAACGTTCTTCATCAAATCAATTCACTTGTAAAATAATTGAAATGAGATGAATATACACAACCATTTATTATATTCATCCAATTATGATAACTTCCATTATATTAAAATTTTATATAGTAACTCTTTGAATGTGAATGAAAATTTTAATCAATTTTTTTCTTTTATTTTGAATTCCAATATATTTATAATATTTGTATAATATACATTCTATATCATATTCCTTTTAAAATTTAAAAATTAATATCCATAACATCTATACCGAAAATGGAAAATTCATGGAGTTTCCTAAACTCTATTAGGTATTTTGAATAGTTGTATATTATATAATTGTTATTACTCGTTTATTATAAACCTATAATTTAATTCCCTTGATAGAATTCTTGAAGAAACATTATTAAACCCTTAAACTAAATTTTCTTCTTCTAGATTAAACTTTAAATTAATCTCAAAATCCTTAGGATAAAAACAAATTGATATCAAATGGCCAGTTCATTTTTACTATACGCATTGATAATATCAAGTAATCATTTCTGGAATACAAATATATTATTAGAAAAAATACATTATTTTCTATAGGATTATTTCCTTAAATAGAAAAATACATTTCAGTCACTCCTAAAGAATCATATTCAATTGAAAAATCCATAATTTATTTATATCATATACCCATCTCATTTCATTTAAAAACCCATTTTTTACTTGTTATAATCTAGAGAAAAAGGGGGAAGATACACATTTTATGTCATATTCAACTAGGATTGAAGTATCCATTATTCCAATATGACAACCCTTTAAATCAATTTCTAGGAAAAATATTTGGCTTTAGTATTAAAAAATTATTCATCTTCTGGGCTCCTTAATATATAAAAAATTTAGATATACAGTTGATATCATATATATGTTAGTATAATAGAATTGATTTCTATGAAATATATATTTTATTTAGACATTTATGAGATTTCTTACATCATTTTAGTAATCAATAAAATTTAATATCCAATGGAAAACATTGATAAGGATTTTCCAAATTCATTTTTCCTCAGTTTGGTTGATGGTGTGGACTCTCGATAACCTCTTTAATTACCCTTTTTTGTAGAATTATTATAATTATCCTTCTATATGATTATTTTGGTATATGATCCAAGGCATCCCATGTCTTAATCAACAATACTCAATATATTTATGAGATCTAGTAAAGGGTTACAGAGTTCATTCTTAACAGAAAAGAAACTAAAAGAGAATTTTTTTATTGATTGGATAATGAAATCTATGTCCAATTAAATATTAAATGGAAATACTAATCACACTAATACATTTATATACCTAATAATATATAGTAAATGAGTGAATAATCAACATCCTTCTTCCATCTAACATTAAGAAATTCTTTTTTACAATTAAAATTGTCTCCTAGAATTTTATTTATGTAAACATTATTATATAACATTTAATAGACATCAAGATTCTCTTATTTATTTTGGAAATATTGACACCATTGTAATAAAAATAATTGTTGATAATTGTTATGAATCATTTAGATGTTTATAAAAGTCATGTAAATCCTTTTATGTAACAACATCACAAATTAGTTTCATAGAATGTGGTTTCTCCAACTTACAAAATATTCCATATTATTTGAGGAAAATTATAAAATTATAACACAAATAAGGGATGTTGATGACATTTAAAATTTAGTTATATATTGTTGGATTTATGTAAAAAAAATTATGATACTATTTATAAGAATGATGACTTTTAACATATTAGTTTTTTTATAACTATTTAATAAGATGTTCTACTAAATGGGCTAACAATAAAATGATAAACCACTTTTAAAAAACTTAATCTCCATTAGTGGGAAAATATTTATATTCCAATATGATTTGCATAGGTTTTTTCATGTAAATAATCCATTATTATTTATGTAGGGCATCATCCCATTTACAATAGTTATGAATATTTGATACTTGAGTAGAAAAATCATTATATGATGTATCATATCGATAAAATCACATCCATCACTCCAGTATCCTATCCATTGTTGTTTCACATCTAGTGTGACCTAATGGAAATTACAAGAATATGACAATAATTAATTACCATGGTCTTACCATTCTGAGCATGACAACACCCAACAAGATGATCATGAGTGTCTTATTACTTGATTTCCTTACACAAGATAATTCATGGCCACTCTTTCTGAGAATGAAAATGTAGATCCCTATACAGGATTGAGTAATGAGAAGGGAGGGATGAATAAGTGGTTTCTTTTGATGAATTCATTTTCAGTCAATTAAAACCTCTAAAACATGTTATGGTTCTTAATATGGTCAACATTATATCTCAATCTCACCTCTTGTGTAGTTGAAATAATGGATAGAGATGAAAATTGAGTTTATAAATTGTATCATATTGAATACTCCTTGTTTGAAAAGGATTTCCCCCAATTATATATTTTTCCAATAAAAAACTAGTATTATTTATTTGAGCTTCCAATGAAATAATTCTACTCAATATACAGTATAGATACTCCTTTTTCTTCATGATCAACCCAAAATGAATTTTTCTCAAGGATTAATCAATAGACTCTGTCTTCTCGTGGAAAAAACTAGAACACCTCACTTACTTAGAAAACCAACTGAATACATCACCTATGTTCAATAATTGATCCAATTTTAGATGATCTATTGATCTTCCCCTAGGATCTTCTTAAATCAATCATCCTTTATTACCCGTTGAAGTATCTTTAATAGCCACTAATCAAGTCTATTGGTCATTTAAAATATTCAAATCACGTTAAATTAATTAGTTTTCTCAGTGAAACAATGTTGTAGTTGTACATATACGTTGTTATAATGATTAAATAAACTCAATTAATGTGTTAATGTGGTGACATAATTTATTCAATATATTATGTAAGAATAATAATTTCATAATATCGAACAGATTCATTCTTGAAATCTCAATTCATGTATCTCATTTTTATTTCACACATTTACAATACAATGGATGGAGTTCACAACCAAATACCCTATAACATGAAATTCATTACTTATTTATTTATTTAATATTTAGGTTTATTTTTATCTTTTGTTCCTAATCACTGTGGATTCATATGATGATCACATGATTGTGTTGTCTAATGTATCCTTGTAATACATGAAAGCATGCATACACTTATTCACCAGTATAAAAACCCAAATGGGTGTTGATTCATCAACCATGGGAAAAAATATTCCATTGTTCATCATATTATTTTAGAGATAAATTTGAAATATACACCATCTTGTAGTTGTCTCAAATTGATCTCAGGATACATGAGGTTATGTGTTGGGGTTTTGTGTTCCAGAAATAATTCTCAAAAAAAGTAATTTGTGATGAGTTTATGTGTATCGAAAATAAATCAATATACCTGAAGAAACTTCTTCTCCATTCATAGAAGTTGAAGCTATGCATAAACTCCTACTCAATAAATAGTTGTTTCACAGATACATTATTTCAGAAGAAAACATGATAATTCTAAAATATTAATGATATAGTCTCTCGGTCCATGTATCCCATTTTATAGGTGTGTATCACTACTACTACTTTGAAAAAATTATATGTCACGATAGTCGCCAAATATCTAAAAAACAGTTAATGTAATAGTACTTTAAAATCAACCAAGTCATTCGGCATTTCTAAATCATAAGACTAATATGTAGTCACATAATCGTTCAAGCAAAAATCTTCACATTCATTCAATTATAATCACATAATCCCCACTAATTAATGATTTAACATATCCATGGTGATTTGATAAATGGAAAACCTCATGTAACTATGTCTTCATTAATCCAATGCTTGTCTTTGAGTTATCCTCATGCTCGAAATACATATATTGAATGAATATAAGTAGATCAATCCTAAAGTCCAAATCTCTTCAGTGTTAGTATGTAGGTTAAAAGGGATCATGTTCACTAAAATATGGAGCTGGATAGAGAAAAAATATATCATCAAGTGGTTAAAGATGATGCTATCATTTAAACTCACATGGAATGATAGATCAGAAAACAAAAAATTATATCCATCAGACTTCATTGGTATTATAGGTAAATTTTATTGATAGAGGAATACTTCTATTGCTCACCATTTCCCTCATTGAATATCCTATTAGGATGGGAAATAAATTGTTAATCAAACATCTTCATCAATGCTTTTAGCTTGCTGTGAGTGATCAATACCTACTTAAAAAACATTGCAAGAATCACGAGTCACACCACACCCCAATTGGCCAACTGGATTCCTTGCCCAAACTATATGAGATATTACAGGAAATATAAAAACGTTTGATCTCACTTACAGCCGTACGAGCTGTATGGATTATCTATCCCACATGATTAAGGTCATCCCCTAATATATTCGCGATCATATTAGGCCATGTGGCATCCAAAGTTGGCACTATAATTTTATACAAGGACCTAATAATACATACAATATATTCTATGTATATAATATCAAATTTTAAGACTTATTAATGATTATTCATTAAATATATTTCCTATAAAATATAATATTCATTTATATTTTGGAACAAAATATATTTATATTCATATTCAATATAATGTTTATGTAATAATATTTATGTTACATGGTCTTCATCAAAAACACATTTAGTGGAAAATTGTGTCAAATATTGTGTAATACATAGTGTATGTCATTAAGCATTAAAGAAATGTTCAAAAATAACAATTGTTATAAATATAACTGTCTATGTCTTACATCCAATTTCATAATATTAATTCATTAAAATTCCTCAAGAATCACCACTTCCTGCGAAATAAATATTGATAAATGATTGATGGAAAATGAAACACAAGTTCCAACAATATCTCCCATTTTATGTTGCTGTCAATATCTCCCCACTTATTTATAATTGAATATGTGGGCTGAAAATTTCTACCCCATTGAAAATCAAATGAAACGAAAAAGTAAGGGGTTTATAAATGATTCTTATGGTTCTTAGAGGGGAATGATATCACATGGTTATTTTAGAAAATAAAATATAGCTTATTAATTCTTAGTCTATATGGGAAATATCAGTGTAAAAAACAAGAGATATATGACAACCCTACATTTTATTACACACTTAAAACACGATTTATTACATTAAATCGTCGCTTGATACAACATATAAGATAAATAGTTCCACTATCTTGGGGGTTTAGAAACATTACATAACGACTTAAAACATGAAACACAACAAGTTTATTGAAAACATCCTTTACATGACCACTGCATTCCCTCGTACTTAGAATTTCTGGGAATAAACTAAGGACATGCCTAAGAAAAGGGTGATATATAAAGCCTAGTAATGGAGTAAACAAGGAATAACATGAAGAATAAAATAAAGGCTAGGAAATAGTAATATCAATGGTGTTTAAAAGAAAAATGAACATAAAGGCAAGATATATCATGATTATCATAACATAGAAATGCGGAAACAACACGTAACATGGTATTAGCATGAGCAGAGGCTCATGCTACATGGAGAATGAGTAAACCCTCATTGCACTTGAATTATCATTAGTAAACCCTCATTTCACTTGACATATCATTATACCAATTTTTACTCAATTCATTGGAGAGCTATCATGCCACACCCTTCCTAAATATTTCATTTCATGAATAAGTGTGCAACATGGATCATACAACAAGGAATCATTAAAGATCATCATTTATTACATGATAATGGAATGTGGGATTAATACAAGAAAATATATAATAAATAATTAAGCGATATAAAGTTCAATACCCTTGATATATAAATGGGCCTGGTATTCAAGACCCAATGTTTTTTGTTTAAAAATAGAGGTGTAATTTCGGCATCATAACAATGTGACACAAGAATTCATAAAAATGGTTGATGAGAGTGAAAGGGGTTTATCATCATATGTACATGAAATTGAGATTATGGGTGACATATAAATATATCCACAAATATAATAAATGGAATTTAGATTCATATTACAAGATAATTTCTTTAATGTAAATGAGAAAAGAGAAATTCCTTACAGAATTTTGGCATAGTAATAGGTGTACATGGAAGGAATTAAGGAGAGAGAAATGGATCTCTCACCATTCAAACATAGAGAGGTAAGTATGGGGGAGGTTTAAAATAATACCCCTACATTTTTTATTGAATATTAAATTGTAATAACAATATAATGGAATTTGGAAAAAATAAGAAAGGAAGAAATCCCTTACTAGGATCTGTGATCCAAAAGGCTTGGGAGGGGCTTGACAGAGTATATTGAGAGCATTGGGCAACTTGGTAGGACTATAGAGAGAGGAGGTATGAGGTTGGTTGATCTCCAAAGGCTTTTAGGGAAGATGAAGTGGGATCTTGGGTTTGTTTATATAGGAAAATTCAAGGATTTATTTATTATATATGTTTTGGATCCTATAAATTTACCTTAAAAAACCACAAACCAGCCCATGGGTTTTGCTCATGTTTTTTTCTAAAGAGGACTGAAAAAATTAATTTTATATTTCCAATGGCCTGACTTCATAAAATATTTAGCTTTCATATGTGGAGGTGAGTCACACTCTCAATGAAATCATTTTAAAAAAATAAAATGTTTTATAAGTCTTGGAGGATCTACTAAAGATTTTTAAAATAAATAAAACAAACCTAAAATCACATTATTTTAATGGTAAAACATATATTGGAAGAACATAATGTTTATAGTATTTTATTACATCACTACTTGACCATTATGATGTCATAAAACACATTATATGTTTAAATAGTATTTAATTTTTACCCAAAAATTCGACTGTCTCAAAACAAATATGAAAAAATTCACCATTGAATAATTTGACGTTCTCATTCAAAAAATAATATTCATTCAATCTAAATAATTTTCTATATTTGTGAATTTTTATGTTTAAATTAAAATCTGATATTTATCAATGATTCATGGGTTTTAACAAAAACACATTTCAAACCTTAATAAAAATTACAATTGTACTCATAAACATTATAAGATAATTTATATTTAATAAAAAATTAATTTGGTAATAATATTTTATTAAAATATTATTTAATAAATCAGTACATTAATTCACCAAAATAGATCTTTTAATTAGATATTAACGAAAAATACTATTATGCATTAAAAACTATTTAGAAAGTATCATTAATAAAATGAATGTATATTCTCTATACAAAATAACTTACAAAATCATAGTACTTGGGTCTCAATACATAACCCCTTATAACACCCACATAAGACTGAAGGGTAAGGTGTGTGATGTTGACAGACTCTTGGGGTGTCTCAGATAACATTTCTCGTGTGGTAATCTCTATTAACTTCAACTTCACCCATAGGCAATTCTTCTCGAGCTTAATACATTGAATCTTGATGTGGGCTTGGTCAAGAGTGATGTCGTGGGATGCCATATCCTTTCCAAGCTCTGACAAATTGGATTCCTATTGATCAATTCAATAGTATGAGGCCATCGCTTCCTTTTTCTAATTAAATTTGGATTGATAAAGCCCTATATTTATACTAATCATTTGATCACTGTTCAATGACTATATTTGCAATGATCAAAATTCATAACATTATTTCTAAAATCCAAAAACATAGAAAAGTAATTTCATATGTTATATAACCATTTTACAAAATGAGAAATTAAATTAAATCAAGTGTAATTTTCATTAAAAAAAATTGGGTTGTTACAATCTTTCCTCTTAAGAAATTTATCCCTCGAAATTTCATTTTCATTCACTAAACAGATGTGGGTAATTCTACTTCATTACATCCTTTGATTCCCACATTTCTTCTTCAAACATGTGGTTTCACCACAACACCTAGACGAGGGGCATTGTTTTTTTCATAGAACTTTTTCCCTATGATCTGATTTCTTCACCAGCTTATCTTCATTGGAGAGGTCACTATCCAAAGGGATCACCTCTGGATTGAGTACATGAAATGGGTTTGTAATTCACATACTCAAGAGTGATACATGGAATACATCATATACTAGAGAAAGGTTCAGTGGGATTTCTTGTCGTTAAGCCACTTCTCCAATGCGATCAGGGATCTCAAAAGGCCCGATGTACCTTGGAATAATCATTCCCTTCTTCCCAAATCTCATAAACCAATTATACTGTGATATGCAGAGGAATATCATATATCCCACCTCAAACTCTAGTTCATGTCGATGATTATAATCATAGCTCTTTTGTCGACTCTAAGTAGATTTAATGTGATGTTGGATGGTCTTAACCTTCTCTTCCATTTCTTTGACCATTTCTGGACCTATGAGTTTTCACTCCCCAACTTCATCCCAACATGATGGTGTTCTAAACCTCTTCCCAAACATGTAATCATAAGGATCCATTTGGATGCTTTAGTGGGAACTATTGTTGTAAGAGAAATCAACTAGAGGAAGATGTTGATCACATCCTCCTTTGAAGTCCATTGATCACGCTCTCTAATGTATATCCATCCTAGTTGATGGGGTGAGGAATCCTCCCAAATTGCAATGAAGTCTGCAGTCTTTGTATGAAAATCCACAACAACCTAGATAGCATTGTATCCTTTTGATTTATGTGGAATTCTAATGAAAAAGTCAATGGTGATGTTCTCTAACATCCATGAAGGTATGGTTAATGGTTGAATCGTCCCCTTAGACTTCTTCATCTCAGCCTTCACTTACCGTCCTACCAGGCACATTGATGTCTACTTATCAATATCCTTTTTCATGATTACCCACCAATAATTCTCTTGGAGATCATTATACATATTCATTTCCCAAGGTGAATCAAGAAATTCTGACAATTTTTATCATCCAAATGATCTTTTTTCAACTCAAGATTTTATGGAACACATAGTCTTGACCAAAATCTCACAATACCTTCTTCATTGAAATTGAACTCTAAGGGTTTCCCTTTTCTAATAGTTTCCACCTTCATCTGAATTCCTACATCATCATTTTAAACATCCATTACCCTTTACAAAAGATATGGTTGAGCATTCATTAATGAAAGTATTGATCATGTTCCCTACTTTATTATTTCCATGTCCATCTTCATCAAATCTAAGAATATTGGATCCTTTTCAATTCTCATCGATGATATAATTACTGGGTCCTTTCTACATAGAGCATCCACCTCCTTGTTCGCTTTCCCTGGGTGGTAATGGATTGAGCAGTCATAGTCTTTGATCTGCACTAACCATCTTCGTTGGCTCATGTTCAACTCTTTATATGGGAATATATTCATGAGGCTTTGGTGGTTTGTATTTATTTCACACTCCTCCCAAAAGAGTTAATTCCACCAAATTTTTAAAGTGAATATCATAGCTGCCAAATCTAAATCAAGTTTCGGATAGTTTTTCTAATGAAATTTCAATTGTCTTGAAGCATATGAAATGACTTCGACATTTTTCGTAACACAAAGACCAAGAAATTCTTTAAATCATCACTGAAAACAACAAAAAGTAATCCAGTTGTAGGTAGTGTGAGCACAGGTTCAGTGATAAGCCTCCTTTTCAAATCCTTAAATCTTTATTCACATTCATCACTCCAAGAAAACATTACTCCCTTACGAGTTATCATGGAATGAGGGTTGTAAAATCATGAGAAATTTCTCAAAAATTGGTGAAAATATCCAGCTAACCTGAGGAGGGTACAGAAATCTTTTACCAATTTTGGGATTGACCATCCCTGAAATGCAACGATCTTGGAGGGATTTATAGATATCCCATTGGTTGTGATGATATGACCTAATAACGATACCTCCTTCATCCAAAACTCATAGTTGTAGTACATTTCATTGAGATTCTCCTTTCACAAAGTCTCCAGTACAGTTCTTGGATGCTCCTCATGCTCCTACTTGATTTTGGAGTATATTAGAATATCATCTATAAAGATTACCAAAAATTAATTAGGTAATCTCTAAAGACTATATTCATCACGTCTATGAAGAATTTTAGAACTTTAGTGAGTTCAAAAGGAATTAAAATGAATTCATAGCGTATGTACCTTGTACGAAAAGTATTCTTGCTGATATCCTTCTTCCTCACCCTTATATGGTAATATTCTAACCACAAATCCACATAGGAAAAGTATTGTGATCTAGGTAGGTGATTGAATAAGTCATAAGTTCATGGAAGAGGACAATTGTTTTTATCATGATTTTTTTGAGCTCACGATAATCAATGAAAAGGAACATTGACCCATCCTTCTTATTGATAAATAGTACATGTTCACCACATGGTGAAGCACTTGGGCATATAATTCCTTTATCCAAATTCTTCTATAGTTGTTTCTTCAGATCCTCATGATCCACAAGAGCCATTCTATTCCAAGTCTTGGATATTTGAAATAACCCAAGTATAAGGTCAATTGAGAATTCAAAATCTCATCTAAGAGGAAGACTAGGAAATTAATTGGGAAACAATTCAGCAAATTACATCACAATAGGAAAGTCTCCAAGGATAGTTTCTTAATTAGTCTTAATCATCTAAACCAAATATGTATGCTCATAGGTCAGTAATATCCATGCTTGAGATTATGGTGATAAAGATGATCCATATTCATCCTTGCACTTGTATAGAATCTGGGGCTGATTCACCAAATGGAGAGTGATTTCCCTATCACATCAATTTATGTTGGACCTATTTACGGAAATATAGTCCATATCAATAATTGAATCAAATTCTACCTAAGGGAGTATAGTGAGGTTTGCCTAGAAATTCAATCCAAAAATTATAATAGGAGAGGAGTTATATTCTAGGGAGGAAATGATTTCCCCATTTTTCTATACTCACAAACATCTTTACTTCCCTGATTTGAGGTGGAGTTGTGATTGTTTTACTAAACATTAAGGATACAAAATAATTCATTGAAATAGAATAAAAAATAGTGTTCCCTATTCTTGAATTAATAACTAGCGTAAAATTCACCAATTCATTTTAGGGGTTAACACCGGTAGTAGTGATGGAAAAAGATCTACCTTGATGCCTTGGAGGTTGTTGTTCGCCTTTGAAAAACCATTTAATAATGGAATAATTTTCAAGAATCACTGGTTTTTTATAGTTAAAGTTAAGAAGAACATGTTTAGTTTCAAATAGATAATTCTTATACTCTGTCGCAGTTGTGGGGTTTTCTTGTTGGCAGTTAATGGCTAGGTGCCCTTCACTTCCACACCTAAAGGTTTTTCTCATCAACTTCAGGAAATTTATGGGGTACATATTTCCAATAATTTTCCAAGTGGGGTGTTATAGTTTCTTACAACCATTGGTTTTATCAATTATACTACTAGAATTGAATTCCACATTATTCTTATTATCCCTATGATACCCCTTAGATTCCCCGATTTCCATTTCGACCTTGAGGGAACATCAGACAATTTCTTCATAGCTATTGAATTCATAGATCACTAGGGCTTTCTGTATGCTAGGTTTTATCCCACCAATGAAGCAGTCAACCGTGCTTTTGGAGGTAATGACAAAGCCATAGGCTTATCATGCAATCCTTGTGAAGTTTTTCTCATATGCTCTGACTGATTCGTCATCTTTTTGCCTGTGGGAATGGAAGTCCCTTTCCATATAAAGTCAGAGGGTGTGAGGAAAACTCATTTGAAATACATTTTCTGAAAATCCTTCCATTCCAACACCTCTATATCCTCCTTAGGCATCATAATTTTTATCATCATCCATCATTAATCAACTTCACTATCGATAAGATAAGCAAATATGAGAACCTTATCTTGTTCAGAACATTGATGGATGGAGAATATCTTTTCAATGGAGTTGATCCATTGTTCATTAATTGAGGGATCTGATTATCCATTGATAGTAGGAGGCCTTTGTAGTATTAATCCCTCGATTGCGACTTGTTCTTTTTAAGTGGGGGGTTCAAATTTCCTCTTGACCCATTTTTCTATTCAATTATTCAGTTAACTGAGAGATTATCAATACAAAGTTCATGATTCCCACTCCCATTGGATTGGGCATCTGATTAGAGTAGTCATCACATCAATCTTCACATCCATTTTTATCATAAGTCCTCCTATTATAGGACATTGGCTGGAATAAAGGAAAATTAGGTATAATACATAAATGGAAATACAAAGACAAAAACAAATGACTTATAAGTTACTTTTATTTCCTTAACATTAGAAGTTATTGGCTTCAATATATGTTATCCATGATCTACTTCCAAAAATTTATTCTTAGGGGAATTTTCTATTCGCATAACAATGGTTCATACTAGTCTTGTGAATTTAATAAATCCTATCCTTCGAGAGTTTCATAAACAAGAGTGAAACAAGGCACATTGTCATATACCAGGATACCCCGAGTCAAGCCTGAAACTCCTTGTCCAAATTTTCACTCCTATGTACAAATGTTCCAGAGCCACCTCTACCTACTCATATCTAGAGAGGGATGAATTTTATTGATAAACCAATTACACAATACTCAAAAAACATTTGGGATAATTTTATTATACTTATTATTATATATAATGATTCAATAGGGTAATATAATCATAATCCCAAAAATAACTAAACCTATCCTCTGATACCAACTACTACAACCCTGGTTTTTATTAATCTCTTAAAATGATTTATTACCTAAAAAATCACTTGATACAAAATATATTATCGAGAGGTCATGTGTATTTGGGGCTGAGGAACGTTACATAATGACTAAAAACATGAAACACAACAACTTTGTTAAAAACATCTTTAAATGACCACTACATTACCTCATACTTAGCATTAAAAGGGATAACCTAAGGACATGAAAAAGAAAAAGGTGAGCTATACAGACCAGTAAGGACGTAAAAAAGGATTAACATGAAGAATAAAATACATGTTAGTCAATAGCAATATCAATGGAGCAAAAAAGAAACATGAACATAAAGGCCAGATATATCACGATTATCATAACTTGGAAATGTGGAAACCACACATAACATGGTATTAACATGTCCCAAGAATCATTGCACATGGATCATGAGTAAAAACCCATTGAACTAGAATTATCATGAGTAAACCCTAACTGAACTTGATGTATCATGATACTAATATTTACCCAATTCATTGGAGAACTATAAGGGAACACCCTTCTTAATCATTTCATTTCATGCATAAGTGTGTCACATGGATCATACAACATGGAACCATTAAATAGCATCACTTATTACACAATAAATGAATGTGGAACTAATACATGAAACTATATAATCAAAAAGTAATCATTCATAAAGGATAAATCTCTTAATAGATAAATGGGCATGGTATTCATGATGGAATGACTCTGGCTTCAAAAATCACTCTGTAATTTAAGCAGCATAACAACATGACATAAGAATTCAAAAAAATGGTTGATGAGAGAGAAAGGGGTGTCTCATAATATGTAAATAAAATAGATAGTAAGTGGGTCATATAGATACTAGTCCCAATATATAAAATGTAATTTAGATTTATATTACAAAATAATTTCTTGAATTTAAATGAGAAGAGAGAAATTTCTTACGGAATTTCGGCATAGTAACAGGTGTACATGGATGGAATTAATGAGAGATAAAGGGGTATCTCATCATTAAAACATAAATAGGGAAGTATAGGGGAGGTGAAAAATCATACCCCAACATCTGTAATTGAAAAAAATGGCATAATAACATAATGGAATTTTTTCAAAAATGAGAAAGAACGAAATCTCTTACTTAGAAGTGTGATCTCAAAGGATTGGGAGGGGCTTGAGAGAGTATTATTGAGAGCTCGAGGAGCCTTGGGAGGATTATAGAGAGAGTCAGGAAGAGAATGGTCAAGATACAGAGGCTTTTAGTAAGGAGGAGGTGGGATCTTGGGTGTGTTTTTATGGGGAAATGGAAGGAATTGTTTATTACTTAGGTTTTGGACCAAGCACATTAAACTAATCAAAACCATAAACCGGCCAATTGTTTTTGCCCATAATTTTTTCCAATGGGGATTTGAAAATATTATTTTATAAGTCCAATGTCTTAACTTCTTAAAATATTATGATTGATTATATGGAGATGACTCACACTCTCAAAGAAATCATTTTTAAAAAATAAAATGTTCTATTAGTCTTAGAGGGTCCACTAATACTTTGTAAAATAAATAAAAAAAACCTAAAATCAAATTATTTTAATGTTAAAATATATCTCAGCCGAACATAATGTTTATAGTATTTAATTACATCACTATTGGGCCATTATGATGTCATAAAACCTGTTATATATTTAAACAGTATTTAATTTTTACCCAAAAATTCCACAATCACAGAAAATATAGAAAAATTCACAATTGGATAATTTCAACATCCTAATTACAGAAAATAATATTCTTTTTATCTAAATTATTTTATAAATATTTCATTTTTTACTTTTAATATAAAAATCATCATTTATAAAAAATTCATTGGTTTTGAAAAAAAACAACTGTCAAACCTTAATAAAAATTACAATTGTGTTCATAAAAATTATACAATAATTTGTATTTGATAAAAATTAATTTGGTAATAATATTTTATTATAATATTATTTAATTCAAAAATCCATTAACTCCTAAAAATATATTTCTTAATTTAATATTTTCAAAAAAATATTATTTATGCTTTAAAAGATATTTACAAAGTATAAATAATAAAATTAATGTATATTATCTATACAAAAGTAATGTACATAATCATAGTACTTGGGTATCATTAGATAACCCCTTATAACTCCCACATAAGACTGAAGGATATGGTCTGAGATGGTGAAAGACTCTTGAAGAGTCTTAGATAATATCACCCAGGTAGTAATCTCTATTACCATCCACTTCCCCCATGGGTAGTTCAACTCGAGATTAATGTGTTAAAGCTCAGATTGGGCTTTGTCAAAAGTGAAGCTTAGTGAAACCACCTCATTTATGAGCTACGAAAAATGCGATTAGTATAGATAAATTCTACTGGATGAGTCCATCCCTTCCTTTGTCTGAGTAAATTGGATTTGTTAATGCCCAATATTTATACAAATCATGTGATCACTATTCAAAGGCTATATTAGCAATAGTCACACTTCTTAACAGTATTTCAAGAATAAAAAAACATAAAATAAAGTAAGTGATTATGTTATATAGAAATTTATTATATTTAGACATTTAATTATATCAAGAAGAATTTTCATTAACAAATGATTGGTCATTACATGATATATAAATAAAAATATATAGGTTTTCCATTCATGTGAAATAATTCTTACAAATTATCAACATTCATTTAATATTTTTCTAAAATATTTGAGTTTTACACTTCCATAAATATATCATAATGTTTAGGTGAAAATAAATAACTCCCAAATTAAAACATATTTTTACCAACTAAGAAATCCCCTTTAATTGATAATATTAAGACAATTTAAATTCGATGATGAATGATTGATTATAATTCCACTACATTCTTGTATGAATTATGTTCATATTTCTCAGATTCGCAAGTCTTTATCAAAATGATTGATTCTTAAGAAAGATTCTACGCAGAATTATAATCTCTTCAAGATTTAAGGAAGTAAAAAACTCAAATATAACCATCAATTACATATGTATTGGGTTCGAAACATATAAAAATAATAGGTAATATGTTGGTAACTCTAGGTTTTTTATATAAAAGATTCATAATGAGAGATTTATCTTAATCTGGCCATTATATTCATCCAATATTAGTATTGGATGATTTTTTTGGACTCTTCCTTTTTTTAGAATCATTTAAATAACTATCTTCTTTATTCCCTTATTCTTCTATATGTTGAATAATAATTTCAACCACAGTCTTCTGGATCTTCAATTTTCCACCTGTGATTTAATTATCATCCACTTTCACCCCATTTTTTGAGATCACTGGATTTATTTCTGATTTAGTAAGTTTCAAATATTCATCCAGATGTTTAGAGAGTCTCAACTGATGTTTATAAACAACAATAAAATAATTATTGAAATTCCTAATCTACTCAGAATTCTCACATGAATTTCATTTGTTATATTTTTTTAATTTCATCCCTTCTATAGTATAGGGAACTTTAACTCCAAATATTATTTTTCATACTTCATCTTTGTGACCTTTTATTTTATATATTCCTTACCCATATTTTATAAATAAGAATTCTTTTATTTCAATAGTTATGGAAAAAATTTAGAAACTATTTTTTTATATTTTTAAAATTGTATTCTCATTGAAACACCACTTGATTCTTGGCTCATTTCTCATAAGGGAATCTTAAAACAGGTTGAATATGATTTTCAACCTTGATTATCAATAAACCAAAAAATTATCTAAAAACTTACACTCAAATATTTGTTCTTGATGAATCTATATTGTTGTTGTTATTATCCTCCTAAAAATCAAGACATACATTTCTTAGGGGGTTCTAGAATTCTTGAAATGTTCTTTCCTTCCCTTTATATGAAATATAACATCAATATATTGTAGGACAACATATTATCAGTTTTTTATTTTATATATTCACTATTAGAAATAATAGACCTATTTTAATGATTAGTTTCACTTTTACCATCATTCTCTCCATCTTGAGAATAATATCTATTGTTCTCAACAGATTTGTTGAAATATTCTCTAGCCTTATTTATTTTATACAAAACTATGAATGATATGGCTTGTGTCTCAAACAACTATTACACTCCAAAATTCAATGTCTCTTTATGATCTCATTGCATCTTCTATATCATATAAATATTTAATTTGGGGTATTGATCTTATTTGAAAAAGTTACTTCTTCCATGATAAGATCCTTGTTTTCTTTATCAACATATACTATTTCATTACCATTATTGTTAGCATTTATTTTATTATTTTATTTCTCAAGTTTATAATTTTTATTTTTGACACACAAAATGTTTCTCATGCGTAATTATAATTTGTCTTTCATATTAAACTAAGGTTTTGTTCATTCTTCATCATCATCAGTACTATTAAAATAAACAGTTCTTTTTATTTCATGATAATTAGAATCTATCTTCATTATATAATAAAAACCATAATGACAAATCATGGATTTGTTTTTATATTAAATTTCCATTATTTTTGGGCTTTTTACTCTTTTTATTCATAACCAATTTGTGTTTATGAGATATTTCATCCTATATTTCTAATTCCCATAATGATTCCTCAAATTTCATCGATGGAAAATTCATAGAAATATGAATAGATATACAACAATCAAATCATTTTGATAATTTATTATTCATTCCCTTTCACATTCCATTTATGAATCCTTTAGATAAAAGATAAATAACCTAATTGAAGACATCAACATTCTCTTCACTATATGAATAACCTAATTCAACATTCTTCTTTTCATTAACATTACCATTTACTGTTTCTTTAATGTTATTTTCAATTGATTCTTTATTCTTAAAATGCGTAATTTTCCTGATCACATAATTTGTTATATTATTTTAGTACATCGAGATACGCGAAGCTTCACAGATATGGTTGCAAGAGCTGAGCAGATTCGATCTTCGGATGAATCTCCGCCTCGTGCAGAATCCTTTCATCCGAAGCACTTCCGGCATAGGGGTCACGCGGCCATCTCTTTCTCGCAGGCGGAGGTCCATTTCCTTGCTTCTGATTTTCAATTTGTTCTTGTTGGTAAATTTTTTAAGCGTCGTCCCTCTCTGATCTATCTACGAAAATCATTCGAATCCATCGGATTTGTTGATTTTGAAATCGGCCTGCTCAACTCGATGGATATTGCTATTCGGATTTCCTCTGAAAACGATTTCTATCGGCTTTGGTCTAGGGGTTCTTGGAGTTTTGGTGGCTGCACGATGAAGGTCTTTAAATGGTCTCCTTCTTTTGATTGCTTCTCTGAATCACCGCTTGCACCTGTTTGGATAGGATTTCCTGGTTTGCCGATGCATCTTTTCAAGCAAATTGCTTTATTCCCGATTGCTAAGCTCATCGGTAATCCCATTAAGATGGATTCCGCGACTCAGAAGCTCTCAAGGCCTTCGGTTGCCCGCGTGTGTGTGGAGGTTGATATTTCGCAGAAATTGCCCTCTGCTATTTGGATACAGAATGGGGATGTAGGTTTTTTTTCAGGAAGTGGTTTATGAATCTTTACCGAGCTACTGCTCCAATTGTATGCAAATTGGCCACTCTCTTAGCGAGTGTGGTTCTGGGAAGGATCCCATGAATAGTCAGAAACTTGGGAAACACTTTCCGAATGAAGGGAATTTAGTCTGGATTGAGAAGGATAGGCCTCATGCTGAACAGACTGAGCCTTCTAATTCTAAGGGTCCTCCGGCATCCTGTTCAGCACAGCCGGTTTGCGACAAAAATTCTGCTCCTTCTGGTTTTGTGGACATGGTCAATGAAGTTAAGATGTGCACTGACACCCCAGGAGTTGTTCCAACCTCTAATGAGCAAGCACAAGAGATGCATTCTGTTTCTGGTGAGTCCAATCATCATGATAGTGAGCAAGCGGATAGAATTGAGGAGGAATACCTGCGCTCAAGTGCCAAAAAAGGTAAGAAAGCTATTGTTGATCCTGATGGTTTTATCACTCAGCACCCTAAGAAGACTCGAAAGCGAATTGATTACTCCAAGTTGGAGAGGACCATTGTTACTAGATCGTCAGGGCCTCGAGTGGAGGAAATTAACATTCCTGCACAGCCGGTTGTCAGCAAGAGTACCTCTGCACCGGAATCCCATAATGAAGGGGACTCCTCCACAGAAGAAGAGGACTCCTACTCTTGGATTGAGGATCGCGCGGATAGAGGTAAGCTTAGAAATTGCACTCGGGTTATTAAGGAAGGATACAAGGAGGATTTCTACACATGGATTGAGGAGCAAGCAAGGTTATCTTATAGAAAATATTGTAATAAAGAAATATTTGTCGATGATTATCTCATTACGAGGGAGCGTATGTTTGATAGGGTGGAATTTGAGCTCGATCGGAACCCTGAATTTGATTATTCTCAGCTTCGGTGGGAATAGCGCTGTCTCATTATGTTGGATCGCTGCGGATGCACCTGCTGATCTAGTGTAGAGCAGCTTTTTTTTGTGCTGCTGAAGTTTCAGGAGATATGAATACCTGGTTTTTGTGCAGAATTTTCAGATTTGAATGCCTATAGTCCTACTGGACTAGCAGCATTGTTAGTTTCATGAGATACAAATACCTGGTTTTTGTGCAGAATTTTCAGATTGGAATTCCTAGAATGAAGAGAAATACTCATTATAGAATTTTGAGTTTCATGCGATACAATACCTATTTATTGTGCAGAAATTTCAGATCTGAATTTCTCTGGTGAAGCAGCTGCTGTAACATCGGCGGTGGCAGGAGACTAAGGCACGCCTCTCTGAAGGGATTGAGCTTGGACGATGCTGGTTAAAACAAACCCAAAATGGATGGCAGGTGCTTTCTCTTGTTTATCATTTATTTTGTAATCATCTGAATTCCAGTTGGTGCAAAAATATTGCACCTCATGTATTCACCTTGCTGTTGGATTTTTATTTTTAATAAACTTTTGGGGCATGGGTTGGGAAACCAACTCATGCTCGCATCTTTTTGGTAGATTCATCAAGCGTCTCAACAAATCCTTGAATTTTTTTTACCATATATTTCCATTTTTATGAAATATTCTTCAATATTTTCATAATCAGTTATTTTTATATCCTCAAACATAATCTTCCAAAATTGTAGTCTTGATTTCTTAACTTTTACATTACCTTTATAACTAATTCCCGGTTTTTCCAGGATCTTCATGATTTTATAAAAACCTAAGACATCTGTGTCGATTTTTTCTAATAAATATGTCTATATAAAATTTGGATCAATTTCATATAACACCATATTTCAATTATCAGTTTGTTTCATAGATTTATCATCAGCAATGGCCGTGAAATCCACTACTGTGCAATCTCCAACTTCCAGGATGAGTGATATGATATATAATATCTAATTATCAGTCTATTTTTTATAAATGATCCCTCTAAATGTGGAAACATAATGAATATTGAATTAATTAAGATTTTATGTCTATATGAACACATATTTTATATTTAGAGGGTACCTTCTCTTTGATACTACTTATAAAGACCCATGCTTTATTAACTATTAAAAGGGGAGGAGGAATCATTGGTTTTTTATGAATAACTTTTATTTCAAATTAAATATATTGAAGGTGATAAGGTTCTTGATAAACTAAATATTTTCTCTCAACCTAAAAATGTGTATTGTTCTAATAATATAGAGAGTGTCACACCTAATTTATATGGTTTAATAGAAATATTACTTCTTGATACAATTGACTATCCAACTAGTTACACATTCCTTACTATCAAAAAGTGAATACAATTGCTTTCAAATCCAATTAAAAGTATTCTTCTCCTACTTCAACTATGATACTCCTTTTCTTTTGTATTAAAACAAAATACTTCTTGATTTGGATTTAAGTGATACAATTCTTCTGCTCTTGGAAACAACAAGAATACATCACCTACTCTTTGATGGAACAAACTATAATACATCACCTTCGTTCAAGGATTGATCTACTACAATCTGATTTTATATCTTCCTCCATGTGATCAAAAAATCATAAATTATCATGTAAATTTTCATGTATCATTAATAACCAATTATCAAGTCATTGGGACATTATCAAATATTTTAATTACCTATAACAGATCATGTTACACCATATATCTTTGATCGGTCTTCAGTTATTTCTTATTCATTTGATGACCTGAACTTAATTATTGTGTGAAAGTTATTATAATATTTTAGTTAATATATTATTGACAAATAATACTAATAAATTCTCATGTATATTTCTTACTAAAATCCCAATTGAAGTATCTCATTTGTACATCATGCATGTTTGAAACAATGCCTAGAATTCATTACTAAAATACCTAGAAAATGTAATTCGGTACACTATTATTTATATTATATTTAGGTTTATTATTTTATACTTTTTATAAATGAATTTTAATGTATAAAATGATCACATTAAAGTGCTATCAAATATATCCTTATATTGAATCCAATCATGCATATACTTATTCACCATTAAAAAATATGAATTGGCGTTATTAATTATGCCTTGTAATAAATATTATATGTAACAATTTCACTTCTTCTTTATGAAAAATAGTTTGTATGATACACCATCTTGGGTTTTTTAAAATAGATCTCCCGAGCCAGGTATGTTGCACATAGTGGTGTCATGTTCATTAATAGATTCGCTAAACAAATCCTTAATAAATCATTCGACAGTGTTAGAAAAAATTAAAATGACAAAAGGGATCATCATCTCCCTTCACACAAGGGTATTATTCATTGAAACCCCACCTCAAAAATAATTT
This sequence comes from Viscum album, assembly GCA_963277665.1. NCBI lineage: Eukaryota > Viridiplantae > Streptophyta > Magnoliopsida > Santalales > Viscaceae > Viscum > Viscum album. Next base: position 422,785,831 of record OY728158.1, on the reverse strand, counting down.
GTTTGTAAGATGATATTTTTCACTGAAAAAAATGAGAATTCTCAAATATGGAATCCATATTCTCTTTATCGTTTCCTCCATTTATTGGAACGTGGTACCACCGCTACTTTGATAAAAAAATCTATCAAGGAAATCATAAAATATCCACAAAATCTGTCACATCATAGAGCTTTTAAATCACCCAATTAATTTTATTCTTCTCAAACATACATAAAAAATAATTTTTCCTCTTCCTTCATGATGAAATCATAACATAATTTCTATTATTGTCAAATGTTATTTTAATTCCTATCATATACATTATGATTAGATAAAAAAATACCTTAAGCAACTATGTTTCTTTTCACAAAAGTGTGTATTTTATTAACCCTCATGAATTCAAGAAACATATTACATTTATATAATTAGATAATAAAATTAATAAAAACCTCATAGAGATATTGAATAGGATGCAATAATATAAAATAATATTATGTGGGAGATCATACAATATAGTTATAATTCAAATGGATGGTCTTAGTTCTATCCATATATTTTAATGATGGAGGAATATTTACATATTTCCCATGTATCACATTATATCTCCTCTCAGAACGGTGACTCCTTTGATAATTATCCCATTGCATCAGTTTATTAAGCTAGATGTGAGGGACCAACACCCAATTAAACCACACTACACACCTCACGAGATATGATACATTGATGTTATCCCACTATCACCTTGGCCTTAACTATGTGCAATCCTATAAGCCTTATAAATGGACTTTATCTCACCTTCAATTGTGCAGGGAACATGGACTTTCTCTCCCATGTTATTCTGCTCATCCTCCCACATGTGTATGATCGATTTGGGCCATGTGTCCTCTATTTTAGGCCTCATATTTTTATATAAATCCATAATAATACATAAAATATATTCTAATTATAAAACCTCTAATTCCAAGACTTCTTTAATATTCTTCTACCAATGTACATCATGAAAATTATAATTTGCACTTACATTTTCACATAGGATGTTGTTAAATAATTCATAAATATATTATTTAGTAAATAATATTTATATTTACTAGTACTAAATAAAAATCATCATGGTATTAAAAAATCTTATACTATTAATATTTTGCAATAATTTTTCACTCCTTATAAAAAGTCTCTAAGCATTGAAGATCAGTTCAAAGAACATCACAGTTATGATGAGAATTTTCCATGTGAGACATCATAATACATAAAGTTAATCCATGAAAATTTGGAAAGATTAAACACTTATATCTGAACACATATTAAATAATTATTGGAAAAAATGAAACACATGGACAAACATAAAATACCATGTTGAATGATTGAGGTGTTAAAAAGTACTACTTTTGAAGGAATCTAATACTTCATGTTTTAATGGGATTTAATGTCCACATATTATATCACGTTATTTACTTTTATGTATTCCATCCCCTCTTGATATAGTTTAGAATCATATTTTCAACACAAAGCCAACATTTTCAAATAATATTGATAAGTTACACTTTACAAAACCCATATTTGTTTAATCACCTAATAATTAGAATTTTTTTTATTTAAACATATACAAATGTATCTTATTCATAAGTAACATGAACATTTCATGAAAAGGAATGGAGTTATAATAAATCAGTAATATTCAAATGATTAATATTGGAGTGATATATAACGAACCCCAATATCTTTTCTAGAAAAGGAATAAGCCTCTATACTAGTAGGTAATTTAACTATAAGTCCCTCTACATGGGGATACATTACTCAGTATAAAATTCAATTCATAAAAAATAAAAAATCGATCATACAAAAAATATACTGATCAATGGAATTCAAGTTCATATAATCAATTATAATCCAAGGTCAAATTATATGAAAAAATAAAATCATTTTCATATCTAACATACAAATAAAGGCTCTCTTTCCTAAAAGTATTTTATCATATAAAGTAAATCATACAAGATTAAAAATATAATATTTTTATATCTATAAATAAAACATGGAATAAACTTTTATATAAATGAATAAATAAAATATTTCAACATGAGATAACCATTTATGAATAATTAATAATTAAAGGCTTATTATAAATTTTTACAAGTTACCTATCATTATTAAAATTTCATAACATTTAATATAATCAAATTATATTCACCATAATAATAAATCTTTCATGTTATTAATCATATCGAATTTTATTTTAAATTCATGATTTTTTAATTAAAAACAATTTTATATTTCATTTTCATATTATGTAAACATTTTACATAACCACAGTATCATATAATTAATTAAAATTTAAAAAATGATCATACAATCTATCAAAACCCTTTTTATGAGGCATAAATAATATCCATGTTAATACCTTTTAATTTTAGCAATTATAATTAATTAATTATAAATAATTGCTAATTTAAATACTAAAAATATATAATTTTCCTTATTTATGTATTTTATAACTAGTGAATAATTAATATTTATCATTTTATAATAAAATTATACTTCTAAATCATTTTTATTTCCACATAATCTTCTTAAAGCCCATTTTAAATTCTTGAATTTGAAATTGAAGGCACAAATAAACGTTTCATTAAAATTAATTAATTAATTATAAATTGTTTAAAATTAATTAGTTAAATAATATTTTATTAATTAATTGATATCTCAAAGATACCACTGATCAGTATTTATAGAAAAAATAAATAATTATATTCAATTCATAATAAAAGTAATAAATTTTCTATTTTTCTATTCTCCCTTACATGAGAAACCACATACTAATAAAGGTAACCCTATTTTCCTTCATGTATATCATGTTTTTGGTTATGAATTGATGTAAAAACATTTATCATTATATAGTTCAAAATATTTCATATTTCATAAAAGAACACACGAGTGACCTTTACATAGAAATTTCTACATAATGTCAACTTTTTGTGACCATAAAACAATTTTATTCTATGTAAAGATAATAATATGTGACATTTACATTGAACCCATCCATGTAATTATAAGATTCATAATGGCCTTAAATACATATTGGTAGATTATATCACCTTCACACTTAACATTTTTTCATAGATATTTCATTGAATTAATTGTATCTACAGCTTTCTTATTTAGTGTAAAGGTTTGTTGTATAGTGAAAAATGCCACGTTTGGATGCAATTTACTTCAAGAGTTCATCCTTCCATGAATGTTTTGAAAAATATAACAAACGAGAGGACATTGACACCACATGTAATATTTTGAAAAGTACAGTAAATCTTATACACATTTCAAGATAATTTAAAATCCCCTACCAAAGGATCTTCACACATGAAATGTGAAATAAATGATAAAGTAAAAATTTATAATGGTTCAAGTGATAACACTTTACAATGATTAATTTGTAACAATAAATTTGATATTTTCTTAATGAGTTTTTTAAATATCACAAAATTTTTAAAAAAATATTCCCACCACTAATGGTAACCAATGGTCTATCTAAATCACTTATTTTTCTGGTGGGATTATTAATCTATCATGGTTTGTTAGAAAATCAATACATAATGGCTAAGAAGTTGAACTTGAGCTTTAGAATGGTTCAACCAAAAAAGAACTCATTTATAGAGCCATTGTATAGATGTGTCTTTATATAGGTTCCATTGATGCTCTATAAATTCTATCACAATAACTCATGCATTACAAAAAAAGAGTTAATTCCTTTACAGTTCTTGTATCACATAAATATAATTAATAACCACCTAAAATTACATTATATGGAACAAAATATTAAAAGATTTCATATGTGGGAGGAAAAATCATGTCAATATTTCATTCAGGATATCAAATTTCTGGTATGCTGACAAGTGAAATATATAACATGAAATCATATGTTCATTTTTCCTTCTCGATACTCAATAATATATATATATATATATCCTACTCTATCATATAAAAAATTGATTTAGTGAATACCAAAAAAATATTAAAAATGAACATCTAATGGATATTACATCCATTTTATGGGACTTCTTACATATTTATGAGGGGTGCATATCTCAAATATTAAGAGAGAAAATAAGCAATGAATATAATCCTATAGTGTGGGAATATACTAAAATTATTAAAGAGTTTTATAATATTTACCAAAATATAGATGTTTATTTTTTAATATAACTCATACCTAGTTCCACACCCATTTTAGGGAATCCTAATAGAATGAATATAATTGAATTTTATAAATTGAAGAACAAATTATACTATAATATAGAAAAATCAATTCATATTCCCTAGTTAATAACTATAGAGTGACCCTATTTTTTTATAAATAATAAATATAATTCAATCAATATTTTCATTAATTATTTAGAATATAACATGATCAGTATCTAGAAAATGATTTCTCTACCATTTATTTGTTACATTGATCATCTATTTAAAGATCAATACATTTCAATGATTGATATTCGATATGTATATAACTAGTTAAGGGTCAAAAGGGAGGATATACGCAATTTATACTTCCATACATGGTACCCAATTTCTAAATTTTTACTGGTTCCATTTGGAACCACCAATGAACCTTCTATATTCCTGTATATAATTAATAGAGTCTTAATAAATTACATTGAGAAATTTTTGGTAGTCCATATAAATTATATTCAGGTATGTTTGATGATAAATGATGGGATTGAAGATTAATTGAGGATTTTGTTGAAGTCCCTGATAATGGATAAACTATTTTTCAAGTACATCAATCATGAAATATAGATATGAAATGTATCATTATTGGGTCATGTAATTATAAGATGATGTATATTAGTTTATCCATAAATGATGGATGATTTTTGAGTAATATACCGGACCAAATACAGTGATAATCATACATAGTTTTCTTCTATTTGTAGGACAATATTGACACTATGTGTGAAATTTATCATGGAAATCATATCCACTGACAATGTTGAACGATAGAGGATTCAAGTACTTTTGGACTCGTGAATGTTAAGGGAATTTGATGGAACTCTGGAGAATGATGGTTAGTAAACAAGTACTCAAACTATCCTATAGTGGATTCATGATTTTGATTTATAATTATAGCTAAATGTAGGGAATGGTGTGTGTTCCCATGCATAATTACATGGTCATAACATATGAATCACTATAATTAAAGGATAATGAGAAAAATTACCCATCTTGTGATTTTGAGATTATTGTTGAATCCTTTTAGTTGAATATATAAAGACATTACCTTTATAGTTAAATGTCTTACATATAATCATTCGATAAAAATATTTAAATATATATTTAAATATAATGGGTTACAAATACACCATTGGATATGACTATAGTTGATAAAATATTACAATCACTGAATACCTTAGAACCCCATGAAGGAGAACCAAGTGTATGATTATTTGAGTTGGAAAGACTATGCTAGATTTTCCATGATGAGGGTCTAAAGAGATATAATATTTCCGAATTTAGAGAGGATAAATAATTAAATTCCAATAGAATCAGATAAATCCTATATTTTTTAAAATGTCCGATAAATGATTAATTTATGTGAAGATTAAATTGGAATAAAAAGAGGATGTTGATCTGGAAATGAATGAAATTAATGTCCCATAGTTCAACTGTGATTGTGATTGAATGACCGTATTCAATAATTGTAAATGAGTTCCTACAACACCATAATTTTAGGATTGTTTTTTGGATAAATCACATAACTCTTCATTGTAACACCCCAAGCTTTCACGATACACTACTCTTTCAATAATGAAATAGCTTGCATTGTACGCATGATCGAGATTATAACACACCGTCACCAATCAAAGTAGTAGTTATGAATAGTAATACCCTTTTTTTGAAATTATATAAATTTTATATTTCAAAATGGACTTCATTTTCGTATTCGGAATATGAAAATTATCCTAAGTTGAATTTTTTGAAATTTTCTGAGAACTTCCAATTTTCTATGAATAGAGAAAATGCATAAAAACAACTTTTTAAATAAAAATAATTTATAGTGATAAATTATACTATTGAGTGGTTTTAAAGTATAATTAGAATATATTTCTACCATTTTATCCAATGTTGGTCATTATAATTAATTTCACTTAGAAATTGGACATAAACAATTGTCAATCTTTTCATATATATTGTTTCCTAAAAACACTCTATTTGTTGTGACAGTGGGAATTAATTATAAAATTAATTAATGAAACATATATGTTTGTAATTCTATAAAATAGACAAAAATTTTGAATTCGGAATATCAATTATAGATTAGGGTGAAATTTTGGCATTGTTCTGAAAAACTTTAATTTTTGATGAATACTGAAACCACTAAGTTGTTGTTAAAAAACTGATTTTTCCTTTAAATGAAACATTACCACATCTGTGATTTGATTTTCAAAAATCTGACATACATTCTTGTAATTAAGAAGTAAAATTTGGTTAAATGGGTTTAAAATAATTTTTTGGTGAATAGTAACTTTTAAGTTTAATTAATCGCGATTAAAGGTAATTAGTGAAATTTAAGGTAAAAATGATATTATAAAAATATGAAAATACCTTTACACTTTTCCTAACGCTATTGGATGAGTCATGGCCGACCAAGAAAATCCATGGGTAAACTTGGGGACACCATGGAGCCACATTGGTAGGAAAATGACATTAAAAACGTTTTATTTAATGTTAAAATAAAAAATGTCACAAACATGAGTTGTTTTACTAAAACAATTTTTAAATGGGGTTATAAAAGTCATAATTTTGACTATAAATATTCATTAGAAAGATAAAAATATTTCCTACATCATGATAGTATTTTTATAATTTTTATACATTAAATATAAAAAATTATTTATGACACCATGATGATACAGCGATTACCTCATTATTTAACGATTTAAATAAAATTAAAATATAATGTAAAATCTAAGACCTAAACATGTGAAAAACCTATTGGATGGGTGGAATTATAACTATTATCACCTTATCCTAGAAATATATAATTTTGGTACCTTTTAAATCCGAAAAGCAGTTTATAATAAAGTACCCCTTTATAACATTCCAAGAGTACCCCTCCTCTCCTCTTATAAAAGGTCCCCACCTCTACCACCTTACCCACACCACTCAAGACTTTGTCTCGGCCAACCCCTACCCATTTTTTCTCTCAACATCTCACACTTACTCCTAGAAGCCTCACTTTGGGCAGAAGTCTTCCCAAGGAAGCCTTTGAGCTCAAATCAAAAAGAGTTACCCGTTTTAAAGGTAGTGTTTTCTATTGTGTTCTTATGTTTATTTTGCTTCTCCAACCCCTAAACTCTTTTTATTAATTTCTTTTGTAACAACACCAGTATCCCCAATATACTAAGTTGTTTTTATAATAAGGATTCGATCTACACTTACACACAACTACATCTAATGTTTAAAGAACATACTGTTTCTCTGGATAGAGAATTTCTGCCTCACGAAATGATGATTGTTCAACACTTATATAACACCGTCAAAGGTGGCCATTTAGATGTCTCTATATTTATATATGATATATAATATGTTTATTTTTTTACTTAAACTTCTGTATTTTTCATTTATGGCATACCTTTATGGTTTCCATTATGGGTAAACGTGATATCTTCATTTTAGGAAGTGCGGACTACCGCCCCCTCAAAGTGATTTGAATCGTTAATGCCATATGTGGGACATATAAAGGATGGAGTAAATGATATTATATATGATATTATACAGGAATTATAATATAACTTTATATCATTATGATTTCATTCCATTAAATATGAAATAGAAATGAAAGTTGCGTTCATGCGTACGTACGGATTACCGTCTCCATGAACGGTGCATGTCATTTCTTACCTCTAAATGTTACGTAATATTATGAATGAATGTATATACTGGATATATATGATATATATGATATCTACATCATGAATATAATTATGGATATAGTGGATATTCTACCACATAAACAACTTGTAATTATAAGAATTTTATTGTTGACTCATGTACCAAAGATCGACAAAACGACCGTTATTAACTTAAATGACTACATAATATTCGTAACATTGTAATAAGTGATATAAACGGGATAATGAACTTGAAAAATGTTCTTAAGAAAGTAGATATGAACACTATTTTATTTTGCAGGAGATTAAAGAACGGTTGAGTCAAGTCAGACACGAGGTAAGGGAACTTCTTAACCAAATTTCCATTCTTTGAGTTAATCTCCTACATTCAAATTATTTCATGATATTATTATGTACTATCTTGTATTTTTACTTTCTTTGTGTGTAACTATAGTGAATACACATAATAGATCTATTTTATTTAAAAAAATGATCTTTTAAGCGACTTCGTCTCAATCACCATTCATTGAGGCATATTTAGTTTTATTCACAAATTTCTTTTATATGGTGTATAAACTCCTTTGACATTTAAGTTTATTCAAAAAGAATCTTTTTATATGAAGTCTTTTACTAAATGACAAAAAGGAATGTTTTTCTTGTCGTACGTATGTGGCGACAACGACTTCTCCGTCGCCGTGACCATTATTTGAGTTTCGGCTTCCTATACAAGTCATAACTTCTTTTAAATGAAAAATAAATACAAAGTTTTAATTTTACAATATTTTGGTATTGAAAATGGTTTTGAGAGTTTTTTTATTATATCAATGTGTTGTATTGATATATTGAGATTGAGGTGTGGAAATGTTATGTTTCCTTTATGAATACTTTATTTGATATGATTATTTTATGGTTTATGATATTTTAAACATGTTCATATAAGGAATGCGTTGGACTTAATAAGTGACGGTTGGAGCCCGCTATAGCTCCTCGATGCATCGACAGGTCTCATGAGACAAACTAGTATCTTGGCACGAGGCCTTGACAAAATCTTATTTGTGGTCTTAGAACGGGGCCTTGGCTACGTGGTTATGATAGTCTGGTATTATGCATTCCATCATTATGAAAGTGGTTATTGATATTTCATGTGATTATTCGACCAGTAGAATATCCATGTGAATAAGTATATGGAATTATCTCCTTTTAATTTTGCCATATTATGTTGATGTTCAAGTTTAAAAGGCTTTTGTTTTAGTTATACATTGCCTTAAATGTTTATGTTTATTTATGAAATCTTCCACTATATTTTTGTCCTTACTAAGCATCTGAGCTCACCCCTTTCAATGTTTTAAATTTTCCAGGATGTGAAGAAGTATTTTAGGAATGACCTGCAGGGATAGTTTGAAGGGGATATGAGTGTGGAAAATGGAGACTATGTTATTGTAGTTTTTCACTTTATGATGTAATGTAACATTTATTAATGTATCTAGTTTTTCCAAGGCTACTAAACTAATCGGTCTTTCGAGACTTGATCTCTTGTGATCGTACCAATGTTACGCAATAATGCACCGACTCTAGGTAACTGGGGTCGGGGCCTTACAGTTGGTATCAGAGGCAGTTTAGTACTAACCTTGGAAGCTAGATTTAGATAAACTCTGATTAGAGCACATAGACCTAAGATAAACTTTGAGGATTATTATAGAATAACTTTCAAGATTTTTGTTATTATAGAGATTTTGCGAGTTTTCCGAGCAATACATCCCTGTCTAGATACGAGAAGGTAGAGGCAGCTTTGGCACAGATGTACCTAGGGGTAATACCTAAAAACACCGCTTTGAGCTAGACTTGAACGGGAACTGGTGCACGACAACGGGCCTTGCTGCACTCTTCGATATGGCACTCCTGGGGGATATGCTTAGGATAATTATCATTTTCTTTACAAACCATTATGAAGGGTTTATGAGTATATACTTCTCAAAGAAATTTTTTTATGATTATAGTTCAATTTATGTTAAGTTTTTTACAAGTATAGAATTTTGTATTTTGATTCATAAACTGATTTAGTTTATGCCATTGTTTAGAAATGGTCGCCTAGTGGGAGGAATGGAAACCGTATCAATGCACACACTCCGTGTAGGGATTTCCCTCCTGCTGAAGATAATTATTGTGGAGTTAGAGATACAACTGGTGTAAATCAGCTTATTACCATATTAAGACAACTCACTCAGGTTATGAATAATAACCTTACTCGTATGGAGCAACCTAATCCGAAACATGGAGGATCAATGTTAGACCGCTTAATGAGGCCACAACCACTAACATATAAGGGTGAACAAATCCATTAGTAGATGGGCAATGGATAAACTCCTTATATAAAATATTCCATGCCTTGGGGAGTAATGAAAGGGAAAAGGTTATCATGGCAGTTTACCGCCTCACTGGAGATGCCGATCTGTGGTTCTCGTTGATTCAAAACACAAAAAAAAGATGAATAAGTATCTAATATGTAATATAGGGAGTTCAAAGAGATTTTATTAGAAAAAATACTTCCCTCATGAACATAGAACAGATATGGAAAGGCAATTTCTAAGTATGAGGAAGAAGGAGGATGAGAATGTCGCAAAGTATGAGGCTATCTTTACAATATTAGCAAGGCATGCTCCAGATTATATACGTAACCCATGAAGTAAGATTGATTGTTTCATTGATGGGTTAAAACCATTTCTCCATCGAGTTTTAGTATCAAAATCCTTCTCATTGTATGAAGATATTATCTCGTGTCCTACCAAGACAGAAAAGGAATTCTCTATGTCTTATGACAACAATGTAAAGCAAGAGAAGAAGAGAACGGTGGAAAAAGAGACAGATAAAGGGAAAAGGGAAATAAGGATTTAACATTATGTGATAATTGTGGGAAGAATCACCCCGGGGCTTGCCTAAAAGGAATGAGAGTTTGTTATAAATGTGGAGAAAAAGGTCACCAGGCTCGTAATTGCAAGGGAAAGAAAGAGGCTATCAATGTTGAATACTACAATTGTAGGGAAATGGGGCATTATGTAAATGAATTTCCTATGATTTAGAAAAACTTTCCTTAGAAAAGGCCAAGGGATCAAGGACAATCTTATGCTGTTACTACTGTTTAAGTGGAATAATTAATATATTGGTGCTTTTGGACTCAAGGATTATATTCTAGTTATAAGAATAATGTGATATATATAAGCATTGTACTATAGTACTTGTTTTTTTTCATTATGGTCTTAATATGATGAAGGTAATTATATTTTTAGTATGTGAAAATAAGAGAAACTTGAATTTGTTTCGGGAATCTGATGTTACAATTGATTTTGGAATTTAGAGACCTTTTAGGGAAACTCTGGACATAGGTATTTTGGATAACTATAAAGGTTGGAATAGATTATGTTTAACCTTGTATAGTATTGTTTAAGGTTAAATCATTTATGAAGATTATTTTGGGAATATTATAATACTATAGTTTTAGGAAAGGGACAACCTGCAGGTTGGGGGATAACTCATTGCGTCGAACAAAGCTGCAAGAATCGAACCCACAACCATAGTGTGATAGGCCTTTATTACCTACCACTAGCCTACAAGAATTCCCTGGTTATTGCAAAATTGTTTTCCTAATCTAAATGGTGTGTGTTAATATTTTGCACCTTGCATGATGAGGATAAATAAAATATTTTTGAGTAAAAGATGAGTTTATGGTAGAAATTAGTTAAAGGATGAAACTATACTTGTAAAGCATAAATATATATATACCTATCTCTTATTCTATGAATAAATTAATTCTTAAACATTATTAAAGGGATATTAAAACCAAAAAAATGTGTTATCTTAATACCTTATGTCTTGTTGAACTGATAATATTTTAAATCAACATAGATTGAAAGATTTTAGGCCATCAATTTTACACTTGTTTGTGATTTATGACATTAATCACTCCCTATAGATATTTACCTTTTTTTTTCCAATTATATGTCTCTAAATTTCCACCAATGTTCTCCTTATCAAGATCATAATTTGGTGGTGACTTTTTCATTTCCCTTTCCCTCTTATTAAGGCTAAATTTTATTAACCTTATTTCCGATGTGGGTTTTCCAGAAATGTATTTTTTATTTTCAACCTTTTATTTTCAAAAAAAATTTCAAATTGCAAGGACACAATTTATTGAAGGAGGGTAGAATGTAACACCCCATGCTTTCATGATACACTTCTCTTTCAATAATGCAATAGCTTGCATTGTATGCAAGTTTGAGATTTTATCGCACGACGACCAATCAAAGAAGAAGTTATGAATATTAATACCCACTTTTTGAAATTATTTAAATTTTATATTTCAAAATGGAATTCATTTTTGTATTCGGAATATCGAAATTATCCTATGTTGAATTTTTTGTAATTTTCTGAGAACTTCCAATTTTCTATGAATAGAGAAAATACTAACTTTTGTAATCAAAATAATTTATAGTGATAAATTATAATATTTAGTGTTTTTAAAGTATAATTAGAATATATTTTTACCATTTTATCCAATTTTGGTCATTAGAATTAATTTTACTTTGAAATTATACATAAACAATTGTCAATCTTTTGATATATATTGTTTCTTAAAAACACGCTATTTGTTGTGAAAGCGGGATTTAATTATAAAATTAATTAATGAAACTTATATGTTTGGAATTTTTTAAAATAGACATCATTTTTGAATTGGGAATATCAATTATAGATTAGGGTGAAATTTTGGCATTGTTCTGAAAAACTTCAATTTTTGATGAATAGTGAAACTACTAAGTGGTAGTTAAAAAACTGATTTTTCGTTTAAATGAAACAACACCACTACTGTGATTTGATTTTCAAAAATCCGACATACATGGTTGTCATTAGGAAGTAAATATGGTTCAATGGTATTAAAATAATTTTTTGGTGAAGAGTATCTTTTAAGTTTAATTAATCGCGATTAATGTTAATTAGTGAAATTTAAGGTAAAAATGATATTATAAAAATATGAAAATACCTTTACACGTATACTACCCCTATTTTATGAGTCATATCAGACCAAGAAAATCCATGGGTCAACTTGGGGTCCCCATGAAGCCACTTTGGTAGGAAAATGACATTAAATTTTTTTTATTTAATGTTAAAATAAAAATGTCACAAACATGAGTTGTTTTACTAAAACAATTTTTAAATGGGGTTATACATGTAATATTTTTTACTATAAATATTAATTAGAAATATAAAACAATTTCCTACATCATGATAGTTTTTTTATAATTTTTAGACCTTAAATAAATTAAATTATTTATGACACCATGATGATGCAGCGATTACCACATTATTTATCGATTTAAATAAAATGAAAAGATAATGTAAAATCTAAGACCTACACATGTAAAAAACCTATTGGATGGGTGGATTTAGAACTCTTATCACCTTATCCTAGAAATATATAATTTTGGGTCCTTTTAAATCTGAAAAGAATTTTATAATAAAGTAACATTTTATAACTTTCCAAGAGTGCCCCTCCTCTCCTCTTATAAAAGGCCCCCACCTCTACCACCTTACCCACACCTCTCAAGGCATTGGCTCGGCTAAAACCTACCCATTTTGTCTCTCCACATCTCACTATTACTCCTAAAAGCCTCACTTTGGGCATAAGTATTACCAAGGAAGCCTTTGATCTCAAATCAAGAAGAGTTACCCGTTTTAAAGGTAGTGTTTTCTCTTGTGTTCTTATGTTTTATTTTGCTTCTCCAACCCCTAAACTCTTTTTATTGATTTCTTTTGTAACAAAAACAGTATCCTCAATATACTAGGATGTTGTTATAATAATTATTCGATCTACACTTACACATACCTACATCTAATGGTTAAATAACATACTGTTTCTGTGGATGGCGAATTTCTGCCTCACGAAACGATGATTGTTCAAAACTCATATAACACCTTCAAAGGGGGCCATTAAGATGTCACTATAATTATATATGATATATAATATGTTTATGTTTTTCTTAATCTTATTTATTTTTCATTTATGGCATAAAATTATGGTTTCCATTATGGGTAAACGCGATATCTTCATTTTAGGAAGGGCGGACTACCGCCCCCTCAAAGTGATTTGAATCGTTAATTCCATATGTGGGATGTATAAAGGATTAAGTAAATGATATTATATATGATATTATACTGTAATTATAATATACCTTTATATCATTATGATTTCATTCCATTAAATACGAAATATAAATGAAAGTAGAGTTCATGCGTACGTACGGCTTACCGTCTCCATGAACGGTGCATTTCATTTCTTACCTCTAAATGTTACGTAATATTATGAATGAATGTATATAATGGATATTTATGATATATATGACATCTAAATCATGAATATAATTATGGAGATAATGGATATTCTACCACATAAACAACCTGTAATTATAAGAAGTTTATTGTTGACTCAAGTACCAAAGATCGAAAAAACGACCGTTGTTAACTTAAATGACTGCATAATTTTCGTAACATTGTAATATGTGATATAAAAGATATAATGAGCTTAAAAAAGGTTCTTAAGAAAGTATTAACTCTAGTTAGTTAGTCAGGAGATTAAAGAATGGTCGAGTCAAGTCGGACACGAGGTAAGGGAACTTCTTAACCCAATTTCCATTCATTGTGTTAATCTCCTAATTTCAAATTATTTCATGATATTATTATGATGTATCTTGTATTTTTACTTTATTTATGTGTAATTATAGTGAATACACATAATAGATCTATTTTATTTAAAAATGATATTTTAAGGGACTTCGTCTCAATCACCATTCATTGAGGCGTATTTTGTTTCATTCACAAATTTATTTTATACGGTGTATAAACCCCTTTGACTTTTACGTTTATTCAAAAGGAATATTTTTATATGAAGAATTTTATTAAATGACAAAAAGGAATGTTTTTCTTGTCGTACGTATGCGGCGACAACAACTTCTCTACCGCTGTGACCATTACTTGAGTTTCGGATCCTCTACAAGTCATAACTTCTTTTAAATGAAAAATAAATACAATGTTTTAATTTTCATTTATTTTGGTATTGAAAATGGTTTTGGGAGTGTTTTTATTATATCACTGTGTTGTATTGATATCTTTTGATTGAGTTGTGGAAATGTTATGTTTCGTTTATGCATATTTTATGTGATATGATTATGTTATGGTTTATGATATGTTTAAACCTGTTCATATGAGGAATGCATTGGACTTAATAAGTGACGGTTGGAGCCCGCTATAGCTCCTCGATGCATTGGCAGGTCTCATGGGACAAACTAGTGTCTTGGCACGAGGCCTTGACAGAATCTTATTTGTGGTCTTGGCACGAGTCCTTGGATACGTGGTTATGATAGTCTGGAATTATGCATTCTATCATTATGAAAGTGGTTATTGATATTGCATGTGATTATTCGACCAGTAGAATATCCATGTGAATAAGTAAATGGAATTATCTCATTTTACTTTTTCTATATTATGTTGATGTTCACGTTTAAAAGGCTTTTCTTTTAGTTATACATTGCCTTAAATGTTTATGTTTATTTATGAAAACATCCTCTATATTTTTATCCTTACTGAGCATCTGAGCTCACCCCATTCAATGTTTTAAATTTTCCAGGATGTGAAGAAGTATTTTAAGAATGACCTGCAGGGATAGTCTGAAGGGGATATGAGTGTGGAAAATGGAGACTATGTTATTTTAGTTTTTCACTTTATGATGTAATGTAACATTTATTAATGTATCTAGTTTTTACAATGCTACTATATTAATCGGTCTTTCGAGACTTGATCTTTTGTGATCATGCCAATGTTACACAATAATGCACCGACTCTGGGTAACTGGGGTCGGTGCGTTACATTCATTATCTATCAATATAAGGAGTAATGTGACGTATAGAGATCTCAAATAGCATTTATGGGGGGGGGGGAAACATGAAAAATTATATTGTAAAGTATGAATCTTGATTCCTGGTATGTTAGTAAGATAATTTTGAATTTTATAATTCTATTGGGATGATTCAACTATTAATCCAAACTCAATATAAATGGGAAAACATAATCATGGATTTTGTCATTGGACTATGCATGACATCTAATTTTTATAACACCATTTGGGTTATAGTTGATTACCATAAAAATTAAATGCCATTAATTTCAAACAAGGAATGTTTCTTACTTCCCCATGTTTCCAGGATATACAATGATGAATTGGTCTATTTTCATGCATTACCACTCTTAATTGATCTAAAAGTTATTCAAGGTTTATAACAAATTTGTTGGAGAATACTTTGGAATGCATTTTAGAAAGATTTGATCTTTAGAACAACATATCATTTTCAAATACTTGGACAGGCTAAGTGAACAATTCAATCCAAAGAATATATTCTTTGAGAATTATATTTTTATTTTAAATGAGGTTAAGATCAATAACATCATATAGTTCAATTTTCCTACAAAAATAGATTTCAGTTTATCATTAAGATGGATCCTTATGAATCCCTCTATGTAAATTGCAACATAAATCCAACATAATGGTATTTTCTTATACTCTGCCTCTTTTTAGAAAATTAATAATATTTTTAAAGATAAAAAAACATGAATGGATGAAGTTGGATAATGAAATATATTAAAAATTGAGAACCTAAATAAAAATACATGAAAATTAGAAACATTCAACTACATATCAAGGAATCACAGAGTCAACAGAAGTGTTATATCGATAACCTTTTATGGGATCTATGGTATTAAATTGAAGAGAATGTATTTTTAAAAATACTTACTTGGAATTAGGTTATTATATTTGAAAATAAGGGCAATATGGGCCGCATATATATCGACCCCTATGATATTATTGATTATATTGGGACAATTTCATATTACATAGAAGTTCCATTTATCCTCTCCTAAGTTCATGATGTTTTCTATGTATCTATTCTGAGGAATTATATACCTTTTTTTTAAAATGAATTTAAATTTTCGTGAATACTAAGGAGAATGATTTATCTTACACAAAAAATCCAATAGCAAACTTGTATTGAAGTGATAAAGTGGTGAAGAACAAGAACACTCACTTGGTCAAAGTTTTATGAGGAAAAATATAATTTTTTTAATAAAAAAGTGAAAATTATCATGTAATTATGTAGAAGTATCTTTATATTTTTCATTTATATTAATGAAATTTTGGGTTAAAATTCATTTTTGGATGGGTAGAGTGTAACACCCTGATATTTTAGAATACATTATATTTATTAATTTTGATGTTTTTGATAGATTATAATGAAGAAAACCTTGTTTATAAGTGAATATAAATTTATTAAATAGTAAAATGACATAAAATATTAGGCTGTTAAATTTAATTGATAAAATATATGACTTTTTAAAAAGGGTAAAATTCACTTAAGAAAATATCATTAATTCATGAGAAAATTTTATTGGACCTTTTTGTTATGTTTTTTTTATTTGTTAAATTGAATACTCTTGAGGAATGGTATAAGTAAATTATATTGATAAATTGAATTTATATCTTAAAATTAAACTATTTACATCAATTAAATGGTTAATTAATTATGGGTAACATAATTTTATTAATTATAGGTAATATGAAAATGTTTTATTTCAATGAATTATTTTATTTATATAAATTTTTATTTTAAATTACTATTTTATTACAGTATGTAAGAATATTATGTAATAGTATTTTTTGTACATGTATAAAAATGAATTATCATTAAAAATGTTATAATAAATTTGTTAAAAGTGATGATAAAATCATTTGATGGTAAAACATGAAATGATTCATAAAACTATTTTTATGAATCATAATGTATTTTATCTTAATATATTTAATTAATAACTATTGATGAATTTTTTTAATGAAAATTTTATATAATATATTTATTTACCTAAATAACCACTAATCTGATCGTTTTATCTAGGTAAGGAATAAGAATAAATTTATTCTTTGTTTTGAAATTAAATTTTTTCTAAAAAATCATTTTACATGTTTTGTGCATGAATATTATAAATATTTTATATCACCTCTATGAATAGAATTAATAAAAAAATTTAATATTTTTAAACATTATAATTGATATTTTTAATAATGTTCTAAAAAATATTTATCTCTGATGAAGAGTTAGTTGGGTAAAATCTTATTCCCAATGTAAGGGTCAAAAGGGTTAACTAGTGGTTTGAACTAAAAGATAAGGCATAAAAATCCCCAATAATTTGAGAAATTTTATTTTATTATTTAATTTTTAGGTGAAATTATACTTTCATTGAATAATTATATATTTGGTTACACTTTCTGATGAAAATGATATTTTATTATTTTAAAAGATTGAATTTTTAAAAGAGTTTGAGTATACTTATTTAAAAAAAGGAACCTCCTATTATAACATATAAAATACATGATAACCTTATATTTACCATGATCATATATAATACCTTCAAAAAAACCTTATCCATTAACTAGGGTTTTTGATATTATAACACCCTAATATTTTATGATATATTTCTCTTAAAGAAATATATTTGATAGCATGTTTTACATACAGAAATAAGTTTCAAAAAACCATAGAAAATATTAAAATATTCTTGTGAAACAATTATATAAATTTTAAAATCATCATTTCAATATTATCAAAGGATTAATGTTTATGTTTTTTCTGAAACGATTGACTTTTTAGTGTATAGTGAAAAAATACCATTTTTTGTAAAATGGGAAATTATTTTAATTAAAAATGGGCCAAAATGAAATGAATTTAATAATTAATTAAAAAAACATAATTTATTAATCAATAATCAAATAAATTAAATTTTAATAATCATTATTCCTAATTTTCATATAATTTCATTTTGGGCATAAATATGAAATTAAAAAAAAATATTTTTCATTGTGTTTTTTATTTTAATATTTATTTAATTTATACTACTTATATGAACTACATTTAAAATAATTGAATCAATATTTGGAATCATGAGGTTCAGGTATGATGAAAATCCCCCTTTTGTGTTTTGTCATTATGAATAGTAACCTTGGATGATATTTTTCACCTCTTTGAGGGTAAAACAATTAAAACAGTGTTAAAACTTTTGGATAAGTATTTAATGTTTTTCTAAAAATTCCCTTTATCCTACTATATGAATGGATATTAGCCTTTTACAAACATTTTTTTGAAAATATTGACACTTATTTCCAATTTTCATTGATATGTAGTTTTATGTTACTTTATGAAATGAATAAAAACAAAATGTCACACTCTTTGAAATTGTATCTCAAATATCATTCCACAATGAAACAAAGAGGTAATGTTAAATATTAAATTTTAATTGTAAACATGAATTATTTTCTAACATTGTAATTTTTTATTGAATAATTAACTTGAATTTTCTACTCCACACAAACATAATATTTATTAAAATAATAGATAAAAATATTATTAAAAATATTAAAAGTAATAAAATTCGGTTGAAAAACATTTTTTCTTGAAATTTATATATAAATTTATAATATTAATATTCTATGAAAATATTATTTTCTAATAACATCTTTTCCTTTGTGTTTTCAATGCCAAATTAAATGAATAGTTTCAAAAATGAGAATATTGATATTTTATGGAAATAATATTTTTTAATTTTTTTATATCACAAGAATCTTAAAATATGACACAGGGTAATATATGATAAAAAACATCATCCCTTTTCTATTCATGATCCAATTTTCACTTTATATATAATTTTATAACCCTTTAATATTTAAAAGGCAAATAACATTATTATGGTTAAAATTGGTTTACTAAGAGGTAAATCTAAACAATAAGGTTTACAATAGAATTTAAACCATTAATAATTTGATTATATGATTATATTATGAAAACATCCTCTTTATATTAAAATATAGTCCATATTAGAACCATTTTACATGAGTTAAAGGCATATTATATTATAATATTTCATTGACTTCCACATTACCCCCAAGCTCGTTATAGGACACCCATTGTATATTTTCTTTACACCAAATTGACCCATATATCCTGAAAAAAACCTACCGAATTATATTATCCACTTCCCTATCCTTGAATTATAGTTCATGCTATATAAATTACCATTACATGGGTTCTTGATAAGGGACATAAAACAAGCATACTGAAGAAGAGGTAATCACCTTTACTGATTCAGTGAATTTTATTTGTACTTCTATATAATATAAAAATATTTTAACAATTCTAAAATAATAAATATTGTATCACAAATGTAGTGAAAAATTATTATTATTATGGGACAACCATTTTACACCACAATTAGATCCTATAGAAAGTGAAAACATCGCTCCTCGATATGTATGGCTAATCGCATCCATTTATTAGTGAAATTCATTATTCACCTTCATTTTACATTTATGGTTATAAATATTGAACTATTGAGTTCATATGAAATTTATTAAAAATTATGGTTTTGTAAATTTAATATATCTTTTATCTTTGTACCCTCCAATCTATTGGAAAATGATAAAGTTGTTCGTGTGTACGTGAAGACTATCACCACCACAAAGTGATGCAATTAATTTTTCATTGAAATTTTATATAGATGTAAATAAATATAAATCTGATAAATATATAAGAAATATATTTAATAAGAAATATCTTTTATAGGAGAATTATTTTTTTCCTTTATTTTTTCCCTCCACCAAAAAGTGTAAATGGCGATCATGTGTACATAAAAAATGTTATCTATATGATTATTGTAATCCTTTTTATATTTCTATATTTTATGGAGGTATATAAATAAAAATATATTTAATATATATGTTATTTATAACATTAATAAAATTGTGGAGATTATGGAACCATTAACTTGATCATAGGATGAAACTACAGAATCAAGTCAAATATATAAAATAAATAAGTGAAAAACTAAAATAATGATAAAGAGAAATGATTATTAAAAAATGAGTAATAATATTTCTATTGCTGAGGAAAAAAAGGAATCTAACAAGATAGGGATTTAAAATTTTCCATCACCTAACTGATAAAACATTATCACCGATTATTATCAAATCCTTAGTAAGGCCCAATAATCTCATGGGAATATTTCCCAGTACAAAATTTAAACGGAAAGGTTACCTCATTCGAATAAAACCACACTCATTAGTATCTCAACTGTAGTGACCATTTCTCAATGTATCTGAGGAAAAATCAATCTATGTAACCCAAAAATGATTCATGAATTCGTTCATAATCTGATGTGTCACATTCCATGTGCTAGTGTAGGGATTCATGAATTCCATCGTTGGCGCGATAATCACCTTGATATCATTTATTAAATAAATGATGAAAATTAATTATTTAACAGTTTTATGGGATATTTCACTCTCATGGATATGGGATGAAGAGATAATATCTCTCAATCAATTATGATGAATATTATAATAGAAACGAGTTCTTCTAGAATTATATAGTGGATGTTAAAATATATGGATATGATTCCTCGACCCCCACATATTTAACGCCAAAAAATAAAACCACAAATGAAAAGTTATGAAGATATAGCTACATCATAAATATATTTTTTATTATATCACATACTATTAATATATACTTTTTATTTTACCCGAGAAACCAATATTATTAACTCAAACCCTAATTTATACTAATATTAAATGAACCTTGATTATTAAAATAATATTCATTCGTATAATATTTTTTCCATGTATTCACTTAATATAATATAAATAATTTTAATATAAAAATTACTTTCAATTTATACTTAAATTAATAATAACGAATTTATTTATTTTATGGTGAGAAATAATACTAGGAAAACTCTTAGACCCCACACCGAGTCCCACCATTCCCTATATACCAATATATCAAAATAGGAAACACTCTTGAATATGATATGGTGTGTGACACTCTAGGCCCTTATCTTTATTGCATTAACTAATTAATCAAATAAAATGAGTGGAGTCTATAAACCTATCATGTACCATAAATAGAAAATTAATATTCTTATAAAATCCTGACATCTTAATAACATTGATTGTTTTAAATAATCCTTTTGTTTTATGATATCTCAGAGTGTAGGATGCACATCTTGTCACATCAACCACTCCTAATTTATTGTTTTTTAATATTATAGGAAAAAATACATTTGAATGCCATACTCATGGATTTATGATGTAACTACCATATTGATTAACCCAACCCATGTTATCACTTCTATAACTGAGAAGAAACAAATTCTATCTTGACCAATCATCCGATTCCATAACACCAATGAAAACCCCAACCCAAGATACCTCACGAAAACATCAATTCCATGTTTTTTCTTTATATTATCATTATTTTTCAAATGTAACACTTTTAAAGTGATCTCAAATAAGGCGGAAAATAAACATGTTCATATATAGGAACAACCAATAAAACCTAAAACATGTGGTGTTCCTATTGGTTGGACGATCCTTATGATATTATTTACTAAAGATCACCATGGATGAACATAATGAGAAGAAGTCATAATGCAAATGATCGCCCATCAACTGAGTGTATCTTATCTTCTATGAACTGTCACAATGGTGTACCTATACCATTGTACATAAAATAAATATTACTTTCATGGTATATATTGGTTATCATTATAGCTTTGGAACATTTATGAACTTCTGATATGTCATGTAATCTATCAAAATTACCATAAATATAGTGGATTTAAAAGTATAAACACTTTTCTAGAATTAAAAACACATTTATATATAAAACTATATATATTTATGGTAATGAATGTATATACTAAAGTTATGTCCAAGGAACCCACTAATTCACACTCCCACATGAACTAGATCAAACTTCTAACAAATCTCAATTTTCTCTCACTCACATGAGAATAATGATTCAGTTGAGATATGGATTTAGTAATAGTTTCTACCACATTATTGTTTGTAGATATAATACTGAATTTTACTTCACCACTATGAGTAATATACTTAAGAGATAAAACCTCCAATTTTTATGCTTTTTCCTCTCGAGGGACCTATTCTCATTAGAAAGAACTACCATTGGAGTATTATTAAAATAAACTCAAAAAGTTTATACAATACTAACAAAAAACCAATGTGTGTGAAAATTTTGTGTATCCAGACAACCTCCTTATTTTCATGAGAATCCGATATATAATCATATTTTTTTTTGGAGTCAATGAAGAATTTATTTTAAGAACTTGTTCATTTTTGAGTTCAATATTCGTTATTTTCTATCAATTATAATTTTTAATGTTTAAATATAGGGTAATGTGGATTCTAGATGAGGTCATAGAGGGATTGGGGGTGTCTGGGGTTTTTCTGGAGCTTGGAACCCGTGTTTTGGGTGAAAAGAGGAGGTCACATGGTTAGTGAAAATCATACAGGTTGGGCCACACAACCGTATAGCCATGATTGTGATTTCTCTAGATTTTGACAATGTATAATAGCATGGTTTCCAAAATTTTAGTAAAAATTGTAGGTAAAATGTGTTCTATTACCCAAGCCTATATGATCCCATGCATAGTTTTTACATAGCTTGCAAAACCAAGCATTTAAACTTTGAGACCCATATATTTTAGGTAGTTTTATAATTTTAAATTAAATTAAAAATTAATATTAACCTATTATTCATTATTATTCAATAATAACCGAATAAACTCCACTCCTAAGTGAACAAACTTGTATATTCTTGTATTTAAGGTGGTTTATCCATTCAATCCCCATTTCAAAGGATATTTGTCTCATCCGATCCATAATAGTAACATCTAAATTCCATTTTATTATGATACAATTTTTATGGCTAACAGATGCGCTATTTGGATTTAGTCTCATATGACATAATTTCTCATTCAACATTGGTTCTATAGATTTCTCCAAATCTGGATGGAATCAATAAAATGTACTGGTCATGATTTCATGAATGGACCTATAGTTGGTGGTCTCATTCCTTTTGCTTAATGTTAGGAAATTTATATATGGCATCATTCTATGCTCCAAAATTCTTATGATTATCCTAAGATGAAATTAAATCTTGAGAATTTCTATGCATGTTCTAGCTAAAGAATGTGCATTGTTGATTTTTTTTATAATATGAATACCTTGAACATAAATCACCCCTTTTGGTGTCTTTTTGTTAAATGGACCTTTGGTGGAATTGGCCTTGGACACTCTTCTATATCCCCCTTTACCCTTTACATGGGATGTTGAAATGTGAAAGTGATAATGAATCATATTAATATATTATTGAATAACAATTTAAATGGTTGAATGTCTTGGGATGAGTGATAATGACCATGGGCCCTTTTCTTGTTCAATATTTATTTGAATATTTATTCTTGAATTTCCTTAAAATGGATTTCCCATGTGTTTTAAAAAATGTCTGTATAATTAAATCACTTGATTAAGCTATATTTTACCTTTATAATGATATTCCTATGTGAGATAAATGACATCTAAGCCATGTATTGGATTTTTATTCCTTCAATGCTTATTATATTGAAAAATACCTTGTGAGTAATTAAAAGGACAAGCCTTATGTTGCAAGACAAAGCTCGATACACCTCTTGAGGTGAGATATAAATGTTTCTCAATGGTTTCGAACACGACATGATAAATTAAATCGAATAAATTATATTGAATTAGTTAAATTGCTATGAGAATTGGGTGACATATGGATTTATATGGGAATTCCATCGATGGAATCAATTTCAATTTTCCATGATTAAGCCATGTGTGATATATAGATCTAAATGAGGGATTCCATGGATAGAATCATAGAGGATTGATATATAAGCCATGTGAAACATGGATTCTTTTGAGAATTCCATGGATAGACTGAAAGAATATTTGACTATTTATTACATGGGTGATACTTTGGCTTCCATTAAAGATATCCAAGGATAAAATCAATTGGTTGGGATGTTATACCTCACCAAGAGTGATACTGGGTTCTAAAGAGGTTCGCTGTGGATGTGCTTATAGGGTTATGGTTGATATTATACCTAGATTAGTACATTAATTCCAACATTGGAATGTTAAGCATGGTCTCGGGTTTTTAATTGTTTAATAAACGAAGTGACATCTATGGTGTGCCTACCAAGCCAATGAACAAGCTTGGATTCAGTATTAACGTTTACCATTATAGATTTCATGTAGAGAAATCTATTATGCTTATGACTATACTAGGGATTCCTAGATTGAGATAAATATTGAGACTTATAAATACTAATAGATTTATTTTTATAAGATTATGATCAGTTAAAATGGATATAAAATGACAATAAGTATAGAATGGTTTTTTACTTTTCATTATTTCCTTGCTTAATGATTTACTCATTACACATTGACTGTCATATATATTCCCTGGCTGATTGGAACCTGACCTAAGGTGGTTGCCTATGCTGATTTAATCTCACAACCATTTTGGGTCACTATTTAGGAACTAAACAAACTATATGTTTGTTTGTAAGGATAAGGGAAAGCACACACTTTTAGGTACTTGATTTATTGTTAGGATAAAGAGAAAATATGACTAAGATGAGTATTGTGATGCTATTATAATATCTTTTGGACATTGTGTACATTTTATGTGGATTTAAAATCTATATTGTATTCCAATTTGGATTATTTATTAGAGACATATGACATGTAATATAATTTTTTATATGAGTTGTCTTTGGTATTTTTTATTTATATGATTATTTTTTAGTACTTCTGATTGTATGGATAATTTCATCCAACATTTTTATGATACAATTTCTAGTAGTATAATCTCTTTTATTGAGAGAATAGTCACCCACTGAATCCCCTAGGTCCACATTATTAGTTATCAACCTATGGAGCTTGTGAAGATGTGCATGATCCCATGTGTCTAACTAGGCATGGATAAATATTCATTGGCATCTGTGACAGGGAATTTGAAATTTCATATTATATGGAGTATTTTTTTGTTTCTTTACTATTTAGACCCAATAGACCAATATATTAATGAATATGAATTTTTTAATGAGTTGTTCCCAGGAACATCTAACCCGCGTACTAGAAGAAACCAAATTTCCTTGAATTGAATTTCTATTTTCTAAATTTTGATTGATACTATAGATTAGATTCAACTATTCCATGACACAAGATGATATTATTGATATAATTATGGGATATATTTTTTTGCAACCAAATAAGATAATGGGGTTCCATATAATGTATCATATTAGAATTTTTTTATAGATCAGATGCCATGTATTTTTCCATACCATTTTGGGAGCATTACTAAATGCATGTTGAAGTTATATATGTCATGATAGATATTCCTACTGCTCTGATAGTTATATTTTGATGTGTTGTGGTATGAAATGTATGGACCCCAATATATGGTCCATGTGGGGTATGGGTACTCATGGAATAGATTCTGGTAGACCGTGGTTTAAATTTCAATAGAAATGGGATATAAATGTGAAATGGGATTGAATTAAAATGTTAAGTGGAAATGATTTTTGTAAAATAGAAAAAAGAAAAATAATATTAGACTTAAAAAATGAAATCGAATTTGTGTTGGATATAGAATAGAACATTACCATACCTGGCCTTATTAGAAGTATTTTGATAGATTATATTTCTTATGCTTGATTTGTACATCGCCCAGACCTGATTCATGGAGCTAGAACAGGGGTTGTGTTTCTATAGAGGAACTCTTAAACCTTAAATTCTTAATTTTTTGTTATGTTGTGGTTTGAACATTGAAAATGATCAAGGACTGAGGCATGTGTTAGATTTGTAGGACAAGACCAACATGAAATAATCCAATGGTGTTCTAGGAGATTGGTGGTGATAATACAACAGAGGTGGTTGGCCATGGGCTACCAGGGGGTCCTCTAGTTTCAGCTTTCGTGGCAATAGGAGTTGTAATAGAAATATGTGATATGTCACACTTCAAATAAGGGTTATTTGATTTCATGTAAATAATTCAAAGAGTTTTGTGACCTTCTCCGACTATGGCGTATAATGTAACATCCCAAACATCTAATGTACATCTTTGTATTCAATAATGCTTATGACATGAAACACCAAGTGTAAAAAGGGAATTTATTAACCCAAAAAAATTACTTCTAAATAAATATTATATGATCTATAGATTATAATGAATGAAACATTGAGTTACCTTATATTAAAATCAAGATCAACATTTCTCTATAGCTTGTGTTACACACATGACTCAGTTTCCCCAAATGAAAATATACTATTAAAAATTATATTTAAAATAATTAATATAACCTATATGTTATGTTAGACATTATGAATAATATTAACTCTCTTAATAAAATTTATTTTTTATATAAATGTAACATTAATTAATTGGTTACCAATTAATGGGAAAATAATATAATAACCAATTGGATATAAAAATAAATATTCCAATATTTATTATTCTGGAGGAGTTATTTCTTGATATAGAAATTTTATTAAAATTATTTAATTATTTTAATGAAATATATATATATTATATTATATTTTAAATAAAATATATGTGACATTAATCCATTATTTTTCATTGGCATAAGATATGAACAAATCGAATTTCACAATAAATAAACACATATTTTTATAAAGGAAATTTTACCATATTTTATAAGAAAAACAATTTTAAATATAAATTCAAACATGTTAATATATTTTATATGTAAATATATACTTTAAATTTTTATTATAAAAAATAAATATTAATTTACGGTGAATTGTTGATATTTTTAAAAAACATATCATTTTGTAATGAATAGTTAAAAACCATGAATTTTAGTTCAAAATGTTTTTTCATTTAATTTATTTTTAATGTAAAATAGTATTATAATTTTTTTTCAAATTATAATTAGATCATATTTTTATAAATTAATCCAATTTTGGTCATTGTAATCAATTTCACTTTTAATTTTACTATTAAAACATATTAAAAGCTTAGACATTTTTACTTTAAAAACTTGCATTGGTGTCCCCACTATAGGATTAAATTTCAATCAATTTATTTCATATAAAGATTATAATTTTGAAAAATGGTTTATATATTTGTAATCATCATATATGTTAATTTATAATAAGAAAAAATTCGTTTTTTACCAAAAATATTATTGCAATTGATTAAAATTAGTTATAGAGATTAAGGTTAAATTAATATTAATAAGGGACTAAACCTTATCCTTAAATCCCAAAACAACATATAAACATTTAAAATAGATATTTGATGGAAATATTTATACACTATATTAAATGTTATATAAATTTTATCATTATTGGAGAAACATGAGAGATGAATAATTTTGAATGAATTCTTTAGTCAATATTTTACAAGAGTGCCACTCCTCCTTCATTATAAAATGCCACCACATATCCCAAATGCTAACACATCCCAAGTAATTTGTGTTAGGCCAATATCTACCCAAATTTATTCATAAAATTCCTCACTTAGTCCTTGATGGTTCCAATTGGGCAGATATACATCCAACAAATCCTATTGGAATAAACCAAAATGAGTTACCCGATTTTTAAGGTAACATCTTCCAACGATCTCTTTTATTTAATTTAATTTTACCCCACCACATCATATTCACAAGTTTTCAAAAAATAAAACTAGTATACTAAATATAATTTTATTATTTAATGTTATGTTTTTGACATATTCATGCACAAGAATCCAGCGTTTGGGTAACAGAAATGTTGTTTTTGTGTACGATGAACTACTGCCTCTCGAAATAATGATTGTTCATTTTTCATCTACCACCTATCATGGTAAAAATTATGAAGAAAAATATGGTTATATATGATATATAGGATATTTAATATGTCATTATGCTTATTTATTCCTCTTATAACACACAAATATAATACATTCCATTTTGTGTTAATACGATAACATCGTTTAGGGAAGTGTGGATTATCGCCCGCTCAAATCGATGTGATTCATTCCCACTATACATGGAACATATAAATGATGGTTTTAATTAAAAATATGTGAAATAAAAAAATATATTATTAATGAAGAAATATAATTGTCGAAATAATATATATATATATGTATATATCATTCTCAATATTACCCTTTCAAACACTTAGAAAGTGATAACGTCGTTGGTGAACGTGTGGACTACCTTCTCCTCGATACAGTGTGATTAATTTTACATGTCAATAATTATTTATATAAGTATATTTGATTAAAAACTATTTTATATATGTTATAAATATCATTTTATAAATATTTATGTTTTTTAACATCTTTATTTAATAGTCATTGAAAAAGGGGAACGTTACTCAAGTGTACGTACAACCTACCATCTCCATTACTGTATTGTTGGTTAATTTTTCATAACCATAATTGATGAATGATTTCAAAATTATAATTTATATATAAATATTATAAATATTTCATGATTACATTTATGGAGACGTTATATAATGACCAATTTGACTATAGTTGGCCTATAAAAGTTGTGTTTGACTCATAAAACAAATTTGGTCAAAATAACTAACATAAACATAATTGTTTATGTACTTTTAAAAATAAAAATAAGTGAAATAAAAGTATTTATAATGTAACATCCCCGGTAAATGAAGAATAAGACATATTTCATATTTATTAATATTTTTGAATTAAAAATTAATTTTACTTTAAAGGGGTTGTTATGTTCGATAGTGTACCCGATAGGTGACAACGAGTGTCTTTTGGAATCTTAAGTCGCACACTAATAATATAATATTATTATTTTAAATGGTAGTTAACTCCTAGTCGTTGTATTGGCGGAAATGAATGAAACTATCTACAATATTATTATACATATTTGTTAAATGTATTTACATTTATCCAATAAAAGTTAGAGGCTTAAAATGTGAATGAATCTAATTTTAAGCATAATTTACATTAAAAGGCCGATTTATCACCTTTTAATTGAGAACTATATTTAAATATAGTTTTGTCACTTTAATAAATTATAATTGACCAAATTAAATCCTTCTTTATAATGCAGACGTAAAATTTTACTTTGGGTAATTTTTTTGGTATTTTTCTGATAATGTTCATTTTTAATGAATATTGAAAAATATTGTATTTTAATTCAAAAGTGCCTTTTAATATAATTTATTTATATGGTTATATTATATTTTTAATTGGTTTTAATGTGAAATTAAAAAATATTCTTACCATTTAATCCAATTTTGGTCATTGAAATTAATTTCACTTTGAAATTGGACATAAACAAGTATCAATCTTGTGATAGTTATTGTTTCTTAAAAACACGCTATTTGTTTTGATAACGGAAATTAATTTTAAATTTAATTAATTCCACTTATAAGTTTTGAATTTGGAAAAATAGACATCAATTTTTAATTCAGAGTATCAAATAATTGTTAGGATGAAATTTTGGTATTTTTCTGAAAAACGTAAATTTTGATGAATAGTGAAACCACTTAGTTGTAGTAAAAAAACTGACTTTTTCATTTAAATGAAATTTTACCACTTCTGTGAATTGAATTTAGAAAATCCGACATACTTGATTTTTTATTAAGAAGTAAAATTTGGTTCAACAAGATTAAAATAATATTTTGAGAATAGTAGCTTTTGACTTTTATTTACAGCAGTTAAAGGTAAATAGGGTAATTCAAGGTTAAAAAATATTATAATAATTTAAAATTTCCTTAACACATGTCCTCACCTTATTTAATGAGTTTTTGCGACCATGGACATCCTTGGGTCTATTTTGGGACCCCATGGAGCCACTTATGAAAGCTAATGACACTTTAGATTAATTAATTTAATGTAAAGACAAAATTGACATTAAAAAAATATATTAGTAATTAATTTTTATATGTTGTTATATAAGTCTTATTTTCGAATATAAATATTAATTCTAAAGATAAAAATATTTCCTGCATGATAATATTTATTTTATAATTTTTAGACATCAAATAAATTAAATTATTTATGACACAATAATGATGCAGTATTTACCTCATTTATAAATGATTTTGATAAATAAGATTATAGTGATTAAAATATTATCCAAACCATGTACAATTATGATTGGATGATTTTATTTTGAATTTTATTCATCTTATCTTCAACCTTATGAATTTTGGACAATTATAAACCGAATATCATTATATAATAAAATAATGTTTTCTCACATTCCTAAAGAGCCCCTCTTCTCCCTTATAAAAGGAGACCATTTCTATTCAATTCCTCACACCTCTAAAACCGTTTGGCTCATCCAAAATCAGCAAAATTATTCTCCCTAAATCACTCTACTCCTCTTATAATCCTTAAATTAGGTAGAAGTAATTTCAAGAAGTCTTTTGGTTCAAACCAAAGAGAGTTACCCAAATTAAACGTAACGGTTTCTCTTAAATTTTTTTCTATTATTTTACTTCTCCAACCCCTAAAATCTTTTTATTTACATTCTTTTGTAACAACACTAGTATCCTCAATATACTAGGATATTTTTATCATAAGGATTAGAACTACACTTACACACACCTCCATCTAATGAATGAAGAACATAATGTTTCTAGGGATGGAAACTAACGCCTCATGAAACGATGATTTTTCAATTACATTTTACTGCCTATAATGGTGGAAATTATGATGAAACTGTATTTATATTTGATATATATTATGTTTATTATTTTTTTTATGCTTTTTTACTTCCCAATTATATCAAACCATTATGGTTTCCAATGTGGGTAAACAAAATAATCTCATTTGAGGAAATGTGGACTACCGCCCCCTCAAAGTGATGTGACTCGTTAATGCCTTATGTGGGAGTTATAAAGGATAGAGTTAATGATATTATATATGATATTATACTGGAAATATAATATACCTATGTATCATTATGTTTTAATTCCATTAAAATAAGAAATATAAATGAAAGTAGCGTTCATGCGTAAGTACGGCTTACCGTCTCCATGAACAGTGCATTTCATTACATACCTCCAAATGTTATGTAATATTATAAATACATGAATTTAATATATATATATATATATGATATATATGATATCTAAATCATGATTATAATTCTGTATATAATGTATATTTGACTACATTTACAACATGTAATCATAAGAAGTCCATTTTTGACTCAAGTGCCAAATATCGACAAAACAAACATTATTAACTTAAATGATTGCATAATGTTTATAACATGGTAATAAGTGATATAAAAGGAATAACAAACTTGAAAAAAGTTCTTAATCAAGTAGAAATTATCTTTAGTTTATTATTCAGGATATTAAAGAATGATCTAGTCAAGTCAGACACGAGTTAAGGGACTTCGTCTCAATCTCCTTTCATTTGTAATTTTTTATTTTATACACGAATTTATTTTTATGTTGTATAAACCCCTTTGAATTTTCTTTTTATTCAAATGGAATCTATTTATATAAAGCGTTTTACTAAACAAAAAAAGGAATGTTTTTTAATGTAAGCGGTGACAACGACCTTGCCACGGCCGCGAGTATTATTTGATCTTTGGCTTCCTTAACAAGCCACAATGTTTTTAAATGGACAAATAAATACAATATAAACTTTTTACGTATTTTGGTATTGAAAATTATTTTCATAATGGATTTATTATTTCAATATCTTGAAATGATATTTTTCTATTGCAATGTGGGAATGTTATATTTTCTTTTTGCTTATGTTATGTTTTATGATCATGTTACGGTTCATGGGAATTATTAATTATATGGGTGGTTCCAAGATAAACCTAGGGTGGGTGAGCCCAAGATATCTCTCAAATGAATTGGGTAATGTAACAGAGGTAAACTTGAATGTTTCTCCTAAGATATTTAGGGAATATACTGTGATGGGTATTCCAAAGTAGCTCTCTATGTAGCTGTGATAGCTACAATGTAAGTATGGTATGGCTGCTGCAAGATAACTTTATGATTTATTATTTCTATGTGTCTTTCATAAATATTATGATTTCATTAGGTATGTAAAAGAGTTTATGTTTTTTATGTATTTATGAACAAATGTTTTCATTCACTGTTTTATAACCCTTACTGAGCCTCTAATGCTCATCCCAAGTTTTAAATTTTTTTACAAGACTTAATGATGAATAGGGTTAAGGATGGGATCAAGGAAAAGTCACGCTGTCTAAAACAAGGAACCAGAGATGACCCATTTTTTCAAGAGATTTTATTTTATGAAAAAATGGAAACTGTGTATAAATGTCTACCTTTTAATCTTTTGAGATGTACTAGTTATGTCCTAATTCTCTAAAACTCTAAACCTGAAAAGACCCTAAATGTGAATTATTCATTTAATTCAATATTATGTATTGTTTAAGGCTGGGTCCTTATAGTTGGTATTAGAGGTCTGTTTAGATATCTTTAGAAGTTAGGGTGTTGTAACATAAATGTCTATAAAGTGATTTATGTTTATATTGAAATCATATAGCATTTACAGATTACCATGTTGCTTCTCCTAAGATATTTCTTTGTTCAGAATGGTTTTCTGTAGAGGAAATAAGGCAGCTATGATGGGACGACATCAATAGGAAGGCAACCTTCCAAATCCGCAACCTGAGATGGTCGTAATCAGAACTAAATAGTTTCTTGCAGTGATGGCATAGTTGACTTGAGCGATAAACGGTGGTGGTATCCATGTACGAGATCAGCCGGATCAACCACAGAGGAACATGTTAGTAGTGGAGCATTTCATGAGGATACATCACCCATAATTCAGAGGATCATATGACCCTGTGCTAGCTGAAGGGTGGATTAAATCACTGGAGATGATTTTTGATGTCATGGGTTGTTCAGAACATAAAAAGGATAGTCTTGCAGTTTACCGTTTTGAAGGTGATGTTGATCTGCGGTGGTCAATGGTGAATAATATCAGGGATAGTGAGGAGGTTGATTCTCTCAATTAGGATGAATTCAATGGTATGTTTCTTGAGAAATATTTTCCTAATGTGGTTCTTCATAGGATGGAAAAACAATTCCTAGAATTGAGGCAAGAGGATGACTCAGTGGCATCTTATGAAGAAAAATTCACTTGACTATCATGGTCTGCTCCAAATTTCATACGAGATCTTGATAGTAAAATCAAATGTTTTTACTCAGGATTAAAGCCAAAGTATCGAAGGGATTTAGATTCTCATGAGTTCAAAATTCCTGAAAAACTTTATCGTTGTGCAGAGAAGGTGGAAATGGAGTTTTCGGATGATCATGTATTCATTGAAAAACAACAGAATAAGAGGTCGAGGTGGTAGCCGAAAGGGATGAACTATTCAAAAAAATTCTTATGGTATGAAACATAAGTTTACAATTTGTGAAAATTGTGGTAAAAAGCATGTTGGGGAATGTCTTTTGAATTCAGGTAAGTGCTACCGATGTGGTAAAATGGGGCATAACGCTCATAATTGCACAGGAAAAATATCAGGGTAATGGTATGACAAAATCTGATTTACAGTCAGTAAAATGTTTTAAGTGCAATGAAATAGGTCATTATGCAAATGATTTTCCAACAAATAACTCAACTGAAGGAATTCAGCCAGGCTACAAGCATAAAGGGGTGGCGAAATCCTTTGCAACTACTTCAGCAGATGTTGGTCCATCAAATGAAGTAGTATCAGGTACACTGTTTGTTTGTTCAGATTATGCCAATGTGTTGTTTGATTCAGATTCTACACATTCATTCATTTCTGATAAGTTTTCTAGTAAATTTGGAATTCCATATCATGATATGAATACTGAACATATGGTGAAAACACCTGTAGGAAATTTTGAAACTGAAAGAAAACATAAGAACATTCATTTACTTGGGTGCGGATAGAATCTACATGCAAAACTTATTGTTTTGCCTCTAGTAGAGTTTGATGTTATATTTGGCATGTATTGGATTTCTGTTTATCATGCTAAGATTTACTGCAGAGCTAAAGAAGTTTCTTTTAATAATGATTATCAGTTTGTGAACAAGAATGAACCCTTTCTTTTGATAACATATCAGGAAGTTGAAAAACTAGTAAAAGATGTAAATGAATGTTACCTTGCATATATTATTGAAAAAAAGAAACTGTTCAGATTAATTATTTGTGAGTGTTCAATGAGTACCTTGATGTTTTTCCTAATGAGTTTCCTAGTATTATACCTGATCGAGAAGTTCAATTTAGTATTGACTTAGTTCCTGATGCTAATCCAATTTCAAAACCCCCATATCGAATGGCTCAAATTAAACATTTAGAGTTAAAGAATGAATTTTAGGAGTTATTATATAAAGGTTTCATTCGACATAGCACGTCACCATGTGGTGATCCTATCTTGTTTGTTAAAAAAAGATGGTTCAATTAGACTTTGCATTGATTATAGATCATTGAATAACATCACTGTTAAGAATAAGTATCCTTTTCCTCATTTCAATGATCTGTTCAATCAAATCCAGGGAGCTCAGTATTTTTCAAAGATTGACTTGAGGTCAGGGTACCATCAGTTGAATGTAATGGAAGAAGGCAATCTGAAGACCGTTTTTCATACAAGATATGGCCATTATGAATTTTTAGTTATGCCTTCTGGGTTAACCAATGCATCTGTTGTATTCATGGATCTTAAGAATAGAGTTTTTCGTGAGTTCATGGATATGTTTTTGGTTGTGTTCATTGAGGATATTTTGGATTATTCCAAAAGTAATATGGAACATTAAAGTCATTTAAGGTTTGTATTGAAAACCTTAAAAGAAAAGAAACTTTATGGGAAATTTAGCAAGTGTGTGTTTTGGTTACAACAAATTTCATTCCTTGGTCACATTGTTTCGAAAAATGACATAACTGTTGATCCTGAAAAAACAAAAGTTGTTGAAGAATGGCCACGACCCACAAATTTAACTGAGATTCATAGTTTTTTTGGTTTGGTAGGTTATTACCGGAGGATTGTTGAAAATTTTACATGGTTATCTAATCCAATAACTACATTAACTCAAAAAGGTGTTAAGTTCATCTAGAGAAAATAATGTGATGATTGTTTTCAAGAATTGAAAAGGAGATTGGTGAATGATCCAGTTTTGGAACTACTTTCCAGAAATGGTGAGTTTGTTATCTATAGTGATGTTTCGTTAAAAGGATTGGGTTGTGTCCTAATGAAGAATGATCAGGTAATTTATTTTTCTTTATGTTAGTTGAAA
Source organism: Viscum album (assembly GCA_963277665.1). Classification (NCBI taxonomy): domain Eukaryota; kingdom Viridiplantae; phylum Streptophyta; class Magnoliopsida; order Santalales; family Viscaceae; genus Viscum; species Viscum album. The sequence goes on along the minus strand of OY728158.1, from coordinate 422,749,740 downwards.
CCAAATGAGTTAAATTACCCTACACATGATTTGGAATTAGCTGATGTTGTTTTTTTACCTTAAAAATTTAGAGGCATCATTTTTAGGGAGTGAAGTGTGAAATATATCCTGATCACAAAAGTTAGAAGTATATATTCACTCAGAAATAATTGAACATGAGATAGAGGAGATGGTTGGAATTAATCAAGTATTATGATTGCACGATTATTTACAATACCAAAAAAGAAAATAAAGTGGATGATTCATTGAGTTGAAAAAGTAACTCTTCAATAACCATGCTATGTTTAGAACAATATCCTTTGGTTTTTGATTTTATGAATTATGGAATAGAAGTTGTTGGTGCATGAAATTCTTCTATTTTGTTTCAGGTTTTAGTGAGATCATCTGTATCAGACAGAATAAAGCAAGTTCAGAAGGAAGACAGTGAGTTGCATAAAAAGGTAGAGTCTGTTCAGAAGGGCATGTTGCCTGATTTTACCGTTGATAATGATTGTGTTTTGAGATTTGGAAAGAGATTATTTGTACCTTATGATTCAATGTTGAATAATTAGTTGTTATTTGAAGCTCATAGTTCTCTGTTTTTAGTTCATGCTGGCAGTACTAAGATGTACAGAGATCTTAGAGAGTATTACTGGTGGGATGGAATGAAAAGAGATATTGCTGATTTTACTGTGAAGTGTTTGACATGTCAGCAGGTTAATGCAGAGGAACAGTTACCAAAAGGAATTATTCAGCCTCTACCGGTTCCAGAGTGGAAATGGGAAAATATATCCATGGACTTTGTTGTGGGATTACCAAAGACATCTCGAGGTAATAATGAAATATGGGTTATAGTTTACCGATTGACTAGATCTGCTCATTTCCTTCCTATTAGAGATACTTTGTCTATAGATCAATTTTCTCGGTTGTTTGTTAAAGAGATAGTCATGTTGCATGGAGTCCCCCACACCATTTTATCTGATCGTGATCCCAATTTCACTTCTAACTTTTTGAAAGGCCTTCACAAGTCATTGGGTACTGAATTAAACTTTACTACAGCTTTTCATCCTCAATCATATGGGCAGTCAGAATGAACAATTCAAGCCTCGGAGGATATGCTACATGCTTTCTCGATGGATTATCAGGGAATTTTAGACCAAAACCTTTCTTTTGTTGAATGTTCATATAATAACAATTTTCATTCTAGTATACAGATGGCTCCATTTGAGGCGGTATATGGAAAGCGTTGTCGAACTCCTGCTTTTTGGGATGAAGTAGGTGAAATGAAGCTGATGGGACCAGAATTGGTAGAAGATATGGCATAGAACGTTCATTTGATTCAGAAGCACATGAGTACAGCTAAGAGGAGACAGAAAAGTTATTTAGATAACTGGAGGAAGTATCTTTCCTTTTTGGTAGGTGATCATGTCTTTCTCAAATATTCTCCATGGAAACATGTGTTGCGTTTTTGTAAGAAGGGAATGTTGAGTCAAAGGTTCATTGGACCATTTGAAATTCTTGAGAAAGATGGATTAGTTGCGTATAGAGTGGATTTACCTCCATGTTTATCACAGGTACACAATGTTTTTCATGTTTCGATGTTTGAGAAATTATATGCTAGATCCATATCACGTTTTGAGCCCAGAAGTAGTTCAGTTAGAAGAGAATATCTCTTGATCGTTGAGAGCACGTGTTACGGAATAAGGTAATTCACCAGGTAATGTTTTTGTGGAAAAACCATATGGTTTAAGAGGCAACGTGGAAATCTGAAAATGCTATGAGGGATAAATACCCCCACATATTTTGATAACTAAATAAAAATTATGAGGATGCAATTCCCAAAAGGGCAGAAGGATGTAACATCCCAGGTAAATGAAGAAAAAGACATATTTCCTATTTATTAATATTTGTGAATTAAATATTAATTTTATTTTAAATGGGTTTCTATGTTCGATAGCGTACCTAATATGCAACAGTGAGTTTCTTTGGAATCTTAAGTCGCACACTAATAATATAATATTATTATTTTAAATGGTAGTTAACTCCTAGTCATTGTATTGGCGGAAATTAATGAAACTAACTACAATATTATTATACACATTTTTTAAATGTATTTATATTTATCCAATAAAAGTTAGAGTCTTAAAATGTGAATGAATCTAATTTTAAGCATAATTTACATTAAAAGGCTGATTTATCGCCTTTTAATGGAGAACCCTCTTTAAATATTGTTTTGGTCACTTTAATACATTCTAATTTAAAAAATAAAATCATTCATTAGAATAGGGACATCAAATTTTACTTTGGGTAATTTTTTGTTATTTTTCTGATAAAGATCATGTTTTTAATGAATAGTGAAAAATATTGTATTTTAATTCAAAGGTGACTTTAATCTAATTTATTTATATGGTTAGATTATCTTTTTAATTGGTTTTAACGTGAAATGAAAATATATTTTTACGATTTAATCCAATGTTGGTCATTAGAATTAATTTCACTTTGAAATTAGACATAAACATGTATCAATCTTTTTATAGTTATTATTTCTTAAAAACACGTTATTTGTTTTGATAATTGGAATTAATTTTAAAATTAATTAATTCCACTTCTAGGTTTTGAATTTGTAAAAATAGACATCAATTTTTAATTTGGAATATCAAATAATTCTTAGGCTGAATTTTTGGTATTTTTCTCAAAAACATCAATTTTTGATGAATAGTGAAACCACTTAGTGGTAGTTAAAAAAACTGGTTTTTTCATTTGAATGAAATATTACCACTTCTGTATATTGAATTTAGAAAATAATACATACATGGTTGTTATTAAGAAGTAAAATCTGGTTCAATAAGATGAAAATAATTTTTGGTGAATAGTAACTTTTGACTTTTATTTACCCTGGTTAAAGGTAAATAGGGTTATTCAAGGTTAAAAGAATATTATTATAATTTAACATTAGCTTAAAAATTGTCCTAACCTCATTGGATGAGTATTTTCCAACCATCGGCATCCTTGGGTCGATTCTGGGACCCCATGGAGCCACTTATGAAAGATAATGACACATTAGATTAATTAATTTAATGTAAAGACCAAATTAACATTAACAAAAATCATTTTGTAATTAATTATTATATGGAGTTATATAAGTCTTATTTTATACTATAAATATTATTTGGAAAGCTAAAAAAATTTCCTATATTATAGTATTTGTTTTATAATTTGTAGACATCGAATCAATTAAATTATTTATGACACAATAATGATGCAGTATTTACATCATTAATAAATGATTAAAACAAATAAAATTATAGTGATTAACATGTTATCCAAAATATGTCCAATTCGGATTGGATGATTCTATTTCGAAATTGATTCATCTTATATTCTACCTTAATGATTTTTGGACTGTTAAAAATTAAATATCATTATATAATAATATAATGTTTTCACACTTTCCTAAAGAACCCATCCTCTCACTTATAAAAGGAAACAATTTATATCCAATTCCACACACCTCTCAAGCCATTTGGATCATCAAAACACTGCCCAATTAAGCTTCCAATATCCTTCTCCTCCTCCTAGAAGCCTTATCTTAGGCAGAAGGGATTTCGAGAAGCAATTTGGTTCAAACCAAAGAGTATTACCCAAATTAAAGGTAACGATTTCTCATTAATTGATTTCTTTTATTTTACTTCTTCAACCCCTAAACTCATTTTATTTCCTTTATTTTGTAACAACACCTGTATCCTCAATATAATAGGATGTTTTTATGATAATTATTCTAACTACACTTTCACACACCTCCATCTAATGGATGAAGAACATAATGTTTCTTTGGATGGAAAACTAACACCTCACGAAACATTGAATGTTCAATTACATCTTACCACATATAATGCTGGACATTATGATAGAACTATATTTATATATGATATATATTATGTCTATGATTTCTTTATTCTTCTGTACTTCCCAATTATATCAAACCTTTATGGTTTCCATATTGGGTAAATATGATAATCTCATTTGAGGAAGTGTGGACTACCGCCCCCTCAGAGTGATGTGACTCGTTAATGCCATATGTGGGATGTATAAATGATAGAGTTAATTATATTATATATGATATTATACTGGAATTATAATATACCTATGTATCATTATGTTTTAATTCAATTAAAATAATAAATATAAATGAAAGTAGTGTGCATGCGTACGTACGACTTACCCTCTCCATGAACGGTGCATTTCATTTCTTACCTCCAAATGTTATGCAATATTATAAATACATGTATATATTGGATATATGTGATATATATTATATCTACATCATGAGTACAATTTTAGAGAAAATGGGTTTTTGACTATATTTACAACATGTAATTATAAGAAGTCCATTTTTGACTCAAGTGCCAAATATCGACAAAATGAATGTTATTAACTTAAATGTTTACATAATGATTATAACATGGTAATCAGTGATATAAAAGGAATAATAAACTTGAAAAGGTTTTTAATCAAGTAGTAATTAACATTAGTTTATTATTCAGGATATTAAATAATGATCAAGTCATATCATACACGAGGTAAGGGACTTCATCTCAATCTCTTTTCATTGAGGCATTTTTTGTTTTATACACGAATTTATTTTATACAGTGTATAAACACCTTTAAATTTTCATATTATTCAAAGGGAATCTTTTTATACAAATAATTTTACTAAATGACAAAAAGTATTGTTTTTTAACGTAAGCGGTGACAACAACCTTTTCGCTGCTGCGAGTATTATTTGATCTTTTCCTTCCTTAACAAGCCGTAATGTTTTTAAATGGACAAATAAATACCATATACTCTTTTTACGTATTTTGGAATTGAAAATGATTTTGAGAATGGATTTATTATTTCAATACCTTGAAATTTTATTTTTCTATTGCAATGTGGGAATGTTATATTTTTTTATGCTTATGTTATGTATTATGATCATGTTATGGTTCTTGAGAATTATTTAAATATATGGGTGGTTCCATGATAAACCTAGGGCGTGTGATCCCAAGATAGCTCCCCAATGCCTTGGGTAACATGACAGAGGTAAATGAGAATGTTTCTCCTAAGAGATTTAGGGAATATACTATGATGGGTATTCCAAAGTAACTACCTATGTAGTTTTGATAGCTATAATGTATGTATGCTATGGATGCTGCAAGTTACCTTTATGATTTATGATTTCTATATGTATTTCATAAATCTTATGATTTCATGAGGTGAGTAAAAGAGGTCAGGTTTTGTATGTATTTATGAACAAATGTTTACATTCATTGTTTTATAACCCTTACTGAGCTTTTTATGCTCATCCCAAGTTTTGAAATGTTTTCACAGGACTTAAAGATGAATAGGGTCAAGTATGGGATTCAGGAAAAGTCATGCTGTCTAAACCATGGAACTAGACATGACTATTTTTTCTAGAGTTTTTTTTATTAAAATAATGGAAACTGTGTAGAAATATCTACCTTCTAATATTTTGAGATGTAATAGTTATGTCCTAATTCTCTAAAACTCTAAACCTGGAAAGATCCTCAAGGATAATTATTCATTTAATTCAATATTATGTAATGTGTAAGGTCGGGTCCTTATATATAAACATGAAAAAGATTCTAAAGAATGTATAAGATGAACATAATTTTATTATACAATAAGTTAATGTTTGTTTACCCAAAAGGAAACTCAATGTAAGGGATTTTTTCTCAATTTACATTCGATTGATACTTATTTGTTGTTATGCACCTACTTTATTTTATATAGTGTATATACTACCCTTTTAAATTATATATCTTAAATTTTTTTACTCCCATGATATTATCACTTTTATTTAATTATATTCCTTCATGAGGCATACAATTTAAAATATTTCAATATGGTATGAGACACTTTGGAATGTCTAAATATTATTTTTCTAAATAATAACATTAGTGATATTTTAATGGTATTTTAATTAAATAAATTATATGAGCATTTTCAAATAAAAACTTTCAAATCTACCACCTTTGGGTTTTTAGGCACATTTTAAATTATTAGTTCAATTTTCCACAATCTAGTACTCAAAAGGTTTTATAAAATAGTTTTATGAAATCCCAAATTTATTTATCACTTAATTCATAGAACCTGCTTTCTTCTAAAAACTATTTTTTAGAAAAAAAAATTAATATTTTATATTGAAATGATTTAGTAAATACATTTTTACAATATTTATGTTTTACCAATGTTTTTAATGGAATCTTCTTGGCACTTTTCAAATATGTCAATTTTCTAATTTTAGAGTGAATACGGTATTTTATTTTATCTCATATAAAAAATATGGATTTAACCCCCATAATTCATTTGAAACAACTATTTTCTGAATAAAAGGTTAATTTTTTAGAAAAATGGTTTTAAATCTGATTATCAAAGAAATGGTTTTTCAAAAAGGATTTCAAAAACAAAAGGATATTGTCCCCATAAATTTTTTAAAAGTTCATTTTATAAAATTTCCATTCATAAATGATAAAAAAAACCTTTTTTATCAACTTGGGGTATGTTGTATTAATAATTATTTTTGATTTTCCTGGGGATAGTATTTATGTTCACTTCATTGATTTCTTTGTTAGTACCCCTTGAAATATTTAATTTCCCATGAATAAAAAACATTGAATTTACCCTAATTATCCATTTTATTTATCAATGATATGTCTATTTTCTAATCCATATACCACTTTTCCTATGACGTCTAATTTGAATATAATTTGATTATTTGTGGAAATTTTGATAAATCCATACATTCTACTCTGTGCGGATATTTGATAAGGAAGATTGTTAAATTGTTTATTCAATATATGAGGAATGCTTTGGACTAATATTACTTGGGTGGTGCCCTATTATAGATAAGCCATATATGCATCTGTAGTCTTGTGGGAAAAGTCATTTTTCTAGCTACCTTAGATGGGTTTTTACCTGATATATTGTATACCATCTAGTTAATGTTCTTAATGGAATTGGTACCATGAACCTAAGAACCATGGTGTCACATAATTAATCATCTCCCTCATTTAGTTTCAATTATTATTCATCCATTAGATTTTGTATGGATATATTTTTGGATATATTTCATTTTCAACTATTTATATGGCATGTGTTTCAGTTTCTTACCATTCCCTATTTATTTTTCATTATTTATTTATTTTAGTAGTAGTTGTTTCTATTTATTACCTTTCCATATTGTTTACACAATTTTATTTTGTTTATATATTACATGGAATGTGTGTTCAGTTATTTTCCATTCCATATGTACTATTCTCGGGGATTCAATATTTCATATAAATTTTTTTTTCACATAATAATCATTTGAGATCACCCTTATTATGTTGGATTCCCCAAGAATCCAAGAAGCATTCTATAAAAGATATTTTGAGATATAATAGATGTAATAATGTTACCCTCGAAGGTATTTATGTATTTAGTTCAAAAATATATATTGGAATTATGCAATTAATTATTAATAAAAGACTCATTTATGTATTTGGTTAATCAATAATACTAATCATTTATATCATTTGTGATTTGATTCCTTGTAATCATACCAATAAAATTGATGCCGGACATTGGATCTGGGCTATCTAGGGTAAGGGAACTATCGTTGGTATCCAAGGATGATTAGTAGAATCCTTGGGAACTAGATTTAAGAAAACATAGATTGGAGAATATAAAACTTAGGTAGAATTAGATGTTGAGTATATAAGAACATACTTTTGTTTCTATTAGATAGATATATTTTTAATTTCTCCTAGGAATACCTACAAGTTTGGATACTACATGTGGACGTGGTTCTAGAACACATATACGTTGGTGTAACAAAACAGACATGGTGTTCTGAGCCTAACACGATATATCCGGGTACATGAAAACATGATTTACTATTCACCTGGATTGGCACTCCTAATGGATACACATATGATAATTCGAATTTTATTTACTAACCATTATAATGGATTTGTATAAATAATTACATGGAATAACCTAGGTTAAAACTTATTTATTTTATATTGAAGATAAGGTGTCATGGTTGTGAAATCCTAGAAATGATATTATGTATAAAAAGTATGAAAAGTAAGGACTTATTATAATATCCAATGGATGAAGTATTTAAGTTCTAGGCTTGTATTGAAAACCATTTTTAAAAGGATATGTAGTGATTAACATTATTAAAAGGATGTATATCATAGTTAATTTGGTAAATATATTAATATGGTTTTATAAATGGACAACCTATAAGATCGGTTACAAAAAAACATTTCAAAAAGTAAGCGGTTCTTGAACACATTAAGATGGATAGCGAGGGTTTCACGCTGACCAATGACCTATACAATTTCTTTGTTAAAATTGCATTATTTTTAGTTAAACCATTTGATTAATAAATTTTAATAATTAATTGTAAATAATACTTTTAAGGATTAGATATTAATGTATTAACCATATTAGTTTTGAATGATAGTTATAGTAAAATAGTTTGAATTTTCAGGATTTTATAGGCCTTATGGTCCTATAAATGTTTTTTTGTGCTCTATACATAATAACAATTCATTAATGGTAATTAATTTATGGGATTAAATGGATGGATTATAATTTTATAAAATAAGAAAAAGAATTTCTGATTTTTCATAACAAACTGAAACCTATCAAGTAAAAATATTTCCTTATGCTCTTGGTCACTAAAATAATTAAACAACACCTAGAAAATGATGATGAAATAAAATTCTATCCTTATACCAAAATTTATATTAAACCAATGATCTCTTAAATAATATAAGATTTGTGTATTTAAGGACCTAAAATTTCTATTTATCATTATCATGTTTTTTATTGATAACCTCATACTCTATAAAAATATTTATTCTTTTCCTCCACGTACGTATTTTAACTTGCCACTAATGTTCTCCAATATAGATACCAAGTTACATGGTATCCTATGTGATCTTTTATTTCCCATTCACTCTTTTCATGAGGATGTTTTATGAACCCTTCTCTTCATGTGGGTTTTCAATGTAGGAAATATCAATCAATCTACTACTACAATTATTGAGTTTAAATTATGAGAACCCAATATCATTATGGTGGGGATTATGTAACACCAAAAATTATAATGTACATCTTTGTATTCAATAGTGTTTATAACACGCAACACCAAGTGTAAAAATTTAATTTATAAAATCAATACATTAATATCATATGTATATTTAATAAATTATATATCATGTAATTCATGAAACACCGATTTATCTTGCATTACATCCAAGAATAACATTCCTAGTTTGCTTGTATTACATAAAGGACCAAGTTTCATCAAATAATAACGTATTATTATAATATTAGAATTTAATATAATATGATATAACCTTTCAATTATGTTAGATTTTATGATTATTGTAAAATAACATATAAAAATTTATGGTTTATATAAATGTAAAATTAATTCATTTGTAACCAATTAATGCGAGACAAAAATAAGAACAAATTGGATATAAAAAATATTATTAGTGTTATGCTTACAAAAGAGTTCTGTCTAAATAAACATAATTAATTAAAATTAGTCAATTTTTAAAGGAAATAAATTTTTTATATATTCAATAAACTATTTTTTATATTTATCCATTATGAATGCTAGTCATAAGATAAAAACAATCCTAATTTCACCCATAAAATATATTTTTATAAAGTCAATTTTAAAGCCTTTTAATGTAGAATAAATTTTGAATATAAATTTTGACACTATAATTATTTTATTATGTCAAAATAAATTTCATATTTTAAAGTTAATGATAAAAACGAGTTATGGGAAATGGTTTATATTTTTGGGAACCATATAATTTCTTAAAGAATTGTTAAAAATACAGAATTATAGGCCACACACTATTTCTTCATGTAATTTATCTATAAGGTTAAATAATATTTTAAATTGGATTAAATGATTAATAATATTATATTTTAATCAATTAATCCAATGTTATCATTGTAATAAATTTCACATTGAAAATGACTATAAAAAAGAAAAGTTTTTGAAAAGTTCTCTTTAAAAACTGAAATTATTGTCCAACTTGGAAGATTAAATTTAAATCAATTTCAACCACATATATTATTATAATTTTGAAAAGTATATTACATATTTGAAATTATAATACATTATAATTTATAATATGCCCATCATTTATTTTGACAAATAATACCTGTGAATGTGATTAAAATTAAATATAATGATTGAGGTCAAATTTAGTTTAATAAGCGACTAAAACATATCCTTATTGCACAAAATGACATATAAACATGTACAAGACATATTTTATGGAAATATTAAGATCTAATCATCTATGTTTTTGGAGATGGTACCACTATTGGAGCCACATTCAAAATGAAAAATGTTGGAAGAATTACTCTGTCCAAATATTTCAAGAGTTCCACTCCTCCACCATTACAGAAGGCCCCCACTTCACCCCATTACTCACACCTCTAAATCGACATATATTTGGACAATATCTGACCAAATATCTTCAAAAAATACCTCCCATATACTTTGAATCATACCATAGGGAATATTTCCTTCCAATGAATCCATTTCGTATAACTCAAAAGGAGTTTCCCAATTTTTAAGTTAACTCTTTCCATTGATCTTTTTTTCATTCACATTTACACATCCTCAAATTTACATATTAAATATTAATATAAGAAAAATAGTATCCTAAATAATATTATATGTTTTTATATTAATATTTATTTTTACAATTACACATAATTTCATCTAATTTGTAACAAACATATTGTTTTTCTGTACGGCGAACTACGCCCTCAGGAAATGATGATTGTTCATTTTTATGTTACCACCTCTAATGGTGTCCATTGTGATGTAAAATATATTTATATAGGAAATAAATAAAAATTATTTTTTCTTTAAACTTTTTTAATCCATTTATTACAAATACCTATTATACATTCCATTTTTTGTTAATATGATAACATCGTTTGTGGAATTGTGGACTTCCTCCCCCTCAATGTGATGTGATTCATTCACAGTATTCATGGAGCAAATAAATGATGGTATTAATTATAAATTATGATAAAAAATATATATTATATTTATTAAATAATTACCTTTCTTGATATAAAAAATATATATATCATTTTCTTTATTAACTTTTCTAACACAAAAAAGTGACGACATCATTCATGGATGTGTATAATACCGCATCCTCAACATGATGAGATTCTTTTTACATCACAAGAATTATATATATAATTATATATGATTAAATAATAATTTATTTTTGATATAATGATCATTCTGTAAAGATTTAAATTACCTACCTTCTTTCCATAACAATCATTGAAAAACGGGAATGTTACTCATGCGCATGTACCACATACCAACTATTTGATTGTAACATTGGTTCATTTTTTATAACCATAATTATTGATTGATTTTAAAAGCATAATTTATACATATATATGTTAATTAATTCATGATTATTTATCTAGAGATGCTATATAATGACCAATTTGACAATAGTTAACCTACTAAAGTTGTTTTTGACACATTACCTGAATTTGGTAAAACAACTGACATATTATTAATTGTTTAGGTAGATGTTCCAAACATTGTAATAAGTTAAATAAAATTATTGATAAATATGAATATGGTTTTTATGCAATTATAAAATTAGATTCATTTCATTATATCGGATGATAAATGATGTTTTCCCAAAAGGAAACTCCATGTATGGTATTTAATCTCAATTTACATTCCATTGAAACTTATTTGTTGTTTTCCACCTTTTTTCTAATTTGGTGTATATACTTCCATTTTACTTGATATATAATGAATATTTTTATTCTCATGATATTATAACATTAATTTAATTCGATTCCTTCATGATCCGTACAATTTAAATTGTTTTACTACGACAAGGGACACATTGGAATGATTAACAATTATTTTCCTCACCAATAACATTAATGTTCTTTAAATTATATTTCCATTAGAGAAAATTTTATGAAAATTTCTCAATAAAACCTTTAATTTTTATCTCCTTTAGTTTTTGATGACCGTTTTCAATTATTAGTTCCATTTTATATTCTTTTTCACTCAAAATGATAATGAAAATGATTTTATAAAAACCAGAATAAATTTATCTTTTTAGTTGGGGAACCTGTTATATTCTAAACCCCATGATTTAATAAGATGTTTTAAAAAAAATTAATAATGATTGGGAAAAGATATTTTTACACTTTTTTCCTTTAACCAATTTTTTCAATGGAATCCTCTTATTGTTTTCTGAATAAGGCATTTTATATTCTTTTTATAGTGCCAAAGGAATATTCTTTTGACCATGTTGGAGTGTTGGGATTTACCCACCATTATTGAATCAAATAATCCTTTACATGATTTAAAATTATATATATAATATAAAATATTATTAAAATATATTTTCAAGGAAATGTTTTTTTCAATTGGTTTTCAAATAAATAAGGATATTTTCTAAAAGAAATTTTCTGATGATATTTTTATAATATTTCCATTCATCAACAAAAAAACATTTATTTTAATCCACTTTGTGTATATTTAATTGATACAATCCTTAATCTTAATATGTATGGTTTATGATTTATTTCATCTAGGATAGTATTGATATTCACATCTATGATTTCTTTTTTATCCCCTTGAAATAGTTAATTTCATATGATTATTGAATATTTAATTTCCCATAATTATTCGTATTATTTATCATGGGAATGACCATTTCCTAAAATATATACCATTTTCATATGGTGCTAACTTGGAATGTCATTTGATTATTTATGGAAATATTTATAAATTATTACATTTTACTTCATATTGATATTTTATAAAGAACATTATTAAAACAACTATTCAATATATGAGGAATGTTTTGGACTGATAAAACATAGGTAGGTCCACTTTATAGATATCCATTTGATGCATTAGTAGTCTCATGGGACAAATCATTTGGCTTTCCACCATGTAGGGGTTTTAACTGATATGTTGTATACCATCTTTTGAAATGTATTAATGATAAAGGTATCAAGTACCAAAGAAACATGGTATCCATTAATTAAGAATTCACCTCATTTATTATTATGTTATTATTCATCTATGAGATTTTTCATTGAAAAATCAATAGTTACATATAATATTCAGTCATTTAGATGGAGTTTGATTCGTTTTCATACCTAGACAAATTTAATTTCATTATCTAATTATATGAATGAAATGTGTTTTTAGTGATTAAAATGTTGTATATATTACAGAATTCCATTCAGTGTATTGATTACATGGAATGTGTGTTTAGTTATTTACCTTTTCATATTGACTATTCTCAATGATTTATTATTTATTCTGATATACTTTTCCCTTACTCAGCATTTGATCTCACAATTATTATTTTTCATTCCCTAGGAATCCAAAAAACGAACTATGAATTATATGATGGTATTTTCAAGATGGAATAATGTTATTCTCAATGATAATAATATATTAATATATAAAAAGATTATATTGTAATTAGTGTATTAATGTATTATAAAAGACCCATTTATGTATCTTATTTTCCTAGACTAATAAACTCTTTTTTCTTTCAGGATTTGAGTCCTTTTAATCATGCCAATATAATTGATAGCAAACAATGGATCCATGATATCTAGGGTCTGGGTGCTATAGAGATGACCCAAAAGTTTCTGCAGCAACATCAGCCCCCATTTTTGTGGGGATAGTGGATCAAAGGATATCGAGTCATTTCATGAGGCCATGATATCTATATTCAAGCACTTAGGGATGCCAATTGAGGGGAGGGTAAGGATACCTATGTATATTATTCATGGTTCCTCTAATAGGTTGTGTTATATCATCATATTTAGAGATCATTAATGAGAGATGTCCTTGAAGGAGTTTCATACAAACTTCTATTATTTTTTCTCTCTTGATATGCTGAGGGCTGATAAATCCTGAGTTTACTTACTTATAGAGAGGTACATGTTATCTCAAATGGATTACTCATCTTGTTTTGTGGATTTCTAGTACTTCACACCTATTCTAATGAGTGGAGATCTATCTAATACTAGATAATTTGAGGATGGATTTCAGTACTTCATCTGATCATAGATAAATGTATTATGAAAGAAAACTATTTTTGGTATGGTGAATTCGATGATGATCATAGAGTGAAACCTTATTCAATCTGGAGTTTTAATCCATGGAGGTTTGACACCTAGGTCTGGTATTGCATCGACTAGTTGTAAGAATCATTTTTGGAGCATCCATGCGTTGATATTAGCAATCACAGCAACTCTTCAAATAGCCAGGTCAGGTTCTACTAGTGTGTTAGGCTAGGACACATGAGGCCATGTTGTATGAGGGACCCAATCAAGTCTCGATGTTGAAGTAATATGGGACATATACAGACCATCTGAAAAATTATTCCTCTACTATCTAGCGATATAGGTTCTGCACCCACTCCAAATTCAGGAGTAGGGTCAACAACTTCGCAATGGGTAGGGAGTTGGTGTAGAAATGTCTGATTAAGCTAAGGTGGTGGTCATGAACTTGGTATTTAGACCCATGTTCTATGTGTAAAATAGGTGGGATTTGCTCAAGGATTCCTAGTAGTGTCACATGGACATGGTTTAGGCTAGGAATACATAGTGCAATAGACCTATGTGGAGTAGGATCTTGGGCCTTCTACTGTCATATGTAGTATTCTAGTAGCCTTATTTTAGCTTCATCCCTTTTCATACAAGATCATCACCTTGTTTTTATATGTTCATGTTTTAAGGAGACTTGGGATTGGTGTTTATACATATGATGGAATTATGATGTTATAAACTCTGTTGGGAATTATAACACAAGGTGTGAATTAGTGCATGGAGTCCCCCATGAGGTTTGTGGCTATCACTTCATATAAAAACTCTATTTCCTCGATATAATACTCTTTGAAATTGTTATAAATATACACTGGTTGGTTCTTTTTCATGTCTTTGTTGATTTTGATCATCACAGGGGGATTCTCACATCACTAGATGGTGAAATTTTTATTTGAAAGGGTCAATGTAATGTCTATAAGAGTTGATATGGACTCAAGAATCATTGGCTAGGAAGGATGATATCCCATATTGTGATTTTGTATCTAGATGATCAGGGATATTTTCAAATTGATTTTCCTCTTGTGGATGATCATTTCATGCATTTTTTTGTAGAAAACTTTTCAATATTACTTCCAGTGAGAGAGGTAGAGTTCTATGTATATCTAGTTCAAGAGATGCAACAATTTCTATTCCTCATTATAGGATGGATACAGTAGAGTTGCAAGATTATAATAGATAGTTAAAGGACTTTGAGGAAATGGGTTTCATATGACCCAATACTTCATTGTGGGTTTTGCTAGTACTTTTTTTGAAAAAGGTAGATGATACCCTTAGGTTATGTGGGGTTTAAAATTAATTTAACCAACTAAAATTTAAGAATCAATATCCACATCCAAGATAGATGATCTCTTTAACCTGCTCCATGGAGCTCGGGTCTACATGAAGATTGAATTGAGATCTAGTGATCATTAGGTGCATGTTAGACCACTAGACATACATTTCACACCCCTTGGGAGAAAGTATAGTGTATATGTTTGTTCTTTTATGATGTTCGATAACAAAAACACACCATTATTCATCATGAAATTAATGAAGCTAGGGTTCCATACATTTATTTATTTTTTTGTAGTGGTTTTCATGGATGATATCTTAGTGTATTTTCAAAATGAACATGAACAATTTGAACAAGGTGAGATCATTTTCAATACACTAAGCTAACATAAGTTAAATTCTATTCTCATAAAGTTCCAAATATGGATGGATCCGATTCAATTACTAGGTCATGTCATCTCTGAGACAAGAGTGTTAGTAGATCTAGGGAAGATGAGAGTGGCACACTCCCTGGATAATCCCATGAACGTCATTGAGGAATATATTTTCTTAGTGTTGGATGGTTAAAAAATGTGTTTCATACCAGAATTCTCATACATAACATCACCATTGTTGTGACTGACTAAGAATAGTTTGAAGTATGTACGGATAAATTCATATGAGATGGCCTTCCAGAAGATGAAAAGAAGATTGAATTCACCAATGATAATGATTTCTCAAGAGCTAGGATTGAGCTAAAATATATAATGTGATGCATCAGGTATCAAGCAAGTATAAATTATTATGAAGGGCGACAGAGTCATGTAGGATGAGTTTTGACAGTTGAGGCCACATGAGAGGAATTACCCTTCACATGATCTCGAGTTAGCTTTAGTTTTTCATGTATTAATCTATTGGAGACATTTCTTTGTAGGTGAGCATTTCTTGGTATACCCAGACTATAAAAGCTTCAAGTACATATTTATATAGTGTCATATGAAACTGAGGTAGTGATGGTGGGTGGAATTCCTTAATTATTTTGTTCTAAAACTATCCTTCATGTTTGGAAAAGTTAATGTAGTGGACAAAACTCTAACGAGGAGGACTCATACACATGTAATGAAATAGGTCAGCAGTGAGTTGTATTTTGTGACTTTGTTCTCTGAGATGTACTTAGAGGTACAAGAGAGTTAGGGAAATACGTACCTTTATTCTTTAGTTTTTACCCCTACCATATTAGATAGTGTAAGGATGAGGTAGTTATCAGACATATAAGGTGTATCTCAATGAGAGAGTGTGGTAGTTGAGAAACCTCCTCTTGGATGGACCATAGGTGATAAAAATATCCTACGAGTACATAGTGACATATGGATACCAGAATACAAGCATGGGGTGTTGATGAGGGATTTTCATGCTATATCTTAGAAAATAAACGTGAGTTTCCCCATTATGTATCAAGATGTACATCATTACTATTGGTGGACAGGTAAGAAATATGATGTAGCTTGTTTGTTCATGAGGTATTCCACCAA
The DNA here is from genome assembly GCA_963277665.1 of Viscum album. NCBI lineage: Eukaryota > Viridiplantae > Streptophyta > Magnoliopsida > Santalales > Viscaceae > Viscum > Viscum album. The sequence goes on along the minus strand of OY728158.1, from coordinate 422,732,752 downwards.
TCAGTAGGAGAAGGTGAAAAACTAGCGACCATCCATACACTTACAATAACTACCCTTTCCTGATTGGAAATGGTATGATGGCATGAAAGATTTTGTCAAAGGTTATTTATGTTCACCTCAATGTAATGATTTTTTTTTATTTTTGATGATAGGATCATGATGAATTATCATTTCATGTGGATGAAGGATACCTTCACAGTTGATGAGATTAAGAGGTAGTATATCCATTATATAGAATGACTTTATTGGTTCTTGCATACACTAATTTCAAATATGGATGTCTGGTTTACTTCTCAATTCTGTAAAGGGATAAAAGGGGTGTTGAGTACATAGGTTCTTCTAAGGATGACAAACCACTCCCAGACAGATGTCCAGTTAGAAGAACGATTCCGGTGCATTAGGAAATGCTATGAGCATGAATCCTTGAAATAAGGGGTTATTGGGAGATGCATATACTCCTAGTTGAGTTTTATGACAAAAATAACTTTTCAGTTAATATTTATATGGTTTCATAAGAGGTTATTTTTGATTGGTCTATATGTTCGCCCTTGTTTTTTGTGAGGTAATAGAGGTAATTATGATGGTACCTCATCTTTTTTAGGAGAACATAGAGCAGGTGTAGGTGATTCGAAAGTAGATTTCTACTGCACTGTCTCATCATAAATAATATATTGATCACTATAGATGAGCTATAGCATTAGAGGTTGGGGTTTAGGTATTCATAAATGATTCAAAATGGATTAGACACTAGGGGTTAAGAGATAATGTATGCCTTAATTGAGATATGATGGGCCATTTGTGATTCTAGAGAGAGGAATGCTAGTTTCCTATCGGTTGTAGTTAATTAATGGTATCAAGACATGCATGTTGTATTCCGTTTTTCTCAGATAAAACATCACACTTCTGAACTTTATCATGCCTTTATGACTGAGTAGGTTTAGTTATATGTATATTCATACATTTTGGAGTATCCTATATGAATTTTGGATCATATAATGATGGTTATTCGAGGCTGGTTCATTCCTTTAGTATGGGTTATATGGAGCATGGCCTAGTATAACATGAGACCTATGACAGGGAGGCTAATGTACAATATTAGTGGAAATATTTATTCAAAAATCATACATTACCACCCTTGGATGGGAAATTTAGGGACGAATTGCATTAATGTTGTGGGAGTGTTTGTAAAAACCATGTTATTCATTATGGGGAATATTCCTTTTATTCAATCATTTATTGTTTCTAATGATTAGATGCAGCCCAATGAGGATGATTGTTGAGATAATAGAAGGATCAGGGGTTTCTTGGGATTGTATCAATCCTGGAACCCATGTTTTGGGTGAAATGAAGAGGTAACACGGTTAGTGAAAACCAAGTGGGAAGGGGTTCACATCAATGAGGCCATGTCAGCAGTTTTAGAATATTATGATACTGGCTCCTTGCATAGTTTTCCCATAGTTATTAAACCATGCTAGTAAATAGTGCACTATGCACCAAACCTATAAGTTCTCATGCACAATTTGTGCACAATTTTCAAAAACTTTCACCTAAACCATACGACCCCTACATTTTGGGAAATTTTATAATTTTTAATCATATAAAAAATAAATTAAATAAAAATATTCACCCTCAATTCATAGGCACAGTATCGAAAACCCTCTTTAGAGCTCAAACTTCTCTATTGTTGGATTCAAGGTGGTTTCTCTATCCAATATCCATTCGAAGGCATATTGTCTTGTCAGATTTGTAATGGTAGGATCAATATAACGTTTTATAATAATTCTATTCTTTTGGATAACAACTGTTCTATTTGGATTTAAGCTCAATTTCCCTAATTTATCATTCTTCATCAATTATTCAGAATTCTCCTAATCTGGGCTGATTAAAGCCTAACACTGGATGATCTGTCGATAAATGACCTATGGTAGGTGGTATCATGAAATTAAATTATGTTAGGTTCTTTATATATGTCATCATACATAAAACCCAGTCTACAAGCACCTATTGATATGAAATTACATATTTATAATTTCTAGGCATGTTCTAGGTGACTAAAGGGTATTATTTTTTTATAGACTCAATTCACTAAATGTAAATCACCCCTTGAGACATTTCTTAACAAATGGACCTTTTGTAACTTCGACCTATGGAACCCTTAGTTGTGCCCATTTACCCCTTCAAAGGATTTTAAAATATGAAACTGATAATGAATTGAATTTAAATATGAATGAATTGTAATTTAAATGGTTGAATGTTAAGAGATGAGTGATCATTACCCTTGGCCCTTATCTTGTTGAAGCATGAGTTGAATATAAGTGATTGATTTTACATAAAATTGATTGTTCATGTGCGTTAAGAAATGAAAATTATATGAAATTGCTTGATTAGTGTAAAATATTTGTTAATATTGATTTTACAATGTGTAATAAATGATATGTAATCCATGTATTAGATTTTTATTCATGTGATGGTTTTCATATGGAAATTTATCATGTGGGTAATTAAAAGGCCTAGACATATGAGGTTTGAAAAGTCATGTGACACCTCATAAGGTGAGATATAAATTTATTTCAATGTTTTTGACCTTTGCATCATAAATAAAATTGAATAAACTATATTGAATTGAATAAATGACCATGAGAATTTTTGATAAATATGGATTTATATTATAATTTGACAGATGGACTCAATTTCTAGGTGCCTTGCTTAAGCTATGGGTGATAATTGGATTCGAATGATGTAATCCATGGATGAACTCATTGTGGATTGACATATATTCCATTTGTTACATAGATTATTTTAGGAATTACATAGTTAGATTCAAATGGAATTTAACTAATTATTCCATGGGTGATACTCATGATTTTGTAAAGGAGTTTCCAAGACAGACTCGATTGGATATGATGTTGTACCTCACCTTTAGTGTTACCAGGTCCCAAAGAGGTTCCCTAGGGATGGTCTTATAGGGTGGAATTGATATGTACCAAGATCTATACTATAATTCCAAAATATGAATTTCATGGACATGCTCAAGTTTTAAATTGTTTAATATATTAAATGACATTTATGAAGTGTCATCCAAGACCAATCACAAGCATGGATTTAGTCATTATATTTTCCTTTTTTATGGTCTATCGGGGCATCTACCAGGATTATGACTAAACATGGGTTTCTAGGCTTGATATGGATCTCGATAGTCATAAATTCAATGATATTTAATTTTAAAATTATTATGGATAAATTAAAGAGATATTAAACGAGTATCTACACATAAAGGTTTTTTTCTTTTGAATATTTTATTACATACTTCTTCACTCATTGCACATTGACTGTCATATATATTCACTGACTGATTGGCATCTGAATTTTAGTGGTTTCCAATTGTGTTTTCATCTCCCAAACTATTCAGGTAAACTTTTTAGACCCAAATAGACTATATGATTTGAGAAAATGAGAAGGGAATTCTACATACTTTAGGTAATATATTTTCAGGTAGATGAAAGTGATCATGGGACCATTCTAAGGCATTCTATTCTACAAGTAAACCTTCTATCCTTTTATACTTTTGTTATATAGTGTGTACATCTAACTTATATTATTGTGTGGATGTTTTATTATATATATATGACATGAAACAACATTTTTTATTTGAGATGCCTTCAATATTGTTTATTTATATCAGTCTTCTAATGTTACTTCTGATTAATGATAATTGTTCTGCTCCTTGCATGATATTTTTTCTATTGTTTTACACTCTGCTATTGAAGGAATAGTCTCCACAATGAATATCCTAGTCCCTTAATACTAGTCAATAGCCTTTGGAATTTGGGGGATACACTTGATTCCATATGTCCAACTAGGATATGATCACTATTGAGTGGAATCCGAGTTCAGGAAGTTACATTTTTCTTATAGTTTCTCCAGCTCACTACACCACCATTCCAGGAAAAACATATCCTAATTTTTAGTTCTTATCAAAATGATCTAGAATCTTGAATTGCTCTATCATCTCCCCACTAGTTTGTCATATCCTCCAAAAACTTGGAACATACTCTTTTTATGCCTCAAGTACATTAGGATAGTTTTTAGAGTGGCCCAATGTAGCTCTCCTATAATATCGTGATATCATCACTCCATACCTAATGAAATGGAAACATAAAACCTAGAACATAGAATAATATACATGGTACAGCCCACTATATATGTATATGTGATTTTACTCATTCTTTTAATATCCTCATATTTTTTGGGCACATTTTCTTAGAGATATAGTTATCGATCGACATTAGAAACAACCCTATCATAGATTGTTTCATAGTATAATAGGTAATTATCTTTTCAATATATATAAATATATATAAATAAATTGACATATCCCAATAATCCTTTGAGTTATATCTCTATTGATCTTGATCCCTAGAATATAGACTACATCAACTAAGTCTTTCATGGGGAAGAATTCATTTGTCCATGTCTTAACTAACTGTAAGACCATAACTTTGATTCTCATTATTAATATGTCATAAACATATAATATTTGGAATTTAATTGCATTAACACTATACTTATTATAGATACTAGAACCTCATTTCTTTATGAAACAAAATTATCATTCCATGATCATGATTCCATCTTCAACCAAAAAATGTATCTACCTCGCTTCCACACTTTTCCATAATTATTTGACAATACAAAATCATTGAGATGAGCCATATAGATTTCTTCAACCAATATCCCATTTATAAAAGTAATTTTGACATCCATTTTACCATTATAATAATCATGGAAGGAAAATATTTAATGTAAAACTCTAATAGAAATCAGAATTTCTACATTGGGAAGGTTTCATCATAGTATATGCCTTGATTTTTCCTAAATCCTTTCTCTATCGGTCATTCCTTATAGTTATTGACCTTACCATCTGATCAAAATATTTTCATGAATACCCATTTTTAGCCACTGAGTTTAAAAATAGTTTGAGGGTTCACAAAAATCCAAAATTCATTTGGGTACATAGACACTATATTATAATTCATCACATCATTCCATTTGACATCACCAATTCTTTCTACTACTTCCTTATAGGTTATAGTTTCATTAATTTCAAGAGTAATTTTTCACATAGCTCAATGAAATGAAAAACATAATGATCTAGTTATATGACCTCTCGATTAGACCTATATAGAACATGTGTCTTGAGAACATATTCATCTCCCACTACCACTTATGGGGATTATCCCCACAATAGCTCTTGTGAATCTAGAGAATCAATATAATAAATGTATATCTTTCTCCAACTTTTTTTATTGTAATTTTTTTCACTTTATGGAAATGTATATTTTATTTCCAAAATCACTTTTATATCTACGAGATTATATAGGTAATATTGTTTTTTTTTCTTTAGGATATCCTATTAAATTTTACCTTATGATTCAGGATAATATTTTTTCATAGGATATAGTCTTAAAAAAATGTTTTCATCCCAATACAGGTATGTGTGATTCATCAAGATTACTTACACACACAAAATCCTATTAAATAACATCTATTTATTTTTTGGTAATCGATTAAGGTTATATGTCATTTTCAATAATGTGTATCCCTAAAAGGATAATGAATGATTTTCACTATTCATCATTGATCTTCCCATATAAAAATGGGTTTTATTCATCCATTTAGTAACACCATTCTGTGGTGTTGTATATAGAAGAGTGATTTGGGATACAATCCAACACTTCTTTAAGTTTTCATTGAAGGATTTATTAATAGAATCGCAACCACAATTTGAGTATAATGCCTTACTCTTTGTAACATGATAGTTTTTTTACTTCAGGATAAAATTACATAATAAAATTAATGTAATTATACTTATACAAACATAATAAGATATATTAATACCTATTGTAGTCCTCGGTAAAATTGATACTATATGAAAACACATACATTTCTTCTTCATGGAAAAATATCATATACATCATTATGCACCAATTATTTTAATTCAATTACTCCTACTCCGCTCTAAAAGGGTACCTTTCTCATTTTACCTTGTAAAAAATAATTACATGCTTCTAGGGGTTTTAAATCTATTGAGTCTAAATTCAATACATTAGGAAATTTCTATAAATGGTTATCATTTAATTGACCAAGTCTTATGTTCCTAAGGATGGTGTTGTGTGAGTCATCATCAATGAGTTCTTCATTGATTTCCATTTTAGGACATTAATGTTCAAATATACAAAATCCATTTTTAAGATGTTCCTTAACATAACACATGTTATCCTTATAAAAGTGATAAATTTTATTTTTGAATATGAAATAAAATCCCATTGTGTCCAAAAATGACACTGGTATATGATTCTGGTATGTGAAAAAAATTAATAACAGCTATTTAATTTAAAAAATAATCTACTATGAAATGATATAGGATAATCTTGAACTATCAAGGATGTTAGACTCATACCATTTGTTATATGGAGATCCACCTCTCTATTTGAAATCTTCTTGAATGTGCCTGGGTCATATATATGAATAAAAAAGTTCATGTCACATTCTATCCAATGCCAAACATATAGATAATGACATATATCATTTAGTGATAAAAATGCCCAATGTTTAGTTTCACCTTTCTTCATCCTCCAATCCCTGTAGTTCTTTATCTAGTGTTATTTATTAATGAAAAGAATTAAGAAATCCAATACCCATTCCCTCCCAAAATTTCATTAGATTTTGAAAGGACAATGCATCCGTGCCTTTGGATTGTACATAGTCATTGACTCTATATCCTTTTACTTCATCCTCTTTGTTACTATAATCACAAATGAATTTTTGTCATTCACATCCTTATTAGTTTTGGAGAGATAAATTCAAAATATCAAAGAGTGGACTTTTCATGTTATTTATATTATAATTTATAAGAAAAATCGATAATCATTTTGGTAAAGAGGAAATAATAAGATCTTTTAATGGTTCTTTATTTATCTTGAACCCAAGGCCTTCAAGTATTTTAATGCAAGTAAACATCGTGAGTAAAATAGGCCCTTATTGATCTCCTTATACTATCATACACCTACATAGTTTTCTAGATATCTCATAGATTTCTCTTATTTCTCTCTCCATATACAATTTGAGATGAGTCAAAATATTGTAGGAATATTTTTCCACATGAATTTTATGAATCTAATTGAATATATATGAAAAACTAATACATTTCATACCTATTGTATCATATACATGTTTCTTATACTAATCATTATCCACATTGCATTCTCCATGAGGGGGCTTATACGAAGTGGGGACTCCATCACATAATGACTCTTCTATTATTTTAGTACTATGTGTAAGCACCCAAACAACTTCTGGAAGTAATGTTTGGTGATAAAATTATCTTTAACTAGTGTTGATCATAAATTTTCATTTAATGATGGTGTTGGTGCTTAATGTTTTTAACTACAAAAAATTATCAGTGAGTGCTTTAGCCTGATTACCGATTAATAAATAATTGATTAATTAATTAAATATATAACTGTCCCCCACTATTTTATATAACCTTGATATACCTAACTAATATATTTATAATAAGGTGTATCTTGATTATTACAGTGGATAGTATCCATGAAATATCTCCTCATAGGCTACAATAATTTCTTATTCCACTACTCGTAGAGTTTCAAGGTAGGCACTAAAATGGAAATCTACATTGACTTGTGATTCCGTGAACTACTGATTTATGTCAAAAATATTAGAAACATAAACTAGATTACCTCAAATATTTTCCGATGAATAGGTATAAATCAAGATTTGGAAACTATTTTACTACCATCATTATTTAATTCAACCGATCACTCTCATATGAAATCCTTGGTAGTAGGTGGCACCCCCAAATTTTTTGAATGTGAACCATATACACCCAGTATTGTTCAAATATGAGGGATGGAATACAACACATATTAATATTACATTTATTGGATTTAATTATTTCAAAATGAAGTTAATCAATTTCTATTATATATGTTCATACAATGTTTTCTCACTCCCAACTGAACATGAATTAATATAATTAATTCCTCATAGTGGCTGTATATGGTTCTACGTGATGGAAGGTAGCAAAATTACCATTCGGCAGTGGATTCACCTAATTTGGAAAATCCAGGAGAGGAGACTGAAAATCATCCCCATAAAGAATATATTAGATATTTTTTACTTTATATTTTTGTTTTTTTAATCAACAAACAACCCCTTTTTTATAAATTTGGTTGTATAAATGTTGTTGACTCATAGAAATGACCAATTATTTTTTGTTACATAAGTGAGAAACACCCTATACTAGTTTCTATATTTTATTATAATATATTTCTAATTTATTATTTCCCACAACCTAATAAGACCTATTTTTTTTCAATTTTTATATTCAGAATTATTTTAAAATTTACTTCAATTTGAAAAAACTCTTCTTGTCGGAATATATCTATACCTGGATGGCCGCAAAAAAACTCGTATCCATGCTGGAGAAAAATGATGGAAATATCTTAAATAAATACAATAACATATATATAAATATAAATTGTTCTTCAATTTTTAATATAAAAATAATTTAAAACTACCCCTATCAAAAAAGTTTGAGGGTCCTAAATAGGATATACTCTATCAGATCAACAAATGTTATTTATGTTGGGACAAAATTGTCTCCCTCTAAATAATTAAATGAAAATTAATTTTTTTTATGATTAGAAACATCTAGTGATCCTATGATATAATTTTCTTATATCAGGGCATCCTTCAAAATCTAGTGGGTATATGGTCAAGAAAATTTATTCACTATAGTGATTAAACATCATCGTATCCTTCTTTGAAATTCCTAGTTTGGTCATAGGTCTCATGTGAATTTTTCAAAGAAATAAATCTAAACTGAATAGTAACCTCATTCAAATCAAATCGTGATGGAAAGTAGATCATTGGTTGTGAACATTCCTCCATGTATCTGAGGACATCCCCCTCAATAGAAACCATACATACCTCAATATTTCATGCTTATGTGGATCCTTGAATTATTAGTGCTAGCACAAAGCTTCAATGATTCCATATATGATTTGATTATTGCCTCAATCCCATCCATTCATCCCATGAATGAAATTGAATCTAAAATGATAGGATGAGAAATTTCACTCTTTTGGATGTTGGAACAAGTGGGAGGAGATCTAAATCCATTAAAGTGAATAGTTTTATATAAATGATATTTTCTAGACATATATAGTGGATTGTAAAATACCTTAATAGGGTTCCCCAAAACCAAATTTCTTTTATACCTACTAATTAATCAATACATTACACATTATGAGGATATATCAAAATCATAAATAACTTCTATATTTTATCAAATACTTGTCATATAAAATAAATATATTATGTCAAAATCCAGATTCATTATCTCGACACAAAATTACTACTAATATTAATCAAAACATGAATATTAAAATAATATTCGTTAGTTTCATATTATTCCAAATATTCACTTAATTCCATGTGAATAATTTTAACAAATAAAACCAACTAAATTTTATAATACTTGAATAATAAGAAATATATTTATTCATTAGTGATTGAAAATACTTGGACAACTCTCAAACCCTTGGTGGGTCCCATAATGTCACATACATATATTCATCAGAATAGGGAAGACACATGAACAACTTGTTATATGTAACCAAATTGGACCTTATCTTGATGGGTGTGAATAAAAATTCACAAATAATAGTAGATTCTAAATACCCATCTAGGCCCCTAATGTTTTATGGAATATTCATATCAACTAAAACCATTATATGAACACTCTAAATGTAATATTATTTCACTATATTGAGATATCTCATAAATAAGGATGCCCAACTTTTTTCAACATCCATTATTACTTCGTTATTTTTAGATCTTACTAGAATGAACTACCATTGACTATAATGTCCATGGATTTATGAACTTATTACCATTTTGATCAACCATGATAGTGATATCACTTTATCAACTCAGAAGTGACAAATTATATCTTGACCAATAAACCAATTCTATACAAACGATGATGCACCCCAAAAATGTTACATTTCCAATATATTAATTTCACTGTTTTAGCAATTCATCAATGTACAAGATCAAATTGAACAATTTGAAAATATTATCAAGTCTAGAGACCAATACACTTGTTTATTGATATGGACAACCAATGACACCAGATGCATGAGGTGTACATATTGGCATATTTATCTGCATGATCTCAACTACTCAAGACCATCATATTGGATCCTGATGGGAAGAATTCTGAATGCTTATGATCCCCCAACACCATATGGTTATATATCATATGTGTCCTCTATGTATGATATACCTAGACCATAAGGAATAACATTAATATTATTGTCATGGTATCTCTACATTCACATTATAGAATGGGAAAAACTATAAGAAAATTATATAACTGGAAATATATGTAAATTATTATAAATATAGTGGATATATATGTATTAAAGTTATTATGGTAAGAAAACCACACATATATATCCAACTATATACATTTACGGTAATCAATGTACCTACAAAAGTAGGATCCAAGGAAGCCACTTTTCAAAAAAAAGTTATAAATGTTTCATATATGATATTATATATAGATAAAACTTTTCAATTATGTATGTATAATAAATGAATATTTGTTATACTTTTTCATAGATGAACATATGAGGAATGTTGAACATGATGTAAAACATTTCATCTCTATTTCCACTCCATTGAAATATATTTGACAATATGCATCAATTTAATTTTTTTTGGATTATATACATCCCTATTAATATATTTAAAATTAATATATTTTTACTCATGATGATTAATGTTTCAATTCATGTATATTATTATAAGTGGAAATATTTTGAATGTTAAAAAATAGGTAAGAATTTATTTTGAAAAATCATTTTTGGGATTTAAATTATATTCAATAAAGAATATTATAATATATTCTTCATAAAAGACATCTTTTATGTCTCTTTTCCTCGGGTATTTTTTTCTTCCTTATCCACTATTTTAAAAATTATTTTTCAAAAAAACTTTTTATTTTAAAAACTGATTTATTATGGAAGTGTTATGTTTCCATTGATTTTTTACATGGTTTTAAAGAAATATTTTTATTGTTTTTCCAAAGAGGTTATTTTTTTATATCATTATAGAAGTACAAAAAATTATTTCTTTTTTTATCTTATATGGAGTTAACAAACATTCCAAATGAGATAACTATTTTAGGATATCTAGATTCCTCTATATGTTTTAATTATTTTTACACATAAAAATATGTAATGAATAATTATTTTAATATTTTTCATTAATTTAATTTTATTGTTTAGAATAAAAGATTTTTTTATAAAACCAATATTTCTATTTAATTGAGGGTCATATTTCTTCTATAGTTAATTTTTTTTATTAAATTTCACTAGAAATAATAATTTTATTATGATCATATATTATTGAAAAATACAATTATCATAAATATTAATATTCTTAATATCATGGATATACATAATTTATAAAACATATATCATTTCTATATAATGTTTTTTTCTATAAAAATTACCTGATTGGATGGGGAAATATGGATATTTTATATCCCTTACTAAGTAATGGAAATTTTTTATATAGAATTTAATTAATAAATTATATTCATTATTCAGTTTATGATGAATACATCAGACATGAAATTTTGGGTAGGGCCGAGTTAGATTATTTTCTCAATGCATCAACAAGTTTAATGAGACAAAAAATTTATAAAAAATTATTATATTATGTTTTGGTATATACCGACACATAGATTAAACAATCTTTGTACAAGGATTAGTGGTAAATATATTATGATTTGTAAGATCTTGATGTTCAAAATTAAGAATTTACATCATTGAGAATTTAGTTATTATTAAACATGACATTCCTATATTGATATTATCCAAGGATGAATTTTATGCTCATGTTTTTGAATATATGTAATTTTTTCAGTTATTTCTCTTACCATATTTACAATTCCTTGTTTACTCATGATTTATTCTACTACAAGTAACCATCAATGATCATATGATCCCACCCTTTAATTTTTTCTTTCCGAAGTATTTGAAGAAGGATATTATGAATAATATAAATTTTCATATATGTTATTATGAAATGTATTTTATGTTTTCAAAATAAGACATGAATAATGTTTGTATCATTTTATTCAAGAATACTATACTGATCAATCATGTGAAACAAAATCCCGTATATCATGTACCAATTTAAAAAAGAAGGCATCAATGCTAGTTAACAAGAGTTGTGGTTTCTATAGTTTGAATCAAAGAAAGTTGAGTAGAATATCTGAAAAATAGATTAAAAACCCACAGCTAACACAAGAATTATGAAAATCCCATATAGTATTAGAGATATTTTACAATTTTAGGTAATTTTATTTAATATATCAAAAATTCATAATGATTATGTGCTAACGCAGTTAGAGACATTTTATAGTTATTAATCCTAATAGAAGAAAGAGAAGTAACACTCATAAAAATGAAGGGATTCCCCCATAGAGCGGTCCAATTAAGATGGAATAGGAACATAGGATATCATAACCATATTAGAGAATTAGACCATAGTTATGACCTATAATATTTCCCTTATAATGTAAAATATTTTTCTAAAATTTGGTTCACCTATGTTGGATCACTTAATGTGATGGATACCTCGGTGTTTTAATGGAACCACTTATCCATTGTGTTGTTCGACAATGGATTCAGTCCCTTGAAATGAAATTTTTTCATTTGGGGAGATACATTATATTTTTCCTATTTTCTAATGATAGTATTTAATTGTTATGATGATCTTAAAAAACTGATGTAAATGACATAATTTATATGGTTTCTAATATATTTTCAATAGGTATATTTATCTTATAGGGTTGTGGATAAGAATAACAATGAAGATATGGTTATTATATGAGAGTTTTTTATGAATTTCAAGAAGAATTACCATTTCTTACCCTAAATCATTAAGATTATTTTTAAGTTGAAATCATAACCAATGTTATGATTTTTTTCATTAAATTCATATAGAAAAGCCCTGATTGAGTCTGTTGAAGGGAAGGAGAAATTACATAAGAATTTAGAAATGAAAATAATTTTTTCAAGTGGTTTACCTTTGGGTGAACCCATTTTCTTTTCATAATATGAAATATGGGTTAATTAATCATTGAATTTATTGTTAGGTACATAACGAAATCACTATTAATAATTTCTATCCCCTATCCCTTATCGATTATGTGTTAGATAAATTATGAGGAAATAATTATTTTTCAAATATTTATCTTTGATATGGATATCATCAACTAAATGTCAATAATAAGTATATACCCATGATATTGTTTCGTATGTGGTATGCTACTTATTAATTTTTATTAATTACATTTACCCTTATCGGTGCTTCAGATATCTTCATGGATTTAATAAATAATGTCTTTAGAGGTTACCTTGATCAGTTTTTGGTGGACTTTATAGATGGTATTTTAATATATTTATTAATTATGTAATCCATGATGAAAATTTGATGATTATGATAAAGACCTTGAGTAAAGAAAATTTGTATTATTAATTTAACAAATTTGAATTTTGGCTTCATAATGATTCATTACAGGGTCTTATAATCTCATGAAATTGTATATTAGTGGATATTTTAATGACCGAAGCTATCGAGAAATGACCTATAACAACCAAGGGAACTATGATTTTAAGTTCTATTGGGTTTAATTTATGTTACTAATGTTTTGTGATATATTTCGCATTTTAATCTTATCCAGTCACCATGTTGACTCAAAAGGCAGATATGTTATTGTTTTTAGATGAATGTGAGTATAATTTTATGGAACCAGAGAGAAGGTTGGTTAGTTGAACTATGCATACTATAACCTATAATTTTGAAGGATTTGTGGTATATAGTTATGAATAAATTAATGGATTGTGATTTTTTCTCACACATATTGATATGAAGATAGCTTATGGATCCTTCCAATTTAAAACTCAAGAGAGAAATTACTCGACTCATGATTTAATGTAGAATGTGTTGTCATTTTCATTGAGGACATATAGGTATTATTTATATGGTGAATGGTGATTTATATATACAAATCATAAAATCTAGAATGATATATTTACATATAAATAATTAAATATTATTCAAATAACATGGTTGGATTTGATTAAATCATACCACTGCCCAATACAATTTCTCTTGGGTAAGGAGTTAGAGGTGGATGATTCTCTTACTAGAAAATACAATGGTTTTTTTTAAATTATGTGAATTGAAATATTTATTTTTTATGGGTTTATATAAGTTAGAACATGAAATATTCTTGAATGGGGGAAGATCTAATCTTTCTTATATGATTATGAACCCATCCATACATTAGAGGATTAAAAAGGAGAAAAAGGAAGATATGGAAATACAATATAAGGACAGGAATGTTCCTCAGTTAGAAAAATAATGGTAGAATGATAGGGTTATGGAACTGAGATGTGTCCCTTCAATACCCGAGTTAAAGAAAGAGTAATTGGGAAATTCTCATAGATTATCATTAAACATTTATTATGAAATTAAAAATATGTATATTTATCTGAAAGATTATTTCTTTTGGGATATCATTAAAAGGTATATTTTAGAGTAAGTATCTTTATTCCTTGTGTGTTAGTAAGGTAAATCTAGGAGATAAAATTATAAGGTTATATTACAACAATTATCCATACCATAGTGAAACTCTGATTATAATACTTGGGATTTCATCATCGTAATCCGTGAATCATTTAAAGGGATCAATGTTATTTGGATTATAGTTTGTCACATTATTAAATAAATGAATTTCATGGACACAAGATAATATCTATCTATTGATTAGAACACTTCGACATATGTTAATGCATATTTGAGATTGTATGGTGTGCCTCTCTCAATCATATAAGAGCGGGATCTAAGTTTTATCTCAATGATTTTTGAGAACACTTCAGACGGATTTGGACACATATTAGAGTTTATGTAATTATAATAATCATTTGAAATATAGATAGATTTAGAGTACCATTAAAACACTAGAAGGCATGTTGATATAGTACTCTATGGATTTCAAAGGTTATTGGGATCAACAATTTTGTTTGGAAGAATTTTATTCCAAAAATATATTTCACATAGCATTCAGATTTATCCTTATTAAATCCCTATATAGATGAAATTGTATAACACAAAATTATTTTTATGATTGAGGATAAATAAATCTATTAATACATAATATATTTGAGTAAATGGTAGATAAGGTTAGATCCATTTAGCAACACCAAGGGTAGCTTAAAGATAATATAAAAGTTAGCCTGATAATTTTTTATGAAATATTGAGTTCAAATTTAGTGATAAGGTTTTCATTTTAATAAATCCTTGAAAAACTGTTTGATACATGGAATTAATATAAACCGGAGCCCTATAAATATTAGTATATATGAAATTCTTGATCGTATTGGCATGATAGGTTATCGATTGATTCTTCCATAGAATCTCTATTAGGTTCATGATGTGTTCCATATTTCTCTCATGATGAATTAAATACACAATAAAAAATATGCAATAAACTCATAGGTCATACCACTATGTAATGATCATTCTTATGTGGAACAACCATTGGGGATTTTAGATTGTAGAGATAAAGTGTTATGAAAAAAAAATTATTCACCATGTAAATGTTTTGTGGTGAAATCAGAATATTGAGGAACCTATGTGGGAACCCAAGGTTGTTATTGGGTATAATTATCATCAATTTCTTTTCTATGGGACATAATATAATTGGAAAAAATTCTTATAACGGGATATAATGTAACAACTTTGGATTTTATGATATATTTCTATTTAAAACAAATTATTTCAAAGATTTCTTTACATAAAATAATGAGTTTAAAAAACCGTCAAAACCTTTTAAAATATTATTAAATGAAAATTATATTATCTTTAAATTCATTATTTCAGTATTAGATTATGTTTAATTTTATGATATTTTTTAAAAAAATTTCTATTTTAGTGAATAGTGATAAATAAAGTTTTTATAAAATTGTAACTTATTTTAATTGAAAAGTCATATAAATATCATAATTTAATCCTAAATGATAATAATCCTAATTTTGTAATAAATTAGCTAATTATATACAATAAAATCCTTATTACACATTATTTTTGTATAAGTTCATTTTTGGATATTAAAACACATTGTTAAAAAAACAGTTTCTCATTGTGTCTTATATTTTAATATTAAGTTAATTCCAGCCACTTTTTTATTTTATGTTGATAAAATTATTTACATATCTTGAATTATATATTTAAAATTTGGTAAATATTTCCCCATTTATTGTCATTAGGAGTTGTTACCTTATAAGATATTTCTCTCCTCGGTTTGAATAAAACGATTAAAATATGGTTCAAACATTCGGATAAGATCATAAAGATTCTATAAAACAAATATTTATCCAAATTTATGAATTTAATTTTAAAATTTCTGAAAATTAATTTAAATCTGGCCACTTGGTTCCATTTTCTTTTAATATTGACCTTTATTTTTCTTTAAAAATGTATAAATACAAAATGTCACACTCTTGACATTAATACCTCTAATATCATCCCATCATGGAAAAGTGATTATGTTCTATTTTAATTGTTAAGTTTAAATATTAATTAATTTTTTATTTTGTTAGTTTTTTTATCTTGATTTATTGAATAATTACATTAAAATCATTCGCAACAACGACATAATATTTTTTCAGTAAATGAAATATAAAATAAATGATATAAGAAATATTAAATTTTAACAAATATGGAGTATTTATGGTCCTAAATTAATTATATATATGAATATATCGTATTATAGATGCATTAATGCTTTATATTTTTATTACATCATTTTATTGGTGTCTTTAATGTCAAATTTAATGAATAGTGTCTAAAATATCTATAATGACATTTTATGAAAATAATATTTTATTAAATTATATAAAATTAATATAAATAGTAAAATTTGGAAATGGATATAATATATGGTAAATTATTTCATATATTTTTCATTTATGAGATGTTTTTAACTTTATACAAAAAATTAAAACAGATTAGTACTTTAAAAGTCATTACAATGACTAATGATAAAATTGGTTATAGAAGGGTATAATTCATATGATATGGTTTAAAATGATATCTAAAACTAACCCAATTTGACTAGATTATTTTATTAAGACCATATACTCTTTATGTTTAAAAAAATTCATTTTGAAACTATTTAACATTAGTTAGATAGATATTATAATATAACATTTCATGGATTTTGACTCTTTCCCCTCCCCACACTTATAAAAGGACACCACTAGTATTTTTTGATACACAAAATTGATCCATATATCATTATAAAAATATACCCAATTACCTCCGAAACATACATATACATGAATTAGTTGTGATGGTATTCTTAAAATACAATTAAAAGATTCCTCAAGAAGGTACCTAAAGGATGACCAATAAAAAATATGTAATCGTCTTTACCAAGACTTTCAATTTTATTATTTCTTCTAATTCCAATAAATATGTTTCACGAATAAAAATTTAATAAATAAAATATCTTAAATATTTTTATATTCTATTATGATTTCAGGAAATCAATTATACACGACTATTCCATCCAATGGAATTTGAAAACATCCCTCATTCATATGTACAACTTTCCGTCTCTATGTCGCAGTGTAATTAATTTTTCATCAGCATTTTAATTGAATTATTATAAATATGGAACTAATGATTACATATTAAATTTATTAAATAATTATTATTACTTAAATATAATCTTTTGTTAACCTAATACCTTCCAATTTATTGGAAAATGATAACATAACTAATGTTAATTTGTGGATTACTGCCTCCACGAAGGGATGTGATTCAATTTTCATATTTTTTACATGGATGGTAATATGGATAAATTTTATAAGTATATAAGATATATATTTTTTATAAATGATCTTTTAATGGTTTATTATTAGTTACCTTTCTTTTTTTCAATCCATCAAAACATAAAAATAGCATTCATGTGTGCATACAACCTACCATCTCTATGGACAGTGTAATTTATCTTTCTATCTCTTTAATTTATGGATGAAATTAAGTAACAATATTTTTAATACATATGATATTTATATCATGAATTACATTATTTCTGTTACAAAACTATGAGTGATATGCATTGAATGGAACTATTGAATAAAAAACATGAATAATGATGTAGTTAACACCCGAAATAATTACAATAATAAGGTAATCATAAACAATGGGAGATAAAATTTTATAAATTGACTTTATATAAAATTATAGATAGTTATATGTTTTTTCTATTTAATTATAATAAATATAAACATATTATATAGATCTTAAGAATCACTAATGAGTCATTTCCATCTTGGCGTAAGGGATTTCATCTCAATTTACAATTTTTTGTGACCTATTTGGTATTATGCACCTATTTGCATTTATCTTTTGTATATATTACCAAACTAATTTATTTAACATGAATATATATTATTTAAAAACTATTAAATATTCTATTTGTGCTTATTATTTTAAATTGTTTTAGTTTTAATGTTACAAAAGAGGTAAGAATCTATTTTACAATCTCATTTATTTGGGATTTCACTTTATTTCATTGAAGTAATATTACAATATAACCCTCATAAACCCCATCTATTTTTCTTATAATCTAGATATTTATGAATTTTCTATGTTTTCTTCTATGATTTACTCTATTTTGAAGTTGAAACATGCAATTAAATGTTTAAAACAAAAAAAATATATTATTTCTCTTTTCATTGGGTATATTTTTCATTCATGTGCATATTTTTCAAAAATGAATTAAAAAATAACATTTTTTCTTTCGAAAAATATTTATTAAGGATATTTTCCATCACCCATGGCTTTTTATAAGGTTTAAAATTTATAATTATAGTGTTTTTAATAAGGGGTCATTTTTTACTTTCTTTAAAATGATTCAAAAGAAATATCTCTTTATTAATTCCATGAAACATTAACTAACCTTCTCACTTCCATATCCAATTTATTATATTTAGCTTCTTCTAAATTTTTGATATAGTGACCTAGTATTTTCATATATAGATAAACAAATATTATTATTAGAAAACTAATTATATATTAAAATTTTATGAGCCTAAATCTTATATTTATAGTGCCTTTGGAATCATGGGCACATAAAAAATATATTTAATAATATATTTACATTGTATCAAATAATGTTATTCATTACCATAACCCTTATTAGAAAAATAATTCCAAAAAAATTTCTTATAATTTTTGGAAGGGAATCATACTGAGGGGTGCGATAATAATCTCAATAAGGGTTAAACATTGATATAAATGGTCATGTATACATAACATGTTCATATATGTATAAGAACTTGAACAAAATATTTGAAAACCATATCCTACATATCAAAAATCATAATGTCGAGTCCTCAGAGAAATCATGATAATTCATAATAAAATAATAATATATTAATAACATAATATGAAATATTATAACATTACATTATAATAAAACAAGGGTTTTGGGAATACATATAGATATAAAATTTTGAACATTTACAAATTGAAATAATTTCACTAATTATGTTAGGGAAATGAAATCAAGATCATTCATTAATTATGGACATTGAACTAGGTCAAAACATAATATTATGGAAATGAAAACATGGTCCACAAATAATCTTATAGACCTGACATCTACATCCACACATAATCATATGGACATGAAAATAGTGTCCATAAATAAAATTGTGAACAAGAAACAAGGTTCAAAGATATCATATTTACCTTATTTTTTATCATTCATTAGCCAAAGTATTTTAGGTAGATATAAATACCACCCATCATATAATAACAATCATACATATTTGTGCCAAATGATCATAAAATAATCATTATATCAAAAATAATGAAAATAAATGGTGCTTTTATACATTTCATCTTTTATTCATAGTATAACCCATCGAAAAAGAATGACTTTTATAAAAATAATGTCAACATAAATAGAAAACATATTGATAGTGAATATTTATTGTAACCATGAATCATTTACCCACTAAATAATATGTAATATCAATGGGTGTTTTTTTTGATGAATAGAAATAACCTTAAATGATAATTGGAATATTCTTGAGGAAAATACCCTTTCTGTTTTAAAATCACTTCACTGAAGTCTTAAGATTTAAAAAAATAGAAAACATTTTCTTTGAAAATAAACAAGGAAAATTGTAGTGTAATCTTAAAAACATTAATCCTTAATGAGGGTTGAGATCTTTTTCAAACCATTTAATATAAAAAACATTACCTTTATATTTTCATAAAAATACAAAAAATAACTCATTCAAAAAATGCCTTGAAAATTAAATTTTAACCCATTTATAATAATTCATAATATTCATAATGTAAATTTAAAAAATTCTATTATAAAATTATTAATATTATTTTAAAACATTTTTAATGTACATTTATATGGAAGAAAAAATATTTTCAGCTGAAGAAAGAAATAATGTTAATTTTTTGTTAAAACATATTTCCAGTATATTTGTTACTTAAGATATATAAAATGAATGAATGAATGAAATTTTATTATTAATATATAACCATATGATAATAAAATACATTTGATCCTTTAGTTCTATGTCATAATATTTCTTCAACGAAAACATAATCAGAATAAATCATGAAAAAAGTTGAGATTGTGACATAAAACCCTTATTGATTTTTTAAACATTGAATCAAAGTAATAATGATTGAAATAACCTTATACATATATTTATATTATAATATAATTTTTAATAATATTCATAAAATACATTCTAATATAGTAAATACACTATAGAAAATATACAATTAGTTAATATGATAAGTATCCCATAAAAATAAAAATGAGATGAAAATCACTTACCATAGATCAAAATTCTTTCATAAGGGTTAGAAACACCAATATAATAAATTTATATTTAATATCCATATATTATGTAACTATAATAATATTTATAATTCCATATATTATTTACTTAAAACCATTTATCATGCATTTGTTAAAAATTATTTATGATAGTCAATGTTTTGGGTGATATATACATCAGTTTTCTTGTTAGTTTTTGTTTTCTAGGTTGGTTACGTATGTTCTGAACATAATTACATTATATAAGGAATTTAAATTATAATTTTAATAAATATATATTCATTATAAATATTTTTATAGTAATTAGTAAGATTTATAGATAAAATAAATTACAATGTTCAATGAGACGGTAGGATGTACATATGTATGAATGTTGTTTTAATTTTATGAAGGTTGAAAAAAATAAAGATAAATAACAAATATACTATAAATAATAATTATAATATATTATATATCATATTTATTCATTATTTTTATTCTTTCTTCCATAAAATTAAAATGAAAATGAAAAACGGTCACCTCTTTTCATGGAGGTTGTAGTCCATACATTTGCATGAGCGCTATTATCATTTTCCAACACATTAGAATTTAGAGGGTTTTTGTCATATTATAAATATAGGATTATAATTATCTCAAAGATTTATTATTTTAACATTAAATCCCTTGTAATACTCATCCATAAACTATGGTAATGAAAAATGAATAGTATCACTATGTGGAGATGATAAGTTGTACATACACATGAGAAATACATCCACTTCCCACATAAGGGTAAAGAGGGTTCACAATGGTGGTATGAAATCATAATAAAATTTATGTATACATATTATTATGAATTTTTTATTTTTGATAAATATTATATTCTTATAGGATTTAAGTAATTAGTAGAAATGAAAGTGATTGGTTATGGCGATTACCTCTTATTTGAAAGTAATTCTTTACATCTCCATCTAAATACACTTGAGTTGATCATTTGGGAAGAAAAAAGTCTATAATTTTCATAGGGATGTATGAAATATATTATTTTTTGGGAATTTATTTGATATATTGATCAACATGGTAAAAATATGTGGTGGAGGATGATTTCTTTTATAATTCAGGTGAGGGGAAATTTTGGAATTTCTCAAAAGATTAAATTATAATAAAGTCATTTCCTTTAAGAATTTCATAATACAAATAGTTATTAAATGATAATATATTATATGGTTGTAATACCATCAAACAATATAAAGTAGTCAATTTTTTGTGTCATTTTAAATCTTATCTTTTTAATTGACTATGGTTATCTAATTTTAATTATAACAATGGTAACCAAAATTTAAATATCAATGGTTTATAATTTTTAATTACAATGTAGGAATTGGACCATAAATGGAAAATTTATTATAATTTAGACCATAAATTTTTCATATGACATTATTTAAATATTTTTAATAGTTCGAAATAATATTAAAAAATTTATTTTTATAAAATATCATTATTATAAATTTTCACACAATTCATTTAATTTTAATTAAAAAATGAATAAGTTGGGATTCAAATATAATCCTTTAAAACAACACTAATATTTCATATTAACCTATAATAGTATTCAAAAAATATAAATTACTAAAAATAATTTACTTCCAACATATTCAATATCCTTTAGTTATTTTCATTACTTGAATAAATATGTTTTTAGCATAGAGTAAACATTTAAAATAATTACATAATAACTATAAATAATAAATAATTTTACATAATTACCAAAATTTATTTTTCTAAAAAATTAATATTAATATTCATTGAAAATTATATTTTTCCATATGTGAACACATAATAAATATTTAATACTATGAGAGTTGAATTTTGTATATTTCCTTTATTTAAATTTTATATAATTAATTTTATTTGAAATGAATCAATTATAAACTTAATTTAAGACCTATGTAGATCATATTGGAATTACATTCATCATATATTTATTAGGATAAAAAATATTTTACCTTGTCACTTGGTTATAACCTAGATTAACCTCATTTACCATTTACTATGGTGGTAAATTTTCATATGGCTACTATATAAATAAGTTAAAAAATAAAACGAGAATAAACAAAAAATTCGAACCTCATTATTTTAAATATGGAATAAATTTTATCAATTTCAATACATAAAATTTTATGATATTAATTTCTAAATAAGTTCATAAAATGCGATAAAAGACATGTTAAAGTAGATATTTGTACAAATAAAACATGGAATATTCATGGCCTAGGCTTAGAAATTTGTTAAACAGATATTAATTTTTTTCACGAATATATAATATATAAATTTAATTAATATAATTCCTCAACAGTTTTTATTTTAATTTATTATGATAAAAACATTACATGAATAAAAATGATTTTTTTATGTAATTCTTCCTTCAAATGTTATTTATTTTCAATTATAGTCAATTGAAAACCAATGAAATAATTTTATTTGACCATATATTTTCAGAATTTAGATATTCTAATCATAACAACAAATCAGATGTCTAATAGATATTAAATGATAGTATATATTTGGTTTTTTACTCATTGTTGTGTGTAATGGATGTTATTGAATAAATTTAATTTATTTGGTTTTTTTAAATCTCATGGTGTTAAATTCCCCCCCCCACACAATAAAAAAATTATTCCCTCCCAATTTCCCTATGTCATTAATGGTTTAATACTATAAAACTACTTTGAAAAAACCAACATCATACAATAGAATAAAAAACATTCTTTAAAGAAGGTAAGTGGAAATAAAAAGGTGACCTAAAAAAATGAAACTGGGTTCTTAGATAATGAAAACATTGGTGGAGAGTTACCATATGAATTTTATGGAAAAAAATATCCCTTAAAAAATATTAGTGAGTGATAGAGAACATGGTTAATAGAAATTTATCAACTAAAAACCATGCATCACTGAGGGGCAGAAAAACTATCAATTCATCATAATTGAAGGTAATAGGAAATTGTTTTCTATTAATATCATTTTAATATATATTATAAATTCCTTAAACATATAATATAAGAACAAAAACAAATATATTTAATTAAAATATAATATTTCATCCTTTAATAAATTTCCATTACAATATATTCAATTACTCAAAATAATGAGTCTTGGAGATAATTTTTCATCATACATAAAACACTAAATTTTTCTTTGAAATAATGATAAGATCCATAAAAGAGTTAAATATCATTCATTATTCTAGTATATTTACCAAGTCTAAATGTTTTTTATAGGTTGTGATAAAGTATATTTTAATCCCAAATTTTTATATAATCAATTCCATAAAAAGTTATCCTTATGAATTATCTAAAATGTGCCTAACCAAGATGGAAACCCAAATATGATTTGACCACATATCTTTCAATGATCAACTTTACAATAATTTTAATCACTTATAAACCCTCATATCAAAATTTATAGACCATGATCCTACTCTCTCAAATATATACTAATCACATCAAAATATAAATTTTAAATAAAATCATATATTCTTCTAAAATAAAATTCACCCCTTATTTCTTAAATAAGATGTTATATTTTGCAAATAATGTTTCCATTGGAGGTTTTGTTTCATCCATATTATGATAGTATATCATAGGTTGACTCATAATATAAAATGTAATTTCATTAGTATAGGAATATATATAAATTATTTTTAGAGAGAACTAATCAATGTTTTAAATCTCACCCAATTTCAATAAGGTATAATATTTTCATAGGTCTTATTATTATAAGCATAAATATTGAATTCCAAATTATGTAGTGGAGGGTATGTGTTCTCTTACTACCATTAATATCAATAACTAATATAATTACATATGATTTCCCTTTTTTCTTTTTCTTTTAAATTTTGGTGTGGCATACTATATTCATTACCCATTGGATTAGTGAATTGATTCACATAATGACCAATCACTTTTATTTTGGAATCAGTAAGGTTGGATAGTTTTATTCAATCAATATATATATATCCATTAAGTTTATTAATTATCCTCTATACATCTCTTCAACATTATTTTTCTTAATTTCTAGGATTTCCATGGTTGAAACATTTGGTTGTTCATTTCACCCATTCACATGATTTGTCCTTCTCAAATGTTTTGTAATTAAGAGGTAAAAACCAATTCTTCCCACCAAGGAAAATACCACTAGATCTTCCAGGAACCAGCATATTCCTTTTCTTATCACAAGAATCTTGAGGGATTATAGAATCCATTTCTTAATTAAGTAAACATAAAATTAATTCCTCATATATTCTAAATTCCCGTATATCAAATACCATTCAAATATTTTTTTTAAACAACTATAGAATAAATTTCTATTTCATTCAGGAATGATGATTTAATGTGAAGAATAACATGGTAGTCTTGTAAAATTTTACATCTCCATTTTATTACAATGAATATGTTAGATGTACATATTGAAAATATTCTATTAATATTATAATATTCCATGGATCAATTTTTATTTTATTTCCTTGTATTCATAATAATCTTCCACCATTTATATGCTTCACCTTTTAATTGAAAACTATCAAGGACAACATTGTTATTTTATGATCCATGAACAACATAAAATATATTATATATCACATTGATCCATTTCTTAGAATATAGTGGATTAGAATATCATTGGAAGTATGTTGTAAATTGTTTTATAAAAGATTCACTAACAAATATATCCCTCCTTAGTGAATTCATAAGTCCATCATGATCCGTGTTTCCACAAATATCTTAAGAGAGTTGAGTGTAAATATTTATAGAATATTTCTTCCCAACTCCTAATTCACTAGGTTTTTCATAAGGAAATGTTTTTCATGTTTCATCACATTAATATGTTCAAATTTTTCCTTTGGGATCAATCCATTTAACAAAACAAAAAAGAATACTTTTAGAAATGTTAATCATTTAGGAAAACTGCATTATCATTAAATATCATTCATTGGGTTTCTAAATCAAGGAACATTCTTTTAGATCTATGAAACCATAGTTTTTTCCATGTTCATCAATAATCATTATCAAAACGTTTAGATGTTATTCTATACTTATACCCTTTATAGTGTTCTCAATAATAATTTCTCATCCTCATTTTCAATGGATAACTAATCCATTATTTGATTCAATCTATAATGAACAAAAAATATCATACATAGATATCACATCGTAAAAAATGGATATTCAATAAATACTATAATGATTCACACTATAATCATATATGTATAGGGAATTTAGAAACATGGACACATTAAAAAATGGTATATAAGGATCTACATCATCTCCCACATGGTTAATCATAACTACCGCCCTTATTATACATATCATTTCTAGAACCATTATTCATATATGGTGGGACTGATACATAATAAATGGTGAGATAAGATGATCATAATGGTTAAAAAAAGGGAGATATCAATGATCATATAATAATAACATGAGTATAAGTGTATAAAACCATTATGTTAACATTTTGAAACCACACCCTATATATCAAAAATCATAAGCTTGAGTCATGGATTAAGGATTTATATTTTACAAGACACGAATGATAGAGTAATTGAAGAACATGAGTCATGATAACCAAAAAATAGCATAAGACATAAGTTTTGACATATATAAGATAACAAATTTTTAAACATGTATAAATAGAAACATGATCACTCATTACGTTGAGGAAATGAAATTTAGACCACACATAAATATATCAATATATAACCATGTCCACACATAATCATATTCACATGAATGTCATGTCTAGTTATAAACATATAGACATGAAAAGCAGGCCCATGAATAATATTAAGGATAAGAAATCCATGTCTATACACAATTTTATGCACATGGAATCTAGGTCAATGAATGGAATTGGGAACATGAAATATGATTCATACATATCATATTTAACTCAAGAGTTATACATATTTATCCAATAAATTAAGGGTTTATACATATATCACACATCACATAATTAAAATAATACATATTTTTTCAACAAGATCATACATAAATAATTATATAAGAATCAGTGAAAACAAATGGGTCAAATAATCATTTCATCATAGTATAAATCTTGGAAAAGTAATGGGTTTCATAAAAATCATGTAATCATATTCATAAACCATATTAATAATGAATAAGGATAATATCCTTGGATCATATCCCTAGTAAATGGGATATGATATCAAAGTTTTTTGTCTTTTAGGAATAGAAATACCATTAAAATATTATTAAAATATTCATGAGTAAAATACCTTTTCAATAATTAAAATAATCCTTAAAATCAAAAAAAAATCAAAAAAATATTGAAAAATATTCATTGAAAATAACAAAGGAAATTAGTAACATAATCTCCAAAACATTTACTATTCTTGAAAGTGGGAAATTTGATTCATGTTTTATAAGTTAAAAATATCCATTCATACTTTTGAAAAAAATTCAAAAGTACCTCATTCATAAAAATAAGAAGATAACTATAATAATTTTTTAAAAAATTAAAAATTTGGTTATAAATAAAATAAAATATTAAAGGATAATGGTAAAAACATTCTTTAAACCATTTTTATAAAACATGGATATGGAAGAAAAATGTTTTTCGACTTAAGAGAGAATTAACGTTGAATGTTTTAAAAAAATAATTATTTTCAATATATTGAGTACTTAAGGAGGGGATAATTAAATTAAAACTTTTATTTTTAATAAATAACCATATGAGATGAAATTAATGAGTTTCTTGAGTTTTATTTTAAAATATTTCATCATCGAATACTTAATCATAAATAGTCATTATAAAAAGATGAGATTGTAACATAAAACACTTATCTCTTTGGTAACAATTATGTCATAATACCCATGAATAAATGAAAATTAGAAGTATATTTACATATCAATAAATTTTATATAATGGATCATACAGTTATTTCTAGGTTAGTATATACAACTATCAAAATATATAATTGGTGAATATGGCATGTGTCCCATTGAAAAAAAGTTAGATGAAAATCTGTTACCATAAGTCTGAATTTGATAGAATATGTTGGAACTTATTGTATAAAAAATATATAATTATTATAAATATATTAATGAAACATCATAACATATATTATGCCATATATAATTTACTTACAACCTTTTATCAGTAATTTTGAAACAATTATTTGTTGAAATCATTGATCCATGTGATATCTCCTTTGTTTATTCATGTATATTTTGGTTTGATAGTTTTTTACATTATATTTTTATAATGGTTAAATTATATAAATAATATTAATAATGATATAAATATCATATATATTAATTATATTCATGTTTGTATTCATTCATAAAATACATAGATAGAAAACTTAATTACAATGTTCAAAGAGATTGTTGGTCGTACATATAGAAGAATGCTGATTTCATTTTAGAATGGATGGATCAAAAGAAAAGTGAATATTAAATCACCATTAAATAATAATTATTATAAAATATATATAATATATGTTCATTAAATTACATACTTATTACTATCCACATAAAACGTAAATGAAAATTGAATCACATCACTTGTGATGGTTGTAGTCCACATGTACACACGAGTGACATTTTCCTTTTCTGATATATGGGATGGTAAGTAGGTAGAATTGATATTATAATTATTTTACAAGTATAATATATTAATATTAATCCAATCATAATTCTTATACATAACATATGGTGATGAAAAATGAATATTACTGCTACGTGGAAAGAGTAAGACACATGTATGAATGGGTGATACTTTCACTTCCCATGTGATGGAAAAGAGAGTAAATTATGATATTTTAGTAGTAATAATAACATTTAAGTATATTTATGATAATTATGTTATTATTTTATAATAAAATTCATTTATTTAGAGGAGGTAAAGAATAAGTTAAAAAATAATGGGATTGGTTAATGTGATTACATCTTATTTCAAAGAACATATTTAGATATACTTTTATAGAACCTAGAGTTGATATATTTAGGAGAATACTGATCTAGAATTAGTTTATGTATGTTTATAAGGAATTTTTCTTTTGTTTGGTAATTTTACAAAAGTCGTCCAAAAAGTGAAGGAGGAGGTTCCCTTTAAAAATTGACATGAGGGGCAATTTTGGAAATCTCAAAATATTAAATTATAATAAATTCAATATCAATCGAACAATATCAAAATGGGAAGTTATATGAAAGTAAAATTATAAATGGTTTTAATCATATAATCATATATAATTTAGATATGTCTTGTTTTTATTTTAATCTTTATATTTTTATTGAACGATGGTTAACCCGTTTTAATTTTAACCATAGTGACATATTTTTCAACATTATAAGGTTATAATTGTAAATTAAATGATGAAAAATAGCCCATAAATGGATAATTTATGAAAAAAGTACACCATATAATATCCACTTTCTCTTAATTGTTTTATTATTTTAAATTAATTTAATAAAATATTTTTTTATAAAATATCATTAATGTCAATTTTGATACTATTGATTTAATTTCAATTAAACAAAATAAATAATAAGTATGGTTTCAAATATAATATTTTAACACAATAGAAATATGATATATTCACCTATAATAGTCATATAATACTGTTTTGTGGGCCTTTTGTGGTGTGTAATGGCATCCACTTGTTGTGATAAAATTTTCACTTTTCCTAGAAACTCCCAATGGTTCCCCATATATAGTTGGGTGAAGAAGTACTTTCCAAAGGATGTTGGTCATATTGTTTTTGAAGGAAAACGACTATTGGGGAATCTCATTGGTCGACATGATGGGCGGTCTTGCTCATCACACCATTTTGGGGTGACAATTGCCTACCCTGGGAATCTCTTAACGATTTATGATATGATTGTGTGTCTCTTCCTAATCCTGATACAAAACCAATTACCCTGAAAAATATAATCATTATTTATTTCTCTCTCTAAACAATGAAAGGGAGTCTTATTGAAGAACAGAGGGGGGTGAGGTCTCATTGGTGAATCCATCTGTATGTATTTGAGGTTCTTCATCATTTTCCCTAACGACGGATATATGCACTATGTGATGAATCTATATGACCAAATGCTTCAGTAAGTGATACCACGTGATGATCCCATTTATATACTGAGGTTGGGATTGAGCCATTATGAGGCATCCTATGTATCATGTTTAATGTAGGAATAAAAACCCACATAGTTCTTTAATTACATTGCATTTTTCATCAAGCGGAGAAGACATATGTACATGTACTAAGACACCCAATGTTTTAGATTGGGTCTCAAGGAGATAGCCTACATATCCTAGTTATTACAAAAACCAAATTCATTATAGTTAAATCAATCCCTTGGGACTGGGTCCAGGGTATATACCCTTATATGAGGGGTGTTTAAATATTACCACTCATCGGGGTTTACATATTTGGATTACCCTAGTGAGTGGAAAATCATGATTACTAATGAGATGTTCATTGAATCACCCTAATCCCACTTGACCAAGGATCTCTGAGAAAATCAAGGAGGAAGATATGATCAGTCACATTGTGTATATATATGGGAATTGTAGGTTGGTACATACCTTGTGATGTTGGGTATAGTGGGCATGTCTTGAAAATGTATCCTACATATCCCAGTTATAGAGGGAATCATAGTTATCGTAGCTCATTGTATATTCGAGCTTTCACACTAAGGTCACTATACTGACTAGAGATATATTATTTGATGTATGTTGTTTGGTTGTATACACTGAGGTTTCCCTTTTTATCAGGGTTTACACGTTGAGGATTTCCATGCAACCATGAGGTGTATGGTCTAGATAACATTATCAGTGAGACTCCCAAATTTCGTGTGAGATATGATCATTGTGGGAAACAATTTCTAGCATGTAATCAATTTCATTTCACTAGAAACATGATTGAATAATGGGATCTCTATGAATGGTTGATATGGAGCTCGAATCTGGGAGAGTTGTCCTGCTTATCCTAAATATGGAAGGAATCATAGTAATCATAGTTTCCATTATCAAGGATTACACACTTAAGATCCCCTTGTATTTGGGTATTACACACGGAGGATGTATATGGTTATAAAATCCATGGATGACCTTATAGCCTAGTTGGTTGTCTAGAGGGTATTACATGACCGCATTGTCTTTTCTGTGGGACATCACATGACCTTGTTGGATTATCTTGGAACCATTACATGACCTGTCTTGACACATTTGGGGGTGTCATAATAGTCAGTGTGACATGGCCCAATGTGTGTTTCCTATATATTCAAACATTTCGGGGGAATATCGTGAGACCTAACCATCATGTCTGGAGGGCATCATGGGTCCCATATGTCTTGCTTGAACAGTGTTGTGAGAGCTTGGTTTCAATGCCTAGATGCAATGAAAAGACTTGGATGAAATTTGAGAATTATGTTATATAAGTTAGGAAATATATCTCAAGGATATATCACTAATTGGGTGATAAAATTATAAGGTTTTGTGAGACCAAGGTGGTGCTCCCAAAGGGATCGTGCAACTTTATTTAACATGTTATGAGTGATTTATGTGTTCCAAATTGTAAGATGATGGAGTGTCAAGAGATATTAGAGACGTATCATGGTGTCGTCTTTTTCCCATGTCTTTTAATTTTTATCAGGGTTTTATCCCATTTATTATGAATGAAATTGGTTCATTCAGTTTTATTTTATTTTGAGTCTCTCATGATCTAGAAGGCATGTGGTATGTTCTTCTCACGCCTTGTCAATGGACCCTCATTTGATCTACGAATGAACACGTGAAGTACCATATGCATGTTTAACAATCTCTTTCCCCAGTCTCTAGTATTATACCGGACAGAAAGCTAATTCACTGGGTTATTAGATCCTCTAAGAAGTCTTCATTTACTCTTGGTTGTTTTTTCCTCGTGAGATTCCTTCCAACAGTAGTCAGTCCGTTTTTGTTGATAGTGTGGGTAAGATATAGTATTCACCATGATATTTGTTCTATGATTTGTGTGGAATTTCATTTGTGGATATAAGATGGTGTAGGAGAAGTATGTTGGCACCATAAGGTTTTGTAAGTCTCTACCATTTTTCATTCAAAGTGCATCACTAGATTTTCTGTGGTAGCGAGTCTCTCCCATCAGTGCCAAAATTTCCATATTATTTAGAATTAATTAAGACTTGATAGATCTTGTAAACAAGTCAAATAACTTTTTATCATGTCATATGGACATATTCAATGGTGTTTCAGAGATTCAAGGTGCATGTTGAATGATGTTCAGGATATTTTTGATGACATTTCTAGGGCTGTTTGTGAGACAAGGATTATTTTTTCATGGGTCTCTCAAGACAAAGATGTGGACCTACTGAGCATGTCTCATGTCTTTCAGTGATGATGAGTACCTTGAAACTCTTCAATATTTTATTTCCACTTTTTTATGTGAAAATGGTTGGGATTCATTTGAGATTTTATAAGGAAGGTCAAGGAATATTACTATATTTTTATGGTGATGTTTCACATGACCATTATGGGCCATATGGGAGTGAATGAGAATTTCATGTCTAAATATATTAGTATTATAATAAAAATAAAAGTATAAAGTTAACTAGAAATACCCAAATCAATCATTGTGATGAGGCTAACAAGTCAAAAAGTATTTTGCAGTGAGAGATTGTGATGACGCCAAGGTCTTGCGGTGTGTTACGAATCACCAGGGGAACACTAAAGGTATTTCAATGACCATGAGTACCTCTCCAATAATCCCATTTATCTATATTTTTTTTATTCTACCAAGGTTTTATGAGTACATAGTTTGGATGAGTATTATTAAGGATATTTACTCAATTTTTTGGTGATGCATCACATGACCAGTGTGAGTCATATGAGGATGAACAAGCTTGTTTGTTGGAAAATATATATTTTTCTTATTAGAGGGGCCAATGGGGAAGTATAGAGTTATCTAGAAATACCTAAAGAAATCAATTCGTTGAGGTTGACAAGTCAAAAGGATTTCGTGAGGTTAGGAGGTCAGGTATCCGAGGTCTCAAGGCATCTTGTGGATCCCTAGCAGCATGCCACATGTCCTTCAATGACAACAAGTACCACTCAGCTCCTCCCCTTTATCACCCTTATTTTATTCTATAAAGGTTCTGGGATCTTGCATGTTTTATAAGATATTATCAAGGAATATTATTCATTACAATGATGATACATCGCATGATCCTTACAACCACGATGGTTCTCTCCCTTTTGATATTATTCCTCCTTATTTCTAGAGGAATGATTTCTGGTATGTCAGGTAATGACAGATGAAAATCCATGTTTGAGGGGGGTTCACATTAATTTTTCACAATATGTCCATTTCTAGACTATAGATCCATTTTGATACCTAGAAGGACCACATAATGGGGTTTTTTAGGATTCATTGTAGTTTTTGTGTCAGGCATAAAGTCTTTTTGCGACCACAAATTGGTCACACGATTATGCATCCCTTGGAGGCTCATGCCATCCACAAGTCTCAGTTCCATTACATTGATGTGGATAGTAATTACCATATCCATGTTTTCTTTCCTTTCTATATTTGTCTATTATTATTTGGAGGGCATTAAAAAACACCCCCCTCTAGAGAAATATCTGTGAGGGGGACAATGACTCGGTTATGAGGAAAACTAATGTCTCTGTGAGCCTTTGGAAGTGTGACAAACTAGTTTCATAGGTGAAATTTTTCTTAGTATCTGAATTTTGGTATTCTGAAAAATGTCATATATATGGGGGGTGGATGAAAATTCATTCACCTAGTCACCCCTTCCCAATGTGATCTCATTTTTTTCATCTACCAAGTCCCTCTGTCATGAGAATTTTCTATGAACCCTAATTGTGAGCCCGATAATTTGAGTGCATGACATAAGTTCATTTCATTAGAACTCTACAGAAGTATTGTATCGTACTCATACGATTGTCCAATCCAACTAAAAATTACACCTTTTTGATTTATCGGACACTGTTTATGAGTTATAAAGTTTTCTCAAGTACATTTCGAGTGTTTTTGGCCTGATCATTTGCCCATATTTTACTCATGTGGTCATGATCAAGTCACACTGTCTCTTTTGTCCAAGGGGGACATGTGGTTCGTCTAATTTTTGGCGGTGTTTTTGCACCTCTTGAGTCCTCGGGTGGTTAAGAGATCGATGAACTCCTTATGTGGTTCGTGAATCTCTTACAAAGTCTTGCAATTCATATAATGCCATAAGAATCTTGTTATGTTATGAAAGTATTTATTCTATTTGTCTATCATGTTCCATTTACATATTTTTAGATTGATTTTCATTCTTATCAAGGATCCTAAAATGCAGAAAATCAAAGGGTCATGATCAGCAGATATCGTAATGTTGATCCCCACTATTGTGTGAATACTGATAATGATACCCTGAAGAGGTTCCTTTCCCCCAACATCCAAAATTTTCCATTATGTAATCGACTAACTCTCAATGGTTTTGGGTTAATGGATGATGCTACCATTCCACTCCATATTTCATTCATCCATCCTATTAGGTGTCTGGTTCTCTTGACTATAATCAAACAACAATTGACGAGGATTATTGGCCAGTTATATCTCGATCCCAGGGGTTGTCTTATTTATTGGACAACTCACCTCTAGGTACTGATGGTTGTGATTTCACCCACCAACCTATCATACAAATATATTTTAGTATATTTTCTTATTATTTGAATAATATTTGTAGCATATGGTATTCGAAATGGGATATTCGTCATGGTGTCAGTTTCTATGATGAGTGGGTGTGGCTTCTATGGGTTAGATCAAGCTTCATTGAGTTCATTGATGATGTATATAGGGTTTTCCTTTACAAGTCTATATGGATATCTCAATTCACTATCTTTCACTATCCCGAACTCCTTTGGGAGATGTTCATCCATTGGTTCCCCTATACCAACACATTTCACATTCCCTATGGTGAAGTAGGTATCGACCTATGAGATATCTATCCCATGGGTGGGATTATTCCCCTTGGAGAAATGTACGGGAATTCATCCCAACTATGGATGTCTGGGATGATACTTAGAAAACCCAAATTTGGGAAATGGAGATGGTTATTATTTTATGGGAGAAATCAAATAATGATCAAAAAATATGATTAGTTATTGCTTTCAAGGATTGGATCAATATTTTCATATACAATAGTAAAATTAGACCAGCTGTTATACACCCAAATAGGTGCCCCTACCAGCAAGTCCATAATAGTGATGGATCTTATTGGGTCATATTATAGGATAGATATTATACATCATGGGAATATTTTGTGAAATTTATGATCTCTCCAAACATGATACAATTATGTTTCATAGCCATGTATTGGAATGGGTTGCTCTTTCCGGTTGGGGACACACGTTCAAGGATCCGTGTTGGAATGTGAGTGATGGAAGAGTAACTTGAAAAAGGGTAGAACCCTAACATGGATGTAACAGTCATTTCATTCCTTTATTAGATGTTAGGCCATATCTAAGAAGGAAACACCCCTTATAGGATCAGTGGTCCCTTCCAGTTCATGTTTGGCTGTACATGGTATAATTTCCATTATTATGAGTATTCCAACAATTCTAGGATCGCAAGTAGCGTATCACATCCTAGATTGATGAACATCTTAGGGGTATAGGATATTTCCATAGATACTATAGAGGTTAATGATGCATTATTCTATCTTTAAAACTTTGAATTTATTATGTTTCATGCAACGGGTGATCTGATTATTGTTGACGATATCAGTTCTCTCAGTTAATGGTGTTATATAATATCTCTTCGGGATGGGGTTCCCACATATATGTTGGAAGATAGAATCATATGTGATATCTACACATCTTATCTATTTTCTTATTAGTTTGGTTTTGTTTAGTGGATATCCCCTCTTCCTTTGGTTGGTGTGTGAGGGGTGCAACATCCGAGTGTTATCCGCCAACTGCAGTGTATGTAGACACATGAAGACACCCATGATTATATTATGATTGGACCTACAGATTATACTTCTTATTTACCTACACAGGAGTATGCACATGCTTGTGTAACAGCTTATCCCAATGATGTGTCGGCCCATCCGGTCCATCATGTGGACACACATTTTGAATTTCTGACACCTTTGTTAGAGAAAATGATAGATTTCATCAAAGATACATAAGAGAGATTGATAAAGTAAAATCATTCAGGTGATGAACACTCATATAGTAAAAAATATTCCATTTATGAGATTAATACTCTAACATAGGATATCAATTATGAGTCTATTGAGAGAATAACATACAGGATTTTGTCTCATGTTTTAGTACTAATATGATATGTTGGTTATCCTACCACCTCATCTTACTCATTGGATGGGGAGCCTCAATCAAGTCTTAGAATAATCTTGGAAAGGATTCACATCAAAATTTATGATACCCACTTTGAAATATTCTACAACCAAGGGGAAAACCTTCACCAGTTATTTCATGACATAGTAGAAGATTACTTCGACTAAAATCCTTTATAAGAAATCATGCATGAAATCATGATGAATCAATGAAATTTCTCTATAGATGGAAGGTATTTACTTGATCTTGTGAAGTATTCTTCTCTTTTTTTTAAAAAAAGGGTGATAGTGGAGGAATTATTGGCGGATCTCCAATTTTTATCTAAACTACAAGCTCATATGGATGTTTGGAATGTAGAGATAAGAAGATATGAGGAGATGATTGATCATATGAGGATCGATCATTAAGAAAAATCATCCTCATTAAATATTCTTAGAGCAGGGTGGAAGAGTTGAATACTCTGTTTGATGCTCTTTGTCATGGGTTAGAGTTAGAAGAAGTGGGGAGAGTGGCACTTTAACGCTCAATTGGTCCCTCTCACCAGACTCTGGAATATCTTACTAGTGTAGTCCTCCATCTGTTATCATAACTCAAAATTTTAATATTATTTTGTTCCCTCATTTTATTGATTCTGTATATTTGAGGCTCTGAAATGTGGATATTCTTCCCACTTTTTCAAACTGTGAATGGAATAATTATCTGAATTTTCTATAATCATATTAATCTTTCGTCCATTCAAGATGTGTATGATATCTGGTTGATCTAACAATATGATTATTTCCCATGATACCCATCCTTTAATTAAAATCAAGAAAACCTGAATTGATGGATCATTATATTTGGATCATGACAAAAACTTTTGAGGGGATCTCATAAATTAACAAAAACATGAGATTATGTGCTGAATATTTGTTCCAAATTTAATGGGATCACTGGATTTGTATAAGGATAAATGGGTAGAATATATGTTTTAGAGGGAGAATGATCTATTATTTTTCAAATTTGATGGTATGGATTATCATAGAATGATTTTTCTATGGCCATATAGAGATCCAATGAAGCTCTGATAGGCTAAATAATTTCAATTTGCTTTAGTTTACGGTATTTTTTCGTGGGATTTGAACTAATTAGTTTTAGTTTTTTTAGATTAGACATGATATTGCATTAGTTTTGGTTATTTTAGCTCATACATTTACTTATTTGGTTTAGGGTATTTTATCTTATAACTTATATTGATTTAGATTAAGGTATTTTATCTCAGACTAGATATTTCTTTAGTTTAGAGTTTTTTAGCTCAGCCCTTAGGTTTCATTTATTTATAGTCTTTCAACTCGGAACTGCTAGATGATCATAGGATATGATGAAGACATGATAAAAATGAACTAAAACAATCAGAGGTTCTAGGTTATACCATGTTGTTACAAAGGCATCTAAAGATCAAAAAGCCCTTTTTTAGGGTGACACATTTGGTAGAGGGAAATATGAGGATATAAAGGAGTGATAGCCATGGATGCATTGTTAGGAAAAAGGGTCCATGTAGTCTGCTATCCTTTCAAGGGGCTATGGATGATTTATGGAGTTGATATTTGTTGAGGGTAAAATATTAAGGATTAATGATCCACCATGATAGATGGAATACAGGTGATGTAAATCATAATATGATAGTCTAAGTCCATTAATAGATATGGTGATGACATGCCAGGTATGTCCCATGCCATTATATGATTCCAGATTCTACCATAGTGTTCTTGGGATTACAAGGATTGAGGATCTTTTCTATCAAAGATAATATTACCTTAGTTTGTGGGTCAAGGACCTTATGTGTTGGTAGAATGTCAGGATAAAGATGTTCCCTGCCTCTCTTAGAGGTCCATAAAATATTTTTAGAGACTCAAACATCTAGACGAAGAGGTTGGGTATAGAGGCAACGCTACCCAAGAAGGATTCAGACACACTAGGTAAATTATCCCTTAAATCATAAACCTTGAGCCTTATTTTATGTGGTTTAGAATCAAGAGATATGACCTATCAAAGGATAGTTAATGAAGTGTCACATTACATCCTTTAGAATGTTTATAGAACACTATGACGTAACATTGAGGATATTAAATCTGCTTGGACTATTTGGCCATGGGATTTCAAATCACAAACAATAGTGCTCAAGTTGGGAGTATGATAATGGAAAATCATAAATGCAGTGGTTCAGACAAAAATAGGTTTTGAGTGATAATGCGATGATTTCAGGGATCCCATGGATTGGAATGTCCTTTTTCAGAGTGATGCATTTGGTTAACGGACATAGGCACATATGAAGTAGCTATGGTCGTGTATCCATAGTCATGAAAAGGGTCCTTGAAGCCATATATCCATTCCCAGGTCTATGGATGTTTGCAATGATCGAAGACACGCCAACTCCTGAATTATGATATGTGGAAAGTCTAAAATTCAATGAGGGTTTGAGTAAAGTAAAGGTTGTGCCACCACTAAATGATTGTATTCATATTGTGAGGGGATGTGTAAATCCATTAATATATCTTTTTCCTAGATCAGGGGGGTCTAGTGAGCATAGCATTGATTTAACAACGGTTACAAGGTAAAACATTTGAGATTTATTCTTTATATGAAGGTACTCTAATTGTTTTATAAACATTGAGAATCATGTGTTTAGATAGTGGATGATCGACTTTTTCTCCGGTCCCCCATAATTTGTTTTCATCCTGATATGTTTTTTATCTATTTATTTATCATTTTAAGGTCTTGGGAATGGAACCATTTCAGTATAGAGATTCTTGGTCATATTTATTTGACCAAAATACTAGCAGTTTAGGATCCTGATTGACATGGACCTAGTATGGGAAATGTTACACAAGATTCTAATTAGGATGCCCATGGTAAAGAGCACCCCAAAATCATTCTGATTAGAAGATGGAAATTTTGTAATTAATGGATTGAGGTTCTATGGTGATGAGTAATGGTATGACAAAATCATATATGGAGAAAATCATACAAACTAAGGTGTTGAGTGTTGTTGTAGTGATGTTATGGCTCACATGGATCATAATTTCCTTTTTTAGAGTAATGAATTTAGTTCACAGCCATATGAAAATATATTGGGGCCATGGGAATGTATGAATAGTACATACAAGGTTCCTTGAATCATGGTATCCATTCCAAGGGATATGGAAGGTTATAT
This sequence comes from Viscum album, assembly GCA_963277665.1. Taxonomy (NCBI): domain Eukaryota; kingdom Viridiplantae; phylum Streptophyta; class Magnoliopsida; order Santalales; family Viscaceae; genus Viscum; species Viscum album. Next base: position 422,693,153 of record OY728158.1, on the reverse strand, counting down.
CAATTTGAGTCACATGAGGCATGTACTCTAGCATATGGAATGAGGTTCTTTAAAAGACGGTGGAAACACCCCATACTCTGGTTGACCAGAGTAAGTATCTTTTGATCTGTTGATAAATAATGGTGAATGGGTAACATTTTTTCCATTTTAACATTGTGTAGTGGGTACATACTAGCCTACATATAGTTTAACATTGTGGAGTAAGGATTTAATTCTATGAAATTTAACATCATGTGGTAAGGACGTATGTCCAATTAGTTTAATGTCATGCGATAAGGTCATACATCCATATAGTTTAAATTAACACAGTATGGTCATGTTTACATGTCATTTAGCAGCATTCAGGAAGAAAATATTTCCATGTGGTTTAACGTCTTGTGGAAAAAACATATTTTCATGTGGTATAACGTCATGTGGTAAGGACATATTTTCATAGAGTTTAACATCATGCGGTAAGGACATTGGAGAAATCGTGGAGGTGTGGAAATGTTGTAGTTGGGCCCAAAGATGGAGTCTTGGGTGTCACTATGTATCTCATGATGATGAGAATCAAGATATATGTTTTTATGAATTTATTCTCATAAGTAGGTGTGATCCAAACAAAAATAGCGGTGTTTTCATATTTTTTTATGATTGTTCTTAGTGTTAGAAATTCGGGAATCACTATGTATCCCACAAGGGTAGGAATCATGTTACATGTAGTTATTTAATGGTGAATACTCAATGTAGGTCTATAAAAAATGGATTCGTGGGAATTATATTCAGTTACCATTGATGTTCGGCCTAGGATTAGAGACCTAGGTGTCACTACATTTCCTGTAAGGAAAATATTCAAGCTTCACATCGTTATTCATGTTTCATGCAATTTAACATCATGCAAAGAGGCTGATGGTGGACTAACATGATTAAATGTAAATGATGTGGGTGGGACAAATAATGGATGTTCACACATATCTGCATATCTCATAAAAGGTGATAATGAGGCCATATATAGTTCTAGAAATTCGATAAATTTTAACATCTTGTGGGAAGGACAGCAAAAAACCTACATGAATATTTGGGAATATTATGGTTGGGAATAAAAGTGGATGTCTATGTGTCACTATATATCTCATGAGAATTAGAATCAAACCATAGTAAATTCATGTATAACTATGTAGTTTAATTCCATGTGTCCAGGACATCAACCGTGCATTTTAACATCATGTGGTGATGACTCATAATAGGCTTATTGTGTACACATATGCCTCACATGTGAGGGAAAGACCCTAATGCAATTCATAATAACACGTGAGCTATTGTATATGTGAGAAATAAGGAATGGAATTTGTTTACCTACAATGAATAGACAAATTGGGGTATTATAAGGGCCATTCATATCATGTAGTGGATGGATCAAGATACAAGATAGAGGCATCCCTATATATCCAATTGGAAATGGGAATCAATCCATATATACTTCTATAATAACAATGGATTTTAATACAATTCGATAAGGGAGAAGGTGACTCAATGTTAATGGGGATGGATATCACAGATCAATGAAGTTTTACATCATGCGTCAATAAAATTGGGTTACTCGTTGGGAAGGGGAAGTTCTTGGTTCATGAACATTTATGTCATTGAGTTAAAAAACTGGATCACCAACTATGAATCGAAAATAATAATATGTCTCAAACGAATAGAGGTTTAGGAATCAAAATGTATCCTATGATGAAAGAAATCAATCCATTTGTAGTTATTAAGAAATTGTGTAGTTTAACATCATGTGATATGGATGAATTCTGTAGAGTTTAACACCACATGGTCAGGACAGATGATGGAACATTCTATGATGTGGATTCCCAAGATTATATCTCATGAAATGATTTTCTTGAGAAACCTCACATTGGTGGGAGGTGTGACACACTCCCCAACCAAGGTGTCCAGTGAATAGGATCCATTATGAATTACATTATATATTACATAAGGTCCATTCCACTTGGGAACCATTATCAGGTGATTCATTTCTGTTATCATTGGAATCCTCCGGATCGACATTAAGTATCCATGAAGAAATTAATAGAGGTGATCCTTTTTATTAAAAGACCCAGTTATCATGTTCTGATGAATTTCCAGATTGTGTATTGTGAACAACCACTCCTCATATATTCACTCCTAGTCATCCAACAACATTAATTAATTCTCATCATCTGAGGGTTTCTTGTAGATGGATACACTGAGAGAGGAATGTTATACATACAGGGATAACACTACCTCAATATCGTACACCAATGAGTATTGTTTTTCATTTGTAGCAGTATGTGTGGTATTATTGTAGGCACATAAATCACAGAGGATATTTTCCAGCCAATACGTATTATCCTTGTTCACCAAGTTTTGGAGTATATTAGATATATTCTTTCTAAAGGGATCTTTCAGTCCATTTTCTAATTCATGATATCAAGATGTTTGATTACACTCAATATTGAAATCCTTTTATAGTTTTGTTAACTCTATGTAATAAAAGATGGTTTCATTGTCTTTCAATATTATGTGAGGGAATCTGAACCTGGTGATGTTATGAGAGTTCACAAAGATGATGATATTATTCATCCCGGCCTCCTTGAGGTGTATGGACATAGCATATTTGGAGATTAATTTAGTATTAAAATATTTTTATTTGAACTACATTGCTTTTGTTGGGTTATATGGCCCAAAACATCCATTCCCAAAATGGAAAACATCCAAAAATATCTAGCTCTGTGTACAAATTATAGAGGTTGGTGGATTGGGTTCTAATGGATTTGGTATACATGAAATTTTATGGTTAATTCCACCATGTATTTTATTATGGTTCACTAGTAATATCCTAACATCATAATCTAATGGTAGAGCCTAGTATTAGATTGATGGGTGCTATAAGAGCCCATGTCAACTTCTTACATGATAGTATAAATATACCATTCTTCTATACATCTGAAGGGGATCCCATCAAATCCATACCTTTATATTGTTTTCTTCTCATTTGGGCTATCGTAGAGGGTAATTTTCTCTCCATGGCACTGAGTCTATTCCCTTCCTACTCTATCTCTTGGTATAGTACCATCTTTTAGATAGCCGATTATGGGATCCATCAATCTAGGGATGAATATTGGTGAATCATGCTCTGGGGTAGTGTTCACCTCATTGAACTATCCAATATCATAGACAATGATTGTGGGGACTATTCCCAAATTTGTTGCGTGGAATATTGTTTATTCTTGATTAGGATCATCCATGAAGGTGTCTGCATTTGCCAATATATCGCTGCGAGCATTCTGTGATTGGGGAACATGATGCAATGTTGGATCGAAAGGGTAATCTTCCATTAGTCCCATTAAAATTTATTTGAGAGAGGCATGTTCTACATTCTTGATGGAATATTCTCCATTGACCTTATTTAATAGTAAAAATGAACCCAAAATGATTTTTTGTAGTCCATTTGATGCAATAGGGATCATTCCATGGTATTTATGAGGCTTTGGTAATCTACCTCATTATTTGGGTAGCCAAGGATAGTGAGAAAGAGTAGGAAAAAACTACTTTTTAGCAGAGAAAAGTATTATCCCTTTGCCAAAATAGTTGTGATTTGGGTTTTCCATCCTTTTTTCAATAGGACATCGTGAGGAACCATCAAAATACATCTTCCATGAATGGGGAGTTTCATGGGCATAAAATAACTATTCATCTAAAATGTCGGTGTCCTCAGGTATATTTTTCATTGTAGGATGTGTTGTGAGGAAATCATCTAGGTATTTTCTTTTCGATGACTCTTTTAACACATAATAAATATCCTATTGTCGAACAATGACTACCCACCATGCCAAATTCCCCTTCATCCTCAGATGGCCAAGGATGTACTTGAGTGGATCGATACGAGAGGCCAGATGGACTTTATTCTGTAGTAAGTAATGTCTCATATTTTCCACTATGAAGATGAGTGTTAAGTACTTCTCTTCAACATCATGGTAATAGGTATTTGTAAGTAGCATAGTCTAGTAGTAGTAATAGTTACTATGGTATCTCCCCAAATTATTCTAATGTGTGATGTGGGTGCCCAATGATCATTCTATGTAATCCCAATATAAGATGAGTGGCCTCCCTTCAACCAGATACTTGAGGACTGGTTGTTGAATGTTCTAGAGACCCGAAGCTTGACGTACATGAATATTACAATACTTTTGCGGAATACTTAGTACATAATAAAAACAAACACACAAGGACCATATTAGTTTAGTGTCTTTGGAAAATTGGAATAAAATCTTCTAATCGTGGTGAAATATCTTCAGCCTCTCCCAATAAAGATCTTCCCCCTTTTTTCTTACCTAAAACCTTTCTTTATATCCTAGGGAAACGAAAACATAAAAGTGTGAGCTCAAATGCTAATTAAGGGTAAAAAAAATAAATATCAATCACATCATATTCATAAGAACATATCTTTTGGAAATCTTAACCTGCAAAAGAGATCATGATTTCATAACATGGGATAAATCATAGTAGTGAAATGTAATCCCAATAATCATAACTTAAGACATGAAACTTTGTGTCATACACAAATAATCATAGAGAATCATTATTTACTAGTAAATACTCATTGCAAAGACTATCATAGTGGACAAAGTCCCTTTCGGAACCGAGTTCACTCCTCATTTCAGTCCAATTTCACTGAACCGGTATAACCTACCGTTCCAGCCATGTTTATCTCATGAGATATATAATCTTTACCCAATGCATTGGAGGGAGATATAGGTCCCACCCATATCATAATGATAACATTCTTATGTGTGCCACAAAATCATAAACCATACATCATAGCATAACCCATGTAATAAAAATGGGAATCTTAAACATCGTGACATCATAAAACAATTCATATAAGATAAAAGAATTCATAAAAATATTTCCATCACAACATTATCAGATCCATGTAATAATAGGGATAAAAACAGAAACCTTTATTATCTTAGATGTAAAATAATTTTGATAAAGCACTTGAACTCCATTATTGAGGAAAATATCCTTTCTACTTCAAAAACACTTTTCCTTTCTTAACATGTAATAAAATTATAAATTAAAAGAAGTTGATTAAAAATAAACTTGAAAAATTGTAAATGAAGCTTCTTGGAAATAATGTTTTAAAAAATCCATTCATGCAGTATAAGTTAAAAAAACATTCTTCTCGTACTTTTGTCGGAAAAGTTAAAAAAGTACCTCGTACGAAAAACGACGAAAGATTCCTTTTATATCCTTTACTAAAAACTCACCAAAGGGTAAAATTGGATTTAAACAATTATCGGTGGACAGAAATAATATTACATATTGTGGAAACATGGATGTGGATGATAAAATACACCCCAGTAAATACCAAAGTATAAACAATCTCGGATAAAAATGAGATTGTGATATTTCCCTTACCTTAGGTCTGATTTGCTTCGTAAGTGTCCGAACCTCCTGTATAATGATTTAAATAATGTTATTGAATTATTCCAGAATCATACTTATTGTTATGATATCATATATGGTCATATTCTTAGCTTCTTATTAGTAATATTTCATTACTACTTGTTAATCCAGTGTTTATTACTTTTTCTTCTTATGTGTGTTTTGTCGAATAAATTCTTATTATTATCATTAGGTTATAGATACCTCATTTCCAAATGGTATTAGTGTAATATATATAATATTCATTCATTCAATTCATTTATATAATCATTATTAAATGAAGATCATGTAGAACGAGTCGCATCACATCGTGGAGACGGTATTCCGTACGTACGCACGAGTGATGATATCATTCCAACGATTGTGGAATTGTATTGGAGTGTATGTATACTATTTCATATTCAATATCACTTTATAATAGTAATATATAGTCATTATTTACACCATTATACCCATCCAAGTATGGTGGTGGTGGAAAATAGTTTACACCACGTCGTGGAGACGGTATTCCGTACGTACGCACGCGCGGTGATTTCTTTTTCCATATGATGGATATATGGTGAAATAGGGTTTTTTAATACTTATAATAACATATCAGTATGTGAGTGATACTGATGTTATTACTTCATAATGAAACAACTAAAGAAGAAGAATAAGTGGATGAAGAAATAAAGATGAAAGAATCGGTAACAGACAATATCTCTTCTTTGAAGTGCTTCTTTGAGACCTCCTTTTAGGGAACTAAAATAGGTCTTTAAAGAAGAACAGAACCTCTAGGATGTTTCTAGGGAAGTGTAGAGAATAAATTGGCAGGGGTTGGCCGAGATTGAAGGCTCAAAGTGGTGTGAGAAAGAGGAGGAGGAGGTGCCCTTTTATAAGGGAGGAGAGGGGCTCATTTAGAAAAACTAAAAATATTATTTTATTATAAAGTAAAGTTCGGTATTAAATAGCTCCAAATTGATTTATTTAGAAACTAAGGTGGGTATGGGTCGAAATCCTATAATCCAATATAATTTAGACAAGATTAGGTTCCTATTTTAACCTTATCATTTAGATTTAACATTAAGTTAAATAATTTTACTTTTACTGTGTCTTTTTGTGTTCTTATACTATAAGGTTAATAAACTTACTATAAGCAGCCAAAGAAACCCCAAGTTGTTTATTATTAATATATAGAACCTTATCTAAGTCATTTGGCCGAACCTTTGATTTTTAAGAATAAAATAACAATTACTAATATAATATTTGTTTTAAAAACTATTTTATGTCAATTTTGACACTATTTAGTAATTGATTTTTGTGAAAATCATAACAGAATGATTAGTTCGAACCAAGTTACTTAAATCAATACTAAAATGTCATATTAACCAATAAAATTAGTGTAATTCATAAAAAGTTTAAAATTACATTTATTTGGGTATTTATAACATCAATTATGTCAATATTTCATTAATAAGATAATTACTGCATCATCGTTGTGTCATAAATAAATTAAATTATTTAATGTCTAAAAATTAAAAATAAAATACATTTATTTAGGAAATCTCTTTATCATTCTAATTAATATTTATAGTTCAATTTATCTTATGTATAACCCTATATTAAAAATGATTTACTTATTAAACATTGATTTTAACTATTTTAACCCTTCTTTAAATAAATTAATAAAAAATGTCCTAATCTAATCCAAGTGGGCCTAAATGGTCATATGTTATTCATAAGGTTGTTTTTGGTCGAATTACACTTATCCAGTAGAATTAGGACATGTGTTAGGGTAATAATAATATCATTTTTACCCTTAATTACCCTATTTACTTTTAACCGTGGTAAAAAAAGTAAAAATTTACTATTCACCAAAAATTATTTTCATCTCATTGAACCACATTTTAGTCCTTTATATTAACCGTGTCTCTCGGAGTTTCAAAATTCCACTCACATAAGCGGTAAAATTATGTTTTATGAAAAATTCAGTTTTTTAACTACCACTTAGTGGTTTCACTATTCATCAAAAAATGAATGTTTCCAAAAAAATACCAAAAATTAGGCCTAAGCTATATTTGATATTATGAATTAAAAAATGATGCCTATTTTATCAAATTCCAAACATATCAGTTACATTAAGTAATTTAAAAATTAATTCTCGTCGTCAAAACAAATAGCGTGTTTTTAAGAGATAATAACTATCAAAAGATTGACACTTGTTTATAACTGGTAAAGATGTGAAATTACATCCAATGACCAACATTGTATTAAATTGTAAAAATATATTCTAAATATACTTTAAAACCACTCCAATTAATAATTTATCACTATTAATTATTTCTATTTAAAATGTTGTTTTTAATTAAAATTTAGTAATTTTCACTATTCATCAGAACATGAAAGTTATCCGAAAATTACCAAAATTTCACCCTATTCTAATTTCGATATTCCGAATCCATAAATAAAGTCCATTTTGAGTGATAAAATTTCTAAAATTTTAAAAGGTGGTTAGTACTATTCATAGCGGCTAGTTTTAATAATAACATATCGTTGTTTAGTGAAACTCAGTATTGCGTACTACACACGCTATCGAGGAAGGTCGTGATTGCGTGTAATGCAAGGCAAGTCAAAGATGTGTGCTGTGCAAGCTACTTTTGGTGTAGCGTACAACACAATATATTAATGAAATTAAAAAGAATATTTTTCATAAAATCTCGGGGTGTTACATTCTACCCCCCTTAAAATGAATTTTGCCCTCGAAATTCGTCAGGGTTATAAATGGTTTACTACTTGAAAGTTTCATTAATAGAAACCCACATCGTAAAAAGGAATACCAAAACCAAGCTTTAAAAACAAAAGTATGAAACGTAACGGTTACCCAGATAAACTAATCACTGGGTTTCCACATAGGTGAAAATATGGATATGGAAGAGAAATCTAACCATCATGTTCTGATGGAGAGTGGTAGAGAACATGGTTATGGAAAAGCCAGAAATCACAAAGCCATAAATTTGTGACAATCTAAGGTACCATCTGATTCATCAGATATAAGAGCACTAGGACAACATTTTTGGTTTTCAAGATCATTTCCTTAACGTTGATGAAATTGGAATTATAAGAAATACTTTCGTTATTTTGGTATAGTCTCACCGTTGGTCGTTCTTTGGACAATTTCCACTTCATCTATTAAATAAATGAAGTTGAATTTGTTATTTGTGATGTGTTAGCAGATCATGTGATAGAATGATGGGTCATTCCATCTGTCTCAAACAAAAGGTTAAAAAAGTTATCAAAAAATACATAAGTCCATCTATAGTGAGACTAATCATATATGGTTCCTAAAATGGACTTATAATTCATATATCATACTGCTTAATATAATAAAACTAGTTTCTAATAAACAGGGACATCTTGTAGGTCAGTGCTAGGCGATAAAGGCCAGTCGCACTTCAGTTGTGGGTTCGATTCCATTCGGCCTTGTCCGACGAGATGGGTTGTCGCCCGTCCTGCAGGTTGTCCTTTTTCTAAAGCTATATTACTATAACATCCCATCAAAAATATCAATAAAGATTTATCCTTAAACAATACTAACTTATGTCCAACATAATCTATTCTGATCTTTAGGATTATCTAAAATACTTTGGTCCAAGCTCATAGTATAATGAAAATGATCACGTGAATGCCATCATTTATCCCCCATATATCATAAGATATATCTTGTTGGTCTAATTACAAATATGTGAATACCTTAATCATGTATTCTCTTGAAGAATGAATATCCATTGAACCTTAGTGAAAACATGAATGTAGTTAAAAGTTAACACTTTCCACATACCAAAATCCTCAAAATGCTATATCCTCAAACCATGATATCACTTAGTCCTTATATCAATCATGAGCTCATGAATACTATCAAACATATTAGATTCTCTTTATCCCTTCATTATGTTCATATCATCTGCTTTCCAAAAATATTTCAATCACTTTTCATGGTTACCGATGCCATAAAATTATTGAAAACCACAATAGACCAAAACATAAATATTCAAATATTCCACGATACTATATACAACATTATTCTGGAATCCCATTACATAAACACTTAATCATTCCACCACATCGTTTTCATATTCAACACTGCCAATGGTGATTGCATGTGACTTCCCTTTGCCCTTTTCCTTATGTGGTTTCTCATCTCGATCATCACTAACCCTTGGATTAGGGAATTTATTGGCATAATGTCCCATCTCATTGCACTAGAAGCATTGAAGTGTAGTAGGTTCATTTTGTGTATCCCTTCCTTTGTTTGCATCATTATACATCTTCTTCCCATCATTGCGGAATTCAAATTCCTGATGACCTTCCTTTCCACATTTGAAACATTTACTTGTCCCTTTAAGACAATCTCCACCATGCTTCTTTCCACACTTTGAGAATAAGGAAACATTCATCTTCTTTTCACCATTATTCTAAGATTTCTCCTTGATCTCCATATTTTGTTTCTTGTCAAAACTATGAGATGGATAAGAAACACCAACTTCCATTTCTACCTTGATAGCACAACACACAATTTCTTCATAGCTACTGAAGTCTCTTATAGCTAATGCCCTTCGAAGATTCGGTTTTAAGCCACTAAAGAATCGATCAACTTTACTTTCAGGTTGGATGATAAATCCATATGCATACCTTGCAAGCCTTGTAAAATTCACTTTGTATATACCAACAGATTCATCATCCTTTTTCTTTGGTTCAAGAAACACCTTCTCCATCTTTCATCTAAGAATACGAGGGAAGTACCTTTTGAAAAACAAGTTCTTGAACTCGTCCCATTCCATGGACTCAATTTCATCTCTTTGCATCTTATTCTTGATAAGATTACACCATTGATCAGCTTCACCTTCCAAATGATATACTGCTAAGATGACTTTATCATGTTCATAACATTGAAGAACTGAAAATATCTTTTCAGTGGTACTGATCCATTGTTCAGCAACATGTGGATCAGATGACCCACTGAAAGAAGGTGGGAGTTGCATCATGAAGGACTCAATAGAATATTGTTCCCTTATCTACTCATTTGGAAGTCCAGAATGATTCATAGCTTGTGTAAGTATTGCAATAATATTTTTCACTCCATCTCCCATAACATTTGTTTGTTCAGGAGGACAATCATTGCATTGTTCATTGCATTGATCAACACGGTTCCTTCGGGTTCCAGCCATCGTCTAAAACCCAAAAAGAATAGTGTGAGAGGAAAAAATAATGCTAGGGAAAACAAAATAATAAAGGGGGAGTATTCTCAATATCTAACATCTTAGGTTAAATTCTATGATCGTTACCATAGTTCTAGGACTATACGTATACTTATCCTTAGGGACATCCCTAGACATAACTTAGAAATATCTCTAGGGATCTCACTAACGTTTTCACATCCTAGTTTCCAAAGGATGACTAAACCATTCCTCTAATACCAACTGTAGAGACCTAAAGCTCTACGTACATGAATATTACATTACTTTGGCGGAATACTTAGTACATAAGAAAAACAAACACACAAGGACCGTAATAGTTTAGTGTCTTTGGAAACTCGAAATAAAATCTTCTAATCGTGGTGAAAGATCTTCAACATCTCCCAATAAAGATCTTACCCTTTTTTTCATACCTAAAACCTTTATTTATATCATGGGGAAAAGAAAACATAAAAGGGTGGGCTCAAATGCTCAGTAAGGGTAAAAAAAATAAATATCAATCACATCATATTCATAAGAACATATCTTTTGGAAATCTTAACCTCCAAAAGAGATCATGATTTCATAACATGGGATAAATCATAGTAGTGAAATATAATCCCAATAATCATAACGTAAAACATGAAACTTTGTGGCATACACACATAATCATAGAGAATCATTCCTTATTATTCAAGATTCATTTCCAAGACTATCTTAGTGTACAAAGTCCCTTTCTGAACCGAGTTCACTCCTCATTTCAGTCCTATTTCACTTAACCGGTATAACCTACCATTCCAGCCATGTTTATCTCATGAGATATATAATCTTTTACCCAATTCATTGGAGGGATATATAGGTCCCACCCATCTCATAATGATACCATTTTTATATGTGCCACAAAATCATAAACCATACATCATAGCATAACCCATGTAATAAAAATGGGAATCTTAAACATCGTGACATCATAAAACAATTCATATAAGATAAAGGAATTCATAAAAATATTTCCATCACAACATAATCAAATCCATTTAATAATAGGGATAAAAACAGAACCCTTTATTATCTTATATGGAAAATAATTTTGATAAAGCACTTGAAATCCATTCTTGAGGAAAATATCCTTTCTACTTCAAAAACACTTTCCCTTTCTTAACATGTCATAAAATTCTAAACTAAAATAAGTTGATTAAAAATAAACTTGAAAACTTTTAAATGAAGCTTCTTGGAAATAATTTTTTAAAAAATCCATTCATGTCGTACAAGTTAAAAAAACATTCTTCTCGTACTTTTGTCGGAAAAGTCAAAAAAGTACCTCGTACGAAAAACGACAAAAGATTCCTTTCATATCCTTTACTAAAAACTCACTGAAGGGTAAAATTGGATTTAAACAATTATCGGTGGATGGAAATAATATTACATATTGAAGAAACATGGATGTGGATGATAAAATACACCCCAGTAAATACCAAAGTACAAACAATCTTGGATAAAAATGAGATTGTCATATTTCCCTTACCTTAGGTCCGATTTGCTTCGTAAGTGTCTGAACCTCCTGTATAATGATTTAAATAATGTTATTGAATTATTCCAGAATCATACTTATTGTTATGATATCATATATGGTCATATTCTTAGCTTCTTATTAGTAATATTTCATTACTACTTGTTATTTGGGTGTTTATTACTTTTTGTTCTTATGTGTGTTTTGTGGAATAAATTATTATTATTCTCTTTAGGTTATAGATACCTCATTTCCAGAATGGTATTATTGTAATATATATCATATTCATTCATTCAATTCATTTATATAATCATTATTAAATTAAGATCATGTAGAACGAGTCGCATCACATCGTGGAGACGGTATTCCTTACATACGCATGAGTGATGATATCGTTCCTATGATCGTGGAATTGTATTGGAGTGTATGTATACTATTTCAGAATCAATATCACTTTATAATAGTCATATATATTTATTATTTAAACCATTATACCCATCCAAGTAAGGTGGTGGTGGAAAATAGATTACACCACGTTGTGGAGACTGTATTCTGTACGTACACACACGCGGTGATTTCTTTTTCCGTAGGATGGATAGATGGTGAAATAGGGTTGTTTCATACTTATAATAACATATCAGTATGTTAGTGACACTGATTTTATTACTTCATAATGAAACAACTAAAGAAGAATAAGTGGAAGAATAAATAAAGATGAAAGAATTGGTAACAGACATTACCTCTTCTTTGAAGTGCTTCTTTGAGACCTCCTTTTAGGGCACTGAAATAGGTCTTTGAAGAAGACCAGAACCTCTAGGATGTTTCTAGGGAAGTGGAGATAATAAATTGGTAGGGATTGGCCGAGCTTTAAGGCTCAATGTGGTGTGAGGAAGAGGGGGAGGAGGTGCCCTTTTATAAGGGAGGAGAGGGGCTTCTTTGGAAAAAATAAAAATATTATTTTATTATAAAGTCATGGTCAGTTTTAAATAGCTCCAAATTGATTTATTTAGAATCTAAGGAAGGGATGGGTAGAAATCCTCCCATACAATATAATTTAGACAAGTTTAGGTTCCTATTTTAACCTTATCATTTAGATTTAACATTAAGTTAAATAATTTTACTTTTACCATGTCTTCTTGTGTTCTTATACTATAAGGTTAATAAACGAACTATAAGCAGCCAAACGAACCCCAAGTTGTTTATTATTAATATATATAATCTTATCTAAGTAATTTGGCCGAACATTAGATTTTTAGGAATAAAATAACAATTACTAATATAATATTTTTTTTAAAAAACAATTTTATTTCAATTTTGACACTATTTAGTAATTGATTTTTGTGAAAATCATAACAGAATGATTAGTTCTAACCATGTTACTTAAATCAATACGAACATGTCATATTAACCTATAAAATTAGTCTAATTCATAAAAAGTTTCAAATTACATTTATTTGGGTATTTATAACATCAATTATGTCAATATTTCATTAATAAGACAATTACTGCATCATCATTGTGTCACAAATAAATTAAATTATTTAATGTCTAAAAATTACAAATAAAATATTATTATTTATGAAATCTTTCTATCTTTCTAGTTAATATTTATAGTCGAATTTATCTTATGTATAACCCTATATTAAAAATGATTTACTTATTAAACATTGATTTTAACTATTTTAACCCTTCTTTAAATAAATTAATAAAAAATGTACTAATCTAATCCAAGTGGGCCTAAATGGTCATATTTTATTCCTAAGGTTGTTTTTGGTCGAATTACACTTATCCAATAGAATTAGGACATGTGTTAGGGTAATAATAATATCATTTTTACCCTTAATTACCCTATTTACTTTTAACCGTGGTAAAAAAATTAAAAAGTTACTACTCACCAAAAATTATTTTCATCTCATTGAACCACATTTTAGTCCTTGATATTAACCGTGTCTCTCGGATTTTCTAAATTTCACTCACAGAAGCGGTAAAATTAAGTTTTATGAAAAATTCAGTTTTTTAACTACCACTTAGTGGTTTCAATATTCATCAAAAAATGATCTTTTCCAGAAAAATACCAAAAATTAGGCCTAAGCTATATTTGATATTATGATTTCAAAAATGATGTCTATTTTATAAAATTCCAAACATATCAGTTAAATTAACTAATTTAAAAATTAATTCCCGTCGTCAAAACAAATAGCGTGTTTTTAAGAGATAATAACTATCAAAAGATTGACACTTGTTTATAACTGGTTTAAATGTGAAGTTACATCCAATGACAAAAATTGTATTAAATTGTAAAAATATATTCTAAATATACTTTAAAACCACTCAAATTAATAATTTATCACTATTAATTATTTCTATTAAAAAAGTTGTTTTTAATTAAAATTTAGTAATTTTCACTATTCATCAGAATATGAAAGTTATCCAAAAAGTACCAAAATTTCACCCTAAGCTAATTTCAATATTCCAAATCCAATAATGAAGTCCATTTTGAGTGATAAAATTTCTAAAATTTTAAAAGGTGGTTATTACTATTCATAACAGCTAGTTTTAATAATAGCATATCGTTGTTTAGTGAAACTCGGTATTGCGTACTACACACGCTATTGAGGAAGGTCGCGATTGCGTGTAATGCAAGGCAAGTCAAAGATGCATGCTGCGCAAGCTCTTTTTGGTGTAGCGTACAACACAAGAAATTAATTAAATTAAAAATAATATTTTCATAAAATCTCAGGGTGTTACAAAATTGGTACTATATTAGAGTTTTGAATGGTTTTTGAAAATCATCATCCAATTGATAGGCTATTCCGTTCATAATTTACCTTGTGAAGGTGAGAGATTTTCCAACTAGTTTGAAAATGAACAACCAAATGTAAGGAAGGCTCCCTTAGAGCCACCTAAATTCTATAAGATTTAGGGAGGACTGCTACGATAGAACTATTTTTCTCTGATTCGACCTCAATGCCATGTTTTCATATAAAAAACTATAGAATATACTAGAAATTACCCTAAAAGTTCATTTCAGCAGATTCAACATCAGACTGTGTTGTCATAGATTGTCAAAAATTGTTTGATTCTCTCTGAAGTGATCACACTGCTATTACGATTTATCTCCCAGGTCATCAACATGACATTCACATATCATTCCCGTGAATGGTATATATATATATATAGTGAATGAAACATTGATATGTGGCATGCGAATTATTCATTTCAAATAGTGTGACCTGATACCAAAATATCCTCTAAGGCGCTTTAAAGGTAGTGGATTCTTCTTGCCCTGGGGGTATTATTAATTGATTGTACTTTGAGTACCGAACCTTGAAATAAAGGGCTTGGAAATTGGATGTTTCATTGATCATGAATTACTTGACTGAAAATGGTAAATAATTCATTGGGCAGTGCGGGTTATGGTCTCTCAAATCAATGAAGACCTTATTCATCCCATGCTTCTTCTTGATAGGTAGGATGTTATCATGTCTTCATTGATATTGCTCCTCTTGGAAAAATTATTATTTGATCAAATTGACAACCTCTACTTCAATATTAGTGAATCATGTGGGGTTTTCCTTTTTGGATGCCTGCATAAAGCCTCAAAGTTCATTTGGTATCCCAAGATGGTGTATAGAAGCATCAGGAATCATTCCAAGAATTTCTATGTAGTTCCACATGATCAAATAACAGTACTTCTTCAAATATGTGATTTAAATACCTTTATCATTGAGGGGAATGGAGTGAAAAATTTGTGTCAGTCTTGGGTATTCCATGGTTAATAGATTTATTATCCTTAGTTCATTGATGGTGGTGGATAAACCTTCCTCTAATGTTGGAGGGGCTTTCCTAAGATCATACTCATTTTCATTGATATAAAAATCCATGAATTCTTTTTATAATAAATATAGAAATCTGGGGGAACCACTGAATTATTAGGGTGAGAGAGTCCATAAGAAGTGACATTGTCATTCACCATTATTTGAGTCATTATAGAGAGATGTCATAGATGATAGTATATAATGATTCTACTAGGTACAAGATGGTCTTGGACTTATGGGATTATATCTATGTAATCGACTATGTTTATGGGGAGTATATAGTCACCCTTGAGCATACACCAAGGATTCCCATGTGTAGTATACATTCCATTGGGAGCAGAAACCAATATATCATCACCCACATTTTATTCTCTCCATCCCCTTTTATAGAACTATTCTTCAGCATATAGGATCCAACAAGTCTCAAAGGGAGCACTATCAACAAGTATTATGATGACTTTTCCCATAATGGGACACTTCAAACAATGGTAAAATGTTGAATGTATCGCCATGTGGCTATGGATTAGAGGCCTTCTATGAAGAATGTTATACATGGTGTCCAGCTATATTCCCATTTACTTGACATCTGATGTGAGATCCTCAAATTGAGCTTGAACCTTGATCTTCCCAAGAAGTCTTTGATCAAGATTATCATATCCTTGAATGGTTATCTAAGTGGGAGACAAGACCCATTATCCATATCAAATCATTTATAGTTTTTATAATGGGATAATATTTATCCCAAAACTATTATCAATCTGATCCCTTTGGACATTGAAGTTATTGATTCTACCCAAGACATATAGGGGTCTGATGTGTCCTTGAGGGGAATATTTTTTATCTTTATTAGTGAACGAGATGGAGATGTGAAATTCAAGTGACATGGTCTCCAATCGATAGACATTTTAAACATCGACTTCTTTCATAAACTCTTTTTGGCTCTAGATGGATTCAAAAAGTGCTTCCATGAGTTATTTGGAATGATGGAGTGGATGGATAACCATGATCTTGGCTAAAACAATCTACAAAATTTTCTAAATAGCTTACTTGTGTTCCAATGGATAGTGATTCTTGATATGGGGCATCTCAATAACATGTGGGTTAGAGGTCGAGGCATGTGGTATATATGAACCTGATGCTTCTATAGAGGTTGAGGGAGTATCTTCTTCTAGTGGTGTAGGTTGCACCGGCCTTCCCCTTTTCTTGGGTGGATTATACTGGACCCCCACTAAGCAGTCATGAAAGACAATCATATGCAGATGACCACTAGAGGGCTTTGAGGCATCTCCTTTCATTTTATGATGCTCCGGAAGCACATTCTAATGAGTGTAATATAAATATATGTCCTTCGTGGGGATATGACTTGAATATTGAGTCCGACCATTTCTATGATGTCCCATGTATCCTCACCTCCATTGTATATGGCCTCCCATTCATCAGTTATGTGCGATAAAATCAAGATCTGGGGAAAACTCATCATCATATAAGGGGTCTGAAAATTTTATTGTGTTGAAAGAACCAAATATGAGTTCTTCATCCAAAGAGGTTTATATTTTTGGCGCAGTGCACACATTTTAGATGCTATAGGGAAGAGTTCAGTGAAAGTTAGTGTCATATTTGGAGGAGAATATGACTCTTCCCCTCTTTTATCATTATGCTTCTGGTTTTCATTCTCCGATTTGGGAGGAACATTTGATATTCCATCCTTTTTAGTGGATATATCATGGTTCTCCAATAATGTTATTTTAGAGTAGCATGGGCTCAATTAACAACCTTTTTTGTCATCCAGTTTTCATTTTTTGTGCATGTCTCTCTAGGACGTTCTGCTAATCACCGTTTCCTTCTGGTTAGATTTTGTTTATACTAGACACATGATCTAGGCATATAGTTAGTGTAATTGTTCTATATTTTACCATTCCTAGATGGACATCATTGAAAAAGATGAAATTCTAGATATTATGAACCAAATTTCTATAGAAAGAGTGGTAATCATGACATTTGGTGAATTCGACTTCATCGAGCTTCTGGGTTTTCAAATGTGTGAGAAGGTTATTATCCATGGATGCTAACAAATAATCAGGGACATGTTCATTTCAGAAAGAGTATAATTTTTTCATTCATTCCCCAAATCTAGAGATACCATAATTTCTCTAGTCTTGTTTCCAAGGTAAACTTTTTGGGTTTTTCCGCTCGATAAGAGGTGTTGGGAGATTCAGGTCCCACCAAGGTATTTGGATTGTCACTACTGTTGTATTGAGAGTTACAACAAAAAATTCTAATCTAGCTAGTGGGTTTCCCTATAATGTGGGTAGGAGTCATGTTTTGGATTGATATTACTGGATGGATTCTTCTAAACGTTGGCCTATTTATGAAAACTCAAAGAACCCACCCGTATATTTCATTTGAATCAGAGGCATCTACAATTCACCTCTAATATTTTCATCCCCATGTTAAAACATTTGATATTGAGATAGAGGGATAATAAGTGAGTATGTCAAACCCTTCAACCTAGATATGAAGTCATCCACCCTATCATTCTCATGTTGTTTTTAATTTATCAGGTCAACAATCACCATCTTCCTCAATGTAGAACTAAATTGATAAAGGAGTTGATGATGAAGGTCTCACCAACTAGACACAAATCCTACTGGAAGACTACTTTTCCAAACATAGGATTCCCCTATCAACATAAGTACAAAACACCTTTGCATTATTTCCTCCTACTAATCTCAATGGACCATCATTTTCTTGTAATGGGATTTGAACTTTGTGAGATTTTATTCGGGGTCACCCACACCATCAAATGTAATGAAGGTAGGATTTCCAAAAATTGCTGGGGGTGAAGTGTGTGTAACCCAATTGGTATATGCAATCCTCTCCAGCTACACAGGTGTTCATCACTCTTCCATGGCTTCCATTAATGAATCTTCATACTTGATAACATAGATAAGACCTAGGGGAACAATTTCCTAAGTTGTCTCCCATCTAGAAGGAGACTGTGGGGGTTGATGAGGTGGAAATACTATTATCTCCTAATAATTTTCTAATCATCCCAAGATTGAATAGTTTTCTTGGTGAAGGAGAGTTTGTTTCCACAACTGAGGGAATTCAGAATAAAATTTGACTTCATCATTTATGTCGACTATATGTCTATACCCATATCCAACATGATACTTAGATACCTCTTATTTTGGATGATCCGCCATGGGAGGGAGGACATTCATCTATTCCTGAAGACAATACCCTGGGGGGAGATTTCATATGAGTAAATCTTCATTGTGTTGTATGAGAGTTTTGATTTCTCACTCATATTTTGGAAATAATTTCTATTGGGAAGGAACCTTGTTTCTTTATGGTTTGGATCGGAGTTTGGATTTAACATTACTCTTTTTGATTTTATATCATTGAGGTGGAAACTTGATATTTAGGGGCACCAGGTTTTAGAGATGTCTTTGGTTCTTAGTGTGTCCAGCCTCATTTGGTGCATCCACATCACCCTTATCTCATGGTATTGTTTCCATGTTGTGTAATTATACACCTATGTATTGATCAATATATCATACTTGTTGAATGTGATGAAACTCATAGAGTCATATCTAGAAATGGTGGTTGAACTTTTATATTCAACACAACATGATAATTTTTTACTATATAATTTAGGGTTTTTATTCGATATCTATGTCATTTTGGGATGTTTTGATTTGCATCCCCAGTTATATATGATTTTCTTCACCTTACGGTCCCCCCATTATAGTCGATGAACAATGAATCTGATAAAGTTTTCATTAATTATCTTCAAATGGGCTCCAACCAATAGAGGATTGTGTTGCAGTGGGAGGTGATGGTGGGATGCTGACCATTGATTTCTTCCTTCGAACCTAGATAATACAGATTTAATTTTTGGTGATGATGAAAAAATTTACCCAAACATGGGGGGTGGGGATCATTTGGGGATGAAATTGGTAAGGATTGGTCTAATTCAGGAGGTTCCAATGACTCAAGTTAGTTTCTTAATGGTTCATGTGATTGACATTAAGGTATAAATTCATTTAAAAAAGTGGGGTGGAGGTGATTTAGAATCACCACTAATGTATCAAGAGTCCTATTTAGGTACTATGAACATGGAGTTGGTGATTGAGAAATAAATTCCCTCAGTCCATTGGGCATGGTTCTCCTACAACTATCTAGGATATATCCTTAATCCTCTCTGTAACTGATGATCCAAGGGGAGAAGACAGTGGTAGATGATCTCCTAGACCAAAGGATCATGTCTTCTCCTTTATGGCTTCAATTCCCGCTCCTACTGTGTTTTACATGATGTGGTGAAACTATTCTCATGTGGGAGCTGGGTTTGATGGTCTCCCATGGTGATAGAAATTCCATATGGGATGTTGTTTGGGTGATCGCAACAATAGACTCCATGTTTGGAATGTTCTCCAATTGTTTTGTAGGGACCAGTTCTAAATTCTGTTGGCAATCCTTTCTCCCCATAAATGGTTTCTAGGAACATTTCAATTGGGGGAATTCTATTGTAGTTTAAAATTTCCTGATTTTTATCATGACCCCTGACTTTATTTAAGGCTATAACAATGTAGGATACCATATCTAAGGGGTTATATTGTTCCAAGGGATATGCTTTTGTCAATGCTCAATACTATCCCTATCCTCTAATATAGACGTATGATGTGGATTTTTAGAATAGATTCTGATGATTTGTGATGTAGTGTCGGCTTGCGTGTTGCAGATTTGTGTTTTTATTTTCTTATTTTAGATACCATTCCATGGAAATAGAATTTAGCTCTAGCTAAAAATAGAGTGTATTAATTGTTTGAAGGTGATTCTCATATCTTGAATACAAGAGATATCGATCCTTCTGTCACTGATGAGTATCCCATATATTTTGTTGTAGGTAGGAAATGAAATCCTTTTCTAGATCATCTAGGTTCTCATAGAAGGAAATAATGAGGACCTAGAACATGATTGGGAGATTTTTTCCTTCTAGATCTCTCCATATGTCAATGTAAAACTTCTCCTCAGTAGAATTATAGACCTCTATCCGGACAGATTGTAGAAGATGGATATGATGGTCACTTGCCGACAAGAATTGAGTGTTTCTGGAAGTCAATGGGGAACCTTATATAGTTGAACCAGATGATTCGACCACAACTCTATACAATGGTGTTAGAGTTTTTAACACTTCTCCATATATAGGTGTCTATAAAAAAAGAGTACATCCTTTTCAATGAGAGATATCACCATAGGGAGGTTGACTATAGTGGATGTCATGAGTAAAGTCCCTACGATCATGTTGACAGTCCTTTTCGTCACATTGTCTAAAATAATGGAAAGAAAAATGACTTAGAACAAAGTGATTCATCCTTTGAAGAAAACATAAAAAATCAACAAAGGAATGAAAAAGGAGTCAAAGTACCTAGGGTCGCGCAAGTTCCCTTACGGTCGTGCAAGTATACTTGCGCACCCTAAGTGATAACCACCCGGGGTCTTCTCCAACCTATAAATACCCCCGGTGGGGCCCCCATTTGAGGAGGATGTTTTTCCAGAATTCAGATACAGAGCTCTGAACGCCCAAGTCTCTTCTTCAAGTCTTCCGAACACTTCTAACGTAATTATTTTCCTAGAATGGAAGGTCTGAACAAGAGGAGTAAGGTCTAAGTGTCAGAATTCACTAACACTTGCGCGCCAAAGTGTTTTACCCTTAAGGGAAATGGACACACTTGCACGCCACCCTACTTCTTCATCAGAAATTGTGCGCCATCTTTTGGAAATCTTCTAGGGATAATACCAAGGGTTTGAGCCAAGTATCGCACCAGTATTACCCTAAGGGCTGAAAATCACGCAAGTACCCATGTGCCACAGAAGTATACCTGCGCAACCAGGGACTTGCACGCCCATGCTGTACCTGCGCGCCTACCAGGACTTTCACACCCCTATCTTTTTGGGTGCCTTTCTTGCCCATTTCACCCCTCTTATGCCATTCCACCTCTCCTATTCAAGATTCAGTCTTCAAGACCCTCTTCAAAGCCATTTATGGCATGATTTCATGATTTGAATTCCTTATCTGAAAGGAACTCCATGGAACATCTCTCAAAACCTAGTGATTTACACATTTTTATGTCACTAAAGATTGATATTTCATTCATTCAACCTCATCCTTTAAGAGGAGAGAACCCCTTAACCTGGGCCTCCTTTTCAAGAATAAGCCCCATTCATAATTCCCATTAATTTTGGGCTTCCTCCTTAGGAGTAAGCCCCAAGTCCTCATTAACCTGGGCCTCTTTTTCAGGAGTAATCCCCAGTCATAATTTCCATTAACCTGGGATCCCATTTCCGGAATAAACCTCAGTCTTAATATTCCCAAATATGGGAATACTCTTTAAGAGTAAGCACTAAGTCCTCATTAACCTGGGCCTCCTTTTCAATAGTAAGTCCCAGTTTTAATTTCTCTTAACCAGTCTTAATTTCCTTTTGATCTGGGCTTCCTTCTCAAGAGTAAAACCCAATCATAAGCCCCCTACTAACTTGGGAATCATCCTTAGGAGTAAGCCCCAAGATTAGAGTATCCAAATATCCATAAAGCACATATACCTTTATGGACCATGTTCCTGGATTTCTTCCCTGAAGTAAATCTTAATCCTCATCTATTTGGAAAGGCATACACACAAAAGCCCCACGTCATTGCTTCTTTCATGGCACAATTTTCGGGTTTCACCAATACCTCTTGTTTCTCACACCGAGCATGACTCAAATGAGCTTACAGTGTAAAAGTAATCATGACATATTTCTTAGAGCCATAAATAATGCATAAAAATAATACTCCCTTACTCAAACTACATGGGTTCTGATTACATTTCTAAAAACAAAGGATACATAGGTATCACATCTATGGGTAGGATCCCAACTCTGAAATAATCAATGTCCTTCTGAATGACAATAAACTTCAAGTGCCCCACTGAGTGGCATTAAAACTAGTATGGTCATCATAATGACCAAGAGACTATCATGTATTCAAGGATACCATTGCCTAAGAATCTATAAACAAATACAGATGATTCTATATCAATGAAGATCCTAGAATAATTATAAAATATTCTCTAAATTTCTTACATATCAATCATTGATTGTCAGATCTAAAGGATAACTCCTTTTATACTTGGTAATGTAATAAGGATCCGCGAACATAACTTAAATCTATAAAGAGAGTCCTGGAGTAGACAATAATTCCCCTAAAAAATGTGTGATGAGTCCGACCTCCCATCCTCTCGACCAATGAAAATTTCTAAGCCTCATAAGTCCACAACTAATTAACTCCTACCTTTGGAAAGTAGTTTCAAATGGATATGGAATCATTGGATGTTTCCAGTTATATGAAAATACCCGTTAGAAACTGCTTGGAATGTTTGAATCTTAAATAAATGAGATCATCCCCAATTCCAGAGGGAAACAAAAAATGGTGAACCCGACGTGAATCCTTAACCAAGTTAAAATGATAGTATACCTACTTGTTAGGCCCCTATTTAAAACTCAATGAGAGTGCCAACAATACAATCAATAACATATGTGTTTGTCCAAAAGATTTAGTGGTAGGACTTATCTTGATTATGTATGTTATATCTAACAGGAACTCCTTTCCAAGATCTTCTGCATTTCCAAAATGGATTCTCTTACGTTCACACCTGTGAATATGTCTGCTGTGAAAACATCTGCTGTGAATGCCACTGCTGCTACTCCTGCAGGATTTTCATCTGTTATGAGGACGACATCACCTACTCAGTATCTTCAACGCTGGGTATCAAACGCGCTGGTTAAGGAGTACTGTCAACACGGTACCATTCCAACTCTGGAGGCTACTCGATGAGCCCTCCAAGTGAACAATTCACCCTAGTCGTCCAAACAACGACGACCAGTGATCTAGAAGTAGGCGGTGCTAACAACCTTCTCCAAACGTTTCTGGTCTTTATCCCCGGAATGTAATCACCATTCACTCCCATATTCTGAGGTGGGGAATGAGCAGGTCCCTCAGAGCCTTAAATCAAGGAGACATGATTCCATCCTGAGGGATCCCATTAACAATTGCCGCCAGACTCGTGCGGCAGTATGCCGTCAACATGATGAGGTTACGACTCTAGGTGTTCAGCTCAGGTTCCTCAAACCCAAGAAGGAAAGACGAATCTCCAGATGTGACAGCCGGTTAATAGTGAGCAGGTTCTTATCTCTGCTGTTTCCAGAGAATTCCACCAACCTAACTTGGTGGCAAGCAACGAGTGGGCACATACACCTGCCCATTTTAATTCTGCTATCCAGCAGACTCGTCTGGAAGCATCACGCAAATCCCACCAGCCAATTTCGGAAGAGTACTATAGGTAGGAACATATACATGTTTATACATCATCAGATAGTCAACAAGATCATCTAACTACATATGATGGAGCTCGTCAACCACGTTCGGAGAAGTGAAATTAGCAAGCACATACACCTGCTAGTATTAGTCAAGCCTACTAACAGTCTCATTTGGGAGCACACGGAGAAGTACGTGGGAAAGCTCCGACAAAAAACAGGAGACAGACTCAACTTTCTGACAACACACATGAGTACTGTCAGGATTCACTGACAGGAATAAGAGGACAGGAGCGGGCACATACACCTACTCCAATCACATAATGGACGTATATCCCCATTCCGGTAGCTGAAGTCACCAAGCATATTCTATCAATGGTGAAATAGCAGAAGCAAATCCTTGCAAATATTCTGGATGCTTTCCAGGATATTATAATAGCATCAGAAACATCTCAGGGAAAGACCCATAAATATATCCCTACCAGTGGAGTGACACATCAATATTTCACTCCGGAACAGACACACACATCTGTTTTAGTCCAAGAGGTTTGTGGGGCATACTCCCCCGTATCATATAGGCAACCAAGTTAGGCATATACACCTGATTTGAGTAGAGATCGTCAACCTATCCTAGCCATCTCTCCTGATTGGGAACATACACCTGTTTAGAGCAACCACTTTCGTCAACAAGTGGTTTTCTAAGGTGAGCAAGAAGGTGTCTAAGAAGAAGACCCACCTAGCACAGTCAAGAGATCAAGAGCCAATCTATAACAAGTCCTTGCTCGATGCTGGAGTTCTTGAAGCCTTCAAAAAGTTATCTTTTAGAATTCAATATTCTAATCCCTCATTTCCCAATAGTGGAAAATTAATTCTGAAGGTCTTCAATAGACACTTCCTCATGAAGGCTTGCTTCATGACAATTAATTCGATCTCAAATTTTCATCTTCAGATGAGAGCCACAGGAACCCTCTGTGTGGTTAGATGACCTAGGAGCAAGATATCTCATCTTTTGCTGTAACCCACCATGGTGGTCCTCCCCATGATGATGAATTTCGCTGCGAAATTCCTCTCTGCAGTAGTGATGCAAATTGCTCAGAAAATTCTCTAGTGGAAAATATAGTGCCGAGAAATCCCTCTTATATTGAGGCACTTTCAAATGAGAAACCAGTCATGTATGATGCTTTATCCATAGCAGGTGAAATACTTTCTCAATCAGAAGATAGCCCAGGGTGTAGTTCATTCTCCGAACCACCCCTAAGTCATGCATCTTCTACTTTGATCAGTGATTTCTCTACCAATCTTGTTGAATCCGATGAAGAAACAAGGAAGCACGACCTCTGGTCAAATCAGGTAGAATTATCTTCATTTAATGATAAAGAGGAAATTCGAAACATGAAAAAACAAATGGCGAAAGGTGAAGTGCCAGTCATGTTTTGGCCTCTGGATGACTCTCAGTATGACATTCCAGAGATGTTGATGGATGATGGAATTCATGATATTCATCTCAACTTATGGAAAACTCTTTTTAAGTTGAAAAAGAAAGTATTTTCTTATGATGAATATGAAAATCATGTTAAGATAATAGAAGGCTTACAACGTCACATTGATTTGGCATCTCTATCAGTCTCTCGATATCTGAAGGCTGAAAAGCAGCAGAGAGCCCTTCAACGTTCATGCCATGGCGCACTAAAAAGATTGTGCCAATTAATTTCCAATGCCCTATCTGGTATTCATGTCAGAGGATGGGGAGTTCACGGAGCACTACATTTCACTGTGCTCTCTAGTCAGCAAAGCCCGCCGAAAATGGTCTCATGCAATGTTATTGCCCGTAGACGGCCATCGTCAATGGGTTTTGTTTGTAATCAAAATATTTCCCAAGAACACTCTTCAAATAGTTCTTCTAAAAATCAAGAATACAGAGAACAAGTTGTTGAACTAATCCTGCATAAAGAAAATGAGAATATTGAACATGCCTCTCATATGGAGAAAGCACATCATCAAGTGACATAAGTGTTGGAAATCATCCAACGGTTTTCCGAGCCGGGTGATAAAAGTGGATGTTGATTGATGCATCCAACTAATTTCTAGACTAAGGTCTGCAAGATCAGGATAGCTTTTAAGAATGTCTCAGACATAGCATGTCAAGAGCCACCCCAGCTCGCTAGACTGGGGAATATTTTAACCCAACCCTCAGAATCAACGAATAGGATTCGAGGAGTTGAGAAAAGACCGCAGAAACAGCCCCAGTCCACCGGACTGGGGACTTTTTCAATTCATCACCCCCTCCTGAGAGAAATTAGGTCTTTTCTCGATTGGGGAAGAAGCCTCAAGAGGAACGAAGATCCAAATTATCAGGAGATTCTCTCAAAATTAAGGTTCGCCAAGAATTTCCTGAGGGATCAAATCAACAAAAGGCAATGTCTCATCAAGAAATGGAAGGAGACAATATCGCAGGAATGCCGATAGGAGGGATGAAATGCATTATGCATCAATCAATTTCATCAATTTCATTGTTGCTGATCCACCAGATGAGGCTCATTTAGAGGGATCAGATGAAGTGGTTCCTATTCAACAAGTTGTACGCATAGACACAAATGATGAAGGTGTGCGTACACGAAATCAAAGGTTTACCCAAAATCTGGGTGTTCCTTCAAATAACCCACTTCCCCCTCTCCGAAAGGGATCAAACAAGAGGAAGGGAAAGAATAAGGTTGCATATCCTTACTCTGGAGAAGGCCAATCACTCTCACTAGAGCAAAGATTTATGCAACAAGAGGAAGAAATGAAAGAATTGAGGAGGTTGAACACAGATCTACTTCAAGGTAGTCTTCCTCCTAAGTGTGATGGAGTAAGTCAGCCAAGGAAGTTTTTTGAAGCTACTGATATGGATCAAGAATATCCTCCTTTATCAGTACAACCTCATAGGTCTTGTCCTACGTGTCAAGTACAACAACAATTGGTAGTGCTGCCATCAGTTGCAGTACCAGCTACCATACCTGTCCAAACTCCAGTCATTGC
Organism: Viscum album; assembly: GCA_963277665.1. Classification (NCBI taxonomy): domain Eukaryota; kingdom Viridiplantae; phylum Streptophyta; class Magnoliopsida; order Santalales; family Viscaceae; genus Viscum; species Viscum album. Next base: position 422,665,779 of record OY728158.1, on the reverse strand, counting down.
ACCTGCCCAAGTCCAAGTTCAACCAGATGATTCTCAAAAGTTAATAACTACCATTGAGTCATTAACATCTCGGTTAGATACTATGGAAGGGAAGTGTGCACAGGTTCAACCAGAAAAGAGAGCTTACCCTAAATGGGTTGATGCAATCCTTCCCCCATCAAGTTTTGGGAACACTGTATTCCCTATTTTCAATGGATCAGGTGATCCTGAATAGAATTTGACACATTATGTGTCTTGTTGTGATCCTATGATGGGAAATCTGGAGTATCAAGAATCAGTGAAACTCATATTCTTCGTGCAAACCTTGCAAGGACCAGCTTTTGTCAGTATACAAGCTTGTAATCCCGGTCAATTACTGTATGGGAGGATCTTCGCCAAAGATTCCTTCTCCAATTCAGCTCAACGTTTCAAAAGACAACGGTTTTTGATCTTACAAACTGTAAGAAAAGTGAGAATGAAAGGGACTCAGATTTCATTGCTCGCTGGAAGGGATTATCATATTCCCTAAGCTTAGCACTCCCTCAAGAGGAACTATTGCAAATCTGTGTGGAAGATTTGCATGATGAGTTGTGCACACTGCTGATCCCTGTGAAATACACAGGAGGGTTTCAAGACCTTACTTCAATCGCTCAACACATTGATGATTCTCTTATACAGACTAAGGCTAAATCTCATGTAATTCCATCTTCTCTAGGAACGAGAATGGGTAAGATAGAGACTGCTATAGTTATGTTTAAACAAGCACCTGTACCTGCTTCTACCTCAAAACCTTCATCTTCTCGAAGGGCTCCACCTATTGAGCATCAACAATAGAGGCCATTTCGTCAAGACAATCAAAGATATCATAGACAGAAACAATTTGATGAGGTGAAGAGTAAATTTTATTCTTTCCAAAATGAACAAGTTCATTGTTACTTCATTTCAGCCCCAGAGAATAATTTGGTTCAACTGCCGAGGCCCATGAGGCCAAACGAGGAAGGAGATGAAGACCGTCCTAATTATTTCCCATTTCATCAGATGTTGGGGCATCCCATCCAGGAGTGTTTTGTCTTCAAAGACCTCCTGAAAAAGATGGTCGACTCGGGACAATTCAAACTGAAAGGTTCTTCAACTCAGGTAGCATGTGTTAATGCTACAGTTCCAGAGGAGGAAGGAAACTGGAAAGAAGTCAAAAGAAAAAATGCACAAAAATATGATGATTGGATGGTTAGAAATATGATTAACCAAACTCATGATATTTTTCCAACACAATTGAAGAATCCAATTTTATATTCTAATATGGATGCCACAACAAAATCCTCTTCAGAGGGAAAATCCTCAAAACGGCGGCACAATTCCAAGAAAGTGGAACAATCAGAAGAAGAGGAGTATGTGTAAAAGAATAAGTTGTCTTCGACTCTAGCAGATTTCATGCCATCTACTTCGAAGGCACGGGCACCGTCCCACCAAACCGAATAGCCTAAATAGGCTAATCATGCAGAGTCTTCATCAGATGAAGAGTTAATCTTTGGTTCTATTTATATGATTCAATTAACAGATCCATATGCTAGTTGCAGTTTCGATTTTTGATGAGCGCAAATTCCCTATATCAAATAGAGGAATTAGATGAAGCTCCAGGGTTCTGGGATACAAAGGAAGACATGGATATCCTAGAATCCACTATTTTAATTCCACCCCTGCTAGAACTGTGTACGTAGCAGAAACTCGTGGCAGAGCCCTTCAGCGTGCTCAACAAGAACAAGCAAGTTCTTCCACTAAAAGAAAATTAAGTCCTGGCATAGTTATTCTTGAACACCAGTTGAAGGTTTCATCTTCATCCTCTCAGCAAGTAAATGGATCCAATCTGTCTAATTTTCCAAAGACAGGAATATTTCAAACTTCTATACTGATACAAGATGCATCAACTTCCAAAGCAGCAACTTCCAAGACACCTGCTAAACCACATGTTACTATTGGGAAATGCAGACCTTCAGATCAAAAGTATGATATATTGAAAATCCTGGCCCAAGTACTGGACATGTTATAAATTCTGGATTCCTTGAATTTATCAAAGGATCTTCGTGAAGCACTCATTGAGGCTTTTTTAAGTCCTCAGGAGTTTGAAACTGAAATTGTTGCAGCTGAAGTCTATCACATAGAGAATAATCCTACAGAATGCCATTCTGTAATATCTTTTAATGATGACGATAAAGATGATTTCAAGCATTGACATATTAGACATTTGTACTTATTTGTCAAGGTTAATGGTGTAGACATCCGAAGATCTTTCATTGATAATGGTTTAGGAGTCAACCTCATCCCCATTCGTACACTTTGTCGATTGGGCCTCAAGTAATCTAATTTATCTCCTTCTAAAATGATGTTACAAGGATATTATAAAAATGAACAAGAACCACTGGGCAAGATTACGCTCAGAACACAGTTTAGAGATCTTGTATCCAAATCATATTTCATGGTTGTTGATCAAGACTCAGCCTTCCATATCTTTCTTGGAAGACCCTGGCTACATCAACATGCGGCTATCCCTTTATCATACCATCAATGTCTCAAGTATTGTTTTGAGGGTCAAGTTGGGACATTGTATGGTGATAAGACCCCGTTCAAGACATTTGAATCTCAATACATTGAGGCGGAATTATATCACATGAAGGGAATGGAGAAATCCACAACAATGGAGATTACCAAAGTTAATGCTCCATATGGTTTGGAAAAGATTCCAGTAAATCCATTTGTGCATGTGAGTACAGATTATGTGTTTCCTATCAATCAAATTGACAGGATAGACCCAAATCAAATTACTCTTATGGAAAGATCCATAATGTCAATTATGACAATTGAGCTAGGAAACATGAGAGATATTGGTGATCCTACAAGCAATGATGAAATCTCAAATGGAGATGTCTTCATTTCATATGCTGAAATCCTGCAAGTCTATACATCGCCAACCAGGCCAGAAGAAGTGATAACGACGTCAGAGGTGAATAATGATGTCGATTCTCAATCCATCAAATCCTCTTTATTACCCAAGGAATACCCTCCATCATCATTTGGGTCATAAATTGAAGCATATTCTTCAAGATGTTCAAGTTTTATCATCTCTTCTGATCATGGAAATTTTTCTTCATCATCTACTATGCAAGTAGAAACGAAAGAAATAACACATGTTGAAGAAGAAGAGGAAGATCTCAGGGATGCTCCTCCAAAATTTGATGAGGGTATCTCTACCACTGTGGATGAACTTAGATGTATAAATATGGGTACAAAAGTAGATCCATACCCCACTTTAATTAGTGCAACCATGACTCTTGAAGATCAAGAGATGTATATTTCCTTCCTAAAGAAAGATATAGGTATATTTTCTTGGAACTATACAAGGATTCCAGGGCTTGATCCTGATTTTTCCACTCATCATTTGCACTACTACAAACATGGCCTTAATCAGTGTTAAAAATTCCCTTTATCAGCGCTAGAAAAGCGCTGATAAAGCCAGCGTAGATAAAGGGGGGGTCCCCTTTATCAGCGCTCTGAAAAGCACTGATATAGGACCCCTTTATCGGCGCAAAAAAAAGCGCTGATAAAAGGGGTCTTTTATCAGCGCTAAAAAAAACGCTGATTAAAGTACCCCTTTATCAGCGCTTTTTTTAGCGCTGATAAAGGGGTCCTTTATCAGCGCTTTCATTTTAGCGGTGATAAAGGACCCTTTTATCAGCGCTTTTAAAAAAGCACTGATAAAAGTTAAAAAAATTAAAAAAAATTAAAAAAAATTAAAAATACTGCCAATCGGGGGGGGGGGGGGCGGGGCTTTTATAGCGCTTGAACCCCCCCCCCCCCCTTATAGCACTTTTCGGCCCCTATACAACACCCCACACACCCCACGCACCCCCTCCACCCTTTAACAGCGCTTGCTCTAATTTTCTCCATCCGCGCGCACCCTTGGCTCCACCAGGATTTGAACTCGAGACCTCCCCCCTGCGCGCCTAAGCCCTTACCACTACTCTATTTTGATTTGGTTTCCAATTCATGATATCTCTCTATATATATATTTATGTATTTAGTTATATTTATTCGTATAGTAATATATATTTATATTAATATATATATATAGTTATATTATAATATATAGTTATATAGTTATATTATAATATATATAGTAATATTAATATATATATAGTGGTATTAATATATATCTATATATATATAGTTATATTTATTCGCATAGTAATATATATTTATATTAATATATATATATAGTTATATTAACATATATATAGTTATATTAACATATATATAGTTATATTAACATATATATAGTTATATTAAAATATATATATTTATATGAATATATATATATAGTGATATTAATATATATATATTTATGGTGATATTAATATATATATTTATAGTAATACTAATATATATATATGTAGTTATATTAATATATATATAGTTATTAGATTAATATATATATAGTTAGATTAATATATATATATAGATAGATTAATATATAGGTATATAAATATTCATATATTGGTATTTTAAATAAAATGGATATTAGTTATTATTTAGATAAAGCTAATATATTTTATATGTAAATATGTTTAATTATTTATTTAAAAAATTAAAATTTTAGATGCGAATATATAAAAAATATGTACATATAGTTATATATTTGATTATAAATAGCAGTTCATTATAAAAAAGGATGAAATTTCAAAGACATAATATCAATATGAATGTATTAACTTGGAATAAATTCAGTCCCCGCCATGAAAAGCCAATAATACCCCCTTAAATGAGTTTGAAAATCCACAAAATGTTAAAACATCTGGGTACCCCGACAAAAAAATCAGTTTCGGAGGCCTTCTGGGCCTCTTTTGGCCTCAAAAAATGCTTGACCGGGGTCCATCTGATCATAGCGACGTAGAGCTCGTCAAAGGATTCGATTTGATATGTGGTAGAGCTCAAACGGACACCCGGATCAAAAGTTATGGCCATTTGAAGTTTGAGTTGCGTTTTCAACATATTTTGGATCTGTTTTAAATTTTTTAAATTTTTTTAGTCCTCAAATTGTTATTAAATGACTATTAATCCATAATTATTATCAAAATATTAATTAAAAATATTTTTTTAATTTTTTAAGAAGTCATTTTCACTAAATATCTTATATATTAAGTATAATAAGTGTTAATGTACATTTATACTTATCTAAAATATATTTAAAAATTATATATTATATTTATATAATAATATAACTATATTTATATATTAATATATTAATATATGTTAATTTTTTTTGAATCCGACCCTTTATCAGCGCTAAAAAAAGCGCTGATAAAGGCCCCCCTTTATCAGCGCTACTAAGCAAGAGCTGATAAAGGGGGGGCCCTTTATCAGCGCTAACAAAAGCGCTGATAAAGGGGGGCGCTGCGAAAAACTGTTTTTGTGGTAGTGTTGGGTTTACCAGAAGAACATAGAGGATTTAAGCAAACCGCGAGAAGAACACACCCAACTTATGCTTCCAAAATTGTAGCTGAAGTGGATAAGCTTATCAACCCTAACTTCGTCAGAGAAGTTCAATATCCCATGTGGTTGGCTAATATTGTCCCTGTGAAGAAGAAGAATGAAAATATTAGAGTTTGCATTGATTTTAGAGATCTTAATCGACATTGTCCTAAGGATGATTTTCCAGTTCCGATTACAGCACTTTTAATTGATGCAACAGCTAGCTATGAAGAACTTTCCTTCATGGATGGACATTCTGGATATAATAAAATCCGAATGGCCCTAGAAGATGAGGAATCCAAAGCCTTCGGGGCCCCTCAGGATGTGTTTTGTTACCGGGTAATGCCCTTTGGATTAAAGAATGAAGGCGCAACACATCAACGTGACATGCATCGTATCTTCACACCATTTTTAGGGAAATTTTTTTAATGTTATATGGATGATTTTGTGGTCAAATCCAAACAACTTTCTAATCACTTGGATGATTTGAAAGTCATATTCCGCAAGCTTCGACAAAATAATTTGAACATGAACCCCTTAAAATTTGATTTTGTGGTAACCTTTGGAAAATTTATCGGCATTGTTGTATGCCATCATGGTAATGAAGTCGATCCTGAGATGACCAAATCAATCCATGGTATTTCACCTCCTCTAAATTTGAATGAATTAAGATGAATTCAAGGACACTTAGCCTATATTCGGCGTTTCATCGCCAATTTGGCAGGAAAAAGTTTACCCTTCCCCAAATTCATGAAGAAGGTAGTCACTTACAAGTGGACTGAAGAATATCAAGAAGCATTCGATATTATCTAGAAATAACTCTTGAGTCCATCGGTACTCATGCCACCTATTGATGGAAGACCACTTATCCTCTACGTGACAAATTTAGAGCGTTCATTGGGTGCCATTCTTGCTCAGAAGAATGATGTTGGGAATGAAAACAACCTCTACTACCTCAGTCAAACTATGCTTGAAGCAGAAACCCGGTATTCAAGTATTCAGAAGTGCTGCCTGTCATTAATCTTTGTAGTTTAGATGTTAAGACACTACCTGCAACATCACGAGGTCCAATTGGTATCTCTCAATAACTCGCTCAAATTCATCCTTAGTCATCCAATGCTTACAGGACGTCCAGAAAGGTGGGCAGTTATATTGCAGCAATTCGACATTCATTATGTGTCTCAAAAGGCAATAAAGGGCCAAGCTCTTGCTGATTTTCTGGCTGAACAACCTTTAGTGGAAGACACATCTTCAGATATTGAACTCCCTGATGAGGAAGTCTTCTCTATTCAAGAAAGTCCTCAGGCATGGGAAATGTATTTTGATGGTGCTTCCAGAATTCCAACAGGGAGGAAAATGGAAAATCCTAAATTCAACAATGTTGTCTTAAGAATTGTGCTCATTTATCCAGAAAAGGTAGTGTTACCTTATTCTTTCTTATTGTGGGAAGGTGGTACCAATAATGAAGCAGAATACTAAGCTCTCATTGCAGTCTTGGAGTTGGGACTTCAAGAACAAGTGAATCACTTAAAGGTGAAAGGTGATTCAGACATGGTAATCATTCAAGTAAATGGGGATTATGCATCAAAAAATAAGAACTAATCCCTTTGTATGATTACATCAGAGAGTTAATGGCTGAATTTCCTTCAGAACCGACATTTTCTTATGTCCTGTGATCAAAAAATGCTCAAGCTAATGCACTGGATAATATAGCCACAGCTCTGGAAGATCCAAATAGGGATGAGACAACCATCAGTATTACCCACTGTCGTTAAATTTCACCTTATGTTTGAATTAGAATAGATTAAATTAATGATATTAGTCCCATTCTTGAACCATATGGTCATACTATAGGATGGATGTCACCATTAGGGAATACCTTCAAAACTGGAACATTTCCACCTGATATAGCCGAGAAAGAACAAATCCAGCAACGTGTGGTCAATTTTACTCTTTATGATAACCCATATCACCTAGAGAAAATTCTCTACAAACTATGTTTTTATGGAGTTCCTTTCAGATGCATTGATGGTGAAGATACAATGGCTGTCATTAAAGAAGTGCATGCAGGAGTCTGTGGTGCCCACTAGTCTGGACATAGACTGTCTGATCAGATTCGAAGGCTTAGATACTTTTGGCCTTTAATGATATAAGACTGTGTTGATTTCACAAAGAAGTGTAATTCATGAAATGTACATGCCAACATCATTCATCAACCTCCAGAGTTGCTTCATACAGCTAAATACTCGTGGCCATTTTCCACATGGGGAATGGATGTGGTGGGACCTTACCCTTCTGCTACGTCCAAGCAGTTTAACTATATTCTTACTACTACTGATTTCTTTTCCAAATTTATAGAGGCAATACCTCTTAAGGAAGTCAGTTCTAAATGCATTGTTAGCTTCATAAAGTCTAACATCATTACCAGATTCTGTGTCCTTCATATCATATTAACAAACAATGGCTCAAACTTCTGTTCATCCGAGGTGAAGAAGTTGTATCAAGAATAAAACATCAAGTCTAATCATTCATCTCGGTATCATACAGCAGTCAATGTCCAGATAGAAGCCTTCAATAAGACTCTTTCAAATATACTTCAAAAGATGGCGGATAAAGATAAGAAATCGTGTCCTGATAAACTCTTTCATGCTTTATGGGCTTATCGGACCACCACCCACACTACAACACGGTCAACTTCATATTCACTGGTATTTGGAATGGATGTCGTCTTTACCATTGAAGTTCAACAACCCTCGCTCAGAGTATCCATTTTTGATCAGTCATCTACAAATAAACAATCTCAAAAGCGATTGAATGAATTGGAACAGTTAGATGAGAAAAGATTGTGCATACTGCACCACTTGGATGTCTATCAGAATCGAATAGTATGAGCTTTCAACAAAAAAGTTCTTCTTCGTTCATTCACATAGGGAGAATTGGTAGTAGTTCTCAGAACTCCAATGATACTAGGAAAGAAACCTCCAAAGCTTGAGCAAAAATGGGAAGGATCTTACTCAATACATAAGGTCTACTCTAATGGAGTTTATTATTTAATCTCAATGGATGGAGAACTCATCACTACTCCAACCAATGCTATATTTATGAATAAATATTTTGTATAAACACAAAATACAGCAATGGTCCATGCATACGACATTAAACTATTTTCACGTCTCTTACGTCCAACAAGACGTTAAACTGCACCATCCAGGGTCAATACATATGACCTTAAACTATTCGCACTTTCATCCAATGTGACGTTAAAATATGTCCCCCTTAATTGTCCTTGATATGTTACGTTAAACTATATAGAATCCCCTTACGTCCAGCAAGACGTTAAACTGCATAACCAATGGTCTATGCATACGACTTTAAACTATTTTCGTTTTTCGTCCAACATGATGCTAAACTGTATCGTCCATCTTTCGTCCAACATGACGTTAAACTGTGAAAAAGTCCCTAATACGTCCAACATGATGTTAAACGGTGCCCTATTTTGACCTTAAATCATGACATTAAACTGTACAGTTCCCCTTTTTTCCAACATGACTTTAAACTATATCATCCCCATCGTCCTAGCTACATGACGCTAAACTGTACAAAAGTCCTTTAATACATCCTACATGACATTATACTGTACTTTATCCTTGCTACATGACATTAAACTGGGAAGCACCAATAGTCCTAACTGCAAGAATTTAAACTGCACAATCCCTTCATATGTCCAATATGACATTAAACTGTGCATCGTTAGGGTTGTTGCTACCTCTTTTTTCTCACACCGAGTATGACTCACATGAGCTTAGAGAAAACTTCAACCATAACACTTTCTTTGGGATACTAACCATGGGTAAGTCCCAACACTATTTTTTAGGCCGTTGTCCCTAAGGACAACTTGATCTCTAATTCATTCTTTAATTGAACTATTTGGACTTTGATCCTTGCCTTCTAGGCTAGGTACGTAGGCAACCTCTGAAGGTTCAAGCCCAAAACCAATCTCTTTCATCGGTTCACCTCCATCTAATACAATGTTGATTCATGAAATCGCCCTTAGAATCTATATCTTTACATTGGTTCACTTTCGTCCTTTCTATACGATGTTAAACTATACAACACTTATGTCGAGTATGAAAATAAACTACAATATTCTTTAATACCCTCACCTGAGAGGGAATCATTATTTACATTGATTTTAAATCATGTTTCATTTCAAATACTACATATATACATGGAAATACCTGAACCTTTAATCTTGGGTTAAACCATCATTGCACTAAAATCCCCTTTCACCCTTCAAATGTACGAACCTAATTTGTACAGAGGGAAGTCCTAGAACTACGTGGGATTGATTCCAATCCTTATGGGATATGTAGTAACATTCGAGTGTCCCTCGAATCCAGCCCCAAGTCTTTTGGACCTAACCCCAAATTCCTCTTTCAGTCCCCTGGCTGAAAAGTCCCCATGAAAACACACACTGTGTATTTCTTATAATGGTCCAAGCTTTATGCCCCTAAACTAAGATCTCCAATACTTTTTTCCCACACAATGTTAAACTGTAGTTCAATAACTACGTATGGATTGATTCCCATCTTTATGGGATATGTATTGAAGTCCAACATTTCCATTCAGGACCCAGTCACAACATGATTATGGTTAGCATTGATCTGTGTATCTCTGTATACATTGGACAATACCCATATTTATGTGTCATAATCCTAACCTTAAATATTTTTTGGATCTTTATAACTTTTTTCTTACCTTCTAATCATAAAAGGCCTAAAATTCTGAGAGTTCTTTTTCATGACCATGCAGCACGTTCCCTTAGGCGGCCTTGCATAAATAGTCTACATAACGGACCTGTCATCCAAAAGATGTTATTATTTGACTATGCAGTCAATGCCCTTAGGTGTCCCAACATAATTTAACCCCCTGATAGGTTTGTTAAATAGTGGTAACTTCATTCTTGAGAGGAAAACCTCGTTTGTATTTATTTGTCTTGATAATATGTAGGGATTCGCAAAAATAGCCATCCTTAACATTTTTGTCCCATATCCTTTTTCATTATCTGAAATTATTCAAGTCTATGGTTTATATTCTCCTTCCCTAAGTTTGGGTCAGACCTCCGTAAGAGTTATATCCATCCAGTTCTTCGATAATCTTGTTTGGAAATATCTTCTCCATATTCAAGTAATGAATTCCATACAGAAAACTCTATACTTTGGAAAATTTGAATCTCCATAAACTTTCACTGGCTTTTTAGCACTAGGAAAGCAACTTTCTGAGAGTTCTTTTTCATGATAATGTAGCATGTGCCTTTAGGTGGCCTTGCATAAGTAGTGTACATAACAGACCTGTCAGCCAAAAGATGCTATTTATTTGACTGTGGATCCAATTCCATTAGGTGGCCCTGCATAATTCAACCCCCTAAAAGGTTTGTTAAATAATGGTAACTTCATTCTCGGGAATTACATATTCTAATTCCTTTTATATCCTTTTCATATAACTCCTCAAATTCAAATATTCTTAAGTCATAATTTACATATTTTCTCTCATACATGAGTATGGTAATATGTTTTCAGATGAATTGTCAAAGAATTGAGTCAATTATAATTCATTCAGTCAATGATATTTCGACCAAAAAAATTAGCCTCTTTATGTCCAACGTGCATGACATTAAACATCAAACAAAAGACAATGGAACTCTGAAAAAAATTAAGTTCAAGCTCATTAAACATACATTTTGTATGATTTAGGTAATATTGTGCAAATAAAAGATTCAAAGTTTATAGGGTTATTTATATTAATCCTATTAAAAAAATCAAACTATGCTTACTAGGTCCATTAGCTTAGGTAAAATAAAAAGCAGGTAGCAAAAGAATACAAGCATAAATGATTGAAGACAAAAGTACTTTCCATTTCTGCACAAGAATTAGAGGGACATCCACAGATTGGAGCCTCTTCTCATTTTCTGGAAATTATAAATGTCTGTCAACATAAGTCTTCACTTGATGTATAGAATCCCGAGCTTCATCAGCAGCTACATGAAGCTCGTGCACTCGACTAGCTTCACTCTTCTTAGCTTGATGGAGTTCCTTCTTGGAATCTGCAATTGCTTTCATACCATTCATTTGAGCTCCCTCTAATGAATTATTAATCTGGTCAAGTTCCCCCAGTAACAGCATCTAACTGTTGCTGGAGCTGCACTTGTTGGATGACTTTTTCTTTGATCTTATGCTTCAGCTCCTTCATCTTGGTATCATATTCAGCCTCAGCTCGGGATACCGCAACCTCAAATTTGCTGATATTGACTGACAGCTTCACCCTAGTCAGATCTTCATGGCACTTTTTCTCCGGATCCCTTCTTAAGATGACTTGATTCACCACGGTATGGATCTCTTGGTATCCAAAACCGCCAAGTCCTAGAATGATGAACTTGGATGCCAATTGGGAAATCTTTGATGACATCTCATCAAGAGGCACTTCAGGTATGATTTTCCATATGCTGTTTTATGCCTGGAATTGTGAAAATCTGAGCTCCTTAAGCACCTCTGGTTCTTATTCGACATCATCATCACAGGGGGGCATGTAATCTGGGATTAATTCACTGAAGGAAGTTCCCTGTTCTGCTTCTTCCCCCTGACCCTGGTTTCTTCACCTTCTACTACTATATGGGTGTAGGTTGATACTTCACCTCTAGTTCTAGACATTGAAGATGATATCCCTCTTTGATCAATTAAAAATATGGTTTTTTTCATAGAAGTATGGTTAGTTTGGTTGTCTATCTTGAATGCTCAGTACACTCATTACCTAATAGTAGATCAACAACATGAGAGGACTCCTCCCCATCTTTCCCAGATTCAATAGGATCTTCAAGATGGGTCTCAGGAGGGTTTACCGGGTTTATCTCCACGTGAGCTATTGTTTCTGCAATGGTAGAGTTGACATCAATGTCCACACCCTCTTCAGGCATTGGTAGTTCAGCAGCTTCTATGGATGGAACTGCATATTATTTTCAGTCATGATTATAAGTGTAAATTATAAGAAAATTTACTGGACGAAGGATAACACTCACTCCCATGGTGTTCTAAATCACATGATAATTTAGAATGATCATAAAATTCTTCAAAAGACATGCCACGATTCATCATTTCATCCAATGATATTTCAGAATCCTGGATTGTCTCACCCATTGGAGCATTTGATGTGTCATCTTGGCGACCCTCATTCTACGGCCCCTGACCCTGGACAGCTTCTTCAAGAAGGATGGCAGATTCAGTTGCTGCGACTGCCAGTGATTCTGGTGCAGGATATTCTCTACTTATAGCATCAGCAAGAATAGTACTCGGAATAGTTGTTGGATCTTTTTCAAGAGCAGCCAAGTCATCCTGAATTTGCATTTGTTCCACAGAACCCTCTGTGGTCCTCAATGGAGGATTAGTCCTTTCCCTTAGAGGGGAAATTTAATAATCCCCTGTAATCCCAAGGAAAATGAGAAATCTTTTTCATGGTTTGAAATTCATGATTATCCAAAGGACTTACCACTTCTGATAAAGTGTTTAGCGATGGACTTCCTCCTTCGTAGCCTTTTTCCTTTTGGCTTTTTAGGAGTATCAACAGTCTCCCTTTTAGGCACCGGAATTGGAGAATGGAAGGCCACGTCAAACTCCTCATTCATGGCTTGCTGGCCTAGATATATCACACCCGGTTCATGAGGAGATTCATCAGTAGCCCCGATGGCAGTACCACCAGGGCTATATTGTGGAGAAGGAACCTTAGTAGTTCCTTTCTTTACAAGCTGCAAGATGAAGAAAATAACACCATTAAGTAACAAAGCATCGACTGAAATCATGTTGAAAAAAAATAAGGAAATAAAACTTACATCTTTAGGAGCCACGTAATCATGCCACTCCTTATCAGTCCCCTAAGCAGTACCATAATCAATCATTTCCTACACCCACCTAGTGACAGGAACTGACTCATCAGTGGCATATATGAGCATTTCTAGCTCTCTGATGTAAGCCCGCACTTCATTGGGGTTATCCTAGTATTGGATATCTGTAGAAGCCAGAAGATTCCATGTTCCAAGAAGTTGTAGGCCCTCACACAAATCCAGCCAGGCAGTCTCAGTACCACAGTATAAACTCTGCCATGCCTGGACAGCCTCTGGTCTTAGATATGAAGGCTGCAAGGAAGGCCCTACAATCATTGATTTCCATTTCTTCCTAGCTCATAAAACTACAGAGAGAGAATAAGAAAATAAGACTTATTTATTTATAAAGTAGTAGTGATTAAATTACCACAATGAAGTAACTCACCAGGATTTGATGGAGTAGGTCTTTTGATTCTAATCGTAGGATTATATCGGGCACGAGGCCGCTTTTCCACTTGTTGCGCCTCATCATCCCCATATTGGTAATCCGGTGAATCAGTCCTAGAAGTGGAATTTAGCGAACCAGCTTCAGGTGGGGAAGCATCAACTTCATGAGGAAGGGTTTCATTCTCTACAGTCCTCTTCCTTTTCTCCACCAGAAAAATTGGGTGATTCATCCCCCCTTTATGGTATGATTCTATCCAGTGCTCGACATACCATGTAGTCAAGTTATGTGCCGCTTTGTCAACTGGTAGATCAAATACCGCCCTCGTCTTCTACCTTGACGTCAGTAGCCATAGTTTCCAAGAAACCATCAGATGTTGCTCTAACTTGACATGTACTAGAGGAGATACAACAATCTGTTGTAGACACATGAATTGACGTGAAAATCTATATGGAGCACAGGCCTCGCATATAATTTCTCCGTCAATCCTAGAAACTAGTACACCATCTCTGCAAGCTAGCATGTATGACCTCAAATCCAAGTGGGGTGTTCCATCATCAACAAACCGCCCGGTTGGTGGATTTACATAGGTAAAGAAGTTGAATTCCTTAAACATGCTTATCCTCACTTTCATGTCATAGGCATGAAGATCTAATGCAGCAACTCCAGAGAATGCTTGCATTGATGGCCTGAAAGAACGTCCAGGAAATTGTAATCCATTCTGTACATTATAAGTCCTGAATTGAGTGGCGATCCACCCCCATAAAACTTGGAATGGTCCCACTATTCTCAAAGAAGATTTAGCCTTGAAGACTATGACAACCCTGCTTTTTAATACAAACATAAACATGATTTATTACATAAAACTTCACTTGATACAACACACAAGATCAAGAGTTTTAGTGTCTTTGGGGCTTAAGATCATTACATAAAAACATGAAACATGAAATAAAACATCTTTATTGAAAACGTCCTTTATATGACCACTACATTCCCTCGTACTTATCATTGCATGGGATAACCTGAGGGCATGCATAAGAAAAGGGTGAGCTATAAAGCCCAGTAAGGGAGTACACATGGAATAACATCAGGAGTACAATACATGTTAGGCAATAGGAATATCAATAGAGAGTAAGAGAAACATGAACATAAAGGCACGATAAAGCATGATAATCATAACATGGAAATGTGGCAACAACACTTAACATGGAATTATCAAGAGCCAAGGCTCATTGCACATGGAGCATGAGTAAATCCTCATTGCACATAAAGCACGAGTAAACCCTATTTGCACTTGAATTGGCATGAGTCAACACTCATTTCACATGACGTATCATGATACTATACTTTACCCAATGCATTGGGGTGCTATAAGGGTGCACCCTTCTCAAAAATTTCATTTCATTCATAAGTGTGCCACATGGATCATAAAACGTGGATTCATAAAACAAAATCATATATTCCATGATAATTGAATGTGGAATTCATACTTGATACTTTATAATCAATAAGTAAATGTGCATAAATGTGAATACCCTTGATGGAGAAATGGGCATGGTATTCTCTACACAAAGGCATTGGATTAGAAAATCGGTGCGATTTAGGCAGCGTAACGGCGTAACATAAGAATTCATAAAAATGGTTGATGAAAGAGAAAGGGGTTCCCCATAATATTTACATGTAATGGAAAGTAAGTAGGTCATATACATACATGTCCCAATGTAACGCCCCGACCCAAGCTACCCAGAGTCGGTGCATTACTTCGTAACATTGGCATGATCACAAAAGATCAAGTCTTGAAAGACCGATTAGTTTAGTAGCCTTGGAAACACTAGATACATTCGTAAACGTTACATTACATCATAAAGTGAAAAACTACAATAACAAAGTCTCCATAGTCCACACTCATATCCACTTCTCACAATCCCTGCAGGTCATTCATAAAATACTTCTTCACATCCTGGAAAATATTAAAACATTGAAAGGGGTGATCTCAGATGCTCAGTAAGAATAACAATATTGCGGAAGCATTCATAAATAAAAATAAAAATTTAAGGCAATGTATAACTAAAACAAAAGCCTTTTAAACTTGAACATCAACATAATATGGAAAAATTAAAATGAGATAATGCCATTCACTTCTTCACATGGATATTCTACTGGTCGAATGATCACATGAAATATCAATAACCACATTCATAATGAGGGAATGTATAATGCCGGACATTCTGAAACATTTTTTCAAGACCTCGGCCAAGACCTCTAAAATGATTAAGGCCTCAGCCAAAACCATAAATCAAATTGGGAAAGGGCCTCGGCCAATTCCACGTCTAGTTGTCTCATGAGACCTACCGATGCATCGAGGAGCTATAGCAGGCTCCACCCGCCACTTATTAAGTCCAATACATTCCTCATATGAACAGGTTTAAACATATCATAAACCATAACATAATCGTATCACATAAAACATGCATAAAGGAAACATAACATTTCCACATTTCAATCACAAGATATCAATACAACACATTGATATAATAAAAATGCTTTCAAAACCATTTTCAATACCAAAATAAAAGAAAGTTAAAACATGGAATTTATTTTTATTTAAAAAAAGGTATGGCTTGTAGAGGAAGCCGAAACTCAAATAGTGGTCATGGCGGTGGAGAATTCATTGTCGCCGCATACGTACGACAAAAACATTCCCTTTTGTCGTTTAGTAAACGCTTCGTATAAAAAAGAATCCTTTTGAATAAACGTAAAAGTCAAAGTGGTTTATACACCGTATAAAAGAAATTTGTGTATAAAACCAAATATGCCTCAATGAAAGGAGATTGAGACGAAGTCCTTACAAAGATCATTTTTAAAATAAAATAGATATATTATCTTTATTCACTATAGTTACACATAAAGAAAGTAAAAATACAAAGTAAGACATAATAATATCATGACATAATTTGAAAGTAGGAGATTAACCCAAAGAATAGAAATTGGATTAAGAAGTTCCCTTACCTCGTGTCTGACTTGACTCAACCGTTCTTTAACCTCCTCAATAATAAACTAGAGTTAATATATACCTTATTAAGAACCATTTTCAATTTCATTATCCTTATTATATCAATTATTACAATGATATGAACATTATGTAATTATATAAGTTAATAACGGTTGTTTTGTCAATCTTTGGTACTTGAGTCAACAATAAACATCTTATAATTACAGGTTGTTTATGCGGTAGAATATCCATTATCTCCATAATTATATTCATGATTTAGATGTCATATATATATTATATATCCAGTATATACATTCATTTATAATATTACGTAACATATAGAGGTAAGAAATGAAATGCACCGTTCATGGAGACGGTAAGCCGTACGTACGCATTAACGCTACTTTCATTTCAATTTCATATTTAATTGAACAAAATCATAATGATATAAATGTATAATATAATTACAGTATAATATATTGTATAATACCATTTACTCCATCCTTTATACATCCCACATATGGCATTAACGATTCAAATCACTTTGAGGGGGCGGTAGTCCGCACTTCCTAAAATGAAATTATCGCATTTTACCCACAATGGAAATCATAAAGTATGCCATAAAAGAGAAATACAGAAGCATAAGTAAAACATAAACATATTATATATCATATATAAAAATAGTGACATCTTAATGGCCACCTTTTAAGGTGTTATATGAGTGTTGAACAATCATCATTTCGTGAGGCAGAAATTCGCCATCCAGAGAAACCGTATGTTCTTTAACCATTAGATGTAGGTGTGTGTAAGTGTAGTTATAATCCATCTTATAACAACATACTAGTATATTGAGGATAATGTTGTTGTTACAAAACAAATGAATAAAAATATTTTAGGGGGTTGGAGAAGAAAAATAAAACAAAACAACATTAGAGAAGACATTACCTCAAAATCGGGTAACTCTTTTTGATTTGAGCCAAAGGCTTCCTTGGGAAGAGTTCTGCCCAAAGTGAGGCTTCTAGGAGTAAGAGGGGGAAGTTGGGAGAGTATTTGGGCAGAGTTTGGCTGAGCCAAATGGCTTGAAAGTGTAAATAAGGTGGTAGAGGTGTGGGCCTTTTATAAGAGGAGAGGAGGGGCTCTTTTGGAATGATGGAAATGTTACATTATTATACAATGCTTTTCGGATTATAAAGGTCCCACACTTATATAATTCGTGGCTAAGGTGATAAGGGTTCGAAATATCTTCATCCTATAGGCTTTGGACAAGTGTAAACCTTGGATTTGGCATTATCTTCTCATTTTATTTAAATCGTTAAATAATGAGGTCATCGGTGCATCATAATGATGTCATAAATAATTTAATTTATTTAATGTCTAAAAATTATAAAAAAAATAATACGATGTAGGAAATATTTTTAGATTTCTAATTAATATTTATAGTCAAAATTTGGATCTGTGTAACCCCACTTAAAAACTGTTTTAGTAAAACAACTCATGTTTGTGTCCATTTAATTTTAACATTAAATAAATATATATTAATGTCATTTTCCAACTAAAGTGGCTCCATGGGGTCCCCAAGTTGACCCATGGGTTGTCTTGGTCGGCCATGACTCATCCAATAGGAGTAGGACAAGTGTCAAGCTATCTCATATTATTAAAACATTATTTTTACCTTAAATTACACTAATTACCTCTAATCGCGATTAAGAACTTAAAAGTTACTATTCACCAAAAAATTATTTTAATCTCATTGAACCACATTTTACTTCTTAATGACAACCATGTATGTCGGATTTTTGAAAATCAAATCACAGAAGTGGTAATATTTCATTTTAACGAAAAATCAGTTTTTAACAACCACTTAGTGGTTTCACTATTCATCAAAAATTGAAGTTTTTCAGAATAAGGCCATAATTTCACCCTAAGCTATAATTGATATTCCGAATTCAAAAATGATGTCTATTTTAAAAAATTCCAAACATATAAGTTGTATTAATTAATTTTATAATTAATTCCCGCTGTTACAACAAATAGCGTGTTTTTAAGAAACAATTTATATCAAAAGATTGGCAATTGTTTATGTCCAATTTCAATGTTAAATTAATTCTAATGACCACCATTGTATAAAATGGTAAAAATATATTCTAACTATACTTTAAAACCACTAAATATTATAATTTATCACTATAAATTATTTTGATTAAAAAAGTTGTTTTTAAGTATTTTTCACTATTCATAAAAATTTAGAAGTTCTCAGAAAAATACCAAAAATTCAACATAGGCTAATTTCAATATTCCGAATCCAAAAATGAAGTCCATTTTAATAAATAAAATTTCTATAATTTTAAAAATTGGTTATTACAATTCATAACGGCTACTTTGATTAGTCGTGGTGTTTTAGAACTCGAAGTTGCATACAATGCAAGCTATTGCATTTTTGAATGAGAAGCGTATCGTGGAAGCTCGGGGTGTTACATTCTCCCCTCCATCAATAAATTGAGTCCTCGCAATTTGAAATTTTACTTTGAAAATAAAAGGTTTAAAAGAGAAATTACCTTTGAGGAAAACCCACATCGTAAATAAGATTAATAAAATTTAGCCTTAATAAGAGGGAAATGGAAATAAGAAAGTCACCACCAAATTATGATCTCGATAAGGAGAACATTGGTGGAAATTAGAGACATATAATTGGAGGAAAAACGAAAATATTTGTAGGGATTGATTGAGGTCATCAATCACAATCAACTGTCAAATTGAGGGCCTCAAAGCCTTCAATCTATGTTGATTTAAAATATCACCAGTTAAACAAGACATAAGGTATTAGGATAACACATTTTTTTTGTTTTAATATCCCTTTACTAAAGTTAAAGAATTAATTTATTCATTGAATAAGAGATAGGTATATATATATTTATGCTTGAAAATTATAGTTTCAACCTTCAACTCATCTTTCACTCAAAAAGATAATAGAACTCAAAAATATTATACTTATCCTAATTGTATAAGGTTACAAATATTAAAACATACCATTTAGATTAGTTAAATTATTTTGTAATAACCAGGGACTTCCTGTAGGCTAGTGGTAGGAAATAAAGGCATGTCGCACCATGGTTGTGGGTTCGATTCCTGCAGCTTTGTCCGACGCGACGGGTTATGCCCCACCCTGCAGGTTGTCCTTTTCCTAAAACTATAGTGTTATAATATTCCAAAAATAATCTTCATAAATTTTTTTAACCATAAACAATACTATCCAAAGATCAACTTAATCCACTCCAACCTTTATAGTTATCCAAAATACCTCTATCCAGACTTTCTCTAAAAGGTCTTTTAATTCCAAAATCAATTTATCAGATTCCCCAAACAAAGTAAAGTTTCTCTTATTGTCACATACTAAAAATATGATTACCTTCATCATATTAAAACCTTACTAAAATCAAAAAGTACTGCAGTACAATCCATATATATATATCACATTATTCTTATAACCAGAATATAATCATTGAGTCCAAAAGCACCAATACATTAATTATTCCACTTCAACTGTAGTCACAGCATAAGATTGGCCTTGATCCCTTGGCCTTTTCTGAGGTAAGTTTCCTTGACGCTTAGGAAATTCATTTGCATAATGTGCCATTTCCCTAAAATTGTAGCATTCAACTTTGACAGCCTCTTTCTTTCCCTTGCAATCATGAGCCTGGTGACCCTTTTCTCCACATTTATAACAAACTCCCATTCCTTTTAGGCATGTACCAGGGTGATTCTTCCCACAATTATCACATAATGGAAATTCCTTCTTTCCCGTTTTCCCTTTATCTGTCTCTTGTTCCACCGTTCTCTTCTTCTCTTGCTTTACTTTTGTTGTCATAAGACTTAGAGAATTCCTTTTCTGTCTTGATAGCACACGAGACAATATCTTCGTATGATGAGAAGGATTGTGATACTAAAGCTCGACGGAGAAATGGTTTTAACCCATCAAAGAAACGATCAATCTTACTCCTTGGGTTACGTATATAATCAGAAGCATGCCTCGCTAACCTTGTAAAGTTAGCCTCATACTTTGCGACATTCTCGTCCTCCTTCTGCCTCAGACTCGGAAATTGCCTTTCCATATCTGCTCGATGGTCACGAGGAATGTATTTTTCTATTAAAAGCTCTTTTAACTCCCTCCATTCCATATTCGATATGTCATCATCTTCCTTTGTGTTTTGAATCAATGACGACCATTGATCAGCATCTCCAGTGAGGCGGTAAACTGCCATGATAACCTTTTACCTTTCACTACTCCCCAAGGCATGGAATATTTTCTCTAAGGAGTTTATCCATTTCTCAGCTACTATAGGATTTGTACTCCCATTGAAGGTTGGTGGTTGTTGCCTCATGAAACGGTCTAGAATTGATCCTCCACGTTGCGGATCAGGGTGCTCCATACGAGTAAGGTTATTATTCATAACCTGCGTGAGTTGTCCCAGTACGGTGAGAAGCTGATCAGCACCAGTTGTATCACTAGCTCCACCATAATTATCTTGAGTAGGAGGGAAATCCCTACACGAAGTGCGTTCATTGATACGGTTTCCATTCCTTCCACTGGGCACCATTTCTAAACAATGGCATAAACTATATTAGTTTATGAAATAAAATACATAATTCCATATTTGTAAAATACTTTACATAAATTGAACTATTTATGGATATAATCCATAATCATAAAAAGAAATGTTTCCTTTGAGGAAGTATATACTCATAACCCTTCATAGTGGTTTGTAAAGAAAATGAGAATTATCCTAAGCATATCCCCCGGGAGTGTCGTAACCAAGAGTGCAGCAAGGCCCGTTGTCGTGCACCAGTTCCCGTTCGAGTCTAGCTCAAAGCGGTGTTTTCAGGTTTTACCCCTAGGTACATATGTGCCAAAGCCGCCTCTACTTGCTCGTATCCAGACAGGGATGTATTTCTCGGAAAACTCATAACATCTCTATAATACCAAAATTCTAGGAAGTTCTTCTATACTAATCCTCAAAGTCTATCTTTGGGCTATGTGCTCTAATCAGAGTTTATCTATATCTAGCTTCCAAGGTTAGTACTAAACTGCCTCTGATACCAACTGTAACGCCCCGACCCCAGCTACCCAGAGTCGGTACATTACTTCGTAACATTGGCATGATCACAAAAGATCATGTCTCGAAAGACCGATTAGTTTAGTAGCCTTGGAAACACTAGATACATTCGTAAACGTTACATTACATCATAAAGTGAAAAACTACAATAACAAAGTCTCCATAGTCCACACTCATATCCTCTTCTCACAATCCCTGCAGGTCATTCATAAAATACTTCTTCACATCCTGGAAAATATTAAAACATTAAAAGGGGTGAGCTCAGATGCTCAGTAAGAATAAAAATATTGCGGAAGCTTTCATAAATAAAAATAAAAATTTAAGGCAATGTATAACTAAAACAAAAGCCTTTTAAACTTGAACATCAACATAATATGGAAAAATTAAAATGAGATAATTCCATTCACTTCTTCACATGGATATTCTACTGGTCAAATAATCACATGAAATATCAATAACCACTTTCATAATGAGGGAATGTATAATGCCGGACAATCTGAAACATTTTGTCAAGGCCTCGGCCAAGACGTCTAAAATGATTAAGGCCTCGGACAAAACCATAAATCAAATTTGGAAAGGGCCTCAGCCAATTCCACGTCTAGTTGTCTCATGAGACCTACTGATGCATCGAGGAGCTATAGCGGGCTCCACCCGTCACTTACTAAGTCCAATACATTCCTCATATGAACAGGTTTAAACATATCATAAACCATAACATAATCGTATCACATAAAACATGCATAAAGGAAACATAACATTTCCACATTTCAATCACAAGATATCAATACAACACATTGATATAATAAAAATGCTTTCAAAACCATTTTCAATACCAAAATAAAAGAAAGTTAAAACATGGAATTTATTTTTATTTTAAAAAAAAGGTATGGCTTGTAGAGGAAGCCGAAACTCAAATAGTGGTCATGGCGGCGGAGAATTCATTGTCGCCGCATACGTACGACAAAAACATTCCCTTTTGTCGTTTAGTAAACGCTTCGTATAAAAAAGAATCCTTTTGAATAAACGTAAAAGTCAAAGTGGTTTATACACCGTATAAAAGAAATTTGTGTATAAAACCAAATATGCCTCAATGAAAGGAGATTGAGACGAAGTCCTTACAAAGATCATTTTTAAAATAAAATAGATATATTATCTTTATTCACTATAGTTACACATAAAGAAAGTAAAAATACAAAGTAAGACATAATAATATCATGACATAATTTGAAAGTAGGAGATTAACCCAAAGAATAGAAATTGAATTAAGAAGTTCCCTTACCTCGTGTCTGACTTGACTCAACCGTTCTTTAACCTCCTCAATAATAAACTAGAGTTAATATATACCTTATTAAGAACCATTTTCAATTTCATTATCCTTATTATATCAATTATTACAATGATATGAACATTATGTAATTATATAAGTTAATAACGGTTGTTTTGTCAATCTTTGGTACTTGAGTCAACAATAAACATCTTATAATTACAAGTTGTTTATGCGGTAGAATATCCATTATCTCCATAATTATATTCATGATTTAGATGTCATATATATATTATATATCCAGTATATACATTCATTTATAATATTACGTAACATATAGAGGTATGAAATGAAATGCACCGTTCATGGAGACGGTAAGCCGTACGTACGCATTAACGCTACTTTCATTTCAATTTCATATTTAATTGAACAAAATCATAATGATATAAATGTATAATATAATTACAGTATAATATATTGTATAATACCATTTACTCCATCCTTTATACATCCCACATATGGCATTAACGATTCAAATCACTTTGAGGGGGCGGTAGTCCGCACTTCCTAAAATGAAATTATCGCATTTTACCCACAATGGAAATCATAAAGTATGCCATAAAAGAGAAATACAGAAGCATAAGTAAAACATAAACATATTATATATCATATATAAAAATAGTGACATCTTAATGGCCACCTTTTAAGGTGTTATATGAGTGTTGAACAATCATCATTTCGTGAGGCAGAAATTCGCCATCCACAGAAACCGTATGTTCTTTAACCATTAGATGTAGGTGTGTGTAAGTGTAGTTATAATCCATCTTATAACAACATACTAGTATATTGAGGATAATGTTGTTGTTACAAAACAAATGAATAAAAATATTTTAGGGGGTTGGAGAAGAAAAATAAAACAAAACAACATTAGAGAAGACATTACCTCAAAATCGGGTAACTCTTTTTGATTTGAGCCAAAGGCTTCTTTGGGAAGAGTTCTGCCCAAAGTGAGGCTTCTAGGAGTAAGAGGGGGAAGTTGGGAGAGTATTTGGGCAGAGTTTGGCTGAGCCAAATGGCTTGAAAGTGTAAATAAGGTGGTAGAGGTGTGGGCCTTTTATAAGAGGAGAGGAGGGGCTCTTTTGGAATGATGGAAATGTTACATTATTATACAATGCTTTTCGGATTCTAAAGGTCCCACACTTATATAATTCGTGGCTAAGGTGATAAGGGTTCGAAATATCTTCATCCTATAGGCTTTGGACAAGTGTAAACCTTGGATTTGGCATTATCTTCTCATTTTATTTAAATCGTTAAATAATGAGGTCATCGGTGCATCATAATGATGTCATAAATAATTTAATTTATTTAATGTCTAAAAATTATAAAAAAAATACTATGATGTAGGAAATATTTTTAGCTTTCTAATTAATATTTATAGTCAAAATTTGGATCTGTGTAACCCCACTTAAAAACTGTTTTAGTAAAACAACTCATGTTTGTGTCCATTTAATTTTAACATTAAATAAATATATATTAATGTCATTTTCCAACTAAAGTGGCTCCATGGGGTCCCCAAGTTGACCCATGGGTTGTCTTGGTCGGCCATGACTCATCCAATAGGAGTAGGACAAGTGTCAAGCTATCTCATATTATTAAAACATTATTTTTACCTTAAATTACACTAATTACCTCTAATCGCGATTAAGAACTTAAAAGTTACTATTCACCAAAAAATTATTTTAATCTCATTGAACCACATTTTACTTCTTAATGACAACCATGTATGTCGGATTTTTGAAAATCAAATCACAGAAGTGGTAATATTTCATTTTAACGAAAAATCAGTTTTTAACAACCACTTAGTGGTTTCACTATTCATCAAAAATTGAAGTTTTTCAGAATAAGGCCATAATTTCACCCTAAGCTATAATTGATATTCCGAATTCAAAAATGATGTCTATTTTAAAAAATTCCAAACATATAAGTTGTATTAATTAATTTTATAATTAATTCCCGCTGTTACAACAAATAGCGTGTTTTTAAGAAACAATTTATATCAAAAGATTGGCAATTGTTTATGTCCAATTTCAATGTTAAATTAATTCTAATGACCACCATTGTATAAAATGGTAAAACTATATTCTAACTATACTTTAAAACCACTAAATATTATAATTTATCACTATAAATTATTTTGATTAAAAAAGTTGTTTTTAAGTATTTTTCACTATTCATAAAAATTTAGAAGTTCTCAGAAAAATACCAAAAATTCAACATAGGCTAATTTCAATATTCCGAATCCAAAAATGAAGTCCATTTTAATAAATAAAATTTCTATAATTTTAAAAAGTGGTTATTACAATTCATAACGGCTACTTTGATTAGTCGTGGTGTTTTAGAACTCGAAGTTGCATACAATGCAAGCTATTGCATTTTTGAATGAGAAGCGTATCGTGGAAGCTCGGGGTGTTACATTCTCCCCTCCATCAATAAATTGAGTCCTCGCAATTTGAAATTTTACTTTGAAAATAAAAGGTTTAAAAGAGAAATTACCTTTGAGGAAAACCCACATCGTAAATAAGATTAATAAAATTTATCCTTAATAATAGGGAAATGGAAATAAGAAAGTCACCACCAAATTATGATCTCGATAAGGAGAACATTGGTGGAAATTAGAGACATATAATTGGAGGAAAAACGAAAATATTTGTAGGGATTGATTGAGGTCATCAATCACAATCAACTATCAAATTGAGGGCCTCAAAGCCTTCAATCTATGTTGATTTAAAATATCACCAGTTAAACAAGACATAAGGTATTAGGATAACACATTTTTTTTGTTTTAATATCCCTTTACTAAAGTTAAAGAATTAATTTATTCATTGAATAAGAGATAGGTATATATATATTTATGCTTGAAAATTATAGTTTCAACCTTCAACTCATCTTTCACTCAAAAAGATAATAGAACTCAAAAATATTATACTTATCCTAATTGTATAAGGTTACAAATATTAAAACATACCATTTAGATTAGTTAAATTATTTTGTAATAACCAGGGACTTCCTGTAGGCTAGTGGTAGGAAATAAAGGCATGTCGCACTATGGTTGTGGGTTCGATTCCTGCAGCTTTGTCCGACGCGACGGGTTATGCCCCACCCTGCAGGTTGTCCTTTTCCTAAAACTATAGTGTTATAATATTCCAAAAATAATCTTCATAAATTTTTTTAACCATAAACAATACTATCCAAAGATCAACTTAATCCACTCCAACCTTTATAGTTATCCAAAATACCTCTATCCAGACTTTCTCTAAAAGGTCTTTTAATTCCAAAATCAATTTATCAGATTCCCCAAACAAAGTAAAGTTTCTCTTATTGTCACATACTAAAAATATGATTACCTTCATCATATTAAAACCTTACTAAAATCAAAAAGTACTGCAGTACAATCCATATATATATATCACATTATTCTTATAACCAGAATATAATCATTGAGTCCAAAAGCACCAATACATTAATTATTCCACTTCAACTGTAGTCACAGCATAAGATTGGCCTTGATCCCTTGGCCTTTTCTGAGGTAAGTTTCCTTGACGCTTAGGAAATTCATTTACATAATGTGCCATTTCCCTAAAATTGTAGCATTCAACTTTGACAGCCTCTTTCTTTCCCTTGCAATCATGAGCCTGGTGACCCTTTTCTCCACATTTATAACAAACTCCCATTCCTTTTAGGCATGTACCAGGGTGATTCTTCCCACAATTATCACATAATGGAAATTCCTTCTTTCCCGTTTTCCCTTTATCTGTCTCTTGTTCCACCGTTCTCTTCTTCTCTTGCTTTACTTTTGTTGTCATAAGACTTAGAGAATTCCTTTTCTGTCTTGATAGCACACGAGACAATATCTTCGTATGATGAGAAGGATTGTGATACTAAAGCTCGACGGAGAAATGGTTTTAACCCATCAAAGAAACGATCAATCTTACTCCTTGGGTTACGTATATAATCAGAAGCATGCCTCGCTAACCTTGTAAAGTTAGCCTCATACTTTGCGACATTCTCGTCCTCCTTCTGCCTCAGACTCGGAAATTGCCTTTCCATATCTGCTCGATGGTCACGAGGAATGTATTTTTCTATTAAAAGCTCTTTTAACTCCCTCCATTCCATATTCGATATGTCATCATCTTCCTTTGTGTTTTGAATCAATGACGACCATTGATCAGCATCTCCAGTGAGGCGGTAAACTGCCATGATAACCTTTTCCCTTTCACTACTCCCCAAGGCATGGAATATTTTCTCTAAGGAGTTTATCCATTTCTCAGCTACTATAGGATTTGTACTCCCATTGAAGGTTGGTGGTTGTTGCCTCATGAAACGGTCTAGAATTGATCCTCCACGTTGCGGATCAGGGTGCTCCATACGAGTAAGGTTATTATTCATAACCTGCGTGAGTTGTCCCAGTACGGTGAGAAGCTGATCAGCACCAGTTGTATCACTAGCTCCACCATAATTATCTTGAGTAGGAGGGAAATCCCTACACGAAGTGCGTTCATTGATACGGTTTCCATTCCTTCCACTGGGCACCATTTCTAAACAATGGCATAAACTATATTAGTTTATGAAATAAAATACATAATTCCATATTTGTAAAATACTTTACATAAATTGAACTATTTATGGATATAATCCATAATCATAAAAAGAAATGTTTCCTTTGAGGAAGTATATACTCATAACCCTTCATAGTGGTTTGTAAAGAAAATGAGAATTATCCTAAGCATATCCCCTGGGAGTGTCGTAACCAAGAGTGCAGCAAGGCCCGTTGTCGTGCACCAGTTCCCGTTCGAGTCTAGCTCAAAGCGGTGTTTTCAGGTTTTACCCCTAGGTACATATGTGCCAAAGCCGCCTCTACTTGCTCGTATCCAGACAGGGATGTATTTCTCGGAAAACTCATAACATCTCTATAATACCAAAATTCTAGGAAGTTCTTCTATACTAATCCTCAAAGTCTATCTTTGGGCTATGTGCTCTAATCAGAGTTTATCTATATCTAGCTTCCAAGGTTAGTACTAAACTGCCTCTGATACCAACTGTAACGCCCCGACCCCAGCTACCCAGAGTCGGTACATTACTTCGTAACATTGGCATGATCACAAAAGATCATGTCTCGAAAGACCGATTAGTTTAGTAGCCTTGGAAACACTAGATACATTCGTAAACGTTACATTACATCATAAAGTGAAAAACTACAATAACAAAGTCTCCATAGTCCACACTCATATCCTCTTCTCACAATCCCTGCAGGTCATTCATAAAATACTTCTTCACATCCTGGAAAATATTAAAACATTAAAAGGGGTGAGCTCAGATGCTCAGTAAGAATAAAAATATTGCGGAAGCTTTCATAAATAAAAATAAAAATTTAAGGCAATGTATAACTAAAACAAAAGCCTTTTAAACTTGAACATCAACATAATATGGAAAAATTAAAATGAGATAATTCCATTCACTTCTTCACATGGATATTCTACTGGTCAAATAATCACATGAAATATCAATAACCACTTTCATAATGAGGGAATGTATAATGCCGGACAATCTGAAACATTTTGTCAAGGCCTCGGCCAAGACGTCTAAAATGATTAAGGCCTCGGACAAAACCATAAATCAAATTTGGAAAGGGCCTCAGCCAATTCCACGTCTAGTTGTCTCATGAGACCTACCGATGCATCGAGGAGCTATAGCGGGCTCCACCCGTCACTTACTAAGTCCAATACATTCCTCATATGAACAGGTTTAAACATATCATAAACCATAACATAATCGTATCACATAAAACATGCATAAAGGAAACATAACATTTCCACATTTCAATCACAAGATATCAATACAACACATTGATATAATAAAAATGCTTTCAAAACCATTTTCAATACCAAAATAAAAGAAAGTTAAAACATGGAATTTATTTTTATTTTAAAAAAAAGGTATGGCTTGTAGAGGAAGCCGAAACTCAAATAGTGGTCATGGCGGCGGAGAATTCATTGTCGCCGCATACGTACGACAAAAACATTCCCTTTTGTCGTTTAGTAAACGCTTCGTATAAAAAAGAATCCTTTTGAATAAACGTAAAAGTCAAAGTGGTTTATACACCGTATAAAAGAAATTTGTGTATAAAACCAAATATGCCTCAATGAAAGGAGATTGAGACGAAGTCCTTACAAAGATCATTTTTAAAATAAAATAGATATATTATCTTTATTCACTATAGTTACACATAAAGAAAGTAAAAATACAAAGTAAGACATAATAATATCATGACATAATTTGAAAGTAGGAGATTAACCCAAAGAATAGAAATTGAATTAAGAAGTTCCCTTACCTCGTGTCTGACTTGACTCAACCGTTCTTTAACCTCCTCAATAATAAACTAGAGTTAATATATACCTTATTAAGAACCATTTTCAATTTCATTATCCTTATTATATCAATTATTACAATGATATGAACATTATGTAATTATATAAGTTAATAACGGTTGTTTTGTCAATCTTTGGTACTTGAGTCAACAATAAACATCTTATAATTACAAGTTGTTTATGCGGTAGAATATCCATTATCTCCATAATTATATTCATGATTTAGATGTCATATATATATTATATATCCAGTATATACATTCATTTATAATATTACGTAACATATAGAGGTATGAAATGAAATGCACCGTTCATGGAGACGGTAAGCCGTACGTACGCATTAACGCTACTTTCATTTCAATTTCATATTTAATTGAACAAAATCATAATGATATAAATGTATAATATAATTACAGTATAATATATTGTATAATACCATTTACTCCATCCTTTATACATCCCACATATGGCATTAACGATTCAAATCACTTTGAGGGGGCGGTAGTCCGCACTTCCTAAAATGAAATTATCGCATTTTACCCACAATGGAAATCATAAAGTATGCCATAAAAGAGAAATACAGAAGCATAAGTAAAACATAAACATATTATATATCATATATAAAAATAGTGACATCTTAATGGCCACCTTTTAAGGTGTTATATGAGTGTTGAACAATCATCATTTCGTGAGGCAGAAATTCGCCATCCACAGAAACCGTATGTTCTTTAACCATTAGATGTAGGTGTGTGTAAGTGTAGTTATAATCCATCTTATAAAAACATACTAGTATATTGAGGATAATGTTGTTGTTACAAAACAAATGAATAAAAATATTTTAGGGGGTTGGAGAAGAAAAATAAAACAAAACAACATTAGAGAAGACATTACCTCAAAATCGGGTAACTCTTTTTGATTTGAGCCAAAGGATTCTTTGGGAAGAGTTCTGCCCAAAGTGAGGCTTCTAGGAGTAAGAGGGGGAAGTTGGGAGAGTATTTGGGCAGAGTTTGGCTGAGCCAAATGGCTTGAAAGTGTAAATAAGGTGGTAGAGGTGTGGGCCTTTTATAAGAGGAGAGGAGGGGCTCTTTTGGAATGATGGAAATGTTACATTATTATACAATGCTTTTCGGATTCTAAAGGTCCCACACTTATATAATTCGTGGCTAAGGTGATAAGGGTTCGAAATATCTTCATCCTATAGGCTTTGGACAAGTGTAAACCTTGGATTTGGCATTATCTTCTCATTTTATTTAAATCGTTAAATAATGAGGTCATCGGTGCATCATAATGATGTCATAAATAATTTAATTTATTTAATGTCTAAAAATTATAAAAAAAATACTATGATGTAGGAAATATTTTTAGCTTTCTAATTAATATTTATAGTCAAAATTTGGATCTGTGTAACCCCACTTAAAAACTGTTTTAGTAAAACAACTCATGTTTGTGTCCATTTAATTTTAACATTAAATAAATATATATTAATGTCATTTTCCAACTAAAGTGGCTCCATGGGGTCCCCAAGTTGACCCATGGGTTGTCTTGGTCGGCCATGACTCATCCAATAGGAGTAGGACAAGTGTCAAGCTATCTCATATTATTAAAACATTATTTTTACCTTAAATTACACTAATTACCTCTAATCGCGATTAAGAACTTAAAAGTTACTATTCACCAAAAAATTATTTTAATCTCATTGAACCACATTTTACTTCTTAATGACAACCATGTATGTCGGATTTTTGAAAATCAAATCACAGAAGTGGTAATATTTCATTTTAACGAAAAATCAGTTTTTAACAACCACTTAGTGGTTTCACTATTCATCAAAAATTGAAGTTTTTCAGAATAAGGCCATAATTTCACCCTAAGCTATAATTGATATTCCGAATTCAAAAATGATGTCTATTTTAAAAAATTCCAAACATATAAGTTGTATTAATTAATTTTATAATTAATTCCCGCTGTTACAACAAATAGCGTGTTTTTAAGAAACAATTTATATCAAAAGATTGGCAATTGTTTATGTCCAATTTCAATGTTAAATTAATTCTAATGACCACCATTGTATAAAATGGTAAAACTATATTCTAACTATACTTTAAAACCACTAAATATTATAATTTATCACTATAAATTATTTTGATTAAAAAAGTTGTTTTTAAGTATTTTTCACTATTCATAAAAATTTAGAAGTTCTCAGAAAAATACCAAAAATTCAACATAGGCTAATTTCAATATTCCGAATCCAAAAATTAAGTCCATTTTAATAAATAAAATTTCTATAATTTTAAAAAGTGGTTATTACAATTCATAACAGCTACTTTGATTAGTCGTGGTGTTTTAGAACTCGAAGTTGCATACAATGCAAGCTATTGCATTTTTGAATGAGAAGCGTATCGTGGAAGCTCGGGGTGTTACATTCTCCCCTCCATCAATAAATTGAGTCCTCGCAATTTGAAATTTTACTTTGAAAATAAAAGGTTTAAAAGAGAAATTACCTTTGAGGAAAACCCACATTGTAAATAAGATTAATAAAATTTAGCCTTAATAAGAGGGAAATGGAAATAAGAAAGTCACCACCAAATTATGATCTCGATAAGGAGAACATTGGTGGAAATTAGAGACATATAATTGGAGGAAAAACGAAAATATTTGTAGGGATTGATTGAGGTCATCAATCACAATCAACTGTCAAATTGAGGGCCTCAAAGCCTTCAATCTATGTTGATTTAAAATATCACCAGTTAAACAAGACATAAGGTATTAGGATAACACATTTTTTTTGTTTTAATATCCCTTTACTAAAGTTAAAGAATTAATTTATTCATTGAATAAGAGATAGGTATATATATATTTATGCTTGAAAATTATAGTTTCAACCTTCAACTCATCTTTCACTCAAAAAGATAATAGAACTCAAAAATATTATACTTATCCTAATTGTATAAGGTTACAAATATTAAAACATACCATTTAGATTAGTTAAATTATTTTGTAATAACCAGGGACTTCCTGTAGGCTAGTGGTAGGAAATAAAGGCATGTCGCACTATGGTTGTGGGTTCGATTCCTGCAGCTTTGTCCGACGCGACGGGTTATGCCCCACCCTGCAGGTTGTCCTTTTCCTAAAACTATAGTGTTATAATATTCCAAAAATAATCTTCATAAATTTTTTTAACCATAAACAATACTATCCAAAGATCAACTTAATCCACTCCAACCTTTATAGTTATCCAAAATACCTCTATCCAGACTTTCTCTAAAAGGTCTTTTAATTCCAAAATCAATTTATCAGATTCCCCAAACAAAGTAAAGTTTCTCTTATTGTCACATACTAAAAATATGATTACCTTCATCATATTAAAACCTTACTAAAATCAAAAAGTACTGCAGTACAATCCATATATATATATCACATTATTCTTATAACCAGAATATAATCATTGAGTCCAAAAGCACCAATACATTAATTATTCCACTTCAACTGTAGTCACAGCATAAGATTGGCCTTGATCCCTTGGCCTTTTCTGAGGTAAGTTTCCTTGACGCTTAGGAAATTCATTTGCATAATGTGCCATTTCCCTAAAATTGTAGCATTCAACTTTGACATCCTCTTTCTTTCCCTTGCAATCATGAGCCTGGTGACCCTTTTCTCCACATTTATAACAAACTCCCATTCCTTTTAGGCATGTACCAGGGTGATTCTTCCCACAATTATCACATAATGGAAATTCCTTCTTTCCCGTTTTCCCTTTATCTGTCTCTTGTTCCACCGTTCTCTTCTTCTCTTGCTTTACTTTTGTTGTCATAAGACTTAGAGAATTCCTTTTCTGTCTTGATAGCACACGAGACAATATCTTCGTATGATGAGAAGGATTGTGATACTAAAGCTCGACGGAGAAATGGTTTTAACCCATCAAAGAAACGATCAATCTTACTCCTTGGGTTACGTATATAATCAGAAGCATGCCTCGCTAACCTTGTAAAGTTAGCCTCATACTTTGCGACATTCTCGTCCTCCTTCTGCCTCAGACTCGGAAATTGCCTTTCCATATCTGCTCGATGGTCACGAGGAATGTATTTTTCTACTAAAGCTCTTTTAACTCCCTCCATTCCATATTCGATATGTCATCATCTTCCTTTGTGTTTTGAATCAATGACGACCATTGATCAGCATCTCCAGTGAGGCGGTAAACTGCCATGATAACCTTTTCCCTTTCACTACTCCCCAAGGCATGGAATATTTTCTCTAAGGAGTTTATCCATTTCTCAGCTACTATAGGATTTGTACTCCCATTGAAGGTTGGTGGTTGTTGCCTCATGAAACGGTCTAGAATTGATCCTCCACGTTGCGGATCAGGGTGCTCCATACGAGTAAGGTTATTATTCATAACCTGCGTGAGTTGTCCCAGTACGGTGAGAAGCTGATCAGCACCAGTTGTATCACTAGCTCCACCATAATTATCTTGAGTAGGAGGGAAATCCCTACACGAAGTGCGTTCATTGATACGGTTTCCATTCCTTCCACTGGGCACCATTTCTAAACAATGGCATAAACTATATTAGTTTATGAAATAAAATACATAATTCCATATTTGTAAAATACTTTACATAAATTGAACTATTTATGGATATAATCCATAATCATAAAAAGAAATGTTTCCTTTGAGGAAGTATATACTCATAACCCTTCATAGTGGTTTGTAAAGAAAATGAGAATTATCCTAAGCATATCCCCCGGGAGTGTCGTAACCAAGAGTGCAGCAAGGCCCGTTGTCGTGCACCAGTTCCCGTTCGAGTCTAGCTCAAAGCGGTGTTTTCAGGTTTTACCCCTAGGTACATATGTGCCAAAGCCGCCTCTACTTGCTCGTATCCAGACAGGGATGTATTTCTCGGAAAACTCATAACATCTCTATAATACCAAAATTCTAGGAAGTTCTTCTATACTAATCCTCAAAGTCTATCTTTGGGCTATGTGCTCTAATCAGAGTTTATCTATATCTAGCTTCCAAGGTTAGTACTAAACTGCCTCTGATACCAACTGTAACGCCCCGACCCCAGCTACCCAGAGTCGGTACATTACTTCGTAACATTGGCATGATCACAAAAGATCATGTCTCGAAAGACCGATTAGTTTAGTAGCCTTGGAAACACTAGATACATTCGTAAACGTTACATTACATCATAAAGTGAAAAACTACAATAACAAAGTCTCCATAGTCCACACTCATATCCTCTTCTCACAATCCCTGCAGGTCATTCATAAAATACTTCTTCACATCCTGGAAAATATTAAAACATTAAAAGGGGTGAGCTCAGATGCTCAGTAAGAATAAAAATATTGCGGAAGCTTTCATAAATAAAAATAAAAATTTAAGGCAATGTATAACTAAAACAAAAGCCTTTTAAACTTGAACATCAACATAATATGGAAAAATTAGAATGGGATAATTCCATTCACTTCTTCACATGGATATTCTACTGGTCAAATAATCACATGAAATATCAATAACCACTTTCATAATGAGGGAATGTATAATGCCGGACAATCTGAAACATTTTGTCAAGGCCTCGGCCAAGACGTCTAAAATGATTAAGGCCTCGGACAAAACCATAAATCAAATTTGGAAAGGGCCTCAGCCAATTCCACGTCTAGTTGTCTCATGAGACCTACCGATGCATCGAGGAGCTATAGCGGGCTCCACCCGTCACTTACTAAGTCCAATACATTCCTCATATGAACAGGTTTAAACATATCATAAACCATAACATAATCGTATCACATAAAACATGCATAAAGGAAACATAACATTTCCACATTTCAATCACAAGATATCAATACAACACATTGATATAATAAAAATGCTTTCAAAACCATTTTCAATACCAAAATAAAAGAAAGTTAAAACATTGAATTTATTTTTATTTTAAAAAAAAGGTATGGCTTGTAGAGGAAGCCGAAACTCAAATAGTGGTCATGGCGGCGGAGAATTCATTGTCGCCGCATACGTACGACAAAAAAATTCCCTTTTTTCATTTAGTAAACTCTTTGTATAAAAAAGAATCCTTTTGAATAAACGTAAAAGTCAAAGTGGTTTATACACCATATAAAAGAAATTTGTGTATAAAACCAAATATGCCTCAATGAAAGGAGATTGAGAAGAAGTCCTTAAAAAGATCATTTTTAAAATAAAATAGATATATTATCTGTATTCACTATAGGTACACATAAAGAAAGTAAAAATACAAAATAAGACATAATAATATCATGACATAATTTGAAAGTAGGAGATTAACCCAAAGAATAGAAATTGGGTTAGGAAGTTCCCTTACCTCGTGTCTGACATGACTCAACCGTTCTTTAACCTCCTGAATAATAAACTAGAGTTAATATATACCTTATTAAGAACCATTTTTAATTTCATTATCCTTATTATATCAATTATTACAATGATATGAACATTATGTAATTATTTAAGTTAATAACGGTTGTTTTGTCGATCTTTGGTACTTGAGTCAACAATAAACTTCTTATAATTACAAGTTGTTTATGTGGTAGAATATCCATTATCTCCAGAATTATATTCATGATTTAGATGTCATATATATCTTATATATCCAGTATATACATTAATTTATAATATTACGTAACATTTAGAGGTAATAAATGAAATGCACCGTTCATGGAGACGGTAAGCCGTACGTACGCATTAACGCTACTTTCATTTCAATTTCATATTTAATGGAACAAAATCATAATGATATAAATGTATAATATAATTCCAGTATAATATATTGTATAATACCATTTACTCCATCCTTTATACATCCCACATATGGCATTAACGATTCAAATCACTTTGAGGGGGCGGTAGTGCGCACTTCCTAAAATGAAATTATCGCGTTTTACCCATAATGGAAATAATAAATTATGCCATAAAAGAGAAATACAGAAGCATAAGTAAAACATAAAAATATTATATATCATATATAAAAATAGTGACATCTTAATGGCCACCTTTGAAGGTGTTATATGAGTGTTGAACAATCATCATTTCGTGAGGCCGAAATTCGCCATCCACAGAAACCATATGTTCTTTAACCATTAGATGTAGGTGTGTGTAAGTGTAGCTAGAATCCTTATTATAACAACATCCTAGTATATTGAGGATACTGGTGTTGTTACAAAAGAAATTAATAAAAAGAGTTTAGGGGGTGGGAGAAGAAAAATAAAACAAAACAACATTAGAGAAGACATTACCTCAAAATCGGGTAACTCTTTTTGATTTGAGCCAAAGGCTTTATTGGGAAGAGTTCTGCCCAAAATGAGGCTTCTAGGAGTAAGAGGGGGATGTTGGGAGAGTATTTGGGCAGTTTTTGGCCGAGCCAAATGTCTTGAAAGTGTAAATAAGGTGGTAGAGGTGGGGGCCTTTTATAAGAGGAGAGGAGGGGCTCTTTTGGAAAGATTGAAATGTTACATTATTATACAATGGTTTTCGGATTCTAAAGGTCCCACACTTATATAACACGTG
Source organism: Viscum album (assembly GCA_963277665.1). Taxonomy (NCBI): domain Eukaryota; kingdom Viridiplantae; phylum Streptophyta; class Magnoliopsida; order Santalales; family Viscaceae; genus Viscum; species Viscum album. Next base: position 422,628,636 of record OY728158.1, on the reverse strand, counting down.
GATAAGGTGATAAGGGTTAGAAATATCTTCATCCAATAGGCTTTGGACAAGTGTAAGCCTTGTATTTTGAATTATCTTCTCATTTTATTTAAATCGTTAAATAATGAGGTCATCGCTGCATCATAATGATGTCATAAATAATTTAATTTATTTCATGTCTAAAAATTATAAAAAAAATACTATGATGTATTAAATATTTTTATCTTTCTAATGAATATTTATAGTCAAATTTGGATCTGTGTAACCCCACTTAAAAACTGTTTTAGTAAAACAACTCATGTTTGTGTCCATTTAATTTTAACATTAAATAAATATATATTAATGTCATTTTCCAACTAAAGTGGCTCCATGGGGTCCCCAAGTTTACCCATGGGTTGTCTTGGTTGGGAATGACTCATCCAATAGGAGTAGGACAAGTTTCAAGCTCATCTAATATTATTAAAACATTATTTTTACCTTAAACTACACTAATTACCTCTAATCGCGATTAAGAACTTAAAAGTTACTATTCACCAAAAAATTATTTTAATCTCATTGAACCACATTTTACTTCTTAATGACAACCATGTATGTTGGATTTTTGAAAATCAAATCACAGAAGTGGTAATATTTTATTTTAACGAAAAATCAGATTTTAACAACCACTTAGTGGTTTCACTATTCATCAAAAATTGAAGTTTTTCAGAATAAGGCCATAATTTCACCCTAAGATATAATTGATATTCTGAATTCAAAAATGATGTCTATTTTACAAAATTACAAACATATAAGTTGTATTAATTATTTTTATAATTAATTCCCGCTGTTACAACAAATAGCATGTTTTTTAAAAACAATTTATATCAAAAGATTGGCAATTGTTTATGTCCAATTTCAATGTTAAATTAATTCTAATGACCACCATTGGATAAAATGGTAAAAATATATTCTAATTATACTTTAAAACCACTAAATATTATAATTTATCACTATAAATTATTTTTATTAAATAATTTGTTTTTAAGTATTTTTCACTATTCATAAAAATTTAGAAGTTTTCAGAAAAATACCAAAAATTCAACATAGGCTAATTTCAATATTCCGAATCCAAAAATGAAGTCCATTTTGATAAATAAAATTTCTATAATTTTAAAAAGTGGTTATTACTATTCATAACGGCTACTTTGATTAGTCGCGGTGTTTTAGAACTCGAAGTTGCGTACAATGCAAGCTATTGCATTTTTGAATGAGAAGCGTATCATGGAAGCTCGGGGTGTTACACCCAACAATTGTTATGGAATTTAGATTCATGATACAAAATTATTGCTTGAATGTAAATGAGGAGAGAGAAGTTCCTTTCGGAATTTCTGCATTGTAACAGGTGTACATGGGAGGAATTTAATGAGAGAGAAAGTGGTCTCCCATCATTCAAACATAAAGAGGGAAGTATGAGGGAGGTGCGAAACCATACCCCAACATTCATAATTGAAATTAAAATGGAAAAACAACTTAAAGAAAATTGACAAAAATGAGAAAGGATGAAAAAAACCCTTACTTGGAAGAGTGCTTTCAAAGGCTAGAGAGAGGTTTGTGAGAGGCTTCATGGGAGATTGGGGCACCTTGGAAGGATTCTAGAGAGATTAGGGCAGATATTGGACGAACTCCAAAGGCTTTGAGTGAGGAGGAAGTGGGAGCATTGGTGGGTTTATATAGGAAAGGTGAGGGAATTCTTTATTATTTAGGTTTGGGTCCCCTTACATTATATTAATCCAAACCACAAACCATCCCATGGTTTTTTGAAAAGGAAAAAGGAAAAAAATATTTTATAAGGCCAAGGTCCAAACTTCTTAAAATAATCGGTTTGCTTATGTGGAGGTGAGTCACACTCCCTTGAAAATTAATTTAAAAAGACAAGGTGTTTAATAAGTCTTGAGGGGTCCATTAATGATTTGAAAAGTAATTCAAACAAACCCAAAATCACAATATTTTAATGTTAAAACATATATTGTCCAAACATAAAGATTATAGTATTTTATTACATCACTATTGGGTCATTATGATGTCATAAAACACATTATATAAATAAACGATATTTATTTTTTACCCAAATATTTGAATGTCTTAGAAAATTATGAAAAATTCACTTCTGGATAATTTCGACGTCCTGATCCCAAAAATAACATTTATTTTATCTAAATAATTTTCTAAATATGTTAATTTTCACTTTTAAAATAAAAACTGACATTTATCGAAAATTCATAGGTTTTGACAGAAATGGCTTTCAAACCTTAATTAAAATTATAATTGCATTCATAAAATTATAAGATCATTTAAATAAAATAAAAATTAATTTAATAATAATAATAATTGAAATATTATTTAATTCAAAAATCCCTTAATTTAATAAAATATACTTCTTAATTAAATAATAACTAAAACACTATTTGTACTTTAAAAACTATTTACAATGTATCAAAAATGACTAGAAATTATATTACTTATTATATACAAAAATAATGTACATGAACATAGTACTACTTATTTTTTACATAACTGCTTAAAACATCTGCATAAGACCTAAGGGTAAGGTGGGTGATGTTGACAGACTCTTGGGGTGGCTCGGATAACATCGCTCGAGTGGTAATTTCAATCAACTTCCACTTTTCCCGTAGATGGTCACGTTTGAGCTTGACATGATGAAACTCAGCTTGGGCTTGGCCAAGAGCGAAGACGAAATATGCCACCTCTTTTCCGAGCTCCGACAAATGGGCATCGTATGGGGAAATTATACTAGATAAGGCCATCACTTCTTTTGTCTGAGTAAATTGGATTTGTTAAAGTCCTATATTTATACTAATCATGTGATCACTGTTCAACAACTATATTAGAAATGGTCAAAATACTTATCATAAAACCAAGGAAGTTGAAATTTTATATAAACATAAAGAGACATTTTATTAGATCAAGAGGGATTTCCATTAATTAATCTTTGGGTCATTACAATATTCCCCCCTTAAGAATTTTCTCCCTTGAAATTTTACTTTTCCCACACTAAAACAGATGTGGGTAACTCAGCTTCATCATTTCCTCTGATTCCCAAGTCGCTTCTTCAAACTTGTTGTTTCTCTACAACACCTTGATGAGGGGCATTGTCTTATTTCATAGAACTTTTTCTCTATGATCTAAGATCTTCACTGGTTGCTCCTCATAAGAAATATCATCTTCCAATTGTACCACCTTAGAGGAGAGTACATGTGAAGGGTCCGGTATGTACTTCCTTAAGAGGGATACATGAAAGACATCATTAACTTTGTCCATGGTAGGTGGAAGTTCTAGTCAATAGGCCACAGCCCCAACATGATCAAGAATCTCAAAGGGGCCAATGTACCTTGGACTTAACTTCCCTTTCCTTCCAAACCTCATGAAATATTTCCACGGAGTTATGCATAGAAAAAACATGTCTCCAACTTTAAACTCAAGGTCTCATCGATGATTATATGTATAACTCTTCTTTCGACTCTGGGATGCCTTGATATGATGCTGAATGGTTTTCACATTCTCCACCATTTCCTCGACCATTTCTGGTCCAAGCAGCTTATGTTCACGGACCTCATCCCAACATTCCGGTGTTCTAAACCTTTTCCCATATATGGCTTCATATGGTTCCATTTGGATGCTTTAATGGAAACTATTGTTATAAGAGAACTCAACCAGAGGAAGGTGTTGATCCCATCCTCCTTTAAAGTCCATTGAGCATGCTCTCAACATGTACTCAAGTGTTTGGATAGTCTGCTTGGATTGGCCATCAGTTTGAGGATGATAGGCCGTACTGAAGTTCAGTTCAGTATTCAGAGCATGTTGAAGACTTTTCCAAAACTTATAGGGGAATCTTGGATCTCGGTCAGACACAATTGATAGTGGTACTCCAAGAAACCTTACCACTTCCCTGAAATATATCTGTGCCAGTTGATCCAATTATAAATCCTCTCGTTTAGAAATGAAGTGTGCAGTCTTTGTAAGATGATCCACCACAACCCAGATTGCATTGTTTCCTTTGGATGTCCTCGGAAGTCCGATGACAAAGTCCTTGTTGATGTTCTCCCATTTCCATTCTAGTATGGGCAATAGTTGCATCATCCCCTTAGACTTCTGCAGCTCTGCCTTCACATGCTGGAACACCAGGCACTTTGATGTATATTCAGTGATCTTTTTCTTCATATTATCCCACAAAAAGTTTTCTCGGAGATCTCAATACATCTTTTTGCTCCCTGGGTGAATAGAGAAATTTAAACTATGTGCATCATCCAATAGATCCTTCTTCATCTCCAGACTTGATGGAACACATAGTCTTTTCCCAAACCCCATGATTACGTCTTCATTAACATTAATCTTCGAGGATTTTACCTTTTTGATAGCTTCCACTTTTTCCTGAATTCCCACATCATCCTTTTGAGCGTCCTTTAACTATTCCAAAACAGATGGTTGAGCAATAATTTGTGAAAGGATTGATGATGTTCCCTTCTTTAGGATTCCCATTTCTATATTCATAAAGTCTAAGAAGATTGGATCCTTCTCAATTCTATTCATTGATAGAATCGCTTGGTCCTTTCAGCTTAGGGAATCTGCCACCTTATTCGCTTTCCCAGGTTGGTAATGTATTGAACAGTCATAATCCTTGATGAGATCTATCCATCTTCTCTGGAACAAGTTAATCTATTTCTGTATGAATATATATTTAAGACTTTTGTGGTCATTATATATCTCACATTTCTCTCCATAGAGAGAATGTCGCCAGATTTTCAAGGCAAATATCACAGCCGCCAACTCCAGATCATGCGTTGGATAGTTTCTCTAATGGATTTTCAACTCCCTTGAGGCATAGGATATTACTTTATCATTCTGCATCAACACATAGCCTAATCCCTTCTTTGAAGCATCACTGAATACCACAAAAGTTCCCCACTTGTGGGTAATGTGAGCACGGGCGTAGTGATAAGACTCCTTTTTAACTCCTTGAATCATTCTTCGCATGAATCACTCTAAGAAAACATTACTCCCTTTAGAGTTATCTTGGTAAGAGGGTTGGACAATCCTGAGAAATTCCTCACAAATCGTCGATAATATCTAGCTAACCCCAAGAATCTACGGATATCCGTTACCGATGTTGGCCTCATCCAACCCTCAATGTAACACCCCAAGCTTCTACGGTACGCTTCTCTTTGAATAATGTGATAGCGTGTGTTGTACGCAACACCGAGTTCTAACACACCATAACTAACCAAACTAGCCGTTATGAATAGTAATACCTACTTTTTGAAATTATATATATTTTATATTTGAAAATGGACTTCATTTTTGGATTCGGAATATCGAATTTAGCCTAAGGTGAAATTTTGGTACATTTCGGATAACTTTCATATTTTGATGAATAGTGAAAATTACTAAATTTTAATTAAAAACAACTTTTTTAATCAAAATAATTAATAGTGCTAAATTATGAATTTGAGTGGTTTTAAAGTATATTTAGAATATAGTTTTACCATTTAATATAATGTTGTTCATTGGACATAATTTTACAATTAAACCGAACATAAACAAGTGTCAATCTTTTGATAGTTATTATCTCTTAAAAACACGCTTTTTGTTTTGACAGCGGGAATTAATTTTAAATTAATTTCTGCCACTTCTGTGTTTTGAATTTAGGAAAATGGATTCCATATTTGGAATCAGGTTGTTCAAATTGTGTAATTAGGTAACTTTTATTTTTAGAAATTTTGAATAATTACTGCGGTAAATATTTTATTTACCATGGTTAAGGGTAAATCCGGTAAATAAGGGTTAAACAATAATATTATAATAATACTAAATTACCCTAAAACGTGTCTTAACCCTATTGGTTGATACATGGTCGACCATGGGCATCTTTGGGTCGATTTTGGGACCCCATGGATCCACTTGTAAGTGATAATGACACTTTATTTTAATTAAGTTAAAATGAATACAAAAATGACACAAGCATATATCTTTTAGAAAAACAATTGTTACATAGGGTTATATATGTTGGATTTTAGATTATAAATATTTATTAGAAATCTAAAAAGATTTCCTACATAATGATATTTTATTTATAATTTTTAGACATTAAATAATGTATTTTATATATGACACAATGATGATGCAGTAATTACTATAATAGTGAAAAATTAAAATAATTGATATTATAAATACCCAAATAATTATAATATGAAACTTTTAATGAATTAAAATAATTTTATAGGATAATATGATATATTAGTATTGATTTAATTGACTTTTTTCGAAGTAATCAATCTGTTATGAGTTTCACAAAAATAAACTATTGAATAGTGTCAAAATTGACATGAAAGAGTTCTTAAACAAATATTATATTATTAATTGATATTAAATTCCTAAAAATCTAAGGTTCGGCCAAGAGACTTATATCATGATAGTTTCATCATTAATGTACCACTTGGGGGTCGCTTGGATGTATATAGTATGTTTATTAACCATATTATATAAAAATACAAAGAGACATTGTAAAAGTGAAACTAATTAACTTAGAGTTAATACTTAAAGATAAGGTTAATATAAGTACCCAAACATGTCTAAATTCTATTTGTTGAGTGGTTTTCGACCTATCCCCACCTTAACCTTCGAATAATCAACTTTTGAGCCTTTAGAAACCGAATATGAATTTAATATAAATTAATATTTCTAACTTTTCCAAAGGTGCCCCTCACCCTCTTATAAAAGGGCACTCCTCCTTCTCATTTCTTCACACCTTCAAAGCCTTTTGGTTCGGCCAAACTCTGCCCAAATACTCTCACAACATCCGTCACTACAACCTAGAGGCCTTAGTTTGATCAGAAAGCCAACCTAAGGAGCCCTTTTGATCAAATCAAAAGGAAGAACCCGAAGAAGAGGTAATGATTTCACCACCCTTCTCCAAGTTCATTTCTTCTTCCACTTCTTCTTCCTTTGTTCTTACCATTCTAAAATAATAACTCCAGTATCTCACATATACTGTGATGTTATTATAAATATGGTACAATCATATTCAGTATTCTATCCACCCTTTGAATAACATGTCACCATACGTGCGTACGTACGGCTTACCGTCTCCACGTCGTGGTGTAATTGTTATTCAATATAATATTATTTGGATGGGTATAATAATGATGTGTAACTCATGTAAATAATAAATATAACATGTTAATGATTCTGTATATATGATATACCATTCATTTATATATTATTTTAATATCAAAAGAATGATATTGTCGCTCGTGCGTACGTACGGTCTACCGTCTCCACGAACGCGATGAGATTCATTCTCCATCGTATCCATTCAAGTATAATTATCATTTGATGATTTAAAAATGATGTTTAAGGACTAGATATCATTCTGGATATGAATAAGATACAACAACCATGGCTTATGTAACAAAACATATAAAGAAAATGAGTAAGTTAACACCCGAAACGACGATAATTCTAAGATATTATTAACAAATCAATGTTAAAAGATCATATATGATATCATATTAATATATATGATTCATGTATAATTTAATAACAATTATTTCACCATTATACTGGAGGTTAACCTACCCCAACCAAGGAAAAGTACAAGGTAAGGGTTTATTTCACAATCTCTTCATTATCTGATGTTGTTTATATGTAATAATCTACTGGGATCTCTTTATCATCCACATCCATGTTTCTTAAAAATGTTTTTCAAAACATTTTTACTATTTACTAGAATATGAGTTAAAGTCATTTATACCCTTTTTGACTTTTATAAGTGGTTTATAAAGGAATCTTTCCATCGTTTTCAAAACAAGGTCCCTTTTAACCTTTTCGACAGAATTAAGGTAAGAATGTTTTTTTAACTTATACGGCGGGTGCGGCTATTTTCCGCCGCTATAAAATCTTCAAAGCTTCCCTTACAAGCTTATAAGATTATTTTCAAAGAAAATGTTTTATTTTATATGGATCTTAAATGATTTCAAAATAAAAGGAGATATTTCTTTAAAAAGAATTTTGATTTCATCTATGTCAACATCCTTTGATGGATTTTAAGATTATTTGAAGTTGATTTATTATGATACAAAACGTATATATTGTATTGAAGGTTTTGTGATATGATTGACTGTGGATGTGCTATTTTTATACCATTCATAGTTTATGGTGAAAGTATTGACATTTCGTATGCTAGTTTTAATACGAATGTTTATGTTATATTTAAACCTTTTCATATGGGAATGCATTGGAATTAATATGTGACGGGTGGAGCCTGCTATAGCTCCTCGATGCATCGGTAGGTCTCATGAGACAAACTAGTGTCTTGGCACAAGGCCTTGACAAAATCTTATTTCTAGTCTTGGCACGAGGCCTTGGCTATGTGGTTATGATTGTCTGGCATTATACATTCCAACATTATGAAAGTGGTTATTGATTTTTGCATGTGATTATTCGATTAGTAGAATATCCATGTGAATAAGTAAATGGCATTATTTCATTTTATTTATGCCATACCATGTTGAAAGTTCATGTTTAAAAGGCTTTTGTTTTAGTTATACATTGCATTAAATGTTTATTCTTATTGATGAAAGTTTCCGCTATATTGTTATCCTTACTGGGCATTTGAGCTCACCCCTTTTCTATGTTTTATTTTTCCCAGGAAGTGAAGAAGTAAGTTATGAATGACCTGCAGGGATATTATGTGGGGATATGAGTGTGGATTATGGAGACAATATGTTGTTGTAGTAGTTTTTCGTTTAATGATGTAATGTAAAACTTATGAATATATCTACTGTTTCCAAGGCTACTAAACCAATCGGTCTTTCGAGATTTGATCTTTCTTGTGATCATGCCAATATTATGTAATAATGCACCGACTCTGGGAAACTGGGGTCGGGGCGTTACAGTTGGTATCAGAGGAAGTTTAGTACAAACCTTGGAAGCTAGATTTAGATAAACTCTAATTAGAGCACGTAGACCTAAGATGAACTTTGAGGATTAGTATAGAAGAACTTCCTAGAATTTTGGTATTGTAGATATTTTGTGAGTTTTCCGAGCAATACATCCATGTCTGGATACGATCAGGTAGAGGCGGCTCTGGCACAGATGTACCTAGGGGTAAAACCCGAAAACACCGCTTTGAGCTAGACTCGAACGGGAACTGGTGCACGACAACGGGCCTTGCTGCACTCTTGGTTACGACACTCCCGGGGGATATGCTTAGGATAACTCTCATTTTCTTTACATATCATTTTGAAGGGATTATGAGTATATACATCCTCAAAGAAAACATTCTTATGATTATGGATTATATCCATACATAGTTCAATTTATGTTAAGTGTTTTATAAGTATGGGATTATGTATTTTGATTCATAAACGGATCTAGTTTATGCCATTGTTTAGAAATGGCGCCTAGTGGAAGAAATGGAAACCGTATCAATGCACGCACTCCATGTAGGGATTTCCCTCCTGCTCAAGATAATTATAGTGGGGCTGGTGATGCAACTGGTGCTGATCAGCTAATCACCATACTGGGACAACTTACTCAGGTTATGAATAATAACCTTACCCGTATGGAGCACCCTGATCCGCAGCGTGGAGGATCAATGTTAGATCGATTCATGAGGCAACAACCACCAACGTTCAATGGGAATACAAATACCTTAGTAGCTGAGCAATGGATATTTTCCCTAGAGAAAATATTTCAGGCTTTGGGGAGCAGTGAAAGGGAAAAAGTTATCATGGTAGTTTACCGCCTCACTGGAGATGCTGATCAATGGTGGTCATTGATTCAGAACATGAAGGAAGATGATGAAGTATCAAATATGGAATGGAGGGAGTTCAAAGATCTGTTTTTAGAAAAATACTTCCCTCGCGACCATCGAGCAGATATGGAAAGGCAATTTCTGAGTCTGAGACAGAAGGAGGATGAGAATGTCACAAAGTATGAGGCTAACTTTACAAGGTTAGCGAGGTATGCTGGAGATTATATTCGCAACCCAAGAAGTAAGATTAATCATTTCTTTGATGGGTTAAAACCATTTCTCCGTCGAGAATTAGTCTCACAATCCTTTTCATCGTACGAAGACATTGTTTCATGTGCTATCAAGACTGAAAAGGAATTCTCTAAGTCTTATGACTTTAAAGCAAAGCAAGAGAAGAAGAGACCTGCTGATCAATCTGGGAATGGAAATAAGGGGAAGAAAGGAAAGGTTGAATATCCATCATGTGGTAAATGTGGGAAGAAACACCCCGGTACTTGCTTGAAGGGAATGGGAGTCTGTTACAAGTGTGGTTAAAAAGGCCACCAAGCTCATGATTGCAAGGGGAAGAAGGAAGCTACCAATGTTCAGTGCTACAATTGCAGGGAGATGGGGCATTATGCAAATGCATACCCTAAGAGTCATGAGAACATACCTCAGAAAAGGCCAAGGGATCAAGGCCAGGCTTATGCTATCACTACTGCTGAGGTAGAAGCTCCGAAAGACGTGGTGGCAGGTAATTTAATGGTTTCCTCAAGTTTAGCAAATGCATTATTTGATTCTGGATCATCACATTGTTTCATATCTTCCCAGTTTGCTATGAAAAATAGATATTTCCAATTTGATTTAAAAAGGGAGTTGTCAGTTAAAACTCCTAAGGGAAGTATCGTTGCAACAAAGTTTTGTGAATCAGTCCCCATTAGAACACATAAATTTTCTTTATCTGCTGATCTCATCGTCATACCTATGATTGAGTTTGATATAATCATCGGTATGGACTGGATTTCAGACTATGATGCGAAGATTTATTGTAAGAAGAAAGAGGTTACGATTCTTGATGATAATGATAAGGAACACCTTATTTTTAGAGCAGTATCGTCACCACCTAATTATTATTTAGATCCACCCTCAATAGCTCAACTAAATTCAATTATTGGGGAGGAAGAGAATGAAATAATTGCGGGTGAGGAAAGGAATGTTCAAATAGAGGATATACCTGTTGTGAAAGAATTTGTAGATGTATTTTCAGAAGATTTACCTGGACATCCTCCCGAACGAGAAGTTGAGTTTTCTGTTGATTTGATTCCTGGATCAAGGCCTATATCGAAGACCCCTTATAGAATGGCCACTGTAGAGTTAGTAAAACTAAAGAAACAACTAGAGTAATTGAGTAATATGGGATTTATTCGCCCTAGTGTTTCTCCATGGGGAGCCCCTGTTCTTTTTGTTAAAAAGAAAGATGGATCTATGAGGTTCTGTATCGACTACAGGGAGATCAATGCTATAACGATAAAGAACAAGTATCCCCTACCTCGTATTGATGATTTATTTGACCAACTGCATGGAGCTCAATACTTTTCAAAGATTGAACTTCGATCTGGATACCATCAGTTGTGTGTGAAGAAGGAATACATTCCGAAAACAGCATTTCGAACCAGGTGCGGGAATTACGAGTTTACTGTAATGCCGTTTGGATTGACTAATGCACCCTCTGTATTCATGGATCTAATGAATAGTGTTTTCAAGGAGTATCTCGATGAATTTTTGGTGGAATTTATTGATGATATCTTGGTATACTCCAAAACCTACGAAGATCATGAAAATCACTTGCGCATTATCTTGAAGACTCTGAGGAGGTATGAATTATATGGGAAGTTTAGCAAGTGTGAATTCTGGCTTCAGGAGATTTCTTTTCTTGGCTATATTGTCTCTAAAGATGGAATCTCTGTTGATCCTTCTAAGACCAAGGAAATCCAAGAATGGCCAGCACCTACGAGTATAACTGAGGTACGTAGTTTTATTGGTTTGGCAGGTTATTATCGACGTTTCGTCCAGAATTTTGCCCGATTGGCTAACCCATTAACGAAGCTCACACGTAAATGGGTTAAATTTGTTTGGACAAAACAGTGTGAAGAATGTTTCGAAGAACTGAAGAGAAGATTAGTCAATGCTCCTATATTGACTCTACCATCGGGGAATGATGGGTTCGTTATTTATAGTGATGCATCGAAGAAAGGACTTGGTTGTGTCCTTATGCAGAATGATAGAGTTATTGCCTATGCATCACGACAGTTGAAAATTCATGAACAAAACTATCCTACTCATGATCTCGAGTTAGAAGCAGTGATCTTTTCTTTGAAGATATGGAGGCACTACCTCTATGGTGAAAAATGTGAGATTTATACTGATCACAAGAGTTTGAAGTATATTTTCTCACAAAAAGAACTCAACATGAGGCAAAGGAGATGGCTTGAATTACTCAAGGATTATGACTGCACGATACACTACCACCCGGGGAAAGAAAACAAGGTGGCAGATGCTTTGAGCAGAAAAGACCATGGTGTTTTGAACATGATGAGAGTTGAAAGGGATCCGATTTTCATGGATCTAGTGAAGATGGAAATGGGAATAACCAGGGAAGGTGAAACATCAATGCTTTTTCAAATGGTTTCCAAACCATCCTTACTAGAAAGGATTAAGAGTTCTCAGACCTATGATGAAGAATTCCAAAAGAAGATTAAAGCTGTGAATGATGGGAGATTGTGAGACTTTTTGTATGAAGATGGAATTTTGAAATTCGGGAAGAGACTTTGTGTTCCCAATATACCTGATCTAAAAAGGGAATTGCTGGATGATGCTCATAGTTCCAATTTCTCTATACACCCTGGGAGCACCAAAATGTATAGAGATTTGAAGGAACATTTCTGGTGGGACAACATGAAGAGGGAGATTGCTGATTTTGTGTCAAGATGTGTGGTTTGTCAACAAGTGAAAGATGGAAGGCAACAGCCTGGAGGAGTCATGCAACCTCTTCCCATACCGGAGTGGAAATGGGACAATGTTACGATGGACTTTGTTATGGGTCTACCAAAGACTCCTAGAAGGAACAATGCAATATGGGTTATTGTTGATTGACTTACCAAGAAAGAACATTTTCTTGCTATAAGAGAAGATCTACCCCTAGAACGTCTAACAAGACTATATATTAATGAAGTTGTGAGACTTCATGGAGTACCCCTATCGATTGTTTCTGATCGTGATCCCAGTTTTACTTCAAGATTCTGGAAAAGTCTTCAGAAATCCCTGGATACTGAACTTAATTTGAGCACTGCTTACCACCCTCAGACAGACGGACAATCAGAACGGACTATTCAAACCTTAGAAGACATGTTGAGATCTTGCTCACTTGACTTTCAGGGTATGTGGGATTAATATTTACCTCTGGTAGAATTTTCCTATAACAATAGCTTCCATTCGAGTATTCAGATGGCACCATATGAAGCGTTATACGGAAAGAGATGTCGTACACCAACCTGTTGGGATGACGTTGGTGAAAGAAAACTTGTAGGCCCAGAACTGGTGGAGGAAACAGTGGAAAAGGTGAAAGTAATCCAAAATCACATCAAAGCAGCTCAAAGTAGGCAGAAGAGCTATGCCGATAATTGAAGGAAGGATTTGGAATTTCAAGTCGGTGATCATGTTTTTCTGAAGGTATCTCCGTGGAAGGGACTCATACGTTTTGGTAAGAAAGGTAAATTGAGTCCCAGGTACATCGGACCTTTCGAAATTCTAGAACGAATTGGGGTTGTAGCTTACCGATTGGCAATGCCGCCAAGTCTCTCCAAAGTTCACGATGTGTTCCACGTATCTCTATTGAGGAAATACATGCCTGATCTGACGCATGTACTCACCTATGAGGAATTAGAACTAGAACCCGATCTGTCTTATTGCGAAGAGCCCGTCAAGATTCTTGATACGAGAGAACAAGTGCTGAGAAACCGGACGACGCGTCTGGTAAAAGTTTTGTGGAGAAACCATAAGATGGAGGAGGCAACGTGGGAACCCGAGGAACTTATGATGAAGAACCACCCGAGTCTTTTTATGCAGTAATACCCTAGAAATTTCGAGGACGCAATTATTTGAAGGAGGGGAGAATGTAACACCCCAAGCTTCTACGGTACACTTCTCTTTGAATAATGTGATAGCGTGTGTTGTACGCAATACCGAGTTCTAACACACCATAACTAATCAAACTAGCCGTTATGAATAGTAATACCTACTTTTTGAAATTATATATATTTTATATTTGAAAATGGACTTCATTTTTGGATTCAGAATATCGAATTTAGCCTAAGGTGAAATTTTGGTACATTTCGGATAACTTTCATATTTTGATGAATAATGAAAATTACTAAATTTTAATTAAAAACTACTTTTTTAATCAAAATAATTAATAGTGATAAATTATGAATTTGAGTGGTTTTAAAGTATATTTATAATATATTTTTACCATTTAATATAATGTTGGTCATTGGACATAATTTTACAATTAAACCGAACATAAACAAGTGTTAATCTTTTGATAGTTATTATCTCTTAAAAACACGCTTTTTGATTTGACAGCGGGAATTAATTTTAAATTAATTTCTGCCACTTCTGTCTTTTGAATTTAGGAAAATGGATTCCATATTTGGAATCAGGATGTTCAAATTGTGTAATTAGGTAACTTTTATTTTTAGACATTTTGAATAATTACTGCGGTAAATATTTTATTTACCATGGTTAAGGGTAAATCCGGTAAATAAGGGTTACAAAATAATATTATAATAATAATAAATTACCCTAAAACGTGTCTTAACCCTATTGGTTGATACATGGTCGACCAGGGACATCTTTGGGTCGATTTTGGGACCCCATGGATCCACTTGTAAGTGATAATGACACTTTATTTTAATTAAGTTAAAATGAATACAAAAATGACACAAGCATATATCTTTTAGCAAAACAATTGTTACATAGAGTTATATATGTTGGATTTTAGATTATAAATATTCATTAGAAATCTAAAAAGATTTCCTACATAATGATATTTTATTTATAATTTTTAGACATTAAATAATGTATTTTATATATGACACAATGATGATGCAGTAATTACTATAATAGTGAAAAATTAAAATAATTGATATTATAAATACCCAAATAAATATAATATGAAACTTTTAATGAATTAAACTAATTTTCTAGGATAATATGATATATTAGGATTGATTTAATTGACTTTGTTCGAAGTAATCAATCTGTTATGAGTTTCACAAAAATCAACTATTGAATAGTGTCAAAATTGACATAAAAGAGTTCTTAAACAAATATTATATTATTAATTGATATTAAATTCCTAAAAATCTAAGGTTCGGCCAAGAGACTTATATCATGATAGGTTCATCATTAATGTACCACTTGGGGGTCTCTTGGATGTATATAGTAAGTTTATTAACCATATTATATAAAAATACAAAGAGACATTGTAAAAGTGAAACTAATTAACTTAGAGTTAATACTTAAATATAAGGTTAATATAAGTACCCAAACCTGTCTAAATTCTATTGTTTGAGTGGTTTTAGACCTATCCCCACCTTAACCTTTGTATAATCAACTTTGGAGCCTTTAGAAACCGAATATGAATTTAATATAAATTAATATTTCTAGCTTTTCCAAGGGTGCCCCTCACCCCTCTTATAAAAGGGCACTCCTCCTTCTCATTTCTTCACACCTTCAAAGCCTTTTGGTTCGGCCAAACTCTGCCCAAATACTCTCACAACATCCCTCAATACAACCTAGAGGCCTTAGTTTGATCAGAAAGCCATACTAAGGAGCCCTTTTGATCAAATCAAAAGGAAGAACCCGAAGAAGAGGTAATGATTTCACCACCCTTCTCCAAGTTCATTTCTTCTTCCACTTCTTCTTCCTTTGTTCTTACCATTCTAAAATAATAACTCCAGTATCTCACATATACTGTGATGTTATTATAAATATGGTACAATCATATTCAGTATTCTATCTACCCTTTGAATAACATGTCACCATATGTGCGTACGTACGGCTTACCGTCTCCACGTCGTGGTGTAATTGTTATTCAATATAATATTATTTGGATGGGTATAATAATGATGTGTAACTCATGTAAATAATAAATATAACATGTTAATGATTCTGTATATATGATATACCATTCATTTATATATTATTTTAATATCAAAAGAATGATATTGTCGCTTGTGCGTACGTACGGACTACCGTCTCCACGAACGCGATGAGATTCATTCTCCATCGTATCCATTCAAGTATAATTATCATTTGATGATTTAAAAATGATGTTTAAGGACTAGATATCATTCTGGATATGAATAAGATACAACAACCATGGCTTATTTAACAAAACATATAAAGAAAATGAGTAAGTTAACACCCGAAACGACGATAATTCTAAGATATTATTAACAAATCAATATTAAAAGATCATATATGATATCATATTAATATATATGATTCTTGTATAATTTAATAACAATTATTTCACCATTATACAGGAGGTTAACCTACCCCAACCAAGGAAAAGTACAAGGTAAGGGTTTATTTCACAATCTCTTCATTATCCGAGGTTGTTTATATGTAATAATCTACTGGGATCTCTTTATCATCCACATCCATGTTTCTTAAAAATGTATTTCAAAACATTTTTACTATTTACTAGAATATGAGTTAAAGTCATTTATACCCTTTTTAACTTTTATAAGTGGTTTATAAAGGAATCTTTCCGTCGTTTTCAAAACAAGGTCCCTTTTAACCTTTTCGACAGAATTAAGGTAAGAATGTTTTTTTAACTTATACGGCGGGTGCGGCTATTTTCCGCCGCTATAAAATCTTCAAAGCTTCCCTTACAAGCTTATAAGATTATTTTCAAAGAAAATGTTTTATTTTATATGGATCTTAAATGATTTCAAAATAAAAGGAGATATTTCTTTAAAAAGAATTTTGATTTCATCTATGTCAACATCCTTTGATAGATTTTAAGATTATTTGAAGTTGATTTATTATGATACAAAACTTATATATTATATTGAAGGTTTTGTGATATGATTGACTGTGGATGTGCTATTTTTATACCATTCATAGTTTATGGTGAAAGTATTGACATTTCGTATGCTAGTTTTAATACGAATGTTTATGTTATATTTAAACCTTTTCATATGGGAATGCATTGGACTTAATATGTGACGGGTGGAGCCCGCTATAGCTCCTCGATGCATCGGTAGGTCTCATGAGACAAACTAGTGTCTTGGCACAAGGCCTTGAAAAAATCTTATTTGTAGTCTTGGCACGAGGCCTTGGCTATGTGGTTATGATAGTCTGGCATTATGCATTCCAACATTATGAAAGTGGTTATTGATTTTTTCATGTGATTATTCGATTAGTAGAATATCCATGTGAATAAGTAAATGGAATTATTTCATTTTATTTATGCCATACCATGTTGAAAGTTCATGTTTAAAAGGCTTTTGTTTTAGTTATACATTGCCTTAAATGTTTATTCTTATTGATGAAAGTTTCCGCTATATTGTTATCCTTACTGGGCATTTGAGCTCACCCCTTTTCTATGTTTTATTTTTCCCAGGAAGTGAAGAAGTAAGTTATGAATGACCTGCAGGGATATTATGTGGGGATATGAGTGTGGATTATGGAGACAATATGTTGTTGTAGTAGTTTTTCGTTTAATGATGTAATGTAAAACTTATGAATATATCTAGTGTTTCCAAGGCTACTAAACCAATCGGTCTTTCGAGATTTGATCTTTATTGTGATCATGCCAATATTATGTAATAATGCACTGACTCTGGGTAACTGGGGTCGGGGCGTTACACTCAATTGCATCTGTTTTGGAGGGATCCATAGATATCCCATTACTTGTGATGATATGGCCCAATAATGTGACTTCCTTCTACCAGAACTCACACTTGCTGTACTTTGCGTATAGCTTCTCCTTGCGCAAAGTCTCTAGTATAGTTCTTAAATGCTCCTCATGATCCTCCTTGGTTTTGGAGTATATTAGAATATCATCTATAAAGACTACCACAAATTTGTTGAGGTAGTATCTCAAGACTCTATTCATCAAGTCCATGAAAATTTCTGGAGCATTAGTGAGTCTGAAAGGCATTACTATGAATTCATAGTGCCTGTATCTGGTGTGAAAAGCAGTCTTGAGGATATCTTCCTTCTTCACCCTTACTTGATAATATCCCAACCGCAAGTCCACCTTGGAGAAGTATTGTTCTCCAATCAGCTGATCATAAAATTCAACGATACGTGGAAGAGGATACTTGTTCTTTATCATGATTTTGTTAAGTTTACGATAATCGATGAAAAGCCGCATTGACCCATCCTTCTTCTTGACGAAGAGGACTGGTGCACCCCATTGTGAAGCACTTGGGTGTATAAACCCTTTATCCAGATTCTCATGTAGTTGTTTCTTCAACTCTTCAAGCTCAACAACAGCCATTCTATATAGAGTCTTGGATATTGGTAAAGCCTCAGGTATAAGTTCAATTGAGAACTAAACATCTCTTCTAGGAGGAAGACAACGCAGTTCCTCAGGAAACACTTCTGTGATTTCCCTCACAATAGGCATTTCTTCAAGGATGGTTTCTTCTTTGGACTCAATCATCTGCGCCAGATACGTGTGCTCATAGGGCAGTAATATCCATGCTTGTGACGATGGAGCTAAAGGAGATTCATCTTCCTCCTAACACTTGTAAATAATCGGGGGTCGATTCACCATATGGAGTGTGATTTCCCTCTCCCGACAATTTATGTTGGCTCTATATAAGGAAATCCAATCCATGCCATGAACTGCATAAAATTCCACCAGAGGGAGTATGACGAGGTTCCCCAGGAAATTCAATACATATATTATAATAGCGGAGGACTTATATTTATGGGATGCAATGATTTCCCCATTTGGCGTACTCACCGACATCTTCACTTCCATGATTTGTGGTGGTGCTGGGATTTTTCTACTAAAAATTCGAGATATAAAAGAATGCGTAGAACCTGAATCAAAAAGTATGTTCGCTATTATTGATTGAATGACTAGCGTACCTGTCTCCACTTCGTTGTCAGGGTTCACTTCGGCAGAAGTGATGGAAAAAGATCTTCGTTGCTTCCTTGGAGGTTGTTGGATGTCTCCGAAAACCCTTGGATTTGGGAACTGATTTGCAAAATGACCCGGTTCTTTGAATTTGTAGCATTGACCAATGCGTTGAGGTTCGAACAGAGTGTTCCTCTCCTCTGTCGCAGACGCGGGTCTTTCTGGCCTATAATTAACAGCCAGGTGCCCTTCTCTTCCACACCTGAAGCATTTTCTCGTCCCCTTACGGCAATTTCCAGGGTTCTTCTTTCTGCACTTTTGGCAAGTGGGGTGCTGGATCTTCTTAGCACCATTGGATTTATCCCACAGACCACCAGCATTGATGTCCACCTTATGATTCTTGTCCCCATTATACCCATGTGATTCCCCGATCTCCATTTCGACCTTGAGGGCACATCAGACAATTTCCTCATAGCTGTCGAAGGCATAGATCGCTAATGCTTTCCGCAAGCTAGGCTTCAGCCCACCAAAGAAGCGTTCAACCTTGCATTCGGGGGTAACAACAAAGATCGAAGTGTATTGTGAAAGCCTTGTAATGTTTGCCTCATACGCTCCAAAAAATTCTAATCTTTTTTCTTGAGGGAAAGGAAATCCCTTTCCATCTTAAAATGGAGGGTGCACAGAAAATATTTATCAAAAAACATCTTCTGGAAATCCTTCAATTCCAATGCCTCAATATCTTCCTCGGGCTTCATATTATTGATCAACATCCACCATTGATCAGCTTCACCCTCCATACGATAAGCATCCAGGAGAACCTTCTGTTGATCAGAACATTGAATAATGGAGAAGATCTTTTCAATGGAGTTGATCCATTGTTCAACGATCGTGGGATTGGATGATCCACTAAAAGTAGGAGGCCTTTGTCTCATGAAGCTCTCGATAGAAACTTGTTATTTCTTATGGGGGTTGAATGTTCCCCTTGTCCCATGTTTCTATTCAAAACATGCATTATCTGAGAGAGAAGTGTGACAATGTTTGTGATTCCCGCTCCCATTTGATTTGGCATCTCATTAGTACAGTCATTACACTGATCTTCAAAACGGTTGTTAGACCGAGTCCTCCTATTACCGTCCATTGGCTGGAATAAAAGAAAATTTAGGGTTAACACATAAAGGGTAATCCAAATACAAAATTTGATGACTTATAAATAAACATTTCTTTCCTTAACTCATGAGTCTATATGCTTCAATCTTGGATTTTCATGATCTACTTTCTAACATATATTCTTAGGGGCATTTTTTTATTCCCTTAATAAGGGTTCATACTAAGATTTTTAATTTATCAAAACATATCCCCCAGGAGTGTCATAACCAAGAGTGAAGCAAGGCCCGTTGTCGTTCACCAGTTCCTGTTCGAGTCTATATCAAAGCGGTGTTTTCGGGTTTTACCCCTAGGATACATCTGTGCCAGAGCCCCCTCTACCTGCTCGTATCCAGACAGGGATGTATTTGTTTGATAAACCACTTACTCAGTAATTAAAAAAACTTAGGGATGTTTTTATTATACTTAGTCTGGCCTCTAAGGATTTACTAGGGTTTTCTAATCCTAATCCAAAAAATAACTAAACCTATCCTTTGATTCCAATAATGACAACCATGCTTTTTAATACAAACTTAAACATGATTTATTACATAACATATCACTTGATACAAAAAATAAGATCGAGAGGTTTAGTGTCTTTGGGGATTAATATCATTACATAAAAACTTGAAACATTAAATACAACATCTTTATTGAAAACATCCTTTATATGAACAATACATTCTCTCGTACTTAGCATTGCATGGGATAACCTGAGGACATGCATAAGAAAAGGGTAAGCTATAAATCCCAGTAAGGGGGTACACATGGAATAACATGAGGAGTACAATACATGTTAGGAAATAGGCATATCAATAGAGCATAAGAGAAACATGAACATAAAGGCATGATAATTCATGATAATCATAACATGGAAATGTGGCAACAACACTTAACATGGAATTAGCATGAGCCAATGCTCATTGCACATGGAGCATGAGTAAATCTTCATTGCACATAAAGCACTAGTAAAACCTCATTTCACATGAATTATCATGATTCAAAACTCATTTCACATGACATATCATGATACTATACTTTACCCAATTCATTGGAGCGCTATAAGGGCGCACCCTTCTTAAACATTTCATTTCATGCATAAGTGTGCCACATGGATCATAAAACATGGATTCATAAAACATAATCATTTATTCCACAATAAAGGAATGTGGAATTCATACATCAAAATTTATAATAAATAAGTAGGTGTGCATAAAGTTGAATACCCTTGATGGGGAAATGGGAATGGTATTCACTACACAATGGCATTGGCTTAGAAAATCAGTGCGATTTCGACAGCGTAACGACGTGACATAAGAATTCATAAAAATGGTTGATGAGAGTTAAATGGGTTCATCGTCAAATTTACATGTAATGGACAGTAAGGAGGTCATATAGATACATGTCCCATTAATTTTAATGGAATGTAGATTCATTATACAAAATTATTGCTTAAATGTAAATGAGGAGAGGGAAGTTCCATTCAGAATTTTGGCATAGTAACGGTTGTACATGGGAGGAACTTAATGAGAGAGAAAGGGGTATCCCATCATTAAAACATAAAGAGGGAAGTATTAGGGAGGTGATAAACCATACCCCAACATTCATAATTGAAATTAAAATGGAAAAAACGTAACAAAAATTGACAAAAATGAGAAAGGAAGAAAAAAACCCTTACTTGGAAGTGTGCTTCCAAAGGCTAGAGAGAGGCTTGTGAGAGGATTCTTGGGAGCTTGGGGCACCTTGGGAGGATTATAGAGAGATTAGGGTAGAGGTTGGACAAACTCAGAAGGCTTTGAGTGAGGAGTAAGTGGGTGCTTGGGTGGGTTTATATAGGAAAGGTGAGGGAACTCTTTATTATTTAGGTTTGGGTCCCCTTACATTAAATTAATCCAAAACACAAACCATGCCATGGTTTTTGGCCATGGTTTTTGGCAAAGGGAAGAGTAATACAATATTTTATAAGGCCAAGGTCTTAAATTATTAATATAATAGGGTTTCTTATGTGGAGGTGAGTCACACTCCCATGAAAATTAATTTAAAAACACAAGGTGTTTAATAAGTCTTGGGGGGGTCCATTAATGCTTTGAAAAGTCAGTCAAACAAACCCAAAATCACCTTATTTTAATTTTAAAACATATATTGGCCGAAAATAAATATTATAGTATTTAATTACATCACTATTGGGTCATTATGATGTCATGAAACACATTATATATTTAAACAGTATTTAATTGTTACCCAAAAATTTGACTGTCTCAGAAAATTATGAAAAATTCACCATTAGATAATTACGACATCCTGATCCCATAAATAACATTTATTTTATCTAAATAATTTTTTAAATATGTTAATTTTCACTTTTAAAATAAAAACTGAAATTTATCGAAAATTCACAGGTTTTGACAGAAATGGCTTTCAAACCTTAATAAAAATTATAATTGAATTCATAAAATTATAAGATCATTTATATTTAATAATAATTAATTTAATAATAAATATAAATAAAATAAAATTTAATTCAAAAATCCCTTAATTTAATAATATATAATTCTTAATTAAATAATAACTAAAAACCCTATTTTTACTTTAAAAACTATTTACAATGTATCAAAAATGACTAGAAATTATATTCATCATTGTATTAAAAAATAATTTACATGAACATAGTACTATGTATTTGTTACATAACCCCTTAAAACAGCCGCATAATACCTAAGCGTAAGGTGTGCGATGGTGACAGACTCTTGGGGTGGCTCGGATAACATCGCTCGAGTGGTAATTTCAATCAACTTCAACTTTTCCCATAGACGGTCACATTTGAGCTTGACATGATGAATCTCAGATGGGCTTGGTAAAGATTGATGCCCAAAGATGCCACCACTTTTCTGAGCTCCGACAAATGGGCTTCGTATGGTGAAATTCTACTAGATGAGGCCATCGCTTCTTTTGTCTGTGTAAATTGGATTTGTTAAAGTCTTATATTTATACTAATCTTGTGATCACTGTTCAACGACTATATTAGCAACTGTCAAAATCCTTAACATAAAACCAAGGAAGTTGACATTTTATATAAACATTAAGAGACATTTAATTATATCAAGAGGGATTTCCATTAATTAAACTTTTGATCATTATAAAGACATTAAGTAAACTCCTGTGAATCTTTTCTAAAATGGGGGTAGCCAACCCAACCATTTTCCCCTCAGACAACTTTGCTGCAACGATGAAGGTTCCTAGCTTTACACCTCCCTTCAAATCCTTGACTGGAATGAGATAAACGCTGAGCCACAAATCCAAGATTCCCTTCAGATGATTCTTCTTTAGGATCCTTTGATTCACCTCATATCCCCATTTCTGAAACTCTCCTGCTTCTAGGGTTGGCCAGAATGTGCCAGCAGCACCCCTCTTCTCATGTTTTGGACAGGTGGTACGAAGGGTGGGCCTCTTATCCTTGGATTTATTTTTCTTAGATCCTTTCTCCTTCGGCTCCTTCTCATTTGTCTTATTCTCCTTCTTCTCAATAAGAAATATATTCATCCACTCCTACGGATGAATATCCTTTCTAGAATGAGTTAACGAGGTCTCTCAACTCTTGAGCCTGTGGAGGATTTTAAATAATTCCCGAGCTAAATTAGGAGTCTTCTCTAAATCATTCAAAGTCACCCTGGGAGGAATGAATTAATCATACATGTCACCCAAAATTGGGGCCCCAGAGATCCTGTGGACATCCCAAAGATTGATGCCTACTTTTCCATGATTAAGATGGAAAGAATTGGTTTCTGGGCTCCAGTGGCTGAGTATCTCCAGCGTGAAGTTATCATTTCTGTAAACATATGTTTGCCCAACCCAGACAGCTTCGTATATCGCCACTCCTTTAAAATCCTCGACAAACTCTGCATTGGCTTGTCGCACCCAGTATGCCCACATCCAAGTTGGCTTCACACCTCCCCCAGGACGGAAGTCCCAACTTTTCATCCATCCTTTGGATTGATCCATCTGAGAATTTAGGAAGATTGAGGGATGGCAATGTGGTTGCATCTCGGGCTTATGAGTTTTCAGATCTAGTGTACAAGGGTTGTGATGCATCATATGGGCCTTCTCTACTATTCCAGTATTTATAAATCCTTCTCCACATTGCATATTTGGTGAAGCAAATTTGGGGTAATTATGAAACCACGAGAATGGGAGATAGTTCTTTTCTTATGGAATAGTGACTTCTTGTAGATGACCATAGCCATAAAATGGTAGATAAATGCTTTGGGGGAATTCGCGATGATATTTCTTCAGATACTTATCCAAATCTGGAAGAGTTCTATTTTTGATAGTATAATAATCGTGGCCAATGATATCCATCATATCATCAAGATGTTTTCTTCCCAGTAATTCAGCTATTTCGATTCTCCTGAGAGCCATTGATTTTGCACAAATTTTGAATAATTAACTCTTAAGTAAGTTGATATTTCATAAAATTTGTGAAGGAATTCATAAAAAAATGGCAATGGCATTATGGCGCACAAGTCTAAACTTGGCGTGCAAGTGTGATGTGTCGTGCAAGTATTTGGTGCTCAAGTATCACCGTGCAGGTCCAGATACCTTGACAGCAGAGTGACAATAAAGGAAAAGCAGAAAAGAGAGCAACTTGCGCGGTGGAGATGACTTGCGTCGCGAGAGATCAAAAATCTGAAGTTTTGTGCAATGCATGACAAATGAGCGCATATATATAGGCCAGGCCAACCACCTGCGTGCCTAGAGCCAGTGCACTCCAGCCCTGTGCGACTCGAACCTGCGCGATGATGGTTGCGCGGTGAACACCTGGGCACCTCTTTCCCATTGGTTTTCTTCTTTTCCTTAGAGTCACATCCTTATTCATTCAGATCCAACTCTGAGGGGGGACTTTTTTTATGCTCATTTTCATCACATTGTCTAAAAGAATGGAATGAGAAATGAATTAGCACAAAGTGATTCATCCTTTGAAGAAAAAAACAAAAACTAACAGAGGAATGAAAAAGGAGTCAAAGGACCTAGGGTCGTGCAAGTTCTCTTACTGTCGCGCATGTATAATAGCCGCCGCCTAATGGACACACAGGTGACTTAACGCCCTATGTGATAACCACACGGGGTGTTCTCCAGCCTATAAATACCCCTAGTGGGCCCCCCATTTGGGGCAGAATTTTTTCCAAAATTTAGATACAGAGCTTTTAGTGCCCAACTCTCTTCTTCAGGTCTTCCGAACACTTCTAAGGTAATTATTTTCCTAGAATGGAAGTTATAAACAAGAGGAGTAAGGTATAAGTGTTAGAATTCACTAACACCTGCGCGCCTAATTGTTTTACCCTTAAGGGAAATGGACACACTTGCGCGCTGCCCTACGTCTTCATCAGAACGTGCAATCTATCTTCTGGAAAGATTCTAGGGATAATACCAAGGGTTTGAGACAAGTATCGCCCAAGTATTACCCTAAGGGCTGAAAATCGCACAAGTACCCATATGCCGCGCAGGAATACCTGCGCGCCCAGGGACTTGTACGCCCACGCAGTACCTGCGCGCCTGCTAGGACTTGTGCACCCCTATCATTTTGGGTGCCTTTCCTGCCCATTTCACCCCTCATATGCAATTCCACCTCTCCAATTCAATATTCAGTCATCAAGACACTCTTCAAAGCCATTTATGTCCTAATTTCTTTCTTTGACTTCCTTATCTGAAAGGAAATCTGTGGAACATCTCTCAAAACCTAGTGATTTACACATATTTATGTCACTAAAGATTGAGATTTCATTCATTCAACCTCATCCTTTAAGATGACAGAACCCCTTAACCTGGGACTCATTTTCAAGAATAATCCCCAGTCATAATTCCCATTAATTTTGGGCATCCTCCTTAAGAGTAAGCCCCATGTGATCATTAACATGGGCCTCCTTTTCAGGAGTAATCCCCAGTCATAATTTCCATTAACCTGGTCTCCCTTTTCAGGAATAAAACTTAGTCTTAAGGTTCCCAAATATGAGCATCCTCCTTAGGAGTAAGCCCCAAGTCATCATTAACCTGGGCCTCCCTTTTAGGAGTAATCCCCAGTTTTAATTTCTCTTAACTAGTCTTAATTTCCTTTTGATCTGGGATTCCTTATCAGGAGTAAAACCCAATCATAAGACCCCTCCTAACTTGGGCATCTTCCTTAGGAGTAATTCCCAAGATTAGAGTATCCAAATATCCATGAAGCACATATACCTTTATGGATTCTGTTCCTGGATTTCTTCCCTGAAGTAAATCTTAATCCTCATCTATTTGGGCAGTCATACACACATAAGCCCCACATCATTGCATCTTTCATGGAACAATTGTCTGGTTTCACTAATACCTCTTGTTTCTCACACCGAGCATGTCTGACATGAGCTTAGAGTTTAAAAGTAATCATGAAATCTTTATTTGAGCCATCAATCATGCATAAACATCATATTCCCTTACTCGAACTACGTGGGTTTTGATTCCTTTTCTAAAAACAAAGGATATGTAGGTAGCCCATCTGAGGGTACGATCCCAACTCTGAAATAATCAATGTCCTTCTAAATGACAATAAACTTCTCGTGCCCCACTGAGTGGCTTTAAAACCATTATGGTCATCATAATGACCAAGAGACATTCATGTATTGAAGGAAACCATTGGCTAAGAATCTTTAAAAAAATATAGATTATTCTCTATCATTGAAGAACCTCTAATAAATATAAATGATTCTCTAAATTTCTTACATATCAATCATTGATTGTCAGATCTAAAGGAAAACTCCTTTTATACTTGGTAATGTAATAAGGACTCATGAACATAACTTAAATCTATAAATAGAGTCTCGAAGAAGTCAATAATTCCCCTAAAAAAGGTGTGATGATTCTGACCTTCCTTCCTCTCTACCAATGAAAATTCCTAAGCCTCTTTAGTCCACAACTAATGAATGCCTACCTTTGGAAAGTAGTTTCAAATGGATATGGAATAATTGGATGTTTCCGGTTATACGAACAAACCCATTAGAAACCGCTTAGAATGTTTGAATCATAAATTAATGAGATCATCCCCAATTCTAGATGGAAACAGATCCATATCAACCCTATTATGAGGTGGAATATCATGATAATTAACATCATCTTCTTCTATTTTGATAGAAGATTCGATATACAGTAATTTTGTTGAGAATGTTTTTCAAATGACCTCATGGACACTGGCATTGAGATGATTAGAAACAATGGTCATCTTATGCATCTTGGTCGGAATATGTCGACCTGGATTTTGGGTTTTTTCATGGGTATAATCCTATTGTATGACAGTTTTCGAAACTTCTATACAACCTTCTAGTGTGGAGAGAGTTTGAGAATACTACCAAGAATCTGTCGAGATATGATGATGAGTTATCTCATTATTTATAGTAATGTGATCCTATCCTAAGGCACATGTTATTGTAACTTGGTGATCCTATTTTAGGATGGTAATTGAGCCTAATCTCAAGCCATTAGAAAATATCAATTCTATTTCTTGAAAGAAATATGAGCATAACACAAGGCATGTGCTTCTCTCATGTGGTGGGACCTTGTTAGTTTAGGAATATGGGATTAGTCAAATATGCATTCTCCATCAGAATATGATGACAGACCTACGAAATGGGAGAAAGAGTTTGAGTCTCCCCATGTGTTTCCTTTGAATGATGCTGGCATAATAGTTCATTGTTTGAATCAGTAATATGAGAATGGAATCTGTGATCTACCTATATATGATGGACAAATTCATTACTAAGAATATGAGTATATCCTGAGGCTTTTTCAATTGTAACTTTGTCAGCGCTAAACAGAGTGGGGATATGGGCATCATCACATGACTTTAGAGTATGTCATTGGACTTCTTTGATAAGCATGTTACCTTATATCGAGGCATGTTCCACTCTCACCTGGGGAGCTATAATTGGAATGATATTATGAGGAGAGTCTGATTCCCCACCCATCATTGGAATATGTCGGTAATTCTATCGGGTGGGAGAAAGATTAAGTTATTGGTCTAGTACAACCACTTATTCATGATGATCAAAGTATTGAGTTTTTCATGCTATAGAGATAATAGTATACACCTATCCCATTTTCTACATTAGTTTCAAAATATGCCAGTGGAGTTCTTCAAACATTGCTAAAATATATTGGCATATTATAAAAGTGTGTTCTTCGATATGAGCCTCCAATTTTTTATCACCATGTTAAACTGGAATACATATTCAATTAAATATGGTATATGTTCCCATTTTTTCCTCTATGTGGTACCATATTATGATGATGGCCTTCATGCATGGGGGCAGGAGACCAGCCTCTCCCATTCCTGCTTTAGGGATATGCTTGTAGACTTGTTCTAAACGAACAAAGATATGAGCCTGTATACTAGTTCCTTCCTAAAAAATAGGGCATTCATCATTGGTAGGAACGACATTATGTGACCTATCTTAGATATTAAACACCTTCCCCCTCTGAGGAGACTTCATTATAGCTCATGAATGGGAATTAGTGGTGGTTTTGTGTTAGATGGTACACCACGTAGGTGACTTCTAGTTACATACCGGATGGTGTTAGTGATGCCGATTGACATGTGATGTCCTTAGTGGCACCAGGACCAATAGGGTGCCATATTGTTCCTCTATACCCACCTTCATTAGATCTAGAATATGGAAATTTTATCACTCTGGGATAAGCTATTGAAGCGGTTTGTTGTGGGGATGAGATCCAATGCATTACCATAATCCTATCCTGAGTTATGCGGACTCAACAACTATCATTCCTAGAGAATCTCACAAGAGGATTCCAGGGTTGGGATCATTCCATGTCTTTGTTACTCCCTATCCATCATATTTTCTACACGTTGTTGGAGTTTTTGAGTAAGGTAAGTTATCTTTCAACTCGTATAGGTTAAAATAGTGGATGACTTTCCATAGAAATTACTAGATGAAGAGGAAAATATTTCAAATCGGTATGTTTTCAATATCTGTAGAAATATAGAAAACAAGGAACATGTTATGAATTAGTGCAATATTGTTAGCATAATGTGCTCAATCAGATATGTATAGTTAACACAACTGTTCGAATATTCCTTGATTCGACCATTACGCTACTTTGGAATTGTCAAAATGAGGATGTTGTTATTTCATGATAACCCTAGATATGGAGGATCATTTATTTGATAATGATGGTCTTAATAAGATGTTTTTATTGGGGTTCCAAAAGAAATCATCCCGAC
Organism: Viscum album; assembly: GCA_963277665.1. Lineage (NCBI taxonomy): Eukaryota > Viridiplantae > Streptophyta > Magnoliopsida > Santalales > Viscaceae > Viscum > Viscum album. The sequence continues at coordinate 422,599,302 of OY728158.1, read as the reverse complement.
TCACTATAAGCAAATAATTCTATTATTACAATCATTATTGTTAGTTTTTATTAATTTGTTTTTATATAGGGGAAAATGAAATGGATTGATGGATAATAACCAATTTGTATTCATTGGATAGATTCACATCAGGTTCAACATTTTTTTATAGTTTTTCATGGCATGTAATAGGTTAGGCTTATATGGATACCATTTTCACTTTTCCAAGAAACACTATATGGTTCCCCGATATATACCTGGGTACATACCATCTTTCCAAAGGCTGGAAGTCATTTGAGTTTTCAAGGCCAATAACTATTGGGGACTCACATTGGTAAATAGGATGGGAGGTAAGGATCATTGTATCCTTTTGGTGGGCCCGTTACCTACTCTGAGATGCAATTATATATTTGATATATGTTTTTTTATATATTCCTAATCCAGATATAGGTCCAATTACCCTAAAAAAACAATCTATTCATTAGTTCTCTCATTATAAAAAGAAAGGGAGTCTTATTAATGAACTGATGCGAGTAAAGTCTCATAGGCGAATCCATCTGGTTTTATATGAGGTTCTCCATCATTTTCAATGATTGTGAGTATCTTATATATGTGCGGAATACATATGACTGAATGATTCATAATTTGCTCCCACACGAGGAGGCAGTTAATATTACGTAGAGGGGATTATGTCAATATGAGGAATCCTACATATCCTTATTATTGTAGGAATCATTACCCACATAATTCATAAATTTTGTTCAATTTTCCATCTTACAAAGAGAAAATATGTATGGATATTGGGAAACCAACTATTTCAGCTTGGGCCTCAAGGGGACATCCTATGTCTCCCAATTAAAGTAGGAATTTGAGTAATCATAGTTCAATAACTCCCTTGGTACTTGGCAGAAGGTATATACAATTATCTGAGGGGGTTCATATCATACAACTCATTAGGGCTTCCATATTTTCATTTCCGTAGTGACTGTAGAATCCTGATGTCCAATGATAAGTTCATTGCATCTCCCTTAGACCATGTAATCTATGCTCGATATGAGAAACCAGGTGGAGAAATATTATTAGTCACATGGTGTATATATATGGGACCTATATGCTGGTATAGTCCTTGGGATGTTTGGTATAGATATTAAATTACGGAAAGGATTTATTCGTATACCGGTTATGGAGGGAATTTTTATTTTGGTTGTTCATTTTATATTGGGGATTGCACCCTGAGGCTTCCATATTGATCAAGGACATACTATGTCATGTTTGTCGTTTAGTCCTATACAACGAGGTTTCCCTTCTAATTGGGGTTTACACAATGGGGTTTCCCTTCTAACCCTGGGGTGTATAGTGCTGATGACATGATTAGTGTGACTAACTAAGCTCACATGATCTATGCTTGTCATGAGAAACAAGGGATTTCAAGTATTCCATGTCATTTCCCTAGATATTGGATTCGATACTTGGATCACCATGGATAATAAATATGGAGATTGAACATTTGATAGGTGGCCTACATATCATGGATATGGAATAGTTACTATTATCAGTGTATACACACATAAATATCCCTTGTATTTTGTGATTACAAAATGATGATGGATAAGGCTATTAAATTCTGGGATTCCCTTGTGGCATAGTTTTCTGTTTTAGAGGGTGTCACATGACCCTATTGAATTTTATGGGGGGACATCACATGACCTGGTTGTACTGCCATGTAATCCATTGCATAACCTATCATGACACATGAGGGGTGTCACAAGAGTTAGTGTGACATGGTCGGAAGGATTTCACATATCGTGGATAACATCCCAGTGGATCATCTTGAGACCTAACCGTCTTTTTTGGAGGGGGATGCAAGTCTTAGCTAGAATACCCATAGGGTGTTTCAAGAGCTTGGTTGGAATGCCCATATGCATTGGTGAGACTTGGCTGATATGAGTGAACACCAATATCTGAGTCAAGGGATTAATATAATGGATGTCATAAGGATTCAATTATTGGCCCATAATGTTTTGTGAGACCATTGTGGTTTTCCCAGAGGGTTCGTGTGACTTTCTTTGACCTGTCAAGAGGATTTCGTATGCCCCAAATAGTATGTTAATAGAATATTGTGATATCTTGTTGAATTATCTTGGGGTTGTTGTGTGCCCTTTTATGACACACATGTTGCATTTTAGGGGTTGAGATCATTTATTTTGCTCATGTCTTCATCCTTTGATCTTTTTTCCATTATATTATGAATTCATTAGGTTTGTTATGTATAAGTTTATTTTGAGGCTCGTGTGATCTGATAGACATGGGGTATGTTCTTCACTTGGCTTGTGAACTGCCCTTCACATGATCTATAAATGGTCACATGAAGTGGAGTATGATTGGTACATGAACTCTCTAGCTATTCACCAGTATAAACCTGAATAAAACATGGATGGTCATGTGATATATTTCTCCAATAAGTCCTCATTGATTTTTGGGACTTTCACACTTGAGATTTTCTGACACATAGTAGTAAGACCATTTTACAATCTAGTGTGGGGAATTTATAGGTATCGTCGCATCTACTATTTGAAGGTTTTTTTGGAGTATCTAGTGAGGATCAAGGAAGAAGATGACGAAGTGGACTTGCACCATGCAGTTTCACGAGTGTCTACCATGGGTCATTTTGAGTGCTTTACCTAATTTTTAGTGGTCGTGAGACTCTTCCATCAATGCTACCTTAATTTGATTATTGAGGATTAATGGAGACTTGTTTCATCATGTAATCATATCAACAAACTTTTCATATTTTCCTAAGGATGTGCTAAAGGGACATCACAAGATCCATGTTTCCTCTTGAAATAAATTCATGAGATACTTGATGACTTGTTTGGGGATATCCACGAGATGAGGATGATTCATTTGGGGGTTTCATGGGAGCATGGTGCAGAATTACTAGGCATGGCGTATGTTATTCAATCACAATGATTACCTTCCTCTATTTACCTATTTTATTTCTTTTGTTTCATTTTACAATGTTTGGGAGTCATGTGAGATTTCATAAGAAATGTCAGGAAAAATTACTCTATTTTTTGGGGATGCATTGCGTCAACAATATGGGTCATATGGGGATGTACAAGCATTTTGTGGAAAAATGTGTTCATTTTCCAATAAATATCTAAAGGTATGTACAATCTTTTTTGCGCACACCCAAGGAATTCCAGTTATTGTAACCACTCCCTCATCTTTAGACACTCATTTCAAGTATGTCGCAATGCTCGGAGGGAAGATGCTTATCCAAATGAAGTCCAAAGGTCCCTACCTATGCATTCTGGTCCTTGGGTTCCTTCAGTCCCGGAGGGAGGTGACCATGGAAAAGGGATTGTGGTGGTTCCTTTCATCCAGTTGTTAGATGCTTCCTCTTCCATGCAATCTGCTATTGTGGTTAGTGATGCGGCATCCTCTCGTACCTTAGTTCCACTTCATAGAGACCTAGGTAGGGGTTCAATGGATCTTTCAGAGGTTGGTCAGTCTTCCATAGGGGTGTCTCTCAGTAATTGAGTTTGGAGGCATTCTTTGTCTATTGCAGACTGAATTCCACACTCCATCAGTATCTCTAAGATCACTTTGCTGGAGACAGGGTCTGTGAGCGAGGAATCCAGAAAGATCGCTTCCATGGCTCTATCTTTTTTCCCAGTGGTATCCTCCCCTCCACCTTTGTTAGCTCGGGATCCCCCTACTCCGCCTTCTCCTCTGTTCTCTCCAACACCGGTGTTGGAGTTGGCTCACAGCAGGTTGGATGGGAGGTCCTTTGAATCTCCAGAAGCTTCATGCAAGGTTCGTTTGAACTTTTTGGTTTCTCCAAGGGAATGTTCTTCAAAGGCGAGCGCATGTATGACAACTAGATCTCATTCAAAATATGGTGTGAAAGCAAGTGTAATGGTATCTCCTCATTCTAAGAGCCAGGAGGCTGGGGTCAAAGCCAGACGTGCACGTTTTAATGTCTAAAGTCCTAATATGGAATGCATAGGGCCTTGTGGCCCTGGCGAAGACTGACATCATCGTCAATGAGTTTAGGGGTAATCAAGTAGCTTTGGTGGCTATTCTGGAGCCAAAACATGCTTCATGTAAGATCAGTGAGTATGCTCAGAGGCTCAAGGTCACTGGTTTGATGCATGAGGACCCTCCTAACTCACATATCTGGCTATTTTGGAAGTATGTTTTTCCGGTTGATCTCCAAAGGACATCTGATCAATTCTTGACTATAAAAATCTCAGTACGGAGTCATGTGTTTCTGTTTTCCTTCATTTATGCCAAATGCAATGCCCTGGTGCATGAGGTTCTTTGGAGTGATTTATATGCTACTAATCTAGAGAATGTCCCCTGGATTGTTGGGGGCGATTTTAACATCATTTATTTCCTGGAAGAGACAAAATGGGGAAATCTTCCCAAGGAATTTCAGTCTTTCTTTTGGTTATTTCATGTCCAGGAACGGTTTGATGGATGTGGGTTATGAGGGAAGTAGCTTCACCTGGTGAAATAAACACCAAGGAGATAGAAGAACGTACTATCAGCTAGATCAGTGCCAGATGAATGAGGGCACAATAACAATGTTCCCAGACTCCAAAGTTACTCACCTTGTTCGTTGCCTTTCTGATCACTCGCCACTTCTTGTTTCTTTGGGAACATGGATGTCAAGGGTGGATACCGTGTCGTTTTCCAAAATGTGGATGGAGGAACCTGAATTTCTTGATGTGGTTAAGGAAGAGTGGGGTTTATATCACTGAGAAAATCCATGGGTTACTCTACATAACAAGCTAAGAGGGCTTAAATATCTTCTCCAACCCTGGGTAAAGAAGATCCCTGCTCATGATCAGGATTTGACTGAAATAAGTAAAGTGGTGGAAACCATAGAGAAGCGGCTGGAATTAGAGTGGGATGATGTTCTGTTTAACGATATTAGGATCAAAAAGGACAAGCTTACTGATAGTACCTTACATTAAGAAAGGCTGTCCAGGGAGGGAGATATAATCAGATGGCTTCGTGAGGGGGATCAGAACTATGGGTACTTTCATGCCCGTATCGGAGAACGACACAGGGTTCAGCGGCCAAACCTCCTGAGAGAAGATGGGTCTTACTCCAGTGACTGTGATGAGGTAGGGGGCCTTATCAGTGGGGCTATCAGATCCTTACTGGATGACCCCAATCCAAATATGGAAGGGGGTACCTGCAAGGATACTCTGACCTTTTTAGAGGGATTCATAGATGTGTTTCAGAGGGGTTTGTTGAGGATTTTAGGAGGATTCCTTAGGAGGTTAAAATTCGTGAGGTTCTTTGGTCCTTGAACCCGGAGAGTGCTCCTAGGACAGATGGTTTTCCCGTTTCTTTTTACAGGGTGTCATGGGATTGTATTAATGGGAATTTTGTGAGAGCAATCCAAGACTTATTTCAGGGGGAAACTTATCGCGGATTGCATGTGCCACAAAGATGGTTCATCTTTCGAAGGTGTGTAATCCTTAGTCTGTTAACCATTACCAGCCCATTATTGTGTGTAACATCCAATAAAAGACATTGTCTAACATTCTTAACAAATGGCTAGCCTCTCATTTGGATTCCTGGATGGCTTCAAAACAACATGGGTTTATTAAAGGGAGGTATATCCAGGGTGCTATTAGAGTCTCCCAAGAAATGGTAAGTGGAATTAATAACAATTTGTTTGGGGGAAATGTGGTGGTAAAGTTAGATATGAGCAAGGACAATGATAGAGTGGAATGGGGTTTTGTGCTCAGAGTCTTGAATGGCATGGGGTTTTCAACATGGAATTCTGACATACTCTTCCAGTTCATTAGCTCAGCTTGGATTTCTTCTTCATTTATGGGTAAGTAATTTGTGTTTTTCAAAGCTTTCTGTGGTCTTAGGCAAGGCGGTCCCTTATTTCCCACTCTTTTCATTATCTCCCAAAATGTGCTCAGCGGCTTTATCAATCAAGGTCTTACCAGAGAGACAACCTTCCACTATCATAATATGCCAGCTACCATGGGGATCTCACATTTTATGTTCACAAATGACACCATAATTTTTATTAATGGCAGTATCTAGTCAATGCAAGGATTTATTGATCTTTTAGGGGAATACTGCACGTGGAGTGGGCATGTTATCAATAAAGAGAAAAGTACCTTTTACATATCAAGGAATGTGTTGGAAAGGTGGGTGAGGGTTGTAAGGTCTATTATGAATATGGAGGGAGGCTTATTTCCAATGGAATATCTCGGGGCTCCGGTTAGTCATTCTTCCCTAAGGGTCCAGCATTTTGATAAGATCATCAACAAAATTTTGGGTCGTATTCTAAATTGGATGAACAGGTTTTTATCCTATGAAGGTCGTATAACATTAGTTAACAACATGTTGGTTTCCATTACAATGAATATTCTTTCCACCATTAAGGTTCCCAAGTGTGTAACCACCAAATTGGATAAGATTTTGATATCCTTTGTATTGGATCATCAGATGAAAGGAAAACACCACTAGGCTTCAGGGAAACGCCTTGCAAGGCCTCTCATTGAAGGGCGTATTAATCAGAGGAGTTCTTTCTCAACCATGAAGGGAGTTCATGCCAAGATTGCATGGGAGGATATTGAAGGTAGATCCCTTTGGGGCAGGACTATGCCAGATATATATGGGAAGGATCTCTGTGAACAGAGATCGAGACCTTCTATGACCTGGAAGGTGATTAACCCCTACATGGCGATTATGCAACATCACTCTAGGTGGATAGTGGGTAAAGGGAATGTCAATTTCTGGCAACAAGATTGGGGGCGAGGAGACTATACTTCCCGGGTTTCCCCACTCTGAACATGTCCTTCAGAGAGGCAAGTGGTCATCCCAGATTTATTCAGGCAATTCTTGATGAGGATCAAATTTCCATCCTCAATAGCATTGTCTCCAGTGATGTCCCATATAAACTTATTTACACAGCTTCAATGTCAGGTATCTTCTCCATCATACATTTTATGCACATCACAAGGGATATATCAGGTGAAGATCAGTGGGGGGATCAGTTGTGGTGAAAGGATCTTACATCTAAATAAAACTTCCTTTTTGGTGAGTGAGGAACAAGGCTCTCCCAACTGATGAAAATTTAAAGAGGATGGGCGTGAATCTGGCTTCTAGGTGTTCGTGCTGCAGGCTCCCGAACAAAGACACAGTGGATCATCATTTTTATAATATTGAATGGGCTATCAGTCTCTGGATGTGTTTTGGGGATTTCTTTGGATGGGTTCCGTCTGGAGGGGAGCAGGAGGATTTCATGGTGTCGTGGTTTAGAGGAGCAGGATCACACGGTGCGTAGAGGATGATCCGATCTATTATTCTAATTACAGGATGCTGGATGCTCTGGAAGGCCAGGAATGAGGCATGACACAATGATGCACATGGATCTCAAGTATGCATTCACTTCAAGATGAAGAATACCCTACTCGATCTGCTTCACCTCTATCCTGACTGTCACCATGCTCTGTCTGTGAGTCCATTTGCTGCTTTTCTTCCAACTACTTCTCGGTATGGATGTGAAGAACATGGCGTCTGGGTACGTTGGATTCCCCCTCAACATGGTTTAAAACTCATCACATAAGGATCTCTAATTTGGGGACAGATGCATGAGGGTGGGGTTGTAAGAGATCATAGGGGTTCTGTTGTTGCAGCGTTTGCGGATTTCTTTGGGCGAGGTGATGTGCTTCAGGCAGAGGCTCTGGCCATGTCCACGGGATTGGATATGTGTAGGCAAAGATAACTCGAGGTTCATATGGTGGAGTCTGACTCTTTGCTTCATTGTAATGAAATTCTTGGAAATGGTAATATTCCTTGGCATATCTCATACACCATTAGAAAATACAACGTGTTCAGGGGAAGCAATATGACGTTGTCTCACACAGGGCGAGAGGGGAATATGGTGGTGGATTATCTGGATTCCATGGATTCCTCAGATCAGAGGGTAATTTATTTATTTTTCTTTGGTGAGTTTCCTTAGGAGGGGATGAAATTTGATGCCAATGATGCTATGTGTTTGCACTAATTTCGACCACCTTGATGTGTTTTTTGTGGTTCTTTTGTACTATGGATTTTATTTCAAAAAATATGGTAGATTTTAGTCACTCATGTGATTAGACTAACAAGTCAAAAAAGGCATTCACGAGGTGAGGTTGTTATGTCACTGAGGAATCATGGCATCTTTTGGGTTGTCAAGGGAATTTTGCCTGTCCTTAATGGACCATGAGTAGCTTTCATATCCTCGCCATTATCTCCATTGTTTTATTCTTCAATTGTTTAGGTAGTTCTTGGTTTTCAATGAGTTATGTGAAGGATAATTAATTGACTTTTTGATGAGGCCTTGCAGGACCAATATATGTCAGATGAGGTTGCACAAGCATGTTTTTATGAAAATCTATCTGTTTTTTCCTAAGGGAACAAATGAAAAATCACATATTTGTAAATACATACCTAATGAATTCTTTTTGGTGAGTATGATAAGTCAAAATTCTTTTTCAAAGTGAGGTGGTCATGTCCTTGAGGACACACGGTGTATTGCAGATCGCATGGGGAGTGTCGTATTTACTTTATCGATCAAGAGTGCCTCTCACCTACTATCATTTGTCTCTATTGTTTAATTCTAAAATGGATCGAGGGTATTGAATGTTTTATTTGATATAAGAAAGGATTTATATTTTTTTAATGATGATATGGCACATAAACCCTACAACGATGAGGGTTCTCTCCATTGGGATATTTTTCCTCATTATTTCTAGATAAATTTCGGATGGTATGTGAGGTACTTAGAAATGAAAAGCCACACATCGTTGGGGAGAACATTTGGTTGTCAACAAGCATCCATTAGATGTTTGGAGAGCCATCATGGAAAATATAAGGCCTATTGAAGGGGGATCCTTGGGATCTGTTATAGGTCATGTGCTCTACATGGAGTCTTCGCATGACCTTGAAACAGTCACATGATCACAAGTCCCTTTGAGGCTCTGGTGATCTACAAGTCCAAATTCCAAAAATCTGGTGGGGAAAGTAATCCAATTATCCATGAATTCCATCCTTTTAGAATTTGATGATACTTATATTGATTGAATCTACCAACACCATTAATCACTCAAAATATATCACATTTAATATTTAAATTATTATTTATTTTATTTCATTATTTATTGAACAAATACTCTTTTGGAATTATGAAAGCATTTAAAGAAATTATATAAAAACTAAAAGTTATAAATATCTTTCCAAAAAGAATATATTTCAATGTTTCACAAAATTACAGTTAATATTCATCGGTAACATGTTTTTCTCCCTATTTATAAAAGTAATTGTTATTTAAAACTAAGAGAGTGGCATTTTTTAAATCCCTTTAATATAAACAATATTTAAATCATTTTCCTAGAAAAGAGTTTGTTAGAAAACTAAATTTATTGACAATGGTTAAAAGGATATAATTACCTTAATCCAATAAGAATTATAATTATTGTATTATGACCTTATCACTTGGTATTATACTAGATTAACCTTATTTCCCCTTTACTAAGGAGATTAATTTTACCAAGGTTACTACTCACATAGATAAAAAATATAACGGACCTATTTACTATATTTGAACCTCCAAATTCTGAATATGGAATTTAATTTTATAAAATTATATAAATATAAAATGAAGAGATTAATTTTAAAATAACTTTGAAAAATGCGACGAAACCTGTTTTTGTATAAAAAAATCATTTTAAGCATAACTCATTGTTTATTATTATTCCTTTTTAAAAATATTAAATGAATATTAAAAAGTTTGATTGAATATATAATACAAAACTTTTAGTAATTACATTCAAAAATAGTGATTATTATAATTTTTTGTGTTAAAAATACATTACTCGTACAAAGATGAATTTTTAGAAATAATTTTTCATTTTATTTCAATAGTTTTTTTCATTTACAATCAATTGATTCCAATGAATTAATTTTATATATCCATAAATATTTCTTAATCTAGTTTTTACTATTCATACCCACTAATACAATAGTTAGGTGATATTAAATAATAGTATATCATGGTTTTTTTAAACTTAGGCTTGCATAAAATGCTAGCTGTCAGTGAAATTATATTTATTAGAAAAAATATATCTTAAAATCTAATGATGTTACATTTTTAATGGCTTTAATTTTTTTTTCAAAATCTCATTTAAAGGTTTCTGTTACTTTTATTTATTCTATAAATAAAATTAAATTATTTCCTAACTTTCATTAAAATGAATTGATGGTTATATATTATTTATTGTTAATTTTTTGGTCATTATATTTCCCTTGAAAGATTCACTTTCTAATTATCATATTTTATTTAAAATTATAATTCAATTAAATATATATAAAATTTGTATCATTGATATCATTACATAAAACCTATACTATTTTTATAGAAGGTGTTTTACTATAAACATTATTTAATTGAGTGGGGAAATATTTATATTTCAAATTTTTTACTTGGGATAGATATTTATAGAATGAAATATTTTAATGAATTAAAACGATCATCAAATATTTTAGAAATTCCTTAGACAAGTATTGAAAGGTGGGGTCGAGTTATAGACAACCCATATGATGAATTAATATTCCTCATAAGACAACTTAGTTGACCAAAATCACTAAATTTATTATTTATATACCAACCCTTTCATTATATTGTCTATAAATAAGGCTTTTATTGTAAACATATCATGATTTCTGAGATCATGAAATCCAAAACTAATCATTTACTTCCTTAAGAATTTTTTTCTTATTAAAAATGATGGTACCAAATTGATAATATCCATGGATTAATTTAGTTCTTGATTTATTGATTAAATTATAATTTTTTTCAGTCCTTTAGCATTCAATGTTTATTATTATTTGTTTAATCCTGACAGATTATTTTGTACCTAGCCCTTACTGAGAATAAAAGATCACTATTAATTTTATTTATTATCCCCATGATACGAAGAATGATATTATGAATAATATAAATTATTTTATAATTTTTCTTATGTCATGTATTATATATTTCTAATATAATATTGGAATCATGTATATTCATGTTATATAAAACCGGTAAACTGATCAATTTTATGCTGTAAGATCTCATTTATCTTGTACCGAAGTAATAAATAAGATACCATATTTGGTTTACTGGATTTGGTTTTTTATATGTCGTCCAAAAATACCCACATATGAATCATTAATTTTTAGTTCAATTGAGATAATACATGAATGATTTATATGTTCATATCTACACTTTTAATGTTTCATTCTTCCAAAAAATCATCTAAAGTTTCAATAAAAATATTAATATATGAACATCCTTATATTTACTATATTTATATGTTTTTATGGTATTTGTATAACCATTTCCTACAATCATTATATCCAATGAAAAATGAATGTGTTGCTCATGAAAATGTATAACCTAATGTCTCGAAAGCATGATGTGTTTCATTTTTTATCACTGCCTCACATGGAGGGTTATGTTGATTTTTTAATTAATATATATGATATTTTATATATAATTAATATTCGATAATGTTAAAAACTTTTTAATAATTACTTATTTTCTTCCATTGAATAATGAGAACATCATTCGTGCATACATATAGAATACCACCCCCAAGAAGGTAATGTATTTCATTATTCATCAGCATGATAAATAGATGGTTCTAAAAGTGTATATAATGATTAAACATGGTATTTATGAAATGATTATGATTTAGTGTACTGGACTAGACCCTCTTGGTCAATTACTTTGCCTAAATTCTTAGTGTTGGGGTGTCCTGGACTCATAGATAAGTCCCACCCATCAGCTCCACTGATCAGCTCCACAAACCAGCTTCACAGATCAACTCTACTAATCAGCTCCACTAATCAGCTTCACTGATCAGCTTCACTGATCACCTTAACATATTAGCTTCATTGATGAGCTTCACTAAACAGCTTCACTGTTCACATTCAGAGATCATCATCATAGATCAGTTTCACATATCAGTTTCACCACATCGGTTTCACATATTAGTATCACCAAATCGGTTTCACATATTAGTTTCACCAAATCGGGTTCACCAATTTGGTCTCATAGTTCGATTACACCAAACCAGTTTCAGAGATCTATTTCACCAAATCAGTAGCACAGTTCGGTTTCACAGATCAGTTTCACCGAATCAGTTTCACAGATCAGTTTCACCGAATCGGTTTCACAGATCAGTTTCACCAAATCAGTTTCACACATCGATTTCACCAAATAAGTTTCACAGTTCACTTTCACAGATCAGTTTCACCAAATCGGTTTCACAGATCAGTTCCACCAAATCATTTTCATAGATCAGTTTCATCAATTTTCTTTCAGAGATCGGTTTCGCCAAATCGGTTTCATAGTTTGGTTTCACTGATCAGTTTCAGCAAATCGGTTTCACAGATTAGTTTCACCAAATGTCTTTCACTTATTGGTTTCACCAAATCAGTTTCACAGATCGGTTTCACCAAATCGGTTTCAAATATAGGTTTCACCAAATTCGTTTCACAGATCAGTTTCACCAAATAGGTTTCACATACCGGTTTCACCAAATCGATTTCATAGATCAGTTTCACCAAATCAATTTCACGGTTCGGTTTCACCAAATCGTTTTCATAGATCGGTTTCACCAAATTGGTTACACAGATTGGTTTCACCAAATCGGTTTAACAGATCATTTTCATTGATCAGCTACACAGGATCAGCTTTAGAGGATCATTTTCACAGGATAATCTTCACAGGATCATCTTTAGAGGATCTGCTTCTCCGAATCAGCTTCATGGGATCAACTTCACCCATTCAGCTCCACCGATCAGTTTCAACTATCAGCCTCACCAATCGGCTACAGAGGAGTGTTAGGGTTTTTCTTCCCATTTTTTCCAGTAATGCTAATTTTATGACTTTTAACATTTTTAATGTGGTTCAAATCATTTTTAGCACTATAAACAATTTTTTAAATCCCCTAGGAGTGGGGAGACCCTCAATGCACCTGTTTTCCTCTCTTACATTAAATCCATTAATGCAAAACTATTTTGGACACCCCTTTGAAGTGAATTATTAAATAAACAATTTATTCCATCATGTGTAACCATCTAACCACAAGGTGAAACCACGATACAAATTTAAAGCTGCTTACGATATTCATATCTCATAACGCCAGGATCTCACCTTTTTATCACAAGAGAATTATTTTCTTCATGGATGGTATCTTTTCCTTCTTCTCCTTGGTGTGTTTAGAGTCCCCCTTCCTGAGGCGAGTGGTGCTCTTATGCTGGTGCCTTTCATGCTCTTTCTTATAGTCTTCCGAGTTCCTCCCCTACAATTTATGCATCCTCGGTTGTTGGCGCCAGGAGAAAAACGTCTATCTTTGATCATTCAAGTATGGATTTTCATTCGTCTCTCCTTAGTGTTTATCATGTGGTGTGGGTATGTTATTGTTTTTGTGGGGACAGATGAAACCTAACCTTAATGAAGATAATAAACAAAATTTTAAGGAATGAAGGGAGTGTGCTAGATGTTTCTGCTATACTCATTATCCTTGACTATGTGTTGTGAAATGTACAGGCTTATACCCAAAGAAAATATTGGTCGTTGGTGGTCTTTTCTTATGCATTATGAACATCTGTATTTCCGGATATTTATGTGATTGAATGGGTATAACATGGAAAATTGTTAATCATGTAATATTGGTTGATTAAATGGATTCCCAGTGAATAATTATCCTTTGGTGATCACCCCAGTTAACCAAATGGAATGACGGAACTGAATAAATGGCATATTCAAATTTGATGACTCCCTTGCTATGTTCTAGTGGTGTTGACAGTTGATACTTGGGAAGTGACGTGGATGGAGATTGGATCCTCTGTTGTGGTGCAGTTGTTTCCCTTTGGATCAAAGGCCGTGTGGGGATGTATGGTGTGGATTTTTTTGGTTCCAATACATCGAGGGATCTCATAGACCCCTTTTGTTGTTTTGACTTTACAATAAAACTGGGTGCGAATTCTTAATTTTTTGATCGGTTGTTTTCCTTTCCATGGCTTGTGGTTATGCCTATTAGTTTCCAAGTAGTGCAGAATTAACATAAATGGAATTACTTTAATATGAAAAGATGAATGGGTTTAATGGGGAATTGTTTTTCGGGAATTAGTTGTGACAGGGTTGTGGCTGTTTTGCTTCTTATGAATGAATAGTAACAAGGGTTGTTGTGTATGGGATGGTTTTGGAAACCCTAGGCTAGGATGAATGCTTATTACCTACATATATATAATAGTAGTTCTTATGTTTCTTATTCGTTCCCCACCCATGTTAAGCACTTCATTCCGAACACCCACATTTCATGGGGGAGGGTGTTTTCCCAACGCTCTTATGAGTGGCTGGTTATTAGCTCCTTTTCTGCTCCCTTTCCAGAGTATCCCAAGATCCTTCAAGAAAGATGTGACGGCCTAAGGTCCATTATATCCCTAAATTCTTTTGGCAGGGTAAGTGGTGGTGGTTTTCCCAGGTGTTTATGGGCAGGTTGTTTCACAAGCGTCTTCAGGATGAGGCTCAGGTATCTTCGGGGGTGGTAGTAGTTGTTCAGACCTAGGCATGTACGGGATGTGTGGAAGTGATAGCCCAGGTGTTTGCAGACGGGATGTGTTATTGTGGTATCCCAGGTTTTTGTGGGCTAGGGGATGGGTAGTGGGACTGCGGCGAGGATGGAGGGAGAGGTTTGACACGTTGGATGTCCTCAATAACCAATGGGAAAGTGGTGCGGGGCACCCAAATATCGATGTTCAATTACTAATACTTTACTTGACTTGCGTTATTTGGGGAGTGTTCCTTGGTACGGTTTGGGTGGTTATTTTCCTTGCTAACTGCTCTTGTTATCTCCTTTTCTCACAGGGAATTAGAATGCCTCCCCCCTTGTGCATTAGAGCATTTGTGTTTCCCTACTGAGTATACCTGAATACTCACCATACATATATAAACTGCTTTCAGGTTTCTATGAGGACATCAGGGATTGTGTGGGACCATAGTAACTCGAACGTTGGGACAGTTGTTGTAGTTTTTTATCTTTTTCTAGCACATTCCATAAGGGTTTTATTGTACTTTTGTAGAATCTACTTTTTGACATGCATTTCAGAATGGTTTGGTTTTGGATTTACATTTACCTTCAGTTTTGCTGTTGTTGGGATTTACTATATTATCTATCGATCTTATTAAAAAATGGGGCAATTCCTTCCATTTTGTGTGTAATTCTATACCTTTGGTGCTAGTCGCCACTCCAGGACCTATTGAAGGCAGGTCTATGGGGTCATTATCTCTCCTTCAACTAGAAGAAGGAGGGGTCTGGAAATCGGTTGTCCCTTCTCTCATCTTGGTGAAGGCGGGTCATGACAGAATGGTATCCGAGGAAGTTTGAGAGATAGGATGGAGCTTGGGGTTATGCATAGTGAGGATTTCGTGGGATGGTAGGGAAACAGTGCTAGGAAATCTTGTTGCGTGAAATAGGCCAGGGATGATCGGCTTGGACATGGGATTTTAGGCCCCCCCATGATCTAATGCAAGGACACTGGGCCTACCGAACGACCAAGTGAGGCTACACTGATTGCAGGGTAGAGACCCTAGGAAAGGTACATGAATCATAATGACTTATGTTCTTGTGTGTCTTGGGTATTTTGGGGATTTAAAATGAATGATAAAACTAATAAAAATTTAAAATCTATCTTCTACACTACACGGGTTTGGGCATTCCTTGTTTACCTTGCAACAATGGCCCCTGGACGACAACCATGAGTAGTGCGGGCGATCGGGGCCTAGGAAGTTGACTTGGATAATCAGTAGAGAGCTGACTAAGAGGAGGACGATGGTCAGTGGTAGAGGATACTTTGTGCCTTTCAGCGGTAGACTTTCTACAAATACAAGGGCAATACCTCAAACATGGAGACAGAGATATTGCTAGAGGAGCAGGTGATAGCTTTTAGTGTAATCTGGGAATCGACAGAGTATTGGGTTCCTCTGGATGTAAGCCAGATGTTGGGAGTATCCCATCAAAGGTGGACCTTAAATCTTGGGGAGAAGAGGGAGGATGAAGTTTTGTGGATGGAATTCGAGAAGGAATTCCGGGTGGAATTCTTCTCTTCCACAATGAAGGTGGAGAAAATCCCAGAGCAACTCTCCCTTCAGTAGGGGAGCATGTCAGTGAGGGAGTTGTGGATCAAGTTCACGGATATACTTATTTATGATTCAAACCTTTTTTCAGATGAGGAGTCTCAGGCGTGTAATGACCCGCGTTTTGAACCTAGTTAAAAGTGGGGTATATTGATCTTTTTCAATTACTGAACTGGTCGTTTTTAGAATAAAAATTTAGAACAACATTTCTAAGGTTATGACCCTTATTTTTAATGTTTTTTAACATGGTTTTATTATCGTTATGTTTCTCGGGTGGCCCGAGGGGTTTCGGATGTTTCAGAACCTTGTTTTTAAAGTGCTGCAGAGGGTGCACGGTTGGCGCACAGTTTGGCAAACCGTGTGGCCCAAAAAGTGCGGCCTTATTAAAGGAGGTAGTGGCATGCACATATGATGCTCATGGTTTCCCCAAACCATGTGCCTTGCCCGTGCAAGAGATCTCTTAGAGGCAGAAGACGCTACATGGTTTGTGCACAGTTTGGCAAACTGTGCGGGTCAAACCGTGCGCTCGGATGTGTTTTATTTTCTTGATTAAAATTAAAATAAAAGAAAATTCAATAAAAATAAAAACCTACAACTAAAACTCCCTCCAATTCCTCTCAGAAAGAACCCATGCAATCCCTTCTCCTTAGAGTTGCGACGCACAGAGCTCCCTTCAGCTCCCTCCTCCTTTGTTTCCTCCTCCGTTTCTTGGGGTTTCTTCTCCAGATCATCGAGGTAAGGTCTCCTCCCTCCCTCCTCTTCTTCCTTGGACAATTTTTGGCCCCCCCTTTTCCCTAATCTTATTCAGCCGAACCCCCCAGGGGTTGGGGTTTTGTTTAATTCATTTTCGTTATTGGTTCTCTTGTAGTTAAGGGACGTGGAAGGTCCCCCGAGACCTCGTTTTTGTGCGTTTTATGTCTTCCACTGAAGGCGAGGCGGGTTGAGGTGATTTCAATCTTCCGGTTTGATTCCGAGGTAAGGGTTCTGCCTGATTATGTTTTACAATTCCTCTAAATTAATGTCTTTAGTCGTTTTATGTATAGTAGTGTGTTTTTCCTATTGTGTTTGTGGCTTCGCATTGATTTCAGGTTGCCGAACCTTAGGCAACATTCCTGTGTAGGAATAAGTATGTATTTATATGTACGTGGGTTCCCTCGATATGCGTATATTCGTCCATGGCAGTGAATATACACATACGGGGCTAGTTTCCCCCATTGCATATATAAAAAGAGCCTGCCCAGGTGAGCGGAGACATGCCTATGTATATAAGCATATGTGTAAGGATCCTCTTTTGCATTCTCATGGCCATGCGGGGCGTGTGCATAGAGGCTAGGTGTCCTTATATGTATATGAAGTCACATATGCCTCGTGGGGGAGCAACAACGCCATATCTTAGTTGGAAAGTTCCAAGAGCCGGAGTGGACGGATGGATCCACCTTGAGGAAGGGTCCCTCTCCACTCCCTTTTATTTAAACTAATGTAATAAAGAGTTATTTCTGCAGGTTATTCTTGAATTAGTGCTTCTGTGAAAACAGTGTGAATTTCAGGAATACGATAAAATGGTTGTTTGGTCACTAAACTAAATATTTTTTTAATAAAACCCCTCGATCAGAAGTGCGATATCTTCAATATAAAAGTAGGAAGTAGAATATTATTCTTGCCTGCTAAATTCTGGTTATTAATTGGTAAAACATGAATGAAATGGATTAGGATGGTAAGACCACGCCTTAGGACAATAGAATAAGAATGACTTATGTTAATGGAATGGTTCTAGTGAGTGGGAATTACCTAGGAGTAGTCCTTAGAACCTCTTAATGCTTAGTAAATCCTTATATGTCATTGAAAAGAAATGAAAGGAATAAAAAATGAATTGGGGTTTAGCCAATACCGTACATGAGCGGGTTGTCTCATGAACCTTATATCAATGTGATGAATAAGATAAATGATGTGATTATGTGATATTGTGAGATGGAATCGCCATGTTTTATTGTTATGAATGTTATGAGAAGTGTATGCCTTATAACCCATTCTAATTAAATGATTTAGCTTCGGGCCAGGGGTAGACAGTGAGAGCTCCTCTATGAAAAGTCTTCGGGCTAGGGGAAGACCGTGAGAGCTCCCCTAATTAAATGATTTGTCTTTGGGCCAGGGGTAGACTTTGAGAGCTCCTCTATGATATGGATTCGGGCTAGAGGCAGACCATGAGAGCATCCCGAATTAAATGAAATAGCTTCGGGCCAGGGGTAAACTGTGAGAGCTCCCCAATGATAAGGCTTCGGGCCAGGGGTAGACTGTGAGAGCTCCCCTATGATATGACTTCGGGCTAGGGGAAGACTTTGAGAGCTCCCCTAATAAAATGATACAGCTTCGGGCTACTGGTAGACCGTGAGAGATCCCCTATGTTATGGCTTCGGGCTAAGGGTAGACTTTGAGATCTCCCTTGAATAATTATTAAGCCTTCGGGTGGGGGATAGACCGTGGGAGCTTCCCCAAGGTTGGGCCAGGGGTAGGATCGAGATAGCCTCCCATGGGTTAAGGATTTCTGTGAGTTCCGTCCTACTCCTACCCAATGTATTATATATATATGGTGACATGATCGGGTTACTTTATCGGCAATGAGACAAAGATGGTATAGCTGTCAGGTTTTCTCTAGGAAACCAGGACGGTTGTTTTTATTATTTGTTGTTCTGTTTATTAAATCCTACTATACCTGCTTACTAATTTAATTAATATTACACTGTCTGTATTAGGTTATACACCGGTAGTGCCGGCCTAATGAGATTTATATCTCACACCCTACTCTGGCCGCCATTGCACTGGGGTAACTGATTAGACCTTCTTGATTGCAGGACCTAGGTTTTCCACTGTGCTATTTGTACATGGGGAGTTAAGAGAAAAGGACCAAGCGGGAGCTTGGGATTCTCAGGAGATCAGCTGTCGGGCCTTGCCATCTTTTCTTCATTTCATTTGTATTGTATTGAAAGCATGTTTTACTGTTTACTACTTTCATAAATGTATCATCATCTGTATATACATGTATTGTAACTGGCTTTGGCATCCTTTTATAAAAGTGATCACTATTTATCTTCTGCTGTTGTCTGTTCATTATTTAACTATTACTGCTTCCGCTATTGAATGTTATTTACTCTGAGATACCACTATGAAACTCTGATAAGAGGGTATAGTATCCCCACTATCACCTCCCAAGAGCCTCGCTGCTAGTCTAGAGCCTCTGGCGTACGGGGAGATGCGCTTGAGGCCATGTGACCCACTGGTCTGGCCATCAGTTCGATGGTTGTTTAGGCCAGGACGTTACAAAGTGGTATCAGAGGAGTTTTCTTTTCTGATTTGTTTTACTGTTTGGCGGCATTAGACATGGATAGGAAGAAACTATAATTTGGTAATATGCTGTGTCTAGGATTGGCCACCCCACGCAGAGGGAAAATCCAATTTTCCTCGAATGGAATTGTTATCTAAATGATTTTGATTATTACCGTTGATTTTATTTCACTGTTGGGTGACACACATGATTTATAATGATACTGTTGATGCATTTGTGGGTTCTATTTCAGTTGAAAACCAATTAGATTAGGATATTCCGTATCATGCATCGTATAGGCACATTATTATAAGTCACATTCCATGCCATCTAGGATGCATTTGTAATGCATGCTGTTGTGATAGGTACTGTGGTAGTTATTCTAGGCTTTTGTGATATAGCATGTTCTGTGTTACTTCATACGATAACATGCTGTTTTTTATCAAAAATTAAATTGGTTTCTTTTTCTAAATTAATTTATTGCGGATAAGACAGGAGCCAACTTTCAGTTGTAATGTGTATGGGTGCCTTATAGATATGAAAAGGTAACCCGTGTAATCAGATTTCCAAAAAGGGTTTCTAAAGGATTAATTGTAAAATGGAATTGGTTTTGATTAAAGGGAGCCAAATTCCAAACATTAAAGTGTATGGGCACATTACAGATTGGTAGGTGGCCACCCATATGACTGGATGATTTCTTTGAGCATGTTTATTTCTAAAATTTGATCTATTTTGTTTAATGGGAGCCGGTTTTCAATTCATGGAGTGTATGGGCACTTGATGGGTTGGGAAACGACAACCCATATGGAATGTAATGGCAGGATTCCTTGTGTGATTTTCATATGTGTAAAAGCTATTTGATTTTTATATGAAATGTTTTGGCTTGTTGGGACCCTCGTAGGCCTCCTAGTGGTTAAAAGGAAGTTTGTTGAAACTTTCCTGCTTTCCTTTGAGCTGTGTGTTAAAAATGATCAAGTGCCTAGTGATTTTTGGATTTGAAAGGGTACTTGAAGTTTGGAACTGAATATTTAGAGTGATTAAAATAATGAATCTGATTAAATATAAACGGCATGGAAAAAGGAACCTGTAGTGGTGTCCTCTGTTGAGACCTTGTGTGTGGGTAGGTTAAGTCTTTGGAAAGAAACCTTACGTGTTTTCCGTAGGCTGTTTTCTTTAACAATGACGTTGAATGTTAGGATTTGAGCCCGATGACTTTTGTTGGGCGTGACCACGTGCTTGCGTCGACACTTGTTTTTCGTGAGGGGCTATCCTAAGGTAGGTAGTGCCCTTAGAGCTTATATGCTTGGATTGTTCGGTGAACTTTCTAAAGTTTGGTACTGTTCGGTTATCGTTGTCATGTGCAGGACTTCCAGTTCTAATGACACCCTTGTTCAGACGGGTGGTCATGCGTCTTTTGATCTTGTTAAGGGATTGAGCATTGGGTAATTCTCAGTATCGTTTGGTTGGACATGCCTTGGGCATGGCCGGTCTTCTTGATGGTCATTTTACCCTTTCTTTTTGCCCAGTAATGGATGAATTCACATGTCATCGTCCAAGAGGATCGGCGTATGGGGCAATACGACGTTTGGTTGTATCTCTTGCGTGGCTGTGTACGGTCTCTGGTCATCTCCTTGTTAGAGTGACCTGAGCATTTGAGAATGAAGTTGTCCCAATGCTCGGGATGATTTTTGTAAGACTCGGGTGGTTGACATGCCGGTCTTGTTGCTTTGGTTTTCTTGTGCGTTTTGACATGGTGATCATGTCTCGGAGGAGTGACACACGTCCATTTAATCATTATGAACAATTATGCTTATGAGCAGCTTGTCTTTCTCCTTTCGATGAGACCAACCCTTCTATGGTGGGAAGAGTCGTGCCAATAGAGTAAAGTGTGTTCTTCCAGGTAGAATGAACACATCAAAAAGGACCACTTGGGAATGGTTGGGTTTGTTTGAATGCCTTTGAAGCTTGCAGGTGTCATTATGCATCGATCCTTGCACGGAGGCACGACTTTGATCTGGTTGTCAATGTATGCAACCCCTTTTAGGAATCACTATTGGTCGTGGAGGACTTCGGTGGTAAATCGTAAACAATCACGTAATTCCTTGTGTGGGAAAGAGGCATTTTTATTGGATTAGAATATTGATGTGTCGGCTGCTGAAGCCGAGTTTCTTCTTTAGATTCGACCAGGGGTGGTTCAACTATTCTCCTTTCCGGTTATTGGTTATAAATAACTAGAATCCGTTTCAATCCTCTTGGTGTACTCTTCTATGTGATGAGCATGTCCCCTATCTTGTCCTTGTCCTGGATGCACTAAAAGAGCATTAGTCTTATCTGCGCTAATGATTTAAAGATGTTGGGATTGTTTGGGTGGTTCTCTTTTATCTTTTCACGCTTGATTCATGGTTTCTCTCATGGTTTGATCTTAGATACATCACTAGGAGTCGGGTATGAGCTTCGGTGAATGTTATCGTGGTAAGTGTGAGATGCCTTGGGAGAAGGCATCATTGTTTAGAATGTAAAGCATCGGCCACCTATGCCGGTTGTCTTCATGAATAGTCAGCCAGAGTGTCTTGACTCTTTTTTACTTGGGTTCAGAGTTCAATGGGGAAATGGACCATTTGACCGTTTGAAAAACACTCTTGGTGTGTCGTTGGAACGCTTAGAGCGTGTTTTTGAAAGACGGTTCAAAAGGTGGTGGAGTTATGGTCTAAGTCTTGGTCATTTAACGTTAAAACCTATGGTGGTAAGTACCTTTGATCAGTTTCTTGGTGAGACGACAATGAGATTGTGTCTCTGTTATAACGAGCTCGGGTAAGAGTCACCTGGGTGTTTTGGTTGGAAAACGAGCGTTGGTTTGAGTGTTTACGGCTTAAGTACAGTGTTCTTAAGTTGGTTTTTGTTGGTGCGTGGGACATTTGAAAACATAACGCGATCGTTTGAATGAAGTTTCACGACCCTTTTCGGTCGATAGAGGTGTGTTGTCCCTGAAGGCTTCTCGGGGATGAGAAGTTCTATGGTGGGAAGGTTGTAATGACCCGTGTTTTGAACCCAGTTAAAAGTGGGGGAAATTGAACTTTTTCAATTACTGAACTGGTCCTTTTTAGAATCGGGCTTTGGAACGAGGTTCTGAAGGTTCTAACCCTTCTTTTTAATGTTTTTGGACATGGGAGAATTACCGTTCAGTATCTCGGGTGGCCCATGGGGTTTTAAAAGCATCAGAGCCTTGTTTTTAATGTTATGTAGAGAAAGCACGGTTGGCGCACAGTTTGGAAAACTGTGCGGCCCAAACCGTGTGGCCTTATTAAAGGAGGTAGTGGCATGCGCATGGGCTATGCACGATTTCCACAAACTGTGCACCTAGCCCATGCGAGAGAACTCTGGGATGCAGAATACTCTTCACGGTTTGCGCACGGTTTGGCAAACCGTGCGGGTAAAACCGTGTTCCCAGATGTGTTTTAGGTTTTTGATTAAAATTAAAATAAATGAAAATTAAATAAAAATAAAAACCTAAAACTAACACTCCATCCCCTTCCTCTCTGCCAGAACCTGCGCAAGCCCTTCCCCTTAGAGCCGCGATGTACGGAGCTCCCCTCGGCTCCCTCCTCCTTTGTTTCCTCCTCCGTTTCTTGGGGTTTATTCTCCATATCATCGTGGTAATGTCTCCTCCCTCCCTCCTCTTCTTCCTTGGATGATTTTTGGCCCCCCCTTTTCCATAATCTAATTCGGCTGAACCCCCCATGGTTAGGGTTTTATTTAATTCGTTTTTGTTCTTGTTTATCTTGTTGTTAAGGGATGTGGAAGGTCCCCCAGGACCTCGTGTGTCCGCGTTTGATATCCGCTGCCGAAGTTGAGGCGGGTTGCGGTGATTTTTGATCCGCTTGTTAGATTCTGAGGCAAGGGTTCTGCTCGTTTATGGTTTGTGCTTCCTCTAAATTAATGTCTTTAGTTGTTTTAAGGCTAGTAGTGTGTTTTGCCTAGTTTTTTTGCAGATTTGGGGTGGTTTCGGGTTGCCGGAGCTTAGGAGACTCGCCTGTACAGGAATAGGTACATATTTATATGTACATGGGTTCCCCTGATATACGTATATTAGTCCATGGAATAAAATATACACCTACATAGCTAGTTGTACCCATTGCATATATAAAAAGTTCCTGTACAGGTGAGCAGAGACCGGCTTATGTGTATAAGTATATGTGTTAGGATCCTCTTGTGCATGCTCATGGCCATTCGGGGCATGTGCATAGAGGCTAGGTGTCCTTATACGTATGTTAAATCACATATGCCTTGTGGGGGAGTAGCAACACAAGATCTTAGTTAGAAAGCGCCAAGAGACGGAGTGGAAGGATGGATCCACCTTGAGGTAGGGTCCCTCTCCTTGCCCATTTATTTACAGTAAAGAAATAAAGAGTTATTTCGGAAAGTTAGTCTTGAATAAGTGTTTTTTTGAAAATAGTGTGAATTGTGAGAATAAGATAAAATGATTGTTTGGTCACTAAACTAACGATTTAATAATAAAACCCGTCGATTAGAGGTGCGTTGTCTTTAATATAAATGTAGGAAGTAGACTCTTATTCTTTCCTGCTAAATTCTTATTATGCTTTGGTTAAACATGAATAAATAGATTAGGATGCTAAGACCATGCCCTAGGATAATGGAATAAGCACAGATTATGTTAATGGAATGGGTCTAGTGAGTGGGAATTAACTAGGAGTAGTCCTTAGCACCTCTTAATGCTTTATAAATCCTTATATGTCTTTGAAATGAAATGAAATGAATAAATAATGAATTGTGGGTTATCCAATACCGTACATGAGAAGGTTGTCTCATGTACCTTATATCAATGTGATGAATAAGATAAATAATGTGATTATGTGATATTGTGACATGGAAACACCATATTTTATTGATATGAATGTTATAAGAAGTGTATGCCTTCTAACCCATTCTAATTAATTGATTTGGCTTTGGGCCAGTGGTAGACTGTGAGAGCTCCCCTTTGATATGGCTTCAGGATAGGGGCAGACCGTGAGAGCTCCCCTAATTAAATGATTTAGCTTTGTCCAGGGGTAGACTGTGAGAGCTCCCCTATGATATGACTTCGTGCAAGGGGAAGACCATGAGAGCTCCCCTAATTAAATGATTTATCTTCCGGCCAGGGGTAGACTGTGAGAGCTCCACTATGATACGACTTCGGGATAGGGGAAGACTGTGAGAGTTCCCCTAATTAAATGATTTAGCTTCGGGCTAGGGGTAGACTGTGAGAGCTCCCCTATGATATGGCTTTGGGCTAGGGGTATACCATGAGATCTCCCTAATTAAATGATATAGCTTCAAGCCATGGGTAGACCGTGTGATCTCCCCTATATTATGGCTTCGGGCTAAGGGTAGACTGTGAGAGCTCCCTTGAATAAATATTAATCCTTCGGGCCTAGGATAGACTGTGAGAGTTTCCCCAAGGTTGGGCCAGGGGAAGGATCGAGAGCGCTGCCCTTGGGTTAAGGACGTCCATGAGTTTCATCATGGTCCTACCCAACATATAATATATATATTGTGACATGATCAGGTTACTTTACCGGCAATATGCCGAAGCTGGTATAGCCGTCAAGTTTACTCTGGGAAACTGGGACGGGTGTTGTTATTCTTATTTGTTCTGTTTATTGAATCCTGTTATACCTGCAAACTGTTTTAATTAATATTACTCTGCCTAGATTGGGTTAGACACCGGTGGTGCTAGACTAATGAGATTTATATCTCACACCTTACTCGGGCTGCCGTTTCACTGGGGTACCCGAGTATACCTTCTTGCTTGCAGGACCTAGGTTTTCTGTTGTGCTGTTTGTACATGGGGAGTTAGAAGCAAAGGACTAAGTGGGAGCTTGGGATGCTCAGGAGATCGCCCATCGGGCCTTGCTGTCTTTTTTTGCATTTCATTTGTATTGTATTGAAAGCATGTTGTACTATTTACCACTTTCATAAATGTATCATAATTTGTACATACATGTATTGTAACCGGATTTGGCCACATTTTATAAAAGTTATCACTATTTATCTTCCGCTGTTGTCTGTTCATTGTTTAACTATTAATGCTTCCTCTATTGAATGTTATTTACTTTGAGATATCGATGTGAAACTCTGATAAGAGTGTATAGTCTACCCACAATAATCTCCTGAGACCCTCACTATTATTCAGCAGCCTCTGGCATATGGGGTGATGCGCTTGAGGCCATGTGACCCACCGGTCCAGCCACCGGTTCCATGGTTGGTCGGGCCAGGATGTTACATGTGAGACGTTTAAAGGAGTCACTCTGACCTTCTCTTCAGTATGTTGTTACATCCTTCACCCTACTAAAGTACATAGAGGTCTAGAAGAAGGATAAAGTGGTAGAAAGGATGCACATGCTGGGAGGTGTTTTGCGAGAGGGGACCCAGTGGAGTTCTTCAAAGAGGAATAACGTCTGCAGCAGGCCTCCAATGCCAGGGCCTTCTAGGTTTCGACCAGTGGGGAGCAGGCCCCAGTAGTACTAGTTTCAATCTCCAAGTCCTCGCCCTTTCTAGGAGAGCCCATAGCCAAGGTGATTCATCTGTTGAAGTCATGGGCACCTTCGGAATTAGTGCCCAGACAGAGTGCAGTATAGTTGAGGTGGGCAGGTTTAGCGCCTAACTCAGCAGCAGCAGTTTCCAGCAAGACCCTTTCAGCAGCACCAGCATGGAAAAAGAGCTCCCACTCTTCCGAGAGTAGATTTGGTAGGAGGAGGCCGACCCAATGGTGGTCCTAAAGGACCTCGATCAGGGCATGGTCGGGGAGGCGGCCGACAACTGAGAGGCAGAGGAGCTGGGCATGGGCGGTTTCACGCTGCAGATGCAGCAGTTCCAGTAGGGCCAAAAGTCGTTCGAGGTACGATCAGATTTTTTAGCACTCTTTCTGGCACCTTATTTGATTTTGGAGCATAATAATCTTTGTTACACCCGGTCTAGCACATTCCTTGATCCTAAACATAGAGATTCCCTCCATTCCGCTGTTGTTGAGTACGCCTGTTGGGGGTCATACCAGTCTGATTGATGTTTGTCGAGGATGTAGATTGATGTTGGGGCCACATCAGTTTAGTGGGGACCTTCTTCTTCTACAAATGCATCCATATGATGTCATCCTAGGCATTGACTGGCTATTTTCTATGCACATTGTTATCAAATGCTTCCAGAGAAGAGTCATGTTCTCCGATGGGGATGGCCAGCGTGTGGGTTTTGTTGGTGAGTAGAGTTGTCAGGAGGGGAGATGGCATGTGGAGCCTCTTCTTTCTTTTTTGATTGATCTTTCAGCATAATCAATAAATGATGAGATAATAGATGTTCTGAGAGTTGTTTGAGAGTTCCTAGATGTTGTTCATGAGGAGTTTGTGACTCTAACCCCTCGACATGACGTTGATTTCGGGATAGACATACAACTCAGTGCCCGTCCGATTTCCACAGCTCATTATTAGATGGCGCCTTCTGAGCTGTGGGAGTTGCATATCCAGATTGACGATCTGATGAAGAGGGGACTTTTATAACCCAAACTGTCGCCATGGGACGCTCCGGTTTTGTTCGCAAAGAAGGCAGATGATGTTTTCAGGTTGTGCATAGACTACCGAAGACTGAATCAAGTAATGGTCAAGAACTGTTACCCTCTTCTAAGGATATATGATCTCTTTGAATAGTTGAGGGTAAAAGGTTGGTTCCTTAAGATCGATCTATAGTCTCGGTATCACCATGTAATGGTAATGGATAGTGATATTACAAAGAATTCTTTCAGGTGCAGGTATGGGCACTATGTGATTGTAGTGTTGTTGTTCGGTGTTACGAATGAACAGGATATGTTCATGGGCCTCATGAAATCTGTTTTCTGCAAGTTTCGGGAAGGTTTCAACATTGTGTTCATCAATTACCTTTTTATCTACTCATGATAAGAGGAGGAACATACTAAGAACCTCATGATGGTCTTGGAAATCCTTCGACATCACTAGCTCTATAAGAAATTGTCCTTGTTTAAGTTCATGACACAAGAAGTGCATTTCTGTGGACATGTGATGTCCCAACAAGGGGTACCAACTGATCCATAAATGGTGTAAGCAGTTTTTTCTTGGGAAGCACCCATGAATGTGGTGAAGGTTTGTGGTTTTCTAGGTTTGGCAGGCTATTATTGGAGGTTTTTACCGACTTCTGTCGAGTTGCAGCTCCCTTGACAGCATTGACCATAAAGGACCAGGCCTTCATGTAGAGTGACTAGTGTTAGGAATCCTTCAATTATCTAAAATGGAAGTTGGTTAGTGCCCCAGTGTTGAGGTTACCAGAGGAAGGGCTGTTGTTGGAGGTGTTTTGTGATGCTTCTGGACCTGGCCTAGGGTGTGTACTGATGTAGAAATGGGGAGTGATATCTTATGGGTCTAGGAATTTAGCTCCTCATGAGCATAACTATTCCACCCTTGACCTAGATCTTGTAGCAGTAGTGTTCTCATTGAGGTTGTGGTGGCATTACCTGAACAGGGATCACTTTGAGGTATTCAAAGATCATAAGAGTTTGGGGCATATCTTTACCCAGCGGGACTTGAAATGCAACAACAAAGGTGGGTGGAGTTTCCCCAGGACTACAACTTTGATATCTCTTACACTGAAGGTAAGGGGAATGTTGTGGCTGATGCCTTGAGTAGGAAGTCACAGAGGGAAGCTATTCATGACTGTATGGATTTTTGGAAGGCAATGGAGGAGTTGGCTTCCTTACACCTGGATGTAAGGGACGATAGTGTTAGAGGTTGTCTGTTTTAGATGAAAGTGCAGTTCTCTCTAATGTGGAAGGTGGAGGAGTCTTAGTGGGGAGACATAAAGAGTTAAGTGATGCGTGATTAGGTTAACGAAGGTAATGCGCCGGATGGGTGGTTGGAGGATGGTCAGAATCAGATGCTTTTCCAAGGGAAGTTGTTTGTCCCATATTTGATGTGTGATGGAGTTCTCTGTGAGTTCCATAACTCACTTTTAGTGATACACCCAAACGTTTCCATGATGTAACAAGGCCTGAGGGTAATGTTTTGGTGGCCCGTGGTGAAACAGGTAGTGGCGGAGTTCGTGGCAAGGTGTTTGGTATGTCAGCATGTGAAGGCTGAACACCATGTCCCATGAGGATTTTTTCAGCCATTAGATGTCCCTGAGTGGATGTGGGATGACATATCAATGGATTTCGTCACAGGACTACCTAGGGTTCAAGGAGGCAATGATTCTATCTAGGTAGTGGTAGACCGACTGACAAAATCAGCTCACATTCTGGCGATCAAGGAGTCGAGTGGGGTTGATGCCTTAGTGTAGAGATATGTGGATGAGGGGGTGCGGTTTCATTGAGTTCCTAAGACCGTAGACTCAGATAGGGATGCATGGTTTACCTCAAGATTCTGTAGGGGATTGAAGCATGCTTTTGGAACCCAGCTACGTCTTAGAACTGCTTTCCACCCTCAAACAGATGGGCAGACAGAGCGAACCATCCATACATTGAAGGATATTCTACGATCATGTGTTTTGGACTTTGGGGGATCATGGGAATGATATTTTACCTTATTAATGTTTTCCTACAATAACAGCTATCACTCACTATTGGCATGTCACCATTTGAAGCCTTGTATGGTAGGGCGTGTCATTCACCTGTGTGATGGACTGAGGCTGGGTAGGTAGGTGTTCTTGGCCCAGAGGTGGTGCAGAGCACAACAAAGAAGGATCAACATGTGCATGGGAGAATGAAGGAAGCCCAAGACTGGCAGAAGTCGTATTCCAATCATAGGAGGAGGCCTTTGTAGTTCGAGGTTGGAGACCACGTGTTCGCAAAGGTTTCCCCTCAACATGGAAAGCGAAGGTTCGGTTAGGGGAGAAAGCTCTATCATAGGTTCATCAGGTCCTTTGAAGTGTTGGGGCGAGTTGGTGAGGTGGCATATCAGGTGGCGTTTCCACCTCAGTTGGAAAGGCTCCACGATGTTTTCCATGTCTCCTAGCTTCATCAATATCTACATGATGATCCCCATGTCATTGACTAAAGAGAAATGGATATAGTGTATGATTATACATTTGTGGAGCGACCAGTGAAAATCGAGGATCGAATGGAGAAAGTTATTCATTGATGAATATTCCCTTTGGTTTGTGTGCTGTGTAGGCACGGTGGCGTCGAGGAGAATACTTGGGAGTGAGAAGCTCATATGCGTGCCCAGTACCCAAAGCTGTTTTGATTTTCTATTCCAATCCTTCCTTGTTGTTCTTGTTTTTGTGACCTGTGGTGATGTAATGCAGACCTTGTTGGTTTATGAGATGTTTTGTTTCCATACCTTGTGAATGGTTATGAAAAGTCTTGATATGTGGGGAAGGGAGGACCTGATCCCAAATCAATACACATTAATGTGGATGCGATTAAACCCGTGCGGGAGAGTCAGGGCTGCCCAAAGAAGATAGTATCATGACATAGAGGAAAGAACTCCCTGATCCGTGTATCGGGACAATGCAATCCTTGGCATTCGTATGGCTCTTTGGGGTGGTTTGTCCCCTATAGGTATCTTCTAGAGGGGTTGTTTTGGTTACTCTTGTATTCTCGAGGGCGAGAATAATTTCTAGAGGTATCTGATGTAATAGCCCAGACCCTCTGATCAATTACATTGCCAAAATTCTTAGTGGTGTGATGTCCTTGACTCATCAATCAGTCCCACCCATCAGCTCCATAGATTAGCTCCACTGATTAGCTTCACTGATGAACTCCACTGATGAACTTCACTGATCATCTCCACTGATCAGCTTCACACATTAGCTTCACTAATAAGCTTTACTGATCAGCTTCACAGATCATCTTCCCAGATTAGCTTCACAGATCGGGTTCACCAAATCGGTTTCACAGACTGGTTTCACCAAATCTGTTTCACAGATCAGTTTCACAAAATCCATTTCACATATCGGTTTCACCAAATCTCTTTCACAGATCAGTTTCACCAAATCGGTTTCACAGTTCGATTTCATAGATCAGTTTCACAGAATTGGTTTCACAAATCAGTTTCACAGATAGGGTTCTCCAAATCGATTTCACATATCGGTTTCACCAAATCGGTTTCACAGTTCGGTTTCACAGATCAGTTTCACCGAATCAGTTTCATAGATCTGTTTCATCAAATCGGTTTCACAGATCAGTTTCACCAAATCTGTTTCACAGGTCAGTTTCACAGTTCAGTTTCACATATCAGTTTCACCAAATCTATTTCATAGGTCGGTTTCACCAAATCGGTTTCACATATCGGTTTCACCAAATCAGGTTCACAGATCGGTTTCACCAAATCGGTTTCATTGATCGGATTCACCAAATCGGTTTCAAAGTTTGGATTCACAGATCAGTTTCACCAAATCGTTTTCACAGATCCGTTTCACCAAATCAGTTTCACCAAATTGGTTTCAAAGATCTGTTTCACCAAATCGGTTTCACCTTATCGGTTTCACAGATCAGTTTCACAAAATCAATTTCATAGATCGGTTTCACCAAATCAGTTTCCTAGATCGGTTTCACCAAATTGGGTTCACATATAAATTTCAGTAAATTGGTTTCATAGATCTGTTTCATCAAATAAGTTTCACAGATTGGTTTCACTGATCATCTTTACAGGATCGTCTTCACAGGATCGGCTTCATAGGATCAACTTCACCCAATCAGCTTCATGGGATCATCTTCACCCGATCAGCTCCACCTATCGGTTTCAACTATTAGTCTGACCAATCGACTATAAAGGGGTTTCATGATTTTCCTTCCCCAGTTTTTCCCATAATTCTAATTTTATGACTTTTATCATTTTTAATGTGGTTCAAATCCGTTTTTAGTGCCATAAAAAATGTTTTAAATCCCATAAGAGTGGGGAGACCCTCAATGGGCCCGTTTTCCACTATTAAATGAAATACATTAATGAACAACTATTTTTTCCACCCCTCTGATGGGAATTATTAAATAATTAATTAATTCCATCATATGTAACCATCTATCCATGAGGTAAAACCACGATCGACCTTTAAATCCACTCAAGATCCTCATATCCCATAATGCCATGATCTCATCTTTTTATATCATGGGAATTCATTTCTTCTTGGATAGTCTCTTTTCCATCTTCTCCTTGGTGCGTTTGGAGTCCCCCTTACTGAGGCAAGTGGTGCACTTATGCTAGAGCCTTTCCTGATCATTCTTAGAGTCTTCTGAGTTCCTCCCCTATAATTCGTGCATCCCCAATTGTTGGATCTAGGAGAAAAACGAAGATCATTGATCATTCAAGTAAGGATTTTCCTTCATCTCTCCAAACTGTGTATCATGTGTGGTGGGCATGCTACTGTTTTTGTGGGGATTGATGAACCCAAACCTTAATGAAGATAATAAACAAAAATTTAAAGAATTAAGGGGGTGTTCTTGATGTTTCTGTTATACTTTTTTTCCTTGATTATGTGTTGTGAATTGTACGAGCTTATGCCCACTAAAACTAATTGTTGTTGGTGGTCTTTTCATATGAACTAATGAACCTCTGTTTTTCTAGAAATTTATTTTATTGAATGGGTGTAACATGGAAACTATTTATTCACATAAACGTGGTTGATAAAATTGATGCCCACAGAATAAGAATCCTTGTCTAATCAACCTAGTTAACCAAACATAAAGACATAACTGAATGAACTGACTATTCAAATTTGAAAACTCCCTTGATCTTTTCTGGTGATGTTGGCGGTTGATTCTTGGGAAGTGATGTGAATGGAGATGGGATCCTCTATTGTGGTGTAGTTGTAGTCTTTTTGATCTGAGGCCATGTGGGGATGTATGGTGGGGCTTGGTTTGGTTCCAATACTTTGAGGGATCTCACAGATCCCTTTTGTTTTTGTAACATTACAAGATAACCAGGTGTGAATTTTGATTTTGTTGTTTGGATATTATCCTTTCCTTGGCTTGTGGTTATGCCTGTTAGTTACCCAATAGTGCAGAATTTACTTAAATGCAATTACTTGAATATGAAAACATGAATGGGTTCAATGAGGAATTGTTTTCCAGGAATGATTTGTGATAGGGTTGTGGTTGTTATGATTCTTATGAATGAATAATAATAAGGGTTCTTGTGTATGGGCTAGTTTGAGATGAGTTATTTTTACATATATATATAATTGTAGTTCTTATGTTTCTTATTAACATCCCACCCATGCCAAGCACTTCATGCTGAACACCCAAATTTCACGGGGGAGGGTGTTTTCCCCAACACTGCTATGAGTGTCCGGTTATTTGCTCCTTTTCATCTCCCTTTCCCGAGTAGACCAAGATCATTCTGGTAGGTTGTAACAGATTGAGGTCCATTATAGCCTTAGATTCTTTGGGAAGAGTACGTGGTGGTGGTTGGCCTAGGTGTGTGCAGGTTGGTTGTTTCTCAAGAGTCTTCGGGATGGGGCCCAGGTGTCTTCGGGCGTGGTAGTTTTTGTTCGGAACTAGGTTTTTTTGAAAAGTGTGGTAGTGATATCCCAGGTGTTTACAGGTTGGATGTTTGATTGTGGTAGCCCAGGTGTGTGTGGGCAGGTGGATGGTAGTGGGACTGCGGTGAGGATGCAGGAAGAGTTTTAACGCGTAGGCTGTCATCAATAACCAGTGGGAAAGTGGCGCAGGTACCCAAAAATCGATGTGATAATACTATTACTAGACATTACTTGCATTATTTAGGTAATGTTCCTTGGTTTGGTCTGGGTGGATAGTTTCCTTCTTATGTTCTATGATTATCTCCATTTCTCACGGGGCATTAGAATGCCTCCCCACTTGTGCTCGAGAGCCTTTGGTTTTCCCTATTGAGTATACCAATATACTCACCCTATGTATATATACTGCTTTTAGGTTTCCAAGAGGACATGAGGGATCGTGTGAGATAGTACTATCTCAGACCTTGGGACAATTGTTGTTGCTGTTTTTCTTTTTCTGGTACTTTCCTTTGGGGTTTTCTTGTACTTTTGTATTATCTACATTTTGACATACATATGAGAATGGATTGCTTTTGGCTTTACTTTTACCTTCAGTTTTGGTGTTTTTGGTATTTACTATATTATTTATCAATCTTATTAAACAAATTGGGCAATGCCTCCCATTTTATGTGTGATTCTATACCCTTGGTGCTAGTTGCCACTTCGGGACCTATTGAAGGTGGGTCTCGGGGGTCATTATCTCTCCTTCAACTGGAAGAAAGAAGGGTCTGGAAATCTGTTGTCCCTTCCCTCATCTTGGTCATGATATTTAGAGATTATGAAACCATGAAAAAACTGGAAGGAATGAAATTCCCAAACCAAAACATATAGGGAAAAAATAGTTGACATCCAGATATTGATGTTAATGGGGGAATTTGTAATAAATGGATAATTAGAAATTATAAGGGACTATTATATTTCCAGATTATTATGAATATATTTTTTGAATATAATTTTAAAGAGTATAACATTATTATATAGGAGGTTAATGTGTGGATAATGAAATTCGAGACTTTAGGTCTGGGTTTGTGTTCCAATCTCACATTTAAAAGACAATGATTATGTTTCAGTTTAAATTACATGATTTTTTACTTTATTTATTCACTGAACCCCATATGTCTTATTTTCCTATGGTTATCACATTTTGATTCTGTTTACCCCCTTTTGGTTCTCAAAAATATATAAAAAATGTTTTTATGAAAAGATGGCCTCATTTCTCCATGTTGGTCAAAAATCCTTATCTTTCATATTCATTTAGTTCAAAATAGTGTCTTGGGAGTTTGAAAATAATTTTCAATTATTTATAAATTTAATATTTACAAATTTTTTTATTTATTTACAAATTATAAAAACATATATTTTGAACTATATTCATATGACTGAATTATTATAAAATTACGAAAAAAATTTAATGATTACAACTCAACAACATTACACCACCTTAAGTAACATTATTCATTAGTGATGTGAGTGTAATATTTCAAAACATTTAATTTATTTTCATTCTTAATAACCTTATATATTAAAAAATATAAGATAAATTAATGATTTTTTTTGACTTTATAGAAATTCAAGATGAAAAGAAAAATGTCCATTTTTATTTTTATTTGTTTAAATTTTTTAATTTTTGAGTTTAATGATGAATCAATTAAATAATTGTTGATATTTTAATTTTTTAATTGAACATAAATATTTTTCAACAATTTATTTTTCATTTAAAATATTTTCTTTAATGTATGTAAGTTAAATTTTTAAAATAAATTTATTTTTAATGATACAGTAATAATATATTATGATCTAAAAAAATTGATTTTAAATTGGTTGATTAGAAAAAAAAATTAATTACATTTAATTACATTTATTTTCAATTATTTTAAAACATTGTAAATAATACTTCCCTAAAAATTTCAATTGGGATTAATAAATCTGTGTTTGAGAGAAATATGGAAAAGTGACCATATGATGTTATCAAAGTTAGCAAAATGATCACACCTTTTACGTTGTTTCTCCATGATCAAAAAAGAGACCATGGTTATATCCTCCGTGAGACTAAAAGAAGCCTTATTTCATAGTACCATCTTTCTATAGTCAATATAATGAACATAATATTCCTACCAACATTCCACCCCACATTCCTTAATATAGCTTGAGATACCACAAGAAGACTCCATCAAACTATCACATGTTCTATCTTCTACCTTCATGGACACATAACATGTAATTATACTCACCCTTCATTATAGCTTAAGTCACTATAAATGGAAACATGGTTATATATAGTTTGAGATAAACCATCATGACTTGAAAATGTAAGGGAAAAGTGATTGAGGTTCATTTGTTGTTTGAAAATGATGAATCCAAGAGATGAGATTTACATATCTAGCTTAAATCCCACAATGATAAATGAATATGATAAGTGGTGATGTAGAAGTAATTCTATGTATTAATACTATAACTCAACTCCACTATAACATAATTAAACTCCAACCAATGTAAACTTAGGATGCGATATATGGAACATATTCAATTAGTGTGTTGTAAACGAAACAATAAATGAATGTGAGGATACAAATAAACATGTTATTGAATAAGATAAATGAAATACCAAACATAAAAAGACTCTAACACTTAGGCGAAGGGGAATCCACTCATAGTAACTAATTACTAGATGTTTATTTTTCCATATGTTGGGTGAAAAAGAAGGAGGAAGATCTAATTCTATGAAAACTCTTAGAAAATAATTTTGTATGAAATTACACATCATGTAATTGAATAAATTCATAAATAAATCTCATTTGAACCATAGTAGCCAGATTCCCTCATTATCACTCACTTTCAAAAAGAACATAACTCAAATAATCCAACCCCATGTTCTACATCGAGTGAAATACACAACAAAAGTGGCTCTTCCATGGACTCACACCTATACAGTATCCAAGTGAAGAATTATATTCATATCAATCTAAGAATGAATCCATTTATATTTGGACAATTTCCCTTGTTTAAGGAAATACCAATGATTCTGATATATATTATATCATGGAAGAGTACCACTCACGTTGAATATAAAACCAAATCCCATGAAATGAAGTCCATGCATTCTCCCATAAATCCCAAAAAAATTTTAACAGATTCATTTCCACCAATATTATGTCCTACATTCTAAATTATGTTTAGAATCTAGTAATGAAATTACCTATGTAATATTTCTAGGTAGTAAAAAAAGTTAACCTGAGCTACAAAATGTTGAAATAATATTCCTTCAAATATTCATCAAGGCACATGGGCTAAATCATGGGAAATTGCAGAGATAGGAAGAGACTCAAATATTCATTTTAACTGAATAATCCAGAAACATTATTGTATAAATATGGAAATGATTAGGGATGGAATGATTCATTACTCGAAACTGAATTCAATTTAATTCTTATAAATATTCTCATATCCCCCACAAAGAAGATATAAGTTATCTGTTAATTATTGTTGATATATTTTGTAGTTAATTTCTATATTTATTCACATTAATACATTTTCATACCATTAGTATGTGATGTTATTTTACTACTTTTATTATTCATGTTTCTTACTCAATTTTAAGTACTATAACCTCTCAATCTCACATCTATGTTGAGAGGCTAAGCTGAGGATCACTTGTCAGGTGAAAACTAGTGATACAGATTTCACACACCTAGCCTAACTCGTTATATCCTATTATAAGGATTTATGGATAGATATAGGATTAGGATATGACAATAACTCATGTATCCATCCTTTAAATTTTTTTCTACTATAATAAACATTCTTTTCTCCACCGCTAGTCGAATAACCATTTTGCAGAGGGATATGTGATATAAATGAAGGATAAAACCATGATTGTGACCCATTTGGGAGAGTGATGAGGTGATCATTTATGTGTTTCTACTTGAGTGTGATGTCCATTCACACAACATTACTAGTAAGCCTATGTTTAGATTATTATAATAGAAATGAAATATGTAAAGGGTTAAGGTTCGGAGAGAATAAAATATCAAATAGTTGATTTTGAGGGTTTCCCCCTTTCATACATCCATTTTCATGAATTTTTATTTAAATTAATTTTTTATTCAAAAAAAACACCTAATTTATAACTTGATTTTTTTAAAACCCGTAAGAAATTATATAATTGAAAAAACCATGTTGTATTCTTTGAGATTAGGTCCCGGTCAACAACGAAGTTGTATTAATAGTAATTTAAATTTCTATTTAACCAGTGTCTGCAAATACTATATGATTAGTTATCAAGATTTATTTACAATTATCATTGTTTTTATAATGAAAATAATATTTACAATTTTTTACAAATTTCTTTATGGTTATCAAAAAATGATTATTTTGTTGTTTTTTTAAGCATATTTTTTATTACATTTAAAAAATTCTTCTCCAACAAAGTCAGCATCCTATCAAGGTTGTTTTGTAACCCAGTGGAGATATTGTTATGATACCATCCACTTAAATTTTCTCAATAACATATTATTATGACGTTTTTATGTCCATAAAGTATCATAGAGTTAGATTTACCTTGAGGAGGGGAGGAGTGAATAATTTTATTAAATACGTTTTTTATGTATCACTATAATAACAAATCCTAAAAACTCAACCTTAAGGGTCACATATTATGAAATTTGCATTATAATTTCATTCAATAAAATTCACCTTACTATTCCCTCTACCTTATAATATTTATGCTTTATTTTCCCAACATTTAGTGTTTATTATGAAAGTAAATAGTATATAAATAGTGTTTACTTGGTTCACTACTACAGGCGAGTTCAAGAAGCATGTGATTTACATTTTTTATGCACTAAATAAATAAAATATTATTATTCATAAATGCAGTTTAGGGTATTTAAATCCAACCTAGGGTCATTCAAATTATAATTTTATGGAATACATACTTGTTTCCAAGGGTCCCTCCCTTAAAATTCATTCCCTTAATTGGAATATATTAAAAGGATCATCTTCACATGGTTTATGGAAATATAGGTACCTTCAACAAGATAACTTTTATAGGTTCATTATGTTTATATTTTTTCAATATAAGTAACATTGTAGCTTTCCACGAACTAGTTTTCATCACATGACCCACATTTTTCTTTCACCTAATAATCATGGTCGTGAATTCCTTCTGGCCTCATTCATTATCTTGATATCAACTTGTTGTAACATAAAAACAAATTGATATTATTAGAATGTATCCTAAATAATTGGATGAGTTACTTCTCCTTTTTAATCTCCTCACATGGAATACTGTTACTTTTACTTTGGAATGCTCAGGTACAACTCGATGTGCATTGTTCAAAATGAATTTTTCTTTCTTTTGATCTCCCTTTTTAACAAGGAGATCATAAGCCAATAATGTATCCACCTATTACACAATTATAATAATAAAACCTCACTAATTTATATTATAATTAAATAAATACTAAATCATATAGAATCCACCTCATGAAACGTCATGGTTAAATAAACCATGAAATAATATTATTTAAATACGACTGTTATAAGCTAGCAAATGGGTTGTCAGGTATGAATATGAATCACGATGTTATGAAATATATTTTGATATTAGTTCCTTAATACAAATAATGAATTAATAATATTTATATTCATCAATTTTTTTCATGAAATTTATAATAATAAATTCATTTGATTCAATAAGAATGAAATTTTCATAACAATGGATTTTAGGTGTTTTATGTAAGAATTACTAGAATAATTTTATTAATGTTTTATAAAATTTATTTATAAAAATGAAATATTTTTTTTAAATATCATTCCAAAATTATATTAGGCTTAATTTTTATTATTTTTTAGAAATTTTTGGTTTTATGTGAATATTGAAGGATAACTATTTTAAAAATTCTATCCCTTTTATGAAATTAAAATTATATAAAAATAACACTAAATTTTATAGATAACATTTTATAGAAAAAAATATATTAAATATTTATTAAGATTTCTATAAAAATATAGTTATATATTTTGCAATATGGGATTAATATTTTGGACATTTAAGTGGTGTTTTTATATAAATAAAATCATTTTTTTATTCTCCTCTATTAATAAAATTTTAAATTTGATCCTTTTGGTTTTTTGGATTGTAGAAAAATATGTCTCCTTTTATTTAAAATAATCCAATTAATTAATGTACAATAAAAATGATAATTTATTTTATCATAAAATCATTTTTATTCTAAAAATCAACAATTTTATAAAATTGATTATCTTTGTGTATTGTTCCCATAAATTAAAAATATTTTTTCCAAATTATAAAAATTAAATATTTTTAAATGGATTCCATGTTTTTTAATCAGAATTTTTTATATTATGTAATAATTTCAACTTAGTTTTTTATCATAATGAATATTGAAAATACGAAAAATGTTTTTCCACAATTAGGGCTAAAATGAGATGAACTAGGCTTAAATAAAGAGATAAGGGTTAAAAGTGACATATAATTAACTAAATCCTATTATTTAATATATTTATAGATTATACTATCTTACCTAGTAATTCATGGAAATGTTGTACTACATTAACTATAAATATACTTTATATTATTTAACACTTTTATACAATTCCATGTGTGACTCACACCTCACTTATAATAGGGAACATTTTATTTGCGATTATTCACTGACCTTGAGCAATGTATCCCATCCAGTACACGGTAAAAAAACTTTTCTATATTTCTTCTATTCATTATTGAGATTATGTTATTCTCATAAGATTATCCTAATATGTCTTAATGTGTAATCCAAGGGAGGTCTCTCAAAGAGGAGGTAATGGTCTTCACTGACTCTTCCAAAAGTTATTTCTTATTCCGCATCTTGAAAATATGTTTTAAAATATATCAAAGTATATATATAGTATTATAAATATGAATATATTTTATTATGATTATCATAAAACCATTTTCTATATCATTTTCATCTAATTGGATATTAAAGTATCACTCATGCATATTTGTGGACTACCGCCTCCAAACAATGATATGATTCATTTTCATCCCCATAGATTATGGTTGGTTATTATGGTGAATTTAATATTTATATATTTTATTAATGATACATTTTTATTTTTCATTATATTACCATATATACCTTCTTACCTTCCCATTTCCTGGGAAACGATAATGGTGCTCGTGTGTACGTGTGTACTACCACCTCCATAAAGCGATGTGATTTAATTTTCATTTCATATTTAAATGGCTGATAATAAGGATAAGTTTAATGAATATATAATTAATTTATGATTACATAATTATTCTAGAAAAGTGAATTAATAATTACCTATAATTCATTTTATCCATAAAAAAGTGAAAACATCACATGTGCTTTTGTACAGACTACCATCTCCATCAAGTGATGTAATTCATTATTGATCACTAATTTATCTGAATGGATATAAATTTGTATATAATGATTAAATGTGATAAATATGTCATGAATAATTTTATTAAGATAATGAAACCTTAACTGATATGCAAGGACGAGAACAACTGAATAGAAACATTCATGGGAAATGATACAGTTAACACTATGAAATGATGATTTTAATAAAGAATAATTGATAAATGTTTAAAAAATATTATAAATGGATCATATATGATATTATAAGTTTGTATATCACTCTGTTATATATGTATAATTAATTCAAATTTAACTTATTATTGGTTAAATGAACTTATGAAGCAATTCAGACATGAGGTAAAGGTTTATTTTACACTCTAACTATAATTTTGGATTGTTTATATATATAATTCTAATGAGGTTTTTTTGGAATTTTTTTTAAACCAAGTATATTTTCTTATCCTTTAGTTATTTCTATAAATTTAAAGTCTTCCATTCATTTATTATTATTTTTTACACAAATTTATGAATAAATGTATTTAAGGAAACCCGAAATTTGTTTTCAATTTGATGGAGAATATTTTTCTAAAGTTTTTATATTGTATTTGAAATGTTTTCAATAATTTATTTACTACTATAAAATGATTTATGAATTTATTTTTTACCCACTTCATCCTTTAAATGTGTTGAAGATCATTTTTTTTCAAATGAGGTATATTTTACTAATTGTGTGACAATATTCCTTATTTTATCATTTTTAACACATTCATTTTTCCCACCAACATAAAGATTATTTTCAACAAACTTACATTAAAAGTTTTCAAGGTTATTTTGAAATACATTTTCTTCATATTATTGTATAATTTTTTTAAATATGTCTTTTAAAAAAATTTATTTTCCTAAATAAATATTCTAATTATCATTAAAAATAATTTTCATGAAGGTCATCATCCTTTAATAAATATTATGATGTTATGTTCTTATAATTTAATTATGTCATCAACCATGGGACTATGGATGGATTATGATCATGTTTCTCTAGTGATTGATTGGGGAAAATATTAACCACTCAAATGATTATTTTTTAACCGGATAGATTATATTGATTTTGTACAGAATTTGATGAAAAATTGTCTTGGTATTTTTCACACACCTTGCATATTTCTGTATTATTTATGATGTATTGGAAAAGTCCAATATAGTCAGATTATGATGTCTAGAATTATACATTATATCATTATAAAACTATTAATTCCTATAAATTTGATTATTTATATTGTTATTCCAATAATGGGTATATTTCTCTTTTATTATATTAGATATATAACTTATTTTTTTATAGTTTATATTTTTTATTTTGTTTAAGATTTATATATTATAATATTTATTATGTTGTGTTATTCCCCTTTATAATCTTCTATTATCACCCTATATTATATATTTCTTTCCCCAATATACCATGCAGGTTTAGATGAATTATATAAGTGATATATTTGAAGAAATAATAAATCTCACACAAGAGTTTTTTTTTATTTTAAGTTCTCAAGTGTTATTTCAATATCATATATATATCTAGTCTCCCAATATTACTGAACTATTTGACTATTTGGGATATTATCCATTGTATCATATTCAAATCTAGTAATATAACAACTAGATCTAGGTTACTAGATTTAGGGCGTTACAATTGTTATCAAACGATGTTTAGTATAAAAACTGGGAAGAAGATATATGATAACATATATTATGGGACCCGACTCTATTATAGACTTTGAGGATATTTATTGGTGGATAATTATATAATAAAATTTAGGTAAACTGAATATTATTTATTTTTTAGTAAATACATCTGTATATGGATATTAATAATGGGATGCATTAGTGTCACAAATACACCAATGGATAACGACCCAAAAATGGGAAGATTTAGTATTCACTCGATCGTCACTAGTGCACAATAAGTTGTCCAAATACCATACACATGGTATAACACTTCGAAGGGATGTTGTTTGGTTGATTCAGAGGCTCTTTATAAACCAATACAAATGTTTTGAAAACATTTTTATGTTTTGAAGATATTTCTAAAGATAATAATCTTATGGTTTTGATATTATATATATATAAATCCTAAATTTTTGTTAAGAGTTAAAAAAGATTTAGAATAGTGTACTATAATTTTAAATTAATTATTTATTGTGGTAATTTAGTATATGAAAATATTTACAAATGGATCCTAAAGGAATAGAAACTATAACATTGCATGAAATCTATATAGATATTACCATCCTATGAAGGAAAATACTGTTCGAGCTACAGGTGACCAAATTATAAGTATATTGGGGTAGATAAGACCTGACCAATAACATTTTTTATATAGTATCTAGCTAATCCTAAAAAAGGTGAAAAAAATTTTCACCTCATTAAGCAACAAAAACCGCCATCATAAAATTAGAATATTAATCCATTAGTATTTCAGAAATACATCAAGTACCTAGAGAAGATATTTATCATTTTGTGATGTAGTGAATAAGTGAAGGTTATTATAGTTATGTTTTTGTAGATATATACTAATAAATAGTGGTTATTTATTTAAAATAAAAATGTGGAGGAGGAGATAAAGAGAATAGAATGGAATTATTTTTTGGTTATGTTGGTTGAAAAGTAATTTTTTCATGAGTAATTAGTTGATATGGAAAGTAATTTACTTAATATATAATATAATTAATAATAAAGTGTTATTGAGTATGTTGAAACCATAAAATTTTTATGAATTAATATTTTTGACTATATACATAAACTAAAAATTAATATTGATGATTAATATATAGGTAGAAGACAAACCCCTTAAGAACAATAGTCTCTCAAAAAATTTCACCATGTGATGATATGATATAAATCACAATTAGGATGGAGAAATAATTTCCCAAGGAATATATTTTTAATTAAAATTGGAAGAAGAAAAAGATGATAGAGTACTAAGAAAAATATAATGATGAAAAAGAAAATAATGGAAGGATAGAACATCCCACATGTGATAATTATGGAATGAAATCTTTTGTTACATTCATAAAGGGAATGAGAGTTTGTTTCAGGTGTGAAGAGAAAGATCATCAATCATGTGAATGAAAGGGTATGAATGAATCAACCAATTTCTAATGATTCAACTGTAAGGAGATGTGGCTCTTTGAAAAAAAGGACCCCTGATTTTAGGGAAATCACTACAAAAGATATAAGAGTGAAATAAAATGTTTTTATAATTGAGACAAATAAAGATGAAATACCATAAATTGTGATTTCATGTGCTTTGATCATAAAATGAGGAATTATTTGATTCAATATAAAGTAAAACATTTATATTTTATATGGATATGGAATTTTCCCTTGACACTCTGAGAATGTAATTTCCAATCATTAAACCTTGTTATAGTATGGTTACAATGAGAATGTATTAAGTGGTTTCAATTAAGATGAATAATGACTTCATTGTTGAAAATATTCTTGTTAAGACAATGTTTGACATGGAAATAAACCTTATTTTTCGATTTTAATTAGTTTTTAGGATTTAAGAATTAGTATATAAAGAATAAATTAAAATATGTTGAACAAGTGGTAGTATAATTTAAATGTTAATGTACAGTAACATTTATATGGGTTTTATTATTGATGATTTATGAATTGTTGTATTACTTATTGATATAAAGATTTCTTTATATTGAGTATTAGTTTAACATGATCTAATTTCTTTTTAGATTAGTGAAATAACTTTTCAATATTTCATGGATATTAAGACCCATTAATTATTGATTTTCTTGCTTTAGGATGAGAAATTACTATTAGTCATTCATCATTAGAATAAAAAGTTGAAACATATTAAAATAATCATTAAAAATGAAAAATGTTTCACATAAGATTTAGAAAAGAATAATGTAAGTAAATTTTCAAATAATTTATCAAAATGTGTGAAATGAAAAAAAATTCTATCATGTTTTTTTTGAAAGTATAAATTAATAATTAATGCAATATTTTAGAAATAAATTCTTAGGTTGATGTATTATAAATGTACACATAGTGTTTATTTATAAAATACTATATTCTATATTATTATACTTGAAATTAAAATTTCTGATAAAATATATTGAAATATAATGATATTATCAAAAAAAGTAAAATTATCAGAATTCGGTTATTTATGGTGCTGGGAATCAAGCACTCTAAGATTTTATTTTCCTCTAAAATTAATATTTTGTTCAATTTCTTGTACTACACAAAATATTAACCATAAATGAAATACAAAATAATGTTAATTAAATTTTACTATTATATCACAGTCAATGGGTTAGAGGGTATGAATAGAAATAAGTGAGTTATGAAATATATATATATATATAAATTATTCCCA
Organism: Viscum album; assembly: GCA_963277665.1. Classification (NCBI taxonomy): domain Eukaryota; kingdom Viridiplantae; phylum Streptophyta; class Magnoliopsida; order Santalales; family Viscaceae; genus Viscum; species Viscum album. Next base: position 422,554,489 of record OY728158.1, on the reverse strand, counting down.
TAATTAAAACAATTAATAAAAAAATAATTTTACATTAATTTTGTTAATAAAATTATATGAATAAATTAATTTATCTGATAAAAATATATTCTTTATACAAATAAGATTTACGTTTTTTATGTGAAAAAAATTAGAATTAGTTACTAAAATTTTAGGAAATTTAATTTGGTAAAATGAACTACAATTTAGAAATTATTTTTTCAATATTATCTTAGAGTGACTTTTGAGTTTTTTTTATAAATAGTTAATTTTTTGGGTAAATAGTGAAAAGTATGAATATTGGAAATATTGTCAATTTTTTGACAGTTTAATAATAAAATAGAAACATAAAATTTTATAATCCAATTTTTATAGACCATGTATATATTTATTATTTTATATAAATCATATAAATATATAATGTGGAACTTAAAAATATATTATTATCATTTTGGAAATCAATGTAATTTTTTTAATAAAATAAATTCTTTTTAGTTATTCTCTATTAATTAATGATTTACAGGGTTCCATTCTGATATAATATTGTTTTAATGAAAAACAATTATTATTTTATTTAAAATAATATAATTAATTCAATTTCAATACACACAATTCATTATTTTTCTTTAAAATCATTTTTTTGTTTAAAATAATCATTTTTAAAACTTTTTTTATTTTATATTGTTTACTGATATTAAAATTAATTTCAACCACTTATATAAATTTAATCCTATAAAATTGAAAATATATTTATAAGAATAATAGTTAATATTCGGTAATAATCTATACATAATTTTTTCTATAATTAATTGTAAAGATAATAATTTTTTACTATGGTAAGTGTTCAAACGATTTTACAATGGGTTAAACTAAGAGATATGGGTAAAATAGAAACTAAATTGTTTAAATATATATTTCTGAAGATATTTAGAACCCATAATATAATAAATTTTAATACTTTTCCAATTTATTCTAATTTCATATGAAAATTAATTTATGAAATTTAAATCATTTATGTTATTCCATTTGTGTCCCTATTCTGAATTATAAAGGGGCACCAATTTTCCATAATAATTCAAAATATATATGCACTATATCATAGGAATTATGTACCAAATAATTTTTTCCCAGTTTCCATACCCTTGTCCATAATATTACGGTTTCCTCCAAATTACTTTATATCAATTCATAAGGAATATGCCTAAGGTTATCTCTCAAAGAATATGTAATTGTATTTAATGATTTTTTTAATGTTCATTTCTTCATATAAATCCAATATATATTTGGTATCTATATTAACATAATGTACTAATTAACATAAATATATTACAAATTTATGATTATTATAGGATAACCATTTTTATTATTCTTTCCATCAAATTGGAAATGAATGTATTGCCAATTCCTACGTTTGGAATACCACCTCATTGTAGTGATATGATAAATTTTTTATCACTATATTTTATGTATGATTGATATGAATAATTTAGTTTTTCTATATAATATCTATGAAAATTTATACTTTCATAATTAAAAGTCTAAAAAGTCCAAAAGAACATTTTTATAGAAAACAGTCGTTTTTTATATTCGCTCAGGAATCATTTTTTAATTTCCATACTTATTATTAAATATTTATAAAACATTATTAGTATTATATAATGATTTATTAATTTCATTTTTACCAACTTTTCAATTTTTAAAAAATATTTTAAAAGTATTGTTCCTCGTGTTTTATAGACAATGTTATTTTTTCCAAATGTGTTAATATAAAATCTGTTTTCAAGTATTCCACATAATTTTTATAATGATGATAAAAATATTATTCACCTTGAATTTTCCTTTTTAATTTTCATGGTTATTTTCAAAGGAACTGTCTTTCCCAATATTTAATAAATTTTTATATTTTAAATAAAATATTTTAAAAAGGAAAGATTATTTTATTCTAGAGAACTACTTCTGATATTTTAAAAGTATTTTCATTTTTTTCAATATAATTTGATGTACATTATACATTACATGGGATATAATATTATGATACCATCCACCATGTTACACTAGATGGATTAAGATCTTGTTTCTTTTCTGATTTATTATTTGAAATTTTAATATTTTCTATAAATTGTTTCAATAAATATGATTATTTTTATTTTATATTGAATATTTATTCATTTATTTCATAGGATTAGTTAATTGGAATTAGTAAATTATGGTAGGGACTAGTATAGCCCCTAAAAACATCAGTTGTTCTCATGAGGGAAACTATTTTGGATATTTGTTGGTTTCCTTACCTATTTAGGTATCATGGCTTCGACCAAAGCCTTGATGGAAATATTATGATCATAAACATTATGAATAGTATCAACATAAAAATAATGATTTTTATCTATGTTTTTAGTTATGTTATTTTTTCATCTATTGATATATATATTCCCCTTTAAGTATATTAATATTATATAATATTTTATTTTTATTTATTATTGTTTTACTATTAATGTTTTATTGATTGTATGATAGAATCGATCATACTTTCTCACTAAATAAGCTAATAGACTCATCCATTATTATTTTTTCCTTTCCTGGGGATAATAAGAATGGATCTATGAATTATTAATGGGATATAATAGGAGAAATAATAGAGTGATCACGGGAATTTTATGTTACATTTCAAATTTTCAAGTGTAATTTTAGAATCATATATGTATCTAGTCTCATAAGACTACTAAACTATTCATTCATTAAAAATATAATCCCTTGTATCTTATGTCAATATAGTATGATAAACACTAGATAAGGATATCCAAATCCTTGGGGTTTTTTTTCAATCGATGTTTATATTAAATATTTAAGAATAGATTTAAGAAAACCTAGAATATAGAATAAGACCCTATGAATGACTTTGAGGATAAGTTTATGTATATAATAATATAATAATATTCTATTAAACTAGATATTCTGTGTTTTTCAAAAAAAAATCCCTATATGGATATTAAAATGTATATGTGGTTGTAGAAGAAATTCATCTAGGGGAAACAACACCAAAATGCCTGGATTGTGTATTAACTCTAACATTAATACTACAAGATGAGTGGGCCAAATACTACACACAAAGATATAAACATTATGGGGATATGTTTAAGTTGACTCAAATACTCTTTATAAAACATTATGAATGATTTGAAAATAGTTTTATTATTTTATGATATTCTAAAAGATAGAAATCTTATGATTATGATTTTATTATTGCATAAAGTTTCAATTTATTTTATGGGTTAACCATGATTTATAATTATATAGTGTAATTTAAAATTCACTTTGTTATGAGATAATTAAGTATATTCCATTCTATAGATATGGGACATGGGGTAAGGAATGAAAACATTATTATTGTACAAAATCTATATCGTCATTTACCTCATAGTATATACAACGAAGCAATAACTAAAGCTAAAAAAATTATAATGATATTAGGGAAACTTACTGTAGTTATGACAAATAAATTAACCTATATAGAGCTTCATGGTAATCCCGAACATGATGAAACAATGTTAGAAAACTCCATATGACATAAAATATAACAATTAAATGGTAATAATAAACTATTAGTATATGAGAAATGGAATAAGTCTCTATAAAAAATATTTCAAGCTCGGTAATGTAGTGAATGAAAGATGGTTACTCAAGTGGTGTATTTTTTTGTGGAAGATGTTGATCGTTAGTGTTCATTTATTCATTATAAAAATTAAAAGGAGGTATAGAGAATAGAATAGAATAATTTAAAGGATATATTCTTTGAAAAATAATTTCATCATGAATAACAAGATTATATATATAAGAAATTCTGTGATAATGAATCGAAGGAAGAAGAAAGTGTTGATGAGTATGAGTCTAACGTTACAAGATTATTAACGGTAAATATTTACTACATTCAATATATAGAATGTATGATTTACCATTTATTTTAAATGCTTATGAGAAACAACATAAGGTAATTATTCAATCAAACATTTTCTTCACATGATTTTTTGATAACAAGTTCCATCAATATGGATAATGTATTCTCCATGCCATATTTTTTGAAAGTATATGATGTGAACAAGATGGAGACTAATCACTAGGAATAAATAAATGATGAAAATGATAATAAGGTATGGATGGAACATTCCACATGTTATCATTTTGGAGGAAAACACCATTGTACATGCTTAATGGGAATTCATGTTTTCTTCTAGAAGGGATAAAATGTCCATCAAGCATTTAAATTAATGTGGGAAAAATAATATTCCAATTTCTTGAGTTTTTATTATACAGATTTAAGGAAATATGAAAACATTTGAATCATGCATAAATGGAATTCATTTTATATAATACTAATGGAGAAATTAAATTATTATGAAATTAATACAAATATACATTGAATCACATATTTTTTAGAACCATGAAATTTGATTGTAATTTCACGATTTATATGATTTTAGATCTACACACTCTTAAATTTTTGATTGATATAAAATCATCCCATGACACTATGATGAAGGAATTTCCAATTATGGAACTTATTAGTAATATAGTTATAATGAGAATATATCTAGTGATTTTAGTGGATATAAAAATTATTCCATAGTTTCAAACATGGTTGTTATACCTATCTTTTGATTTTCCATAATCCTATTTTTGGGGATTACAAAGTATTTAGTATTTAGGAATTAATATATGAATACTAAAATAATTTATATTTAACTGTTGGTTTTATATTTTAATGGTTAATTTATTGTAGAATTTTTATGGGTTTTATTATTTATGTTTTAGGAAGTAATTAGTTGCTGTTACACAATATTATTTTTTTCATATCATGGATCATATTAAATTGTTCAAATCATTTTTTAGATGGGTGAATCAACATTTCATTTTTTATGGATTTTATGATCCATTACAGGTTATTTTTTCCCTTTAGGATTGAAAAATATCTATTAGTCATTTATCACTAGAATCATTCCTGGAAACTAATAATAATAATAAATAAATGGAAAAAAATTAACTTATGAAGTTGAAAGGACACATGTATATTTTATTATAATTATCAAAACTCATTAAATAGAAGTTAAATATGTCATATTCTTTTTAGGAAGTATGAATTAATGATTATGCAGATCTTTTGGAAACACATTTATATGTGGAAGTCGTATGAAGTTATGCATTATATCTATTTAAAAATTATTATGTTTCTTATTTAAAACCTGGAAAAGAAAATTCATGATAATATCTATTAAAATGTCAAGATATGCTCAAAATAAATAAAAATTGTGCAGATTATATTTATGTAAGGATTAGATAATGTGACACAACAATATTTTGGTTTCCTCTAAAATTAATAATATGAGCGATAATGTTCACCAATCTCAACCCTGATCTTAAAAGGAATCACAAAATAATATTATTTAAATATGACTTTTATATCCTAGACATTGAGTTTCTGGGTATGAATATAAAGTACTAAGTTATGAAATATATTAATAACATACATCCATAACTCAAATATTTAATTAATTAAAAAAATTACATTCATATAATTATTTCCACATGGGAAAATGTAATAAGAAATTAATTTTAGGACATAAGAATATATTCATAATAAAAGTTTTTTTAAGTGCTATAATAATGATTATTTAGAAATATATTCTCCAATTTTAGGAAATTTTATTTGAAAAAATGATTTTTGTTTTCTACATTATCATGTAAAAATTATCTTTAGGTGAATTTTTTCGATTTTTAATAAATGGATAAATTTTTAGTGAATTAAAAAGACAATTTACAAATACATTCACTTTTACGAATATTTAATTTAATATGTTTAAAATTAATGTTTATGAAACCATTTTTTAGAAAAAAAATTATTTACAGTGTAATATAATAAATATAATAATATAATATCGAAATTACAAATATATGCCTAATATTATCATAATCAAACTAATGATTTTATTCAAATAAAAATCGTTATTATTTTTCATTCTTAATCAAGAATTTACAGGGATAATTTTAGTTTTTGATTGGATTTAAAGTAGTAATTCTCCATATATTTTATATATTTTAATTAATTACATCGGAATCAACATTGTTCATTATTTTACTATAAAACCCTTTTGTGCTTAAAACTAATATTTTTCTAAAAATCAGTTTTCATTGCATTTTATGAACATATATTAAAAATAATTTCCCCTCATCATAATAATTTAATCCTATAAAATGATATTTATATTACAAATAATTGTAAATAATATTCTGTAATAATTTTTACTTAATATTTAATAATTATTTATTGTAATCATATTAAAATGTATCAGTATGATTAGGGTTAAAACTCGTTTACTAGTGGAGATTAAACATAGATATTAGATTAAAACATTCACTAAAATAAGTATAAATATTAAATATTATCTATATTTTGACCATATATTATATTAACATAAAGTTGTTTTCTATTTGGTTCCAATTTCCGATGAAAATAACTTTATATAAATTAAATATTTTTCGCAATTCATTGTGTGTACCTCCCATCAATTATAAAGGGGAACTATTTTCCTCCCTTATTCACATGCTTTGTAATGTCTTATATTTTTTCATGTATTATTTCCAAATATTATATGGAATTATTTCGAAACCGAGCACTAAGTCGACACATCATTCTGAGGCCCAGTTAGCACGGAATGGTGGTTTGAACTGTTTTTAAGATAAGTGAGTCAGCACGTGTTCGCGGTTGTGGAAATTTCCAAAAGGATGCCTGGATTAAAATTCTGAGGTCACTGTTACAATCGGGGTGACAACTTTACCTAAGAATGAGCCTAACCTTGACCGGCGTGGGTTGAGGGAAAAAGTTAATTTTCGGACATTTTAAGTAAAATAAAATAAAATAATTCCGCAATGATTATTTTATTTCTTTTTAGAAATATCTACTGTAGCACAGCGACGGGCCACCTATTTCAGTCATTAATGTAATGTCATAATGACTCATAAAAATCATCGCTGACTCATTAATTCCGCAGTGTGATGGGATGTCAAAAATGTTTCCTTTTTTATTAGGATAATCGAATTTTTCTCATTGGTGACGTTTGAGAGAAACTTCTGGGAAATCCGCGGAGCGTTGGAGAAAACTATCAGCGACGAACAATGATGGATCGAAGTTGAGATTCATTGCGCCAACGATGTTGAAGGATGTCGATGACGATGGTAGCACGACCCTTTCGTCAACAATCTATCCTTTCATAAAGTTAGGGGTTATTATTTTATTCAGTTTCCCCCATTTTTCAATTTAAACGAAGAACGCGGATCAAACATGAACATGTTGATCCACGGATTCTTGCATTTTTTTGGGAGGGATTTTATTTTGGATGATTATGGGGAATTAATCCACGTTGATTATTTTTGTTGATTTCTGCTCCGTTTAAGCCTATTAATGGGATCGGATCTACGTCATGACGAACGACGACAGAGGTTTGTTCCTAAATTTTTTTATTGGATTTCTCCCCTTTTTCTTTCATGCGTTCTTCGCGTTCTTCATGGGGCAATGAACAAAAAATCGTTGCATTTTTGTTTTGTGATGCACCAATCCCAAATTGAAGAATTGTTACCATGACGTCTTTGTGGAGGTCCGATGACGATGGCGGACGACGAATTGGACCGGATCAGGAAGGGTTTTTCATTGAGCATTCTTCGCACATGAAGATCAAAACATGTTTTTGGGGGTGATAGGAGGTCTGGAAACAAAGGAAGAAGCTTCTTCGTGTCGTGGCGAACAAAACCCGTTGGCTTTGTGGAGATCGGAGATCCCAATTGATGATCGGGGCAGCACGGGAGGCACGCCGATGAAGAGCATCATTTCTGGAAATTTCTAGAATACACGGTGTGTACTTCCAAAGAAAATCCCACATAGTACTGGCGGCCGCAGCTAGGGTTTCAGGGGCCAGAGAAGAATCACACAGCGTGTGACCTTGGTCACACGACATGTTAGTCTTCCCTTGAAGCTCGGCGTGTATTTTGGGAAGTACACGGACACAGGATGGATACACAGCTTCCGACGACATGGAATGTACAGCATGGCAGAGGTGGCTACACAGAACTCGATGTAGATCTAGGGGGTACATGGACATCAGATGGGGTACATGACTGTGTACTCCATCACACGGCCAGGCAAGGCCAGTGATGCGGGTCACCACGTGTACCGATTACATGAGTTAGTATACAAGGGTTGATGACTGTGTACGAGAACATGGACAGCATACATGGAGCCAACCCCTGTCACTCAGACTTGGCATGTACATCGTACAACATGCTGTGTACTCAGTTTTTCTACACGACCAACCTTACGACATGGGCTGTTGTACACGGGCAGTACTCGGTGTCAGACTACACGACGTGTAACTTTTCTACACGCTGTGTAATTTTTGGAAAAGATCGTGGTATTCTTTTTCACCGCATCTTGGACATATCTCATTTGGGTTAGTACCCCTTCTTCTTGTTCCTTGGAAGGTCAGACATCATTTCCTTCAAGAGGAGTATGATCCCTTCAACTGGACTTTCTATGATAGAGTCAGGCGTCCATCCGAGAGGCCCGGATCGAGATCCTCATTCCATTCGTGACCCTAAGTAGAGTACGGCATAGATGTTACCAACTCCATCGGGCGTCGATCCTCTACCTAGAAGGTGAATTCCGGATGAGTCACGGTATCTTCCATGGCCCTGTAAATTATCCTCATTTATGTATCGTGATCTTTTCCACCCATGAGTGTGTCTCCCGTATTGAGTGTAACTACCTCTCGTTGCATTTCCCGATGAACATTACTTCTCATACGGACGTAATCTGAGCTATAAGACTCATGGAGTGAATTCTCCCAAAATGAGTGCTTTGTGGAATCTTCAAACTGAACCCCTACTTGGTGGTATGCGGTCGTGTGACTTGTCTCTGGAATATGGGTATAGGTTTCGAGTATATCTGGTTTGTGCTATATGTTCTGTCGACATGTATTGTGCATAGCTGATAGTACCTTTACTTTGTGTATTGTTTTGTGGTTTTTCAGGGTCCTCTAATTAGTATTGTTATACTCACCCCATCATAGGATTTTCCCCCACGTGTCGTGTCTTGTGCAGACGATCAACCTTTTGACAGAGTCCAGGTTTGGTAAGGATAGGACCGAGATTTCTAAGTTCCCTACAGGCCGAGGTGTTCCTATTCTTACGAGCAACAGTCCTTGTACCTTTTGTGTTTACAGGTTGTACATTGTAGTTTTCAAACTCTTGTTTTGGTGGGCTTGTTTTCTGGCCAAGTATAGTTTCAGTTCATTACCATCCATCGTACTCTATTTCATGGGTTTTATTGTGTGCATGCATTTTGTTTCTTGGTCTTTTTTTCATATTAGAATTTATGGTCTTGGAGATTTGTGTGTGTGTACATTTTCATTGGCAATGCCTCCCATGTTAGTAATATGCCTACTCGGTGCTAATCACTAGCCCCTGGCCTATTGCAGCCGGGCTTGGGGAGTCTCCGCACAGGCCCCACTAGGATGGGTCATGACAGAGTGGTATCAGAGATGGTTGGTTGTACCTTAGGACCAAGTGACTGTGTGTTTGTATTGGGGAAACAGTGTTAAGTGTTTTGAGGTCAGCTTTTAGGATAGAGACTCCAGTGTTGGTGCGGCGGTCGAGGCATCCATACACCAGGACTCTGATAACCTACTTTTAGACTCGGTACATGAAAATAGTGGTTGTGTGGAAATAAAAGAATGGTACATGCATCATATAGGGATGGGTTTTGTTTTCCCTGTCCTTTGTGTCAGCTATCGAGATATACTCATTGACCATGGTAAATCTTGTTTCCTTACAGGATGCCTCCGCAATGCACACCCACTAGGATTCAGCAGCACGATCACGAGGATGACCCCCTCAGTGATGAGGCCTCGATTCAGGGACCAGTTCCCCAGGAATTTCAACCAGGTGGTGCACTAGTTATTCCGCCACCGGTGGAGTAGACCATGGTACCTGTAGTACCGACCGAGAAGGAGCGCAGGCTAAGTGCGCTCCCTGAGTTCTAGAGACAGAGACCCCTCAGGTTCCGAGGCAAGCCCGAAACTCAGGCAGCTAAGGACTGGCTTGAGGCAGTGAATAGAGTTTTCTGTCTAGTGAGGACACCAGCAGACCAGATGGTGATCCTAGGAGCAAGCCTTCTTCAGGGTTCGGCGGGACGATGGTGGAGTCTGACCACATAGACTCATGATGAGGATACTCTTTCATGGATGGATTTTGAGCGACTCTTCAGGGAGATGTTCTATCCAGTTAATCTAAGAGTTGTGTGCATCCCAGAGCTTCTTCAGCTTCAGTAGGGAAGTATGACAGTAGCTGACTATTCATCAAGGTTCACTAACCTCGCCCGATACTCGATAAATATGGTCATGGATCAGCACTTCAGATCTCGGAAAATCGAGCTAGGTCTACAATGGGACATATGAGCTAGTGTCGTGCCTCTATGCATATCGAATAATGATTGAGTTCTCCAGTGGGCCTTGGTGATTGAGAGCTTCTTGGTGGAGCAGAGACAGCCGACGAGAGTCAATAGCAGGCAGACAGGTGTTGAGACCCTGACAGTAGGGAGCTGATGTCAGGCACAGGGATCTGGATGGGGGAGGCATCATAGGAGGACCCAAGATAAAGGATCGATAGTCCATGGATCTTAGTATAGATCAAGTAATCCTAGGGAGAAGTAATGATACCCATGTGATGGTAGGGGAAATCTCGTTAGAGATTGTACGACCCGTCGAGCTGCTGACAGGGAAGTGGTGGATGGACCACTGAGGCAGAGGTATAGAGTGGAGAAAATGGAACCTCTAGGTGGTGGACCTGGAAGAGGGGTAGGGAGAGCTGCGGGTGGTGGCGGATGCTTTGACTTACTTCCACCACCACCCCCAGGAGGTCCGTACCAGGCTCAAGGAGCTCGGGGACAGGGGCGGGGACACTTGCATGTGGTCGAGGCATACGACCTAGGGGTTGAGTGATTATTCGAGGTACAATTTATCTCTTTTCTACCTTAGTTTCCATACTTATTGAATCATGTTCCAGTCATTCCTCTGGATCAATGTGTCTTGTATGAAACCTCAAGATTCCGGTAGAACTTTTGACTCAATCCTTACGCTTGGATACACCTACAGGAGGAGACTCGACGATCACACACCCTCGCAGACGGTGTGATCTTACCCTTAGAGGCGAGAGTTTCAGTTGGAACCTCTTGGTGGTAGAGTCGAGGCCTTATGAAGTCATTCTCGGTATGGTTGGCTAGCCTTTGCCTAAGAGCAGTGGATGTTGTGATCTCCAATTTCCTAGCAGTGGTGGCGGATTATGAGGATGTCTTTCCCAAAAATGTTCTAAGATTACCTCCCCACTAGGAAATCGACTTCTACATCGAACTACAGCCCGGGACAACACCGATTCCCTCATCATAATTTCGGATGGCCCCCGTAGAGCTTCATGAGTGGAGGGTGCAGTTGGAGGATTTGCAGAGAAAGGGTTTTATGAGACCCAGTGTTTCACCCTGGGCGGCCCTAGTCTTGTTTGCCACGATGGCAGAAATGAGTCTGAGGTTGTGCGTGGATTACCGATTCTTGAACCAGGTGACAGTGAAGAACAAGTATCAACTACCAAGGATCGATGAACTCATCGATCAGCTAATAGGGGGACAGTGGTTCTCGAAGCCTAACCCTCGATCAGACTATCACCAGCTATGAGTACGAGACGAGGATATACTGAAGATGAATTTCAGATGCAACTATGGTCACTTTGAGTACTTGGTGATTCTTTTCGATGTGACGAACGCCCCTACAGTGTTCATGGGACTGATGAACCGGATCTTCCAGCTGTACTTGGACAGGTTCGTAGTGGTCTTCATCGAAGACATCCTTATGCACTCAACGTCAGAGGAGGAGCACACGAGACCCCCGTGGATGGTTCTAGACGTACTTCGGGAGCTCTAGCATTATGGGATTCTATCAAAGTGCCAATTATAGATTAAGGAGGTCCACATTCAGGGAAATATCATCTCAGCAGATGGAGTAGCTGTAGGCCAAGCCTAGGTGGATGTTGTGTAGCATGGGAGCCACCTCGATGCATGACGGAAGTGCAGAGCTTCCTTGGGTTGGCAGGATATTACCATAGATTAATTCCTGACTTCTCCCAGATATCAGCACCAATGAAAGCATTGACCAGGAAGGGGAAACCCTTCATGTGGACAGAGATGTACCAGTAGGCTTTTGAGTAGTTGAGATAGTTTTTGATGAGCGCCCCAATCTTGAGATTTCTGGAGGAGGGTGTCGAGTACATTTTTTATATGACGCATCGGAGATAGGGCTCGGTCGTGTCCTGATGCAGAGGAAGGAAGTGATTTCTTATGGTTCATGCCAACTTAGGCCACTTGAGTAGAACTATGTGACACCTGATCTCGAGTTGGCTCTGGTATTCTTCGCATTGAAGATGTGGTGACACAACCTTATGGGCGAGCGGTTTATCGTCTACTCTAACCAAAAAAGCCTCAGGTACATCTTTTCACCGAAATAAATGAATCTGAGATAGAGGCATTGGCTAGAGTTCCTCCCAAACTATGTTTTTTAGATTATCTATACTTTTGGGAAGGTGAACAAGGTGAAAGATTCTATGAGCAGAAGATTGAGATCACAGCTGTTGAGCGAGGAGACATAGCAGTTAGCCAGATTGCAGTTTTCCTTCACGGACAGGGAAGATGCATCCTACCTACAATCGATGGTTGTTACCCCTCCACTATTATAGCGGGTTAGGGAGGTGCAACTAGAATATATCGACTGTGTGGCTTTACGTGCTCAGTTATCTATGGGATATTCCCTAGATGGATATTCACAAGGTGGGGATCACTTACTTATTTTCATAGTATGCACTGTTGTACCAGTGGCATTACAGGAGGAGGTCATGAGGTAGTTTCATACATCCCCTTCAGTGGTACATCTTAGAGTGGCCCAGATGTACCAGGATCTCTAACGACAGTTCTGGTGGTCGGTCATGAAGAAGTCCATATCAGAGTTTATTTCCCGATGCCTCACATGCATGCAGGTGAAGGCTGAGCACTAGGTTCCATCAGGATTAGCTCACCCCTGGAAGTTCCAGAGAGTAACTGGGATGGAATATAGATGGACTTTCTGATAATATTCCCATTGAAGTCTCTGGGGCATGATTGTATCTGGGTGATCATTGACCAAGTCATCAAGTCGGCCCACATCCTAGCTATAAGTGAGTAGAGTTCCGTAGAGATCTTGAGACACCTCTACGTGTAGTAGATATTTCAGATTCATGGAGTCCCCTCGAAAATAGTCTCAAATAGAGATTACCATTTCACATCCCGGTTGTGGAAGGGATTGGAGGAGGCTTTTGGGACTCAGCTACGCTTGAGCACAATGTTTCATCCCCAGACTAATTGTCACATGGAGAGGACCGTTCAGGTTCTTGAGGATATGATGCAAGCCTATTTCTTGGTCTTTTATCATAGTTGTGAGGACCACCTACCATAGTTTTATTTTTCATACAACAATAACTACCACTCCACCATTGGTATGTCACCGTTTGAGGCCTTGTATGGGAGACCCTACCGGTCACCTCTTTGCTGGACCGACCTCGGAGAGTCAACACTCATAGGTCGATAGTTTGTGAGATCTACCACTAAGATGGTGAAATTAATTCGGGAGCGGATGATGACTACACGGAGCTAGCTAAAGTATTATCCTGACAGACAATGGATACCTCCAGAGTTCGAAGAGGGAGACCACGTCTTTCTTTAGGTCTCACCTCGATGAGGGTTATAGAGATTTGGCCGAGGCATCAAGCTATCTCCGAGGATCATCAGACCTTTCTAGATACTGTGAAAAGATGGAGAGGTGGTGTACCGCCTAACTCAACCACTACAGTTTCATTGGGTTCATGATGTCTTCCACATGTCGCAGCTAAGGAGGTACATGCCTGACCCATCACATGTCATCGATTGAGGTGAGCTGGACATCTTGGATGGAGTTACTTTTGCTGAGTACCCAGTAGAGATCGAGGATCTACAGGAGATGATCCTTCATGGACAATCGATTCCAATGGTGTGCATCCAGTGGCAGCACGAGAATCTTTAGGAGAGCATGTCGGAACGAGAGACCCAGATCCATGCCTAGTACCCACATCTTTTTTAGAAGCTGTTGTTTTGGATTTTCGGGTACGTAAAGCCCCAATGTGGGGAGAATGTAATGTCTCGGATTTTCCTTCTGTTATTTTTAAATATTATATGGAAATATTTCAAAATTGGGTATATAGATGGCACATCATTCCAAGGCCCAGTGAGCCCAAAATGGTGGTTTGAACTTTTTTTAAGTTATGTGAGTCTGCACTTGTGCGCGGTTGTGGAAGTTTCCAAACAGATGACTGCATTAAAAATATGAGGGCACCGTTGAGTCCGGGATGATGACTTTACCTATTAATGAGCCTAACCTCGACCGGCATGGGTTGAGGGAAAAATTTTATTTTCAGATGTTTTAAGGAAAATAAAATAAAATAAATTCGCAAAGTTTATTTGATTTCTTTTTGTAAATATCCGCTGCAGCGCAATGACGAGATAAATGATTTAGTCATTAATGTCATGTAATAATTACTCTTAAACATAAAAAATAACTCATTAATGACACAGCGTGATGGGATGTCAAATACTTTTCCCTTTTTTATTAGGATAATTGAATTTTTATCATTAGTGATGATTGAGAGAAACCTCTGGAGAATCCGCGGTGTGTTGGAGCAAACTCTTAGCGACGAACAACGACGGATCGAAGTTGAGATTTTTTTCACTAATGAAGTTGAAGGATCTCATAGATGATGTTAGCATGACCCTTTCCTCAATGGTTGAATCTTTATTAAAGGTAGGGGTTGTTATTTTATTCTATTTACCCCATTTTTAAATTTAAATGAAGAATGTGGATCAACCCCAAACATATTGATCTGTGTATTCGTGCGTTCTTGCGGGATGAATTCTATTTGGGATTATTATGGGTAATTAATCCAAATTGATTATTGTTGATGATTTCTAATCTATTTAAGCCTATTAATGGGAGCGGATCAACGCCGTGATGAATGATGGCAGAGGTTCGTTCCTCAAATTTGTTTTATTGGACTTCTCCCCTTTTTATTTCACATGTTCTTCGAGTTCTTCCCAGGGCGATGAACAATGGATCATTTCATGTCCATTATGAGATGAAATGGTCCCAAATTGAATAATCGACACTAAAACGACCTTACTAAGTTGCAACGATGATGGAAGACGATGAATCAGACAGGATCAGGAAGGGTCATTCTTCGAGCTTTCTTTGTGCAGGAAGATCAAAGCATGTTTTCATGGCCGATAGGAGGTCCAGAAACACCAGAGGAAGATTTTTGGAATTTGGGTGACCAAAACCCGGTAGTTTTTTGGTGATCGGATAGCCGGATCGATGATCAGGGCCGCACGGGAGGCGCGCCGGTGAAGAGTATCGTTTCAGTAAATTTTCTAGAATACACAGTGTGTACTTCCGAAGAACACGTTGTGTAGTACTGGAGGTAATGGATAGGGTTTCGGGGGCCAGAGAAGAATCACACAGCATGTGACCCTGGTCACATGGTGTGTTAGACTTCCCCCGACGCTCGGAGTTTACTTTGGGAAGTACAGGGACACGGGTTGGACTACACGCCTTTAGACGACATGGCGTGTACAACATGGAAGAGGTGGCTACGTGGAACTCGGCGTGTATCCAGGGGGTACACGGACAAGGGATGGAGTACACGACCGTGTACTCCATGACATGGCTAGTCAAGGCCCGTAACATGGGTCACCCACTGTACCGATTACACAGGTTAGTGTACACGTGTTGATGATTGTGTATGGGCACATGGCCAGCGTACACCGAGAAAACCCCAATCACTCGACATGGTGTGTACATCATACTACAAGACGTGTACTCAGTTTTTCTACATGATCAGCCTTACGACATGGGCCGTTGTACACAAGAAGTACCCGATGTCAGACTACACGTCGTGTAACTTTTCTACACATCGTGTACTTTTTGGAAAAAGGAATTGTCCCCGTGTTCACCGCATCTTGGACATCTTTTGTTTGGGTTACTACCCCTTCCTCTCGTTCACCTGAAGGTCAGGCATCACTTCCTTCTGCAGGAGTATGATCCCTTCAGTAGGACATTCTGTGATAGAGTCATGCATCCATCCAAGAGGCCCGGATCGAGATCATCCATCCATTCATGACCCTAGGTAGAGTCTGGCGTCGACATGACCAACTCCACCGAGCATCGATCCTCTACCTAGCTGGTGAATTCCAGATGAGTCACGGTATCTTCCAGGGCACTGGCAGTGATCCTCATCTGTGTATCGTGATATTTACCACTACGAAGTGTGTCTATAGTAATGAGTGTAACTACCACTCGTGGCGTTTCTCGAGGAATAGTACTTCTCGGATGGACATCATCAGATCTATAACACTCATGGAGTGTGTTCTCCCATAACGTGTGCTTCGTGAATCTTTAAACTAAACCCCTAGCTAGGGGTATGCAGTCATGTGACTTGTCTCTAGACTACGTGTATGGGTTTTGAGTATATATAATTTCTTCTATATGTTTTGTAGGCTTGTACTATGCATAGATGACTATCCCTTTACTTTCTGTACTGCTTTGCTGGTTTTCGGGGTCCTCTATTGAGTATTGTTATACTCACCCTTACATGGGATTTTGCCGCACGTGTTGTGTCTTGTGCAGACGTGCAGCCATTTGACAGAGTCCGGGGAGGACTAGGATAGGACCGATCTTTCGAAGATCCCTACAGGTCAAGGCGTTCCTAAGGCTACGAGCAGTAGTCCCAGTACCTTTTGTGTTTACAGGTTGGACTTTGCAGTTTTTAGACTCTAGTTTTGGGGGGCTTGTATTCTAGACCAGTTTACTTTCAGTACATTACCTTCTGTCATACTCTGTTGGTTGGGTTTAGTTATATGCCATCATTTTGTTCCTTAGTGTTTTTTTCATTTAAGCATTTGTGGGCTTGGAGATGTGTGTGTGTGTACAGGTGGTTAGGAAATGCCTCCCATGTTAGTAATATGCCTACTCGGTGCTAGTCACCAGCCCATGCCCTATTGGAGGTGTGCTTGGGGAGTCGTAGTGTGGGCCCCACTGGGATGGATCGTGACATGCTTGGAGAACATTATCTCATAAAATACCATCCCAAAACTATTTTATATTTTATACAATCATTTTTTGTCTTCTTTTACTCTTTTATGACCATCCTAGTAATTATTAAGATACTAGACAAAGGAGGTATCTCAATAAATAGGTAATCATCTCAACCTAATATTAAAATGCTAATTTATTTTTATAGTTCATATAATATTTTATAATCTTCCTATAAAATTTAATATAGTATCAAAAAGATAGAAACATTTTATTATTATTGTAGGGAAACATTTTCCACCAGTTTTCAATCATATGGGAAATGAAAGTATCGATCATGAATACATGTGGACAACTACCTCCACAAAGAGATATGATTCATTTTAAACCATCATAATAAATTAGTTGATATCATATTGGATTTGATATTTATATATGATATTTATGATATAATTATTAATCTATAATTAAAATATTTTATCTTCCTTAATATCCTCTAATTTTTGGGGAAATGATAATGGTTCTTGTGTGTACATGTGGACTACCGCCTCTATAAAGTAATTTGATTCATTATTCATTAAAGATTAACATTGATAATAATAAAAATAGATTTAATAAATATATACGATGTTTATTATATAATAAATAATCTTAAAATGTGAATTTTTATTCAACTTTATCTCTTTTCATCCATTGAAAAGTGGAAACATCACTAATGTGCACATTCGAACTACCATCCCCACGAAGTGATGTAATAAGTTTTTCTTTCTTGATTTATATTGATAGTCATAGAAGTTTATATAATGTTTAAATATAATACTTATGAAATTATTAAGGTTCTGGATATTATAGGACCATGACCATTATATATGGACCAAAACTATCGAACTGAAATCTGTTTGAAAAAAGAAATAATTAACAATTGGAAACAACAATTTTAATAAATAATTAATAATAAATTTGTCTTGAAGTATTATAAAACTGTAAAATATGATATTATAAGCATGTATAAAATTCTAGTATATAATTATAATAAATATTTATTTATTATATATGAGGTTAAAATCACTTACGAAGCATGTCAGACTTGAGGTAAGAGTTTATTTCACAATCTCATCTTAATTCTGGATTGTTAATTTTTAAGCATACATTGGATAAATTATTTGATATTTATATCTTAAAACCCTTTCATTTTTTATACTATATTTATTTATGTATGTTAAAACCTTTTTATTCATTTTCTTTATATATAAGGGCTAAAATTTATAAAGATTTTCTTTATTGAAACTAAAATAGTTTTTCTATCATGTTAAAGATATTTTTTACCATGTCCATACTTTCATTTAAATATTTTTAATAATAATTTTATATTATTTAATGATGGATTACATTCATTTTAACCATTTTTTTAATTTCTAATTTTTATAAAAGGTATATGTTTTTCATTCTCATAATTAGTTTCTTTTACTACTCGTTTGAACGAAATCATTATTTTTGATATTTTCAAATGAATGCAATTTCCCATCACCATACCTACATTTTCCTTAATGATTCATTTACATGTTTGAAAAGATGATTTTGAGTCGTAAAGCTAATTAAAACTATATTAAAGTGGAAAAGGACTCTAAAGAACATATCCTCACTCTGATGAAATTTTTTTGGAAGAATACTTGTATGTCAACATACCAGAGGAAGAGGTAGAGATGATGGGAAGAAATCTTCAAGTAGAGGTCAACAATGAGTAGGATAATTGGATTGAAAAACATGATATGTTCCTGATGAGAGGCATCAATGATAGGAAAATCAGAAATGAATATTATATTTGAACTTGGTGGAAAATGGCGTCTCTCTTCGAAGTTGTTATCGATAAAGACCCTGATGCTAAGGTATGGCTTATGACCAAGAAATTTTATAGGGAGGAAAGTACCAATACGTTGAGTATATTATTTGATGGATTTTCTTTCTCATAGGAGGCTTCACTGCTAGTTTTATTGAGACTGGTTTCTCACATAGAATAAAATGTGATTTTATTAATAAAAAGTTAATTTTCAGTCATTTACATGTTTTTTTCAGTTATTTTCAGTGGAGTTTTTTTGAAAATTCTACAAATTTTTATATATTAAATTATTGATTTAAGAATGAAAATATTAATTTCTATAATAATATTTATGATGATAGTAAATTTTTATCATAATCCTTGTCAACATATTCTTAGGAATATTAGGCCTTACTATGTTTTTAATATAATGATATTATCCATGATATTATTCTTGATGGGTTATGACCGTATTGTTCTTGTGATTTTGTGTTGAAAATATTAAAAACATTCATTCATGTTTTTCAATATGAATGTTTGTGTTGATTATGTGCTGAATTATTATTCTCTTCATTCATATTCTAAATGAATTATATTTAATAAGTTACTATTAGGACGCAATATTAACCCTTAATGCAATGATATGACATATATGGAAAACTAGTTTAGGTACATGTAATACTCATAACCTATTTATGATTGATATCATGGAATGATACATTGGTTGAATAATTATGTTGTCTGATATTATTCTTTCTATCATTATGGAACTAGTTATTGTTTTCCATGTTATTATTTATGTTATTATTCCTTCCATGGATATATTACCCTTTTATGAAAATAGTTATATTGTATATTTGGTGACAGTTTAACTCTGTCATATTATTCATACTTAAATTATTCTATGATAATTTCTTCATATAAATTCCCTTATAGAAACTCTCATCTCACAAATTATTATTTTTTCCATTCCTCGAGATACTGTGACGGCATCTTTGAAAGATGTTAGTGATGTACTTAATGAAATAATAAATTTCCCAAAATAATAATAAGGTGTATTTATTGTTTTTATATTTAATTTACCAATCATGTGGGTATATAGTCTCCAAAGACTACTAAAATATCGAATAAATGTAAGTAAAATCCATTCTATATTGTGAACATTTAGTAAAATAACACCTAATTTTGGTTACTAGACTCATGGTGTTGCAATTTTCCTTCCAAAATCACCCATAACTCTTACATAACTTCTCCACAATTTGAATTATAACCATAGTCAATCCATATGTTATTTATGGAAAAATATATACCTCCATTTTATCATGAATTTAAAAATATTTAATGCAACATTTAATCTCTATAAACACCCTTTGATATCATCTTATATAAAGGGAAAAATTGAAACCAATGATTATTTAATCATTGAGAAACCATTCATGAATTATTTGGATATTAATCTTCAATTTTAGAGAATCTCCAACAAAACATCCCACAAAAAGATTACATCCAGACACCATATTGTTAAATTTGGAATATATAGGATAAATTTCCATCAAAATAGCTAGAACTATGGATTAATGGTAATTTTTAATTTATCTGCACAACTCAAATTTCTTCTTCTGATGAATTTAACAAAAACTTCCCCTATGCCCATTTCAGGATTTCCATTTCTCATAGCTGATACTATAATTCAATTTTCCAAGATCTATAATGTTCTAATTACCCACATTCAATTTTTAATAGACCAATACCACAATTTAGACATGGTTATCCTTCCTCACCTATTTTGTAAATCCCATAACATCTGGTATTCAACCTTGTGCATCGTCTAAACCGTAGTCATATAAAACCCCACAATAACTATTTAACATTTTTATTAAGTGAACTAGAATTTAACTAGAGGAACCACCATGGCATGGTGTATTCTATGATTCCTGTTTTTTGTATCTACAACACCAAATTTCATATGTTATATTTTTTATGAAACTAAATTTCTCTATAATTATTTCAATAGTACATTTGTCCATCTATTGACCATGCATGATCCTTATATAATTATTCACACATGAGAATTATCTCTAGATACCCTAATTTTTATCCAAATTTCATGTTTTCAACAAGTTCAACATTAATAAAAGTCATGCTTAGTGTTAAAAATTATATTAGCATCATCTTGTCTTATTTGGGGAATTCATCTTCATTCCCCAACAATATGTTTCATCAAATACAACTAAAAATTTAGGGTTCTAACAGCCTCCATCATTATATTTTATTGAAAATACCTGATGCCTCATCTACCTCAATACATCTACCAAATAATTAATTATACAATTTATTGGAAATTAAATACAAAGGGTCATACTACCCCTTTTAAAAAATCTCAAAAGGATTATAATTGAGATGGAATTTATGTTGAATTATATAACCCTACCAATGAATAGATATACATTCCCTAATATGTAGATATATTCCAATTCAAAACATTCTACCTCTTGGGATCGGTTAATCATTTTCAAATTATCTCTAACTTTTCTACCCATGTTGTTTGGGAAGAAATCATATTATAATCAAACACCATTTTGGAAAACATTATTATTCCCTTATTTGTTCTTACTAATTGATATCATATGTTGATATTTTTTTTATGAACCTTCAAATTTATGGTCATAATCTCTAATCCTATAATTTTATATAACACACAACATCACCTTCTAAAGAGATTCATTGAGTGAATTTACCACATGGGACTTGAGATGTCTACAGATAATTTATGCTAATTAATCCTAGGATCAATATTGAAAATAAGAGTACATTAAAATATCCCCAATTCTATCCATTTAACTCATGAATAAAAATTATTACACAATAACACTTGTCAACATCCTTTTATTTTCATCACTTTCTGACCATAATGTTAGAAAAAAATTAACGAACATTATATTGTGGATCATACCACTTGTTACAATTGTTGAAAATCGACTAAATAGATATTGATATTATTTTATACTAATTCTATTAAAATTATTCAAAACCATTACAAATGTTTTATAAGGATTAATAGACTAAGGTATTTGATCATACACTCTCCCAGAGTCTTCAGTTCTTGACACTAATTGGCAGGACCATCTTGATGGGTCAAATTATTCTGAAAAAATGAATAATTTCAGCATATTATGTAACATTTTATATTAATACCATTCCTACCTCATAATATATAAATAGTTATATGATTATAAAACTCTTATATTATTGTTTCAAATCTATCTCTACCATTTAGATGCATAAAAAACAATTTTTTGTTTATACAAATTATTAAAATCCATATTTAGTATTACACTAATGGTAAAATTAGTCCTGTATTTAAAAAATTTTATTTCAACCAATCATGACATATTATATGTGGTTTTATTCATGGAAATTTTTCCTTAAATGTTAATTTTTCATCCTAATACTAATTTTTTTTAAACACAACTAACATCAAAGGTTTCAGGCAATTTTCAACATCAACATATTTCCATTAAACTCCATAGACATGGGATTTACCACCACAATAATCCAAAGGATCATATTCCCCCATTAATTTTGTGCCTCTTCCATAATAGTTATTAATAGTAATGAATATAGGGTGATGGGAACTCAAGTTTCCTCAAGCTGGGGAATAATGTTGTTTAAGAAGGATAAACCATTCACACTCCACTTTTCCTTTTCCATGTTTTTTGATTTTAGGAAATAAATTCCATTATATCTTTATAATTATCATTAATATCTAGTATTCGGGCTCATAAAATTATTTTAAAATGTTCTCTATTGTGAGGATCTAATCACACACTTCTCTTCATATATGTGTTAATTATCATTATTCCTTGCCTTGGCCTTTTCAACAATTGTGGAATCGATGGGGCATAAATATAATATTTTTTTTCTTTTATTTCTAGCTGAACATACCTTTGTATTCTTTTTCCCTTATAGCTATTATATAATATGCTTAAAGCCTTTCATTTTAGTGGTTTTTTTCACCACATAAATATATATCATCATTTGTTATAACGACCCATAATTTACATAAATTTTCATTACGTCATAATTTAAGCACACTTATTACAACATATAACAAAACCAGGAAAGGACCGTATAGGTATAGTGTCTTTAGAAACTGGGAAACATAAAAAACTTGTTCATAAAGAATCTACTTTGCCTCCCATTTATTTCATCATATCTAGAGTCCCTTTTTGGCATATCATACTTAATAACCTTCTTCCTTACCTGGGGAAATAAAACATACAAAAGGGTGAGCTCAAATGCTCAGTAGGTAAACAAAAGAAATATCAATAACATCATATACATTAGAACATAACTTTTGGAAATCTTAACCTGCAAAAGGAATCATAATTTCATAACATGGGATAAATAATTTTAGTGAAATTTAATCCCAATAATCATAACATAAAACATGAAACTTTGCGGAATACACACATAATCATAGAGAATCATTTCTTATTAGTCAAGACTCATTGCCAAGACTATCTTAGTGGACAAAGTCCATTTCTGAACCGAGTTCACTCCTCGTTTCAGTCCTGTTTCACTGAACCAGTTTAACCTTCCGTTCCAGCCATGTCTATCTCATGAGATATAAAATCATTACCCAATGCATTGGAGGGAGATATTGGTCCCACCCATCTCATAATTATACCATTCTTATGTGTGCCACAAAATCATAAACCATATATCATATCATAACCCATGTAATAAAAATGGGAAACATAAACATCATGACATCATAAAACAATTCATTTAAGATAAAAGAATTCATAAAAATGTTTCCATCACAACATAATCATATCAATGTAATAATAGGGATATAAATATAACCCTATATTATCTTAGATAGAAAATAAGTTTGATAAAACACTTGAACTCCATTCTTGAGGAAAATATCCTTTCTACTTCAAAAACATTTTCCTTTCTTAACATGTTATACAATTTTAAACTAAAAGAATTTGAATAAAAATAAACTTGAAAACTTTTAAATGAAGCTTCTTGGAAATAATGTTTTAAAAATCCATTCATGTCGTATAAGTTAAAAAAACATTATTCTCATACTTTTGTCGGAAAAGTAAAAAAGTACCTCGTACGAAAAACGTCAAAATATTCCTTTCATATCTTTTACTAAACACTCACCGAAGGGTAAAATTTGATATAAACAATTCTAGGTGGATGGAAATAATATTACATATTGAGGAAACATGGATGTGGATGATAAAATACACCCCAGTAAATTTTAAAGTATAAACAATCTCGGATAAAAATGAGATTGTGATATTTCCCTTACTGTAGGTCCGATTTGCATCGTAAGTGTCTGAACCTCCTATATAATGATTTAAATAATGTTATTGAATTATTCCAGAATCATATTCATTTTTATTATATCATATATGGTTCACTTATGTCTTTATATTACCCGTTTTTTTGTAAATTCATGTTAAAGTAGCGTTTTTGGTAAAATCGTCTCATTTGTCATTCGTGTTTTAACTTGTAATTATTCATATGATTACATAGATCATGATTAATTAAATCCAGAATGTAAAACATTATTTATATATAATATATATTCAGAATATACATATATATAATGGATCGATAAATGGAAAGAAATACACCGTTCATGGAGACGGTAGGTCGTACGTATGCATGAACGCTATTTTCGTTTCCTTATTGAATTGAGTGGAATAAAGTAGATGAAATAAATATATATATACCTAAATCCATTAGTATTATTATGTCATATATTTCATGATTACTTATTATATATACTTTATAATCATTCATGAATGGTTAACGTGGAGAATGAATCTCATCGCATCATGGAGACGGTAGTCCGTACGTACTCACGAGCGATGATATCGTTCTCATGATCATTGAATTGTATTGGAGTGTATGTATACTATTTCATAATAAATATCACATTACAATATTTATATATAGTCATTATTTACACCATTATACCTATCCAAGTAAGGTGGTGGTGGAAAATAGATTACACCACGGCGTGGAAACGGTATTCTATACGTACGCACGCAGAGTGATTTCATTTTCCGTAGGATGGATAGATGGTGAAATAGTGTTGTTTCATACTTATAATAACATATCATTATATGAGTGATAATGATGTTATTACTTCATAATTAAACAACTAAATAAGAAGAAGTGGAAGAAGAAATAAAGTTGAAAGAATCGGTAACGGACATTACCTCTTCTTTGAAGTGCTTCCTTGAGATGTCGTTTTATGGCACTAAAATTGGTCTTTGAAGAAGCCTAGGACCTCTAGGATATTTCTAGGGCAGTTTAGAGGAGAAATGTTCAGGGTTTGGCCGAGCATGAAGGCTCAAATTGGTTTGAGGAGGAGAGGGAGTAGGTGCCCTTTTATAAGGGAGGAGAGGGGCACCTTTGGAAAAACTAAAACTATTATTTTATCATAAAGAAAAATTAGTTTTTAAATAGCTCAAAATTGATTTATTTAGAATATAAGGTGGGGATGGGTCGGAATCCTCTAATCCAATAGAATTTAGATAAGTTTAGGTTCCTATTTTGACCTTATCATTTAGATTTAACATTAAGTTAAATAATTTTACTTTTACCGTGTCTTTTTGTGTTCTTACTCTATATGGTTGATAAACTTACTATAACAAGACAAACGAACCCCAAGTTGTTTATTATTAATATATATAACCTTATATAAGTCATTAGGACGAACCATAGATTTTTAGGAATAAAATAACAATGAATAATATAATATTTGTTTTAAAAACTATTTTATGTCAATTTTGAAACAATTTAGTAATTGATTTTTGTGAAAATCATAACAGAATGATTAGTTAGAACAAAGATAATTAAATCAATAATAACATGTCATATTAACCTATAAAATTAGTGTAATTCATAAAAAGTCTCAAATTATATTTATTTGGGTATTTATAACATCAATTATGTCAATATTTCATTAATAATATAATTACCGCATCATAATTGTGTCATAAATAAATTAACTTATTTGAAGTCTACAAATTACAAATAAAATATAATTAAGTAGGAAATATTTTTAGCTTTCTAATGAATATTTATAGTCTAATATATCTTATGTATTACCCAATATTAAAAATGATTTAGTTATTAAACATTGATTTTAACTATTTTAACCCTTCTTTAAATAAATTAATAATAAATGTCCTAATCTAATCCAAGTGGGCCTAAATGGTCATATTTTATTCCTAAGGTTGTTATTGGTCAAATTTCACTTATCCAATAGAATTAGGACATGTGTTAGGGAAATACTAATAACATTTTTACCCTTAATTATCCTATTTACTTTTAACCGTGGTAAATAAAAGTAAAAAGTTACTATTCACCAAAAATTATTTTCATCTCATTGAACCACATTTTATTTACTGACATCAACCGTGTATCTCGGAATTTTGAAATTCTACTCACCGAAGCTGTAAAATTAAGTTATATGAAAAATTCAGTTTTTTAACTACCAATTAGTGATTTCACTATTCATAAAAAAATGAATGTTTTCAGAAAAATACCAAAATTTCACCCTAGGCTAATTTTGATATTCCGAATCCAAAAATGAAGTCAATTTTGATAAAATAAAATTTACAAAATTTAAAAAAGTGGTTATTACTATTTATAACGACTAGTTTTAATAATATTTTAATAGCATATCATTATTTAGTGAAACTCGGTATTTCGTACGACGCAAGCTATCATGGAATGTCGTGATTGCGTGTAAAGCAAGTAAAGCAAGTGTTTTGTGTAGTGAAAGATTCCTTTGATGATAACATAAAAGTCTTGGGTGTTACATTCTACCCCACTTAAAATGAATTTCGCCCTCAAAATTCGTCACATTGTAACAAACAGATGAGGATACCTCTCCCTCATCATATCCCCATGCTCCCATGTAGCTTCATCTAATTGGTGGTTCCTCTATAAAACTTTCACCAATCGAGTGGTCTTTTTTCATAGGAATTTTTCGCTACGATCCATAATCTCTATCGGATATTCTTCATAAAAAAGATCTTGCTCCAGCGATACAACTTCTGAGTTGAGTACATGTAAAGGATCAGGTATGTACTTTCTCAAGAGAGATACATGGAACACATCGTGAACATGAGAGAGATTCAGTGGAAGAGCCAATCGGTAAGCTACCTTTCCAACACGATCCAGTATTTCGAAAGGACTGATATATCTAGGGCTCAACTTCCCCTTCTTTCCAAATCTCATGACCCTCTTTCAGGGAGATATTCGTAAGAACACTTTATCACCCACTTCAAACTCTAGGTCTTTTCTTCAGTTGTCGGCATAACTTTTCTATTGACTCTGAGCTTCTCTTATGTGTTGTTGAATAGATCGTACCTTTTCTGCCATCTCATCAACAAGATCAGGTCCAAATATCTTTCTTTCCCCAACTTCATCCCAACAAGTTGGAGTCCTGCATTTCTTTGCACAGAGAGCTTCATAAGGAGCCATCTGAATACTAAGATCAGGTCCTAATATCTGTCTTTCCCCAACTTCATCCCAGCAAGTTGGAGTCCTATATTTCTTTCCATAGAGAGCTTCATAAGGAGCCATATTAATACTAGAGTGAAAGCTATTTTTATAAGAAAATTCCACCAAAGGTTTGTGTTGATCCCGACAACCTTTGAAATCCATAGAGAAGGCTCCCAACATATCTTCTAGAGTTTGAATTGTCACGACCCGTCCTCAGGGCCCGTGCCGTGACTACCCCAAGCCCGCCTTCCATAGGCCAGGGGCTGGCGACTAGCACCAAGGCGTAAATCCCAAAATAAAAGGGAAGGAATTGACTTTGAAAGGTAAACAAGCACCACAGAGTAAGCAAGCGGAAAAGTAATCACTAAGTAAAACTGTAACAAGATGTGCTGAAAGAAAAAGGGGCTAGAAATACAAGCCCAACTGTAAAGTACAACTGAAAGGAAAAACAACAACTGAAAGGAAAAACTGCAGCGTCGAGCCGTCCTCTGGAAGTCCCACCTGAAGGGTGGGTACAGATAGCCTCCACTGCTCCTCGGGTCCACCTGACCGCTCCGAGTATGTCCCTCCCAGTGGTCCACCTCCAGGTACCGCCCTGCTCCGCACGCCTCCACCACGATCAGCGCTATCCATCGTCTGCAACCAACACCACGAATTGCGGGCATAGCCCGTGCAGGGGTGAGTATAAGCTACTCAGTAGGGACCCCGAGACCCCCGAAGGTCTCCCGAAGTCCACAAAGGATAGTCCACAAAGGAACGGTACAATCATGAAGTAACATCTAACACGGCTTAGGTATATGCCCATACATATACCTAAGTCATCAATTCCCGTTCGGCTCCAACGTCCGAGCCCAAGCACAACACAGTCCACACAGGAAAGCAAAATGTATACCCACACAGGATAGCTCAACACAATCCACAAAGGAGAGTAAATAGTAAATCCACACAGGATAGCTCAACACAATCCACAAAGGATAGGAACAGAAGATTCAGCTCACACAGGTATACTTTTTCGGATGACGATAAAGATGATCACTGATCCATCTAAGTCGTCGGACCCACGAAGGATCGATAGGTACTAACCCCCGCAGTGACCCACACAGGATCGGACCCACACAGGATCGGGCCCACACAGGACAGGGCCCACGCAGGACTTCTAGGCGCTGGCTCACACAGAACCGCTGAGCGCTGACCCACACAGGATCGGACCCACACAGGATCGGGCCCACACAGGACCGGGCCCACGCAGGACCTGTAGCACTGATCCACATAGGATCGCTGAGTGCAGTAGTCGTCGCAGTCCAATGAGGATCTCTATACAGTCGTCGCCGCAGTCCACTGAGGATCTCTGCACGGTCGTCGTCGGAGTCCACAGAGGATCTCTGCACTGTCATCGCTGTCGAGGAAGCAGTCGCAGCCAGCACTAGGGTTCCCGCACACAGCAAGCTCGTTCGGGAGGGTCCGCTCCACGAGCCGAGAGGCTGATACTTCAAATGACACAAAGTCCGAAGTTGATGTATCCAAAAGTTCCGTATCGTCAACAGGAACTCAACGTCGCAGACGGCGCATCAATCGGACGCCCGGTCTGAGAGTTATTGGCTTTTTCGTCCCAGGGCCCGGTTGGTTTTTAAGGAAAAACCAACCCGACCATATTCCACCTGCGTCCAAACCTCGGGTGGAGTGTGCCAAAAGATCCATCTTATAAAGAGGAACTCAACAAAGCTGACGGCACGTCAATCGGACGTCCGTAGCTCAAGATATGAGCGTTTCCGCTCCGAGGGCCCGGTTGGTTTCGTGTACGAACCAACCCGGCCGAACTCAAAGTATTCCGAATCCTAGAGTGCGATATAATGAAATGACCATCTCGATCCAAGGATCGCGTTGCCGCTGACGGCGGGTCGTTTGGAGGCCCGTAGCTCATGTTACGGGTGTTTGAACGAAGACCGTCCGAAGACGGGGGGTACGGGCCGACCCGGCCCGACCCCCCCCCCCCCCCCCCTGGGGTGTCGGCCGAACCGGGTCGACCCTACCCGGTCCGGTCCAGCCAGGGCGCGGCCCGGCCGCTCGGACCGGCCTGGCCCGGTTCGGCCGAGCGGCCGAACGGCCAAGCGCCGCGGGGCGCTGCCCCTACGGCCTAGTGGTGTCGCGGCCCCCTGCGTGGGGCCGCGCTGAGTCAAGGACGTGGCTTCAGTCGCGTCCGAAAACACCAGACCCGCGCGGCCGCAGTTGCCGCCGCTCCCGGCTGCCGGCGCCGCCGGCGTGTTCCGCGGGCTATCGGGATCGCTCCGGTGGTCCGATTTTGTTTTCGTCTGCGCCGTTGCTCCTTTCGGGACTCGTTCTTCACTGCGGGATCATCAAACTCCCGTTGCGGCACGTTCCGTCGTCGCCCGTCAAATCAGCACAAGAACGAAAAACGGCGGAGGGTTTTCGGGCCGTGTTCATTTGGACCAAACCCTCCACGTTAGATATAAACAACGGGAGGAATTAAAGTTCAACATATGAACGCATATCCGAAACAATTTTTAATGAAATAAAATTGTTTCATAAAAACGGGTTCCTTATTTGAACGGAAACAAAATTTTTAATAAATTTAAAATTTTTCACAAACCAGTTCTTTAACTTTTTAAAGAAACATTTACGGGAATATAAAAAGAAAAGGGGATAGTTCCCAAAATAAATCCCTACCTCGTGGGTCGTCGCGCGTGAGCGTTCTTCGCGGAATTGCTCGTCGCGGAAGGGCGAAGATCGTCGCGTCGTCGCGGGAAGGCGTCGCGTCGTTGCGGAATCCGGCGTTGAGTCGACGAACTCAACGGACCAAGAACAACATACTTAAATTATAATTAATTAAATCTGTGTTTCATTTTAAACCAAAAAGAACTTTTAGAAGAAACCCGAAATCACTCACCTCAAACGGTGGGTGATCGGAGATCGGGGCGGGGAAGAACGTCTCGGATTGGAGCGTCATCGATTTCCGCGGATGACAGCGTTCTTCACGTTCTTCGCGTTCTTCGCGTTCTTCGCGTTCTTCGCGAAGGAGGATGAAGGTTCATGGATCCTCTCTCAACGAGTAATCCTCCAAAATGGATAGGTTGGTCTTATTTTATTATTATGCCAACAAACGAAAACGGGTAAGTAACGACCCATCAATTCGTTGAATTAATTCAACGAAAGAAACAGCTCATTTAATTTACAAAATAAACCGCCCAATTAAATGGTCTGTTAATAATTAATAAAACGCGTCAGTTGACTTTCATAATGATAGGTTTTCGCGGGTGCGTTACTTAGCGGAAAGAAACGGCGGGGCTCGTGTGGGCCCCACCTCACAAATATCATACCAAGAGGGTAGGATATTTCTCGATAGCATCCTATCCAGTTCAACTCAGTTTAAGTTGTCTTTAAGTGGCTTCAAGTGGCTTCCATGTGGCTTAAGTGAAATAAAATAAAGTTGTCGCAAAATTATTTTATTTCTCAACGTTAAGCCCGAAAATTAAAAACCACACCCGAGCAAACGCAACTCCGGAAGAGGCGTTTCTAGGAGTATACCGGCGCTGCGATTTCATCGGTGCCCTCAGAATTCGATTCCGGGCACCGGTTCAAAAGTTAGAAAAACCCGCTCGTCCGTTCACTGAACGTACCCGAGCCAAACTTCAGAAAATGATTACGGGCACACCGGGCCTCGGAATCAGGTGCCGTCAGAAACTGCGCTCTTGTAAAATTTCAAAGAAAATTAAGAAAAAAAATTTCCTTGAAATTTACGGGTCTTTACATTACTCTCACCTCAGGGCTTTACGTCCCCGTAAAGATACATCAAAACTAGAAAAAAAAATGTGGGTACTGAGCACGCATCTGAGCCTCCCGCTCCCATGTGCTCTCCTAGAGGTTCCCGTGTTGCCATCTAATGCGCACAAGAGGAATCGATCGCCCACGTAGGAACCGCTCCTGTCGATCCTCTATCTCCACTAGGACCTCCACAAAAGTCGCCCCATCATCCATGTCTAGCTCCCCATAGTAAATGATGTGCGTCTGGTCGTGTACGTATCTTCTCAGTTGAGATACGTGGAAGACGTCGTGCACCCGGTGCAACTGAGGTGGTAGATCCAGGCGATAAGCCACCTCGCCAACCCTGTTGAGGACCTGGAAGGGTCCGATGAAGCGTGGAGACAACTTGCCGCCTCGTCCAAATCTCCGCAAACCACGTCGAGGTGAGACCCGCAAGAAGACGTGGTCGCCATCCTCGAACTCTAGTGGCCTCCGCCTCCTGTCAGCATATGACTTCTGCCGGCTCTGAGCTGTCCTCATCCGCTCCTGGGTGACCTGGACCTTCTCTGTCGTGGCCCAGACCATCTCTGGTCCCACAAGTGCTGACTCCCCAGGGTCTGTCCAACACAAAGGAGATCTGCAAGGCCTGACGTACAACGCCTTGTATGGTGCCATCCCGATGGTGGAGTGGTAGCTGTTGTTGTACGCGAACTCCACCAAGGGTAGGTGGTCCTCCCAGCTGCGAACAAAGTTGAGGACACATGCGCGGAGCATGTCCTCGAGATTCTGAATGGTCCTCTCCATCTGACCATCCGTCTGAGGGTGAAAGGCGGTGCTCAGACGTAGCCGCGTCCCGAACGCCTCCTGCAACCCCTTCCAAAGCCAGGAAGTAAAGCGAGCGTCCCGATCAGAGATGATAGTAGATGGCACACCGTGAAGCCGTACAATCTCCTGAACATAGAGACGCCCCAAGCTCTCCACTGAGCCCTGCTCTCGGATGGGTAAGAAGTGTGCCGACTTGGTGAGTCGGTCAACAATCACCCAAATGGAGTCGTGACCTCTGGAAGTGCGTGGAAGTCCAGTCACGAAGTCCATAGATATCTCGTCCCACTTCGACTACGGGACCTCCAAGGGCTGTACTAAGCCTGCTGGTACCTGATGCTCTGCCTTCACCTGTTGGAAGGTGAGGCACCGTGAAACGAACTCTGCCATAGCCTTCTTCATGCCCGGCCACCAGTGCTGTCGTCTGAGATCCTGGTACATCTTCGCCACTCCAGGATGTATCACCAAAGGAGAAGTGTGAAACTATCTCATCACCTCCTCTCGTAAAGCGACTGGTACCAAGGTACGTCCTCTGAAAAGGAAATCGTGTTCTGCTCCAAGGGAGAAACCATCAGGTGCCTGTCCCGAGGATATCTGTGCACGTCGTGTCTCACAGTCAGCGTCCCCATGCTGAGCCTCTCTGACCCGCTGTAGAAGTGGAGGAGAGACGGTGAGAGACTGAAGGAAGGCTGCTCCGCCTCTATCCACAAAGGATATCTGCAAAGCGGCTAGCTGCTATGTTGCCTCCTCAAGTAGTTGGATGCCCGTCCTCCTGCTGAGGGCATCAGCTACCACGTTCCCCTTCCCAGGAGTATAGACTATCTCAAAGTCATAGTCCTGGAGGAACTCGATCCATCACCGCTATCTCAGGTCCAGGTCCTTCTGCGAGAAGATGTATCTGAGACTATGGTGGTCAGAAAAGACTGTAAAGCGCTCGCCCATCAGATAGTGCCGCCATGTCTTCAGAGCGAAGACCACTGCTGCTAACTCCAGGTCATGGGTGGCGTAGTTCTGCTCATGCGGCCTCAACTGACGTGATCCGTAGGCAATCACGGCCCGCTCCTGCATCAGGACACACCCGATTCCGGTCCCTGATGCATCGCAGTAGACTACGTATCCAACTCCCTCCTTAGGCAACCTCAAGATAGGTGCGCTGGTCAATCTCTACCTCAGCTCCTGGAAGCTCTGATGACATCTGTCTGACCACACGAAGGGTTTCCCCTTCTTCTTCAATGCTGAGAGTGGCGCCGCAACTCTGGAGAAGTCTGGAATAAATCTCCGATAGTATCCGGCTAGGCCCAAGAAACTCCGCACCTCCGTCATGCTTATGGGTGGCTCCCAAGCTAGCACTGCCTCGATCTTCGCGGGATCCACTGCAACTCCCGCCTCAGAGATGACGTGCCCCAAGAAGTGGACCTCACGTAACCAGAACTGGAACTTCGAGAGATTTCCATAAAGCTGGTTCTCTCGGAGTGTGTCTAGTACAACCCGCAAGTGGTAGGCGTGCTCCTCCTCGGTGGTCGAGTACACCAAAATGTCGTCGATGAAGACCACGACAAATCGATCGAGGTATGGCTGGAAGATCCTGTTCATGAGGCTCATGAACACTGCTGGAGCGTTGGTTACGCTGAAGGGCATAACCAAGAACTCATAGTGGCCATACCGACACCTGCAGGACATCTTCTGCACATCCTCATCTCGAACTCTGAGCTGATGATAGCCTGACCTGAGGTCTATCTTCGAGAACCACCATGCCCCCTTGAGCTGGTCAAAGAGGTCATCAATCCTGTGTAGTGGATACTTGTTCCTCACTATCACCTGGTTCAGGTGACGATAGTCGACACACAGTCGCAAGCTCCCGTCCGCCTTCTTGGCGAACAATATCGGGGAAGCCCAGGGTGAAACACTGGGTCGGATGAACCCCTTTCCCTGCAAGTCCTCCAACTGTACCCGCAGCTCTCAAAGATCAGCGGGGGCCATACGATATGCTGGAGTGGATATCGGGGCTGTCCCGGGGTACAGATCAATATAAAATTCTACCTCCCTGCGAGGAGGTATCCCTGGAACGTCGTCAGGGAAGACGTCCGCATAATGATCCACCACTGTAGGAAAACTGGGAATCCACACGTCAACTGCTCCATGGATGAGGCTATCCAACTGATGAGTGATGGGATGTCCTCTCCTCTGCGTGAGTCCATCCTTTGCTGCGAAGGCTCCCTTCTCGCCGGTGAAGGTGAACCTGCTCCCATCGGTATGCACACATCGCACCTTGCGCCTAAAGCAGTCAATCTGAGCATGGACTGTAGATAACCAATCCATGCCCAAGATGACATCGTAAGGCCTCGACGTCACTACAAGAAGATCCCAGCCGAAGATCTCGCCTCCTAGAGTAAGCTCACACTGCCAGCACCAGTGCGTAATCGTCGAGTCTTCTCCCGTAGGAGTCTCTAGCCGTAATGATCGAGCCAACGGCTCTGTCGGAATCTCCGAGCTCCGAACAAGGGCAGTGGCTATGAAAGAGTGACTCACTCATGTGTCTATCAGAACTGCAGCAAGGGTGGAATAGACACAGATCGTACCTCGAATCATCTTTGGCGCGCCGTGGTCATAGGCCTCCACTGCCTGGAGCTGTGCCTGTCTCTGCCCGCCAGCTCCCTGTGGTCGGGGCGGGCCTCCTGGTGGTGGTGGTGGCAGAGCCTCAAAGCGTCGCCCACCACCTGCTGCTCGGCCAGCTCCTCTGCCTCGTCCGCCTCCTCCCTGCGGACCACCACGGTCGACCCTCTGCCTCTGCCTGGGTGGTCCCTCCACCGTCTGCTGCCCCTCGGTACGACGGGTCAGGCAGTCACGAGCCATGTGGCCCTGCCCGCCGCACTCGTCGCACTGTCTGCCTCTCGGAAGACTGGCTCCGGACTGTGTGCCCCGCACTGCTGAGCCAGTGTCCCGAGGTCATCTGCCGGAAGGTCTGGTCCGCCTGGAACCCTGAGTCATCCGTCGGCTACCTGTTGCCGAAGACTCCGCCACCTGCCGCCATGCGGTAGGTCTCGCTGTAGACTCAGCCAGAAAGCTCTCGA
The DNA here is from genome assembly GCA_963277665.1 of Viscum album. Lineage (NCBI taxonomy): Eukaryota > Viridiplantae > Streptophyta > Magnoliopsida > Santalales > Viscaceae > Viscum > Viscum album. The sequence continues at coordinate 422,519,264 of OY728158.1, read as the reverse complement.
TCAGGAGGGCTCACTCCAGTACTTCTGCCTGGGTCGGGATGCTGAGGGAGATCAGTGATGCCCAGATCTCGTGTCTCAATCCCTGCTCGAAGGTTCGGGCCCGGAAGAAGGGGTCCCGCACCATGTCTGTCGAGTAGCGAGAAAGATCAGTGAACCTCGCCGCGTACTGAGCGACCGTCAAGCTTCCCTGCTGCAGCTGAAAAAGCTCCTAGATGCGCACCGCACGGAGGGTGGATGGGACGAACTCTGAGCGGAAGAGGCTCTTGAAGTCCGTCCAGATGAGGGAGGCCTCATCGTGTACCTGGAGCATCAGGCTCCACCATCGTCCTGCTGCTGCGTGCAGTAGGCTCGCTGCGAGGATCACCATGAGGTCTGCTGGTGTCCTCACTAGCCTGAAAACTCAGACGACCGCCTCCAGCCAGTCCTCGGCTGCCTGGGGGTCCGCCTCCCCACGGAACCTGGGTGGTCGCTGGCGCTGGAACTCGTGCAGAGCTCCGAGGTGTCGTGCGTCGTCAGCTGCCAGTGCTGGAAGAATCGGGGGCTCAGCTGGTAAAGGTACCGCCGGTGCCTCTGCGATCAATGGGCCCTGTACCGAGGCATCGTCGCTCGGCGGGCTATCGTCACGCTCTACTCTAGGAACCCTAGCCGGCTGCTGTCGTCGGGCCATCCTGAAAAGGAAACAAGTGCACCACGGTCAGAACAGTATACCTGGTGAGCTGACACAAGTAATCACAACGAAAACTTGAAACACACACGCAATCAATGTTTTCGTGCATTAAGTCGGAAATCAGAAGTCAGGGTCCTGGTGTATGGATACGTTGGCCGCCGCACCAACACTGGACTCCCTGGACTGATAACCACACCAAAAATGCTAAACACTATTGCTTCACATAGAAGAAAGATCAGAGTCTGCGGTAGAACCGACCACCTCTGATACCAATTTTTCACGACCCGGTCCTGTGTGGGCCCGATCCTGTGTGGGTCCGATCCTGTGTGGGTCACTGCGGGGGTTGGTACCTATCGATCCTTCGTGGGTCCGACGACTTAGATGGATCAGTGATCATCTTTATCGTCATCCGAGGAAGTATACCTGTGTGAGTTGAATCTTGTGTTCCTCTCCTTTGTGGATTGTGTTGAGCTATCCTGTGTGGATTTACTGTTTACTCTCCTTTGTGGATTGTGTTGAGATATCTTGTGTGGGTATATGTTTTGCTTTCCTGTGTGGACTGGGTTGTGCTTGGGCTCGGACGTTGGAGCCGAACGGGAATTGATGACTTAGGTATATGTATGGGCATATACCAAAGCTGTGTCAGATGTTACTTCATGATTGTAACTTTCCTTTATGGTCTATCCTTTGTGGATTTTGGGAGACCTTCGGGGGTCTCGGGGTCCCTACTGAGTAGCTTATACTCACCCCTTCATGGGCTATGCCCGCACTTCGTGGTGTTGGTTGCAGACGATGGATAGCGCTGATCGTGGTGGAGGCGTGCGGAGCAGGGCGGTACCTGGAGGTGGACCACTGGGCGGGACGTACTCAGAGCGGTCAAGTGGACCCGAGGAGCAGTGGAGGATATATGTACCCACCCTTCAGGTGGGACTTCCAGAGGACGGATCGACGCTGCAGTTTTTCCTTTCAGTTGTTGTTTTTCCTTTCAGTTGTACTTTACACTTGGGCTTGTATTTCTGGCCCCTTTTTCTTTCAGCACAGCTTGTTACAGTTTTACTTAGTGATTACTTTTCCTCTTGCTTACTCTGTGGTGCTTGTTTACCTTTCAAAGGCAATGCCTTCCCTTTTCTTTTGGGATTTACGCCTTGGTTCTAGTCGCCAGCCCCGCGTGGGGCTGCGCTGAGTCAAGGACGCGGCTTCGGTCGCGTCTGAAAACACTGGACCCGCGCGACCGGTCCGGCGGCGCGCCGGGGCGCCGCCGCTCCCGGCTGCCGGCGCCGCCGGCGTGTTCCGCGGGCCATCGGGATCGCTCCGGTGGTCCGATTTTGTTTCCGTCTGTGCCGTTGCTCCTTTCGGGACTCGTTCTTCACTACGGGATCATCAAACTTCCGTTACGGCACGTTCTGTCGTCGCCCGTCAAATCCGCACAAGAACGAAGAACGGCGGAGGGTTGTCGGTCCGTGTTCGTTTGGCCCACACCCTCCGCGTTAGATATAAACAACGGGAGGAATTAAAGTTCAACATATGAACGCATATCCGAAACAATTTTTAATGAAATAAAATTGTTTCATAAAAACGGGTTCCTTATTTGAACGGAAACAACAATTTTAATAAATTTAAAATTGTTCACAAACCAGTTCTTTAACTTTTTAAAGAAACATTTATGGGAATATAAAAAGAAAAGGGGATAGTTCCCAAAATAAATCCCTACCTCGTGGGTCGTCGCGCGTGAGCGTTCTTCGCGGAATTACTCGTCGCGGAAGGGCGGAGATCGTCGCGTCGTCGCTGGAAGGCGTCGCGTCGTCGCGGAATTCGCGTTCTTCGCGTTGTTCGCGTTCTTCGCGAAGGAGGTTGAAGGTTCATGGATCCTCTCTCAACGAGTAATCCTCCAAAAGAGATAGGTTGGTCTTATTTTATTATTATGCCAACAAACGAAAACGGGTAAGTAACGACCCATCAATTCGTTGAATTAATTCAACGAAAGAAATAGATCATTTAATTTACGAAATAAACCGCCCAATTAAATGGTCTGTTAATTATTAATAAAACGCGTCAGTTGACTTTCATAATGATGGGTTTTCGCGGGTGCGTTACTTAGCGGAAAGAAACGGCGGGGCTCGTGCAGGCCCCACCTCACAAATATCCTACCAAGAGGGTAGGATATTTCTGGATAGCATCCTATCTGGTTCAACTCAGTTTAAGCTGTCTTTAAGTGGCTTGAAGTGGCTTCCAAGTGGCTTAAGTGAAATAAAATAAAGTTGTCGCAAAATTATTTTATTTCTCAACGTTAAGCCCAAAAATTAAAAACTACACCCGAGCAAACGCAACTCCAGAAGAGGCGTTTCGAGGTGAATACCAGCGCTGCGATTTCATCGGTGCCCTCAGAATTCGATTCCGGGCACCAGTTCAAAAGTTAGAAAAACCTGCTCGTCCGTTCACTGAAGGTACCCGAGCCAAACTTCGGAAAATGATTACGGGCACACCAGGCCTCGGAATCAGGTGCGGTCAGAAACTGCGCTCTTGTAAAATTCCAAAGAAAATTAAGAAAAAAAAATTTCCATGAAATTTACGGGTCTTTACATGAATTGTTCTCTCAGAATGACCGTCTGTTTGAGGATGATAAGCAGTGCTGAAACTCAACTCTGTATCTAGAGTATGCTGAAGACTTTGCCAGAACTTTGAGGTAAACCTCGGATCCCGATCAGATATCATAGAAAGTTGTACTCCATGAAATCTTACCACTTCCTTCACATATATCCTGGCAAGATGATCTAGAGAGAAATCCTCTCTAACAGCGATGAAGTGTGCAGACTTTGTAAGACGATCAACTATGACCCAGATAGCATTATTGCCTTTGGATGTTTTAGGAAGTCCTGTGATAAAGTCCATAGTGATGTTTTCCCATTTCCATTCGGGTTTGGGTAATGGTTGTAACATCCCCTTAGGCTTTTGTCTCTCAGCTTTAACTTCCTGGCAAACCAAGCATCGAGAGACATATTCAGCAACATCTCTTTTCATCCCATCCCACTAGAAGTACTCTTTCAGGTCCCTATACATCTTCGTGCTTCCAGGATGAATAGAGAATGAAGAACTATGAGCCTCATCAAGCAGCTCCTTCATTAATTCAGGGATGGGAGGAACACAAACCCGATTCCTGAACTTTATTATCCCATCACAATCAAGGTTGAATTTAGGAACATTTCTCACCTTCTTTTATAACTCGATATCTTCTTTCTGTGCCTCTTTAATCTTCACATGTATAGATGGTTGAACATTCATTTGAGAAAGATACAATTTTTCCCCTTTCATTATAATTCCAAGATCCATCCTTTGTAATCCATAAATATTGGATCTTTTGTGATCCTCATCATGGATAAACTGGCATGGTCTTGTCGACTTAATGCATCTTCCACCTTGTTTTCTTTCCCAGGGTGGTAATGAATTGAGAAGTTGTAATCCTTAATCAGCTCCAACCATCTTATTTGGTGCATATTCAGCTACTTTTGTGTGAAAATATACATTAAACTTTTATGATCAGTATAAATGTCACACATTTCTCCATAAAGATAATGCCTCCAAATCTTTAATGCAAAGATTATTGCAGCTTACTCCAAATCATGAGTTGGGTAATTTTGCTCATGTATTTTCAACTGTCGTGAGGCATAATCTACCACCATATCATTTTGCATAAGAAAACACCCCAATCCCTTCTTGGATGCATCACTGTAGATCAAAAACCTTTCTCCACTACAAGGCAGTGTGAGCACAGGTGCACTAGATAACCTTCTTTTCAACTCCTTGAAATTCTCTTCACATTCCTCCATCCAGACAAACCTAACTCCTTTTTGAGTCAACTTGGTGAGTGGATTAGATAATCGTGAAAAATCTTTCACAAAATGTCGATAATATCCCGCCAAACCAAGAAAAATTCGGATCTCTGTTACTGTTGTTGGTCTCAACCATCTATCGATAACCTCTGTTTTTGCTGGATCCACAGATATCCCCTCTTTTGAGATTATGTGACCCAAAAATGAAACTTTTTGAAGCCAAAATTCACACCTCATAATATTGAAATAAATCCTCCCCTTTCTCAGGGTCTTCAATATAATTTTCAAGTGATATTCATGTTCTTTCTTGTTCTCTGAATAGACAAGAACATTGTCTATAAAGACTACCACAAACTGATCAAGATAGTCTCTTTAGACTCTATTCATCAGATCCATAAAGATAGAAGGGGCATTAGTAAGACCAAATGGCATCACTATAAATTTATAGTGTCTATACCTTGTACGGAATGCCGTCTTTGGTATATCCTCACTTTTGACTCTTAATTGATGATATCCTGAACGAAGATCAATATTGGAAAAGTATTGAGCTCCGCGTAGTTGGTCAAATAAGTCATCATTTCATGGGAGAGGATATTTGTTCTTGATAGTGATCTTGTTAAGTTCTTGATAATCAATGCAGAGTCTCATTGATCCATCTTTCTTCTTAACAAACAGAACAGGTGCTCCCCAAGGTGACGCACTAGGGAATATGAACCCCTTATCAAGATTCTCTTGGAGTTACTTCTTCAATTCCTACAACTCAATTAGGGCCATTCTATAAAGTGTCTTTGAAATAGGCAAAGCACCCAGTACGAGTTCTATTGAAAAATCAACTTCACGATTTGGTGGAAGAACTGGAAATTCCTCCGGAAAGACATCGTCAAACTCTTGTACAATGGGAATATTCTTAATCATGAGTTTCTCACCAACCATTTTAGATTAATAACCTTCATTTAGTGAAAACAAGACCCATAAGATGGAATAAGTTTCCACTGGAATGTTATGTTCATCCTTGCATTGATAGACGGTCATAGATTGATCTGGAATATGAAATGTGACTTCCCTTCTTTAGAAATTGATATGAACTCCATGTATAGAAATCCAATCCATTCCATGAATCACATCAAATTCCACTATAGGAAGGATCACAAGATTTGCAGGAAGCACTTTCCCACAAACATCAATCAGAGAAGAATTATAAACTTTTGTTGTAATTGTTGTGCCATTAGGGGTTGTCAAATATAACTCAACATCTAATTGTTGAGGTAATACGGTGATACCCTTAGAAAATTCTTCAGAATTAAAGGTGGGGGTGGATCCAGAATCACATAAAACATTTGATACTTTAGATTGGATGGTATGTGTACCTTTCACCACATCGTTATCATACCCCACATCGCTGATAGAAATTGCATGTGACTTTCCTTTGTCTTTAGCCTTAAGATTTTGTTGACATCGACCATCATGATCAACCCTTGGATTTGGGCATTGATTGGCATAATTCCCCATCTCCTTGCACTTGAAACATTGAAGTGTAGTAGGTTCATTCTGTGTATCCCTTCATTTATTTGCATCATTAGAAATCTTCTTCCCATCATTGCGGTATTCAAATGCCCTATGACCATCCATTCCACATTTGAAACATTTACTTGTCCCTTTAAGACAACTCCCTCCGTGTTTCTTTTCACACTTTGAGCATAAGGGAAAGCTCATCTTCTTTTCAGTGTGCTCTTTAGATTTTCCTTTGAATTCCATTTTCCTCTTCTTATCAAACCCATATGACTGATGGGTTACTCCAATATCCATCTCAACATTGAGAGCACATCGAATTTTTTCCTCATAGCTATTGAAGTCCCTTATGGCTAATTCCCTTCGAAGACTTGGTTTTAAGCCACTAAAGAATCGATTGATTTTACTCTCAGGTTGGATAATAATACCAGAAGCATACGTTGCAAGTCTTGTAAAATTTGCTTCATAGGTACCAACCGATTCATCATCCTTTTGCTTTAGTTCAAGAAACTCTTTCTCCATCTTTGTTCGGAGAATACGAGGGATGTACTTATTGAAAAATATGTTCTTGAACTCTTCCCATTCCATAGACTCAATTTCATCTCTTTGCCTCATATTCTTGATAAGATTCCACCATTGACCAGCATCACCTTCCAAACGATACACTGCTAAGATGACTTAATCATGTTCAGAACATTGAAGAACTGAAAATATCCTCTCAGTAGTACTAATTCATTGTCCAACAACTAATGGATCAGTAGACCCACTGAATGAAGGTGGACGCTGCCTCATGAAGGATTCAACAGAATGTTGCTCCTTCCTTTTCTCGTTTATATTTCATGCATGATTCATAGCTTGAGAATGTTGTGTGAGCATGGCTACATGATTTTTCATTCCATCTCCCATAAAATTTGGTTGCTCAGGGGGACAATCATTGCATTGCCCATCACATTCTGCATTAACATGGTTCCTTCAGGTTCCATCCATTGACTAAAACCAAGAATAATAGTGTGAGAAACACTAATTATAATAGGAAAACCACATAATCAAGAATAAAATTTCAAACATAAGGTCTTATCCTAGGTTATTAATTTCCATTTCTAAAACACTAAGATAGTGTTCTATGCTTAGACTTATCCTTAGGGTTCTTACTAAGGATTTCACATCCTAGTTTTTAAAGGTTGACTATACATTTCCTCTGATCCCAACTATAACGACCCATACTTTATATACATTGTCATTACTTCAGAATTTAAGCACAGTTATTACAACATATAACAAAACCAGGAAATGACCGTATAGTTATAGAGTCTTTAGAAACTGGGAAACATAAACAACTGGTTCATAAAGCATCTACTTTTACTCCCATTTATTTCATCATATCTGGAGTCCCTTTTTGGCATATCCTACTTAATAACCTTCTTCCTGACCTGGGGAAATAAAACATACAAAAGGGTGAGCTCAAATTCTCAGTAAGGGTAAACAAATGAAATATCAATCACATCATATACATAAGAACATAACTTTTGGAAATCTTAACCTGCAAAAGAAATCATAATTTCATAACATGTGAGAAATCATAGTAGTGAAATGTTATCCCAATTAACATAAATTAAAAAATTATACTTTGTGGCATACAAACATAATCATATATAATCATTTATTATTAGTCAAGACTCGTTTCCAAGACTATCTTAGTGGACCAAGTCCTTTTTTGAACCGTGTTCATTCCTCGTTTTAGTCCTGTTTCACTGAACCGGATTAACCTGTCGTTCCAGCCATGTCTATCTCATGAGATATAAAATCATTACCCAATGCATTGGAGGGAGATATAGGTCCCACCCATCTCATAATGATACCATTCTTATGTGTACCACAAAATCATAAACCACACATCATAACATAACCCATGTAATAAAAATGGGAATCTTAAACATCATGACATCATAAAACAATTCATATAAGATAAAGGAATTCATAAAAATACTTCCATCACAAAATAATAATATCAATGTAATAATAGGGATATAAATGTAACCCTATATTATCTTATATGGAAAATAATTTTGATAAAACACTTGAACTCCATTCTTGAGGAAAATATCCTTTCTACTTCAAAAACATTTTCCTTTCTTAACATGTCATAAAATTTTAAACTAAATAATGTTGATTAAAAATAAACTTGAAATCATGTAAATGAAGATTCTTGTAAATAATGTTTTAAAAATCCATTCATGCCGTATAATTTAAAAAAACATTCTTCTCGTACTTTTGTCGGAAAAGTCAAAAAGTACCTCGTACGAAAAACGACAAAATATTCCTTTCATATCTTCTACTAAAAACGCACCAAAGGGTAAAATTAGATATAAAAAATTGTAGGTGGATGGAAATAATGTTAAATATTGAGGAAACATGGATGTGGATGATAAAATACACCCTAGTAAATTTCAAAGTATAAACAATCTCGGATAAAAATGAGATTGTGATATTTCCCTTACCTTAGGTCCGATTTGCTTCGTAAGTGTCTGAAACTCCTGTATAATGATTTAAATAATGTTATTGACTTATTCGAGAATCATATTCATTGTTATTATATCATATATGGTTCAATTATGACTTTATATTACCTGTTCTTTCTTAAATTCATGTTAAAGTTTCATTTTGGGTGAAATCGCCTCATTTGTCGTTCGTGTTTTAACTTGTAATTATTTATATATTTACATAGATCATGATTACTTAAATACAGAATGTAAAACATTATTTATATATAATATGTATTCATAATATACATATATATAATGGATCGGTAAATGGAATGAAATACACCGTTCATGGAGATGGTAGGCCGTACGTACGCATAAACACTGTTTTCGTTTCCTTATTGAATTGAGTGGAATTAAGTAGATGAAATAAATATATATATATATAAATAAATCCAGTAGTATTATTATTTCATATATTTCATGATTTATTATTATATATACTTTATAATCATTCATGAATGGTTAACGTGGAGAATGAATCTCATCGCGTCGTGGAGATGGTAGTCCGTACGTACGCACGAGCGATGATATCGTTCTCATGATCATTGAATTGTATTGGAGTGTATGTATACTATTTCAGAATAAATATCACTTTATAATAGTCATATATAGTCATTATTTACACCATTATACCCATCCATGTAAGGTGGTGGTGGAAAATAGATTACACCACGGCGTGGAGATGGTAGTCCGTACGTACGCACGCGCGGTGATTTCGTTTTCCGTAGGATGGATAGATGGTGAAATAGGGTTGGTTCATACTTACAATAACATATCCGTATATGAGTGATACTGATGTTATTACTTCATAATGGATCAACTAAAGAAGAACAAGTGGAAGAAGAAATAAATTTGAAAGAATCGGTAATGGACATTACCTCTTCTTTGAAGTGCTTCTTTGATACCTCCTTTTAGGGCACTAAAATTGGTCTTTGAAGATTACCAAGACCTCTAGGATGTTTCTAGAGAAGTGGAGAGGAGAACTTGGAAGGGTTTGGCCGAGCTTTAAGGCTCAAATTGGTGTGAGGAGGAGCCGGAGGAGGTTTCCTTTTATAAGGGAGGAGAGGGGCACCTTTGGAAAAACTAAAACTATTATTTTATTATAAAGCCAAATTCGGTTTCAAATAGCTCCAAATTGATTTATTTCGAAGATAATGTGGGAATGGGTCGGGATAATCTCATCCAATTGAATTTAGACAATTTTAGGTTCCTATTTTAACCTTATCATTTAGATTTAACATTAAGTTAAATAATTTTACTTTTACCATGTCTTTTTGTGTTATTACACTATAAGGTTAATAAACTTACTATAAAAAGAAAAAATAACCCCAAGTTGTTTTTATTAATATATATAACCTTATCTAAGTCATTGGGCAGAACTTTATTTTTTTAGGAATAAAATAACAATTAATAATATAATATTTGTTTTAAAAACTATTTTATGTCAATTTTGACACTATTTAGTAATTGATTTTTGTGAAAATCATAACAAATTATTATTTATATCAAAGTCAATTTAATCAATAATAAAATGTCATATTAACCTATAAAATTTGTGGAATTCTTAAAAAGTCTCAAATTATATTTATTTGGGTATTTATAACAACAATTATGTCAATATTTCATTAATAATGTAATTACAGCATCATCATTGTGTCATAAATAAATTAAATTATTTCAAGTCTAACACTTACAAATAAAATATCATTATGTAGGAAATATTTTTAGATTTATAATGAATATTTATAGTGTAATTTATCTTATTTATAACCCTATATTAAAAATGATTTATTTATTAAACTTTGATTTTAACTATTTTAACCATTCTTTAAATAAATTAATAATAAATGTCCTAATCTAATCCAAGTGGGCCTAAATGGTCATATTTTATTCCTAAGGTTGTTTTTGGCCGAATTTCACTTATCCAATAGAATTAGGACATGTGTTAGGGAAATAATAATAAAATTTTTACCCTTAATTACCCTATTTACTTTTAACAGTGGTAAATAAAAGTAAACAGTTACTATTCAACAAAAATTATTTTCATCTCATTGAACCACATTTTACTTACTAACATCAACCGTGTCTATCAGATTTTTGAAATTCCACTCAAAGAAGCAGTAAAGTTAAGTTTTATGAAAAATTCAGTTTTTTAACTACCCCTTAGTGGTTTCACTATTCATCAAAAATTTAAAGTTTTCAGAAAAATACCAAAATTTTACCCTAGGATAATTTCGATATTCTGAATCCAAAAATGAACTCAATTTTGAAAAATAAAATTTACAAAATTTCAAAAAGTTGTTATTACTATTCATAATGGCTAGTTTTAATAATATTTTAATAGCATATCGTTGTTTAGTGAAACTCGGTATTGCGTACGACGCAAGCTATCGAGGAAGGTCACGATTACGTGTAAAGAAAGCGAAGCAAGTGTTGTGTGTAGTGAAATATTCATTTGATGATAACATAAAAGTCTCGGGTGTTACATTTGTAATCATAAGTTCTATATCTAACTTCATCTGCATCCCTGGTGGATTATTCATCACACGTTCTTCCACCATTATAACATTTCATATAACTCTATGATAAAATTTGCAGATTTTTTTCCTTCATTTCAATATAGATCCTATGAGTGAAAATATTTTTATTATGATTCAACCTTTTTTGAATCTCATTTTTTTCCTCTTAAATATTGAACCCTTTTACATCTTAATATTCCATTTTCTTGGATAAACTATTTTTCAATATATCATAGGAGTAGAGTGTATCATTTTAGAATTATTATATCACATGATTTTTAAAAGGAAAATTTATTTCCATATGCCTTTGGTTATAAAAATAAATCATCAACCGTGAAAGTAATACCTCATTTGTTCATTAATTTTATAATTTCTTCCCACTACTACAGTTCAATCTCATTTGTAATATTTTCCTTTGAAACCCATTATCATAATATTAAAAAAGTTTTCTAGAAATTTTTTATTCCAACAGCTTTTTATTTTATAGATCCTCTCATAATTAATTTTCTTGTAACTCTACTTTTATTCAATATTTGATTACATGATTCGCCCTTACCATTGAGGTTTCCTTTAGAGGTATTTTCACATTATCATTTGATGTTCTTATCCTCCCATCAAGTTCATAGATATTCTAATCACCTTCCAATATTTTTTTTTGTCATTTCTCTCAAACAAGATGTAGAATCTATTCTTGATTGTCTTCTATCCTCAAGATATATTTTTATAGGAATTATTATTTCGTCTATGTCGTTCTTTCTGTCCATATCCTTTATAATATTAAGGGAATGATAAATTGTTTTTATTTTTTTTCATCATCTTTGTTTCAATTTTATTTATACTGAAATTCAAGACCATTTATTTTTTATTTATCATTTAATATTTTACGAAAAAATATTTAATCACTAATAAATGTTCTTTGTGAAGGATTTCCAAATGTTGAAAATATTTTATGTATGTGATCTTTTCTTGGATATTGAATGAACTCATCCTTGATTGAAAACATGATGTTTTTTCAAAATAATCATCTTATATTTTTAAAATATGTATAATAGAGTCTAGAAAACCAGATTTTTTCTTCAAACTATATATATAATCATATAAAACATTAGGTTTTGAAATTAACAATCCTAGAAAACTTGTTTTAAATGATGAATTTTTCTTATTCATATTATTATTTCCTTTTGAAATAAATAAATTCCTATCAACATTAATCATTGAAAAAAAATATATTTTTATCATATTTATCAATAATATTTCAAGTTGTCCTTTGAGAACCTGTAGTGATAAATATAATTAAATACATATTCTCTAGGGGCATCCTTTAATATTTTTTTTCATATATGAATCGATATCAATGTTTCATTGACCCGTTTCATAAATAACTCCATGATGAATCATAATAAAAATTAATTTCTTCACAATATCTCAAGGAACCCTGTGAGAATATTCCATGAAATTATTGAAAAATACTTTCCATGTTTTTAAATGATTTTTTTCAAAAAATGTATCCTTCACCACAATTTATATTCTTCAAAAACATTAGATAAATATAATGTGATAAAAAATAATATAAAATAAACATATTCATTTGATACAAATTTTAACTCCCTTGACGGTATTAGTGTGTGATCTACCTTGACGGTGGGTGAAACAACTAGAGATTGTTCATCCTTCCTTGGTTTTTTTGGATGTCTCAAAACATTAAGACCTCAATATGGTGCATACCCTTTACCAAACCCCCAAAAATTTCCATTGATTAGATTTACCATTTTTCTTATCTAACATGGAACTCCACTGTGGGGAACATAATGGAATATTATTTTCTAGGTTGACCATTTAGGCTACCTCTAACACAAAATTCCATGCCTTATAGACCACTCTTCACCTTCCAATTTTTATCAAGCCTTCAACACATCTCTTTTAATTATTTTCACCATATATAATCCTTTTATATTTCATTCTCATGTCATGATTCACTATGGATATTATTAGAATTATCCAGCATCCATGATTTAATGAAATCTAAATTGAATAAAAATCACAGTATTAAAAACAAATTATCTAATAATTGTCTTATATTTTGGGTTTTATTTTTATTTAATAAACACTTATTTTAAAAAAATCCAACTCGACCCATTAGGGTTTTAAATATTATAATGATGTTTCATTAAAACTCATTTATTCCTCGAGGTATAATTAAACTATGAATGAATGGTTAATGATATTATATTCTTGTGGAATATATATGAATGGTCTATTATTATGTTATGGGTTGGTCCAATATGCGCATCAAATTCATTGGGTAATGTTTTATATATCTTGAGTGCATGACTTTACAAAGGAGAAAATAATAATACAAATGGTACATGAGAGTTTATCCCTTTCCCAAGAGGGTACACATTTGACTATTCCAAGACAAAGATTATAAATGGGTGGTTAGACCCAAAATAATAAGGTACACTTGTATTTATCTGACACCTACTATGTAATGAATTTCATAGTGAGTATCCAAAACATATGATTTCTTCAGTTATGGTAATGGAGGGAAAATAAAATCTTATATATTATTCTATCCAATATGATATACATGGTAGTGATCCTTTACAACGAAAATTATTTTCTATAATTTTGTTTATGAAACCCATTTATTCTATATTATTATGCATTATTCTTATGATAAAATTACATGGATCGTGATTGATTATTTTGGATTCAAACTATTATGTCTTCTTTCTATTATTGTGAAATACACCTAATCCATGAATCATAATTTATGGTAATGAATTTTTTAGTATAATCTCATAAGTTGTGAACATGTTTACTTAACCTATAGTTTTTCTTATGCTCAATTATGATCATTAATAAATATCTCCCATGTTTACTCATATTTTGTATATAAGATCATCCTTTTTTATATTTCCCTAAGTTATGAAGAATTTCTTTGAGTACAACATGTCTAAGAAGTGATCTATGTGAGGTTAAATTTTTGAGAGACGTTGAAGATATGTCATTAAATAATTGATTACCTATATATTATTCAATGAAACTAAGCCTTTATGGATAAAGATAATGTATTACTGAAAAATGTATAATATTCTAATAAAATGATTTATAATTTATGTATGTTATTCTTAGGTCAAATCAGTTTTAGTTTTTTTAATTAATTGAAAGAATAAGAAATGCTTTTTTACTACAATCTCACCTTTTATCGGGATTGTTTATGTTTCAATTTCTATTATGGGAAATTATAAATTAGTTATCTTATAAAACCAATATATTTTCTTCTCCTATAGTATTTTTTTTGGTTTTCGTGTATTCATTGTATTTTACCCCTATATCCTATCAAGAAGATCAAAACAACTTTTTTAATGTAAATTCAACCTTATTTCCTATTTTTGGTTGAGATAAATTTTCATACATATATTTATTAATAATATTTTTTGAATAATATTCATCTATTTTCTATAATTTCAATTTAAGTTAATATTCATGTATAATTGAATTTCATCCAAAAATTCAAGAAATAAATCTTTCTGATGGTTTTAGTATCATTTATTTTGAATATCTCTATGAAAGGTTGAAAATAATATTTTTTAAAAATTTTACTAATCATCCACATTTTCTTACCGTCGTTTCTATTATCTGTTTTATTGTTTACTTTACAAATTTCAATTTTTTTCCAATAAAATTATATTCCAATTATTCTTTAAATTTATTTCATAAAAATTTTCATAAATAATAATATTTCTTCATGAGTTTTAGTGGATATTTTTAATTGTTTTATAAAATTATCCTTAAACTACATTAATATTCTTTAATTATCATTATTCTTTATTAGGGGATATAAGCTAACTGTATCATCTATAGTGTTTCTCAAGATGGATTATTATGATATATTAAATATTTTTTTCAGAAAAATTATTAATTTTACATGGGTTAATTAAGATATGATGGAATAGGGAATGCGCTTATGTTCATATATAATATATATGTAACGTTTTTCATTATATGGTTGGATGGTCTATTATATCCATAAAATGTGAAGGATATTTTTTTATATATAATAAAAATAACTTGTACATGTATTGTTGGACCAAGATAGAGAGGGTACATAGTCTGTTATCCCATTCCCAAGAAGTCACATAAACGGTTATCCCAAGCAAACTATGTAATGAATATCCTGGTGGGTATCTTTGAATACAATTTCTAGTCTAAAATTTCTACCATGTCATTATACCAAACTCTTTTAAAATATTACTATACCATGGTTATTCTCTCATGGAGCATGATTCTTTTATATTACACACTCTTATGACTCATGTATTGTGTCATGTTGATGATTTATAACATGACTAATGATTTTGGATTTCTGTATTTGTGTATGATATTTATGTTATCATACACTTATCCTCATATTATGATTACTTTTGATATTATAATTTAATCTACCATATTTACCATAATATTACATATGGGGTTAAATATTTGGGTATATTTATTTCCCCATGTTATGGAGAATGATATTAGGAATGATAATCCAAGAAGGATACCTTGTGAGATAAATATTTAAGGGAATGTTTGAATATTGATCACAAATAATTTATTTTTGAATCTTGTATCTGAATACACTAAACCTTTGCAGTTCATGGGTGTATAATATACTGAGATTTATTAAATATTTATAAAAAAATATCTAATATTTATGTATATGATTCTTGAGTATCCTCATTTCGTATCAATGAAATGTATAGTTAAGTTCAGAGACTATTTTCTAAATAATAAGATATTATTACCTAAAATACATATGGTGAATGTGATATATGATAAACATATTATTTCATGGGTAAAATAAGGTTTTATTAATGGTTTTCATTATCATATTATTTTTTACTATGATTAATTTTGATTGATACAAACGATCATCATTTTTTTAGTCAATAGTGGTAAATAGGAGTAATATGGTGAAAATGAATGTGATATCCAATTAAATAACCATCCTCATGAGAAAAAAAAGGAATGGGTGGTGGGGTGAAAAATATTATAACTATACTCAACCTTCTCTCTCAATATGTGAAAAATAATGTCATCTATGTCAATCATATAGAGGAATAATGGAGGGAACAACCCGCCATTGTGTATTTTATGTTACAACATCCACATTTTGTTTGTGGGTTATCTGATATACTAATTTATAAGTGATAGATCAGTGTAATAAGAGGGATATTTTCCATTATCTATTACACAAAAATTGAGAATGTTGCTATATATATGTTTCATTTATTAGGTGAATCTGGTCAATGGTGGAATATTATCAAGAATATGATGCAAGAGAACAAAATTTTCTCCATAAAAGTGTAATAGTTTGATATTTTATTATTTCATAATTCTTTTCCATGAACTATTCACACTAAACTAGTGGGGTAATTCATTTAATTGAAACAAAATCGTGATGAATCCATTAGTTCTATAAGGAAAATCTCATAATACATTGAATATATTATTTTGGTTTTACTATCTGACAAAAAATAAAAAATTATCAATTTATTTTTATCATATATCCATGTCCTTGAAAGGAATTGAGTATAGGAGAATTTTGTTGTAATGAAGAATGTGTTCAATGTTATGTCACTATAGAAATAGAGAGTTTATACTCTCATTTTACCATGTTTTTAGGGAAAGGAAAAGAAGGATGGGTTTTAGGGAATTTTAAATAATAAAAAACATATAAGAAAAAAAATTAATCTTCATTTATACTGGAAATGATAAAAAAGAATGAAAGAAATTTTCTCCATGGACATGTAAATTATTCAATTGTGGATGAGAATATCATTGGTCGATTGAATATTGATGAAAATCGGGTGGAAATAAAGTGAAAACAAATGTACCACCAATGATCCAATTATATAATTAGATGGAGTATAGACACTATTCCAACCACAAGCCCAAACCCAGGGTTAATGATGGTAATCAAAGTAAGTGACCACATTAACAATAGGATAAAGGGACTACCAATGCGGTCACAATATAGGAATTTGGTCATGAAAATTTAGTGGAGAAAAATACACATATGATACACTCTATAATTGAAAATGTATTATTTTATTCAGTTTCTACTTAATTATTTACATATGTAGAATTTTTAAAGGGTATCACATCACCACCTAAATGATTAGTTGCTGAACTATCGTGGAGAAATCATAATGATATAATGATTTCATCTCAAGTATATTACGCCTCACTGATAGAAGGTTAATTGAATGTTCTACATCTGTGTATTATTATTCTAACAGTAGTTGGTTTTGATTTGATTATATTTTGGTCAGGGATTAGATCTCTTTATCTATATTTAATGACAATTACTAATGATGATAATTAACATTGGATATTCTTAACCCTCATCTTATAAGCAATCTATGTGAGGATAGATATTTATATCCAATAAAAAATAAATCAATTATATTGGTCTTACTACCTATTGATGAGGGGAATTCATCAAAAATGGTTATTTGAAAACAAAAAATCAATTAAATTACTATATTTGGAGAATATTATAATGTGTATATTGAATTGTTTCATAGTCTTCATTAGAATAAAAATGTTGAGTATTTAGTACAACCCACACATGGTGCTATAAATATTTCAAAGAGCCTTTATATAACGGCCCCAAATGAGTTTTACAAATTGAATAATAATATTGATTATAATATAGATAGGGGTTAAATATTCCCAAGTGAATCATCGTAGGGTGTAATAGTTCTTTCATAATAAGAAATATTCCCTAGTGTGACTTTGGATTTATTATTAGGAACATACAAATATTTTTATCATGATGAGGTTTTCTATAATACATAGAGATTAATTTTCTGATCAACACTAATGAGCTAGATATTACTAAAATATTGGCCTTTAATATTTATGAAATATAATAATGTTCATCAGGGATGATATACCCAAGAAAACCTTCTATATGAGTTATGGAAACAATGTATTTTTTGTAACTCAATTTGGACCCATCAATGGCTCCAATATATTCCCGGATATAAAGAATTTAGTCTATAAAGATAACCTTGATCTATTTGTTATAGTATTTATAGTTAATATTAACATATATTCTAAGATAAAGGTAGTGCACAAAGATCTTTTGAGGATATTGTTGAGGTCCTTGAGGTAGGATAATTTGTATTTAAAATTTATCGTTTGTGAATTCTATATATAGAATGTATCATTATTTGGTCATGTAAAAAAAATTAGGGTTATTTGTGGATACTTCAAAGATGATGGTTATTTATAATTTTCCCAAACAAACCACTATGGATGATATACAATGTTTTCTTTTATTGTGTGGATACTATAAATTAGATTTATGAAATTCACTATGACTATCATAACCAATTTCAAAGATGATGTAGAAGCCATCTAATATGGTTAAAACATTTGAATATAGAGGAATGTTTAAGGAGATGGAGTTAAGGTTGGTAAAGGAAATAATTATTACATTTCCCAATAGTAGATAATGGTTTGTGAAAAAGTTATATTCATTAATAATATTATAGGTATATGTTATCCTGAAAAATAAAAATTTGGTTGTGTATGCCCCACAAAAATCGATGGTTCGTGATAAACATTACCTGACCAATGATTTTGAACTAACATCTGCATCGTTTAATTTTAAAACATAATTGATTTATATTTATGGTGAATGGTGTGATATATATACTCAATATAAAATATTAAAGTAAATATTCCAATAGAAGGCATTGTTTTTGAACTTATGCTGATATTTGGTGGGATTAATGATTATGACTATGTGATAAATTACAACTATGGGAATGAAAATAAGGTTGCTAATTCCATGAGAAGGTAGGACCAGTCTACCTCATATGTTATGAAGATTCAAAAATAACTAATTCTCACGGACCTGTAGAATATGGACCATGAAATGGTAATAAACATACAGAAATCCTACCTTTCTTATATGTATATTCAATAATTTATATATGATTAAATTAAAAATATATAGAAGGATGATACCAAGCAATTAATGAAGGCATGTATTATTATGAATATCAACCATTTCTAGGATGGAATTATAATGTTCATGACCATAATATTTATCCCATAAATGATGGAATTAATGAATGATTTATTTTATGAATCACATAACTCATCATTATATAACCATACTAGAATAAAACATATTAATAAAGATCTAATAGAGCATTTGTGTGGGATAAAATGAATAGGATACATTTATGTATGTATCATGATGCCTAGTATGAAAAACATTTATGGTTAAACGTAAGTATTATATGGTAATAATGAAACAATCACCATTACTAATTTAAAAAATAAGAAAATATCATCATGTATTTCATCATAGGACTCCCAAAGACATCTAAATCCCATAATACCATTTGCATTATACTGTAATTATTATGATTTCAGAACATTTTTTTTCTTTTGGCGAATATTTCCCAATTGATAAACATTGTGAAATTTACATTATATAAGTTTTATAGTTTTATGGGGTATTAGTATTGATTATATCTAGTCCATATGTGAGATTTATATTGATGTTCATGGGAACTATTCAGAGAGCATTGAATACAGTGCTCCATTTTAGCACTATATATCTTCAGAAGACAAATATTAAGCATTGGAGGTCCCTCAAACCCATTTAATATATGTTGAGATATTTCGATGTGTATTTAAAATCTGGTTCAGATCAATAACTTCATCTTTTTAAATTCTTTTATAGTAATAACATTGAATGAAGGCTTCACATTTGTCCTTATAAAGATATATATGGAATGAATTTAATATCCCTCACTTGTATTAATTATGATGAATTACATAATCTATGAGGACATTAGCTAGGTGAATAAATCCATGAAAATGTTAGAGACATTTTACAACACAAATAACTGTATTATTGTTGATAAAAAATAAAATATTGGATATCACATATCAGATATTGATTTGAAATTTAGCGATGATTCATTCCTTCAAATATAACTTTGGATTATGTTTATGAAATATTGAAAAAATGGATGTTGATCCCTAGATATATTGGTCCCTTTGATATTCATTGTTGTATCAGGATGATATCATATAAATCGGTTCTTCCCCCAAACATTAACAAAGTTAATAATGTGTTATATATTTCACTTTTGAAGAAGAAAACCATTGAACATTAAAATATATTAAACATATTGTTTCTACATATAGTGCATGATATTTCTTATAAAGAATAATGGGTGGGCATTATGGACCAAAAATATTGGTTTTGTGAAACAAAGCTCTATTTGTTGTAAATTTTTAATAAAGGAATCATATGTTTGAGGAAGATACAAGGGAAAATTATGTTGTAATGAGGTATAATTAGACACAATTTTTAAATTATTATATTGGTTTTTTGAGGGATAAATTCATTTAATGTTTGTTGAATAAAACACTAAGGATTTTAGAATAGTTTTTCATTAAAAATTAAGGTGAAAAATTTGGTATATTATGGTGGACACAACATAAACAAATGTAGAATAATAAAAAAAATTCTAAAAATGATAAAATAAATGACTATTTTAAAATAAAACGGGGTCTAAATCACTTTTGAAAAATACAATTATTTCTATTGAAATTGTACTATACATTTTTGTTGAATTATGAATTTTAATTAAATTTAATTCTTTTTTAGTATAATATAAAAAAATTATTGAATCAATTCATGTAATAAATAATAAAAACACATAAAGAAATCCATGGAATGGTTATGTCATAATAATAAATACTGGTATAATATCTCTTCGTTAAATGGAACTGTTCTTTTTAAAAACATTGTTTTATTTATGAATTTGTTTATTTAAAAATAATTTAAATTAGTTTGAGTATTAAACCTATGAAATAATGATTTTTCTACATGTAGAAAATTTACTGATCATTAATATATTTATTTTTAATTGGCTATAAATGAACATAAAATATTTTTAAGTTAAATTAAAATATTTCAAAAATTATATATTGTGCCCAATTTATTTAATCTAAATTAATTAAATTAATCAGAAATATAAAATTATTTTAATTCATTGTTAAGATAATATATTAAATTCAATAAAATAACATTCATATAATGGTTGTTACTATGAATATTTTCATATAAAAGTCATTTTGTACTTTAAAAATATAATTTTTTTCTAAATATGGAATTTTTAGGTTTTTTCAGATATTAAAATGATTTTAGACCTATTTTAAAAATTGAATTATTTAAAATGGATAACATATTTTAAATCATAATTTTTTAAAAATAATTTTGAATTTCATTTTTGGTTATAAATATATATTACCATGGTAAAAGTTATGTTATGACATTAAATGTTAAAATAGTTAAAATTCATTAAACAAATGGATAAGATTAAAATATAAAAAAATTATCCTAATTTTATTATTTTTGTTTATATTGACATTCAATAACCTTATCACAGAAATCAGTATTTTTTGGTTCCACATTCAAATGAAAATAACTTTAAATTATTTTAATGTTAAAGATAGTTTCAAGGGTGTCACTCCCATTACATTTAAAATGGGACATCCTGCCATCACATATTTACAAAAACATTTCACCATATATGAATGATCATATAAACAAATTCACATACCAACTCTTATCCATAGGTCCTAGAGGTTCATATTATTATTATACCATCCCATGGATGCATAAGGATAGATTTATATGAGGATTCCCAATGAAGAGGTAGTCGACTAAACAAAGTTCATTAATGTTTATTTATTCTTCCAGCTCCTAAAAATATTCTATAAACACATAAAAATAATATAATTTTTATAATTTTTATACTTAAATGTTATTGTTATTATTGAAAAATTGTAACACCCCAGGTAAATAAAGAATATGAAATTTTCATATTTATCCATATTTGTGAATAAAATATTGATATGACTTTAAAGGGGACTCTATTCTCGATGGCGTACCCAACACGCAACAACGAGTTTCTTGGGAATCTTACGTTGCACTCTAATAATAAAATAATATTATTTTAAATGGTAGTTAACATGTAGCCGTTGTAATGGTGGGAATGGATAGAAATAACTAAAATATGATTTAATATGTTTTTAAATTTTTTTACATTTATCCAATAAAGGATAGAGGCTTAAAATACGGGAAGAATTCAATTTTAGGTGTATATGCCCTAGTTTTCACTAAAGTTTCACTTATCACCTTTTGATGTTGAACCATCATTAAATATAGTTTTGTTCACTCTTAATCATTCTAATGGACCAAATAAAACTCTTCTTAAGAATCGGGATATCAAAATTTACTTTGTGTAAATTTTTGGTATCTTTCCGATAAAGTTCATTTTTTTTAATGAATAGTGTAAAATGTTGTATTTTAATTCAAAACCTCTTTTTAATCTAATTTATTGATATGATTATATTATCTTTTGAATTGGTTTTAAAGTGAAATTAGAATTTATTTTTACCATTAAATCCAATAGTGGTCGTTGGAATTAATTTCACTTTGAAATCAGACTTAAACTAGTGTAAATCTTTTGATACTTATTGTTTCATAAAAACACGCTATTTGCTTTGACAGCGGGAATTAATTATTAAATTAATTAATGTGACTTATATGTTTTTAATTTTGTAAAATATACTTCATTTTTGAATTCATAATATCAAATATAGCTTAGGGTGAATTTTTGGGAATTTTATGAAAAACTTCAATTTTTGATGAATAGTGAAACCACTATGTGGTACTTATAAAAACTGATTTTTCCATTTAAATGAAAATTTTACATCTTTGTGTTTTGAATTTCAAAAATCAGACATACATGGTTGTCATTAAGAAGTAAAATGTGGTTCATGGGGATAAAAATAATTTTTTGGTGAATAGTAACTTATTAAGTTTTTAATCGCGATTAGTGGTAATTAGTGTAGTTTAAGGTAAAAATAATACTTTAATAATATAAAATGACCTAGACACATGTCCTAACATTATTGGATGTGTCATGGCCGACCAAGACAAGACATGGGTCAACTTGGGGACCCCATGGAGCCACTTTGGTTGGAAAATGACATAAATAACTTTTTATTTAATGTAAAAGTAAAAATGACACAAACATAATATGTTTTACGAAAACAATTTTTACATGGGGTTATAAAGATCAGATTTTTGATTATAAATATTCATTGGAAATATAAAAAGATTTCCTACATCATAGTATTTTTTTATAAATTTTAGACTTTAAATAAATTAAATTATTTATGACATCATGATGATGCAGCGATGACCTCATTATTTAACAATTTAAATAAAATGAGAAGATAAAGTACACTCTATGACCTACACATGTCAAAAACTTATTGGATGGGTTTATTTCGAACCCTTATCACCTTATCCACGAATTATATCAATGTGGGACCTTTTAAAACCGAAACACATTTTCAAATAAAGTAATATTTCTTACTTTCCAAAAGTGCCCCTCCTCTCCTCTTATAAAAGGCCCCCACCTCTACCTCATTTCACACACTCCTCAAGCCTTTGGATCGGCCAAACCCTGCCCATTTACTCTCTCCACATCCCTCTACTCATCCTAGAGGATTCCATTTGGGCAGAATCCTTTCAAAGGAAGCCTTTAGGCTCAAATCCAAAGGAGTTACACTTTTAAAGGTAATTCATTCTCTCATGTTCATTTGTTTTATTTTGCTTCTCCAACCCCCTAAACTCTTTTTATTTACTACTTTTGTAACAACAATAGTATCGTCAATATACTAGGATGTTGTTATAAGATTTATTCGAGCTAAACTCTCACACAACTACATCAAATGGTTAAAGAACATACGGTTTCTGTGGATGGCGAAATTCTGCCTCCCGAAATGATGATTGTTCAATACTCATTTAACACCTTCAAAGGTGGCCATTATGATGTCACTATTTTTATATATTATATATAATATGTTTATTTTTTCCTTAAGCTTCTGTTTTTTTTTTCATTTTGGGCATACCTTTATGGTTTCCATTATGGGTAAACGCGATATCTTCATTTAAGGAAGTGCGGACTACCGCCCCCTCAAAGGGATTTGATTCGTTAAATACCATATTTGGGAAGTATAAAGGATGTAACTATGATATTATATATGATATTATACTGGAATTATAATATACTTTTATATAATTATGATTCCATTCTATAAAATACGAAATAGAAATGAAAGTAGCGTTCATGCGTACGTACGGCTTACCGTCTCCATGAACGATGCATTTCATTTCTTACCTCTAAATAATTATGTAATGTTATAAATGCATTCATGTACTGGATATATATGACATATATGATATCTAAATCATGAATACAATTCTGGATATAATAAAAATTTTGCCACACGAACAACATGTAATTGTAAGAAGTCCACTTTCGACTTAAGAACAAAATATCGACAAAACAAATATTATTACTTAAATGATTACATAATGTTTATGACATGGTAATAAGTGATATAAAAGGAATAATGAACTTGAAAAAGGTTCTTAAGAAAGTATAAATTAACTCAAGTTTATTATTCATGAGATTAAAGAACTATCGAGTCAAGTCAGACCCGAGGTAAGGGATCCTACTCCTCTCTTTCTTTTTAAGTACACACTTTTATGTCATTCCTTTTAAAGCACATATTTCTTGTTATTGGGATGATATTTTATATTAAAATTACTGTAATTTTTATTTTCATGTGATGAGAGACCCTATTCTCTCTCATCAATCCATTTTGGGAGTTTTGAGTGGCGCCGTTAGGCTGCCGAATTTTCATAAGAGATCTAACCTCTCTCTTTCTTTTAAGTACTCTCCTTTATGTCACTTCTTTTAAGCACCTCTTTGTAATGTTGGGGGATGTTCTCTTATATTCAACATTCTGTGAACTTTATGTTGATTTGATTAGAGACCCTATTTCCTCTCATTAATCAATTTTGGATGTTTTAAGTGGCGTCGTTAGGCTGCCGAGTTTTCGTAAGGGATTTTTCATCTCATTTTTATTCCCGTGAGATTTATGTTACATTTGCCACAAATTAAATTGAGTGGTGTATGTACTACCAATTATTCTACTCTTTGTGTAATATAATTTCGTTTATGAGTATTTACATCAATGATCTGTTGTCCATCTTTCATGGGGTGTATGTTTTGAAAGATACCCAAGTCGGTAAGAGAACCTTTCACCCTCCTCTTTTTTAGAAGACTTTTTTTGTTGGGTCTTTTAATTTACATATTGTTATGTTGGGATATGTTCTCATATATCCTTATTGATGTAAATTTTATGTCCAAGTGATGAGATACACATTTTATCTCTCATCAACTCATTTTGATGTGATGCTGTTAGGCTGTCAAGGGATCTTTTTAACCCAATTTCGATTTCTTTGGGTTCAACATGTAGTCATTGAATATGTCATCCATTGAATATGTGTGAATGACCTTTTATTGTTTTACACTTAATATCCAATTATATTGGGTGTATTTATATTTTTCACACATAATTTTGATATTGATTTATCCTTAATTTAAGGATACCTTCCTTATAAGGGATTTCATCACATTTTACATCCCTATTGAGACTTCATTGTTGTTATGCACCAATTCACTCTTATATGGTGTATATACTGTCCTTTGGAATATTATATCATGAATCCATTTATTTTCATGATATTATAAAGTTCTGATTTAATGTTATTCATCAATTATTGTATTCAAGTGTCTCTAATTTTGGTAAAAACCCTTTAACCAAAATATCGCTTTAAATGTTTTAATGATTTGTTCTTATTAATATCCATGTTTTCAAAATGGTTTTAAGGATTTACTTATATGGATATTAATGGTTTAAAATTTTAAAAGCTTCAAGGTGGTATGGGACACTTTGATTCAAAAATCACTTTATTAAATGTTTTAAATGGTTTTGGAAATGGTTTCTTGTTGAATGGATTCATTATTTCAATATACTAAATTGTTATATTATGATTAAAATGTGGAAATGTTATGTTTCCTTTATGCAAGTTTTATGTGAAACATTTATGTTATGGTTATTGGGCATTGTTATGAAAACATGTGGTTCCGTGATAAACTAAGGGCGGGTGAGCCCGATATAGCTCTCCAATGCATTGGGTAACGCGAAGGAGTGAAACGTTAAGGTTTCTCCGAAGAGATTTAGGGAATATACTGTGATGGGTATTCCAAACGTAACCAAGAGGGTTACTCCCTACGTAAGAATGTTATGAATGCCTCAAGTTACCTTTATGTATTATGTTTTCTATGATTTATTCATGATTTGATATGCCTATGTTTTATGGGTAAAGTGTGATTTCATTCTAATGTATATATGAACTCATGTTTCCTTTCCATATTTTTATAACTCTTACTGAGATTTTTATACTCATCTCAAGGTTTTGAAATGTTTTTCACAGGTCAAGGGAAAGGTACATGATGTGATGATTGTGTCAAGGATGTGTCAAGAAAGAATCTGTGTTATATTTTAAATATGTTTCCGTTGATGGGAAGAATGAATACTGTCTTTTATGTAACCACTTTGTTTAAATGTGGAATGTAATGGAAGTTTCATGATCTAATTCTCTAAAACTCTAAACCTGAAAAGATCCTCAATGTGTAATCTTGTAATAACTCAAGATTTAGTAAGGTTTAAGGCTGGGGCCTTATAGTTTGTATCAAAGGTCGGTTTAGATAACTTTAGAGGTTAGGGTATTCTTTATGCATAAGTGACATTACCATAATGGTTAGGATTTCAGAAAGAGTCCTAGTTTTAGATAAATTGAATGAGTAAGTATATCTTAGTGTTTATCTTACTCATTAGTACATGATTGTTATGTTGATATACTCACACTGACCTTTTTGGTTTTAGTAAATGGCTGGATCTATCAGGCACCAAAGTGACAATGGGTTTGATGGAAACTATGGTGGTTCTCTGATTAAGAGACTGGATGAGATGGGGGATTCAATGAGGAATCTCATGGTTGTTCTAAACCAACTATCAAGGATTCACGATCAACCACTTGAACCTTGGTATGATTTTTAATGCATCATGTACGAGATGACCAATCGATGTGGAAGTTCATGTAATAATTTAAAAAGTAACCATTAGAGTATATATGATCCTTACTTTTGAGGTAATTATGGGTTATTATATGATATGCTGGAAAATGAAAGGCATGAGATAAACTTGAGGTTAAAATATGTTATGATCATTTTTGATGATTTTATCTCTTTTTGGGGAATGTTTTAAGA
Organism: Viscum album; assembly: GCA_963277665.1. Lineage (NCBI taxonomy): Eukaryota > Viridiplantae > Streptophyta > Magnoliopsida > Santalales > Viscaceae > Viscum > Viscum album. The sequence goes on along the minus strand of OY728158.1, from coordinate 422,491,910 downwards.
ATTATATAGTTTTGGAAAAAGGACATCATGTAGACCGTGTGACAACCCGTCGCGTCGGACAATGCTGCGGGAATCAAACCCACAACCAAAGTGCGACTGGTATTTATCGCCTACCACTGGACTACGTGAAGTCCCTGGTTAGTTTGACTGATTCCATTTAGTTATATGATTTTATGAATTATGAATAAGTTGATTTTGGGTTATTCATGAAAATTATTAACCTATCATGGGGGATATGTGATTAGGTTAATTACTTTTAAATACGAGACTTTAGAAGCAACTGATGTTGTTTGGAGATAAATGTTACGATTTAACTTGGAAGACTATGTGACTAAATCCTTCAAATATTTGGGTTTCAATCTTATATTGGTTTACATTGAATAATTTTATGGAAAAATTGTTTATCTAATGGTCCTCGTTGAACTTTGGGTTTTGTTGGACAAATTTTGGAGGTTAAGAATAGATTTTCTTTTTAAAAGGGGTTATCCTTTTCTGGATTATGTGATCTTGTACTAGCCTTTTTGGTTTTGGTTTTGGTTAAAGTCTAAATACATGGGAAGTATATAGTTCTCTTTTGTGGATTAGGTGATTCTCTAAAAGTTGATTATAGTACTCTTAATGTGAACAAGTCTTCCTAAATACTCGTCTTTTGGAGAAAATATGAGTTTGTGTAAGGAATCTAATAAAAGTTGAAAGTCAACATGATAAGTGATTATCTTTCCTTATGAATAAATTCCTCAATAAAAATTAACTTAAAACAAAAATGTTGTCTATTAACTTTTCCTACTGGGGAATCGAATACCGTTTAACCCATCACAAATTTGTGATTTTCTCATGGTTAACTTTCTTCTAAACATGTTTTCTATCACTCTTCATCAAAACATGACCCTTTGATTTTTCTTCGATGTCCATGTTTTCCTACACGGAATCCTATTATGGGTTAACACGGGTGACCTCTGTTCTTATCTTTCTTTATTTTAAAGTGATTGTTTTACCAACTCTTGTTCCGATGTGGGACTTTCAAGGATGTTTCCAAGCTCAATTTTTAAAATTGCGAGGACACAATTCCCAATAGAGGGGAAGGATGGAACACCCCAGGTAAATAAAGAATATGAAATTTTCATATTTATCCATATTTGTGAATAAAATATTGATATTACTTTAAAGGGGACGCTATGCTCGATGGTGTACCCAACACGCAACAACAAGTTTCTTGGGAATCTTACGTTGCAATCTAATAATAAAATAATATTATTTTAAATGGTAGTTAACATGTAGCCGTTGTAATGGAGGGAATGGATAGAAATAACTAAAATATGATTATATATGTTTTTAAATGTTTTTACATTTATCCAATAAAGGATAGAGGCTTAAAATACGGGAAGAATTCAATTTTAGGCGTATATGCCCTAGTTTTCACTAAAGGTTCACTTATCACCTTTTGATGTTGAACCATAATTAAATATAGTTTTGTTCACACTTAAACATTCTATTGGACCAAATAGAACTATTCTTAATAATTGGGACATCAAAATTTACTTTGTGTAAATTTTTGGTATCTTTCCGATAAAGTTCATTTTTTTCAATGAATAGTGTAAAATGTTGTATTTTAATTCAAAACATCTTTTTAATCTAATTTATTTATATGATTAGATTATCTTTTGAATTGTTTTTAAAGTGAAATTAGAATATATTTTTACCATTAAATCCAATAGTGGTCGTTGGAATTAATTTCACTTTAAAATTAGACTTAAACTAGTGTCAATCTTTTGATACTTATTGTTTCATAAAAACACGCTATTTGCAATGATAGCGGGATTTATTATTAAATTAATTAATGTGACTTATATGTTTTGAATTATGTAAAATAGACTTCATTTTTGAATTCAGAATATCAAATATAGCTTAGGGTGAATTTTTGGGAATTTTCTAAAAAACTTCAATTTTTGATGAATAGTGAAACCACTAAGTGGTACTTATAAAAACTGATTTTTCCATTTAAATGAAATTTTTCCATATTTGTGTTTTGAATTTCAAAAATCAGACATACATGGTTTTCATTAAGAAGTAAAATGTGGTTCAATGGGATAAGAATTTTTTTTGGTGAATAGTAACTTATTAAGTGTTTAATCGCGATTAGTGGTAATTAGTGTAGTTTAAGGTAAAAATAATGCTTTAATAATATAAAATGACCTAAACACATGTCCTAACCTTATTGGATGCGTCATGGCCGACCAAGACAAGCCATGGGTCAACTTGGGGACCCCATGGAGCCACTGTGGTTGGTAAATGACATAAATAACTTTTTATTTAATACAAAAGTAAAAATGACACAAACATAATATGTTTTACGAAAATAATTTTTACATGGGGTTATAAAGATCACATTTTTTATTATAAATATTAATTTAAAATAAAAAAATATTTCCTACATCATAGTATTTTTTTTATAATTTTTAGACTTTAAATAAATTAAATTATTTATGACATCATGATGATGCAGCGATGACCTCATTATTTTTCGATTTAAATAAAATGAAAAAATAATGTAAACTCTATGACCTACACATGTAAAAAACTTATTGGATGGGTGGATTTAGAACCATTATCACTTTATCCACGAATTATATCAATTTGGGACCTTTTAAAACCGAAAAACATTTTCAAATAAAGTAATATTTCTTACTTTCCAAAAGTGCTCCTCCTCTCCTCTTATAAAAGGCCCCCACCTCTACCTCATTTCACACACTCCTCAAGCCTTTGGCTCGGCCAACCCCTGCCCATTTACTCTCTCCACATCCCTCTCCTCATCCTAGAGGATTCTCTTTTGGCATAATCCTTTCAAAGGAAGCCTTTAGGCTTAAATCAAAAGGAGTTACACTTTTAAAGGTAATTCATTCTCTCATGTTCATTTGTATTATTTTGCTTCTCCACCCCCTTAAACTCTTTTTATTTACTTCTTTTGTAACAAAACCAGTATCTTCAATATACTAGAATGTTGTTATAAGATTTATTCAAGCTACACTCTCACACAACTACATCAAATGGTTAAAGAACATACGATTTCCGTGGATGGTGAAATTCTGGCTCCCGAAACGATGATTATTCAATACTCATTTAACACCTTCAAAGGTGGCCATTATGATGTCACTATTTTTTTATATGATATATAATATGTTTATGTTTTCCTTAACCTTCTGTTTTTTTTTCATTTTGGGCATACCTTTATGGTTTCCATTATGGGTAAACGTGATATCTTCATTTAAGGAAGTGCGGACTACCGCCCCCTCAAAGTGATTTGATTCGTTAAATACCATATGTGGGACGTATAAATGATGGAAATATGATATTATATATTATATTATACTGAAATTATAATATACATTTATATCATTATGATTCCATTCTATAAAATACGAAATAGAAATGAAAGTAGCGTTCATGTGTACATACGGCTTACCGTCTCCACAAACGGTGCATTTCATTTCTTACCTCTAAATTATTATGTAATTTTATAAATGCATGAATGTAATGGATATATATGACATATATGATATCTAAATCATGAATACAATTCTGGATATAATAAACATTTGGCCACACGAACAACATGTAATTGTAAGAAGTCCACTTTCGACTTAAGAACAAAATATCGGCAAAACAAATATTATTAACTTAAATTATTACATAATGTTTATAACATGGTAATAAGTGATATAAAAAGAATAATGAAATTGAAAAAGGTTCTTAAGGAAGTAGAAATTTTCTCAAGTTTATTATTCAGGAGATTAAAGAACGATCGAGTCAAGTCGGACCCGAGGTAAGGGATCCGACTCCTCTCTTTCTTTTTAAGTACACATTTTTATGTCATTCCTTTTAAAGCTCATCTTTCTTGTTATTGGGATGATCTTTTATATTACACTTACTGTAATTTTTATTTTCATGTTATAAGAGACCCTATTCTCTCTCATCAATCCATTTTGGGAGTTTTGAGTGGCGCCGTTAGGCTGCCGAATTTTCGTAAGAGATCTAACCTCTCTCTTTCTTTTAAGTACTCTCCTTTATGTCACTTCTTTTAAGCTCCTCTTTGTAATGTTGGGGGATGTTCTTTTATATTAATCTTTATGTAAACTTTATGTTGATGTGATGAGAGACCCTATTTCCTCTCATCAATCCATTTTGGATGTTTTAAGTGGCGTCGTTAGGCTGCCGAGTTTTCGTAAGGGATTTTTCATCTCATTTTCATTCCCGTGAGATTTATGCTACATTTTCCACAAATTCCATTGAGTGGTGTATGTACTGCCCATTATTCTACTCTTTGTGTAATATACTTTTGTTTATGAGTATTTACATCAATGATCTATTGTCCTTCATTCATGAGGTGTATGTTTTGAAAGATACCCAAGTCGGTAAGGGAACCTTTCACCCTCCTCTTATTTAAAATACTTCTTTTATTGGGTCTTTTAATTTACATATTGTTATGTTGGGATATGTTCTCATATATCCTTATTGATTTAAATTTTATGTCCATGTTATGAGATACACATTTTATCTGTCATCAACTCATTTTGATGTGATGTCGTTAGGCTGTCAAGGGAACTTTTTAACCCAATTTCGATTTCTTTGGGTTCAACATGTAGTCATTGAATATGGCATCCATTGAATATGTGTGAATGACATTTTATTGTTTTACACTTAATATCCAATTATATTGGGTGTATTTATATTTGTCACACATAATTTTGATATTGATTTATCCTTAATTTAAGGATTCCTTCCTTATAAGGGATTTCATCACATTTTACATCCCTATTGAGACTTCATTGTTGTTATGCACCAATTCACTCTTATATGGTGTATATGCTGTCCTTTGGAATATTATATCATGAATCCATTTATTTTCATGATATTATAAAATTCTGATTTAATGTTATTCCTCAATTATTTTATTCAAGTGTCTCTAATTTTGGTAAAAACCCTTTAACCAAAATATCGCTTTAAATGTTTTAATTATTTGTTCTTATTAATATCAATGTTTTCAAAATGGGTTTAAGGATTTATTTATATGGATATTAATGTTTTAAAATGTTAAAAGCTTCAAGGTGGTATGGGACACTTTGATTCAAAAATCACTTTATTAAATGTTTTAAATGGTTTTGGAAATGGTTTCTTTTTGAATGGATTCATTATTTCAATATACTAAATTGTTATATTATGATTGAAATGTGGAAATGTTATGTTTCCTCTATGCATGTTTTATGTGATACATTAATGTTATGGTTCTTGGGAATTGTTATGAAAACGGGTGGTTCCGTGATAAACTAAGGGCGGGTGAGCCCTATATAGCTCTCCAATGCATTGGGTAACGCGAAGGAGTGAAACGTTAAGGTTTCTCCGAAGATATTTAGGGAATATACTATGATGGGTATTCCAAACGTAACCAAGAGGGTTACCCCCTACGTAAGAATGTTATGAATGCCTCAATTTACCATTATGTCTTATGTTTTCTATGATTTATTCATGATTTGATATGCCTATGTTTTATGGGTAAAGTGTGATTTCATTCTAATGTATATATGAACTCATGTTTCCTTTCCATATTTTTATAACTCTTACAGAGCTTTCTATGCTCATCCCAAGTTTTTGAAATGTTTTTCACAGGTCAAGGGAAAGGTACATGATGTAATGATAGTGTCAAGGATGTGTCAAGAAAGAATCCGTGTTATATTTTAAATATTTTTCCGTTGATGGGAAGAATGAATACTATCTTTTATGTAACCACTTTGTTTAAATGTGGAATGTAATGCAAGTTTCATGATCTAATTCTCTAAAAATCTAAACCTGAAAATATCTTTAATGTCTAATCTTGTAATAACTCAAGATTAATTAAGGTTTAAGTCTGGGTCCTTATAAAAATCATTACCAACCTCCTTTCCCACTAATGGATAATGAGAATATTTCTCATGCATATGTGCAGACTACCACCTCCAATAACAACTGTATTTTATTTTTTATCATAACTCTCATGAATTGTTATAAAGATTAGTCTAAAAAATATAAATTAAATTTATGAAATAATTATTATAATTTAATGATATATTATTTTATATCCTCCATTATTTCCATAATTTGAAAAAAGAAACCATCGATAGTGTGTTTGTGCATAATACCACCTCCATGGAGTGATGTATTTCATTATTCATCATCGACTTACATGGATGATTCTAAAATGTTAGATAATTTATAAGTATTATATTTATTACAAGATAAATATTATATAATTTTGAAAAATGAACAATTACTAGAACTAAATGAACCAAAATGCAAATTGAAAACATAATAGTTATCACCCAAATACATTCTTTAACAAAGAATTATTAAAAAAGAAGTAATATAAAATTATTATAAATTTTATATAGTAAGATATCTATAAAAAAAATTTAATGTGATTTTATAATAAATTTTAATTTAGTATATAATAGTTTAAAGCATGTTCAACTAATATAAAGACGAATGTAAGGGTTTACGTTACAATAAAACTTTTTATTGGGATTGTTTATGTTTCAATTTATATTAGGGGAAGTTGTATATTATTTATATTTTAAAACACATATATTCTATTCTAATCAATTAATTTATTAGGGTTTTTTTGTTATTTAAATTTTAACCCTACTTCATACAAAAATATACTAAAAAAATTCTTTTAGGAAATGAAAACATCATTTCTTCATTTTGAATGTGAATCATTTTCATCCATATGTGTATTATTTATATTATTTAAATAATTTTATTATATATTATATAGTTAATTTTTATGGTTATTTAAAAATGTATTTTAATCTATTTACAATTCTTTTAAATGGACTATTTTCAACAGTTTCATTGCAGGTTATTTTTAAATTTCATTGAAAATGTATGGAAAAATGTTTTGTGACATTTACTACTCGATCAAAATTTACTACAATCATTTAATATATTTATTATGAAATGTACATTACAATATTTTTATTTTTTTAAGAAAATAATCATATTCTCATTTTTGAATAAATTTTTTGTTTTCTAATGATACAAGAAGAAAATAAATTTTCATGATTTTCAATGTACCTTTTTACTGATTTTATTACTTTATTTTTCATCTATGAAAATATAATTTAATGAAAAAGTTTCTTAATTGGGGATATTTTCTAATGATGATATAAAAATTAATTTTGATATATGGATAATTATGATGTTTTGATGAAATTTTAGGAAACACATTCTTTTTTCAAGAGGATAATTATGATATAAAAGGAATGATGAATGCTTTAATATTGTTATGGCATAAATATATTAAATTTATCACTATGTTATAGGTGGGATATAGTATACAATTAATTTTTTGGGTAATGATTTATATCTAATGATATTAAAGGGTACATGAGTGATTATCATAAGCTTAAGAAGGTATAAAAGCGGTTATCCCAACCCAAAGATGTTAACTATGTCATTAGTCAAAGCCTATTATGTAATTAATTTTTTTGGTGTGTCTTGTAATGCCTCGACCCCTATTACCTAGAATCGGTACATTATTACATAAAATTGGAATGATACAAGGAATAATTTCCCAAATGGATGATCAGTTTAGTAGCCTTGGAAGTACTAGATAGATAAATAAGTTTTACATTATATCATTAAAAAACATTGTGTCCCCTTTGAACACTCTTATATCCCTTAGCCAATTTCTGTAGGTTAATTGTAATATACATCTTTCCGTACTGGGAAAAATAAAACATAAGAAAAAGGTGAACTCAAATGCTCAGTAAGGATAACAATATAGAGGAAATATTTTTAAATAAGAATGAAAATTTTTAGAAATTTATAAGACTTGAACATAATCCTTTTAAACATAAACATCAGAATAATATGATAACGATAAATCAAATAATTCAATTTAAATATTCACATGGATATTCAACTCATCGAATAATCACATGTAATATCAATAGCCAATTTCATAATGATAGAATCGATACTTCCAGACATTCTGAAACATCTTGTCAAGGACATGGCCAAGATGTCTAAAAATGATTTAGACCTCATCCAAAACCATATATGAATTTGGGAATGGCATTGACCAATTCCAAGTCAAATTTTCGTATTAGACCTACCGATGCATCAAGGAGATATAGCAGGCTCCACCCATCACATACTAAGTCCAATGCATTCAACATATGAAAAGTGTTAAACATAATCTTAATATTCGTATTAAAACTAGCATACATAATGTCAATATTTTAGCCGCAAACCATGAATGGCACAAAATTTGCACATCCATAGTCAAACATAACTCATTCAATAAAATATTGATGATTGTATTATAATAAATCAACCTCAATCAAGAATAAAATTCACTGAAGTATATTGACATAGATGAAAATAGTCATTAAAACTATTTGAGAGAAATATCCCCTTTTTCTTGAAAACATTTAAATGTCAAACTATTTTTCCAAGAAGTCGTTTAAAATAGATATTTGAATCAAAGTGTCCCATACCACATTAAAACTTTTAAAATTAATTTTGATTTCAAAACATTCATGTCCATATAAATAAATAATTAAAACAATTTTTAAAACTTGGACATTAATGAGAAGGATTTAGAAGAATAAATATTTAAAACATTTAAAACAGTATTTAAGTTAATGAGTTCTTAACAAAATAAGATACGCTTGAAAAAAATTAATTGATGAAAAATATTAATCCAAACATTATAATATCGGGATAATAATTGGATTCATGAAATAATATGTCAAAGGGTGGTATATACATCATATAAAAGAGAATTGGTGCATAATGACAAAGAGGTCTCAAAGGAATGTAAATTGAGACGAAATACCTTATAAAGACCGTATCATTAGATTAAGGATAAATCGTTGAAATAATTATGTGTGACATATATAAATACACTAAATATAATTTGATATTCAGTTCAAATCAATCAGGTTACATTAACATATATTCCTGTAAAAACAAAACCAATGACTTGGATGTTTAACTCAATGAATGGAAATTGAGTTAAAATAACCCTTTAAAAGTTCATATCAATGGAATGTGAATTTATCAATGGAGTGATTATGTGTATCAAATTTATATCCACAGAAAGGGTAGTTGATATTAATACATAAATAATAAATAATGATTCCACACATAATCATGGAGTAAAATAATCAATGAAGTATGTGTAATGCCCAAAGAGTGGTAATTGAAATTTGAAATTCCCTTACCGATTTGGTAACATACAAAACATACACCCAATGAAAGAAGCATCATAAAATGAAGATGTAAATACCCATATATTAAATTATATTACATAAATAATACCATCAAGGTCAGTACATACACCACACAAAAGGAAATAGTGGCAATATTGCAAGAATCTCACGAGAATAAGAAGTGAGATTAAAACCCCTTATCATGTAATTTTCCTTGGACGTGGGTAAATTAACCTCATGTAAAATTGTTATATCATTATTATTAAATTATAAAATTACTACATACATAAATATTATATCACATATGATCCTTTAATATTGATTACTTTTATAATATTTTAGTAGTATCATCGTTTCTAGTGTTAACTGATCTGTTTTCCTTCATATGCTCGGTTAGGTAAGCCTTATTTTTTATGGAAAGTATTTATTTTATTTATATGAATAATGAAATTAAGTCCTTAAAATTTATTTTTAATTATAAAATTAATATTATTCTTGAATTATTATGATGTTGAATTAATCTCATCGCGTTCGTGGAGACGGTAATCTGTACGTACGCACGAGCGATAATACGATCATATTGATGGTGAACTAGTATGTAATTGGATGGTATATAATATTTACAGAACAATTAACATGTTATATTTATTATTTAAATGAGTTATACTCATTATTATACCCATCCAAATAATGATGTTTTGGAATAAAAAAATACACCACGATGTGGAGACGGTAAGTCGTACGTACGCACGTATGGTGAATTTGTCATTCATATGATCGATAGAATAATAAATATGGTTATAATTTTTTTATAATAAAATCACATTATATATAAGATACTAGATTTATTATTTTATAATGGAAACAAAAAAGAGAGAGGAAGTGGAATAATAAAAGAACTTGAAAGAGGTGATGAAATATATACCTCTTCTTCCGGTTCTTTCTATTGATTTGATAAAAATGGCTCCTTATGTTTGATTTATAACAAAATTAAGGCATCTATGATTAAGGTAGAAACGGTGGGAGGATATTTTGTCTTGTTTTGGCCCAGCCAAATGTCTTTGGATGTGTGAAATTAAGAGCGGGGGAAGTACCCTTTTATAAGAGTGGTGTGTGTCATTTTAGCAAAATCTTGTAATATTATTTTATAATAAAATCATTTTCTTTTTCTAATGGATACAAAATGATTTATTTATAGGATAATGTGTAGTTGGTCCGAAAACCTCTCAATCAAAAGGTTTTAGATAGGTTTAGGTCACCATATTAACCTTATCTTTTAGATTTAACTCTTCGTTAAATAGTTTGACATTTACCATGTCTCTTTGTATTTTTTTATTATATGGTTAATAAACATACTCTAACAATACAAAAGAACCCAAAGTGGTTCCTTATTAATATATATAACCATATATAAGTACATTGGTCTAACATTATATTTTTGGATATATTATATCAACTAATAATATGGTATTTGTTCCAAAAACACAATTATGTCAATTTTGACACTATTTAGTATTTGGTTTTTTTGAAAATCATAAAAGCATGATTACTTTGAAAACAAATTATTTAATCAACCATAAAATATCATATTAACATATAAAATTAGTGTAATTCATAAAAAGTATAAAATTAAATTTATTCAGATATTTATAATATCAATTATTTTAAAATTTCATTAATAAGATAATTACTCCATCATCATTGTCTCATTAGTAAATTTAATTATTTAATGTCTAAAAATTATAAATAAAATACCATTATGTAGGAAATTGTTTTATCTATATAATTAATATTTATATCCTAATTTATCTTATTTAAAACTATATATTAAAACTGGTTTAGTTATTAAACATGGAATTTAGCACTTTTAGATCTTCTTAAAATAAAATTTTAATAAATGTCATAATCTAATCCAAGTGGACCAAAAAGAACATATTTTATTCTAAGGTTCTTTTTAGTCGAGTTACACTTATCCAATAGAATTAATACATGGTTTAGGGTAATTATAATATCATTTTTACCCTTAATAACCCTATTTACTTTTAACCATAGTAAATAAAAGCCAAAAGTTACTATTCACAAAAAAATTATTTTCTTCTTATTGAACCATATTTTATTTAATGTTTTCAACCATGTCTCTTGAATTTTTTAAATACAACTCACAGAAGCTGTAAGATTATGTTTAATGCAACTTTGTAAATTCTCCTTGAAGGTGTGTAAAAAACGTTAAAAATTACAAAAATATTTTGTACACCTAATTTAATTATATAATGACTCCAATGAAATAAATTAAAATTATATTGATATTATATATCAATTTTTATTTAAAATAAATTTCAATAAAATAAATTATTATTTAAATAAAATTTCGGTTTTAAATAATAAGGCAGTGTTTTTCACAAGTCGTTAAAAATTTAATGTTTTCAGAAAAATACAAAAAATATACCCTAAGATAATTTTGATATTATAAATTCAAAAATGAAATCTATTTTACCAAATTCAAAAAATAGAAGTTTCATTAATTATTTTAATATTAATTCTGGTTTTCTAAACCAAAACGCAAGTTTTTTAAAAGTAAAAACTATCAAAAAATTGACATGTGTTTATGTCCAATTTAAATGTCAAATTACTATAATAACCTAAATTGTATGAAATGATAAAAATATAATCTAATAATACATACAAGACATTAAAATTAATAATTTAACACTCTAAATAATTTTGATTACAAATGTTGTTTTCAATTAAAATTTAGTATTTTTCAGTATTCATCAAAATATTAATGTTATCGGAAAAGTACAAAAAATTTATCCAAACTAAATTTTATGTCCCAATTCTAAATAATAATTAAATTTCATTAAATTGAATATATAAATAATGTGTTAAATATTTTTAAAAAAAGTATTCTCCATTAAATAGGTAGTAAAATTGCATATTTTGAATAATACATCTTTTATCTAAAAAAATTGAATTTGTTCTTATATTATGTCTAAGAAACACATAATTTGGATGTTAAAATTTATATAGAATATATATAATTCAAAATTTAGATAATAAAATTCATAACCACTTTTGAACAGCTAGTTTGGTAAGTCGTGGTGCACTCGAACTCAGTGATGCATATAGCGCACGTTATTAAATTATTTTGAAGAAATAATGTATTATGAAATCTTGGAAGGTTACATTATTACCCCCTTTTGGAAATTGTGTCCCCACAATTTTAAAATTGGTCTCGGAAACTTATATGAATGCCCCACATTGGAAACAGTGTCAGTACAACTATCACTTTAAAAAAAGAAAGGGAAGTACAAAGGTTTCCTGAGATAACCCATACTATGATTCTATGTAGGAAAACGTGGATATGGAAGATAAAATAAGTGTCAAGTTCTAATGGAGAGTGATAGAAAACATGATCTGGAGAAAGTTAACAATAAAAAAACCACAAACATGTAATGGGACCAATGGTCATTATTTTTTTAGAGACCCGAAGCTTAACATACAAGGACATTACATTACTTTGGAGGAATACTTATTACATAACAAAAACACACACACAAGGAACGTAATAGTTTAGTGTCTTTGGAAACTCGGAACCTAATCTTCTAATCATGGTGAAATATCTTCAACATCTCCCATAAAGATCTTCCCTTTTTTTCTTACATACAACCTTTATTTATATCTTGGGGAAAAGAAAACATAAAAGGGTGAGTTCAAATGCTCAGTAAGGGTAAAAAAAAGAAAAACCAATGACATCATATTCATAAGAACATAAAATTTTGGAAATCTTTACCTGCAAAAGAGATCATAATATCATAACATGGGATAAATCATAGTAGTGAAATGAAATCCCAATAAACATAACATAAGACATGAAACTTTGTGTCATACACACATAATCATAGAGAATCATATATTATTAGTCAAGTCTCATTGCCAAGACTATCTTAGTGGACAAAGTCCATTTCTGAACCGAGTCACCCTCGTTTCTGTCCTGTTTCACTGAACCGGTATAACCTACCGTTCCAGCCATGTCTATCTCATGAGCTATAAAATCTTTACCCAATTCATTGGAGGGAGATATAGGTCCCACCCATCTCATAATGAGACCATTCTTATGTGTGCCACAAAATCATATACCATACATCATAGCATAACCCATGTAAACAAATGGGATTCTTAAACATCGTGACATCATAAAACAATTCATATAAGATAAAAATAATTCCATAACAACATAATAAAATCATTGTAATAATAGGTATAGAAACAGAACCCTATATTATTTTAGATGGAAAATAATTTTGATAAAACACTTGAACTCCATTCTTGAGGAAAATATCCTTTCTACTTCAAAAACATTTTTCCATTCTTAACATGTCATTTAATATTAAACAAAAAGAAGTTGATTAAAAATAAACTTGAAAATATGCAAAGGAATATTCTTGGAAATAATGTTTTAAAAATCCATTCATGTCGTATAAGTTAAAAAAACATTATTCTCGTACTTTTGTCGGAAAAGTCAAAAAGTACCTCGTACGAAAAACGACAAAAGATTCCTTTCATATCCTTTAATAAAAACTAACCGAAGGGTAAAATTGGATTTAAACAATTGTAGGTGGATGGAAATAATATTACAATTGAGGATACATGGATGTGGAAGATAAAATTCACCCCAGTAAATGCCAAAGTATAAACAATCTCAGATAAAAATGAGATTGTGATATTTCTCTTACCTTATGTCTGATATGCTTTGTACGTATCTGAACCTCTTTTATAATGATTTAAATAATGTAATTAACTTATTACAGAATCATATTCATTGTTATGATATCATATATGGTTCACTTATGACTTTATATTACCCGTTCTTTTGTAAATTCCATGTTAAAGAAGCATTTTGGGTAAAATCGTTTCATTTATCGTAGGTGTTTGGACTTGTTGTTCTTAACATTATTATTACTTATATCATGATTTACTTTCTTACAGAATATAAAACAGGATTTATATATCATATATATTCAGTAAATATATATATATAATAGATAGATAAATGAAATGAAACACACCGTTCATGGAGACGGTAGTCCGTACGTATGCATGAACGCTGTTTTCCTTTCCTTATTGTCTTAAATGGAAGTAAGTAGATGATATATATATATACATAAATCCAGTATATTTAAAATGTCATATATTTCATTATTATTCATTATATATACATTATAATCATTCATGAATGGTTAATGTGGAGAATGAATCTCATCGCGTCGTGGAGACAGTAGTCCGTACGTACGCACGAGCAATGATATCGTTCCCATGGTCGTGGAATTGTGTTGAAGTGTATGTATACTATTTCAGTATCAATATCCATTTATAATAATCATATATAGTTACTAATTACACCATTATACCCATCCAATTAAGGTGGTGGCGGAAAATAGATTACACCACGGCGTGGAGACGGTATTCCGTACATACGCACGCGCGGTGATTTCCTTTTTCTGTAGGATTGATAGAAGGTTAATTAGAGTTGTTTCGTATTTATAATAACATATCAGTATATAATAAATACTGATGTTATTACTTTATCATTAAACAACTAAATAATAAGAAGATTAAGAAGAATGAAATTGAAAAAGATCAGTAATGGATATTACCTCTTTTTGACGCGCCTTCACTTAACCTCCACTTAAAGAACTAAGGATGGTCTTTGAAGAAGACAAGGACCTCTAGGATGATACTAGGGAAGTGGAGAAGAGATTTTGGCAGGGTTTTACCGAGCTTGAATGCTCAAATTGGTGTGAGGAGTAGAGGGAGGAGGTGCCCTTTTATAAGGGAGGAGAGGGGCACCTTAGGAAAATCTCGAAATATTATTTTATATTAAGGTCAAATTCGGTTTATAATGGTTCCAAAGGGTCTAATTTCGAAGATAAAGTGGGGATTGGTCTCAATCCTCTCATCCAATAGTATTTAGACAAGTTTAGGTTATTATTTTAACCTTATCAATTAGATTTAACTCTAAGTTAAATAATTTAACTTTTACCGTGTCTTTTTGTTTTCTTACACTATATGGTTAATAAACATACTAAATCAAGCCAAACGAATCCCAAGTTGTGTTTTATTAATATATATAAACTTATCTAAGTCATGAGGCAGATCCTTAGATTTTTAAAAATAAAATAAAAATTAATAATATAATATTTGTTTTAAAAACTAATTTATGTCAATTTTGACACTATTTGGTACATGATTTTTATTAAATTCATAACAGAATGATAAGTTCGAACCAAGTTACTTAAATCAACAATAACATGTCATATGAACCGAGAAAATAAGTGTAAGTCATAAAAAGTCTCAAATTACATTTATTTGGGCATTTATAACATGAATTATGTCAATATTTCATTAATAAGACAATTACTGCATCATCTTTCTGTCATAATAAATGATAATTATTTAATCCCTAAAAATTCTAAATAAATTCCAATGATGTAGATAATTGTATTATATTCTGGGAGACTATTTATGTTCGAAGATTCATTAAGTTTACCACTAAATTAAAATTATTATACTTATAAGATTTAAGAAAGTGATATGTTGTCACATTCTTTGGTTTTAATAATAATTAAATTATTTTCATGGAAAAAAGTCCATAAAATGAATCTAATACGACCCTTAGGTTATATGGGTCTACTTTTATCCATCCTATAGGATTTTTCCTAGTGTTAGGGTAATTTCATAATCTTATATTTACCCTTAATTACCCGATTTAATTTTAACTATAGTAAATAAAATTTACCGTAGTTGCTATTCAAAATGCCCAAAAATAAAAAGTAGCTTATTAACATAATTTTGACCCACTGATTCCAAATATGGAATCCATTTTTCCATATTCAATATACAAAATAAGCAGAAATTAAATTTAAATTATTCCCATTGTCGAAAAAAACTGGTTTTTCTTTAAAACATTGCAAAAGATTGAATTGATTTAACCTACGAATTCAAGGTAAAATCAATAATAATTACATACATTATATTAAATGGTAAAAATATATTCTATTTATACTTTAAAACCATTCAATATTGTAATTTAACCACATAAGATATTACGATGAAAAAAGTTGTTTTTAATTAAAATATAGCGTGTTTTTACTATTCATTAAAATATGAAAGTTATCAGAAAAATATCAAAACATTATCTAATGTAAATTTTTATGTAGTGATTCAAAAGAAGAATTTTATTTTATCAAATTGAACATATAAACATGTCAAAAACTAGATTTAATGTGGGTGTGCCATCAAAAGGCGGCAAAACTGTATTTTTTGTAAAATACTTATTTTTCCTGAAATATTTATTTTGTTCTTATACAATGTTCTAGAAATGTGTAGGATGAATAATAATGTTATAAAATTCAAAATTTAGTTAACACTATTCATAATGGCTAGTTCATAACAATATTATAATAATATATCATTGTTTAGTAAAACCCGGTATTGCGTACAAGACACGCTATCGAGGATGGTCACGATTGCGTGTAATGCAAGCCAAGTCAGGGTTTCATTTAGTGAACAACTCCTTTGTTGTTGCGTATAACAGAATCCAACCATATTTTATTTATACATTGAATATATATATATATATATAGACACTCAATGTTCCGTAGAATAACTTCTATCAAACGAACTTGAAATTGTGTGTTACAAGAGCCAAGAAAAGTGTTGCGTATACTGCAAGCTAATACAATGTTGCGTATAGCGCAAGATAATCTTGGTGTGTCGTAAAATAGATGATATGAATGAAATTAAAAAGAATGTATCTTATAAAATCTCGGGTTGTTAAATTCTACCCCCCTTAAAATGAATTTCGCCCTCGAAATTCGTCGGGGTTATAAATCGATTATTATTCATAAAAACCCACATCGTAAAAATAAATACCAAAATTGAACTTTAAAAACTAAAGTATGAAATATAATGGTTACCCAAATGAACTCATCACTGGGTTTCCATATAGGTGAAAATATGGACATGGAAGAGAAATCTAACCGTCATGTTCTGATGGAGAGTGGTAGAGAACATGGCTATGAAAAAGCTAACAATCACAAAGTTATTAATTTGTGGTGATCTAAGGTACCGTCTGATTCATCGGATATAAGGGCAGTAGGACAACATTTCTGGTTTTTTCAAGATCATTTCCCTAAAGTTGATGAAATTGGAATTAGAAGAAATACTTTCGTGATTTTGGTATAGTCTCACCATTTTTCATTCTTTAGACAATTTCCACTTCATATCTTAAAGAAATGAAGTTGAATTTGTCATTCGTGATGTGTTAGCAGATCATGTGATAGAATGATGGGTCATTCCATCTGTCTCAAACAAAAGGTTAGAAAAGTTATAAATAAAAATACATAAGTGCATCTATAGTGAGATTAATCTTATATAGTTCCTAAAATGGACATATACTGCTTAATATAACAAAACTAGTTTCTACTAAACAGGGACTTCCTGTAGGCCAGTGGTAGGCGAAAAAGGCCAGTCGCACTTCGGTTGTGGGTTTGATTCCCACAGCCTTGTCCGACGCAATGGGCTGTCGCCCGTCCTGCAGGTTGTCCTTTTTCTAAAACTACATTACTATAAAATCCCATCAGTAATATCGAAAAAAGTTCTATCGTTAAACAATACTTAGCATATGTCCAACATAATCCATTCCAATATTTAGGCTTATCTAAAATACTTCGGTCCATTCTAATAGTATAAAGAAAAAGATTACTTGAAATGTCATCAACCAAGCATATGAATACCATCATTTATCCCCCATATATATATATTGTTGGTCACATTCCAATCATGTGAATACCTTAATCATGTATTCTCTTGAAAAAATGAATACCCATTGAACCATAGTGAAAACTTGAATGCAGTTAAAAGTTAACACTTTCCACATACCAAAATCCTCAAAATTCTATATACTCAAACCATGATATCACTTAGTCCTTATATCAATCATGAGCTCATGAATACTGTTAAACATTTCATTTTCACGTTTTCCCTTCATTATGTGCATATCATCTTATTTCAAAAAATATCTCAATCACATTGAATACCACATTAGACCAATACATAAATATTCCAATACTCCATGATACAACATTATTTTGGAATCCCATTACATAAACACTTAATCATTCCACCACATCGTTGTCATATTCAACATCGCCAATAGTGATCGCATGTGACTTCCCTTTGTCCTTTGCCTTAAGCAGTTGCTCATGTCGATCATCACTGACCCTTGGATTAGGAAATTTATTAGCATAATTCCCCATTTCCTTGCACTTGAATCATTTAAGCGTTGGTGGTGTGTTCTCTGCAGCGTTTTCTTTATTCACATCATTAGAAACCCGTTTTCCATTAAATAGACACTCAACTGCTCGATGACCTTCTTTTCCACAATTAAAACATTTTCTAGTTCCTTTAAGACAATCTCCACCATGCTTCCTTCCACACATTGTGCATAAGGAAACATTCATCTTCTTTTTACCATTATTCTGATATTTCTCCTTGATCTCCATCTTTCGTTTCTCGTCAAAACCATGAGATGGATATGTAACACCAACTTCCATTTCTACCTTGACATCACAACACACAATTTCTTCATCTCTACTGATGTCTCTTATAGATAATTCCCTTAGAATACTTGGTTTTAAGCCACTGAAAAATTAATGAACTTTACTTTCAGGTTGGATGATAATGCCAGATGCATACCTTTGAAGACTTGTAAAATTCGCTTCGTATATACCAACAGATTCATCATCCTTCTGATTCTGCTCAAGAAAATCCTTTTCCATCATTGTTCAAAGGATATGAGGGAAGTACTTACTGAAAAACAAGTTCTTGAACTCGTCCCATTCCATGGACTCAATTTCATCTCTTGTCCTCGTATTCTTGATAAGATTCCACCATTGATCAGCTTCACCTTCCAAACGATATACTGCTAAGATGACTTTATCATGTTCAGAACATTGAAGAACTGAAAATATCTTTTCAGTGGTACTGATCCATTGTTCAGCAACAAGTGGATAGGAAGACCCACTAAAAGAAGGTGGGCATTGCCTCATGAAGGACTCAATAGAATATTGTTCCATTCTCTGCTCATTTTGAAGTCCAGACTGATTCATATCTTGTGTAAGTATAGCAATAAGATTTTTCACTCCATCTCCCATAACACTTGTTTGTTCAGGAGGACAATCATTGCATTGTCCATTATAGTGATCAACACGGTTCCTTCGGGTTCCAGCCATCGTCTAAAACCCAAAAAGTATAGTGTGAGAGGAAAAAATAATGCTAGGGAAAACAACATAGTAATGGGGGAGTACCCTTAATATCAAACATCTTAGGTTAAATTCTATGATTTTTACCGTTGTTCTAGGACTATATCCTATACGTAAACTTATCCTTAGGGTCATCCCTAGACATACCTTAGTAATATCTCTAGGGATCTCACTAACGTTTTCGCATCCTAGTTTCCAAAGGTTGACTAAACCTCCCTCTGATTCCAACTGTAGAGACCCGAAGCTTAATGTACAAGGACATTACATTACTTTTGCATAATACTTATTACATAACAAAAACACACACACAAGGACCGTAATAGTTTAGTGTCTTTGGAAACTCGGAACGTAATCTTCTAATCATGGTGAAAGATCTTCAACATCTCCCATAAAGATCTTCCATTTTTTTCGTACCTAAAACCTTTCTTTATATCCTGGGGATAAGAAAACATAAAAGGGTGAGCTCAAATGCTCAGTAAGGGTAAACAAAAGAAAAATCAATCACATCAAATTCATAAGAACATAACATTTTAGAAATCTTAACCTGCAAAAGAGATCATAATATCATAACATGGGATAAATCATAATAGTGAAATGAAATCCCAATAATCATAACGTAAAACATGAAACTTTATGGAATACACACATAATAATAGAGAATCATATATTATTAGTCAAGAATCATTTCCAAGACTATCTTAGTGGACAAAGTTCATTTCTGAACCGAGTCACCCTCGTTTCAGTCCTGTTTCACTGAACCGGTATAACCTACCGTTCCAGCCATGTCTATCTCATGAGATATAAAATCTTTACCCAATGCATTTGAGGGAGATATAGGTCCCACCCATCTCATAATTATACAAAATCATATACCATACAACATAGTATAACCCATGTAAAAAAATGGGGTTCTTAAACATCGTGACATCATAAAATAATTCATATAAGATAAAAATAATTCCATCACAACATAATAAAATCAATGTAATAATAGGGATATAAACAGAACTCTATATTATCTTAGATGGAAAATAATTTTGATAAAACACTTGAACTCTATTCTTGAGGAAAATATCCTTTCTACTTGAAAAACATTTTTCCTTTCTTAACATGTCATACAATTTTAAACCAAAAGAAGTTGATTAAAAATAAACTTGAAAACTTGTAAAGGAATATTTTTGGAAATAATGTTTTAAAAATCCATTCATGTCATATAAGTTAAAAAAACATTATTCTCGTACTTTTGTCGGAAAAGTCAAAAAGTACCTCGTACGAAAAACGACAAAAGATTCCTTTCATATCCTTTACTAAAAACTCACTAAAGGGTAAAATTGGTTTTAAAAAATTGTAGGTGGATGGAAATAATATTACATATTGAGGAAACATGGATGTGGATGATAAAATACACCCCAGTAAATGCCAAAGTATAAACAATCTCAGATAAAAATGTGATTGGGATATTTCCCTTACCTTATGTCCGATATGCTTTGTACGTATCTGAACCTCTGGAATGATGATTTAAATAATGACATTAACTTATTATAGAATCATATTCATTGTAATGATATCATATATGGTTCACTTATGACTTTATATTACCCGTTCTTGTGTAAATTCCATGTTAAAGAAGCGTTTTGGGTAAAATCGTTTCATTTATCGTAGGTGTTTGGACTTGTTGTTCTTGACATTATTATTACTTATATCATGATATACATACTTCCAGAATATAAAACATCATTTATATATCATATATATTCAGTATATATATATATATAATAGATAGATAAATGAAATGAAACACACCGTTCATGGAGACGGTAGTCCGTACGTACGCATGAACGCTGTTTTCCGTCCTTATTGTCTTGAATGGAAGTAAGTAGATGACATACATATATATATATATATACATAAATCCAGTTGAATTAACATGTCATATATTTCATTATTATTAATTATATATACTTTATAATCATTCATGAATAGTTAATGTGGAGAATGAATCTCATCGTGTCGTAGAGACGGTAGTCCGTACGTACGCACAAGCGATGATATTGTTCTCATGGTCGTGGAATTGTGTTGAAGTGTATGTATACTATTTAAGTATCAATATAGATTTATAATAATCATATATAGTTACTCATTACACCATTATACCCATCCAATTAAGGTGGTGGTGGAAAATAGATTACACCACGGCGTGGAGACGGTATTCCGTACGTACGCACGCGTGGTGATTTCCTTTTTCCATAGGATGGATAAAAGGTTAATTAGAGTTTTTTGATATTTATAATAATATATCAGTATATAAGAAATACTTATGTTATTACTTTATCATGAAACAACTAAAGAAGAAGAAGTTGAAGAAGAAAGAAATTGAAAAAGATCAGTAATGGATATTACCTCTTTTTGATGCGCCTTCACTTAACCTCCACTTAAAGAACTAAGGATTGTATTTGAAGAAGACCAGGACCTCTTGGATGATACTAGGGAAGTGTAGAAGAGATTTGTTCAGGGGTTGGCCGAGATTGAATGCTCAAATTGGTGTGAGGAGGAGAGGGAGGAGGTGCCCTTTTATAAGGGAGGAGAGGGGCACCTTAGGAAAATCTCAAAATATTATTTTATATTAAGGTCAAATTCGGTTTATAATGGTTCCAAAGGGTATTATTTCAAAGATAAAGTGGGGATTGGTCTAAATCATCTCATCCAATAGGATTTAAACATGTTTAGGTTATTATTTTAAACTTATCAATTAGATTTAACTCTAAGTTAAATAATTTAACTTTTACCGTGTCTTTTTGTTTTCTTACACTACATGGTTAATAAACTTACTAAATCAAGCCAAAAGAACCCCAAGTTGTTTATTATTAATATATATAACCTTATAAAGGTTATTTGGCCGAACCTTAGATTTTTAGGAATAAAATAACAATTAATAATATAATATTTGTTTTAAAAACTAATTTATGTCAATTTTGACACTATTTGGTACATGATTTTTATGAAATTCATAACAGAATGATAAGTTGGAACCAAGTTACTTAAATCAACAATAATATGTCATATTAACCTATAAAATTAGTTTAAGTCATAAAAAGTCTCAAATGATATTTATTTAGGCATTTATAACATCAATTATGTCAATATTTCATTAATAAGACAATTACTGCATCATCTTTGTGTCATAATAAATGATAATTATTTAATCCCTAAAAATTATAAATAAATTACTACGATTTAGATAATTTTATTATATTTCTGGAGACTATCAGGTTAGATGTTTCATGAAGTTTATCTCTAAATTAAAATAATTATACTTATAAGATATAAGAAAGTGACATGTTGTCACATTCTTTGGTTTTAATAATAATTAAATTATTTTCAAGGAAAAAAGTCCATAAAATGAATCTAATCCGACACTTAGGTTATAGGGGTCTAATTTTAGCCATCAAATAGGATTTTTCCTAGTATTAGGGTAATTTTATAATCTTATATTTACCCTTAATTACCCGATTTACCTTTAACTATAGTAAAGAAAATTTACAGTAGTTACTATTCACAATGCCCAAAAATAAAAAGTAGCTGATTAACATAATTTGGACCCACTAATTCCATATATGGAATCCATTTTTCTAAATTCAATATACAAAAGATGCAGAAATTAAATTAAAATTAATCCCGTTATCGAAAGAAAACGGGTTTTTCTTTAAAACATTGCAAAAGATTGAATTGATTTAACCTACGAATTCAAGGTAAAATCAATGCTAATGACATAAATTATATTAAATGGTAAAAATATATTCTATTTATACTTTAAAACCTTTCAATATTATAATTTAACCACATAAGATATTACAATGAAAAAATTTGTTTTTAATTAAAATATAGTGTGTTTTTACTATTCATTAAAATATGAAAGTTATCGGAAAAATATCAAAACATTATCTAATGTAAATTTTTATATCCTTATTCAAAAGAAGAATTTTATTTTGTCAAATTGAACATATAAACATGTCAAAAACTAGATTTAAAGTGGGTGTGCCATCAAAAGGCATCAAAACTGCATTTTTTTAAAAATACTTATTTTACCCAAAAAATTTATTTTGTTCTTATACCATGTTCTAGAAATGTGTAAGATGAATAATAATGGTATAAAATTAAAAATTTAGTTAACACTATTCATAACGGCTAGTTCATAACATTATTATAATAATATATCGTTGTTTAGTAAAAACCGGTATTACGTACAAGACACGCTATCGAGGAAGGTCGCGATTGCGTGTAATGCAAGCCAAGTCAGGGTTGCATGTAGTGCACAACTCCTTTGTTGTTGCGTATAACAGAATCCAACCAAATTTTATTTATACATTGAATATATATATATATACACTCAATTTTGTGTAGAATAACTTCTATCAAACGAACATGAAATTGTGTGTTACAAGAGCCAAGAAAAGTGTTGCGTATACTGCAAGCTAATACAATGTTGCGTATAGTGCAAGATAATCTTGGTGTTTCGTAAAATAAAAGATATGAATCAAATTAAAAAGAATGTATCTTATAAAATCTCGGGTTGTTATAGTTTTCCTAGTAGGAAAAGTAAACAGATAAAATTTTCTTATTTTAAGTTACATTTCATAAAGTTGAGGAATTTATTTTTTGACATTGAATAATAACATAAAGAGATATAATTAATTTTCAAGTAGACTTTCATCCTTTAATAAATTTGTACCACTAACTCATCTTTTTTCCAAAATATGAGTGTTCATGATGAGTTTGTCACACCTGAAGCGCTAGAATCAACTTCTAGAGAATCATATGATCCAAAAATGATAATCTATATATTTCCCTTGTAGTTAGAGATTAACCAAAACAAAAATGGTTATTACAAGATAAGATGATACCCAAAAAGGATAATCCTTTTGAGAAATAAATACTAATCTTAATTTCAGAAATTAATCCAACAATACCCAAAGTTCAATAAATACTATTCCATAAACAGTTGTCCTTAAAATCCTTAAATATAATCCAAACTAATCTTAAACCCCATAACATAAAAGAATTTAATTACGTTGTCTTCCATGTGATATTGTATCACTAAAGAACATCGACTACTCTTACAGTCACAAACTTAATAGTAATTAACCTAATCACATATTCTATATGATTAGTTAGTCATTTATATAAATAAACCAAATTTATATAAATCCACAATAAATACATTCATAAAAATCCACCATTACACCTAAAATGAAATCCTATAGTATTCAATTTTCCTTAGGCATAGTGCTTCCAACAGAGCGAACATCTTCCAAAATAACATTTATCACATTATCACCAAATAATTTTTCTATACTAAGGATATCCATTTTATAAGACATAAGATCCCATTCACCATATTATTTATCAATCAAATTATTTAACTAAAACAATTAGTCACACTATCCAAAGGCATCATGTAGTCTAGTGGTAGGTTATAAATCCCAATCGCGCTCTGGTTGTGGGTTTGACTCCCACAACTTCGTCTGACGTGACGGGTTGTCACATGGTCTGTGTGATTTCAATTTTCAAAAACTATATTTTATAACATTCCCAAAATGAGATAAATTCCTCAAAATAACCATAACATAATTAAACCACAAATGTTATCTCATACCCTGCATTTTCATCCCAAAATTTAACCTGTATTTTCCTCAAATTCAAAAATCATATAAACACAAATGGCTCTTTATAACTATATCCACAAAGGAAAGGATAATTCTACCTCAAATAGCATTTTAACATAAAAACCTATAGGGTTACACATACAAGAGTAATTTCTTCCAAATTAATACCATCTTCAAAGATCACTAATTATTTTAAACATTTCACCATCCATTTATTTCCACATAGGTTCTTCCTTGACAAAGAGGTTATCCTATAGAATATGGCATTCACTCGGGGAATGCCAAGGTCCAATAAATTTGCACCAAATGGATGTAAATGGATTATTTGGATCATTTTTATTTTCTTCTGTAGTACTCTTCATTTTCCATGACAATTATTTACTTAATGTCCTTGTTTCCCACGCATAAAGAATTTCTTTGTTCCATTGAGACACTTTTCTAGGTTTCCCCTTCCACATTTCCTGCATGATGGAAATTGAGCTTTCTTTTCTCCATGTTCTCAACTGCTGGAGATCTGAATATCCACCACCATTCCTACTTTTACATCATGTCCAATGTTATTAGGACTTCCTTGGAATCCAGTCGTTGACTAACACAAGAAAGCATAGTGTGAGTCATAAAATCATTTATAGAATATCATAACACCTTATATTCAATCTAAAACACCTAAGGATTTACCAAGGTTTTTTATTATCATATTATATAAAAATAAATCCAATCGGTTTGTAAACAAAATGTAAATTATCCTATGCATAACCCCCAGGAGTGTCGTAACCTAGAGTACAAAAAGGCATGTTGTCATGTACCAGGATACCCCAGGTCAAGAAAAAAACTCCTTGTTGGAGTTTTCAATCCATGTTACATTTGTTCTAGAGCCGCATCTACCTTCTTGTATCAAGATAGGGATGTATTCTTTGTAAAATACACACAATCCCTACATCACCATAATTCACAGAAGTTATTCTATACTAATCCTTAAAGTCTATCTTAGGGTAGTGTTCTCTAATTAGAGTTTTTATAAATTTAGTTTCCATGGTTTGTACTAAACATCCTCTGAAATCAGTTGTAATGCCCTGAACCAAGTTACCTAGAATTAGTACATTATTACATAATATTGGAATGATACAATGAATTATGTACTAAAAGAAAGATCATTTTAGTAGCCTTGGAAGTACTAGATACATACATAAGATTTACATTACATCATGAAAAAAGCATTGTGTCCCCTTTGAACACTGTAATATCCCTTATCCTATTCCTACAGGTTAATCATAATACAATTCTCTGTATCTTGGAAAAAATAAAACATAATAAAGGGGAGAGCTGAAATGATCTTTAAGGATAACAATATAGAGAAAACTTTCAAAAATAATAATAAACATTTATGTCAATGTATAAGACTAAATCACATGCCTTTTAAACTTAAACATTAGCATAATATGGCAGTGATAAATCAAATAATTCCATTTACTTATTCACATGGATATTATACTAGTCGAATGATCACATGTAATATCAATATCCAATTACATAATGATAGAATTCATAATGCCAGACATTCTAAAACATCATGCCAAGGCCTTGGCCAAGATGTCTAAAAATGATTTAGGCCTCAGCCAAAACCATATATCAAATTGGGAAAGGCCTTGGCCAATTCGACATCTAATTGTCTAAAGAGACCTACCGATGCATTGAGGACTTATAGAGAGCTCCACCTGTCACTCACTAAGTCTAACTAATTCCACATCTGAAAAGGTTGAAACGTAATCTAAATATTTTTATTAAAACTTCCATACAAAATTTCAATATTTTAACCACAAACCATGAATGGAATAAAAATTGAACATCCACAGTAAAACATAACTCATTAAATATAATATTGATGATTGTATTATAATAAATCAACCTGAATAAAGAATAAAAAACTATGAAGGATATTGACATAGATGAAAATAGTCATTAAAAATATTTGAGATAAATATCCCCTTTTTCTTGAAAACATCTAAATGTCACACTATTTATCAGAGAAGTCGTTTAAAATGGATTTTCAAATCAAAGTGTCCCATACCACATTGAATCTTTTAAAATTAATTTTGATTGAAAAAAATTCATATCCATATAAATAAATACTCAAACCCATTTTTAAAAAATGGACATTAATGAGAGATATTTGGAAGAATAAATATTAAAACATTTAAAACAATATTTTAGTTAAAGACTTCCTAACCAAATAAGATATGCTTGAATACAAGTAATTTAGTAATAAAATTAATAAATACATAATAATATCCTATTAATAAAGGGATTCATGATATAATATGTCAAAGGACATTATATACACCATAAAAAATTGAATTGGTGCATAATGACAAAGAGGTATCAAAGGAATGTAAATTGAGACGAAATACCTTATAATGAACATATCCTTATATTAATGATAAATAAATGAAATAATTATGTTTGAAATATATAAATACTCTATATATAATTTGATATTCAGTGTAAATCAATCATGTTACATTCACACGTATTCTTATAAAAACTGAACCAATGACTTGGACGTTTAACTCAATGAATGGAAATTGAGTTTAGATTAACCTTTAAAAGTTCATATCAATGGAATGTGAATTTATCAATGGCGCGATTATGTGTATCAAAGGTATATTCATAGAATTGGGAGTGGATTTTACTATATAAATAATAAATAGTGATTCCACACATAATCATGGAGTAAAATAATCAATTAAGTATGCGTAAAGCGAAATGAGTAGAAATTTAAATTTCAAATTCCCTTACCAATTTAGTAACTTATGAAAAAAACACCCCATGAAAGTAGTATCATAAAATGAAGATGTAAATACAAATATATTAATATATATTACACGAAGAATACAATCAAGGACAGTATATACACCACACAATGGGAAATTGTGGTCATATTGCATGAATCTCAAGGGAATAAGAAGTGAGATGAAAAGCCCTTACCTGGTACTTTTCCTTAGTAAAGGGTATTTTATGATCCTTTATAATAGTTAAATAATTGTTATTAAATTATAAAAAACTGTATAAATAAATATTATATCATATATTATCTTCTAATATTGCTTTGTTAATAATATTTTAGTAGGATCAGCATTTTGGTTGTAAAATAATTTGTTTTCATTTATATGATCTGTTACTTAAGCCTGGTTTTTTATGGATAGGATATATTTTATTCATATCCAGAATGATATTAAGTTATTATGCCTTATTTTTAATCATAAAATGAAAATTATTCTAGAATTATTTTGATGGGGAATGAATCTCATTGCGTTTGTGGAGACGATAATCCGTACATACGCACGAGCGACAATATCATTATTTTGATGGTGAAATAACATGTAATTGGATAGTATATCATATATAATGAATAATTAAAATGTTATATTTATTATTTTCAAAGGTTATACTCATTATTATACCCATCCAAATAATTAAGTGTTTGAATAACAAACTACACCACGACGTGGAGACGTAAAGCCATACGTACGTATGTATGGTGACTTTGTCATTCATATGATGGATGGGATAATAAATATGGTTGTAACATTTTTATAATAACATAACAGTATATAGAATATACTAGAGTTATTAATTAATAATGGAAACAAAAAAATAACGAGTATGTGGAGTAAGATAATAACTTGAAAGAGGTGATGAAATGTTTACATCTTATTTAGGTTCTTCCAATTGATATGATCAAAAGGGCTTCATAGGATGGATTTATAACAAAAAGAACAAATCTATAATGAAGGGAGGAATGTTGGGAGGATATTTGGTTAGGGGTTTTCTGAGACATATGGATTTTGAGGAGTGAAATTAAGAGAAGGGGAAGTAACCTTTTATAAGAGTGGTGAGGGTCACTTTAGGAAAAGTTTATAATATTATTTTATAATAAAATCATTTTCTGTTTCAAATGACTCCAAAATTATTTATTTCAAGGATAAGTTTGGGATGGGTCGAAAAACTCTCAAAAAATTGGTTTTATATAGGTTTAGACCACCATATTAGGCATATATTTTAGATTTAACTCTTTGTTAAATTGTTTTACATTTACCATCTCCCATTGTATTTTTATATTATATTGTTAATAAACATACTATAATGGGAAAAGAGAACCCAAAGTGGTTATTTATTAATATATATAACGTTATATAATTCCTTTGGCTGAAAATTAGATTTTTAGGAATATTATATCAATTAATAATATAATATTTGTTTTAAATACTCAATTATGTCAATTTTGACACTATTTAATATTTGGTTTCTCTGAAAATCAAAACTGCATGATTAATTCGAAAAAAAATATTTAATCAAACCAAAAATGTCATATTAATGTATAAAATAACTTTAATTCATTAAAAGTCTAAAATTAAATTTATTTGGATATTTATAATATCAATTATTTTAATCCTTTATTAATAAGGTAATTACAGCATCATCATTGTGTCATAATTAAATTTAATTATTTAATGTCATAAAATTACAAATAAAATATCATTATGGGGGAAAGCGTTTTAATATTTCTAATGAATATTTATATATGACTTTCTCTTATGTATAACCCTATATTAAAAATGGTTCAGTTATTAATCTTTGAATTTAACACTTTTAACTCTTCATTAAATAAGATAATAATAAATGTCTGAATCTAATCCATGTGGACCAAAAGGATCACTTTTTATTCATAATTTTGTTTTTGGTCGAATTAAACTTATATAATAGAATTAATACATGTGTTTGGGTAATTATAATATCATTTTTACCATTAATTACCCTATTTACTTTTAACTGTGGTAAAAAAAGTCAAAAGTTACAATTCCCAAAAAAAAAATTCATCTTATTGAAAAAAAATTTACTTACTGATTTCAACCTTGTCTCTTGAATTTTTGAAATTCAACTCACAGATGTGGTAAGATTATATTTCATGAAAATTTGTTAATGCTCCTTGAAGGTAGGTAAAAATGTTAAAAAAGTTCAACAAAATTTTATACATCTAATTTTATTATAAAATGACTCCAATGAATTAAATTGAACATATATAGATATTATATATCTATTTTGACATAAAATTAATTTATATAAAATAAATAATTATTTAAATAAAAATTTGGTTTTAAATAATAACACAATGTTTTACCGATTCATAAAAAATGGAATGTTATCAGAAAAATATAACAAATTTACCCAAAGATAATTTTGATATTATGAATTAACAAAATGAATTCTATTTTACCAAATTCAAAACATAGAAGTTTCATTAATAATATTAAAATTAATTCCTGTTGTCAAAACCAAAAGGTGGGTTTATAAAAAGTAAAAACTATCAAATGATAGACATGTGTTTATGTCAAATTTAATTGAGAAATTACTTATAATGACCTAAAGTTTATTTAATGATAAAAACATAATCTAATTATACATCCAATCCATTGAAATTTATAGTTTAACACTATAAATTATTTTGATCAAAAATTTCATTTTCAATTAAACTTTAGTATTTTTCCGTATTCATCAAAATATGAAAGTTATCAGAAAGGATCCAAAAATTTATCCAAACTAAATTTTTATGTCCCGATTAAAAGAATAATTTAATTCCATTAAATTGAAAATATAAAAGTGTCAAATATTTTATTTAAAACGGATTCTCCATTAAATAGTTGGTAAAATTTCATTTTTTGAAAAATAATTCTTTTATCTAAGAAATGAATTTGTTCTTATATTATGTATAAGAAACACAAAATATGGATGTTAAAATTTATATGGAATATATAAGATTCAAAATGCAGATAATACTATTCATAACTACATTTGAACTGCAAGTTTGGTAAGTAATGGTGCACTCGAACTCGGTGTTGCTTGTAGCGCATGTTATTGAATTACTTTGAAGAAATAATATATTATGAAATATTGGGGTGTTACAGGTCTCCTTGAAATATTATTTCTATACAAATGTTTATGCCATACTTTTGGGTCACATCTAATTAAAATTTCTTATAACTATGTAATTATCTCATAGATCATTATTCTTTATTATTTATCACACTTATGACTCATGTATTTGGTTAAACTAATTCATTATTCCATGAATCATGATTTGAGATTTATGTGTTTGGGTGTGATATTTATGTACCCATAAATTATTTTAATCTTTTGCTTACATATGATCTTTGAAAGTCATATCCCATGCTAACCCTAACTAATAATACGAACTCACCCCTTATTATATTTCAATCTCTCCAGGTTATGGAGAAGGATAATATGTTTGATAACTCTATAAGGATACCTATTGAGAAGAATGTTTGAGGAAAAATTGATGATATTTATAAATAATTTTGTTTTTGATATATTCCCCAATAAAAAAACCGTTATTGTTCTTATAACCTCCAAAAATAGGATCCTCTAAAATGATTCCCCAAGCTAGTAGGACACAAGGCCTCAAGCATGCATCTTCTTACTTTAGAGGTTTATAAATAGCAACAAGGGCCTAGGGTATGTCTGTGGAGAGACTATGAACTTATATCAAATTAAAAATGTTCACAAATACATAGATATCATCTAGAGACGTAAATAAATATATTCCAAGAGTAAAAAATAAACTTAAATAGTACATGATGCAATAATAAATGAAATTAAATAAAAACCCAAGTACTAAGGTCAGACATATTAAATTTATCACCCAAAGGGATAATAACATATTCAAAATTACATAATGTAAAATGAAATAACTGTACATGTATCTACTTCTAATTCAAATCCAAAACACATACCTAATCTCCAAACAGATAACCTACCATTGTGTTCAATCATCCCCATGACTTCACCCTACATGTGCCTGCAACCAAGATAATTTGTTATTGGAAACCCCACTACAATGGTGACCTAAGAAGGGTGGGAGAAAAAACTCAATAGTGCACCACCAATGTAGTCTTATACATAGTAAACAATATGTAGTGTATATACTCATGAGAAAATAATTAGGTAAAAATAAAAAAAAACCTCAAAAAATGAGATAAATGACAACTTCTTAAGAGTAATTCTAATGTATGTGCTCAACCTAGATGATAAAGAACACGAAAAAAAATTAATAAAATTAAAAAAGTGATGCCATAGTCGAACTCTGAATCAAATAATCCCAACCATCCTGGAAAAGTGTCTTCATTTATATATATATATATATTAAAATAAATTAATAAATAGATAAGTATATATATAAATTAATAATTATATTGATTTATATTGTGATAAATAACATAAACAATAGTCGTCGATCGATGGGTCTATAATCCTGATCGTCTGGACATCCTATAAACATGGTATTGAGGTGGGTGATGTACCAATAATTACATGAATAATTAAGTCAATATATGGGTAAAAAATCTCAATCGAAAATATATTCGTTTTATTTTCACAGAATTATATCAAAGTTGGTAATGTCACCACTGGGGGATACATTTACTGACTATGGGTTTACCCATACTCACCTAAATTCACTATAATTAAGGATACCATATTCTAACAGACAATCATGCATATGTGGAATTGATCTAGATTTCATAATACTTAATCCATGTGAAATCTAGTTCTATATCTGACTCCTAGTTCCTGATCTATAAGAAATCATCACATCAGAACCCAACATTTCACTAAGAGGGATGATACATGGGAAATATAAAAATAATTCTCTTCTGATCTAGTATAAAATCCATAATCATTCAATAAATATCTCTATAGCCCACCCCAATAAAGAATTGTTGGCTATCTATAGTGGTTCATTGACCAATCCCTGGGATAATACTAAGAATTAGATGACAATATCATGCCCTTCAATATGGAGAAAATCAGTATCCCACTACTCGGTGGTACTGCTCCCACCCAACATGATTTTGAAAACTCTTGAATTCTACTAGATTATCCTTTCCTAGAGATACCTAGTATAAGATGGTTCAATGAACCTCTCAGAGTCCTGCCTCTATATATCTCATCATGGAGGAATCCTAGTGACATGTGAGAATTATTCTAGTAGAAAAAATAATATTCCATGAAATGACTATTATATGAACCCCATTATGTTTTTTTGAAAATCACAATAAATAATGCTCCAAACCAGATTCCAGGTTGTACATCTGATAATCCCAAAAAAAAATATTTAAGGCCATAAGTCATATCCTAGGGAGAATATTTGGTCGACCCTATAAAACAACTTCTCTAGAACATCATTCAAAAACTACGTAGCACCTATAGTTATCATCATTGCATCAATAGTAAACAAGTGGATTCATAAATAAAAGAATAAAGGTGGCTGAATTCTAACCCGACACTATTGACTTTACCTCACATGTTTACTTGTTTGGAGGGGGTTTTGTGGTGACACATGGTACCATCTCTATGGAATGTGAAAAATAATATATTTGGATTCTTCAAACACTTGGGATACCAATTGGTCTCCAAATTCATTACTCTATGGAGGTTTCCTACTCAAAATCTTCATGGTCAACAAGTAAATAGATGCAACAGCATTTGGCATCCTATAAGTTAAAATTTGGTCAATTAATCCCTCTTGGGAACCAATAAATGAAAAATTAAGAGGCATCATGCAGGGGACCCAAGATTAATGTCATAGCCTCAGGTCATGAATGAAGCTAACTCATTGTGGGTTGTCAGGAAAAAGGTTTTTTTTCTACTATTATCTCCCCATTTAATTTAAATAATCATTTATAAGTTTGAAATTAAATATGGGGACATCACCATTATGTTAAATCCTGACCATAAACACAATACCTTAAACATGTATAAATACTAAATAGAAGGTATTGCAGACCACCAACATGTAAGATTCTTTAACTATTTATCTTTCCGGGGATGGTAGCAGCTACCAAGGAATGTCCAGGATCAACTGATTCATAATATACCTTTCCCAAAAAGAGAACATCCGAATTAATTAATATTACAATATTATAATTTTTTAATAAGACAAAAAATATATAAATAATGAAAACCATCATATTGTAAATGGTATGAAATATCAAAAGCTCACTATAACAACCCGAGATTTTATGAGAATTATTCTTTTTAATTTCAATGATTTCTTTTGTTGTATGATACACCAAAATTATCTTGTCCTATACGCATCACCATATTTGCTTGCAGTATACGCAACACAATTCTTGGCTCGTGTTACACACAATTTCATGTTTGAAATATTAATTATAGATTTTATTTAATGTATAAATGAAATAAGTTTTGATTATGTTATTCGAAACAAAAAATGGAGCTTTCACTACACACAGCCCTGACTTGGCTTGCATTACACGCAATCAAGACATTTTTCGATAGCATGTGTAGTACGCAATACCGAGTTTCACTAAACAATGATATGATATTAAAATATTATATAAATTAGCAATTATGAATTGTAATACACACTTTTTGAAATATTATAAATTCTATCTTCCAAAATAGACTTCATTTTTGGATATAGAATATCGAAATTAGCCCAGGGTAAAATTTTGATATTTTTCTGAAAAAAATCAATTTTTGATGAATAGTGAAAACAATGGGTTACTATTTAAAAACCGACATTTTATTTAAATTATTATTTATTTTATTCAAATTTATTTTAGGTCAAAATTAAAACAAAATACATATATAAGTTCAATGTAATTCATTGAAATCATTTTATAATAATTTTAGATATATAAAAATTTTATTGAACTTTTCACCGTCTTTTACCCACCACCTAGGAGAATTTAAAAATTTACATAAAACATAATTTTACCACTTATGTGAGTGGAATTTTAAAAATACAAGAGAAACAATTAATACCAAAGAGTAAAATGTGGTTCAATAAGATAAAAGTAATTTTTGGTGAATATTAACTTTTAAATTTTATTTACCACGGTTAAAAGTAAATAGGATAATTAAGGGTAAAAATGATATTATAATTACCCTAAAACATGTTCTAATTATATTGGATAAGTATAATTCGACCAAAAACAACCTTAGTAACATAATATTATCATTTAGGTCCACTTGGATTAGATTAGGACATTTATTATTATATTATTAAAAGAATAGTTAAAATAGTTGAAACCAATGTCTAATAACTAAAGAATTTTTAATATGGGGTTATACATAAGATAAGTTCGACTATAAATATTAATTAGAAAGATAAAAATATTTCCTACATAATGGTATTTTATTTTTAATTTTTAGATATTAAATAATATAATTTATTTTTGACACAATGATGATGCAGTAATTACCTAATTAATGAAATATTAACATAATTGATGTTATAAATAACCAAATATATTTAATTTGGGACTTTTTATAATTTAAAATAAATTTTTAGGTCAAAATGACATGTTATTATTTATTTAATTTACTTTTTTCGAAATAATCATTCTTTTATGATTTTTAAAAAAATCAATTACCAAATAGTGTCAAAATTGACATAAAATCGTTTTTTAAACAAATATTATATTAATAATTGTTATTATATTACTAAAAATATATGGTTTGGTAAAATGACTCATATAAGGTTAAATATATTAATAATTAACCACTTGGGGTTCATTTGACTTGTTATAGTATGTTTATTAACCATATAGTGTAAGAAAACAAGAAGACAAGGTAAAAGTTAAATTATTTAAGTAAGAGTTAAATCTAAATGATAAGGTTAAAATACTAACCTAAACTTGTCTAAAACCTATCGGTTGAAAGTATTTAGACATATACCCACTTTATCCTAGAAATAAGTGACTTTGGAGCCATTATAAACCGAATATGACTTTATTATAAAATAATATTCTAAGTTTTTTCTAAAGTGTCCCTCTCGTCCCTTTTAAAAGAGAACCTCCTCCCTCTCCTCCTCACACCACATTGAGCCTTGAAGATCAGACAAACCCTGACAATTTATCTTCTCCATTTCCATAGAAAAATTATGGAGGTTTTTTTTCATCTCAAAAGACCAACTCTAGTTACTTAAGAGGAAGCTTAAAAGAGGTGCGTCAAAGAAGAGGTAATATCTTCTATCGATTCTTAAGTTTCTTTCTTCTTAAACTTCTTCTTCTTTAGTTGTTCCATTATAAATTAATAACATCAATATTACTAATATACGTATATGTTATTATAAATATTAAATAACCCCATTTCACCTTCTATCCATCCTACAGAAAATGAAATCACCGCGCGTGCATACGTACGGAATATCGTCTCCACGACGTGGTGTAATCTATTTTTCCACCACCACCTTACTTGGATAGGTATAATGGTGTAAAGAATAACTATATATGGTTATTATAACATCATAATGATTTTGAGATATTATATTATCCACTCCAATTCAGTTTAATAATTATGCGAACGATATCATCGCTCGTGCGTATGTACGGATTACCGTCTCCACGACATGATGAGATTCATTCTCCTTGTTAACCACTGAAGAATGATTATAAATTATATATAAGTAATAATATTGAAATATATGACATGATAATTATAAATTATTTATGTATATATATATATATATTTCATCTACTTACTTCCATTCAAGTCAATAAGGAAAGGAAAACAGTGTTCATGCGTACGTACGGCCTACCGTTACCATGAACGGTGTATTTCATTTCATTTATCTATCTACTATATATATATATACTGAATATATATGATATATAAATCAATATTTACATTACTTATGTAATTAAATCTTGATATAAATAATAATAATATCAAGCATAACATGTCCAAACACGTACGATAAATAAAACAATTTTACCCAAAACGCTGCTTTAACATGGAATTTACAAAAGAACGGGTAATATAAAGTCATAGGTGAACCATATATGATATCATAAAAATGAATATGATTCTTTAATAAGTCAATGACAATATTTAAATAATTATACAGGAGGTTCGGATACGTACGAAGCATATTGGACCTAAGGTAAGGGATAATTATTCCAATCTCATTCTTATCCGAGATTGTTTATTCGTAAGTATTTATTGGGGTTATGATTGTCATCCATGTCCATAAGTTCTCAAAATTTTTTCATAAAATTTTTAATTTTCTTACATGTACGTTTAAAGTCATTTTAATGCTTTTTGACTTTTACCAGATCGTATGGAAGGAATCTTTCTTTTGTTTACCATACGAGGAGCTTTTTGACTTTTCCGGAAAAAGTATGAGGAGAATGTATTTTTAGCTTATATGGCATGAACAGATTTTTACGGTTTCGTAAAGCCTTATTTTAATGAATATTCCTCTACAATATTTCATGACTACATTCAACAAAATCCTTTTATTTTAAAATATCATGTTATTTTGTTAAAAGAAAATGATTTTGAAGAAAAAAAGGATATTTTCCTCAAGAATTCATTTCAAGTGTTTTATCAAAGCTATTTTCCATCTAAGATGACATTATTTCAAATGTGTATGTTTCAAGTATAATGTATCAATGATTTAAATGGTTTCACTTTTTTATGATTAAATGATATCCATTTGTTTTATATGGATTATGTTATGATGGGATGATGTTTATTAAACCCATTTTATTCTTTGGGTTTTGATGAATGATTTATGTTTATGTTGTGGCACACGTAAGAATGATTTCATTATGAGATGTCTGGGACCTATATCTCCCTCTAATGCATTGGTTAAAGATTTATATCTCATGAGATATACATGGATGGAACAGAAAGTTAATCTAGTTCAGTGATACAGGACTAGAACGAGGAGTGAACACAATTCAGAAAAGGACTTTGTCTACTAAGATGGTCTTGGCAGTAATGCCTTGGCTACTATGGAAATAATATCATGTGATTAATGGTTTCCCATAATTACAAGTTTTATTCCCATAATATTTTAGCATTATTGATGTTTTATTATGATCTATGCATTACATACTGCCACGTTTTATGTCAGTGCTCATGATTTTAATGTTTAAACATTATGTTCATGTTTTTAAGTTAAAATATATATGGTTTGTTTTATTTTTTCCATGCATAACCTTACTAAGAATTTGATCTCACCCTTTTTATGTTTTATTTTCCACCAAGATTAAAATAAAGATTTTAGGTAAGG
This sequence comes from Viscum album, assembly GCA_963277665.1. NCBI lineage: Eukaryota > Viridiplantae > Streptophyta > Magnoliopsida > Santalales > Viscaceae > Viscum > Viscum album. The sequence goes on along the minus strand of OY728158.1, from coordinate 422,453,554 downwards.
AATCAAAAAGGTTTAGATCGTTATGGGAGATATTGAAGATCTTTCAATATGATTTGAAGTTTATTTTCCAGGTTTTCCAAGACACTAAACTATTACGATACTTGAGTGTTTTTTTGTTATAATTATTCCGAAAAAGTATTATAACTTTCATGTAAATCATGATTTTGGTCTTTACAGATGGTATTAGAGGAAATGTTTAGTTAACCTTTGGAAACTAGGATGCGAAAACTTTAGTGAGATCCCTATAGATATTTCTAAGGTATGTCTAGGGATGTCCCTAAGGTTAAGTATAAGTATATGTTATAACCCTAGAATTACGGTAAAAATCTTAAAATTAACCCTAAGATGTTATATATTGAAGGTAATCCCCCTTTGTTATGTTGTTTTCCATAGAAATATTTTTTCCTCTCATACTATTCTTTTTGGGTTTTAGATGATGGCTGGGACCCGAAGGAATCGTGTTGATCAATGTAATGGAAAATGCAATGATTGTCCTCCTAAACAAACCAATGTTATTGGAGATGGAGTAAAAAATATTATTGCTATACTTACACAATCTATGAATCATTCTGGACATCCAAATGAGAAGGGAAGGGAACAATATTATATTGAGTCCTTCATGAGGAAATTCCCACCTTCTTTCAGTGGATCTTCTGATCCACTTGTTGTTGAACAATGGATCAGTACCATTGAAAAGATATTTTCCATACTTTTTTGTTCGGAACATGAAAAAGTCATTCTGGCTGTTTACCGTTTAGAAGGTGAAACAGACTAGTGGAAGACTCTAATTAAGAATACAAGGCCCCAAGGTGAAATTGAATCCATGTAATGGGACAAGTTTAAGAACTTATTTTTCAATAAGTACTTACCACGAACAAAGATAGAAAAGGAGTTCCTTGAGATTATGAAAAAGGATGATGAATCTGTTTGTATATAAGAGGTGAATTTTACAAGGCTTGCAGGGTATTCATCTTACTTTATCATCTAACCTAAAATTAAAGTTTATCGATTCTTTAGTGTCTTAAAACCAAGTCATCAAAGTACATTAGATATAAGAGACTTTAGTAGCTATGATGAAATTTTGTGTTGTTCTATCAAAGTAGAACTAGAAGTTGGTGTACATATCTATCTCATGGTTTTGACAAGAAACAAAAGATGGAGTTCAAGGAGAAATCTCAGAACAATGGTGAAAAGAAGATGAATATTTCTTTATGATCAAGGTGTTGAAAGAATCATGGTGAAGATTTCATAAATGGTACTAGAAAATGTTTTATGTTTGGAAAAGAAGGTCATCATGCAGTTGATTGTCAAAGTAATGGGAAAAAGGTTTCTAATTATGTGAATAGAGAAAAGACTACAGAGAATGCTCCACCAACACTTCAATGATTCAAGTGAAAGGAAATGGGGTATTATGCTAAAAAATACCCTAATCCACAGGTTAATGATGATCAATGTGAGAAACCTCTTAATGAAAAGGATAAAGGAAAGTATCATGCGATCATTATTTGCGATGTTGAGTATGACAATGATGTTGTGTAATGATTAAGTGTTTATTTAATGGGACTTCAAAATAGTATCATGGAATCTCATTTATGGTATTGTGGAATTTTGGAATATCTATGTATTGGTTTTCAATAATTATATGGTACTGATAACCAAGAAAAAGCGATTTAAATATTTTTGGAAAGAAGATGATATGCACATAATGAAGGGATAATGAAAAAATGATATGAGCTCATGACTGATATAAGGAAAAAGTTATATCATGGTTTGAGTATATAGAAATTTTGGGATTTTGGTATGTGGAAAGAGTAAACTTTTGACAACATTCATGTTTTCACTAAGGTTAAATGGGTATTAATTTTTCAAGAGAATATTTGATTAAGGTATTCACATGTTTGGAATGCGATCAACAAGATATATCAGGCATAAATGATGGAATTCACTTGATCGGCAGATGATATTTCTAGTAACTGTTTTCTTTATACTATGAGCTTGGACATAAGTATTTTTGATAAGCCTAAATATTGGAATGGATTATGTTAGACACAAGTTATTATTGTTTAAGTCTATAACTTTTTTTGATATTATTGATGGAATTTCATAATGATGTAATTTTAGAAAAACGACAACCTGGAGGGCGGGAGACAACCCATCGCATCGGACAAAGATGCAGGAATCGAACCCACAACTAAAGTGCGAAAGGCCTTTATCGCCTACCACTAGCCTACAGGAAGTCCCTGGTTAGTAGAAACTAGTTTTATTATGTGGTATGATAGATGAAGTATAAGTTCATTTTTGGTATCATATACGATTAAGCTCACCATAAACGTACTTATGTATATTTGATAACTTTTGCTAACCTTTTGTTTGAAACAGATGGAATGACCCATCATTCTATCAAATGCTCTAAAAACACTTCACAAATAACAAATTCAACTTCATTTCATTATGAGATGAAGTGGAAATTGTTCAAGGCATGGACAATAGTGATATTGTACCAAAATCATGTAAGTATTTCTTTTAATTCATCAACATTAGGGAAATGATCTTGAAAACCAAAAATGTTGTCCTAGTGCCCTCATATCTAATGAATTAGATGGTACCTTTGGTCATCACAAATTTATGGCATTGTGATTGTTGGATTTTTCATACCCATGTTCTATACCACTCTCCATCAAAATTTGATGGTTAGATTTAACTTCCATATCCATATTTTCACCTATGTTCTTCTATGTGGAAACCCAATGATTAGTTAATTTGGGTAACCGTTATGTTTCATAATTTAATTTTTAATGTTCAGTTTTGGTATTCCTTTTTATGATGTGGGTTTCTATGAAAGAAAATTTCAAGTAGTTAACCATTTATAACCCCGATGAATTTCGAGGGCGAAATTCATTTTAAGGGGGGTAGAATGTAACAACCCGAGATTTTATGAGAATTATTATTTTTAATTTCATTGATGTCTTGTGTTTTATGCTACACCAAAATTAGCTTGTGCTATACGCAACACATTTTTAGCTTTCAGTATACGCAACACTATTCTTGGCTCATGTTACACACAATTTGATGTTCAAAATATTAAGTATAGATTTTGTTTAATGTATAAATGAAATAAGTTTTGATTATTTTATATGAAACACCAAAAGAAACATTATCTACACGAAACCCTGACTTGGCTTGCATTACATGCAATCAATACCTTCTTCGATAGCGTGTGTAGTACGCAATACCGAGTTTCACTAAACAACGATATGCCATTAAAATATTATATAAACTAGCTGTTATGAATAGTAATACCAACTTTTTGAAATTTTATAAATTTTATCTTTCAAAATGTACTTCATTTTTGGATTCGGAATATCAAAAATATCCTAGGGTGAAATTTTGGTATTTTTTAGGAAAACTTTCAATTTTTGTTGAATAGTGAAAACATTGGGTTACTATTTAAAAACCAACTTTATATTTAAATAATTATTTATTTTATTTAAAATTATTTTATGTCAAAATTAATACATAATACCTATATATGTTCAATGTAATTCATTGAAATCATTTTATAATAATTTTATATATATAAAAATTTTATTGAGCTTTTCACCGTCTTTTACCCACCTCCTAGGAGAATTTGCAAATTTACATAAAACATAATTTTACCGCTTCTTTGAGTGGAATTTCAAAAAAATGAGAGATGCGGTTAATATGAATGAGTAAAATGTGGTTCAATAAGATAAAAATAATTTTTGGTGAACAGTAACTTTTTACTTTTATTTACAATGGTTAAAAGTAAATAGGATAATTAAGGGTAAAAATTATATTATTATTACCCTAACACATGTCTAATTATATTGGATAAGTATAATTTGTCCAAAATCAACCTTAGTAATATAATATTATCATTCAGGTCCACTTGGATTAGATTAGGACATTTATTATTATTTTATTTAAAGAATAGTTAAAATAGTTAAAATCAAAGTTTAATAACTAAAACATTTTTACTATAGGGATATACATAAGATAAATTCAAATATAAATATTCATTAGAAATATTAATACATTCCAACATAATGGTATTTTATTTATAATATTTAGTAATTAAATAATTTAATTTATTTATGACACAATGATGATGCATTAATTACCTTATTAATGTAATATTAACATAATTAATGTTATAAATACCCAAATAAATGTAAATTAGGACTTTTTATAAATTCCACTAATTTTTTAGGTTAAAACTTCATTTTATTACAAATTTAATTAAATTTTTTCAAACTAATACTTTTGTTATGATTTTAAAAAAAATCAATTACCAAATAGTGTCAAAATTGAAATAAAATAGTTTTTAAAACAAATATTATATTATTAATTGAAAATCTATTCCTAAAGATCTAACGTTCGGAAAAATGACTTAGATAAGGTTATATATATTAATAATGAACCAATTTGGGTTTGTTTTTCTTGTTATATTATGATTATTAACCATATAGTGTAAGAAAACAAGAAGACACGATAAAAGTTAAATTATTTAACTTATTGATAAATCTAAATGATAGGGTTAAAATAGTAACCTAAACTGGTCTGAAACCTATTGGTTGAGAGGATTTAGACCCATCCCCAATTTATCCTTGAAATAAGTCACTTTAGGGCCATTATAAACCGAATATAACTTTATTATAAAATAATATTCTATGTTTTTCCTAAAGTGCCCTTGTCCTCCCTTATAAAAGGGCACCTCCTCCCTCTCCTCCTCACACCACATTGATCCTTCAATCTCAGCCAAACCCTGCCTAGTTTCTTCTCCACTTCCCTAGAAACATTTTTTAGGTTTTTGGCTTCTCAAAAGACCAACTCTAGTTCTTTAAGAGGAATCCTAAAAGAGGTGCGTCGAAAAAGAGGTAATATCTTCTACCGATTCTTTCAGGTTTCTTTCTTCATAAAATTCTTCATCTTTAGTTGTTTCATTACAAATTAATAAGATCAGAATCAATAATATACTGATATGTAATTAGAAATATTAAATAACCTCATTTCACCTTCTATCCATCCTACGGAAAATTAAATCACCGCACATGTGTATGTACAAAATATTGTTTCCACGCCGTGGTGTAATCTATTTTTCCACCACCACCTTACATGGATGGGTATAATGGTGTAAATAATAACTATATATGGTTATTATAACATCATACTGATTCTGATATATTATATCATCCACTACAATTCTATTCAATTATTATGGGAACGATATCATCGCTCGTCTGTACGTACGGATTACCGTCTCCATGACGCGATGAGATTCATTCTCCATGTTAACCACCCAAGAATGATTATAAAGTATATGTACTGAATAATAATGAAATATATTACATTATAAAGCTAATGTATTTATTTATATATAAATATATATATATATATTTCATCTACTTACTTCCATTAAAGTCAATAAGGAAAGGAAAATAGTGTTCATGCGTACATACGACATACCGTCTCCATGAACAGTGTATTTGATTTCATTTATCTATAAATTATATATATATATATATATAATGAATTTATATGATATATGAATCATGATTTAAATTATATAATTAATTAAATCATTATAAAAGTAATAATAATATCAAGAATAACAAGTCAAGACACATACGATAAATAATACTATTTTACCCAAAACGCTGCTTTAACATGGAATTTACAAAAAAACGGGTAATATAAAGTCATAAGTGAACTATATATGATATCATAACAATAAAAATGATTATTTAATAATTCAATGACATTATTTAATTCATTATACAGGAGGTTCAGTTACGTACCAAACATATCAGACCTAAGATAAGGGATAATTATTCCAATCTCATTCTTATCCGAGATTGATTATTCGTAAGTATTAACCGGGGTTATGTTTATCATCCATGTCCATATGTTCTCAAAATGTTTTTATAAAATTTTTACATTTCTTCCATGTATTTTTTAAGTCATTTTTACCCTTTTTGGACTTTTACCACATTGTATGGAAGGAATCTTTCTTTTGTTTACCATAAGAGAACTTTTTGACTTTTCTGTAAAAAGTACGAGGAGAATGTTTTTTAAACTTATGTAGCATGAACTGATTTTTATGGTTTCATAAAGGCTTATTTTCATGAAGTTTCCTCTACAATATTTCATGAATATTTTCAACAGAATCATTTTATTTCATAATTTCATGGCATTTTGTGAAAAGACAATGACTTTGAAGAAGAAAGGATATTTTCCTCAAGAATTCATTTCAAGTATTTTATCAAAACTATTTTCAATCTAAGATGACATTATTTCATTTGTGTATGTTTCAAGAATAATGTCTCTATGATTTAAATGGATTCACTTCTCGTATGATGAAATGATATCCATTTGTTTTATATGGATTATGTTATGATGGGATGACGTTTATGAAACCCATTTTATTCTTTGGGTTTTGATGAATTATTTATGTTTATGTTGTGGCACACGTAAGAATGATTTATTTATGAGATGGGTGGGACCTATATCTCCATCCGATACATTGGGTAAATATTTATATCTCATGAGATATACATGGCTAGAACGATAAGTTAATCCGGTTCAGTGATACAGAATAGGAACGAGGAGTGAACTCGATTCTGAAATGGAATTTGTCCACTAAGATGGTCTTCGCATCAATGCCTTGGCTAATATGGAAATAATATCATGTGCTTAATGGTTTTCCACAACTACATGTTTTATTCCCATGCTATTTTATCATGATTGATGTTCCATTATGATCTATTCCTTATGTAGTGCCATGTTTTATGTCATTGCTCATGATTTTGATGTTTAAACATTATGTTTTGTTTTTAAGTTCAAATGTTTATGGTTTGTTTTATTTTCTCCACGCTTACCCTTACTGAGCATTTGATCTCACCATTTTTATGTTTTCTTTTCCCCCAGGATTAAAGGAATGTTTTTAGGTAAGGAATCAAAAAGGGAAGATCGTTATGGGAGATGTTAAATATCTTTCAACATGATTAGAAGTTTATATTCCTTTTTTAAAGAGACACTAAACTATTACAGTCCTTGAGTGTTTGTTTTTGTTTTAAGTATTCCAAAAAAGTATTTTAATTTCCATGCATGTCATGATTTGGGTCTTTACACTCACTGTCTGATCTGGTCACATCAGAATGTTGACCTAACACTCGGAAAAAACAAGTTGTACAAAAAAATGAAATGAGTAAAATCCAAATGAATTGGATTCAAAACCACCATTTATATATTTTAATTACATTCATTAATGATTTATAAATTCAATGAAGTGACATACCTTTGTAAAATCATAGATAGAAAAGTGTAGACAATATCTCAAGTTATCCTCTTCCAAGATAGCATGATATCCCCAATTTTAGAATCTAATTCCACCGTGATCCAATGAAATTAATTCCAAAATACCTAAAAATTGAATCCTATGTTAGAGGGATAAAAAAAACAAGTCAATATTGACTAATAGAGTTGAATAATTACCTCATGGATCCCAATACATCTAATGACATTTGATTCCATCCACAAATAGAGAAGAACTTCCCAACAGAGAGGTGGATGGGAGTTGAACATATATGGTATGAGAAATAATAAAAGGTGAATATTATATCTTAAATATTATTGTGTCAAAAAGATAAGTTTATTATTTTTAGCAGCTGAAATGGTTGGACAAACTACACACCAAACGTGTAATTTACACTATCCAAGCCCCACACACTTGGCAGGGGAATTGGAAACAATTTAATAGACCATGCACCAATCGTGTGACATGTATGCACTAAAATGAAAACACATGAATTTTTTTTTTGGAAAAAATCTTGTTATCCTGATCAATTGACCTGATATAAACTATCCCATACCATTTTGTTATATGGTTAACACTATTTGGGGGCTAACTGTACGCCCTTAGCTATTGTTTTCCCAAAACTCGAGTTTTAGGACCCAAACCATTGAGACAATACAAAAACATCCAATCTAAGAACCATGTAATATTCCATATATAATAACATCATTTATTGGCATTATAACCTTAATAATTCCATTAAAAATTATCTATGATGATTTGACATGTTCAGTAAACCAAAAATTCAAATATATTTTGAAATTTATATCTTAGAAAAATATCGGATCTTACAACCCCCCAATAGAAATTATCATCCATGAGAAGCATAAATGGAAAAAAATAAAACATAAAATCACCTAAATTGATCATATATTTTTTTTAAAATGGATGCATTGCATTTACAAATAAAAAAACACCACCATGATTCATTTCGAACATACAGTGCATACGATGACAAAAATCCATTCATGGTACTTCCACCATCATATTATCCTACTATAACAAATTCAAATGGCTAATGTGACCCTCACAATGTGAATAAAAAATTACATATGAGGGGACAACACTTGGTCCTTTATTTGAACCTAATGGTCAAACTCCCATTGACCATGTTGAACCTGGTCACATTGAATTTTCCTTAAAAAGTTTTTTCTAATCCTCAAGGTACACCAGTCTCATTCTAATGGAGAACTAAACACAGTACCCTTCGGACCCCATTAAACTATTATAGTAATTTCAAGTAGTACAACCTCTAGTAAAATACTAACAAGAATGCTCGACTCCGATAGAAAATGAAAATTCAAAATGAGATTATCATAGCCTTAACTCATGGAATAAAAACATTTTTCAATCAATCAACACTGAATATTGTACCTAACATCTGATAACCTCTTTTTATAGATCAATTTTCCAATTAAAATTGGAGTCATTCCCTATCACCATCACTGATGAAAACTTGATCATGCATCAATGGATCAAAAAAATATACATTAGGATTATTGACCACATATTGATTTCACCCAAATCCATAATTTTACCAATGATGAGAATTTACCAAGATATCATACCATAAAAAATTCATTTATCAAATGGATTTGATGTTCCAAAACCACCATTATACGATCAGTATCATGGCCACATAACCTTTACAAAATTAGGGTCTCTCTTCTACGATTGACATACTAGTCCCTACAATAAGTGTATCATTGTCGTCACATCAACAAAATGAAAACCTAATCACAAAATCCCATGACCCATCCACATCTATACTTAATAACTAGTAAGGATAAAACTCTCTGATACTAGGGAATCAACTCCCAACATCCATGTATCACTCATCCCCACTTACTAGGAACATTTTCCATAGATTCTGTTGAATTTACACTTATCAGGAATTTCACCACACACAAATGATCAAAGATGCAATCCCTAATATAAGGTATACTTGTTATCTCTCCATGAGTGAATCCTCAACAGGTTCCAACATCAATAAAGAAATATATTTTAAACCAAAATTATACCTGCATTTTAATTATTTTCTCTCTATGTACTCTAGATGCTGTCAATATATAGCATGACTATATTTTACAAGGAGTGATCTTATATGTCATTTAAAGGAATGTATATATATCTATGACATATTCTAACATCAAAATGTGATATACATTTCTTTAGAAAAAAATGAACCCCACATATCTCGATAATGTCTATCCATGTCCAAGAATGGGTCTACAACCTCATGGTACCCGATTTATTCATAATATATCTTTTACTATGAAGGGAAATTATTATTTGAACCATGTTTTCTAGGAGGCCATGCCAATTGAATTTTATGAAAACGTCAGCGCTCATATCTCACATGAACACTAGCCGATTTTCAATTTTAAATAATACTACACATAACTAGTTTGTAAATTTAACACCTGACCCATTTTCCTATGTGTCATTCAACAAAAGGATAAGATGATTTTTCAATATATAACATCAATGAAAAATATCCATATGTTCCTTTGGGACTCCCATTCGATACTTTTCACCTTACACATTCCATGAATAATCTAACAACAAGAAGAAACATGGTGTAATTTTAGAGAACCAAGCTTCAAATGAGAAAATGGTAGTAAAATATGCTTGAAACCCAATGATTCATTACCATTGAATACAATATTTATAATCAATAATTATTGGGGATTCCTCAAAATTCAAAAGTATAAACATGATTATATCCCAAAACCTGAGAAAAAAATAGTCCATCAGTCTCAAAAAGTGTATAATCAAGATCACTATATAGAAATGAATCCCTAAATTTGGGACATCCTCTCTCATGTAGGTTTACCTAAAAAATGAATATTTAACTACATTGGTCAATATATTCATGAAATTGCTTATAGGGACGTGATCCTCTTCCATCATGATAATAAATAACTTCTCCATAGATGTCATGATATTAAAATTGATGATATACACAACTGACACTCATCAGGAATCGGTATATGGTAACCCCCCCCCTCAATTTCAAGTTTACTATAATGGTTTGCTTGTATATCGACATCAAACATACTGAACCCACTAGATAGAAATTAGTTGATATATATAAATTTAACAGTGATTTTTACAGGTAATCAATACTCACATAGTTTGGTAAAGTATAATTTCATTTTACGTTATACAAGAACAAATTATATAGGTTGTTACAGTCACATTAAATAACTAAAACTAAGAAGCAACACTAATGGTGTTCAGTTACATGGGAATCATTTTCCATATCATCCTACTAGGTTCACTTTACCTCCTATGAATGAGTACCGAGTCACCAAACTCACCATCAACTATCACACCGTAGATCCACATAACATTCCATCGGAAGGGAATATATTTAAAAATCAACTCAAATTAGTAAAATTACACAGATAATCTATATGGGAAAACTCTATTTAGTTTTTTTGACACTCTAAAAAATTGCCCAATTTTGTAAGTAAAATCATATACTAGAATGCCTCAAAAATGTGTCTTCTTTCTGTCAAATGTAACGCATGAGATTCCACATTCCTATTCAGTCAAAGAATCAAAATCCATCACTAGCTTCTTCCTAATAACTAATATCAATATGACCCAAATAAATATCATTATCTACACAACATGTGAATATATTAAAGAGAAAATAATATATAACCAAAACATGATAGATCAGAACCACAATCTCATATCCCTATATAACCATATTTTTTACTATAAAAAGTGTTCTTGACGCACTTTTCAAATATCCATAAGTGGTTATAACAAATTACAAATAATCCCATCTATTATATCCCAATTTGTAAAACAAACAGAAATTAACATCTCTGATACCACATTGTTACATCTCAATTTGGTAGCTAATAAAATTGATACCCAAGAGGGTTATTGAGGGGACATAAAGTGAACCTCCCTATACGAAAATGGAATATAATAAGTAGTTAGGTGCTATGATGTGTTTGTTGAGAGATTATAAGATCATATTATAGTAAAAAACAGCATAAAAACTCGATATCATTAAAATTAGTAAATAAAATGTTCCAGGAAGAAATAAATAATCTAATGTAGAATTCTTTGTCATAATAAAATATATACAATAAAATTAAAAGAATACATGTCATACATACAACACTGATCTCCCATAGAAAATATCCCATATACCGGATTACATTAAGTAAACCGAAATAAATGTTAATGGATATAATACTAACTCCAAGATAGAACACATACTATATCACCACACTTTTAACCAAGACATCATATTAGATCATCCACAAGACTGAACATTTAATGTTAATGTAAATAAGTAAAAATATATTTAAGTACCCCAATGTAATGGTGGATCATCCAATGTGTGAGTATAAAAATGAAAAGGGAACCAACGTTGCATTTCCATTCAAATCAAGTAATATATAGTTATTTAAAATTTGAGCTAATAATCAGGTAAAAATGAAAAAAACTACTAGAAATAAGTAAAAATATAGTGTCTTACAAGGTTTTCTCAAGGAAGTGCTCAACCAAGAAGAGACACACAATAAAAAATAAAAAAAATACAATGAGAATCCACATTAAATCCCTGGGTCCGTGATCTTGGTAAAATTGGGAATGTTCCACCTTGTATATATATATATATATATATTTACATGTATATATATATATTCCCATTAATATATATATGTTAATAAATATGTATTTACAAGAGTAAGTTGATAAATAACATAAACAACATAAGCTGATCATTGGGTTTGTATTCCCAATCATCTGAACATCCTATAAAAACTAAATTGAGTAGGATCTCATACCACTCATGTTGTGTATAAATAAATAAATATATAGGTCAATAATCCCAATTGAAAATAAAAACTTTGGAAATCACCCAAATTATCTATGAGCATGCTATATCCCTATAGGTGGATAGATTTCATAACTATCGGTTCACCTAAAAATGAATCCAATCTCTATAATGAAGGATATTGTATACTGATGGACAATCCTAAAAATGTGGAATTGATATGGATTTCATAATACTAAACACATTTTTGATCATGTCTAATATCAGATTCATAAGACTTGATATATAGGAAGTCATGACATCTCACCTTAGATAGTCAAAAAGAGATGTGACCCTTAGGTGATATATACAGAATACTATACTAATCTGGTACAAAAATATTAAATCATATAATAATGGTATCAACATCCCACTCACAATGATATATTGAGAGTATATAAAATGGTGCATCACCTAACACCATGGAGTATCCTAGTCATCAGATGAGGAGGTCAATTCCTTCCTTGGGGACCTCATTAGCATCCTACTGCTCATTGGAAATTGTTCCACCCAACAATCTTTGGAATCCTCTAGAATTATAGTGGACTAACAATTACATGATTGACCAAGTGTAGTAGGGGTCATGGACTCTCTCAAAAACCTACAACTATATCCCTATTCAAGGGGGGGGGTCCTAGTGACAAGTGGGACATCAACTAAAAGTAACAATAATATTAAATAAAAATCTCATAAGCTATACCTCAAGATGTCTGTTTGGAAATACCAATAAAATAAGCCATAGATTCTACATTATAGGAAGTATATCTAGAATTTAAAATTAAATTTAGGCATAGAATCTAGATTCCATGATGTTAATCTGGAAATAAAAACTAATATAAGTAAGCATATAAGACTGATCCTAGGGAGTATTTCCATGAATCCATATACACCATCATGTTTGGAACATCAGTCACTAAAAAAGAAGCATCTCTAGATATTATCACTACATAATTAGAATAAAATTGAATACATAAATACAAGTGTAATGGTTGCTAAATCCCTAACCCACAACTAATATCTCAACCTCAAGGGAATAAAATTTCAGCATGGGTTCTATGGTGAAACCCACTACCATCTCCACCCAAACATAATGTACTAGTTCAGGGTTATCCAAAACCTAAGTCAACCACCTGGTCACCTAATAAAATACATTTGAGAGGTACCCAACATGGAATCCTCAAGTTCCATTGGTAAAAAGAGGAATCAATCATGGGTTACTCTAACTCAAACTGAATAAAATACATTCCTCTTGGGATCCTTGAATGGAAATAGAATGATGCATGCCACATAGGATCCTTGATCAAGGTCATAGACATATTTTGATAAAGAAACTTACGTGATGGGGGTTTTTAGTTACATTGAACATTGATCATGTATGAACTGCCCCTTTTATTAAATTAATCATTTATTAGATTTAAATTTAATAGGGGGATTCACCCCTAGTGAAAATCCATTACATACACATAATACAATATCCATGCATAAATACTAAATGGAATGTATTGTATACCACCAACCAATAGGAAAATGTGAACAATTATTTTCAAAAGGTAGGTTGTTCGTTCCAAGGCATTTATAATCTCAATTGAGTCATATTAGACCTGTCTCCCAAAAAATTCAGAATAAATTAATTATAAATACTTTATAATTAACTAATAAAACCAAAAAACTATAAACATAGAAAAATAAACATATTCTAAATGGTAATAATGTTCAAAATCAAAATGGTCAATTATATTTCATACGAATGACGTCCTCAGTCTCACTAACAATAAGAGGTACATCTAAAAGCATGAAATAGTTAAAATATATAATAAAAAATGTAAAAGAAACAATTTATAAAATATTATTAAAAGCATTAATGTTTTGATATTCACTATGATAATTTACCATTATGAGAAGACACGTGGGGAAGTGTAGAGATGCTCTCAACTTATCCTCTTCATAGGAAGTGTGAAAACCCCAAGGTCAATATGTGATTACACCATGATATGGTGGAATCGTGTCCAAAATCTCTAAAAAAATAAATCTAGGTTTTATGGAGATGAACATTTACACAATGTTGACTAACAAGGTAGTGTAATTATCTCATGGATTCAAACTCACCTACCAATATTATATTCCATCCAAAAATGGTGGAGAACTACATAATGAGAGATGAGGAGAAGATATATGCATTTTGGGGTGGAGAAAGAAGAAATGGAGGGTCTAACTATTAAAAACCATAGAATTAGAAGTTTAATATTACACTTTTAAAATGAATTAATGGTTTTTCAAAACATTTGTACAAACTGTGTGTCAACAAAGTAATTAACACTATCCAATCCCCAAACCCCATGCACAAGCATGTCACAAGGGTTAACATATCATGCACCATCTGTGTTACATGTCTCCAATAAATTAAAGACACCTAAATTGGTTTTCCTATCCCACCACATAGTCTTACTAGAATTTTTGCATGTATAAAGTATTTTTCATAGTTTTGTTGCCTAGTTAACACTAACCCTACGCCAACTGTGATCCCTCAATTGTGATTTTCACAAAGCACAGGTTTGTGGTCCTAAAACATTAGGTTGATTCTGAAATATCTATCCTATAGAACATGATTCATTTCAAATATAAAGAATTATTTATAGGAATTACAACCATATGAATCCCATTCCTACTCTCTAGCCATGATTTGACCCATTCTTGGAACATAAAAATCAAATTCCTTCTAGAATATAGAGGTAATAAAAAATGGTATCTTACAGTTCTAAGGTGGGTATTATTAAAATAGGAACTAGATATTAAAATAAAAATTATATAAAAATTATTTAATTTAATGTAATTTCACATTGGTTGGTATCAAATCAGGGTTAAATTATTTTCAGATACTACGTTATGAAGAATTATTGAGTAACACCTAAAACAAGCTATAGTTAAAGTGATATAGGATGAACCTACAATTCCATGAGATAAATGAGGGTCTCATAATTCCGGGAATTATAGGATTTAATTTTCATTATCATATTATTTTTTCCATTAATTAATGTAAATTGATACTCACAATTATCATTTTGGATTATTTAATGACAGGATGTATGAGGAATCCTTTGAATAGTGAATGTGGTGAACAATGCAATGATTTTCCTCATGAGAAATAAAATGGAATGATATATTAGATGATTTTTTCTCATTTATAATCACCCAAATCTCTCATGATATGTATAACACTATGAATATAACAACATCACAATTTTTTATGTGAATTAATTGGTACACGATAAAAGATATCACATTTGAAAAGATGAAATAGTTAATTTGTCTTACGAAACTGTATATATATATGGATCTCACATTATATTTAAAAATATAAAATACTATATTATATTTTATTTTAAAAATATTATTCCCTCTAGAATATAATTTCATATCAATCTTAATATACTTATTACAATCTTAGGGAATAGAGAAAAAGGTTGATCTGGGATGCTCAGTAAGGAAATTTGTACATTGTAAGCTATCATAGAAAAAAACTAAATAATAAAATTTCATGTATAAATGGTGATCAAATAATAATATATAAATAAGCACATTACCTTGAAACATATCCAGGACTATTCAAATAAGAACATGGAAATCAATAACTGATTTTGTTAGGATGAAATGAATGATCTAGAATATATTATTCTTACTTACACGTCTTTTTTTCATACACTATAACTTACTATAAATTCATAATGCCAAGACATCATAAATAATTATTCATACATAGAATAAATTCCATTTCTATTTTGTCTCTGGGGGAATATTGAGAAATCATGGTGATATAATAACCTAAACCATCACTTCATTCAAATTAATTCATCTAATAAATGAAATGAATAAAAATTAAATACATAATCCACATAGAAATTTATATTGAAAAACTATCATATGAAGTGTTAATATTTTAACATGTTTGTAAATAGTAAAATATGATCATAATTAATCCAAACAAATTAGGTCAATTTTATCATTATAATATAACCTTAGTAATGAATAAGATTTATCAAATGGTGTATACATAAATGAAAATATGTGAAAAAATTATTGAATATTTCTTTAGGAAAAAAATTATTTGAAATATAAAAAAATATCACAACATTAGAAAACATAATTTCATTGAAAATAACAATTGAAAATTATAAATTATTCTTCTAATAAATGAATATTAATGATGTAAATAAAATTCATACATGTGGAAAATTTTAAAACTAATATTATATTCTAATATATGGTAAAAAGTACATATTTTGGGAAATGACAATACATTTCATTTAAAAAAATTAAAAAATTAAACATGGGTAAACAATAATTTAAAACATCATTTGGGAATATTTAAAACATTCTTGAAATTTTTTAAATACAATATTATCATGGAAGGAAAATATTGATGAACTAATAGAAAAACAAAGTCGATATTACTATAAACATTCTTCTAGAATTATGTGTATATAGAGAGAGGAAAATTAATGTAAAAATTATAATTTGAATAAATCAACCAAGTAGAAGAAAATGAAAGGGGACTATTATATAAATATCATATAATATATCTATAGATACATCAATATTAACAATCCTGAATAAGGATGAGATTGTGAAATAATTTCTTACTGTTTTGGTAATTTTTAAATCATAACCACCATGATAGAAATAAATTAAAATTAAACATCAAATACCATTTATATTAACATATTCATTATATAACTAATAAATAGGTAAGTATACTCATCGCATGATAGAATCAAATAGTGAATATAGAATGTATAAGAAAAAATGTGAAACATCAAATCGTTGTAGAGAATAAAATGTTGATGTGGGAATTAATTAATTAAGTGAACATTTGTGAAAAATTTTATTGCAGATAAAAAAATTGAACTAAAACATATATTAATAATAGTATATTGAATAAATTATCTTGAAAAAATAGAGTTATTTAAGAAGTGATATAACCCGATGAAAAAAATTGGGTTATGAAAACCCTTACCTCTAGGATGCCATTCTTAATAAATGATTTCAACCTCATATATAATTAAATAATATTTATTATAATTATAAAATAGAATCATAAATACTTAATTTATAATATTTTATCCAAATATAACATTTTTACACCCTTTAATCAAAAATTATATGTCAATAGCATTACTTCCAAGTGTTAACTATTATGTATATCATGTAAGTTTCATTTTGGTAGTTTTTTCCTTGAAAATGAATCATGATTCCATCATTTAAAAACTATTAATCATTATATTAATATTATATATAATTATTATTACAAAATTTATAATAATTCATGAAACATGGACATGATAATGTAATCACATCGCTTCATGGGGGTGATAGTCCACTTATATGCACAAGCAACAATATCATTTTTAAACAGGAGGGAGGGTATGAATAAAAATTATATATTATATTCCAAAAATAGTAATTATGTTATAATTATATTATATATTTATTAATTCATTATTTATAAAAATCCATGAAATTTTTTGATTAAAAATGAAATATACCTCTATGTGGAGGTTGAAGGCAATATGTAAGCATTCAATGTTTTAAATATCATATAGTGTATAAAGAAGATGAATAAGGGTTGTCACACCATAATAGTAACATTTATATATATGAAAGATATTTATTTTTGTATGATCAATTTTATATTATAATTTAATGAGGAATAAGATGAAAAAAATGAAAGGACTCACTTAAGAGTTATACAACTTCTTCGAAAAATGAAATCAGAATTACAACATAAGAATTCTAGGTTGGTCATTTAATGACACTAGAGAATCTTGGTCATGGAGATGATTTTTATAAGGTATTTTGGGTATATATTTATTAATATACATGTGACATTATGTGTGCGGGCTGAAGGGGTGGTGGTATCCTTATATAAGAGAGGATAGGGTCATCCTAGGAATTACATAATTTATTAAATTAATATAAATTAAATTTCATTTATTGAGAAAAAATAGTTATATTTTTAATATAGGGTAAATATAATCCTAAATATTCTCAAAAATATAATTTAAACATGTTTTGTGATGTTTTAACCATTATCACTTAGTTTTAACCTCTTGTTTCAACTTTAAATGATTATCGTGATAAAAATGATTTTACACTTTTGGGGAGCAGAATATTAATATAAAGGGAAAAGTTAAACATATGTGTAAAATGGTTTATATTATTGATCATATCCCTTTAAATTATCCATAGATAGGATTTTTAGGAATTTTACACCATTTAATATAATTTTTTTTAAATTAAAATATCATTAAATCCATTTTCAATGCAGTTCAAATAATTTATTTTTATAAAAATATCAATAAAGTAATATAGTTTCAATAAAAAAGTTTAAAACATCTATAATAAAATTTATTAATCTAAAAAAATTAATTTAACAACATATATCACCAAAAAATATTTGTTAGTTGGTTTTGAAAATTACTTAATTTTTCTACAACTTGGAGATGCACTATGTATGTGTTGCATAAGAATTTATGGTAATAATTTAATCACTAAATATTAAAAGTAAATTACCATAAAAACATTTATTCATTCATCATAAAAATAACCTTTTTATAATGGTTTATAATTATTTTTATACCTTTTAAAACATTTTATAATTATCAAAATCATGAAAGTGACATTTTAGAATTATTATTTACAAAAAATAATATAAATGCCTTTATCAAAGACAAATGGAATTAAAATTCCTTATGTTTGAATATATAAAGGGTTGGTAAAACTAATCAAATAAGAAATATTATAATAATGTGGTAGGATAATTTTAAATTAATTTTACATTGTAATTAACCCTATAGAATCCTATCTATCCTTTACTCAGTTGATAAATATTACCATGGTAACTATTCATTATGATGAAAAAAATACGTTAGAATATTTACCCAATTTGTAAATTTAGTTAACAAATATGGAATTTATTTTATCAAATATAATCCTTAGAAGTGACATAAATTACTTATAAAATAATCCAGAAAAATGCAAAAAAAATCATTTTCTTGAAAAAAGCATTTTTATGTACAAAAACATTATACAAAAATTTGTCATAATATCAATTAAAATAAACATAATTTCGTGATTTTTAATCAAAAGTAACCAATTAAAATTGAAAATATTTTTTTTAAGAAAATGGAAATTATACATACTTAAATGGATATGATTGTTTTATATAAAAATATTATATTGGCCATAAAATTCCAAAAGGTCACTTTATGATAATTTTGGTATCATGGTTTCAAAAAAAATTATCCTTTTTATATATTTAATATTCTAATAATTCATATTTTAATTATAATATTTTCTCACAAAAATAAATAAAATTATTTTTGAAGAAAAAAAATTATTGAAGAAGAAATTGACCCCACTAAAAATTGAGTTCTTAATTTCAAAGAATTTGTCCATACATTTTAATTGAGTAGGGACATTTTAATTATATTTAATAATGTACTTTTTCAAATTCATTAACATCAATTTAATAGGGGTCTTATAAGGATCATATTTAAATTTATATTATTACACAATTTGTTTATTCTTGTTGTTGCCTATCAGATACCACGATGAACATAAAAATGATCATAGGAAGAAAAAATCACCATTTACTATTTTATGAGGTAACATTCACATTGCATTGTGGGTCCTTTGATACATTAATTATCAAGTAATGAATCCATGAAATAAATATTATATTTTCTATTATGCATTGATTAAATCTGGAAAAGTTTTTTTTGTAAGGGTGCCAGTTGGAAGGCGATTCACATTAATAATTAGATCATATCAAAGATTTTAGGTGGAAATATTTAATTGAATCCATTAAATTGGAAGAGTTTAAGTGGGAATATTTCAAAGAGAATGTTCCTAAAAATATTCACAATAAAATAGGGAGAAAATTCAAGGAATTGGAATAATAGGGTTATGAATCCACGAGTACATATGAGGAAATTTTCACAAATCATTAAAGGAATGCATATGGTTTTATCATCCAGCATGTAAAAAATTAAATAATTCATTACTGGAATAAAACTATTCCTATGGAAGTAATTATCGATAATATTATTTGGTAGGTATGAAGTAATTGTTTGATGTGATCTCATGGTAGAAATAAAGAGTGTAAAATCTCACAATTCTCATAGTTATGGGGAAAATTATTGAAGGATTTAGTTTCGTGGAAATCCACTTAATATAATAGAATGATGAAGTATAATTAAACATTATTCAGGCATAAAATATTTTAATAAACATGGGTGATGTTCTCTCCAAGTTATATGAAAATTCGTTAAGTGTGGAAGAATTAGTCATCGAGCACATGAATATCATGTGGAAATGTGGGAAGAAAAATCTCAAAAATAATTACAAGCCACACTACAATGGTATAATTGCTTGAAGAATAGACAATATGAAATTTATTGAACCAAACTAATGGATAATGAGGAAAATCAACATTAATACCACTTCAACAAAAGGACTACTGGAAGGAAAATTTCATTAGATCTAATAACGTATTTCATGATAACAAATAAGTGAACTATATACTTATCGTCCCCTCTATAACTAAAAATGTTTTAATTTATTTAGGTTCCACCTAGAATTTTTTCTATGATGCTTTTTTATGGGTACCACATCACCACCTCTATGACTAGATATTTAACTATTGATGAATACTCATAATGGTGTGACCATTAAACATCAAGAATATAATTACTTCCTGATGTAGACTTATGGGAATATGATTCTTGATATAATTATTATTCTCTCTATAGTTATATTTGATGTTAATTTTTGGCCTGGATAAGATATATCTACATAGATACCACATAAATTGATAAATAAGAGAAGTAAAATTTCATTTCACGAATCAACCAAGGTCCATCAATTTATTAAGGGTATATATATGAACATCACATATAAATTAAATCCATTATATGGTTCATACTACATATTCATTAGGGGTATTTATCATAAATGTTTGAGGAGAAACTCAAAATTGATGATATACATATTTTTCATGAATATTACAATGTATTTATGAATGAATATCCTGGTATTATTCGAAATAATGAAGATAGATTTTCAATAAAATTAATATCTAATGCTATAGCTATATAAATGAATCATTGTAGAATATCACTAATTGAGTTACATGTGTAATAAGATAGCATGGAATATTCTTCTAACCAGGATTTCCATGTAACCTCATGTATGCATCCTCATGCGATAAATATTTTTTTATCATTTTTGAGGTCCA
Organism: Viscum album; assembly: GCA_963277665.1. NCBI lineage: Eukaryota > Viridiplantae > Streptophyta > Magnoliopsida > Santalales > Viscaceae > Viscum > Viscum album. Next base: position 422,432,041 of record OY728158.1, on the reverse strand, counting down.
AACCCACACAATGAGATGATTATATTACCATATCGTTTTTATAAAAAATGTAAAAATATCCAGAAATATCACTTAAATAATAATATTTTGTAAAAATAAATAAACATAGTTCTATACCAAATGTATGGTTACATATAAACCCTAGATAATACTAAACATACTCTAGTCCCCCATTGAACCAATCCCATTACTAAATAAATACAAAATATTTATATCTCAATCCTTTAAACACACTATATACCTGTAGGTTCCAAGCGTAGTGGAAGTGCTTTGGTGGGTGTACCCAACTTTAATTTTAGTTTTAGCAATGATCAATCCAAGATCCATAATGATAATAAATTTCTAGATCTTTGGAATATAATAAAGAAAAAAAACTAAAGAGGGGATTCCCGGAACCATTTATAGGATCATCATATGTTGGTTATGATTAAATTTTTTAATTCACAAGAATTACCTTGATGGAAGTCTTTCATCATTGATGTTTCCTGTCATGATTTGATGTGATCTGATGTTGCATCGTAGAATCCAAGTGTTGGATTCCTCTATCTGTGATCCACACGTGATCCACATATCTGTGGACGTCACCAAAGGGATCTCTAGGTTCTTGCGTAGAAGAGCCTTCGCTTGTGATGTCCGGCTTCGATCGACTTGATCTGGTGGAGGTTTATCTCTCTCTCATAGCTTGAGAGTGTTCTTGGTGTAAAATGAATTCTCTCTTGGCTTGAGAGATTTTAGAAATCCATTGTTCACAACCACACCAAAAAAAATGGCTAGGCTAATGAGAAATATATAATTGGGATTTTTAATTACATATAATAATAAAATAAATTAGTTACCTGAAAACATTTATTCATTTCATTTAATTATTAGTAATATGGCATGTCTAATAATAACATTTTACTATTATTATTACTTGACATGCGACCAGTGAATTAAAACTAATATTATTTAATTAAATATATAATATTATTTCTCTCAAATAAATATCACTGCATTACTCGCTAATAAATATATTATTTTGAAAACAATATATTCCCTTGAATAACTAGTGTCAAAATAAATTCGATTAGGCATCCTTGAATAATTATTAAACCACAGTAGGAAATAATCTTTATTCAACTTGTTATATTAATATTTAACTGAGATACTTTGACCCAGTTTGTGTGTGATCCCCTAGGCCTCTTTCTCAGTGGCATTAGGCGGAGCCTTCCTAAATTCCTTGGTTTGCATCTAGAAACATACCAATTCACCCATATATTAAAAATTTAACACCAAAACGACATGTCACCTCCTAAAAACACATAATATGTAATGTAATCCCTTTTTCTCGATATCTTGAATCAAGCGGGTTGCATGCTGGTGCCATAAACCCATGTTCTCTATTATTCATTTGTTGATTTTCCGGGATTAAACTTTCCCATTCCTCACCATGGCCATGGATTTACTTATGCTATATCAATTCCATCAAAGGGCCTAAAAAAATAATTTTCTAATGGATCGTAAGGGACAAATCCTTTCTCGCATTGTCTATTAATGCAATATCACTCGTGACACACTCATCGTATCCTAATTCCCAATGAATAGTGTGTCATCATAATTTTAATCAATACATATAATTGCATGAGTTGTAATACCCATTAATAATAATCATAATGTGTAAGGATCAATACACACGTCCGCAGATAGGAACATCCAATGACACTATAAAATGTGGATTTTCTACTGGTGGGTCTCGTTCTCATAACATCCTCCTGGTTATTACCAAGGGCACACACCATGAGAAGGTGCCTCAATTTTTTATGAGTCCATTCCCATAATGGACTGTATTATTTGTGTCCCTCAAATGACATCATTCATCTATAGAACATATATTCATGAATAGTGTTGTGGAACTTCTAGGTTCTCTTCATAGCAAGGATCCGCTATGACCCTTTAATGAAACATTTATCCTTAGGTAATTATTGGATGTATTGTCACGCAAAATAACAATCATGATGTGATAAGGTAATAATTAATGAATAAAGAAACAATTAGTGGGTTCTAGGCCACCAACTCCAACAGACTCCAACTTGGACTAGATCCAAATGCTAACAACCTTTAACCCACTAGCTCTAACAAGATATTCATGCTTCTACTGAGATATGCCTTTAGTCATGGGGCTACCACGTTCTCTTCCATGGACACTCTGCTCATTACAACTTCACCCATTTAATATAAATACTTCAAGATGTGATACTTCTAGAGGGTTTACTTTGTCCGTTGACGTGACATTGGTTCTTTTGTAAGAGCCACTGCGGCAGTATTATCACAATACAACATGATATGATCTCTACTACTAGGAAACACATCAAGATCCTGGAAAAGGTTCCAAATCCAAACATCTTCCTTGGTTGCATCAGATGGCACAATATATTCAGACTCCGATGTAGAATCAGCGAAAACTGGATTCTTTGAACCATTCCCTCTCACATCTCCTACACTGAGATAGAAATCATATCGAGGGTTTGACTTTAGATCATTCTTATCTTTCTAAAAACCAGTATCAACATACCCTCTAATGACAAGCTCCTCGTCTCCACCAAACACCAGGAATATATCCTTAGTTCTTCTTAGATACATAAGGATAATCTTATCAACAGTCCAATGATGTTCTCCTAGATCCTCTTGATATCATCCTACCATGCTCAGTGCATGGGAAACATCAATCCTAGTACATAACATGGAATACATGACGGATCCTATAGCCAAAGCGTATGGGATGTAACTCATTCTATGTTTCTCTTATTGTGTATGAGGAAAAATATTCATAGAATGTTGTAGTCCATGTGACACTGGAACCAATCCCTTATTGTATTGTTCCATACTAAATCTATTTATTATATGGTCAATTTATGTTCCATGAAATAGTCCAAAAATCCTCTTGGATCTCTCATGAATGTTCTTGATCCCTAGAATGTAGGCTTCTTCACCTATGTCCTTCCTGGAGAAACACTTGTTCAAACAGTCCTTAACTGGCTGTAAGACTGGTATGTTGTTTCCAATAAGGAATATGTCACCAACATATACTAAAAGGATAATAATCACAATCCCATTAATCTTCTTATATACACCTAGCTCACATTCATTCTTAATGAAACCAAATTCATTTATGGCTTCATCAAATCGAATGCTCTACAACCAGGATGCTTGCTTTGATCCATAAATGGGTTTTTTCACTTGAAAACCTATTTGGATTAACCTGGTGCCACAAACCCTTCTAGTTGTGTCATATAGACATTTTATTGAAGGTTCCCATTAAGGAATACTATTTTGACATCCATTTTCCAAATCTCATAGTCATGGTAAGCTGCTATGGTATGTATGACCCTTATGGATTTATACAGGGAAACTAGTGAGAAAGATTCATCATATTCAATTCCATGATGTTGTACGAATCCTTTAGCCTCTAGCCTTTCTTTATAGATGCTAAATTGACCTTCCATATCCATTTTTCCCATGAATACCCTTTTTCATTCAACAGGCATTACATCAACTTGCTAATCAACCAGAACACAAACATGGTTTTGATACATGGAATCCATACCATAATTCATAAATTCTAACCATATTGCATCTTATGACCTTTATATTTCATCCTTTTAGGAGATAGGTTAATAATTTTAGAAAAATAATGATTCACCATCCTCGGTGACAAAGAATCTAAATATTTATGTTTCCCTTACCTCTCATAAGCTCCTATGAAGTAAATGTGTTTCTAGAACCACTTCCACTGGACCTATGGAACTTGTTCCTTTAGTAACTCATTTGTTTCTTGAGCTTCAACAACATCTAAGTCAATAATTCTCCCACTATACATTTTGATGATGTTCTCCCTCTCAAGAAAGATGGATTGCCTGGTGACAGTTACTTTCTTTTCTGAAGGTTATATAGGTAATATCATTTCATTTTCATTGGATATACTATAACGATAGACTTTGTTCCCTGAAGTGCTAGTTTTTTGCCTGATAAGGCTTTAACAAATGTCTCACATCCCCATACACATGGGTGCTACAAATTGGGTTTCATTCTATTCCGTAACTCGGAGAGAATTATATTAGCTGCCTTTGTTGGTACTCAGTTTAATGTGTATGTTGCAGTCTGTAATGCATATCCCCAAAAAGAAAATGGAATATTTGCATGACTCATCATTTACCCCACCATGTCCAAAAATGTGCAGTTCCTCCTTTTACTAACACCATTCCACTGTGGTATATAAGGAGGATTGAGATGAGATAGAATCTCAGACTCCCGTAGAAGATCAATGAACTCATGGTTCAGATATTCTCAACCTCGATCCGATCGAAGCTTCTTTATCATTCTACCAAGAAGATTCTCTACTTCATTCTTGAATTCCATAAAATTATCTATGGCTTCAAACTTAAACATCATTATGTAGACATAACCATATCTACTCAAATAATCAGAAAAAGTAATGAAGTATGAATATTCACCTCTTACTTCTACTGGAAATGGTCCCCACACATCTCTGTGCCCCTATCCTAGAAGCTTTGTGGCCCTTTAACCCAGTCCACCGACTGGCGCCTTGGTCATTTTTACTTGTAAAAAAGCATGAAATCTATCAAGTGGTTTTATATTATTTGATTCTAAATATCTATCTAGGAAGAGCTTTGTCGCGCACTTCTTGTTTACATGAATGAGACAATGATTCCATAACTGGGTGATGTATGAGTCATGTGAGTTTGTTTCGTTATCGATTGCCGACACATGGTTTTCATAATTTAATACATACAAACCATTATTTAAATGAACCATACTATTATATATGTTGTTCTTATAAAAGAGACAACCCTTTTTCAATCTTGAAAATTAATCCACCTATATCCATACAAGATACAGAAATTAGGTTCTTGGTAACACTAGGAACATAGAAACAGTTATGTATAACCACAATCATCCTAGTTGGCAATGAGAGGTGGTAATCATCAATGGCTAACGTAGCCATCATCGCACCATTGGCAGCTTGAAGATCCACCTATCCTCTATAAATCATTTAAAATCAAAATGGTTCCTTCATTTGAATATATATGTGAGCACCACAAGCTGTATCTAATACACAATGTGTAGAAATGGAAATATTAAACTCAATAACAAATTCACCTTTAGCATCCCCACGCTTCTGGGTGAAATCCTTCTTCTAGCGGGATTTCTTTCCACATGAAAATCATACCTCCTCGTATTCCTTTCCCTAGCTCTGGATCTTCCCCTTCTTGGAGGGATGACGCTCAAGGGCTTCAGAACGTATATAATTCATTGGCCCCTTTGCCTTATCCTTACTTTTCCTATTCATCGTAAGGAATACGGGTTTGTCACACTAGATGTCCTTATCTACCTAGATAATTAATTTCAAAAGATTCAATATCCTCATCTCATTGTTTCTCATGTTGCAGTTCACGATAAATCTAGATAAGTTCTTGGGCGGTGATGATATGATGTGATCTGTACGCAACTCATCCAAGAACATAATCCCTAAGATGTCTAGGCATTCAATGTATCTAATGAGATAAACTAAAAGAGTAACAGCTAGCAAAAACACTCCATAATTAGTTTTAAATAATTCATTTGAGATCTGATATCTCTCATGCCTCACCTTCTCTTGATAAAGATCCTTAAGAGGAGACATCATGTTATACACATCCATTTTGCTTATTGCTTCAAGAGCTCATTAGACATGACCGACAGTATGAAACACTGAACATCTGTGGCATCATTAATGTGTTTCATATAGATAGATATTTTCTCATCATTGGACTCTATTCAGGGACAACAATAATAGACTCTTCCGGCACATACAATTTCTTCTCATGGCGAAGGATGATGTGTAAACGCCTCCACCCCTTGTGGAAATTGGTGCTGGTGAGAAGGTTTTCCTTCTCAAATATAGTTCATAATGATATGATTGAAGTCATTTTTCTTATTGTTTCTAAAAATTAAGATGATCAAAGATTTAGTACATTATTATGATAAAATAGATACTAATAAACTAATTAATAATTATTAGTCTTCCACTATTTTATCAAGACCCAATAGCCCTCACCATTGACTTCGTAATTTTCTTTTGCCTAAAATATTGCAGTGGAAAGGATCCATATTTTCCATCGCATTACCCAATCTAGGGTTAGTCAAGAATCATGAAGGGTATTAGGTAGGCATTCTAATTGCCAACTGTATTAACACGCAACACCTTGATCCGCTGAGTGGACTCCCTAATCCTGAAATCATTTTATTTTTTGATTTCCTCAACCTTTTCCTCTTGGTCACACCATGTCCTACTAAGGCAGTCAACTGTTGATGTGAACCAAGTCAAGTCAACCCAGAACATTGAATTAGAATTCCCTGATAATTGAAAGCATCCCAACTAAGGTTGGTCAAGCACTTTGAACTATGGTTCGATTCTAACCAAGATTATGGAAGGCTATACTAACTTAATATTTCATTGAGTGATTCTATACTTATACATAAATCTCCATTTTATTATCTTTGATTACATACCTTTTAATATTAAGTGGGATATACATATGTTGTTAACCATGTCTAAGATAATATTTTACATATAAGTCGGTCTTATTTTAGTTCCATCTTTCACGTTTGTTTAATTCATTAGTTGTGTGATCGTGAAAACTCACCCATAATAAATAAACCATGCAACTGATAAAAAAAATATATGGATTGATCATGAGCATGTTCAATTAGTTATTTTTTCTATGGTTGATAAAATAACCCAAGACCTAATGGAAAAACAACTTGAACATTTTGGGATCGTGTTTACAGCTTTCCACCTGTCCACCTTTTTCTCTCCTAAGATTAGTTTCACCTTCGCTTCTAACTTTAGCTACCTCCACTAGCTTGGGAGCTCTATCCAATACATATTCTTTTATCTCACAAGAAGTTGAGGGGTAAAATGGGGTTTTACATAAATGAATCACTGTGCACGCATGACCTATATATTAATGAGGAGAAGGCTCGCAAGCCAAAAAATTTAATTTAAAAAAATAAATTAAAAGAAACCAATCACATACAAAGGTCATGGTCTAGCTCATGATCATCCATACATTCAATGATATTTATGCATAAATAAAAATAGTGTTCAATTCTTTAATCATTCTTGTTTAAGATAAATCACGCTCGGAGAAATTAATTATCTTTAATTAATCAATCCTTTTATCTTAAACCCCTTCTCTGAATTTTCTTGAGATTCTCATCCACAATAATTTTAAACAAATAAATTCATTTAAAATTATCTTTGTACGTAACTTGTACCTTTGATGCAACCTAGTGAATTCCCATTCATAACAACCTAATGAGTAGAAATGAACATTACACAGATGTTAAATAAACACACATATATAAAACACCTATCACGTGTTGTGCCTCACCTTTACGCCTGCACTATGGTACACATCTCAAGGGATTTTATAATATAATAATAAATTTTAAAAAATCTGCGTAATTTGAATGAGTACATGGCGTGTAGTTCCGACTGTACAATATGTACTTTGGTTCACCATCCATCAAATTACACACTTGGGGACATGGCATGTATATGTACATCATAAATATTTTGAGTACAATGTGTGTTAAGAGGGACAAATTTCATTTAGTATCCGTGTTACACGGTTTCTAGTCGGGCAAGCCATGTACAAGGTACAAAGTCTAACCCTATCCCAAAGGAACTACACGTCGTGTTCAGGGGACCAAATGACGTGTAATCTAGAAACTTTGTGCCACTTATTCTTGGTCAACACATGGTGTCATTTATGACATAGGAATACTCCAACACATGGCCTGATATGGCAGACCAGTCTAATTCATTGAACCCAGACTACAGGGAGTGTACTTATGAATACATTCTGTGTATTCTGGTGTTGTATGTCCAGGAACATGTAGAACCACTGGTTGAGATCCTCTATTTTATTTGAATCAAAATTAAATGAAAAATTTGTTTTTGTATGGTAAACAAGAAACAAGAGAGGAGGAACAGATCTCAAGATTTTGATTTTAAAGAAAGATTAACATGAGTTGAAACAACTAAATTATTAAATGTGTAAATCACTGACAAAAAACATAAATAATTATAACCAATGATATGTCCCCTTTGATAACACTTGTTGGTTCCGGGAGTAGTGGAAGTGTGTTGGTGGGTGTACCCAACTTAAATTCTATCATTAACAACGATCAATCTGAGATCCATCACGATAATAAAACGTCGGATCTTCGGAATTGAATGAAGAATGAAAATGAAAGAGGGATACCCTGGAACAATAGAAAAGATCGTCATTTGTTGGTTATAATTAATTTAATTAATTTACAGGAATTACCATGATGGAAATCATTCTTTGTTGATGTTTCCAGTCACGATCCTTTGTGATTTGTCATTGCATCAAAGAATACATGTGTATGATTCCTCTAGCATTGATCCACACATGTCCATGTATCTCAAGATGTCGCTGATGGGATATCTGGGTTCTAGAATATAAGAGAATTCACTTGTGATGGCTGCCTTCGATCACCTTGATCCAGTGGAGGTGGATCTCTCTCTCATAGCTTGAGAGCATTCCTGGTGGAAAAAAGAATTATCTATTGGCTTGAGAGCTATTCCAAATCCATTGTTCTCAACCACACAAAAAAATGGCATGGATGATGAGAAATATATAATTGGGATTTTTAATTACATAGAATAAAAAATTAATTAATTACCCAAAATCATTTATTCATTTCCTTTAATTCTTAGTAATATCTCATGTCTAATAATAACAGTTGACTATTATTATTACTTGACATGTAACCAGTGAATTACACCTAATATTATATAATTAAATAAATAATATTATTTCTTATAAATTCTGAGATAAACTACATGGTGGGTATATATTAATATACACGGTGTGTACATTTATTTTACATTTTTCTTAATTTCCTCCACAACATTTTTTAGACCTTGATTAATGAATATTTATTTCTCAGATAAATATCACTACATTACTCGCTTTTAAATATATTATTTTGGCCACAATATATTCTCTCAAATAACTTGTGTTGAAATAAATGTGATCATGTATCCTTTAAAATCTATTAAACAACAGTCAGGAATAAAATTTATTCAACTTGTTAAATTAATATTTAACTGAGATACTTGGACACACATTGTGTGTGACCCTCTAGGCCTCTTTCTCAGTGGCATTAGGTGGAGCCTGCCTAATGTCCAATGTTAGCATCTAGAAACATGCCATGGTACCCATAGAGAAATATGTTAGCTCCACAATGACATATCACCTCCTACGAATGCTTTCCATGTAATGTAATCCCTTTGTATAGATATCTCGAATCAAGCAGGTTGTATGCTAGTGCCACCAACCCATGTGCTCGATTATGATTTCTTTGGATTTCTGGAATTGAACTTACCAATTCCTCACCATGGCCAGGGATTTACTAAGGATATATAAATTTGATCAAAAGTCATGAGATATCTACTTCTGTTATTGAACATAAGGGACAATTCCTTTCTTGCATTGTCTATTAATGCAATATCACTTGTGACGCCCCCAATGTATCCAACCTCACTGCGAACAGTGCGTCCTCACAGTTTTCATCAATACATCTAATTGTGTGAGTTGTAATACCCATTAATAATAATATTAATTTCTAATGATCAATACAGACATCCACATATGGGAACATCCAATGAGACTATGAAATGTGGATTTCCTACAGGCGGGTCTCGTTCTCATAATATCCTCATGCATATTACCAATGGTGGACACTATGAAAATGTGCCTCAATGTTTTATGAGTACTCCCCCCTAATGACCTGTATTATTTTTGTCCTTAAAAAACGTCATCTGGCCATAGAACATATATACAAGAACAGTTTTACGGCACTTCCGAGTTCTCATAATAGCAGGGATCTGCTATAACGCTTTAATGCAATTGTTATTCTTAGAAAATTATTACATGCATTGTCACACAAAAGTACCATAAATATCTGATAAGGTATTTATTAATGAATAAAGTACAAAGTATTTTGTTCTAGGATACCAACTCCATCAATACCTTATATCTAAAAAAATTTGACATTCTCTGGCCTAATCCACTACAACTATGCTTAAATTGAAAGCAAACAGACGATTTTCAAGTACACCAAGGATACTATTAATGGTCAGAGAAAAAAATCTTAGTATATTCTCAAACATTTTCCATATTATATCCCATAAAATATGAGTACAAATTGGAAATTATATATTTCATGAAAATTCATTAGACATTGCCTAAAAACGAAGACACCATAACCCCCATTCATCATGTCACTGTGTTCTAGCCAATACGCAACGACACCCAATAATAAATTCTTTTGTTCCATTCTATAATCCACCTAATTTCGTAATTTCATAGCATAGATCATGTTTGATAACCCATGTCATGCCTTAATACATAGGGTATAAATCTTCCATGAAATTGTCTAACTACCCAATAGGATAGGGTTTGGTCAAAAATGCACATATCCCCACACTACCTCATTAGTTAGTGTAGGTTACATCTTCTAAATCCAACAAAATGTCATAACCCATTCCCTAATGGGAAATATAATATCACGATAAAATATTACTCATGATAAGATCCTCTTCCACAAACCCATCACACTCTAGTGGAAACCCTCATCTATTCATAAAATAACAAAATCTACCTCAAAAAATGTTGTCTTTACCACGTGACTCATGAAAATGACCCTTATGAAACCATGACCTTATCAATCAGGGTATTTTCCATATTTAATATACACTGGGAATTCATCACATAAATGGTAGTCCATTTTGTTCAATATAATCATGGAGGGGCAAGGCCCAATGACTCTCTCCCCTGTTATGTTCTTCACCAATCACAATAATATAGTCAAACATGCTTATGGAACACCAAACATATACTATATCCCAACTCAAAATCTCAACACCATGACTCTGAGGTTAATTTAACATTAACATATCCCCCTCAACACAAACACATATCATCACACCAGTCATGAAATCAATTGGGTCCTCCAATCCCATCTTAATCCTTGATCACCAAAGCCATCTTGTATACATCATCCTCCAAGGACCCTAAAACACATAGGACCCCATTATCCTTGACCAAAGTTGGTGACCCCAAATCATTATCTAAACCCCCCTAACATTCCCATTATTTCTTCTTAGGGACCATCCAAGGAAATCATACCCTAAAACCCAGCGATTCCAACTCTTGATCAATTCTCATAACTCCAACCTAGGTGTTGTATCAGATATCCAATGGGAGATCGTTCCACCTACCCCATTGAAGAATCTATTTATATCACACCATGTCTAGTCCTAGAGGACTATTCCTACTCACATGTCTCATAATCCCTCAAATAACCCTCTGGAGGGTGTCACTCACATGACACTAATCGTATGATTATATCATCCATTTTACCAAGGAATAAGACTTCTAATACAATCCCATTAACCCTATACCCACAACCTAAGACACATTGAATCTCATCTCATATCGAGAGGCTTACCCAAGACCTCTTATAAGATTATTCGACACCCATTCCCCTTGGTGACATTGTCACTAAGTGGACCCACTTCACCAAGGTGTTAAATTGAATTTATCAGGAGCATAAGAGGCCATAAACTATCTCATCAAATCTTAAAAATGAACTCTTTTACAATATCTGTTTAACCAGTAAAATGAAAGACATCTTCTTGTAGAAAATCTTGAATAAACAGGCATATGAGATTTTATTAAAAGGACCACTTACCTTCAAAACCAAGTTACCACCCATTCCAATATTTTCCAATCCATGAACATGAACTCCCACTCCTTTTCCATTGACATACCACTACTCGATGCCTTATACAATTTTATATAGCACCAATAATTAATTATATAATTTCATTGTTAATTATTTAATTTAATATAATAAGGAAAAATTAAAAACAACTCACTAGGAATCACTATTGTACTGAAACTACATGGATCCTCATGTGTTCATACTCAATATTCCACCTCTATGCAAGAAAGGAAAAAAAGAACCATCTTTTTGGATGATTTTCACCATGATCTGGAGAAAATATTTAATAGAACTTATTAAATATTCCATCCAAATCCGAGGGAAATGATGAGAGAAATGAACTATGAGTGAAAGAAATAATGTAACTCAAAACATCCCTCAAGATAGAATAATAACATCCCCTAATGTGGTGGAAATAATAAAGGAATGATACATGATTTTTTCATGGATGGAATCTCCATGGGATCCATGTAGACAACAAATAATAAGGGGGATAGAAAATTTCTAGTCTACCCCAGCTTCAAATAATACTACATGGGTGATTTCAATTACATGTCCACCAAGGCCATGTCATAGGTCACCAACTATGGAATAGATGAGAGATCCACAATGTAGATAACCTCGGGAGGCCCTTGGGGACTAAATCCAATAGAAGAACCCTCCATAGGTACGGAACTAGTATCTTAGCCAGGACACATTATTGAATGGTCCCCAATCTAGACCGTATCTTTTCCCTATGCAGTAGGGAGAACCCAACATCTCTCTATCACTCTCTATGGAATATCATATTACTATTCCATGGTCTTCCTTGACCTAGGTAGGTATATGGATAGCATAGAACATAGGTTGCAACATAGCTTCCCTGGGAGTATCACCACCCCCAAGTGCCTCCCTCTATGATGTAGACCTGGAGGCTACGTTATAGTTCATCCAACCAGAGTTCCATACATGCTGTGGGCCATTGAAAAATTAATAAGGAACCAACCTAGAGGATCACTCCACAGAATTACCTATTCCATGACCTCCCCAGATGCATGAATTTATGGTATATCCCACAATGATGTATTTTGGTTGTTTCTTCCAACTAATACTTCCATTATAAGATCACCCTATCATTTTATGTATCTTACCAAAACACACAATCACCCACCCATTCTTGTTTTAATAACAAAAAAACTCATTGATATATTCAAACAAACATATTCCTGATCTAAATCCAAATGCATATAATGACTCATTCTCTAGATCAAAAATTCAAAATTCCCCCAATACATAACAACCCTTATAATAATGGATCATTAATACCTCTACACCATATTTATTATCATCCCCAATAAGTTTCATTGGTCCTATAACTATCATTCTCGACCAACCACAATTATTTATTCGTCGTGAACTCACAGAATTACAACTATGAATACAAAACAAGCATCTCTTTTGAAAATCCAAACACCAATGCACACAATAACTCAAATGTCAATCAACCACCTCAATCCACAAAAACAATGAGATGGTGCTAACAACACCCATCTTTTACAATACTCTTCAGTTTAATTTACCAATTCATTATGGTTATACACAAATTAAGGCTCTAATAATGATAGAAAATTCAAAACCATTTAATTAATCAACATAAAAATTCCATGATAAACACCTTTATAAACGTCAATTAACACTTTTTACTTTATTTCCATATCACTTCATCTTGACTCATTCCAAATCATTTGTCAGACCTCCTATGGATGATGTTTTCTTGAAACCAATTGGTTTCATCAACTAACATTCTATCACAACAGTAAGCTATAATGCATTAACCCACGAAGGAAAATTAAGATCATTCAGCACCCAAAACAATGTTTGAACCTGAATCCCAGTATAATTATAGACTTAGATCACTAAACAAGTTCACGGGCCTCTATTCACTCATCCAAAACACCATCTCACCTCATATTTTACTCACTCTTGGATATCTGAAAATATAACTTGATCCTGATTCCAAATAACATAATCTAACAAACACCACATTCAACGTTTGAATCTTTTATTTACCAAGGAACTAGATAAAATTGGATCTCATCAGATTTTAGTATCACGGTGTCACTTCCACCACCCACCAACCAAACTCATCACACACATGTCCCCTTTTTACACAAGGGTCATACACTCATGACTGTTATGATACTCCCACTATATGGATTCCATTACAATACTCTTTTTTTGATGACATAATGGGTCCCATCATCATGGATCCTTGAAAACACCCATGTCAATGACCAAAACATCATCCAATCACTCCCATATGAATATTATCACTACAATACCACTGAAACACCTCATAAGTTCAACCAAAATCCTAACATAATGGTTCCACACAACCATATAACCAAACTTCATTCCCCACTGATGCTCCCATGAGTGACATTTCATGGAATCTAGGTGAATATTCCAAACCTGCAAACCCTGATCAACACCCAGGTACTCGAACCCAATATCCCAAGGTAGATATCATTCTAAGGCTAACAAAACGATCACCAAGCACATGAGAATCATTCCAAAATGTAAATAATCTACCCATTCACTCACCACATACCTGAAATTGAATCCAATAACTACGGTTCGATGAATATATTTGATCATACACTCGTGAAACCCAACATTGAAACAAAAAATTCTTAGAAAATTTTACTTCCCAAAATCCCACGACATCTATAATCCCTTCTCCACAAATGTTCACCACAATTACCTGTATAAAACCAACTTCAATTAATTTGATTTACACCAAGAAGGTATACAGGAAAACACAGTATATGTTATTGTTGAAAATTTATATAGCCAAAATAAATTGATTAATTAATCCAATTCCTATCCACATATCATTTATTATGTATTAAATTCATGCACCGGCCCATGAAGGGTTCCTATAGGTCCCTTGTATATAGGGAATATATAAATTATATAAGATAATATTTTTATTATGATCTACACAAACTATTATTGGAGTAAATACTTTGGTTCAATTGAGTATAAATATATAGAGATGTTATTTTTTAAGATTCCACATAAGATATTATTGACAGTTAAAAAAATGATCCCTACAAAAAATCAAATCACACTTAGGTATTTGTATTTTTTGTGAATCTCACATGAAAATTTTGATTCATGTACATGGTTCTATTATTGATGGGATAATATTCCGAACTATATTCCAATAAAACATCATATTTAATAAACATTTCATCCAAAATTGAAAAAATAAGAACAATAATATCATACCTCTTGTAACTAAGACATTCTATAAGGATGGTGTTGATGGAACATGTTTCTGATGTTTATATAAGCTCTAATAGAAACCTAGAAAAAAAATTATAATCTAACTAAAGAGAATGAAAAATAGGAATTCCACCACTTTGCGCCTCCTCAAATTATATCTCTCATCTAAGGTAATGTTCCATGTGATCTCATGCATGCCTCAATTTATATCAATGGAGGATGAAACCTGGAGGGAGGGATTAGTTCAGGAAATGAAGCTAATATTCCCTAAATTCAAAGGCATAAAAAAATATAAATATCATAAACATATGTAAAATAATAATTATATGAGAAAAAATAATAGACACAATCTATATCACTTGGATTGTTGGATATAGACCCACAATTATATGAAATATAAATTGATCCCCAATTCTGATGAATCCAAATAAAAAATAAAGAAAAATAAAAAAATACGAAATATTACTTACCTCAATCCTTAGACCATAACATACAACCGTAATAAAAAAACCACAAATATTATCTTACATGACACAAAACGCATCCAATGGTAAACCTGGAAGTAGGTATATGGTTTGAATTATTTCAAAGGATCCCATGTATGGAGTGAGAAAAATATATTAGTATGGTCTAACCAATTTACCCTAGTATATTACTTCATATGTGGGCATGAATAAGTAAAGTAATCCTATAATTCATGTGCATAAAATATTGTGTTCATACTATTCCATCATGACCCCCAGAAAATTGGTTGATTATGTACTAACAATGACACCGTGAACTATATCTTATTATCATCAATTCTATTCTATAATTTATCCCATATCCTGATATTAGAACATCAATCCCATACCATAATGCATCCCATACCTGATGACTCCTGATAGGCATCATCTAAGTCCTTCACCCACACTTTAACGGCAAAGTGTAGGGTCATACAACCAATTATAAACTCCCTACCATGTCAATCAAGGAAGGTTCCATTATCGAAATACAACATCATGTCTTGAAAAAACCCCTTATGGGTGGTCAACTTGTGAGACCCAATCCTACTCAAGGTAATATTCCTTTACTTTGGCAGAATACTACTCAAGGAATACCCTCATCCAACCATCAACTAACAAGTTTTCACTAAAGATATTGTCAACCACGACTTCTAGTTCTATAAAAGGATACTTTTGAAACCAATACCTTATTAATCAATATATATATCATATTTCATGTATTCTAGAACTCCATTGAATACATGGGAATCCTTATAGATCAACCAAAATCATAGTGGAGAGAGGTCTCAGGAACTGCTCCACTATAAAGTCTATTAAAAATTCCTGAATCCCTAAGCCCAATAATATAAATCCTTGTGGTTATTCCCAAATTAGTAAAAAAAAATCATGAACCATATATATAACATCAACATAATTATTAATTAAATTATTTATAACTAAGCCCATTAGTTGAGTACATGCAAGAGAATATCAAGGGGAATAATGTAATGTAGCCTGAGGGAATCCCCTCGAGCTATGTCCTCACCTTTGAGTGGTGGCAGAAAAATCTATAAAAGAAGGAAATTGTTAAGCCATGTGTGGATTTGGGGGTGAGTATGTATTGAACATTATTTCCATCATGGAAACTATGAACAACCTCCATGAAATTGTTGAAGTGTCTTATTCACTAGTATATAAGATAAAAAATTGACCATAAGTTGGGATAGTGTCCAGACACGGGGTTGTAAATTACTATGAATTCAGCTTAAACCATAGAAAGATCAATATTATTTTGCTTCCTGGGAATGATACCTTTCAACATTTCCATTTCTTTAGTCTACGGAGAGTCTCCACCTCCATATAATCTAGAAAAATAAATGATTATCGAACCCATGTTATCACGAATGATAACACCTAACAATATGATAATAATGCTGCAAGAGCCATCTGTGTATGTCTTAGGACCAAAACTAGGAGAATTCATACTGATCCCCTTTACATGAAGGTCCCTAATAGAGGTATAAATAGGATTTCTTGTAAAAATTAATAACTTTAATGATGGGGTATTATCACAATCATTAGATTGTCGAGAGAGATCAATCAATATGTTTTTAATTTTGATGACAAGATCCAAAATTGAGATAAGTATAACCTTGTGTTATAATTTGTTCCTATCCATACAAATTCACCAGTATACTACTACAATAATGATGAATCTAAATTTCCATTTAGGGTTTTTGTTGTCCACCCCTTGGAACCAAAAATCATGGAATGAGCCACCTGTAGACACATGTGTATGAATTCAAGTGAACTCATGGATGGTTTCCCACAGAATTTGGGTCCAATCCACTTTATTTATCAAGTGCATAGAAGATTTTCTCAAGGTTCACTATGATAATAGTTCCTCAGAATAAGACATATACCTATACATTGTAAATGTTCAATAGTGGAAATAGAATGTTTCTAGATGAGCCATATGATATTGTTATGTTTTGCAGGGATGTCCTTGCACCGGAGAAAATCACCCCAATACCCATCTCAATACAGGGGGACATCTAATAATGTTTGTCCTTACCTGAGTAGACTCCCAATGATAATCATACACACACACACCAACCAGGATCTGGCATAATCTCAATGGGATAAAAACACGCAAACTTGTTCCCATTGTAGCATCACGTTACTATTTCAGGTATTCCTAAACCCCTTTTATGTTAATTTTTTTATGTTAATTGGGAATAAATGTATTATTAGTAAAAAGTTACATTTTTGTTAAAACACATCACAGAATGGTAAAACACCCAATTAATGCTCTGGATTATTCAATTGAATATTTTTTATGTTAAACACTATATAAGTAGGTGATTTTGAGGTCTGAAAAGTCTTGAAGCGGATGGAATACAAATATTAAATTTATTATTTTAAGCATGAGAAATTTATTCAAATGTAGTGAATAACTTCAAAACGGGCTATCGTGTGAGAAATTTGAGTCCACAATTATGTTCAAAATATAGTGTTTACCCTATAAAGGGTATAACATTCAAAGGCGCCAAACATGTAGATGTCTCACTTGTGAGATTGCGTTTTTAAATAATATTTAATATATTATTTATTAAAAATATAATATCTCTCAAATGGTTCATTGTATGGAAAATAAGATACCACTGATGCATCCAGAATGAGGGATTCACCCTAGACAAGGTATCACATTTGTTCGCATCGGGTGTTTGGAAGCCTCACTCTCAAGAATACAACTTTTTATATTAATTAATTAATTATTATAGGTTTTAATTAAAAAATCTTTAATATCTATTAAACCACTCATTTTTTGAGAAATCTGAGACCACCGTTGGGTCTAGAATAGAGTATTTACCCTATAATGGGTCTTAATTTCATTCACAACGGATGTTTGGTGTCATTTAATTTTTAGGTCAAATAATTGATTAAATTAATTAATAAAAAAATATCAAATTTTGACGCCGCTTCTTCTTCCCCAAAACCGAAAACTCCATTGTTGATGGATTTAATTTATGAAAGATTCATTTTTGGAATATTTCCATCTGATTCAGTCAGAAACACTTTGATTAAGTGAAATTAATGACTCCGAAATAGATTTTGGGTTGAATTGAGAATTAAATCGGGTGTTTTAAATTGATATTCTCAAACCTCCAATTTTAGGGTTCTTAAAACCACATAATGACTTTCTCTTCACTATTTCATGATATCATTGATATCATACAGTCCGGATATTCCTTGTATGCGATTAAGGGGATCTTCTTCAAGGCATTTTGATCTCATTCTCTGGTGGGTGGGTGGTGTGCGTGGTGTTCTTGGAGGAAGCTGATATTCATGCTGCGTGGAGTAATGAAAAGTATGGGTTTTCCCTTATCTTTATTTATTTATTTACTTCATCCATTCGTTTCATTTATAATAAATTAAATGGAAAAAATGATAGAAATTAATATAAAACGATAAAACCTAGAATTATTAAGGTATAATAGAATATCATCAAAATATAGTAAATTATAACATGGTATTTTGATAGAGATTATCAAAATATAATTATGATTTTTTTATCAGAGAATAATTTCCTTGTATTTGTTATGGAAATATTATAAAATTATTAAAGGATAATTTATACATATTACCATGAGATAATTATCAATTGATAGTTTATTTAAAGTTACAATTGATAATTATAAATAATTATCATTCGATAATTACAATGATTTTCCCAAAGGTAATTTCGGTAGGTTTTTAGAGATAATGATAATTTATAAATTATCATGATATGATTTTTCTTGAAGGAGAATGTCCCTACCACATACTTTGATCTAAATGATAAATTTTATTCAGGAAAGAGAAAATACCACCTTTTTTCTAAAATTATTTTAGAGATATAAATTACAGAATGAGATTTATATTTATTCTTATGGATTTTTCTTGTGGTTCCATGAAATAACATAAAACTATATTACATAGTTATCTGGGAAAGATAAATATTAGCACATGTCATAATTATCATTGCATGTGAAAATATATCTGTAATTTGATACATATCCACGTGAGATAAAATATCATCACAAGTGATAATTTAAAATGATAATCTAGAGATTATCTAGGAGAGAGAAAGTAAAATTGCATGTAATATTTTATTTGATGATTTTGAGTATTATTCAAGAGAGAGAAACTATCATCGCATGTGATATTTTATTTCCTTTTGAAATAAAATATATGATTCTGGTTCTAGAAACCCTTGACAAATGTCGACCATTTATGTATCGACGCTTATGATAATAAGGCAGTGATGAGGTGTTTTTGAACCACATACGATGGTTTATCTTCACCGCAAACAATGAAGAAGTTGAGGTAGGTGGTTCCATTTTGATTAGCCAAAATAATCATCCTTATAATGCTTGATTTATATCAATTGCTGATTTAAATTCAATTACTTAACATGCTTTCAATTGATGTAATAAAATCCAAACCCATTGAATTGGGATAATTGAATTGGATTTGGGATGAGAATCTGGAAAACCCTCACTTCCATTGAATATGGGTGGGTGTTTATGGAAATTGATTAATTTATATTATTTAATTTAAATTGTGGATTTGATTGAAATAATTTCAATTAAATTGTTGAATTTATGTGTGGAAATAAATTGTTTAATGATGGAATTTGTTTTGAATGGATTTCAAAGTAGTGAAAATGGATTAAAATGATTTCATAGAAACCTATTGGTTTTATCTTGTGAAAAAGGCATGTTTTTTTAATAAAACCTGTATCAGTTTTAAATGGAATGAAATTGTCACGTTGAAATGGAAGAATTGGATTGATCATATTTTTATTCATTCTTAAAATAGTTCACCCATCATGTAAGAGAACATGAAAGCCTTAGTTAGTTAGTGAGTTATTTGGATACACTCTACTCTACGACAACGTTCTAAAACATAGTTGCAGTGGGTCACATTTCTGAAGGGTTGGTGATGAGTCCCCTTTGGCTAGTGTCATATGGATGTGTGTATACACATTTTTTTGAGTTAAAATAGAGAGTGTGGAATCCTATAACTGGTTATTACTATCTTACCTTTTGGTAGATGACCATGTTGCTCACTTGTTTATTTTTATACGAGATATAAATGTATGCCAATATTTGTTTGGACAGCTTAAATTCCTGCTAAATTTATATAAACCATTTTATATAAATGTTTTACATAATCCATTATTTTAGAAATATTCCATAATTTGTGAAATCATTGCATAAAATATTTATTTCAATCATTTGAAAATGTATAGAATGTTTTGTTTATTTATTCTTTTGAATTTCCAAACATGATTATTTTAAAATTGAATGTTTTTATTTTGGATAATATATATTTGGCATCTATTATGGAATCTTTGGTGGTATCCTATTGGGCATAGGGTCACACCATACTTTTTCCATTGGGTGTTTGTAGATTTTCTTCTTCCAGGTTCGAGCAATGGGAAGGGATCTGTTGGAGGGGGATCTAGCTATTGAGTTTTGGTCTTGGTGATTTGTGTCCTTAGGGACCTTGGGGTTGTTTTCCCATTTTAGTACGTGGGTTGTAGTACATTTGGATTTTTTATTCCATGTTCTATTCTGGTACATCATTGGGAGTGGAGTTTCTTTTGTAATCCATACTACTTTGTTTTCTTTTTCTTCCACATTCTAGTGGAAAAAATCATTCCCACTTTTATGTTGTACAATTCTAGGTGCTAGTCACCAACCCGTGGGGATCGAGAACTCCCTTCGGGCTATTTCAGAGCTAGATCGGTTATCGGGTTACCAAGGTAACTAGGCTGGTTCATGACACCCATCCATAAGTGCTTGGGTGAAGCTCAGATACACT
Source organism: Viscum album (assembly GCA_963277665.1). NCBI lineage: Eukaryota > Viridiplantae > Streptophyta > Magnoliopsida > Santalales > Viscaceae > Viscum > Viscum album. The sequence continues at coordinate 422,410,553 of OY728158.1, read as the reverse complement.
GGCTTTCCAGAATGTCATATTTGGAATGGGGAAACCATAGATGGAGATAGTATATCCATCCTAGTATTCCTTAAATATGATTATATCACATCTTACCTTATCCAATTAATGTTCCATTGGATAAAAATATTACGATAATAGACTATGATCAATAAATAAAAAGAGTTACTTCTCAGAGAACCCATATTATCCCCTTACTTCTAAGATATGAGCCTTCCCCACAACATCTGCCTTTCAAAAGGTTCTCAATAACACATTCCATGTAGTCCATACATCTCACAACAGATACTTATGACCATAATTCCTCCCTCCTTTTTCACTTTTACACTCCTATCCCACAAAACCCAATGATTCCTACTATCCAAGTGTGCATCCAAAATGAAAGAGGTTATGATTTTTTCTATTCCAATGATCACCCCATTCAGAACCATAGGAGATGAAAATATGTGATTGAGAATGGAGGTAAGAACAATGTTTAAAAAAGTTATTATCCTTCCAATTGATAAAATTCAATTCTTACCATTACCGATGAGCCTTGAGATCTTATATATTTCCTAATTTACGATGCAAATGCGAAGCATAGCCGGGAAAATCTATAACCTAAGGTAATAAATCTAGATGATTTCCCTTTTGGTGCCCAAGCTTCTTTCCAGAGAAATATTGCATCTATCTGAGAACCCATTCTAAAAATAAAATATTTTTTCTCATGGTTCAACACCATACCTCCCTAGTGACAGTACTCTTTCTGAATGTTGTTTATTATATAGATAGGTCGGTTTATTCTGTTGTAAAAAATGATTTTTTTTCATTTCATATATGGTGAGAAATACCCAAATGATGTCTCCTGCAAAAAATGGGGGAATTTGTCTATCCCAAATTCTTTTGTCGATGGAATGTCTTAGTGTGTTCTACATGAGAATTATAAAGGTTGGGAGATAGAATATCACCTTTTCTAAGCATGAACATGAATTTAAAGAATCCATACCTTTCCCCATGAAAGAAATGGAGAGCCATGTGGAACTAAAAAATCTATAAAGAAGTCCAGGGGACTTAATTGGTAATCCCATGCTATAGAGAAACATCTTTATTAAGTTCTATTCAATTTTATAATATGATTTATCCATATACATCTTGAAAACAACATTATAACTAATTTCCTTTATATTTTCTACTATGATCATTTAATGAGACAAGACAATGAAAAATTGAATTGATCTACCCTTCACAAATAAATTTAGTTCCTCCGAGTCCCATAATTTATGATTCACAAATAGCATAGGATTAATGATGTTGGCAGGTACATTATATAAAAAACAACACATGTTGATCAGATGATGTTGTTTGAGTGCAGATAAGTCTTCTGCTTTTGGAATGAGAACCAAAAAGTGGTGCTCACCAAATGTGGTAGATTCTATGGAAATTATATGTCATAACTTTACTACACTAAATCACTTTTAATATGTTCCCACGAGGACACGTAAATTGACCATGGAAAATAATCCAAGCTGGGTGAGCAGTCAGATTTAAGAACCCAATCCACTATTTGATTCCCAAATGAGTTTTTAATAGATGAATATATCCAATTTTCATTGGAATCATAAAATGATTAATAACATTTTATAAATTGGAAATATCCCTTGGGTAACCATCCTATAGTCGGTGGTTTGTGACATTTAAAAGGGACATGAGGTGTTCTTCATCAGTCTTCCCAAAAACCTCAGGGCCATCAGTATAATATATATTCTCAATGATAATATTATGAGAGGTATAACGTCACATTTTATTAATGAACACATGAAAATATACTGTATATCCATCTGCTTCCCTCAACCATTTAATTTCTTAATTCTGATGTGCTTGTCGTTCTTCTTCCAAGATCATGTCTTCCAGAGTATTATTCGTGATTGAATGTTCATTCAAGATTGCATCATCTTTACTATTCCCCAACATAAACTAGATTATATATATCTATACATAGAGATAATCAATGGCATGGAATATGGAGGATTGATATATACTCGACAAAAGGGCATCACCCATGGGATATATCAACATGTTTTGAATAGAGTACAACAAGCTTCCCAGCACTATATTGTCCCATGAATACCATACAATTTAATCATATCTTATGGCTAAAGTCCATAGGTGAGAGAATAGGAAACATTTACCATGTTCAGACCTTGTATAGAGGTCTACAACAATTGGATAATGGTTAGAAATGGAATGAATCATGTGAGATAACATAGAGTCTTGGTACAAGGAAATGGGTTTTGTATTTCTATGTATAGATCACGATGAAACAATGTAAAATTGATCCCCTTTTGGTTGGTATAAAAAAAGATATCGTCACCTAAATTCTCCAAATTTGAGAGGCTCACATGTGTTATGAAAGACATAAAGTCATAAATAGCCTTCCAAGACTTCTCCTCTAACCCTTCTTCTCCTAACAATCCCCAACCACGATGAAATCCACCCCCACTAGCCACAATATATCTCCCATTCAGATACACTCCAAGTCATGTAACAAAGTATCAATAGGTTTAATATCACATTTATAATAAATGAACATAAAAAATATATGGTGAGCCTTGGTATTTATCTTCATTGTGATAAACTGGTCTAAAGCTTCTTCCAAGTCCACTATGATGTTTGATCACCAAAATATCCAAATTTGATGGTTTTGGGGAGCCGCGTGCATGAAATATTTTGATTTGATTATATTATAGAAATTTTCAACTTTTTAGAGATGTTAGATAGGCTAAAATACGATAAAAACTATGTTGTTGTGAATAGGAGAAATACTTTATATAACATTAAATTAAACTCAGGCACCCCAACAATGATAATTCTAGTGAAAGAATGATATAACATGAAGGTATTATGTCGTGATCTAGTCTTATACATATAACTAGCATTAATTTATAGAAAAGGATGCATACGTACACATACCACTAATGAGTGAATCCAAATTAACCATCAATTGAGGTGATACACACTGGGCTTACAAGGGTTATGTGGAATGGGTTGGCTGATGATGAGTTTCCAAAAATAAAATAATTCATTGTTGAGGTTCTAATATTATGTCTCTAGGATTTATATACCATACTCTGAATACCTACATGGGAACACCAGATTAGAGGATTACTTAAAATCAGATAATACACTAAAGGTGTTAAGAGATAGGGATTGCAAAATAAAATAGGGATCTAGATGATCGCCCCTAGTCTAGTATAGAAATTATAAAATAAGTTTATATTATGAATCAACACAATATATAGAAACATTAAATGATCAATTAATAACAAGTAACATATATAAAAAATGGCATACTATGTAGTATATGTTGAATACTAACATAAACATAAATGAATGAATACTCACCTATGACACATTTCAAGATAATAACCCAAAATATTCCTTGGAATCTATAATATTCTTGTCCCACACCATGTGTCCAGATACAAAATGAACACATTACTTGAGGGAAGACATGACATTCCAACCACATACATGGAAACCCATGTAATATGTTTGAGTATGTCTGAGTCTGATTACCTTGTCAGAATCCCATATTCCTCAAAAATCCAATGTATTACTATGATCAATTGGGTGTTCAAGAGAAATAAATGTATATTATAAGAAATAATTCTCATGAGACACACCATCCTAGAATCATAACAATTAAACACCATAAATATACATCTTGAGTATTTGAGTTCATGAAAGAAAACATTGAGTGCCAACGATTACTACTTTGTCTAGTGTTAGAGTGTCCCTAAGAACATCATAGAAGCATTATAACTAAAATGATGCCCAATTACCATATAGAATCTTGTGTAAATATTGGATCTTCATATTTTTCAAATGTCATCAATAAGAATTATGTTTAAGAAGTAGTCTTCAAGATCCCATTTTAGGAATTATATGGTCATTAGTCTTTAATTTGTTACGTAGGAGTTAACCATTGGTTTACATATAAGCCCAAAGGATGAATCAACATATCCCAAAAATTCCCTAAATATCATGTTTCATTTCTATATTCAAAGATAACATCCAAAGAATACACATGTATATGGCATAAACATAAATCTTTATGATGAAATATATGGAAATAAACATTTATTAGGTAATAAGACGACCCCTAAGAGGTAATACTAGGAAATCATGTGAACATAAAAGATAAATCTCAATATATTAATCATTGCATATAAATATTTCATAATCACCACCTCATTAGGGTATGACAGTACGTATTCAATATCATCATGAATCATCACCAATTATTTGGAGGTAATCCTAGAAATTCTATATATTTATTGGAATAAAAAAATGATTCTATGAGTCGTAGGAAACCTTTGATCATATATATGAAAATCAAAGGGGTATAAAATCCCTTTTATAAAATATCATCTAATATATCCCATGAGAATTGGCCATCCACCCAATCCTGTCTCAAATAAATAAAGTCAGCCTCTCTAGAACATGATCATACATAACCACCTATGATATATTATTCTCACTGAGTCAAATAGGTTTCAAAGGTGACACCCATTATCCACTATACCAATTTTTCACATTCACTCTCTCAATGGTAAATATTTCACTGTGGAACCCACTAAGAACCTATATGCCACATCATTGTTGAAATAACCAACTTGGGTTCCTTGATCACATTTCTATCTGTCAATTCCAACCCATCGTTTTTGTAATAACAACTATCAATAACCTTTGAGTCTTTCAGACCAATCCATATTATCATAGGTGGCTATCAAATCTATCAAGATCATGTAGCAATGTTTATATCAAAATAAAATATAATCAATAAAAACCTCTACCATGAATAAATCATCTCACAATAATCTAACAAGGAATGCACACTGAAGGGGAACACAAAAAAATCACTCGTGATTCAGAAAAATAGGGCCTTAACATAATGATATAAAACAAAAAATAATATTCCAAATTACTCCCCTAATGATTTTTATTCACCGATTGTGTGAATGAAACTCAAGGAATAATTGATCAAAAAAATATATGGGTTTTAGTAGGTTTTGACCATGATGTAACTCACCTACATAACCATATCATGGTCATGCCTTTATATAGATTACTTGGACAATACTTCGATGTTACCACATTAACTTATGTGTAATTCTATCTATGTAAATTCCATTAAAATTCTTTTATCACATAAAAAAATTCAACAACATAATAACTAAACATCGTATGAAGTAGACTCTTAAATTATGTTCTATGTTGTAGAAAAACTCATCTAGATGGTGAATGCATGATATCTCATTTCATGTATGCTAATAAGTGAAAAAAAATCATAACAATCATTTTTTTCATTTTTTTTGATATCCCATAATATTAATATTTCAAACCAGAACATATAAACTAAGTATTTATAGTATAAATGATCTTTTAATATAAAATAATCACTCAATCCTAAAAGGCATTGTTCCATTTCAACTTATATTATATCTTATGCAGTTAATTGTGAAATAAAATCCAAAAATGCATTGTATATATTTCAAAAAAAAATGGTTATCTATTATTGACTGCACCTTGTACCACATTGTATGAATTTCCATTTGAATACCCATATAAAAAACATTTTGACTAACTCTAAATGAATTTTAAAGTGTTTCTCTATGTAAAATGTAATCCTAATTTAGTAAAAAAAAGTTTGACCTAACATTACATTATGACATTGAAAATAAATATGAATCACTAGACCCATAATTGAATGAAATTAGAGGCCTCTAGAAAGAAATTAATGTTACTCTATTTGTAAAGGGTTCTAGTGTGATATCTATAAAAAACATGTATCTCTTTACATGTGTGAACAAACCTATATTATATAAAAGTGGGTATTTCCATATTTATCTTTTTCAAAGACGTTGAGTTAGCATGGTATATTGATTATTCAAATCCCACATAGACCTCTAATATGTTATTGATTCTTCGAGGATAGACTAACCCAATCTGTGAATGCCTCACATGTCATTTATATACTTAGATGATCCCATCACATCTAACTCACCCAAATATAGAAACACATTTTATGTACATTCAAGGTGTAGCCAACAATTTCCCAGTCGATATAAATCAGGGGACCTGATAACATACATTACATATGAGAGGAAAAATACATTTCCATGTAGAGCTCAAATGGTAGAAATGATCAAAAAAATACCCAACCACCCTCTTATTAGATAAATAAACATATAGAATTATGTTTGTAATGCATCAATGTATTAAAATTCTCAATATAGGGTTCACACTAACCTCATGTAATTGGGGATCAAATATAGTCCTTACACCACTAAAAAACCAAATAAATCTTTATGAAAATCTTTGTGCTATACATAGTGGGCCATCCAGTTCACAAAAAGAGTCTTATTCATTATTTTATGCCATATGAACATATTATATATATTCATAAAAGATTCATACTCACACTAACCATATAATTTCATAATTAACTATAATAATTAATGAAAAAATTTGATTAAGGATAACTCAAGATTGTAATTTGAGACAATATTTATCATTAAACATCACCAAATTTATATTTATATATACATTTATACAAGATATATGAAATAATGATAAAATGGAGATGGAATCAAATATGATAAATTTTAATATTATTTAAACTAATTTAAGAATATTTAACAAACCCTACATAAGAATATAAATATCATATTATATATGATAGACTACTAGATCAACATTATGTCAGATGCACCTTCATCGGTTTAATTAACTTGTGGTATCATATGTAGTATCTTTCAAGTCTCATTGTGACTGTATACTACAAATCTCCCAGTAACACTATATTGAAAAATATATTTGAATCAATATAATTTAAAAATGTTAATATTTTGAAATCATAATCCTAAAATTAATATAAATTAATAAATTTGATCCCCATAACATTATAAGTTTAAATTATACAATTTTAACATTTATTCTCTACATAGAACACATTCTATGTGAGTCATCATCATCATATTTTGAACTACATATACCAATCATTTTATTTGAAAATTATCAAATAATGTAATTTTTTTGTATTTATTTGTTCTTTCTAGGATTCCTGATGCCAAGCATCTCGTTTAATGAGGAAAGAAGGTATCTTTCTTTCTATAATTCCAATATAAATTTTTATCATAAAATGGATTGTGATTCAATAAGGATGGCTTAGGAACCCTGTCAATGTGTGTTTGAAGGCTCATGATCAGGTCGGTTTAGTGGGTAAGACATAATCTATTTAGAGGGCATGAACGCAGTGATTATTGGGATACATAACTCAGGTGTAAGTATATTCATATAAAAATGAATTTTCTTTTTTGAATTCTTATGTACTAGAACTTACCTACGGAGAATAATATACAAAATAAGGTATTGGCTTTATCATCCCTTTTCTAGTGCTGTGAAAATTACCAATGTGAATCAGTTGAGCATGTTTTTTTCATGGTGGAGTGGTGAGGGTCATATGAGGTTACTTGAAGAATAGAATAAACAATAGTGGGCACTAGGTTTCAATTGATAATTTCCTTGAGAACAGTTTTCGAGGCATTGTCCAGAAGGGGTTTGAAATAAATTCACAAGGTATGGTCTTTACAGATACCTTCTAGACCCAACGAGAATCAAGGAAAAATGTTAAATAAGGCATCAAACATTTTCATATCATTATATAGGTTCATGTTAAGTATCTGGTGACCGATATGGGTTCTCTCATTAGGGTGACTGATTTCAGATACTTTAAGGAGGATCACCCCATCATCTTGTATGCACCTAAGAAAAAATAGCCAACATGGACAGGGGTATTTCTAGAATTCACCTTGTTCCAGGATCATTTTGAACATGGAATGATCTTGTATGGATAGTGGGATGAGAGGTTGCTTCCATAAAAGGGATTGCATGGGCTATGCTACACTCTCTTTTAGAAGCTTTTATGTCGAGGGTACATCTATAAGAGTCTATGGAAGAGACATTAACACTAGGATGATTCATTATAAGAGCTTCACTATTTAGATCACCAAAGTGGAGTTGGACATAGTGGTACTAGTTGGGATCAAATTAAAAGAGAGTAATATTCCATGGGAGTTAATATATACCCTAAAGGAAGGAAGTTCCTTTCTTATTCAAGGCATTCCTATTGTTCACACATGGAGGGTGTAAAATGGTATAGATGACACCCTTTACAATAATGTTATTCCAGATGAGTGATTTATTTTTTACAGAAGTATGAGTTTCTTACTTAATTATTGTAATATTCTTACTAAAGGTGATGTTCCTGGTATTCACCATTTTTTCCTCCCTGTGGTTTTTTATTTTTACTTATGTGTATATTTAATAAAAATTTTACTTCTTGTCAGTTAACTAAGGAAAATACTTACATATAGTTTTTACGACCATTCCCAAACACTTTTTAGATAGAAATAGTAATACACTTTTTAACATGGAAAGTAAAATCCTATAGAATATAGTTATTTTCACATATATATGATAACTATATGTAACATATTTTATTCATCATAACTGATCTATATATAATTAGTATATGAAGTGAAAAAAACTTTAAATATAAACTCAATTAATGCTTTATTTGTTTACATAAAACTTTTATCATCCCAAGGATTGTCTCACTAGCTTCATAGGAACAATATTCATTTAGAATAGTTTTCTAAGATAAAAAAATACTTATGTGTAGGGAAATAACACTTATTTCCTCCATGTGAGAATATTTAAAAAATATACTATTGTTTCCATATCATATATATTATTCTGTATATTCAAATTATATTTATTGTAAAGAAGATATTTTTCAAAAAATACCTCTAATGGGTTGTGGAATCAAACTTCATCATATTTTATTGAATAATAGGAATAATTTTTGTTTCCTTCTCTTCATTTTAATTATTTCATATATTATAATGAATCATAAAAAACGTAAATAATCAATCATCTTAAATTTGTAGACAAAACCACTTTGTAATTGAACCAATTATCTTATAAAATTTAAAAAAATGTTATGATTATGAGAATCATTTCAACAAATTCATTTGAGCCTGACAAATTCCATACTATTCAAATCTTATATAGAAACACTATTAATTTAAAATAAAATATTAAACAATTCATATTTGATTTTAAACTCGTATATATTTATAATACAATAATATTATAAATTTTAAATCACATTCCATTCAAAATTGTAGAATTAATTTAAATAATATCCATACCTATCATGAAAATTTAAGTGGAGTTTCCTAAGTTCATTTTGGTAAATTTTGTAACGACTCGACCACAGTTTCTCAGATTCAGGGCCTTATTTTGTTACATGGACATATAAACAAGAAATGTGCATCCCAATGGATTGAAGTGTTTTGTATCTTTCAAAAAATACACATACATACGTTCAAAATTAGAAAATGAAAATAAATACAACATAGATATTCCATTGAAAGCATCCATATCTCCATGGTTATCCCTACAGTTTATTCATAAAATACATCGTCACATACTAGGAGAAATAAAACAGAAGAATGTGGTGAGATCAAATGCTCGGCAAGGGTAATAAAATACAACAGAATATATCTTAAACATTGACATTAGGCACTGTGAATAACTACAAACACATTCCTCATAAAAAATAAATTTCAACGTAATATGATTGGAATTGGAGCAGAACAAATAATTCCATAATAATAAATAATAATGGGTATTCTAATAATATAATAACCACATGAAATGTGAATTAATAGTTTTATAATGATGGATTAAATAATTTGGGACATAATATCCATTCCATCAAGGCCTTGTTCTAAGACCACAAATAACCATTTTGTCAGGGCCTCATGACAAGACCTTGTGTGTATCATGATATTTACTAATGCACAAAGGGGATATAATAGGCCCCAACCAACACTTACTAAGTTCAATGTACTAATATTATGAACTAGGATAATCATAAAAAAAATATAAATTCATATTTAAACTAAAATATGAAATGTAAACAACATTCCTCGAACATTAAGCATTGAAACTAACCATTCAAAGTAAATTGGCCAATTGTTTCAAGATAGAAAATCCACAGTCTAACTAAGCATAAAAAATTAAATTAAACATGGTATTTTATATCAAAAAATATTAATTCCAATAATAATAAATAATCAACAAGAGTTCTGAAATTGATGAATATACTCTTATAAAATCATCGAGTAATTCTTGATATAAATAATCTTTTACTTTCAAAAGGAGAGTATTTTTGGAAAATAATTTGTATAAAAACACCACTGAAGGATAATAGTATTTTCATTAAAATAATTAGTTATTTCATTAGGATAATAGTTTCTAAAAACCAATTATATATTTTCCTTGAAAATAGGTATGAATTTTAGAAATTCCCATGAATTGGGCTTCTTTTTTTGGAAGAATGTTTTTGAAAGATCTTTTAAAACATATGACTCCCCATTAAAGAAAGTGAGATTCTAGTTGGTACAGATAAAAAACATTAAAATAGAATCTATGAGGGGTAAATATGGATAAATAATATTTTTATTGAGGTAAGTCTATAATTATAGTAATCCGAATAAAAATAGAGGATTGGGTAGAAAACCCATACCTTATGTCTGAAGGTGTTCCTCACCAGATCTTAATGAAATCAATAATTGCAAATTTAGGTTCATCAATTAATGATTACAGAAAATAATATAAATTTAATTTATTATTTATAACCTTATTTGGTTTATTAATGGCCTTTTTATGGGTTAAGATATTCAACTTCATTGTTTGGGACTGTTTTCTTCCTTGATTTTCAGAATTGGTTTACTTATATTTATGCATGGATAAACATGTAGAATGAAAATGGTTTTCCAGAATAGAAGTTTTATGTTATTAGTAAACAAAAATAATATTACGTGGTTATAAAATTAATTTTGATATTTAGAGTGAAGATAAATCATTATATAAAACATTAATGAAAATTGTTTGGGTTTATTGGCATTTTTTTATAACAACGAACTCATTTTTATTTATAAAATAATGTCATTTGTAAAAAGATTACATAAAATTTCATAGGATATAATAAATATATAATAATCAATTTCAACCATAAAATTTTATTATTTCCACTATTGAAGATGTTAATAGAAATTAGAAACACATCATCCTTGAAGGTGGTAAATTACCACATCTCTGATGGTGTTTTCATTTCTAGTATATAATAATGGGAAAGGAGAGATGATGACAAATTATTACATTATAATAAAACAATTATAGTAAATTTATGGTACTGGATTTATCATTACATATAGATGAGGATATGTGAGTAAAGAAAAATAAAATAATGGAACTCGAAATAAATGAAATGAGTAGAGGAATTTGGCTCTTGAACATATATTCATTGAGAGCCTCATTAGGGTAGAGGTTTTGATTTTTTTTATGGGAAAAAATACATTTGGACATAGGGGAGGAGAATTGGAGTAAATTTTTTATAATTTAGACTTGTAATGGGGATTTAGAGGAGTGAAGAGAAGAGGGAGTAAGGGGGGGGGGGTTTATAGTGTATGAGAGGAGTGATTTTTGAATATTTTATTCATTATTTTATTAATTTTCTCAATAAAAGAAATAGTATTGATTTATGTGACCACAAAAAGTTATAAGTGCATTTGAGTTTGAACCAATGTCCATTCACATCATCCATAACTCAAGCATGATTTAGATATTCACCTAATTAACATTTTTCAAAAATTATCAAATTTCACTATTAACACAAAATTCGTGTATTTCAGAAAAAACACAAAAATATACCCCAACCATTTTTTAATATTTCAAATTAAAAAATGGACACCATTTTATAAAAAAAAATCTTTTTTAGTGAATTTATATTTAATTTAATATAATAATTTACATGAAATATACAGTTTTGAAACCAAAACTGATTTTATAATACTGTGAAAAATTGAAAAAGGACTTATTAAATTCTTTTAAAATCAACAAAAAACAGAATATTTACTTTTTAACAGAATTTTTTCAAATTAATTAATTAATAAATTTAAAATTTATATTAAATATTTATCACTTACAAAAATATGAATACTTAGTTAATGATTGATAAAATATTATACTTATTTTATACGGTGCCTAAATTTTATATATACAATCAGGGGTGATATTACTATTCATAATGTTCATATTAGTATTTAGATGGGTACATAACAATTCATAAGGGTACATTACTACTCACTAAAATTTATTTTAATTCAATCAGATTCCAAATATCACCCTGAACATAATCTTGTGTATCAGTTTTTTGAAATTCAAATCTGAGAAGTAAAAAAATATGTTTATTGTCTAGGTTATAACAAAGTGGTACATTATAGAGATTCAATGTTTCATGCATTAAATACTATATTTTTTTCAAAACCATGTGGTGTTACATTCTCTCCTTCGTACAAAAAAACATCATCCTCAAAATTAATCGAATGTTACCTGATAAAAAGATTTGGGTAGGTCTTCATCATAAGCTCCGCATGCACCCATGTTGCCTCTAAATTTTTATTTATTTTTAAAAAGTATCTTTACAAGTCATGTCATCAGATTCTTCATAACATGTTTCTTAGTGTCCAAAATCCAGGGAGGCTCTTCACAGTAATATAACTCAGGTTCCAATTCTATGTCTTCAAATGTGAGGATATATGTTGGGTATGGCATGTAATTTCTCAACAATGAGACCTAGAATAGATTGTGTACATTAGACGGGATAGGTAGCATAGCCTATTGAAATGAAACATCTACAATTCTCTCTAAGATTTCAAAAGGTCTAATGTACCTAGGGATCAGTGTCCCTTTCTTCCCAAATCTTATAACTCCCTTCCATGGTGATAATTTTGATAAAACATGATCTCCCACTTAGAATTAAAAATACTTCCATTGAATATCGTCATAGCTCATTTTTGGGCTTTGAGCTGCTCTGATATGAGTTTGAGTAGTTTTTACATATGTTGTTCTTTCCTCCATAGATCTGGGACCACATGCTTCCTTTATCCAACTTCATCCCAACAAATTGATGTATGAAATATCTTTCCATAAAATTTTTCATATGGAGCCATTTGATAACATGAATGAAAAATATAATTATAGGAAAACTCCACTAAATGTAAATATTTAACCCACACACCTTAAAAGTCATGTGAACTAGATCTCAACATTTCCTCTAAGGTTTGGATCATCCTTTCAGATTTTATTTCTGTATGTGGGTGGTTAGCAGTACTAAAACGGACCTCGGTATCCAAATCTTGTTTAATACATTTCTAGAATTTTTATGTAAATCATGGAACAATATCTAAAACAATTGAGAGTGTTTCTCCATGAAGTCTCACAAATTAATTGATATAGTTTTTTTCGAGGTTCTCCAATGGAAAATCATCCCTTATATAGAGGAAATGTGCCAATTTCGTAAGTCAATCATCAGTTACCCATATGAAATCATTCTTCCACTGGTTTTTGGGTAATCCATTGAAAAAAACCATGGTGAAGTCATTCCATTTCCATGTAGGAATGGTTATAGGTTTCATGAATCATATTGGAAGTTCCATTTTGGCCTTTATGTATTGGCATAATAGAAATCTTGATACATAATATGCAATTATCACTTCAAGTTTTCCCACCAGAAATGTTCCTTCAAATATCTATAAATATATGTGATTTTCGGATTTATAGAGAAATTTGAACTTTTGGAATCATTCAATAACTCTCTTTTTATCTCAGGTATAGCTGGAACACAAAGCCTCTTCCCAAATTTCAGAATTCCATCTTCACACATGATGAAATCCAACATCCCATCATTCAATACTTTAATTTCTTTTGAATATTCTCATCATCCAAATGAGATGTTTTAATCCTTTCCAACAGATATGGTTCAGAAAAAAATGAAATTTTAGTGATGTTTCACCTTCTTTTATTATTTTCATATCCATTTTTACAAGATTCTTAAACACAAGATCCCTTTCAATCGTAATTTTGTTTAAGACACCATGTTTCATCCTGCAGAATACATCAACTACCTTATTTTTCATTCTTGGGTGGTAGTATATGAAAAAATCATAATTGATGAGTTGTTGATGCCATCACCTTTTCATCATATTGATTAATTTCATCGAGGGAATATATTTTGATCTCTTATGACCCGTATATATCTCCCATATTTCACAATAGGGATAATGTCTCTATATATTCATAGCAATGATTACAAATTATATCTAAAGATCATGAGTTTAATAGTTTTGTTCCTTAATTTTTAACTACATATATGGATAGGAAATAATTGTATCATTATTCATAGGGACATAAGAAATTTATTTCTTGGATGCATCACTATAGATCACAAATCCACCATTCCCTGATGGTAGAGTAAGGAATGGGGAATTTACTAATCTTATATCAAATTCCTAAAACAATTCCTCACATTATTTTATCCATACAAAATTAACCCCTTTACATGTATTCTTGTTCATTGGGATGGCTATACGGGATATTTTATGAGAAAAATGCTTATAATAACCTGTTAAACAAATAAAATTATGCACCACAATTATGTTAGTTCGAGTAGGTCATTAGTGAAAAAACTGTTTCTTTATGGGATCTACTAATATTCCATCCTTAGAGATGATGTTTCCAATATACAAAAACTGATTGATGATAAAATTCACACATGTTATACTTCCCATATAATTCATTTCAACTCTGAGTGTTCAGAATAATGCCCAAGTATTATTCATGATCTTCATTTCTTTTGGATGTTACCATGATATAATTCAAAAATATCACTAAAATAAATCTATATATTCCTTGAAAACACTATAAATTAGATCCATGAAAACATAGGGTTCATTATTCAGTCAAAAAGGCATTTTTATAAACTCATAATTCCCGTAACGGGTTTGAAATTCTATTTTTGGAATGTCTTCCTTCCATTCTTACAGCTGATGATATCCAGATCGAAGGACAATCATCAAAAAATATTTGGCTTCTAACATCCCAGGTAAATGAAGAACAAGAAATATTTCATATTTATTAATATTTGTGAATTAAATATTAATTTTACTTTAAGGGGGTTTCTATGTTCGATAGCGTGCCCGATTCGCAACAACGGGTTTCCTTGGAATCCTACGTTGCACACTAATAATATAATATTATTATTTTAAATGGTTGTTAACTCCTTGCCATTTTATATGAGGGAATAAATAAAAAAAACTATAATATTATTATACATATTTGCTAAAAGTATTTACATTTATCCAATAAAAGTTAGAGACTTAAAATGTGAATGAATCTAATTTTAAGCATAATTTACCTTAAAAGGCCGATTTATCGCCTTTTAATGGAGAACCCTCAATAAATATAGTTTTGGTCACTTTAATACATTATAATTGACCAAATAAATCCTTATTTAGAATGGAGACATTAAATTTTACTTTGGGTAATTTTGTTTCTATTTTTCTGATAAAGTCCATTTTTTAATGAATAGTGAAAAATATTGTATTTTTATTCAAAAGTGCATTTTAATATAATTTATTTATATGGTTAGATTATCTTTTTAATTGGTTTTAAATAGAAATTAAAATATATTTTTACCATTTAATCCATTTTTTATCATTTTAATTAATTTCACTTTGAAATTGGACATAAACAAGTGTCAAACTTTTGATAGTTATTGTTTCATAAGAACATATTATTTGTTTTCATAACGGGAATTAATTTTAAAATTAATTATTGCAACTTCTATGTTTTGAATTTGAAAAAATATACATTAATTTTGAATTCATAATATCAAATAATTCTTAGGCTGAATTTTTGGTATTATTCTGAAAACATCAATTTTTAATGAATAGTGAAACCACTTAGTGGTAGTTAAAAAACAGAATTTTTCCTTTAAATGAAATTTTACCACTTCTATGAATTGAATTTATAAAATCCTACATACATGGTTGTTATTAAGAAGTAAAATTTGGTTCAATAAGATGAAAATAATTTTTAGTGAATAGTAACTTTTGACCTTTATTTACCGCGGTTAACGGAAATGAGGGTAATTCAAGGTTAAAATACTATTATAATAATATAAAATTACCTTAAAACTTTTCCTATCCTTATTGGATGAGTATTTGACTACCATGGGGATCCTTGGGTCGATTTGGGGATCCCATTGAGCCACTTATTAAAGATAATGACACTTTAAATTAATTAATTTAATGTAAAGGCAAAATTGACATTAACAAAATCCTTTTAGTAATTAAATTTTATTTGGAGTTATATATGTCCAATTTTCAACTATTAATATTCATTGGAAATATAAAAGTATTTCCTACATGATATAATTTTGATTTATAATTTTTAGGCATTGAATAAATTAAATTATTTATTACACAATAATGATGCAGTATTTACCTCATTAATAAATGATTAAAATAAATAAGATTATAATGATTATAATATTATCCATAACATGTCCAATTAAAATTGGATGATTTTATTTCAAATATGATTCATCTTATATTCGACCTTAATTAATTTTTGACCATTATATACCGAATATCATTGTATAATAAAATAATGTTTCCACACTTTCCTAAAGAGCCCCTCCTCTCCCTTATAAAAGGAGAGCATTTCTATCCAATTCCTCACACCTCTCAAGCCATTTGGATCGTCCAAACTCTAACCAATTAAGCTCCCTACATCTCTATCCTCCTCCTAGAATCCTTAACTTAGGAATAAGGCATTTCAAGAAGTCCTTTGGTTCAAACCAAAGAGAGCTATCAAAATTAAAGGAAACAATTTCTCTTAAATTGTTTTCTTTTTATTTTACTTCTCCAACCCATAAATACTATTTATTTCCTTTATTTTGTAACAACTCCAGTATCCTCAATATACAAGGATGATTTTATGTGAAGTATTGGAACTAAACTTACACACACCTCCATATAATAGATGAAGAACATAATCTTTTTGTGGATGGAAAACTAACGCCTCACGAAACGATGATTGTTCAATTACATCATACCGCCTCTCATGGTGGCCATTATGATGGAAATGTATTTATATATGATATATATTATGGTTATGATTTCTTAATTCTTCTTTACATCTGAATTATATCAAACCTTTATGGTTTCCATAGTGGGTAAATACGATAATCTCATTTGAGGAAGTGCGGACTACCGCCCCCTCAAAGTGATGTGACTCGTTAATGCCTTATGTGCGACATATACAGGATAGAGTTAATGATTTTATATATGATATTATACTAGAATTATAATATAACATTGTATCATTATGTTTTAATTCCATTAAAATAAGAAATAGAAATGAAAGTAGCGTTCATGCGTACGTATGGATTACCGTCTCCATGAACAGTGCATTTCATTTCATACCTCCAAATGTTATGTACTATTATAAAGACATGTATATACGGGATATATATGATATCTAAATCATGATTATCATTCTGTAGATACTGGATATTTGACTAAATTTACAACATGTAATTATAAGAAGTCCATTTTTGACTCAAGTGCCAAATATCGACAAAACGAACTTTATTAACATAAATGTTTTCCTAATGTTTATAACATGGTAATAATTGATATAAAAGGAATAATAAACTTGAAAAAGATTCTTAAGAGAGTAGAAATTAACTTTATATTATTATTCAAGATATTAAAGAATGATCATGTCAAGTCAGCCACGAGGTAAGGGACTTCGTCTCGATCTCCTTTCATTGAGGCATTTTTGGTTTTATACACAACATTATTTTATACTGTGTATAAACCCCGTTGACTTTTCATTTTATTCAAGGGGAATATTTTTATACAAGTAATTTTACTAAAAGACAAAAATGAATTTTTTTTAACGTAAGCAGTGACAACGACCTTTCCGTCGCCGCGAGTATTATTAGATCATTGGCTTCCTTTACAAGCCGTAATGTTTTTAAATGGACTATTAAATACCATATACACTTTTTACATGTTTTGGTATAAAAAATAATTTTGGGAATGGATTTATTATTTCAATATTTTAAAATGATATTTTTCTATTACTATGTGAGAATGTTATCTTTTCTCTATTCTTATGTTCTGTGTTATGATCATGTTATGGTTCTTGGGCATTATTAACATATACAGGTGGTTCTGTGATAAACCTAAGGTTGGTGAGCCTGCGATATCTCTCTAATTCATTGGGTAACATGACATAGGTAAATGTGAATGTTTCTCCTAAGAGATTTATGGAATATACTGTGATGGGTATTCCAAAGTAACTCCCTATGTAGCTGTGATATCTACAATGTAAGTATGGTATGAATTCCACAAGTTACCTTTTTGATTTATGATTTCTATGTGTCTTTCATAAATCTTATGATTTCATGATGTAGGTAAAATAGTTCATGTTTTTTATAAAATTATGAACAAATGTTTTCATTTATTGTTTTATAACCCTTTTTGAGCCTTTTATTCTCATCCCACGTTTTGAAATGTTTTCACAGGACCGAAAGATGAATAGGGTCAAGGATGGGATCAAGGAAAAGTCATGCTGTCTAAAACATGGAACTAGACATGACTTTTTTTGAAGAGTTTTTATTTTATGAAAAAAATGGAAACTATGTAGAAATGTATACCTTGTAATCTTTTGAGATGTAATAGTTAGCTCCTAAATCTCTACAACTCTAAACCTGAAATGATCCCCAATGTGAATTATTCATTTAATTCAATATTATGTAATGGTTAACGCTGGGTCTTTATAGTTGGTATCAGAGGTCGGTTTAAATAACATTAGGAGTTAGGGTGTTTTTAAATAAATGTCTATAAAGTAATTTATGTTAATATTGAAATCATATAGATTTTATATGTTACCATATTGCTTCGCCTAAGATATTTCTTTGTTCAGAGTGGTTTTCCACATAAGAAATAGGGAAGCTATGTTGGGACGACATCAGGAGGAAGATAACCTTCAAAATCAGCAACTTGAGATGGTTAGAATCAGAACTGAACAGTTTGTTTCAGTGATGGCATAGTTCACTCAAGCGATAAACGGTTGTGGTATCCATGTACGAGATCAGCCAGATCAACCACAAAAGAGCATGCCATTAGTGGAGAATTTCATGAGGCAACATCCTCCATCATTCAGAGGATCATCTGACCCTATGGACGCTGAAGGGTGGATTAAAGAACTGGAGAAGATTTTTGATGTCATGGGTTGTTCAGAACATCAAAATGTTAGTCTTGCAGTTTACCGTTTTGAAGCTGAAGCTGATCAGTGGTGGTCGATGGTGAAAAATATTAGGGATAGTGAGGAGATTGATGCTCTATATTATGATGAATTCAAATGTATGATTCTTGTGAAGTATTTTCCTATGGTGATTCGTTTTAGGATGGAAAAACAATTCCTGGAATTGATGGTGGAGGATGACTCAGTGGCTGCATATGAATAAAAATTACCTCGACCAACAAGCTATGCTGCAAATTTTATACGAGATATTGATAGTAAAATCAATCATTTTTACTCATGATTAAAGAAAAAGTATCGAAGGAATTTATCTTCTCATGAGTTCAAAAGTTTTGAAAAAAAAATTCATTGTGAAGAGAATGTGGAAATGGAGTTGGCTGATGATTAGGTATTCTTTGACAAACAATAGAATAATAGGTTGAGGTGGAAGGTGAAAGGGAAGAACTCTTCAAAAAAGTTTGATGGTAAGAATCTTAAGTTTACAGTTTGTGAAAATAGTTGTAAAAGGCATGCTGGGGAATGTTCTTTGAATTCTGTTAAGTTCTACCGATGTGGTAAAATGGGTCAAAAGGCTCGTAATTGCACTGTAAAATATTAGGATAATGGTATGAAGAAATCTGATTTACAGTCAGTAAATTTTTTTAAGTGCAATGAAATGGGTCATTATGAAAATGAGTGCCCAACAAAGAACTCAATAGAAGGAAATAAGCCATAATACAAGAAAAAAGGGGTGGCGAAATCCTTTGCAACTACTTCAACAGATGTTGGTCCATCTAATGAAGTAGTATCAAGTACACTGTTTGTTTGTTCATATTTTTCTAATGTGTTGTTTGATTCAGGGTCTACACATTCATTCATTTATGAGAAATTTTCCTTTAAATTGGGAATTCCATCTCATAATATGAATACTGAACTTATGGTAAAAACACCTGGAGTAAATTTTGAGACAAAAATAAAACATAAGATCATTCATATCCTTGTGTGCGGAATGAATCTACGTGAGAGCCATATTGTTTTGCCTCTAGTAGAGTATGATGTCATATTGGGCATGTATTAGCTTTTTTTTATCATGATAAGATTGAATGCAGATCTAAATAGTTTTCCTTTCAGAATGATATTCAGTTTGTGTACAAGAATGAACCCTTGCTTTTGATAACATATCAGGATGTTGAAAAACCAGTAAAAGATGGGGATGAATCTTACCTTGCACATATTGTTGAAAATAAAGGAATTGTTCATATTAATGATGTTCCAGTGGTAAATGAGTACCTTGATGTTTTTCCTGATGAGTTGCCTGGAATTATACCTGATCGGGAAGTTGAATCTACTGTTGCCTTTGTTCCTGATGCTAAGACAATTTTAAAACCCCATTATCAAATGGATAATATTGAACTTTTAGAGTTAAAGAAGCAATTGCATGAGTTATTAGATAATGGTTTCATTCAACCTAGCACATCACTATGGGGTGCTCCTGTCTTGTTTATTAAAATGAAAGATGGTTCAATGAGGCATTGCATTGATTATATAGCATTGAATAACATCATTTTTAATAATAAGTATCAAGTGCCTCATATCAATGATTTGTTTGATCATCTCCAGGGAGCTTAGTATTTTTCAATGATTGACTTGAGTTCGGGGTACCATCAGTTGAATGTAAAGGAACCAGATGTTATGAAGACTGTGTTTCGTACTAGATATGGCCATTATGAATTTGTAGTTATGCCTTTTGTGTTAACCAAAGCACCTGTTGTATTCAAGGATCTTATGAATAGAATTTTTTGTGAGTTCATGGATACGTTTGTGGTTGTGTTCATTGATAATATTTTTATTTATTCCAAAAGTAAAGAGGAACATGAAAGTAATTTAATGTTTGTCTTGAAAACCTTAAAAGAAAAAAAAGCTTTATGGGAAATAAAGAAAGTGTGAGTTTTGGTTACATCAAATTTCATTCCTTGGTCACATTGTTTCAAAAAATGGCACAACTGTTGATCCTGATAAAACCAATGTTGTTGAATAATTTCCAAGACCCAAAAAAATAACCGAGATTTTTATTTTTCCTAGTTTGGCAGGTTATTACTGAATGTTTGTTGAAAACATTTCACGGTTATTTAGTCCAATGACTAAGTTAACTCGAAAAGGTGTTAAGTTCATCAAGAAAAAATAATGTGATTATTATTTTTAGGAATTGAAAAGGAGATTGGTGAATGCTCCAGTTTTGGAACTACCCTCTAGAAATGGTGAGTTTGTTATCTATAGTGATTCTTCATTGATAGTACTAGGTTTTATCCTAATTCAGAATGATCAAGTAATTGCATATGCTTCATGTCAGTTAAAGCCACATGAGTTAAATTACCCTACACCTGATTTAGAATTTTCTGCTATTTTTTCTGCTTTAAAAATTTGGAGGCATCATTTTTATAGAGTGATGTGTGAAATATATACTGATAAAAAAAGTTTGAAGTATATATTCACTCAGAAATAATTGAATACGAGACCGAGGAGATGGTTGGATTTAATCAAGGATTATGATTGCACAATTTTTCCCCATCCGTGAAAATCAAATAAAGTGGTTGATGATTTGAGTCGAAAAAGTAACACTTCATTAAACATGCTACATTTGGAACAAGATCCTTTGGTTTTTTATTTGATTAATTATGGCATAAAATTTGTTGGTGCAGGAAATTATTCTGTTTTGTTTCTGGTGTCAGCGAGATCATCTCTATCAGACAGAATAAAGAAAGCGCAGAAGGAAGATAGTGATTTGAAGAAAAAGGTAGAGTTGGTTTAGAAGGGAAAGTTTCATAATTTTTACATTGAAAATGATTTTTTTAGATTTGGAAAGAGATTATGTGCTATTTTTGATTCACAGTTGAAGAACGAGTTGTTATGTGAAGCTCATAGTTCTCTGTTTTCAGTTCATCCTAGCAGTACTAAGATTTACAGAGATATTTGGGAGTATTATTGGTGGGATGGAATGAAAATAGTTATTTCTGATTTTACTGTGAAGTGTTTGACTTGTTAGTAGTTTAAATCAGAGAAATAGTTACCGAAAAGAATGATTCAGCCTCTACCGGTTTCCAGAGTGGAAATGTGAAAATATATCCATGGACTTTGTTGTGGGATTACAAAAGACATCTCTTGGTAATAATGCAATCTGGGTTATAGTTGAATGATTGACCAAGTCTACTCATTTCCTTCCTATAAGAGATACATTTTCTCTAAATCAACATGATCAGTTGTATGTTAAAGAGATAGTCAGGTTGCATGGATTTCTCCACTCCATTTTTTCTGATCGTGATCCCAAGTTCACCTCTAACTTTCAGAAGGGCCTTCATAAGTCATTGGGTACTGAATTAATCTTTAGTCTAGCTTTTCATCCTCAATCAGATGGGCAGTGTGAATGAACAATTCCGACCTTGGATGATATGTTATGTGCTTCCTCGATGGATTACAAGGGAAGTTGGGACCGACATCTTTCTTTGGTTGAATATTCATATAATAACAGTTTTAATTCTAGTATATAGATGGCTCCATTTGAGGCATTATATAGAAAGCATTGTCGAACACTAGATTTTTGGGATGAAGTAGGTGAAAGGAAGCTGATGGGACTAGAATTGGTAGAAGAGATGGTAGAGAAAGTTCAGTTGATTCAAAAGCACATGAGAATAGCTCAGAGAAGACAGAAAAGTTATGCAGATAACCAGAGGAAGGATCTTTCCTTTGTGGTAGGTGATAATGTCTTTCTCAATATTTCTCCATGGAAAAGTGTAATATGTTTTTGGTAATAAGGGAAATTTGAGTCCGAGATTCATTGGACCTTATGAAATTCTGGAGAAAGTTGGATCAGTTTCATATAGAGTGGCTTTACCTCCAAGTTCATCCTAGGTATACAATGTTTTTCATGTTTCGATGTTGAGATTGTATATGCCTGATCCATCTCATGTTTTGAGCCCAGAGGTAGTTTAGTTGGAAGAGAATCACTTTTTTGAAGAACAACCTATCCAGATTCTTGACCATAGAGAGAAAGTATTGAGGAATAAGGTAATTCACAAGGTAAAGGTATTGTGGAAAAACCATCTGGTTAAAGAGGAAATGTGGGAATTTGAAAATTCTATGAGGGATAAATAGCCCCACTTATTTTGATAAGTGAATAAAAATTTTAAGGATGCAATTCCCAAAAGGGGGGGAAGGATGTAACATCCTAGGTAAATGAAAAATGAGACGTATTTTAAATATATTAATATTTGTGAATTATATATTAATTTTACTTGAAATGGTTCGCTATGTTTGATAGCATACCCGATACGCAACAACGGGTTTCATTGGAATCTTACGTTTCACACTAAAAATATAATATTATTATTGTAAATGGTAGTTAACTCCTGGCCATTGTATTGGCAGGAATGAATGAAACTAACTAAAATATGATTATACATATTTTTTAAATGTATTTATATTTATCTAATAAAAGTTAGAGGCTTAAAATGTGAATTAATCTAATTTTAAGCATAATTTACATTAAAAGGCCGATTTATCTCATTTTAATTGGGAACCATATTCAAATATAGTATTGGTCACTTTAATAAATTCTAATTGACCAAATAAAATCCTTCTTGATAATGGGGACATTAAAATTTACATTGGGTAATTTTTTGATATTTTTCTGATAAATTTCATTTTTTAATGAATTGTGAAAAATATTGTATTTTAATTCAAAAGTGCCTTTTAATATAATTTATTTATATGGTTAGATTATATTTTTAATTGGTTTTATAGTGAAATAAAAACATATTTTTACCATTTAATCCAATTTTGGTCATTGGAATTAATTTCACTTTGAAATTGGACATAAAAAAGTTTCAATATTTTGATAGTTATTATTTCTTAAAAACAAACTATTTGTTTTGATAACAGGAATTAATTTTAAAATTAATTAATTACACTTATATGTTTTGAATTTGAAAAAATGGACATCAATTTTGAATTCGGAATAGCAAATAATTCTTATGCTGATGTTTTGGTATTTTTCTGAAAAACATCAATTTTTGATAAATATTGAAACCACATAGTGGTAGTTAAAAAAACTGCCTTTTTCATTTAAATGAAATTTTACCACTTCTGTAAATTTAATTTAAAAAATCTAACATACATGGTTGTTATTAAGAAGTTAAATTTGGTTCAATATTATTAAAATAATTTTTGGTTAATAGTAACTTTTGACATTTATTTACCGTGGTTAAAGGTAAATAGGGTAATTCAAGGTTAAAAGATTATTATAATAATTTAAAATTGCCTTAACAATTGTCCGAACCTTATTTTATGAGTAGTGTCTGATTATGGAATCCACGGGTCGATTTTGGGACCCCATGGACCCACTTATTAAAGATAATGACACTTTAGATTAATTAATTTAATGTAAAGACAAAATTAACCTTAACAAAAAGCTTTTAGTAATTCATTTTTATATGGTGGTATATAAGTCCTATTTTAGACTATAAACATTCATTGGAAATATAAAAATATTTACTACATGTTAGTATTTTGTTTATAAATTTTAGACATCTAATAAATTAAATTAGTTATGGCAAATTAATGATGCAGTATTTACCTCATTAACAAATTATTAAAATAAATAAGATTATAATGGTAAAAATATTATCCAAAACATTTTCAATTCTGAGTGGATGATTTTATTTCGAATATGAGTCATCTTATCTTCAACCTTCATGATTTTTGGACCATTAGAAGCTGAATATCATTATATAATAAAATAATGTTTTCACACTTTCCAAAAGAGCCCCTCCTCTCCCTTATAAAAAGAGACCATTTCTATCCAATTCCTCACACCTCTCAAGCCATTTGGGTCGTCCAAAATCTTCCCAATTAAGCTACAAAAATTATCCTCCTCCTACTATAAGCCATAACTTAGGAATAAGGCATTTTAATAAGTCCTTTGGATGAAACCAAATAGAGTTACCCAAATTAAAGGTAACAATTTCTCCTAAATTGTTTTCTTTTATTTTACTTCTCCAACCCGTAAAATCTTTTTGTTTCATTTCTTTTGTAACAAAACCAGTATCCTCAATATAATAGGATGTGGTTAAGATAAGTATTCTAACTACACTTACACACACCTCCATCGAATCGATGAATATCACAATGTTTTTGTGGATGGAAAACTAATGCCTCACGAAACGATGATTGTTCAATTACATCTCATCGCCTCTCATGGTGGCCATTATGATGGAACTGTATTTTTATATGATATATATTATTTTTATGATTTCTTTATGCTTATTTACTTCACAATTATATCAATCCTTTATTTTTTCTATAGTGGGTAAGTATGATAATCTCATTTGAGGAAATGCGGACTACCGCACCTTCAAAGTGATGTGACTCGCTAATGACTTATGTGGGATGTATAAAGGATAGAGTTAATGATATTATATATGAAATTATACTGGAATTATAATATAACTATGTATAATTATGTTTTAATTACATTAAAATAAGAAATAGAAATTAAAGTAGCATTCCTGCGTACGTGCAGCTTACCGTCTCCATGAACGGTACATTTCATTTATTACCGCCAAATGTTATGTACTATTATAAATACACGTATATAATGGATATATATGATATATATGATATATACATCATGATTACCATTCTGGTGATAATTTATATTTGACTATATTTACAACTTCCAATTATTAGAAGTCCATTTTTGACTCAAGTGCCAAATATCGACACAATGAACGTTATTAACTTAAATGTTTTCATAATGTTTATAACATGTTAATAAGTGATATAAAAGGAATAATCAACTTGAAAAAGGATCTTAATAAACTAGAAATTAACATTAGTTTATTATTAAGGATATTAAAGAATGATCGATGAAGTCAGACATGACGTAAGGGACTTCGTTTTGATCTCCATTCATTGAAGTATTTTTAGTTTTATACACGACTTCATTTTATATATTGTATAAACCCCTTTGAATTTTCATTTTATTCAAAGGGATTATTTTTATACAAAGAGTTTTACTATTCTACAAAAAGGAATGTTTTTTAATGTAAGCAGGGACAACGACCTTTTTGTCGCCGCGAGTATTATTTGATCTTTGGCTTCCTTAACAAGCTGTAATGTTTTTAAATGGAAAAATAAATACCATATACTCTTTTTACGTATTTTGGTAATGAAAATGATTTTGAGAATGGATTTATTATTTCAATATTTTAAAATTATATTTTTCTATTTCAATGTGGTAGTTTTATCTTTTCTTTATGCACATGTTATATGTTATGATCATGTTATGGTTCATGCACATTATTTACGGATACTGGTGGTTCCATGATAAACCAAGTGCGGGTGAGCACGAGATAGCTCTCCAATGAATTGGGTAACATGATGGAGGTAAACGTGACTATTTCTCCTAATAGATTAAGGAAATATACTTTGATGGGTATTCTAAAGTAACTCCCTATGTAGCTGTGATAGCTACAATGTATGTATGGTATGGATGCCGCAATATAACTTTATGATTTATGATTTCTATGTGTCTTTCATAAATCTTATGATTTCATGAGGTATGTAAAAGATTTCATGTTTTTTATGTATTTATGAAAAAAAAATTCATTCATTGTTTTATAACCCTTACTAAGCCTTTTATCCTCATCCCATGTTTTGAAATGTTTGCACAGCACTTAAATATGAATAGGTTCATGGATGGGATCAAGGAAAAGTCATGCTATCTAAAACATGGAACTAGACATGACATTTTTTTCAAGAGTTTTTATTTTATGAAAAAATGGAAACTATGTAGAAATGTCTACCTTGTAATCTTTTGAGATGTAATATTTATGTCTTAATTCTCTAAAACTCTAAACCTGAAAAGATCCTAAATGTGAATTATTCATTTTATTCAATATTATGAAATGTTTAAGGCCAGGTCCTTATAGGGATCCCTGATGTTGATCAAATAAATAATCAATGCATGTTAGGGGATATTTTTTATTTGTTGTTATAGAACTTATCTCCCTATAGTCAATGCACATCCTCATAGATACATCTTTCATTTAACAAAAAGGTTATGTGATCCCTATGGAGAGACATTAGGGTGAATAAATCCCTTGTAACTCAATTAATCTAGTTATTCTTCAATTCTACTCATTCTAATGTGGAAATTCTATTAGGGGTCATTGATATGGTCCATTAACCAAGAATTAATTAAATAGAAAACTAAATTTCCCACTCCAGAGGATGTCAAGGTAAATCAGTAGGAAACACATCATCACATTTTTTCACAATAGGTAAATACCATATTTCAATATTCTTTTCCTCACCCCTAGTTATTATATTCCATTTCTCCCCAATAATTGAATCCGCTAGAGCTTCTAGGGGAGGATCTAGAAAAGAATCAGCTAGTGGGGTTTATTCGCTAAATATAATTTATTCAAAACTATTCAAAAAAAATCATAACTTCCCTCTTCTTGAAATAGATCATCACATCATAATTTAAATTCCATCTCAAGAAAAAGATTATATCGAAGTCAATCATGGGTATGATGATATGGTTAAAATTTTTTTGTTTATGTATCGAGAGGGGGACCGACTGACACATCTCTATTGTAATGATACATCCCATAGTAGTTTTGACTAACAAATCTGTTATTAAATAAAATTGATCATGTCTACGTTTCTTGTAAAATTTGGAAAATATAAAAAATTGTGATGATCTAAAATAAACAAAATAATTGGCTATGTTCAAGGAAATGATTAAAGTACCTACCACCACATAATTAAGAACTTCAATGTAAATTTTTTTACCACATAAGGACAACATTTCTCCCTTGGCCTTTATTAGGAAAAAATTCCTTGACACTTAATAAATTCATGTAAATAATGACCATAATCTTTACAAATATATCATTGAACATTGGTTGCTTATTTATTCCCTGTGCGCTCATGAGATTGGTAGCCTTTTTTATACACTTGTAATATACTCACATTCCCTTTAGGCAAGTCACATGGCATTTCTCCACACAAATACTACAGGGTGGAACATAAACTCTTCCCTTCTTCCCCATTCCCTTATTTCATTTTCAAGAGTTTTTAGCAGATTTAATTTTATATTTCTTTCCTTTAATGTCATATAACTTATAAAATTATTTTTTCTATCTTTATAACACATGAGACTATATATAAATATGATGAGATATTCTGGGAGAATAGTTAGCTTCAGATGAATGGTTTTAAACATTAAAAAAATTTACCCATCTTTCTCCTTGAATTACATATGTTGATCAGGGAATGTCTTTCTATCGTTTTGACAGTATCATCATTTTTTCAACATTCTCATCGTCCTTTTGATTCAGATTTAGAAACTAAATATACATATCTACTCATTGTTCACGAGGGATGTATTTTTCTAGGAAAATTTCCCTAAAATACCTCCATTGCATTTCTTTCATTTCATCATCCTCATTTTTTGGGATTAATGACCACCGCTGATATGAAATTCTTGATATTTGATAAATTTCAATGAAAACCTTCTCCCTTTCGATACATCCCAAAGTGAGAAATATCTTCTCTAAGGAACATATCCACTACTCATCTATAAATGGGTTTGTAGTTCCATTGAATTATTGATGATATTGTCACATAAAGTGATCTTACATTACTTTTCTACATTTTGGATCATGATGCTCCATATTGATAAGTTTATAGTTAATAACCTGAGTCAGTTTTCCCAGTATAATAATAAGTTCCTCAGCACCAATCATTGAATTAGATCCAACATCATTATCTTTTAGAGGAGGGAAATTCCTACATGGGATAACCACATTCATTTGGTTTCCATTCCTTCCACCAGGATTAATTTTTAAATAATGGAATAATCTAGCTTAGGTTATAAATCAAAATGTATAATATCAACTTAGAATAATACATAGAAAAAATTTAAATCCTACACATAGATGATCACATAATTATATACATGGTTTCTTTGGGAAAAAATTTAAATTTTAATCCTTCATAAAGCATTTTAATGAAAATGATCACTATCATAAGAATATCTTTTTACACCCAAATTTAACCAAGTTATATGGTGTATGCAGTAATTATAGTACGACTTGCATTATCGATCCTAAGAGTCCTAATAAGAAACCTAAAAAACATGCATTATAAGAAGGTGATTTGATGGTGTTTATTTGGATATGATGTGGCCAACTTTGGTTTGAATTGATTGGAGTATTTGATATTTTAAAGACTTAAGTGAATTCAATTTAAAATAATGATTTGATCCTTGGTTATCGCATTGGGTGTATTCGATGAATTTCTTTTTAAATTATTTCAATGTCTTAAATTCGAGTGTTTCCATTTACGAAATACAAACATCCCAAATCACTCACCAATTTTGAGTTTTCATTTTTCTAAGGCTAATCACCTATACAATTAGAGGATCATATTGATGAGAACTCAAACATAAAGGATCATTTTAGCACTCGGGATGTGTATACTTAAAATTGGTGAGTTTAAAGGATAACGTACATCATTGAATTAAAATCTCAAAAGTTGAATTGATTAAGAAATATTAAATTAACAAATAAAATACAATTCACCCTATGCTACTCCCTTATATCAACCCATTATTGGATTAGCCCTCCATTGATGCTATTATATTAATGAAAGCGGGTAGTATACTTATGATGGTAGAATTGGAGAAGAATACAAAAATTAAATAACAATCACTCCACCATTTTTTGAAGAGTTTCCCAAAAGATAATGTGAATAACCTCACATTCTAAGGAAACTATATCAATAAGATATGGAAAAAAAGAAATTAAGAAGAAGAAGAAGATGATATTTTATTAAAAAATGATTGTGAACAAAAAACTTACTTGGGAGAAATTGGAAAACTGGTTACAAAATGAAAGCATGACAATACAATTGAAAGAATATAATAACATCAATTCCAAAAAAAAAATTCTATGATAATTTCCTTCACCACCAACTAATTATATAGGAATATTCAGAGCCTTATATACACCCCCAAACATAAATTACATCTCCATTAATTGGGAGAGTAAAATGGAGGGTGATAAAATCAATGGAATATGACGTTTCAAAGTTGACCTGGAAATTCTTCCAGATCCATCCACCGTTTTGACCTGTGAATTTGTAATTGAAGGATGTTGAATCCGTAGGGGTCATAAAAGAAAAATAGTTTCATACATCTGTCCTCCATTATCTATAACTATATCTCGCAATTTTGTTTAGCGGTTTGGATGTTATGATCGAAAGGGTGGGAAGACATTATGGGTGTTTAGGTCGAGCCCGCCATTTAAATGTTAACTTCGGATCCCTTTATCATCATAAAACATTATAATTAGCTCCGGTCATAGTTTAATATAATGATCCTTATATTTCTATCTTTCTAATATAAATATTTTTTCTTAATTGGTCTTGTTTTTTGGGCCCCACTTCTGTTTGATGGGCCTTAGGCCCATTATGCTTTGTCCAACAAATTTTTTCATTCATGCGATAAAATATCCTTCTTCTTCTGGGATTCATCCATCAATCCTGAAAGATAAAGTATTCCTAACAAAGTGATAAATGCTATCCCATGATATTAAATTCAAAAAATGAATATAACTTTCTCCACAAATAGATGATTGATTGGTCCCAAATTTTAATTTTAAACGTGAATTGCACTTAAGATGAGAAATGAAGTTCAATATCTAAAATACACTAAAAATGTTGTTTACTGACTGTTAAACACATAAATATTAAGATATTAACAATGAATATTAGCCAATTTCAGTGGCTAATCACACCCCAATATGAATTTTGCTAGTACAATGAAAAATATATATCAAATTGGATATTTGAATTCCATTTTTCCAAAAACATTTTAATACACATTGATCACCCAAAGACCTCATACCAATAAAATATAAAAACCATAAAAATTATTTAAATCATGCTAGGTCCATAAGCATATCCAATGACCAAGCCAATTCCTTTGTTCAAATCCATTGCCACATTTCATCCAATTTCAATAAAGCATGATAAAGTTTTTTGCATCATAAAAGACATGGGGCCCATTTTATTGTTCAAGGGGAAAAATTGAAGAGATGGGTGGGAATCACATTAAAATTTATGATGAGTAGCCAATGTTTTTTAATATTTTGTTTGTTTGTTTTATTTTTTAAACACAAAAGATATGAAATGACTAACTCTGAGAAATAAAACTATGGAGTCACTATCCCTATGTGCCATATGCCACACATATTGTCAATTCTATGCTCTATAATAGATATATAAAGCCTAACTCTAGGTAAGGAAACTATAGAGTCATGTTCCACAAGTGCTGGACACCACACATTTGGACAAAACATTGCTCTATGTGGTCATTATTTTATTAATTATTTTTTTGGATAAACAAATTCAACTAAAAGTGACCCCAGAACCCTATGCTATAATGAAAGGGACCCAAGAACTAAAATTTACACCCAAGATCCAGTAGACATGAATTGTTGCATTTTTATTAAAAGGATGAAAATGTAAACTTTGAAAATTCACACCGGACAACCGTACTTTCCAAAAACAAAGCTCATGAACATAAATTTGCATTAAAATCAGAATCACAGAATGCAAAATTATTTGATATCATATTTTAGAGTTTTCAATGTGCGTTATCATGTTCAAGGTTAATGGAATTTATCTTTCCATGCATGTTCTTACTAAAAAAATCATTTTTTTATTTAATCTCCCCCCAATATATAATAACATTATCCCTAGTATCTAAAGAAAACTTAAAAGGGGGTATGGGAGAGTTATTCATAGTGGAAATTTAAAATTACAATAATGTAATGAATTCACCTGGAGGTTCATGATGAAATTGCGTGTCAAATTCTCCCTTAAATCCTAGATTCGAGTCTCTGTGGCTTGGATGGCTGTGATGGGATTTTCCCCAAAACCTACAACATGCCCTTTTAATTTTTTTAACCTATAAAATAAAGAAAAATAAACTGATAATACATTGTCTTCTTTTTAAATTTCTGGGTAAGGTATTACTCTGAGATCATGCCACATGACACACATGAATATAGCACCCCCCTTTCATACCCATACGTACTCATAATAGAAGAACAGTTCAACAGTCTATGGTACTATCATATTCATATTTTTTTAAACCTACAAACAATAAATAAAATACACTGGTGATACATTTTCTTTCCTTTTAAATTTCAGGGTAAGGTATTACTCAGGGATCACACCATGTGACACGGATGAATATGGCACTCCCCTTTCATACCCATCCTTACTCATAAAATGAGAATAGGTCAACATCCTATGCTAATTTTTTAAATGAAAAAATGATTCACAATGATTGGATATATTAAAACCATGGGTTGCCTCCCATGCAGTGCTTTTGTTTAACATCGTTAGCTCGACTTGGAAACTTCATTGTTTATGGTTTTTCCTCATCGATGGATGGTTCACACAAGCCTTTCTAAAATTTTTTGTTTTTAGAACGGTTCAATGAATGGTTTGACTCTATGACCATTATCTTTAAATGTTTGACCATTGCAGGGATCTTGAATTTCTACATCCCCATGTGGGTATACCTTATGCACTATGTATGGACCTGACCACCTGGATCTAAAATTTCTTGGGTGTAAATGAAGTTTAGAACTATACAAAAGAATAGTCTTACCCTATAAAATGTATTGAGCTTTAAGATTTCTAGATTGGTAGGCTTGTACTTTAGCTTTATTGATCCTTGAATTTTCCTAAGCCTCCATCCTATGTTCCCCATGTTCATTGAAATCTAGTTTCCTTTTTGTTTCGGCCAATCAGTGGTCATAATTCATTCTCTTAATTTCCAAAAAGGCTTTATGTTCGATCTCCACTAGCAAATGGAATGTTTTAAAATAAACCAACCTATACGGGGACATTCATAAAATTGTTTTATATGTAGTTAGATAGGCCCAAAGAGCATTTCAGAGCTTTCCCAACCAATTGATCCTAGAAGGATTAAATTTTTTCTGATGAATTTGTTTGATTTATTGATTGGATAACTCAGCTGGACCATTGGTCTGTGGGTGGTAAGAAGTGGACACTTTGTGGGAAATTCCATATTTTTCTATGAGTGCTGAGAATGGACGATTGCAAAAATGGGATCCATGATCACTAATGAGAGCACTTGGAATTCCAAATCTAGAGAGGATGTTTTCCTTGATAAATCTAATTACCATTTGATGATCACTAGATTTTTTAGGAATTTACTCAACCCATTTTGAGACATAATAGATAGATAATAGAATTTAGAAATATCCCCTATATATTGGGAGGGGACCCATGAAATCGATTCCCCAACAGTCAATGATTTCAATCACTATGACGGGAGTGAGTGGCATTTGATTCCTTTTTGTGATGGACCCTAATTGTTGACACATTAAGCCGCTTTGACAAAATGTGTAGGAATTATTTGAGAGGGTGGTCCAGAAAAGACCACTCTGAAGAACCATAGAAAATTTTTTCTTAAAGGAAAAGTGACCTTTATATGCCTCACTATGGCAGAATATAAGGATGGATTCTTGTTCAGATTCTGGGACACACCTCTTAATGACTTTTCCAGGGAAAAACTTATAGTGTTTTGGATCATCAAAAACATAGTGCCTGACATCATAATGGAATTTCCTTCTAGATGGAGTCCCTAAGAATTTTGGAATGTCTCTTGTAAATAATAAGTTATCTATATCGGAATACCATGGGCAGTCACCCACAGAATATAGCTGGTCATCAGGGAATGAAATAGTCACATAATGATGGGATAATTATACATTGAATTCTATACAAGAGAGATTATCAACTACAAAATTTTCAACAACCTTTTTTCCTTGAATGTGAGGTCAAATTATTTCAATTGAAGGACCCACCTAATCAGTCTATCCTTAGCATCTACCTTCTGGAAGAGGTATATCAATGCAGAATGGTTAGTGTACATAATAATCGGGGATCCTAAGAGGTAGGACCTAAACTTATATAAGGGAAACACAACAGAAGTAACTCTTTCTCAGTTGTGTTGTTGTTCATTTGGGCATCATTTTAGGATTTTCTTGCATAATAAATTACATAAGGTTTTTTATCACAACGTTGTTCTAACAAAAATCCTATTGAAAAGTCACTTTTATCACACATGGGTTTGAAAAGAAAGTTCCAATTTGGGGATTTCAAGATGCGAGGAGAGGTGAGAGATGATTTGAGGGATTAGAATTCACCCTCACAGCTTTCTGTCCAATCAAATGGAGCATCCTTTACTTGAATACCACAAAGGGGAAGAGCGATTGAACTAAAGTTCATAATGAAACTTCTATATAAACCAGCATGCCCAAAGAATGAAATAACTACCTTGATAGTTTCTGGTGATGGAAGGTTAAGAAGGATGTCAACCTTGGCTTTATCGACTTTAATCCCCCTACCCGAGACAAGATGGCCAAGGACTAGTCCCTCTTTAACCATGAAAAACAATTTTCCCAGTTTAAGACTAGATTCGTTTGTTCGCATCTTGAAAAAACTATCTCCACATTTGTCAAAAATCCCCCAAATGTATCCCCAAACATAGAGAATTTATCCATGAAGACCTCTAGAATATCCCCTACCTTTTCAACTAAGATTCACATTATGAACTACTAGAAGGTTCTAGGGGGATTTCATAACCCGAATGACATGCATTTGAAGGAAAATGTGCCGAATGGATAGGTGAATGTAGTATTCCCTTGAACCTCTAGGGAGACCTCAACATAATTATACCCAGAGTACCCAACTAAGAAATAATATAATGCATGACCTACCACTCTCTCAAGGATTTGGTCATTGAATATTAAGGGGAAATGGTCTTTCTTGGTAAATGTGTTTAGCTTCCTATAGTCGATTTAGACTCTCCAGCCACTACTCATCCTAGTTGGAAGAATATCTATATCCTTATTGGTTATCTCTGTGATTCAATCGTTATTTGGAACCACGTGGATCAGGCTGACCCACTCACTCTAAAATATGGGATAGATGATACTAGATTTTAAAAATTTCAGAATTTATTTTCTCCATACTTCCATGATATTAGGATTGAGTCGCCGTTATGGTTGACAACATGGATTTGAATTAGATTATAGAACAATTTTATGACTTTCGATAAGTGGGATAATCCCAGAAATATCAGATAGGGTCCATCCAATGGTTTTCGTGTGTCTCTTAAGGACATAAATAAGAAT
This sequence comes from Viscum album, assembly GCA_963277665.1. Classification (NCBI taxonomy): domain Eukaryota; kingdom Viridiplantae; phylum Streptophyta; class Magnoliopsida; order Santalales; family Viscaceae; genus Viscum; species Viscum album. The sequence continues at coordinate 422,374,977 of OY728158.1, read as the reverse complement.
CCTCTCATGATCATCATGAAAAGAAGACGAAGTGAAAATTAGTTGTGTTCCATTTTTTCCTAGGAAGGCATACTTCAGTGCAGTAGGAAGTTCGAAAATTCAAGATCAGGTTGTTTCAAAATTTCAACAGAATAATTAGACATTGGATCAAGATAAATTTCTTTCTATATACTTTTAGATAATATTGATTCCCCATTTGTAGAAGTTTCAGCTACGAGATTTGTTTGATTAGTGTTAGGTAAAGGAGTTGGAGTGGCCTCCACGAATGTGGTTTCTTGAAATATTTCACTAAATGTTGGTCTTAATATTTCATCCTTGGAGTAATCTAAAAGTGATTCTATCCATGGAGATAAACTTCCTTCATGTGGAAAATGAAAATTAATCTCTTCTTCACTTAAACATTCCTCGAATATTCATTGATGATCTATGGATTCTTTATCAATGCATCTAATCATGTTTTCTTTATGAATATCCTCATTATCCCCTATTTGTGAGCATGAATTAAATATGTTCATGTCTAGAATCTTGTTTCCAAAGGTGATAATAATTTTCCTATTTCAGACTCATATAACAGAGTTGATTGTTGCAAGGAAGGGACAACCAAGGATTATTGGGGTTTGTTCCTTATTTTCATTGGTTGGATTTCTATCATGGACAATGAAGTCAGAAAGGTAGATGACATTTTCTACTTTTACCAGAACATCCTTTAGTATTCCCTTTGGAACCCTAATGCTACTATCAGTAAGATGAAGTTTGAAAGATGTGGGTTTGAGCTCTCTGAGGCCAAACTGGAAGTACACAACATAAGGAATGAGATTGACACTGGCACCTAGGTCACACAAGGCTTTGAAAAAATTGTTCTCTCCTAGTTAAACATTGATGTAAGGGTATTTTGGATCTTTCATCTTTGTTGGAAGGGTTCCTTGGATTTTTGTGCTAACATTTTCTACCAGAAGGACTTGGTTCTTATATGGGAATTTCCTTTTAAATGTACAGTGCTCCTTTAGTTATTTTTAGTATGAAAGAATGGGTTGAATAGCATCGAGGCGTTGAATGTTCATCTTGACTTGTGAGAATATTTCCCTCAATGTTTCACTTAATTCAAGATTGGTTTTCCCCCTCATGCAATGAGTAAATGGTGCAGGTTGTGGGATTGTTTGTCGAAGAGTTGTTTCTTTAACATTTTCACCAGTTTTACTAGTTTGATCAAGCAGTTCATTTGTATTTTCATTAGAGTATGGAGATTCATATGGTTTCTGAATTATTTGTTCAGTTTTCTCAATTAATTTCTCACTTATCAAAACTATCACAACCTTTAACTATTCATGAGTTTTGTGATATAAATTTGTCTCTCCCCTTGATGTTTTTTGTGGAATTTTCTCTGTGGGCATGGGTGCCTTTCCAATTCTGATGGTTTGAAGTTCTTGTTTAATTGATGTGAGTTATGAGTTCATTTTGTCCATTTCTATGCACAGTTGTTCTAGTAGGCTTTGTGGAACAATTTTGGGTTGGTTCTTGATCTTGTTGGTTTATCCCATGAAGATACATTGGTTGTTGGAATGGTTGTTGAATGGGTTGTTGGATAGGTTGTTGATACTGGACATGAGGATGTTGGAATTGGACAGGTTTTGGTTGGAACTGATTATGAGGTTGAAATTTTTGTTGAGGGTATGGGTTGATACATTGTTGTTGTGTTGGCTGTTGATTGTCCTTCCAACAAAAGCTTAGATGGTCATTATACCTTGGATTTAAGGTGTTGGGGAATTGTGGATTTTGAAATTTCATTGCATTAACATATCTGGTGGTCCTCCTAAAAAACATCCTTGATAGAAGGAATGGTTGGGAAATTATCAGTCTTATGGTCGTGTTTGTCACAAATTGTTCAAACAAGCTCAACAGGTTGGGTTTTGTGGACCTTCCAAAGATCAATCTCCTCAACTTTCATCATGAGTGCAGCAAGTTTTTCTCTAAGGTTTTATTCTTCTATTAGATTGTACATTACACTAGATATGGTTGGTTTTTCATAGTATGGTGACGTTCCCCATGTTTGGTTCTGTTAAGCACGATTTTCTAGATACTCGTAAGCATCATTTGGGGCTGTGTTTTTGAAGGTTCTATTACACATCATATCAATGAATTGTTTGTTTCCGGGACCTAACCCCTCATAAATATTCCTCACTTATATTTGTATTAAGAAACCATGGTGTGGTACCATGTTAAATGTGTCCATGAATCTTTCCCATGTTTCATAAAATGTTTCTCCCTCTCCTTAAAAAAAATTTTGTATGCTCTTTTTAACTGAAATTATTTTATGATGGGGAAAGTATTTTTTATAAAATTCTCATTGAATGTGGTCCAAAGAGTAAATGGATGCTGGTCTCAAATTGTTTAACCAATTATTCTCTAGGTCCTTTAGAGAAAAAGGAAAAAGTCTCAATTTAGAATATTCAATTTGATTTGGAGGGCACATGGTTTCATCAATTTCATTAAATTCTTTAACATGAAGGTAAGGCATCTCAAACTCTATCCCATGAAAGGTTTGAAGGTGGTTCAGGACATGGGGTTTGAAAACATATTGGGAATATCCTATGCTATCATGCCTAATTCATAAGGGTGCATTGGTACCGGTTGGTGTGAGGTATTCATTCATGGTCGGGTCTACAACAATTCCCAAGATAGGGTCTTTCTCATTATTTCGGTTCCCTCCCTGGATTATGAGTTGGTTTTTTGGAAGATTTTCCATTGTATCAAACTCAACATTTGAATTTAGGGTATTAGGAATATTTGGATCTAATGGAAAGAGACCTCTATGATTGGTTGACTCCCCAAACCTTGGACTATCCACCCTAACTAGACGATTTGAATTGTCACGTGTGTATGTAGACATGCGCCATGAAAAGAGAAGAAAAAAATAAAGGAAAGGATAAGAGAAATGGGATGAGAAAAGAGAAAAGGGGTAGAATAGATAGATGTTCTAAGGTGACTTACTTGGTCCTCGACAGCGGTGCCAAAATGTTTTGCACCCAAATTTTCCCATGTTGTATGGTGTATGTGGTCATTATAGTACAACATGGGTTATCGGCCCTCATAGACCTATGAAGAAACCTAAGAAACATGCATTCTAAGAAGGAGATTTAATGGTGTTGATTTGGCTATGAAGTGGCCAACTTTGGTTTGAATTGATTAGATTATATGATATTTTAATGACTTAAGTGAATTCAATTTAAAATAATTAGTTGATACTTGGTTATCGCTTTGGGTGTATTGAATTAATTTCTTTTTAAATTATTAAAATGTCTTAAATTCGTGTGTTTCCTTTAAAGAAATACAACCATCCCAAATCACTCTCCAATTTTGTGATTTCACTATCCTAAGGATAATCACCTATACACTTGTAGGATCATATTGGTGAGAACTCCAAGTTAGAGGATTGTTTTAGCACTCAGGATGTGTATCCTTAAAATTGGTGAGTTTAAAAGATAACGTACGTCATTGAATTAAAATCTTAAAAATTGAATTGATTATGAATTATTAAATTAAGAAATAACATCCAATTCACCCTTTTCTACTCCCTTCGATCAACCCATTATAGTATTAGCCTTACATTGATGACATTCTATCAATTAAAGAGGGTATTATACTTATTATGGTAGAATTGGAGATGAAGGAAAAAAATAAATAACAATCACTCCACCGTTGTGTGAAGAGTTTCACAAAAGATAATATGAATAACCACACTCCCTTAGGAAACAGTACCAAAATGATATGGAAAAGGAAATAATAAATTTTGAAGAAGAATAAGATGATGAAATTTTATTAATTAAATAATGGTGAATTAAAAACATACATTGGAGAAATTGACAAAGCAATTACAAAATGAAAGTATGACAATACAATTGAAAGAAAATAAAAACATCCATTCCAAAGAAAAATATTTGATGATAATTCCCTTCACCACCAGATCCTTATATAAGAATATTAAGAGCCTTAGATACACCCCAAAAATAAATTACATCTCCATTAATTGGGAGAGTTTAATGGATGGTGAGAAAATGAATAGAATTTGACGTTTCGAAGATTACCCAGAAATTAATCTAGATTCGTCCACCGTATTGACGTGTGAATTTGTAATTGAAGGAGGCCGAATCTAGAGGGTTCATAGTAGATATATATGCTCATCCATCTTTCATCTGTTATCTGTAAACATTTCAGGAAATTTTGTGTATCCGTTTGGAGTTTATGATCGAAATGGTGGGAAGACATTATGGGCATTGAGGTCGGGCCCAATATTTAAATGTTTACTTCAGTTCCCTTTATCATCATGAAAACATTAGAATTAGCTCTGGACATAGTCTAATATACTGATCCTCATATATTTATCATTATACTATAAATATTTGAGCTTCATTGGGATTTTTTTGTGGGCTCTACTTCTGTTTGACGGGCCTTAGGCCCATTATGCTATGTTCATAAAATTTCTTCATTCAAGAGGAAAAATCTCCATCTTCTCCTAGTATTCATTCATCAATCCTTAAAGATAAAATATTACAAAAAAAGTTATACATGATATCCCAAAATATTAAACTCAGAAAATGAATATAACATTCTCCACAAAAAGATGATTTATTGTGCCCAAATTTTCATTTTAAACGTGAATTGCACTTAAGATGGGAAATGATGCTCAATTTCTATAATGAACAAAAAATGATGTTTAATGACTTTGAAAAACATAAATATTAAGATATTAACAATGAATATTACCAAATATTAGTGGATAATCTAATATCCATGGAGTGTTAAACCAGGTGCATAGTAAAGCCCATTTTCATGTACCAGGAATCCCCGGGTCAAACATGAAAATCCTTGTTGAAGTTGTTACACCTAGGTACATCTATACCAGAACAACATCCACTTGTAGTATCCAAAATATGGTGTATTTATTAAAAATATCCAAATAATCTATTCCATACAAATATTTCATAATGTTCTTGTATTATTATCCTCAAATTCTATCTTAGGGTTCTTTTCCGTAATAAACGTTATCTAAATGTAGTTTCCTTGTTTTCTACTAACCTTAATCTGATACCAACAATAAGGACCTGGCCATAGTTTCCCGTAGCTAGTTCCTAATTTTATTACATTGTCAAATAAATATGTAATATTCATCCCAAAGGACCCAGTTCATTAGTATATTTGGAAACAAGATAGGTACATAGGTTTAACATTACAACTTGAATGGAAATACAACATATTGACTAATTTTAAAACATCCACATATCATAGTTCATCCATTATGTTCATTCATAAAATACTTATTTACATTTTAGTAAAAATAAAATATATGTATCGGGTGATCTCAAATTTTCAGTAAGGGTAATCAAAATAGCAGAAGATATCATAAACATAAATTTTTTTTACGGTTAATAACTAAAAACACATGCCTTAATAAAATAAACATGAACATAATATCGAAGGAATAAGAGATGAATAAATAATCTCATAACAAAAAATAATCATGGGAATTATAATAGATGAATAACCATATGAAATATAATTTACCAGTTTCATAATGAGGTAATGAGAAATGTGGGACATCATAACCATACAGTCACGTCCTCATTCGAAGGCCATAAATATCCGTTTTGTCACGCGCTCATGCCAAGTCCTAGTTTGTCTTATGAGACCTAACAATGCACTGAGCAGATATAATAGGACCAATTAACACTTTCTATGTCCAATAAATTCCTAATATGAATAGTTATTAACATAAAAACATATACATTCATATTGAACTGATATATGTAATCTAAAAAACTTTCCCCAAACATTATTAATAAACACTAACCATTTAGAGTAAATTGGTGAATGGTTTTAAGGGAGAGAATCCTTAGTCAAACTAATAATAAACCATTAAATTAATTATTATATAAGATATCATAAAATAATAATCCCAATAATATATATGAATCAATAGGTTTGTTGAAATAGACGAAGATATGCTTATAAAATCGTTGAGTAATTCTTGAGATGTATACTCTTTTACTTTGAATAGATGAGTAATTTGTGAAAAGTCTTTGTATAAATATGGAAGTGATGTGAGATAATATTTTCACATTTAAATGAGCAATTTTATGAAGATAATAATTTCTGAGAACATATTATAGTGTGCCCTTGAAAATAGGTAAGTATTTGAGAAATCACCTTGAATCGGGCTTGTATTTCCGGGAGAATTTTTTTGAATGATAATTTAAAACATATAAATACCAGTAAATGAAATTATTAATCTAGATGGTACACATATTGAACATTAAAAATGAATATATGAGGGAACATATGAATAAATAAGAATTTTGTTAAGGTATGTAGAGAATAAGAGTCACCTAAATGAAAATAGAGGCTCAAGTAGATAACTATTTCCTTAAGTACGAAGGTGTTTCTCACTCTATCTTAATGAATTTAATAATAAAATTTACGTTCATAAGTTAATGATTAAATACCATAATAATCATATAATTGATTTATTATAACTTTATTTGATTCATTCAAGGCATTTTTATGGGATATGAAATTAAATTTAATTATCCAGGAGCGTTTTCTTCCTAGGTTTTCATGATTGGTTTACTTATACTCTTGTATGAATAAACATGTAGAATGAGAATGGATTTACATAATAGAAGTTGAATTTTATTAGTGAAAGACCATAATATTATATGGTTAAACTATTTTTTTTTGGTTTTTGGGAGTGAAGATGAATCATTATATAAATCCTAAATGACAATTGTTTTGGTTAATTGATGGTTTTTTTATCACAACGAACACATTTTGATTTATAAATTAATAGCATTTGTAAAAAAAATTGCATAACCATAAATAGGATATATTAAATATATAATAATATATTTCAACCATAAAAATCGTTTCATGACCATAATTGAAGTTGGTAATAGAAATTGAATACCCATCGTCCCTGAATCTGATAAATTACAACATCTTGAATGATGTTTTCATTAATTGTATAAATGAAGTGGAAATGAGGGATGATGATGAATTATTCCATTATCATAAAAAATTTATAGTACATGTACAGTAAATTAGTTATCATAAAATCTCGATGATGATAGGTGAGGAAATAAAAATAACAGAATGGAACTTGAAATAAATGAAATCAGAAGAGGAATTTACCTCTTGAAGTTATCTTCTTGGAGAGCCTATGTAGGGTAGAGGATTTAGTATTTTTATTAGTATAGGGGATTCTGGATGTGGGGATATATTAGGATGATATTTGGTCATAATTCATATCATTCCCAATTCTTGAGAAGAATACAATGAAGAGGAAGTTATGGGGGGTTTATAGCGGGGGAGAGGAGTGATTATTTAATATTTTCGTAATTATTTTATTATTTTTCTCAAGACAAGAAATAGTATTCATTCTTGTGACCAAAAATAGTAAAAAGTAAATTTTAGTTTTTAACAATATAAATTTACATAATCCAATACACAAGATCTAGGATAAAAATACATCATTAGCATTTCTCATAAATTATCAAATTTCACTATTCACCAAAAATTCGAGTATTTTTAAAAAATACCAAAAATTTACCATAAACATTGTTCAATATTTATAATTAAATAATGTACTCCAATTTATCAAAATAATTTTCTAAATAACATAAATTTAATTTTTAATTGAAATCCTTATTTACTCAAAAAATATAGTTTTAAAACCAAACGTGATTTTATAATACCCTAAATCATTAACTAAGGTCTTATTAAAATATCATAAAATCATATGAAAACAAAATATTTATTTAATAACTCAATTTATGAAAATGAATTAATTTATTAATATAAAATTTAAATAAAATTTTTATCACATTCAAAAATAATAATAATAAATTAACAATTTAAAAAATATTCCACTTCATTTATAAGGTGCCTAAATAATTTTTATACCATCATGGGTATTGTTACTATTAATAAGGATCATATTACAATTCATAGTGGTACATTACTATCACTAAGATTTATATTGAGTCTATCAGACTCCAAATATCATCCTAAATGCAACCGTGTGTGTTAGTTTTTCGAAATTCAAATAGAAGAAGTGAAAAAATAATGTTTGTTGGCTAGGTTATATCAAAGTGGTACTTATTAGAGACTGAGTGTTTCAGAAAATAATTATTAATATTTTTTATCAAATCTTTGGGGTGTTAAATTTTTAATAATCATATTGTATAGAATTATAATTACACTTTCCTAAATACCTTATATTTTCATTCCATCAATGATTTTCTAGATTAAAAATTGTTTATCCCTTCAACTAATATTTCTTATTAGGGTTTGAAAGTTTACCCACTAGAACTACCCATAGAGTACATAAACTAATACATCAAATTATTAGTTTATTTATCCTCAATAGTTTTAGAATTTTATGTATTTTTTTAAATTAAATTATATTTTAAAAAAAATTCAATAGATTAACATTGGATGAATTCATTATCAAGAAAGTTTCATTTATGTCTCTCGTAAATCATATTATAGATTTTAGAAAATAATATACTATGTGTACCATATACCCAATAAAATTTTAGTTAAACAACCATAGTTTACAAGAACTTTTATAATGAAATTGATAAAAATATATATATTATGCCAGATTAATCTAATCATGATGTATATAAGTCCCCAATATAAGAACTCATTTTCTCTTTAATTTGTAAATACATTAGTATTTAATAGTTAATACTTCATATCTTCTGACTTTCGGTATATTAATTTTTTTCAAAACATATTGTTGGTATCTTATATTATTGAGAATAATTTAATTTAATTATATAGAGATTTCATTTATTTATACATTCCACTAAAAATCTTACAGATTTTTTTATTAAAATGGACTATTTATTCTCTAATTGGAAACTTTTCAAAGATGAAAAAATGTTCTTCCACCTTCTTCTTCAACTTGGATGGTGTTGTGGACTCTCCAAAACCTCTTTTTAGTACTTATGGGAAAACATATTTACCATTATCCATATATACCATTTGAATGGTAACTGATATTAGTCCTCTCATGTATTGGTGAAAAGTCCTCAATATATTGAATAGATCCCATAAATTATTTCAGTGTTCATTTATTTTTTTAAAAATAACAATGCTCAAATTTTTTCCAATACTAAAGGAAAAATAAAATATCTATCCAAATTAATATTAAAATTTAAAAATATACTTTCCATGTCATTGGAATACCCAATAATATATACTACATGGGAGGAGTCATAGATTCATTCTACGAACATAAATTGAAAAGGAGTTTTTGAAACCCCATACCCCCCATGCCTAGATTTCCCCAAATAGATATTTTTTGACTATATATCACTTGATAGAAATATAGGGTCTCAATATTGATATAGTAATTTTGAAACACAAGAAAATAATTTTATATATTTTATAAAAATTGGGAATAACCTTTTAAATAAATGAGTAATTGAAAAATTTAATGATGATATAGCCCTTTTTAAAAAATTCAAAAATTAATGATAACTACAAAACAATATAAATTATCTAATTTTTTAAAAAATTACATAACAATGAATATAAAATCATTATATTACATTAATATAAATTATTTCATATTAATAATTATGTAGAATTTTATTTAAAAAATGATATTTTATTAATTGAAAAAATAATTAATCAAATTTTCTATTATGTAAACATATAACCAAATTTAAATATAAAAAAACATAATTATTATTTACCCCTGATCATATCATTAATCAAAACACTTTTTATTTCCCATAAATAACATGAAAACAAGGTCCCTTTAGTTTGAAAAATTCCAATTAATTAATTTTCAATAAATCACTATTTAAATATAAAAAACATTTCCATATTTTTGTAATTTATCACTCTAAAAATTAATCCATAACATTATAAGTAAATATTTTCTTTCTATATCATCATGGAAGACATGAAATTTTCATAAATGGTATTTCTTCTATTTACATTTAATATTTGATGAATAAATAAATGTTTCATAAATATTTAATAAATAAATATGAAACCATCTAACAATAATTAAATATTTAAGAGTTTATTAATTAATAAATTCCTCAGAAATACCTTTAATAAGTATTTATAAGCTCTTTAAAAATAAGTTTATTCATCTCACAATTGACAATATGTTTTTTATTATTCTGTACAATAACAATATTATCAATTCTTATGATTATTAATTTTTTCTTAAATTCATACAAACTGTATAATTGTCCATAATAAACATTGTAGTGCATGTCATTTAGATAACTCCATCTATCAATACAAAATTTATTCATTAAAAAATAGAATTTAATTTATATATTTTCAAGTCATTACATTCTTCCCCCATTAATAAATTTTCCCTCAAATTATTAATTCATATACTAAAATAGATCAGGGTACTTCTGTTTCATCAGCTCTTTTAGTTCATAAGTCATAACCTAAAAATGTTCGCTCCACCACATTATTATTCCAAAGTCATTTGTCTTGTTTTGTTGTAATTTTTCACTCTGAAGTATGATCTTCCTCACATGTTCATTGTATAAATGATCATTCTATATCTTTACAACCTATGGATTCGGTACTTGTGAGGGATATGGTATGTACTTACTCCATAGGGAAACATGAACACATTATGGAGATGAGATACGGTGGGTGGTAGTTCTAATTGATAGGCTACAGTCCTAATGTAATCCTGGGTATTAAAGGGGTCAATGTATCATAGACTAAAAATACATTTCTTCTCATACCTCGTGAAATTATTATGTGGTGATATATATGAAAACAATTAATCTCTAACCTCAAAATCCAGGTCTTGTCAATTATTTTTACCATTATTTTTCTATCGATATAGTGATGATTTCCTATAACGCTTAATTTTTTAAACCTTCTATGTATTCACAAGGATAGTTTCATGTGCCATCAGCTTCCACTCTCTGACATCATCCTACAATGTTGGAGTCTTGCACCTCCCAACTTACAAAGCCTTATAATACTCAATTTGAAATCTTTAATAGAAACAATTATTATATAATAACTCCATTAGGGAATATTTTGAATCTGAGTATCCTTATAAATCTATTGAAAACTGTCTCCAAATATCCTTAGTGTTTTAGTGGTTCTTTTAAATTTATCATCCAATTCATAATGATAAGATGTGTTGAATCTTTGTTTTGTATTCAACACCTGCTAAAGACTTCTGAAAAATCACAAGGTAAACCCTGGATCATGAACATATATAATAGAGGATGGAACTCCATGTAGTATTACCACTTACCATATGTAAACCCTGTAAATATGGTGAATATATAAATCATTATTTATGGAAATAAGATGAAATGAATTAGTAAGAAGACATAACATTACACCGATGGCATTTTATCCTCTAGGTTTCCTAGGTAGTCCTATAATGAAATTAATGGGTTTGTTCTCCCATTTCTATAATAGTGTGGGTAATGGTTGGATCATACCCTTAGAATTCAATAATAATATGTTTAATTTTATATCATTCCAAGCATATTGATAGAAAATATGCAATCAACCACTTCATGTTATCCCATCATATGTTTTTCATAAATATCATATACAACATAGTGCATGATGAATTCATAGAGAAGTAGATCTATACACATCATCCAAATGTTTCCCATTTAGTTATGGGTTTCATGGGACACATATCAATTTTACAAATATTATAACATCATCTTAAATAGTGTTGAAATCTTCAATTTTCTATATCTTCCTCTATATAAACTAATCATCTTTATTATCATCGATGATCCTATCCAGAATAAATGTCTAAGAATATATTTGAGGAAGGTAAGACTATAATCCATTTATTTTCCACATGTCAATCCTTTTATTTTACATTAATATTGTATCAATTTAAATCCTCATCATGGATAGGGTTTTAAATTCATTTTTACTCAGATAAACTATATCATTTATTAATTTCCATGTATGGTAATGGATTGACGAATCAATATCCCTGATCAGAACTAACCACCTCCATTGCAGAATATTGAGCCCTTTCATTTTATAAATATATACATGAGGATTTAACGATATGTATATATTTCAAACTCATCCATCTAGAGATAATAGAACTAAATATTTAATGTGAATATCACTATAGAAAAATATATATTATACATTGGGTGGTTTTTCTCATGGATCTTTAATTAGAGGGAGACATAGGCTATCACTTTATTATCTTGAATGAGTACACAACCCAACCCCTTTTTGGACACTTACATGTCTATCAAAAATCATTCTCCACCTATGGGTAATATTATATGAGGTGAAATAAGTATCCTCTTATTAAACTCTATAATGATCCCTTTATATTATTCAGTCTAGAGAAACATGAAACCCATAAGTATAATCTTGTTTAGTGGGATATAAAATCAAGAAATATATACCATAAATAAAAATATGTTCCTATATAAACCAAGGAAGCTATGGATATCTGTTATAGACGATTTCTAGTCTATACTTCAAATACCTTGTTTTAAAGGATCCAAAGATATCCCTTTGATGGGGATGAAATTCTCAAGGAAGGTAAATTTCACCATCCAGAAGTCACATTTAGTATACCATAAAAAATATTTTTCCTTTCTAAAAGTCCTCTATAAAACATTTAAATTCTTCTCAACTTCATCCATTCTTTTAGAGTGTATAATAATACCCTTTATAAATACAACCACATATTTTTCTGGTATTCCATTAATACTTATTATGTCATGTCCATGATTATTTATAGATCATTAGTTAGTATAAAGGGAATTATTATGAACTAATTAGGACAGTACATTGTACAAAATGTAGTGTTTGGCATATATAATTATTCACATTTACTTGATAATATCCCAACTAAAGATATTCCTTAGAGAAATATTTTTATCCATCTTGCAGATCAAACAAGAAATCAATACATGGATGTGGATACTTGTTCTTTATCATGATATTTGTGAGATTATGATGATCAATTAATAGGTTCATTGACCCATCCTTCTTTTTAACAAATAAGACCAATGCAACCTATGGTGATGCACATGGGTGTATAAAACCATTATCAAAATTCTCCTAAAATTGTTTATTTAACTCATCATTTTCATCGACAACCATTGTATATGGAGTCCTGGATATTTTCATATACCTAGGCATTTGATCAATTGTGGAATCAACGTAAAAAAAATTGGGAAAAACATGGGAATTTTTCAGGAAAAACATCACCAAATTGTAGTAAAATGGGATTTTAATCATGTTGGATATTTTATTTAATTGCAATCTTTTTATCTTGATACTCTTTCATTGAGGGTAATAATACTCATGCTTGAGATGTTGTTACCAAATAAAATTAATCCCCCACCATGAAATTTTATATTATTGGAGTGCAATTTTCTATAAGTGGGTGATTTCCTTGTATCAGTAATTCATGTTTTCTCTATAAAAATAAATCTAATCCATTCCAAAAATAGAATAGAATTCCTCTATGGGGAGTATCATAACAATTATGAGGAAAATTTAGAGCACAAATATTGTTAGGGGGTTATTTATCTGCTTGGGATGCAACAAATGATCAATTTTACATATTCATAAATAACCCGACATCGATTTACTAAGGTTCTTGTTGGATAGTTCAACTAAACATGCATGATATGAAATTATGCATAAAACCATAGTAACATAGGACATTTGATGATCAGTAGTGGATAATAAGCCTTCCATTCAAAATATTATTTAGTTCTAATCATCTACATTGTACATAATCTACTTAGGGATGGGAGTTTTTATTATATTAAATGTATAAACGGTAGACCATGTTCATTAATGGGATAAATCATTACTGACATATGTTTCCTAGACTATGAATTTCTAGGTTTAAATCTATGTTATGTGTGATCTATTTACTAATAGAAAGTATTATGGGATTTTTTGTTCCACTAATAATTGTTTATAATGATCATGTTAATTAAAAATAATAATATCCCATTGGAGTGTCCACAAAGGTGTTCAACAAGGACTATTTTCATGCAGTAGTTGTTGACTGAGTCTAAGTCAATGAAATCTTTTTGGAGTTATTACCCCATGGTACAACTATCCCAAATCCGCATCCACTTATAGTGTGCATATAGGGATGTATTTTATTGGAAACCATTTGATTAATATTATAGCAAAATTTTGGTACTTTTTCCTATGATTAGTATAATTCATAAGGATTTTACCAGAGTTTCATAATACCAATCCCCAAAATAAATAGATCATTCACTGATACAAATTATAATGGACCCATTTTTAATACATATTATTTTCATGAATTATATAAAAAAGTTAAAATTAATAAAACCCCACATTATCACGAGTCCTTCTTTCTTTGGGAAATTAGATACCTGAAATAAAATATGAAAACATTAGTATATCATCATCATATAAATACATTGAAAGGTGGCCTTATATTCCTTGTGTATTGTAAAAATGTGTGGGAAAACATTTAGAAATCATGAAAAAGGGGTAAGATATAAATCCCATGAAAGGAATAATAAAATAATTACATGATGAAATAAGTTCGTGTTAGTCAACCAGCCTATCAAGGAATCTTATGCGGTGTGAGAATCATAAACATGGAAATCGAAAAATGATATTTAATGATGAAAAGAAAGAAATATAAAAGTGTGGAAACCACGTAAAATGTGAAATAATAAACATATATCAAGGATAACCACCACAAAATCATGTTACATTGTTCTTATGACATCCTACCTTATACTATAAATTTAATATGATTATATAATGACATAAAACAATTCATTGGAGGCCTATATAATTCCATTCTCACATATCACATTCATATAATGTAAATTCATAAGTATACCACATTTATCATTCAACAATGGATCATATTTAATAACATTTAATCTCACAAGTAAGGAATGTGTGTCACATTAAGGTATGTCCCAAATAAATTAAGGACATAATTATATAGGTTAATACCATGGAGTGGAAACAAGTTTGGGTATTCAATAAAAAATGTTTGTTATGTAAAAATTTTAGGAAAGTTTCTGTAAATGAAGGGGTACATAAAGACTCATGGAAGACATAAATGGGAGTAAATGTGGCATATCATAACATGAAAATAATATTTCAGTATGATGGACGTTTAAGGATATACCCCAATATGAAAAATTGGTAATCAATAGGCATAATATAAAGAAGGATGTTTAATAAATAGGAAAAAGAGAGTATCCTTTACCTAGAGTGGGAACTTCTGAAATCTTGGGAGGGGATTCTTCAAGGATTTTTCAAACCTTGGGAGGGATCTATATAAATAATGGTAGAGTATCTTAATTATATAATAGTTTTTAGTGAATTGGAATGAGAGGTTTGGTGGGTTTATATAGATAAAGATATGATAATTTTTTGTTAATTCAAAAACATAAGTTTGGACTCTCTATGATAAAATAAAAAACCACAAACCACACAATTATTTTTTCCCATGATTTATATAAAAAAGGATTGATTTTCATTATTTTTTACTTTTATGAACTAAAACAATAAAGAAATTTACTTGGTGATGTATAAGTCACTCATGTTTATGAATAGTTTATTTTAAAACCATAAAATATAATATATGTTTTGTAGGATACATTATGTGATTATAAAAGTAGTGAAATAATATAATTTTTTTTTTGAATTTTATATATAATATATGTCTTGTAAAATCATTATAGTATTTATGAAATTACTTTTGTGGTTTAATGAAGAAATAATACGTATGGTATAATTATATCATATTTTATTTTTACCATAAAACATGATTGTCGTGGAATTATTTAAAAAAATCACAATTGGACAACATTGATGTGATGATTTAAAAAATTATACTTACTTTTTAAATATAATTCTCTAAATATGATGTTTTTTACTTTTAAATAAATAATCCCCATTTATTGGAAAATACTATTTTTTCCCAATAACACTTTTCCAAGCATTATTAAAATTATATATTTCATTAAAAAGTTATGTTATCATTTATATTTAATAAATATTATTGAATAATATTATTTATTAAAATATATTTTATTAAAAAAATTATTGAATTCATTAAAAATAATTTCATTATTGAAACTATTTGTATAACAAAAATGGAATTTGTGTATCATCTTTTCAAAATCCAATATTTATAAAACCTATTATTTATTCGTTATAAAATTAAAATTAAAATTAATAAATATAATCATTATTTTATTGAATGAATATATAGAAATCCATATTATTATCATCTAGATAGATATTGTTTTAATAAAGTAATGAATTTCATAATGGCATGTTATTATGTGGGGAGATTTTCTTATGGTGGTTCAGTGAACATGGTTTGGGCGATGTTCTCAATGAGCTTAAACCTCTACCACAAATAGTTTAATTCATGATTTATTTTTTTAAATTTTTTATTTGCATTATACAAGGTAAAATCTCAATAATATTATCTACCTCTAATGCATTTTTTAATGGGATTAAAGGGGTATGATCCTACTGGTTGAGGCTATCACTTCCTTGATCTATGTTAACTGGACATTTTCATAACCCACAAAATTTATATTACTGGACACTTTGTGATGGATATATTATCAATAGATGTTCAAAATGGTATTTAATTTATAAACATTGGGGTAATTATATTTTTCGATACCATTATATGTAAAGGTAACATTGTTTGAACATTACAAAAATACATTATATATATTTTTCAAAATATAGGATCTAGATATCGAACCCTTCAATGTAATGGTAACATATAATACCTTTGGTAATATCGAGATCATTATAGTGATGTCTCATGCCCATTTTCATGCATTATTTTCATTGTTTTTGTCATAATATGATTGGGTTTTCCATTAGGGTTTTTTCTCATGAATTTTTAGAAATTTATAAGTTTATGGGTCTCTACAAGGCTAGAGAATGGTTAAAGAAAACTATTTGTTTTTACCTAGGAAAACATGATCCCCTTTCGGGTACAATAAGAGGTGGTTCACAGTTCAAACCAAATGTGTGGCATCCGTCCAAAAAATGTTCTACCTAAGACAGATCTAGTTTTCACAGTTTTAATACATATTTCAAAAACATTAACAAACATTTATGTAACCATGCATCCTAGAATGTTGGGTCATAAGGCCGGGGTGTAGGGTTTGAGAAATCATGATTCCTTTTCAAGAAACAATGCATGTTGAAACAAAAAAACCATTGAAAATTTTATAAAAACTCTAAAACCTTATTTTTATATCCATAATCATGTCATGTAGACCTAATATGGTTTACCTTACTTTAAAATCCAATTTACATGTTATAAGGCTCACTGAACCAACTCTAGTGTGAATCGATGATCTGGTGGAAGAATATTTTCTCTCCGATAAGAGATTTTTATTATTAATTTAGATTCATATCTCACCAATCATTCTTCCCCCTTATAGAGGGATGATTTTTAATCAGTTGTTTTTGGTTTAGATCAATATTTTAATAGATATTGATCCTATATTATTATTATAGATCTCCTCAATCATTTTGAATTTGACCATTCTACATCAAATTGGGGGTGTTAATGTTTGGTAAGAATTATTCAATGATTGTGAGGTAGATGGTCGAATTTATAATTTCCATATTTCTTATTACTATAATATTTATACATTTGTTTTATTTTTTTTCATTTTGTGCCATTACATTTATATTTAAAAATTATTATTTAATTTAATGAAATTTTGTAACCCATCATGGATCCCTTTGCAGAAGATAGCGATTATGACACAAGACTTGATGGAAACCAGTGGGAGTTCGAGTATTATTTATAATAAGATTATGGATTGTAATAAGGGTAATAATTTGTTATTTTTATTAAATTAATTATTTCATTCATGATGAAAATGGAAATTAATGGTTTGGTTGGATTAACCCAGAAGAGTTAACGAAATTTTTTATTAATTCATTATAAATCGATTAATAGTGAATTGTTCATTTTATTCCATGTGATAAAAGTAAATAACCATGGTTGTATTTGATATCTGAAATTTTACACCAGGATTTATAATGATTTTTAAAAATGTTATTATTATTGGACCATGATGTGTATATACTATATGTGATATTGTGATTGATTGATCAATGAGGACCCAGTCAAGGTCTATTACTCTAAATTCCAATGTGATGTGGGGATTATGCTTTCGACCCTAATTCATACATGTGAAAATTGAGTCATGTGATAGGGAATGATGCTCTAAATACCCATGTAGTTCCCGACTGAGGCTATTTAAACCCAATTTATATTTATATGTGATTATGAACAAAAAGGTACGGGTTAAGGATTGGTGCTTGAAATTCATATGGTTTTATAAACTTATATACTAGATCATGATGTTTGAATATGAAATTAGAATTTAATGAATAATGAAATACATGAAGGAATGGATTATTACATTCCCTATGGTATTTGGATTAGAAACCAGCATGGGATGATGTAGGATTGATTGGTTTGGGAGTCATTGTGATGTCGAGGACCTATGTGGTTTGTTAATAAATTATAAAATGTGAATCCTATTTAATATTTTTGTTTATTATTTATTCATTATATAACTACATACAATATTATAGGATGAATATTGCTTTAAAAATCATTGGTGGTTGCCTACTATGTTTACTCAAACCCTGTACGAGCAGCCGAATTTAATTCTAAATAGAATTCATCTTCATAGGACATGATAAAGGTAAGGGCCCTGTGATTGATGGTAAAGTTAGAATTCAGAAAGGAGCATAGATGTAGTAAAGAGAGATGATTTTGGGAACCACATGAGACATAGAAATGAGTCCTTATTTTTGGTTTTCATTTGAAATTTAATATATATATGTAATTCCATATTTACTACTTTGGATTATGGTCATTTTTAATGTTTTAGGACTTATACATGTGATGTTGATTGAATATTGAATATTGATTATTATCAGTTGGTTATTTAATATTTATTACCACTATTGTGATACTCTGATATAGAGTGTATGTTCATACAACATTACACACTCACTGCTAGTCAGAAGCCTATGATGTGTGGGGAGGCACACATAAGATAACATGACGAACCGACTCAGGGTACTGATAAGTGGAACCCATGTTGGGATGTTAGAAAGTGGATTTAGAGGTTTTTCTTTTCTATTTTAATAATTTTGTAATGATATGTAAGATACTAGGATGTGTTTGGCCATGTTCATATGGTCTAGAATGGGGTTATATAACCCATGTGTTTGGGAAACCAAAGTACCCATGGTGGGATTATTGTTCTTGTTGATTGTCATTACAATTGAATGCTATTTTACCATGGGTGATGCACATGTTTTGTGATGTTATTAATTTTCTAGTATTTTCTCCATGGACCATCATGGAAAGATATTTTAGCACAACATTATTATTCAATGAACTTATGATTTTATGTGGCCAAAATCATTTCAGAAATGCACATAAAATCAGGTTTTAGATGATTTGTTTAAATGAAATTCATTTGCATCACTTGTGTGATTCAAAAAGAAATTATGATGAATGATGAATTTAAGTGGTTAAATTGACACTAAATGTGTTGTTTGGAATTTGATAAAATGGAGACTAATGAAAAAAATTGAAATATTTATTTTTTCCCCATGTTTTCTCTATGAACTATGTGAGGGACAGATGCATGTAGTGACAATGATTTATTTTTGACCATGTGATGGTGTTTGGTGATGAATTTTTTTAATAAAATGCACATACATATTATGTAAATGTGTTAATGATGTATTATGTTTCAAAAATAATGTGTTTGGAATTATAGATATATGACTCCATGAGGATGTATTTTGATAGGATGACAAGAGGAAATAGCTGTAAATAATCCACTTATTGTGAAACCAAAACTCTAAAGGTTCCAGGTGATGAAATGGGAGATTCATTATTTGAGAAATTTTCTTGATATATTAATTTTATGGAGAGAGAATAGGATGGTATAAATAGATTATATTTGAGATGACATAGGAGATCCATTTGTAACAACCTCCAACCATCACTGGAGAGGGTGGAAATAAGGTAGCTGAGTTCTGTATTGAGTCTATATATATCATTCATTAATATATAGAGACTCATGGTGGGAAGAGAGTCGAGTTGTCTATTTTTATGTTATGTTTCCAAGTGAAGTGTTGGATTAATATTTAGGTTCAGTGTTAGAATATAGATAACATGGTATTGAAATACAATTATGAGATGATCCTCGAACACTTTTACCTAGATACATTCTAGCAGGAGAGAAAGACTTAGTTTATGTGGTTAACCGAAGGGTGTATGCATCTGATTGAATGTTCTAGTTACATGACCAACTTTTATCACATTGTTTCAATGCTTGTAGAGGCTAAGGAAATCTTTGAGATACATTTTACAGATGAAATAAAATAGGAAATTAAGTTACATGTTAATATATTTCAGTTGAATAGGTCTATTGAGGTATGGAATCATGATCTCATATCTATTGGAAACCTGAAGGTAGACTCAAATGGGGATATGTTCCATATTCTAGATAATAATAAGGAATACCTTCCAAGGGTTGGAAGCATTTTTATGAGAACATTATCTCGTTAAGTGGAAATAATTGTATCTTGTGTTATGGATTAGTTATCTAGGGAAACACTCAAGTTACCTTCCATCAGTGTGGTTGGTTGGTTTGTTATCTCAATTAGTTCCCCTAACCACGAGTAGAGTGCTGAGCTTGAGTCTGGGTGTCGAATATATAGTGGTTCTATAGGAACCCAAAATATATTAGTTTATGATGATCAATACACCACTAGTATTATGATTGAGGGACATATATTAATGAAAACGGTTTTCTCCTGAGGTTTGAGAGTATCAATTCCTACAGGATCTTTACACACATGAAATGTAAGGTTTGGACTTGATTTCGGGTATAGAATGGATGGTATCATACAGTGAACACTGTGATCATTACCATAGGAGAATAAACCTTATGCCTCATAAGGGTAATAGAAATATTTATCATAAATAATAATATATATTGGAAAGTCGTATAGGGATCATTCACTAGAAACTAGTGAAGATCACCTCTAAGGTTGTAAATATTTTGGTATATGAATTTGTAGAAAACACAATGTATTTCTACCCATAGTGGATTAGTTCATGGATTTTTTCCTTAGTAATTATCATGTATTTGACCAGAGAGATTCATTGATTTTATGTGTGAGATATTTAATGGAGAAAAACCATGTTCCGTTCCAACTTATAAAATCAAACCAATAGAGAATAAAGAGTATAAGTCTCGTCTAAAATATTTAATTGATGATGGATTTGTCCATATGAGTAAAAAACAATGGGTTTCTCTAGTGTTTTGATAATAAGGGTGAAATGACCTTATGTTTATGTTTTTATTACTAGATGTTGAACTGGATGAAATTGAAGAACAAGTATCCTCTTCCATGCATTGATGATCTATTTGACTAGTTCAAAGGATCTTTTTTTTACAAAAATTGTCTTGATTATAGGGTACCCTTAGTTGAGTTTTATACATACTGATAAACTCTGGACTTCTTTCAGAAGAAGATATGGACTATATGAGTTCATCATAATATCATTTGGGATTTTAAATGCTAATGCTCTGTTCGATTTATTTATTGATTCGACTCTTACACTTGTACCTAGATCTTTTTTTGATTGTTTCTCAGGACGAAATCTTAATTTTTTACAAGAGTCATGATTATCATGCCCAGAATGTTGAAAACGTATTGAGTAGAGTGAGAGATCACCGACAACCATCATTTTCACTAAGTATCATTTATGGATTTGAAGGTTATATATTAGTGGTCACATCATCCCAGAGGAAGGTGTATCACTAGACCCCCAAGAATACTAGGAGTTTGTTACTTAATAGAATCATAAGAATTTTATTTATATCTATTTATTTTTTTAGGTTGATTTGAAATTATCAAGGGTTTTTTGAGAAATTTTCCCATTTTCATGTACTAATTTTAATCATGACCAAGAAATTGGTATACTTTTAATTGTCTAAATATTTTGATATTTTTTAGTACTTGACTATGAGTTTGATTACTGTATTGATTTGGATCCTACCCAAGCCACATGAGAATTATACCATGTTTTTTTATGTGTCCAAAAGTCGAACATGGAGTTGTGTTGGTGTAGGTGGATTGAGTCGTGGTGTATAGATCCTGATAGTTGAGGCCACATGAATGGAATTATCCTATGAATGATCTCATGTTGGTCGTACTGCTTTACACCTTAATGTTTTGGAAGCAATACCTATTGGGACTTTTTTTTACTATGTATATAGATGAAAATGTGTGAAATAAATATTATCAAAATTATACATGAATATCCAATAGTGGAGGTGGGTTTTGTATATCTAGTCGTTTGATTTTGAGATAGCCTATATGTATATAGAGGGAAACAAGGTTTCTGATGTTTTCAGAATAAAGACATAGACTTAGGAATTTCATGAGTAGTGTTATGAGAGGAAAATAATTATCATTCTTGCTAAGATAAATATTTAGGTTCATGAGTGACATGCATATAGGGCCTTATTATCTTTATTAGTTTAGTCCATATATCTGAGCCAGATTAAGGATGGAAAATATGTAGATATGGAGTGTTTGGCCGTGAAGGGAATGAATTAAAAGTGGATAGCCATATTATTTGTAGACTATAGATGAGGATGATATCATCTATGTATGTAACCATGGAGTTGTGCATACTTTTATGCATCAGGATCTGATGCATGTTTTTCCTGGCTTAATGTGCTTAGTTCATCTATTCTTGAACAAATTTTACAATTTAATACATTGACAGTATTGGTGGCCTAGATAGAAAAATAATACAATAAGTTTTGTGACATTATGTTATACTTGTAATCTGGTTAAGGCCGATCCACAATAACCTAGTAGTTTATTATATCAATTTCCCTTTAAGTAATGGAAGTGAGATGATGTTAACATAGTCTTTGTGTTGGGTCTTTAGAGGACCCATTAGAAGAATGTCGTGATATGGGTGATTGTGGACCAATTGACTAAAGTATCCCAATACATTCTTCTCTAGTAGAATATCATTGTTAATTTATTGGGGAATATATATATGTTTAGGGGATAATCCATTTCTTAGGGGTTCCAATGATCAAATATTCAGACTATGATTTTCTCTTTAAATCAAACGTTTTTGAAGGATTGGAGAAGGAATTCGGTACCCATGTGTTTCTGAGTACAAATTTCTCCCTTAGATAGATGGGAAATTATAGAATATTATTAATTCATGTTATGGATTTGAATAGTCATGTGTCCTTTATTTTTGTGTATATTTTGAGAAAAACCTATCACTTATTGATTTTCCCACAACAACACGTATCATGTGAATATTTAGATAGAACCATATGAGGCGCTTTTTTTTAGACATTGAAGATAACCTCTATGAAAGATGGATGTGGGTGAGTAAGAGTATTTGGGACCAAGTATCATGAAGGAGAAATCCATTAATGTCTAGTTGATTCATAAATGTATGGATATGGATCCAAGTAGGAAAAATCCATATTTTGATCTATGTATTCAACCCCAGGAGTTCACAAAGATTGAAATGGTATTACTTGGGTATCATCGATATTTGGGTCCTCACATGATTTAGATCTATAGAATGTTGGTGCCCCAGGTTATTGGACCTTCTGAGATTGTGGATAGGATCGAATTGGTGGCATAATTATTTGATCTTCCATAATGGTATAATTATATTCCTGATATTTTTCAAGTGTCATAGCTTTTTCAGCATTACCCCAACCCTTCACATGTAATATTTATTGATGAGGTTGATATTGGGTTTTATGCATACTTAAAGGAGTATCTGATTCGTGTGGTGGAAATGCAATGGGGAAGTGTTGTGGGGAAAGACCATGCCTTTGTTAAGAGTTTTGTTGAATGATGGACATATATAAGAGGAAAAATGGATTGGGATACAAATTTCAAGACTGAGTGGATGAACCTTTTTATCTCACAAACCAAGTGATTCATGGAAAAATAATTTGAGAATGAGGTATTATAAAGTGGTATGATTGAAATATTCCGAAATTTTTTGTGATGTCACATGATTATTTACATGTATTCGTTATCCTTTTCTCATACCATTATTTTGTTTTTCTTTAGGATTTTTTGAGTGAATTTGTGAATATTTGGGAGCCCATGGGGCTATGTACAATTGGCACACAGTTAGGAAAAATTGTGGAGTTTTCACTAGGAAACGATTCTTCCCTTTATAGAGCCCAGAGTAGGGTCACACAATTTGAACAAACTATATAGCCTCCTTCCCCAACCTGTTCACACTCAGATATATGTATTTTTTATGGTTGGAACTCTATTTATATAATTGTTTGCCTAATTAGGAGTAAACATACACCCCAGATAGTGGGAGCACATAGTTTGGAAACCATATGTCCCTCCCTAGGAAACTGTGTGCATCGATATTAAAAACCCCGAAAATTTTATAAAAATTTACAAAACACTTGATTTATATCTATAATCAATGATAGCTTTCCTCGTATGATTTCCTTCACTTTTGGATCCTCTCAAAAGGATTCTATGTCTCTTAAAACCACTTATGGTGCAAAGAAAGTATCTAATGGAAGAAGATTGGCTCTATGATAAGAGATTTTTCTTCAACATTTAGATTCTCCTATTTCCCATTTTCTTCCCCATAGTAGAGTGATGATTTTACCCCTATTTTTATTGGTTTAAATCTTGGTTTTGAAGGATATTGTTTGGTTTTATATTTTTCAATAGGTTTGATGATATGTATCCTCTTCCATTGTGAATTCAACTGTTCTACCTCAAATTCATCATTACAATTTGAAAAGTGTTCAACAACGATATTGGGGTTGGTGATCATATTGATAATTACCAAAGTACTCATTAATATCAGATGCATCTAATTTTTTCCTTGTGTTTCCATATTGTAAAATTTAATTTAAATTATATAGGTGGATTTAATTCAATGAAATTGGGAACCCTTCACAAATCCAGTTTCCATTTGAGATTATGAGACGTAATATCAAGGCATCATTTAGGGCGGGGCAATATAATTGAAATCATGATGATGGATTGTAAAAAATTGAATAATCACTTATTGTAAATGAATTAAATTATTTTTAATGTTGATAATTTTAATAAAAAGGTTGTTTGTCATAATCATGAAGGATTAATAGAATATGTGATTAACTAATTATAAATGGATTAATAATGAATAGATCATGTTATTCCATGTGATAAATATAATGACCCAAGGTTATATTTGATAAATAAAATGGTGAACCATAATGTGAATGATTGTTTAAAATATTAAATAATCTTAACATTGATGTGTATATGATATATGTGATATTGTGATTGATTGATTAACGAGGTTTAGGTTAGGTACTGATGATACAAATACCAATGGGCTATCGGACTAATACTCTAGGCCCCAGATTCATTCATGTGAATAATGACTTCTGGGATATGGCCTAATGATCTAAACACTCATAGGGTTCTATAATGATGTTATAGGAACCCAATTTTTAGTTATATGTCACTATGATCAGTGATGTATTGGTCATGGACTGATGCTCTAAATACCCTTGGGGTTCGAGACTTCTACTCTAGGATCTGAAGCATGAATATGAACTTGCTATAAAATGAATGAAGAACCGAATAAATGAATTACTTTTTATTTTCCATATGGTATTTGGTTTAGACTTCTACATGGAATAAATTATATATGATTGGTTAGATTTTCATTGTAATCTTGAGGGCCTATGTGGTTGGTTAAAGAATAGTTACATGTGTTTATTATTTAAATTTGTTTTTTTATTATTTATTTATTATAAAACTTCATCCACTATTATAGATTGGATATTTTTTTAGATTCCATTGGTGGTGGACTACTGCCTTTTACTCACACCCTACTCAATCTTCATGATCAATACCTGAGAATACTTTATGTTTTAGGTCATGATAAGTGCTAGAGAAATATGAAATATGGATGAGTTAGGATTTGGTGTGGAGCAAGGATGAGGGAACATGGCATGATATTAAGACCCACTATGGAGATTCCAGTGTGTCCATATATTGGGATTTCAATTGTAACATGAAACTTATATGGAATTACATAGTTACTGCTTGTTTTATAGTCATTTTCTATCTATTTTGATTTATACATGTTATGTTGGTTGAGTATTGAGTATTTACTATTATTATTTTGTTAGTTTATATTTATTTCCATTGTGGCGATGATTTGATAAAGTGGGTATAGTCTTCCCACATTACCTATTACACCCCCACTACTAATTAATATCCTCTGGCATACGGGGAGGCATGATTGAGGTCATATGATGAACCTTCTTGGTGAACTAGCATAAAGAACCTAGGTGAGGACTTCACACCTTTATACACAAACATTTTAAATAAATATAATTTATATCCCCCACTTATCAATGTAATGGTAACTTGGAATACTTTTACGTCTAACCTTTCTAAGTAAAGTTATCAAAAAATTACCTTTATATAGAGTAATCTTATTATATTGGACCTCTCTCGGACTCATAGTGTTTTAATGATAAAAAGAACACTTTAATATATATATTGGTTTCATTTTAGTGGATGATAATTATTGTTAAATCATCCATGTTTTTAAATTTTTAATCAATTCAAATGAATGATGATGACATTTTCGAATGCTTGGGACTATCTATTATCATGTGATGAAATCAAGGATGGAATATATATGTGTAAATTAATGAAATGGAATGAAGATAGATGACCATGGTGAAATTATCAAGGATCCAAGAAGCACAGAAAACCTAGAAAAGTTCCATCGGCCAGACAATGGTTATGAATAGTGCCACACATGTAGTAAGATCCCACTAACTACCAATTTGAGGAGCCTAGCTAGCAGGAGAAAGTAGAGAGGGAAAAGAATCCCCCAAGATGCCTACCATTTGGTGGTAGGGTAGTTTGGCCCACCAATGGAATTAAAATAGAATATTAAGAAGTATTTTTTAGTTGACCCCATAACACTTTTCAACAACTCTTATTGAATATTTTGAATTCCAAAACCTTCCTAGCTCTATTAGATGCATTAAATGGTGTAACATTTAGGATTTCCCATCAATGGTGGATTTATAACACCCCAAGCATTTTATGGTATGTTTCTATTAAATACTTTCTATTCATTAGATAGGCCATATTTCATGAAGCACTATGCCTTTTGTGAAACAAAACATTATAGGAGATAGTTATATGCTATCCATTAAACATAAATTTTCAACTTCTATGTTTTGATTTTTTTTAAAAGCGTCATGTAGTTTCGTGACCAGTAAGTCATTTAGACTCTGATAGAACCAACTTGATTTTTTGATGAATAGTAACATACCCTTATGAATATTAACATGAATAGTAATATGACCCTTATAAATAGTACATAATTATAATATTTTATTTTCTAGAAATAATAAGATACTGAAAATTTATTTAAGTTTTCAATGTAATACAAAACTAATTGTACATTAAAATTGTTATTTTTTTGAATTATATTTGATTTTATATAAAAATTAAATAAAAAATACATAGAAAATTATTTCCAAAAAAATTGAGTTCATATTTGAATTCTACACATCGAAAAATGGTTATGGTGAATTTTTGGGATTTTTTAAAATACTTGAATTTTTCATGAATAGTAAAAATACAGATTTGAATTTTCGGTAGTTTAATGACATAATAATGATGTAATAATTAATATAAATATCTGGTAGATTTTTTTACAATATATAATGACATTTGGTGTCTCAAGTGTCATAATCCATGGGCAAATACCTTTGGAAAGCCCACGGTTTTGCGAAAACCACTAATGAGGTGTCCCTTTTAATTAATAAAAACTCTCTCTTAGTTACTATAAATACCCGCTCACCCCCTTTCGTTTTCATTCATTATTAACTCAATATACTCGAATATATGTTTTTATTACCTCCATATATGTCCTCCCAAGGGTTCATTAAGCACCCATGGTCCCATCCTTCAAGATCTAGGAGTTACTCTATAAGGTAAGGGAATCCTTCATTCTCTTCTTTTAGTAAGCACTTCCTTTATGTTATCTATTTGATTTTCCATTCAAATATTTTGGGGATTGATTTTATGCATTATTCTTACTATCCTTTTGATTTAAATATTATGATATACCCTTTTTCTCTCATCATATCATTTTTTGAAATTTTATGCGACGCCGTTAGGCTGCCAAATTTTCATAAGGGATTTCTCACCTTTTCTTTTATTTTCAAATTCATCTCTTTTATTTTTCTCTCCTCACATCATCTGCTAAAATTACAATTAGAAACTCCATTATAATCTATATAATGGAATTATATCATGTTAATGTAAGAACCATCATCAATATCCTTAGTCACTAACTTTTATTTTTATAAATGAAATCAACATCAATGAGGTTCCAATTTATAACCTTTGTGGATGACGGAGTTTCGTTCTACAAATTCTACTTCATTACTGGTCATGAAACCACTGTAATTTTTGACCCAGATAATAATATATGTATTTCATCTCATTAATGTTCTGTAATCCTTAGACACTCATAATATAAGATAATAATACAAAACAAGTTCATTATGAACAAAACGACCAAGTTAATCCGAATATTGGTAATAAACTTTTAACTAATGAATCGTAATCATGGTATATAACCCAAAATAATTTATATCTCATTAATTTCATTAATAATTTATATTAAAAATTCTGTATGATTAACTACATTTTAAATGAACATCCATTCATGAAATTAAGTAATCAAATCAACAAAACTAAGGAAGCAAATGCTTCAAAAACAAGAAAATTGAACCTCTAAAACCCATAAAAGGTCCATGAATGAACCTAATAAGGTTGTAAGAAATCAACTAAATGAATATTAAATTATGTATTTATTACATAATGATGCTAAATTTTATTATTCCGTTCAATAAAATAAACTAAGGACACACTTGAGCATAAGGTGAGGGGTTTCTCATCTCACTTTCATTTCTGTGAGATTTTCATTGTTCTCCACTTATTTCTTGTATGTGTTATATGTGTACTTCCATTTGATATAAAATTACATGATTAAATTTATATTAATGTTATTCAATGATTCATTTGAGGGTTATTATGTTCTGGTCATATGATTCGACCAATTACATTGTGGTAAGAGACTTTGTCCCAACTACTATTTTGTTGTGACTAACTTTGTGTGGTGCAGCTAATAATCCTTATGTGGTGTACCTGCAGCCCATTTTAGATATATTTTAATTTTAAATTATATTTATATTAAAAATCCATAATCTCATATCATGGATATGTTTTTTTGTCTAAACCTTAGACCATTTTATATGTGGTGTTTATTTGGAAAGTTATTTTAATTATGGAAATATTGATGAATCTGTATACTCTACTTTATATGAATATTGAAAATGCATATTTCTCTTGTATTGAATCAATGTATAAAGAATGATTTGGAAAGGCAGTGGCAGTTAGGGCCCGCTATAGCCCCTGGATGCATCGGTAGGTCTCATGATACAAATCAGTTGGTGACAAACCCTTCGAGTTTGTTTCCAAAAATCAGACGGGTTACAACCCACATAACTAAACTGTTATTACGGTATTATGGTTTCATGTTCTAGATAAATGACGTCCAATTAATAAGAATTATTTATATTCATTTTCAGTTATTACTATCCATGGGATTTTCACTATGAAAAAATCTATGGATGTTGGCCCTTTCTCAGTTTATTAATGGCGGGTGTTTTTTTATTTATCCACTATGCCATAGTTTTTTATGATTTAGTTATTATTGATTAATTATTCCACTCTTTTATAACCCTTACTGAGCATTTTAGATCTCCCCTTTCATTTTCTACCTTCAATAGGTTATGAATATAAGATTATTTATTGAGTTCCTTTGGACGCATCTGTTAGTTTTCATTAGGTATTGTACTTTGTAAAAATTTCCAATATAATATGAGTAACATCTATGTATCTAGTTTCTTCAAGAATACTAAACTGATTGTTCCTTAGGGATTTTAATTCCTTCTAACAATGCCAATATAACATGTAATGCACCGGCTCTAGTCTAGAGGGGGCGAGGTGTTACAGTTGGTATCAGAAGAATTTTAGTAGGAAACTTGGAAACTAGAGTAGGAAATGTATAACAAGGAACAAAGCCCCAAGGTTGTATTTGAGGATAAATATACAAGAAAATAATTGTATTTTGGTAGGGAATAAATTATGTGGATATTTTAAGAAATATGTCCCTATCTGGTTACAATAGGGAAGAGGCAACTCTAACAAATATGTATCTAGGGTAAAAACCCAAAAACACCTCTTTGAGCTAGACTCGAATGGGAACTAGTTTACAACAATGGGCCTTACAGCACTCTTGGTTATGACACACCCAGGGGATATGCTTAGGATGATTCACATTATCTTTACAATCCATTATGAAGGATTTCAATGTAAATTTTTCCTCAAAGGAACCATGTTTTTAAGACTAGCTATGTATAGAATTTCAATATATGTTGAGTGATTTTCTATTTGATATTCATAAACTAATGTTGTGTATTCCATTATTTAGAATTGGTGTCTAATAGATGAAGGGGAATCACTACTCATGGGCAAGGTAGGGATCTCTGTACTGAACAAGTCAACACAGTCAATGTTGGAGTAGATCAAATCATGAACATATTGGGACAATTTACTCATGTTGTAAATAATAACCATTCTACAGCTGTTTTGGATCGTTTCATGAAGTATAAGCCCCCATAATTTAGTGGGACTACTAATCCAGTGGTTGCTGAGAAATGGATCATGTCCCTTGAAAAGATATTCGTGGAGTTAAGATGCAATGAAAATGAAAAGGTAGTACTGGCAGTATATTGTCTCAACGGCGACGCAGATAAATGGTGGTCCCTGATTCAAAATACCATGGTGGAAGATGATATGGAATGGAGGAAATTTAAGGAAATATTCATCGAAAAATATTTCCCTCATGAGCAATGAAATAAAATGAAGAGGAAATTCCTTAGCTTAAAAAAAATGCATGAAGACAATGTTGAAGAGTATGAGGATACTTTCACAGGGCTGGCCAGGATTGTCGTAGATTACGTACGTGACTCAGCAGACAAGATTGATCCTTTATTTGAAGGTATTAAGCCATGTATTCCAAGGGAACTAGCTTCTCAATCAGTTTTATCATATGATGAAATTGTATCAAGTGCCATAAAAATATAGAGGAAACTGTCTAGGTCAAAAAAATTCAAAGGAAACTATGATAACATGTGGTACTCTAATAACAAATGAATAAGAGAAGCACCAAATAAGAGAAAGGGAACAAATCTATTCACATTATGTGAGAACTGTGGAAAGAATCATCTCGAAAAATGATTGAAAGCCATGGGAGTCTGTTATAACTTTGGAAAAAAGGGTCATCGATATGATGAATGTAAGGGGAAGGAACAATTCAATGATATTCAATGCTACAATTGAACAGAGATGGGATACAATGCAAATGAGTGTCCTAAGAAAAAATGAAACATGCCTTAGAAAAAGCCAAAAGAACAAGGAATATCCTATGCGATTACAACTATGGAGGTTGAAATTCCTAATGACATGATGGAAGGTACTTTAATTATTTCCTCAAACATAGCCAAACCATTATTTTATTCTGGTTCATCGCATTAATTTACATCTTCCCAGTTTTCAACGAAAATGAAATTTGTAAAATTTGATCTATCAAATGAGGTGTCCGTCAAAAGTCACAGGGGAGGTATCATTGCAACAAAGGCATGTCGGCTAGTTCCCCTCCAGACACACAGAATGTTCTTTAGTTGCTAACCTTATTGTCATACCAATGAATGAATTTGATATAATTCTTGGTATGGATTGGCTGTCAAATTATGATGCGAAGATTTATTGTTAGAATAAGGAAGTTGAAATTTTTGAAAATGGTGTAGAATCCCTTGTCTTTAGGGAAGAAACTTTTCCACCCGATTCTTATCTAGAACCACCCCCAGTAGCTCTACATCATGAAATACTTGGAGATAAAGATAAACCAATAACTATAGGTGAGGAAATAAATATTCAAATATAAGATGTACACATAGTGCAAGAGTACATTGATGTATTTCAAGAGGATTTACCTGGACATCCTCTAGAGTGGGACATTTTGTTCTCTATTGATTTAATTCCTGATGAAAGACCTATATCAAAGACTCCCTATATAATGTCCACTGTGGTGTTAGTGGATCTAAAAAAATAAATAGAGGAGTTGAATAACAAAGGATTTATTCGACCTAGTGTTTCTCCTTGGGGTGCCTCGGTCATGTTTGTTAAAAATATATATGGATCCATGAGGCTATGCATTGATTATAGGGAAATAAATTCTATTATAACAAAAAATAAGTACCCACTGCCCCAGATTGATGATTTATTTGGTCAAATTCATCGAGATCAATACTTTTCAATGAATTAAAATCGATCCCGATATCATCAGCTGCGTGTGAGGAAGGATGATATTCCAAAGACAGCATTTTGAACCACGCATGGGCATTACGAGTTTATAGTGATTCCTTTTGGACTAAAAAATCCACCATCTTTTTTCATGGATTTAATGAATATTGTTTTCAAGGAATATCATGATAACATTGTTGTGGTATTCATTGATGTCATCATGGTATACTCAAAAAATCTATGAAGACCATGAGAATCACTTGCGGATTATTTTGAGAACTCTTAAAATCAATATATTATATGGGAAGTTTAGCAAGTTTGAATTATAGATTCAATAAATTTCGTTTCTAGTCCATATTTTCTCTAATGATGGAATCCTAGTTGATCCTATAAAGACAAAGGCAATTCAAGAATGGCCCATGACAAGAAACATGATTGTGGTACGCATTTTTATTGACTTAGCAGGCTACTATCATCATTTCGTTCAGAATTTCGCTCGACGGGCTAACCCACTAACCAAGAACACACGTAAAGGAGTTATGTTTGTGTGTATAAAATAGTGTACGTAATGCTTTGAAGAATTGAAAAGGAAATTTGTCAATGCTCCAATTTTGACTATTCGATTTGGATGTGATGGATTTGTGATATATAGTGATGCATCAAAGAATGGGTTGGGTTGCATCCTTATGAAAAATGATAATGTTATTACTTATGTATCCAGGCAATTGAAAACCCATGATTAAAATTATCTAACTCATGATCTTGAGTTAGCATCTGTAATCATTGCTTTGAAAATATGGAGACATTATCTCTATGGAGAAATATGTGAGATTTATATGGACCACAAGATTTTGAAATAAATTTTCACACTAAAAGAAATCAACATGAGACAAATGAGATGGGTCTAGTTACTCTAAGATTATGATTTTTCAATAAACTACCTCCCAAAAAAGGAGAATAAGGTGGAAGATGCATTATGTAGGAAGGATCATGGACTTTTGACTCAAATGAGGATTGGGAGAGTACCTATATTTTTGGATCTACTAAAGATGGATAAGGGAATTTTTAAGGAAAGGGAAACATCTTTCCTATTTCAAATGACTGCTAATACATATTTATTAGAGAAGATAAAAAGATCTCAATCTGATGATGAGAATCTGAATAAGAAAATTAATGCTGTCTTGGATGGGAGATTGGTGGACTTCGTGTATGAAGGAGTTATAAAAATTGGGAAGAGGTTATGTGTTCCATCAGTACCTGATCTAAAAATGGATCTATTAGATGATGCCTATTTCTCAAATTTCCCTATACAACCGGGTATCACCATGATGTACTGAGATATGAAGGAATAATTTTGGTGGGATAATATGATGCGGGAAATTGCTGACTACGTGTCAAGGTGTCTAGTTTGTCAAAAAGTGAAGGCAGAGAGACAACATCTCAAAGGAGTGACTCAACCTTTAACTATTCTTATGTGGGAGTGGGATAACATTACAATGGAGTTTATCATCATTCTATCGAGGAAACCTATAATTAATGATGCAATATGGTTCATTGTTGATTGTATCACAAAATCAGAACATTTCCATTATATAATAGAGGACTTACCACTTGAGAGCCTAGAAATAATGTATATTATTGAAGTTGTAATACTTCATGGTGAACCTCTATCAATTTTATCTGATTGAGATCCCCGATTTACATCAAAATTCTTGAAAAGTCTCTAGAAAGCTTTGAATACTGATCTTCGTATGAGTACTATGATTCACCCCCAAACTGACAGACATTCTGAAAGCAATATTCAAACTCTAGAAGACATGTTGAGGTCATGCTCTATTGACTTCCAAGGAATGTGGGATCAATACTTACCTCTGGTGGAAATTTCATACAACAATAGTTTCCATTACTGTATTCAAATGGCTCTATATGAAGCATTATATGGAAACAGTTGTCGAACTACAACTTGTTGGGACAATGTTGATGAGAGGAAACTTATAGGCCTAGAACATATTGAAGAGACCAGAGAAAAGGTGAAGACAATCCATGCCCATATTAAAGCAGCCCAAAGTAGGCAGAAGAGTAATATTGACAACCAGATAAAGGACATTGACTTCCAAGTTAGAGATCATGTATTTATGAAATTATCTCCATGGAAAGGTATCCAAGGGTTCAGTAAGAAAGGGAAACAGAGCCCCAGGTACATAAGACCATTTGAAATTTTGGAAGGAATCAAAGTTTTTTCTTATAGTATAGCTGTAACAGCCCAAGATTTTATAAAAAAATATTCTTTTTAATTTTATTAAAGTATTGTGTTGTACACTACACCAAAAGGATCTTTCACAACACTCATCCTTGACTTGCCTTGCATTACACGCAATCACGACCTTCCTCGATAGCGTGTGTAATACGCAATACCGAGTTTCACTAAACAACGATATGCTATTAAAATATTATTAAAACTAGCCGTTATGAATAGTAATAACCACTTTTTAAAACTCTGTAAATCTTATTTTTCAAAATGAACTTCATTTTTGGATTCGGAGTATCGAATTAACCTAAGGTGAAATTTTGGTACTTTTCGGATAACTTTCATATTCTGATGAATAGTGAAAATTACTAAATTATAATTAAAAACAAATTTTTTAATCGAAATAATTAATAGTGATAAATTATTAATTTGAGTGGTTTTAAAGTATATTTAGAATATATTTTTACAATTTAATACAATTTTGGTCATTGGATGTAATTTCACATTTAAACCAGACATAATCAAGTGTCAATCTTTTGATAGATATTGTTTCTTAAAAACACGCTATTTGTTTTAACAACGGGATTTAATTATAAAATTAATTAATGCAAATTCTATGATATGAATTTGGTAAAATAGACTTCATTTTTGAATTCGGAATATGAAATATAGATTAGGATGAAATTTTGGCATTGTTCTGAAAAACATCAATTTTTGATGAATAGTGAAACTACTAAGTGGTAGTTAAAAAAAAATTAATTTCTTCATAAATCTTAATTTTACCGCTTCTGTGAATGGAATTTCAAAAATCCGAGAGACACGGTTGATGTTAGTAAGTAAAATGTGGTTCAATGAGATGAAAATAATTTTTGGTGAATAGTAACTTTTTACTTTTTTTTACCACGGTTAATAGTAAATAGGGTAACTAAGGGTAAATATGATATTAATATTACCCTAACACATGTCCTAATTATATTGGATAAGTGTAATTCGACCAAAAACAACCTTATGAATATAATATGACCATTTAGGTCCACTTGGATTAGATTATGACATTTAATATTATATTATTTAATGAATAGTTAAAATAGTTAAAATCAAAGTTTAATAACTAAAACATTTTTAATATGGGGTTATACATAAGATAAATTCGACTATAAATATTCCTTAGAAAGCTAAAAGGATTTCCTACATAATTATATTTTATTTATAATTTTTAGACTTTAAATAAATTAATTTATTTATGACACAACGATGATGCAGTAATTACCCTTTTAAGGAAATATTAACATAATTGATGTTATAAATTCTCACATGAATGTAATTTGAGACTTTTTATGACTTAAACTAATTTTATAGGTTACTGTGATATATTAGTGTTGATTTAATCAACTTGGTTCGAACATATAATTCGGTTATGACTTTCACAAAAATCATATATCAAATAGTGTCAAAATTGACACAAAATAGTTTTTAAATCAAATATTATATTATTAATTGTTATTTTATTCCTAAAAATCTAAGGTTAGGCCACATGACTTAGATAAGGATATATTTATTAATAATATACAATTTGGGGTTCTTTTGGCATGTTATAGTAAGTGTATTAACCATATAGTGAAAAAAACAAAAAGACACGGTAAAAGTTAAATTATTTAACTTAGAGTTAAATCTAATTGATAAGGTTAAAATAATAACCTAAACTTGTCTAAATCCTATTGGTTTATAGGATTTCGACCCATCCCCACTTTATCTTCGAAATAAGACCCTTTGGAACCATTATAAACCGATTTTGACTTTAATATAAAATAATATTTTAAGATATTCCTAAGGTGCCCCTCTCCTCCCTTATAAAAGGACACCTCCTCCCCCTCCTCCTCACACCAATTTGAGCACTCAAGCTCGGCCAACCCCTGACAAAATCTCTTCTCCACTTCCCTAGAAACATCCTAGAGGTTCTGGTCTTCCTCAAAGACCAATTTTAGTGCCCTAAGATGAGGTCTCAAAGAGGCGCTTCAAAGAAGAGGTAATTACCGTTACCAATTATTTCATCTTTATTTCTTCTTCCACTTCTTCTTCTTAGGTTGTTTCATTATGAAGTAATAGCATCAGTATCACTCATATACGGATATGTTATTATAAGTATGAAACAACCCTATTTCACCATCTATCCATCCTACGGAAAAAGAAATCACTGCGCGTGCGTACGTACGGAATACCGTCTCCACGCCGTGGTGTAATCTATTATCCACCACCACCTTACATGGATGGGTATAATGGTGTAAAGAATAACTATACATAGTTATTACAACATCATATTGATTCTGATATATTGTATAATCCACTCCGATTCAATTCAATATTTATGAAAATGATATCATCGCTCGTGGGTACGTACGGACTACCGTCTCCACGACGCGATGAGATTCATTCTCCATGTTAACCATTTAAGAATGATTATAAAGTATATATAAGAAATAATAATGAAATATATGACATTATAAAGCTACTTGATTATGTATATATATATATATATATGTATGTCGTCTACTTACTTCCATTTCAAGACAATAAGGAATGGAAAACAACGTTCATGCGTACGTACGGACTACCGTCTCCATGAACGGTGTTTTTCATTTTATTTATCTATCTATTATATATATATATATATATATATACTGAATATATATGATATATAAATCAAATTTTATATTCTGGAAGTAAGTAAATCATGATATAAGTAATAATATGTCAAGAACAACAAGTCAAAACACCTACGATAAATGAAACGATTTTACCCAAAACGCTTCTTTAACATGGAATTTACAAAAGAACGGGTAATATAATGTCATAAGTGAACCATATATGATATAATAACAATGAATATGATTCTATAATAAGTCAATGACATTATTTAAATCATTATACAGGATGTTCGGACACATACGAAGCAAATCGGACCTAAGGTAAGGGAAATATCACAATCTCATTTTTATCCGAGATTGTTTATTCGTAAGTATTTACTGGGTTGTATTTTATCATCCACATCTATGTTTCGTCAATATGTAATATTATTTCCATCCACCTACAATTGTTTAAATCCATTTTTACCCTTCGGTGAGTTTTTAGTAAAGAATATGAAAGGAATCTTTTGTCGCTTTTTCGTACGAGGTGATTTTTTGACTTTTCCGACAAAAGTACGAAGAATGTTTTTTTAACGTATACGGCATGAATGGATTTTTAAAACATTATTTCCAAGAATCTTACTTTACAAGTTTTCAAGTATATTTTTAATCAACTTCTTTTAATTTAAAGTTTTATGACATGTTAAGAAAGGAAAAATGTTTTTAAAGAAGAAAGGATATTTTCCTCAAGAATTCATTTCAAGTGTTTTTTTTAAAACTATTTTTCCATCTAAGATGACGTTATTTGATATGTATGTTTCCAGTAAAATGTCTCTATGATTTAAATGGTTTCAGTTTTCTGATGATGAAATGATATCAATTGTTTATGGATTATGATGGCATGATGTTTAAGAATCCCATTTTATTACATGGGTTATGAAATGATGTACGATTTATGATTTTGTGGCACACATAAGAATGGTATCATTATGAGATGGGTGGGAACTATATCTCCCTCCAATGCATTGGGTAATGATTTTATATCTCATGAGATAGACATGGCTGGAATGGTAGGTTATACCGGTTCAGTGAAACAGGACTGCAACGAGGGTTACTCGATTCAGAAAGGGACTTTGTCCACTAAGATAGTCTTGGCAATGAGTCTTGACTAACAAGAAATGATTCTCTATGATTATGTGTGAATTCCACAAAGTTTCATGTTTTATGTTATGATTATTGTGATTACATTTCACTGCCATGATTTACCCCATGTTATGAAATTATGATCTCTTTTGCAGGTTACGATTTCCAAAAGTTATGTGCTTATGTATATGATGTGATTGATATTTCTTTTGTTTACCCTTACTGAGCATTTGAGCTCACCCTTTTATGTTGTCTTTTCCCCAGGATATAAAGAAAGGTTTTAGGTATAAAAAAAGAAGATCTTTATGGGAGATGTTGAAGATCTTTCACCACGATTAGAAGATTATATTCCGAGTTTCCAAAGACACTAAACTATTACGGTCCTTGTGTGTGTGTTTTTGTTATGTACTAAGTATTCCGCAAATGTAATGTAATGTACGTCAAGATACGGGTCTCTACAATAGCGATGCCACCAAATCTCTCCAGAGTTCATGATGTGTTCCAAATTTCATTGTTAAAGAAATAATTTCCAGACCCAACGTATGTACTCACATATGAATAAATAGAACTAAAACATGATTTTTCATACTATGAAAAGCCTATCAGGATTTCTGACACAAGGGAGTATGTATTGAGAAATCAGAAAACTTGTCTTGTAATGGTTATTTGGAGAAACAAAAAAATAGAGGAAGAAACATGGGAACAAAAGGATATCATGAGGAAGAACCACCCACATATTTTTTTGTGGGCATTATATATAAAATTTCGAGGACAAAAATTCTTAAGGAGGGAATAATATAACACCCAAAACATTTTATGGTATGTTTCTCTTAAATAATTTCTATTCATTAGATAGCCTATATTTCATGAATCACTAAGACTTTTGTGAAAAAAAAAATTATAGGAGAATGTTATATGCTATCCATTAAACGTAAATTTTCCACGTCTATGGTTTGAATTTCGAAAAACTGTCATCTAGAGTTGTGACTAGTAAGTTGTTTGGAGTTTGATAGAACCTACTTGATTTGTTGATGAATAGAAACATACCCTTATGAATAGTGATATTAATAATAATATGAACCTTATAAATAGTAAATAATGATAATAATTTTTTTCTTTCAGTAATAAGATAATGAAAACGTATTTAATTTTTCAATGTAATACAAAACAAATTATACGTTTAAATTGTTATTTTTTAAATTATATTTGATTTTATTTAAAAATTAAATTTAAAATACTTAGAAAATTATTTCAAAAAAAATGGAGTTCATTTTTGAATTATACACATCGAAAATTGGTTATGTTGAATTTTTGGGATTTTTCTAAAATACCTGAATTTTTCATGAATAGTAAAAATACACATTTGTGTTCTCGGTAGTTTAATGACATCATAATGATGTAATAATTAATATAAATGGATGGTCGACTTGTTTATAGTATATAATGACATCTGGTGTCCCAAATGGATTAAAAAATTGGAAAATACCAAGGTCAAGCTAGTGGTTTTGCGAAAACCACTAACGAGGTGTCCCTTTTAATTAATAAAATACATTCTCTTAATTACTACAAATACCCACTCACCCCCTTTCTTTTTCATTCATTAAAAACTCAATATACTCAAATATAGTTTGTTATTACCTCCCAATAATTCCTCCTAAGTTTTCATTAATCCCCCAAGGTCCCACCCTTCAAGATCTAGGAGTTACTCTACAAGGTAAGGGAATCCTTCATTCTCTTCTTTTAGTCGATACTTCCTTTATGTTATCTATTTGATTGTCCATTATCATATGTTGGTATTTTTTTTATGTGTTATTATTACTATAATTTTGATTTCAATATGTTTAGATATCCTTCTTCTCTCATCATTTCATTTTATAAAATTTTATGCGACGTCGTTAGGCTGTCGAATTTTCATAAGGGATTTATCACCTTTTTTTATTTTCATGTTCATCTCTTTTATTTTTCTCTCCTCACCTCCTCTGAACAAATCGCCATGATAAAATATAATATCATATATATACTGGAATTATATTATGTGAATGGAATAACTATCATTAATATCCATACTCCCTCCATTTTATTTTTATAAATGAAATCAACGCCCATGAGGTACCAATTTATAACAATTGTGGACGACAGGGTTTAGTTCTTCACATTATCCTTCATTACTGGAAATAAAACCATTTTAATGGTTGAAACAGATAATAATATATATATTTCATCTCATTAATGTTATATAATCCTTAGATACTAATAATATAAGATAATAATACAAAACATGTTCATTATGAA
This sequence comes from Viscum album, assembly GCA_963277665.1. Taxonomy (NCBI): domain Eukaryota; kingdom Viridiplantae; phylum Streptophyta; class Magnoliopsida; order Santalales; family Viscaceae; genus Viscum; species Viscum album. The sequence continues at coordinate 422,334,054 of OY728158.1, read as the reverse complement.
TAAAACAGCCAAGTTAATCCGAATATTTGTAATAAATTTTAACTAATGAATCATCATCATGGAATATAACCTAAAATTATTTATATATCATTAATGTCATTAATAGGACATATTAATAATTATGTATTATTAACCACATTTCAAATGAACTTACATTCATGAAAACAAGTAAACAAATCATGAAAACTAAGGAACATAATGCTTCATAAACAAGAAACTTGTTCCAATTAAACCCATAAAAGGGCCATGAATGAACCTAATAAGGTTGTAATAAATCAATTAAATGTATAGGAGGTTCTGGAGTTATTAATAAATCAATCTAATTTTAATTATTCAGGTCATTAAAAAATTGAAGAACACACTCGAGCATACGGTAAGGGGTTTCTCATCTCACTTTCATTTCAGTAATATTTTCATTTTTCTCCACTTATTTCTAGTATGTGGTATATGTGTACTTATATTTGATATATAATGACTTTATTCTATTTATATTCACATTATTAAATGATTCATTTGAGGTTTATTATGTTCTGGTCATATAATTCGACTAATTACATTGTGTTAAGAGACTTTGTCTCAACTACTATTTTGTTGTGACTAACTTTGTGTGGTGCAGCTAATAATCAATATGTTGCGTACCTGCAGCCCGTTTTAGATCACTTTTCATTTGAAATTATATTTATATTAAAAATCCATAATCTCATATCATGGATAAGTTTTTTGTCTAAACCTTATTCCATTTTACATACAGTGTTTATTTGGAAAGTTATTTTAATTATGGAAATATTGATGAATCTGTATACTCTACTATATACGGATATGGAAATGGCATATTTCTTTTGTATTGAATCAATGTATAAATAATGCTTCGGACCTGTAGTGGAGGATGGGGACCTCTATATTCCCTCGATGCATCGGTAGGTCTCATGAGACAAATTAGTTGGCGACAAACCCTTCGAGTTTGTTTCCAAAAATCAGACGGGTTACAACCTACAAAACTAAACCGTTTTACAGTATTATGGTTTCATGTGCCAGATACATGATGTGAAATTAATAATCACTCTATTTATCCATTATCTGTTAATACTATCCATGGGATTTTCACTATGACAAAATCTATGGATGTAGGCCCTTTCTCAGTTTATTAATAGCATGTGTTTTTTTATTTATTCACCATGGTATAGTTGTTTATGATTCAGTTATTATTAATTCATGCTTCCGCTATTTTTAAACCTTACTGATCATTTGTGCTCACCCCTTTCATTGTCTACCTTCCATAAGTGATTAATAGGAGATAAATTATTGTGTTCTTGTAGACATAGAGTTTAGTTTTCTTTATATATTGTATTTTGTAAACCTCTCTAATGTAATATGAGTAACATCTATGTATCTAGTTTCTTCAAGACTACTAAACTGATCATTCCTTCTAGATTTTCATTCTTTATAACAATTCCAATATAACAAGTAATGCACTGGCTATGGTCTAGAGGGGTCAGGGTGTTATATGATTCCACATTAACTCTATGATCAGGTTAAATACATTCCATCTCCAAATATCTAACGATATAATAAACCCCTATAAGATAAAAATCATCTATTAAATTATATCTCCATACCTCTACTAAAATTTAGTGGTTTTGTATCCTATTTTTTCTATGTAAATATTTCTCTTATCATGTTCGTTTCTATATTGTATTTCATGCTATAACTGATTTAAATAAAGAGAGATTGGTTCTTACTACCGTTTAATTATGGGAGGTGGGTTGCTTTATACAACCATTGAAAACAACGAGAGAATAAGTTTATTTATTTCCATTAAAATTAATGGATAAATACACAAGATTCTCAACCCATTAGGTAGTGACATATAGGATCACACTAAGATATTTATAAACTAATTTTCTCAATATGATTTTACACACTCTGTTAATTTACACTTTATATCATTCATATAATATCTATTCAAAAAATCACATCATTTTGATTTTCTTTCTATACAATATGAAAATTGTCTTAATTACCTTTTATATTATCTTTTAAAAATCACATTGAAATTATTGTGTTCTGTTTTATCATTCATGATCTATTAAATTAACAATTTTATGCTCACGCTTATTATATCTTTATTTAATCATTAAGTGAAGTCATCAATTACATACTATTATAGCATTATAATTATTTAGTTCTTTATTTGGGTTTTTCATAGGTATTTCATTTTGTGATTAACCTCATACTTTATTTATTTTAATATTTAAAATAACCCCCCCCCCCAAATCCCCATACATGTCATCGTACTGCGGCCAACATTTGTTTTGTAACAAGATCGTTGTTATTTTTTTGAAAAATATATTTTTTTCAATTTTTCTGAAAATAATTTCATTTTTTATAATTTTCCAATTTTTAAAATCATAACTAACTTTAATGCCTCATAATTTTTAAATGGAATGTTGGTATGTTGTTCCTGAATGAATCTACATGGGATGTGATCCTTTTTTGATGGTACAAATTACTCTTATTAAAAAAGTTCCTGAAAATATTTCTTAGTAATATATGTTATCTTGTTTGGAACATGGTAATGAATTAATATATTACTAAAAAACAATCATAAAATAAATGAAATCCTAAAGATATTTATTCTTTCAAACATAATTGAAAAAACATGAATGATCTCTATTATGGTCTTAAAAAATGAATTCAATCATGTATCCACATAAAATACATTACATAAAATTTTGAATCTGTTGAAAATAATGCATGAATCCATAAATAAATGTAATGATACTAGAATATATTGTTTTTGAAAATACATTGATAGAATATATATACATAAAAACGAATATATTACTTATAGTTTTATTCATTTTATTGATTTTCTTAATTTCTAAAGGACTCACCTATGATTCCAACATTTCAAAGAGGTATGCCCTCATTTAAATTTGTGTTTAAATACCTTTAGATGGTTAATAAAATTAATTCTACTTATAATAATGGATTTACGAGGTCCATGAGTGTTCATGATATAAAAGAGGGATTAATGTGTATATCTAGTGTATGTTTCACAATTGGAACGTGGCTAATTTAACAGTGTCCCTTGACCAAGAAGGGGTAATGGTTTATAAAAAACCAAGGGCACAACCCCAAATGGTTTGGCAACTATGTAGTCCTCTACAGATAACCATGTGTCCTTTATCTCTCTTATATAGAGGATGAAATGTATACACTACATGGTTTTTCAAACTATATGGTTTCTCTAAAAAGATTGTGCGACTTGGAAGACTGTTATATTGATGGAATGACCCTCTTGGTGCATGGTTTGGCCAACCATTCTGTATAAGCATGTACCTATTAAATATATTAAACTATCAATCCTTCATGGAATTTAGGGTATCTTACCCAATTTTTTTCTTCATTCTTCATCAAATAGCATAAGTGATGAACCCTACCCTCACATTCCCTCCTAGGAAAATCCTCAGTCAATTTATATCCATATGGAGTGATGTTGGTTGAGAATAAATGTATTTGGTTTTCCTAACACTCTTCATAACTCTATTTTTATGAAAGTACTAGTGTATTTTTATTCTTATACTGAATTCATAAAATATCACTCTTTTGTTATATTTCATGTTTGGTCATTGTATGTTGTATGAGTTCAAATTAAGGGTTATGGATAGGTTACAATTCATCCTTGAACATGTTGTTGGTAGTCTAAATGTTTTATCCTATACCCATGATGATAAATTTATGTGTGTGAGTTGGTTCCTTTCAGCCATTATGATATGAAATTTAAACCCTTTGTGAGAAATGGTAAAACGGGTACGTAAATGGTGTGTGGAACCCTAATAGATCCCCATTGGATTTTTTTAGGTTGATTAGACTAGATGTATGGTCACCTATGTTGTGAAACACTCCCTTGGATAAGTTAATTGTTTTTTAAATGCAATAAATGGATCAAAACTATTGGAATTGTTGTTAACTAACATGGAAATGGTGATAAATTAGTTTAATGGTGGTCTAAGGGTGAAATTTACTAATTGTGGGAAACAATAATATATTTAATGTAATTAAATATGGATGGGTGATAAGTGAAATGGTGTAATATAGATTCTCTACTTTTTAAAATGATCAAAAATGATGATCCATTCAAATTGTTAATTAATGGTTGGTGGGATGATTTATTGATGCTCAACACCCATGGTTAGGCCAGACTAATGCTCTTGGATCCCCTATGTATATGGTTCTTTAGATAAAGGACTGGCATACTATACTCTAAGGGTTTGGACATGGCGTTCTATATCATGGCTGGGATGGGATAATATTTCATTCTGAATCCCAATTGGATTCATGGAATTCAACTCCAATTCTTCCAAACTATGGACCATTGACACATGGTTCATTAGAACAACATGGGTTAAGAAGTTTTGACGAATATAGGTAAATCATAGAACTATGAATAAATTTTATTGACCTCAATAATGTTAAATTATGGAACTTGGTTTATTTTTCTATTGTAAATATTTTTATGTACTTTTGTAAACAATGTATCAGAATGTATATATTGTAGAAAACACTACTGTTTGCCTAATTATCTGTACTCACACTCTGCTCAGGCTTCCATGGGTTACCCAAGAACACCGCATAGTTGCAGGTTAGGACATGGTAGAAGGCCCTCTGCTAGAGGGATGATTTAGGGATTATGGATGTGTATATATGTGAGAACAAGACTTGGTGTCGAGGACAATTTTGTAGATTCTATATCATTAAATTATTTTGGGGTTTCCATTACATTTAACACTATAATACGTGAAATTTTAAATTTAATGTTTTGTTTTAGTCTTGTACCCATTTTGGGGATTTTTTTGTATGAATGATTATCATTTCCATTGTTCCTATTATTTATTATGTTTTATACTCTGGATTACTCTAATAAATAGGGAATTATATCCCTATAAGATTCATAAAACATTCACTTCATGGAAAGAAACCTATAACATATGGGGTGGTTCTCCTAAGGTTATGTGGAGAACTGGAATGGGGCACCATATTAGTTCTACCTGGGATAGGATGTTACAATGTGGTATCATATAAATTTATTTTCTATTATCTTTTTTATTTGGTGAAGAAAGAATGGAGACCAGGGGTTGTATTACCTTATAAATGAGATCATGCATTGTATTACCAAACCCATGTATGGGAAAACCTTAATTACCCAGTGTAGGATAGTTTTTTTATGATGTTTTCCATTATAGTTGGATGTTATTTCACCAAGTGTAATTCACATGATGCGCGATGTTATTTTTTATTATATTTTATTTTTACCCTAAAATATCATAAGATTTTTATCTGCATGAAACAATTTAGGAACATATTGATATATGTGGCATGCATAATGTTAGAAACACATTATAAAACATGTTAAGGTTGAGTATGGGAATTGAGAATGAATCATAACAGTAATTTTATTTCAAATTAAAATTTTTATAGTAAACATGATATAATTTTATAATTAATTGAAATATTTTTATGGAATGGGAAAAATATTCTAATAAAAATATAAATTTGGGGATTTTGGTTTGACTTGTTTCAGTCATGTCCTAGGTTATTAATGTTTGAGATTCGTGATGGGGTTGTGATCGTATCTATAAGGATTGATGTACGAGGTATGTTGTTTGTTTCTTGTTCCATTACTTTTTTTACATAATTTTAAGAATTCTATGTTATGTGCTTTGGAATGTGTGTCTGGAATTATAGATAGATTCCCCCTAGCGAATTTTTTCCAGTAGGGTGATAGGAGCACATCACCCTGAATGACCCTCTAGTATTGGGGAAATAACACCCATTGATTCCATGAAAAAGGGGGAAAGAAAAATACTATGATAACATCACCTACTTTATATAATTTATAGATAAATACCTAAGGCAGGATGCTTCAATTATGTACGAAATTACCATATATATTCATTTGTAGAGGCCTCTAATATGTTTTAGAGGGGGTGGACCCAAGGAAATATTGTTTTGGATTGAGTCTGTCCATATGATTATGGATCACATAGAATACTCAACCGAGATAAGTGTTAAGATAGAAACATTTTTGTTGTGAGAACCAGTAATGAGTTGGTGAGATATATGAGCTTGGGATGAGGTGATGGATGGGAATGGCATGGAATGAATTTGAGGAAAATCTCCTTGAAAATTTTTACCCTGGGAACTACAAGCATATGAATGATAAAGATTGTTTGATTTTGACTAAGGGAAGTATGAAGAAGATGGATTATGCTAATTTATGAATTAATTTTAATTATTTTTCTCTAATGATGTTAAATGATAAAGAAAATACTGAAATACAGTTTCGGGATGGGCATAAATATGAGGTCAAGTCTTAGGTAAATATCAGTTATTTGAATAGGTTTTCTTAGGTTTTGGATATAGCCCTCATATCAGAAGGGTCCTTGATTGGAAGTTATGGTGGAATTAAAATCATTTCTATTTTGTGATTTGATGGTATGTCTTCCAATAGTAGGACGTTCCATTTGATGAATTTCCACTAGATTAGTGGTGAAAAAAATACCAAGGAAGAGGAACTGTCTCTCAGGGAGGTAGCTCAATTGTCTACTATTATTGTAGCTATTTGGGACACATGTGAGGTCAGTGTCATCTACCAAAAGTTGAATATTGATCATTAAATTGGATGGTTTATGTAGAGAGGATTTTTAGGAACCCATAATGATTGTGTATTGGTGGAGGATCTAGGAAATTACATAGCACTATAATGGGTTCAAATTCACTACATCAGTTTGGTAGTTGTATTTCCAAAACAATGCCATTCAAGATTGGGGACATTGAACATCAATATTATAGTTTCCATATCAGTAGGGTAGTGTGGCACCTAGTACTTAGAAAAAATCCCATGGTAGAGGGATAGGTGAGAATCATACAATTCAACCTACACCTAGTGGGGATGAGTCAAGGACATCAACTCTTTTAGGTACCATTTATGTAGCTTCTATGATTTCTATATATTGTTTTACACAATATCCTATAAATATTTTATATCTACATATTTTAATTTCGTTTAAATATGATAGTGGAGATGTTGGGTGGGACTATATCGATAGACACACCGTTGGGGGTATGATCAAAGAACTACTTCTCTTGTAGGTGACATACTCTCAACATTAGAGACAACAACTTCTAGGACATGTTTGTGCCAGATATGTTATATTTTTATCTAATATTGGGGTTGGATTAGTTGGTGATATATCCACACCATATTGTATATTATCATCAAATACTAACATTCACATCTCATGATGGTGAAAATTATGTTCAACATAGGGAATGAAATGTTTAGGTAACCCATGAGAATCCAATTCATCAGAATTTAGGTGATATCACATCCCAAGAAATAATTATTGTTCATATAGTTGGGGGAGTAGAGCATGATTTCATTCCACATGTGGTGGATCAATTTCAATAATTTTTCCCTGAGAACTTCTTATTTTTTCACCTTAGAAAGTGGTTGAGTTCATGGTTGGTTTGATTCATAGATATAAGCTAGTTTTTTAATATATTTATAATGGGACTATAATTTCTTTCAAAAAATAAATAATAGTTGGAAGAATTATTGAATAATGCATTTATCTTTCCATGTACGTCACCTTGGAGTGTCCAGTTTTGTTTTTCCAGAAGGTTGATGGGATACTACAAATTATGTGTTCATTACGACAAGTTGAACCATATGACTATTATGAACAACTATCCTCTTCTGTGTAATCATTATAATTTTCACCTACATAAGGGTGATTACTTATTCTATAAGATTTATTTTTTGAGGGTTTCATTAGTTGAGGGAAATACCATCACATATTCCATTGACTAGTTTTATGAATAGGTATGGACTATATGAGTTAACTGTAATTCCTATTGGATGAAGAAACACTTTTTTTGTGTTTGTGGTTTTAATAAACATAATCATAAATTGATGCATGGATCATTTTTTGGAAGTTTTCATTAAATAAATATTGTATTACTCCTAGAACCATGATGATCATTCCAAATAACTTGGCATCATTCTGAGTACACTAAGATTGAATATTCTATATGCAAAGATATTGAAGTGTTAATTCAAGATTGACAAGGTAAATTCCATTGGTCAAATTCTCACTGAGTAATAAGTGTCATTTAACCCATAGAAAGTTATAGTAGTTATATCATTGAGGATCCAAATATTGTTTTTGATATTCGAGTATTTTTGGGTTTGGAGGGATATTATTAACGTTTCATCACTGACATTTATCATTTAGAAATTCCACATTTGGGATTGATAAAATGGTGATATGATTTCAATTTTTTGAATCAAGGGATAATTCCTTCCAAGACAAGACAATGAATTCTACTACAATGTATATTTTGATCCTAACCATGCTGGGTGAAGAGGATTCCTTATTTTTTGATATGTCTGGGATCATACATGGAGTGTTGTTGTCATAGGGATATCAATTCGTATAATATGGGTCCTAATAGTTTAGGGCACAAAATATTACCCTATACATGAACTCATGTTGGTTGTGGTGATTTATGACTTGAATTTTCGGTGGGATAACATGTTGAGAGAATGGATGATTGTGTAAATTGACCATAAAAGTATAAATTTCATATTTTCATAGTGATATTTAATTATTCTAATGTTTATATAGGTTGAGTACATGGATTTTTTTTACATTGAGATAGCGTATAATCCTGAAATGGAAAATATTGTTACAGTTGATTTGAGAATAAATACATATACTCAGGTTGTCCAGGAGTCCTTTGATAAGTATCGAATTATGGAGTCGTTATCTGATATAAATATAGAGGTTTAGGAGGGCCAATGTAATATAAACCTCATATCCTAGTGAGTTGAGTCCACACTCTTGAGTCTAAAACATGAAATATAGTATGAGGATCTAAATTGTTTGGCCTTGTGGGAAAGCTATGGTGGTCTGGTTTCACCTCCTGAATAGACAATTGATGATAATGAGATCATCTATATTCATGGTCATGTAGCAGTGCATATGTGTGTGTGAGTGGGGTTAATTTTTGAGTCCCATTCTAAGAATTGGGTGGTACATATTCATTAAACCAATTTTTTTTAATATTCCTATAGAGTATTAATGTCCCCAGATGAAGAAATATGTTTAAGGGTTTGTGATGTAGTTCTAGATTTATCGACATTTGATGGTTCAGCATCAATAGTCATGTGGTTGGATACAAAAATTTCCCATCCTATAAAATAAGTGGGATGATGTTAACATAGAATCTTTAGTATGAATTTTGATGACCCATCAAAATAATGATGTTATATAGGTAATTATATATTATTTAATAAGGGTGGGAAATGTCTTACCAATTTGAGAGACACATACCATGGACCAATAGAATGACTTATCTATTTCGGATATAGTACAGTTTCACAAGGTTCCGGGATGTGTAGTTACTAATCATGATCTATGTATTTACCTTGAAATATTAGAAATTCTTACATAAGGATTTTGGTACTCAGTTATTTCTGCGTAAAAAATTTCACTCATAAATAGATAAGAAAATTGAGTGGACTATAGGGGTTCTATAAGATGTGGGGAGGGTATATGTCATTGATTTCAGTGGATATTGGGAAAATAACATTGTCTTTTTTGTGTTATCTTATAAAAATAGTTGCAATAAACTATTCATAAAGAACCATATGAAGCACTATATATATGTCCATATAACTCACTATTGTGTTGGATCAAAGCTAGGGAGACAGATTTGTTGGGACTATGACTTGTGAAGGAGGAAATTTAGTAGGATTACTTGATTAAAATATTTAAAAATATATATCAATGTAGGTATAATTTTTTGGATGATTGAAATAATTTTCTTCCGCTGTATACTCTGAGTGATTCTGTGTTCCTTCAGGAGTCACCAATATTGGGGTACCGAAAAATTTTAAAATTGGGTAACCTGGTGCAAAGGTAAATAGGGCCATTTGAGATTCTGGAGAAGATCAGACCACTTGAATATCATTTAGATCTTCAAAATTGGTTTAGTATAATGAATGATGTTTTTCATGACTCATAGTGTTATGCCCCGACCCTAGAAGCCCAGAGTCTATGAATTATTTTAAAACATTTTCATTATTATAAAGAATCATGTCCAGAAAGACCGATTAGTTTAGCATTCTTTGAAAATAGTTTACATACATGAACATTACATTACACATTAGAAAATAAAATGCAACACAAATGATCTTTTAAGAATTCCATTAATTTGTTAGCTTAATTCTGCTTATCAATCATAAAACACTTCTTGTAATACATGGAAAATAAAACATAAGAAACGGGTGACCTTAGATGCCAAGTAATAATGAAAATATAGCTAAAACATTCATAAATAAGCATACATATTTAAGGAAAAGTATAAGACTAAAACACAATCATTTTAAACTAATACATAATCATAATATGGAAAAGATAAATTAAATAATTCCATTAATTTTTTCACTTGGATATTCTACTAGTCGAATAATCACATGTAAAATCAATATCCAATTTCATAATGATGGAATACATAATTCCAGACTTTATAACCACATAGTCAAGGCCTTCTACCAAAACTACAATATATATTTTTTCAAGGACTTGTTCCAAGATACTAGTTTGTCTCATGAGACTTACTGACACATCAAAGAGCTATAGCAGGCTCCAAACTTCATATACAAAGTCTAATGCATTCCTCGTATGAGAAGGTTTTAACCTAACACAAACATTTGTATTATAAATGGCATATAAATTGTCAATACATTATCCATAAACCATGAATGGAATAAAGATAACACATCCACAGTCTAACATAACACAAAACCTTCAATACAATATGGAATATTTTTATAATAATACATCAACTTCAAACAAGTTTAAAATCCATCAAAGGATGTAGACATTGATGACAATGATTTTTAAAACTCATTGAAAGAAATATAATTTTTCCATGAAAACATTTAAAATTCAAATAGTTTAGAAAAGAACAAATTTAAATAAATTTTTAAATCAATGTTTCCCTTACCACTTTGAAACTATGAAAGGAACTAGCATTTAAAAACAATGATGTCCATATAAATAAATCCTTAAAATTATTTTGAAAACATGTATATTAATTAAAAATATTAAGAAAAATAAATATTTAAAACATTTAATATGATGATATAGATTAATAGACCCTTCCATAAAACCTCAAAATATTCATTTTGAAATCATTTTTATGAAATATGGACATTGATGATAAATATGTCCTAGTAAATACTTACTCATAAACAATCTCAGATAATAATGAGATTGGTGAATTAACCCTTACCTTTCACTTTGCTTTCGTCGAGGGTACATTTAACCTCCGGTATAATGACCATAGTATGTTATTAAATTATAATATAACCATATTCATATTTTTATCTCACAAAAGATTCATTTATGACTTTATACTACCCATTTAGTAATGATTTTCATGTTAACATAAAAATTTGGGTAATAATCGTTTTCTTTATTGTACGTGTCTTAACTTATTATTCTTGATTGTATCCTTTCGATCATGATTTAAAAACATCTAGAATATAAACATTGATTTATATATAATATATATTTTGAATAAAAATATTTATAATAGAGAGATATATGAAATGGAAGGAACCATTTATTGAGAAGGTATGCTATATGTATGCATAAACGCTGTTTACATTTTCATATCATATTGAACGAAAGTATGTGAATAAGATATATGTAAGTACATACATACATAAATACATACATACATACATATATATATATATATCCCCAGTAGCTTTATTATGTCATATATTACAAACTTATTAATAATATATATTTTTATAATCATCGTTGAATGGAGACCGTGTGAATGAATCTCATCGCGTCGTGGAGATGGAAATACGTACGTACGCATGTGTGAAAATATTCTTATATTGATGGTGAAATCATATGTAATTGGATGCTATATCATATATACATAATCATTAACATGTTATATTTATTATTTACATCAGTTATACTCATTATTAGACCTATCTAAATAATAAAGTGTTTGAATAACAAACTACACCACGACGTTGAGATGGTAAGTCGTACATACGCATGTATGGTGACTTTGTCATTCATATGATGGATAGAATAATGAATATGGTTATACCATTTTTATAATAACATAATAGTATATTGAATATACTGGAGTTATTATTTTATAATGAAAACAATATTTAAAGAGGAAGTGGAAGATGAAAAGAACTTGAAAGAGGTGATGAAATATTTACCACTTCTTCGGGTTATTCCTTTTGATTTGATCAAAATGGATCCTTAAGTTGGGTCTCTGACAAAAGGAAGGCATCTATGATGAATTTAGGAAATTTGGGAGGATATTTGGGAAGGGTTTGACCGAGAAAAATGGCATTGGAGATGTGAAACTAAGAGAAGGGGAAATACCCTTTTATAAGAGAGGTGAGGGTCACATCGAGAAAAGATTCAAATATTATTTTATAATAAAATAATTTTTGGTTTCTAATGGCTCCAAAATGATTTAATTCAATGATAACGTGGGGATGGGTCACAAACCTTTCAACCAATAGGTTTTAGATAGGTTTAGGTCACCATACTTACATTTTCTTTTTGATTTAACTCTAAGTTAAATAGGTTGACATTTACCTTATCTCTTTGTATTTTTATATTAAATGGTTAATAAACATACTATAACACACCAATAGAACCCCATGTGGTTAGTTATTAATATATATAACCATATGTAAGTCATTTGGATGAATCTTAGATTTTTAGGAAAATTATATAAATTAATAATATAGTATTTGTTTTAAAAACCCAACTATGTCAATTTTGACACTATTTAGTATTTGGTATTTTGGAAAATCGTATAAAATTGATTAATTAGAAAAAAATTATTTAATCAACCCTAACATATCATATTAAGCTATAAAAGTATTGTAAATCACCAAAAGTCTCAAATTACATTTATTTGGATATTAATAATATCAATTATTTTAATCTACCATTAATATGGTAATTAATACATCATCATTGTGTCATAAATAAATTAAATTATTTAATGTCTAGAAAATTTAATTAAAATACCATTATGTTGGAAATAAATTTATATTTACAATGAATATTTATATTCGAATTTATCTTATGTATAACCCTATATTAAAAATGGTTTAGTTATTAAATATAGAATTTAACTCTTTTACTCTTCTTTATTTAAAATAATAATTAATGTCCTAATATAATTCATGTGGGTCAAAAGGGATCATATTTTATTCGTAGAAGGTGGGTAAAAGATAGTAAAAAGTTCAATAATATTTTATATATCTAAACTTATTATAAAATGACCTTAATGAGTTACATTGAACATATATAAGAATTATGTATCTATTTTGACCTAAAATAAAATAAAATAAATTAAATAATTAATGAAATAAAAAGTCAGTTTTAAACAATAATGTGATGTTTTTCACTATTCATAAAATATGATTGTTTTCAGAAAAATACCAAAAGTTCACACTAAGATAATGTTGATATTCTGAATCCAAAAAAGAAGACCATTTTAAAAAATAAAATTTATAAATTTTTAAAATGTGGGTATTACTATTCATAACAGCCACTTTGATTTGTCGTGGTGTGTTAGAACTCCAGGTTTCGTACAATTCAAGCTACGACATTATTCAAAGGGAATCATACCGTGGAAGCTTGGGGTTTTACATTCCCCCCTCCTTAAAATAATTTCATCCTCAAAATTTCATGAATATTTTTGCATAAAAAGATTCGAGTGGTTCATCATCATAAGTTTCTCGGGTTCCCACATTACCTCTTCCATCTTATGGTTTCGCCATAGAACTTTTACAAGACGAGTCGTCCAGTTTTCCAGCACTTGTTTTATGGTATCAAAAAATTTGGCATGCTCTTCACAATAAGACAGATCATGTTACAGTTCAATTTCTTCATAGGTGAGTGAATGTGTTTGGTCAGGCATATGTTTTCTCAACAGTAATACGTGGAACACATCGATAAATTTGGAGATACTTGGAGGCATTTCTAAATAATAAGCTACAACTCCAATTATTTCTAGAATCTTGAAAGGTCCAATGTACATGGGACTCAATTTACCCTTATTAACCAAATGTATAACAACCTTCCATAGAGATAAATTTAAGAAAACATGGTCTCCTACTTGAAATTCCAAATCCTTCCTTTGGTTATTGTAATAACTCTTTTTCCAACATTGGGCTTCTTTGATATGGTTTTGGATAATATTCACTTTTTCCATTGTTTCCTCAACAAGTTCTAGGCCTACTAGTTTTCTTTCACCATCATCATCCAAAAAATTTGTTGTGCGATATCTCTTTTCGTATAACACTTCTTATGGGGCCATATAAAAACATGAATGGAAGAAATTGTTATAGGAAAATTCTTCTAGAGGTAAATATTGATCCCACATACCTTGAAAGTAAAGTGAGAAAGATCTCAACATGTTTTCTAAGGTTTGAATAGTCCGTTCGGATTGTCCATTGGTTTGATGGTGGTAGGAAGTTCTCAAAGGAAGTTCAGTATCCAGGGATTTCAGAATACTTTTCTAGAATCTTGATTTAAAATAGGGATCAAAATCCGAAACAATAGACAAGGGTGCTGCATGAAGTCTTAAAACATCATTAATATATAGTCTTTCTAAACATTATCGTGGTAAATCTTCTCTTATAGAAATAAAACGATCTGACTTGGTAATACGATCAACAATGACCCATATTGCATCAATTCTTTTGGAGTATTTGGTAGTCCCATGAAAAAGTTCATCATAATATCATCCCTGTTTCCACTCAGATATGTTAAGAGGTTTCATGAATCCTTGAGGATGTTGTCTTCCATCATTCACTTATTGGAAAACCATACATCTCAACTAAAAATCATCAATCTCTATCTTCATGTTGTCCAACCAAAAATGTTCTTTGAAATATAAATACATCATAGTGCTACCTGAGAGTATAGATAAATTGGATTTTTGAGCATCATCCATCAATTCCATTTTCAGACCATGTATATCGGGAATACAAATTCTCTTCCCAAATTTCAAAATTCAGTCTTCATATAAGAATTCGATCAATATCCTATCATTCACATCTTTAATTTTCATTTGAAATTCCTCATCATCAATCTGAGAACTTTTTATCCATTCTAGTAAAGATGGTTTGTCAACCATTTGAAAAAGAATTGATGTTTCACCATCCATGGTTATTCCCATATCCATCTTTACTAGATCCGTGTATATAAGATCCTTTTCAACTCTCATCTTCTTCAAAACATGATGATACTTTCTGGTCAAATCATTTGCCACCTTATTTTCCTTCTTAGGGTGGTATTTTGTAGTGAAATCATAATCCTTGAGTATTTCTAGCCATCACCTTGGATCATTTTGAGATATTTTTTAAAAAAAATATATATACCTCAAAATATTATGATTAGTTTAAATCTCACATTTTCCCATAGAGATAGTGTCTCCATATTTTAAGTACAAATATTATAGCTGCTAACTCAAGATCATGAGTAGGATAGTTTTTCTCATGAATTTTATGATATCTTAATGCCTAGGAGATAGCTATATCATTCTGTATAAGGAGAGAACCAATTCCATTCTTTGAAGAATCAGTATAAATAACAAACTTGTCATTCCCTAAAGGTAGAGTCAAGAAAAGAGAATTGAGTAATCTTTTCTTCAGTTCTTCAAAACTTTCTTCACATACTCTTTTTTCCAAATAAATTTACCCCTTTACGTGTGATATTTGATATTGGGTTATCCAACTGTGGAATATTCTGGATGAAACATCGATAATAACCCACGAAACCAATAAAACGGTGTCCTCTGTTGTACTCATAGTTGCTAGCCATTCATGGATTTCCTGGGACTTTGAAGGATCAACTGATATTATATCCTTAGAGACAATATGGCCAAGAGAAGAAATCTCTTGAAGCCAAAATTCACACTTCCAAAACTTCCCATATAATTCAATTCTTCTATGGGTTTTCAGAATAGTGCGTAAGTGATTTTCATAATCTTCATAGCTTTTTGAGTACAACAAGATAAAATCAATAAATACCAATATAAAGTCATCAAGATATTCCATGAAAACTCTGTTCATTAGATCCATGAAGATAGAGGGTACATCAGTAAATCCAAAATGAATTACTATAAACCCGTAATGCACGTACCTGGTTCGAAATGTTGTTTTTAGAATGTATTCCTTTTTCAAACACAACTAATGATATCCATTTCATTATTCAATATTTGAAAAATATTTATCTCCATGAATTTGGTTGAATAAATCATCAACATGAGGTATGGGATACATGTTATTTATTGTTATAACATTTATCTCTTAGTAGTCAATGCACATCCTCATAGATTTATCTTTCATCTTAACAGAAAGAATAGAGGCTCACAATGGAGAAACACTAGGGTGAATAAATCCCATATTACTCAATTCCTATAGTTGTTTCTTTAGTCCCACTAATTCCACAGTGTCCATTCTATAAGGGGTCTTTGATATGGGCCATGAATCAGGGAATAAATCAATGGAAAACACAATTTTTCATTCTGGAGGATGTGTAAGTAAATCCTCTAGAAACACATCCTCATATTCTTGCACAATAGGTATGTCCTCTATTCAAACATTTTCATTCCTCACACATAGTTATTTCCTTCTCTTCCTCCCCAAAAATTGAATTTGTTAGAGCTACTGGGGGAGGATCTAGATAAGGATTAGGTTGTGACGTTCCTGCTCTAAATATAAGGTACTACTTATCATTATAGAAAATTGTTACCTCCATCTTCTTACAATAAATTTTCACATCATGGTCAAAAATCCAATCCTTCTTGAGGATTATATCAAATTAAATCATGGGTATGATGAAGAGATCAGTAGATAAAGAAAATTTATATGCCCGAATGGGAACTAATTCACAAAACATTGTTGTGACGATACATCCCTTAGGTGTTTTAAATGAAAACTCCCTTGTTAAGTAAAATTGAAAATATCTCTTTTTATTAGCAAACTCGGAAGATATTAAACAATGCTATGATCCAGAATCAAATAAAGCATTGGCTAAACATGAGGAAACCATTAAATTACCAGCCACCACATTTTTCGGAGCTTCAACCTCAACAGAAGTGATTGCATAATCTTGACCTTTCTACCTTCGCCTTTTCAGAGATATGTTCCCTTTACAGTGTGGAAATTCATTTTCATAATGCACCTTTTCTCTACAATTGTAGCATTCAACATTGTCAGCCTCTTTCTTTCCCTTGCAATCATGAGCTTGGTGGACTTTTTCAAAACACTTTTAACAGACTCCCATTCCCTTTAGGAATGTACCCGGGTGTTTCTTTCCACACTTACCACAAGATTGATATTCAACTTTTCCCTTATTCAACTTATTTTCATTTCCTGGGTGTTCAAGAGATCACATTTTCTCTTTCTTTTCTTTAAAGTCATAAGACTCAGGGAATTCCTTTTTGGTCTTAATAGCACATGAAACAATATCTTCGTACGATGAGAAGTATTGTGAGACTAATGATCAATGGAAAAATGGTTTTAACCCATAAATGAATCCATCAATATTACTTATTGGGTTACGAATATAATATGCTACATGCCTTTCTATCCTTGTAAAGTTATCCTCATACTTTGCGACATTTTCATCATCCTTTTTCCTCAGATTCAGAAATTTTTCATTCCATATCCGCTTGATAGTCATGATGAAAGTATTTTCTGAAAAAAATATAATTAAACTCCCTCTATTCCTTGTTCAATACTTCTTCATCATCATTTTTGTTTTGGATTAATGACCACCATCGATCTGTATCTCTCATGAGGCGATACCTGCCATTAAAAGTTTTTCTCATTTTATACTCCCCAAATCTTAAATTATTCTTTCTATGGAATTTATCCATTGCTCACCTACTCATGGAATTGTACTCCCATTGAATGTTGGTGGTTGTTTCCTCATGATGCAGTCTAACATTTATCCTCCGTGTGATGGATTATGGTGCTCCAAATAGGTAAGGTCATTATTCATAACCTGAGTGAGTTTTCCTAGTATGGTGATAAGCCGATCAACACTTTTTTCATCGCCATATCCACTATAATTATCTTGAGTATGAGGGAAATCCCTACATGGATTACGTGTGTTGATATGTTTCCTATTACTTCCACTAGGTTCCATTTCTAAAAAACGGCATACACTAGATTAGTTTATAAATCACAATACATAATTCCAAACTTGTAAAACACTTAACATGAATTGAACAGTGTATGGATATAATCCATAATCATAAAAATATTTTCTTTGAGGAAGTAAATACTCATAAACCCATAATAATGGTTTGTAATGAAAATGATAATTATCACAAGCATATCCCCCGAGAGTGTGGTAACCAAGATTGAAGCAAGGATCGTTGTCGTGCACCAGTTCCTAATCGAGTTTATCTCAAGAGTTGCTTTCGGGTTTTACCCCTAGGTACATGCATTCTAGAGCCGCCTCTACCTACTCATATCCCGACAGATATTTATTGCTTGAAAAACTCACAAAATCTCTATAGTACCAAAATTCAAGGAAGTATTGAATACTAATCCTCAAAGTCAATCTTATGGTAGTGTTCTCTAATTAGAGTTTTTGTAAATCTAGTTTCCAAGGATTGACTAAACATTCTCTAATACCAAATGTAATGACCTGAAACCAGAATCTAAGAGTGAGTGAATTATTACATAAAATTGGCATGATTATAAGGAATCAAGTCCTGAGGGACCAACCAGTTTAGTTGTCTTGGAAAATACATTACATACATGAACGTTACATTACACATTAGTAAATAAAACACAACATAAATGATCCTTTGATAATACCATTAATCCCCCTGCCCATCCCTTCTTATCAATCATAAAACACTTATTGGAATATTGGGAAAGTAAAATATAAGAAAGGGGTGAACATAGATGCTCAGTAAGGGTACAAATATAGGTGAAACATTCATAAATAAGCATAAACATTTAAGGCAATGTATAAGGCTAAAACATAAGACTTTTAAACACAAACTTCATCATAATATGGCAATTATAAATCAAATAATTCCATTTACATATTCATATGGATATTTTACTAGTAAAATAATCACATGTAATATCAATAACCAATTTTATAATAATGGAATGCATAATTCAGACTTCATGACCACATAGTCAAGGCCCTATGCCAAGACTACAAAAAAAATTTGGTCAAGGCCTAGTGCCAAGACAGTAGTTTGTCTCATTAGACCTACCGATGCTTTGAGGAGCTAAAGCTGGCTCCACCCATCACTTACTAAGTCCCATGCATTCCTTATATGAAAATGTTTAAACATAACATAAACATTAGTATTAAAATTAGGATACGAAATGTAAATACTATATCTATAAACTATGAATGGTAAAAAATAATTTGTAAAACTCTTTGAGAAAAAATATCCCGTTTTCATGAGAACATTTAAAAGTTACACAATTTAGAAATGAAGAAATTTAAAGACATTTTTTAATCAATTTGTTTCCTAAAACATTGAAACATTGAAAGGAATTGACATTTTTAAACATTGATATCCATATAAATAAATCCATAAAATCATTTTAAAATCATTGAAATTAATTAAAAATATTAAGAAAAATAAATATTTAGAACATTTAAAATGATGATATAGATAAATAGACCCTTCCATAAAATTTTAAAACATTCATTTTGAAATTTGTTTATGAAATATGGTCATTGATTATAAATATGTCCCAGTAAATACTTACTCATATACAATCTTGGATAATTATAAGAATGAGGAATTAACCCTTACCTTGCACTTTCCTTTGGTCGAGGGTACGCTTAGCCTCCTATATGATGAAAATTGTATGATATTAAATTATACCAGAACCATATTCATATTTATTATATCATAAAAGATTCATTTATGACTTTATACTACCCATATAATAATTATTTCCATGTTAAATTAACATTTTGGGTTATAATCACTTTCTTTATCATACGTGTTTTAACTTGTTATTCTTGATCGTATCATTTAGATAATGATTTAAATAGGTCCATTATATAAAAATTGATTTATATATCATATATATTTATAATATAAATATTTATAATAGATAGATCTATGAAATTGAAGGCACCGTTTATAGAGACGATAGACCGTACGTATGCATAAATGTTGTTTATGTTTTCATATCGTATTGAATAGATGTAAGTGAAGAAGATATATGTAAGTACATAAATATATATATATATATATCCAGTATCATTATTATGTTATATATTACATAAATATTAATAATATTTATTTTTATAATCACCGTCGAATGGAGAACGTGGGAATGAATCTCATCGCGTCGTGGAGATGGTAATCCGTATGTACGCCTTAGCGACAATATCATTTTATAGAAGGTGAAATCGTATATAATTGGTTGGTGTATAATATATAAATAATCATTAACACGTTATATTTATTATTTACATCAGTTATACTGATTATTATACCCATCCAAATAATTAAGTGTTTGAATAACAAACTACACCACGACGTGGAGACGGTAAGTCGTACACACACACATATAGTGACCCTGTCATTCATATGATAGATAGAATAATGAACTTGGTTGTACCAATATTATAAGAACATGATAGTATATAGAAGATACTGGATTTATTATTTTATAATGGAATCAACAAAGAATGTGGAAGTGGAAGAAGAAAAGAACATGATAGAGGTGATGAAATATTTAACTATTCATCTGGTTGTTCCTTTTGATTTGATCAAAAGGGCTCTATAGGATGGTTTTATGACCAAAATAATTCCTCTATGATGAATGGAGGAAATTTTTAAGGACATTAGTGTAGGGTTTAAACGATCCAAATGTATTTGGAGGTGTGGAAGTATGAGAAGGGGAAGTACCCTTTTATAAGATACGTGAGGGTCACTTTAGGAAACGATTGAAATATTATTTTATAATAAAATTGTTTTCGGTATATAATGGCTCTAAAATTATTTATTTCTAGGATAAGGTAGGGATGGGTCTAAAAACTCTAAAACAATTGGTTTTATATAGGTTTAGGTCACCATATTATCCTTAACTTTTATATTTAGCTCTTAGATAAATAGTTTGACATTTACCATGTCTCTTTGTATTTTTATTTTATATGGTTAATAAACTTACTATAATAATACAAGAGAACCCCAAGTGGTTAATAGTTAATATATATAACTTTATGTAAGTCCTTTGGACTAACATTATATTTTTAAGAATATTATATCAATTAATAATATAGTATTTTTTTAAAAACTCAATTATGTCAATTTTGACAATATTTAGCATTTGGTTTTTTTGAAAATCATAACAGCATGATTACTTCGAAAAAAAATTATTTTATAAACCCTAACATGTCATAATAACAATGAAAATTAGTGGAATTCATAAAAAGTCTGAAATTACATTTATTTGGATCTTTATAATATCAATTATTTTAATCATTCATTAATAAGGAAATTTATGCATCATCATTGTGTCATAAATAAATTAAATTATTTAATTTCTAAAAATATTAAATAAAAACAATTATATAGGAAATTTCTTTAGATTTATATTTAATATTTATAGTATATTTTATATTATGTATAACCCTATATTAAAAATGGTTTAATTATTAAACCTTGAATTTAACTCTTGTAACTCTTCTTTAAATACAATAATAATAAAAGTCTTAATCCAATCCATGTTGAAAAATTGGTGTCACATTTTATTCCTAGGGTTGTTCTTGGTCTAATTAAACTTACCCAATAGAATTAGGACAAGTTTCAGGGTAATTATGATATCATTTTAACCCTTAATTACCCTATTTACTTTTGAATGTGTTAAATAAAAGTCAAAAGTTTCTATTCACCAAACATTATTTTCTTCTTATTGAACAACATTTTACTTACTGATATCAACCGTGTATTTTGGAGTTTTTAAATTCAACTCAAAGAATTGGTAAAATTATGTTTTATGAAAATTTTCAAATTCTCTTATAAGGTGTGTAAAAGAAGGTTAAAAGTTCAATAAAATTTTATGTATACAAACTTATAAAAAAATAAATGCAATGAATTACATTGAACATATATATTTATTATGTATATATTTTGACCTAAAATAAATTAAAATAAAATAACTAATTACTTAAATAAAATTCGGGTTTATACAATAACACAGTGCTTTTCACTATTCATCAAAAATTGAAAGTTTTCAGAAAAATAAAAAAAATGCACCCTAAGCTAATTTTGATATTCTGAATCCAAAAATGAAGTCCATTTTGAAAAACAAAATTTATATACTTTTAAAAAGTTGGTATTACTATTCATAATAGATACATTGAGTGGTCGTGGTGTGCTAAAACTCCAAGTTTTGTACAATGCAAGCTACTGCATTATTCAATGGGAAAAGTACCATGGAAGCTTGGGGTGTTACACATAGAATCAAAAGTACCACACCTAAAACATATCATCTATTAAATTTTAATTATGAGTCGATTAATACTAATTTTTCCATTGAGGAGAATTTATTTTGAATTTTAGACCGAAGAGAAAATGTTTTTTGGTACAAACTATTTCACTATTTTGAGTGTTGTGGAAGCTTGGTAATGTTTGGGAAGAAACATGGTAATGGGAGGATGATAAGGATGGCCATTGGCCTAAATATTTTACCTCTTATTCTTGGAGATGCATGATAGAGAAAATTAGGGATTATTTGTTACAAGTTGAGTAGAATATAAGATCGTGGCCTTTTGAGGAGGTATTTACTTGATCAATTTTCTGTTTAAATCCTTTTTTGTTAATGGATTAATGTTTGTCTTTAATAGTGTCTTTGGGTATGTCTTGTGGTTTTGGTATTCAGAAATGGGTTGAAAGTGGCCTTTATATCCCGGTTTTATAGTTGGCACATGGTTAGTTAAATCAGTGCCTATATATTTGTGCGTGTGTGGTGTCTAAGATAGAACTAATGGCACGACCCTGACATGGTTTAATAATTATAAGGGTCTCCCTTGACAATCATATTTAATATGTATCCATTAATCCTAGTTCATTTCATGGGAATGAAAATATTTTTCAAATCATGTGGGCAGCCCCAAGATACTCTATGACCTAGCCATCTCAGGGATAGAGGGATCGACATGGTTGGTAGGAAAATTTGGATACTATGAGGCTTAACTGTGTGCCTATTAAAAGTGGGGAAAATTTTATTTTATCAATCTTGGTAATTATGGGGTTTAAAAAAAATTCCCCTTGTTTCATATTCTAGATAACTAGGAAGAAAACCATTCTCTCCCAAACACTTAATGGATGATCCTCCCTTGATTCATGGATGTTTGTATTTTTGTTGGTTGTAAATCAAATTTTCTGGCGAATCTAAAACTCTTCTTCCAAGTATTTTCTCGTAAAGGACTTGGGTATTTGTTATTATCTTTATAAATTCCTAGAAAATTATTCTCCCATTAGATTATGTGTGTGGTCATTGAATGTTATTTGAGTTAGAATCAATGGTCATGGTTAAGCAAGAATTCATCCAAGAACATGAGGTAGGTGGTCAGTTGGTTATATCACATAGTGTTGACGTTTATTTTATGAGATTATGATGGTTACTTTGTTCCATTATGCTATGGAATTTTAACACTTTGATATAAATGATAATATGTGTGTGTCAATCTTTTGGATGACTTATCATGTCCCCTGTTTGAATTGTTATGGTTTTTAGACAAGATGTATGGTCACTCATGGGGTGAATAACTCCCTCGAATAAGATAAATGAATTTTTAAATGCGATGAATGGATAAAAAGATTTTTCTTGTGGTTAAAATGATTGGAATGGGTTTTAAATGTTGGTAATGGTTCTTTAATGGTTTAAAGGATTAACTATGGGTAACATGAATTTTTTCAAAGTAATAATCTATATAATTGTGAAAAATTAAATGGTTCATTTTTTAAGTATTTACATGTTATAAAGCCTAAGAATGTTGTTCCATTGAAATGGTAATATAATGGTTGGTGGGATGATGGACTGATTGTCTACTCCCATGGGAGGGCCAAAATGATGCTCTATGATCCACTATGAATTATAGTTTTCAAAGAAAGGACTCATGATTTTGACTATAAGGGTAGATACATGTAGTTCCATATCAAGGTTTGGATTGTTGGATATTGTATTCCAAATCATTTATAGATTCATGGAATGAGGTTCCATGTTTTCTAACCCATGAACCATTGACACATGGTTCATAAGACAGAGATGGGATGAAGAAGTTTTTATGAATATGGTTAAAAAATCAAATGATGAGAAAAATAGATTGACATAAATAATGGAAAAGAGTTAATTTTTTTATTTTCATTATTATATATACATTTTAAAACACATTAGTATACATTAAAATTTTTATAAACTACTAGCACTAGCTTATTGATTTTTTCTCACATGCAACATGTTCCACAATTGGGTACTCGAGCAGAATTCACGGTTTATGTTCAAGAAAATTGAAAAGGAGCAATACTAGATTAATGATTTAGAGATTATGGATGTGCATGGATAAAGGAATTAGACATAGTGTTGGGACCTATTTTGGGATTCATCAGTGTTTTGTTATTTTGTATTACCCTTTACCTTTGAAATTTATGTAATTACATGGAATATATACTTTTTGGTTCTAGGTTTTTACAAATTGTTGGGAATTATTTTTTGGATTCTTCATTATTATGTTGTGTTTTTATATTATTTCTCATTTAGATCAATTTTTATTACATTTATATAGAGGGTATAGTTTCCCAATGAGTTTTATAATACCCTTGCTGCAATTTGTAATCCTCTAGCCTAAAGGGAGGTTCACATGAGGTCATATGGAAAACAAGCATGACACACCACATTATTGGCACCCGGGATGGAATGTTACATATCTTAGTGTAGATTTATCTATAAAAACATTAGTATATTATATTCCTTAGGTAATACCATGATCTTGGGGACCAAATGTTATTTCTATAAAAGAAGTGAAATATATAAAAAACTACCCCACAAGAGGATCATATTTGATCCCACATCAAATATGAAATTTCCATGAAGCAACAATATAATAAAGAAGATAAAGATGATAAGGAACATAGTGAATCAAAAATAACTATTTCCATCAAATACATTGATGATGAGTTCCCATACAATATTGAGATAAAATTTGAACATTTGGGAATGAAATTAAAAAATCTCATAAAGAATAAGAATTCAAATTTATATTACAATAGGAAAAAATAAAATTCATGTATCGAATGCGAGAGTATAAAAAAACAAGAAAAAGGGTCATGTCTTGTTGGATTTAACACATTCTGAAAATAATATTAAAAATAACAATAAAATAAGGAAATACCTTTCATTATTAACATGGATTACTAGAGATGACTCAATGGGTGAAACCTCTACACCCTCATCATGTGATTAACAACCAAAATTCCGCATGGATTATCATGAGGTTGGTTATGAGTTTAGTTATCATATTTAGTATTCTAATTCATCTTTATATCCTTCATAATCCTTGTATTGATCTTACATTCAACTAAAGAAACTTGATAATTTCTATTAATAAATAATTTCTATGTTAAAATATCTTACAAAAAATATAATAAATTACTTAATGAAAAAGATAAAGATTTTAATGAAAAGGATATCCTTTAAAATTAAATTGAGGTTTTTCTTTTTAAATTTAATAGAAAAACATACATTTATAATTTATAATATCAAATGAAAAAAATAAAAAATAATATTTCTCAATTCATACATGGTGGAAATAATATAAATATTATTGTGGGGTTTCAATAATTTTAACAAAAATAGTTTTGGAACCCATGTTTCATCTTCAAATAATATTTCTAAAAAACATTTTTTAAAAGAATGTACACCAAATAAATCTATAAATTATTAACAAAAATATGGGAATCTTATTTAATGGAGATATATAAAATAAAATATATAGATGAAAAAATGTACTCATCTTTCAGTACATATTTCTCATTTAAAATCTCAAACAAAATAGGTTTTGGCTCCTACATCCTTATTATCATTCATTTCCCGACCAAAGTTCAAATGGGTTCCAAAATGTGATATTTATTGATTTCATACTATACTATTCAATGGCCCTTGTTAACATATCATAAGGTAGATTCTCATGGAAAATTTAATATCAAAAATTGAAGTTTTTTGTTATCTTAATGGATGAACTATAGAGATTATATTCACAAATTGAGGGGGAGCCTAACTTTTTTTTATGAATTTTACCTCTTGGGGATGGAATTTTAAATGTATTACATTTTATTTCAACCATGGACATTTTTTTAATGACATATCTCCTCCAAAGTTGTTACATATTATTCTTAATTTGGGAGAGGTTTAAATTTTTAATTATTTTTCTAATTTTCTTTTTAAAATATTTTTCAAATATTCCTTTCAATATATTTTTTCTTATTGATACTCACACTTAACCTTTTATTTCGAATATTTATTTAAAAAATATATTTAAATGTCATTCTTTATTTAGATGATGAGTTTTTAAACTATAATTTTAAATCTATATTTCTTCACTTTTATATTAATTTGTTCCACCTTATGCATTTTATATATTTTAAATAACTTTTTTCCTAATATTATTTTTAATATTATAATAATAATAAAAGAGGAGATATTATTTTTGGTCATTAATATTTTACCATATGTAAAAATTTCCTCTAAAGATAATATTATTATTTACCATCTTTAATTTATGTATGTTAATACATGATGTTTTGAAATGTGTTGAGTATCTTTTTGAACAATGGGAAAAATATTGTGTTTTGAAATAGTTTGTTATATGCCATGTTTTGGGAGAAAAATAATTCCTTATTTAAAAAATGTGTATATATTTATGATATTTTTTTGTTATGTTTATCTCATGAGGATATTGAATATCTTGATTAAAATACCATGTTTTTTAATACATTATTAAATATGGATTTATAGTTTATATATAATTTTTTTATATGTGTTTGTGATCATCCAAACTGTAGATATTTTTTCACCTCTCCCTGTCATGGTATTAGCAAGATTATAAAAACACATATTTTTATAATAGATTAATTTAATGGGATGAAAATTATTATTAAAGCATCCTTCTATTGAACTTTTGAATCATTTCCAATGCGTCATGATGTTCTTGTCAACTTCGTAGAACTGTATTTTATCATGTGGTGATGTAATGGGAGGAAGACATAATGGTCATTTGAATACATGTAAAAATGATAGAAAACCATGATTTAGTTCTCAATGTTACAAGATACACTGATAACCTAGTGTAGAGATACTAGTCTAGTGATGATGATTGAAATATCCACCTATTCCGTAGGATTTGATCAACATCCTGGTGGAGGAGCACCGAACCACTAGTGGTACTAGACAGATTCCTAAAATCCTTAACAAGCCTACTCAATAACTGCTGGGATCATCAGGAAATCCAGAAATGCTTGAAAACAAATTAAAGGATACTTTATTTTGTGGACCCATAGCTTCAAATTGTTCATTTTTGGTGCTCAATGAACCCTAAGGATTCATGTAAATTCCAATATTCATCAGAGACTTTAAATAGAGTACCTAGTAGGATCACACAATAATGTAATATTCTGTTATAACTCAGTTGATCAAATAAATGATATTCTCTCTCATAATTTCTAGCAACTATAAAATTACGTCAAGAGCCAAATATAATTCTCAATATCAATGGATTTATTCAACTACCACTCTATTTCTCATTGAATACTCTAGAATTCATCGTCATAGTTAATGGGTTTTACTTTTAATGATTTGTTTTTGAAAAATATCATTCTTTTTTTTATCCCATATTTTATAACATGTTTTTTATTACAACATGTGAAAATTGAAGGAGAAAATTGCTTACTACCATTGAAGTAAGGGAGGTGAGTTTCTGGATATCAATGATAATGAATTATTGAGAATATATTTTTTTATTTGATTTAAGATCAAGGTATAAATATTCAATCCTCTAAACAAAATTATAGGAAAATTATGGGCTCAGATTTAGCTATTTCTGAACACCTATCTCAAACCATGTTTTTTATTTAGTTTTAACTTTCCATAATATATATCATATAGATTTACATAATTGCATAATATCGATATTTCTCAAATCCACTATGCATACCCACTTAATTAAACATGATATTTTCTTTTATAAATAGTAGAAAATTATTTATATCGAATCACTATTTCAAAATTTCTTTAATTGATAATCACACACTCACTCTTTTTATATCTCGATTTAGGTATTATGTACATTCATCAATCAATTACCATCATCACTTTATCATTATTTTATTTTAATATTTTTCTATACTTACTTGTTATATTTTTTGTTTTTATTATTAATTTCTTTGTTTAAGTTTTTATTTAAAATTCCCCCTCTTTATATTATTCTCCTCATATATTATTCTATGTAAATGTCAGAGGAATAGTGAAAAATAGAATTATATAATGATACTTCTTTAACAAGTTCATCATTTCATTCAATTTTTCAAAAATCTAAAACATGACATGGCCTTGGTACCATTATTAAAATGTAAATGAGTCTAATAAATATTATTATATTCATCAGGAGAAATGAAAATCACTTACATTAAGATCTTTATGAAATATAACTGAAACATTGTATAAAACTGAAATAAATAATGATAAAAATAAGCATACCATACATCAAATATCTTTTTTTGCAATGACCAAGAAATTTATTAAATGTGCATGATAATGATCTTGAATGTGGAATATAGAATCTTACAACATCTATAGGAACCTAAAGGGATCAATTAATTACTAAACAATTTAGTGGGAGTATTCCTCACCCATGTTGTAGTAGCACATCAAAACTTAATTAATGAACAAGAGAAGCATCATGTTTTTGAATGGTTCAACCCAAAAAGATGTCACATACACATCGATCTCATAGATGTGTTTTTATGTGTTTTTATATATATTATTTAGATTCTCTAAGGATAATATTACAATGAATCATATTTTACAAAACAATAGTTAAATACCTTCCATTTCATGTTTCACATGAATGAATTAAATATCCTACAAATGATTCATCTTATGAATTATATTATTAAATTTTATCTTTTCCAAAAGAAAAACTCAACTTCATAATGAATGCATGAAATATCATTTCATGCATACTAATAAGTGAATTTAGTTTAGTGAAAATCATATTCTCATGAATCCTTCTTGATATGATAATATATATATATATATATATATATATGTATGTATATCTGACTTCATTATATATAGTAGGACTTTACAGAATAAAATATCATTATTATTCATGAAATTAAAATTTAACTTAATTCGATAATATGGTTCATAATACCTATTCTTGGGGGACAATCCTTTAAAATGGTTGGAGTGAAACTCAACATTAAATATATGCATATTTAATATGAATATAAATATTTAATTCATTAATATTTCACTAATATTCCATTGAATAATGATGTTGAGTTTTCAATTGAACCCTTATATGGTTTTATCCCAATTTTAATGACTCCTTATAGAATGGACGCATTTGATTTGCAGACATTAAAAAATAAATAGTAATAGAATATAGAAAAGGGAGTCATATTCCCTTGTTCATTACCATGGGGTTCATCTATTATTTTTTAAATAAGAATTACAGGTAAACTAGTAATTACATTAATTGTTGTGAACATAACAAGATCAATTTTAAGAACATGTATCCACTACCTCATTTTGATGACATCTTTGACCAATTACATGGATTTGAATACTTTTTAAATATTTATATTCAATCATGATATCACTAGTTAAGGGTCCAAAGGGAATATATACCCAATTCATCTTTCCATAATAGATATGAAAGTTATATATTCATTTTGATTCCATTTGGACACTAATTAGTCTTTTATATACATGATTCGGATGAATAAATTATGTATAGATTACCCAAATCAATTTTTAGTTGTCATTATAGATGAAATTTCCACATAATCCTAGAAAAGGTAGAGCATGAATATTACTTGATGATTTTTCTGATGACCCTGAGAAATAAGGATTTATTTACTAAATATATCAATAATATATCCAGCGATAGAATGTATCATTCCTGGTTCATGTTATTAATGGATAGGGTATATCAATGGACACAACAATGATGGATTTAACTAAGAAATATCCAAGACCAAACATAGTTAATAAGATCTATATGTTTTATAGATTATTTTAGTACAATCGAAAAATTTTGATAAATTTTTCAATTCTATCAAATTATATATCAATTTTGATAGGAAAAGTGGTAAAGTAAATTTTTACTTGTAAATGGGAAGAGAATCTAAAGGAACTGCAGATGAGGATGGCATGCAAACCTATAATTACACTATCCTATAACAGATAAGAGTTTTAGATCAATAGAGATGAATCCATGAAAGAAATTAGATGTATTCTTACGAAGACAAAAATTGTGTTAATGAATGCCTCATTCCAAATTTAATGTGCAAGGGATAAATTACCCATCACATAAGTTTTTGTGGGAAGTGATAATTTTTTCATTGAATATATGGGGGTATTACCATTATAGATAATGTCTTGACATATGTTTTTTTATAAAAGATATAAATATATATTAAATTATAAAGTGTTGAATATTCAACAAAGGAGATAATTGGATTTGATTTAAGGTTATGACTACTTAATATATTGCCACCCAAGGATGGTGGAGAAGGTGGATGATGCTTTGAGTCAGTAAGACTATGAAATATTTTCCATGATGGGGACTTAACGTGATCTAAAATTAACGTATTTGGATTGGATGGATCATGAAATCATGTTTTACGAGGAAAATCCTATCTTTACCATATTAATGTTAAAACATCGATTTTTGTGGAGATTATAGAGGAATGAAAATGATTGGGAGATTTAATGGATATAAAATATCCGTATAGAGACTAATTATGATAAAGATGGAAGGATTATATTTTTTAACATGATATATTTATATACAATTCCATAATTAAAGAATGATTTTTTTATTCATAACATATTTCAGAATTCTCTATCTATCATGTAAATACAAATATGTATATAGGTATAAAATAGTATTTCTTGTGGGATAACATGAAAATGGATATTAATAACCGAATATGTCAATTTATGGCATGCATTTATGTTTTAGATAAACATCAATAGTCTAGTGGGATGATTCAATCATTACCAACATATGTATATAAACAGGAAAACATCATAACGTATTTCTTCATAGGACGACCTAGGATATCTAAAGTCCATTAATTTGTTTGGGTTGTATTCCACCACCTTATGAACCAAGTACATTTTATTTATATAAGGGGACATTTATTTCTTAATCGATATTACATGACATATATTATGGAAGTGTAACTTTTTCATGGTGTACCACTCCCAATAGTATTAAATAGCGATATGGGGTTCATATTAGTGTTTTGGATAAGAAATTAGAACTCATTGAATATAGAGATATTCCTAATCACTATATATAATCCATAAGAACATAGTCAATCAAAAGAGACTATTAAAACCCTATAAGATGTTCTTATAGAATTATATATTTATTTCAAAGGTGGTTATAATCCAAGCATTCCAATGGTTAAATATTCTTAAAATATTTAATTTCAATGGATAATTCATAATGTTTTTTATGAATCCCAATATTGAGAGAAGTATATAGCTATAACATTCCGGTATAAATTTATGGAATCATGGATATTAGAATCAATGTTGGATGAATGAGGAAAAAAGAACATTAGATCTATTCAACAACAAATCAAGGAATCTTAGAGTCCATATAAGTGTTGTATTTTGTACCATTGATAGCATCTAGAGTTTTAAATTAGGGAGACGGTATTCTTATGAATAATTACTTATAATATGGTTATTATATTTGAAGATAATAGGATTTTGATCCCCATATTTATTAGTCCCTATGAGATTCTAGATTGTATCAGGATGGTGGATTAGCATTTAATGTTTCCAAAAAAACTCTCACACGTTCAAAATGTGTTACATGTATCTATTCTGAGATAGTATATACCTGCTTATTCAAATATAAAAAACTTATAGTTTATACAACGTGAGAATTATCATTTTTATAAGGAATAACTCATATAAATATTTGATATAAATGATAAAGTGTCTCAAAATAGGACCAATCACTTAGTCATTGTTTCTTTGAAGAAACATAAATTTAACGAATTTATTTGACAACCTGAGGATTTAATGAGGTAGATGTATCGTAGATTTTTTTATATTATAATATCATGTTTTTAGGGTTGATTTCATTTTTAAGGGGGGAATAATATAATACCATGATATTTGAGAATATATTTTCTTAAATAATATTTAAATGATTAATATCTCATTATACATGAAAACACCAATCTAAATTAAATGATAATTTATTAAAATAGGTCAGGAAATATATTATGACATAGTTAAATAAAATTGTTAATATAAAAATCATTGTGAAAATGGTATGATTTAGTTAAGGAAATACCCTTAAATCTTGAGAAATTAACTTGAACTGTTTTGTTAGATTATACATTTTTTTTAAAATTCAATAATTTTGAGGAATGATATAACTAAAAAATATATATAAAGTGAAGTCTAAATTAATTAACCAAGTTAATTATATTCTGTAAATGGTTAAGTAATGATATATAATAGTAGATGAAAAGTTACTTGTTGAATAGAAATGTTTTATTTAGAAAAATTATTTTATTTATATATGTTTTTATTTAAATAGTTAATTTATATTATTAGGAGTATAAAAATTATGGAATATTATTTTTTATCTCTTTATATAAATGAAATATCATTCATATTTAATTATCAATTAGTTCTAAGTGATTATATAATCATTTCAAGATAAAAAAATATTTTTTAGAAAAACAATTTTTCTTGTCAAAAATATATTTTAACATATAAAATAAAAATAATCAGATTCAGTGAATTATTTTAATGAAATTTGTAGAAAAATATATTCAATAAAATTTTTTAACATTCATTGAATAGTGTTTACTTGGAAATTTATAATAATAAATTCTTTATATTTTTTAAAAATATATTTTTTCTAAAAATAGGTTTTACATGATTCTTGCATGGATATTAATATGAATTTATTCCACCAATAGGAATTTAATAATTTAAAATATATTATTAATTTTTAATATTCATAATTTATATTTTATTAATAAGTTCAAATACATTTTATCCAGAATTATAAATTAAATGGGTAAAAATGTTTTTCCACAGTAAGGGTAAAAAGGGTAAATGAGGGAGTTAATCCAAGTGATATCTATTTAATTATAACTAAAAATGTAATTTTTTTTTAATTATTTTATTTATATGTTTACATATCCTATATTATTAAATTTTTCAATATTGTTCCACTTTTAATATAAAATTACCTTAAATTTTATTAAAATATAGAATATTTAAAATGGGGTCACTCACCTCAATTTTAAAAGAGAGCCACCTCTTCCAAAAAATATACACCCCTTGAGAAAAATATATCAAAAAATATTTACCCAGATAGCTTTCCAAAAACCATATTCATAACTTATATTTTTTATATTCCTAAAATTCCAATACATTAATTTTCAAGGTGTATTTTAATGAAGATTATCTAAAAACGGGGTATATGTTATTAAAATATCTTTTCAGGATTATTTCATCATTAAAATGATATAAATATTCAGTAAGAATATTAATACAATTAAATTAGTGTATTTAAAATTAAAAAATGCTTTTTGTTAATGGTACTACCATTTTCTATCTTCTTTCCACCCATTGGAAAATGAATATATTTATCATGTGCTTGTATAAAGTACCATCTCGATGAATCTTCATGATTCATTTTTCATTAATACATATCATTGATTTGTATGTTAATGTATTTACTGAGTATATACTATATTTATCCATAATAATTCATAAATAAAGATAAATTGATATTTAACTTCCTTTTTTTCCTTCCATTTAAAATGAATATATCACCCGTGTGTAAGTATATACTACTAAGTCCAAGAAATTACGTGATTCACTTTACATCATCACATAAAATTGATGGTTATAAAAGTGTATATAATTAATAAATATGATATTTTGGAAATGATAATAGTTTTATATGATGATACCATTATAAAAGTGTAATTAATAGAATCAATGAATCCAATCATAATTGTAAATCAAAATATTTGAGAACTTCATATTGATTATAAGGATGAATTTTTAATAAATGGGTAATTTTAAATTTTAAGGGAATTATATTAGTTAGGGTAAGTATGAAAAGGATTATGTTATATATTTATAGTAAATATAAATTTATTATATAATAGTTTCAATGGGGTATGGTAAAAGTCACGACATGAGGTTTGGGTTAATTTTAACATATCACTTTTTATCAAGACTGTTTATGTTACAATTCCCAATATGGGAAATAGTATATTATTTATTTCATAAAACAAATTTATTTTATTCTCCTATATTTCATCCTAGTAATTATCATGTATTCATTATATTTACCCTTCTTTTGTACTCAATAATACCTAATACCCTTATTACTTTAAAGTTGAATTATTTATCCTTTTTATTCAGCAATCATTATTATATATATCCAGGATCTAAAATATGGTTTCATGGAATTTTTTATCAACATTAAAATGAATTAAAAGTTATTTTTATACCACATTTTTATTTCAGTACAAATTATTAAAAAAATATTTTCAAATGTTTTATGTATGACTTAACTTTTTAAATCATAACAGAAAAAAAATATAATGATTAAGGCTCGAGCTCATTTTTTTTCAAATACATTATTTATTATCAACATTATTTAAATGGTTAAAAATGATTTTTTTCAAAGAAAATATTATTCCTATTATTCATGGAATTTTTATATTTTTAATATTACCAAAAATAGAATGATGTTTTTTCATTCTTTTCAATTTATATTTCTATAAATTTTATAAATGTATTATTCTTCCATTTCAACATCATTTGAAGATAAATTTTATACAATGGGGACATGATATTATGACAGCATCCACTTTGTAACGTTTCATATTTTCCAAAATTTATTTTTAGAAATTATTTTGGAAAATTACGAGAGGAGATGCTCAGACGGAGTCCAATTCGGAGGCCCGATGTGCCCAGAAAAATTTGTTCATATTTTTTTTTCTTCTAATTGCTTTCATGCACAAATATTCTTAAAAAGAAAAAATCCTTTATTTGGTTTCCATGATCAGAAATATGAGGCCATTATTGACCTCAGAATAGTGTCTTTACCCTAGGCGCAACCTAACTTTGGTCAGCTCAGTTCATCTATTGAAAATGTAACAAAGGGTGTAACTGTAAATAAAAAAATTAAATAAAATTAATTTTTATTAAAAACCAAATAACTCATAAATGGTATCTTAGATTAGAAATTTAATACCATAGTTTAGTTTATAAGAGGGTGTTTTCCTTAGAAAAGACTAACAATGGAAGGCACATGCCTATTGTGAAAAATAGTTTTTGTACAAAAAAATCATTAAAAATATTTAAAAAATTATTTTTGTCTCATCATTGGTTTTATTTTAATATTGTCTATTTTCAGAAATCTAGGGTTATAATATAACCCTATAAATCCTCTATGGCAATGAGACATATATATCTCTAATAAATTCGGAAAAATTGATGAATCAACAAAAATAAACCTTAGATTTGAAAGAAAATGACCCCAATAATGACGTGACAACCATTCATCGCCAGTGATAAAAAAATCAAGGTAGGGAATTTTGTTTTTGATTATTATTTTTCTCATTCTTAAAAATAAACAACCAACAAATATCAACTTATAAACATGTAGACTTGTGGATCAATCCATCATGTGGGATGTGCGTAATTAAGGGGTTTTAATAATGAGGTTGTTTTTATTAAGTATTTGATATTATTTCATGATCATTATTAGGGAATGTGATGAGGGAAAACAAATAATGATTGAGGTTTGGTATATGGGTTATTTGATTCTCTTTTCATCCCAACTATTCTTTGTGTTCTTTGTGGTTTATGAACGGTTGTTTTTTACGCATATAATTCTTCATAAAATGATGAAAAATCAATGATCAAATTTTGGGATGACCTACCAAAGGTGAAACAATGATGTTGATGGATGGATAGAAGAAAATTAAGAGATATTTCCATTTGAGTTTTTTTCATCAGGTTGAAATGTGACATTGATCCGAGATAAGGGCAGTTAAGAACATGACATGAGGATCACAAAAATGTATCCATTCCAAAAAATGATGCACTGGAGGAGAACCACTGGTCCGCTGATGGGGCCATAGGTACGTTGGTGCTGGCGACCGGTGATCATGTGGTGTATGTGGCTCGTGCCCATAGTGTTACATGATGCTTGAATGTTAGGATAGAAACCGTGTGATCCACAACTTGGTTGTGTTGGAGGAACATGCGGTGATGAGGTTGTGTCGTAGCTAGAAGAGTGGACAATTTTCATTGAATGCGATGGTGCCATGTTTACCAGAGGCACACGATCGAGCGGACCGTGTGACCATAGCAAGGCTGGCCCACACGTGTGGTCTAGAGCATAGGAGTTGGGCTGTTCTGGTGGCTGAGTGGGCTGGGTCCATCTGTCCGATAGGCCGAGCCCAATGGCCCAACATTCTGGGCCTAGCAGCTCAGTGGGCCATGCCTGTTCGGTTGGGCCATGCCAGTTTGGGTCGGTCCGGGACTGGACCGGTGTTTTATTTTTTCACATATATGTCCATAATTTTCAAACAAAGCATTTGTTTGATGAGAAACCAATTTATTGGGGCCCCATGCTATGGATTGGTCCTTTTATGATGGCTTGGTGGGTTTTTAGTTAGACTAGAAATGGTTGGGAATGTTTTCATTGTCTAGTTTTATTAGGGTTTGATGTCAGATCTCATTCCCATCATAGAGGATGATAGGAGCAGCTGAGAGGGTACCCAGATTATTTTATTATGATGGTTCTATGAATTATACCATTCATATCATATAGAATGACCCCTGTTATGAATTCATTTGTCTCATCCTGGTTTCAACAAATGACTCATAGGGTTGAATTTTGTGTCATACCAAGTGGCATGGTTGGTCCACACTTATCTTCAGGCTACCATAGATATGGTTCATGGTTATAGTGTGAAAAATATTTACACAGGAACCACTCCTCTATCTACAATGATGTTTCTAGTAGAACTTGGATTCCCACCAATGCACTCTAGGCATGGTGGAACCTCGATCTATGTATCGAGATCAAATATTTTCCATTCTACCTTACTAGACCTGAAGAGTGTGCTTCCGGAAATTTTTAGTGGTTCATATTTGGCATTGATGTATCGAGACTCAGTGTCATATAGATGCTGAATATATCTTGGAAACTATGTGACATATCAAGACCATTCATTTCAATGGATACATTGGGTTGATCTATGAACATTCTTATATTAGATAGCTAGAGGAGTGACATCTCTCGGGATGGGGATGCTTCGTCCTAAACAATATAAATAGTAATGGACGAGACATCAAGGCATGTAATCCTTTATGAGTATACATGGATGTTCCAATTATATGTTTTTTTGACACATATTTGTGTCGAGATGAATCCATCTTTATAGTGGTGATTTGTTTGCGTTCTCGGGGTTTCTTTCTAAGTATTGTTGTGCTCACAAATGCATGGGATTTTATCACACGTGTCTTGTCTTATGGAAATGATCGATAGATATATGGAGTCTTAGGTGGATCAAGGTCAGGTAGTTCTTGGAGAGAGAAAATAGTCTAGGTGTTCTCCTATGACTAGAGAGACCTGGCCAGTACCATTCCCATCAGGTAGGGTTTTATTTGCGGATGAGTTTTAATAACTTGGGAATTCACTTTTTCAGACTCTTTCTTTTGGTGGACTTGTATTCTAGACCAGTTTTAATATAGCTTCTAGTAATACTATGTGGTTGGTATCTTATAATATGCATGAAATTTTTACTTAGTTCTCAAAATTTTTAGTATTTTGAACTTAGAGATGTGTGTGTGTCTGTATGGGTAAATTGGAAAATACATTACTGATGTGGGATATGCCTATTCATTTCTAGCCACCAGCCCCTATCCTATTTAAGGTAGGATAGGGGTAGTCATGACATGGCCCCCTCTAGGACGAGTCATGACATAGTGGGGTCAGAGCGGGTCGATTCTACTTTTGGACTAGGAGTCTATGAGATTGGTTTGGAGAAATAGTGTTTAGTGATTAGAGTTTCACATCCATGCCTGAAACTCCAATGATGGGGTAGCGTCTGAATTATCCATATACTATGACTATGGTCACGTACATTTAGACTTGGTATATTAAAACACTAGTTAAAGGCAAAAATGATGGTACATGTATCATATAAGAATGGGTTCTGTTCTCTAAGTCCTTCTTGAGTATGCTCACCAAAAATACACTTTTGACAATGATACATATTTTATTATTAATGGATGTATTCAAAATTCCAACTAGTGAGGATTCCATAGCAGTATCGGGAGTCCAACCCTATGTGTTATGTGGACTCCCAATGGGGACCCAGTCACGAAGCTATTTTTCATCAGGATGGTTAGTAGGTGGAACTCTCTCCCACTGATCAGTTCGTAGTCCCACATCTAGATATTATTGTGGATGTATCATTCAATACTGAGTTGTGAATGGATCTTTTTTCATTGGATTAGGATACATAAGGTTTGATCTCATATCATAGGGTTCCGAGGTAGAGATATCATGAGATGTAGGGTCCTGTGGACATATTGATAGACGGTGCATGACATAAGTCATGAAACATGAGGTGTTAATGAAGGAACCAATGGATCCTCATTTTCTATAAAGGGAAAGTTTTCTATTCTCATCAAGGTATATAATATCATGTCTTATAATGTACCACTATTTAGGCCACCGTCAATAAGGTGGTTAACAAACCACCAAGGAGGAGACAATGACAGGAATAGACAAACCCATCAACCCACTAACATGGTAGAGGATTTGGGGAAGCTGTATGAGGTGGAAAATGTATTGATGTGTTACCACCAACACCCCTAGGTGGTCCATACTGGACATAGGGATCTTGAGGATAGAGGAGGAGAATGTTTTAGGTCATCAAGTCTTATGAAACGAGTACTTTAAGAATGGTTTGAAGTCTGATGTGTGTCTTTCTACTTTAGATCTAGTAGATAAAAACATGTGCTAGTGATTTATTTTCCTACCACATTCCTTGTTTGATAACCAGAAATTAGGGTTAGGTCGTTCACTTGACCCTTATAATTTGAGACACCAACTATAGGATATATGATGATCACACACTAGA
Source organism: Viscum album (assembly GCA_963277665.1). Lineage (NCBI taxonomy): Eukaryota > Viridiplantae > Streptophyta > Magnoliopsida > Santalales > Viscaceae > Viscum > Viscum album. The sequence goes on along the minus strand of OY728158.1, from coordinate 422,294,448 downwards.
GACGACATTGTTACATGACTCTTAATGGAGAGAGTTTCTAGTGGGATCTCTTATTAGTATTGTCGAGGCCTTGATGTCATTCTTGATATGGACCTTTTACATAGTTCATGATCATATTGAGTGTTTTAGGAAATGAGTTTGATATATCCAGGATAATTGAACCAAATTTCACTTTATAAAGGTGAAAAGGAAATCATTGCATCTTATTATAGACTCACAAATAAGAGGGTACAACTGATTACTCTCTATTATGTTAAACTGATCCTTGGTGTAGTAGATGATATGAGTCCTTATATTCCTATAATAATGGTTAAGTATAATGACATATTCTTGAATTTGTTCCAGGGTTACCTATCTACCACGAAATTGTATTTTTCATTGATCTGCACTCGATGATGATACTGATATCTACACCATCATGTCATATGGTTCCCATAGAGCATCATGAGCTAAGAGTGTGGTTGATAAATTGTAGAAGAAGGGATTCGTAAGACCTAGTTTTTCACTATCGTAGCCCTCAGTGGTCTCTGTGTGAATTTTCCTAGTGTACTTGACATTTGAGAAGGAGAACATGAAACACTTGAGGTTGTTCGTTGACACACCTTGAGATCACCAGCTATATGGGAGCTCATGAAGTGTAAGTCATGGATTCGAGAGTCCCTCTTTTTCTATGAAATATTATCTCTAATATTAATGTTTTAATAGAAAAAGTGATTTTTTATAAAGAGTTTTATGAGCGCTCCCCTCTTGAGGTTTCTAGAGCATGGTGTTGAGTACAGAGTGTTGTGTGATGTATCAGGAACTAGTCTTGGTTGTGTCCGAGTGTAGAGTAAAACAATGGTCGTATATGGTTCACAACAATTGAAATAGCATGAGAATAACAATAAGACACATGATCTAGATTTTTTAGCAATATTTATAACATATGGTTCTCATTGAAGATGTGGTTATAGAACCTAATGGGCCATAATTGTTTCATCTACTTTGACAACAAGATTCTCAAGAATATATTCCCTTATAATGAATAGAAATTGAGAAAAATCGGATCTATAGGGTTCTACTAGGACTATGTGTTTGATATTTTCTATACTCAAGGGAAGGGGAGCATGGTAGAGGGTGCTCTCATTAGGAGATCTATCGTGTCGTTGGTGAATGAGGCATCATATTAGTTAGCCTCATTAAAGATAACAATTGTGGATATACATGGAGAAACATATATCTAGTAAATTTTTTCTACCCATACACTTTTAGGATGATTTAGGGAGGAAAAAATTATGGATACTGACTATGAGGCTCTACGTGCTCAAATTTCAATACTTAATTCCAATAATAGGTATTTAAATGTTGGGGAGCACACTGTTCTTTTAAGAGGAAAAATGATAATACCAGTGTCTTTGTGAGAGGATATTCCAAGGGATTTTCTTGAATCCCCACTAGTGGTACATATAGTTGTGGAGATAATGTACTAGGACCTCCAACATTAGTTTTGTGGCCATGTATTAAGAAGTAAATTGCAGATTTTGTGTCATGATGCATTACGAATCAACTAGTGAAGGCTAAGCATCGGGTTCTAGAAGGTTTCACTCAACTGCTTTGATGTATCAAAATTGAATTGGACCAAAATGAAAATGGAAATTTTAATGCAGTTAACATGTACATTTAGGGGGCATGGTAACATTTGGATGATCATTAACAAAATCACCATGTCAGCATAGTTCCAATCTATCTAGGAGTTGAGTTCAGTAGAGAGGTTTGGATGCCTCTACATGAAGGGGATAACTCAACTCCCTAGAGTTCCATAGATAATTTTTTTAGATCATGATCATCGCTTCAAATTTAATTTGTGGAAGTAATTATAGGGAAATTTGGGACTTATTATCACTTGAGAATAGTGTTTTATCCCCAGATAGATAGATAGATTTAATGGACCATTCAGGTTCGTGAGGACATGCTTTAGGCATCCATGTTATGTTTTGGCCAATTTTTTTTGAATTTCCTTCCTCTAGTAGTTTATATGTACAAATATAGATACCCCTACACCATTTGTATGACACCATTTGAGGATTGGTATGTGAGACCTATAGGTCACCACTTTATTTGAATAACCAAAGACTGTCAGAACTCATGGACCTAGAGTTGGTCATGGTGATTATTGAGAAGGATTAGATCATCCAGAAGAATATGAAGATTTCATAGTTATAAGAGAAGTCATTTGAAGATGGGATACGGATGCCTTTGTAGATTAAGGATGGATACCTTGTGTTCCTATGGGTCTCAAATCGACATGGGTTGTGTTGATTTGCCCAAGTTGAAATATATCTATGAGTCTCATTATATTTTTTAGATACTAGAAAGAGTTGTTGAGGTGGTGTATCACCTAGATCTACCCCCATAGTTTCATCGGGTACATGTTGTCTTCCACATGTCATACTATAGGAGGTATGTGCATTACACATCACACATCATAAACTGGGGTGAACTAGACATCAAGGATGGAGTGAATTTGTATGAGTACCCTATGGATATGAAGGATTCCCCGAAGAGGATCATTCTTGGGTGGTTTATTCTTCTAGTGTGCATTCAGTGGTATAACAAGAATCTCCAGAAGAGCACATGGGAGTGGGAGGCTACAATCCGTTCTCAGTACCCTCAATTGTAAGAGTATCCCTTTGTTTTGGATTTGGTGGATGTGAAACCCTATTTTGGGGAGAATATAAGGACCTGGATTTTCCCATATTTATTTTTAGATATTATTTGTGAAATTATGTGGCCAGGCATTGAGACTCCATACAATTCCAGGGATTGGTTTTGTTGGATCAATTCAAAGAAAAATGATAATTTTATAATAGCATGCTCATGTGAGTTTTCATAAAATGTGATATAATATTTACATAGTTGATCAGATTAAAATTAAAAGGGCACCATGGATCTCATTAAAATTACTTTACCCTATGAACAATATAACTTTTTCTGGTGTGTGTCATTTTTAGAAAAACACACCAATGGCGTAACCACACATAAAACTATTAAATAAAATTATTTTATTTTAAAATACAAATAACTAATAAAAGGTAACACAGAATGGAAATATCAGATCACTGTTGAGTTCGTAAGGGGGTTTTTTCCTTGTGTGAATCCAAACATTGACCAGTATGAGCCATCTATGAAAGATAGTTATTGAACGTAAACATCTTTAAAATAATTTAATAAAATATTATTTTTGAAACAAAATTGAAATTCATTTAATATTGTCTATTTTATAGAATCTACGGTTATGATATAACCATATAAATCCTATAAGGCAATGTGATGGATCTCTCTCGAAAAAATGATGAAAATCTGTGAATCAACAAAAAAGAATAACAGATTTGAAGGATCCTAACCCCAATAATGGCGCAATGACCATTCTTTTACACCGATCATACTGAATCAAGGTAGTTCATTTTTGTATTGATTATTATATTCTCCATTCATGAAACTATATTACGAACGTGGATCAACCAACAAATAATTTGACCCATCGATCATTCATTAGTACGATATTGGTGTAATTACTAAGTTTTATTCTTGAGGATGTTTTGATTAAATATTTGACATTATTTCATGATCATTCTTATTAAATATAATGAGGTCGTAATGAAAAATTCTTGAGGTTTGATCAATGGGTTGTTTCATGTTCTTTTCTTCCATGATGTTCTTCGCATCCATTTCACTCCATTCATTATTCATGGTTAATGAACGAATGATGTTGTACCTCCACTTCTTGGTACAATGATCAGGAATTTGATAATCCACTTCCAAGAAGACCTACCAGAGTTTTAACAAAGAAGAAAATGGAGAGATCGAAGCGTTTCAAGAGATACCATCATTTGAGTGGGTTTTCATCAAGATGAATTGTGATGTTGATCTGACACAAAGGTAGTGAAGAACGTGACCTGAGGATTATATTCATGCTTCTATTATGAAAAACGGATCCCCAAAGGAGAATAATTGGCCTATGTAAGGGGCCACCGATGCATCGATAGTGGCGACCAATGGCCACGTGTGGGAGGCGGCATGCACCAACAACGTGCACCGGCAATTCACACTGGTGGTAGCATGTGGAGACAATTTCCACATGAACCATGGATCATGCATGTTGGAGGAACCCATAGTGAAGAGACTACGGGGTTTCCAGAAGCATAGACCATCCTTGTTGAATGTTATGGTTCCACGTTGGCCAGCGTCACGCAGTATAACGACCCAAATCATGACGTACATGGACATTACAATACTTTTTCAGAATACTTATAACAAAAACAAACACTCAAGGACCGTAATAGTTTATTGTCTTTGGAAACATGGAATATAAACTTCTAATCATGTTGAAAGATCTTCAACATCTCCCATAACAATCTTCCCCTTTATTTCCTTAACTAAAACCATTCTTTTAATCCTGGAGGAAAATAAAACATAAAAAGGGTAAGCTCAAATGCTCATTAAGGGTAAGGATGGAGAAAATAAAACAAACCATATACATTTGAACTTAAAAACATGAACATAATGTTTAAACATCAAGATCTTGATTAATGACATAAAACATGGCAGTACGTAAGGCATAGATCATATTGGAACATCAATCATGATAAAATAGCATGGGAATAAAACTAGTAATTGTGGAAAAACATCAAGCACATGATATGATTTCCATAGTAGCCAAGGCATTGCTGCCAAGAACATCTTAGTGGACAAAGTCCCTTCCTGAACCGGGTTTACTTGTCGTTCTAGCCCTGTATGACTGAACCATATTTTCTTGTCATTTCAGCCATGTCTATCTCATGGGATATAAATCTTTACCCAAAGCATTGGAGGGATATATTGGTCCCAACCATCTCATAATGAAATCATTATTACGTGTGACACAACATAAACATAAATCATTCATCATAACCTAAAGAATAAAATGGGTTTCATAAACATCATCCCATCATAACATAATCCATATCAAACAAATGGATATCATTTCATCAAAATAAAACTAAAACCATGTAAATAATAGATTCATTATTCTTGGAACATAATCATACTAAATAATGTCATCTTAGATGGAAAATAATTTTGACAAAACACTTGAAATGAATTCTTGAGGAAAATTTCCCTTTTTCATCAAAATCATTTTCTTTTCACAAAATGCCATGCAGATTTAAAAGAAAAGGATTTTGTTGAAAATAATCATTAAATCTTGTAGAGGACTACTCACAAAAATAAGGCTTTATGAAACTGTAAAAAATGTTCATTCCATATAAGTTAAAAAACATTCTTCTCATACATTGGACGGAAAAGTCAAAAAGTATCTCATACTAAAATCGATAGAAGATTCCTTTCATATCATTTACTAAAAATTCACCAATAGTTACAATTGGATTTAAAAATTTTAGGAGGATATAAATAATGTTACATATAGAGGAAACATGGATGTGGATGATAAATATTCCCTAGTAAAATCTGAAGTATAAATATTCTTGGATAAAAATGAGATTGTGAGATTTTCCATTACCTTATGTCGGATATGCTTCGTATGTATCTGAACCTCCTTTATAATGATTTAAATAATGTCATTCACTTATTACAGAATCATATTCATTGTTATCATATCATATATGGTTCATTTATGATATTATATTTCCTGTTCTTTTGTAAATTCCATGTTAAAGCATCGTTTTGGGTAAAATCGTTTCATTTATCGTACGTGTTTCGACTTGTTGTTCTGGATATTATTACTTATTTCCTAATTTAAATAATTCCAGAATGTAAAACATGATTTATATATAAGATATATTCCTCATATAAATATATATGATAGATAAATAAATTTAATGTAATACACCGTTCATGGAGACGGTAGGCCGTACGTATGCATGAACGCTGTTTTCATTTCCTTATTGAATAGAATGTAGTTAAGTATATGAAACATATATGTACATAAACAAATTATCATTATTATTTAACATATTTCATTATTATTTATTCTATATATATATTTTATAATTATACTTGAATGGTTAATCATGGAAAATGAATCTCATCGCATTCGTGGAGACGGTAGTCCGTACGTACGCACGAGCGATGATATCGATCCCATAATTTTTTAATAGAATTGGAGTGGATGATATAATATCTCAGAATCAGTATGATGTTATAGTAACCATATATAGTTATTCTTTACACCATTATACCCATCCATGTAAGGTGGTGGTGGGAAAAACAGATTACATCAAGGCATGCAGACGGTATTCCGTATGTACGCACGCGCAGTGATTTTGTTTTCTGTAGGATGGATAGAAGGTGAAATGGGGATGTTTCATATTTATAATAACATATCAGTATATTAGTGATACATATGTTATTACAATATAATGAAAAAACTAAATATGAATAAGTTGAAGAAGAACGAAACTTGAAAGAATCTGTAAAATAGATTACCTCTTCTTCGACGCACCTCCTTTAAACTTCTTCTTAGGGAACTAGGGTTGGTCTTTTGAGAATACAAGATCCTCTATGATATACCTAGATAGGTTTATTATATGAATTGGTAGGGTTTGGACAAGATTCAAGGTTCAAAAAGGTGTGAAGAGAAGTGGGGAAGGGGTGCCCTTTTTATAAGGGAAGAGAGGGGCACCTTTGGAAACATAAGAAATATTAATTTATAATAAATTTAATCCCACCTAAAAACCACCAAAAATGACTCAAATCAGAATATTAGATTATATAGGGTTGTAATCTCATCAACAAATAAAATTTAGTCATTTTTATAATTAATTTAAACATTATCAACTTGATTTATCCTTATTTATTCTATTTAATTTTATTTGTGGTAATAAGATTCTAATTTTTAAATTGTTATAAATAATTACTTATGTTTTTTTAATTGTACAAAATTGTATACTTTATGAAATTTTCAACCATATAAATTTTAATTTATAATTTTTAAATATTTTGGGGATTTTTAAATAATTTTATGTTATATTATTTGTATAAAATAACAATAGTGTCAATTTTGACACTATTCATTTATTTGAATTTAAATAAACTCCACACAAAATATATGTTCGAACTAAAATATTCAATAGATTTATAACAAGTCATATGTATCAATGAAATTCTTTGATCACATTAAATAGTTCATATAATATTTATTTTAATATTTTTAAAAGCATTTATTTGATATTTCTCTTAATAAAATAATTACTACATCGTTTTGTATAATTATTTAATATATTTATATGTTTCATAATAATTAAAAATAAAATACTATGATGAATATAAATATCATATATTTCATAATAAGACTTTTACATTAATTTATCATCTCAAAATCACAACATGTAAATTTTTATAGTTATTAAATTATGAAGGTGACGACTTTGGAATAATTTAAAATAATATAATATATGTGTCATAATCGCAATTATAAGGATCCAAATATTTATACATCCGGCCAGAAGATGATTAGGGTTTATATATACACTACCAATATGTTTTCTTCAGATTTTGGGACTTTTGATATGTATTAATATTTCAATAAAAACGATATTAATGATTTTTCAATAAATAAATAATTTCTGCATCATTAATGTATAATATAATAAGGTAATTAAATAAATCTTAAAAATTAAAAATAAATTAACATGATTAATAAAAAAAATTATATTTCAAATGAGTATTTATAACCAAATTTATATTATGTATAACCTTATATTAAAAATACTATATTTATTAAAGTTTGAGTGAGACATATTTCTTTTCCTTTAAATTAAATAAACTAAAGGTCTTAATCAAATACAAGTGGGTTCCATTATATTAAATTTATACCCAAGTATGATTTAGGGAAAAATATAATCATCCAATTATATTAAGTCAAGTGTTAGGGTAATTTTATAATTTTATATTTACCCTTAATTACCCGATTTACCTTTAACTATGGTAAATAAAATTTACCGTAGTTACTATTCATAATGCCTAAAAGTAAAAAGTAGCTTATTAACATAATATGGACCTAATTAATCCAAATATGGAATCCATTTTTCCAAATTCAAATCACAGAAGTTTCAGAAATTATTTTAAAACTAATCCCGCTGTTAAGAAAATGAGTTTTTAAGGATAAAACATTGCAAAAGATTTAAATTATTTTACTTATATATTCAATGTAAAATAAATTATAATTAAATACATTATATTAAATGGTAAAAATATATTCTATTCATACTTTAATACTTTTAAATTTTATAATTTAACCACATAAATTATTATGATGAAAAAAGGTTTTTTTTAATTAAAATATAGCGTGTTTTTACTATTCATTAAAATATGAATGTTATCAGAATAATATGAAAAATGTATCCAAAGAAAATTTTTATATCTTTATTCCAAAGAATAATATTATTTTTCAAATTTAACTTATAAACATGTCAAAAACTATATTTAATGTGGGTGCACCATCAAAAGGCGACAAAACTGCATTTTTTTTAAAAATACTTATTTTACATAAAAATTTTATTTTGTTCTCATACAATGTTCTAGAAAATGTTTAAGATTGAAAATAATGTTATAAAATTCAAAATTTAGTTAATACTATTCATAACTTCTAGTTCATAATAATATTATAACCATATATCATTTTTTAGTGAAACCCGATATTGAGTACAACACACGCTATCGAGGAAGGTCGTGATTGCGTGTAATGCAAACCAAGTCAGGGTTACTTGTAGTGCAAGACTCCATTGTTTTTTTATAATAGAATCCAACCATATTTAATTTATGCATTGAATATATATATACATATATATATACACTCAATGTTGCGAACTTCAAATTGTGTGTAACACGATCCAAGAATAGTGTTGTGTATACTGCAAGCTATTACGATGTTGCATATAGTACAAGCTAATATTGGTGTAGTGTAAAATAATAGGAATTAAAAAGAATATATCTCATAAAATCATAGGGTGTTACATTCTACCCCCCTTAAAATGAATTTCACTCTCAAAATTCGTCGAGGTATGGTTTACTACTTGAAAGATTCTTTCATAGAAACCCACATCATAAAAAGAAATAATAAAACTCAATTTTAAAAAGTAAAGTAAGAAACATAAAGGTTTCCACATAAGAGAACATAGGTGAAAATATGGATATGGAAGAAAAATCCAACAATCATGTTCTGATGAAGAGTGATAGGGGTCATGGCTATGAAAAAGCCAACAATCAAAAAGACATAATTTTGTGATGATCTAAGGTACCATCTGATTCATCGGACAACATTTTTGGTTTTCATGATAATTTCCCTAAAGTTGATGGATTAAAATAAATACTTACATGATTTTTGTACAATATCACTGTTGTTCGTGCCTTGAACAATTTCCACCTCATCTCATAATGAAAAGAAGATGAATTTGTTATTCCTGAAGTGTTAGCAGATCATGTGATAGAATGATGGGTCATTCCATCTGTTTCAAAAAAAAAGGGTAACAAAAGTTATCAAATAAACATAATTCCATATATAGTGAGGTTAATCGTATATGATTCCAAAAATGAACATATACTTCATCTGTCATACCGCTTAATAAAATAAAACTAGTTTCTACTAACCAGGGACTTCCTATGGGCCAGTGGTAGATGATAAAGGTCGGTCGCACTTCAGTTGTGGGTTCGATTCCCGCAGCCTTGTCCGACATGACGGGTTGTTTCCCATCCTGCAGGTTGTCCTTTTTCTAAAACTACACTATTATAACATTACATAAATAATATCTCCAAAAGTTCTAGCCTTAAACAATACTATCCTCTTCCTAATATAATCCAATATAACCTTAAGACATATCCAAAATACATCTTTCTAATCTCATAGTATAAACAAAACAATTACTGGAAAGGTCACATAAAAAGCACGTGAATATCATCATTTATCTGAGATATAGCTGGTTGATCGCATTCCAATCATCTGAATATCATAATCATGTATTCTCTTGAAAAATGAATACCCATTGAACTATAGTGAAAACATGAATGCTATCCAAAATTACCTCTTTCCACATACCAAAATCCCAAAAATTCTATATAGTCAAACCATGATATCACTTTGTCCTTATATCAATCATGAGCTCATAAAAACGACCAAACATATTATTTTCTCCTTATCCCTTCATTATGCGCATATCATCTGCTTTCCAAAAATAGTTCAATCACTTTTCCTAGTTACTGGTACCATATTCTTATCGAAAACCAAATTTGACCAATACATATATATTCTAATATACCATAAAAGAACCTCAAAAACATTATTCTATAAATCCAATACATAGACCCTTCTATCCATCATCTTTAATGATTTACCTGGAATATGTCATTCATTGATTTAGAACTAACCTCTTAGGTCAGGGCATTGTGTTGGGTAATGCCCATGTTCTCTACAGATAAGACATTGTACTCCATAACAGTATGTCACTCTATGACCATTTTCCCCACACAGATAAAATCATCCCCTCCATTGGATGTATTCATCAAGGATCTTCTTCCCTTATTATGAAATCTCAATCTTCTTTTTTATATTATCCTCACCATGCAATCATGCATAAAAGTCCATCTTCCTCTTATTTTATGAATTAGAAATACAACTAATGTTTACCTTGTTAATCATATATCGCAATGACTGATTCGGCATAATCACAATATCTGTCTCTCTAGGCATTACGCAATATAATTTCTCATTGTCACCAATTTTTCCATTAGATTCAATGTTATCCTAATTCCTTCTGGTTCCCTCCATTGACTAAAACACAAAAAGAATTTTGTGAGAGGAAAAAATCATAGAAGGAAAATAACATAATCAAGGGGGAGTACCTTCGATATCTAACATCTTAGGTTTAATTCTAGGATATTTACCGTAATTATATGACTATAACCTATAATTATACATAACCTTAGGCACATCCCTAGACATACCTTAGAAATATTTCTAGGGATCTCACTCAAGTTTTCGCATCCTAGTTTCCAAAGGATGACTAAACCTTTCCTCTAATACCAACTATAACGACCCAAACCATGACGTACATGGACATTACAATACTTTTGCTTAATAATTATAACAAAAACAAACACTTATGGACCGTAATAGTTTATTGTCTTTGGAATCTTGGAATATAAACTTTTAATCATGTTGAAAGATCTTCAACATCTCCCATAACGATATTCCCCTATTTGGTTCCTTACCTAAAATCATTCTTTTAATCCTGGGGGAAAAGAAAACATAAAAATGGTGAGCTCAAATTCCTTGTAAGGGTAATCATGGAGAAAATAAAACAATCCACATACATTTGATCTTAAAAACAGGAACATAATGTTTAAACATCAAGATCTTGAGCATTGACATAAAACATGGCAGTACGTAAGACATAGATCATAATGAAACATCAATCATGATAAAATAGCTTGGGAATAATACTTTAATTGTGGAAAAACATTAAGCACATGATATGATTTCCATATTATCCAAGGCATTTTTGACAAGACCATCTTAGTGGACAAAGTCCCTTACTGAACACGGTTTACCTACCGCTCCAGCCCTGTATTACTGAACCAGATTTACTTGCCATTCTAGCCATGTCTATCTCATGAGATATAAATTTTTACCCAATGCATTTGAGGGAGATTGTAACACCCCAGGAAAATAAAGAATATGAAATTTTCACATTTATCCATATTTGTGAATAAAATATAAATTTTACTTTAATGGGGACGCTATGCTCGATGGTGTACCCAATACGCAACAATGAGTTTCCTGGGAATCTTACGTTGCACTCTAATAATAAAATAATATTATTTTAAATTGTAGTTAACGCCTAGCTGTTGTAATGGCAGTAATTAACCGGACATACTACAAAATGATTATATATTTTTTTCAAATATTTTTACTTTTTATAATAAATGTTAGAGGATTAAAAATTCGAATGAATCCAATTATAAGCGTAAACATTCTAATATTCTTTAAAAGGTCGATTAACCACCTTTTGATGGCAAACCTCTTTTAAAACCACTTTTTGACAATTTTATGTGTTATATTTGACAAAATAAATTTTTCTTTAGAATCAGGACATCAAAATTTACTTTGTGTAAATTTTTGGTATTTTTCTGATAAAGTTCATTTTTAATGAATAGTGAAAAATGTTGTATTTTAATTCAAAACCTTTTTTTAATCTAATTTATTTATATGATTGGATTATCTTTTGAATTTATTTAAAGTGAAATTAGTATATATTTTTACCATTTAATCCAATAGCGGTCATTGGAATTAATTTCACTTTGAATTTGGACTTAAACTAGTGTTAAACTTTTAATAGATATTGTTTCTTAAAAGCACGCTATTTGTTTTGACTGCGGGAATTAATTATTAAATTAGTTAATTCAACATATACGTTTTGAATTTTTTAAAATAGACATCATTTTTGAATTCGGAATATCATATATAGCTTAGGGTGAATTTTTGGTATTTTTCTGAAAAACTTCAATTTTTGATGAATAGTGAAACCACTAAGTGGTAGTTTAAAACTGATTTTTCATTTAAATGAAACATTACCACTTCTGTGATTTGGATTTCTAAAATCTGACATACATGGTTGTCATTAGGATGAAAAATGTGGTTCAATGGGATTGAAATAATTTTTTGGTGAATAGTAACTTTTAAGTTTTTAATCGCGATTAGAGGTAATTAGTTTAATTTAAGGTAAAAATAATGTTTTAATAACATGAAATGATCTAGACACATGTCATACCCTCATTGGATGTGTCATGGACAACCAAGAAAATCCATGGGTCAACTTGGGGACCCCATGGTGCCACTTTGGTGGGAATATGACATAAATAACATTTTATTTTAAGTTAAAATAAAAATGTCACAAGCATGGGTTGTTTTACTAAAACAATTTTTAAATGGAGTTATACAAGTCATATTTTTGACTATAAATATTAATTAGAAATATAATAATATTTCCTACATCATGATATTTTTCTATAATTTTTAGACATTAAATAAATTAAATTATTTATGAAATCATGATGATGCAGTTATTACCTCATTACTAAAGGATTTAAATAAAATGAAAAGATATTGTTAAAACTATAACTTACACTTGTAAAAGACATATTGTATTATTATATTTCGAACCCTTACCACCTTATCCTAGAAATACATCAGTGTGGGACCTTAAAAATCCGAAAATCATTTGAAAATAAAGTAACATTTTGTAACATTTCAAGAGTGTCCCTCCTCTCCTCTTATAAAACTCCCCCACCTCTACCACCTTACCCACACCTCTCAAGACTTTTTCTCAGACAACCCCTACCCATTTCATCTCTCCACATACCTCTCTTCATCATTGAAGCCTCACTTTTGGAATAATCCTTTCCAAGGAAACCTTTGAGCTTAAATCAAATAGAGTTACCCGATTTAAAGATAATCTCTTCCCTTGTGTTCTTTTGTTTTATTTTGCTTCTCCAAACCCCATAAACTGTTTTTATTACTTTTTTTGTAAGAAAACCAGTATGTTAAATATACTAGGATGTTTTTATAAGATGGAATCGAGCTACACTTTTACACACCTTCGTCTAATGGTTAAAGAACATACTGTTTCTGTTGTTGGCGATTCTCTGCCTCACGAAACGATGATTGTTCAATATTCTTTTAACCCTTTTAAAGGTGGCCATTATGATGTCACTGTATTTATTATATGATATATATGGTATTTATGTTTACTATATGATTATGTATTTTATATTTAAAAAATACCTTTATTCTTTTCATGTTCTGTAAATGCGATAATTTCATATGAGGAAGTGTGGACTACCGCCCCCTCAAGTGATGTGACTCGTTCATGCAATACATGGAATGTATAAAGAATGAAATTAATGGAAATATTTGTCCTATATAAAATATATATTGTACTGGAATTATAATATATATCTATATCTCATTTATTTTTAATTCCATTAATATGACAAAAAAAATGAAAGTAGCATTCATGTGTACGTACGACCTACCGTCTCCATGAATAGTGCTTTTCATTTTTTTATCTCCAAATGTTATGGAATAGTATAAAATGAATATTTACTTGATATATATGATATTTTAATCATTAATAATATTCTGTAAATGATTTACTTATAACTACATGGGAAATCATTTTCAAACAAGTTCATTTTTTACTCATGTACCAAACATCGGCAAAAACGTCTAATATGAACTAACATTATTAAAAAATTATTATAAAATTATAATATGTGATATGAAATGAATAATAATATTTAAAGGAGGACATTAATCAATTATAAATTGACCATAGTTTATTATTCAGTAATATAAACAAATGAACAAGACAAGTCGGACTTGAGGTAAGGGATCCTACCCCTCTCTTTCTTTTTAAGTACACTCTTTTATGTCATTCCTTATAAGCTCATCTTTATTATGATTGGGTTGTTATTTTATATTAATCATACTTTAAATTTTATGTTCATACTATTATATAACCTATTTTCTCTCATTAATCCATTTTGGACGTTTTGATTGGCGCCGTTAGGCTGCCGAATTTTCATAAGAGATCCAACCTCTCTCTTTCTTTTTAAGTACTCTCTTTTATGTCACTTCTTTTAAGCACCTCTTTGTTATGTTGGGGGATGTTATTTTATATTCATCTTGATGTAAATTTTATTTTAATATGATGAGAGACCCTATTTTATCTCATCAATACATTTTTTATGTTTTAAGTGATGTCATTAGGCTGCCGAGTTTTCGTAAGGGATTTTTCATCTCACTTTTATTCCCATGTGATTTATGCTACATTTGCCACAATTTCCTTTGAGTGGTGTATGTACTGCCCATTATTATACTCTTTTTGTAATATAATTCCATTTATGTCTATTTACATATTCATTTTATGGCACTTCTTCAATGGGGTGTACGTTTTGAAAGTTACCCAAGTTGGTAAGGGAACCTTTCACCCTCCTCGTTTTAAAAGACTTCTTTTGTTATGTCTTTTAATTCACATACTATTATGTTGGGATATGTTATTATATTTCCTTATTGATGTAAATTTTATGTCCAAGTGATGAGATTACCTTTTTTTCTCTCATCAACTCATTTTTTGAATTTTGAAGTGACGCAGTTAGGCAGTCAAATTTTACCAAGGGAACTTTTTAACCCAATTTCTATTTCTTTGGGTTCAACATGTAGTTATTGAATATGTCATCCATTGAATATGTGTGAATGAACTTTTATTGTTTTTCACTTAGTATCCACTTATATTGGGTGTATTTATATTTGTCACACATAATTTTGAGATGGATTTATCCTTAATTTAAGGATACCTTCTTTAAAAGGGATTTCATCACATTTTACATGTCTATTGAGACTGCATTGTTGTTATGCACAAATTAACTCTTATATGGTGTATATACTGTCCTTTGTAATATTATATCATGAATCCATTTATTCTCATGATATTATAATGTTCTGATTAATTGTTATTCCTCAATTATTGTATTCAAGTGTCTCTACTTTTGGTAAAAACCCTTTAACCCAAATACTGCTTTAAATGTTTTAATGATTTGTTCTTAATAATATCCATGTTTTCCAAATGGTTTTAAGGATTTATTTATTTTGATATTAATGGTTTAAAATGTTAAAATCTTGAAGGTGGTATGGGACACTTTGATTCAAAAATCACTCTATTAAATGTTTTAAATGGTTTTGAAAATGGTTTTTTGAATGTATTCATTATTTCAATATACTAAATTTTTATATTATGATTGAAATGTTGAAATGTTATGTTTCCTTTATGCATGTTTTATGTGATACGTTTATGTTATGGTTCAAGGGAATTGTTATGAAAATTGGTGGTTTCGTGATAAACTATGGGCATGTGATCCCGATATAGCTCTCCAATGCATTGGGTAACACGAAGGGGTTAAACGTTGAGGTTTCTCCGAAGAGAATTAGGGAATATACTGTGATGGGTATTCCAAACATAACAAAGAGGGTTAATCCTTACGTAAGAATGTTATGAATGCCTCAAGTTACCTTTATGACTTATGATTTCTATGATTTATTCATGATTTGATGAGGTATGTTAAAATGCTTATGTTTTATGAGTAAAGTATGACTTCATACATGGACTAATGCTTTCTTTTCATACTTTAATATCCCTTACTGAGCTTTTTATGCTCATCCCATGTTTTTGAAATGTTTTTCACAGGTCAAGGGAAAGATGCATGTTATGATGATAGTGTCAAGAAAGAATCCATGTTTTATTTTAAAAATGTTTCTGTTGATGGGGAAAAAGGAATATTATCTTTTATGTAACCACTTTGTTTAAATGTGGACGGTAATTCATGATTTATGATCTAATAATGTAAAACACTAAACCTAAAAGTAACCTCAATTTGAATTATTCATTTAATTCAATATTAAGTAAGGTATAAGTCCAGGGCCTTATAGTTGGTATTAGAGGTCGGTTTAGACAACTTTAGGGATTATGAGTTTTTGTTAGACACATGATTAGTCCCTATATCTATTATTTCAGTTAAATCCTTGTTTTATAACTTTTTTCAGGTCAAGTAAAGCCGGTTACGAATGGAAGGAGAAGGATCTCAAACGACATTCCAACCTCTTCCTGATGACATGCTTGCAATAATTGTTTCAAAGTCATGTTCGGAAGATTGTGAAACTTTTTCTAACATACAACTCACTTGCAATTAGTTGTTTGAGATATCAATAACCTCCACTATACCTCGTTATCATTGTGGATCATGGGTTGTATTTAGAAAAATACTATTTTCACAATATTATCATATTTTCAAGAAAGCTAAATATTATCAAGGTATTATCAAATATTTTACCTTATCACAATAATTTGAAGCATATTATGATTTTGAAAATGGTGCTGAGTAAGGAGACCCTTGCGTTACCTATTTATATTTGCTTTTAAAATATAGTCTCTCAGCACATACTTATGGTATTTTAAAAGGACTAATAATATAAATTTTCAACTCAAATTTTGTCCGACTATTTTATAGAAATCAAGTTTTATCAGTTGTTTTGGAATTATCTGTTATACATGATTATTTTACAAAACTGTTTTTCTGTGAACACCCATATGACCCATGTTGTACAAGGTGTATTTGGATGGAGGAAGAAAATTATTTTAAAGGATATCTAAATCATTATTGTAATTCATGGGACTTCTACCTACGTGAGCAAGATGACGATGAAACCGAGTGGATTCCATGATCAAGGTATGATGTTATTCATTTTGGGAATCGTTTTATTTTATCTTATGGTGGTGAAATAAGACTTCAAGAATTAAGATGTTGAGATCATAATGAATTTGGATTAAAATGAGAGGTATAAGGAAACTATTGAGGTTAAAACATGTTAGGGTTATTTTTGGAGTTTTATAAAAAGGACAACACACAGACCGTGTGACAACCCGTCGCATCGGACAAAGATGCGGGAATCGAACCCACAACCAAAGTGCGACTGGTATTTATCGCCTACCACTAGACTATGTGAAGTCCCAAGTTAGTATGACTTATTCCTTTTAGTTATATGATTTTATGAATTAAGAGTAAGTTGATTTTGAGTTATCTATAGAAATTATTAACCTATCATGGAGGATATGTGATTAGGTTGATTACTTTACAATATGAGACTTTAAGACCAACTGATGTTATTTGGAGATAAGTGTTAATTTGTACCTTGGAAGACTATGTGATTAAATCTTTCAAATATTTGGGTTTCAATCTTAGTTTGGTTTACTTTGAATAATTTTATGGACAAATTGTTTATTGAATGGTCTTTGTTGAACTTTGGGTATTGTTTGAAAATTTTTGGAGATTATGAATAGGTTTTTTTTATAAAGGATTATCCTTTTTGGGTATTATCTGATATCATACTAACCTTTTAGGTTTTAGTTTTGGTTGTGTTCTAAAGACATGGGAATTATATAGTTCACTTTTGTGGATTAGGTGATTCTATAGTAGTTCATTATAGCTCTCTTAATGTAAACAAGTCTTCCTAAAGACTCATCATTTGGGGAAAGTACGAGTTTGTGTAAGAAATATTCTAAAAGTTGAAAGTCAACATGACAAGTATGTATGTTTCCATAAGATCAAAAATAAATTCCTCAATGAAAAGTAACTTAAAACAAAAATTTTGTCTATTAAAGTTTCCAACGGGGGAATCGAATACCGTTTAGCCCACCACAAGTATGTGATTTTCTTGTGGTTAACTTTATCTTAAACATGTTTTCTATCACTCTCCCTCAGAACATGACCCTTTGTTTTTTACTCCATATCCATGTTATCCTACATGGAATCCTAGTATGGGTTAACTTGGGTGACCTTTGTATTTCTCATTCTTTTTTTAAAGTGATTTTTTACTGACTCTTTTTCCGATGTGGGATTTTCAATGAAGTTTCCAAGCCCAATTTTAAAATTGCAAGGACGCAATTCCCCAAAGGGGGGAAGGATGTAACACCTCAGGTAAATAAAGAATATGAAATTTTCACATTTATCCATATTTTTGAATAAAATATTAATATTACTTTGAAGGGGATGCTATGCTCGATGGCGTACCCAATACGCAACAACGAGTTTCTTGGGAATCTTACGTCGCACTCTAATAATAAAATAATATTATTTTAAACTGTAGATAACGCCTAGCCGTTGTAATGGAGGGAATCAACATAACTAACTCTAAAAAGATTATATATTTTTTTCAAATATTTTTACTTTTTACAATAAATTTTAGAGGATTAAAAATGCGAATGAATCCAATTTTAAGCATAAACATTCTAATATTCTTTAAAAGTTCGATTAACCGCCTTTTGATGCATAACCTCTTTTAAATCCAATTTTTGATAATTTTCTGTGTTATATTTGAAAAAATAAAATTCTTATTTAGAATTGGGACATCAAAATTTACATTGTGTAAACTTTTGGTATTTTTCTGATAAAGTTCATTTTTAATGAATAGTGAAAAATATTGTATTTTAATTCAAAACATCTTTTTAATATGATTTATTTATATGATTAGATTATCTTTTGAATTGTTTTCAAAGTGAAATTAGAATATATTTTTATCATTTAATCCAATAGTGGTCATTGGAATTAATTTCACTTTGAAATTGGACATAAACTAGTGTCAATCTTTTAATAGATATTGTTTCTTAAAAACACGCTATTTGTTTTGACAGCGGGAATTAATTATTAAATTAATTAATGCAACATATATGTTTTGAATTTTGTAAAATAGGCATCATTTTTGAATTCGGAATATCAAATATAGATTAGTGTGAATTTTTGGTATTTTTCTGAAATACTTCCATTTTTGATGAATAGTGAAACTACTAAGTGGTAGTTTAAAAACTGATTTTCATTTAAATGAAACTTTACCACTTCTGTGATATGAATTTAAAAAATCCGACATACATGGTTGTCATTAGGATTTAAAATTTGGTTCAATGGGTTTAAAATAATTTTTTGGTGAATAGTAATTTTTAAGTTTTTAATCACGATTAGAGTTAATTAGTGTAATTTAAGGTAAAAATAATGGTTTAATAATATGAAATGACCTAGAAACATGTCCTACCCTCATTGGATGTGTCATGACCGACCAAGACAATACATGGGTCAACATGGGGACCCCATGGAGCCACTTTTGTTTGGAATATGACATAAATAACTTTTTATTTTATGTTAAAATAAAAATGTCACAAGCATGAGTTGTTTTACTAAAACAATTTTTAAATGGGGTTATACAAGTCATATTTTTTAATATAAATATTAATTATAAATATAACAATATTTCCTACATCATGATAATTTTTTATAATTTTTAGACATTAAATAAGTTAAATTATTTATGACATCATGATGATGCATCGATTACCTCATTAATAAAGGATTTAAATAAAATGAAAATATAATGTTAAAACTATAAATTAAACGTGTAAAAGACCTATTTTATGAGTATATTTAGAACCCTTACCACCTTATCCTCGAAATAATTCAATGTGGGACCTTTAAAATCCGAAACGCATTTGAAAATAAAGTAACACTTTGTAACTTTCCAAGAGTGCCCCTCCTCTCCTCTTATAAAAAGCCCCCACCTCTACCACCATACCCACACCTCTCAAGCCATTGGCTCGGAAAAACCCAGACCATTTCATCTCTACACATCCCTATATTCATCATTTAAGACTCACTTTGAGCAGAATCTATTCCAAGGAATCCTTTGAGCTTAAATCAAAGTGAGTTACCCGATTTAAAGGTAATGTCTTCCCTTGTGTTCTTTTGTTTTATTTTGCTTCTCCAAACCCCTACACACTTTTTATTACTTTTTTTTGTAACAAAAACATTATATTAAATTTATTAGGATGTTGTTATATGATGGATTCGAGCTACACTTTCGAACACCTTCGTCTAATGGTTAAAGAACATACTGTTTATGTGGTTGGCGATTCTCTGCCTCATGAAATGATGATTGTTCAATATTATTTTAACCCCTTTAAAGGTGGACATTATGATGTCACTGTATTTTATATATGATATATATGGAATTTATGTTTTCTATATGCTTCTGTATTTTATATTTAAAACATACCTTTATTCTTTTCATGTTGTCCAAATGCGATAATTTCATATGAGGAAGTGTGGACTACCGCCCCCTCAAGTGATGTGACTCGTTCATGCAATTCATTGAATGTATAAAGAATGAAATTAATGAAAATATGTGACTTATATAACATATATATTACACTGGAATTATAATATATATCTATATCTCATTTATTTTTAATTCCATTAATATGACAAAAAAATGAAAGTAGTGTTCATGTGTACGTACGGCCTACTGTCTCAGTGAACGGTGCTTTTCATTTTTTTTATCTCCAAATGTAATGGAATTGTATAAAATTAATATGTACTGGATATATATTTGATATTTTAATCATTAATAATATTATGAAAATTATTTACTTATAACTACATGGGCAATCATTTTCAAACAAGTTCATTTTTTTACTCATGTAACAAACATCGGCAAAAACGTCTGATATGAACTAAAATTATTAAACAATTATTATAACATTATAATATGTGGTATGAACTGAATAATTATCTTTAAATGAGGTCCTTAATCAATTATAAATTTACCAATGTTTATTATTCAGGAATATAAACAAACAAACAAGACAAGTTGGACTTGAAGTAAAGGATCTTACCCCTCTCTTTCTTTTTAAGTACACTCTTTTATGTCATTCCTTTTAAGCTCATCTTTCTTATGATTGGGATGTTATTTTATATTAATATTACTGTAAATTTTATGTTCATATGATTAGAGACCCTATTTTCACTCATTAATCCATTTTTGAAGTTTTGATTGGCACCGTTAGGCTGCCGAATTTTCGTAAGAGATCCAACCTCTCTCTTTCTTTTTAAGTACTCTCCTTTATTTAACTTCTTTTAAGCACCTATTTGTTATTTTGGGGGATGTTATTTTATATTAATCTTTCTGTAAATTTTATTTTAATATGATTAGAGACCATATTTTATCTCATCAATCCATTTTTGAAGTTTTAAGTGACGTTGTTAGGCTGCTGAGTTTTCGTAAGGGATTTTTCATCTCTCTTTTATTCCCATGAGAATTATGCTACATTTTCCACCATTTCCTTTGAGTGGTGTATGTACTGCCCGTTATTATACTCATTTTTTAATATAATTCCATTTATGGGTATTTACATATTCATTGTATGACAATTCTTCAATGGGGTGTACGTTTCGAAAGTTACCCAAGTCGGTAAGGGAACCTTTCACCCTCCTCTTTTTAAAAGACTTATTTTGTTATGTCTTTTAATTCACATAATAGTATGTTGGGATATGTTCTTATATATCCATATTGATTTCAATTTTATGTCCAAGTGATGATATACCCTTTTTATCTCTCATCAACTCATTTTCTGAATTTTGAAGTGACACAGTTAGGCTGTTGAATTTTACCAAGGGAACTTTTTAACCCAATTTCGATTTCTTTGGTTTCAACATGTTGTTATTGAATATTTCATCCTTTGAATATGTCTGAATGACCTTTTATTTTTTTACACTTAATATCCAATTATATTGGGTGTATTTATATTTTTCACACATAATTTTGAGATTGATTTATCCTTAATTTAAGGATACCTTCTTTATAAGGGATTTCATCACATTTTACATTTCTATTGAGACTGCATTGTTGTTATGCCACAATTAACTCTTATATGGTGTATATACTGTCCTTTGGAATATTATATCATGAATCCATTTATTCTCATGATATTATAATGTTCTGATTAAATGTTATTCCTCATTTATTGTATTCAAGTGTCTCTAATTTTGGTAAAAACCCTTTAACCAAAATATCGCTTTAAATGTTTTAATGATTTTTTCTTACTAATATCCATGTTTTCAAAATGGTTATAAGGATTTATTTGTATGGATATTAATGGTTTAAAATTTTAAAAGCTTCAAGGTTGTATGGGACACTTTTATTCAAAAATCTCTTTATTAAATGCTTTAAATGGTTTTGGAAATGGGTTTTTGAATGGATTCATTATTTCAATATCCTAAAATGTTATATTTTGATTGAAATGTGGAAATTTTATGTTTCCTTTATGCATGTTTTATGTGATACGTTTATGTTATGGTTCTTGGGAATTGTTATGAAAACGGGTTTTTCCATGATAAACTAAGGGCGGGTGAGCCCAATATAGCTCTCCAATGCAGTGGGTAATGCGAAGGGGTTAAACTTTGAGGTTTCTCTGAAGAGATTTAGGGAATAAAATGTGAGGGGTATTCCAAACGTAACCAAGAGGGTTACTCCCTATGTAAGAATATTATGAATGCCTCAAGTTACCTTTAGGCCTTATTATTTCTATGATTTATTCATGATTTGATGAGGTTTGTTAAAATGCTTATGTTTTATGAGTAAAGTATGATTTCATACATGGACTAATGTTTTCTTTTCGTACTTTTATATCCCTTTCTGAGATTTTTATGCTCATCCCAAGTTTTTGAAATGTCTTTCATAGGTCAAGGGAAAGGTTCATGTTATGATGATAGTGTCAAGGAAGTGTCAATAAAGAATCCATGTTTTATTTTAAATATGTTTCCGTTGATGGGGAAAAAGGAATACTATCTTTTATGTAACCACATTGTTTAAATGTAGAATTAAATTCATGATTTATGATCTAATTCTCTAAAACTCTAAACCTGAAAATATCCTCAATGTGAATTATTCATTTAATTCAATATTAATTGAGGTATAAGGCCGGGGCCTTATAGAGATATAGTTCCCACACATCTCATAATGAAACCATTACTATGTGTGCCACAACATAACCATAAATCCTTCATCATAACCAAAAGAATAAAATGTCATTCATAAACATCATCACATCATAACATAATCCATATAAAACAAATGGATATTATTTCCTCATAACAAAAGTGAAACCATATAAATCATAGAGACATTATTCTTAAAACATAATCATACTAAATAATGTCATCTTATAGGGAAAATAGTTGTGACAAAACACTTGAAAGGAATTCTTGAGGAAAATATCCTTTCTTCTTCAAAATCATTTTCTTTTCAAATAATGCTATGCAAATTTAAAATAAAATTATTTTGTTGAATATAATTATGAAATCCTATGGAGGAATACTCATGAAAAGAAGGCTTTATGAAAAAATAAAAATCTTTTCATGCCGTATAAGTTAAAAAAACATTCATCTCGTACTTTGGTTGGAAAAGTCAAAATTATCTCTTACTGAAAACGTCAAAAGATTCCTGTCATATCATTTACTAAAAATTCGCCAATAGTTAAAATTTGATTTAAAAAATTTTATGAGGATATAAATAATGTAACATATTTAGGAAACATGGATGTGGATGATAAATATGCCCCAGTAAAATCTGAAGTATAAGCAATCTCTTATAAAAATGAGATTGTGAGATTTTCCATTTCTTTATGTCTCATATGCTTCGTATGCATCCGAGCCTCCTGTATAATGATTTAAATATTTTCATTGAATTATTACAGAATCATATTCACTGTTATGATATCATATATTTTTCACTTATGACTTTATATTAACCGTTCTTTTGTAAATTCCATGTTAAACCACTGTTTTGGGTAAAATCATTTCATTAATCGTACGTGATTCGACTTTTTGTTCTTGATATTATTACTAATATCCTGATTTACTTAATTCCAGAATGTAAAACTTGATTTATATATAATATATATTAATCATATAAATATATATGATAGATCGATAAATGGAATGAAATACACCGTTCATGGAGACGGTAGACCTTACATACGCATGAACTCTGTTTTCATTTCCTTATTGAATTGAATGGAATTAAGTAAATTAAAAATATATGTTCAAAAATAAAGTATCATTATTATGTAATTGAAAGATTTTTGTCTTGGGTGCCCTCAAACGATTAATGTGATTTTGGCGTACTTAGGTGCAACAGAGTGGCTGACCAAGGTCGTATCTCAAAGGAGGAATTCGATTTAAAACAACTTTCTAAAGTTATTCTAAAAATAAAATAAAAGAGAATAAAAACACTACTTGAAAGGATGGGGGTTGGTTATAGTTTATTAATATATAAGATGTTTTCTGGAAGAAGATTTTATTTATTTTGTTTTTTGTTTTGAAATGATGTTTGATTAAAATGACACAACAAAAAGATGTTTTTTAGAAAATATTTAAAAGATTCAATCGATCTTACTCCACCTCTTCAATAAATTATTAATCATTATAATTTAAATTAATTTTAACATAATTATTATCCCTTAATATGTTAACCCCCGAACCCTATGATAATTAACCTTACCACAAAGATGAAGTGAATTTAACCGTAGGCTAACTTCGGAACATGCAATCGCAACAACCTGCTTTGATTGATGTTCTATGATTATCTTATGGTCAGTGGTAAATTAAGACACATTTCCCCTCTATGAACTAGAATAAGTTGTGTTTAGGGATTATATTTTAACACAAAAAATTCATCCCATGTGGTTTTTAATTAACAATTAAGTTTGTGCTCTCACAATTCACACAATTCTCGACCTCGCGTGATTTTTGTTTATTGTTCTATTTATTTATTAGTTTCATTTAATTTGAAAACTCAATTAAAATATCATATTAAGTGAATTAATTTATCTCATTTATTCAAAATAAATTAATGATGAAGGTAATATATAGATCGATTACTAAAAGACTACTCTTCCATGGGTGGTGTAATCATCGTAGAAGCGTTTTGCATGTGCAAAGGTTTATAATGGGTATAACCCAATAAAGATTCTACTCAAGAATTCATCACAAAGAGGAAGATGAAGAGAAGAAGAAATTTAAACAAAACAGAAGAAAATAAAATAAATAAAATAAGAACAAAAAAAATTTATTAAGAAAACACAAACATTACAACCTGATGAAGAAGAATCGGGATTCGATGAAGGGATCCTTTCCTCAAGGGATACCCTTATTTAATTACTTGGATAATTGGATTGTAACCTCTTATCCTCTGACCAAAACTTAATAATGAACGTACCAACCCCTAGAAATGAGAAAAACTCGAATTTATAGAGGGGAGGGGTGGAGAGGTTACAAGAGGTTTCAAGTGTGAATGTGGAAATTCGGCCAAATATTTTATGCCAACTTGCACTACCGATTTGACGAGCAAAACACATGAATTTTCCAACCTTATATAAGGATAATATATATGGATATGGGTCCTATATCTCCTCTAAACATTTGGTCTTAATCAAGGCCCCTATGAAGGAGGTATGGCCGAAATACATAAGCTTTTCCATTCTGGAGTTTCCATCCCACCTTTGACTTTATGGCCCAATTACTCTATCCAAATGCATTATTTTTATCTAGTTTACCGAATAAAAGTTTTATCCAATTAAGTAAGAAACATAGTAACAAAATATTATGTTCAAATAATTCAAATAAAAATATTTATGATTGAAAGACTACAGTGATTTTGGAAGGGTAAAACTGGAATTTTCATCAAATATTCAAATGAATGATCTAATCCCAAATACTTTCTAATTGAACATATTTAACACAATGTGAGGAAATTATATCATTTATTATCAATAAAATATTCAATAAAAATGTGTTTTATCAACTCCCCCACACTTACCCTTTTTTACTCCTGGGTAAAACCTCATATCAAGTAAACATCAATATCAAATCAAAACAAATTTTAAAACCAATATCCTTGAGATCCCATAATTACACACCAAGAAACAAAAGATATGATGCCTCATAAAAATAATTTTTTTAATGGTCTCCATTTATATCATTCAATATATTTCCACTTCATTTATCCTACCATGCACACAAAACACTTACCTAATATTCATTTTCACTCACCACATAAAAGTCAATTTTTTTAGCAATGTCTTTCTCATCCAAACTCATACAAGGGTAACCATAGGATTGATAAATTCCTACATCTCCACCCGATGTGAGTCAAGGACATATGATTATCATGAATACTTTTCAGGGTTTTTCTGTGGCTTTTGGTTGGTAGGATTTAGATGTGAAAAATTCTAAGGTAGAATAAGGAGGGCTTGACTCTTTTTGAAGAAAAATTGCATTAATCTAATTTTCACTTAAATATGGTCTCCTCATTAATCTCCATAGTATCAATTCAGATCCATCATCATGAAAATTCATGGAAGGTTTTCACCATTCATCAATTCAGCAAAAAAAAATTCAATCTTCTCAAACACGATTTTCTTGAAAGCTCCAGATAGGCACAGCTTTCTACCTCAATTAGAAGCTCCAAAAAAGGCATATATTCACTTATCATGAATGCTCTAGAAACGGCACAACTTTCAATATAATGATTTTCGTCAATAGCAAACACATCTCTTCAAAATTTAATTTTCCCCCCTAAGTATCACATAATGAGGTATCACAACACAAGATATATTCACCCATACTTAAGCTCAACTAGATTATGCAATTTCACTTCAAGAGTTGGTTGGATAGGGAAAATTGGATTGTAATGTGGCTATCCTAATAGGCCGTACATGGATTCTATGGGATACAAGGATTAAATGTTCAAGTTTGGCCATTATAAAAAAGGATTCATTGAAAAAGGATATTTAATACCAAAAACATTCCCCAATCATTTAAACATAAGTACCTCAAACCCGCAAGTTTCGACAGAAATACATCAAATTCTGGTTAAATCAAGCATGGTTTGGTTCTCTAAAAAAGTGAGGTGAATGTAAAGAATATGAAAATAGTTGTTTATAATCCTCACAAGAAAGTGATTTCAAATATAGATACAGTGAGATGTGGCATGGGATTCAAAATTCAGTGTACTTTTATTGAAATTGCTAAATATTTGAACTTGAAACAAAGTCATTTCAGCATTTATTTTAGCTCGGGTTATTGGGATAAATTCTTTCACTCATTTATATGAATTTCAAAATTTTGATGAGAATAATTTCACCTCAAAAATTTCAAAAAAACAACGAAAATTTAAAAATAAACACACAAAATCTGAAAAACACACAATTTTATTTTTTAAACAGGAAAAAAATTGAAATTAATAAAGTAAAAGGTTCCCTCCCCCACACTTAAAATATTTCATTTTCCTCAATGTGAACCCATGAGATGATATATGCACATGAAATGCAGAATTTTTAAATAGGACAAATAATATAAATGTGAAAGGGTTAGGAATAGCCTGATGTGCTCAAGTGATGATGGGGTCATGCAGTGTGATAAAATCCATTGCATCAGTAGGAAGTCCCTCAATGTATTTCTACAAAGGTTTCCCATTCACTATAAATATCCTTCCAGTGTCCTCTTGTGTGATCTCCACTGCATCATAAGGAAAAACATTAGATACAATATAAGGACCTAACCATCTGGAACGCAACTTACCAGGCATCAGCTTCAGTCGTGAACTGTAGAGAAGGACTTTCTCTCCAACATGAAACTCTCTTTGTTGGATCATTCCATCCTAAGCTGATTTTGATCTTTCCTTGTAGAGCCTTGAGTTCTCATATGAAGACAATCTAATCTCCTCAAGATATTGAATTTGCAGCTTCCTTTGGATTCCATCTTGGGCCAAATCCGTGTTGTATTTCTTTATAGCCCAATAAGCCCGATGCTCATCTTCCATGGGGAGAATACACGCTTTCCAAAAAATAATCTAAATTGGGGACATACCAATGGGTGTCTTGTATGTTGTCCTATAAGACCATAATGCATCATCCAAGTGCTTGCTCCAATCCTTCCTATTTGGCTGCACGGTTTTCTCCAAGATTTGTTTCAACTCACGATTTGAAACCTCAGCATGGCCATTTGTTTGGGGGTGGTATGGTGTTGATGTTTTGTGTGTCACCCGATACATTCAAAGGAGGGAAGAAAAATTCTTATTTCAAAAGTGTGTCCCTTGGACCCTAATGACAGCCTTTGGTACTCCAAACATGAAGAAAATTTGAGTCTTGACAAAATCCACTACCACATGAGAATCGGCAGTCCTGGTGGCCTTTCCCTCCACCCTTTTACCCACATAATCAATAGAAACCAAAATATACAAAAATCCAAATGAACTAGGAAAAGGGCCCATAAAAACAATGCCCCATACATCAAAAATATCACAGAATAGTATGGGTTGATTGGGCATCTCATGTCTCCTAGAAATGTTCCCAGTTTGTTGGCAACGAGTGCATGACTTACAAAACACATGGGCATCATGGAATATGCTAGGACAATATAATTCAGAGTCCAAAACATTCCTAGATTTCCATTGGGGTCCAATGTGTCCACCATAAGAATGTCTATGACAGAATTTCGAATCAGTCTCAAACTCATGACCAGTAACACACTTCCTTATAACATGGTCACTACACATGCGCCATAAATATTGATCATCCCAGACATAAAATCTTGACTCACTCTTTAATTTTTGGACTTGATTTTTCTTTAAATTTGAAGGTATTTCAGAGGCAACAGGGTAATTAACTTAATCATGATTCCAAGGATGCATACCTGAGATGTTATAGAGATGTGCATCGGGTTAAGTGTCCCAAAGTGGCACCTTTTCCAAGGTGTCACCCTCTAGTGTGTGAGTAATCCTACTCATGTGTTCTGTCACAAAATTCTCTGACTCCTTCTTGTCATTTATCTCGATGTCAAACTCTTGAATAAGGAGAATCCAACATATAAGTCATGGCTTTGCATCAGGCTTCTTTAGGAGGTATCTCAAAGCTTCATGGTCTGAAAAAACAACTACTTTAGATCCCAATAAATATGAACACAATTTATCTAAAGCAAATATAACATCAATAAACTCTTATTCTATTGTGTTGTAGTTTGATTGGGTAGAATCCAATGTCCTCGATGCATACGAAATCACATGTGAACATCCTTCCACCCTCTGAGATAAGACATCTCCAACCAAGAAGTTGGAGGCATCACACATAAGCTCAAAAGGAACCTTCCACCGTGGGGGCTGTATGATAGGTGGAGTGGTCAGACTTTTTTTTAGATCATCAAATGAATTTATTCAAGAATCATCAAACACAAAATCATAATCCTTTTGAAGTAATCTTGACATAGGAAGAGCAATCTTACTAAAATCTTTGATGAAGCGCCGATAAAATCTTGCATGCCCTAGAAAAGATCTAACATCACGCCCACATGAAGGATATGGTAAGGATGAAATAATATCTACCTTTGATATATGAACCTCTATCCATTGTTTTGACACTACATTCCCTAAGACAATGCCATGCTCTACCATGAAATAACACTTTTCAAAGTTCAGGACCAGATTCTTCTCAATACAATGATTCAACACCTTTCCCAAACTAATTATACATTCATCAAATGAAGACCCATACACTGTAAAATCATCCATAAATTCCTCCATGCAGGTCTCAAAAAAATCCACAAAAATAGTCACCATGAATCTCTGGAAGGTACCTGGTGCATTGCAAAGTCCAAATGGCATCCTCCGGTAGGAAAATGTGCCAAAGGTATAGGTGAATGTAGTCGTCTCCTAATCCTCTAGAGATATAGGAACCTGAAAATATCCAATATATTCATCAGAGAAACAATAATGTGTCTTCCCAGCTAGTCTCTCAAGCAACTGATCAATAAATGAGAAGGGGAAATGGTCTTTGTGAGTGGAATGATTTAGTTTCCTATAATCAATACACACACGCCAACTATTTTGTACCCTCATTGGAACTAACTCATCATTCTCATTTTTAACAACAGTAACACCAATTTTATTAGGCACAAAATGAATTGGACATACCACTGAGAATCTAAAATGGGATATATTATACCTACCTCGAGCAATTTTTCTACTTCTTTTTTAACAACCTCCAAAAGTTTTGGATTGAGTCTCATTTGTGGTTGCCTCACCGGTTTAGCCCCATCCTCTAAAAGATTCTTATGCATGCAAATGGAGGGGCTAATACCTAATATGTCAGCCAAGGTCCACCCAATTGCCATAATGTTCTCCCTCAAAATATTCAAAAGTTTTTCTTCATGTTAAAAATGGAGATTGTTATCAATGAAAACAGGTAATTTTTCACCACTCAACAGGCATGATTATTTGAGATTTAGTGGAAATGGCTTGAGTTCCAGTGTAGGGGGTTGGTGTATGGATGGAGACATAGAAGGAACTGAAATATGTGCACAAAGAGCATAAGGATCAGAATATATATCATCAAAATCAGAGAATAAAGCATCAAATCCATCAGCATACTTAACTTCCATGTCATAATTAGAGTTCACATGATCAAAATCAGAGTATGATTACATTGAAAAATAAAATCTAATAGAGTCTTTTTCATTATAAATAGGTGTGGAAGTACTCTTAGACATCAAACTAGAACCAATAATCATAATATCCCTGAGCATAGAACAATCACATTCCATGGGGTTTTTATTTGGTGGTTCAAAATGGGAGATAAAAAATGCAGAGTGATCCTCTAAGGGGTAATTCATGGAATCCATAACATTAAATATCACAACTTCATCTCCAAACTCCATGGATAGTGTACCCTCATTGACATTTATGATAGTTTTTGAAGTTTTGAGGAAGGTTCTACATAAGATTATGGGAGCATGAGAAATTACCTGATCAACCTCCATGTTAAGCATGTAGAAATCTACTGGGATGATCATGTCTCTTACTCGGACAGGTACATGCTCAAGGACACCCACTGGATATGTTGTAGCTCTATTTTATAACTACACCAATACTCTTGTTGGTTTCAACTCACCAACCTACAAGGAAGAGAATACAGAGTGAGGCATCACATTTATTGAAGCTCCGAAATCAAAAAGAGAATCAGAGATGTGCAACTCCCCTGTGGTACATGGGATGGTGAATGTCCCAGGATCCTTGCACTTTTTTGGCATTGCTAGAGTTGGTGTAATGAGTGATGAGACATTCCTTCCAAGTTTGATCCTCACATTTCCCTTGATCCCTCTTCGATTGGTGCAGAGTTCTTTTACGAATTTTTCATACCTTGGGAGTTTCTTAATGGCTTCAAGTAGAGGAATGTTGATCTCCACACGCTTAAATGTGTCCAAAACCTCCTTTTTAATTTCTTCTTCAGCCATATTCTTGGTTTCAACAACCCTATTTAGAAAAAAAGGGGTTTATGAGGAACATCATCAATCGTTTACTTACCTTTATCTTTCTCCTTGGATTTCTCATCAGTTAGTATGGAATGTAGCTTCTCAAGAGTAGAGGTGAATCTCGGTGGAATGGTAGGTACATATGTTTTGTTCATTTTCTTCCCACTTTTCAATGTGATGGCACTAACATTCCCCTTTAGATTTTGGAGTGGGTTGGGAAGGTAGATTTCTGTAATTCTTACTTACAAGGTCATTGAGGAAGATGGAAATCTGGCTCATTTGAATCTTCAACTCCCTCAGCTCTGAACATTGACTCTTCAGCTCATTCTATTGATTAATAACAATTTTCTTCAAAAGGACATCAATATTACAATCTACCTTTGGTGGGGGATTCCAATTTTGTTGTCTTGTTGATTCTTGGGCTTCATATTTCCTTTGGAGTTTTTTGAAACCCTATTGGTAAGGCAGAGGCTGCTGGATGTTTTGTTGAATGGGTGGGCTTTGTTGTTGTCCAGAGCCATACCTCATGTCAGGTTGATCTTCCCACACATGGTTGTATGTTGGAGAAAATTAATCAAACTTATTTTGGGGATATTGTTATTGTTTCTGCTGAAATGGCCTCCCTGGGAATACAGCTACGCAATCCTCTGTCTCTTGTAGTTGTGGGAAATAGTCAGTTGGGTGGCTTGTCTCAGTGAAAATGCCACAAAGCCTTGAAGGAGGGGGTTGGGATGTCTTTTGAGCCAATGAAATCTGCCTCACCATAGTGGTCAATTCTTCCAACTTGGTATCAATCAAATGACTTTCAAGAGAAGAAGGACTTACCTGATGTACTCCCCTGACATGTGGTGTACCTCGATCACCAAATTGTTGGGAGTTTTGTGCCATCTTGTCGATAAATGCATGTGCGGATACTGGTGTCTTGTCCCCCAGTTCCCCTCCTACTGCGGCATCCACCATTCTCCTCTCCATAGGTGTGAGTCCTTCACAGAAGTACTGAATGAGGAGTCGCTCACTGATTTCGTGTTGTGGACAGCTTGCACACAACTTCTTGAATCTATCCAAATAATCATACATTGAATCTCCTTGTTATTGATTGATCCCTGAGATATCCTTACGAATGGAAGTGGTCCTTGATGATAGAAAAAATATCTGTAAGAAAAGATGTTTTAAATCGTTCCAACAAGTTACGTCCTCGGGTAGTAAATAATACATCCAATCTTTCACAGCTCCATCAAGTGAGAATGGGAATGATCTTAATTTGATTTGATCTTCAGAAAAATTTCTTAGTTTTGGTGTTGATCAAACCACATTAAATTCATTAAGGTGTTTGTTTGGATCCACACCAGATAATCCATGAAATTTTGGAAGAAGCTAAATTAACCCAGATTTTAACTCAAAGTCTAATCCGAGATTCGGGTATGCAATACAATTTGTTTGATATTTAATATCAGGTTCATCCAATTATCAAATGGTTCTATTAATTTCATTTCCATTATTTCCAACCATTGGTTCCTCTTTTATGTTTGAACTTGAATTGATTCCATCTTCAATGTTCCCAAAAGAGAGGAATTCACCAACTGGTTGAATATTGAAACTTTCCGTAGACTGAGAATGTCTGATTCGAGCCCTAAGTCTATGTTCAATCTCTGGGTCAAGATCTAAGAGATATTCGGGATTAGTTCATGTCATAAATCAAATAAAAATGAAAATAATGAAAGTGGACCATAGTAAAATAAAAATTAGAAGTTTGAGTTGATGGTCCAAAACGAAAAGAAGAGGATGAAAAAAATGAAAACTTGAGAAAGGGGAAAGATAAAAGAGAGGGGTGAAGAAAATAATAAAATGAAAAATAAAAGAAATACCCCTAAATGGTTGAATAAATTACTTTCCTCCCTGGAAACAATTCCAATTTGAATGAGTGCTGTCGTGGGTGCCCTCAAATGATTAATGTGATTTTGGGGTACTTAGGTGTTGCAGAGTGGCTGACCAAGGTCATCTCTCAAAGGAGGAAGTATATTTAAAACAAATTTTTAAAGGTATTATAAAAATAAAATAAAATAGAATAAAAACAATACTTGAATGGATGGGGTTTGGTTATGGTTTATGAATCTAGAATAAGTTTGCTGGAAGAAGATTGTATTTTTTTGTTTTTAGTTTTGAAATGAAGTTCTATTAAAATGACACAACAAAAAGATGCTTTTTAGACAATATTTAAAATACATAATCGATATAACTCTACCTCTTCAAACATTTATTAATCATTATAATTTAAATTAATATTCACTTAATTATGATACCTTAATTTGTTAACCCCCAAACCCAATGATAATTAACCTTACTACAAAGATGAAGTGAATTTAACATTAGGCTAACTTCGGAACATGCAATCGTAGCACCCTGCTTTGATTGATGTTCTAAGATTAGTTTGTGGTCAATGGTAAATTAAGGCAAATTTCCCCTCTGGAAAATAGAATTAATTGATTTTAGGGATTATATTTGAACACTAAAACTTTATCCCTTGTGGTTTTGAATTACCAATTATGTTCACGCTCTCACAATTCACAAAATTCTTGACCTCGCGTGATTTACGTTTATTGTTCAATTGCTTTCTTAGTTTCTTTTAAATTGAAACCTAAATTAATAGATCCTATTTATTGAATTACAGTAACTCATTTATTTAAAATAAATTAATGAATAAGGTAAGATATAGATCAATTACTAAAAGACTACTCTTCCATGGGTGGCGTAATCATCATAGAAGCGTTTTGTATGTGCAAAGGTTTATAATGGGTATAACCCAATAACACTTCTACTAAAGAATTAAATCCCAAAGAGGAAGATTAAGAGAAGAAGAAATTTAAACAAAACATAATAAATGAGAATAAATAAAATAATAACAAAGAAGTTTATTAAGAAAACACAAACATTACAAAATGAGGAAGAACAATAGGGCTTCGACGAAGGGATCCTTGATTCAAGAGCTATCCTTATTGAATCGCTTGGATAATTGGAGTGGAACCTCTTCTCCTCTGCCCTAAACTTTATAATGCACGTCGCAACCCCTCCAAATGTGAAAAACTCTAAATTATAGAGGGGAGGAGAGGAGAGGTTACAAGTTGTTTCAAGTGTGAATGTAGAAATTCAGACAAAAATTTTATTCCAACTTTCACCGCCCATTTGACCACAAAAAGCATGAATTGGCCAGCCTTTCAGAAGGATCATATGTTTGGATATGGGTCCTTTATCTCCTATAAAAATTTGGGCTTAATTCAGGCCCACATGAAGGAGTTATGGCCTAAATACAAAAGATTCTCCATTCTGGCGTTTACATCCTACCTTTGACCTTATGGCCCAATTACTCTATACAAATGCATTCTTTTTATCTAGTGTCCTGAATAAAAGTTGTATCCAATGAAGTAGGGAACACAGTTACAGAATATTAAGTTCAAATAATTCAAATGAAAATATTTATGATTGAAATACTATAGTGATTTTGAAAGGGTAA
The DNA here is from genome assembly GCA_963277665.1 of Viscum album. Classification (NCBI taxonomy): domain Eukaryota; kingdom Viridiplantae; phylum Streptophyta; class Magnoliopsida; order Santalales; family Viscaceae; genus Viscum; species Viscum album. The sequence continues at coordinate 422,259,170 of OY728158.1, read as the reverse complement.
TACTAGAAATTTTCATCAAATATTCAAATGAATGATCTAATCCCAAATACATTCTAATTGAACACATTTAACACAATGTGAGGAAATTATATCATTTATTATCAATAAAATATTCAATAAAAATTTGTTTTATCAATAATATATTTCATTATTATTTATTATATATATACTTTATAATTATACTTTAATAGTTAATCCTGGAAAATGAATCATATTGCGTTCGTGGAGATGCTAGTCCATACGTATGCACGAGCGATGATATCGATCCCATAATTATTGAATTGAATTGGAGTGGATGATATAATATCTCAGAATCATAATTATGTTATAATAACCATATATATTTATTCTTTACACCATTATACCCATCCATGTAAGGTGGTGGTGCGAAAAACAGATTACACCACTACGTGGAGACGGTATTATGTACGTACGCACGAGCGGTGATTTCGTTTTCCGTAGGATGGATAGATGGTGAAATGGGTTTGTTTAATATTTATAATAACATATCAGTATATTATTGATACTAGTTTTATTAAAATATAATTAAACAACAAAACAAGAATAAGTTGATGAAGAAAGAACCTTGAAAGAATCTGTAGAAGTGATTACCTCTTTTTCGACGAACCTCCATTAATCTTATCCTCTGGGCACTAGGGTTTGTTCATTTAGCAGACCAGAACCTCTATGATATAACTATATAGTTTTATAAGAGGAATTGTCTGGTTTTGGCTGAGATTTAAGGCTAAATAGGGTGTAAAGAGAAGTGGGAAGGGGTGCCCTTTTTATAAGGGAGGAGAGGGGCGCCTTTGGAAACATATGAAATATTAATTTATAATAAATCCAACCAAACTTAAAAACCTCAAAAAATGACACAAATCATAAGATAAGATTATATTAGGTTTTAATCTCCTCAACAAATAAAATTTAGACATGTTTGGAATTTATTTTAAAAATTATCAACATGATTTATCCTTATTTAATCTATTTAATATTATTTGTGTTAATAAGATTATAATTTTTAAATTGTAATAAATAATTACTTATGTGTGGTGAATTGTCCAAAATTGGATAATTAAGTACATTTTAGACCATATAAATTTTAATTGTTAATTTTTAAATATTTTTGTGATTTTTAGACAATTTTATATTATGTTATTTTTATAAAATAACAATAGTGTAAATTTTGACACTATTCAATTATTTGAATTTAAATAAACTCCACATAGACGATATGTTAAAAAAATATATAATAGATTCATAAAATGTCATATATATCTAGAAAATTCTTGGATCACATTAAATAGTTCATATAATATTTATTTTAGTATTTTTAAAATCATTTATTTGATATTTCTCTTAATAAAATAATTACTACATCGTTTTGGTATAATTATTTAATATACATATTTGTTGAATAAAAATTAAAAATAAAATACGATGATGAAGATAAATCTCATATATTTCATAATAATACTTTTACTAGAATTTATCATCATCAATCACAACATGTAAATTGTTTTATTTATTAAATTATGAAGGTGACAACTTTGGAATCATTTAAAATAAAATAAGATAAGTGTCATAATCACCTTTAAAGGGATCCAAATGGTCAAAAATTCGGCCAGTGGATGATTAGGGTTTATATATACACTACCTATAAGTTTTTTTCAAATTTTTGGGCCTTTTTATATGTATTACTATTTCAATAAAATCAATATTAATGAGTTTTCACTAAATAAATAATTTCTGCATCATTCATGTATAAGATAATAAGGTAATTAAATAACTCTTAAAAATTACAAATAAATTTCCATGATAATGAAAAAAAATTTATATTTCAAGTGATTATTTATAACTGAATTTATAATCTGTATAACCTTATATTAAAAATACTTTAATTATTAATGTTTGAGTGAGACATATTTCACTTTCCTTTAAATAAAATGAACTAAAGGTCTTAATCAAATACAAGTGGGTTCCATTATATTCAATTTCGACCCAAGTATGATTTAGGAAAAAATATAATCATCCAATTATATTAAGAAAAGTGTTATGATAATTTTATAATATTATATTTACCCTTAATTACCTGATTTACCTTTAACTATGGTAAATAAAATTTACCGTAGTTACTATTCATAATGCCTAAAAATATAAAAGTAGATTATTAACATAATATGGGTCCAATAATTACAAATATAGAATCCATTTTTCCAAATTCAAATCACATAAGTTGCAGAAATTAATTTAATATTAATCCTACTGCTAAGAAAATGAGTTTTAAAAGTTTAAACATTGTAAAAGATTGAAATTATTTTACTAATGAATTCAATGTAAAATAAATGCTAATGAAAGTGGTAAAAATAAATTTTATTAATAATTTAAAACTATTAAATATTATAATTTAACCATATAAATTATTATAATGAAAAATTTGTTTTTTATTAAAATATATCGTGTTTTTAATATTCATTAAAATATGAAAGTTATCAGAGTAATATGAAAATTTTATCTAAAGAAAATTTTTATATACTTATTCCAAAGAAAAATATCATTTTGTCAAATTGATCTTATAAAGATGTCAAAAACTACATTTAATGTGGGTGCACCATCAAAAGGTGATGAAACTGCATTTTTTGAAAAATACTTATGTTACCTGAAAAAATTTATTTTGTTCTCATACAATGTTCCTAAAAATGTATAAGATGAATAATAATGTTATAAAATTCAAAATTTAGTTAATACTATTCTTACCTTCTAGTTCATAATAATATTATAACCATATATCATTGTTTAGTGAAACCCCATATTACGTACAACACATGCTATCGAGGAAGGTCATGATTTCATGTAATGCAAGCCAAGCCCGGGTTGCGTATAGTGTAAGACTCCATTGTTGATTTTTATAACAGAATCCAACCATATTTCATTTATACATTGAATATATATATACATGTATATATAAAATCAATTTTGCGAACGTGAAATTGTGTGTAACACGATCCAAGAATAGTGTTGTGTATACTGAAATCTAGTACGGTGTTGCGTATAGTACAAGCTAATCTTGGAGTAGTGTTCAGTCAAAGGAATTAAAAAGAATATATCTCATAAAATCTCAGGGTGTTACATGCAGTCTAGAAGATAGTTTTTGGATCAACAATATCGGACCATATATGCATGCCCGAGAAGTGGGGATAGGCAACTCCAGTGGCCCAGCGGGCTAGGTCTAGTTGTCTAGTGTGTTGCGACTAGCGGCCCATGGGCCAGGTATTTTTGGGTGGGACCTGAACTAGACTCGTGGTAGACGTTTACAATAAAATGTCCATAACTTTCAAATATAGAATCCTTTTTATGAGCCCCCTACGAGATTAGGCCCCTTGTGATTAGAAGGAAAATTTTCCACGAGTTGTAGTTTTTTTAATTAGACTAGAAGTGGTTGGGAGCTTCACATTGTATATTTCTATGGGGGTTTGATGTAGGATCTTATTTCAGTCATAAATGATGGCAAAATAAGTTGAGAGAAAACCCCTTGCCCTTTACAACGAGGGTTTGATGTAGGATCCCATTCCTATCAGTTATAATGATAGGTTTATGGATTTGAGTTATATCATCCATGCTTCGATTGTTAACTAGGAGAGTTAGAGCATGTGTCATACCAAGAGAACCGGTCAGTCCTCACTTCTCTACATGTTATCTAATATAGGGTTTGTGGAGCTATTTTTACCAATATTTATGTAGGATCCACTCCCCTATCTATGATGTTGTTTCTAGTTGGGCTTGGAGTCTGCCCAGTGATCCCTGGGCATGATGTACACCCTATCTATATATCGAGATCATATTTATTCGGTTCTATGTTACTAGAACTGATGATCATGCTTCGTGATGTTTTCAGTGGTTCATGTTTTCCAGTGATGTACTAAGACTCCATTTCTTAGTGGAACCGATTGTATCATGGAAACTATGTGACATATTGTGACCATGAATCTCTATGATTATTTTAGGTAACTCTATTCTATGTGCTTCTATCAAATAGCATGAGGAGTGAGATCTCCTACGAAATGCATGCTAAAAGAAGAACCGTATAGCAGGAAGTGGATGAGACTTCAAGGATTGTAATCTTTTATGGGGTTACCTGTATATTCCTATTATATGGGTTTTTTGATACATACCTTTGTAAAGATGACTATATATTCATAGAGGAGTTTCGATTGTGGTATTTACATAGTGTTTTTAGGGTTTCATACTGAGTATTGTTTAATCACCCTTGTACGGGATTTTCCTGCGCCTGTCCTATCTTCTGAAGACTATCAACACTTTGATGGAGTCTTCTGTGGCCCTCGATCAAGTGGTGTTTAAAGAGACCAAATTGTCGAGGTATGCTCTTACAGATTTAGATAGAAGACCAATACCTTTCCCTTTAGGTATGGTTATCTATGGATGAGTTTCAAGAACTTATACATTATTTTTGTAGAATCTTTCTTTTTGTGGGCTTTTATGCTAGCCCAATTTTAATTTATATTTCTATCATAAATTGTGGTTGGTAATTGTTTACATAGTGTTTTCACATTTTAGTATTTTTGGCTTGGAGATGTGTGTGTGTGTGTGTAAATGTACTTAGGAAAATTCCTCCCACAAGTGGGATATTCAAACTTAGTACTATTAACCTTCCACTGGCCTATTAGAGGTGGAATTGGGGTTGATAGGACACATGCCCCACTAGGATGGGTTAAGATACACTTACATTCTTTAGATTTCTTATGATGATCTTGAGGTTTTCAAAAATCCATAAAGGATCTTATAGTGAGATATACTGTGAGAATGGTGGGGATTAATAAAAAATTATTACATCTTCTATTTATGTATATCTACCGTAATATATCATAAAATCTCAACCTTGGGGACCACTTGTTGTTATATTTTATATTGATTTTTATCTGATAAAAGTGACTTGAAAATACCTTTTATCATAAATTAATTATACTTTAATTTACATACTTTTTTTGTGAATTAATAGATTATATAAGTAACAGTTTGGTTTTACTTTGTTCACCACTGTATGCTTGTCCATATAGTATATGAATAATAATGTGATAATTCCCCAAATCACTAAAATATCAGCACTCAGAAATGGGTGCTATACATGGTCTCTCCTTTTAGGACTACTCCCCTTACAAGTTTAGGTATATCTCACTACATCCCAAGGTTCAATCCCTTGAAAATACTTCCCTTCACTCACTACTTTTGAAAGTATCACCTCCACATAATTTATGGACGTTTTGGTCCATTCAACAGAATCGTATGCAAGGTTTCACTGATTATATATTACTTCCATTTATGTCATATTTCTACTTTACATAGACTTATTTTTATCTCCTGAAAAAACTTTTTTATTTCACCTACCGAACATAGAAGTGATTTCCTTCATGTGTTCTTATTTTTATTGAGATGAATTTTTTTAACAAAAAAATCCCTATTATTGTAGAAATTTTTACCTTTACGGATAGAATAAGTTCCCCCTTCTTTTTTATCCCCTATCATAGAACACTGTTTCATTTTTTTTTAAAACTCAAGTATGGATGTTTCTCATCGATTAATAATGTATCCGTCTACCTATCTATCTCCCTTTTTGATGTGAAGATTACAAGACATTTGTTTGGCCACATGTCCCAGCATTATAAGCCTTAAAAAACCCTCCACAACTTCTTTAGAAATTCACAATGATTTCCACCAAAAGTGAAGTCAATCTATAACTTCAGGGTGGCTCTGTTTTTCACTCCATTGAAATTTGAATTATGTAACCTTTAATAATCTATTTATTCACTAAAAAATATCTTTGATAGCAACATGAATCATGGAATAAAATAATTCAAATTAATTTTGAATCCTTGTGGAACCATTCAGGAATTTTCAGAGTCTTCATCTACATATTTAGTGTGTCTCCCCCAAAAATTCCCATAAAACACGTTTATTCCAGACACCACAGTATGGAAAATTGAATATATAGAAAAAAAATCTTCAAAACACCAAGATCAATGGTTTTTTGTACATTTTTTTATTTTTTATAGAATTCCAATTTCTACATATATTGTCCATAACTAAAATTGCATCCCCCACAACTACCAAGCCCATTTTGAGGTCACACATTCTCATAGGTGAAACTATAATTCAATATTCCATGCACTACAGCATGCTAAAAAAATTACTATCCATTTAAAATAAACGTCAAACACTTTTATGGAATGTTTATCCTAGTCCATTTTGACTATAAAAAATATTTAGGCCTTCAACATTGAACATCCTATTGACCAAAACTACAAAAACACCCAAATCTAAGCTTATTCATTTTTCTAAGGAGAACTGGAACTCCACCAATGAGACCCCCATTACATGAACCCTTCTATTTTTCCCCTTTAGAGGACATTCATTAGAAAATCACATTGGGTATGTGATGGATTTCAAATACATTTTTATACAACAACTTCAATAGTAATCTATTCATTATTTTTACTATTTACTATTCTTATATAATTACATAATCATTCAATATTTCTGATTGATAAAATTATTCATAGAAATATTTCACATTGTTATGAAATCCATCGTTAATAGATTTAACTATCTTTGTTTTCAATTTTCCATGCATTATATTGTCTTTTTTGGTGTTTTCTTATTCTGCAATCAACACTTAATTTAAAAAAAAGATCCCAAACAATTATGTTTAAGAGAAAATCCCAATTTTATTTTATTGAAAATTTACTTTCAATCAAATAACCCAATACATTTTACCCTTACTTAACTATACCCCTTATTTGAAATAAAATATATGGTGTCATACTCCCCCTAATTTGAAATCACCAAAGGATTCAAACCTAACTAGAAATTGACATTGGATTATCTCCAACTAGGGGTGACTAGATCTTTACCACTTCATATATAGGAATATTCCCTTTCCAAAACATTTACTCCCTTCATATGGGTTCATCTCATTCAAAATTTCTCGATCTTTTCTGTCTCTTGATGTGTGGGAATAAACACTAGGATAATAAATTCCCCCCTTTTGAATACATTCTTCCTTTATTTCCTATTATTACTTATTTTATAGGTACATTTAGGATTGTTACATAAACCATAAATTTTCTTGTTAGACTTCCCAATAAACGAATCATGTTTCCCATGCATATTCCCTTTATAATAGATTTAGTTAGGGAATTTACCAAATATAACATAATATTTCAAAAAACACTCTAACATTTCCAATACTGGGATGGGTTCATGAAATAAGTGTTTTTTTAAACAAATCCAATAATATATATCTATCAATAATTATTACCAATGATAATATACAATATTTGAATTTTATAATATCGCACAAAACTAATTACTTCCATCAATTTATCACCATATAGATACAAATGAACAATAAATATGTCGGTAGTGAGGATTATAAAACATATTAGAATTGATAGAAATTATTAAATACATATTGTTACCTATTGGAAAAACATTCATCTACCAATTTTCATAGGATTCACAAATCTCTGATGATGACTAAAATAAACTAATATTTTATTACAAAATCATCATGAGTCTTCAGTTCTTGAAACAAATTAACAAGATAAATTCGGGGTTTCCATTTATTGAAAAAAAACTCCTGAATTTAAGATATTTTTGGAATCCATCACAATCAATAACGTTGATAAAAATTATTATAAGAACTAATATATGAATAAAAATTCTTCTAATACTATTTCCCAAGTATCTATTCTTTATAGTGTTCAAAATCAACTGAATTTATGGCATGATTCCTATTTATATATACTATAATTAGAATTAAACAAACAGAAACCACATGTGTTGATTTAACTCATTTTATTTCCTCAATAAGGCCCTATTCTATGTTGTTTTCAGATTGAAATATTCTAATAATGTATGAATCTTCAATATTATGACCCAAATAGTTTTTAAACAAAATTGAATCAACATGTTCTAATCAACTTCAATATTCAAGGAAGATGATTTAAACACCGAAAAATGTGATTTTAAATAATTATCAATACATGAATCATATATCCCACTTAATAATGAACATATTAACAAATAGATCAAAAGATAAATCATATTTGGAGAGTGGTAACTCATATTTCTTCAAGATAAGAAATTGGGTTGGTTAAGACAATCTATCCCTTAATATAAAACATTTACATTGACCTTATTACGATTTTGTGAAATGAATTTATTCACCTATTTAACATCATCATATTTATATATAGTTTTCAGAATCCTCAAACTATTAAAAATATTTTTCCCTTTAGTTTATTACACAAAAACCAATTTTTTCATGGTTTTTATCACTGCCATCCATCCTAGGATTAGGATTTCCAACAATTGGGGAATCAGTTACACATGAAAATACTTCTTCTTGTGTTGCATTTCGGGTGGATATACCCTTTAAATTCATTGTTAATTGTAGGGATATAACACAAATATTGAAAGAATTCATTTAAGAGGTTTTTTAGTACCAATTAATCATACATCCTCATTGATAGTAATATGTTCCATCTTGAACATTATCTTCTTCCTTGGGGGATTCTTCTTCGCTTGTTCTTCCACCTTTCCCACAACGGGTATAACTCATCAATTTTATTTCCATATTTTCATTCCTTGATATAAGTTAGTATATCAAAGTGAATTGTTTTTTTTCTTGATACGCTATTTTTAGTATAATATTTATTCTAAACGAATTGAATAATATTTATAGATTAACATTATATATCCAAAATAAAATCTTTATTTGTATGTCATAAGAGTGGCGTGTCTTCTTGTGTATGTGTTACATATATATTCATTTTTCATCAAAAATTCATTTCCATATAACGTATATTAAAATAAATAAAACATATAACATAAAAATAATAATTCATTTTCTTATTCCTTTAATAATGTGTTAGTTCTATTAGGGTTCTTATTTATATTATTCTATTTTGGGCTTCAAAAGATTTTCTCATAATATTATTAGGATATCCAAAAATGATTATTTTAGTTCCACCATCATCTGGGTATCCTTTCATATTTAATTTTCATGGGTTTCTATTTTTATTCTAGAGTTAATGTAACGTTTTCCCTTACAATTGGAAATACCTTTGCAGTTGTTTTCAAATACTCACTTGAGGTGATTATCCACTTTTGAGGTTCTCTGATATTATTAACAATTTCTATCAATTTTATATCCATTCTCCAAGGCTTGAAAACTCATCCATTCATTATTTTTTCCCTAAATTTATATTTCCTATGGATGATTCTTTATTTCAAAATTTTCATTCAAATTCATATTTGTTACGATATCCCAGATAATGTATTCTAGCATGTCACTTTGTTATATCATGTTTGTTTCAATTATTATGCAGAAATTAAAGTCCAATTCTAATTTCTATATCCGTTTATTTTCCTATTCAATCCCATTAATAATTAAAGAACGAATAAAATTCATGGATTCAAATTATTCCACCATCTCTTATAAGTCTAAAATCTTCTCATGGTGATTACATGAACACCTACAGGAGAAAAAATGATATAATTTTTATTTATTAATGAATTTATCTTTTAAGTTATTTATTAGAGTCTAAAACACCATATTGTTTCCCTAATCCTTTGATTGAATGAGATGAATAATTATGTTTATAATATACCAAACACATATAACTAATCTTGTAAGATGACATCTTCTTATTCTTATTTTTATTACCTTAGAAAAGGAAACTAATATCAGCTTATATCCCATGTAATGTAAATTTTTTTATCACATATATCTTCTATATTTTTGAACATATCTATTGAGAACCTATAATGATAAATATCATTAAAAACAATTTTACCACGGACATAATTTAAAAACTTTTTCAGAAAGGAATAAATTGAAATGTTTCTTTGATATAGATCAAATACAAGGCCATGATAGAGAAACAAAAACAATTCATTCCTCAATAACATCATTTGGATATCTATGAGAATATTCAATGGATAAAATGAACTCAATTAGATGTATTTTAATATTACATCCACATTAAAGGGGTCTTTTAGTATGGATTAAATTATTAAACAACTATATATCAAGTGAGTGTAATAAAAAATTAATTGAATTAAAGATATTCATGTGATACCAATTTTATGTCCACAAAGGATCATAAAGTATTTAATCCATGATAGTGGGATGGGGTTTAACTAAGTTTTATAATTCATTTCCAAGATAAACACTTTTTTCATTTATTTCATTCCACCCTAATAGATCATAAAATCTCAACCCTTAGGGTAACTTATTATGATATTTTATTTAGACCTTGATATAATAAAATTCATATGAATATCCCTTTTTCCAAAAAAAATTTTAGGTTATTTTTTTATAATTTTTATGTGTATCTATAATGTCAATATGCAATGAATGTTTTTTAAATGGTTCCCCACTAGGGCCTGGCCAATAGAGCATTGTGATTGAAAAGGTTTCAATGTAACATATCACTAAAATATTCCTACACTTCAATTGTGATTATTGTAAGTCACTCCTTTATAGGGACACTCTGTATACATGTTTTGGGATAGATCACTATAACTCATGGTTCACATCCTCAAACATATACTCCATCACTCATTTGTTTTGGCATGATAACATTTACATAGATTATAGAAATATAGGTCCCTTCAACATTATCACTTGTGTGGATTCAATTATAGTATATTTATGTTTTTGTAGACTTTATTATTCTATCCACATAATAATAATGATATCCTCTTGAGCAATATTACTCTTTTACCAACCAAATGTGGAATTGAATTTCCTAAAGCATTTTGATTTGGATAGAATCCATCTTTTATGAAATAAAAACACCTTTTTATTATTGGAATTTAGATATTCATAGATGGCCCATGTTCCTTCTCCAATTTTATTCCCATTCCTAAAAAATTCTACCATCCTATAAAAAAATGGTGGTAGATTTTTGTTCTCTGTTTTAGATGTCTTATTCTAAAAATAAATATATCTTTTTTAAGAAGGAGAACATAAGACAATAAATTTTCCACGTGTTGCACCACTATGTGCCATTAAAATTACCCATAACTTCTTGATGATTTCATTTATAAGTATATCCAAACTCTAAATTCTTTTTTACTCAATTAATCTCTCAATTGTGGCATGAATATTTAGGTCATTGTGGAATCGCTATAAATTCCCTTTTATCATTTCATGAATCAGGGACTAAAATTATGGTCCATAATTATTAAATCATAGAGTAACATTTCAAGAATATTATTAGCTTTCATGGAATATTTTATCTCATCTCCCATTGAGATTATAACCAAAATGGATTTTCTGACAATGTTAATTTTTCAATGAATAGTGAAAAATACTGCATTTTACATCAAAACTGCTTTTTCATATAATTTAATTATATGGTTATATTATCTTTTTAATTTGTTTTAAAATATAATTAGAATATATTTTTACCATTTAATCCAATTATGGTCATTGGGATTAATTTCACTTTTTAATTGGGCATAAACAAGTGCCAAACCTTTCATGAATATTGTTTCAAAAAAACCCGTGATTTGTTTCGACAACGAGATGTTTTTTTAAATTAATTATTGCAATTTATGTGTTTGGAAATTGGTAAAATGGATTACATATTTGGAATCATAAGGTCCAAATTATGTAATTAAGACTCTTTTATTTTTTAACATTATAAATAGTAACGACGGTAATTATCTTTGATTATCTTGATTAATGAGTAATCAGGTAGTTAAAGATAATAAAATAATATCATAATAATAAAAAATTACCACAGAATGTGTCCTAAGGCTACTGGTTGTCTCATGGCCGACCATGGGATGCCTTGTTCCAAACGTGGGGGCCCCATGGACTCACTTTTTTGAGAAAGTTACTTTTTATCTTTTTATTTTTTAAAGAATGTTAAATGTAACAAAGAATGTATCACCTGAGTAAAATATTTTTAATTTTGTCTACATAAATGATATTTTGGACTATAAATAGTCATTGGAAAGATAAAAATATTTTCTACATCATAGTAGTTTGTTTTATAATTTTTAGACATTAAATAAATTAAATTATTTATGACATCATGATGATGCAGCGATGACCTCATTATTTAACGATTTAAATAAAATGGAATGATAATGTAAAATATAAGACCTACACATGTCCAAAACCTATTGTATGGGTGGATTTAGAACCCCTATCACCTTATCCTCGAAACACATCAATTTGGGACCATTAAAATACGAAACTCATTTGAAAATAAAGTTGCATTTTATACCTTTCCAAGAGTGCCCCTCCTTTCCTCTTATAAAAGGCCCCGACCTCTACCTCCTTACCCACACTTCCAAATCCTTTGGCTCGGCCAAAACCTGCCCATTTTGTCTCTCCACTTCCCTCTCTTACTCCTTGAAGCCTCACTTTGGGCAGAATTCTTCCCAAGGAAGCCTTTGAGCTCAAACAAAAGGGAGTTACCCGATTTTAAGGTAATGTCTTCACTTGAGTCCTTTTGTTTTATTTTACTTCTCCAGCCCCCTAAACTCTTTTAATTAATTTCTTTTGTAACAAATCCAGTATCATAAATATAATAGAATGTTGTTATAAGAATTATTCGAGCCAAACATACACACACCTACATCTAATGGTTAAAGAACATACTGTTTCTGTGGATGGAGAATTTTAGCTTCCCGAAACGATGATTGTTCAACACTCATATAACACCTCCAAAGGTGGAAATTAAGTTTACACTATATAATATGTTTATTTTTTACTTAATCTTCCGTATTTTGCATTTTTGGAATACCTTTATGGTTTCCATTGTGGGTAAACACGATAATTACATTTTAGGAAGTGCGGACTACCGCCCCATCAAAGTGATTTGATTCGTTAATTCCATATGTGGGACATATAAAGGATGGATTTAAAGTTATTATATATGATGTTATACTGGAATTATAATATACCTTTATATAATTATTATTTTCTTTCCATTAAAGTATGATATAGAAATGAAAGTAGCGTTCATGCGTCGTACGGCTTACCGTCTCCATGAACGGTGCATTTCATTTCTTATCCCCAAATGTAATGTACTATTATATGTACATATATATAATGGATATATATGATGTATGTTACATCTAAATGATTAATATAATTCTGTAATTAAAATATACTTATCCCTCATTTATTTTTAATTCCATTAATATGACATAGAAATGAAAGTAGCGTTCATGCGTACATACGGCTTACCGTCTCCATGAACGGTGCATTTCATTTCTTACCCCTAAATGATTATGTAATATTATAAATATGTGTATATTATGAATATATATGATACATATGATATCCAAATCATGAATATAATTCTGGATATAATGAACCTTGGACCACACGAACAACATGTAATTGTAAGAAGTCTACTTTCGACTTAGGAACCAAAAGTCGACAAAACAAACATTATTAAATTAAATGATTAAATAATGTTTATAACATGGTAATAAGTGATATAAAAGTAATAATGAACTTGAAAAAGGTACTTAATCAAGTATAAATTAACTCAAGATTATTATTCAGGATGTTAAAGAACGATCGAGTCAAGTCGGACCCGAGATAAGGGATCCAACCTCTCTCATTCTTTTTAAGTACTCTCTTTTATGTAATTTCTTTTAATCCCATCTTTCATATGTATGGGTATGTTATTTTATATTCATCATACTTTAATTTTTATTTTCATATTATGAGAGACCCTATTTTATCTAATAAATCCATTTTTGGAGGTTTTAAGTGGAGCCGTTAGGCTGCCGAGTTTTCGTAAGGGATTTTTCATCTCACTTTTTATTCCCGTGACATTTATGATATGTTTGCCACTATTTCCTTTGAGTGGTTTATGGACTGCCCGTTATTATACACATTGTGTAGTATAATTTCATTTACGTGTATTTAAATCTTCATTGTATGACCCTTCTTCCATGGGGTGTACTATTCGAAAGTTACCCATCTCGGTATGTGGCCTTTCACTCTCCTCTTTTTTAAAAAATAGACATATTTTGTTTTTTACATCTTCTTATGTTGGGATATGTTCTTCTATATCCTTGTTGATTTAAATTTTATGTCCAAGTGATGAGATAACCTTTTATCTATCATCAACTAATTTTCTGAATTTTGAAGTGACGCCGTTAGGCTATCGAATTTTTGCAAGGGAACTTCTTAACCCAATTTTGATTCTTTGGGATAAACTTGTACTCTTTTAATATGTCGTTCTATGAATATGTGTGAATAACTTCTGATTATTTTATATTTAATATCCACTTATCTTTGGTGTATTCGTCTGTCACACATAATTTTGTAATTGATTTATCCTTAATCCAAGGATACCGTCTTTGTAAGGGACTTCGTCTCAATCTCTTTTCATTGAGGAATATTTCTTTTTATACACAACACCCTTTTATAGGGTGTATAAACCCCTTTGACTTTTACTTTTATACAAAAGGAAACTTTTTCTACGAAGCGTTTTACTAAAAGACAAAAAGGAATGTTTTTTTAACGTACACGGTGACAACGACCTTTTCCGCCGCTGCGAGTATTATTTGGTCTTTGGCTACCTCAACAAGCAATCATTTTTTTTAAAATGATACAAATACCATATACTTTTTTATGTATTTTTGGTATTGAAAATGGTTTTTATAATGGATTTGTTATGTCAATATATTTATGTGATATATTGTGATCAGAATGTGGAAATTTTTTCTTTCCATTATGTTTATTTTATATCTTATGATTTTATAATGGTACTTGGACATTTAATGGGTGGTTACATGATAAACCATTTGACGGGTGGTGCCGTGAATACCAGGACGGGTGTTAACGTTATAACCTCCAATGCATTGGTTATGGAAGTCGTCTGTATGGCTATTCCATTAAGTATGTATGGAAGTTTTCTGAATGGCTATTCAATTAAGTGATATGTGTGGAAGACGACCTTATGGTTATTCCACTTAAGTATGTTTATGTCCCAAGTTACCTTTATATGTTATGTGTTCTTTATATGGGTTTTACAGTAACATTTTTGTTACAAAAGGGTAAGTAATGATCTTTTATTCAGTGATGAGTTTTTACTACTTCATAAAGGTGAAAATTATTACTTTGGTAAAGTACTCATGGTTTACTTGTTGTTTTTGAAAAACTAACATTTTTCCTTCTTTGTGTATCCTTTAATGGGATTGTTATGCTCATCCCAAGTTTTTGAAATGTTTTTCACAGGTCAAGGGAAGGGTAAATGATATGATGATAGTGTCAGGGAAGTTTCAAGAAAGAATCCTTGTTTTATATTAAATATGTTTCCGCTGATGGGAAAAATGAATACTATCTTTTATGTAACCACTTTGTTTATTTGTGGAATGTAATGCAAGTTTTATGATCTAATTCTCTAAAACTCTAAACCTGAAAATATCCTTAATGTGTAATCTTGTAATAACTAAAGATTAAGTAAGGTTTAATGCTGGGGCCTTATAATTATACTCTAGTAATTTTTCTTCATATAGTGTTCCCATTCCAACATACATTGGTGCTCAAAAATATTGTTATAATTTTGTTATAAAACCAGATGTTATTTAATATCTCGGTCATGAATATCTTATATATACATATTCATTATATCATTCTAATAATGTTTTCATATTTTGTTTTTTGATTTTTTGATTTCATTTTCAGTTATATTTTACACTATTTAAAATTTTCTTAAGAGTAATAACATTATTCATTTCAAAATGGTTAATTTTTACATTCATATCCAATGTATTTAAAAATGTTTTTTTAACATTTTCTATTCGGTGGGTTTTTCATTTAATCATTTCATTTCATGATTATTTTTTATATATTTTTCTGGGTTTTAAAATAAATTCATATATCCATTATTCTATAGATATATATATCTTATGTTTTTCCAAAATAAAATAATTTTTCTTCTTTTTCATCAAAGTATATTTTATAATTATTTGATAAAACGATTTTTTATATATTTCAATATCCTTAAATAACTATTATACAAAAATGGGATATACAAATGTGATATGATCAACATTATTTCTATAAATTTCATATGATGATGTTTTAAACATATTTTTTCTGAAGTCCATTTCTTTTCCAAGGGTTAAATAAGATATGATAGAATGATGAATGCTCTTATGTACTTTTCACATACATGTGAAGGATTCATCATTATGTAGTTGGAGGCTCTTTTATAAAAATCAAATATATTGAATGTTTTTTCATACATATCCTAATAATGAAGGGTAAGTGGGTGGCTAGTTCTTGAATAAGAGGGTACATAGGCGGTTATCCCAAGCCCATGATGGAATATGGGTGGTTATTCAAATAATATAATGTAACTATTGTATTAGTGGATAACCATAGAATATGATGTCTATGCTTATATTTATGCTATAATATTATTCCACTATCTTGTGACATATATTTATGCCTATGTTATACTCTCATGGATCATGATTGTTTAATATTATTCACTATTATGACTTGTGTACTATGTTATGTTAATGATTTATCCCTGACTCATGATTTCCGATTTATGCCTTTGGTTATGATATTTAGGTTCACATACCCTTGTTCACATCTTATGATAATATACTGTCTCAAAATGTTATCTCCCATGTTTTCCCATATTGATCATCTGATTTGGCCCCTTTTTATTTTTCTAATTGACAAAGTTATGGTGAATGATATTAATTATAATAAATCTATAGGGGTACCATGTGATAAAAATGTTTATGGGAATTTAAGATTATTTTTCTTAAATATGTTGGTTATGTATCTAGGCTCTGAATACACTAATACGTTACAGTTCTTGGGTGTATATTGTAATGATACATATTTAATATTCATCTTAAATGATTTAATATTTGTATAAGTGATTGTATAGTTTTCTCAATATGTATCAACTATGTTTTTATTAGTTTCTATAAATTCAGTTATGAATAATAAGAGTGTAGAACCAAAAAACAACCTATGGTGAACTTGATATAGGATAAACCAATTATATAATGGGGAAGATAAAAGTTTTAATAATTTATGATATCAATGGAATTATTTTCATTATAATTTTAATGAATACACTAATTAATGTCGATTGATACACATATAGAACATTTTAGATTTTGTTAATAGTGTACAATATGAGGAATCATAAGAAAATTTAATGGGATATCCAACAAAATGTCCACCCTCATTAAAATCAAAATGGAATTTGAGAAAGGATGAAAATTCATGTGACTATTATCATGAAACTCTCTCAATATATGAACAACAATGAATTCCATTTTAATCATATAAAATTAGAAATGAGGTAAAAACTCACCACTGAGTCTTTTATATGAATTCATCCACCATTCTTAAGTGGGACTTTTGTTCTACAAATTTTCATGTGATAGATCAATTAAATAAGAAATATTATTTTAATTATCATTTTATATACCATGATAAGTTTATATTATATTTTTATCATTTGGAGGATGAATCAGATCAATAGATAACACTAATCAAGAATATGAGGAAAGAATAAGAAATTGAATATATAACATGGAAAAAGGTTAACATTGTGATTTTCAAAAATTAATTTCCTTTTACTATTCACACTAAAATAGATAGGGATCTCTTAAAATTAAAGAAAATTATAATAATTCAACTGCCACCTATAATGTAAATTTTGAGATGCTCACAAAATGATCTTTGAGTTTTATCATTGAATTGAGAATAAAAATTGAATTTGTTTTTATTATAATCAAACCAAGTCACTAAAATGAATTCTATATAAAATACTTTAATATATATGAAGAAATTTTATGATGTTCTCTAAATTTAGAAATGGAGAGTGGAGTCTCTCAAGGTTATCATGGTTTTATAGACAAGAAGAGAAAAATCTTGTTTTGAAGAAATTCAAAAAAAATAATTCTCATAGAGGGAATAAATTATTCTTCCTCAATACTGAGATAGTGGAATGAAACATGGGTGGAATTTTCTCCACGGGATAGGTACATTATTCTTATTTATAATAGATTATCCTCAATAATAAGAATGTTGAGGAGATTTGGGGGAAAAGAAATTTAAATAATTTTATCACTCATACTTCAATGCTATAATTGCAAGGAGTATAGAAATTATGCCAAAACATTCACCAAACCATGTGTTAATGATGAAAATGGATGTTAGAAACCTTCTCAACCAAAGGTCATAGGGCAGAATTTTGTGATCATAATTTCTAGAGTCTACTATGATAATGATGTGGTGAAAGGTATGGTTATCAATCACACTATAATTGTAGATTTCTTATCAGATTAAGGTTCTAAACACTCTTATATTTATAGATATTTTTAATGGTATTACATACCGACATCAATGATTAAATATTGACCAATAGATAAGAAATATTAATGGTAAAATGATTGCATCTCAAGTATATAACTCCTCAATGATAGATGATTGAGGTAATGTACTTCCTGTAATTATTATTATTATCATTATAGTTATATTTTATTTGATTTTGAGAATGGATTTTCTCTCTCCACATATGTCTCATATTAATTTATACAACATATATTTCACATTGTATATACATAATGAACCTATGATCATATATCTATAAAATGTTGAATGAGAACATTTAATTGAAATTAAACCTGTTTAATGAGACATATTACCTACTCTTGAGGGGTAAGTATCACGAATGGTATGGTAGAAACTCAATATTGAAGATATTAATATTTTTTTAACAATATTCAAATATATTTTTTGAAAATTTTCCTAGTATTACCTCAATCAATGAATTTGTGTATTCAATGGAACTCATAACTTGTACTACCCTTATTTCAAATACTCAAAGAATGGCCTCAATTAAGTTATAGTAATTAAAGAAGAAACACAAATTGAATCAGAGAAATTCATTCATACACCATAATGTATCACTATAGGGTGATACTATTAATTTATTAAAAATAATGATGATTTAATTGATGTTCTCATTGATTATTTGGAACATAAAAAAGATCAAAACCTGGATCATGTATCCGCTACTCCATATTAATTAATTGCCTAATTAATTGTGAGTTACTCAATACTCCTTAATGATTAACCGAAATATGGATATCACTAGTTAAGGGTCAAAATGGAGGATATACCCAATGAAACCTTTAGTATTAATTATTGGCCCCAATTATTTATATAAATTTTATTTGGACTTACTGATGCTACCACTATCATTATCAACTCGATGAACATATTCTGTAGAGATTAACTTGATCAGGTTTTTGAAGTATTTATGGATAAAAGGTAATATATTATAATAGAATGGAATGTCATGATGATCATGTTGTTATTATTGTGATAAAAATGAGGTTGGATAATATTAATGTAAAATTTAGAAATTGTAATTATTTTTTACATAAATTGTCATTTTGGGTAATGTAATCACACACGAGGGTAGATCATTTTATATTTTAAATTTTATTGTTATCAATGAGTTACATAAAAACAACTATAACTGATATATGAAGATTTATTGAACTTGATATATATTATTAATTCATTGTATGAAATTTTTCATTGTTATCAAATCCTCTAATAATGTCAAATTAGAAGATACCCATGTTCAATTTGACAGATTATTATGAAGAAAATTTAATGAGATGAATATTAGGTTGGTCATTAAACTAGTGATTAAACCAAACTTTAGTGGATATGGGTTTGTGATATACTTTTTTCATTAAATAATGGAATGATATTTTTTATCAAGAAAAATTCCATGGTGGTAGTTTATAAATCCTTTCAATTGATATTTTATGAGAAAAATTACCTGACTCTAGATTTAAAGACAACATTGGTAATTATTTCATTGAAAATATATATGAATTATATTTTTAGTGTAATTTTTGATATATATAAAGGTCGTAAAATCCTAAATTATATATTAAAATAAAAGAAGTTGAATTTTTACATAAGGAGATTGTTGGAGTTAATTAAGGATTACAACTAATTGATACATTAGTAACATGAAAAGGAAAACAAGGAGGTTGATACTATGACCATGAAGGATCACTAAGCAATATCTATTATATGGATTGAGGAAAAAACATTAATCATGTATTTTGTTATGATATAACTAAAATTCATAAGGATACAGTATAAATCCAACTATTTTGTATAAATATTCATCCTTGTATCCATGAGAAGATTTCGGATATGTAGATTGAATATGTAGAGCTGTAATAGAAGAAAAGGATTGTTCTATAGTTCATCCTTGACCGTGATAGAGAGATAAGGTTAGGACTACTATATGTGTCCCATAAATAAAAAAATTAAATAAGGAATTATTGGAAAAATAACATAACTCATTATTATCTAACATAATTGGTTTCAAAAAAGATTTATATAGATATCAAGGTGAATATCTAGTGGGACAACCTGAATAAAGATATTTTGGAGTATATATATCAAAATCTGGTATGAAAAAATATTATGTATGAATGTCCAAAGTCTAAAGGGAAGATAGAACCATTACCCATAATAGTAAGGTAATGAGAAGACATCATCATGGATTTCGTCATAAGAAACCCCATGATATCTACATTTTATAATGCTATTTGGGTTATATGTGATAAACATAAAAAATAAATTAATTACATTACTATAATGGAATATTTTTTTACTTAAATGGAATTTATAGGATCTAAATTAGAGAAGTGGTAATGCTACATAGAGCACCACTCTCAATCTTCATGATCTTACATCACCGTATTACCCACCTCCTCACGTGAGGTCCAATTTCATAGCCTAATCCTAAACAAGTGACTTTCCACTACCATGAAACAAAACGTGTCATGTTAAGGCCCTCATACATCCATAAACCAAAAACCATTAATATAAGTTATTGTTGACCAGGGATTGTCAATCATGGTATGTTCACTTCTGAAACCACAACGATGTATCTTAAGGTAATATAATTATTTTTTATATACTTGTACTCCATATAATATATGTAAATCAATAAAAATTTATATCAAAAATGTTGGAGTAATGCCTTACGATCACTTTCCCCACGAGGTAAATTTTAAATTCCCCGTTGTTTATTCCCTCTAATATAAATCCAAAATATCATGCCAAAAATTATTGATAATTATGCATGACCTATCCCTAAAAAATACATGCCCAAAAATTATATACAAAAATAGGGATCCCCATGAGTCCCCAAAGTCCAAATTATATTGAAAAAACTATGTTATATGATGTATAAAAAAACAATGAAGATGTGAAAAATCTTGGAATATAATAAATCATATATAAAAAATTAGAGAATGTCTAGTACAAGTTAAACAATAATTAAAATAAAAATTGAAGTAAAATGGTCTCTGACCCAACTCAAAAAAATCAAAACACCAAATATTCAGAGTATAAAAACTACAATAAATATATCATGTGCCTATTTACAAGAAGAACATGTTCTCTAATAAAAATAGTAGTTTTAATACACATTCATCAAAACTAATGCCATGTATGTGGGTTAGGGTGGGACTAATGACATAGTAAGAATACCCATTGCCTAAAAAATATTTAGCGATACTATGATCAAGTGTATGTGGATAATAGATATTTATATATATAAATAGGTGTTGTAATACTATTATGACACACCCATACAAAAAACAAAACATGTAATAACATCAAACATACATGTTGGGTCATCGAGTTTTTGAAAGGAAAATTTAATAATTGAATATACCGTCTTCATCGAGTGTTGTAGATTCTACAAGAATGTAATGGAATCATAACAACAAATACCATTCCCAATTTATATTCATTAGTAGGTATAAATGATGGATACATGGATTTATCTAATGAAACTGATTACTATTAGCCTTAAACATGGACCCATGGGAGGTAATCCTAGGCAATCAACGATTATGAAGCTCTGATTAATTCATATGGATGTAATCAAAGTTGATCATGTATACCCAAAGGATTAATCATATAATATTTGAAAATTCCATATAAGTCATATGTAATTTATTTATCTAAGGAGAACATACAAGGAATCTAAAAGTATCTGGCATAAAAAATGATCTCTAGGTGGTAATCTTAGGAGATTAATGATCAATGTGCTCCAATTTTATCCCTAGGAGTTAATACTAGATTTTCATATAGGCTTATTGGATAAATATAATTATCCTAGGTATTATATTTATATCCAGCATCATAGGGCCTCTTAGGGTGATTCACCTTGTTAGTAAATATAATCAAGCATCATCACCATGTCATGGAAGGTAATCACATGCATCCACATAATTTCTATCATACAATCTTGATCTAAATAATCCTAAGTATCCCACATACATATTAATACATCACATTGGGGTTGACAATCATTTTAAAAATACATCATATAGAATATCCCACAATGGTTGTCTTTCCACTCAAACCATTCTCACAAAATCAATGTCGACCTTTCAAGTTCATAACTAACCATTGCAACGTATGAAATATATGGCTCACAAAATTAACTTGGGTTCTAAGGTGAAACCTAAAATATTTTAAACCCATTTCTCATGTGGATCCTCTCAAGGGTATATATCACAATTTTGTACATACTAAGGTCCCCTAGTTCACATTGTAACATAGACACCCAAATTGGGTTCCATGAGAACATTTCAATCTCCCAATCGCATCTGGTTGTTTTTTCATAATATCTCAAAATAATCAAAATGTCCTTCAATCCCATCCCTACGATATTAGTGACCTTTCACATCATTCAGGATCACCTTACAAATTTTATTTCAAAATAATCCACTATCAATCATTTTGAATAACATGCATCAATCAAGAAATAATAATAACACAAGGAAATAAACATTAATCTCAACATATAGAAGTACTCATGACCTATAATAAAATGGAAAAAACATCATGATATCAAAATGAAATAAAACGAGATAAAATATGTACTTAAAAATTTCTCATTTTCAATTCTCATCAAATTACTCTTTAAATACATTTTGAAAATGAATAACATGCCATCTATTTCTCATGATATTCCCTTATATAAAATCATATGAAAAAATTAGTTAAAAAAATTCCATTTTAGTTTCAAAATACCGTTTCAAAAATCATTTTCAAATTCACCCATGTTTTTTAATATTACATTTATTTAAAATCAATTTCTAAATTTAATTTTAAAATTATAAATTTCTTTTCTATATAAATCTAGTGAAATTCCATCGATCATACCATTAATAGGGAAACCAAAACATATTAGACAAAGGTTTCACCGCCGAACCATTTTGAAATCTATAAATCCCATGCTGAGTAACTGTTCAAGGTGATTCCACCCATCACTATGGGTATAAATCATAGAAGAATTAAATATGCATAAAAAATAGTAATGATGGAAAACATGAATAATATCATCATAGATTCATGAGGCTCACATAAATTCATTGAAAACTACCTCAATCAAAACCATTTCCCTCTTTAATTTCCACACCATCCATCACCACCTTGGATTATCCAATGACCATATCATATATAAGAAACTGAAATCGATCCAAAAATTAACAAAATTAAACAAAATTAAACCAGTTAATAATTATCTATTAAAATGATTAATTAATATTCATACCTTAATTCAATTATAAACAATTAGGTATAAATACGACAACCACATCAGACAACCATGTCACATTGAAATGAAAACCAAACCCATACAGAAGGCCTATAACAGTATCCTCACACAAATTAAGAATAAACCCCTATCACAAAACTCAAATTAAATAGTAAATTTAATTTAATTAAATCCAAAAACTATAAATTAATCCACTGTGTAGATTACCATAACGAAATTGATGAAAGGTTTCTTGGTTATTTTTTCACATTCCCTCCACAATGAGCCAGACTTAAACCCCCATAGGGATGAATAATTTCCATTATGACATAGTTAGATTAATGAGAGAACATATAATAGAGATGCTAACATTATTGAACTATAAATTTATAGAGGGATGGAGGGAAATAGAGGAAGGAAGATACCATGAATTTCTATATAATGACATGATAATTCCCCAAAACTAAAGGGAATCAATGGGAGAGTGGAGAGGAGGTTTTTTCAGCCGTCATACTTGAGAGTGTGAGAAAAAGTGGTGGTTAGGATTAAAAAATAAAAGGTGTAAAATTATAAATTTTTTCTTTTAATGAGATAAGTGATTTGGTCACATAGTTTATGAAACCATGTTCCAACCATGAAAATCTTCATTGTAAATAAATTTTAGATTTCACATGATTTGACCACATGGTTTTTTCTAACCATGTGATGACCATCCATAATAAAAACACTTTAAAAGTGTCTAAAATTGAACCTAAATCCCACAATAAAATTTGATAATATGAGGAAAATTTTGTACATTGATAAATATAAAAATATATCACATTATAATGATCCAAATATCATAATTTTAGTTTAAACCATAACACTCAACATGACCAAAACTCCAAAAGATCAAAAATTAAAATTTTCACTAAAAACATATATTAATAATGATATGGTTTTAAAACATCCATAATATAAAACCTCTTATCACTATGAAATTTTAATGACCCTAATCTAAAATTATTTACCCCTTGGGTCATTAATTAAATCATTATTCAATTTTTTCTAACTTGGAAAGTTGAATGTTATTCATTGTATGAATCCCAACATTATACCTAAATTCAATGTATTTCCACCAAATAGTTTTTTTGATACTCAAAACACCACATGAACTTTATATAAGATATTCATAATGAATTTTATACCACATAGTTTCCAATTCTACAAATCAAAACCAATCGACCATTCATTGAATATACTCCTTCGAAAGAACATGTCCTCACCTACAAACTAATTACTATATCAATCCACCACTCAATAACAATTCCTTTACTCCTGATGGAATCATTTAAATTATATAAACTCCCACACCAAATTTTGGACCCAAATCTCAATATAATTAAATGGTGGGATCATCAAATGACCCATATGACATATATGCTCTACCTAGGAGAAAGGACACACCTCCAATCCAACTCACCTTTATATTTCACAACCAACATCCTATGTCCATCACCAATAAAAATATTTCATTAAAAATATAAATTTAACCTTGATATGTTCTAATCACACACTATCCTCTTTCTATCCTTTAAATCACCCATCAAAGGTTCTGAACCCCCCAAAATCATTCAACCTGATGGTTTCACATCAGTGACTAACATGATGTTCCTCACTATAGAAGAAATATTATCCACTCCTCTCTAAATTAGAACAAAAAACTCTACCTCTCACATCCATTACCATGTGTAATGGATTATGTATCAAAAAATCACATACCTGAGCATGAAACATGTAGAATTTAATAATAAGTTCCATGATGGTGTCCATCTATATCCATCTTGAACCCCATATGGTGAAGATCATATACCAAATTCATCCAGAGTCCTATGGTGTTCCCCACCTTAAGGTTCATATGACCATAACTACTTCTAGCTAATGTTTATCACCACCAGTGGAATCATATATGTAAAATAGGTCTCAAGAGGTAAATACTATGGAACCATCAAAACAAATATCATGGGATTCAATTTTTGATCCTACAAAAAAATATACGTCCATTGAATCTCAAAACACCATCCATCTATAACATGAACCCACCCTAAGTGGCACTATAAAAAAAATCTATGGCATTCCTACCAGACATAAAATATAACACCCATGTTACTCCAATTCCACCATCAATAATAGTTCAAGACAATCTACACAGAATATAGTTTCTTACCCCATCATCCAAATAAAAAAGTTCCACACCCGAAAATCACACATACTGGTCCCTAAAAAAACAATATGTAATCCAACAACATAATAAAAACATATAGGCCATTTCTAGCTAAACCAAATATAAATCCAAGAAAAATGATTTCAACTATCAATAATTGATTCTTTTTGAAATCATGATAAAATAAATTTACACACACGAAAAATCACAAAGGATATAAAAAAACTCAGGGACACGTAAGGGTTTTCTCCAAAGACCTAAAATAAAAAAACTCATTGGACATTTTGGACACATTCCTAAAAACCAGTGACATTTACAAAACCATATTATTTATAATTTATCTAAACAATTGAAATATAAATGTATTTTCAAATCACCAGATGCATGACCCATTTTATGTAAATATATATTATAAAACTAATTTACACACAACGCACAACACCACATGATATTTTCAATAAAACAATATTCTTTAAAAATCATCTTAAATACCATTTCAATATGGAATCCATACATTTCTGATAATAATCAATCAATCAAGACACTCAAATCCTTATTAGTTTAATCACCCCTTACACTATATTGAAGGAAGAACTAATTATATTATATGTTTCTTCAAATGATAATTTATTTGGATTTGGAAACATATCATCTCCCAAAGGATTTTGAATCATTATATTTTAATTACACTATCATGATGCATGCATGACTCAGTAGATCCCAATGAAGACCTAATAATCATCTTGTGTCGTATCCATCCCGAATTGGGATTCATGAACAAATCTAACACCTCACAAATCCTACAATTCATTGCCTTGAAATTGGACGTACCATGGAATCATAGGTCTTAGTCAACGTCATATTTTCTATAAATATACATTATATTCCACCCTTGTCTCGATAACTTAACTATAAATCTAACCAATATTTTGTATCCCATGACATGATATAATAAAACTTTATGACACTATGACCAAGACTTCATGAAAAATTCAATTGTGTAGATTGCATGTGACCTCTAGTATGACTTCCTATAGTCTTAAAAATTCCAATTTTCATGTATGGATTTATGAATTCATGGGGATACTATTTCATTTACTATAAATCCCATGGAATGTTACCAAATATAGTAAAATTAGATATGAGTCTACTATATAATGGAAATCCAAAAAACATATATATATAAAATAGTTCATGTCATTATCATGAGACAACCCTACCTGAAAGGACAACCTATAAACACATCAAACATGCATATTAGGTCATCAGGTTCCTAAAAGGACACCTCAAGCCCTAATGATAACTATTTTTTTATAGTACCCGATTGACTTTAGGCATTTCATAGATACATATAAAATAATACTAGACCCAATTTACATATCTATGTAGGTGTAAACATCATATCCCTATAAGTTTCTAATGGAATCAATAAGAGTCATGTGATAATTTCAATGACTAGGAGGCAATCCTAAGTTATCAATGCTTATCATGCTCCTATAATATCATGAATAAGTAATAATAGGATATCATGTAGATACAATCAAAAATCCCAAAATCATTGGAATTATATATCTATAATGATTCATTAACAAATCCATGTAAAATGTTCAAGGCATTCCAAATAATCAGGTGTAAATGTCACTCCCTAAGCGGCAATCCTAAGAAATTAATGTAAAGTCCCAAAACATTTGTTAATGAATATTACACTTGATCTAATTGAAAAAATTATTTTTTAAAATTGTTATATAACATATGTACTTCTTTGGTTTTCTGATTTTGGATATTAAAAAACCGTTAAGAATTGTTATCGTTGATAATATAGTGGTTGAACAATGATCAATTGATTAGTTTAAATATATTTCTTTAACAAATCCAATTTACACATACAAAGGAAGTGATGGCCTTGTCCACTAGAACTGCTTCATAAGAAGCCCATTTTTTTGTGCTTGTAAAGGAGGTGGAATCATTGGGCTTCTCTCTTGACTAATCCCCATCCAGCATTCAACATGTTGAGCTCGAATAGAACCACCTAAGTGAGAAGTACATGTTCATAGAGGTTACCAACTGAGCGATGTTATCCTAGCCACCCCAAGAGTCTGTCACCATAACATTCCATACCCTTGAGTCATATGAGGGTGTTATATGGGGTTATGTAACAAGACCCTGGGACTATGATTATGTGCATTATTTTTTGTATAAAATAAAGAATATGAATTCATTTTATTATTGATACTTTGTAAATAGTTTATAAAGGAAAAAAGTATTTTTATTTAATATTCAATTAAGAAATCTATTTTGACTAATTAATCGATTTTTTAATTAAATATTAATTTAAAAAATATTATTACTAAATTAAATTTTCTTTAATATAAATGAAATTATTATTTTTAAGAATATAATTGTAATTTTTATTAACGATTCAAAACTGTTTTTGTCAAAACCCATGAATTTATTATAAATGTCAGATTTTATTTAAAAGGTAAAAGATTAACATGTTTATAAAATTATTTAGATAATATGGACATTATTATTGGAATCAGTACATCAAAATTATACAATGGTGAATTATTCATATTTTCCTAAGACAGTTGAATGTTTTGGTAAAAATTAAATACCATTTTAATATATAATTTTTTCTACGACATCATAATGACTTAATAGTGATGTACTGAAATACTATAAATGGATGTTTCTCCCAATATATGTTATACCTTTAAAATAATGTGATTAAACATTTTTTTTATTTATTTTAAAAAGATTTAGTGGACCCTCCAATGCTTATAAAAAAATTATCCTTATAAATGTTTTCCTTAAGAGTGTGACTCACCTCCACATAAGATAGCATAATATTTTAAGAATTTAGTCCATTGGTCTTATAAAATAATTTTTTTCTACTACCATTTAGTAAAAAACCTGGGAAAAACCATGGTTTGGTTTGTGGTTTTGATTTTCTTAATGTGTGTTGTCTAAAACCTAAATAACAAATAAGTCCCTCCCTTTTCCAATATAAACCCACCATTTCTCCCACTTCTCTTCATTAAATGAATTTGGAGCTCGACCAAACTCTTCCCACATCTCTCTGGAATCCTTACAAGTCACCCCTAGCTCCCAATAAGCCTCTCTCAAGCCCCTCTCAAGCCTATAGGATCACACTACCACGTAAGTGATTTCTTCCTTTTTCATTTTTTTTCGAGTTTCATTATGTTGATGTACCTTTGTATTTTCAATTAAAAATGCTGGGGTATCATTTCACACATCCCCCATAATTCCATCCTTATGTTTTAATGATGAAATACCCCTTTCTATATCACTAATTCATCCCATGTACACCAGCTACCATGCTAAAAGTCTGTAAGGAATTTCTCTCTTCTCATTTACATTCAAGCAATTTTTTGTACTATGAATATAAATTCCATTACATATGTTAGGGAATGTTTATATATGAACCCTTAACTTTCCATTAAATTTACATAATATGCGACACCCATTTCTCTCTCATCAACCATTTTTATGAATTTTTATGTCAGGTCG
The DNA here is from genome assembly GCA_963277665.1 of Viscum album. NCBI lineage: Eukaryota > Viridiplantae > Streptophyta > Magnoliopsida > Santalales > Viscaceae > Viscum > Viscum album. The sequence continues at coordinate 422,229,737 of OY728158.1, read as the reverse complement.
TTATACTGCGGAAATGTCTCTGCAATCTTCTAATCCAAATTCACTGAGTAACAAATACCATGACCATTTCACTATCAAGGGAATTTACATTTAGTCATATTTACATATTGATGAAATATTTTGATAAATTAATTGCAAATTTCTTTTATCGTGGAATAAATTTTGATGTTTAATGAATCCATTTTATATAATCTATGTGGCACACTTATGCATAAAATGAAATGATTGAGAAGGGTGTGCTCTGATAGTGCTCTAATATAATGGGTAACTATTAGTATCATGATACATCAAGTGAAATTAGTTATTATTCATGCTAATTCATTTTCAATGTGGGGTTACACATGTTCCATGTTCAATGAGCCTTGTCTCATGCTAATATCATGTTAAATGTTGTTGTTACATTTTCATGTCATGATAATCATTCTATATCATGCCTCTATGTTCAAGTTTCTCTTATGATCCTTTGTTATGAAAATTTCCTAAAATGTTCTATATTATTCAAGTTATTTCTTGTTTACTCCCTTACTGGGTTTTATAGGTCTCCTATTTCTTATGTAGGTCCTCATGTTATTCCATTCAATCTTAATTATGAAGGAATGTGTATGATCATGTAAAAGAAGTTTTCCATAATGATGTGGATTTTTGGTTTTATGTTGTTATATAATGTTCCTAATCCCCAATTACACTAGACCTCTAAATCATCTATGTTTTATAAAGTGATGTTTTTATGTAAAAAAATATGTATAAATGTTAAATAAATAGCAAGGTTGTTATATTTTGTATTAGAGGACATGTTTAGTTATTATTGGGATTAAGATTATAAAACCCTATTGAAAGTCTAAGGGATAAGAATATGTATAATAGAAACATCTCTATGTTTTGGTGAGTAATGAGTAAGTGGTTCATCATGAAAATACATCCCTATCTGAATACGACTAGGTAGAGGTGGCTCAAGAATAGATGTATCTAGGGGTAAAACGCAAAAACACCACTTTGAGCTAGATACAAACAAGAACTAGTGCACAAAAATGGGCCTCCCTACACTCTGGCTAATGGCACTCCCAGGGAATATGATTTGTTAAATTTATATGATTATTATGAAACCTTTTTATAGGGATTAAAAAATGCCCCTAAGAATTTATATATGGATAACATACATTGAATCCTATAAACTCCTAAGTTAAGTAAATAAAAGTAATTTATAAGATATATTTTTTTTCATTGTATTACCCTTTATGTGATACCCCTATGATTCCATTTATTTTCGCCAGTGGCTAGTAATTGGAAGACTCGGGCTAACCACTGATTTGAAAAACAATGTGATGGAAATTCTGATTGGATTCCCAATTTTATTGGAGTGTGAATCGTGAAATGTGTCATAATACTCTCTCAGTTATCTCATGTTTTGAATAGAAACATGCATCAATAAGAACTTTCAACCCCCATAGGAAATAAAAAGTCTCAATCGATAGATTCATGAGAAAATGAACTCTTAATTTTAATGGATAATTAGAAACCTCAATTGGAGAACAATGGATCAACTCTATTGAAACGATATTCTCTATCCTTCAATGTTATGAATAGGAGAGGGTATTTTTTACTTCTTATCATATGGAGGGTGAAGTAGGTAAATGGTGGAAAGTGATCAAGAATACAATGCCAGAGTGGGAGATTGAGGTGTTGGAATGGAAGGATTTCTGAAAAAATTGACAAATATTTTCCTCCCACCCTCTGACTTATGGTGAAAATGGAAATCATTTCCCTCAAGAAAAAATACAACAAATCCATCAGATCGTGTGATGAAAACATAACAAGGCTTTCATGACACACCTCTGGCTTTTTCATTTCCCCGAAATTCAAGGTTGACTTCTTATTTGGTGGGATAAAACCAAGTCAATGGAAATCCATGGTGATCCATGACTTTAAGAGCTATGATGAAATTGTATGATTTTCCCTCAAAGTGGAATTGGAGATCTTAGAATCTCATGGGTATCATGGGGATTGGAAGAGAAAGGTGGAAATAAATTATAGAGGTCTTATGGAAAAATACAATGGTGATATGAAAATCATGTACCCCGCTTTCCAAAAGGTTCATAAAGAACTGCCCCGTAAATTACCTGAAGGGGATAATGAAATTATTTTGGTGTTGAAGAGACAGGAACCTGGCCATTAATTGAAAAAATAAATCCACATGGCTACGATTGAGGATAGGAGCACTCTATTGAACCCTAAATGTGTTTTTTATTGCATCAACTACCAAGAACCACAAAACTTTGCAAAACAGTTCCCTATGCCAGGGGTTTTTTGAGTCAACCAACAACCTCCAAGGCATCAAGGGTGAGATTATTTCCATCACTACCTTTAATGTGAACCCCAACGATGAAGTGGTGATAGTTTTGGTAGTTATTGATTCATGAATTTCGAACATACGTTTTTTATTTGGGTTCTACGCATTCATTTATATCCTGAAATGTTAATAGAAAATACCAACACCACCACAAATTATGGAAGTAAAGATGTTGGTGAGATAAAAAATGGGTCAATCATTGTATCCCATGAATATAGCTCCTACAATGTAATAATTTGTTGATTTAACTTCCCAGAGAACCTCATCATACTTCATTTGGTGTAATTTGATGCAATTAATGGAATGGATTGGATTTTCTTATGAAGATCCAACATAAATTTCATTGAGAGGGAAATAACTATCCATATGGTGAATCGACCCCATTTTATGTACAAGTTTCAGGAGGAGAATGAATCTTCTTTAAAACCGTCATCTCAATGAAAGATATTACTACCCTCTGTGAATGTGTATCTTGCTCAAATGATTGAGTCTATGGAAGAAACTTTTCTAGAAGAAATTCCTACTGTGAGGGAATTTGTTGTAGTCTTCCACAAGGAATTTTCCGGTCTTCCTCCTAGAAGAGATGTTGAATTCTCAATTGATCTTATACCTGGGAAATTTCCAATATCCAAGAAACTCTATTGAATGACTATTGTGGAGTTTAAGGAGATTAAGAATTAATTATAGGAGAATCTGGATAAAGGGTTTATACACCTATGTTCTTCACCACGGGGTGCACCAGTCCTATTCGTCAAGAAGAAGGATAGTTCGGTGCACCTTTGAATTGATTATAAGGAGCTCATCAAAATAATGATAAAGCACATGTATCTTCTACCATTAATTAGTGAAAAATTTTATTTTCTATTTGGAGCACAATACTTCTCCAAGGTGTATTTTTGGTTTGGATATTACCAAGTAAGGGTGATGAAGGTGGATATCCCCATGACATCTTTTTGTACAAGAGATTGATAATTATGAATTTATAGTAATGCCTTTTGGAATAACTAATGCTCCAGAAAACTTCTTGAACTTGATGAATAGAGTCTTTAGATATTAACTCAACAAATTTGTGGTAGGCTTTATATAATATATTCTGATATACTCCAAAACCAAGGAGGATCATGAGGAAAATCTAAGCATTGTACTAGAGACCATTAGAAAAGTAGATTCTCTATTAAATGTATAGAATGTGTGAGTTTTAGTTGACGGAGTGCTTATTCTAGGGGAGTATCATCACAAGCAATGTGATATCTATGGATCCCTCCATGAAAATTGAAGTTGAGGGATGGATTAGGTGAACATCGGTAATGAATTTCCGTAGCTTCCTGGGGTCAGCTGGATATTGTCATGGATTTGTGACATATATCTCACGATTGTAAAACCCTCTAAACAAGATCACTCGGAAGGGAGTCAAGTTTTCTTGGACTGATGTATGCAAAGAGAGCATCCTATTGTAGAAAATGAGGCTTATCACTATGACTTTGCGCACACTAACCACAAGGGGAGATATTATTTTGGGTTTCATTGATTCTTTGAAGAACAGAGAGGGTAGTGTGTTGATGAAATTGAAAAATTCATTGCCTATGTTTCAATTAAATTGAATGATCATGAGAAAAACTATACAACACATGATCTATATTTGGATGTAGTAATCTTCACATTAAAATTTTGGTGACATTATATCATTGGGGAGAAGTGTGTAATATATATGGATTAGAAAAGCCTTAAGTATATATTCACTTAGAAAGAGTGGAACATGCACCACAGAAGACAGTTAGAGCTGATCAAAGACTATGATTTCTCATTCCATTACCACCTTGGAAAACTAACAAGATGGAAGATTCTCTAAGTATAAAGATCCCAATTATTCTATCCCTGATGAGAATATAAAAGGATCCAATCTTATTAGATTTTATGAAGATGAACATAGGAATCATAATGAAGGGAACATCATCAATCCTTTCACAATTTTTTGTGGAACTGTATCTTTTGGATTGGTTATAGGATGTACAAAAGGATGATGTGGGAATTCATAAGAAAGTGGGAACTATTAGAAAAGGGAAATCCTTAGAGTTAAAAATTAGTGAAGATGGAATTGTGAGATTTTTTTCAGGATTATGTGTTCCATCAAATCTGGAGTAAATGAAATAACTTTTAGTTGATGCCCATAGTCCAAATTTCGCCCTGCGCCTAGGAAACAAAATCAGTTATTGAGATCTCCAAGAGAATTATTGGTTATATTACATAAAAAATGAGATACATGAGTATAAATCAATGATCCTGGTATGTCATAATGTTAATACTAGGAGGAATATGTCTATGGGGATGACGAAACTATTACCCATACTAGCATGGAAAAGGAAGAAAATCACCATGGACTTTGTCACTTGGCTTCCAACGACATCCAATGGACAAAATGATATCACGGTTTTTGTGGATCATCATACAAAAACATCAAAAATCATTGCAATTTGAGAATATTTATCATTAGATCAACTTTCATGGATATATATCAGAAAAGTAATAAGGCTTCTTAGAGTACCACTATCTATTATATCTGATTAAAATCCAAAGATTCACATATATGTTCTAGAAGAGTCTTCAACATGACCTGAATACTGAACTGAACATTAGTACAGCTTATCATCCTCAAACTGATGGCCAATCTGAGCGAACTATCTAATCATGTGAGGACATGGTGAGAGAAAGCTCAATGGACTTCAAAGGATGATGGGATCGACATATTCTTATGGTGGAGTTCTATTATGATAATAGTTTCAAGTAAAGCAACCAAATGGATTCTTATGAATCCCTTTATGGGAAGAGGTGTAGAACACGAGTATGTTGGGATGAAGTTAGGGATAAAAACTCCTAGATCTCAAAATGGTCGACGAAATGATGGACAAGGTTAAGACCATCCATCATCACATTGAAGATGCTCAAAGTTGACAAAATAGCTATGCAAATAATCATCGATGAGACCTATAGATTGATGCTAGATGCATTTTATTCCTCCGCAAATCACTATGGAAGAGATTTAAGATATTTGGGAAGAAGAGAAAGCTTAGTCCAAGGTACATCGACCCTTTTGAGACCATTGATCGCATTGGAGTAGAGGCCTATTTACTAGCACTCCCACCAAACAAATATAAATTACATGATGTATTCCATGTATCATTATTGAAGAAGTACACAACTGACCCATCCCATGTACTCTATCTTGATGGGGCTCCATTGGAGAATGACCTCATTAATGAAGAGAAGCCTGTGAAGATCTTAGTTCATAGGGAAAAACTTCTACAAAATAAGTCCATTCCTCTGGTCATGGTGTTGTGGCGAACCACCAAAGTTGAAGAAGCAATGTGGTAATCAGAGGAAGTGATGAAGTAGAGTTACCATCATCTGGTTTAGTGTGGGAGAAGGAAATTTAGAGGGAATATTTTTTAAGCGGGGAAGATTATAATGACCCAATATTATTATTAATGAAAATTCCTTTTTATCTAATTAAAATTATTATTATGTTAAATGGTTATATAATATAAAAATCATTGGTTTTATGATTTTGGATTTCAAAATCCTATTAATAATTGATACCGTTTCAAATATATTCATTTAATAGTGATCAATTTATTAGTATAATTATAGGGTTTTAAGAAATCCAATTTACTCAGACAAAGGAAGTGACAACCTCATCTAGTAGAATTTCTCTGTATAAAGCCCATTTTTCGGAGCTTACAAAGGAGGTGGAATCGTTCGGATTCATTCATGACCAATTAAAATCCGATATTCAACACATTAAGCTTGAATAGAACTGCCTACAGGAGATGTGGATGTTTATAGAGATTTACACTAGAGCGATGTTATCCAAGCCACCCCAAACATTTGTCACCATCACATACCTTACCCTTAGGTCATATAAGGGTGATATAAGGGGTTATTTCACAATTATCAATCACTATGATTATGTGCAATATTTTTGGTATTGAATAAATAATATACAATCATTAATTTATTTTCACTTTGTAAATAGTTTTTAAAGAAAAAATATTATTTTTAGTTAATAATAAATTTATAAATCTATTTTTATGAATTAATGGGTTTTTTAATTAATTATTATTGTGATAAAATATTATTACTAAATTAATTTTTATTAATTATAAATGATCTTATAATTTTTATGAATACAGTTGTAATTTTTATTGTGTTTCAGAAACTGTTTTTGTCAAAACCCAGGAATTTTAAATAAATGGCAGTATTTCTTATAAAAGTATAGATTCCCATGATTATAAAATTATTTTGATAAAAATGACATTATTTTTGGAATCAGGATGTTGAAATTATCCAACGGGGAATATTTTATAATAATCTGAGAAAGTTGAATTTTTGGGTAAAAATTAAATACCATTTAAATATATAATGTAATTTATGACATCATAAAGACCCAATATTGATGTAATAAAAAACTATAAATATGATTTTAGGAAAATATATGTTTTAAATTTAAAATAATGTGATTTTAGGTTGGTTTGATTTATTTTACAAATCATCAGTGGACCCTCAAAGACTTATAAAATATTTTATCATTTAAAATGTTTTCATTGAGAGTGTAACTCACCTCCACATATTAAAGCCAAATATTTTAATAATTTCATCCATTGGATTTATAAAATAATTTTTTTTCACTCCCCTTTGTCCAAAACCAAGGACCAAAACCAAGGTCTGGTTTGTGGTTTTGATTAGTATAATGTGTGGGTTCCAAACCCTAAATAATAAAGTATTCCCTCCCATTTCCTATATAAACCAACCCATTATCCACATATACTCACTCAAATCCTTTGGATATCGACCAACATAATCCCTCCTCTGTATAGAATCGTCTCAAGGCACCCTAAGCTTTCAAAAACCCTCTCACAAGCCCCTCCCAAGCCTTTGGGATCACACTTCCAATTAAGGGAGTTCTTCCTTTTTAATTTTTGTCCATGTTTCTTAATGTTTCTATAACTTTGTATTTTCAACTAAAAATTTTGGGGTATGATTTTTCACCTCTACATACTACCATCCAAATGTTTTAATAATTAGTTATCTCTTTATCCTTCATTAATTTCTCCCATGTACTCCTGTAACCATGCTGAAATTCCTTAAAGATTTTCTCTATTCTCATATACATTGATGAAATTATTTTTTATTTTAAATATAAATTCCATTAAATATGTTGGTACATGTATCTATATGACCCCTTATATTCCATTTCAAGTACATATGATGAGACAACCCTTTCTATCTCATCAACCATTTTTATGAATTCTTATGTCACGTCCTTTTACTGCCAAAATAGCACCGCACTTTTCCAAGAAAATGTAATTGTGTAGTGAATACCATGACCATTTCTCTATCAAAGGTATTCACCTTTTTTCACATTTATGTATTTATTAAATAATTTCATGTATGAATTCCACATTCCATTATTTTGAAATAAATTATTATGTTTAATGCATCCATGTTGTATGATATATGTGGCACACTGATGCATTAATAGAAATGATTAATAAGGGTGTTCCCTAATAATGCTCTAATGCATTAGGTGAAGATTAGTATCATGATACATAAATTCCAATGAGGGTTTACTCATGATAATTTAATTAAAATGAGGTTTTAATCATACTCCATGTACAATTATCCTTGGATCGTGCTAATATCGAGTTAAGTGTTGGTTCCACTTTTCCATGTTATATTAATCATGCTATATCATGCCTCTATGTTCATGTTTCTCTTATGATAAATTGATATGCATATTTCCAAAAATGTACTATATTATTCCTATTATGCCTTTTTATCCCTTATTAGGATTTATTGCTCACCTGTTTTTTATTCATGTCCCCAGGTTATCCCTTGTAATGATAAGTATGAAGGAATGTGTGTGGTTAGGTAAAATAAGTTTCCAATAAAGTTGTGTATTTCATGTTTTTTGATTTTATGTAATGTTCCTAGGCCCCAATGATACTATAAAAATTGATATTATATGTTGTATCATGTAACCATTTTTTGTTATAAAATATTTTTCGGTGTGAAATAAATAGTTTGCTAGTTATAAACAATTTCCATCAAGATCCAATATAATCACTAGGAAGTAATATTTCGTGAACATATATACCAAAGGAATAATACGAAAAACCAAGGTTTTCTATATATATCATGAATAATCATCACATACTATACGTATTAAAATAGATAGATTATATCATAATTAATCATCATCAAATACTAGGAGGTAATATTAGGCATTCCACAAAATTGTGAGCATACAATCTAGATTCAGGGAACCCAAATAATACCAAAAATATAATATTTTAAACAGGAAGGGTTTTAAAGTCCCTCTAATAATATCTCACCCATCACATCCCATAAGGGTTGGTAGTCCACCCAAAACCATCTCAAAAAATCAAATTTTATCTCTCATGTGCATCACCAACCATTTCTACATAATGTATGATTGAAACAACGAATTTTGAAACTAATGTAGTATCTAATGATGCTCAATATACAAGTGGGGGGATGAATTGTATAATTTAAAAAATTCCATTGGAACTTTTAAATATGGGTATTTTTAACAAGGTTGAACAAGGTAATTCACAAAACCTCTAGTTCTACACACTTGCTAGATTCTGGAAATATGATTCCAAGAAAGTGAATCCGAAAAGACGGTTCCAGAAAATGAAACTTAATGAATGTTTACAAAGATAATGATTCTACCATAAAGTGTATAGAATCCTACTAAATCATTGTATACAAGTATAAGGATGTATAAGATAGTTATAAGTTCCTCAATAATCAAAATTCATCAGAAAACATGAAACAAACAAGTAACAAGAAATAAGTCTTTTAACCTAAAGAGTAGGGTATCCAAAAACTTTGGATAAATGTCCCTTGATTTATACTTTCAATAAATTCTGTCTTACCCAAACTAGGGTAATCCCTCAATATGAAGATCAGAGTCTGTCTTTCTATCCCAGCAAGCCCTCAACTTCAAGGTAGTTGGCACCTCTATCTTCCTCAAGAAGGAATCCCTCAACTTCAAGGTAGTCGGCACCTCTGACTTCCTATCCCCAGAAGCCCTCAATTGTACACAAAAACAACCCGAGTCACCCAAATAAAATCTGAACAATAAGTTCTGTATGCACAAAATCAATAAAGTCTCTCTTTATATAAATCAAATTGGCATCATTTAATCTCTATATTGATCAACTTGTTGTGTGCTCTTTCAAATGAGATTTTATTTATAGCCATAACACCAATGGTTGGCTCCCTCCTCCATTGGTAATATTTTTACAAGAATGTCAAAGGGACCAGTACACGTGTCCCACAAAAAATGGTTAGTTATTAACTAAAAGCACGCCATCGATTTATAACAAAAAGAAGTTTAAGAAAAAATATGGTTACATAACCAAAATCAAATTTTCCGAATGTAAGAAAATAAAAGTTTGGAGTCTAACCAAAAACACATTGGGAGTCTATAATACAAGGATATTCGAATTCTATATTCTAAATAATTCAGAACCTGAACTCTATAGAATTTCAAAGTATGAATTTCAAGGAAATTTGTAATCTGGATTCATATGAATTTTGAAACTGGTTTTATAATGGTTGGAGTCAGAATTAATGAGAATTTGGTGTCTGAACTTACAATGTTCAGAGTCATAATTCATGATAATTCATTATCTTAACTTAAATGTTCAGAGTCAGAATTCATGAGAATTCAGAGTCTGATCTTACAAAGTTCGGAGTTAGAATTAATGAGAATTCAGATTCTGAACTTACAATGTTTAGAGTCTGAATTCATTAGGATTCAGAGTCAGAACTCATAAGAGTTCGGAGTCTAAATTTATAGAACAGGGATATAGAACTCAGAAGAGTTTGGAGTCTGAATTCAAAGAACTCAGAGTGAGAACTCAGAAGAGTTTAGAGTCTGAATTCAGAGAACTCGGAGTTAGAACTCAGAAGAGTTCGAAGTATGAATTCAGAGAACTTGGAACCGGAATATAGATCCTGAAAACATAATTTTCAATATCAAAGTATTATATGATTCTGAGGTTTTATATATGAAGACGAATTTTACACATAGACATGATAATGAACAATGAAAAACATGGTAAGGATAAATTTACATGGGGCAGGAAAATTTTCCTTATAGAAGTAAAACACTGGGTAAAATAAAATTTTCCTTGAGATAATGTGTTTGTGATGTTTAAAACAAGAAAGTATGGTAAAGTCATAAGGAAACCTTATTGAAATAACAATCCATTCAATCATAAAGGAATGGAAAATAATCAGGAAAACCTTATTGACTCAATAATATCCCCTTTCTTGGGAAGCACAAACATCCTTATGAAAAAAAATAAAAGGACTTAGAATTTTTTTTTTCTTGAATTTGAAAATAAATCCTATCTCCTTTAACATATGGGAAAATATGAATATGACTAACTCCCCCTTAGGCTTCGGAACACTAAGTATCATATTCTAGATTTAGGAAATGAGATATTTCATTATCTTGAGTACGAAAATCTCTGTAATGAAAACTCCCCCTTAGATAAGCTCCCCCTTAACTATAGATATTTCTTCTTTACATAGTATTCTTTTTCATTTCTACCCCTTTGTTATTTTCAAAAATAATTCGAATGAATGGAAAAGAATTTATGATACCTAAAAGATTTGTACATTACACCCAAAAGACAAGTAACCAAAAATTTCATTATTGTAGGAAAAATTTGTACCAGGAAAGGAATACAACAAAAGATCCGATTTAAACAAGATTATATTTCCTTCTCCTTGGGCTCAACTTTTTTACTATGGTCTTCATCTTTTTGAGCTATTTTTGATCTTTCTCTGCTCACTTAATAATCTGATCATGATCCCATTCTTTCTTTTCTAGGGATTTTATTTTGTCTTGCTGATCCTTGAGAATTTCATCCTGAGCCTTCAAGTCTTCTTCTTGCTTCACTAGCTTCTCTTCCATCTATATCCTGAGATATCTTTCTCTTTTACGACTTTCAGCAATAGAATACAACTTCTTAGTTAGATCTTTTACTTCAAGCATTCAGGTATTCTGTTCTAGAGTAATCTTTTCCTTAAAATACATGGTAAGATCTGAAAAGTTACTATCTTCGGTGTCAAAAGCCTCCTTAACACTGTCTTGGAACTCATCAAGAAGCTGCATTTGTTCAATATTTTTTCTTGACCAGCTAGTAACATTCTTGTATGACCTATTATGGACTTCATAGTTGATAAGGAAAGATTTGAAATATGTCTTCATCTTGACACAATTTTCCATCACCATGGACACTGAATCTGCTTTCAAATTTAGTGTGTGTTGAAGCACCTACCTTCTGGAGTCAATACTGGGAAACATCAGAATGGTCCCTAGAAGTATTTTCAAGTTTTGGAACACAAAATCATGTCTAAGTGAAGATGATTCAAAATATGAAACTTTTATTAGTGAGGTCTCTTTCTCTAACTCAACTGGATTCTTCTTTGATGATCCACTAGTTTACTTCTTATTCACAACCGCTTTTATAGATGTTTCAAAAACCTTCTTGAATTTGGATCTTGTAACTATCTTAGGAGTCCTGGCTTTAGTATGATTTAAATTTGTAGTAAAATAAACACTTCTATTACCATTATTCTTCTTTATATTATCATCATCTCTCTTAATTGTAGTCTTGTGTTGAAGAAGAGTTCCAAAAAGTCCATCAAGAGAAATCTGATTAACCTTTCTGTTTTTCATCAATAGTAGTCCTCTTGGAATCCCAATCATTGGGAATGATGTCTTTGATCTTATCAATAAGAGATTAATCATCTAATCCTTTCTCACCCATATATTATAAACTATTAACAATAGTCATGAATCATTGTTGTACCTTACATATGGGTTCTCCATAAGTAAAGAAAAAAACCATGATATTCAGCACTAAGCATGGATCTTCTAGTTTCCATGACTTTTGAAGTTACAAAGTGTGTAACCTCAAGATTCTTCCAGATACAATTTTCTGATTCAAAAGATGACATTTGGCTATATATTTCTAGTCTTAGAACAAACCAATGTATTGTGTACCTTATAATTCAATTTACATTCATTCTTTTCAAAATTTGTTAATGTTTTAACTTCTTTATCAAAGATTTTATATCCTCTAGTAAGAATGAAAAAATTATCCAATCTAGTATTGATGATGAATGTCTTCATGTGATCTCTCCAATATTCGTAATCATTCACATCAGAAATAGGTGGTCTGGTAGGATTTAGGGTGTAAATGGAACTAACATTGATTCCTTCCATCTTAAAGAAAATATCTTTCCACACAAACGTGTTAGTAATGAACATTAGTAAACAAAGAAAATATTACTATTCAAGGAAAATATATAACAATGAAAACATGAACAAGGAAAACATATATGTGAATATAAGTATTTTAGAGACCTCCTCTGATACCAATTGTAAGATCAAAATAATGAATGAAGATACTAATGTAGTATCTAATGATGCTCAATATACAAGAGGGGGGTGAATTTTACACTTTAAAAAATTCCTTTGGAATATTTAAATATGGTTATGTTTAAAAAGGTTAAATAAGGTAATTCACAAAACCTCTTGTTCTACAAACTTGCTAGATTCCAGAAATATGATTCCGAGAAAGTGAATCTGGAAATATGGTTATGGAAAATCAAACATAATGAATGGTTACAAAGATAAAGATTCTACCTTAAAGAGTATATATTATTACTAAATCCGAGCATACAAGTATAAGGAAGTATAATATAGTAATAATTTCATCAATAATCAAAATGCATCAAAAAACATGAAACAAACAAGTAAAATAAATAAGTCTTTTAACCCAAAGAGTAGGGTATCTAACAACCTTGGATAAAGGTCCCTTGATTTATACTTTCATGAAAGTCCTTCTTACCCACACCAGGTTAAGCCCTCGATACGAAGAGCAGAGTCTGTCCATCTATCCCCGCAAGCCCTCAACTTCAAGTTTTTCGACACCTCTGTCTTCCTATCCCTGCAAGCCCTCGATTGTATACATCAACAATCGGAGTTGTACAAAGAAAATCTGAACAAGAATTTCAGTACGCACAATGCAATAATGTCTTTCTCTCTCTAGAAATCACTTCAGTAGTGTGTAATCTCTAGATTCATGAACATTTTGTGTTCCCTTTCAAATGAGATCCTATTTATAGGCACAACACCAATGGTCAAATCCCTCCTCCAACAGTCATAATATTCCTTGAATTTCTTAGGGACATGTACACATGTCACTCAAACAATGGTTAGTTTGTAACTGAATGCACAACATTATTTTATAACAGAAACAAGTGTAAGAAAAAATATGGTTACATAACCAAAATAAAATATTCGGAATGTAAGGAAATTAAAGTTTGGAGTCTAACAAAAAACACATTTGGTGTCTATAATACAAGGATATTTGGATTTTGTTTTATAAGGAATTCAGAACATGAACTCTATCGAATTTTAGAGTCTGAATTTCAAGGAAATTAGGAATCTGGATTCACATAAATATAGAACCTGAACTTAAAATTTTTGGATTCAGAATTCATGAGAATTCGGAATCTGAAAAAATAATGCTTGGAGTGTGAATTCATGAGAATTCAGAGTCTGAACATAGAACATTTAGAGTCAGAATTCATTAGAATTTGGAGACTGAACTTGCAATGTTTAGAGTCTGAATTCATTAGGATTCAAAGTCAGAACTCATAAGAGTTTGGAGTTTTAATTCAGAGAAATCAGAGACATAACTCAGAAGAGTTCAGAGTCTGAATTCATAGAACTCAGATTAAGAACTCAGAAGATATTGGAGTGTGAATTCATAGAATATGGTGTCAGAACTTAGAAGAGTTTGGAGTTTGAATTCAGAGAACTCAGAACCTGAATTCGGATCCTGAAAACAGAATGTTCTATATCTAAGTATTTTATGATTCCGAGGTTTTAGATATGAAACCAAATTTTACACTTAGACATGATAATGAACAATGAAAAACAAGGTAAAGATAAATTTCCTTGGTGAAGGAAATTTATCTTTTTAGATGTAAAACACTGGATAAAATGAAATTTTCCTTGAGATAAGGTGTTTGTGATTTTTAAAACAAGAAGGAATGGTAAAGTCATAAGGAAAGCTTATTGACTTAACAATATCCCCAATCATTAAGGAATGGAAAAGTCATAAGGAAAACCTTATTAACTCAACACATAAACCATATCACACTAATAGAATCATCTCAAGTTTAATGTTTCACATGAAAACCATTATATCCATTTCTTACATTCACTCAATCAAGTGGAATCAACTCATTGGGGAACAGATTTAGGCCCCAAAGATCACATCATAACATATATACCGAACTTGGGTTCACTGATCAAATTTTTCCCTCCCAAACCCAACACATCATTCTAGTCCTAACATATCACACTAAATTTAGGTTCCATCAGATTCATCCCTACCCTCTCAGGGGCCTATCACATCTATCGAGATCAACCCTCGACATTGATGAAAAAAGAACCACTATTTAATAGACATAACATGAATCTTTCAATAAACAACCATCAAAAAATGAAGTCTTAATGAAGGGTAACATAAAAAATAACACATAATTAAAAAAATATGTAATTACAACCTTAAATAAAAACTGATAAAAAACCAAAAAAAACCCTTTGGTCTTCCCCCTTTTCAATTATAGTCAAAAAATTACATCCATTTAAAATGTGAATCCCATTTTTCCTTTTACTTGCACCAATTCCTCAACCAAAATAATGTCAAAATGTTATTTATAAATTTACTTTCATATTTTAAAATTACATTTTAGAAGCCATCAATTAATAATCTCAATTATCTTCAAATCCTATTTAAGTGAAATAAACATTTAATCTATATTTTAGTAAGTAAAATATTATTTTTTTATAAATCCAATCCAATTACACCAAAAATACTATTAAAAGGTCTATAAGTTCATGTTCATCCATGGATCCACCATCAATCCATTTATAAAGCTATAAAATCCATGATGACTATCAGGTAGACAAATGTCTATGCCGCATTATTGGGAAATATCACATAGGAATCTAATATGTGAACAATATACAAATTATTTAACACAAACAAATATCATGAAGAAAAAGTGACTAAAATAAAATCAAGGAAAATGACCATAATCTAAACAATTTCCCTTTTTAATTCATATCACAACTATTCATTCCTATGCTATTCTAAACACCCCATCCACTACCGAAAACCAACTTCAATGCAGGAAACCCAAAAAATATTTATACAAATTTCATAATTAGTTGTAAAAATTATTCATTTTTTATTTCACTAAATTATATACATTCTGAGTTATTTAATAAAATTTATTAGGAAAACTAGTTTTATTGTAACAACCTAATATTTCATAGCATGTTGCCTTATTAAAGTAATTGAATAGCTAGTGCAACACGCAACACCGAGTACGAGTGCACCACAACTTACCAAACTATTCATTCCAAAAGTGGTTATGAATAGTATTAATTTCATTTTGATTATTATATACTATAAATAATATTAACATAAATATTATGTATTTCTTAGAAAAAATATAAGAACAAATTTATTTGTTCAGATAAAAGAAGTATTTTTTTAAAAATGAAATTTTACCGCTTTTTAATGGAGAACCCTTTTTAAAAACAAAATTTGACAATTTTTTATAGTAAATATAAAGAGATTAAATTCTTCTTTTGAAGTCGGAAATAAATATTTATATTGGAGAACATTTTGGTACTTTTCTGATAACTTTAATATTTTGATGAATAATGAAAAATACAATGTTTTAATTGAAAACAACATTTTTAATAAACATAATTTTTAGTGTTAAATTATTCATATGAAAGGTTTTCTAGTATAATTAGATTATATTTTTCTCATTAAATACAATTTAGGTCATTATAAGTAATTTCACATTTAAATTTGACATAAACTCATGTCAATCTTTGAATAGTTTTTACTTTTAAAACCCCGCTTTTGGTTTTGACAATGGGAATTAATTTTCAATTAATAAATGCAACTTATATGTTTTGAATTTGGTAAAATAGACATTATTTTTGAATTTGGAATATAAAAATTAGCTTAGGGTAAATTCTTATTATTTTTTTGAAAACGTTCAATTTTTGATGAAAAGTGAAAAACACTATGTTATAATTTAAAACCGACTTTTTATTTAAACAATTATTTATTTTATTTAAATTTATTTTAAATAAAAATAGATTTATAATAATTTTATAAGTTCAATATAATTCATTGGAGCCATTTTGTAATAAAGTTAGATGTATAAAATTTTATTGAACATTTTAACCTCTTTTAACAACCATTTAGGCACGTGAGAAAATTTGCATAAAACATAATATTTCCGCTTCTGTGAGTTGAATTTTAGAAATCTGAGAAACATAGTTACCATAAGTATGTAAAATTTGTTTTAATAAGATGAAAATAATTATTGGTGAATAGTAAATTTTACTTTTATTTATCACGGTTATAAGTAAATAGGGTAATTAAGGGTAAAAATGATTTTATAATTACCCTGAAACATGTCCTAATTCAATTTTATAAGTGTAATTCGACCAAAAGCAACCTTAGGAATAAAATATGACCCCCTTTTGTCCATATGGATTACACTAGGACATTTATTTTTATTTTATTTAAAGAAGAGTTAAAAGTGTTAAACTCAAAGTTTAATAACAAAACCATTTTTAATATATGTTTATACATAAGATAAATTTGACCATAAATATTCATTAGAAATATAAAAATATTTCATACATAATCATATTTTATTTATAATTTTTATACGTTAACTAATTTTACTTATTTATGAAAAAATGATGATGCAGTAATTGCCTTATTAATAAAATATTAAAATATTTGATATTATAAATATCTAAATAAATGTAATTTAATTCACTTGATGAATTCCACTAATTTTATAGTTTAATATAATATTTTAGGGTTTATGTTATTTTTTTCTAAAGTAATAAGGTTGTTATGACATTCACAAAAAACAAAATACAAAATAGTGTGATAATTGACATAAATCAACTTTTAAAACAAATACTATAATATTAGTTGATATAGTATTAAAAAAATATATGATTCAGAAAAAGGGCTTAAATAATATTATATAGGTCATTATTTAACCAATTATTGTTTTCTTGGAAGTTTAGTGAACATTTATTAACCATATAGTATAAGAATACAAGAAGACACTTTAATGTTAAACTATATAACTAAGAGTTAAATCTACAAGATAGGGCTAAAATGTTAACACAAACTTGTATAAAACCTATTTAATGAGATTATGTCTACCCATAAACACATAATTATTAAAATAAATAATTTTTGAGCCATTATAAACCGAAAATGATTTTATTATAAAATAATATTTCAAGCTTTTCCTAAAGTGACCCTCTCCTCTCTTATAAAAGGGTACTTCCCCATCTCAGAATTTTACAACTCCAAATCCATTTGGATCACCCAAAACCTACCCAAGCATCCTACCAACTTTTCTACCTTCATTATGGAGGCCTTAATTTGTATAGAAAACTAACTTAAGAAGAGCTTTTGATCAAATCAAAAGGGATAGCCCGAAGAAGAGGTAAATATTTCATCACTTCTCTGAAATTATTTTCTTCTTCCATGTCCACTTCCACTGTTGTTTCCATTATAAAATAATAAATCTAGTATCTTCTATATATTTTAAGGTTATTATAAAAATTTTACAAACATATTCATTTTTCTATCCATCATATGAATATCAAAGTCACTGTACGTGCGTACGTACTAATTAGCATCTCTACGTCGTGGTGTTGTTCGTTATCAAAACACTTAATTATGTGGATGGGTATACTAATGAGTATATTTGATATAAATTAAAAATATAACAAGTTAATTATACTTTATATATGATATACCATCCAATTATATGTGATTTCACCATCAATATAATGATATTTTTGCCTATTCGTACGTACGGATTACCATCTCCACGACATGATAAGATTCATTCCCTCGTTCACCACTCAACGATGATTATAAAAATATATATTATTAATAAGTATGTAAAATAGGACATAATAATTACACTATATTTATATATATTTTTGTGTGTGTGTGTACTTATATATAACTTATTCAGTTACTTACGTTCAATACAATATGGAAACAGAAACAATGTTTCTGCATACATACGACCTACTGTCTCAATAAATAGTACCTTCCATTTCATATATCTATCTATTATAAATATTTATATTCTAAATATATTGGATATATAAATAATTTTTTTTATTCTGGTAGTATTTAAATTAGGATCTAAATGATATGACCTAGAATAACTAGTTAAAACACATACGATAAAGAAAGTGAATATTACACAAAATTTTAATTTAACATTGAATTAATTATTAAATGGGAATTATAATGTCATAAATGAATCATGTATGATATAATAAATATTAATATGGTTCTAGAATAGTTTAATAACATAATATGGTCATTATACATGAGGTTAAATGTACCCTCGACCAAAGGAAAGTGCAAGGTAAGGGTTAATTCCTCAATCTTATTATTTTTCGAGATTATTTATAGGTATGTTTTTACTGGGACATATTTATTATCCATGTCCATGTTTCATAAAATATTTTTCAAAGAGATTCAGTTTAAGGGACTATTTTTATAAAAAAATCATTTTAAATCTTTTAAATATTCATTCTTCTAAGTCATTCTTATTAATTACCATGTTTCCAAAAAATGGATAATTTTAAGGATTTATTTATATAGACATGAATGTTTTTAAAATTCTAATTCCATTAAAAAGATTCAATGTGCTATAGGAAACTTTGAATCAAATTTTTTATAATGACATCCATTCTAAATTGTGTGACTTTTAAATGTTTTCATGAAAAAGGGATATTTCTCTCAAAGTGTTTTTGCAAATCATTTTCATCTATGTCAACAAATTCTGATGGATTTTAAATGTGTTTGAAGTATATTTTTTATGATACAAATATTCCATTTTGTATTTAAGGTTTTATGATATGTTTGACTGTGGATGTTTTTTTATACCATTCGTGGTTTATGGATAAATTATTGGCATTTCGTATGCTAGTTTTAATACGACTCTTTATGTTATGTTTAAACATTTTCATATGAGGAATGCATTGGAATTTTTAAGTAACGTGTGGAGCCCACTATATCTACTCGATGCATCGGTAGGTCTCATTAGAAAAACTAATGTCTGGGAACAAGGCCTTGAAATAATATTATTTGTTTTCTTGGCACATGGCATTGACTAGTAGTTATGAAGTCTGGAATTATGCATTCCATCATTATGAAATTAGCTATTGATAGTACATGTGATTATTTGACTAGTAGAATATCCATGTGAATAAGTAAATGGAATTATTTGATTTATCTATTCCATATTATGCTGAATTTTATTTTTAAAAGGCTTTTGTTTTAGTTTTATACATTTCCTTAAATGTTTGTGCTTATTTATGAAAGTTTACGCTATATTGTTATCCTTACTGATCATTTGAGGTCACCCCTCTCTATGTTTTATTTTTCCCATGATGCGAAGAAGTATATTATAACTGAACATTAGGGATAATATATGGGATGTGAATGTGGTAAATAGAGACAATGTAGTTATTGTTTTTCATTTTATAATGTAATGTAATTTTCATGTATGTAGTCTATTTCCCAAGACTTCTAAACTGATTGGTCCTTCGGGACTTGATTCTTTTTAATTGTGCAAATGTATTAAAATAATGCATGGACTCTCGAAAAATATAGTTAGGGAGTTATCGTTGGTATCATAGGAAGATCAGAAAAAACCTTGGAAATAGATTTAGATAAAATATGAATAGATAACATTACCCTAAAAATACATTGATGATTTCTATAGAAGAACGTCCTAGAAATTTTGTAATTTATGGATTTTTTTTATTTTCTAATCAATACATTCATGTATGGATACGAGCGGGTAGAGGTGTCTCTGGCACAGTTGTACCTAGGAGTGAAAACTCCGAAAAGGAGTTTCGGACTTGACCTACGGTATCCTGGTACACGACAACAGGACATTCTGTGCACTAGGTTATGACACTCCCAGTGGACATGCTTAGGATAATTTACATTTTCATTTCAGGCCATTATGATGGATTTAGGAGTAAATATTTTCTCAAAGAAAAAATTTTATGATTATAGATTATATGCATAATCATTTCAATTTATGTTAGGTGTTTTACAAGTTTGGCCTTATGAATTTTGATTCATAAACTAATATAATGTATTCCATTTTATACAAATGGATCCTAGTATAATGAATGAGAATTCCATAAATACGGATGATTGAAAAATTATGAAGGATCATATCATTCATGGTATTAAGCCATCATTTAAAAGGGAAACAGTCTCCCACGTATTTTCATCATATGAACAAATAGTATCAGGTGTTAAAAAGATAAGTTAATAGTTATCTGAGTTCTATGGATGTAAAGGGAAGCAAGAGAATAAAATGATAGAATAGAGAAAGATGGATAAAGGGAAGAGGGAAAGGAAGGATTTTCCCATATGTGATAACTGTGGAAAGAATCACCTTGGTAAATTCTGGAATGGAATGGGAGTTGGTTATAAGTATGGAGAAAGAGGAAACCAAGTATGTGATTTCAAGGGTAAGAAAAAGGTATCCAATGTACAATGCTTCATCTACAAGGAGTTGGGACACTACATGAATCAATGACCAAATCATTAGATTATACCCCAAATACTGCTATTGGATAATATTCCAGTTATGATACTACTGAAGATGAAGAGGAATGATTATAGTTAAGGTTATTTCATTAATGTGTTGTGTCATTTTAGTATTTTATTAATTATGTACATGTTATGAGAATTATAAAGTATATAAGGACTTTACTGCAGTACTATTTAATTAAAGACTTGAGATTTTATGGAACCAAGAAAAGTGACTCAATAAGAAGTTAATTTATTTGGAAAATATATGGTTGAGAGAAAGATAAACCATAATATGGTTATAAATCTGAGGTAGTGATTTTGGAATAATATATTATTGATTTTGATAAAATTATATTGGATATTCTTGAATACCTTGAAACAGATTAATGATTTGTATATTCCATCATTGTTGGAGTTTATTAAATTTTTGGATAGAAGGAGTATATCCAGTATTCTATAAGGGATAAAGGAGCATTAATGTAATCAATAGGGTTTTATGGTAATTCAGGGTGTTATAGTGTTTTAAAGGAATTAATGATGAAGGTATTCACATGTTATTACTTGGAAAAATGATCTTCATTATGTTTACCTTCCATATAAATTTTGGATTGTGAGTTTGGACTGAAGAATTTTGGATAAGTATAAAGGTTGGAATCGATTATGTTTGACATTGGATACTATTGTTAAGGTTAAATCATTTCATGAGATTATTTTTGGATTGTCATAAAAAGAACAGCCCTGATGTCGGGGCGACAACACGTCGCTTCCGACAAGGCCACGAGACATGAACTAGCAAACTAAGGGCGGAAAGGGTGGATAACAAAACACTATAATATGTAATGTCTTGGTTTGTATAATGTATTTTTTTAATAATCTGACAAATGAATTGTAAATTCATTTTTTACAACCTTATACGATCAGGATAAATTGTTTATTTTGGAATTATATTATCTTTTGGAGTGAAAGATGTGTTTGTGGTTGGAATTAGTGGAAGGATGAAACTCCCCTTGTAAAGTATATTTTTTCCTCTTATTCCATGAATAAATAAATTAATAATCTTTAGGGAAGGGATCTTAAAACCAAAAATTTCTTATCCTAATCCCTTATGTTCGGATGAACTAACGATATTATAAATTATCATAGATTGATGGCTTTGATGCCCTAAATTTGACACTTGTTTTTGATTTATGACCTCAATCAATCCATATAAACATATACATTTTCCCTAAAATTATGTGTCTCTAATTTCAATAAATGTTATCCTAATCGAGATCAATATTTTGTGGTGACTTTTTTATTCCCTTTCCCTCTTATTAATACCAAATTGTATTAACCAATTTTCTGATATGGGTTTTCCACAAATGTATTTTTCTATTTTTATCCTTTTATTTTTTAAGAACAATTTTGAATTACGAGGATGAAATTTAATTAAGTATGAGAGATTGTAACACCACAAGATTTTATAGTACGTCATCTCATTAAAGCAATTCAATATATTACGCTACACGCAACACCGAGTTCGAGCGCACCACAACTTACAAAAATAGCCGTTCAAAACCGGTTAAGAATAGTATTAATTGAATTTTGAATATTATATAATCAATATAATATTAACATACATATTACATATTTCTTAGACATAATATAAGAAAAAATTCATTTTTCAGATAAAAGAAGTATTTTCCAAAAAATGGAATTTTACTGCCTTTTAATGGAGAACCCTTTTTAAAACCAATATTTGACACTTTTTTATATAAAAATTAATGAGATTAAATTATTCTTTAGATGTGGGACATAAAAATTTATATTGGATAATTTATTGTAACTTTTATGATAACTTTTATATTTTGACTAATAGTGAAACATACAATGTTTTAATTGAAAACAACTTTTTTTAATCAAAATAATTTATAGTGTTAAATTATGCATTTTAAATGTTTTTAATTATAATTAGATTATATTTTTTTCATTTAATACAATTTAGGTCATTATACGTAATTTAACATTTAAATTTGACAAAAAATCATCTCAATCTTTTGAAAGTTTTTAACTTTTAAAAACCCTCTTTTGGGTTTTGACAACAAAAATTAAATTTAAATTAATAAATGAAACTTCTATGTTTTTAATTTCGAAAAATAGACATCATTTTTGAATTCAAAATATCAAAATTATCTTACAGTAATGTTTTTTGTATTTTTCTAAAAAATATCATTTTTTGATGAATAGTGAAAACACTACGTTACTATTTAAAACTGACTTTTTATTTAGATAATTATTTATTTTATTTTATTTTATTTTAAGTCAAAATAGATATATAATACATATATATGTTCAATGTAATTCATTGGATTAATTTTATATTAAAATTAGATGTATAAAATTTTACTGAACTTTTTAACCTATTTTACCCACTTTCTAGGCACGTTAGCAAATATTCATAAAAATTAAGTTTACTGATTCTGTGAGATGAATTTAAAAAATCCGATTGAAATGATTAAAATCAGTTAATAAAATGTGGTTCAATAATCTGAAAATAATGTTTGGTGAATTGTAACTTTTGACTTTTATTTACCACAGTTAAAAGTAAATAAGGTAATTAAGGGTATAAATGATATTATAATTACCCTGAAACATGTCCTAATTCAACTAGAAAAGTGTAATTCTACCAAAAAAAACCTTAAGAATAAAATATGACCCCTTTGGTCCACTTGGAGTAGATTAGGACATTTTTTATTACTTTATTTAAAGAAGTGTTAAAAGTGTTAAACTCAAAGTTCAATAACTAAACCATTTTAATATAGAGTTATACATAAGATAAATTCTACTATAAATATTAATTATAAGGATAAAATTATTTCAAATATAATGATATTTTATTTATAATTTTTAGACATGATATAATTTACATTATTTATGACACAACGATGATGCAATAATTACCTTATTAATGAAATTTTAAAATATTTGATATTATAAATATCAAAATAAATGTAATTTGAGACTTTTGATGATTTCAGATAATTCTATACGTTCAAATGACATGTTAATATTGATTAGATAAATTATATTCTATGTAATAAGTTTTTTATGACTTTCACAAAAAAACAAAATACCAAATATTGTCAAAATTGACATAAATTACATTTTAAAACAAATACTATATTATTGGTTGATATAGTATTCCAAAAAAATATAAAATTCGGCCATAAAGCTTATATAATATTATATAGGTCATTAATGAACCTCTTGAGGTTCTATTGGAAGATTATAGTATGTTTATTAACAATATAGTGTAATAATAGAAGAAGACATGGTAAAAGTAACAATTTAACTGAGAGTTAAATCTAAATGATAAGGTTAAAATGGGAACATAAACTTGTCTAAACCCATTTTGTTGAGAGTATTTCGACCCATAACCACATAAGGCTCGAAATAAATTATTTTTGAGCCATTATAAACCGAAAATAAATTTATTATTAAATAATATTTCCATCTTTTCCAAAAGTGACCCTCACCTCTCTTATACAAGGGTACATCCCCTTCTCTAAATTTTTATCCTCCAAAGCCATATGGATCGGCCAAACCCTACCTAAATATCCTCCCAACTTTCCTACATTCATTATAGAGTCATTTATTTAGTCATAAAGCCAACCTATGTATCCCTTTTGATAATATCTAATGGAATAACCCGAAGAAGAGGTAAATATTTCATCACCTCTTTCGTGTTCTTTTCTTCTTACACTTCTTCTATCTTTTTTTGTTTCCATTATAAAATAATAACCCCAGTATATTCTATATAATGTGATGTTATTATAAATATGTTAAAACCATATTCATTATTCAATCCATCATATTAATGACAAAGTCACCATACGTGGGTACGTATGGCTTATCGTGTCCACGTCGGGGTGTAGTTTGTTATTCGAACACTTCATTATTTGAATGGGTATAATAATTAGTATAACTAATGTAAATAATAAATATAAAATGTTAATTATTATATATATATGATATACCATCCAATTACATATGATTTCTCCATCAATATAATGATATTGTCACTCGTGTGTACATGTGGATTATGGTCTTCACGACGTGATAAGATTCATTCCCACGTTCACCACTCAATGATGATTATAAAAATATATATTACTAATAAGTATATAATATATGAAATAATAAAGCTACTTTAGATATATATATATATATATATCTGAGTGTGTGTGTGTGTGAGTGTGTGTGTGTACTTACATATATCTTATTCACTTGTACCTGTTCAATACAATAGGAAAATAGAAACATCGTTTATGCATATGTACGGCCTACCGTCTCCATAAACGGTGCTTTCCATTTCATATATCTATCTATTATAAATATTTATATTCTAAATATATTTGATATATAAATAATATTTGATATTCAATAAGAATTTAAATAAGGATCTAAATGACAAGATCAAGAATAACAAGTTAAAACACGTATGATAAAGAAAGAGACTATTACCCAAATTGATAATTTAACATTGAAATAAATATTAAATGGGTATTATAACGTCATAAATTAAGAATATATGATATAATAAATATTAATATGGTTCTGGTATAATTTAATAACATACTATGGTCATTATATATGACGTTAAACGAACCCTCGACCAATGGAAAGTGCATGGAAATGGTTAATTCCTCAATCTCATTTTAATTTGATATTTTTTATGGGTATGTTTTTACTGGGAAATATTTCTTATCCATGTCCATGATTTTTAAAAGAGTTTTCATAGGTATTATATTTAAGTTACTCTTTTATTAAAACAACATTTTAAATGTTTTAAATATTTATTCTTCTAAATCATTTTCATTAATGTCTATGTTTTCAAAATGGTTATTTTAAAGATTTAATTATATAGACATGAATGTTTTTAAAATGTTAATTCCATTAAAAAGTTTCAAAGTGGTAGGGTACACATTGATTCAAAAATATATTTAAATATATTCCTTTCTAAATTTTGTGACTTTTAAATGTTTTCATGAAAATGAGATATTTCTCTCAGAGAGTTCTTACAAATCATTTTCTTCTATGTCAACATATTTTGAAGGATTTTAAACAAGTTTGAAGTTGATTTATTATGATACAAATCTTCCATATCATATTGATGGTTTTATGATATGTTTGAAGGTGGATGTGTTATATTTATACCATTCATGGTTTATTGATAATGTATTTAAATTTTTTATGCTAGTATTAATACGAATGTTTATGTTATTTTTAAACTTTTTAATATGAGGAATGAATTGGACTTAGTAAATGATGTGTGGATCCCAATATAGCTCCTCGATGCATCGGTAGGTCTCATGGTAAAATGTAGTGTCTTGGCACAAGTCCATGAAAAAAATATTATTTTTAGTCTTGGCACAAGGCCTTGACTATGTGGTTATGAAGTCTAGCATTATGCATTCCATAATTATGAAACATGCTATTGATATTACATGTGATTATTAGATTTTTTGAATATCCATGTGAATAATTAAATGGATTTATTGGATTTATCTTTAAAATATTATGATAAAGTTTATTTTTAAAAGGATTTTGTTTTAGTTTTATACATTGACTTAAATTTTTAGGCTTATTTATGAAAGTTTCCACTATATTTTTATCCTTACTGAGCATCTGAGCTCACCCCATTCAATGTTTTATTATTCCTAGGATGCGAAGTATATTATCACTAACCTTCAGGGAAAATATAAGGGATGTCAATGTGTTCAATGAAGATAATGTTGTTTTTGTTTTTCATTATATAATGTTATGTAACATTCATGTTTGTAATCTATTTTCCAAGACCGCTAAACTGACTGGTCATTCAGGACATGATTCCTTGTAATCATGCCAATGTATTAAAATAATGCACAAACTCTGGGTAACTAGGGTCAGGGCATTACAGTCATCAAACTGGAGACCATCCCTACTTGGGATGTCCACAACTCACTCCAAATGCTACTATATGAAAAATATCTATTTCACAATGCTAAATCAGAAGGAAATTTAATTTAATTTAAGGAAAAAAATAATTTAATCTATATTGAAAAATACATCAAGTTGAATGATTAATGGAATATTGGTTACATTATCTTAGTACCTCCTCTATGATCTATATACAAAATACCAAAGAGGCTGAAGTATTTCCACCATGGGACAATAGAAATATATATAAAACCTAAACTGAAGAATCCAAAAATCAGTGAATAAATATGAAATGGAGGGGATACGGGAAACAAATGAAAGAAAATTCATTCAATATTTTAACAATGGCATGAAAATGCACCAAACTCAAGATAAATTTAATTGATATAGGGGTGTTGGGACAAACTAATGATTCACATAGGAGGGAAGATAAATGAAATGTCTGGGCTAAAACCATTACATTCCAAATTTAATGAGTCATGTGGATTACCAAAAAAAGTTCCCAAACTATGAAAAATTTATATATAACATCATATTTGTCATGATTTTTTAGTAACCAAGTGAAAATCATGTGACATGCCCCAAAATAATACCAACCTACATGTTTGGGTTATGTGGATTCTCTTAACTACATACAAGCAGTGCATTTGGATTTTTTATTGAAAATCACTAAAATTCTACATGAATCTCCCAATAATCACCAAAAAACAAAAATAACCCCTAGATCTATGATCCATATAAAACAATATAGTTAGTTAATTAATCATATTTTATAATTTATGTTCAAATCTAATTTATAAAAAAACATTACTTTGGATGTTTAAAATATTATTTTCCACTGAAATTAATATCAAAAACATCATAGGGGTTTTATTCTATCATATATCCAAAAAATACATTGGGACACAAAAATAATGTATTAAATAGGGCCTAAAACACATATATAACCTCACCAACTAATCACCCTGGTTCTAGTCACTAAATCGCATACCCTTTCCCAAAACACTTCTCATCACTCCCATTAGAGAATCCACTGGGTCCTATAGCACCTTCATGGTCTCTAATCATTGGTGCCATCTCCGATTCATTACCCATAGGAAATACTATGGCTCATATTCCCCCTTTGAATCATACCTCAATAGTTCAATCCAAAAAATTATCTGGACCCCATAGAACGTGTGCCCCAATACATGAGGTTCATCTCAACCAATCATATTATATAACCATCAGACAACTAATTTAATTACCTATAAAACTATCCATATTCACAACCTATTATTATATTACATCTCATAACTTATATCCTTTAACCATTAACAAGGATGAATCCCCACTAGATAACACCTCATCTAGTCTCAAATGACTCATCTCACTGTCATCACTCATTGAGCCCCATTCCACCATTCAGAGGTTTTCACACTAATAGAATGAGATTTATGAAAATATCACCAATATTCATTGGGAATTAGAATTTCCATTACCTCCAAATAAACCTAGGAATCTTTCATCGGTTATCCTTTGTTGTATCTCACATCATGTGGCATACCTAAGTTTTTTCTTGAAGTTATTCATCACATTATCCTTTTAGAAAATTAGTCAACTGGAATGAAAAATTAATCAATGTGTTAAAGGGAAATTATACCAAGTGTTTGAGGAAAACATCATCCAATATATTTGACCTATGGGACCCATAGTACCTATATATCTACCCAGTCTCATTAAATATCTAGGAAACCACAAATTCCATAATGAATAGACATATGATCTTATTTTAAATAGAGGACCTACCATCGAAATAGATTATCCATATGAAAACGATCATATAAGACTCATCAAAACTCATACATACCACCTCCATTCACATACCAATACATGATATATTATCCACTTGATACTAAATAAATAAATAATTTAACAATTTTTAATTAATTATTGATGTTAATCTAAAGAGACACATTCAACTAAAAATTCACTAGCCATCTCCATCACACTAAAATTGCATGAATCCTCACGTGTTCCTCCACTAGGGTCCTATTATATTAATAATGGGATATATCCCTATTATATTATAATATTATCACTATTATATTATATAAATCTTCAATATATTCTAATCAAAATGTCACATAAATTAAGGCGATACAATAAGAAGAAAAATTATGGGAGAAAAAATTGAACATAATTTAAATCCACCATCAAAATGTACCAAGAACATATTACCAACATGGTGTATTGAAGGGATTGAGGAGGGAGAGGGGTATGGATAAATGGACTCCCCATGTCAGACCATGCATCCTAAAGTTTGATGGTGTGATTGGTAAATTATTATTCATCCCACATAGTAAAAAAATATGCAATCAAATTTTATAGCATTGACCCTAGGGAAGTGATGAAGGCATCCAAAAAAGTGTGGAGTAGTGAACAAGGATATAACCTTTCTTGAAAATCCCCTATGGGACACCCCAATTTGGATTAACACTCTTAGGTTGCATTATAGGTATTCTGGCTAAGACATCCTATGGTGTGGCCTCCCATGTTATGGTGTATATGACCCCCACATGATAGGGTCGACCCCACAATTCCATGTTACTCTCCATATAATTTCCCTCGGATATAAATTGTTATTACCAGTATATTCCTCGGAAAAAAATTAATTTTTTCATTGGGATGTGATCCAAAATACATGGGATGGGTCTCTAGCCCCAAGGGCCTCCCTCTATGGCATGATCCTTGAGCTGATTCCCTAAGGCTTCTATCTAGGGATCCATCCATGGAATATCCCCTAGGATAAAAAATGAGGCGCCCACTATTGGGATACATCTATGTAATAGACTATAATTTTTCCTTCTCTTCCTTAAGCCATTATATTGAATCCCTCAACGATGTGATGTGGTGGTTTCCTGTAATAGAGACTTCATCTGTTGAGCCACCCCAATTTAGCTCCATTTCATACGTAAATATCTGAACTGCCACTAAGGACTTTTTCAATGTTTAAAACATCTCCTTGAAATGATAATGTTATCATATTCCAACAATAAATCCCAATTCATTGAACCTTTCGATATTTAGATCAAAAACACAATCTTCAACCAAAATTTATCAATTTGAAAACCTATATGACATTATAGAAGGAATTGAAAAAGTATCACAAGAAGAATATTGAAAATGGATTCATATTCACTTGTGAATAGACATGGGGTGCTCTTTTTCATTTTTTAGAAATTAATTTGTGTAGATTTATATTTTCATTGATAATTTTGAACAAAAAAATACCGTAATTCTGAAAAATGTTTCGTCATCAATGTATTGATGGACTGTTTTATAAACTGTGACAAACTAAATACTATCTAAATATTTACCTTCAATTTGGATAAAAAAAATTTAGGAGAAAGGGAGGATATACCCAAGATATTCATCCATATGAATAATGGGAAATATGAATTTATTGTTATACCACTTGGACTTATCAGTGCCCCCATTATCTTCATGGATCTAATGAATATAGCCTTTTGAGATTATATTATCAGTATGTGTACTCCTTGGTATATGTTACTCTTATATATTCCAATAGAAATAAATATAATAAAGATAATTCAGGTATTGTGTTAAATACCTTGATTTAGAAGAAACTACATACATAAATTTATAGAGTGAATTATGGGTACAAAAAAAAATATCAATATTGGATCATATAATAATAGGCGAGTTTATATTTATACAACTATGAAGGAAAACGATTATTGATTACCATCTCAATCCAGACAAATTAGTCTTTTATGTATAGTCATCTTAGATTTTATGGATACTATTGATTCATTGTGATAAATTTATCCATCATATAAAACCCACTAACCATGTTGGCACAAATAGTATCTATGAATATTTAGTCAAATGAATGCAATTAAAATTTCTAGAGCTAAACATATGAACAATCTGCCTAACTATGCATACACTAACCAGAAGTTGAGAAGATTTTTTGATATTACATGATTCATTAATGAAATTATTTATATATATTCGTATGAAAAATAAAATGGTCATCGTACATGCCTCACACCTATTTATGCTTTAGGAGAAAAATTACCTCACACATAATTTGGAGCTGAGATCATTTATTTTAAAATTTAAAATATATAGACAATATATTAATGGTAAAATGTGTGATATATATATATATATATTAACTATAATATATTAAAGTAGATATTTAAATATAAGGAACTATATATAAACAATTGCATATGGTTATATTTATTTAAATATTATTACTACTCGAAACATTACATCCTTGGAAAATAAAAAAATGCGTCTAATGCAATAGGAAGGAAAATAAATTTAAAGTATATATGAAAATGATTGAAAAAGATTCAATACTTATGTATTTTAATAATATGGTCCCCAAAATCATGAGGAATGTGGAGAACTAATATCATTATAAGATTAATACTTGATCATCTACAGATTATACTATTAATGATGCATTGAAGTATGATATGGAGTTAGAAAAGAATGTAAGTATTGTTTTAGAATTCAAAATCTACTATAATGGAATGATAATGTTCCGAACCAAAATATGTGTCCCTTAAATACCATACTTAAACAATGATATATTGAATGATTAATATATATCATTACCCTCGATCCATCATGGAAGGAAAATGATTTATTGATATCTCAATGAGTTATCATGGTCGGATAACAGGAAAAAATTTATTGTAGATTTTGTATCTCGATACATATTATATCAATAATTTAAGGGAATATGGTAGATATCTAAGGGGATAATCCAACCATTACCCATAACAATATTATAGCTATAATGAACATAGTTTCCCAGATCTGGTTCCTTATTTACTACATTGACATAAGATATAAGGAATCAAATCCTATAGGGATGATCGATTTAGTATTCTTAGTAAACATGATTCATACATGAGTCTTAAATTATAATTGAATAAATAAATTTCCACATAATTGTTTTTCAATAAGTACATTATTACCTCTATCAAATTATATTATATATTTAATAGTAAGTTTCATGCAATCATTGGGAATGAAATCAAATAAGGGAGATATTAAATACCCAATATGGGATTAGTATAATGAAATAATTCTTATATCAATAAGAATAATAAAAAAGTAATATGTTCCACCTCTGAGGTGATGCGTTTAAGGGAAGTACAGAGTCGGCACATCAAGGATTATCACCCGTCCCATTTTCCATAAAGATGGGCTCTCGTCAAATTTACCATTCCCTTGTTTTGACCCATTCTGCAACATTATCATTTATGAAAGGATGAATTAACCTTGTGGGGAACTGTTGGTCCTAGAAAGTGATTTTGTGGGGGGTCAAACACTCATGTGTTCGGTCCTTCTCATATATAACTTCCTCGAATGGTCTCCAATTGGTTTATTTGTGGATCCAAGAATGGCCAAAGGACCTTGTATACATGATTCAAGGGCCTTATTTTTAACGGAAGGTTCTCGAAAACTGACGATTTGGCCAACAGCACTTGAGCACTCCATTGGTCGAGAGGATGGGAGGTGAGGCTCACCGCACCCATCTGGGGGAGGATTGTGGCCTTTTTTGAGTCTCTCTAAAAAAATTAAGTAATGTTCATATGTGCATGAATCTTTGGTTCATTCATGAATATTTTATCCACATGATACCCTTGGTTTGAAAAATTGTTGTAAGCATGCATGTATTTGACGATACGGAGGAGATGCAGACTTATCAATATAATAAGGCACTGAGGAGTTTATTGTCATATAGGGGGATGAAAGGTGACATGAGGTTGGGATCAGGCCCATAAATAGGACTTCCTACGTATCCTCGGAAGAGGAATCAAAACCCTTGTTGTTCAGATGATGTGGGGCTTACGCATGGAATCTTCCCATTTTATGGGACATGATTTGCTGGACCATGTATTGATGGGATCCCATTTGAGCTCCGGACATCAAGCAGGCGTCCTACATCTCCTGATTTAGTTAGGAATCAGAGTTATCGTAGTTGATATGATGTGATGATGTTGTAATCCTCAAAAACCTCTAAGTCCTTGTCAGTCATCCTCGGTGTAAGACACCAGATGATTTGAAATATTCAACAATACAGTTGTCTCCTCCCCTATGGGTGGGGGAGGCAGAGCATACAATGCAAGAGGTGGGGTGACTGTGGGTGAGGGTGTAGAGCGATGAACCTTTCCATGTGAAATGAAATTAATGTTCACATAGATTTGGCTTGGTTGATTTGGGACATAACACATAGGGAGGGACCAAGATCAAGTTTTGGGAAGGGGAGGAGTTTCTTCCTCATAAAAGGGTGGAGCAAACATAACCCCTTGGACTTGTCATTGTTCCTTGTTGAATAGAAAATAATTTGAACACCCCTAATCCTGAGAATGTGGAGGTTCACATCGACTTCCCATTTTTTTACTTCAGGTAACTGTGGGAATGTAGAAATTCCGTAATTCCCGAAGCCTGTAACTTTTTTTGGAGGGCCTTCGTGACTTCACTTACCGTGTGTATGTAGACTTAATAGGGCACGTTGACACCCTCGATGGTCTGATCATATGGGAACAGTGGCTTTAGAGAAGGCTTTATCCTTTCACTGGAGGACTGGTAAGTGGAGGGATTATGGATGATTGGATGATAATGAAGGGGTGAGTTAGGAAACTGAAGGAAAAATACCCAAAACACCCCATTCTCTGTACTAGTTTCTCGTGAGGTATTGGGAAGGCTCTGTATACCATGGTGGTATGTGGGTAGGAGGGCCATCTGCGTACCAGTGTGGTATGAATTCATGGGTATTTCCAACCATGTACCAAAGTGTTACGTGGATCACTGTGCTTCTTTGGGTTGTATCCATGTAACGATTGGGTACGCAATGTTGGGTTCATTCCACGTAGTGGTATGCTACACGGAGCAACATTTTGAAGGAGGGTTGGGGAAAATACAATTCGCGAGAAATTAATACATGAGAGTTTTTTGGTTTGCAGTTTATTAGTTGGGTTCACAGTTATATTATTATTCAATTCCCCAATTTTTATGGTTCCCGATAGGCTGTACCAGTGGAATAAGTGGTTCGCGGTTTGTGCTTCGCCGATTAAACAAGGAAGAAGCCTATGTGAAACCTCTAAGCTTCCCTCAAGCTATCGTCACACGTATTTTCTTCTATATGACTCTTATCTATGTATCCCTTTTCCTCACCGGTTGTGACACTTTTATAGAGCATCAAAGAGATAATATCTACTAGGCATGTGGCACCATTTGTATTGGCCCATTAAAGAAATTATCTATAACAAAAAAGACTCGTTTCACTGGAGTTTGTAGAGACTTTTTCTCGCGATAATGGTTCGCAGAACCCTACCCATATTCTTAATCTAAAAATAGAGGGGTTCTCAACTGGTTACAGTGATGGTCTTCTTGACGATCGCTTTCGGTTGACGCGGTTTGCAGTTTTCCAAGCTAGTTGGCCATCGTTTTGTTAGCCAGCAGTTGGGGACCCGTCATGCATACCCGATGGTTCATGATCCAAATTCATTGTGTAGCCTTCCCAGAGATGGTATGTGGACTAATTGAAAACATTAATTCCTTAAAATTCCTTCAATGAAATACAATTCAATTTGAGTCACATCGCCATGATTTACAAATAGAAGTGCTTTATTTCTTCTACAAAGCGATTACAGTGTTATTTCTTCTCCTTGGTGTAATTTTTAGGACCCTACAAATTCCTCCAATATAAATGGTGTCTGTTGGTAATGAAAAGGGGACTATTCCAATGTATAAGCCTTTCTAAACTGAAATGGTTCTTGGTAGAACAGGTAGAAAGGGGCCAAACCTATATATAGGGGCCCATGACGTTTTTCTTTTACCATTTCTCATAGAAAAAGTGCTCCCAGTTTTCCATCCTCCTTAAATTATTCATACCATTATCCTTGCGAAAACCATGTTTGTGAATACTCTATATGTTTCACGAACCGATTTCCTCTCCATTTCCCCAGTATGCGTACCACATTTTTGATTCTACAAATGAGACTGTGGAAATTTAAAACATAAAATCTGGATTTCACATGGAAGAATGCTATGTGGATGACTTGTTCGCATACTGAACATGAATTAGTGAACCTAACCTCAAAAACTATTAATACGGACTGAAATTTTGATACACATCTTTTGAATTCAAACTAAACTAAAGCTGATGTTCACGTTTTCTAAATTCTATAGACTATTCTGTTCGTCGACCAATGGTTTTCAAGCCTGCGCCTCGTGGTCATTCCACATACCATAGTAGTACGTGGTGAATTTCATTTGTGTTCCATATCTGTAGGTGGAGAAGCTTCTTCCTTTTATGTTGTACGTGCAATTATCTTTCCACATACCACTATTAGGAATAGTACTAGATCCATTTGGGGACATGTATTAATTCCTTTAGGTTTTTTTTCCATAGCCTTTTCCTAAAAATTCGTATTGGACTGACATCTCATTGGTGTCTGGATCATCATATGACAGTTTAAATGGATGATTCCCTGGTTGCTGATAATGTCAATGTTTCATTTGAGGCTACCATTTCTACTCCTCTTTCTATTGCTGAAAAAAGATCAAGGGATATGGAGGCTTTGGTTGATGACAAGACTTTGGTCGCTGCATTTTACCAATACCTTGTGAATCTTCTCATAGAGGGTCTATGAGAGTACCTGGTCTCATACATGCTTCCTTCTTATGGATTTTTCCTTCTGTATAATCTAGCGATCTCAACACCAAACCTGACCGATCATCCCTCTGCCTTAAAATTAATACATCTACACTGAAGGCCTGAATCTCTTCTAATGGAAGGTACCTTTAAGGAGAGACTAATTTTTTCCCTTTCTACATTATGCACCTCAATATTTAGAATGGGTACCGCAAAAACCTAAGGAGATAGCCCACTATTATCAGAGCATCATGAGGAATGCTACAATGAATGAGCATCATGGGTTGTCATCTTGATTGTACATTCTCCCTATAAGCTCATTTAGATTGGATTGGGGGGTCGCCCTTTTGGTTCTCTAATGTTGTGAATAATTCCAAGCCAAGCTATAGCTTGTGGGATTGTAAGAGGTCGTCTGGTTTTCTCAGACATACACCCATAATCCTAATTCCCTTATTTCACAGCTTTTTATTAGGTGGAGTCCAGATAGGAAAATGATCTATTTGACCCATGAGAAGGTTGGCATCATCCTTTGGGACATCCCGATGATTTTGGGAGTCCCTATCATTGGGGAAATGTACAATGAATGTTCCCCATCATACACTATTTGGGATGAGGAGGAAAGAACCCCCCTGGCATGGAAACTAATCCTCCAAGAGAAGATGCTTTTAAAGGAATGTGATCCTTTAATGAAATATGATGTTCCGTTGGGCGATTGCTTTGGTAATTTTTCAAAGCATGCTGGTCTCGATATCGATCCGCATAGTTCAAGGGCTTGTCCTGCTAAATCCTCATGTAGGACAGTAGGTACATACTAGCCCACCTTATAAGAGGGGGATTTTTGAAAATGGGAATGGGGTATCATCCTTGATTTCGGTCGGTTATTTCGACTAGTGGATTTCCATTCCATGTTCTTGTGTGGGTGGCTTCTACAAAAGTAAGAATCATGTGGTGTAAAGGCCTCAACCTTTATCATGGTCGTTCAGTTGGCCACTAGTAATTGCATCAATTTTTTTATCCTCGTGTTCGTCAAGATATATCACTTACTAGGTTGCATCAGCGAAGTGGGGTCACCCACTAGATGGTAGTCCATTTTCATATTCTTTGGAGACGTATAGGAGCCGAAATATGGGGTTATTCTTTCATCAATTTCTTTACAATCCAACATTCGACCCTTTGACCAATCCTTGATAGCACCAGTGGGGTCATACAAGCGACTTGGTACTCATAGGATAAGTAGGAGGAGTATATCGAAACAAAAAATCAAGACTTAATGGATTACCTCAACTTTTATGAATGTTTTTCTTACAACCTTTAGGATTCCCCCACTGGTACCATTGCAAACAACACATCATAAGACATTGTCAATCGAGGTTATTTATTTTCTTGTTGAGAAGGATTTCTGGTTTCTCGTTTTGAAGGTTAACTCATCTAAGAGGGATATGAACATTAAATGTTTTGCTGAAAATTCAATTGCTTTCAGAACTTATGCCCTCCTGCTCTTAATAGCACTCGCTAGGAGAAATATCTTATGATTTCTCACCAATTATGGCTAATGTAAACCTAGGAGTACACCCAAAGCCATGCCAAAATTCTGTATTCTATGGATTCTGTGCCCTTCCTTTCCATGAATTATGTTGATTCATGGGTTTGGTCATATCAAGATGCCCAATTGATTGGCTTGGTACCCACTAAAGTGACTTCCAAGTAATCGAAGGAAATGGGAAAGGGGAAGAAAAAGGAAGTGGGAGATCACCCTTGACCTGGAAATGTTATTCTAAAGTCTGTTTTCTCCCTCCCCATGAATGTTGTGAATGATGGGGTTACGACCTCATGGGTAGTCGAACATGCTAATAGAGCTACTGTAGGGATTCCATTAACCATTCCATTGGAGGCCAATTTTCCAGTGGCCTAGAGGAAATGGGACCTTTTGAAAGGTCATCAATATTCATGTGGCTGGAACTCTTGCGATTTATAGAAACTCTTACAGACTAGGGATGTTTCACTTACTAATATTGGTTTCGTTTCAGCACCGACTGATGTTTCTTTTGATGAGGATACAGATGAATTGGGCTTCTACCTTAAGGACCTAGAGACCCTTATCCACTCCCAATGTTTTCTTTGTAGGTACTCACATCAGGTACATGTTATGCTACATACAGAAACCACCAATGAGGATGATGACGTTGTTGGCTTAAATACTATGCATTCCACAAAAAAGGTTTCTTCTTTTCCCCCATCATCTCATAAATTCTCATATTCTCATGTTCATGAGCTTGTAGGGACATCCGAGAAACGTTTATAGTTGTCAAAGCCTACCCTGACTCCTCATGTTAACCCCTCAGCATTGGCCGTCCCAATTAAAGCTACGTTTCCAGAAGCATGGATAGTCTAGGATGAATTGAAGGCGAGCGCCTCAGATGAAGATATATAAAAACTTCTTTAGATGGAAGGCTTCAATATTCTAGGTTTTGGGGATCCATCGCTCCAACCATTATTTCAACCGATGAAGAGCCTGATGAGGTGGCTGCTTACCTGAATGAAATGGATAAGTGACTTCATTCACCTACGGATAGAAATTACTAGTCAGATCGTGTTTCATTGATGGATGTATTCCCACAGATGACAAGAGTGGTCTTATCTATAGCCTTTGGCCTTAAATTAATTGATTGAAAAGATTCTAAAAGGTTCTCCCCTTCCCTTCTCATTTTTTCAAGGGGTTGTTGGGACTCGGGAGACAGCTTTTTCCAAAACTTATTCTCTAGCAGGTACTATTGCTCGAGAGTACGCCCCCTCATAAATAGGTGTACTACTGAAGGATCTTCTGGATACCAAGTGAATATGGTAGTTATGATTTTCCACAATTCTAGGGTGTTTCCTCCTCTATCTCCTATCAGTGATCTTATTCAGGGTCCACCTTCCTAATAGTCAAAGAAACATAAGCATGCTTCCCAGGTATCAAAGCACATTCAAAGGGGGATCAAAAGTAAGTGTCTACTCACTTGGTGATTGCACCAAATATCCATCACTCATTGACTCACTGGTACGTATATGTTCTTTGACATAGGGACCATTAGTGATCTAGTGATGATTTCTTGAACATCTATAGCCCATGTCCCTTTCACGGTAGATGAAGAATCTCTATCTGTTAAAGCATATCAGAACTGTGAAGTATAGCCTTTTGAGGAGACCGAAGGTGTTGCTAACCCCTTGGATGTGCCTGCCCCTACTAAAACGATTTCATTCCCAATATTGGAAGAACCTTGAGAAGTCAAGGGTTCATTTGATCATGTCTAACTAATTCTCAAAGAGAGGGTTAGGGTGGAATTAATGGCGGGAGCTAAGACTAGTGACTGGAACCGAGTTTTTCCAAATTATGGAAGGGCTTTGAATATAGTTGATCCATTTTTCCTTGAACAAGTGTATTTTTCCCTACAGAGGGAATTTCTTTAAAATACAGAACTTTCCCTACTTATGGTGGCTATAAGAAAGTCAAAGTCGGGGAGGCTGATTCCCCGTCCTATTAAAATCAAGAGGGGGGAATCGTTCCATTTTTTTCCAGTTCTGAAATGTGTAATGTTTTCTGCCCCCTATATTCTAAGAACAATATACTTATCTGGAATGACTATCCCCACAATTCTTCTACTGACTAGTGACCATTTAAGGGACATCTTGAGGACTAATGTTCTGGTCATTCATGGTTTTGATTCCTCAACACACTATCATATCCATAGAGCAAGGATGATGGTGGAAGATGTATTGCCACCTTTTTTGTCAATGATACTAATTTGGGGGTGGGAGGTATTTTTGTCTCCTCTCCATCCTTGGAATCACAACCACAATCTTAGGAAATGGAGGACTTCCCAACCAGTCCATCTATTATGATTAACAAATACCAGGCTATTTCAAATTCAAGTTGTGTTTTATTTTCTGAACCAAATCCCTCTAGGGTGATGTTCATTCCCAATTACATTTTCATCATCATGGGGTGATTCTAAGACTGACCATGAAATCCTAACCGAATTTTATCCTACATAGAAAAAAGTGTTGAGGAACATATGGGGATTAATCTCTCAAACTCCATTGGATGAGATGCCAGAAAAATATCCATGGTTACACCACTGTTTTTTATTTCAGGGATTCAGTGGATTTAACTATCATTTAATTTATGATATTTTAAGGCATGTGGTTGATGCTCGGGAAGCAACAGATGCACTTGAGTCTCGACTCTGTGTTTCTAAGTCAGTGTCTTATCTGGTGGCTACGCAGAAAATAATTATTGACAATGCTTCCACTCATGCTGGGACAATTGAGAATTTTCAAAAGAAACTAATGAAGCCAAAGTCTCTAATAGAGCATCTTGACCTGAAGGTGGAGTAAACAATACAGAAACTTGAATGACTCAAATTGGAGAGGGATTGGTCCACAACTACCATTGAGGAAGGGTGATGGAAAATATAGGAGATAGAGAGAACCAAACTCCAATCCATGAAAGAAGTGAAGGCACTATGAGTGAGTGTAGAAGCTAAGACTACCAATATATTGATTAATTCTAAAACCATTTAAGAATCTCACAAATCATTGATGTAGCTTTACGACTTCGCTA
Organism: Viscum album; assembly: GCA_963277665.1. Classification (NCBI taxonomy): domain Eukaryota; kingdom Viridiplantae; phylum Streptophyta; class Magnoliopsida; order Santalales; family Viscaceae; genus Viscum; species Viscum album. Next base: position 422,189,313 of record OY728158.1, on the reverse strand, counting down.
AATGTCCCATGTAATGTTTTTCTATTTTTCTCATGGAGAGGATCCAGGTTGTGGATACCCACCGTATATTGCATGGAATATGATGGAACTAATTTACCTCTAAATTCCATCTCTTCACCTTTTCCTATGAGAATGATTTCAATCAAGTGTTACTTTTAAACCATGACTTGAAATCAGTAAACTGAGATAACCGAATTGAGATCTATTTTTTTCCTGAGCCAAGAGAATCTGCAAGCGTAGTTCAACTATTGATGAGGCTGAATGGAAAAACTCATGAGATTTTATGTCTTTTTCATTATTACCCTTATTTTTTTCCTAATCCTGCTTGACACGGGCTTAGCGGGCATAACTTGGATTTTTCATAGGCTGCCATTAGAGGGTTTCTAACCAAACATGATTTGTTCCTTTTTGGATTACACCATGCATTGTTTAGAGAGACAACACTCGACTTTTACCTAGAGGCGCCTTCAGTATATTTTCCCTCTAGAGAGCATAATGCCTCTCAATTTTTTATGCAGAAGTTCACAGTCCAACCAATCAATCCTAATACTGATGTTTTAGGTCGAATAGCTTTGACCAAATTTAATGGTGTAAGGCCCCGACTCGGGACCGTTAGTCGGGAATGTCCCAATATCCTTAAGACATGGGAAAAAGATTTTTCATGACCATAAATTTGTGGATTCAGGAGATGTATGATGGTAAACACCCTCTTTAGTCACACAGAGGTATTAACGGACTATCCTAGAGATGAATTTTCCTTTGATTGGTGGACAAATTTGTTGTTGACATATGTAGAGACACTGAGGCATGTTATACATAGCCAATTAAATGTGTCCCCAGGACGTTGTCCTTCCATTTATGATGGCTTGGTGGGATTTTCCACATTTTGGATTTATCTTGATGGTGGGAGCCACAATAGGTTGCTGGATTGAGTATTGTTGTCTAATTACATTAAGAACATTCATATCATCCTTGAGTGGGAAATTGTTCCCAAACACATATTACTTTTGTGAGGGTGAGATGATAAGTGGTCAGTTTAGTTAAGAGTCTTTTCTATGTTAGGGGCACTTGCGAAGAAGGAGGTATATCATTAATCATCTAGGATTTTTCTGAATCTGGGTGTGTTACAAGACTTGAATTTTATTTGAGCATACGGAGGCAGGAAAGGAATCTCATGGGAACAAATGTTCATTTGATTTATGGCCATCTTTGTGGGTGATGTATGCAGAGCCACCAAGGTGTGATATGAATATTCAAGCAATGGTATCCACCTTACACTATCTTTCCCTCTCCAATGGCCTTTGAGGACTATATAGTTCGGTAACTTTCTGAATGTAGTGCGTGACTTTCGTCTAAGGGTGACCCTAATCACAAAATGAGGCTATTAGCTGATCTTCTTCTGGTAAATCCGTAAATGAGTGGGGGAGATCATACTTTTCAATCAGATCAACTCTGTGAATGCAGATGGGATATCTTTTAGAAACCTCAAAATAGACCAAAGGTGAACTTCGCCTATATGTTCTGATATATCCAGTATTTGTGATAGGAGGAAAATGTAAACAATGACATTAAGGGACCTTGAATCAGGAGGGATGTAATGATGATTGGAAGCCGTTGGGCGTACTAATATAGGATTGGAATCTCCTGGGGATGAATTTTCCTTTGATTGATGACCATTTTTGTGGGCGACGTATATAGAGCCACTAGGGCATGATATGCATAGACAATAAAAGGTGTTCTTAGGACACTAGCCTTCCATCCCAGATGGACTTGGAGGGTTATGGGGATTCTAGATCACTTAAATAAAATATTTTGAAATATAGAAGGGGTGTACCTTGACATATTGGGTACATTTGGGCTACGAAGTACTCATGGAATGGTGTCCTTTACATTGATCTGGCCCATATGCAGGTTGAGGTATTTGTTTCAACATTGAGATACATTATCATTTAACATAACATGTTCAGGACAAGGGGCTCCTCTTGGGGGAGGGAAACATGACATTCCTTTTAGGTTTGTTCTTCTAGAACCAAATTCCTGGGCCATTTTCCATAATATCATGGTGTATCTCTTACTAAGATAGTTATGCTCATGTGAGTGATGCTTGGTGTGCGAAACAAGGGATCACATGGGTTCTATGTCACCGTCTAAGAATAGTGAATTCAACATTATCTGGAACTTTTTTGCTAAATCTGTTGCTTTTTGGTTTTGTGTCCTACAATGAGGACGATTTTGGCCTTCCAGTTTAACATCATGCGGTGAGGATGATTTCAGAATTATAGTTTATCCTCAATTAGGGAGGCCAATTTGGACTTGTAGATTATCATCCTGTGGTGAGTACGATATTGACCTTTCAGTTTAATGTTGTGTAATGAAGACAATTTTTTCCTTATAGTTTATAGTCATTCAATGATGAAAATTTTGGCGTTGTAGTTTCACATCGTGTAGTGAGGATGATTTTTTCCTTACATTTTAATGTCGTGTAGTGAGGACAATTTTGGCCATGCAGAGGTCTCCAAAAGTTTCAGGTTAATCGCAATCATGGTGTTTTGACCTTTATTATATGTAAGTGATGATAGAAGGAAAAAACCATTGTCCTAAGGGTGACTTGAAACTGGAGGGATGACATGCGGCTTGAAATCCATTGGGTGTACTGAGTTTGGAGAGGACTCTCCTGGGGACAAAGTTTCCTTTTATTGATTGACATTTTTGTGGGAGACAAATGCAGAGCCACTGGGGAATGTTGTTCATAGCCAATCAAAGGTGTCCACAGGACACTGGCCTTCCATCCTAGATGGCCTTGGATGATTATGAGGATATATGTTTTCTCGAGTTCTGGAGTGTGACAAACAAGAATGGTGTTCTTGGGAATGTGAGAATACCATGACCTTCTTGGAGCATCAACATAGGTCTGACCTATGTTTGGGGGAAAATGGGCTTTTTTGCTGCTGGATGGGCCAGGATGTTGAATCTAAGAATCCCTACATATCCTGCGAGAGTAGGAATCAAGCCACACATAAACGTTTGTTCGATGTCTTAGAGCCACTTGAGGGTATTTTGGTTTTACATGATACAGGTGTCAGGCCTACAATACTCTCATGTGGATTAATTGCGTAAGACAATCCATTCAACTGAACCTAAGTTCACATGAGTTATACTCAATGTGAGAAACAAAGAGTGGTTACAGAGTCTCCTTCAAAAGCATGTGGTGACCTAGAATATGATGGGGACCTTTTCATTTTATTTCCTGGTGGGGATGGGCCAGTATCGAAGATTGATGCATTGCTACGTATCCTGCGGGGGAAGGAATCCTGCTGTATGTAGTTCTATGCTTCCCCATACCAGTTTGGCTCAGTCCAATGGGTAGGTGAGTTTTCATTCTACCCACCACGGTTGTCAGTTCCGTCATGTTACCCCATAGTTGACCATCATAGGAGAATATCTATCACTATTCCTAAGCTCACTTGAGTTGTACTTGGTGTGAGAATCAAGGAGTGATAAGGGTCTCCTTTATGAAAATGGGTAGATAAGGGGCATGATTGAGACATATTTTTATTAATGGGGCCTTGTCTAGGATAAATGATCGAGGTGTCTCTACATATAGAATGAGGGTATGAATCAAGCCGCACGTTGTTATGCAAAAGATCATGTTGTGTATTGTCATGAAATTAGGATGTTTTATGCTATGTAGTTTAACAAATTATGGAAATGAGTTGTCTCTTACAATTTAACATCATGTGGAATGGATTATGACTCATAGTTTAAGGTCTTATAGTTTGGACTATTTTAACTTATAGAATATAGTCCTAGAGATTGGACTTTGCCATTGGAGGATATTTTTACACATAGTTTTGGTTCATAGAGCTCAAACCATAACATTGGGATAATTTTCTTAAATTATAGTTTAAGGTCATAGAGTTTTGACCATGTTATGGGAGCATTTTTATGACTCATAGTTTTGGGTCGTATATTTTGGACCATGATACAATAGTAGTTTAATGACCTGTAGTTTTGGATCATAGGGTTTGGAGCATGATATGGGGGAATCATTTTATTAATCATTTTTTAACATCATCGAGATTTTTATTTATGTGTAGGGGTGATATAATTCATAGTTTAGGTTCATTGAGTTTCGACCAATATATAGGATCATTTTTATATGAATTTATTCTTCCAGAACATCTCATTTGTGGGAGCCGTGATGATCTCTACGTCCATTGATATCTTGGATTATTCTCCATTGGAATAGGCAATATATATGACATATGGTCCCTCCCACTATGGTTCAAGATTTGGGGAATTTTTCACTAGTATCATCAGGGTTCTGAGTACTAACACCATTTCTCCTTTGAGAAAAGATGGATGGTGAACCATTTTGTTGAAGGCTCATGCAATCTGGTTATGGTAGATTTCCAAATGGTGTAATGTGTGCATCATTTTTTCATCTAACTTCTCAAATTCTTCAAACAATCTCTGGGATTGATCATCCATGGAGAATTGATCGCAAGTATCCACATGATGTGATGGAACATGGATATCGATACATAACACCGCCTCTGTCCCATATATTAGTGAGTACGGGGTGGCCTGAGTGGTGGTGTGGGTTGTGGTCTAGTAAGACAACAAAGCATGAAGGAGCTTATCAATCCGAGATTTCTTATCCTTGTCGTCCATATTATGAAGTATGTTGGAAAGGGTGTTGTTGAAAGCCTCTATATTCCCATTGGCCACCACGTGGTAGTGGGGTGGCTGATTGACCTTGATTTGATATTCCCGTTAAACCTTATCAAGCTTAGTAGAGAAGAAGTTGGTGATATTGTTCGTCTTTATTGAAAAAGGGACACCAAATTTGGTGATGATTTTTACCTTCACAAATATGACAATGTTTTTCACCCCGAATTCTTTAAGCGATACGGATTTAGCCCATTTAGAAAAGAAGTCAGTTGCTATGAGTATTAACATGAATTTTCTAGCTGTAGCGAGAGGATTTGGTCGCACAACATCCATCCCCCAGGCAACAAATGACCAAGTGTATTTACCAACATGTAACAAATCTTGGGGGAGGTGTATGAAATTAGCATGAACATGTATGGAATGGAACTTCATAGTGAATATAGCACAATCATGTAACATGGTGGGCCAGTAATTCCCAAGCCTCCAGATTTAGTGAGAGATCTTGGTTTTTGACTGGTGTGGTCCACAAGCTCATGTGTGCACTTCTTTCATGACAACATCAGTCTCTTCTACATCGATAAATCTAAGAAGGACTCCATCAGGGCCTTGTTTGTAGATAAACCAATTTTGTTTTACCCCATTGTACATGGTATAACTGACTAACCGCCATTGAACCTGATCCCTTTCTGCCATAACCTGTCAGAGTTCCCCATTCCAGGGGAAATTTCTCCCGGGTGTCATCAAACAAGTGGTATGTCCATGAGGATCAAGAATGAGGATAATTTCATCAATTTCATCTTTATTGTTCGAGATAAATGCCAATATTATCCAATGGTGAGCAATGATAATGACTATTTCACCCAATTCGGGATCATCCAAGGTGGTGGCTGCATTTGCTAAAGCATCAGATTGAGCATTCTGTGACCATGGGATATGATTCAACATTGGTTATGATGGGAATTATGCCATCGGTGCTTGAACATGGTTAATCAAGGGACCCAAAACTTATTTAGGTATATAATAGTCATTGTTAACCTGTTGATGACTAGATCTAAATCAAATTTCATTTTTAGGTGTTTGGCGAGAACCTCGAGAGATAATTCTATTCCATCAATGAGGGACTGATAATTTGAATTAATATTCATACACACCTCTGAAAGATGGAATGTGTAACAAAAGATGTCTTTTTTGGGGGGATATAGGTATGACTCCTAGTCCCCCTTTGTTGATCTTGGGATCCTCCATCCTTTTCCATATCAGTCATTTGGATGCACCATCGAAGTATATTTCCTATATCATGGGGTTATCTTGGATGGAAAACCCTTCTTCATCTGGAAGTTTGGAATCCAACGGTGCTATTTATTCTGAGGGGTTCTCGGACAGGAAGCCTGGTAACGCCTGGACTTTAATGGAAATCTAGGGCACGCACCGTATGTCAAACTATAGTAGGATGACCTCCCATCGTGATAGAAATCTAGTTAGCATGGGACAGTTGAGTATATAATTGAGGGGGTTGTAGAGAGATACTAGGTGGACCCCATGGTGTTGTAGGTAATTCCTAAGCCTTTGAACTGCGAAGATTAGGTCCAGGTAGTTCTTCTCAATCTTCAAATAGCATGTTTTGGTGTCAATCATGGTTCGGCTGAGGTGGTACATGCTATTCCCATTGCCGACATCATATTTCTGTGTGATGAAGGCACCTAAAGACTATTCCCGGGATGTAACATTTAAAATGAGCGGTTTCCCATCAAATAGAGGCATGAGTACTAGAATTATTATGAGATATCTTTTGAGGTTTTCAAATTCTTCTTGACAATTTTTATCCCATTCATACGTAACCACATTCTTCATGATCTTGTTGAAAGGAAAACATTTACCTACTATATTAGATGTGAAGTGATGAATATAGGCGAGGTTCCCCAACAGTCCTCTCAACATGGTGAGGTTGTGAGGTGGGGGCATGCCATGAATTGATTTCATCTTATTAGGGTCAACTTCGATGCCACAATGATATACGTTGAAGACAATAAATTTTCTCTAGGTAACACCAAAGGTGCATTTTAGAGAGAGTGTCTTTAAACTGTGCTATCTCAATTTTTAGAAGATAGTTTCAATGTCATCTAGTTGGTTTCAATAATGTCCTGACATAACCACCAGGTCATTAACATAACACTTAACAAATATTTACAAATAGGGAATTAATATACGATGCATAGCGCGCTGATATGTGGTTTAGACATTAGTTAGACCAAATGGAATCACTTTATAATAGAACTCTACTCGAGGGGCCCTAAAAGCGGTGGCTTCTTAGTCTCCTCAAGGAATCCGGATTTCATTGTATTAGGAATATCCATCCATGAAGGATAGGGCCTCATATTCAGCTGTTGCATCAATCAACAATTCTATGATTAGGACCAGGAAGTTTCCTTTTGGGAAATTCCGATTAATATTCCTAATGTTAATGAATATTCTAATATGTCCATTCTTATTTTTGATAAGGACTATGATGGTTAGCTAGATTGGTTATTGGACCTCCCTTATGATGTTATATTTGATATATTTGTCAACTTGAGCCTCTATATTGGAAGAATGCATCGGGTGGGTCCTTTTAGTGGCCAATTTATAGCCCCAGTGATCTTATGGTAAGCCTACAGGATGGGTGGTGACTTCTGGATTGAGGCCTGGCATTTCTGTGTAATTCTTGGAAAACATGTCTCGGTTCTTCTTTATGAAGGAGGCATAAGGCTCTTGTACATTAACAAGAATGGACACACCAATTATAGGGGGATATGGTTTATTTTCAGTTCCCTTATTTATCCCCTTATGTTCATTGATGGTGGTGGAACCTACTTCTTCAAATGCGTGAGTGACATCTTTGAGGTCTTCTCCCTCTTATTCATGTTCTTCATCTCGTTCATCTTCCCATTATGATGGAGAATGGACTTTTTAGATAATGTCACCAATATTGGGAATTTTTTTTCCTTAGTGTGTGAGGCAAGGGTAGTTTGATGTCCCAAGGATGGGTCATGAGCCTCTTTGATAGGGCTTTTCTTGAAAACATGGGAGTCAATCCGCTCTTATAGTCTTTAGAAATAGTGGTCATAATAGAGAACATACATACAACTGAGTCTGTATCTGGGATTGTAATAATGCATTAAAATTGGTTGATGTGTTGTACGTATTCGTCCGCAAGCTACAAGAATGGGTCAACGAGGTCCATCAATAGTCCATTCATGGCATTGATCCAATCAATGTTGTCGTCCGAATGATGTTTTTCTTTCAACCCATAGAACCCAGCATTGATGTAATGAGACTCATAGAACTCAAAGGGGAATTATCAGTGTGAAACATTCCATTTTTTACATTGGTTCAATATTTAATTCACTGATGGTAGGAGGATGGAATTGCATCACTCTGATGCAGCCATAGCCTCCCGAACAAAACATTAAAGGCCATAATTTTCTGTACCACAAGGAACTCATAATCTGATATGAGAACGTCGATCCAAGAATTATGATTGATCCATCCCAATGGTTTCTAATCACTTTTTTCGTATCCCATAAGAGTTGTAGTTCAGGGTGTCAGGTTATCTTTATAATATCCTAGTCAGTGAAGTGTTCTCAATGGGAGGAGGTTACCTATGGAGTCATTGTCGATGAAGATCCTTAGAAAATTTATTCCATTTATCATTCCAAACACATATAATGGTTTGACGTGACCTTTCATGATGGAGTATTCATCCTTGTCTATAAAGGAGATGAAAGAATGACATTGTTTCAGACTGGTCTCTGTTCAGTAGACTTTAACTACTGATACTTCAACCTCGAACTCCAAGGTGATTATCATGGCTTCGAAGAGCAATTCCCTAAGATTTGAGGACAAACTCAATGCATCCAAGATTTAAATCATTGCTGGAACTAAAGCCATCATCTTTAAAATGTTATACTTCTGCACTAACATTCGGTGATACCCAGCTCGGGGTTTCTCTTTCATATACACATTTGGGGTTTGAGCTTGGGACATAGGTGGTCCAGCCTATGTAGTAGGAGTCGGCGGTGCTACAGTCCTTTCCATGTTTGGCCAGACTTGTCTATATGTATACCTTGGGCAGTTCAGTACTTTTTCATCCCCTAATAAATACACCATGATAAATGGTCTTGGATTTCCTCTGATAGGGGAGATGGATCATTCTAATTCTCATTGTGTATGTCGGAGGGTCCTTCCGTGAGTTTCCGTAATGTTAACAATTTGACTAGTGGCATGGAAGGGAATTTGACTCCTACCACGATCATGCCTTCTGGGAAACCTATGGCATCTGTGGTCTCTTCATCTAGCTCTACATTTGGGTGTGTAAAATTCGGGTTTGTGGACATAGGCTTCATTAGAGAAGGTTTCCATAAATTGAATGACATTAATGGAGCCAAATATTAATTCTGTATCTGATACTATATATGATTGACTGCCTCCTTCTGATAGTATTATTTTGTGGGGAGGTTCTTGTTGAACTGTTTGGCGGGGTGGTTTCTATTTTACAAGGACTGTTTGTATGGGGTTTGAAAGTGTCAATACAGACTTTGGATTTGGTTCCAGCTCATCTTCTAGCTCATTCCTTCTTCCCTTCTAGCCTCCATGGGGTCAAGGAGGAAGGTTGTGTTATATTGGGATCTTATGGGGGCATAGTAGGTTGATTCAACTATGCTTGAAATATGACATGTACATGGTTGAGGGTCTTTCGACACATCCAATTGTAAAATTTTTTTCCTTCTTGCTGGTGACGTTTTCCCACTATTCTTCCACTCACGATTTGGAGGTGGAATCATACGTAACTTGTGCTGGTGGCGGGCCCGACTTGACATTCCCAAAATCCATGATCGGGAGACCCTTGAAAACTAATCATTCATGGATGGTTTATCCTAGTATCTAGTGATACGAAAAATAATTTGGATGGTCGTTGAGACCCAATTCATTGGCATGCTTTGGTTTTGGAAGCCGAAGAAGATTGCAATTCATGGCACCTATGAAATTGTCGTGGACTTGGACGTCTCGAAATGAATAAAATTTATTTATGCGATATTTAAACTAATTTCATTTAGAACCACTTCTCTCATCTTTCTGAGGTGTGGGTAGCTGATAGCATCTACGGGGGCCCACACAGTTCTGTAGGGGCCTCACAAAAGGGGTTTGGTGTCGGGGGTGGCTTAAGTTTGATAGAAGCCACTTCATCTTTTCTGGTTATTTTCCCAGGGGTCGGTGGGGCTACATGGGACATAAGATTAGTGATTTTCAAGGAGTATTATATCTTTTGGGAAATGGGAGAGATGTCTCTAAACCCATTCGTATTCTTCACCAAGATGAGTGGTGTTTTCAATTCATCTAAGAGGTTATCGATGCACAAAGCGAGAATAACATCTTGGGGGAGTGGCCTATTTAGGGAATATGCCCGGCATTTCTGATAGAGCGCTGTCGTGGGAGCCCTCAAATGATTAGTGTGATTTTGGGGTACTTAGGTGCAGCAGAGTGGCTGACCAAGGTCGTCTCTCAAAGGAGGAAGTGAATTAAAACAACTTTTCAGAGGTATTCTAGAAACAAAATAAAAGGGAATAAAAAAACAACTTGAAAGTATGGGGGTGGTTGTTTATAGTTTATAAATCTAGAAGAAGTTTGCTGGAAGAAGATTTCATTTTTTTGTTTTTAATTTTGAAAGGAATTTCGATTAAAATGACACAACAAGAAGATGTTTTTTTAGAAATCTATTTAAAAGGAGTAATCGATCTAAATATACCTCTTAAATAATTTATTAATAATTATCAATTAAATTAATATTCACTTAATTATGATCCCTTAATTTTTTAAATCCCGAACCCTACGAGAATTAGCTTTACCATGAAGATGAAGTGAATTTAACCTTAGCCTAACTTCGGAACATGCAGTCGCCACACCCTGCTTTCATTGATGTTCTAAGATTAGCTTCTGGTCAACGTTAAATTAAGGCACATAACCACTCTGTAAATGAGGATTAATTGAGTTTAGGGATTATATTTGAACTCTACAAATTGATCCCGTGTGGTTTTGAATTACCGGTTAAGGTTGCGCTCTCACAGTTCACACAATTCCCGACCTCGCATGTTTTGTGTTAACTATTCAATTCCTTGCTTAGTTTCATTTAAATTAAAAACACAATTAATGGATCATGTTTAGTGAATTACATTAGATCATTGATTCAAAATAAATCAATGAATAAGGTGAGAGGTTGACCGATTACTAAAAAGAACTACTCTTCCATGGGCGGTGTAGTAATCGTGGAGACGATTTGCATAAGGAAAGTATTGAAAGGGTATAACCCAATCTTGTCTCCACTCTTGATTTCAACCCAAAGAGGAAGATTAAGAGAATAATAAATTTAAACAAAACAAAAGGAATGAGAAGAAATAAAAGAAGAACAATGAAGTTTATTACACAATTGAAAACATTACAAAATGACGAAGAGAAGGAGGCTTCGATGAGGGGATCCTTGCTTCAAGAGCTACCCCACTTACAATGGTTGGAGAATTTGGGTGAAACAAGTTCTACTCTGCCTCCAATCTCCCAATTCACGTCCCAACCCCTACAAATGTGAAAAACTCCAATTTATAGAGGGGAGGGGAGGAGAGGTTACAAGTGGTTTCAAGTGTGAATGTGGAAATTCGGCCAAATATTTTAATTCAAATTGAACCGCCCATTTTACCACAAAAAAGCCTGACTTGGCCGGACTTACAGAAGGATAAAATGTGTGTATATGGATCCTCTATCTCCTCTCCAAATTTGGGCTCAATACAAGCCCATATGTAGGAGTTATGGCCTTAATACAAGAGATTGTCCATTCTGGCGAGTCCATCCCATCTTTGAATTTATGGACCAATTACTCCATTAAAATGCATTCTTTTGATCTAGTGTCCTAACTAAAAGTCTTAGATAATTAAGTTAGGAACACTTTTACAAAATTTCAAATTCAAATAATAAATATTAAAATATTTATCTTCGAAATACTATAGTGAACTATAAAGGGTAAAACTGGAATTTTCATCAAATATTCAAATGAATGATCTAATCAAAAATATTTTATAAATAAAAATATTTAACACAATTTGAGGAAATTATATAATTTATTATCAATAAAATATTCAATAAAATAGTGTTTTATCGACTCCCCCACTCTTACCCTTTTGCACACCTGGGCAAAACCTCATATCAAGTAAACATCAATATCAAATCAAAACCAATTTTGAAACACATATCCTTAAGTTCAATCAATTTCACACCAAGAATCAAAAGATATCATGCCTCATAAAAAAATTATTTCAAGTTCTCCATTTATATCATTCAATATATTTCCACTTCATTTATCCGCCCATGCACAAAACACTTACCTCGCTTGAATTTTCTCTCATCACTCAAATATCAACATTTTTTTGCAATGTCTTTCTCATCCAAACTCATACAAGGGTCACCATAGGCTTGATAGATTCCTACATCGCTACCCGATGTGAGTCAAGGACATATTTTTATCATGAGGACTTTTTAGGGTTGTTCTGTGGCTTTCGGTTGGTAGGATTAAGATGTAAAAAACTCTGAGGCTGAATGAGGAGGGCTTGACTCTTTTGAAGAAAAATTGCATTAATCTATTTTTCACTTAAATATGGTCTTCTCTTTAATCCCCATAGTATCAATTCAGCTCCATCATCATGAAAAGTCATGAAAGGTTTACACCATTCATAATTTCAGCATAAAAAATGTCAATCTTCTCAAACATGATTTTCTTGAATGCTTCAGATGGGCATAGCTTTCCACCTCGATTAGAAGCTCCTGAAAAGGCACAGCTTCACTTGTCATGAAAGCTCCAGAAAAGGCACAACTTTCAATATAATGACTTTCTTTAGTAGCAAACACATCTCTTCAGATTTTAATTTTCCACCCAAAGTATCACATAATGTGGTGGCAAAACACAAGACAACTTCCCCCACACTTAAGCTCAACTAGATTATGCAATTTCACTTCATGAGTTGGTTGGATAGGGAAAATTGGCTTGTAATGTGGCTAAACTAACAGGCTTTGCATGGCTTCTAAGGGATAAAAGGATTAAATATTCAAGGTAGGCCATTATAAAACAGGATTCTTTGAAATAGGGGCATTAATACCAAACAAATTCCTCAATCATTTAAACATAATTACCTCAAACCGTAAAGTTTTGACAGGAATAGATCAAATTCTGGTTAAATCAAGTATGGTTTGGTTCTCTCAAGAAGTGAGGTGAATGTAAAGAATATGAAAATAATGGTTTAGAAGCCTCACAGGAAAGTGATTTCAAATATAAAGACAGTGAGATTGGCATGGGATTCAAAATTCAGCGTACTTTTCATGAAATTACTAAATATTTGAACTTGAAACAAAGTCATTTCAGCATTCATTTAAGCTTAGTTTCAAGGGGTAAATTGTTTCACTTATTGATATGGATTTAAAAATGGTGATGAGAATAATTTCATCTCAAAAGTTTCAAAAACACACAGAAAAGTGTAAAATAAACACACAAAATTTGAAAAACACACAATTTTTTTTGTTTTTTTTGAACAGGAAAGCAATTGAAATTACTAAACTAAAAGGTTCCCTCCTCCACACTTAAAATATTGCATTGTCCTCAATGTGAAACTATGAGATGATATATGCACATGAAATGCAGAATTTTCAAATATGACAAATAATATAAAAGTGAAAGGGTTAGGAACATCCTGATGTGCTCAAGTGATGATGGGGTCATGCAGTGTGATAAAATCCACTGCATCAGTAGGAAGTCCCTCAATGTATCTCTTCAAACGTTGCCCATTTACTGTAAAGCACCTTCCAGTGTCCTCTTGTGTGATCTCCACTGCACCATAAGGAAAAACATTAGTCACAACATAAGGACCTAACCATCTGGAACGCAACTTACCAGGCATCAACTTCAGTCGTGAACTGTAGAGAAGGACTTTCTCTCCAACATGAAACTCCCTTTGTTGGATCATTTTTTCATGAGATTATTTTGATCTTTCCTTGTAGAGCCTTGAGTTCTCATATGATGATAATCTAATCTCCTCAAGCTCTTGAATTTGCAGCTTCCTTTGGATTCCACCTTGGGCCAAATCCATGTTGCATTTCTTTATAGCCCAATAAGCCCGATGCTTGACTTCCACTGGGAGATGACATGCTTTCCCAAAAATAATCCGAAATGGGGACATACCATTGGGGGTCTTGTATGCTGTTCTATAAGCCCACAATGCATCATCCAAGCGTTTTCTCCAATCCTTCCTATTTGGCTGCACGGTTTTCTCCAAGATTTGTTTCAACTCACGATTTGAAACCTCAGCCTGGCCATTTGTTTGGGGGTGGTATGGTGTTGATGTTTTGTGTGTCACCCCATACTTTCGAAGGAGGGAAGCAAAATTCCTATTGAAAAAGTGTGTCCCTTGGTCACTGATGATGGCCTTTGGTACTCCAAACCAGCAGAAAATCTGTGCTTTTACAAAGTGCACAACAACATGAGAATCGTCAGTCCTGGTGGCCTTGGCCTCCACCCATTTACTCACATAATCAACAGCAACCAAAATATACAAAAATACAAATGAACTAGGAAAATGACCCATAAAATCAATGCCCCATACATAAAAAATTTCACAAAATAGTATGGGTTGTTGGGGCATCTCATGTCTCTTAGAAATGTTCCCAGTGTGTTGGCAATGAGAGCATGACTTACAAAACACATGGGAATCATGGAATAATCTAGGCCAATATAATCCAGAGTCCAAAACCTTCATAGCTGTCCGTTGGGGTCCAAAGTATCCACCACAAGCTAGTGTATGATAGAAATGCAAAACAGACTCAAACTCATGATCGGGAACACACCTCCTAATGACTTGGTCACTACACATGCGCCATAAGTATGGATCATCCAAAACATAAATTCTTGACTCACTCTTTAATTTTTGGACTTGATGTTTCTTTAAATTTGCAGGGATTTCAGAAGCAACAAGGTAGTTAACTAAATCAGCATACCAAGGATGTGTACCTGAGATGGTATAGAGAAGCTCATCAGGGAAAGTGTCCCGAAGTGGTACCTGATCCAAGGTGTCATCCTCTAGTGTGTGAGTAAGCCTACTCATGTGGTCCACCACCATGTTTTCTGACCCCTTTTTGTCCTTTATCTTAATGTCAAACTCTTGAAGAAGGATCATCCAACGGATAAGTCGTGGCTTTGCATCTGGCTTCTTCAGGAGGTACCTCAAAGCTGCATGGTCAGAAAAAAAAACTACTGTAGAGCCCAAAAAATATGAATGGAATTTATCTAAAGCAAATATGATAGCAAGAAACTCCTTTTCCTTGGTTGTGTAGTTTGATTGGGCTAAATCCAATGTCCTTGATGCATAGGAAATCACATGTGAATGTCCTTCCACCCTCTATGATAAGACAACTCCAACCGTGAAGTTGGAGGCGTCACACATAAGCTCAAATGGAAGGTCCCACCGTGGGGGATGTATGATAGGTGGAGTGGTCAGACACTTCTTTAGCTCATCAAAGGAAGTCCTACAAGAATCATCAAACACAAAATCAGAATCTTTTTGAAGTAATTGTGACATAGGAAGAGCGATCTTACTAAAATCATTGATGAAGCGCCGATAAAATCCTGCATGCCCTAGGAAAGATCTAACATCACGCACACATGAAGAATAGGGTAATGATGAAATAATGTCTACCTTAGATCTATCAACCTCTATCCCATTTTTTGACACCACATGCCCTAAGACAATGCCATGATCTACCATAAAATGACACTTTTCAAAGTTCAGGACCAGATTCTTCTCAATACAACGATTCAACACCTTTCCCAAACTACTTATACATTCATCAATTAAAGACCCATAAACTGTAAAATCATCCATAAATACCTCTATGCAGGTCTCAATAAAATCAGAAAAATACTCACCATACATCTCTGGAAGGTACCTGGGGCGTTGCAAAGTCCAAATGGCATCCTCCGGTAGGAAAATGTGCCAAAGGGACAGGTGAATGTAGTCTTCTCCTGATCCTATGGAGCTATAGGAACCTGAAAATATCCAGAAAATACATCCAAGAAACAATAGTGTGTTTTCTCAGCTAGTCTCTCGAGCATTTGATCAATAAATGGGAGGGGGAAATGGTCTTTGCGAGTGGTCTGATTTAGTTTCCTATAATCAATACACACACACCAACTGTTTTGCACCCTCATTGGAACTAAATCATCTTTCTCATTTTTAAAAACAGTAAAACCAGTTTTCTTAGGCACAACCTGAATTGGACTTACCCACTGAGAATCTGAAATGGGAAAGATTATGCCTGCCTCGAGAAATTTCTCAACTTCTTTTTTAACAACTTCCAGGAGGGTGGGATTGAGTCTCCATTGAGGCTGTCTCACCGGTTTAGCACCATCCTTCAAGATAATCCTATGCATGCAAATCGAGGGGCTAATACCTGATATGTCAGCCAAGGTCCACCCAATCGCCCTGATGTTCTCCCTCAAAATATTCAAAAGCTTTCCTTCATGTTCAAAAGGGAGATTGTTAGCAATGATAACAGGTAATATCTCACCATTCAACAAGTATGAGTATTTCAGATTTGGTGGCAATATCTTGAGTTCTAATGAAGGAGGGTGTAGTATGGATGGAGAAATTGATGCAACAAACATATCTTCGCAATGAACATCAGTTTCAGAATAAAAATCATCACAATCAGAGAATAAAGCACCAAATCCATCAGCATACTCAATAGCCATGTCATAATCAGAGTTTACATGATCAAAATCAGAATATGATTCCATTTCAAAATCAAATCTTAGAGAGTATTGTTCCTTAAAAATGGGTGTAGAAGTACTGTTAGACATCAAACTAGAACCAATACTCATAATCTCCCTAAGCATAGGACAATCCAATTCCATGATGTTTTTACTTGGTGGTTCAAAATGGGAGATAACAAAAGCAGAATGGTCCTCTAAGGGGTACTTCATAGAATCCATAACATTAAATATCACAACTTCATCTCCAAACTCCATGGAAAGTGTACCCTCATTGACATTTATGATAGTTTTTGCAGTTTTGAGTAAAGGTCTACCTATGATAATGGGGGCAGGAGAACTTACCTGATCGTCCTCCATGTTAAGCAAGTAGACATCTGCTGGGAAGATCATGTCTCTTACCCGGACAAGTACATCCTCAAGAACTCCCGCTGGATATGTCGTAGCTCTATTCGCCAATTGCACCACTACCCTTGTTGGCTTCAACTGACCAACCTACAAGGAAGAGAATACAGAGTGAGGCATCACATTTATTGAAGCTCCTAAATCATAAAGAGCATCAGAGAAGTGCAACTCCCCTATGGTACTTGGGATGGTGAATGTCCCGGGATCCTTTCACTTTGTTGGCATTGCTAGAGTTGGTGTAATGAGTGTCGACACATTCCTTCCAAGGTTGATCCTCTCATTTCCCTTGAGCCCTCTTCGATTGGTACAAAGTTATTTTAAGAATTTCGCATACCTTGGAATTTTATTAATGGATTCAAGTAGAGAAATGTTGATCTCCACATGCTTGAATGTGTCCAAACCCTCCTTTTTCATTTCTTCTTCAGCCATCTTCTTGGTTTGAACAACCCTGTTTGGAAAAGGAAGGGGTTTAGGAGGTACATCATCAATCTTTTTCTTACCTTTATCTTTCTCCTTGGATTGCTCATCAGTTGGTATGGAATGCGGCTTCTCTAGAGTAGAGGTGAATCCCGGTGGAATGGTTGGTCCAGATGTATCATTCATTTACTTCCCACTTCTCAATGTGATGTCACTAATATTCCCCTTTGGATTTGGAGTGGGTTGGGAAGGTAGATTTCCAGAATTCTTACTCACAATTTCATGGAAGGCGGTGGAAATCCGACTCATTTGAGTCTTCAACTCTCTCAGCTCCGAACCTTGACTCTTCAGCTCATTCTATTGATTAAGAACAATTTGTTTCAAGAGATCATCAGTTTTAGAGTCTAAATTGTGTTGGGTATTCCCTTGTTGCTGACTCGTTGATGTTTGAGCTTCGAATCTCCTTTGGGGTTGTTGGAAACCCTGTTGGTAAGGTGGAGGCTGCTGGAAGTTTGGTTGAAAAGGGGGCCTTTGTTGTTTTCCAGAGCCATACCTCATGTCTGACTGATCATTCCACCCTGGGTTTTATAATGTATCAATCTTATTTTGGGGATATGGTTGTTGTTGTTGCTGCTTAAGTGGTCTCCCAGGGAACACTGCTGCACAATCTTCTGTCTCTTGTAGTTGTGGGAAACAGTCAGTTGGGTGGCTTGTCTCGGTGAAAATGCCACATGGCCTTGAAGGAGGGGGTTGGGATGTCTTTTGAGCCATTGAAATCTACCTCACCATAGTTTTCAATTCTTCTAACTTAGTATCAATCAAATGACTTTCAAGAGAAGAAGGAATTACTTGATGTACTCCTCGAACATGTGGTGTACCTCTATCACCGAATTGTTGAGAGTTTTGGGCCATTTTGTCGATCAATGCTCATGCGGCTACTGGTGTCCTGTCCACCAATGCTCCTCCAGCTGCAGCATCCACCATGCTCCTCTCCATGGGTGTGAGTCCTTCATAGAAGTACTGGATGAGTAGTTGCTCACTGATTTGGTGATGTGGGCAGCTTGCACACAACTTCTTGAATCGCTCCCAGTACTCATACATTGACTCCCCTTGTGATTGTCTGATCCCTGATATCTCCTTTAGAATGGATGTGGTCCTTGATGCTGGAAAAAATCATTGCAAGAAAAGACGATTCAAATCATTCCAACATGTTACATCTTCAGGTTGCAAATAATTCATCTAATCTTTTGCAGCTCCATCAAGTGAGAATGGGAATGCTCTTAATTTGATTTCATCTTCAGAAACATTTCGTGGTTTAAGGGTTTAGAAAACCACATTAAAGTATTTCAAATGTTTATGGGGATCCTCACCAGAGAGGCCATGAAACTTTGGAATTAAGTGAATTAACAAAGATTTTAGTTCAAAGTTCAATTCGAGATTTGGGTATGCAATACAATTTGGTTGATAGTTAACATCAGGTGCAGCCAATTCTCGAATGGTTCTATTAAGTTCATTTCCATTGTTTCCAGCCATTGGTTCCCCTTTTATGTTTGAATTTTAATTTCTTCCAATTTCAATGTTTCCAAAAGAGAGGAATTCACCAACTGGTTGAATATTGAAACTTCCCGTAGACTGAGAATTTCTGATTTGAGCCCTAAGGCTACGTTCAATCTCAGGGTCAAGATCTAAGAGATCTTCGGGATTAGTTCGTGTCATAGATCAAATAAAAATTAACAGAAAGAAAGTGGACCATAGCAGAATAAAAATGAGAAGTTTGAGTTGATGGTCCAAAAAGAAGTAGAAGAAAATAAAAGAAGAGGAAGAAAAAATCAGCTTGGGTAAAGAAGGAAGAAAGAAGAGAGGAAGAGAATAAAATGTAAAATAAAATAAATACCTCTAATTGGTTGAAATAATTACTTGACTCCCTGGCAACGGTGCCAATTTGATAGAGCACTGTCGTGGGCGCCCTCAAATGATTAGTGTGATTTTGGGGTACTTAGGTGCAGCAGAGTGGCTGACCAAGGTCGTCTCTCAAAGGAGGAAGTGAATTAAAACAACTTTTCAGAGGTATTGTAGAAATAGAATAAAAGGGAATAAAAACACTACTTAAAAGTATTGGGGTGGTTGTTTATAGTTTATAAATCTAGAAGAAGTTTTCTGGAAGAAGACTGCATTTTTTTTTTAATTTTGAAATGAATTTCGATTAAAATGACAGAACAAGAAGATGTTTTTTTAGAAATCTATTTAAAAGGCATAATCGATCTAACTCTACCTCTTCAATAATTTATTAATCATTATCATTTAAATTAATATTCACTTAATTATGGTCCCTTAATTTGTTAAATCCCGAACCCTACTAGAATTAACTTTACCACGAAGATGAAGTGAAATTAACCTTAGGCTAACTTCGGAACATGCAATTGCAACACCCAGCTTTGATTGATGTTCTAAGAATAGGTTATGGTCAGTGGTAAATTAAGGCACATAAAAACTCTGGAAATGAGGATTAATTGAGTTTAGGGATTATATTTGAACTCTACAAATTGATCCCTTGTGGTTTTGAATTACCGGTTAATGTTGCGCTCTCACAGTTCACACAATTCCCGACCTCGCATGTTTTGTGTTAACAATTCAATTGCTTGATTAGTTTCATTTCAATTAAAAACTCAATTAATTGATCAAGTTTAGTGAATTACAGTAGATCATTGATTCAAAATAAATTAATGAAGAAGGTGAGAGGTCGACCGATTACTAAAACGAACTACTCTTCCATGGGAGGTGTAGTCATCATGGAGATGATTTGCGTAAGCAAAGGATTGAAAGGGTATAACCCAATCTTATCTCCACTCTTGATTCCAACCCAAAGAGGAAGATTAATAGAAGAATAAATTTAAACAAAACAGAAGGAAAGAGAAAAAATAAAATAAGAACAATGATGTTTATTACACAAATGAAAACATTACAAAATGAAGAAGAGAAGGAGGCTTCGATGAAGGGATCCTTGCTTCAAGAGCTACCCCTCTTACAATGGTTGGATAATTTGGGTGAAACAAATTCTACTATGCCTCCAATCTCCCAATGCACGTCCCAACCCCTCCAAATGTGAAAAACTCTTATTTATATAGGGGAGGGGAGGAGAGGTTACAAGTGGTTTCAAGTGTGAATGTGGAAATTCGTCCAAATATTTTAATGCAAATTACACCGCCCATTTGACCACCAAAACGCGTGAATTGGCCGGCCTTCCAGACAGAGACAATCTGAGGATATGGGTCCTCTATCTTCTCTCTAAATTTGGGCTCAATACAATCCAATATGTAGGAGTTATGGCCTTAATACAGAATCTTATCCATTCTGGCGAGTCCAGCCAAGCTTTAACTTTATGGCCCAATGACTCCATTAAAATGCATTCTTTTGATATGTTGTCCTGAATAAAAGTTGTAGATACATAATTTAGGAACACTGTTACAAAATTTAAAATTCAAATAATAAATATAAAAATATGTATCTTCTAAATACTACAGTGAACTATAAAGGGTAAAACTGGAATTTTCATCAAATATTCAAATGAATGATCTAATCCCAAAAATATTATAAATAAACATATATAACACAATGTGAGGAAATTATATCATTTATTATCAATAAAATATTCAATAAAATAGTGTTTTATCAATTTCCATCTAGAAATGATATCTAAGATTATCTCTTTCTCTAATTGATTTTAGTTCATACGATCATTGACCGTCGTCTTGGGATGCATCAAACTGATCTCGAAGATAAACTATCACTGGAGGTCCTCATAGCCTATGATTGAATTTTCTAGTAGTCTATTATACCACATGAAAGTCGAGCCATTCAGGGTTCATATGAAGAACCCGAGTTTAACAGCTTCTTAATGCACTGTGGTGTCCATCACAAGGTCATAGTAAGAGTTATTGTGAATGAAATGATGTTCTGGGTCCCCCGATCCATTGAATTCTAGAAATGAAGGGTTCTCAAAGTTTGGTCATGGAAGAAAATTACTCACCCACATAGGGCAGGGTTTGTTCTTTGGTTGTATCAGAGAACGCTACCCATCCATGGCTTCTAGTTGGGTTTTTATATGCCCAACTGTGTTTAGGAGACCTTGATGCATATACTGTCGGGCTTGAGCTTGAGCGAGAGCGGTAGGGGACAAAATTGGGTGTGCCAACACAATTGGAATTTGGGGTGGATACCCAGCTGAGGGAATCATTTGTGGGTTTAACTTGGAATATTCAATCTGCCTTCCCACTGGGGTAAGTCCTGATTCCCTTCCAGGTCTTGGTCGAACGACCCTTCGAACATTGATTCATTCACAAGATTGAGTTTTTGTGGTAAGGGAACCTCTTCTAAGATCACCTGTTGATGTTCTATGGAGGGAAAACATCTTGTGAGATAAATCCCTTGATGTAAATTATCATTAATTCATCTGAGTTCTTTCATATCTTCCTACAACTTGGTGAACCTTTCCAAGAGGGTGAGTGACAAAGTCTCATGAGGAGGTGGAGGCGGCTCATAGACGACCTTGGATTTATTTTTCTCTTTATTGGAGTTTTTCATGGGAGGTAATGTTGGATTGATTTATGGGGAAACCATATTTAGAGCCTCCCTCTAGTTCCAGGTATTCATACCATCAGGCTTGGTGTAGAATGCCTTTGGGAGGGAACCATCATCCTTTGCGTCTTCTCCCCTTGTGTCATTTCCTATGCAATTTGTTGGGTTAATGCTCACCATGCTCACTGAGGCATACCGAATTGGGAGTGGTATAATCAGTGGAGAATGTAATGAAGGATACTTGAGACCTTTATTGGACTTTCTCCTTCTATTATTATGTATTAGTCGGAATTATTGATGATTATTGACCAGAAGGGATCCCTGGTGTGACATCGTAACGCGCCTTTGTCTCAGTGGGTGTGAACCACTAGAATGGGTGGAACGGGTAACTCCTATTTCCATCGTTCTTCATAGATAGTGGAAGATAGATGTCCACCTTACAGGTATTAGAGGTAAAAATGCACCCATCCCTATTGGATGGGGTTTTCCCTATCCTTCTGTCACTGCGCTATGGCCTGGATTTGTTTGCCTTGCAGAGGGAATTTTGATTTAAAAATTCCCCCATCCTTGTGTGTTGGGCTTGTTTCCTTATCGCGGTGGCAGTCGCCATTTTTACCACTATTTCAATTTCACATACTCCCATGTGGGTGTATGTTGAGTGTGGAATTAGGCCATCATGAATTCTATGGTCTCCCAAAGACATGACCACTACTTTCTGGTTGGGTTCCCTTAGGCAGAAAGCTTGCTGTGTTTTCCTAGTCGCCTGACTCAGATGTTTTTTGATGGCTTGATCTCTTCAGTCCTACTACTTTGGAGACATTCTCCAGGATGGATTTTTTGGAGTATCCCATGTATCCTGAGTAGGGGATTTATGTTATTGTTTAATTTAGATGATGACATTAAAGGATGTCGTTTCTATTGGGGCCTATGAGATGGGATGTGGGTTGAAGTGTAATGTTCCATGTTCTCCCCACCCCCAAATGGGAACTCGAGCTAGGGAATTTCCAATGAGGAGACACAATTTATACAGTTCAAGGAGGCATTCCAATTCAAGGTTTTTATTTTATTCTACTTGTTTATTCCATTAGTATGAGAGGTCTTCCAAGTTAATTAGACGGTGAAGCTCCACTATCGTGCTAACATGGTTCGCGTACCCTTCGTAGGGTAGGAAGTGTTCTTTATGCTTTTGAAGTGTTTTTAAAATATTGAGGCAAATTTCATGTGTGAATTCCCCAAACAATTCCCCTAGTATGTCGATGTGAGAAGTGGTTTTGGGCCAATAAATCACTGGTATATTATCCCAAGCTAGTTGTCCTCTTACAAGAAACATATCACTCGATATAGACCGAGTGCATTCCCCGGGATATTTGAAACCTAATCCAGTGTTCAATGTAGTGAAATATTATAATTTTTGGAATAAAACACAAGACATCAATTAAATTAAAAACACATAAACCAATAATAAAATTAAACTAATATATCTCCTAAAAATACAGGGGGATAAATTTTATCCATTGAAAATAAATTTCATCCTTGAAATTATTCATGGTTATAAAAGGATTAATACATTAAAAGTTATTTTATAGTAACCCACATATAAAGAAAAAATACTAAAACATCCTTTTATAAATGAATGTGAGAAACAAAACGGTTACCTGAAATCACTCATAACTGGGTTTCAACAAAATAGAGTGTAGGTAGAAATTGAAACAATAGTTATAGATGAGAAATGTAACCATGATTTTATGATGGGTAGTGATAGGGGATAAGGTCTGGAGAAATTTATCCAACAAAAACGCCATAAATATATGATGATTTAAGGGGCCATTGGATTCAATGGAAATGAAGCTACTAGGGTATCATTTTTGGTCTAAAGATACTTTCCATATAGTTGAAGAGTTTATCATGAAAATAAATACTTACTTGATTAAGTATAATCTCATCAATTTCCACTCCATAACTTATTCCATGAACTGAATCTTAAATTGGAATTATTGAAGATTTAGTAGATCATTATATCCATAAATAGGATTATATGTCATTCCATCTGTCTAGAAAAAGGTTAGCACATTTTATAAAATATGCATCAGTCCACCTATGGAGAGGCAATACATTATTATAAAAAACATCATCCCAAGATTCACTTAAACATTATATAAATTTTTAACCTTAGAAATGCTATAAAATATAAAAATCTAAATCTTTAGAATGAGGTTCACTATCTCTAACTAACATTTATCTCCCTTATAAGGAATCTCTTGTGGGTCACTTTCCAAACATGTGAATTCATTTATCACTTGTTTGCTTGAAACATGGTAATAAATTGAATTACCATAGAACCATAGTGAATACATGGATTCATTCAAAAATTATGTCTTTCCATATACCATAATCCAAAAAATCTGATATACGTATTCCATGATATAATAAATCAACTTGTCATATTATTAGTCCCGATGACGTTATTACTATCATACAAATATTTATTTCTTTATCCCATAATTATGAACATATTAAGGGTTGTCCTTCCATGAGTATTTCTTCCAAAAAATATTTGAATCACATTTCCTAGTTACTAGTACCAATCCACATATATTGTTAAATACATATGGTAAAACCACAGAAAAAAATTGATATTTCATTATTCCCTCATACCATAAAAGTTATTTTTAACTATATTATAGAATACCATTACATAAACACTCAATCATTTCACCGCTTAGATTTCATTTTCTACATTTCCAATTGTTATCTCATGTGATTTTCTTTTTTCTATTGCCTTAAGAGGCTGATAACATCAATCATCATTAATAACCCTTGGATTAGGCCATTGGATAGAATTCTAACCCATTTATTTTAACTTGTAGCATTGATGTGTTGGAGGTGCATTCAATATAAATTATATTTATTCACATATCTAGATATCTTTTTCCTATTAAATCGACACTCAAATTCTTGATGACCTTATATTCAACACATACAACATTTTCTACTCCCCTTAAGACAATCTCCACCATTCTTCTTTCCATAAAATGGAAAAAAGGCAACACTCATCTTCATTTCATTATTATTTTGATATTTCCCTTAAACTCCATCTTCCATTTCTTGTCAAAACCATGAGATTGATATATTAAACAAACATATATTTCATCAATGATATCGCAATTCTTAATCCCTTCATAACTACTAAAGTCGCTTATGGATGATGACCTTCGATTATTGTGTTTTATGACACTAGAGAACTTATCAACTTTACATTTATATTGGATGATAATTCCTAAATTATTCCTTGCATGTATTTTAAAATCATCCTCTTATGTAAAAATAGATTCACCATCCTTTTTCATGAGCTCAAGGAACTCCTTTTATTTCATAGTATTAAGAATAAGAGGAATTTAATTATTATAGAATAAGTTCTTGAATTAGTCTCATTCCATGGATTCAATTTCATCTTGCTTGTTTATATTCATGATTGGATACAACCACTGATTATCTTAACCTTCTAATTGATAAGCATCCAAAATTACTTTTTAATGATCTGAATAGTGAAGGAAAAAATATCTTTTCAGATGTACTGATATATTGTTTAGCTACAAGTGGATTATAATACCCACTAGAAGAAGATGGACATATGTATCAAGAAGGAATGAATAGAATGTTGTTCCATTTTCTTTGCATTTGGATGTACAGAATGAATAATAACATATTTAACTATAGAGATAAGATTATTCATTCTGTCTCATATACTAGTTTGTTGTTCAGGAGGAACATTTTTGTGTTTCCCATTAAATTCATCATTAACACGGTTCCTTCAAGATCCATCCATTGTATAAAACCGAAAAACAATAGTGCGAGAGGAAAGAGGCATACTCAAGAAATAACATAATCAAGGGATGTACTTATGATATATAAAATCTTCGGTTTAATCCTAGGTTAACCATGATGATTACCAAAATACAAAGGTGTAACCTATAAGGTGACTTATCATTAGGGACATCACTAGACATATCCTTAGAAATAATTCTAGGGATCTCACTAATGTTTTCTAATCATAGTTTCCAATAATTGACTAAACCTCCACTCTAACATAAACTATAACCACCCATCTTGGCATAAATAAACATTACCTTGCTTTTGTGAAATATGTAAGACATTTAAATATAAGAAACCCAGAAATCATATTGTTTTAGTGACTTTGGAAACATGGAACACATTTTAAATAAATTTGTTATATATCATCAACATATCTTATAAAAATCTTCTATTTGGCTTTCATTCCTAAAAACATTCATTATATCATGGTGAAAAGAAATAATTTTTAATGTCTTAGCTCAGATTCTTAGTAAGGGTAAAAAATGAAAATACCAAATAGATCATGGATATAATAGTGATAAAAATGAACATAAATTTATAAAATCATATCACTTATAAGATTCATCATAATCTCGAGTCATGATATAAATCTTCACAGTTCATAAGGCATAAATCATAAAGGAACATGA
This sequence comes from Viscum album, assembly GCA_963277665.1. Classification (NCBI taxonomy): domain Eukaryota; kingdom Viridiplantae; phylum Streptophyta; class Magnoliopsida; order Santalales; family Viscaceae; genus Viscum; species Viscum album. Next base: position 422,162,907 of record OY728158.1, on the reverse strand, counting down.
TCCATGAGAAAAATCTCATTGGAATAAAACAATTTATTCTGTAAAACACATAAGAATATAAAATTATTTCCATATTAGTGAAGGATAATTTACAATACCATTACAGTGGACAAATTCCTTTAATATACTAACTTCAATCCTTGATCCGTCTTTGTATTACTGAATCAGATTTGATATACTATTTTAGCAATGTATTACTAACCCGAGATCATTTTATGTTCCAGTACTATCTATATCGTGAGATATAAAACATTACCAAATGAATTGTAGGTAAATATAGGTCCCACTTATCTCATAATGAAATCTTTCTTAAATTTTTTATAATGAAATTAATCATTAGTCAAGGCATATTCAAAAGAAATGGATTTGGTCTCTAAAACAACATTTCATCATAACAAAATCCATGTAAAACAAATGGATTTAATAAATAAAATTCCATTATAAAAAAATAAACCAAAGGAATAATAGAGATAGTACACTTAAAACATAACCCCATTATGGAATTGAATCTTTGATGGAAAATAATTTTGATAAAACACTTGAAATTAATTGTTGTGAAAATATCCATTCTTCTTAAAAAATGTGTTCTTTTATCAAAAATCCATGAAATTTTAAAATAGAAAAATTTATTTGAAAATAATATTGAAATGTTTTAAGTTAATCTTCATAGAAATATGGATTTATGAAAGCATATAAATCCTGTAATACCATATAAGATAAAAGAAAACATTATTCTCTTACTTTTGTCAGAAAGACAAAAAGTACCTTATTTTGAGAATGAAAAAAGATTCATTTCATTCCATTTCATAAAAATTCATCAATGGGTAAAATTTAATTTGAACCATAGTAGAAAAATATGAATAATATATTATAATAAATTTGTATAAAACACATAAATGGATGATAAATATACCATAATAAACACTTACATATAAATAATCATATTTAAAAAGGAGAATGTTAAATTATCACTTACCCTATGTATGATATCCCTTGTATGTATACAAACCACATATTTAATGATTTATATAATTTAATATTATTATTATAGAATAATATTCATTTTTATGATATCATATATGAACATATTATTATCCTTGTTCTAATAAAATTTCATTATTTCTAGTTATTCGTGTATTAACTACATCATTTTGTTATGCATGTTTCGTAGAATTAGTTTTGGTTCTTCTCCTTTGGGTCATATTTATATCATTCCAAAATGATTCTAAAATTATATATATCATATTTATTCATAATATAATTTTATATAATCATGCTATAATGGATATCATATATAATGATTCGCATCGCCTTGTGGAGACGATATGTCACACACAAGCATGAGTGACGATATCATTATATTAATTAGAATGGTATGGAAGTGGATGTTATATATATTAATTCAAAATTAATATCCTGTTATAATAATAATATAAATTTGTTATTCATTTAATTATATCCATACATGTATGGTTTTGGTGAAAAATAGCGTACACCACAACCTGGAGACGGTAAGCCGTACGTATGCACGCGTGGGGATTCCGTATTTCGTAGGACGGATAGAAGGTGGAATAAGGTGGTTAAATAAAAAAATATTATTATATATTTCCTACTAGATATTTTAATTTATAATATATTAAAAATAAGAGGATGTAAAATAAGAAATGATATTGAGGGAGTCTGTAAAGAAGATTAGCTATTCTTCGGCAAGCTCCCTCTAGATCCCCACTTAATGGTTCTAGAGTTGGTATTTTTAAAATCACTAAAACTCTATAATGTGACTAGAGACGTTTATTATGGAAATGGGTAGTGTATAGACTAGATTTATGGATTAAGGTGAAGTGATGTTTTGAGGTAGGATGTGCCCTTTTATAATTGATGTGAGGGGCAGATTTGGAACCTCGTAAAATATTATTTAATAAAAAATAAGAACCCATAAAAATACATCTAAAATGTCATAATATATAAAATGAGGTGAAAAAGGTTTTAATATAATAAAACAATAAATTTTAGAATTGTTTTTCTATCAATTTAAACCTTGTCTTTTTACTTAACACATAGTTACTATAATTAATTTTTAACAAAAGTAAAAAATATTTCAATATTAAAATGGTGTAATATTAACTTATATGATTTCAATTAAAACATAAATGAATCCATTAGAACATATAAACCATAAAATATTTATTATATATCTTCTAAAAGTGGTTTCATTATTTTAAATTAATTTAAAAATACATTATTTTAATAAACAATTAATAGTGTCAATTTGGGCACAATTAAATTTATTAATTTTTATAAATATAAAGACAATATATTATCATAGAGTAAAATATTTTATTATATCCCTATGTTTTCAATGTAATATATAAAATTTATTGGATATACTAATTATCCAAAATTATATTTATTTTAATATTTTTAATAACATTATTTCGATATTTTCATTAATAAAATAATTATTACATTAGTTTTGTTTGTAATTATTTAGTATACTAATTTATGGGTAAAAGTTTAAATAAAATACCACAACGAATGTAATAATTAAATATTTCATAACAATCCATATAGTAGAATATAAATTCTATAAAATCATTCATCAAAAATGATTTATTTAAAAAAACTAGAATGTGACAACTTTAACATCACATAAGCTAAAATATCATAAATCTCATAATATTTTCCAAATGGATCCAAATTGATAATAACATGACCTTGGATGATTATAGTAATGATATAATCGAAAAAAATATTTTTCCCATTTTTTAGTATTTTAATGGTAACATCAATTTTGAAATAAAAAATTATTTTAATGGGGTTTCATCAATTAAATAATGTCTACATAATCCATGTATAAGCCTTAAAAGTAATCATTTAGTTCCGAAAAATTTAAAATAAATTACCATCATAATGAAAATAATGATATATTTCATATTAGTATTTTTAGTCAAATTTATATTCAATATGACCCCATTTTAAAAATAATTAAATTATTAAAATTTGAGTAAGGCATATTTAATGTTTCTTTAAAAAATATACTAAATGTCATATTCTCATCCAAGTGGCTTCCAATGGATACCATTTAGACCAATGTATTTTTTATGTCTAAAAAACTCATACAATGTTATTAGAAAAGGTGTTATGGTAATTTTATAATATTATTTTTACCCATAATCACTCAGTTGACCCTTTTACGGTATTAGTAAAAATTAATGAAATTAATATTTATAATGCCCAAAAATAATAGAAACCTATTTACATAATTTTTACCCATAGATTCAAAATATGGAATCCATTTTTAAAAATTCGAAATATAAAAAGTTTCAGTAGTTAATTTAAAATTAATCTCATTGTCTGAATAAAAAAAATAAGGTTTTAAATTTATAACTTTTTAAAACATTAAAATGTTGTTACATCAAAATTTAATGTAATATTAATTCTAATGACCTAAATTATATTAAATGATAAAAACATTTTATATTTAAAATTTAAAACAATTATATAATATAATGTAACCATATTAATTATTTAAATGACAAAAAGTTGTTTTTAATTAAAATTAAGTCTATTTTTACTATTCATCAAGACTTGAAACATATCAGAAAAAATATCAACATTTCATAAAAAGTAAATTTTTGTAACCTCATTCAAAATAAGATGATTATTTTGTTAAATATAATATATAATTGTTTGAAAAACTATATTTGATATGGTTGTTCCATTATAAAGTGGTTAAACTAAATTTTTTGAAAAAAACACTTCTTATATGAAAAAAAATAACTTGTTCTTTTATGATGTCTAGAAAACAAATAATTTGAATGTAAATCATTATATGGATTACAGTACAGAGATATTTAATTATTAATATCCATAATTAGCAATTTTATTATTTAATAAACTCACTTATTTTCATATAAATAGTTTTTGAGAGAAACGTTTCCTTTTATTTTAAGAATTGTTTTAATTTCATTTATAAGTAATTGATCACCAAAAAATTAATTATATATACATGTGTAAAGCATATTTTCATAATATTGTAAATAATATTGATAATTTCAACTACATTTTCAAGGTTATAAGGTTACATAATAACATTTAGTTGTTTTTTATACTCAGTATTGCGTGAAATGAATCCTATCAAAAGAACTTTATATTTTGTGTAACACTGTCCAAGCATAGTTTTGAGAATATTTCATGTTATTCCATTGTTTTGGGTAACACAATAATATCTTAGTGTTGCATACAACAATATTTATCAATAAAATAAAAAAAATTACCTTATAAAAAGATTGGGGTCAAACAGTTTAGGTGCATAACAAAACATGAGTCTCAATGAAGGGAAATTGAGACCAAAATTTTTAACTGATTTGATAATATTTTAAACCTATACCCCATAAATGAAATTTTATAAAACTTATATGTGAATACCCCTAAATTTAATTTTAAGACACATTGAATTTGATAATGTGTATAACATACACCACACAAAAGGAAAGAGTGGCTGACATAACATGTCTATGACTTTAATAAAAAGTGAGATGAAATCCCCTTACCCTATGTCTTGTATCTCTTCAAACTCATTCAAGAAACATATATAATAAACATAAATTTATTATAAATATATTAATGAACCATGTTCATATATATAGGGTTTAATTATGAAATTATATTCCCTTCTTATTAAAAATCCTATGTTAAGGTTTCAATTTAGATAATATTCACATTATTCCCTACATGTGTTTTAATTTGTTATAACTTTGATATTTATTCATGATATTATAAATTATATAATGTAAAAAGTGATATAAATATCATTTATATATATTATATTTTTATTATAATAATATATTTAATGTAAAAGTTTGAAAAAGAATACATAGTTCGTGGAGACGGTAGGTCATACATACGCATGAAAACAATTTCTGTTTAATTGTTGTGTTGAGAGAAACAATGTAAAATAAATATTTATATATATATATATATATATAAATCAATATAAAAATATAATTATGATATCATATACATCATATATATTCCAAAAAAAACTATATTTAATAAAATCCATGTAATGAATGAACGAATCATATCACTTTGAAGGGGCGGTAGTCCACACTTCCTCAAACGAAATTATGGTATTAACAACAAATGGAATGTAAGTTGATATGGGTTTTAAAAGGAATTAATAAGATTAATTAAATAATATAATATAATATATATAATATATAAACTGATTTTTCATCACAATTTCCAACATGAGATGTGGTAAAGATAATTGAATAATCCTCGTTTAGTGAGGCAGTAGTTTGTCATAAAAGTAAACAATATATTCATTATCCATTAGATGGAGGTTTGTGTGAGCGTATATTGAAACCTTATAATAACAAAATCTAATTATATTAAGGATACTAGTGGTTTTAAACCATCATGGAAAAATGAAAGTGGAGGGGTGGAGAAAAAAATAAAATAAAGGACTTGAGAGAAGATGTTACCTCTTAATCAGGTACCTCTTTTTGGTTTGTGACAATAGGCTTACATGGATTCATTATGCCTAATGTAAGGCTTCTAAGAGGATGGGAAGAGTTCTGTTATTTTTATTTGGTAGATCCTGGAAAAAATTCAACGGTTTTATAGCTGTGATGAAGTGGGAGAGGTGTTGGGATTTTATAAGGAAGGAAACAGACTCACTTGGAATTTTTGAAATAAAGTAAGGTGTACAAATGTTGTTACATAAAATGTAAGAAAAAAAACAACATATATATATATAATTTAAGGTTTATGGATGTTTTATTTCCATAAATTTGGTTTTGGACTCGTTTTTAGGTCATTTGGGCCTATATGATTAAGGTTTAGTCCCTAATTACTCTTAATTTGACCTTAATCACTATGATTAATTTTAAAAACATTTTACTAATAATTTTAGTCAAAAATAATAATAATCCATTTAGACTCAAAATTTTAAACTAATTGAGTTTTTATCTTATTAATTTAATGTTCAATTTACAGAAGAAGCAAAATTAAAATTAATTCTAATCTCACAGACATGAAGAAATTGTAGGTCTTTAATGTAGAATTATGCTCAAATGTTTAATATGTTTTTATAATCAATTTCATATTGAAATTTATTATAATTAAACACAATGTTTTAATAGATTTATATTTTATCTCCTATAAGCTTAACAAATATTTAAAATATAAATTAGCATTATTAATTTTATTAAAAAAATGTAGTTTTATCCTAACAGTAGTATATTACAATATTCTTCATAAAATGAATTTTCTCAAAAAAATACAAAAAATTTAATATATTCAAAGTTAGAAATTCTAAATTAAAAAATGAGATTTAATTTTTTAAATTTAATTTCATTGTGGTTCTAAAATTTATTTTATTATTTTTTATGGAAGGAAATTAAAATGAGTTCATTCGAGAAATTGGTATTTTTAAAAATAAAAGGACTTTACCAAAAATAATATATTTATTTATAAACATGATTTATTTATATAATAAATTTAAAAAAAATGTTATAAAAGTATTTATTACTATTCGTATATCTATGTTTAATGGAAATATTGTAATTATCTCAATAAAATAATTATAATAATAAAATGATGTCTTGTAGAAACATCATTATTGCGTGTAACATATGACATGTCAGTGTTGCATGTAATATAAGATGATTTTATGTTACATGTAATATATGCTGATTTGGTTTTTCTTATCATACTACATGTTGGTACCTTGATAAAGTTATGTTTTACTTAGATCATTGCAATAAATTAATAAAAATTTAATTTATTTGAAAACAAGGTACAAAAAACATAGAGTTTTACATTCTATCCCCCCCCCATAAAATGAATTTCACCCTATAAATTAATCACTCAGGTAAAAAATGAGGTTACTTCTGCTTTATCATATCCTCAAGTTCTCACATAGCTTCCTCTATCTACTGATTTCTGAACAGAATATTGATCATGTGACTGGTCTTATTTGATAGAACCTTTTCTTTTTTATCCAGATTTTAAATAGGTTGCTCGTCATAATAAATATCCTTATCCAGTGGTATGGCCTCTGATTTTAGTACATGAAAAGAGTTTGGTATTTACTTTCTCTATATGGATACATGGAACACATCTAGGACTTGAGAGATATTTGGATGAAGTTCCAAGTGATGGGATACCATCCTGATATGATCAAAACTCTCAAAAGGACTGATATACCTAGGGAATCATTTCCCTTTCTTCCTGAATCTCATATTCTTCTTCTAGGGTGAGATTTATAGAAACACTTTTTCTCATACTTCAAATTCCATATCACATCAACAGTTATCATTGCAAATAATATGCCGACTTTGAGAATGCTTGATATGCAGTTGAATGGTTCTAAACTTCTTGGCAATTTCTTCTGCAATCTTAGGTCCCAATAGCTTTCTTTCTCCAACTTTATTCAAACACATTGTATATCTATATTTCATCTAATAAAGGGATTGATATGGTTCCATCTAAATGCTTATGTGAAAGCAATTTTTGTAATAAAACTCAACTAGAGGACATTTTTCATCCCAACCAACTTTGAAATCTATGGAAAATGATCTCAACATGTCCTATAAGAAATCAATAGTTCTTTTATATTGAAAATGTTTCTAAGGATTACAAGCATTGATTAAACTCAATTCAGTGTCATGTTCTTACTGAAAAATTCACCAAACCTTGAAGTAGTCCTTGCATCCTCATCTATACCATAGAATGTGGTAATCCATGCAACCTTAACACTTATTTAATGTTTATCATTTAAGAGTTACTATACTACATCCAACTGTTTTTACTTTTACTACCTGAATATTTAATTTAATTAAATATTAAACATATTTTTATATATTTTTCATTTTTCTACATGCCTATAATCTAATAATGTATTTTATTATTTGTCACATTAATAATGTCGTATAAGTTCCCCACTATGATGATATCCTTCAAGTATTTTGACAATATTCTTAAATATAGTTCTACGATTGGATGACATACTATGATGGGACACATAGTACACAGGCCGTCAAGTGAAAGTACTCATAATCAGATGATATATCTTATCATGATGTTTTCACTTTATAATCTCCAAGACGAGAGACCATGAGAACATACCAACCAATTTGAATTATACATGTTTTGGTGTCATCATATATTCTATCTTCAATCATGTGTAATGGTCAATAATCTATAATATTATCATTAATACGTGTCATGAATCACGAACATAGATTTGCTGATGAAAGCATACATGGCATATGATGATGAAAAGTAGAGTACCATGGGTGCATCACGAATGACATGTTATTAAGGGTTATGTTGATGAAGAATTTCTCCTTTCCATTTATGGTAGTTTATATCTAGACCCTTTCATTGAAATAGAACCATTTCTTTAAATTTTGTGGTTATGGTGTGCTGACGAGTTTATTTCCGGTAATCAAAAAATGACATATCAAGCATATAGGTTGATGACACTATAATGAAACCAACATGATGTGAAATTTAGAAAAAGTTATTAAATTAAAAAACTATCATTTTTATGTGGTTTTCATCATTTTAACTTAATGATCATTCTGTTGGGTTAGTTGACCCATTACTAGATAGAAACATACACTTTAGGAAAGCCCACCTAATAGAAACCTGAAATAATCTTAGAGCGTCACAGACTAGGTGTTTATGGAGATCTCTATTAAATTAATCTTGAATTTATTTATTGAAATAAATATTATTTTCAAGACTGAGGAATAAATATATTCAAGTTAAAATGATCTCAAAAATTAAATAATTCTTTTTTCACTAGAATGTGAATAAAATATATATATTGATTTTATTGAACTTTTAATAAATATTTATATACTAGTTTGTAAATGAAAATATTTATTTAAGAGATTTAAAATATTATCTGCGTGTTCAATAAATTGATGTGGATTTTGAATTGACCAATACTATGTCCAGTGATAAATTAATTATTTACAAGTCTGTAAATATTTTTTTACCCAAGTGCTGCAAAATAATAAAAATATTGTTATCATTATGTGGCTAGTTATTTCAATTATGATTCTGTTTTGCACATGTTGTCACACCACAAATAATGACGTTGCTATGGTTATTAAGTGTCATGATTGTTCTTTAATGGTAATAATTGAATTTAATCACTGTTATGCAATTTAATATTTCAGCTGAAAACCCATGTTGATTAACACATGGGTACATCTATTGGTCCATGCCAACGGTGAAAGTATAGAAATGTTGAGCCAAAATATTTTCTATCCCGAAACCTCACCTATCTCCCTATTAACAATGAGATATGTTCTTTAGGACCAAATATCAAGAGATTAGGAATGATCGATGCAAAAAATTTGTTTCGCTACACTATCAGCTGGAGAATGAGTGGCATTGATCATAGACTAATGGAGCATGTGTGGATCAACACAAGAGGGATTCTAATTTTGATCCTCGTAAACACAATAAAGAAATTCTGGAAGGGTCATTCCGAATCATCAACGATCATCAATGATGAATTTACCAAATATCGAGTTATTTAATTTCATCATTGATTAATAAATTAATTATAATCAAGACGTTCTAGATCTTCATTCTCATATCATCCATTTTCCTCTCTTTATCTAAATTCTTGATTTAAATATGTGGATACTGGCATTCATTTTATTTCTGATCCATGATTGGTCAATGATTTTAGAAAAATCTAAGTTGGGCCCTCCCAAACGCCATGCTTCTACTACGTCTGTATCCTATAATTGGTTTCGAGGGGAGGTTACATCAATATTTGTAATTATTTAAATTATTATTTGATTATTTAATCTTTAATAAATTAGTTTTTAAATTCAAAGTTAACCATTTTGTAATATGATTTTAAAATCTACTACACCTCTTTAATTTCCCACAAATTTAACAAAATCCTTTAATTTTTGGATTAAAATTCAGTCGAGGATCTCATTCAGATGCACTAATGATTTTGTCCAGGAAACACGACAATACACACCATGTATTAGGAAGGACAAACCATTTAATCTTCCATACATTCCATGTAATATATTGTGCACACCATGTAGTTGTGTTCAGATCCTCTAGAGTAATTCCACAGTAACTCTATCCATGTGCATTTATTACATATTGTGTAGTCAATTCTTACATAGTGTGTTGACCAGGACTGACAGAGACATGGTTACCGGATTACATTCCATGTGTCTTACTAGACACGGCTTGTAGTTCCTTCAGTTCTGGTTCCATACCATGAATCACATACATGGATAAAGAAATCGATAACTATGAAACCCGGAGAAAACACTATGTGTGTCCCCCTAGACAAGTCATGTACTCTGAAATTTCTAAAGTATTCCTCACACGTCGAGTCCCTAGGTGTGTAATTTATATAATATGATTGAAGTATTCTATGTTGTGTAGTCAGAACTACATTCTGTGCACTTTATCAAATTATTCATAGTTAAAATATTAATATTTTCATAATGTTTGATCTTCATATCATGTATAAATCATATTATAGGTTGTTACTCTGTGTATTTTAGCATAACACATGGGTGAAAAAATCATGTGATTCCCGAAATCATCTGTAAATTATAAATTTTCATAGTATGAATTAAATCATGTATTCCATATGTCATGAGAGTAAAACAGTATATGAATATAATGTACGTTTGGTAGTGTCTAATAGGTATTCATCGTGTTACCTCCAAGGTAATGGATGATAAACTCAATGAAATTCATAAATTGACTAAGTGAACAGAAATGATTAATTAAACATAATAAATAATTGATTCAAGAAATATTTATATTAATAAGAATTATTAAATAATAGCATTCATATTTTTTTAAATGCTTAATTCATTTCATGAATGTGGATGATCATGAGAGGGACCAGACATTTTTATGTGATTGGTTTCCTTCTTAATTTATTAATTAAATTAAATTATTTTCATGTGATACCTTTCTCCTCATTAACATGGTGTTCCTTCGTTCCCATGGATTCTTTAATTGAAACACCATTTTACCCCTCACATGCATGTGAGTTAAAAAGAACATGTAATTGATAGATCTCCTATGCTCATGGAGGCAGTCCAAGGAATGAGATTAGATGAACCCAATCAAGGATATAAAAATGTGGATATATGGAAAGTTGTAAACATGAACCTTAGTCCAAGGTGATTCTCCCCAAGGTCAGGGTCAGTTCATCAACCTCTAGAAAAGCTATCCATTATAAAATATCATAATCATGACCTTAACTTTATTTTATTTTTTTAGGGGCATGGATTTTAATTATGGATGTGTTTTTATGATCAAATAATTAATGAATTAACAAGAATGCAAGATGTAACCAAAATAAACCTGTCTTCTATATGAATGTTATCAAGACACGGTTAATCACATAACTATCTTACACTTAACATTAAAAATAATGTGACCAAGATAATATCGAAATTTAAACTTAAAAGATAAAAAAAATTCAATAAAATATTAAGACAAACTAATCCTTCTATTACATGATTAATGGAAAGACTCAATAAAACAATGTGTTTGACCAAACATTATTGGGACACATACATTTATAAGTAATCTCTTATGGAAGGTTTTTGGATGGCATAACCATTTTTCATCAATAGGAGTACACTTTTCTAGACATGGTGTGAAATTTGAGGTATGTGTCGAGAAAATCCAAGTCAAGATTTTAGGATTTGAGAGTCCACTCAACGGATTAAGGAGATGAAACCCCTCAGTTGGAAAAGACCTGCCTACCTAAATAACATCAAATAGCTTGACCATACTTGTTTGGGTTATTTTGAGGGGAATATCGATCCTTTCCACAAGAATGTACAGGAAACAAGACATATCGAGTACTATGGTGACGGTCAATGGGACTCGATAAAACAATGTGATTCTTAATAAAATCAATTTATGGTTTCTAAAAAATGTAATCAAGAAAGTACAAATAATATGCTCTATCAGTTGTTGAAAAAAATTGACAAGATCGTCAATCACACTATCCATGTGATCAATGCTGGATAAAGACAACATCTTCACTAGAAGTAGAATCCATGATTGTTTTAGACGCCTTTGAGTTATTCTACACCATGAACCAAAATATTACATATTGGAGCCCTTGTTACCTGACCTGCCTACCCCAGAGGTGAGTAATGAATAGTTCCTTGTCTATGAGAAAACTATGAACGATGCGGTCATTATTCAATGTTTGGCGTTATCATCAATTTATAGTGATCATTTGAAGTCTCAAACAAAACATGGATTCATATAGCATGGATGAGCACCTCTATTTTATTTACAAGGAGAGAGATAGACAAGAACAATTTGAGATATCCATGTCAGGTTTTTAGATTAAGATTTTAAGGGACCCCACCTGGGCCTCACATAGCCATGATCATTGGAAACACTGAGTCCTTGTAGCTTCTAGGGTTTAAAATCCCTGAAGAACCAGGCACCGATCTAATTCTTTCATCACTCCCAGTAAGATTATACATTATTATAGTGAACTTAAATATGAAGAACTTTGATAAGTCTTTACCTATTAATATTATCCACATTCGCTATGTTGATAAAGACATGAAGGAAGAAAACCCTTCTATCCTTATGGGGAATAAGAGGAAATGGAAGGTGAAGAGATTTAAGCCTAATTTTTCATTACTCCCTTCCATTAAAAGGTATACCAGTGGAGAGGAAAGGGAATGAGAAGCTTTATGTTTAACATATGATGTTTGATAATGTTGTTATGTCATATGAATCATACCACACCAAAATTTGGAATCACTAGCTAGGTTATGTAAATGAGAAATGCTCTAAAAAATTACATCAAGATGGATGTTTAGATTCTTTCAAACTACAACCACATGGTGTATGTCACACAGGTTTACAAAAAAAATGACCAAAAACCCCATTTTTGGGAAAGGTGAAAGTGCTAAAATAATTCTTCAATCGGTTCATATCGATGTATGTAGACCATTTCTAGTTGAATCAAGGGGTGTGTACACATAATTCATAATATTTAATAATTATTTTAGTAGATATGAACATATTTACTTAATGAGGTATAAGATGGATTTATTGATAAGTTCAAAGAACACAAGTATCGAGTTAAGAACTGTCTTGGTAAGAATATTAAGAAACACCTCTTAGACTGAGGTGGATAATATCTTAACCAATGCTCTATTGATTTCATATGGTATTTTGGTATCTAATCCCAACTCACTCCATCTTACACGACCTAGTGGAATGGTGTATGTGAAAGAACGAACCACGCATTATTGGAAATAGTGATAACAATGATGAGTCATGCATGTCCTTCATTATACTATTGAGGATATGGGTTACCAATAGTGGAACACATACTAAAACTTGTTCCAGATAATCAATAATTTGTATTCCATATGAGGTTTATAGTGGATGAAAATCCATGTTATCAAATTTACATCTATGGGGAAGTGGAGAATTTTTTAAGGCCTCTTCAAATAACAAACAAGCTCGCAGATGCCCAAAGTGTAACATTATAGGATACCCCAAGGAAAAAATGGATATTATCTATAAACCCCCTTAGATAAAATGGTTAATGTGGAAGGAAATTCCATATAACTTGAGAGGGATAATATCTCAAAAATAGAGAGTGATAAATAGATATACCTTGAAGAATTCATGGCTCTAGGCAAACACGGGTTGTCCCAAGAGAAGATTCCACAATGCCCCTTGGAAGAAGAATCTATTCCAGAGACACATGTATTGCATAGGAGTAAAAGGGAGGTTATATAACCATTAATGGTATTGTTTTCTAGTTTTCAAGGATGGTGTCTCATTATTAGTTGATAATAATGATCTTCTAACCATCAAGGCAGTTGTTAGTGGCAAATACGTTTCCAAGTGTCAAGAATCCACACATTATGAAATGGATTCCATGTAACAAAACCATGTATTGATTTTGGTAGATCATAAAGTAGATGTAAATAATGTTGGTTTCAAATGGGTATTCAAGAAGAAACAAGACCTTAATGAATAAGTCATTACTAATAAGGCATGACTGGTTGGAAAAGGGTTTAAACGACATTAAGGCATTGATTAAGATGAATCCTTTTCACCATTTTCAATGCTGAAATCCATCATAATTCTGTTGGCCATTACCTCTTAAAATGCCTATTAAATTTGTAAAATATATTTCAAAATGGACTTCCTTAATGGGAATCTTCCGGAAGATGTCTATATGACACAATCTGAAGGGTTTGTAACTCCAAATATTCTAATAAGATATATATGTTGAAAAAAATCAATTTATGGATCAATGAAAGCATCTAGGTCATTGAACATTCATTGATGAAGCCATAACATAATTTTATTTTATAGAGATTGAATTGTATATTTGTTTCTAAAAATGGTTAGTGAGAGTGCAGTCATTTTCATAATAGTATATATTGATGACATCTAACTAATTGGAAAAGAGATTCTAGTGTTATATACTGTTAAGGAATGTTTGAATAAATACTTCTCCATGAAGGACATGGGTGCGGAAGAATATATTCTTGATAAAAAGATCCATTTTGATTTATCTAAGGGATTTTTGGGCCTAATTCCATGTACATAAATTGAGAAGAAACCGAAGATATTTGGTATGGAATTATCCAAGAGTGGTTTGTTTCCAGCATCACATAGAATTCATCCTTCTAGGAAAATGTGACTTCAGATGCATAAGGAAAGAATGAAAATGGAATGGACTCCATACACATCATAAATTGGTTTAGTAATGTATCACAGGCTTTTTACTATGCTAGATGTCACCTTTTCATTATGTTTGGTATGCATATATAAATTTAACCAGGTGACCGCCATCAAATAACTGTCAAGACTGTCTTTATGTATCTAAGGCGTACTAAGAATATGTTCTCTTTTATGGAGGAGATGAAGAACTAGACATTAACATATATAAATAGGATACTATCTAGGATAATCAAGATGACATGAAATTGAAAACAGGATACATCTTCACATTGAATTGAGGTGATGTGAGCTGGAAGAGCTCAATGAAGGGTGTGGTGAAATATTCAATAGCATAGTTTGGTTATATCGCAGCTTCTGATGTAGTTAAACATTTAGTTTGTATGTGAAGCTTCATCCAAGAGCTTTATGTGGTACCTAGTAGTAAATATCACATCAGAATCTATTGTGTTAATACTAAAGTGGTGGATCTTGCAAAAGAGCCTAGGTCACATCAGCAGACGAAGCACATATTTCAGAAGTATCATCTATTGAGGGACATATCATAGAGAGGTGATGTTTTAGTGAGAATTATTTCCATGGAAGACATCATGAAGGACACCTTGACTAATGATTAAACATAATAGAAACATGATCATCATTTGAGGTCTATCAGACTGAATGTCATAGCTAGTTTGGCTCTAGTGAAAGTGGGATTTAGTAATAGTCTGTGTCCTAGAACCAACTGTTTGTACATTGATTATTTTAATATATAATATTTTTAAATATTAAACATCGTATTACATATTTTTCATTTTTCAAAAAGACTATAATGTCATAATGAACTAGAGTATTTGACGCATTAATAATTTTATAGTCGTTCCCCCTATGATAAGAACCTTGATGTGATTTGAAAATAATCATAAATATTGTTTTGCAGAAGGGTGGAATACTATGATGGGACACATAGTAAATAGAACATCAGGTGTGAGTACTCTTAAGAAGATGATACTTCATCTGATGATGTTCACACTTGGTAATATTCAATATGGTAGATTAAAAGAACCAAACCGCCAGTAGAAATTCTGCTTGTTTTAGTTTTATAGGCTATACCAATACTCGAGCATGTGTAATGGTCCTTATACGTTAATATTATCATTAATATGTGACATGAATCACACACAATCATTTTCTGAAGAAAATCGTCATTCCATAGGTTTGTGGGATATAGGGTACAGTGGGTGCAACATGAATGACATGTTATTAATGGGTTTTTTGATGAAGGATTTTTTCCATCCATTTATGGAAGTTTATATCTTGACCATTTGATTGAAATAGAACGTCACCATAAATTCAATTGCAGTGGTGTAATGACTTGATTATTTTAGGTAGTCAATGATTGATGTATAAATCATATAGGTTGATGACACAACCATGAATCCTACTGGATGAGATATTGGTACAAATGGATTATATTTCACAATGAGCATGCATATGTGGTTCTCATCATTGCAACTTAATTTTCATTACCTTGGTTGACTTGACATGTTTCAAGACAGTAATTTTTGAATTTATGCAATCCCACATAATTTCAATGAGAAATAATCTAGGGGGTCACACACTAAGTTTTTCTGTTGGTCTCGATAAAATTCTATTTTAATTCAATTAATGGAATAAATATTATTCTTAAGACCAAGTAATAATTTTATTCAAGTTCAATGATCGCATAAATTGAATAAATATTTATTCACTTGACTGTTAATAAAATATATTTATTTTTATCATTGAATATTTAATAAATATTTATTTACTATTTTGAAATTAAAAGTATTTATTTAAGAGAATACTAATATTATTCACGTGTTCAATAAATTGAAGTGGAATTCGAATGGACCATGATCGTGTTCGGTGATAGATTAATTTTTTACAAGTTGGTAAATTTTATTTATCTAGGTGGAGAAAATTAATATAAATATTGTTATCATTATGTGGCTTGGGATTTCATTTATGATTCCTTTTTGTGCAAGTTTGTGCACTAAAAGTAATCACATTATTATTGTTATTAAGTTTCATGTGTTTTCTCTAATGGTTATAATTGCATTTAATCACTATTACAAAATTAAATATTCTAATAGAAACCTCATGTCGACTAATAGATGTGTCGTTCTATTGTGCCATGCCACCAGTGATGCTAGATAATTGTTGATCCAACCATTTTTCCCTGTTGACTCCTCTCCTCTATCCCTCTAAAAAATGAGATAATTTCATCAAGTTAGATGAATGAGAAATCAAAAATGACTCATGAAAGACATTTGTAACGCCACACTAGCACCTGAAGAATGACTGGCATTGATTGGAGACCACTAAAGCATGTGTGGATTGCTGATTGAGGGATTATACATTGGATCCTTGCAAGATCAATTAATTCAATCTGAAATTGTCATTTTAGCCGATCAATGATCATCAACAAAGATATTACTGAAGACCCAGGTAATTAAAATTTGTTAGAAATTAATAAATTAATTATCAACATGATGCGCAAGATCCACCTTCTCAGATCCTTTTATTCCCTCCCTTTGTCTAAATCTATGATTTAAATCCGTGGATACTAGCATTAACCATCATATTGATCACAAATTGGTGATTGATTATGGAAAAATAAATGTTGGTCCCTCCCAATGGCAACACTTCTGCTGTTTCCGGATCCCACATATCCTGGAAATTTGATCCTGAGAGAACTCTTCTCTAATACCAATGAATTGTGCTAACTTTTTAAGGTGATAAACTACCACCCAAATATAACTAAACCATTTATAGGTTTTGTGAAGTTAAATAAAAAAATACATAGTGATGTTTTATCATTTCCATTTGGGTATGGGTATTGGATGCAACATCCCCTTGGACTATATCTTTCATCCTTAACATGTTTCCATAACAAGAACTAAGATACTAACTCTACGCTATTATCTCTTCATTCCATCAAATCAAATGTTTTACTTTAACTCTCTATAAATCTTCACACTTCCATGATTAACATAGAATGAATAACTATGATCATTATATAAAATATCCTTCAAATATGGTATGGAAGGAACACACACATGATTCATGAACCACATACTTCCATCATGGTCATGGTTAAACATAGGAACATTTATGAAATTATTTTGTTGCTCTTCTTCTTCCTTCTATGCTCTTTAATATTCACTTGGATATAAGGTTGAAAATTCATTCAAGAAAGATATGATTTCTCCTCATCTTTTAGGATTTCTAGATCCATATTTCTCAAAACAAAAAATATTGGATAATTTGTTATCCTCATAATGAATACACAATCATGATCCTTCCGACTCAATGTATCAGCCAACATGTATGCTTTCCCAGTGTGGTATTGTATGGAGTAGTCATAATTTTATATCAAATCAAACCCTATTCTATGGTTCATGTTCAAATCATTCTATGTGAATGTATATTTTAAACATTTATAATCAATATATATATCACACGTTTCTCCATAAAGATAAAGCTTCCATATCTTTAATTCAAAAATTACTGCTTCTAACTCCAGATAATGAGTTGGGAAATTTCTCTAACGAATATTCATCTACCGCAAGGAATAAGTGATAACCATGTTATTATAAATAAGAAAACATCCCAATCACTTCATGGATTCTTCACATTATATTAAGAACCCTTATGAACTATAGGGAAATCTTATAACATGTGCACTAACTAACCTTCTCTTTTATTCCTTCAAAATTTCCCCACATTCATCTATCCAAATGAACTTGACACCCTTATTTTTTAACATGGTAATAGCATTAAATAATACTTATAAATTCTCAAAAAAATCAATAAAATCAATATGTGTTGAGAAATCTATGGATCATAGTCACAATGGTTGGTCTAGACCCACATTCAATTTCCTCTGTCTTTGATGGATCTACTATTATACCATCTATTGAGATTATGTGACACAAAAATTAAACCATCTATTACCAAAATTCACACATTGTAATGTTTTCATATATATTATCCATCCATATGGTATTAAATAAAATTCTCAACTTATCTTCATGATATTCCTTCCTCTTTGAATAGATAAGAATATCATCTACAAAGACTACCACAAAGTGATTGAAGTAATATCTAAAGAAACAATTCAATAAATCCATGATGATAACAAGCCTATTAGAATGGAAAAAAGGAATAACTATATATTCATAGTGTCCATACCTTGTATGGAAGTCCTTCTTGGGTGTATCCTCTTTATCGACCCTCAATTAATGTTTTCCAGAATTAATGTCTCTTTGGGAAATGTATTGATCTATGCACAGTTGATCAAACAAGACATCAATACAAAGAAGATGGTACTTGTTCTCTATTGTGATCTTGTACAAATTCTGATAATCATTTCATATTCACATTGATCTATATTTATTTTTCAGAAAAAGAACTAGTGCACCCTAAGGTGACACAATTAGGAGAATGAATCTCTTATCATGATTTTGTGGGATTTTTTTATTAAATTCCTACAACTCAATCAGAGGCATTCTATAAGGAGACATTTAATTTTGAGTGGAACTAGGTAAATGTTTTATTGAGAAAAAAAATCCATTTATTGATGGAATACAAGAAATATATTCCAGAAATATATCCACAAAATCCCAAACCATATGCATACCATCGATGCCGAATTTCTCCCCCACCATTTGAGATAAAGGGCCCTTCTGAATGGGAATTAAGACCCATACACAAGATGTAATATCTTCAGGAAGTTATTTTATATAATCACATTAATGGATGATCATATGAGGTTTTGAAATATAAAATTTAAATTACCATCCATGAAAATTAAAGTGAACTTTAGGAAGATAATCCCAATCCATGGCTAAGATGAAAAAAAATCAACCAAAGAAAGGATGAAAAGATTTGGAGTAAACACATTCGCATAAAATAAAACCGGAGAGGAATCATAGACTTGATATAAAATCATCATACACTTATAGGTTTTCACTATTATTTCCAAATATAATTGTTATATAGTAATCATAAAAACCTTAAAAAATTCATTTGATATGAAAGTGTGGGAAAATCCAGAATCAAACAAGATATTATCGGTTCAAGAGTGGATTGAAATTGTACCATTCATCATGTCATTATATCCCCTATCATAAGAAATAGTGATTTCATGATATTTCCAATTTCCTCATATCTTAATAGGTTTCCGACATTGATTGTCACAAGCAGCCATTGGGTTTTTGTTATTGTTAACATAATTCCCATTCTCCTAAAACTTGTGGCACTAAATCATAGGAGGTGAATTATACACTGGTTGTCCCCATTCACAATGTTAGAATACTTCTTTCCATCACTTTGAAAATCAATTTCCTTACCTACATACCTTCTACAAGTAAAGAATTTATTAGACCCCTTATATCAATTTACTCCATTAATCATTCCACACATGGAGAATAAAGGAAATCTCATCCTCTTATCATCATGGTTTTTAGATTTTCCTTCATACTCTATATTTCTCTTCTTGTCAAAACCATAAGATTGATATGTGACTCCCACTTCCATTTCATCCTTTATTTTACAATGATATATCTCTTCATAGATACTATAGTCTATTATGGATAGTTCCCTTATGATAGTTGTCTTTAATTCATTGAAGAATATATCAACTTTAATTTCTAGTTTCATGATAATTCCTAAAGCATACCTCACAAGTCCAATGAAATTATCCTCATAGGTACGAATAGATTCATCAAAACTTTTCATAAAGTAAAGGATCCCTTTATCAATCTTGGTATGATGATTTTGAGGAAAGTACATATTTAAAAAATAATTTTTTAACTCATCTCAATCCATGAATTCAATCTCATCGTTATTACATTATTGATTAGAGTCCACCACCGGTCTGCTTCACCTTCAAACTGGTATAAATTTAGAATGAAATTCTCATTCTACAAACATTAGATAAAGGAGAATATAAT
Organism: Viscum album; assembly: GCA_963277665.1. Lineage (NCBI taxonomy): Eukaryota > Viridiplantae > Streptophyta > Magnoliopsida > Santalales > Viscaceae > Viscum > Viscum album. The sequence continues at coordinate 422,142,163 of OY728158.1, read as the reverse complement.
TTCAGTATTATTGATCCATTGTTTTGAAACAAGTTGATCAAAAGAACATTTAAAATAAGATGGATGTTTACTCATGAAGCACTCATTAATAATCGGTTCCCTCATTTTCTCATTTGAATGTAAACCATGACTCTTAGCTTCAGAACACAATGGGATCTTATGAGTGAGGTTTTCATTCCATCTCCCATAGAATTTGGTTACACCTAAGGAAAATCGTGGAATTGTCTGTCACAATCACTATTAATTTTGTTCTTTGGGGTTCCATCAATTGTCGAAAACTAAAAGCATATAGTAGGAAATATTTATCGTATCAAGGAACCACATATTCATAAAAATTCACATATTGGATGTCTATGTTATCACACCTTTTTTAAAATGCAACACATTAGGATTATCCTAGGTTATTTATAGACAATTTATTTTTAAATCCTTTATAAGGAGTCGTGAATATTTTTTGAATTCCCATTGCATATCCCATGAGTGTGTCAAACCGTGTGTGTAGTGAGGCCCATTTTTGTGTACCAGATTACCCTGAGTAAGTCCTCAAACATCTTGTTGGAGTTATTACCCATACGTATATCTATGATAGAGCTTGATGAACTTTAAATATATATACAGTTATGTATTCCAATGAATCCACTCATTTTATCATTCACCAAAATTTCAAGACATTCTCCTTTAATTTTCCTCACTCTTAAACATATCCTTAGACATGTCAGTAAGGTTCACACTAAGGTTTTATCATCCTAGATTCCAATTTATAAATATGTAATATCCTTGATAAAAACTTTATAGACCCTTAAATATCATAAATTAACCTTATATCACTTTTATAGAATATGTAAAAGACTATACAAATAAAAAACCAAAGGCTATACTACTCTAGTGCCTTTGGAAACATTAGAAAATATAAACATTTGTACATAAATGAGCTATATTATCTCCCACTCGTTTGTTATTGAATATCAATCTTCAAAGACACATCAAACATAAGACATTTATTCTGAACATGTTGATGAAAAAATAATAAGGGGTGAGCTCAAATACTCAGTGAGGGTAAAATTGGGGATATGTAAGTACAACCATGAGGATAATGGTATGAGAACATAATCATGAAAATAGATGATAAAACCATTCATATCAATGATCATTTAAATGAATCATGGAATAAATAACTATTGTTAATAAGATATGAATCATAATGATATAAAGAACATAAGTCGTGAAAGCATAAGATAGGAATAAAACATGGAAGTGTGGAAGCTACATTAGATTATATAATTTGATTTCGATAGTATCTAAGGAATCCCTTCCAATAACATATTGGTTTAATTGGTTCACTCTTCATACCATATTGGTAGTCATGGTTCACTCCCATGGCCTTCTTCGTAGAATGATTTCATGCTTCATATCATCTTGGTAGTCATGGTTCACTCCCATGGTCATAATAGTTGTAAAGGATCATTCTCAATACTATATAAGTCTACATCCTTTGATATAAATAGTTACCCAATGCATTATATGGATATATATTTCCTACCCATCTCATAGTGTTATCATACATACATGTTTCCCAAGATCAAAAGTAATCATATCAAAACCCATGAAATGAAATGGGTATTATAAAAATGTAATAATATCATAACCTATGGTTTTATACTAGATTCATAATCACTTAATCATGAATATAAACCATAAAAAATTAGGTTGCAAAATCATATAGACTGAAAAAGACTAACAACTTTCAAAAACATCATGTTATCAAAACATAATCCATCAAAGAAATAATATAAATGGTAACATTGAATAATTTCAAAAAAAGGAATGAGTAACATCGAAGTATGTTATTATATATTGGAATTATCTTTTAAATATCTTTTAAAAACATTTCTATAGTAAAATATACTTTATTCATTGAAATTTATTTTTAAAACATACATCTTTTTGAATAAAAAATCATTTAAAATAGATTTTTTAAATTTAGAAAGGATGAATTGAAAACCAGAAAACATTTTTAAATTCCCATTTCCATGAAAATGGGCTTCACTGATCTTTTGAAAAAATATTGGAACAAAATTGGAAAATATTTTTTGAAACATGGGTTTTTAATAAAATACATTTCTTTTTAGAGAGAAATTCTGTCAGATTTTACATGAAAACATTATCTTAATTAATAAAGAGTGGGAAATGGTAATAATACATAAGTATATAATGAATAAATAGTGTATAAAACACTCATTTTTTTATTGTGTTATGCATCATTAAATTTCCTCAAAGTAATCATAAAGATAATCATTCTCTAATAAATGATGAGATTGTCTCAAAAAACTCTTATAACATGGTAACTCAAGAGTATACTATCCATTAGAAAAAGTAAAATAAAGTATAAAATCACATGAAATAAAATAAATTCATTATATAATATGTGAAATTTAATTATATACTTCAAGAATGATAATTTATGTGCATAACAAAACATGAGTCTGAACGACGAAAAATTGAGACAAAACTATTTTATAGATTTTCTTCATTTTAAAACATAAAACCTAGGGAAGAAAGAAAATAAAATTGATATTTGAATAACCATAAATTTAATTATAAATTACATATTATATAATCATGTTAATTACATACTTCACACAAATGGAAAGAGTGGGGGATGTATCATGTATCTCAGGGAAATAAAAAGTGAGATGAAATCCCCTTACCTTGTGTATTGACTCTATATACTCATTCATACCACCTGTATAATAAATAAAAATTAATAGTAAATATTTTATATAAGAATATTATTATATATATGGGGTTATTAAGACCTTCTATTTCCCTATTTTTAACAATCCTATGGTAAGGTTTCACATTGAGTAATATTCACTTTATTCTTTGTATGGGTCTTAATTTTTTATATCATTGGTATTTATACATTATATCATGATTTAAAGAATTTAATCCATGTTATAAATATAATTTATATACCATATATGTTTATTATAGTAATATAAATAATATATAATTATAAAATGGAATACACTCTTCATGGAGACGGCAGGCCGTACATACACATGAACATCATTTCCCCTTAATTATCGTGTTAATAAAAAGTAAGTCAAATAAATATATCTATATATCTGTATATATATATCATTATTATAGTAGATTTTTAATATCATATATGTATTATATATTCACTAAAACAATCCAAAATACAATCCATGTAGTGTATGATTGAATAACATGACATTGAGGGGAGGTAGTCCACACTTCCTCGAAAAAATTATCATATTAACCCCAAATGAAAAGTAAAAAAGATATGTTTTTCACAATGAATCCAGAATTTTAATTAAATATTAAATATAATATATAAAATTTATAAACATAGTTCCCATAATAATTTTCACTATGAGATGTGCTAAGAGAAATTTAACAATCATGGTTTATTGAGGTAGTATTTCATCGTACACTTTAACAGTATGTTCATTGTCCATTAGATGGAGGTGTCTGTGAGTTTAGGTTGAAGTAATAGAATAAAACAATCTTATTATAATGATAATAATAGTTTTACAATAATGGAAAAAATAATTTGGAGGGTTTGGTGAAAGAAAATAAAATAAAGGAGTTGATAGAAGGTGTTACCTCTTCATTGGATAGCTCATTTTGGTTTATCGCAATTGGTTTTCTTGGATTGTCGTATTCCCAATGTAAGGTTTCTAGGAGGAAGGGAGTATTTTTGGTATGTGTATTTGGTAGATAATGGTCGGAATTTATAGGTTTGAGATGTGTGAATAAGTGGGAAAGATGGTGGCCTTTTATATAGATGGAAAATGGATCACTTGTAATTTTTCAAAACAGGATAGTTCTACACATTTTCTTAACTAAAGAAATTGTAAAAAAACGTAAATAAATAATTGAAGGATTATCGCCTAATAATGGCTAGAAAAATGGGTTTGTACAAGTTTATAGGTCATTCCACCCTAATATTATCGGTTTTTCCCCAATTAAGCTTAATTTTACCTTAATCACTGTGATTAATTTTAACAACTTTTACTAATTATATTGTTAAAAAATTAAAATTATACAATTAGAATCTGAATATTATACTAATTTCAATGGTCTCTATCAGTTATTATAAATTCTTTTCAAATACTTGTAAAAATAACGTTTAATTCTAATCTCTTAGACCGGTTAAAATTGTGGGTATTTAATTTTGAAATAAGATAAAAAGTTTATTAATATTTTATAATAAATTTCAAAATAAAATTGATTATACTAAAATAAATTGTATTAATAGATTTCTAATTGATCTAATGTGACCTTATGAAAATTTAAAATATTATATGACATAAATTATTACTTAAACTAAAAGGTAGTTTTTAACCTAAAAGTCATATTTTTCACTACTCATCAAAAAATTATGGTTCTTAGAAAATTTCCTAAAAATACCCCTGTAATAATTTCAAAATTCTAAATTAAAAATGATTTATATGTTATCAAATTAAATTTCTAAATTTTATGAAATTTATTATTTTTATTTTTCAAAGAATGACATTAAAAGGAGTTTATTTGAGAAAGAAGTATTTTTACCAAAAAATGAATTTTTCAAAACTCATATATTTCATTATCAATATTATTTGTTTATATAAATAAATTATAAAAAATATTTTTCAAGTAGTTAATATTATTATTATAACAATGTTTAATGGCTAGGTTATAATTATCTCATTTAAATAATTATAAAAAAAAGTTGTTACGTAGAAACATAGTTTTTGTACATAATGTTTGACAAGTCTGTTCCATTTCGAAGGAATGATTGAAATAGTTTATTGTAATAAATGAATGACAATTCAATTTATTCGAATGATGGTACATAGAAACATAGGGTGTTAAATTAACACCCTATATATGGGTTTTATTTTTTCTAAAACAATATTAATAGAATTATATTAATGTTCTAAATATAATATCATAGAAATAAATGAAATTGAATTACTCTTTATATAATAATTTTATTATGGTTTTCAATACAAATTTTTTTTATAAAAATATTTTTTGACTATTATTTCAACGTCATTAAAGATTATATTAACCCTAATGGTAATAAAAAACTATAAACATGTTTCTATAAACTTTTTATAGAATTATTTCTCAAATTACTTTTTTACTAAAACATATACTAAACAAATGGGGTTTTACACCATAAATTTATCCCAAAATATCCATAATCATTGAAGAATATCATCTAAAGAAACTGGAAAATATGTTTTTATGTCTATGAACATCTAATCAATCTTAAAATAATATAACTATGATGGTATCTATAACAATTAACTTGTTGAATACGCAAATGCCTATAAATTTAATACAATACTTAGATGTTTCATATTTCAAATAAATAAATACCTTTCGGAAAATAATTTTTAAAAACATACTTGATTAGTTTTATTTCAACAGAGGTTTGTCATTGGTCTTGGGGTTAACATTGGTTTTTCATTGTAATTATCTATCCAAATCCATCATTCTGGCTTCTAAATAGAATATGAATTATCCTTAGAATATTTTCTAGGAGTGTCATACTAGGTTTGCAATAAGTCATATTTTTCTATACCATGTTATTCTTGAGTCCAGATCGACAAAAACATTTTAGATTTATTACCTCTTTCTATATCTATTCCAGAATCAATCCCAATTTTAGTTTCCAAAAATGGATGTTTTTCATGGAAATCTACATAATCTATATCTTACCATAGGTTTATATTGTTCTTAAATACTTATTTTCAAATTCTATCATAGGGTAATGTTTCCTAATAGATGTTATCATAAATATAGTTTCCATAGATTATAATAAACGTCATATTATACAAAATTTAGAAACCCAACCCCAATAGCTCGAAGATGGTCCATGTACTATTACATTGTCTATGATATAAGGAATCACATCTTAAAGGACCGGGTAGTTTAATAGTCTTTGTGAACCAGATATATTCATGAGTCTTACCATACATTTGAATACCAAAATTTCAACATAATGTTTTACAATAATATACTTTTTACCTCTATAACATTCTTACATATATATTAATGTAGACTTAAAAAAATCACGGGGACAAGAAAATAAAATAAGGGTGAGTTTAAATTCTTATTAATTGTTAATTACAATGGAATTATTCATGAATCAATTATCATAATAAATTTTTAATGGAGAAAAATGAACACAAAATCCATATAATTAATTAATTGATAAGGAAGTGCATCTTGAGAAAATATCAATATTAAAATATCCTAGATAATATTAAATATAAAAGGCTAAATAACTGAAAAACATTACATTTAATCAATAAAATGTGTCTCATGATTTTATAATGAATAATCAATATGAAAATGTAAATAACAAAGTAAATATTCCATGTAATCAATTAAACGAGAATGAAATGTATAAAGAGATATTTTCATGGAAATAATATCATGGATTTTAAGAAATAACAACAAAATGAAGGAAATTCATAATTATTGGATTTCATGTTTCCCATATACAAGATATCATTACTGTCAAGACCATTCAAAATATTGTTTAAATCATTCTAGGTTAAAACCACTTAACTAAGTCTATCCAACTAATTCATCACATGAGAATACCAATACATCATAGGTATTTCAATAACATGGAACCAATCTTGACATACATTACCAATTCAATCCTTATATATAAAATAATCAATTTATATCATAAAACATTTTCCTTATCAACAAGTATTTGTATTGGGTAAGGGAACAGATTTATCAATGTTTTCCCAATTAATGAAATAAATATCAAATTAAAAAACGCTATCTAAAAAAGTTATATAGTCAAAGAATTAAAAATATCCATGGTAAATTATATTTACATTTTAGGGAAATTTAATATATATTTGAAAGTGAATAATTCAAGGTAATGATAATGAATGAAAAATGAATCATGGAAGTAAAATGCAATACATTCTGTATTAGTTGTGATTATAATCAATCGAAAGAATTATTAATTATGGTATCAAATAAATATACACTCATTCAAGTTATAATAATGTTTTATTTGTTAATGATGAATATAATTACACCAAAATAATCTTTAAAAACATTTTATTGGAAAATATCATTATAATTTTAAAAACTATTTTTTTAAAAAACGTTTCATTAAATGTTACTTTTAAAAAAATTTAATAGACATTTTTAACATAATTTTTTTTGAATTTATCCTTTGAAACTTATAAATTAATCATGAAAATATTATAGTGGACATCATAATTAGAAATTATTTTCATTCTTTCTCATAAAAACAATGTTTCCTTTCACCTTTTAAAAAAATCCTATATGGAATTGTATTTAAAATGACATAAATATTCCATTGAAACATTTTTAAAGAGTAAAAAAGAGGGAAAATACTGTATTAAATAATTTTAAAATGGTTAAAACATTTTTGAAAACATTTTTAGGAATCATGTATTTGGAAGAATAACTTTTTCATACTGAATAGAAAAATGAAGTCATATTCTTATAAAAACATTTTCCTGATAATTTTAGGTAGAAATGAGTTGTAAAATGATACCATTACATGAAAATATCACTAAAAACCTTATAATAATAAATTTAATTAGGGTTACTAATAAATTATAATGTAATTTTACTCAAAATGATATTTACGAATAAATAATCTCATTTTCAATCAGATTGCAAAATTAACCCTTACAATGATGACAATAGTAAAGTGAGAATTATTAAATTAATCAATTTTTTGAATCAACTATAAATCAACATAATAATGTTGAAATAAATCATTTTATCATAAATATAATTTACGCACAAAATATAATAATGGAAAAATCAATGATGTAGAAGTTTATCCCAATGAATAGAAATTCTGTTTAATAATCCCTTACCACATGATAACTTTTAATTATAATATAATTTGAATAAATAATTAAAATTGAAGAAAAAAAATACCATGAATAATTAACTCTTCAAAAAATTACTTGTAAAATGGGCAATTTAGACACTATAAAAATGAATTTACGTTCATAACATTATAGTATACCTAAATGAAATATAATTGAGATAAAATATATTACCTCACCGTTATTTTTTATTAAAAATTCTATAAAATCATATATAGTGGCTATAAAAATGTTATTAACATAATAAAAAACAATATTAATATTTATGATAACTTATATAATCCTTTTACAACATCTTATCGCATATTTGATAACAATATTTCATTATTTCCACCATATCAAGTGTTAATTTCCTCATTTTATTATGCATGTTTCATAATAAATGATACATTTAATTCACATGTTATATACTTATATCATATCATGAATAATAATAACGACATAATTATCATATTTTTACATAAATTTTACTTTTAAAACCAATCATGAATGATGGTTACAAAAATAAAAGAATGTTACGACTATTGAGATAGTAAGTCTTACAAACGCATGAGTATTGTTTCTATTTTACACCGATCATTATGGAATGAAGGTACGTAACATATAAAATTGAAATAATTATCATGATGTTATATATACCATATTTTATACATATATATGTCATCCATGTGGTGTGGGGATGAAAACAGTGTAACATCGACTCGTGAAGGTGGTAGTCCACACGTACAAGAACGATGTTATCATTTTTACATGAGTGAATAGAATGAAATAAAACCATTTATAGAATGTTTCCATTTTGTTAAATATTTCATTAATATAATAATTATTTCATTTATATCATATATATAGAATACTTAAAATAATCATTATCCACTTCCTTGTGTAGTGTTGGTGAAAGGTGAATCACATAGCTTCGTGAGGCGAAAGTCTGCCGTATACATGATTGACGTTATCATATCCTACAAAGAATTGAAGTTAAAAAAGATATATATACGATATAGTGACTTTATAGGTATAAATATGCTTTTAAAATAATATATGTACATTATATTCAACATCAAACCCAACTGGGAAATATGGAAATTGAAAAACAAAAGATCGTGAGGCGGTAGTCCGTCATACACACGAATGATGATTTTGTTACCCACTTTATGGAAGTGCATATTGTATTTATTAATTAAATTATTATAATAGAAAAATATTATTTTTATGTTATATAGGTTATTATATAAGCTTTTTTTAATAAAAAAATTGAAGGATGTGTAGAAAGATGTAAAATAAAATGCTCATTAAAAAATATTACCTCTTCATAGCATATCCTCATTAGGTTTTCACATAATCATTCAATTTTGGAATTTATGGAAAAATAAATTCTTGGATTAGTATATAAAATTTAGAATTTTACGTGGGAAATTATTGGATTAATCGAAGTTTTTTGAATGTGTTAAGAAAATAAGAGAGTGAGAGGATTTTTATAAGTGGGGAGACTGGAAAACTTCTATTTTTTAAAAATAGTGAATTACAACCAGGTAATTTTCAAATCTCTAATCCCCAATAATGGATAATTATTTATAATATCGGTTATATGGTCTATATTATTATATCCACTGAGTTTTGGGTAAGTTTTGGGTCACAATTACACCTTATATTCTATGTTTAACTATTATGTAAGCTCATTTTTTACCTTAGTTGTTCTTATTAATTTTAACTATTTCTACATATTATTAAGGTAAAAAATAATGTATAAAATTTTAGATAATTTATATTAATATGATTCCCAATATAAAATCCATTTGGACAAATTCAAAAAATATAAATGGAATAATTTTATTAAAAAATAATCCTATAGACATAATGAGAAAAATGGGGTTTCACTCTCTCTCGCCATCACGCTCTCTCTCATGGTCGATGACCTGTGGCATGACCACTCCATCACCTTCCCTCCCTTGCCCTTCCCAGCTAGGGGGATGAGGATCTTCCCCCTCCCACATCATCTACCTGTGTTCTCCTATTATCCCCTTTCACAGACCCAGCTACCATTCCTAACTTTCCATCAATTTATGTTTTCCCTAAGGTCCAATATTTTAAAAATGGAGTTCCATCGGTCCCGCCTTCTTCCCTAGAGTTGAATAGAGATTCTACGATGTCATATAAATCCTTGGATTCTTGCATCAGAAAGTGTCACTCCACCATGGATGCCTTCAACAGATTCATATCCTCTTCTTGGAAGTAACATGATCAAGAGATTGTAGGGATTCTGAATTCGAGGCACATTCTGATCCGGTTTGCAAACAATGAAGATCTTATCTCGGCCTTGGATCGTGATCTAGAGGTCCTTCCATGTTTCCAGTTTTCTCTCTTTATATTGTTGTTTGAATTTCATTTTAAGCATGACACCCATGTTTCTAAAATTTGGATTGCCCTCCCGGGTCTCCCTTTACCTTTTCAAAATCTGGAAGTTCTTTGCTTGATCAGAAATATGGAAGGGAATTTTCTCTACTCAAACTGTGACACTCGTACTCTGTATAGTCCTATATTGCCAAGGAATTGCATTGAAGTTTATGTATCCATGAAACTACTGGATTTCATCAGAATTGAGGTTGAAGGATAATTACACTGGTATGAGAAGGTATGCTATGAATGGTGCGTTTCTTTCTATTTTTCTTGCAAGCGTCTAGGCCATGAAGAAGGTAAATTCCATCATGTTATGTTTTGTAATCATAGGGATGTCATGCCTTCTTTAAGAGAAGATTAGACCATGAAAGAAACAGTGGAGTTCTCTGGTAATATTTCTCTTGTAGTGGATCATTGGGGAAATTGGAAACTGACACTTTGTTCAGCCACCCAGAAGGAGGTGGGACTGAGGAACCCTACCACATATGCCGAAGCTCTGAAATCTATTGGAAATTATCACCTTGAAGTTCTAGCCCTGGAAACAGGTATGGATGGATCTTTTGGTCTTATAAGTTATCCAATGATAGAAATTGTTGTAGAACATGGGGATGTATTGAGTTCAATGAACAACCTATGCTTATTTAATGTTTAAAATTGGATAGAACATTTCCCAAGTAGGGTAAAAATGCATCCATATCCTATTAGTACAGTTATCGCTAGAGGGTATATTGGTTCCGAGAACCATTTAAATTTCTAGGTGAATTTGATCCTATGCTATTTGAATTTTGATCCCTTGATGAGGGGAGACATGGAAAGATCTAGTATTTATAATAGGAGAGGTCAGATGATAGAGAAGATGTCAATGAGTCTGCCTCAGAACCTTGGTCCTCAGAGGAAAAGGATATGAAAATTGTATAAGAGTACATTTTATCCTCTTCAACCAATGGAAAGAACACCCTAGTTGATTCTGATGGGTTTATTCAGCATAGTCGGAGGCCGCTGAGATAAAAGGACTACTCAACCTTAGTTATTCCTCCAGTTAAAAGGGTTTCTATGAAAGGAAAAATAACTCAAGAGTGTCCGTAAGTTTCTCCTAACATATCAAAGAATTATGAAGACACTGAGTCAGACAACATCCAATAGAATCTCATGCATTCTGATTAATAAATGCTAGAGGAGTCTTTCCTGGTCAAACTATTATAGGAGGATTCTCATTAAATGTTTGAAAGGCGGTTGCACGTTGATTTAAATGATAAACAATCATCTTGAATAAACAAACAGAACATGGTTTTGATATTTGGTTTTAATGAGGGGAAAACAATACAAGAGGAGCATGTGGTTACATGGGACAAGATGGCAATTCACTTAGGGGATTTAATCAAGGAAACCCCGTATATGGAGGTCACCTCCATCAAATGGAATCTATTTAAGGTAAAGGACACTAACCACATTAATTTGTTATGGAATGGCATGGCAATTTTTTATGAGTTTAAACTTCTTTTTTTGTTTTCAACTGGTAATTTTCCCCCCTTTTCATTGATTTTTCTTTCCAAAATAAAATAAAAAATTATTTGGAGATAATGAGAAAAATAGTTTTTGAAATGAAAATTTTTTAAAGAATACAATTTGTTTGTTTACAAAAAAAATCAATTTAAAAATGATTAAAATGTCATACAATGGATCAATATATTTAATATTAAACTATTATGACATTAAAACAAACTAAAAATATAACTTATCATTTTATATTATTTATATTAAAATGAATAATTCAATAAAAATCATGTACTTTCACCATTTATAAAAAATGATTTTTCTCAGAGAAATCCAAAAAATTTATCGTATGATAATTTTCCTATTATTATAAAATAATAATGGTTATTTTTTTGAATATAAATTTCCACAATATTTAAAAATTAATTTGAAATTATGTACTCTAAGTGTGACTAAAACGTTTTTGATGAAAATAGAGTTTATCAAAAAAACATTTATTTTTTTATATGGTTATTATTATAATTTATAATAAATAGATAACCAATAAATGTTTTTAGAATATATATTAAACATGTTAGATAATCATATTCAAACCCTCCTTTCCAATAGCTTGAAAATAACTATCACATTAAATAATAATTTTAATAATATATTTTTGTCTAGTAAAACTATATTATGTGTGTAGTGAAAGCAATATAAGAAACTTATTGTTGAATGTAACACCATAAAATCTAATTGTTTCGTGAATTGGATACTATATTATATATTTAATTAACATACACTAGAAAATATATTCTATATTCTCATGATGTTTTATTCCTTTCTACTATTGGTGTTTCATGTTATACATGCAATCAAATATGGTGTTCATATTTTAAAATTTCGGGGTTGTACAATAATGAAAATATTAATACATCATTATGGATTTCATAATAGGACTCAAACGGAAATATAAAGGACATAATTATATTTTGATTTTGAGATTTTTTATATGAATTTATTTCATTTATTTTCTATAAGATATGATTTCTCACTTTGATATCATTCCAAGATATACATTATATAAGTTGTAAGGATATATGGAGCACCACTAATAATTGTATCGGATCATGATCCAAGGGTTACCCTGAAGTTATAGAGAAAGATTCAGCCTGAATTAAAAATGCCGAGGTGTTTTATACTACATACCATCCTTAGATATTAGGTTTTTCTAAGAGGAATATTCAAACCCTATATTAAATTTCGAGACCATTCCCTATAGAATTAAAATGTGTTTATGATCAACACCATACTCTAGTAAAATGTTCATATAGAAATGGCTTTAAACTGAATATTCATAAGGATCCTGATTGTAACACCCCAACCCCAGTTACCGATAATTGGTTCATTATTACATAAAATTGGAATGATACAAAGAATCATGTCCCGAAATACTGATCAGTTTTGTAGGCTTGAAATTACTAGATATATACATAATATTTACACTACATAATGAAATAAAAAACAACATTGTGTCCCCTTTGAACACTCTTATATCCCTTATCCTATTCATATAAGTTAATGGTGATATAATTCATTGCATCTTGGGAAAAATAAAACATAAGAATGGGGTGAGCACAGATGCTTAGTAACTATAACAATATAGCGAATACTGTAATAAATAAGAGTAATCTTATAAGGAAATGTCTATGACTAGAACAAATTCCTTTTAAACATAAACTTTATAACAATACAAAGAAGATAAATCAAATCCTTCCATTAACTTATTAATAAGGATATTCTAATAGTCGAATAATCACATATAATATCAATATAAATTTCATAATGATGGAATACAAAATACCATACTTCATAAACACATAGTCAAGGCCTTGTGCTGAGACTAAAAATAATATTTTTTCAAGGCCTTGTGCCAAGACACTAGTTTTTCTCAAGATACTTGACAATGCACCAAGGAGCTATATCGGGCACCACCAATCCATTACTAAGTCCAATGCATTCCTCATATAATTTTTTTAAACAAAACATAAACATTCGTATTAAATCTAGAATATGAAATGTCAATAATTTATCCCTAAACCATGAATGGTATACAAATAACACATCTATAGTCAAACATATCACAAAACCGTCAATACAGTATAAAATATTTGTATCATAATAAATCAACCTCAATCATGAATAATACCCCTTAAAGTATTTTACATAGTTGAAAATGATAAGTAAAAATATTTGAGATAAATATCCCTTTTCATGAAAATATTAAAAGATCTCACTATTTATCTAGAAGCTGTTAAAAAATTTATTTTTGAATCAAAGTGTCCCATTCCACTTTGAATCATTTAAAAGGAATTAAAATTTTAAAACATTAATGTACTTATAAATAAATCCTAAAAACAATTTTTAAAACATGGATATTAATGAGAATTATTTAGAAGAATAAATCATTAAATAATTTAAATTAATATTTTAGTTAAAGTGTTTTTAAAAAAATGAGAGAAGCATGAATAAAAATAATTGAGGAATAACATTTTATCAGAAATTCATAATATATTGAAAATAAAGGGTTTCATTATATAATATTACAAAGGATTATATATACACCATATAAGAGTGAATTGTTGCATAATAACAATGAAGTCTCAATGGAATGTAAAATGACACTAAATCCCTTATAAAGGCGATATCCTAAGATTAAGGATAAGTCAATGAAATAATTATGAGTGAAAAATATAAATACACCCAATATAAATGGATATTATGTTTAAAATAATCGTATTTTATTCACTAATATTCTTATCATGACATAATCATGATGTAGAAGTTTATCCCAATGAATTGAAATTGGGTGAAGATGTTCCCTTAAAGAAATTCGACAGCCTAACACATCAATTTAAAATTAAGAAAATGAATTTATGTGAGATAAAAGGGTATCTCATCACTTGGCCATAAAATTTACCGTAATATGAATATATAGGGACATATCCCAATATAAGAAGATGTAAATTAAAAGACATAACAAAAAGAAGTCTTTTAAATAGAAGAGGGTGAATGGATCCCTTACCGATTGGGTAACGTATGAAACATATAACATATGAAAGAAGAATAATAAAATGAAGATATAAAAACCCATAAATTAAAGGATATTACATAAAGAATACAATCATTGTCAGTTCATACACCACAAAAAATTAAATAGAGGAAAATATTGCATGAATCTCACGGGATTAAAATGTGAGATAAAAATCCATTACCACGTTGAAATCAATTGATTCACATGCCCAAAAGTTAATAAGCACCAAATTATTCATAGAATAACATGAATATAAATAGAATAATGATAATATATAAATCAAATGGTAGTAGACACCACACTCCATGCAATAAATTAGTGGTGAACAATGGTAATATAAAGGAATTAAAAGTGAGATAAGAAACCCTTTACCTAGAACTATTCCTTGGTAAAGGGTATGTTAAACTCTTGTATAATAGTTAACAATTTGACATTAAAATATATAATAACTATATACATTAATAGGATATCATATTTTTTCCTCTAATATTGCATTGTCAATAATATTTTAGTAGTATCATCGTTTTAGGTGTTAACTGGTCTGTTTTCATTTATATGCTCGGTTACGTAAGCCATGTTTGTTATGGATAGGATGTTTTTTATTCTTATCCAAAATTATATTAAGTTCTTAATAAATAATTTTAATTATAAAATAAAAATTCTTCTTGAATGATTATGACGGGGAATGAATCTCATCGCCTTCTAGGAGACGGTAATCCGTACGAATCCACGAGCGAAAATATCATTACATTGATGGTGAATTAGTATGAAATTGGATGGTATATCACAAATAGAGAATAATTAACATGTTATATTTATTATTTACATTATTTAAACACATTATTATACCCATCCAAATAATGAAGTGTTTGCATAAAAAACTACACCACGACGTGGAGATGGTAAGTCGTACATACACACATATGGTAACTATGTCGTTCATATGATGGATATAATAATGGATATGGTTGTACCATTTTTATAATAACATCATAGTATATAAAAGATACTGGAGTTATTGTTTTTTAATGGAAACAACAAACAAAGAGGAAGTGGAAGAGGTCAATAACTTGAAAGGGGTGATGGAATATTACCTCTTCTTCGGGTTCTTCCTTTTGATTTGATCAAAAGGTCACCTGTATTTGGATTTATGACTAAATAAAGGCATATAGGATTAATTGAAGAAAATTTGGAGGATAATTTGGAAGTTTTTGTCCAAGAAAAATGGATTTGGAGATGTAAAATTAAGAGATGGTGAAGTACCCTTTTATATGAGAGGTGATGGTCACTTTAGGAAAAGTTTGAAATATTATTTTATAATAAAATATTTTTATATTTATAATGGATCCAAAAACATTTATTTAGAGTATAAGGTGTTTATGGGTTGAAAACCCCTCAAAAAAGAGGTATTATATAGGTTTAGGTCACCATATTAACCTTATCTTTTTATTCAACTCTTAGTTAAATAATTTGACATTTACCAGGTCTCTTTGTACTTTTACATTATATGTTTAAAAAAACATACTATTACAAGTCAAGATAACCCCATGTAGTTCATTATTAAAATATATAACCTTATCTAAGTCATTTGGATGAACCTTATATTGATAGGTCTATTGTATGATTTAATAATATAATATATTTTTTAAAACTCATTATTGTCAATTTTGACTCTATTTCGTATTTGGTTTTTGTGAAATTAATAAAAACATGATTAAATAAAAATAAATACATTAAATAAAACCTATAATATCATAAAAACGTATTAAATTCTTGGATTTCATAAAAACTTTAAATTATATTTATTTTAATAATTATAATACCATTTATCTGATTCTTTCATTAATAATATAAATGCAGCGTCATCATTATGTCATAAATAAATTTCATTATTTAATGGCTAAAAATTATTAATAAAATAAAATTATTTTTTAAATCGTTTTAGCTTTCTAATGAGTATTTATAGTCTAAAATATAACTTATATAACCTCATTTAAAAATTGTTTTATTAAAAGATATATTTTTATGTCATTTTTGCCTTTACTTAAAATTGATTAATATAAAGTGTCGTTATCACTCACAAGTGGCTCCATTAGTACCAAAAAATTGACCCAAGTTTTCAAATAGTCATAAATGTATCTAAAAATAGGAATAAGAAACATGTTAGGGTAATTTAATATTATTATAATATTATTTTTTACCCTTATTTTCCGGATTTACCTTTTAACCATGTTAAATGAAATATTTACCGAAGTAATTATTCATAATGTCTAAAAATAAAAGTTACATATTTACACAATTTGGACCTCATGATTACAAATATAGAATCCAATTTTACAAATTCACAACATAGAAGTGGCAGAAATTATTTTAAAATTAATCCCTATTGTCAAAAAAAAATGTGTTATTAATAAATAATCAATATCAAAAGATTGAAACTTTTTTATATCTATTTTAAATGTGAAATTACATACAATGACCTAAATTGTATTAAATGATAAAAATATAATCTAATTATACTTCCAAACCATTCAAATGCATAATTCAACACTATAAATTGTTATTATTTAAAAAGTCATTTTCAATTAAAATTTATTATTTTTCAGTATTCATCAAAATTTGATAGTTATCAGAAACGTAAAAAATATTTATCCAAAATAAATTTTTATGCCCGAATTCTAAAAAAGAATTTCATTTAATTATATTTAATATATAAAATTGTCAAATATTGGTCTCAAAAACGTTTTTCCATTAAAATCTGGTAAAATTGAATTTTTATAAAAAAAATTCTTTTATCTGAAAAAATGAATTTGTTCTTATATTATGTATAATAAACACATAATATAGATTATAAAATTATATTGAGTATATAAAATTCAACATTTAGTTAATACTATTCATAACAACTTTTTGAATGGCTATTTTGGTATGTCATGGTGCGCTCGAACTTGGTGTTGCGTGTAGCACAAGGTATTGAATTACTTTAAAGAAAATAACTCACTATGAAATCTTGGGGTGTTACATTCTTCCCCCATTTTTGGAAATTGTGTCCTTGAAATTTTGAAATTGGGCTTAGGAACTTCATTTAATGTACCACATCGGAAAAAGAGTCAACAAAAACATCATTTTAAAAGAAAGAAAGAGAAGTACAAAGGTCACCTAAGATAACCCATACTCAGATTCCATGTAGGAAAACATGGATATGGAAGATAAAGTACATGTCATGTTCTGATGGAGAGTGGAAGAAAACATGATCAGGAGAAAGTTAACAATAATAAAACCACAAACTTGTGATGGTAAAAATGGCCATTAGTCTCCCAGTTAGAAATTTAAAAGGAAAATGTTTTTTGTTCTATGTTCCATTTCATAAAGATAATGAATTTATTTATGAGATTGACTAAGAACATAAAGAGATATACTTACTTTTTAAGTACAGTTTCATCCTTTAATAAATTTCTACCACTAACTCATCTTTTTTTCAAACGATGAGTATTCAAGATTACATGGTCACACCTAAAGCGTTAGAATCAACTTCTAGAGAATCACATAATCCACAAAGGATCAACTATATATTTTCTTTGTCTTTAGAGAATAACCAAAACCAAAATGGTTATTACAAGATCCGAGGATCCCTAAAAAGGATAATCCTTTAGAGAAAGAAATATTAATCATAATTTATAAAATTAAACCAACAATACCGAATGATCAATAAATACAATTCAATAAACAATTGACCTTAAAATACTTCATTATAATCCAAAATAATATTGAAACCCAAAACATTGAATAAATTGATTATGTAGTCTTCCACATTAAATTGTATCTATAAATAACATCGACTACTCCTAAATTCACATAAATCAAAGTAATTAACCTAATCAAATATTCTCTACGATAGGTTAATCATTTCCATAAATAACCAAAATATCTATAAATCCAAAATAAAAACATATATAAAAAACCACCATTACTCCTCAAATGAAATTCCATAGTTTTCTATTTTTCTTATTCATATAGTGTTCCCAATAGAGTTAACATCTTCAAAAATAACATTTATCACTTAATCACCAAATCATTTTCCTATATAAAGGATATCCATTTGATAAAACATTAGATACAAAATCAAATTATTATTTATCAATAAAATCATTTAACTAAAAATTATTAGTCACACTAATTGGGGAATTCAAGTAGACCTGTGGTAGGTGAAATATCCCAATCACACTCTGGTTTTGGGTTCGATTCACAAAACTTTGTCTGATGTGACGTGTTTTCACATGGTCTGAGTGTTGTTTTTTTTTCAAAAATTATATTTTATAACATTCCCAAAATGAGAAAAATTATTTAAAATAACAATAACATAACTTCACCTAAAATACTATCTCATACCTTGAATTTTAATCCAAAAATGTAATAACTTTGCATTGCCTCAAATTCAAGGATCACATAAATCCAAATGGTTATTTTTAACTATATCAACAATATAAAAGATAATTCTTCCTAAAATAGAATTTCCACATAACAAACTACAGTGTTACATATTCAAGAGAAAAGTCTTTCAATGTAGTCCCATCAACAAATAGCACTAATACTTTTAAACATTTCTACATCCATTTATTTCTACATAGGTTCTTCATTGACCAAGAGGTTATCCTAAAAAATAAGTCATTCACTCAGTTAATGCCCATGTCCCCTACATTTATGGAAAATTACTATAAATGGATTCTTGGGATCATTTATATTTTCTTCCATAGTAATTTCATTTTTCCTCATCAATTCTTTAATTTATGTCCTTCTTTCCAGCATATAAAGCATTTCATTCTTCTATTGAGACACTTTACTATGTGTATCCTTCCACATTTTCTGCATGCTGGAAATTGAGATTTCATTTCTCCATCATCTCCACTGCTGCATATCTTATCATTCACCACATTTCACTTCTTTCTTGAGTCTAGGAGTTGGTTAATATATATGTGGTTGATCATATTTTTGGAAAACTAATTCGGCATGATGAAGATATCTTTTACACCTATCACCATTCTATTTTGTTGCTCATTCCCACCATCAGGCCCACCTTATACATCATGTTCAATGTTACTATGATTTCATTGGAATCCAACCATTGACTAACACAAGAATGCATATTTTGAGTCATAAAATCATTTAGAGAATATCATAACACCTTATTTTTAATCTAAAACACCTTAGGATTGACTCAGGTTATTTATTCTCATATTATATTAAAATCATTAAAATCGGTTTGTAAAGAAAATTTTAATTATACTAATCATATCCCCTAGGAGTTTCATATCCAAGAGTGTAGCAAGGCACATTGTTGTGTACCAGGATACCTCAGGACAAGGCCAAAACTCCTTGTCAATGTTTTCACTCTGAGGTACATCTGTGCGAGATCCTCCTCTACCTTCTCATATAAATACATGAATTTATTTCTTAGAAAATCCACATAAAATTTACATTACAAAAAAATTTGTATGTTCATATATACTAATCCTCAATGTCTATCTTTGGGTAGTGTTTCTTAATCAGATTTTTTTCTAAATATTGCTTCCAAGGATAGTACTAAACTTCCATTGATACCAACAGTAATGCCCCGACCCAAAATACCCATAATTTTTTCATTATTACATTACATTGGCATGATATAAGGAATCATGTCCTGATAGAATGATCAGTTTAGTAGCCCTGGATTTACTAGATACATAAATTAGTTTTACATTACATCATGAAATAAAAAAACTATATTCTATTTTCTTTGAACACTCTTATATCACATAGCTTATTCCTACAGGTTAATCGTAATATACTTTTTTAATCCTGGAAAAAATAAAACATAAGAAAGGGGTGAGCTCAGATGCTCAGTAAGGATAACAATATATCAGAAGCTGTTAAAAATAAGAGTAAATATTTATAGAAATGTATAATACTAGAACACAAGCCTTTTAAACATAAACTTCAGCATAACATGGAAAAGATAAATCAATCCATGTCATTTACTTATTAACATGGATATTATACTAGTTGAATAATCACATGTAATATCAACAGCCAATTTCATAATGATGGAATGCATACTTCCGACATCATAACCACATAGTCATGGCCTTGTGCCAAGACTAGAAATAAGATTTTGTCAAGGCCTTATGCCTAGAGAATAATTTGTCTCATGAGACCTACCAATGCATTGAAGAGCTATTGTGGGCTCCCCCCATCACTTACTATGTCCAATTTATTCCTCATATGAAAAGGATTAAAAATTACATGAACATTTGTTTTTAAACTAGCATACAAAATGCCAATACATTATCAATAAACCATGAATGGTATAAAAAAACACATCCACATTCAAACATATAAACAAAATTCAATACAGTATGAATGATTTGTATCATAATAAATTAACCTCAATTAAGAATAATATCCCATAAAGGATGTTTACATATTTGAAAATGATCATTAAAAATATTTTAGAGAAATATATGTTTTTCATGAAAACATTTTAATGTCTCACTATTTATCAAGAAGTTGTTTAAAATATATTTTTTGAATCAAATTGTCCCATACCACTTTGAAACTTTTAAAAAGAATTAAAATTTTGAAACATTAATGTCCATAAAAATAAATCCTAAAAACCTTTTTTAAAACATGGACATTAATGAGAGTGTTTTAGAAGATTAAATATTTAAAAATTATAAAATTATATTTTAACTTAAGAGTTTTTCACAAAATGGGAGAGTCTTGAATAAAAATAACGGAGAAATAACATTTAGTCAGAAAATTATAATATCATGGGAATAAATGGATTCATGATATAATATTCCAAAGGACAATATATACACCATATAGGTGGTAATTGGTTCATAACAACAATGAAGTCTCTATGTCATGTAAATTGAGACGAAATACCTTATAAAGATGGTATCCTTATATTAAAGATAAATTAATGACATAATTATATGAAAATAATGTAAAAACACCCAATATAATTTGATATTAAGTGTAAAAAAATCAGAGTTTATTCACACATATTCATATCACATCTTAATCAAGAAGTAGAACCTTAACCCAATGAATTTAATTTGGGTTAAAAGGTTCTCTTACAGAAATTCGAAAGCCTAACGGTGTCACCTTAAAATTCAGAAAATGAATCGATGAGAGAGAAAACAGTATCCGATCACATGGATATAAAATTTACAATAATATAGATATATAAGAACATATCCCAACATATGAATATGTAAATTAAAAGACATGACAAAAAAAGTATTTTAAAAAGAAGAGGGTGAAGGGTTCCCTTACCGATTTGGTAACATACGAAACATACACCCTATGAAAGAAGTATCATACAATGAATATTTAAATACCCATAAATTAAAGGATAATAGACAAATAATACATTCATGTGCTGTACATACACCATAGAAAATGAAATAGTGGCCAATATAGCATGAATCTCACGAGAATAAAAAGTGAGATGAAAATCCCTTACCACGTTGTAATCAATCGAGTCGTATGACCAAAAGTAAATAACCACCAAATGATTCAAAGAATAAAATGAATATAAAGAGAATCATCATCATATATATCAAATGGCACTACAAAATACCCCACATGAAATAAATTAGTGGTGATCAAATGAAATCTCAAAGAATTAAAAGTGAGATTAGAAACCCCTGACCTTGTACTTTTACTTGGTTGAGGGTACATTAACCTCATGTATAATAGATAAATCATTGTTATTAAATTATAAAATAACTATACACATTAATATGATACCTCATATGATCCTCTAATATTGATTTGTTAATAATTGTTCAATAGTATCATCATTTCGGGTGTTAACTGGCCAGTTTTCCATTATATTCTCAGTTACATAAGCCATGTTTGTTATCGATAGGATGTATTTTATTTGTCATGAATGGCCCGAAGGCCTTAATGTTTATTGATTTTTGATAACCCCCCTTTTAAGGGATGAGGTGGAACCCTACAAGGCTCGTAGGCTCAGAGATTACATGTCCCATAGGATTAAGACTTTACATGACACGAAGGTCTTAGAAAATTCAGCCAGACTATCTACAAGCAACTGCCCCTCCCCAGCATATGCATCCTGATAGTAGCTATCCACCTTAGCATGATCGTCTGGCTTGGCTTCCCATGAAAGCACAGGCTGGTACAGATGGAATATCCATACCCTCTTCTTCTGAAAATCCATTTTGCGCTGCTCTGGTGAGTACACATGCTCTGAGTCCACTTATGGGGATGATCCTAGTTTGTAGTGTGTCTAAGGCCTTCATTCATGTGTCCCAAAGGCATTGGGGTGGCCCTAAGGCCTTATGTTGTCCCAAAGGCCTTGAGAATCAACTGGCCAGAAGTCCTTGGGTGGATTGAAATCCTTGTAGGACTCGAAGACCAAACTGGTGGCTCGAAGGGCCAGATGGGTGAATAGTCATGACTGCTATAGTACAGAACATTGCCTTCTACAGTTCTTACTACAGTTCTAGTACAGTAACCTGGAAATATTCCTCCACCCGTATTTGATCTCGGGTCTCTTGGATACACCTAACGAGTCCTCCCCAACTGGGATGAGGCTATTGTGCATGTATTTTATTCATATACAGAATTATATTAAGTTAATAATCATTATTTTCAATCATAAAATGATAATTATTCTTGAATTGTGACTATGGAGAATGAATCTCATCGCATTCGTGGAGATGGTAATCCATACGTACGCACAAGCGACAATATCATTATATTGATGGTTAAATCATATGTAATTGTATGGTATATCATATATACATAATAATGAACATGTTATATTTATTATTTACATTAGTTAAAATCATTATTATACCCATCCAAATAATGAAGTGTTTGAATTACAAACTACACCATGACGTGGAGATGGTAGGCCGAATGTACACACATATGGTGACTTTGTCATTCATATGATGGATAGAATACTGAATATGGTTGAACAATTTTTATAATAACATCATAGTATACATAATATATTGGATTTATTATTTTATAATGGTAAAAACAACGACAGATGAAGTTCAAGAAGAAAAGAACATGAAAGAGGTTATGGAATATTTACCTATTTTTCGGGTTCTTCCTTTTGATTTGATCAAAAGGGCTCCTTAAGTTGGCTTTCAGACTAAAGGGAAGCCTCAAGAGTGAATGGATTACATTTTTGAGGATATTTGGCTAGGGTTTGGTCAATCCAAATGGCATTGGAGGTGTATCATTAAGAGAAGGGTAAGTACCCTTTTATAAGAGAAGTGAGGGTCACTTTAAGAAATGCTTGAAATGTTATTTTATAATAAACTACTTTTCGGTTTCTAATGGCTCCAAAATGATTTATTTAGAGTCTAAAGTGGGGAAGGGTCTAAAAACTCTCAAAAAAAAGATTTTATACAGGTTTAGGTAACCTTATTTACCTTATCTTTATGATTTAACTCTTAGTTAAATAGTTTGACATTTACCATGTATCTTTGTATTTTTATATTATATATTTAATAAACATACTATAACAATCCTAGAGAACCCAAAGTGGTTATTTATTTATATATATATAACCTTATCTAAGTCCTTTGGCCAAGACTTATATTTTTTGGTATATTATATAATTTATTAATATAATGTTTGTTTTAAAAACATATTTATGTCAATTTGAGACTTTTTAGTATTTGGTTTATATAAAAGTCATCACAACTTGATTATATATAAAAAAATAAATTTTATAAACCCTAAAATGTCATATTAACCTATAAAATTCGTTTATTTCATAATGACATTTGTATTATATTTATTATAATTTTTATAATACCATTTATTTGATTCATTGATTAATAATGTAATTACTGCATCATCATTGTGTAATAATTAAATTTAATTATGTAATGTCTGAAAACTATTAATAAAATAAAATTATATAGGAAATATTTTTATCTTTCTAATGAGTATTTATAGTCAAAAAGATAACTTATATTACCCCATTTAAAAATATATTTACTAAAAGATATATATTTATGTCATTTTTGTCTTTACTATAAATCGATTAATATAAAGTATCATTATCACTTTAAAGTGGCTACATGGGGTCCCAAAATCGACCCTAGGATTCCCATGGTCTTACAGGTATCCACCCATAGGAATATAACACATGTTATTGTAATTTAATGTTAATATAATATTATTTTTACCCTTATTTAACAGATTTACCTTTTAACCATGGTAAATAAAATATTTACCAAAGTAATTAATAATAATGTCTAAAAATAAAGATACCTATTTAAGAAATTTGGACCTCATGATTCCAAATATGGAATCCATTTTTTCAAATTCAAAACACAGAAGTGGCAGAAATTAATTTCAAATTAATTTCTGTTGTCAAAACAAAAAGCGTGTTTTTATGAAATAATAAATATCAATAGATTGATTATTGTTTATGTCTAGTTTAAATGTGAAATTACATACAATTACCTACATTTAATTAAATGATAAAAATATAATCTAATTATACTTCAAAACCATTCAATGCATAATTTATCATTATACATTATTTCGATTAAAAAAGTTGTTTTTAATTAAAATTTAGTATTTTTCAATATTTTTCAAAATATGATAGTTATCATAAAAGTACCAAAAAATTTATCCAAAATTAATTTTTATGTCATGATTCTAAATTATAATATAATTTCATTAAATTGAATATATAAAAGTGTCAAATATTGGTTATAAAATGATTTTTCCATTAAAAGGTGTTAAAATTTCATTTTTCTTCTTTTATATGAAAAAAATGAATTTGTTCATATATTATTTCTATGAAACACATACTATGAAATCTAAAATTATATGGAGTATATAAAATTCCAAATTCAGTTAATATTATTCATAAAAACTTTTTATGCTGCTAGGTTGGTATATCGTGGTGTGCTCGAACTCTGTGTTGCGTGTAGCACAACCTATTGAATTACATTAATGAAAATAACTTACTATGAAATTTTGGGGTTTTACACTGATCAATCTATCTATAAAATAATATGAAAAAATCATATATTCTGGGATGAAGTTGTATAACATAAGCTATTTTGACCTGATCTAACTGATAAAATAGTAGGGATGATTAGATACATTCATAAGAACCTTAGGGTCGATTAGAGATTCAAAAAATAATACTGATATCCATTAGTAAGATCTAGATTCCAAATATAGTGGTATGTTATTCCTTTAAATATCTCGCAGGAATAGGGTTATGATATTTTTAAATAAGGGGAATTTATTCTCTTGGTTCATTATATCCTTTATATTATTGTTTGTAACAAGACGATGATTTATAACTTGATTCATCAATTAAGCCTCTCCCGAGTGTCTTATATTTTTTATATGTCTCTTAATAATGTACATACTATATCCTTCACATATACTAAACATAAAGTATTTATAGATTTAGCATGGAATTTTATATAAGGAATAACCAATGGAGAATATTGACTGATGATATAATGTTATAAAAAATAGAGCCAGATGATTTTCAATGTTTTATTCAAAATAAAAAGTTTGAAGAATCTATATCGAAACATAAGGATATAACGTGGTAGAAATATCCTCATTTATTTTCATTTTAGTAACATAATTTCTAGGTTGAAATTGTTTTAAGAGGGGTAAACTGTAACACCCCATGATTTTAAAATATATTTTTCCTCTTTAATAAATTCAATGTGTTTTATATAAGTTGATGTATGAAAAAGAAAATTTTAGACAATAATGAAATTCATTATGAATATTATATATAAATGATATTTAAAAAAAATAATGGTTTAATTTGATTATGAAAAATATGATCAATTATAAATAAAATGTATTGAATGGAATGGTTACAATTAATAATATATTAAAAAAAATTTAAATATTAAAAATAATTTAAACTAATAATTAATATAAATACTTCTTTATCATAATAATTAATAATTAATAATTAATAATTTTTATCCAAACAGTAATGTTTTATTTACAAACACTATATAATTTATAAAAGATTTTATTTAAAGAATGATTTCTATTATTTATATTATTAACCCTGTGGAATAATATTTTTTATTCATGTAGAAAAAATAAATTATCATTCATAGGGTTATAATCATTTAGTTAGAATAAATGTTAAATCATTTTATGAAAATGGATGATATTTTAATAAACCCATTTTTCATGTCTGTAATGTATTTTTCCTAAATAAATTAATTTAATACCTACTAATTAATGTAATTTATTTAATTTTTAGATAAATTATTAAATTCAATAAAATAGAATTCATCTCAGGGTTGTTATTAAAGAAGGAAAATGAATAAATTCATTTTGTGCATCAAAATTATATTTTATCTAAAAAAGGTTTTACGCATTTTGTGTAAAAATAATGGAAATAATTTCTACCAAAATTAGTAATATGATATGATAAAATGTATTCTATTTTTTTCATAATAACTTCCAATTTTTTTTCATCTTAAATTTAATTTTTTCCCAAAAACTAGTTACTATCTTAAAATTTAAGTCATCATAGTGAAGGTTAAAATAGTTAAATGGTGTTAAACAAGGTGGTAAGGATTAAAATATCATGAAAATATTTTATTTAATTATTTTTTTAATATATTTAGATTTACAATAACCTTTCATTCTATATTGGGATTATTTTTTCCACTTTTCCAAGAGAACTACTTAATTATTTTAATACAAAGGTTATTCATAAGGGGGATACTACACAAAAATATAAGAGGGAAACTCATAACCTCACTTATACATACATGTTGAGAATTTTTTCTCCAAAAATCTAACCCAAAATCACATTCATACTATCCTAAACACATATTAGAGTGTTTTGTTAAAAAACGATCTTAATATTGTTTATGGAGAGATATGCATGATAATTCTAATTAATGACGTGACAAAATTAACTCAGTTCATTTAAGATTCTTTCTAAATAAAAATACTCAAAAATATTATATAACAACTTCAAAATATATTAATTATTAATATTATTATACTTAAATTTTATTAATAAAATGGAATAATCAATATCTGCCTTCTTTCTATATAGTATAAAATGAAAACATCACTCATGCGTATATAAGGACTATCTCATACATGAAGAAATGATTTTAATTTTAATAACCAACACTCATGTATGGTTTTAAAGATCTATTTAATGAATATATAATATTTTTTAAATAATTATTAGGTTTTAATTTTATATTATTGTCTTCCTACATTATTTATATCCATTGAAAAATAAAACCATCGCCCATGTGTATATGTAGACTACCGCTTCTATGAAGTGATGCAATAATTTTTTCATCAATGACTTACATGGATGGATTAAAAAGTGTATATTATAAATAATTATGATATTTAATAAATGATTAATATTTTGGAATGTTGTCCATGGTGTATGGACCATATACTTTGAACTGAAACATGCATAAAAAACATAGAAGTCAACACCCAAATGCCTACTTAACAATTAATTGTTAATGAACAATTAATAAATAATTATAATTGAGTATAATTTAGTAATATAAATATAAATATTGATATAATATTTAAATATTATAAATTTAAATTTATTTAATATGAGTTTACATCTTGTTCAACTAAGTGGATGATTGATGAAAGGGTTTATGTTGAAATATTAATTTTTAATAGAATTGTGTTTGATTCAATTTATAATGTATGATATTTTATGTTATTTCTTTAGTAAAGTATAATAATTTTTTTTATTATTTTTTAATTTTAAGGTTTTAAATTATATTTTCCATTTCATCCACTTTGGTAATCAAAAATATTGAATGATTTTTTATGAAAAGATGAAATATTTCTTTTTTTCTGAAATATATTTTTATTTTTTTATCAATTTTGAATTTATTTTTTAAAATGAAATTATATTTTATTTAATTATTTTTTTCATTTTTTTAAATTATCTTATAATTTCATTATAATGGGTTGAAATAAAATATTTTTTTCTTCATTAAGGGTTATTTTGAAAATATTTTCAAAGGTGTGATAAAATGTTTTTTAACAACTACTTATCAATAAAATTTTATAATCATCTTGTACATTATTAATTATGAAGATTAATCTATATTTTTTCATGGTGTTTAAAATAAAATCCTATTCCTGTTGTTCCTTATTCATTTAAATTTCTACTAAAAGAAAATATTTTTTCTCATTATTTTTCACTATATACGTTTTAAATTATTTATAGAATTATTTTTCACCAATGTATGCATAAGTTAAGGATTATTATGCTTCAATTAGAATATTATCTAATGATAGCATCCATAGTATTTCTATATATTACTTAAGACGATTTTTTTGATAAATTATCATGGAAATTATTTCTTTTCTATGGGTTAATTAAGCTACGAATGACTGATAAATTCTATTATGTTTTTATGGACTAAATATGCATGGATTATCATTATATTAAATTTTTTTACTATATATCCCAAAAATTAGTTTTTTTAATGTTTTATATCCCATGAGGTTAAGGGTGGAATGGGTGGTTAGGAAAAGAATAATAGTGTACATGGGCAGTTAGCCCAAGCCCAAAAAGGTAGATATGTTGTTATCCCATTCCAACTATTAAATGAATATTATAGTGTGAACCCTTAACATATGTTTTATATGCTTATATTTCTCCCAAAATTCTATTTCACACTCATAGGGAATTTATTTTTTGAATATTATTCTCTCATGGATCGTTAATCTTTGATATTCCACACTCTAACAACTCAAGTATTATGTTATGATATATGATTTATTACATGACTCTTAAATTTAGATTTATATCTTTGGTTATGATAGTTATGTTCTCATACCATTATACTAAACTAATAATAAATTATTATCATTGAATGTTATCCACTATATATTCCATTAAGGATCATATGATCTCTTCCCTTATTATGTTTTTGTTTCCCAAGGTCACAGATAGGGATATTATCAATTATATGTCTAATAGTTACCATATACGTAACATGTTTGTGGGAAATTTTCAATATTGATCATATATATCATGTTTATTTATCAACTCTAGAAAGAAAATAATATTTTCCTGTTTTCAATCATGTATTATTTTATGATGTATTTAATATTCATTTAAAATGTTGTAATATTTATGTATGTGATGCCCGAGTTATTGAATGTGGGATGAGAGAAGATCATTGATTTTTTTCATTGGAGGATGTATAGAAATTTACTAAGAAAATAGTTTTATTTTTAAATCTAGGTATTACTAGATTTTTATAATAGACACATTTCCGATTGATAATCCCTTATTAGTCTTGAAAAATAATTATTATTCATTTTTTTAGTCCCCATAATATCCAAAAACCATTAAACATATGAATGGTTTGTTATTTTTTTATCATATTCTATTTTATCCCTAGGAAACAGTCATGTTTGAATTTTATTATAATGCATCAGAAAAGGGTTTAGGTTAATTATTGATATAGAATATATTAGTTATATACTATAAATATAGAAAACCATGGACTAATAAATAGAATTATACAACTCATTTACTTGAGTACTAAACCATTATTTTTTCCTTGAAACATGTTAAAATAGTTATTATGATAAAATTTTGAGTCATTCATTGATCATAATAGTTTAAAATATATATATTTTTTCAATTATAATTAAAACTATTTTATAAGATAATGATGTTATTTCTCTTCCTCTATGATTTTTAATCATTTATACTCTATGGAATGGAAATGTGGCCAACGAAGCCTTAATAAATAGTTATTATGGTGTTGTTTTTTTGAGAAGAATGGAAAATTAAATGACGATGGAGAAAAAAATGAATTTATATATGGATATTGATATTTTTTAAGGAAAATTTTCTTTATATTATATGATAATATAATAATAATAATAATTCAAATAATTAGTGGAATCCCCACTTTGAAACCTTTATGCGGAACTATAAAGAGATCAAAAAACAATTGGAAATATACCATAAAATTTTACAAAGGAATGAGGACACATAATATTGATTCATAGGAGGTTGTATGTTCCTTGTGGAACACGAGACAATGATTTTCAGGAGTTTTAATTCTAACCCTTGGAGGTAAATTTGAGAATTTTTAAAAACTTTCATGATTTTAAGGGTAACGTTTTGTGGTTTTTATTGATGTAATTTATAGAAAAGATCATCAGAAAATGTATTATATTCAAATAATAGAAGTCCAAACCCTAGTTTTCAATTTAATTATTACATTATCTAAGTGTTCAATAGATAAAAATTCAAGTAAATATCTATATATTTTGTGATGGGATTATAATTTTTTATTAGTGTATATAATGTTTTAAGGGCGGTTTCAAATAAATATATGAAATCAACCCCTTTACTATTAATCAATGATTCTTGATCAATGAATATTTTCTTGAGATTTTAAGTCAAAAATATAATAATGATTAAAATAATTATATCAAGGGTCATTTAAAATATTGACCCTATATTTTTCTCATAGATATGAAGAGGAATGTGGCATTGTTTTGAAACCCAACTTTTTCTTAGAATAATATTTTACAGATAATCTTATAGACAATCTGATTAAACAATACATACTTTTGTGTCTAAGTTGAGAGGTTTTATTTTTTTGTTATAGTGTATCCTGAGATGTGTATTTACAATGGGTTGAGTGTCCATATATTAATAGTTATAACTCATTTTTTATTTGACTATTCAAAAAATAATATGAAAGCTGATATTAAACTTGTAACGCCCTGACCCAAGCTACCCAGAGTCGGTGCATTACATCGTAACATTGGCATGATCACAAAAGATCATGTCTCAAAAGACTGATTAGTTTAGTAGCCTTCGAAACACTAGATACATTCATAAGTCTTACATTACAACATAAAGTGAAAAACTAATAACAAAGTCTTCATAGTCCACACTCATATCCTCTTCTGACTATCCCTGCAGATCATTCATAAAATATTTCTTCACATCCTGGAAAATATTAAAACATTTAAAGGGGTGAGCTCAGATGCTCAGTAAGGATAACAATATTGCAGAAGCTTTCATAAATAAACATAAACATTTAAGAAAATGTATAACTAAAACAAAAGCCTTTTAAACTTGAACATCAACATAATATGGCAAAAATAAAATGAGATAATGCCATATACTTCTTCACATGGATATTCTACTGGTCGAATAATCACATGAAATATCAATAACCACTTTCATAATGATGGAATGCATAATGGCAGACTATAATAACCACGTAGCCAAGGCCTTGTGCCAAGACCACAAATAAAATTTTGTCAAGGCCTCGTGCCAAGACACTAGTTTGTCTCATGAGACCTGTCGATGCATCGAGGAGCTATATCGGGCTCCACCCGTCACTTATTAAGTCCAATGCATTCCTCATATGAATAGGTTTAAACATATCATAAACCATAACATAATCGTATCACATAAAACATGCATAATGGAAACATAACATTTCCACATTTTAATCACAAGATATCAATACAACACATTGATATAATAAAGACACTTTAAAAACCATTTTCAATACCAAAATAAAAGAAAGTTAAAACTTTGTATTTATTTTTCATTAAAATAATGGCTTGTAGAGGAAGCTGAAACTCAAATAATGGTCATGGCGGCAGAGAAGTCATTGTCGCCGCATAAGTACGGAACGAAAAACATTCCCTTTTTGTCATTTTGTAAAACGCTTCATATAAAAAAGATTCCTTTTGAATAAACGAAAAAGTCAAAGGGGTTTATACACCGTATAAAAGAAAGTTGTGTATAAAACCAAATATGTATCAATGAAAGGAGATTGAGACGAAGTCCTTAAAAAGATCATTCTTAAAATAAAATAGATCTATTATGTGTATTCACTATAGGTACACATAAAGAATACAAAATAAGACATAATAATATCATGACATAATTTGAAAGTAGGAGATTAACCCAAAGAATGGAAATTGGGTTAAGAAGTTCCCTTACCTCGTGTCTGACTTGACTCAACAGTTCTTTAACCTCCTGAATAATAAACTAGAGTTAATATATACCTTATTAAGAACCATTTTCAATTTCATTATCCTTATTATATCGATTATTACAATAATATTAACATTATGTAATTATTTAAGTTAATAACGGTCGTTTTGTCGATCTTTGGTACTTGAGTCAACAAGAAACTTATTATAATTACAAGTTGTTTATGTGGTAGAATATCCATTATCTCCAGAATTATATTCATGATTTAGATGTCATATATATATTATATATCCAGTATATACATTCATTTATAATATTACGTATCGTTTAGAGGTAAGAAATGAAATGCACCGTTCATGGAGACGGTAAGCTGTACGTACGCAAGAATGCTACTTTCATTTCAATTTCATATTTAATTGAACGAAATCATAATGATATAAATGTATAATATAATTCCAGTATAATATAGTGTATAATTCCATTTACTCCATCCTTTATACATCCCACATATGGCATTAACGATTCAAATCACTTTGAGGGGGCGGTAGTCCGCACTTCCTAAATTGAAATTATCGCGTTTTACCCATAATGGAAATCAATAAGTATTGCATAAATGAGAAATACAGAATCATAAGTAAAACATAAACATATTATATATCATATATAAAAATAGTGACATCTTAATGGCCACCATTGAAGGTGTTATATGAGTGTTGAACAATCATCATTTCGTGAGGCAGAAATTCGCCATCCACAGAAACCGTATGTTCTTTAACCATTAGATGTATGTCTGTGTAAGTGTATCTAGAATACTTATTATAACAACATCCTAGTATATTGAGGATACTGTTGTTGTTACAAATGAAATGAATAAAAATATTTTATGGGGATGGAGAAGAAAAATAAAACAAAACAACATTAGAGAAGACATTACCTCAAAATCGGGTAACTCTTTTTGATTTGAGCCAAAGGCTTCCTTGGGAAGAGTTCTGGCCAAAGTGAGGCTTCTAGGAGTAATAGGGGGAAGTTGGGAGAGTATTTGGGCAGAGGTTGGCCGAGCCAAATGGCTTGAAAGTGTAAATGAGGTGGGAGAGGTGGGGGCCTTTTATAAGTGGAGAGGGGGAGCTCTTTTGGAAAGATTGAAATGTTACATTATTACACAATGCTTTTCAGATTATAAAGGTCCCACACTTATATAATTCGTGGATAAGGTGATAAGGGTTCGAAATCTACCCATACAATAGTCTTTGGACAAGTGTAAGCCTTGGATTTTACATTATCGTTTCATTTTATTAAAATCCTTAAATAATGAGGTCATCACTGCATCATAATGATGTCATAAATAATTTAATTTATTTAATGTCTAAAAATTATAAAAAAATACTATGATGTAGGAAATCTTTTTAGCTTTCTAATGAATATTTATAATCAAAATTGGGACTTGTTTAACCCCACTTAAAAACTGTTTTAGTAAAACAACTCATGTTTGTGTCAATTTAATTTTAACATTAAATAAATATATATTAATGTCATTTTCCAAACAAAGTGGCTCCATTGGGGTCCCCAAGTTGACCCATGGGTTTTCATGGTCGGCCATGACTCATCCAATAGGAATAGGACAAGTTTCAAGCTCATATAATATTATTAAAACATTATTTTTACCTTAAACTACACTAATTACCTCTAATCGCGATTAATAACTTAAAGGTTACTATTCACCAAAAATTATTTTGATCCCATTGAACCAAATTTTACTTCTTAATGACAACCATGTATGTCGGATTTTTAAAAATCAAATCACAGAAGTGGTAATATTTCATTTAAACAAAAAATCAGTTATTTAACTACCACTTAGTGGTTTCACTATTCATCAAAAATTGAAGTTTTTCAGAACAATGCCAAAATTTCACCCTAAGCTATAATTGATATTCCGAATTCAAAAATGATTTCTATTTTACAAAATTCCAAACATATAAGTTTCATTAATTAATTTTATAATTAATTCCCGCTGTCACAACAAATAGCGTGTTTTTAAGAAACAATTTATATCAAAAGATTGGCAATTGTTTATGTCCAATTTCAGTGTTAAATTAATTCTAATGACCACCATTGGATAAAATAGTAAAAATATATTCTAATTATACTTTAAAACCAATAAATAGTATAATTTATCACTATAAATTATTTTGATTAAAAAAAAGTTGTTTTTAAGTATTTTTCACTATTCATAAAAAATAGAAGTTCTCAGAAAAATACCAAAAATTCAACATAGGCTAATTTCAATATTCCAAATCCAAAAATGAAGTCCATTTTGATAAATAAAATTTATAAAATTTCAAAAAGTAGGTATTACTATTCACAACGGCTAGTTTAATTCGTTGTGGTGTGTGTTAGAGCTCGAGGTTGCGTACAACACACGCTATTGCATTATTCGAAGTGAAAAATACTGTGGAAGCTTAGGGTGTTACATTCTCCCATCCTTAAATAAATTGCGTCCTCGCAATTTGAAATTTTTCTTTGAAAATAAAAGGTTGAAAAGGGAAAATGCCTTTTAGGGAAACCCACATCGGAAATAAGGTTAATAAATATATAACATTAAAAGAAAGCAAGATAAGTACAAAGGTCACCCGATATAGCCAATTCTTGGATTCTATGAAAATATGGATATGGAGGAGAAACAAACCATCAAGGTCTGATGGAGAGTTATAGAAAACAGGATTAGTAGAAAGTTTAACTACAAGAAAATCACAAACTTGTGATTGGTTAAACGGTCATTGAATCCACAGTTGGAAAAGTTAACCGACAACATTTTTGTTTTAAGTTACCTTTTATAATGTTGAGGAATTTATTTAGGAGAGTTACTAAGAACGTAAGGGAATATACATACTTGTTATGTATACTTTCATTCGTTAATAAATTTTTTCCACAAACCCATCTTTTACTCCAAATGGTAACGGAACTCAAAAATATTCTTTTTATCCTAATTGTATAAGGTTCCAAATGTTAACACATACCATTTAGATTAGTAAAACTATTTTCTAATAACCAGGGACTTCCTGTAGGCGAGTGGTAGGAAATAAAGGTTTGTCACACTATGGTTGTGGGTTCGATTCCTGCAGCTTTGTCCGACGCGACGAGTTATCCCCACCCTGCAGGTTGTCCTTTTCCTAAAACTATAGTATTATAATATTCCAAAAATAATCTTCAGAAATGCTTTAACCTTAAACAATACTATCCATGGTTCAACTTAATCCATTCCAACCTTAATATTTATCCAAAATACCTCCGTCCAGACTTTCTCTAA
This sequence comes from Viscum album, assembly GCA_963277665.1. NCBI lineage: Eukaryota > Viridiplantae > Streptophyta > Magnoliopsida > Santalales > Viscaceae > Viscum > Viscum album. The sequence continues at coordinate 422,105,933 of OY728158.1, read as the reverse complement.
AAGGTCTCTAAATTCCAAAATCAATTGTAACATCAGATTCCCCAAACAATGAAAAGTTTCTCTTATTGTCACATACTAAAAATAGGATTACCTTAATCATATTAAAACCTTACTGAAATCAAAAAGTACTACAGTACAATCTTTATATATATCACATTATTCTTATAACCAGAATATAATCCTTGAGTCCAAAAGCACCAATACATTAATTTTTCCGCTTCAACTGTAGTCACAGCATAAGATTGGCCTTGATCCCATGGCCTTTTCTGAGGTAAGTTTCCTTGACGCTTAGGACATTCATTTGCATAATGCCCCATTTCCCTACAATTGTAGCATTCAACTTTGACAACCTCTTTCTTTCCCTTGCAATCACGAGCCTGGTGACCCTTTTCTCCACATTTATAACAAACTCCAATTCCTTTTAGGCACGTACCAGGGTGATTCTTCCCACAATTATCACATAATGTAAAATCCTTCTTTCCCTTTTTCCCTTTATCTATCTCTTGTTCCCCCATTCTCTTCTTCTCTTGCTTTACTTTGTTTTCATAAGACTTAGAGAATTCCTTTTCTGTCTTGATAGCACACGAGACAATATCTTCGTATGATGAGAAGGATTGTGATACTAAAGCTCGATGGAGAAATGGTTTTAACCCATCAAAGAAACGATCAATATTACTCCTTGGGTTACGTATATAATCGGCAGCATGCCTCGCTAACCTTGTAAAGTTAGCCTCATACTTTGCGACATTCTCATCCTCCTTTTGTCTCAGACTCAGAAATTGCCTTTCCATATCTACTCGATGGTCACGAGGAAAGTATCATTCTAAGAAAAGCTCATTGAACTCCCTCCATTCCATATTCGATACGTCATCATCTTCCTTTGTGTTTTGAATCAGCGACCACCACTGATCGGCATCTCCAGTGAGGCGGTAAACTTCCATGACAACCTTCTCCCTTTCACTACTCCCCAAGGCATGGAATATTTTCTCTAAGGAATTTATCCATTGCTCAGATACTATAGGATTTTTACTCCCATTGAAGGTTGGTGGTTGTTGCCTCATGAAACGGTCTAGCATTGATCCTCCATGCTGTGGATTAGGGTTCTCCATACGGGTAAGGCTATTATTCATAACCTGAGTAAGTTGTCCCAGTATGGTGATTAGCTGATCGGCACCAGTTGCATCACCAGCCCCACTATAATTATCTTGAGTAGGAGGTCAATCCCTACATGGAGTGCATGCATTGATACAGTTTCCATTTCTTCCACTAGGCGCCATTTCTAAACAATGGCATAAACTAGATTAGTTTATGAATCAAAATACATAATTCCATACTTGTAAAACACATTACATAAATTGAACTATTTATGGATATAATCCATAATCATAAAAAGAAATGTTTTCTTTGAGGAAGTATATACTCATAACCCTTCATGGTGGTTTGTAAATAAAATGAGAATTATCCTAAGCATATCCCCCGGGAGTGTCGTAACCAAGAGTGCAGCAAGGCCCGTTGTCGTGCACCAATTCCCGTTCGAGTCTAGCTCAAAGAGGTGTTTTCAGGTTTTACCCCTAGGTACATCTGCGCCAGAGCCGCCTCTACCTGCTCGTATCCAGACAGGGATATATTCCTCGGAAAACTCACAAAATCTCTACAATAACAAAATTCTAGGAAGTTCTTCTATACTAATCCTCAGAGTCTATCTTTGGGCTATGTGCTCTAATCTGAGTTTATCTAAATCTAGCTTCCAAGGTTAGTACTAAACTGCCTCTGATACCAACTGTAATGCCTCGACCCCAGCTACCCAGAGTCGGTGTATTACTTCGTAACATTGGCATGATCACAAAAGATCAAGTGTCGAAAGACCGATTAGTTTAGTAGCCTTGGAAACACTAGATACATTCATAAGTCTTACATTACATCATAAAGTGAAAAACTAATAACAAATTCTTCATAGTCCACACTCATATCCTCTTCTGACTATCCCTGCAGGTCATTCATAAAATATTTCTTCACATCTTGGAAAATATTAAAACATTGAAAGGGGTGAGCTCAGATGCTCAGTAAGGATAACAATATTGCGGAATCTTTCATAAATAAACATAAACATTTAAGGAAATGTATAACTAAAACAAAATCCTTTTAAACTCGAACATCAACATAATATGGAAAATGTAAAATGAGATAATTCCATATACTTTTTCACATGGATATTCTACTGGTCGAATAATCACATGCAATATCAATAACCACTTTCATAATGATGGAATGCATAATGCCAGACTATCATAACCACGTAGCCAAGGCCTCGTGCCAAGACCACAAATAAGATTTTGTCAAGGCCTCGTGCCAAGACACTATTTTGTCTCATGAGACCTGCTGATGCATCGAGGAGCTATAGCGGGCTCCACCCGTCACGTATTAAGTCCAATGCATTCCTCATATGAATAGGATTAAACATATCATAAACCATAACATAATCGTATCACATAAAACATGCATAATAGAAACATAACATTTCCACATTTCAATCTGAAGATATCAATACAACACATTGATATAATAAAAACGCTTTCAAAACCATTTTCAATACCAAAATAAAAGAAAGTTAAAACTTTGTATTTATTTTTCATTAAAAAAATGGCTTGTAGAGGAAGCTGAAACTCAAATAATGGTCACGGCGGTGGAGAAGTCTTTGTCGTCGCATAAGTACAGAAAGAAAAACATTCCCTTTTTGTCTTTTAGTAAAACTATTTGTATAAAAAAGATTCCTTTTGAATAAACGTAAAAGTCAAAGGGGTTTATACACCGTATAAAAGAAAGTTGTGTATAAAACCAAATATGTCTCAATGAAAGGAGATTGAGACGAAGTCCTTAAAAAGATTATTTTTAAAATAAAATAGATCTATTATGTGTATTCACTATAGGTACACATAATGAATACAAAATAAGACATAATAATATCATGACATAATTTGAAAGTAGGATATTAACCCAAAGAATGGAAATTGGGTTAAGAAGTTCCCTTACCTCATGTCTGACTTGACTCAACAGTTCTTTAACCTCCTGAATAATAAACTAGAGTTAATATATATCTTATTAAGAACCATTTTCAATTTCATTATCCTTATTATATCACTTATTACAATAATATGAACATTATGTAATTATTTAAGTTAATAACGGTCGTTTTGTCGATCTTTGGTACTTGAGTCAACAATAAACTTCTTATAATTACAAGTTGTTTATGTGGTAGAATATCCATTATCTCCAGAATTATATTCATCATTTAGATGTCATATATATATTATATATCTAGTATATACATTCATTTATAATATTACGTAACGTTTAGAGTTAAGAAATCAAATGCACCATTCATGGAGACGGTAAGCCGTACGTACGCATGAACGCTATGTTCATTTCAATTTCATATTTAATGGAACGAAATCATAATGATATAAATGTATAATATAATTCCAGTATAATATAGTGTATAATTCCATTTACTCCATCCTTTATACATCCCACATTTGGCATTAATGGTTCAAATCACTTTGAGGGGGCGGTAGTCCGCACTTCCTAAAATGAAATTATCGCGTTTTACCCATAATGGAAATCATAAAGTATGCCATAAATGAGAAATACAGAAGCATAAGTAAAACATAAACATATTATATGTCATATATAAAAATTGTGACATCTTAATGGCCACCTTTGAAGGTGTTATATGAGTGTTGAACAATCATCGTTTCGTGAGGCAGAAATTTACCATCCACAGAAACCGTATGTTCTTTAACCATTATATGTATGTGTGTGTAAGTGTAGATAGAATCCATCTTATAACAACATCCTAGTATATTTATGATACTGGTGTTGTTACAAAAGAAATGAATAAAAAGAGTTTAGGGGGTTGGAAAAGAAAAATAAAACAAAACAACATTAGAGAAGACATTACCTCAAAATCGGGTAACTCTTTTTGATTTGAGCCAAAGGCTTCCTTGGGAAGAGTTCTGCCCAAAGGGAGGCTTCTAGGAGTAAGAGGGGGAAGTTGGGAGAGTATTTGGGCAGAGTTTTTCTGATCCAAATGGCTTTAAAGTGTAAATGAGGTGGGAGAGGTGGGGGCCTTTTATAAGTGGAGAGGAGGGGCTCTTTTGGAAAGATTGAAATGTTACATTATTACACAATGATTTTCTTATTCTAAAGGTCCCAGACATATATAATTCGTGTCTATGGTGATAAGGGTTCGAAATATACCCATCCAATAGTCTTTGGACAAGTGTAAGCCTTGGATTTTACATTATCGTTTCATTTTATTAAAATCGTTAAATAATGAGGTCATCACTGCATCATAATGATGTCATAAATTATTTAATTTATTTAATGTCTAAAAATTATAAAAAAAATACTATGATGTAGGAAATCTTTTTATCTTTATAATGAATATTTATAATAAAAATTTGGACTTGTGTAACCCCACTTAAAAACTATTTTAGTAAAACAACTCATGTTTGTGTCAATTTAATTTTAACATTAAATAAATATATATTAATGTCATTTTCCAACTAAAGTGGCTCCATGGGGTCCCCAAGTTGACCCATGGGTTGTCTTGGTCGGCCATGACTCATCCAATAGGAATAGGAAAAGTTTCATGCTCATCTCATATTATTAAAACATAATTTTTACCTTAAACTGCACTAATTACCTCTAATCGCGATTAAGAACTTAAAGGTTACTATTCACCAAAAAATTATTTTGATCTCATTGAACCACATTTTACTTCTTAATTACAACCATGTATGTCGGATTTTTAAAAATAAAATCATAGAAGTGGTAATATTTCATTTAAACGGAAAATCAATTATTTAACTACAACTTAGTTGTTTCACTATTCATCAAAAATTGAAGTTTTTCAGAACAATGCCAAAATTTCACCCTAAGCTATAATTGATATTCCGAATTCAAAAATTATTTCTATTTTAAAAAATTCCAAAAATATAAGTTTCATTAATTAATTTTATAATTAATTCCCGCTGTCACAACAAATAGCGTGTTTTTAAGAAACAATTTATATCCAAAGATTTACAATTGTTTATGTCCAATTTCAATGTTAAATTAATTCTAATGACCACCATTGGATAAAATGCTAAAAATATATTCTCATTATACTTTAAAACCACTAAATAGTATAATTTATCACTATAAATTATTTTGATTAAAAAAAGTTGTTTTTAAGTATTTTTCAATATTCATAAAAAATAGAAGCTCTCAGAAAAATACCAAAAAGTCAACATAGGCTAATTTCAATATTCCGAATCCAAAAATGAAGTCCGTTTTGATAAATAAAATTTATAAAATTTCGAAAAGTAGGTATTACTATTCACAACAGCTAGTTTAATTCGTTGTGGTGTGTGTTAGAGCTCGAGGTTGCGTACAACACACGCTATTGCATTATTCGAAGTGAAACGTACTGTGGAAGCTTGGGGTGTTACAAAACTAATTTATTGGGAATCAATTTTGGTGAGATAAAAAATATTGTACATGGATTGGTTTGGGAAACAATTGATAAAGTATATATATTTTAGGAATGGATTTAGATTATATAGGAGTAGAAAACGTCTTATACATATTGGAGGAGGATATTAGTAGTTTTTGATATTATAAATCATATATTCATGAATATTTAAACCCTATTGTGGAAAATGTTTACTAGATTGATGTTTCAATATTTATCTATGTTTCATCAAACCATTTCAGGCAATAGAATTAATTAGAGAGGTTTCATATTGGAGAGCACATCAAATCCATTGTAATGAGATCACAATATTTTTTTATTGAATCATAAATCTTAGAGTACCATCATGAGGAATCATATGTAATTGTTTGACATGAGATTAATATTAAATTATAAATGATGTATATTAAGAGACCAGTGTAAATTAATGATCATAATAAAAATGTATCTCATAAATTATTTATACGCATTTTATATGTTTTATAGAAACTTATTGGTTTGGAAGAATGTACATATGAAAAGAATTTGTAAATGAAAATTCAATATCCATTTTTATTATGAAAAAATTGAAAATTTTTGTGGCTAGATATGATAATTTTCATGTTTTAACTGATAGGGAGTGGTTAAATGTTTTAAGAATAAAACTCCATTTATTGGTATATAATTCAATGCATTGACTGTTTTGTGATGAAATTATTCATTTTAATGTCGTGTGTTAGTGATTGAGAATGATTAATTTTTTTTTTGGTTTATATAATATAGAAATCAACAACATTGTGTATTACATCCAAAATTAAAAATAAATTGGATATTAAAGAATATGATGAAATGTATATTTTTTATAGAACGATTAAAATAAAATATATTTGATAAAATTACCCCATTTTCATTACTCAAAATGACACTGTTTGAAGAAAATAGTGCGGCGTATTTCATTATTATAACATAAATGTTCGTGAAACTATGAAATAAAATCAATAATGAAATGTTTTGTGTCATATGATATGATTTTTATAAAAAATCCATGATTAATGTCATGGTTTTAAGGGATTTTTTGGTGGAATATCTAGTCAAATATTGGACGGAAACATGCCATGGAAAATGTTATGATGAATTTTTTGAGTTAAAAGTGGTAAATATTGGATGAAACTAGATAATGGTATTTACATATAACAATTCTATACTTTTATGTAATATATATGAAAACAACATTGGGGATTTCAATATATAGTTGTAGAGTTCAATTTTTAATGAATTGAATCAGAAACATATTACAGAATTTTTTGAATGAGATACAATCCATTCAATATTTTTTGGATATGGAATTGACCAATGATAAATAGTAATACTTAGTAAAACAAAATTATGTATTTTGAGAAAAAAAAACTAAAAATTCTAAAACCATTAAAAACATTATTTTAACAACTCCCATCATCTCTAACACCTCATATTATATTTTGGACACTCTTGGGGTGATTTTCAGTTTTTGTTTGAAAGGATGAAATGTAACGACCCAAAATTTTATTAATGATAATTCCTATCGATCTAATTAAATGTATTGTTATGTAAACTATTTATATGAAACATATGAACATCAATGGATTTTTCGAATTTTAAAATACCTTTAAGAAATCTTACTATTGATAATATAGTCATTGAATAGTGATCTCATGGTTAGTATAAATATAAATCTATAACAAATAAAATTTACTCAGAAAAAGGAAACAATAGACACATCTTGTACAATTGATCCATACTAAGCCCATTTTCGGAGCTCAGAAAGGAGGTATTGTCACTAGGATTTAATCTTGTCCAAGCCCAAGCTGAGCTTCAATACGATAAGCTTAAAAGGAATCACCTACGGGAGATGTGGAAGTTAATATTGATTACCACCTGAGTGATGTTATAAAAGGCACCCCAAGAGTCTATCACCACTGTACTCATTAAACCAAGGTCATATGAGGGCTTTAAAAGGGGTTATGTAACATAACCTTAACACTATGATTACGTGAATTATTTTTGTATACATTCATTTTATTATTTTCTTACTTTGAAAATGGTTTTTTAAACCACAAATAGTATTTTAATTAATATTTAAATTCAATTTCGAAATATATATTGATGAATTAATATATTTTTTAATTAAATAATAATTTATTTAACCATTATTAACAAATAACTTTTTATTAAATATAAATGACCTTATAATATTTATGAGTATAATAGTAATATTTATTAAGGTCTTCAAAGATGTTTTTTTCAAACACGAGGAAATTTCGATAATTGTGGATTTTTATTTTAAAATTTAAAATTAAAATCTATAGAATATTATTTAGATAAAATAAATATTATTTTTGGATTCCGGATGTCAAAATAATCAAACGACTATTTTTTCATTATTTTCAGAGGCTGTTGAATTTTAAGGTAAAAATAAAATAATGTTTAAATATATAATTTGTTTTATGACATCATAATTAACCAATAGTGATGAAATAAAATACTATAAAATATATATTCGTCCAATTTATATTTTTACTTTAAAATAATAAGATTTTAGTTTTTTTATTGTTTTTAAAATGCCTTATTGGACCTTTGAAGACTTATAAAATATTTTAGTATTTTTAATATGATTTCCTTGAGTGTGTGAGTCACTTCTAGATAATGCATCCAAATATTTTCATAAGTTATACCATTGTACATGTAAAATATTGTTTTTTAATCTAATTTGGAAAAAACCAAGCGCAACAACCATGGGATGGTTTGTTGTTTTGATTTGTTTAAAATGTAGTGTCTAAACCTGAATAATAAATAATTCTCCCTCCTTTACTATATAAACCCACTAAATCTTCCATTCCTCTTCACTCAAGCAATATAGAGCTCTACCAACCTCTCCCTCCTTCTCTCTATAATCCTCAAATGTCTCCCCAAGATACCAATAATCATCTCTCAAGCCTCATCCAAGCCTTTCGGATCACACTTCTATGTAAGGGATCCTCACTTTCCTTACATCCTTATTTATTTCCAAGTTTACTTATATTTGTATTACCATTAATTTTCAATAAAAATTTTGGGGGTATGATTTAAAACCTCCCCTATACTTCCCTCCTTATTTTTTAATGATGGTATTCTCATTTCTCACTCAATAATTCCTCCCATGTACACCTGTTACCATGCCAAAATTCTGTAGTGGGTTATCTCTCTTAATTTACATTCATGCAATTATTTTATATTATTCATCTAAATTCAAATTAATACGTTGGGATATTATATTCCATGACCCCCATAACTTCCATTTCATTTATAAATTATGAGAGATCCCTTTCTCTCTCATCCACCCACTTTACGATTTCTATTTGATGTCATTATATTGTTGAAGTTATTACAAAATTTCCATGCCAAAATAATTTGGTAAGTAAATACCATACCCATTTCTAAATCATCATTTTTCACCATTATACACATGTACTTATTGATTGAAGATGTACATTTATTTATTCCACACCTCTTATTAGTGGAATAAATTATGATGTTTAATGAATCCATGTTGTATAATCTTTGTGGCACACATATGTATGAAATGAAATGTTTAAGAAGGGTGCGCCCTGACAGAACTCCAATGCATTGAGTATAAAATAGTATCATTATATTCCATGTGCAATGAATGTTTACACATTATAATTCAAGTGCAATTAGGTTTTACATAGTGTAAATCAATTTCAAGGATGGCTTACTCATTCTACAAGTGAAATGATCCTTGGATAATGATAATATCATGTTAAATATTGTTTTCACATCTCCACGTTCTGATAATCATTCTATATCAAGACTTTATGTTCATTTTCTATTATTCTCCATTCATTTTTCTATTTGGTAGCATGTATTTTATTCTTCTTATTATGCCTTGTTTACTCCCTTATTGGTCTTTATAACTCACCCATTTCTTATGTATGTCCCAATGTTATCCAATACAATACTGAGTATGATGGAATGTCGTGGTAATGTAAAATAATTTTTCAATAAAAATGTTGTATTTTATGTCTTATGTTGTCATATAATGTTTCTGATTTCCCAATACACTATACCTATCGACCCATAGAGTTGTGTTAAGTGAATATTTATGTAATACATCATGTTAATGTGTGTAATAAAGACCATATTAGTTAGAGTAGGAATCAAAGGATATGTTTAGTTATTTTTGGGATTTAGATTATAAAACCCTAGTTAAAGGCTTCGGGATAAAAATATGTATAATAAAAAACATCCCTAAATTTTTGTGAGTATAATGTAAGTGGTTTATCATGAAAATACTACCCTGTCTAGATATGAACAAGTAGAGGTGGATCTGGAACTGATGTATCTAGGGGTAAATCCCAAAAACACTACTATGATCTAGACTCAAACAAGAACTGGTGCACTACAATGGGCCTTTCTGAGAACTTGGTTCAACACTCTAGGGGGATATGATTTTGTATATTAATAATCATAGTATGAAATATTATTATGGGAATAAAAAAATTTCCCCTAAGAATTTATGTTGGGAATTAGATAATGGATAACATATATTGAAGCCTGTAAATTCATAAGCTAAAGAAATAAATATAATTTAAATGTTGTCATTTTTTTCTTTGGATTATTATTTATGTGTTACCCCTAACTGTTTTTCAATCTAATGGCTGGTAATAGGAGGAATCGGGCTAAAAAATGACGCAATGATCAATGTGATGATTATTCCAATGAGACGCCCAATCCGATGAGAGTGAGAATCACAAAAATTTTCACAATAATCTCTCAGTTAACTCTTGTTTTGAATAAAAACATCTGTAAAGAGGAACGTTAAACCCCCCTATGAAAGAACAATACACAATCTAGATCTTCATGAGAAAAAGGCCTCCTTTTTTAATGGATCGCCCAATCCCTCAATCATCGAACAATGGATGAAATCCATTTATATGTTCTTCTCCAGCCTTCAATGTTCTAAAATAGAGAAGGTTCTACTAGATGTTTATAATATGGTGGGTGATGATGCTCAATGGTTTCCTTTGATAAAAAATACTAAGCTCGAGGAATAGATCAAGGTGTTGGAATGGAAGGATTTATGAAAAATGTTATTCAATAAATATTTTACTTGCACCCTCTAACTTAATATGGAAAGGGAGTTCCTTTTCATCGAGAAAAAACGTTTTTGAGTCCATTGGGGCATATATGGAAAACATCACAGGGCCTGCAAGATACGCCTTCAACTTTGTCGTTACCCTCAAATTCAAGTTTTACCTCTACTTTGGTGGGCTAAACATAGACTAAAGAAAGGCCTAGTGATATGTGACTTCGATAGCTATGGGAAAATTGTCGAATGTGTCCTAAAATTCTAAATGTTGATCAACAAATCATTACGGTATCATGGGGATAAGAATCAAAAGAAATAGACTTTATTTGTGACAGTCTGATGGATAAATCAATCAAGGCAAAGAAATTACATCACCCCACTTGCCAATGGTGCAAAAATAAATACCCAAAACATTTCCTTAAGGGGAAGGGGAAATACTTTAGGTTTGGAAGATAAGGGAACATGGCCATTAACTACCAACAAGAAAAAATTTCTAATGTGATAGAGGAGAGGAAAACATCATTCTACTCTCAATGCATTTTTCATTTCATCAACAATAATAAACTAGGGCACGTTGTAAACTAGTTCCCTATGAAATGGGTTTTCAGAGGAAACCAGTAACGTATATGGTAGCAAAGGCGGGATTTTTCCATCACTACTACTGAAGAAAACCACAAAAACTAAATAGTGAAATGTACGCTAGTTAATCATTCATGAATTGTGAATTTACCTTTTGATTACAGTTATAATAATTCTTTAATATCCCAAACGTTTAGTATAATAATCCCAACACCACCACAAAGCATGGAAGTAGAGATGTATGTTAGAATGGAAAATGGGGAAAGTATTGAATCCCATGAATATAACCCTTCCCCAGTTATAATTTGTGGATTTTACATCCTAGAAAACCTCATCATACTCCCTCTGGTAAAATTTGATGCAATTCCTGAAATGGTTTTCCTTTCCGTATATAGAGCCAACATAAATTTCAATGAGATGGAAAACACATTCTATATAGTGAATTGACCCCAGATTATGTACATGTTCAAGGAGGAGGATGAATATTCTATAACACCTTCATCTCAAGCATGTATATTACTACCATATTAGTACACATATCATTCCTAGATTTTTGAGTCTAAGAAAGCATCGATCCTTGAAAGCATGCCTATTATGAAGGAATTCTCTGAAGTGTATCTTGTGTAATTACATGGTCTTACTCCTAGAGGATATGTGGAATTATCAATTGATCTTATACATGGGGAATTTCCACTATTCAAGACTCCATATAGAATTAATTTTGTGGGTATTGAGGAGCTAATGAAACAACTAAATGAGAATCTAGATATAGGGTTTATACGCCCCAGTACTTCACTAGGGGTTGTACTAATCCTCTTCATCAAGAATATGGTAGGTTTAATGAGCCTTTGAAATGATTATTGTGAACTCAAAAAATTTATGATAAAGAACAATTATCCTCTGCAATGAATTGATGTCTTGTTTGATCTTCTACATAGTGCACAATACATCTCAAATGTTGATCTTCAGTCGGGATATTACTATGAAATGGTGAAGAAGGAGGATATCCCCAAGACTGATTTTCATTCAAGGTGCGGGCACTATGAATAAATATTGATGCCTGTATGACACACTAATGTACTGGAAATCACAATGGAATTGATGAATAGAGTGGTTATAGATTACCTCAAAAAAATTGTTGTAGTCTTTATAGACGATATTATAATATACTCCACAACCAAGGAGGACCATGAGGAGAATCTAAGAACTGTACTAGAGACCATGAGAAAGGAGAATATCTATGTAAGGTATAGAAATTATGAGTTCTGGTTGATTTAGGTCTCATTCATGGGTCATAACATCACAAAATATGCGATATATTTGGATTCATCAAAGAAAAATGTAATTGAGGGATGGATGAGGCTAACATCTGTGACAAATATCCACAAATGCTTTGGGTTAGTTGCATATTATCGATGATTAGTGAGAAATTTATCATGATTTTCAAACCCTATTACCAATATAGCACATAAGGGTGCCATGTTTTCTTGGATTGATGAATTCAGAGATAGCTTCTAGTACTTAAAAATGAGTCTTATCACTACGCCAATTCTAAAACTACCCACAAGTGGATATAATTGTGATGTATTTAGTGATTCTTCAATGAATGGAATGGGATATTTGTTGATGAAAAATAACGATAGCATGGCCTATGATTAAAGGAAATTGAATGTTCATGAACAAAACAATCTAACACCCGATATAGAGTAGGATTTAGTAATATTAGCATAAAAAATTTGGGGTCATTATCTCTTTGGGGAGAATTATGAAATATATATGGATCACAAAAGCCTCATATATATATTCAAATAGAAAGAGCTGAATATGCACCAACAAATATGGTTAGAGCAGATTAAAGAATACGAATATTCAATTCCCTACTATCTGGGGAAATAGAACAAGGTGGAATATGGTCAATGTAGAAAGATACAACAACTCATTAATTTATGAGAATTGAAAAGGATCCAATCTTTATATAATTGATAAATATGGACATGAGAATTATAAATAATGGAACATCATCAATCCATTCACAAATGATTGCTCATCCCTCTCTATTGGAAATTTTAAAGGATGCATAAATGGATGATGTGGGAATTCAGAAGAATATGGAAAATATCATAAAAATGAAATCCTCATTGTTCAATGTTAATGAAGACATAATTATATGATTTCGATCCAGAATAACTGTTTCATATAATCTGGAGTTTAATATGGAACAATTGGATGATACACATATTTTGAATTTCTCCATTCACACATGAAACACAATGATGTGTTGAGATCTCTGAGAGTTATTGGTGGGATTACTTGAAGAATAATATGACTGACTATACACAAAAGTGCCCGATATGTCAGTAAATGAAGGCTGAGAGGCAGAAGCCTAAGGGGATTATGCAACTACTACCCAAACCAACATGGAAATGGAAGAACATCACTATAGACTTTATACATGGACACTTGAAGATATCTAAAGGAATCAATTCTATCTAGTTTGTTGTGGGTCATCTTAGAAAGAATACATGCATCATTACAATTAAAGTTGATTTCACATTCAAGAAACTGGGACAAATATAAATTATATAATTTGTAAGGCTTCATGGAGTTCCATCATTGATTGTATCTGGTCAAGATCAAAGATTCACCTCTATGTTATGGAAGAGTCTCCAATAGGCTATGAATACTGAGCTGAACTTTTGTATGGCTTATCATTCTCAAACTTATGGCCAATATGACAGGACAATACAAAAATATGAGGAAATGTTGGGAGAAGGCTCAATGGACCTCAAAGGAAGATGATATCATCATCTTCCTTTGGTTGAGTTCTCTTACAATAAAAGTTTCAACTCAAGCATCCAAATGTATCCTTATAATGTACATTAATGGAATAAGTGCAGAACACCAGCATATTAGAATGAATATTGGTAGGGAAAACCCCTAGGCCTATAAATGGTCGAAAATTGGTGTAGGAGGTTAAGACCATCTAGCAGCACATTAAAGGTTCTCAGAGTCAATAAAAGAGCTATGCGGAAAATCGTCAATGAGACACAAAGATTGATGTTGGAGACATTGTATTCCTCTACATATCATCATGGATGAGAGTTGTGATATTTTGGAAAAAGGTAAATCTTATTCCAATGTACATTGGATTTTTTTGAGATCCTAGATCGCATTGGAGCAGTGCCTTATTGACTAGTACTCCCACGTAACACATCTAAAGTACATAATGTATTCTACATATTACTCTTGAATAAGTACATACCTGGCCTATTGCATGTACTCAATCTAGATGTGGTACCATTGGAGAATGATAACACCTATGAAGATAATGCAGTGAAGATATTAGATCATAGGGAAAAATTTATTGGAAATAAGATAATTCCCCTTGTAAAGATGTTGTGACGAACCACAAGTTTGAATAGGCAACGTGGAAATCAGAGGAAGTTAGTAATCAGAGTTACCTTCATTTGTTTTAGTGTAGGAAAATGAAATATCAAGGGTGCGATTTCCTAAGGGGGAATGATTGTAATGACCCAAACTATTATTAATGAAAATTAATCTTGATATAAATAAATGTTTTGTTATGTAAAATGGTTATATAAAACATATGAACTTTCATGATTTTATGTTTTTTTATTTTAAAATATTTTTTTTGAATTGTTAGCATTTCTAATATAGTCATTGAACTGTGGTCACATGATTAGTATAAATATAAGGCTTTAACAAATCCAATTTACCCAGAAAAAGGAAGTGATGGCCTCATCTAATCGAATTTCTCCAAACGAAGCCCATTTTTCAAAGGACGGAAAGGATGTTGCATCATTGGGCTTCACTCTTGACCAAGCCCAAGTCTAGATTTAACATGTTAAGCTTGAATGGAATCACCAATAGGTGAAGTCGATTTTAATAGAGATTACCACACGAGTGGTGTTATCCAAGCTACCCCAAGAGTTTTTCACCATTGCACACCTTACCCTTTGGTATTATACGGTTGTTATAAGGGGTTATGTAACAAAACCCTAGCAATATGATTATCGGTATTATTTTTTATACATTCATTTTATTATTGTTACATTGTAAATGCATTTTTAATGAAAAAAAGTATTTTTAGTTCATATTTAAATTCAATTAAGAAATCCATATTGGTGAATTAATGTATTATTGAGTTAAATAATAATTTAATAAAATATTATTACTTATTTACTTTTTATTAAATATAAATTAGTGTATAATTTTTATGAATACAATTATAATTTTTATTAAGGTTTGAAATATGTTCTTGTCAAAACCCATGAATTTTCTATAAATTTTATTTTTTATTTTAAAAGTTAAAATTAATATATATATAAAATTATATAGATTAAATGAATGTAATTTTTTTATTCAGGACATCAAAATTATCTACAATTTAATTTTTCATAATTTCATAAGGCAGTCAAATATTTAGGTAAAAATTAAATACCATGTAAATATATAATCTGTTTTATGACATCCTAACGACCCAATATTGAAACAATATGATATTATAAAATGAATATTTGGAAAATATTGTTTTACATATAAAATAATGTTATTTTTGTTTTTTAGATTAATTTTTCAATTCCATAGTGGAACCTCTATGACTTTTAAAATATTTTAATATATTCAAAATGATTTCCATGAGAGTGTTATTCACCTCCACATTAGTAAGATTAATATTTTAATAATTTCGTTCACTTTCCTTATAAAATAATGTCTTCCACTCTAATTTGAGAAAACCATGGGAAAAAACGTTATATAGATTTTTGTTTTTGATTAGTTTAATGTGCAGTGTCCAAAACCTAAATAATAAAAAATTCCCTCTCATTTCCTATATAAACCCACTCAATGTCACATTCTAATTCACTCAAAAAATATATAACATTACCAAACTCTTTCCTCATAACTTTATAATTTTCCCAAGGCACCTCATGACCCCAAAAAGCATATCTCAAGCCTCTCCCAAGCCATTGGGACGACACTTCCATCTAAGGGATCCTCACTTTCCTTCCTTCATTATTTATGTCAATGTTTCCTTATATTGGTACGACATTTTATGTTTAATTAATAATATTTGGGTATGATTTCCCCCCTCCCCTATACATCCCTCCTTATTTTTTAATGATGATAGACCCCTTTCACTCTCATAAATGCCTCCCATGTACACCCACTACCATGTGGAAACTCCGTAAGGGATTTCTCTCTCCTCATTTACATTCGAGAAATTAGGTTATATTATAAATTTAAATTCCATTACATATGTTGGGAGATTATATTAAATGAAAACCCATACTATCCATTTTATGTATAAATTATAAGATACCCCTTTCTCTTTCATCAACCCTTTTTACGATTTCTATTTGATGCCATTATGCTGCATAAGTTACACCAATATTTCCATGCCAAAATCATTGTGTAAATTAATACCATACCAATATCACTATCAATGGTATTAACCTTTATTAACATGTAATTTTTTATTTAGGACATACATTTATGTATTCCACATCTCTTATTCATGGAATAAATTTTTATATATAATGAATCCATTTTATATGATCTATTTGGGACACTAATACATGAAATAAAATGATTATAAAGGGTGTGCCATTATAGAGCTTAAATGCATTGGGTAACAAATAATATCATGATATACCACATTTGATAAGGGTTTACTAATGAAAATTCAAGTGCAATGAGGATTTACTCATGCTAAATCACTTGAAATGATGGTTTACTCTTGCTCCACGTGCAATGAGCCTTGAATCGTGCTAATATCATGTAAAATATTGTTTCCAAATCTACATGTTATTATAATAAAGCTATATCATGCCTTTATGTTCATGTTTCCCTTATGCTCTATTTATATGCCAATTTCCTAATATGTATTTTATTCTTCATTTTATG
This sequence comes from Viscum album, assembly GCA_963277665.1. NCBI lineage: Eukaryota > Viridiplantae > Streptophyta > Magnoliopsida > Santalales > Viscaceae > Viscum > Viscum album. The sequence continues at coordinate 422,088,810 of OY728158.1, read as the reverse complement.
CCTTGTTTACTCCTTTACTAAGCTTTATAGCTCATCCTTTTCTTATGTATGTCCACAGGTTATCCCATGCAATGCTAATTACGAAGGAATGTTTTGGTCATATAAAATAAGTTTTATATAAAGATGGTGCCTTATATGTCTTAAGTTGTCATGTAATGTTCATAATTTCCCTTGACACTAGACCTCTCAGTCCTCAATGTTTTTTAAGTGAATTTTTAAGAATAAATCATGTCAAAGTGTGTAATAAAGAGAAGGGTTCTTATATGAAAATAATTTTGTTTTCTCACGATTGACTCAATTTTGGATTGATGGTATGTTTCATAAATCTATTCTCCTTAGATATATTATTCTTCTCTATTATAACATTCATTTTTATGAATATTAGGTATTAGAATGTTCGATGATGGATATTGAATGAGGTGATTTGGTTATATAAATGAGATGATTAATTATATTAATCTAGGAATTTGGGCTGACTGGTTTTGATTTTGATGAAGTGAATTTTTAATAGAGAATCAAGGAAGGTTACTTAAAAACTGTCTATCAATTGTTTATATTGGTATATTTAGTACACTTCAATAATTAATTGTATATAAATTTACATTGTTATTTAGTAAATAGAAAATTGGTATATTAATTAAAAAGTTTATGGTATTTAATTTTGGTTAATTTTTTTACTTATTTATTTAATTATTACTACTGAATTTTCATGATTGGGTAGATGTGGAAATTTATAGATGGTTCTGGATTTGATATTTTATTCCAATATGAATTATTCATTTTTTATATTCCAAAGAGTTTTGAAAATTTAGTATTCTATGTGGATTTATTAAAGATATAAATTCATGAGGTGATTCAAATGTTGAATTCAAAATGAAAAAATAAATATGTAATTTGGAGTTGTCGAAATTAATATGATTTTAAATGAAATTATTAAATATATAATTTGATGTCTGATTATTCAGATTTATTATTATGATATGACTTGATGATTGTGCGATTCAAAAGATTGAATGACCCAATATTTTATTCAAAAGTTCTTGAATAGGTGGAAAAGACATGTGGTAAATTTTTTAAATGATGGGAATGAATGATTGTAATATTTCAATTAGGAAATGATCTAATTAAAAAAAATGGGTGTCTAGAGTTTGTAATATTACTAGACTTGTATATTCCATATTTAAAAAAACTATTAATGACAAAGATGATATTAGATATATGATATCAAAATAATTAAATCACTAGGAATAGTAATTTGACTAAACTGAAAGGAATAATGTTGGGGAAATTAGTGGTAGTGGAGAGACGTGTCATTATATTATGATTATTATGAGTATATCACTATATATTTAATTAGTTTGTGATTTTTGATAATTAATTTTTAACTCACTCTGTGATCACAACATGAGTTAGAACACTTTATATCTTACATCCATGTTGTATTGAGTTATTTTATTCCATTCATGGTTTTTTATTCAACCTGTATATTTATTCAGGGGATATTGTATTCCCTATGGATTTTGTATTACCTATAGAGAAAACTTCATTGTGAAATAGGTAACAATGAATATAATCATTAAGATTATTTGATAATGGTTTTATACCTTTTATGATATCTATGATTTTTATGTGTGAGTGTTTGTAATGAGAAGTGATATGATAAAATTTCCCTGGTATGGGTTGGATTATATTTTTTTATATTTATATATTATAAGATTTAGTATTCTCAAAAGAAATTTACACAGGTGTTCTTGGGAAGGAACCTATAGAGTATAATAAATAATGACCGATAAATTTATATATCACAATTTAAATTTATAAAACTGATAGTACTGTAAATGGTAGATTTACCAACTGACCTATAACAATGGTTTTGGAAAACTATTGGTATATGGCCACCTCTAAAAAAAATTAGAATATCAATTGGTGTATCCTGTTTATAGGAATGGTGTAAAAATAATTTTCATAAAAATTTATTCTAGATTATGTTGTACAAGTAGTTTTTTAAAAAAATTTGTATATAATAGGGTTATATCAATAAATTTTTTTGAATAATTTGTATAACCTTCAACACATATATTAGTTATGCGGCCACCCCTCCACCCATCTTAATCGTGTCCAGATTCAACCCTAATAGAATCCTTCCATTTTCGTCTCTATCCCTAACAATCTATCCCCAATTGATTTTTGGAATATGTTATTCTCAAACATCAGTTTGGGGGTTTTTTCCTTTCTTTTGGAAAAAACATTGAACCCATGTATGTAAACAAAATAGATATATGTATTAGAATGTCAGTAGAGGCCCTGAATACTTTACAATTTATTGAATGGTGGAAGGTAGTATTCCTCATGTTTCCTTTCATTGACCTGGATCAATGACATTGAAAATGTGTATTGGGGACTTCTTCCTTCCGCCTAAAATAAAATGAACGATGGCCTGATATTGGCCACCTTTCACCTAATGTAAAGGAAAAAAATTAAACAACCCTCCCACATTTCACATAAGTCCCTATAAAATGGATCTATCCATTATCCTCGTTTTATAATTCCCTCCACACTCTAAAATCTACAACCCCTCTCTATATCATAATCTTTCTTTATTCGTGGTGGTTCCACTATCCTAGAAGAAGTGATTATTTTTTTGTGAAGCATCATTTATAGGTATTGTTTCATATTTAATTTAAATTCATTTATTTATTTAATTTTTTTGTTTTTAATTAGCTATAAATATGTTATTTATTTATCGTTTTAGTTAGTTATATATAGTTTATAAATAATAGATATTATTTTTTTATGATTTTTTATAGATTAAATAACTAATAAATTAGTCTTAATGAATGATTACATATAATGATAAACTGATAATAATTAACAAATTAATATCATATGATTAGCTAATTATTAAGGAATGATTAATTAAATATTATGTAATTTTAAACAAATAACTACGTAATGAATAAAAAATTATTAATTAATGACTACCAAATGATTATTAAATGATTAAGTAATTATTATACAATGTTTAACTAGTGATCTAAAAATAATTTACAAAAGATTATGTAATGATTATACTATGGTAAAATTAATATTAATGATTGATTATATAATGATTATAGATTGATTAATAAATGATTCATTAATGATTAAAGAATGACTAAGGAATGAATAAATAAGTATTATGGAAGGATTAATTAATATTCAATTATTGATTAACTAGTGATTAATTAATAATTATCGAATTATTAAATAATAATTGCAAAATGATTAACAAATGATTAAGTAATAATTAACCAAATATTATTTAATTATTAAAGAATAATTAAGCTATGATTAAATAATGATTAAGGGATGACTAAATAATTATTAAGGAATGAATAACTAATTATTAACTAATGGTTTACTAAATATTAATTAATGATTATGTAATGATTTACTAAGGATTAAATACTGATTAACTAATTGTTAATTAATGATTAAATAATTATGAAGTAATGATTAATGAATTATTAAGGAATGATTGAGGAATGATTAAAGAATGATTAAAAAATGACTAACGAATGTTTAGATAATGGTTTTGTAATGATTAACTGATGATTCACTGGTGATTAGAAAATGATTCAATAATGATTCAATAATGATTAATTAATGATTAACTAAAAATTAAATAATGATTTACCAATGATTACAAAATGATTTGTTACTCCCAAGATTTAGATGATTCATCCCTTATATTACACCTATTTTGTTAAGGTCAATGGATATTTTTTAGATGAATGACACTCTCTTTAGAAACATTCTAACAAATATTTAGGAATTCCCAAAGTTGTACAATAAAAAATTAGTGTCATATTTTAGGATATTAGAAAAAATTATAAATTTTATTAGCATAAATATTATGTGGTTACCCAAGTGATAAAATACCTTTCTAGATACAACAAGATTATGTTGCTATAAAATAGATATACCTATGGGTAAAAACTGAATACATCACATTGAGATAGAGTATATCTGGAATTGGTGGATGAAAAAGGCCTTGTTGCTCACCTAGGTTGATAGTCTGAGGGGATATGCTTTAGCTGATTTATATTATCTTAATAAACATCTAAATTATATTTCAATGATTAAAAATTGTACTACGAAACAGTAGTATCATATTTTAGTATATTAAAATCCATTATAAAATTTTTAGTATCCCAATGATTATATTTCCAACCATTTTTGAAAACAGTATTCATGCAATGTTTAGGAAATTAGATAAAAAGTTAAAAAAATGAAATTGGTTTACTTATCTATGATAAAATAACAATCATGATCATATCAAGTGAAATAGACAATAATAAACCCATTAAAGAACACACGAATACATTAAAATACTTAAGATGTTCCTTGAAAATTTAAAATATAAAATATTTTGGATTAGATGAGTATGACTTCAGAAGTGAAGTAAATTACATGTTATTTTAAAGTGATAGATTAATGATATCTTCCAAATTGTTGTACTTACATTTGAATTTTAAATAGTTTTTGGTATTATAATGAATCATCTCTTATATTGTGATGGATTCATTAGATGTTTAAAATCTTTTGAAAAATAAAAACATATTTACATACATATAAAAGTTGTTATTGAGCTACCAAATGCAAATAATTTGTATTTTACACCACTTCTTATGTTAGACTCATCCCATTAGGAATATGTACACTTGAAAAATGACAATGTATTTCTATTATTTTTAAGGAATTTATGTATTATTTAATGTATTTATTATTTTCCATTTCTCTTTATATGATCGTAGTTGTCATTTTCTCGTGGATGAATAAAATTATTTGATTTTTCTCTTCTTTTTTACTTCAATTTCATAAACATTATACAACATATTTTATAAAATAAATCTATAAAGAAACATTAGTATCATATTACAGGTTATATAATTATGTTTTGAAATTTTAGTATCACAATGATTATATGGTAAACCCTCATTGTAAAAATTATTTACTAAATCAAAATCTTGATCAAATATTTTCGGTGTTGAGTGTCATGTTTTCCTATGCCTCCTACTACAAGGATGTTATTCGAGCTCATAGAGGATTATTTTATAGTACACAACAAACAAAAATTATTAGTAAATCTAAATGTGTAACCGTAAGTGAACATAAAGAAATAATTCATGGTTTCTTTAACATTGTACCTTTTCAAGCGATATGTTCTATTAACTATATAAATTTGAAATTCCTAACAACATTTTGGCATCAAGCATGTCCATTAGTTCCTGATGAGTAGTTTCTCCTACAAATAAATTCATTTTCCCAGCGGTCATATGGATCAATGATGAAGTTAAATGATTAAGATTATACTAAAAAACAACATATTCCAATTTGTTTAATGTTATGACTTACAAGAGTGGTTGATGAAGGGTTGTCTGAATAATTTTAGGGTCCCCCATATGACGAATAAGAGGAAAACATGGATTATCTCTCACTTATTCATGTCAATATGAATTCTGATGAGGATTTTGTTAATGATGAAGAAGACTAAGACAATAGTGCTGATGAGGAGGGATCTGTAGATGTTTTGGAGGAAGCTTCCAAAAATATAGTAGTTGTAAAATATCATTGACCTAAAATTAATCATCCAAAAGTCTTCACAGCTCGGTAAAATGTAGTGGCATGATTTCCAAGCTTTGACTGTATTTTTCTCACACCTACAACTGAGTTTTCAAGAGTTTTAGTTGATATGTTTATAAATATATAAAATAAATTATATGTTAGAAGTTATTTTCCACATAAAGACACATTTAAAAATATGCAAGAAAAATTCTATGTAGATAAGAATTGTATATATTTAGTTCAGGAATCCATCCATAAAAAATAAATTCTAGGTTGTGATAATAATGAGGATGATTTATATTTTTCTTCAGGTAAATTATACATATTGAATTTTGTGGTTATATAGTTTCAAGTATTGAGGCAGTTCATACATTCATTCATCTAAAACCAGACACAAGCTCATACATCATTGGATGCTGAATTGATGTAATATATTGTCATTGAGGTGATTTGGACACGCCAAGATGTTCTTGTATCCTATGGGAAATAGAGGATACAATAATCCTTTAGTTATGATATTACCAATAATAAGGCATGGATAGAGAAACATCTGGATGTTGTGAAGGTCTATGGTGATTGGGATGACTCTTATTGTCTGTTACCACAATTTCTATCCACATTGAGACACAACTCCCATGTTTTCTTACATCATCATTTGAATGAAAATATATCTCAAGATAACCAAATCTAAGAATCATGAGGGATCACAATATAAATACATCAAGTAAATATTTTCTAATAACATTTACCTTTATTATATGACCATAGTGAAATCCATGGAATTCCTCAACCCTAAGAAATAGAATCAAACTGTAATGTCCTGAAATTAAAAAATATGATTATTTTATAAAATAGAATGTGTAACACACAATACCAAGAATGTATGGGATTGTAATATCTTGAGACATTACTTTATAGTTACAATATTATATGAAATTAAGATATTCTATTTCTTGAAATGCATAGAACACTGAGTTAGTTTGATTTTCACCCAACAACATATTTTTATGATGACTTGTGTCACACGCCAGATCGTGTTTTACCAAACAACAATATATTATGGAACAATTATTATTTATTATAATATGAAAGAATATATATATTATATTTTTAGTCGTAAATATTATTAAAAAATTTATGAAAATATTTTTTTATATAGAAGATAAATTCATTAGTAACGTGTTAATTACAAATGCAAATATTAATAAATTGTATATATTGGATATATTTTTATAATTAATCTCCAAAAAAAAGTTCTATCAGAATTAATTATAATTAATTAATGACATTAATTAAATATATGTGTTATATATTCATTCAAATATTTTTTATATTCATCCAAAATATTTTATAGTAATAAGATAATATTAGACCCAATAATATACATAAAAACCTATATTTATCTGAATGCAATTTTACTACTTTTTAATGAAGAACCTGTTTTAAATCTAATATTTAGATATATTATAAATTTAATATTCTAATTTAATTAATATTTTTAAATAGAAACATAAAAAATTGGTCAACGTATATTTTTTTTTAAATTTTATGAAATATTTCATTTTTGCATGAATAATGAAAAATAATATATATTAGTTGAAAATTTATTATTTTTCAACTTTATTTATAAGGTAAATTTAAATTTTTTATTAGGTTTAAAAAATTATTAGATCAATATCATATAAATTTATCAAATTTAGGAAGTCTGGATAAATAGCAAATTGAAATTAGATATAAAAACATAGAAAACTTTTAAACATTTTTACATTAAAAACCCACTTTGTTATTCCCTATGTGGGGCTAATATTAATTTAATTTCTACCACTTATCTAAATGGAATTTTGATATATTTATTCCATATTTGGAATTATAAATTTTTTTAATTTATAATAATCCCAACATGTTTTTACCAAAAAAATTATTAAAGGTAATTAAAACTACTTACATTGATAAAGAGAAACATTGAATTCACAAAGGACAAAAACATAAAGAGAAGGGAATAATTTGTTTAGAAAAATGTTAAAACGTCATTTTAAATTCATATTTAGTCCTTATCATAAATTTTCACAAATTTGATTCATTTTTTATTTCACTAGACATGGGAAAAACATGTGTTGAATTCCATTTTAAAAAATTTGCAAGAATTCCACTACTCCTCCACTATTAATATAAAGTCACCCTAAAACATTTCTTCACCATTCAAGACATCTGATTCCCTCCACACAATTCCCAAATAACATCCAAAAATACCACTTCTAATTCTAGTATCTTATCCTTGGGAATAATTCCAAGAAATGAATTATTTTGTTATAATCCAAAACTTTTTACCCAAACACGAGGTAACATTATTCAATGATCAATTTCAATTTATTTCTTTCTCCATCAAATAAAACATTCATAAAATGTGATTATATAATAACCCAATTATTATAAAAATACATATATTTTATTTATTATAATTTTTTTACCTAAACATAGACACACCTCCATCTAATTGGTAATGAACATATCTTTCTTGTGTACAAGAGAGTACCTTCTTTCAAAATAATGTTTGTTAGTTCTATCATTACCAGCTCTCACGGTGGTAATTATGATGGAAATACTCTTTTTATTTGTTATATAGGATTTTTAAAATGTATTTATATTTATTTAATTATTATATAATACATACCTTTATGAATTCTATTTTTTTAATATGATAGCATCATTTGTGGATGTGTACACTACCGCCTCCTAAAATAGATGTTATTCATTCATGCTATATATGGAACATATAAAGGATTTTTTTAATAAGACTATGTAAAATATTTGAAATAAATTTGACACTAGATTTAAAATATACATATATATTATTTAATTTTTAGTCATTTAAATATGATACGGAAATAGAAGTTGCATTCATACATACGTACAACCTACCATCTCCATGAAGAGTGCCTTTTATTTCCAGTCTACAAATATTATGGATTATTATAAATACATATATACTAAATATATTTTATATTTAAATATATTTTTCCATTATGTATATTATTTTATAATTATATAATCAATTGGAATAACAAGTAACAATTCAAAAAATACTTGAGAAACTAGGCAATGGACACCTAAAATAGAGAAATGATAAATGTATTTAAAAAACAGGTATTGAGATATTATTAAGAGGTAACATATGAAATTATAAATGTTATTATGGTTCTATTATAAATTATTAAATTGTTAAAAACTATTATATGGGAATTTAAAGATGTTCTCCTTAAGGTAAATGCATGACAATGGATTTCATCTCACTTTATACATCTATTAGATAAATGTAATATTCGCCACTTACTTATTTTTTATGGTGTATATACTACCCATATAAATATATTATATCATGAATTATTTTATATTAATGGTATTTAGAATCTCAATTTTAAATATTTCTTTTAAGGGAATTTTAATTAAATGAAACGAAGTGGTAATCAATTTCATAACCTGGTTCCATTTCATTGGGTTGAATTACTTCCACATTGTCGTTAATATTCTAATATTAGGTGTATAATCACATTTTACTGTAAATATTTTATTTAATTTTTTTTATTTTAATTTGATACACATAATATATTAATTGATTGATTATCACATCAACGTTATGGTACTTTCAAGGGTTTACTTTATAGTATCATTTTGTTTAGGATTATTTACACTTGAATTTCCATTAGAGGAAATTATTGGATAATTGTTTAATAAATCATTTAATTTTCTTATTATAGATTTTTTCATGTCATTTTACAATTTTTTGAATATTTTCAAATAAAAATGTTTTATAAATTTTATTTTTAAACTAAAATCATTCCACCCTTTAATTATAGAACCAATTTTATTCTAAAATCTAAATTTTATTAAAATTATTTCCAAAGATTCAACTTTTCATTTTCAAAAAATGGATATTTTATAATCCTTTTCCTAAAAAATGAATTTTATTTTTACCTGGTACGACATGATTGGAATTACCAACAATAGTTTTTTTGACACTTAAATTATATGTTTAAAAGGTTAGTTCTTAATTAATATAATTTCAATAAAATATTTTCCATGAAATTTATTTTGAAAATGTTTTTCAAAAAGAAAATGTTATTTTACTCATGATTTTTTTATAATTAATTTTAATAGTACTTCCATTCATCAATGATAATAATACATGTAACACCCCAAGATTTCATAGTGTGTTATTTTTTCAAAATAATTCAATAACTTGCACTACACGCAACACCGAGTTCAATTGCACCATGACTTACCAAAAAAAAGCCATTAAAAGAGGTCATGAATAGCATTAACTACATTTTTAACTTTATATAATCCTTATAATTTTAGAATCCATATTATGAGTTTCTTAGTCATAATGCAAGAACATATTCATTTTCAGTATTGCACTTTTATCAACTTTTGATAGTGAAACCTTTTTAAATACAATATTTTAAACTTTTTGACTAAATGGAGACATCAAAAAATTTAAAATGAAACATCCCAAGCTTCCACGGTATGCTTTCCTTTGAATAAAACAGTAGCGTGTGTTGTACGCAACGTCGAGTTTTAACACACACCACAACCGATCAAACTAGCCGTTATGAATAGTAATACCTAAATTTTGAAATTATATATATTTTATATTTTGAAATGCACTTCATTTTTGGATTCGGAATATCGAATTTAGCCTAAGGTGAAATTTTGGTACATTTCGGATAACTTTCATATTTTGATGAATAGTGAAAATTACTAAATTTTAATTAAAAACAACTTTTTTAATCAAAATAATTAATAGAGATAAATTATGAATTTGAGTGGTTTTAAAGTATATTTAGAAAATAGTTTTACCATTTAATATAATGTTGGTCATTGGACATAATTTTACAATTAAACCGAACATAAACAAGTGTCAATTTTTTTATAGTTATTATCTCTTAAAAACACGCTTTTTGTTTTGACAGCGGGAATTAATTTTAAATTAATTTCTGCCACTTTTGTTTTTTGAATTTAGGAAAATGGATTCCATATTTGGAATCAGGATGTTCAAATTGTGTAAATAGGTAACTTTTATTTTTAGACATTTTGAATAATTACTGCGGTAAATATTTTATTTACAATGGTTAAGGGTAAATCCGGTAAATAAGGGTAAACAAATAATATTATAATAATACAAAATTACCCTAAAACGTGTCCTAACCTTATTTGTGGACACATACCCGACCATGGGCATCCTTGGGTCAATTTGGGGACCCCTTGGAGCCACATGTATGTGGTAGGGACACATTATATTAATAAAGTTAAAATAAAAATAAAAATGGCATAAGCTTACATCTTTTAGAAGAAAAATATTTACATAGGGTTATACATGTTGGATTTTCGATTATAAATATCCATTAGAAAGCTAAAAAGATTTCCTACATAATGATATTTTATTTATAATTTTTATACATTATATAATTTATTTTATTTATGACACAATGATGATGCAGTAATTACTATAATAGTAAAAAATTAAAATAATTGATATTATAAATACCTAAATAAATATAATATGAACCTTTTAATGAATTAAACTAATTTTCTAGGATAATAGGATATATTAGGATTGATTTAATTGACTTTTTTCGAAGTAATCAATCTGTTATGAGTTTCACAAAATCAACTATTGAATAGTGTCAAAATTGACATAAAAGAGTTCTTAAAACAAATATTATATTATTAATTGATATTAAATTCCTAAAAATCTAAGGTTCGGCCAAGAGACTTATATCATGATAGGTTCATCATTAATGGACCACTTGGGGGTCTCTTGGATGTATATAGTATGTTTATTAACCATATTATATAAAAATACAAAGAGACATTGTAAAAGTGAAACTAATTAACTTAGAGTTAATACTTAAAGATAAGGTTAATATAAGTACCCAAACCTGTCTAAATTCTATTGGTTGAGTGGTTTTCGACCTATCCCCACCTTAACCTTTGAATAATCAACTTTGGAGCCTTTATAAACCGAATATAAATTTAATATAAATTAATATTTCTAGCTTTTCCAAAGGTGCCCCTCACCCCTCTTATAAAAGGGCACTCCTCCTTCTCATTTCTTCACACCTTCAAAGCCTTTTGGTTCGGCCAAACGCTGCCCAAATACTCTCACAACATCCCTCACTACAACCTAGAGGCCTTAGTTTGATCAGAAAGCCAACCTAAGGAGCCCTTTTGATCAAATCAAAAGGAAGAACCCGAAGAAGAGGTAATGATTTCACCACCCTTCTCCAAGTTCATTTCTTCTTCCACTTCTTCTTCCTTTGTTCTTACCATTATAAAATAATAACTCCAGTATCTCAAATATACTGTGATGTTATTATAAATATGGTACAATCATATTCAGTATTCTATCCACCCTTTGAATAACATGTCACCATACGTGCGTACGTACGGCTTACCGTCTCCACGTCGTGGTGTAATTGTTATTCAATATAATATTATTTGGATGGGTATAATAATGATGTGTAACTCATGTAAATAATAAATATAACATGTTAATTATTCTGTATATATGATATACCATCCATTTATATATTATTTTAATATCAAAAGAATGATATTGTCGCTCGTGCGTACGTACGGACTACCGTCTCCACGAACGGGATGAGATTCATTCTCCATCATATCCATTCAAGTATAATTATCATTTGATGATTTAAAAATGATGTTTAAGGACTTGATATCATTTTGGATATTAATAATATACAACCTATCCTTTACAAACATGTCTTACGTAACAAAACATATAAAAGAAAACAAGTAAGTTAACACCCGATATAATGATAATACTAAGATATTATTATCAAATCAATATTAAAAGATCATATATGATATCATATTAATGTATATGATTCTTGTATAATTTAATAACAATTATTTAACCATTATACATGAGGTTAACCTACCCCAACAAAGGAAAAGTACAAGGTAAGGGGTTTTCATCTCACTCCTTATTCCCGTGAGATTCATGCCATATTGCCACCATCACCTTTTGTGTGGTGTATATACTGCCCATAATTATATTCTTTTTGTAATACACTCTAATTTATGTGTATTTACATATTCATTGTATGATACCTCTTTCATGGGTTGTATGTTTCATAAGTTACCAAATTGGTAAGGGTTTACTTTACAACCTCTTCATTATCCAAGGTTGTTTATACGTAATAATCTACTGGGATCTCTTTATCATCCACATCCATGTTTCTTAAAAATGCATTTCAAAACATTTTTACTATTTACTAGAATATGAGTTAAAGTCATTTATACCCTTGTTGACTTTTATAAGTGGTTTATAAAGGAATCTTTCGGTCGTTTTCAAAACAAGGTCCTTTTTAACCTTTTCGACAGAATTAAGGTAAGAATGTTTTTTTAACTTATACGGCGGGTGCGGCTATTTTCCGCCGTTATAAAATCTTCAAAGCTTCCCTTACAAGCTTATAAGAATATTTTCAAAGAAAATGTTTTATTTTATATGGATCTTAAATTATTTCAAAATAAAAGGAGATAATTATTTAAAAAGAGTTTTTATTTCATCTATGTCAACATCCTTTGATGGATTTTAAGATTATTTGAAGTTGATTTATTATGATACAAAACTTCTATATTGTATTGAAGGTTTTGTGATATGTTTGACTGTGGATGTGCTATTTTTATACCATTCATAGTTTATGGTGAAAGTATTGACATTTCGTATGCTAGTTTTAATACGAATGTTTATGTTATGTTTAAACATTTTCATATGGGAATGCATTGGACTTAATATGTGACGGGTGGAGCCCGCTATAGCTCCTCGATGCATCGGTAGGTCTCATGAGACAAACTAGTGTCTTGGCACAAGGCCTTGACAAAATATTATTTGTAGTCTTGGCACGAGGCCTTGACTATGTGGTTATGATAGTCTGGCATTATGCATTCCAACATTATGAAAGTGGTTATTGATTTTTGCATGTGATTATTCGATTAGTAGAATATCCATGTGAGTAAGTAAATGGCATTATTTCATTTTATTTATGCCATACCATGTTGAAAGTTCATGTTTGAAAGGATTTTGTTTTATTTATACATTGCCTTAAAGGTTTATTCTTATTTATGAAAGTTTCCGCTATATTGTTATCCTTACTGGGCATTTGAGCTCACCCCTTTTCTATGTTTTATTTTTCCCAGGAAGTGAAGAAGTAAGTTATGAATGACCTGCAGGGATATTATGTGGGGATATGAGTGTGGATTATGGAGACAATATGTTGATGTAGTAGTTTTTCGTTTAATGATGTAATGTAAAACTTATGAATATATCTAGTGTTTCAAGGCTACTAAACCAATCGGTCTTTCGAGATTTGATCTTTCTTGTGATCATGCCAATGTTATGTAATAATGCACCGACTCTGGGTAACTGGGGTCGGGACGTTACAGTTGGTATCAGAGGAAGTTTAGTACAAACCTTGGAAGCTAGATTTAGATAAACTCTGATTAGAGCACGTATACCTAAGATGAAATTTGAGGATTAGTATAGAAGAACTTCCTAGAATTTTGGTATTGTAGAGATTTTGTGAGTTTTCCGAGAAATACATCCCTGTCTGGATACAAGCAGGTAGAGGCGGCTCTGGCACAGATATACCTAGGGGTAAAACCCGAAAACACCGCTTTGAGCTAGACTCGAACGGGAACTGGTGCACGACAACGGGCCTTGATGCACTCTTGGTTACGACACTCCCGGGGGATATGCTTAGGATAACTCTCATTTTCTTTACAAATCATTATGAAGGGTTTATGAGTATATACTTCCTCAAAGAAAACATTTTTATGATTATGGATTATATCCATAAATAGTTCAATTTATGTTAAGAGATTTATAAGTATGGAATTATGTATTTTGATTCATAAACTGATCTAGTTTATGCCATTGTTTAGAAATGGCGCCCAGTAGAAGGAATGAGAACTCCAGAAATACACATGATTCAAAGAGAAGGAAGGATCATATCTTTCATGGTCTTAAGCTAGAATTTATAAGAGAAATAGTCTCCCATGTATTATCATCATATGAAGAAATAATATCATGTGTTGATAAGATAAGTAAAGAGTTTACTGAGTCCTATGGCTTTGAAGGGAATCAAGAGAAGAAAAGGATGGAAGAGAGAAAGATGGATAAAGGGAAAAGGGAAAAGAAGAATTTTCCCATATGTGGTAACTGTGGAAAGAATGTAACAGCCCGAGATTTTATGAAAAAATATTCTTTTTATTTTACTAATGTCTTGTGTTATACGCTACACCAAAAGGATCTTGCACAACACGCATCCTTGACTTGCCTTGCATTACACGCAATCGCAACCTTCCTCGATAGCGTGTGTGGTACGTAATCCTGAGTTTCACGAAAAAAGGATATGCTATTAAAATATTATTAAAACTAGCCGTTATGAATAGTAATGACCACTTTTTAAATTTTAGAAATTTTAACTCTCAAAATGGACTTCATTTTTGGATTCGGAGTATCGAATTTAGCCTAAGGTGAAATTTTGGTACTTTTCGGATAACTTTCATATTCTGATGAATAGTGAAAATTACTAAATTATAATTAAAAACAACTTTTTTAATCGAAATAATTAATAGTGATAAATCATTAATTTTAGTGGTTTTAAATTATATTTAGAATATATTTTTACAATTTAATACAATGTTGGTCATTGGATGTAATTTCACATTTAAACTAGACATAAACAAGTGTCAATCTTTTGATTGATATTGTTTCTTAAAAACACGCTATTTGTTTTAACAGCGGGATTTAATTATAAAATTAATTAATGCAACTTTTATGTTATGAATTTGGTAAAATAGACTTCATTTTTTTTCGGAATATGAAATATAGCTTGGGATGAAATTTTGGCATTGTTCTGAAAAACATCAATTTTTGATGAATAGTGAAACTAATAAGTGGTAGGTTAAAAACTGAATTTTGCATAAAACTTAATTTTACCGCTTCTGTGAATGGAATTTCGAAAATCCAAGAGACACGGTTAATATCAAGGACTAAAATGTGGTTCAATGAGATGAAAATAATTTTTTGGTGAATAGTAACTTTTTACTTTTGTTACCACGGTTAATAGTAAATAGGGTAACTAAGGGTAAATATGATATTAATATTACCCTAACACATGTCCTAATTCTATTGGACAAGTGTAATTCGACCAAAAACAAACTTAGGAATAAAATATGACCATCTAGGCCCACTTGGATTAGATTTGGACATTTATTATTAATTTATTTAAAGAAGGGTTAAAATAGTTAAAATCAAAGTATAATAAGTAAATCATTTTTAATATGGGGTTATACATAAGATAAATTCGACTATGAATATTCATTAGAAAGATAAAAGGATTTCCTACATGGGGGTATTTTATTTGTAATTTTTAGACATCAAATAATATAATTTATTTATGACACAAAGATGATGCAGTAATTATCTTATTAATGAAATATTGACATAATTGATAATATAAATACCAAAATAAATGTAATTTAAGACTTTTTATGAATTCCACTAATTTTCTAGGTTACTATGATATATTAGTGTTGATTTAATCAACTTGTTTCGAACATATAATTCTGTTATGACTTTCACAAAAATCATATATCAAATAGTGTCAAAATTGACACAAAATAGTTTTTAAATCAAATATTATATATTTAATTGTTATTTTATTCCTAAATATCTAAGGTTCGGCCAAATGACTTAGATAAGGATATATGTATTAATAATATACAATTTGGGGTTAGTTTGGCATGTTATAGTAAGTTTATTAACCATATAGTGAAAGAAAACAAAAAGACACGGTAAAAGTTAAATTATTTAACTTAGAGTTAAATCTAATTGATAAGGTTAAACATAATACCCTAAACTTGTCTAAATCCTATTGGTTGATAGGATTTCGACCCATACCCACTTTAGCTTCGAAATAAGACCCTTTGGAACCATTATAAACCAATTTTGACTTTAATATAAAATAATATTTTGAGATATTCCTAAGGTGCCCCTCTCCTCCCCTATAAAAGGACACCTCCTCCCCCTCCTCCTCACACCAATTTGAGCACTCAAGATCGGCCAACCCCTGCCAATTTCTCCTCTCCACTTCCATAGCAACATCCTAGAGGTTCTGGTCTTCCTCCAAGACCAATTTTAGTGCCCTAAGAGGAGGTCTCAAAGAGGCACTTCAAAGAAGAGGTAATTACCGTTACCAATTCTTTCATCTTTATTTCTTCTTCCACTTCTTCTTCTTAGGTTGTTTCATTATGAAGTAATAACATCAGTATCACTCATATACTGATATGTTATTATAATTATTAAACAAACCTATTTCACCATCTATCCATCCTACGGAAAAAGAAATCACCGCGCGTGCGTACGTACGGAATACCGTCTCCACGCCGTGGTGTAATCTATTTTCCACCACCACCTTACATGGATGGGTATAATGGTGTAAAGAATAACTATACATAGTTATGACAACATCATATTGATTCTGATATATTGTATAATCTACTCCAATTCAATTCAATATTTATAGAAATGATATCATCGCTCGTGCCTACGTACAGAATACCGTCTCCACGACGCGATGAGATTCATTCTCCATGTTAACCATTTAAGAATGATTATAATGTATATATAAGAAATAATAATGAAATATATGACATTATAAAGCTACTGGATTTATGTATATATATACATATGTATGTCATCTACTTACTTCCATTTCAAGACAATAAAGAAAGGAAAACAGCGTTCATGCGTACGTACGGACTACCGTCTCCATGAACGGTGTTTTTCATTTTATTTATCTACCTATTATATATATATATACTGAATATATATGATATATAAATCATATTTTATATTCTGGAAGTAAGTAAATCATGATATATGTAATAATGATGTCAAGAACAACAAGTCAAAACACCTACGATAAATGAAACGATTTTACCCAAAACGCTTCTTTAACATGGAATTTACAAAAGAATGGGTAATATAATGTCATAAGTGAACCATATATGATATCATAACAATTAATATGATTCTTTAATAAGTCAATAACATGATTTAAAACATTATACAGGAGGTTCGGACAGTTACAAAGCAAGTCGGACCTAAGGTAAGGGAAATATCACAATCTCATTTTTATCCGAGATTGTTTATTCGTAAGTATTTACTGGGGTGTATTTTTTCATCCACATCCATGTTCCCTCAATATGTAATATTGTTTCCATCCACTTGCAATAGTTTAAATCCAATTTTACCCTTAGGTGAGTTTTTAGTAAAGAATATAAAAGGAATCTTTTGTCGTTTTTCCGTACGAGGTACTTTTTGAATTTTCCGACAAAAGTACGAAGAATGTTTTTTTTAACTTATACGGCATGAATGGATTTTTAAAAAATTATTTCCAAGAAGCTTCCTTTACAAGTTTTAAAGTTTATTTTTAATCAACTTCTTTTAGTTTAAAGTTTTATGACATGTTAAGAAAGGAAAAATGTTTTTGAAAAAGAAAGGATATTTTCCTCAAGAATGGAGTTCAAGTGTTTTATCAAAATTATTTTCCATCTAAGATAATAAAGGGTTCTGTTTTTATCCCTATTATTACATGGATTTGATTATGTTGTGATGGAAATATTTTTATGAATTCCTTTACCTTATATGAATTGTTTTATGATGTCATGTTGTTTAAGAATCCCATTTTTATTACATGGGTTACGCTATGATGTATGGTTTATGATTATGTGGCACACATAAGAAAGGATTCATTATAAGATGGGTGGGACCTATATCTCCCTCCAATGAATTGGGTAAAGATTTTATATCTCATGAGATAGACATGGCTGGAACAGAAGGTTATTTCGGTTCAGTGATACAGGACTGAAACGAGGAGTGAACTCGGTTCAGAAAGGGACTTTTTCCACTAAGATAGTCTTGGCAATGAGTCATGACTAACAAGAAATGATTTTCCATGATTATGTGTGCATGCCACAAAGTTTCAAGTTTTATGTTATGATTATGGGGATCTCATTTTCAATTCTATGATTTATCCCATGTTATGATATTATGAGCTCTTTTGCAGGTCAAGATTTCCAAAAGCTACGTTCTTATGTATATGATGTGATTGATATTTCTTTTGTTTACCCTTACTGAGCATTTGAGCTCACCCTTTTTTGTTTTTCTTTCCCCAGGATATAAAGAAAGGTTTTAGGTAAAAAAAGGGGAAGATCATTATGGGAGATATTGAAGATCTTTCACCACGTTTAGAAGATTACGTTCCGAGTTTCCAAAGACACTAAACTATTACGATCCTTGTGTGTGTGTTTTTGTTATGTACTAAGTATTCCGCAAAAGTAATGTAATGTCCATGTACGATAAGCTTCAGGTCATTATAGTTGGTATCAGAGGCAAAGGAGGTAGGAATGTATCCGATCCTTGGGAACTCTCACATGTGAGCGTTGGACGAAGCATGGCTCTCCGCCCAAGGGCTTTATGAGGAAATGGCTGCCACTGGGGATGGTGGTGTGTCCCGCCCAGGGGGTGTAGCCGCCCATGGAGTGCCCTGATAGGTATCAATTATAGTCCACTGGAAGTAATTCCAGACCGCTACAGTTGGTATCAGAGGAAAGGTTTAGTCAACCTTTGGAAACTAGGATGCGAGAACTTTAGTGAGATCCCTAGAGATATTTCTAAGGTATGTCTAGGGATGTCCCTAGGGATAAGTATACGTATAGGTTATAGTAATAGAATTACGCTAACGATCATAGAATTAAACCTAAGATGTTGGATATTGAAGGTACTCCCCCTTTATTATGTTGTTTTCCCTAGCATGATTTTTGCCTCTCACACTATTCTTTTTGGGTTTTAGACGATGGCTGGAACCCGAAGGAACCGTGTTGATCTATGCAATGGACAATGCAATGATTGCCCTCCTGAACAAACAAATGTTATGGGAGATGGAGTGCAAAATCTTATTGCTATACTTACACAAGCTATGAATCATTCTGGACTTCGAAATGAGCAGAGAAGGGAACAATATTCTATTGAGTCCTTCATGAGGCAGCGTCCACCTTCTTTCAGTGGGTCTACTGATCCATTAGTTGCTGAATAATGGATTAGTACTACTGAAAAGATATTTTCAGTTCTTCAATGTTCTGAACATGATAAAGTCATCTTAGCAGTATATCTTTTGGAAGGTGAAGCTGATCAATGGTGGAATCTTATCAAGAATACGAGGCCAAGAGATGAAATTGAGTCCATGGAATGGGATGAGTTCAAGAACTTGTTTTTCAGTAAGTACTTCCCTCGTATTCTTCGAACAAAGATGGAGAAAGAGTTTCTTGAACTGAAGCAAAGGGACGATGAATCTGTTGGTACCTATGAAGCAAATTTTACAAGACTTGCAAGGTATGCTTCTGGAATTATCATCCAACCTGAAAGTAAAGTTGATCGATTTTTCAGTGGCTTAAAACCAAGTCTTCGAAGGGCATTAGCTATAAGAGACTTCAGTAGCTATGAAGAAATTGTGCGTTGTGCTATCAAGGTAGAAATGGAAGTTGGTGTTACATATCCATCTCATGGTTTTGACAAGAAACGAAAGATGGAGTTCAAGGAGAAATCTCAGAATAATGATGAAAAGAAGATGAATGTTTCCTTATGCACAAAGTGTGGGAAGAAGCATGGTGGAGATTGTCTTAAAGGGACTAGAAAATGTTTTAAGTGTGGAAAAGAAGGTCATCGAGCAGCTGAGTGTCGAAGTAATGGAAAAAGGGTTTCTAATGATGTGAATAAAGCAAACACTGCAGAGAACGCACCGCCAACACTTCAATGCTTCAAGTGCAAGGAAATGGGGCATTATGCTAATAAATGCCCTAATCCACGGGTTAGTGATGATCAACATGAGCAACCACTGAAGGCAAAGGACAAAGGGAAATCACATGCGATCACTATTGGCAATGTTGAATATGACAACGATGTGGTGGAATGATTAAGTGTTTATGTAATGGGATTCCAAAATAATGTTGTATCATTGAGTATTGCAATATTTATTGATGTGGTATTCAAAGTGATTGAGATATTTTTTTGGAAATAAGATGATATGCGCATAATGAAGACGAGAAAATGAAATGTTTAATAGTATTCATGAGCTCATGATTGATATAAGGACTAAGTGATATCATGGTTTGAGTATATAGAATTTTGAGGATTTTGGTATGTGGAAAGTGTTAACTTTTAACTGCACTCATGTTTTCACTAAGGTATTCAAGTGAATACACGATTAAGGACTTTGAATGTTTGGAATGTGACCAACAAGACATATCTTATGATATGTGGGGATCAACGACAGTATTAAATCTCTGGTACTCGTTGTCACTATATTATGAGAGTGGACTGCAGTATTATGTATAAGCCTAAAGATTAGACGGGATTATGTTGGACATAAGTTAGTATTGTTTAAGGATAGAAGATTTTTGATATTATTGATGGGATGTTATAGTAACGTAGTTTTAGAAAAAGGACAACCTGCAGGACGGGCGACAGCCCATCGCTTCAGACAAGGCTGTAGGAATCGAACCCACAACCGAAGTGCGACTGGCATTTATCGCCTACCACTGACCTACAGGAAGTCCCTGTTTAGTAGAAACTAGTGTTATTATATTAAGCAGTATGATATATGAAGTATAAGTCCATTTTAGGAACCATATGTGATTAATCTCACTATAGAATGACTTATGTATATTTAATAACTTTTTCTAACCTTTTGTTTGAGACAGATGGAATGACCCATCATTCTATCACATAATCTGCTAACACTTCACAAATAACAAATTCAACTTCATTTATTTAAGAGATGAAGTATAAATTGTTCAAGGCACGAACAAAAGTGATATTGTACCAAAATAAAGTAAGTATTTATTTTAAGCAAATTTTCAACTTTAGGGAAATGATCTTGAAAACCAAAAATGTCGTCCTAGTGATCTTATACCTGATGAATCAGATGGTACCTTATATCATCACAAATCTATGGATTTGTGATTACTGGCTTTTCCATAGCCATGTTCACTACCACTCTCCATCAGAACATGATGGTTAGATTTCTCTTCCATATCCATATTTTCACCTATGTGGAAACCCAGTGATTAGTTTATTTGGGTAATCGTTACATTTCATACTTTAGTTTTTAAAAGCCAAGTTTTGGTATTCCCTTTTACGATGTGGGTTTCTATTAAAGAAACTTTCAAATAGTAAACCATTTATAACCCCGACGAATTTCGAGGGCGAAATTCATTTTAAGGGGGGTAGAATGTAAAAGCCCGAGATTTTATGAAAAAATATTCTTTTTATTTTACTAATGTCTTGTGTTATACGCTACACCAAAAGGAGCTTGCAAAACACGCATCCTTGACTTGCCTTGCATTACACGCAATCGCAACCTTCCTCGATAGCGTGTGTGGTACGTAATCCTGAGTCTCACGAAACAATGATATGCTATTAAAATATTAATAAAACTAGCCGTTATGAATAGTAATAACCACTTTTTAAATTTTAGAAATTTTAACTCTCAAAATGGACTTCATTTTTGGATTCGGAGTATCGAATTTAGCCTAAGGTGAAATTTTAGTACTTTTTGGATAACTTTCATATTCTGATGAATAGTGAAAATTACTAAATTATAATTAAAAATAACTTTTTTAATCGAAATAATTATTAGTGATAAATCATTAATTTGAGTGGTTTTAAAGTATATTTAGAATATATTTTTACAATTTAATACAATGTTGGTCATTGGATGTAATTTCACATTTAAACTAGACATAAACAAGTGTCAATCTTTTGATAGATATTGTTTCTTAAAAACACGCTATTTGTTTTAACAGCGGGATTTAATTATAAAATTAATTAATGAAACTTTTATGTTATGAATTTGGTAAAATAGACTTCATTTTTTTTTGGAATATGAAATATAGCTTGGGATGAAATTTTGGCATTGTTCTGAAAAACATAAATTTTTTATGAATAGTGAAACTACTAAGTGGTAGGTTAAAAACTGAATTTTGCATAAAACTTAATTTTACCGCTTCTGTGAATGGAATTTCGAAAATCCGAGAGACACGGTTAATATCAAGGTCTAAATTGTGGTTCAATGAGATGAAAATAATTTGTTGGTGAATAGTAACTTTTTACTTTTGTTACCACGGTTAATAGTAAATAGGGTAACTAAGGGTAAATATGATATTCATATTACCCTAACACATGTCCTAATTCTATTGGACAAGTGTAATTCGACCAAAAACAAACTTAGGAATAAAATATGACCATTTAGGCCCACTTGGATTAGATTTGGACATTTATTATTAATTTATTTAAAGAAGGGTTAAAATAGTTAAAATCAAAGTTTAATAAGTAAATCATTTTTAATATGGGGTTATACATAAGATAAATTCGACTATAAATATTAATTAGACAGCTAAAAAGATTTCCTACATGATGGTATTTTATTTGTAATTTTTAGACATCAAATAATATAATTTATTTATGACACAAAGATGATGCATTAATTATCTTATTAATGAAATATTGACATAATTGATAATATAAATACCAAAATAAATGTATTTTAAGACTTTTTATGAATTACACTAATTTTTTAGGTTACTATGATATATTAGTGTTGATTTAATCAACTTGGTTCGAACATATAATTCTGTTATGACTTTCAAAAAAATCATATATCAAATAGTGTCAAAATTGACACAAAATAGTTTTTAAATCAAATATTATATTATTAATTGTTATTTTATTCTTAAAAATCTAAGGTTCGGCCAAATGACTTAGATAAGGATATAGGTATTAATAATATACAATTTGGGGTTAGTTTGGCATGTTATAGTAAGTTTATTAACCATATAGTGAAAGAAAACAAAAAGACACGGTAAAAGTTAAATTATTTAACTTAGAGTTAAATCTAATTGATAAGGTTAAACATAATACCCTAAACTTGTCTAAATCCTATTGGTTGATAGGATTTCGACCCATCCCCACTTTAGCTTCGAAATAAGACCCTTTGGAACCATTATAAACCGATTTTGACTTTAATATAAAATAATATTTTGAGATATTCCTAAGGTGCCCCTCTCCTCCCCTATAAAAGGACACCTCCTCCCCCTCCTCCTCGCACCAATTTGAGCACTCATGCTCGGCCAACCCCTGACAATTTCTCCTCTCCACTTCCCTAGCAACATCCTAGAGGTTCTGGTCTTCCTCCAAGACCAATTTTAGTGCCCTAAGAGGAGGTCTCAAAGAGGCACTTCAAAGAAGAGGTAATTACCGTTACCAATTCTTTCATCTTTATTTCTTCTTCCACTTCTTCTTCTTAGGTTGTTTCATTATGAAATAATAACATCAGTATCACTAATATACTGATATGTTATTATAAGTATGAAACAAACCTATTTCACCATCTATCCATCCTACGGAAAAAGAAATCACCGCGCGTGCGTACGTACGGAATACCGTCTCCACGCCGTGGTGTAATCTATTTTCCACCACCACCTTACATGGATGGGTATAATGGTGTAAAGAATAACTATACATAGTTATTACCACATCATATTGATTCTGATATATTGTATAATCCACTCCAATTCAATTCAATATTTATAGAAATGATATCATCGCTCGTGCGTACGTACGGAATACCGTCTCCACGACGCGATGAGATTCATTCTCCATGTTAACCATTTAAGAATGATTATAATGTATATATAAGAAATAATAATGAAATATATGAAATTATAAAGCTACTGGATTTATGTATATATATACATATGTATGTCATCTACTTACTTCCATTTCAAGACAATAAGGAAAGGAAAACAGCGTTCATGCGTACGTACGGACTACCGTCTCCATGAACGATGTTTTTCATTTTATTTATCTACCTATTATATATATATATATATACTGAATATATATGATATATAAATCATATTTTATATTCTGTAAGTAAGTAAATCATGATATATGTAATAATGATGTCAAGAACAACAAGTCAAAACACCTACAATAAATGAAACGATTTTACCCAAAACGCTTCTTTAACATGGAATTTACAAAAGAACGGGTAATATAATGTCATAAGTGAACCATATATGATATCATAACAACGAATATGATTCTGTAATAAGTCAATAACATGATTTAAATCATTATACAGGAGGTTCGGACAGTTACAAAGCAAGTCGGACCTAAGGTAAGGGAAATATCACAATCTCATTTTTATCCGAGATTGTTTATTCGTAAGTATTTACTGGGGTGTATTTTATCATACACATCCATGTTCCCTCAATATGTAATATTGTTTCCATACACTTGCAATAGTTTAAATCCAATTTTACCCTTAGGTGAGTTTTTAGTAAAGAATATAAAAGGAATCTTTTGTCGTTTTTCCGTACGAGGTACTTTTTGACTTTTCCGACAAAAGTACGAAGAATGTTTTTTTTAACTTATACGGCATGAATGGATTTTTAAAACATTATTTCCAAGAAGCTTCTTTTACAAGTTTTCAAGTTTATTTTTAATCAACTTCTTTTAGTTTAAAGTTTTATGACATGTTACGAAAGGAAAAATGTTTTTGAAAAAGAAAGGATATTTTCCTCAAGAATGGAGTTCAAGTGTTTTATCAAAATTATTTTCCATATAAGATAATAAAGGGTTCTGTTTTTATCCCTATTATTACATGGATTTGATTATGTTGTGATGGAAATATTTTTATGAATTCCTTTACCTTATATGAATTGTTTTATGATGTCATGTTGTTTAAGAATCCCATTTTTATTACATGGGTTACGCTATGATGTATGGTTTATGATTATGTGGCACACATAAGAAAGGATTCATTATAAGATGGGTGGGACCTATATCTCCCTCCAATGCATTGGGTAAAGATTTTATATCTCATGAGATAGACATGGCTGGAACGGAAGGTTATTTCGGTTCAGTGATACAGGACTGAAACGAGGAGTGAACTCGGTTCAGAAAGGGACTTTGTCCACTAAGATAGTCTTGGCAATGAGTCATGACTAACAAGAAATGATTTTCCATGATTATGTGTGCATGCCACAAAGTTTCAAGTTTTATGTTATGATTATGGGGATCTCATTTTCAATTCTATGATTTATCCCATCTTATGATATTATGAGCTCTTTTGCAGGTCAAGATTTCCAAAAGCTACGTTCTTATGTATATGATGTGATTGATATTTCTTTAGTTTACCCTTACTGAGCATTTGAGCTCACCCTTTTTTGTTTTTCTTTCCCCAGGATATAAAGAAAGGTTTTAGGTAAAAAAAGGGGAAGATCATTATGGGAGATATTGATGATCTTTCACCACGTTTAGAAGATTACGTTCCGAGTTTCCAAAGACACTAAACTATTACGATCCTTGTGTGTGTGTTTTTGTTATGTACTAAGTATTCCGCAAAAGTAATGTAATGTCCATGTACGATAAGCTTCGGGTCATTATAAAGAAACAACCTGGAACTTGCCTGAAAGGAATGGAAGTTTGTTATAAGTGTGGAGGAAAAGGGCACAAAGTACGTGACTGCAAGGGTAAGAAAATGGTTTTAAATGTACAATGCTTCATTTGCAAGGAGTTTGGACACTACTCGAACCTATGTCCCAGTCATCAGACTATGCCGCAAATGATGTTATTGGATAATAAGCAAGTTATGATACTACCACAGATGAAGAGGAATGATTAGAGTTCTTATGTTGATTATGTCAATTGAGTGTTGTATCAACAATGTACTTGTTACAATAATCATGGAGTATATAAGGATTGTACTGCAGTACTATTTCATTAAGGACTTGAGATTGTGTGGAACAAAGAAAAGTGACTCAATAGCAGGATAAATTTTTGGAAAATATATGGTTGAGAGAATATAGTTCTGATACTAAGGTAGTGATTTTGGAATAATATGTGATTGTTTTGGATAAATTATATTGGATATTCATGACTACCCTGGAACTGATTAATGATTTGTATATTCCATCATTGTTGGGATTTAAAAATTTTTTGGATTAATGAAGTATATCCAGCTTTCTATATGGAATAAGGGAGCATGAATGTAATCAATAAGGAATATGGTAATTCAGGATGTTTCGGTGTATTAAAAGAATACATGATGAAGGTATTCATATGCTATTACGGGGTAAAAAGGTTCTACATTATGTTTACCTTACTTATAAATGTTGGACTATGAGTTTGGATAGAAGTATTTTGGATAGTTCTAGTTTGGATTATTTTGGATTGCCATAAAAGGACAACCCGGAGGTCGGGCGACAACCCGTCGCGTCCGGCAAGGCTGCGAGACTTGAACCCGCAACCGAAGGGCGACAAGGGTGTATCACCTACCACTGGCCCACGAGATGTCCTGGATTAAATAATGTAGTTTTTATTAAAAGATCTTGAAGATTAATTATAAATTCGTTTATTTTGGAACCCTATACGAATAGTGTAAATAGAATTTTTTTTACATTCTATTATCTTTTAGAGTGAAAGATGAGTTTGTGGTAGAAATTTATTAATGTATAATACTCTAATTATAAAGTAAGTATATCTCCTTATGATCTTATCCAATCTCATAAATAAATTCCTCAATATTAATAAAATCAACTTAGAACAAAAATGTTTTCCTAGATGGTACCTTAAATCATCACTAATTTATGGCTTTGGGATTGTTGGCTTTTTCATAGCCATGTTCTCTACCACTCTCCATCAGATAATTGATGGTTAGCTTTTTCTTCCATATCCATATTTTCCTACATGGAACCCTAGTATGTGTTATTTTCGGTAATCTTCATACTTTCGACTCTTTATTTTAAATAGAGGCCTCGTTAATTCATTTTTCGATGTGGGATTTCAACTAAGATATTTTGAAACGTCAAAAATGTGTTATCCCAATACCCTATATTTTGTTGAACCGATGGTACTTCAAATCATCATAGATTGATGAGTTTAAGGACCTCAATTATACACTTTATTGTGATTGATGACCTCAATCACTACCTATAAATATTTACGTTTTTCCTCCGATTATATGTCTCTAATTGCCACCAATGTTCTCCTAATCAAGATCATAATTTGGTGGTGACCCTTTAATTTCTCTTTTCCTCATATTAAGACTAAATTTTAGTAACCCAATTTCTGATGTGGGTTTTCCCACAAATATATTATCTATTTTCAACCTTTTATTTTCGAAGAACAATTTCAAATTGCGAGGACGCAATTTATTGAAGGAGGGGAGAATGTGACACCCCAAGATTTCATAGTGTGTTATTTCTTCAAAATAATTCAATAACTTACACAACACGCAACACCGAGTTCAATTGCACCATGACTTACCAAAAAAAAGCCATTAAAAGAGGTCATGAATAGCATTAACTACATTTTTAACTTTGTATAATCCTTATAATTTTAGAATCCATATTATGAGTTTCTTAGTCATAATGCAAGAACAGATTCATTTTCAGTATTGCACTTTTATCAACTTTTGATAGTGAAACCTTTTTAAATACAATATTCTAAACTTTTTGACTAAATGGAGACATCAAAAAATTTAAAATGAAACATCTCAAGCTTCCACGGTACGCTTTCCTTTGAATAAAACAGTAGCGTGTGTTGTACGCAACGTCGAGTTTTAACACACACCACAACCGATCAAACTAGCCGTTATGAATAGTAATACCTAAATTTTTAAATTATATATATTTTATATTTTGAAATGGACTTCATTTTTGGATTCGGAATATCGAATTTAGCCTAAGGTGAAATTTTGGTACATTTCGGATAACTTTCATATTTTGATGAATAGTGAAAATTACTAAATTTTAATTAAAAACAAGTTTTTTAATCAAAATAATTAATAGTGATAAATTATGAATTTGAGTGGTTTTAAAGTATATTTAGAATATATTTTTACCATTAGTATAATGGTGTTCATTGGACATAATTTTACAATTAAACCGAACATAAACAAGTGTCAATCTTTTGATAGTTATTATCTCTTAAAAACACGTTTTTTGTTTTGACAGCGGGAATTAATTTTAAATTAATTTCTGCCACTTCTGTGTTTTGAATTTAGGAAAATGGATTCCATATTTGGAATCAGGATGTTCAAATTGTATAAATAGGTAACTTTTATTTTTAGACATTTTGAATAATTACTGCGGTAAATATTTTATTTACCATGGTTAAGGGTAAATCCGGTAAATAAGGGTAAAAAAATAATATTATAATAATACAAAATTACCCTAAAACGTTTCCTAACCTTATTGGTGGACACATACCCGACCATGGTCATCCTTGGGTCAATTTGGGGACCCCTTGGAGCCACATGTTTGTGGTAGGGACACATTATATTAGTAAAGTTAAAATAAAAATAAAAATGGCATAAGCTTACATCTTTTAGAAGAACAATTTTTACATAGGGTTATATATGTTGGATTTTCGATTATAAATATCCATTAGAAATATAAAAAGATTTCCTACATAATGATATTTTATTTATAATTTTTAGACATTAAATAAGTTATTTTATTTATGACACAATGATGATGCAGTAATTACTATAATAGTGAAAAATTAAAATAATTGATATTATAAATACCAAACTAAATATAATATGAACCTTTTAATGAATTAAACTAATTTTCTAGGATAATATGATATATTAGGATTGATTTAATTGACTTTTTTCGAAGTAATCAATCTGTTATGAGTTTCACAAAAATCAACTATTGAATAGTGTCAAAATTGACATAAAAGAGTTCTTAAAACAAATATTATATTATTAATTGATATTAAATTCCTAAAAATCTAAGGTTTGGAAAAGAGACTTATATCAGGATAGGTTCATCATTAATGGACCACTTGGGGGTCTCTTGGATGTATATAGTAAGTTTATTAACCATATTATATAAAAATACAAAGAGACATTGTAAAAGTGAAACTAATTAACTTAGAGTTAATACTTAAAGATAAGGTTAATATAAGTACCCAAACCTGTCTAAATTCTATTGGTTGAGTGGTTTTCGACCTATCCCCACCTTAAACTTTGAATAATCAACTTTTGAGCCTTTAGAAACCGAATATGAATTTAATATAAATTAATATTTCTAGCTTTTCCAAAGGTGCCCCTCACCCCTCTTATAATAGGGCACTCCTCCTTCTCGTTTATTCACACCTTCAAAGCCTTTTGGTTTGGCCAAACTCTGCCCAAATACTCTCACAACATCCCTCACTACAACCTAGAGGCCTTATATTGATCAGAAAGCCAACCTATGGAGCCCTTTTGATCAAATCAAAAGGAAGAACCCGAAGAAGAGGTAATGATTTCACCACCCTTCTCCAAGTTCATTTCTTCTTCCACTTCTTCTTCCTTTGTTCTTACCATTATAAAATAATAACTCCAGTATCTCACATATACTGTGATGTTATTATAAATATGGTACAATCATATTCAGTATTCTATCCACCCTTTGAATAACATGTCACCATACGTGCGTACGTATGACTTACCGTCTCCACGTCGTGGTGTAATTGTTATTCAGTATAATATTATTTGGATGGGTATAATAATGATGTGTAACTCATGTAAATAATAAATATAACATGTTAATGATTCTGTATATATGATATACCATCCATTTATATATTATTTTAATATCAAAAGAATGATATTGTCGCTCGTGCGTACGTACGGACTACCGTCTCCACGAACGCGATGAGATTCATTCTCCATCGTATCCATTCAAGTATAATTATCATTAGATGATTTAAAAATGATGTTTAAGGACTTGATAACATTCTGTATATTAATAATATACAACCTATCCTTTACAAACATGTCTTACGTAACAAAACATATAAAAGAAAACAAGTAAGTTAACACCCGATATAATGATAATACTAAGATATTATTATCAAATCAATATTAAAAGATCATATAAGATATCATATTAATGTATATGATTCTTGTATAATTTAATAACAATTATTTCACCATTATACAGGAGGTTAACCTACCCCAACAAAGGAAAAGTACAAGGTAAGGGGTTTTCATCTCACTCCTTATTCCCGTGAGATTCATGCCATATTGCCACCATCACCTTTTGTGTGGTGTATATACTGCCCATAATTATATTCTTTGTGTAATACACTCTAATTTATGTGTATTTACATATTCATTGTATGATAACTCTTTCATGGGTTGTATGTTTCATAAGTTACCAAATTGGTTAGGGTTTACTTTACAACATCTTCATTATCCAAGGTTGTTTATACGTAATAATCTACTGGGATCTCTTTATCATCCAAATCCATGTTTCATAAAAATGCATTTCAAAACATTTTTACTATTTACTAGAATATGAGTTAAAGTCATTTATACTCTTTTTGACTTTTATAAGTGGTTTATAAAGGAATCTTTCGGTCGTTTTCAAAACAAGGTCCCTTTTAACCTTTTCGACAGAATTAAGGTAAGAATGTTTTTTTAACTTATACGGCGGGTGCGGCTATTTTCCGCCGTTATAAAATCTTCAAAGCATCCCTTACAAGATTATATGAATATTTTCAAATAAAATGTTTTATTTTATATGGATCTTAAATTATTTCAAAATAAAAGGAGATATTTCTTTAAAAATAATTTTGATTTCATTTATGTCAACATCCTTTGATGGATTTTAAGATTATTTGAAGTTGATTTATTATGATACAAAACTTCTATATTGTATTGAAGGTTTTGTGATATGTTTGATTGTGGATGTGCTATTTTTATACCATTCATAGTTTATGGTGAAAGTATTGACATTTCGTATGCTAGTTTTAATACGAATGTTTATGTTATGTTTAAACCTTTTCATATGGGAATGCATTGGACTTAATATGTGACAGGTGGAGCCCGCTATAGCTCTTCGATGCATCGGTAGGTCTCATGAGACAAACTAGTGTCTTGGCACAAGGCCTTGACAAAATATTATTTGTAGTCTTGGCACGAGGCCTTGACTATGTGGTTATGATAGTCTGGCATTATGCATTCCAACATTATGAAAGTGGTTATTGATTTTTGCATGTGATTATTAGATTAGTAGAATATCCATGTGAGTAAGTAAATGGCATTATTTCATTTTATTTATGCCATACCATGTTGAAAGTTCGTGTTTGAAAGGCTTTTGTTTTAGTTATATATTGCCTTAAAAGTTTATTCTTATTTATGAAAGTTTCCGCTATATTGTTATCCTTACTGGGCATTTGAGCTCACCCCTTTTCTATGTTTTATTTTTCCCAGGAAGTGAAGAAGTAAGTTATGAATGACCTGCAGGGATATTATGTGGGGATATGAGTGTGGATTATGGAGACAATATGTTGTTGTAGTAGTTTTTCGTTTAATGATGTAATGTAAAACTTATGAATATATCTAGTGTTTCCAAGGCTACTAAACCAATCGGTCTTTCGAGATTTGATCTTTCTTGTGATCATGCCACTGTTATGTAATAATGCACCGACTCTGGGTAACTGGGATCGGGGCGTTACAATACATAATTTTAATCTACTTGGGATATGTTGTATTTATATCATCTGTATTATTCCATTGGATGGTTTATGTATGATTTGGATGAAAATAGTATTGAAGTTCACTTTCAGGATTACCTTTTTAGTCCCCATAAAATATTCAATTTCTTATTATCATAAGAAATTAAATTTCCCATGAATAATTATTTATTTCATCGTGGATATGATTATTTCATAAAGCGTATACAATATTTACATATGAGGTTTAATTTGAGAGTTTTTTAATATTTAGGGAAATGTTGATAAATTAATTTCTTTTACTCAATATAGAAATTTTATTAGAGACATTGTTAATGAATTAAATCTATTACTAGATATATGAGGAATTATTTGGACATGTATGACATGGGTTGTAGACCATTTAATATAATCACATGGATGCACTGATCGTCTCATGATTTAAACAACTGTGGTCATAAACCCTTTGAGTTTGTAATAAATCATTTTCAAATATATCTTATTAAAAGTCTTGATAGTAGTTTGATAAAATATCTTATGAATGGAATTTATGGTTAAGGTACCATTTACTTGGGAATCATATCATCCAATACTTAATAATTTCCATTAATTTGATTAAGTTGTTTTTCATCCATGAAAATTTTAACATTGAAATTATATTTGGATGCATTTCATTACATTTCATTGATTAATTGTCTTGTGTTTTCAGTTTCATATATTTACATATTGATATTTCATTTTCCTATTATTTAAATGTAATTTTATTTAATTTATTTAGATTTCCTTGTGTTTTACACACTTCCTTCTCAATTTATCAAATACATGGAATTTGTCATTAGTTATTACCTTTTCATATTGATTATTATCATGGATTCATTATTGATTCTTCAATAAATATCCTTTAAAAATACTTTTAATAATCCCTTACTATTTTTCTTTCCCCCAAGATTCTATGAAATGTGGTAAGAATGATATGAATGTGTACTCTAGAGGGAATAATGTTATTATGCTTGAAAAAAATTATGTTGTAATTTTTTTATTCAATTTTATCATAAGATTTATGTATATATCTATTTTACTAATACTAATAAATTATTTCATCATTTGGGATGTGATTTACATATATCTTTTGCTTATGAAGTGGTAACGTGTCAATGGTTTATGGCTTTCTAGGGTTGTGTCACCATAGTTAGTATCACAGGGGGTTTAGTAGAAACATTGGGATCTATAATTTGGTAAGAATGGTTGAGATTACATAAAACCATGGTATAATTTTAGGAAAATTGTATAATAATACCTTAATGTGTAGATTATATAGAGATTATGATTTTTCTTATAAATACATCATTTTATGGATACTACATGTGGACATGGTTCTGGAAGTAATATAACAGGGTGTAACAACTCCAAAATGGTGGGTTGGTCATGACTTGAGAATAAACTGGCACATGACAATGAGACCTATTGTGTACATTTTTTAAGACTCTTAGGGGATACACATTGTATAATTTGTTGTTTCTTTGGCAATAATTAAGAATTATTTGAAAATAAAATGAGAATTAATGACATAGGATAATTGTTAGACCAAGGAAGGACCAATGTGGAAATAAAATGGTTGAAGTATTTAGGTATCGTGGTTGTGTCATAATCATTAGTTAAAAGGTTATTTAAATATTAAATTTCAAGGATTACTATCATATTTATTTTAGAAATTATATGAATAATTATTCAGAAAGGGAATACTGTATGTCGAGTGACAACCCATCATTTTTACAAAGGTCATGAGATATGAACCCATAACCAATGGATGATAAGGTTTTATCTCCAACCACAAACCTACACAATTTCTAGGTAAATAGGTCATTTTTATCATAAACATATTTAATGAATAAATATTAATTATAAACTTGTATTGTTACTTTTATGTTTATATATTAATGTATTAACCATATTGTATTTTTATAATAGTTAGGTACAAATATAACAACTCGGGATTATAGACTTTTAAAAGAAATGTTCAGTGCTTCAAAATAGGGTTTCATTCTAGGATATCAATTTCATGAAGTAAGGGATGAATTAAAAATTGATCGTAGGAAAAAAATATAGAATTGTGAATATTTGTTTAAAGAATATCAAGTATGTATGTTTTTATATATCCATAGATACTAAAATAAATACTCAATATTAAGAAAATGATCAAAAAATGTTTTCCTACTACATTAATATTTGTTGAAGTGATATTCTTTTAAAACATCAAGGATTTATAGTATTTAGAACCTCATAATTCCATTTATCATTAACTTATTTTTGATTAATTACCTCAATAAATCCCTATAAATATTTATGTTTTTCCTCTATATCCATATTTTTCATTCCCACTAATGTTATCTTACTTAGAGACCTTTTTATATATTAGTCCATGTTGCCTTTGTGATTCGCATTCAATATTACTAATAGGATATATCTTTAGCCCTTCTAATCATATAAGATTTTAGAAAAATAATTTTCTTATATCAAACACTAGATTACCAATATAGAGTTTAAATTTTCAATAAACAATTTATTTAAGGCGAGGAGAATGTAATACCCCAAAATAATAATGTAAGAGAAATGTATTTGATATCTTGTTTGACACACAACACAATGAACATAATGTAATGTATTATTATGATAATATAAAATATAATTACTATTTAAATAAAACTATTATATATAATATATCTTGAAATGAGTGCAAAAATGACATTTTCGATGACATTCATTACAAGCAAGACTATGTTTTAATAAACAATAATAATTTATTAAATATTTATTATTTAATATAATATGATATAATATAGATATTAAATTATAAGTTTAAATTAGTATTAAAATAAGTATAAAATTATATTTTTTTTATAAAAATCAATGTTAAATTCATTGGTTACCAATTTATTTTACCAAAAAATATAAATCAATTGAATATAATAGATATTTTTATATATTTATACTCACAAAGGTGTTTATAATCATTAATTATAAATATTTTATTATATTAATTAAATATATATTTTATATATTCAATCAAATATTTTTTATATTCATCCAATATAATTTATAATCATAAGATAAGAGTAAACCCAATATTACATATAAAAACATATATTTCTTTAAAAGGAATTTTACCAACTATTATTGAAGAACATATTTTAAATATAAATTTTAAAACATATAAAAATTTTAAATGTGACAATAAAATTCATTTTTGAATATTAATTTTAAATATTATGCAATGATAAATTTTTTT
This sequence comes from Viscum album, assembly GCA_963277665.1. Lineage (NCBI taxonomy): Eukaryota > Viridiplantae > Streptophyta > Magnoliopsida > Santalales > Viscaceae > Viscum > Viscum album. Next base: position 422,053,249 of record OY728158.1, on the reverse strand, counting down.
TAAAAAAATTAATATTTTATTTTTCGATGAATAATGAAAAATGTTGAAGTTTAATCGAAAAAGGATTTTTAAACTTTTTTATTTATAAGGATAAAAAATATTTTTTATTTGATTGAATATTTTAATTGATCAATGGTAGAGACATTTGTCCAATTTATATCATTATAATAAATTTCAATTTGAAATTTTGTATAAAAACTCTATGAACTACTAAAGATTTTTACTTTTAAAACCCACTTTTACATTTTATATACGGGATTAATTTTAAATTAATTTATACCACATCCATTATTTTAATTTAGAGAAAATTTATTTCATATTTCAAATCATTGTAAATTATAATTTCTATTATGTTAATCTTATATTTTGACCAAAAATAGTAGTGTAAGTAATTTAATGTAATTACCGTGATTAAGAGAAAAATTAACATAACAAAGGACTAAACTATAAATATAATGATGAAATGAACTAAAAAATTATATAAAGCTATTTTATATTCATATTTATATCCTATAATTCATCGAATCTAATTTTTTATATTATGTTTTCTAATTTTCATGATAAAAGCATGGTTTTAATTCCCTATTAAAAAATATACAAGAATACCACTCCTCCTCCACTATAAAAATGCATTGACCCCACCCACTTTTTCACTTCAATAATTATATTTATTTCACCAATAATATAAAAAATAGAACCCCAAAACCACTCCACTATTATTAAAATCCTCACCTTGGGAATATATTAATCCAATGAATTCTTCTAGTATAAACGAAACAGAGTTACGCGAAAACAAGGGAGAATTCTTCAATGATCACCTTCATTTTACTTCCTTCTCCACACACTCAAATATTATTATTAACTGATTATATAAAAATATGAGAATCATAAATATAAATAGAATTTTTTATTGTAAGGTTTATACCTACACATTCACCCACCTACACTTAATGGGTCATTAACGTAATGTTCGTGTGTACGTTGGACTACAGCCTCACGAAACGATGATTGTTCGTTCATCATTTACCACCTATCATGGTGGTAATTATGATGGTAATAAATTTTTAATATTTTATATATGTTATTTATAAGTCATTAATAATTATTTAATTTTTATATAACACATACCATAATTTTCTCCATTTTTTTAAACACGATAACATTTTTAATGGACATTTGGACTATTGCCTCCTCAAAGAGATGTGATTTGTTCATGCGATACAAAGAATGTATAAAAGTAGTTTTTAATAAATCTATGTGACATGTATGACATAAATATGATAATATAATTAAAATATACATGTATATCATTTAGTTTTCATTCTTTTAAATATTATAATGAAATGGAAGTAGCGTTCATGAATACGTATAACCTACCATCTCCAAGAACGATGCATTTTCATTCCCATCTCCAATTATAATTTATTTTTATAAAAAAACATACTGAATATATAGTATATTTTAATCATTTTTTATATTCTTTAGATTATTATATCATGTTCTAATTAATTGGAACAATACATAACAAGTAAAAAAACTGAAAAAACATTGCAATTAACGCCTACAATAGTGAAAATAGTGAATGATAATTGTCAAACATCTAATGAGATATTATAAAAAGATAATATATGAAATTATAAATATTATAATGGTTAAGGTATAAGATATTGAAATTTTTGAAACTACTATAAAATAATTCAATGAACATTCACCTAAAAATAATCACATGGTATGGGATTTTCATCACACTTTTTACATATTTGAGATAAATGACGTATTAACCACTTAATTATTTTATGTTGATTATATAATACCCATAATGATACATTATATCATGAATTATATTATATTTATGTTATTTTTAGTCTCAATTTTTATTATTTATCATAATGGTATTTCATTTAAAATTAACCAAGTGGCAAAGCATTTCATAACCTGATTCATTTTCATTGGGTTATATTAATTCCTCATTGTCATTAATATTCATAGCATATAAGTGTAATAATTTTTTTTATATATGATTATATTTCCACTTGTTTTATGTGAATTTACATTTCAAACACATAATATATTCATTTATAGAATCTCAATTGAAAATTATGTCCTTTTATGGGGTTTAGTTAATAATCACATTTAGTTCGACATTGTTTACACTTGAATTTCCATTAGAGGAAATTATTCATTAAATTTTTTAAATATTTTAATTTTATTAAAATATGGTTATTATTGACCTTTTTCAATTAATAGTTCCATTTTTCACTCTTTGGTACTAAAAATGTTTTTGAAAATAAATTTAAGAACACCCAACATCATTTACATATTTAGTCACATAACCAATTTTCTTCTAAAACAAAATTTTATTTAAATGTTTTAGAAGGAATATTATTGTTATTTTTTGAAAAAAAGTAATCTTATTTAACCCATTTACCTAATAAAAATAATTTTATTTTTTACCTTTTATGGAATGTATGAAATTAACCATTTTTGTTTCATTTAATATTCCTTTGTATGGTTAAATGGGTTATTTATATATAAAATGTTTTAAAAAAGTTATTTTCAAATAAAAGTATATTCAAAATGGTTTTCCAAATGAAAAGTTTATTTTTTTCAAAAATGTTTTCAAAAGAAGGTGTTTTAGTAATTATATTTGTCAACAATAATAACCCTTTATTTTACACAACATTGGATATGTTTTACTAATTCAATCTATATTCTTCCCCTGGATGGTTTAAGATTGATTTGGAAAAGGATAGTATTTACATTCACTTCAAAGATTCCTTCATTAGTCCCATTTAAATATTAAATTTTTTATGATCACTTGACATTAACTTTCCCCTAAATATCTATACTATTTATCAATGATATTTTTATTTCCAAAACTATATATAATTATTACAAATAATGTTTTCTTTGAATTTTAATTGAAATTTGGGGAAATATTGATATATCCATATATTTTATTCAATAAAGATATTTGATAAGGCACATTTTTCAAGAATTTAATAAATTAATCAATATAAATGAAATTCATTAGACATGTAAGACATGGGTTAAGGTCCATTTAATAAAGGACCCTCAATGCTTTGGTAGTCCAACAAGATGAAAAAACATGACATAGACCCTTTGAGCTTGTAAATAGGCACATTATAAAATATCTTGTGAATGGTCTTGGTAGTATTATTTTACATCATTTTGATAAATGTAATCAAAGTAAAGGTACCATGTAGCTGGGAATCATGGTGTCCAACAATTAAGCACTGCCTTCATCTTGTTTTTTGTATTATTATTATTATCCATTAGATATTTTCATCTAAATTACCTATGGATGAATTTAATTCTCATTTCATTAATTAAATGGATTGTTTTTTGAGTTTCATGCCTTTAAATATTTATTATCCTATATCTAGTTATTTAAATTACATATTTTCTATTTATTTAGATTTCTATATTTTTGACACAGATCCTTCAAATTTTATTAATTACAAGGAATGTGTATTCCATTATTACCTTTTCATATTTTCTATTCTCATTAATTCATTATTTAGATCTTTATACATAAAAAATAATGAGTATTTTAGTTCAACCTTATTATGTTTTCTTTCCCTAGGATTCTATTAAGTGTACTAATAAACATATGAAAAGATACTCTAGATATAATAATATTATAGTACAATTATCCTATATCTATCTAGTTTTCCATCAATAGAATTCTATTTGGCCCTATAGGGTTCTATTTAATTGTATCTTATCCTAATGAAATTGTAGTATGACATCTTCTCTAGGATTACTATGTTCATGTCACTTCCCAAACTATGATAGAATTTATGAATCACTTTAATGACCTCACTCTGTTTTCCCCAAAGGATTTGTCTAATTAGAATATAAAGAATCATAAGAATAATATGGTCTTCAAAAAAATATCAATTTAAAAGTATTTATGCTAAATCGGTATACCTATTCATAGGTGGTGGATAGGGTGCAGATGCTAGAGACTGATCTGGCCAGTAAATCATGGCCAACTGGAGTTCCTCTTATATTTGGGGTAAACTCTAGTGCCTATTTTATAGGGAAGAGGATGATGAGAAAGTATCAAAAAAGAAATAGAGGTGGTGCTTCTAATATGTATTTTCCTCCACCATCATTAGTTGATTGTGGTTCCACTAGTTATCAGTGTGGTCATACAGGGTATATAAATTAGTTTTATACCATGCCTCCAAACACCTGCTACTCCTATGGCCATCACAATAACTTAGAGATGTTTATTAATTACTTTTAATCTTATTGATCTGGTATATGATCATTTAAAACTAGAGGATCCATAATATAGTCAAATTCACTATATAATATATATTTCCATCCAAAGGCCATCTCAAAACAACTAGATACATGAAGTTTTGGATTTTTCAGTGGAAGTTGATGTAGGTTTGAAAACTAAGAGAGGTAAGATTTTAATTTCTTTAACATTATTTTTTTTATTTGATACATATTCCTCTCACTCATTTATATGCAGCATTGATATGGAAAGTGATTTTCTATTTCTCAATGTGGACCTATTTAAAGTTATTATCTTGATATATTGGTTAATTAATTATAATGTATGAATCTATTATTATCATTTGTATGTGTCATTTACTACCCATTTTAAGAAATCGTATGTATTTCTTAAAGAGTGGTACTTTAGGTGTAGTATTGCATGAACACCTCTTCAAAAGCTTGGCATATTGATATCTCTATCTACAGAAAAAAATATAAATTTTTTTTTATGAAAATATTTTGATATTACATTCATTTTTAATGTCTCTTAGTAATCATTAATGGTTTACCTTCAAAAAGAGAGTTGTATTTCTAAATTGACATGGTGTTATGAACCTTGCTGATGTCAATTTAATATTTATCCATGGATTATTCTATGTTTAAGGAACATAAATTCTATATATATTAATTGAGAGTGAATTCCATATATACATGATTGTGTCACCTTGGGAATCCCTTATGCACTTTTCCAATAAGGTTGATGGGACTCTTTAATTTTATAATGTTTTTTATGATTAATTATGTAAAAATCAATAAAAATATCCTTTTTCCCAAAATTTATTATTTATATATTTGTTGACAGGGTAAAAGAGATTTTATAAAATTAAAATTAGGTTTGGTTATGATCATCTTATAATGAATGTGTTAGATATTTCAATTATAACTACTAGGATAATGGATGGACAGTTTGAGTGCCTCATGATGTCTGTTAGCCTAACTAACACTCAATTTGTATTCATATAATTAATAAAAAATATTTTCCACTTTTATCTTGGATTATTTTTTATGGAGTTCATGGATGGAAATCTACTGTGATCTATGAATAAATAAAATCATGTGTTTCAATTAATACATATTTTGGGAATTTGATAGAATCATTGCCGGTGTGAATTGTTTTCAAAATCTCAATTTTAGATTAAATAAATGTAGTTCATAGGAAACATGATTTTGAACAACGTATTTTAATTGATCCTAATAAGGTGATGGTTGACATGTAAATGGAAAATCCTAAAATATCCATTGATATAACGATATTCTTAGGTTTAGAATTATATCACTGGATGTTCATAAAGTATTTCTCGTTACATGCATCACCTTGGACTACACTGACCCTGATGGTGGTGAATATCATATTGGATTCAAAGAGTTAGGAATCATGTGTTGGTCTAAAGTGGTGTTTGACCTCAGTATCGATTATAACTCAACCAAATGCCTAAAAGAGATATATGATATACTATGATGATTTAGGTGAATCATTGGGTTGTATCCTTATACTAGTAGATAGTGTGGTATCCTATGGCTTAGGTAATCTTCATCCTCCTTAAAATAACTATATTATTCATGAAATAGAAATCAAATGATTTTTTCATTAGGTAAAAGTTAGTGAAACTATCTGCATTTGGATAATTTTATCATTTACTCATACCACCAATGTTTGGGTTACATATTATCTCAACAAATTTGAATCTATGATATAGATGATGAGAGAATTACCTAAATTAATTCGACATTGAAATCTTTTAGACATCAGGAAAGGGTAAGGTTTTTTATAATTCAATTTTCAATAAGATTACATCTAAGCCTATAAATTATTAGAAGGATGAATCCAATATTATGGTACTATTTCCAAGATACACATGGGAGTAAAGGTTTAAGAGTTCAGTATTGTTTTGGAATGTATTTTTTTGTTATCTTCCACCCTTATTATGATACTCTATGGTCAGTTCAAAGATATTGTTTTTTAGAATATTGATGATTCTTTTTAAGTTTGGGAGACCACAAGTGAGTGTTCCCTCTCCATAAAAGGTATTATTCACTTTAAGAATATGTATTTTGTTCCATCTACTATGAGAAGGCCATGATGGGAGGTTTTCACCATTATATTTGGTTCATCTATTCCGAATCTAAAAATATGTTCATCCCAGTATGAAATGGCATACAAATGCCTATTGTTCCCTGATGTTTAACATGCCGAAAGAAAAAGGTTAATCCCAAAAATCCTTATAGTTTTCTTCAGCCTATCCCCATGAAAACCAGTAAATATATTGATATTTATTTGGATTTAATTTTTTTACATCAAAAACAATGAAAATAATAATTCAATTTGGGAGAGGATTTATTTATGGACCAATTTAGCACATTTATTACATTTTTTTGATACCACCAACATAGAATACTTGGGTATGTTGAATGTGAAATAGATTATCTCAGACAAGGACAATAATTTTAACTCACATGTTTGCAATGGAATCTATAAGGAAATAGAAACTATGGCCAAGTTGAGAACAATATATCATTCCAATATGAATTAGAAAAAACAAAGGGATCGAAAAATTATATAAGATATAATTTGAACCTATGTTTTAGATTTTTTATTTTATTGGAATAACCACATGGGGAAGGATTAATTTTTATATCATAATTACCAATAAAAATTAAAATTTGAACCTTTTAAATCTTCAGATAGGAGAATTTAAAAATCCCCTCTCTGTTATTCTATGTTTAGTGGAGTTTCATTGTTAAAATAATGCACAGTTCATGGAATAAAGACTAGGGTATAACTGATTCATTAGTATTCGGTGATGGATATAATACATTATAAGTCATATGTGTATGTTCATCATCATCCATTGAAGCCTTTATTTTTTTAACCCAATGTTCTTAATGGTCTCACCCCTTTATGGACACAGATGGTTTTGTAAGAAAGGGATGCTTACTCTCTAAGTAGTGGGACCATTTCCGATCAAAATATATCTAGTATAGGTATCTAATCTTTTGGTTTTAACAGATCCTTTTTATTTTCTCTACATCAATTTCCAATTATTCATGCTCAAGATGTATCAAACTGAATCATAGCATGTTTAAAATTAGGAATACCACATCATATAACTTGATTTTTATCTTACTCGGAAACCATTTACTATTTTGGATTATCAAAAGATAGTTTTATGTGGGATTTCTATACCATTTAATTGAGTTATATGGATGAAAGAATTGGATTGTTATATCATGTGGGAGTGGGAGTCTTTGATGAGGGAGTAGTATCCTTATATCTTTGAGGAATAATAATTATAGTCCCAAAACTCTATTAACAGGAAGAAATATAGTGGAGGTATTTCACACCAGGGAATTTGTTTTTGGTACTTACATCTCTTCATTTCAGACATATTTCATTTGGGTATTCATTCATTTCATTTTAGTTGACATTTGGATGTATTTTTTGGTTTCTAGTCCTATAAATAGGTTGTTCATGGTCTGGGAAAATAATGAAATTCTTTATAAGAAATTTCTCATATTGGTTTGGAATCCTAACGGTATAAACATGGTAAGGCACATGGTTAGTATAATAGTGGTTTCTTTTCTTCATACTATTATACATAGGATAGAGTCATTTGACATTGTTTTCATATTTATTTTATAAATTTTCAGGTACTCTATTAGATAATAAAATGGTACACTTTTGGCACATGGTTTTCTAAAATGCAAAGCCAAAATTTGAAATGTGAATTAACTAATATGAATTTCTATTTTAAAAACATAAAAATTTCTATTTTTCATAGTATTATTATAGTGGAATATGATTTCAACTAAGTATGTCAGGACAAAACCCATTATCACTAACCAATCTTTTGAAAAGGTGACCGATATCTCCCAAACATTCCTTGAATAGGCCATGGGATGGAAACTAGTGTTGAGGAGGCATATCACACACATGGTAGGCCTTGGCCTAAGATACATGTAGACACACCAATACATCTCCAAAACCCAATAAAATGACAATATTAAGCACATATTTGGTAATAGATATTCATGCATACAGCTAAATACCATATTAGAATATAACACAAGTAATGAATGTGGTAAAGGACATATAAAATCCCACAAAAACTGAAAACTAATCCAAAGAAAATATTAAAAAGTTGAATATTTTTTAGATTAGAATCTTATAACTAACTATGGTCTATATAGATATACCATTCTTAGTCCTATAATGGAACCTTAAAAAGTATCAACATCTACATAAGACATGACATGTGTTGGGAGAGACCATGTTGGGGTGCATATAAATATACCCAGTAAGGTAAACTAAAACCCCCAACCATACTACATCAAGTAGAGTTAGATTATAATAATGAACATAAGTAACCAAGATATGATAAAGGATAGTCATAAAATATCAATTTATGTTCACAACAATGATTACGTACTATAATTCCACTATACTATTCTTGTAAAATCTCATTAGAAAGAACTCACTCATTGGTTCTCATAGATAATGATGTTTCAAATCCAAGAGGTAATGTCTGTCAGGCCTCAACGTGAAAGGGTATACATTGGAACTAAAAAGATTTTGATATATAAATAGGGATTCACATTCCAGTCTTAAAGGGGATTCATGACCCTAATATAAGTAATTTCATTAGGTTGGGAATCACACATGATGGAATTTGGAAATGTGATACCTGACCCAACCAAGGAAAAAATGATAGTGGATCTTAACCCATGACACATGGAGGAATAACTAAATCTATCAAGAACTAACCCATAGTCGGGATCACTCATCCTATTATTAAGAGGGTATTCCTCATTTTATACTCATAGGGATTAAATATGGTAACATATCGTACAGATAATCAACTAGACCGAATAGAACTAAGGATTTAACCAGACAAGAATGGAGTACATAGTGTACATATATAATACATAACATTTCCTAGATAGTTTGGAAATGCCTGAGTCTATTCTATTTTTTGTGTCCTCCGGAGAGTGAATATATCCTTTGGTCATTCCAGTGTACTCTATGTATTCTCATGATCTACGATCATGTCTATGTACACCAGCTATGATCATGCCCTTTGGTTGTACCAATGATCATTTACAACTAGGGTATATGTCCAGTCACCGATCATGGTTCACAAGATGCGTGATCGGTAACAGAGTGTAATTTTTTCACTATGAATAAACTCTAGACTCCACATAATGGACTAAACATGTTGTGAATTGTTCGAAACTACACACTATGTATATCATAAATTTCTTGAAATTATTGTTTGTGTAATCTATCTCACCCATATTTAAAAAACCATTATATTTACCATAAATATCACCCATAGAGCTCATATTTTTGGATGAATGTGCCTAATCTATCGTCGGTTCCTATAATTAAACCCCTCATACATTCATGAATTGTCCCCCATCACAATAGATCATGAAAATTCCAAAACCCATGAAAATACATCCTATAATCCATCATCATGTCATACATCATTTTCATCATACCTTGATAATTCATTCGATCCTGAATCTACACTAAAAATAAAATTATATTATTCTAATGAACAATTGGGCTAGTAAATGTTTTTGGGTATTATGAAATTTATGATCAAATAGAACACCGGCGATGAATGTCTAAAAAATGGGGGCGGATAATAAAATAGTGAAGTTATCATTAATATAAGGGGAATTAATCTGGTAGGTCATGATCTATTTAAGGATATGATTATAAATGAAGAATAATTAATTATCAATAACATTCAATAAAAATCCTAATTCGATGAAGACAAGTATGAACCGTAATTACAACATCATCCTGTGGATTAATATACTAGTATATTAACTCATATATTATATAATATCATCAATTATGGAATTAATACATCAAAATATTACATTATACATTAAGACTGTATTGATCACATAAGAATAACATATCTTCTTTAATTTTCATTATTGAGATCCAAGAACTCCAATGAATAAGATGAACTCCTTCTAAAATCAATCGTTAATCAACAATCCCATTATCTCCACCAAATTTATACTCCAAATTCAACTCAAATCAAAATGGGTATGTGGCTAAACCTAGGATTTTGAAATAAATTGGTCTAAATGGGGGTATAATTACTATTTAGATAGTGTTGACCAATTATTTAATTTATGTATTTTTTTACTATTATTCTGATGACTTATCCTAAACAAAACATATGATGTACAAAAAGGTTTTGTAATTCCTAGGATAAAACATACATTCTGCATTTAATAGCAGTCCCATATCACACATTTGGAACAATGATTTGGTGATATTCCATTATTTAGGAAAACATGCAAGTGTGGGATATACTATATTTAATATTTTTAATATATCAATATCAGGGTTCCATGGACCATAAAATCTTGTGTATTCTCCACTCTTAAATCCAAAAATATTTTTTAAAATATTCCAATGTTTTAAAATTGGAATAATTCATTACATTATATTCTTATAATTTAATTTTATCATAAAAAGAAACATATATTCAAACATGTGAGGGTTCTGAGCTCACATCTAAATCTCCTTCTCCTACATTCCCTCCTAAAAATTTATGTTCTTACATCATACATTCACCAAGGGAATCGATCACCCACAAAAGATATTATCATTCTAATCCTTAATCAATTCTAGGTACTATATAAAGGAATTTCTATTACCAATTCCTAACTCTAATTTTTAAATAATATGTAATGAGTTGTACACATACCTCCTCAATAGCAACATGTTGAAGACATCTTGTATCGGGTCTAATTGTGGTGGTAGGTAAAATTATTATTCTATCTCTCCAAACCTATGGAAATGGATAATGAATCTTAGATATAACACAACCCTATCCAAAAAATCATAACCTTTTTTGAGATGAGACCTTTAAGAACACATGGTCTCCATCATCAAACTCCAAAACCCTCCTTACTCGGTCCACATAAGGCTCACGATAGCTCTATGCAGTCTTAATCCCTAATCATAGGATCTATACCTTCTCTATCATTTCTCATATGAAATTTGGTCCCAATAATGTTGACTCTCATGGATTATTTCAACATAATGGTTCCCTACATGGTCTCCTATAAAACGCCATTAATGCTTCCATATTGATGGTAGAGTGATAACTGTTGTTATAAATAAACTCCACCAAAGGTAGGTGATCCTCTTATATATAGAAAATGTCCAACATGGACTTCCTGAGGGATGTCTTCTATAATCATAATTCTTCAATCTATTTACATAAATGTCTAGAAATTATATTCCATGATCATTTATAATTGAGTCCCAAAGGCCTCCTATAATAATCTATATAATCATGACTTGGATAGAAAATAATAGTCTTAGATGATCATGAAGGGAAATCAATGAAGCTGGACAATATCCTACACATAATGGAACCCTCATACCTCTATAGAACTCTTCATTCTAATGGATAAGAAGTCGGATAACATGGTGAGTTGTTCTATGATCAACCAGATAGTGGTGTGTCTTCTAGCTGATTATGGAATCCCTATCATAAATTCAATCTAGTTACCATCCCACTTATACATCAGAACTATAAGGGGTTGAGTCAACCCATATAAAACATTTTACTAATCCTAAATGAACTAACAAGTGAGGTATCAAGAGATAAATTTAAAAACACACCTCTACATCCATATCCATCATAAATGATACCAAAAGTCTGGGTACATATTTTATAAACATTTATATATTTCTAATTAGGATTTACGAAAGTACATTACTAACTCCTCTCTAGTGGGAGTGGTAAAATTATCCATCGTTAGAATAGGATTATGTGCTCAACACCATAAAACAGTTCAGCGGGAGAACATCTAGATATTATCTAAACATTCAAGTCCTCATTATTGATATATATGTGTAGATCCCCACAGACATGATGAATAATTTAAGGGGTAAAAACCATTGACTATAGTTAATCTAACACATTCTCGTCTACCAAGGAAATCTATGATGAGGAAAACTGATCTGAAACCTCACTCTTCAAATGTTAACAAGATATCTTACTATGAGAATCATTCAAAACATTACCATATCCATGATTATAAACTATCACAATTCAATTATTTTAGAATTACCAATTCCACCACCTATATATAAAATTATTAGCATTCTAGGAGAAGATATACCTTAAACTATTTTTGTAATAATATTTTTTAAATAAATCTCCAATAAGGTATTACTTCTCTATCGTCGGGGAGAAGACCACTTCAACACACTCCATACAATGGGTCATTTAATTATTTTCATGGGGTATCAATTTTAAATACCCATACACAATAATCACCTAACCTTTCATCAAAATGGTCCCATGATGAGTTCTCAAGGCATCGTAGAACCCCACATGCTCAACAAAATCCTCTGGATGTCTCCAGATATGTGAACTATTAATCCACTATTATAACTCCCAAAAATTATGTTGGAAAATATATCTATTGAAGAAAGGATTCCCCATTAGATGTGGATGTTTTAAAGGATTCTAAAATACCGGATATATAGAACATGAATATCTTATAGTAGACTACTCGACCAAGGTTTTTATGCACCTCAATCACTCTCTTGGGAGGCTCCCAAGCTAGAACTTCTTAAAAAAATTTTGTTTCACTAAAAACCCATTTTATAAGATGACATGTCCATGTATGTGGTCCAACATAATCTATAGTTGACACTTCATGAGCTTCCCATAATCCATTTCTCTCAGTGTATGCCCATAACCATCCTCAAGTTTCTCACATTATCCTCCTCTAACTCCATGTAAATAAATATTTCATCAATGGAGACTACCATGAAATGATCTAAGAAGAGATAAGTGACTTGGTTTATAAGTTCCATGAACACTATCAAGATTTCCATCACACCAAATAGAATCACTATGTACCCATATTTTCTTTAACGAAATCAAAATTTCATATTTGTTATATCCTTATTTTTATTATAGACATAGTGAAAGCTAAACCTAAAGAAATTATTTGAGAACCACATCCCCTATTTCAACATGCCAACATAATCATAGATTCTTGGAAGTAGAAACTTATTACTAAGGGTCACCTGATTCAACAAAAATTAATCCAAAATAAATGTAAATCTTAAACCACCTTCATAGTAATAAAAAATGGGAGTGCCCTGCGTGACACCCATGCTGTGAAAAATACCGACCTATAAAAATATACCAACTATAACTTTAGATATCGATACTCCATGGGGGTCATCAAATTTGTTTTCACATAAATTGAGGATGTCCCTATGTTCATGATTATAAAGAATCCAATCTCATTGTTGGTAGGTAAGCCTAGAACATCTTTAGGGAAGACTTCCTCATACACCACCACACATGAAGGAATATGAAATCCAATATCATCTTCTACTCAAAGTTTAATACTATCCAACTAGTGAGTAATCCGTTGTATCCTCATTTGTTTGATCCCTTCTAACTATTTCTTAGTTTAATTATTTTTTAAAAAACAAAAACCAAATCCCATTAAATTAGATGCATTTTACCTTCCACCTAAAATAATATAAACCTCCATGACACATATAAGGACAATACATACCATGAATTATGTTGTTAAGAATCATCAAAACCACCAAAAAATCTCATAAGAATATATTTTCCCAAAGTGTATGGTCATACTATTATAATAAGTGAGAAATCATATAATATCACATAATAGGGATATCAAAACACAAGTTTTGAGGTAAAGGTTCCACTTGAATATCTTGATTTCAAATATGGTATAAGGAAATAAAGTATTAGAAATTTCTTATTTCAATCAATACTTTCAATAATGTAGATAAAACATGTATAGTACACAAAATAATCAATGTTGACTTTCATTTATAAGCCTCCACAACAAGTAACTACCCACATCCCAGATCACCAGCTCTATGATCATGGCATTGGACACATGGGGGTTGTGGTGGGAACATATCCATATAATGGAAACCTTTCGCTATCCTCTCATATCCTCTACCATACACACCACACATCAAAGCACCCTTCTCTAGTTGATATCTATACCCTTGTGTATCATCGACCACCTCCCTATCTCTCACATGGTGGTCCAGACAGTACCACATGATATGTACTCACGCTTAAAAATATTAGTATTGATTCTCCTTCGGATAACTATGAAAATCCTATGAGACCTGGATGATATACCATCTATCCTGATATTGTATCTATAAAAATATCATATTAATTGATCCTTTAGTCCATCCTCCACTACCTTCTATCAAAATATATGTCATAGGGTTCCCATAGCCAACCCCAAGTATCTATGACTTCTTATATATGAATCTATCTAATATCATGGAATGATATATCACCCCATCACAATAAGGAATGAAACGAGATATCAAACCGTCTCATATATCTTATTTATGGTCTATATTGAAGGTATATGCTTGAATTTAATCATCATAACCCACTTATATAGAGAAAAATGACAGTCTTTATAACATGTATTTATACTAGAGTATTGACATTCTACATTGACGGAGCTCTAGAAGCTCATGGATACTTACTATCTACAATGTCGCTAGTTAAAAAACATCTTAGAAGAGGCTATCAAAATCTTCCCATGTTATATTCTCCTAATAATGTGTCTCCATCTCTAATCACCACCATCACCTTGTGGAATCATGAAAAAGGCTCACCATATGGTCAACCATATGTTTTGAGGGGGTTCCTCGAATGGTATAATTTATCTCAACTTCTTGAGTTATCCATTTTCTTCATAGAGGTCTGAATCATTCCCAAAAATAAAAGGGTAACTACCTCTAGAACTCATAAATTGTTCTCATCTTGTACTCAACTATTTTTTGGAATTGGTGGAGAAACCGTCTTTTCAATAGGTAGAGGTATGATTGGTAAAACACATTGAGGTACCATCTCATGTAAATGACCCTAAACAAAGGGTTTGTCACTATGAATATCATCTTTTAGATCCTTATACAAAAATCATAGATAACTGTCATCCTAGAGGCATCCTAAAATATTCATGATACACCATGGTTTGAGAGAATATATGAGAATTTGACTTAAGATTTATATGGAAATACATAAAATTATTATTTGATACATGTACTGATGTTTTTTAAATAATTGATTTAAATATGAACCAATCTAATTAGTATGATTTCATATTCCTTTTGAATGGATATATCTATTGTTTCTCTAACACTGTGTTCCCTATATTGAGATCCCAACTTGAGAAACTTTAATAATGTTTCTCTAGTTCCCAAACCAATGGTCAAAGACTGATTACCCACAAATTATGGTTCTATGATCACCTAATCTAATAAAAAATTATCACAACTTGACCCATCATGACCCTCTAGGCTAGAAACAAGACATGTGAGTCACCCCATTCCTACCTCTAATAGTCTAGTGGATAGTGACTAGCATAAAGCTGAAATTTCCTAAACATTGGATTCGTTGGCCCAATATACCTGAACACGTGCATGCATCTCCAGAAAAAATAAAATGTATACGGTAATGAAAAAATGATACCATATGTGCATGATTAAAACTGAATAACATACAATATTATGAAAAACAATTATGGTAATTAAACTAGTTTTAAATATAATCCCATCGAAACTAAAAAATGTATAATCTACTAGTAAAAAATAGGCATTTTCCAAGATGAATCTCTTGGAAATAACTGCTCTACCTCTATAAAACTATTCTCCACCTACTCATGGACCTAAAATAAATACTTAAAAAGGAATTCCATCTACATAAGACATTACACATGTGGATAGAGCCCATGAATGGGTGAGTATTAACAAACACAACAAGACACCTCAAAATAACCAAAATTAAATAATTAAAGTGAAAAAACTCATAGTAAATAACTGTAAAAATTGAGATATGATTAAATATATACACCGAGTCTCAATTTGAGTTCATTAACTCACATCCATCCTATGATTACACTCTAGTATTCAATGTCAATATCATCGTAAAGAATTCACACATTGGGTCTTGAAAATAGTAATGGATATAATTTAAGAGGTTGTGCTAAGTGAGCTTTTACATGAAGAGATAAATGTTCAGACATATAAGATGTTGGTTCCAAAATACTATATCACACCCATTTCATATGGGGGATACCTAACCCTACTCGGAGTATTTCAAAAATGATGGGGATCAAACACTCTATAGGTCAGTAATAGTATACCTCAAACTAATTATGGAAGAATGATGGATTTTTCCACCTAATTCCACACATAGGGATACCTATATCTATATATAACTAACTCATAGGGGGTATTACACATTCTATTATTAGGATGGGATTCTTCCTTATACCCTCATAAGGATGGATGAAGGGAATGTACTGTACCCATAATCTTCTCAATAGAAGAGAATATGGTCTTTCCCTACACTATAATGATTAAAATAAATTTATATATAATAAATGTTGTGTCCTAGATAATATTTATATGATCAATTGTATATCTATCCCCATGTTCTCTTGCTTGTCCCATTTCCTTCGGTCATTTGAAGGCACAAAAGTCATTACCTTATACAATAGTATTTTTCCATGTACAGTGGTCTTCTCCATGCTGAATTTTCATTCCCAATCCTATGTAACCCTACTGTACATGTCAAGTCACTGATCAAGGGTGACATGACCTTTGGAATGTCACAAGATGTCTGATATCTTTCATTAGGCACAAATCCTAGCATCTATGGAAGGGGATCCACATGATGTGTGTTTTATTAAACAACATAACTTGTATATCGTTAATTTCTATAATTTCTAATCATTTTTAAAAATCTATATTACACCACCACCACCATTGGATCCATTAGAAATAATTACTTATAACTCAGATCTATGGTTTACTTATCATAAGTCATCATTAGTTTTCAAATTTGGGTTACCCTCCCATTCTATAATTTTTCTCATTCTCACTGCATCTCCAGAATGCCAAAGCATGCAATATAGATTAAATTGATCAATCGTTGGATCATTCATCATAATATTCTCACCATATTCATTCCTTTTTTCCTAAATATAATGTTTTCTAATTGTTTATTTGTTCTAAATGTTGATTGTGTAATGATCAGTTTTTCGGTATTGTCTAGTACTCAATCAAATACAAGACTCATGATGAATCCTCAATGAATGAGGATAGAAGTGCATGATGTTTTTCTAGTTAACATCATCCATTTATTTCCTAGACCATTTGATGGAGAAACCAATTAATGAATAAAAATCAAGGATCGAAAAATTGTACAGAATTATTAATTCCAGGAAGATAAATATTAATTGAAACCAAAACATTGATCAACAAATTAATATAGCATGGGATTATTTCACATTCGATAAGACCTAGTAGAAATTGGGATTAATCTATCAAAAAATAATATTAGATTGATATTGGATCAATAACTCATGAATAAAAAATCATGCATCATTATCATTGGTGAGTTCCAAGAACACCTTTGAAGAAGGTGATCTCCATGGAAAACCAACTGTTGATATGTGAACCTACTAGAACCTCTTATCCTCCCCTCCATGTTTCATTAAAATATATAGCATTATTTGGACAACCCTATGATTTTTCCAAAACATGGTTTAAATAGTAAAGTAATTAGTTCATAGCCAATAATAACAAATATAACAATTAATCAATCAATTAATTATTTTTTTGATCTTCTCACCACTACTCAAACATAAAACAATTGATTCACATTGTGTTTTTTAATCCCATTGGTAAAACCTACATTCTCGATTTAATGGTAGTCCTAGATTCATGATTTGGAACACCCTTTGGGATATATTCTATTCTTCCAAAAAAACATGTGCACATAATACATTATATTTAATATTATTACTATATCAACGTTGTGGCTCTATAAGCCTGGTAGTCCCCAGAAGACTCCATGCCTATCTCTGAAAATATTATTTAAAATATTCTAATGGGATATATATAAAAATATATTCATTAAAAAGTAGACTCTTATTATAATTTGTGGACATTCATAGCCTCATGGTGATTAATCTTGATGGATCCTTTGGTGTTATATCTAATTTTTCAAAGGTATGTCTATGTTATTTATTGTTATTATAGATATGATCTTCTGTCCTTGAATAGAACCACATATTATGTATTTTTATTCTATATCTATGGTATATGTCTTTATATAGTTGGGATTCTTATAGACCCATTGAGTAATTAGAGGTATTTTTTGAGATCTTCAATTATCATTGAATGTTCTTCATGAATTTTTGTGGTATATTTTTTTTGTTAATTCATTTGTTCTATAAATTTTATATTTAGAGTTTTTATAGGAATGCATTGCCTTATGGTGTCTTATTTTATTTTATAACCCTCATTTCTTCATTGACTATGGTTTTCATATTTTTTTACAATTCAAGTGTTTCAAGGTAGGTGGTTTCATGATTTTTAGATGTTTTTTAAACCACGTTTTCTCACCCTCCAAATTTCATTTTCATTATAATTTAAAATTAGAGCTTATTTCATGTTATTGAAAATTCATTTTGAATTGGATTTAAATGTTGTAATCTTAAAAATTATTGGTTTTTTAAATGTTAATGAAAATGGAGATCTTCATTGGTATTGTGAATGGTAATGTTATTAAAGAACATTGTGAACTATTTTGATGATGAAATTACGTTGAAATAATCTTGATGTGGTAAACCTAATTTTTACCAAATGTTTGGAATGGATCCCCCCATATAGATGAACACTAAGAAATAGGAATATTATTCTCAGTTATTATTTGCACACATGTCCATATTTTTTCACAATGTCCCACACCTAGGAGTAAAATATTACCCCTAGACATGTTCTTCTAGGGTAATTTCAACACTAGGTGGCCTACCAATCCCATATGTTTTACAAGGATCCTATGTAGTTTGGATTTGATGTTAAACAAATGGAAATATTTAAATATTTATTACCTTTTAATTTTTTGTTTTTAATGTAATGGTAATTATTTGGAAACCGGAATTATTGGTATATTTTACCATCAATAAAATGTGTGATTTTTAATGTTGTATATCAAACTATGTATATTGTATCTCATGTAAATTTTAATTTTTTTTTGCCTAATTAGTTTTTTTGTAAAATAGTATTATAAAATACATTGTGGGATCCAACTGGGATTGTTTTTTTACCCTGAACAAACCATTGAGTGTATGTAAATATCATTTGGACATATAAGGGAAAAATAATGGAGTCAAAATGTGGAATAATGTCTTCTCATAAGTGGGGTGTGGAAGTCTAGAGGTGAGTCAATGTCACATTGATTTAGGGATTTTTTTGTATTTATTTTTCTTCTTTTCATTATGGTGTTTTGGAAAGTTGATTTTTCTAACATTTGTATATTTCCGTATGTCGGATTTTTGGAATACCGACATTTCATTTTGTCATGATGTTTTATTTTATTATATTTAAGGAAACATAATTCCCAAAATTAGTTATTCATGCCTAAGAACATTTTTCCATCACATGTGGAATTTAAACACCCATTGAGATATGTCTGTACCTACTGATTTTCAATATAGTTGGGTCATCTGAGTTGGTTCAATTCCAAAACACCTATAGCATTTGGGTGTTGGTTTACCTACTGATGTGTGAGAGGTAATACCAAAAATAAGAATATATAAAATAATCCCACAGATGACTGCACTAAGGGAAACCACCTGGCCTTATACTTATCTATCAATATCCTTACTGGAGGCCCCTCACGACCAGTACTAATATCTAGGTATCAAGTAGTCATACAGACCTCATATTCGTTGTTAATTAATTCTTATCAATTAAACAATATTATTTAATTTTTTTCCATGATAAATATTTTAGTCATCCAAGCCAGTTATCGATGACACTATTAAATCAAATTCTTTTATTATCATGTATATTATCTTCCAAATCAATCACCTAGAACCAACCAATTTATTTAATTAATTCATTACCATATAATATCATATGTATACTCTAGGGCTCAGTCTAAGATACCACTTAACAGATTCACACGAAGTGAATTGAAGTCAAATTTATCAAATAATATGAAAAGTATCATATAAATAAAATCTAATGATCGGTCCACCAACTATCATAACAACCCTGGGAACCCAGAACATTGATCATCACATATTACAACCATAATATGGTTATCTATCAATAAAATCAAGGATATTATTTCTAGAGAGTACATGTGTATCAATGAATTGTTCCACACATATTATTACATCCATAAAATAATATTTAATCATGGTATTAAACCCTCCTGAATTGAATCATTGATGCCCACAATCCCAAACATTTGAAATTTATAATACAACCATTTTAATTCCCCACTCAAGTTTACTTTTTTAATATAAATTGGTTTTCCACACCTATAAACCTAATGTTATAAGAAATACATCCTCAAAAACATAATAACTTAATGCTTTAACAAATAGTAGCTCGAAGAATTTAACATTGTTAATCAACAAGAACAAAAAAGTACAGTGATGTTAATAGAACACTATCTAGTAAATACCTTGAGGAATCCTAAAACACGTGCGATCATAAATTCCCAACCAATAATTTAATTTCCAACATGAAATATTAATCATCGTAACATTCTATAATTCCCATTTAAATACTCTAATGTCTATAATTATTTAATAATACTCATAACAATTTATTATGTAGTTTAACAATTGACCATTCAATCCTATTAAAATTATCAAAAAAAATATTTACATTATCACATGAAATTATATACTTCTTACTCTGGGATATTTTATAGAATAATCACAATTATTCAATAATAATAAATTATTGATATTCTATTTCATGTAATAATACGATAGATTAACAAATAATTCTATCTATTTCATGCGATAAATCATTAAATTACTTTTTTAAAATTATTGCCAAAAATATTAAATATATATTTCAGCATGAAATTAAATAATTCTAGGATAATCATAAATATCCATATCATTCAATATTATTTCTAATTATTTTCTAGCAATAATAACAATAATATGTTAACAATAATCTGTATGAAATTAAATTCAATTACATTTCGTAAAATATTAATAACATATTAATAATATTATTAATGTATATATAGCTACATACATGTAAATTATTTTATTATTATTTACCAAAATAAAAATAAATAATCACTTCATGTAAAAAAAATTATTTCTCTGGCTTTATTTAAGGATATGAAATTTTATTTATTTACTAAATAAAATAAATGATACACTATTTAATTGTTTTATTCAATTTATAGATCCTTAAATACTATGAATATAATACTAAAACATAAAATTATTCAATAAAACAAAATAAATTAAATAGTAGCATAAAATAAAACATAATTTTCTCCCATTTAGTTAATTATGAATTATTACACAATCAGTTTTCATATTTATGGAATTCAAATTGGATTCGAAAGTATTGAATGATAATCATTGATCATGCGACTAACTATATTTTTATGTTTTTAAGTATAATCAAATCTATATGGATACATAAAACAAAGTCGTGATCTAATCATCATAACACATTAAATTAAAGAGAAGTAAAATATCCCATTCCTAGAAGGAAGAATCATTCATGCTACACCCAAAGTAGAGCAGAAATAAAAATGTTTATAGTTCTAGAATGATCAATTGTGCTTCAATTAGATTTTGTGAAGGCTTGCAGATATTGAAAGGTAGTTTTGTGTCGTAGAAAATTGAGGTAAATATAGAGAGACTCAAATGGTGTAAATAAAATAGTATTTGATATTTACAGATATCTCTATGTGGATACAGCAAAAAACTCCATTGAATACTCAGTTTTTTTAGTTTAATTATTTTTCATCCATTTTAATTTACTTATCAGGGCTCATTTTAAAACTCCTAAAATCAATGGAGTGGAGATCTCAATTTTATTATTTTTAATAGATTCAAAATCCATATTTTTAGTTTTTATTTTAAAAAATTTACTCTAAAAACGTGATATTGAATGGTATGGGATAAGAAAACACAAATTTTAAAGAACATTTCTCTACACATTCACAACTCATATAGAATGTGTATGTGTGATAGGGATTTTGCATTAACGTAGGGACACAATAATATAGAATTGATAAAATCTAAGATACCCTTACGAAAAAAAATTATGAACCATTCACAACCTATATAAAATATTTTCAACCCTTAAATACAAAGTATAAACCTTATATTAATTTCATACAGCATAGGGGAAATCATTTTTACCATTATGTGATACTTGTGTTACCATTACACGGGTAAGAAAAATGTTGAACTAATTTTAAATATCATTAAGAAATTATAAAACACCCTTATGTGAGCAAATTATTTTTCTTACATGACCAAAAAAAATTCTTGGATGACCCATTCTTGAGATCAATCAGGGTCAGGATACAATTAAAGAAATTTATCCCTACCATTACATATGATGAACAAAAATGGGAGTCACATTTACCTATGGTATAAAAAGGGTCACATTCACATATAAGCTAAGTAAATGTACCACTTACCTTCATGTATGTTTAAGTCCTTGCGTATACATAAAAGATATTTTAAATAAAAAAAATCTTCAATTTTACAATAAAATAAATATTCAGGTAATGGATTTACTATTACATAAAAAATCCATGTAACCTCCAAAGTTAATTAAATTACATTGTAAACTCAAAAATTAATCTAAAATAAACATTTAAACACATTAATTACTTTCATAATTTTTTTAAAAAAAATAAACCACTCATTTAAATGTGAAAACGCATTTATCAACTACAAACAACCTAGAATGAGAAGATAATGGTCATGAATTTTACAAACATTAACATTACATACAACTCAAAAAACTCTCATCTATAAGGACTAAATGAAACTAGGAAGAAGGTGGAAAATAGTGGGGATATTTTTACCACCCCATTAGATACCTATCAAGGTTCCCATTATATTTGGAACTTGGAAACTAGTCATGTTGAAGAACGAATTTATCTATGAAACAATATTTAACCACTCATAGAATATTCTCAAGGGTGATATATCTATCCAATAGGAACAATACCACTAATAATAAATTGAATCAAAGAGTATAATCAATATAATATTTGAAATTGATATCAAACAAAACATCCCATTTAAAAAATAAGCAACTTGGGATACTAAGAATACATGTGTGACTCTTTTTTCTAATATAGGTAACCAAATCAAAATAAGGGCCACTTTGATAGCAAAAAAAACCCCAAAAATAATGAATATAATTCAAACAATCATTAAAAAAAAATAAAACTATATATGAAAACATTGTTTAAAAATAATCACTTCACATTGGCTTATAAAAAATGGTACAAAATATTATTTTCAAGAAAATATCAATATATTGAACACTTCAGCAACATTCTTAAAAATTCCAGAATTATAAAACCTAAATATGATTTTAATTCATTTATCATATAGAAATATTAACAAAATAATAATCACAGAATTATACCTAATTTTTTTTAATTTCCTTGAGAAATTTTAATTTATCATTTAATCAATATATTTTATCTTTATAATCATTACACTTATTTAAGGCACAGAATAATTAAGAATATAAAAAATTTTATTATTAACATACTGAATTTTTCATAATTTACATGTCATCAAAAAATTATATTATAATTCTCTGATAGTAATATTTTAACAATTTCTAATATGATACTTACAAAAATTCATGGGGTCCTTCTGGTTGAATATTTCAAAACATAAACTTTTTTTCATATGATTATTTCCTTGATATTCATTTATAAACACAATTCATTTTAGAATGTTTTAAATTTCCAAATCATGTTTGTACATTTTTTTCACTATGTCACATGCTTTTAAAATCCAAAAAGTTAGAAAACCATTACATGAAAACCATTTTAACCCCCTTCGTAACAAGGTATTACGAATGATTATCTTTTTTAAAATACATCAATTTATTTTTGAAAATTTAATTTTAATAAAAATGAATGTTTCATTAGAAAACAAAAATTTTCTATGTCAAGAAAATTATTATCAGAAAATTAAATATTTCAAAAACATTGTTAATAAAAATTAGCTAATATAACCAAAAATTAACAAATCTAGTTCATTATTAACCCAAAAAAATTACTTAATCCACAAACCATTATAAATTATAACATAAACATGTTTTTTAGTAATCTAATTTATAATTGAGATAAATTTGAATTTTCAAATCGTTATTCATATAATTCATGTTTTAAAATTCATTATGAAATAACATACATATATAAAAAATTTACATGTTTTTATTACATTAATTTTATTCCACTAAAACATATCTATCCTGATTTTCGAAATATAATTAATGAAAATAAATTTATAATTATATATTAAAAATTAACATAAAACGTGCATCAGAAATAAAATATGAATTTTGAGATATATGCTCTATTAAACAATAAATTATTCCCATGTTTGTTAACAAAAATGTATTTTCTTTAAGCACATTGACCTAAAATATATAATGTATTTAACATTAAATTTTACATTTACTATAGGTGGATGTAATTACATTCATGATTTAAAAATATTCACCACAGAATATTCTTTAAATGATATAATCACTTCTACATAAACAAAGATATTGTATGCATTAAAATTAAGGTACCCCATCAACTAGAAAATGATATATTTTATTTGAACGAAACTCACTCAAGCATATGATTTTAAAACATATCACAAAAATAATTCACCCTGATGGGTATATTTTCCACTCTCTTCATATTCTAGGAAAAAAACACATGTTACCTATACAAGGTAAATACCTTCCAACAATATAAACACATAAGTCTACCACAACATCCAAAAAGATAAAAATATTATCCAAATTATATAATAACTAAATTCATAATATAGAGAAATATTTATCTAATACTAGGTTTAAAATTAATTAATGATAAAACATAAAATAATATTTTCCCTCAAACCAATGACCTTATTACATTGACCATGTGAAGAGTATATTGATTAATATAAAGAACACATACATCAACCCATTTCCCCAGAGAAAATATCCACAACATTAAGCATGAGGGAAGTCTGTATGATGCATTTGATGATAAAATATCATCCCCATGAATCATATATTTACAATATAGATCCAAAGAAGATAGTTATAGAATGATTTAAATATGTATAGAGAAACAATTTATCTAGAACATATCTCCACCTCACTACTAGAACAATGTAATGAGTTATACATACCAACTATGAAGTAAATTATATGCTGGATGAAAATTAAATGGTGAAGTGGTAAAAATCATGGATCAATGATTTAATATTAGATTTTTAATCAAGTGAATGAGGAGGTTTTAATACACTCATTATAAATGTATTGCAATCTATAAATGATAATATCCGTGATCATTCACTTAAATGGGATAATAATCAATAGATTTTTGGATCAACATATAAATTTAATGGTATCAAATCATATCAAGAGTAGAAAAAAATCCTATAATGGAGGGAAAAATTATCATTTGAAAATATGCCTTTTTAGATGTCAAATGAAACCCTGCATAAAAAAACAAATCATAAAACATCCCCCAAAAAAGAAGAAAACTCCTATTAATTCATAGGGAATGTGCACCATCACTTTATAGATGACCCACACAACACCATCATAGTTAATAAAACCTATTTATTCCATCGATAATGATTCAAACCTAAAGTAATCACCACTAACTATAACTATAAATCTATTTAATAATCTAAAATAGTTACATAAAACAATTCTAAAATAAAGAACTATAACTCAAAATGGTTTATTTGATATGAATATTCATCATCTTCATCCACTATGCGTTGATTTTTGAGTTCATCTTTCTGAATTCCCTTACCATGAACCTAACTATAATTTCTACCTAAATCAATTCCAATATAACTATAAACTATTTGTAATCCTGACATTAAACTATAATTATTATGGTTAATTATATAATACATTTCTAATCTATTTATATTTTTCACTCTAATTTTAACACAGGATCATATGAGCATGATTCATGATATATTCATTGGTATCTACCCCACATGCAGTATCACTTCTCTTAACATGTCCAGTAAACATGAATGTTCCTATATCAGATTGCAAAGGCGCTTGAAATTTCATGTCCTAGATGGTATACCCTATTTAAAACACATACTAAAATGAGATGATACTATATCCCAAATAAATAATGTATCTTTAAATGTTCCCAACTCCATGCTCAATAATATATCTCAACCATCCCCTTTGATACAACTATGTTGTGATCCCCTCTCTCTATAGGTTTCCATCCATTTCTAGAAATGTAGAAAGAGAAATAATAGTGCCTAAACGCCACATCCAATATTCCTTAGGTTATAGACTAGTGTATAGGGTGTATAATCACACACATGGAGGAATTACACTCATAATGATATGGTAATAAAGTGATAAGAATATAAAAATCAACAAACAACCTTTTCACATTAAAAATATAGAAGTTTCCCAATAAATGATTTGATTCGATAGTTGATTGGTTACAAATAAAAATAAAATAAAAAAGAGAGAAATCATATCATTTGGATATAAAACACTAAGATATCATGAACGAATACTTGAAATATTAATTACCAACTTAATTATCAACCATCTCCTTATAAACAAAACAAATTTTCAATATATATGTAGACATAGCATAACATGTATACATAGTGGGATCCCTAATGGAAAATCTTGTTAAAATTTTGAAAAAACAAGGCCAAATCCCATGAGTACAAAAATAAAACTAACTCATATACTATATAGATGTAATATTATTTTCACATCCTCACAATGAATAACTCACTAATTAATGCATATAAGTAAGTTTTTATATATTTAAAAATAATATATATAACTGAATATATCCTACTTCTACATATTCATTTTTTATCTATCATGTGATAATGCCAAATATATTTTCCCCATCCATCAGCCAATTCATTACTAATGTGAGGAATTCCTCATCCTTATTAACCTCAGAATCATGTGGGTAACAACCTCTCATGTTGGAATCAGCCAATATATTCACCTCATCATCATCGTCAACCCATGTGTAACAATGTACATTATTGGAAGATTTTATGGCATATGCACATGAGTTATTCAATAATCCATTACAATCCAATAATACCCATATATGGGAAGATGAAAATTTAAAATATAAATACAAGTATGTTCTACTCGTCTAGATATTATAGACCTCATGTAAATGTAATGAAAAACTATGAGTCATCACAGCATTAGTAAGAACACACTTTTTACTATTAGATATTATAAACCTAGATGTGCATATTCATCTATGACTAAAGGGACAATGTGGTGAGGGAGAAGTAATCAATCCATTCATTCACCAACCAAGATATTCAAGAGAACACACCCCAAAGCATTTGGGTGTTTGTTTCCCCACAAATGCTGGAGGGGTCTAATATAAAATATAAAATATAAAATAACATCAAGTATATCCACTGTATGGGAAACAACCTTACCTTGGACTTTAGTGTCTATATTGTTACACCTGACCCACTCCTTACATTGCTAAGGTGTATGTATCATGTATGCATATATGTATTAAGTTTAGTATTAATTAATTATAGTACAATAAATAATTTCATTCTATTTAATATTTTGTGATTATTAATTTTGTATTATAATCCATGTATCGACGACACTGTTAATTTTTTCTCATATTATCTATTATGTTATAATTATAATTAATCGTCAAGAACCAAGATTATAAATTAATAAATTAATTTTCATTTCATATCATCTAGGTACTCTAGGTATTAGTATATTCTACCACGTAAAATTTTCACTCAAAGTGTGTAACATCCAATTTCATCCTACAATAAAAAATAATTATATAAATAACATATGATCATTGAGCTATCATGAAATAATCATGTCAGAAGTATTTATTGATGAGTTAGATGTAATATAAAATTTTCCCAACCTCCCCAATGTCCCACATCATTATACATAATATCAAATTGATCGTACCATCACCAACTTCAAACATCACTATATCGATGGACTAAAAGTTCATTTATCATAACATATTTTATTTGTAATAATGTTATCCATAAATTACCCAATGGATCTAAATTCTATAGAATATATATATCAATTTATTATTATATAAGTAATTTTATTGGAAAAAAACTACATAGAATCATGGAATTCATGCCTCTTACAAATGGTAATGGTCTTGATTAAACCCAAATAATTTATATTTAGTAAGAATCCATTTTAAATATCATCTTGAATTAACTGGTTTTTAATAGATTTTATTCATAAGGAAAACTAAGACTATATTTTATGGTTGATATAAATCACAATAACATGCTTCATATATTATTTCGCAGTTTAAACAATTCCATATTGATCAGTAATTATATTATAGATGCCTCTTTAATTTAACTTATAATATTAATATTGTTTCATTATTAATCCTTTTAAGTCATTTGTTTATGGAAAATAAATAATTTATATCTAAGTAGAAAGACTGATATCTCATAAATATAAATGGAATAAATATAACAAATTTGATCACAAAGTATCAAAAATTAAATTAATATTCCACATGAAATGTTAGTCTTCCATAATATGTGACAATTCCCATTTAAATTTAAAAATATAAAAAATTATAAAATAATTCACATAATATTTTACTAAGAAGTAGCATTGCATCATGCTATATAAACTATAGAATACAATTACCTACATATATTTCTTGTATAATTTATTTGATAAAAAGAATTATTTTACCACATGTAGTTATTTAATTTCACGATCCTCCAATAATCTTAATTATTATCAAATAAAATTATCTACTAAATTTGATACATCATTACATTTATTTTTTATAATTTTTTTCAATAATATTAAATATATATTTCAACATGTGATTTTCCAATTATAAGATAAACATAATAATAAATAAATTTTAAAATTCGTTAAAATTATATTTAGAAAAAAAACAATAAAAGGGTAACTATAATATGTATGCAATAAACATATATTTCATTTCTCTAAATATTAATAAGTAATTAATAATAATCCATAGTATATATTGGTTCTAAAATATAAATTATTTTATTCACATTTATGAAACAATAATAAAAATCACATCATTTGATTAAAATTTTCCCCTTCGAGCATTGTTTATTGATATAAAATATCATTTATCTACTACATGGAATAAACATTACTCAATTTAAAATTTTTAATATTGTGACAATCAATCATTAAAATGATTATACTGCATTATGTTATTATTTTGAAAAAAATTGAATAGAATCATGTAATTTTTACTCTTTTTAACCCCTATATTTACTATAAATTTATTATATAATCATTTTTTCATATTTAATAAAAGAAAAGGGGTTACTCATATTTTTCAAGATAATGATTAATCATCTGATTTGACTGTATTATTTAATATTGATTTTAAATTCACCGATTTTTATTTTGGAAACTTAGGGATGAACCAATGACACATGAAATATAAAATAAAGAGATCTAACCCATCCCATACATGAGAGGAAGAACATTCATGCTTCACCCAAAACAACTTATATCATAAAATGTACATAGGAGTTGAACTCATTATAGTGCTTCAAGTAATTTTATGATTTGTTTCATAACATGAATTGTGAGGTTTGGTTCACCAAAACTTAGGGTAAATTTATTGAGATTCAAAGGAGGGATGTAGAGCAGTTTTTAATATTTGATCATATCCCTCCCTGGATACCACAAAATCACAATTGAACACTCTTATTAATTATCATAAAATTATAGTTTCTATTTAAATTTAATTCCGAATACAAATTTTTACACTCCTTAAACCATGTGAGTCAATGCGAAAAATTATAACTCCCTAAAAAAATCATTGACCACATTCCCCACATTTATATTAATTGGTATACATAGAAAACATATTATAGAAGGGTATGAGAAGTGAAAAAAATTATTTTAAATAAAAATTATTTTCCCCAACACAACACAAACCCACTACATAAGGGTTGAAGGGTTTTATAATTATGTGGTCGGCCACACTTGTGGGACATTGAGAAAACCCAGGATACCACACAAAATATACTTATGAGCCTTAAATATATTATTAAAATGTGTGGATACCAAAACACTAAAATTATAAACCCCATACAACCTTTAAGATTTCAGTTTCTAAAATATTTTTTTATTGTTTTAGTTTAATTTATTCAATTTAAATATTCTTTCATTTAAAATAATTTATTAATTTTATAAATTTAGTACTTTCTAAAATATTTTTTAATTTATTAAATTTTTAATATTTAATTATTCATATTAATTTATTTTTTTTAATATTTTCAATATGTATTATAATTAATATAATTAATATGTATTTATTTTAACTTTTTGTGATACGATATTTTTAAATATGTTTGAAATTTATATTAATAATATATTTAAATGGAATTTGAAAATATTTTTTATAATTTTAATAGTTAATGGAAGGAATTTTTATAAAAAAATTATTTATGTAATTATATAATTTATTAATTCATTTTTATTCATTTTTATTCATATTTATTCATTTTTATTCAATTTATGAGTTTCAAATTTATATAAGTAACATTATGAATTCTATTTTATAAATCTTATTAAAATGTATTCTATTTTAATCATTCATTTTTTATAATAATTCATTATAATGTTATTTATTCATTTTAATTATTTATTAATTTTGTTAAAAAAACTCCATTATAAATTCTTATTTTACATTTCTTAACTTATTTATAATATATTCAATATGATCATAATTTATATTAATAATATTTTTATTTTTCTAAATGCTTAATACTGTTCATTTGTTTATATTTTATATAATTATTTTTATTAAAATATTGGTTTAATAATTTTTTAATGAAGTCGTTAGTATAACTCAATTCATGTAATTTTTTTTAAATAATAAATATTATTTATTTTAATATTTTATTCATTTTTTTACATTATTTCTGTCATGTATTAAAAATTGATAAAAGTATATTTTATCATCTCATACATATAAGAACTTAAAAATACTTCTTTTATCAATGTTTTATAGTGCTGGTATATTTATCTATTTATTCATACTAACAAATGTAGATGACATATTTATTTATTAACACTAATTATTTTGGCACTGATAAAAGTTGTTTTATTAGTGTGTTTTGGTTAGCGATGATAAAACCCTACACACAATTTTAAAAATAATCCTAACAGATCACATCTCTCTTCGCATTTTCTTCAAGCTCTCATAGAACCAATCCCCCACTTCAAAAAATAATAATTTCATTTTAAAAAATAAATTGTCAAATCTAAATGTATGATATTTAAAAATTATATTTAGGGTATCTTAGTCAATCATTCATATATTTTCAGTAAATTTTTAGTTTGTATTCCCTTATTCCTATGCAAAAACCATCCTCTATATGTATACATGTAACTAGATTTTGAATAGTTTTCCCATTTTTTGGATGAAACACATTTTCAGTGTAATTTCCATTTTGGTTCATTGATCATGCTTTATTATT
Source organism: Viscum album (assembly GCA_963277665.1). NCBI lineage: Eukaryota > Viridiplantae > Streptophyta > Magnoliopsida > Santalales > Viscaceae > Viscum > Viscum album. The sequence goes on along the minus strand of OY728158.1, from coordinate 422,021,284 downwards.
ATGGATTTTTGTGTAATTATGCCCGTTTATGTATATAAATATAGATTAAATATTTTAATTTCATAAAATATTTTTCTTTTTTTTGAAATTAATTATAATTTTAAATGAGATTTACTAGAATGAAAATAGTTTTATTGATTAACGGGATGTTGGTAAAAACATAATGAATAATTAATTGGACAATTAGGTGGAATATTAATAGCATGGGTCAAATTTAGATAAGAAATAAAAGTTAATAATTTTATAAATAAATACATGCCAAATAAGTATATAAGACTCAATATTATTCATCGGGTTATCATTTGGGTAAATCTACTAATTATATTTGAAATGGGAATGAACGAAGAGTATGATGAATGTTTATTTATAAAAAAATGACATGGGGTGTGATGTTTTCATATATATATATATATAAATATATATATATATATATGAGTGTGTAATTTGATTATATATATAAGTAAACATGTATATGTGTTACAGTTATTGTGTTTTTGAGTATTCATAAACTACATGGGTAAATGTTTATATATATATATATTATTATTATATTAATATTATTTTATGTAATGTTTAAATACATAAAATTTTTATTAAAAACATCACATTTTTCATGATGTTACCTACTAAGCACAGGGAAAACCATTTTCACCATGAGAGGAGGTATAATTCATTCCAAAATATAGGATTTATTATATTTATATGTTTCAAATTATATTATAAAATATATGTTTTATATATATTATTTTATATATTTTTTAAACTTATATACTATAAATTATAATTATATTTTTTAGTGGTATACATTATATAATTTATAGATGTCAAAATGATAAATTATACAATAACCATATGAATATTTATATTTTTATTTTAAAATAAAAAAATAATTAAATAAAACCGAATTTTATAAATAAAAAATGGTTGGTTGATAATCACATAACCTAAGAGTATGAGGATGGGGTTAAAGAGTTCATTATGTTCATAAAAGATCATGCACATGGCCCTTACAAAATCATTTATCCCTGTTTACATTATTCTTACTTAAAAACAATCTCATGGAGTTAGAAAAACATTTGAAATGTCAAAAAATATATTGATACATTATATGTATGACTAATCATGAAGAAGAACTGAATATAGATAATGACAGGATAATAAACCTATCTAGGTATCATCATATTAAAACTGACGAAGATCATTTTGAAGAAATGACACGAAAAAATGAAATGATATTCATGATTTTTTAACATTTTTTTTATAAGATAATGTGTTTTGAAATGAAACCATTGTAACCCAATTGTAAAAAATGAAAATGATTTAAAACCATACTAAAACTATATAATATAAATATTGGATGAAGATGGGGACTCACCAACATTAAAGAACATCTTTATATCCTATATTATAATCAAACTAATGAAACTGAGCTTCCTTATAAAACATATGATGTTTAACTAATGAGATACTAAATTTTTATGATGTATGAAAGAAAAAATGCCTTTTTAAATTATTTTATATAGTTTCTAAAAGTACATAAATCACATAAAAATTCCATATGTGTGGCACAAATTGATACCAGAAATTTGAATCAAGAACTTCAAACGATTTATGGCACCTTCCACTTATTAAAGGGTTTATATGGTTGCAAGTATGTGAGTAGACTACATTATGATTGTCGTTGGACATAGATAGAATATTTTGAGATGTGTAACTACATCACATAGTGGACACTCCTCAGTGGAAGAAAATTGATCCTGAGTATCCTAAATTAGGAAATGATCAATGAAAACTCAATCTTGAAATATTTATAGTTGAAATGAATATTATTTGTGTAAAAACCGTAACACATATTACATGGATAATTATTTTGGTAAATTATTACTTGTGATTGTGGGTATTTATGAAGCACATATACTATATTTTTTATCTAATTTTATCCAGAATAAAAAAACATGGTAATGTTGTTGATTTTTATTTAGATCCACTAATCGATGATCTAAAAAATTGAGGGATATATATGTTAAATCGTATAATTCTCATATATGTGAAAAATTAATATAGAGAACCATATTGTGGGGGATGATAAATGAACTCCTTAGTAATTTATATTTTATAGGATATAAAATTACAAGAATTTTGGGGTATCCCATCAATAATGATGGTACATACTTATATAGGTTGAAATATTATACAAAGACAATTTTTTAGAACATCAATAAAATTTATCCTAATGACATAAATGACGTTCTTGGATGTCACCATTTTTGAGAAATACATAACAAGGTATGAAAATATCTCCATTAATTGGTGGTCCATAGTTCAACAAATTAATGGATATTATAAGTGTTTTCAGGGAATATTTTTAAAAAATAGCTATAAAAAAAGTGATGTAAATGATTTTTTTGAATTATGATATAGTAATTGATTATAAATGACAAATTTTCATCAAGTTATGCACATAAATAATATTTTGTTTGTTTTATTAGCACATTACTAAAGGCGCCAAGGAAAATGGAATTAATCCTAGGATAGACTTGATTAACATGGGGTATAAAGACATGGCCTTAAACATTACGTAATCATGTATTATATTAATAATTCACATTGAGGATCTTTTTAGGTTTAGAGTGTTAGAGAATTAGGCCATTACTATTACATAAAATCTCAATTGTTTCAAAGTAGACACTTATACTCAGAATCTATTTTTTTAATAAAATAAAAACCCTTAAAAGAAAATAAGAGTTCTTTTCTTGATAAAAATATTCTTGAATTCTGCCTTCCTCATACCCTTCCTTTTATCATGTGAATAACATTTCAAAAAAAAGGGATGATCTTGAAAAGGTCTGAATGGGTTATAAATCAAAGAAATAAAACATTAGTCTGTCAATACATACAAATCAATGAAATCATACATTTCAATCTTTAACTTACAAAGAAAAATCATAATATTTATGAATAACACATAGAAATCATAAATCATAAAGGTAACTTGTGGAATCTATATTATACATACATTTTATCTTTCACAGCTACAAAGGATGTTACGTTGGAATACCCATCATAGTATATTCTCTAAATCTCTTAGGACAAACATTAATGTTTACCTCTGTCACATTACCCAATGCATTGGAGAGCTATCTCTTGCTCACCTACCTTAGGCTTATCACAGAACCACCCATATACGTAAATAATTCCCAAGATCCATAACATATTCATGACACGTGAAACAAATTTAAAAAAATATAACACTTCCACATTTCAATAATAATATTTCATTTCAATATGTGTACATAACCAATCCATTATCAAATCAATTTTCAGTAAACAAAATATGTAAATGAGAATATGTTAACTAATTTCCTTTTAAAAACATTATAGTTTATTAAGGAATACTAATATCAATTAATATTGGTGGCGGTAGAAATGTCCTTGTCACCGCATACGTTAAAAAGAAACATTACCATTGTCATTTAGTAAAAGGTTACATAGAAAAAGTTTCCATTTGAATGAAATGAAAAGTAAAATGGGTTTATAAACTGTATTAAAGAAATTCATGTACATATCAAAATATTCCTCAATGAAAGGAGATTGAGACGAAGTCCCTAACCTCATATCTGACTTCGCCCGTTTGTTCTTTAATCTCTCTAACAACAAACTGAAGTTAATTTATACTTTCTTAAAACCCTTTTTCAAGTTTATTAGTCCTTTTATATTACTTATTACCACACCATAAACATTACATGATCATTTATGTTAATAACGGTTGTTTTGTTAATATTTGGTACTTGAGCCAGAAATGAACTTTTTATAATTAAATGTAGTCCATGTGGTCGAAATTCCATTATATAAAGAATTATATTCATGATTTATATATCATATATATCACATATATCTATTATATATATGTATTTATAATAGTATACAACATTTGGAGATAAGAAATGGAATGCACCATTCATTGAGACGATAAGCCATACGTATGCAAGAACACTACTTTCATTTCTATTTAAAATTTAATGGAATGAAAGAATAATGATACATAGATATATTATAATAGTAATATAATATCTTATATAATATCAGTAATGTTATCCTTTTTATCTTCCACGTTCTGTATGAATGATTCATATCACGTTGAGGGGCGGTAGTCTGTAATTCCTCAAATGAAATTATAATATTTTCCCATTTCAGAAACCATAAAGGTATTCTATAAATGAAAAATACCGAATAATCGAGACAATATAAATATAATATATATCACATATAAATATAGTTCCATCATAATGGCCACCATGAGAGGTGGTAGAAAATAATCGAACAATCATCATTTCATGGGGAAGCAGTTCTTCGTACGTAGAAACTGTGTGTTCATATCCATTAGAGGGAGGTGTGTGTAAGTGTAGTTTTAATAATTCACATAAAATCAACCTTGTATTTTTAGGATACTGGTATTTTTATGTAAAAATATAATAATAATGTCATTGGTAATGAAAATATAAAATAAAATAAGAGAACCTGAGGGAAGACATTACCTTTAAATCGGGTAACTTCCTTTAGATTGAACCAAAATGCTTCTTTGAAGTTCCTTCTGCCTAATGTACGGATTATAAAAGTAAGATAAGGATATTGGGAGCTTATTTGGTCAGAGTTTGGATTATACAAGGGGCATTATAGGTGTGTTTAATTGGTTAGAGTTGGTGCCCTTTTATAAGGGAGAGGAGGGGCTCTTTAGGAACGTTTGAAAATATTATTTTGCTATAAAATTACGTTCACTTAAAAATGACCAAAACTTATTTAATTAGAAGATAAGGTGTATATATTTAGAAATAAATTCATCCAATAAGAATTTTACAGGTTTTGGATATTTTTTAATTCTTATCTTTCTTATTTAACACCTTGTAACTTATTTAACTTTCACAATGTCCTCTTATATATTCATACTATATGGTTAATATATTTAATATAAAAATCCAAGATACCAAATATGGATTATTAATGTCATTTTAAAAATAATATATGTCATTAGGCAGAATTTTAGATTTTTAGGACTATTTTATCATTTAAAAAATATTGGTTGATTTAAAAAATCCTTTATGACAATTTTAATACTATTAATATCATGAATTTTTCAAAAATACAAAGAAACTTGATAATTTCGAAAAATCGTAATTAATTCAAAGAGAAAAAAGTCATTTTAATCTATAAAATTCATGTAAGGCATAACAAAGTTTGATATAAATTACTTTTAATATTTAAAATATCATTTATTTGAATCCTTTATTAATGAAACAATTACTACATCAACATTGTGTCATAATTAAATTTAATTATTAAATGTCTAAAAGTTATAAATAAAATACCATGATGTAGAAAATATTTTTATATTTTTAGTGACTATTTATATTCGAAGATATCAACAATATACCCCCACATTAAAATTGTTTTGGAGAAACAATACATGTTGATGATATTTTTTCACATTGAATAAAAAGTTATTAATGTCATTATTTTACCCAAATGGCCTTTAAATGCCCAAAGTCTAACCCAAGGATTGTCTTGGTCAGCCATTACTCATAAAATAAGGTTTTGGACAAGTTTTCAGGTAATTTTATATTATTATAATATTATTTTTATCTTGAATTACCCTATTTACCTTTATCCACGGTTAATAAAAATCAAAACTAACTATTCACCAAAAATTATTTTCATCTTATTGAACCAAATTTTACTTACTGATGAAAACCATGAATATCAGATTTTTTAATTTCAATTAATAGAAGTGGTAAAAAAATTTTAAATGAAAAAGTTAGTATTTAACTATTATGCAGTGTTGTTTACTATTCATCCAAAATTGAGCGTTTTTTGAAAAATATAAAAAATTCACCCAATGCTAATTTTGATATTCTGAATTCCAAAATGATATATATTATACCAAATTAAAAAATATATATGTTTCATTAATTAATTTAATATTAATTTCCATTTTCAAAACAAAAAAGCATGTTTTCAAGAAATAATAGCTATCCAAAGATTAACACTTGATTATATCCAATTTCAAAATGAAATTACATACAATGACCAAAATTGAATTAAATGGTAAAAATATATTCCAATTAAACTTTAAACCCAATAAAAATAACAATATAACTATTTAAATAAATTAGATTAAAATGCTGTTTTGAAATCACATGCAGTATATTTCACTATTCATTAAAAAAATGATCTTTATTAGAAAATAAAAAAAATATAATCCAAAGTATATTTTTATGTCTCAATTCTAAAGAAACAATTTATTTTGGAAAATACAACATATAAAAGTGATAAAAACTATATTTAAAAAGGGTTCGCAATCAAAATGTGTTAAATAAATTTTTTAAAGAAGATTAGAGTGTTTATACTTAAAATTGGATTCATTCACATTTTAAGCCTCTAAATTTTATTAGATATGTTTACAAACATTTAACAAACATGTATAATAATATTGAAGTAAGTTATGTTCATTCCTGCTATTATAATGACGAGGCGTTAACTACCATTTAAAATAATGTTATATTATTATTTTTTAGTATGACTCAGCCATGTGTGCAACATGAGATTACAGAGATACCCATTATTGTGTGTCGGGTTCGCCATCAACCATAGCATACCCATTAAAGTAATATTATTAATTAATTCACAAATATGGATAAATATGAAAATGTCTTACTCTTTATTTACCTGGGATGTCACATTCGTCCACCCTTTTGGAAATTTCATCCTCACATTTTTTTCCCTTATGAAATTAGTTGGGATATTTATCCCTCATTTCATTTTCATATTCCCACATTGCCTCTTCAACCATGTGGTTTTTTTTACAAAACCTTAACTTGATGAATTTTTTTATTTTAAAACACCTTCTCTCTTCGATCACGAATATGGACTAGTTATTCCTCTTAAGAGAGATTCTCTTCCAACTGAACTACCCATGGACTCAAACCATGAGATGGATCTGGAATATACCATCTCCATATTGAATCATGAAATATATTGTGTACCTAGGATAAACATGGAGGTAAATCCACATTGTAGGAAAATGATCCAACTTTCTCTTTAATTTCATAGGGTCCAATGAACCTCAGACTAAAATTTCCCTTCTTACCAAAATGCCTCCCACTTTTCCATAGAGAAACTTTGAGAAATACATGATCACCTACCTCAAAAGAAATATCAATCTCCAGTTATCCAGAGAACTTTTCAGCCTACTCTGATCTGTTCTCATGTGCTTCAGAATTAATGGAAATTCTTTTTCCATATCATAAACCAATTCTTGTCCCATCAACTTCTGTTCACCTACATCATCCCAAAAATCTAGAGTTTAGAACCACATTCCATACAATGCCTCAAATGTAGCCATCTATATAATGTTATGAAAACTGTTATTATAAGAAAATTTAACCAATGAAATATCTTCGTCCAAACTTCCCTAGTAATATATTTAACAAGAACGTAGAATATCTTCCAATATCTAAATTGTATGTTCTAACTACCCATAAGATTGAGGATGAATAGCTGTACTAGAATTTAATTCAGTACCCAACGATATCTGAAGGACTTTCCAAAAGATTGAAGTGAATCAGGTATCCTGGTCAGATACAACATAGAAGAAAACTCCATGAAACCTCACTATATATTTAACATACAACTAAAAAAGTTGATCTAGACACAAAGTATCTAAAATATGAAGTAAATGAGTAGATTTATTCAATTAATCAACAATAACCCAGATTGAATTATTACTTTGAGATGTCTTTAGTAATCCCACAACGAAGTCCATGAATATATTTTCCCATATCCACTCTGGAAATAGTAAAGGCTGAAGCATCCCTTTCCATAACTACCACTCTTCTTTAATTGGTTGTCAAGTCCAACACATTACAGTATAGTCAACAATGTCTTTTTTCATTCAATTCAACCAGTAATACTCTTGAGGATCTCTGTAAATCTTTTCACTACCAGGGTGAACATTAAACAAAGAAATATAATCTTCACATAACAATTAGTTCTTTAACTGTGAATCACGAGGCACACATAATATTTTTCAAAACCTCAAAAAACTCTTTATCATTAGTAAATTCATGTAACATACCATTCTGAATCAACTACACCTTTTTCTGCAACTCACTATCTTCTTTCAGCACTTTCATAATTCTGTCTCATAGAGATGATTTCACTGACACCTGAAACAAAACAGAGGAATATCTTGAACAAATAATGTATATGTCAAAGTTCATCAAATCGTTAATTAGAGGATCTTATTCCAAACGTAATATGGTTAATGTAGCATTACCTTTTCAACTCAAAGAATCATCCACATTAGTTTTTTCCCAAGCTAATAATGGATCATGTAGTCATAATCCTTGATTAATTCTAACCATGTACTCTGTCTCATGTTCAATTCTTTCTGAGTGAACATATACTTCAAAAATTTGTTGTCAATATATATTTCAAATTTTACTCCATAAAAAACCTGCCTCAAAAATGTTAAAGCAAAAAAAACAACAACAAAATTTAAATCATGTGTATGTTAAATTAACTCATGAGGTTTCAACTAACGTGAAGCATAAGAAATTACCTGATCATTATGAATTTGTACAGAACCAAGTCCATTCAATTAAGCATCACCATAGATAAATGGAAGGTAGTTCCAAAATTGGAACATTCGCAAATCTTATTTTCAATTCCTGAAAACAATAAACACAGTCTTTTATAAAAATCTACTTAACACCTTTTCGTGTTAACTTAGTCATTAGGATAGATATCCTTAAAAACTTTTCAACAAAAATATTTTAATAACCTATTAAACAATGAAAACTATGGATCTGAGTAATATTTGTGGGTATTGGTCATTCTTCAACAACTTTTTTTTAGGAGGATCGACTATTATACCATTTTTTTAAACTGTGTAACCTAGGAAATAAATTTTTTTTCCAAAAATCACACTTTCTTAATGTCCCATATAGTATCTTTTCTTTCACTGTATTGAAGAAAACCCTTAAATGAATTTTGTGTTCCTTTATACTTTTGGAATAAACCAAAATACCATCAATGAACACAACCAAAAAATTATCAAGGAAGTCATGGAAAATTCTATTCATAATATCCATGAACACAGCATGTGCATTGGTAAACCCAAAAGGCATAACCAAAAATTCATAATTTCCATATCTAGTACAAACTGTTGTCTTATGAATGTTATCTTCATTTTCTTTCAACTGATGGTATCCCAAAATCAAGACAATCTTTTAAAAATAATGATATCTCTAGAGCTGATCAAAAAAATCAATGATATGATGAAAATGATACTAGTTCTTAACAGTGATGTTATTCAATATTCTATAATCAATGAAAAGTCTCATTGAACCATAATTATTTTTAACAAAAAACATAGGAACAACCCATGTTGATGTGATAGGTAGAATGTAACCTTTATCTAATAACTCATGAAATTTATTATTTAACTCTTAATGTTCAATTTGAGCAATTTGATAAGGGGGTTTTGAATTTTTCTTAGCATCAAGAACTGATTTTACAATAATTTCAACTTCCTGACCATGTATTATACTAGGTAACTCATCATAAAAAACTTCAAGATACTCATTTACCACTGTAATATCATTAATCTGAACAGTTGCATTATTTTCATCAATATGTTCAAGATAACATTCATTTCCACCTTTTACTAGTTTCTCAGCTTCTTGATATGTTATCAAAAGTAAGGGTTCATTCGTATTCACAAACTGAAATTTTTTCTACAAATAAACCACTTTATCTCTATATCCAATCATAGCATCATAAATAGAGAGCCAATCCATACCCAAAATGACATCAAACTCTACTAAAGTAAAAATAATAAGGCTTGCAGGTAGATTCTTTTCGCACCCAAGGACATGAAGGTTCTTATAATTTCTTTTTGTCTCAGCATTTCATCCCAGTGTTTTTACTATAAGTTCAAGATTCATATCTTGAGATGGAATTCCTAATTTACTAGAAAAATTCTCAGAATTGGATGAATGTGTAGACCCTAAATCAAAAAACACATTGGCATAATCTGAATAAACAAATAGTGTACCTAATACTACTTCATTCGATGTCCCATCATATGCTGAAGAAGTTTCAATGGATTTCACCACCCCTTTATACTGGTATTCAAGCTGCCTTCCCCCAGTTGTGTTATTCGTTGGAAACACATTATCATAATGACCCATTTAATTGAACTTAAATAAATTACTGACTATAAATTAGATTTTGTCTAACCATTACCCTGATCGTTTTCTGCACAATTACGGGACTTATGTCCCATTTTACCACATCGGTAACACTTACTATAATTCAAAAGTCATTCCCTAGTATGCTTTTTACCACAATTTTCACAAACTATAAACATTAATTTCTTACCATTAGTCATTTCTGTAGAGTTCTTCTCTTTCTTCTGGCACCTCAGCCTTTTGTTCTATTGTTATTTAAAGAACACCTGATCGTATTAAAACTCCATTTCCACATTCTCTCCACATAGAACAAGTTTTTCATAAATTTTGAACTCACAAAGAGATAAATTCTTTCGATACTTTGGCTATGAGCCTGAGTACAAACTGTTGATTTTACTATCAAGATCTCTAATGAAATTTGGATCATAATTTTCCAGTCGAGTGAATTTTTCTTCATATGAAGCCACTGATTCAGCTTCCTTCGTCAATTATAAAAATTATATTTCCATCCTAAGAATAACAACCTTAGGGAAATATTTCTCAAGAAACATACATTTGAATTTATCCCAATCAAGAGCATTAATCTCCTCACTATCCATGATATTTTTCACCATCGACCATCACATATCAACTTCACCTTCAAAATAGTAAACTACACGAATAGACTATTGATTTTCTAAACACCCCATGACATCAAATATAATTTCTAGTGCTTCAATTCACCCTTCAGTTAGAACAAGGTCATATGATCCTCTTAATGGTGGGGGATGTTACCTCATGAAATGATCCACTAATGACATGTTCTTATGTGGTTGATCTAGCTCATCTCGTGCATGGATACAACCACCGTTTATAGCCTATGTCCGATGTTTCATCACTGCAAAAAACTTTTCTGATCCGATTCTGAACATCTCAGATTACTGATTTGGAAGGTTGTTTTACTCTTGATGTCGTCCAATCATAGCTGTCGTGATTCCTCTATGGAAAACCATTATGAAAACAAAAATATCTTAGGAGAAGAAACGTGGAAATCTATAAATGCTATATAATTTCAATCAAACAATAAATTAATATATGGTTATTAATTTAAATATATTCTAACATCTAAATATTTCTAATATGATATATTATACCAACTATAACGACTCATCTTTAAACATTATGTGTTTTTGAATTATGTTAATAATTCACATTGAGGATCTTTTAAGGTATAGAGATTTAGAGAAATAGGCTATAAATATTACATTATATAAAAATTGATACCAAGGATACAATTCTAGTCAGTATCCTTTTTTTCATAAAATAAAAACTCTTAAAAGAAAAAAAAAGTTCTTTTTTAGATAAAAATCATCTTGAATTATTCATTTCTCTTACCCTTCCTTATATCAAGTGAAAAACATTTCAAAAACATGTGATGAGCATGAAAATCTCAGTAAGGGTTATAAAACAAGGAATGAAAACATTAGACCATAAATACATACAAATAAATGAAATCATATTATTCAATACTTAACATATGACACAAAATCATATGATTTATGAATAACACATGGAAATCATAAATCATAAAGGTAAATTTTCATATCCAAATCATACTTACATTGTAGCTTCCACAACTACATAGGGAGTAGCATTGGAAAATGCATCACAGTATGTTCACAAAATCTTATAGGATAAACATTAACATTTACCTCTATCCCATTACCCAATGCATTGGAGAGATATCTCGGGCACACCTGCCATAGGTTTATCATAGAACCACCCATATACATAAACAATTCCGAAGAACCATAACATATTCATAACACATAAAACAAAAAAAGGAAGGATAACATTTCCACATTTTAATCACAATATATCATTGAAATATATTAACCTAACCAATCCATTATCAAAACCATTTTCTATAACAAAATACATAATCAGGTATATGGTATTTAATTTCCTTTTAAAAACATTATATCTTGTTAAAGAAGGAAAATATCAAATAATGCTCAAGGCAGTGGAAAGGTTGTTGTCACCACATATGTTAAAAAAATGTTCCCTCTTTCATTTAGTAAAATGATGTATGGAAAAAGATTCTCTTTGAATGAAATAAAAATTATAAGGGTTTTATACACCTTATTAAATAAATTCATATATAAATTAAAATATTCCTCAATTAAAGGAGATTGAGATGAAGTCCCCTGCCTCGTGCCTGACATGACTCGTTCGTTCTTTAATCTCCTGAATAATAAAATGAAGCTAATTTATACATGCATAATAACAATTTTCAATTTTATAATTCATTTAATATTACTTATTACCATGTTATAAACATTACATAAACATTTATGTTAATAATGGTCATTTTGTCGATATTTGGTACTTGACTCAAAAATGAAATTCTTATAACTAAAAGTTGTCCATGTGGTAAAAAGTAAATTATCTCCAGAATGAAATCCATAATTTGTATATAATATGTATTATATATATCTAGTATATATATATATATATATTCATAATATTATATAACATTTGGAGATAAGAAATGAAATGAATCGTTTATGGAGAGTGTAAGTCCTGTGTACACACGAATGCAACTTTCATTTCTATTTCATATTTAATAGAATGAAAACATAATGATAAAAAGATTTATTATAATTATAGTATAATATAATATATAATTTCAGTAACATCATCATTTATACCTTCCACATCTGGCATGAACAAGTCTTATCACTTTGAGGGGGCTGTAGTTCGCTCTTCCTCAAAATAAAATTATCATATTTAGCCATTATGGAAACCATAAAGGTATGAAATAAATGAAAAAGACAGAATTATAGAGACAATATAAATATAACTTATTTATAATATAAATAAAGTTCCATCATAATGGCCTTCATGAGAGATGGTAGGTGATAATCGAATGATCATCGTTTCGTGAGCCATCAGTTCTCCATACACAGAAACAGTATGTTCGTATCCATGAGATTGAGGTGTGTGTAAGTCAAGTTTTAATCCTTGAAATAAAAAAAACCTAGTATATTGAGTATACTAGTGTTTTTATGTAAAAAATTAAAATGTAGAGTATAGAAATTGAATAAATAAAATAAAAGAATAGAACTTGAGGGAATTCATTACCTTTAAATCGGGTAAATCCCTTTGGTTTGAAACAAAAGGATTCATTGAAGTGCCTTCTGCCTAAGGTAAGGAATCTTGGGGGAAAATATGGGTCTTGGGAGATTATTTGGGCTAAGGTTGGACAATACTAGTGGATTGAGAGGAGTGTTTAATGGGTTAGAGGTGATTTCATTTTATAAGGGAGAGGATGGGATCTTTAGTAATTTTTGAAAATATTATTTTATTATAAAATGATTTTCAGTTTCAAAAGGCCCAAAACATTTTAACTCGAAGATAACGAGTATATAAGTAGAAATAAAATCATCCAATAATAGTTGGACATGTATTGAATATTTTTTTAATCCTTATCTTTCTTATTTAACCCTTTTTTTGCTTATTTAACTTTTTCCATGCCCTCTTATATATTCATACTATATTTGGGTAATATATTTACTATAAAATTCTAAGTGACCCAAAATGGATCATTAATGGAATTTCATACATAATATATGTTATTTGGCCAAATTTTATATTTTTAAAACTATTTTATCACTTAATAAAATATTGATTGATTTAAAAATGCTTTTATTTCAATTTGAATACTATTCATATCATGATTTTTAAGAAATCCAAAACATATTTATTTTTCAGAAAACATTAATAAATTCAAAGATACCCAGTCATAAGAATCTATAAAATTCGTGGATGGAATAAAAAGTTTCAAAATAAATTTATTTAAATATTTATTTTATCATTTATTGGAATCCTTTATTAATGAAGTAATTACTGCTTCACCATTATGTCATAATTAAATTTATTTATTTAATGTATCAAACTAATAAATAAAATCCCATGATGAAGGAAATATTTTTATATTTCTAATTATTATTTATATTTAAATATATCAATTATATAACCCCGCTTTAATGTTTTTTTGGAAAAACAATACATGTTTTTTTATATTTTTTTACTTTAAATAAATAGTTATTAATGACATTTTCTCACCCAAATGGCTTCCAAAGGATAAATGTGTGACCCTAGGATTTTCTGGCTCATAAATTACTCATACAATAAGTTTTGGACAACTGTTAAGGTAATTTCATATTATTATAAAATAGTTTTTTCCTTGGTTTACCCTATTTACCTTTAACCGTGGTAAATAAAAAACAGAAGTTACTATTCACCAAAAATTATGTTCAAATTATTAAAAAAATATTTTACATACTAATGATAACAATGTATGTCAGATTTTTGAAATTAAATTCACATAAACGGTAAAATATGTTTTCAATGAAAAAGTCATTTTTAACTACTATGTGGTTTTTTTTCAGTATTCATAAAAAATTTAACGTTATTAGAAAAATACCAAAAATTCACCCAATTCAAATTTTGATATTTATAATTCAATAATGATTTATGTTTTACCAAATTCAAAACATTTTTGTTTCATTAATGAATTTGAAATTAATTTCAGTTGTCAATACCAAAAAGCGTGACTTTAAGAAATAATAACTATCAACAGATTTGAAACTTGTTTAGGTCCAATTTAAAAGTGGATTTACATAAAATTACAAACATTGGACTAAATGATGAAAATATAATCCAATTAAACTTTATAACCAATAAAAACAATATTACTATATAAATAAATAATATTAAAATGTAGTTTTGAATTAAAATTGTGTATCTTTCATTATTCACTAAAAATGAACATTATTAGAAAAATACCAAAATTTCATCCAAAGTAAATTTTTGTCTCCCAATTATAAAGAATAAATTTATTTAGTCAATAGAAATTTTAAAAGTGACAAAAAATATAATTAAAATTGGTTCTCTTTAAAAATTCGTGAAATTGACCTTTTAAAGAATATTAGAGTGTTTAGGCTTAAAATAGGATTCATTCACATTTTAAGTCTCCAACAATTATTGGATAAATGTAAAAACATTTAAAAAACATGTATAATCATATTGTAGTTACTTTTGTTCATTCCCTTTAATACAGAGGCTAGGCGTTAACTACCATTTAATGTAATATTATATTATTATTTTCAAGTATGACTAAGCCTTGTTTGAACAATTAGATTTTGGAGAAACCCATTGTTGTGTGTCGGGTACACCATGGAACATATCTTACCCTTTAAAGAATAATTAATATTTTGGCCATAAATATTAATAAATATGAAAATGTCTTACTCTTTATTTATCTAGGATGTTACGTGGGGATATGGGAAGCGTTAGCACAAGGGAAGTGTGAATAATCAACTTTTCTTCTTCGGGTGGAATACACACTATCAAAGAAAGAAAAAAAAAAAAAAATAACCATCTTTAATGATTTAAATTTCATAGTGGGGTATTCATAAAAGATCAATAATTTCATTTTAGTGATTAATTTGAAGTTACATTGTCTAAAATCAAATGACCTTAATGTTTTGATGCAAGATTCATTGCATGTGTCTTTACATTATATTATTCCTAGAAATATTCAATACTCATTAACCATGATAAGAACTTTTTCAATGAAATATGTAGTAAATTTATAAACATGATGAAGATAAAACAATTAATATTGAATTTGTATTCATTTTTTGGTAATTAGACATGTTCTTACAACCATGACTATTTGATATAATGGTCCAACAAAGGGTTCATTTCGTTAGATAGCTTCATCTATGTGGTCCTATATATTGGAGACAGATGTTCCATATTGAATGGTATATAAATAATTTTAAATGCTACATCACATATTAATGTCATCTAAATGGTTGTGTTGTAGAGTAATATATTATTAACAAATCTGTTGAGTTATGTTCCAACTACCTATTAGATATTGATAGCATTGGTCACCCAAAATCTATGTTGATTTCTTTTGGGTGAAGTGATTTTAGAATTATATGTTTTTATAATTACCATTACATAGAAGTAACAATATCACCATAACATTTTTAATAATAATATAGACTTTTATATTAATTATGTATCTAAAATGGTAATTCTTAGTCATTTGAATGCATAATGTTATGAAATTTGGATATAATATACACATAATCAATTAGTTATAGAATGGTTTTTTATATCACATTTTAATGGATTTACATGAAAAGATTAATTCTATTTTATAACAACTACAATGTCTTGCAAGTTGACCATGTGAATATTTCTTATCTTACAATGGTCTTGTAATTAACGAAAATTCATGTTTATAAAAAGGAAAATGATGAATGTAATACATTAAAGAATAATAGATTTTCACTAGTGAAGGAAATGGTTGATGTATCTTGTACCATGTTATAACATTAAATTTATGAGAATATAACATACTGATTCATTAGTGAAAAAATATATAACTTCAATTATACAACATTTCACGTTTCCCTTTGAAATTTCAAATGGGATAGAAATGAAGTAAAGAAAAATTAAATGAATTGTGATTCAATAAATTTAAATTTAGTATGGAAGGGTATAAGGATGAACCATTCATAATTGATGACATGTAGATAATGATTTTTATTTCATGGTTCCAAAAAATAAAAATTAGTAAATTTCTCTATTTTTTAAATAAATAATTCTAGACACATATGAAAATGAAATTTAAGGTGACCCTTTTATGGGTAAATCACAATAATTTCAGAGTGGTTCCAATGTGAATGGTGTCTAGTTTGTTAGAGTGCACCATAATGAGGTGATTTTAATACTCGATTGAGGACCCAAATCCCTTAAAATATGAAGAAAAAATAGATTGTAATAAATATGTTAAATATATTTTAAGTATCCTATTAATTTATTCATAATATTATGTTTTACTACATCATTTTTGTAATAAATATTAAATGTTTAACTAATCCTAAAAAATATCTTATCTAAACACTAATGTGACTAATCCTCTTGAAAAATAAACTAAAATTGTTGAAAATAAAGAATGTTTAGGTGATCAACAACATGCGGAATAAAAAATAATATCAGTACAGCACCACTATACTAAGGTAATATGCTAAGGTATAAAATCTAATGTTTGGTGTACAGAATAATTCCAACCTATTGTCCTTAACAAATAACATTTAATTAAATTTATTGGGTTATAACTCAAATTTTTGTGTTTATTGATATTAATATGTTTCATAATGATTGTCCAATACTGAAGAAACTCATTTGGGAATAAATTAGGTTAAAATTATGCAATTATTTATCTATTTTAAAAAAATTGTATAATGAAATAATTAATTAATAATCACTATCCCCTATAGTGTATGTTTTTTTAAGATGACTGTCATCATTAATTTTGATTAATGGTCAGTAGAAAGCCTAATAGAAAATTTCAAACACTTCTAACGAAGAGGCGTCTCAGGGATACTATGGAAAAATTAAACTCCCCACCCACAATCTATGTAAAAATACATTATAAAAAAAGAAACATATGATTTTTTCATTATTCATTATAAGGATGAATCATTTCAGGTACATAACAAATAGTAATATTTTATTTGACATCTTTTTATTATTCACTTTTACTGAAAATTATTAATTTCTAAAAAACATAAAAAATGATGAAAATAAAAATTTTGAATCAAACCGAATATACCCATACATTAATTAAATTATGGGTTAGGCATCACATTAAAAATGGTAACAATTTTATATCTATAATAAATGATTTTTGTGGTATAAAGCAACAACATAATAATATTATTTGATTTATATATATATTGGTGAATCATAATCTAAATCCACTTTTATCTCATCCCATGTGCTATGGAATGTGGCTTGTGAAACTAAAAAAAGGATAAATATAAGATCAAAATACCAGACATGTATGATAATTGTGGGTAAGTATTATATAATATAATTTTTTTAAAAACATGATTACATAAAAATATCAACTTACAATTGTGTATTTTTTATATAGTGTATTCAGAAGAATATTAATCATTTTTACAAGTTTAATGACTTCATATCGTAAACTTTAAATGACTAGAAAAATATTCTATCGTTAGATGAGTGGGTTTTGTAGTGTCACCTAGAGTGTATTTTGATGAAGAATATCCAGAGGGGTATTAAAATTAGAAAATAAATGACATTTAGGAAAATATGTATGCTCTCAAACAAATATATATCATCATGGGAAATATAGAATATAATATTCAAAAGATTCAAAGAGAACCAACAATACAAAAATAACCCCTACATGAAGATCTGTACCCCAATAGGTTTGAGGACAATTATTCCCCTCAATTTCTAACATTACCCATGTTAATAGAATGTTTAATAACCATTTTTTATAAATGTAAATAAAAAACTATTGATAACTTTATTATACTAGAAATTTTTATTATGAAAGTGAATATGATTTATATCTATCAAGACTCACCCATCACATTTCAGTGTGGGGCACAATGTATAATATATAAGGAGATAAGCTACATAATAAACTACTCCCAAAATTTCATGTGAGATTATAGATTTATGTAGCTTATCATCCAATAATTGAGTAACCCATTCCCCCTAATGAACTGGATGTTAACATAGTCAAACAATCCCTTGGAATATTTATAGTGTGGTTATTTTATATTATAATGAAACAAAAAAAAATTGTTCTATAGATTTTTTTCAAAATGAAAAGCCTTTAAATGTTGTTGAAAATTGTATGAAATTAGGTATGCTTTTACAAAAATATAATGATAAGGGGAAACTAATGTTCAAATCAAAATAATCTAGTGGATCAACCAAAATTTAAAATGGATCCTCTAAGAGTACCTTTATCCAACCAATTTCATATCAAATTTAGTAAAATTACATGTTCTTGTGGATAAAACATTCTAAGAAAAAATTATAGACATCGTTGAATTTTAAAAAAAATGTATGGGTTGGTGATTACATACATGATTGGTCTTGAGAGTATAAATGAAATATTCATGAATGAATTACTAGTTATCTCGATTTTTAATATATATAGGATGTATATTTTATAATATTTATATCAAATAATTGATACATTATGTCAATTATAGTTAATAAGTATTCATATATTCTATTGGGACATATATTACTATTATATTTTAGAAAGCCCTGTAAATAAAAATTTTAAAACATCACTATCATTTCAGTGGAAAAATTCATTGCATAAAGATGAAATAGAAAAAATAATATATATATATATATATATATACTTGCCACATCATTTGATCCGAAAATAAAAGAATTCACACTATTCTTAACATACAGAACTCATGGGTAAAAATATTCAAATAGAATATATTTTTATTTTTTCCATTACATAACCTTTCTTATAGACAAATAAATGATCCTTGAATTAATTTTGGATACTCTGTTTTATTTTTTTAGATCCAAAAAATTTACATCCAAAATATTTACCTCAGAAGATGTATATTGTGAATTTATAAGGAACTATAGTCAATATTCTAAAGATAAGCATCATATTATACAATTTATATTATTTTTTAGTAAACAAAATTATAGTTAGGGTGAACTATAATTATATAAAAAATTAGTTTATAAAGATGGTGAAAAATAACAAGAAGAATATGGAATTATATATAGGGATGATTTTATGGTATATATATTAACATTTACTGCTAATAAAACATATAAAAATAATAACTTATTTTTCATATTTTTCAAATAGTGTGTGGAACAAAATAATGACAATGATTATGGATATTACATTAGTAAATTTATAAAATATATCATGTAACTTAAATAAGTTATCATCCTCACAATGTGATTTCAAAATGAAATTATAATTTTATTTAAAATATTTATTATTATCCTGTTTGTTTATATTATTCTAGTAAAACTAGGATTTTTGATTGTGTATGTGTTGTATTATACAATTACCTCTTATTTTAATTATCACCAATTATTTTTCTTATGGTTATAATGAAATTCATGTATTATAGTGGTAAATTTTTTTCCTTCGACAATATTAATATTCCATAAGTATTGATGTTTCTATGGAAACCTACCCCGTGTGTATTAAACATATTTTATGAAGAAGGTGGAGTGTCCAAAAAGGTTAAGTGAATGTGTGTAAGTGGACACATGTTTTGTGAAAGGACCATGTGTTTTAATATATAATTCCATCAATGTCATGAATTGTACAAGATTTGTTTCTTATGTGACAACATGTCTATTAAACCAACTTGATGAATATCTATGTTACTATTTGGAAGTTGAGTTGAATGTATCATAGACATGAACATACTACGTTTTTCTAATAAAATGAAAATAAGAACATTTAAAATGACCATGTGAAGAGATAATGATAAAAAATGAATATAATATGTTACCATGAGAAGTGATCAAGTGATCACATGAACAATAAAGTGACTATTAATATTGTTGAATCTACCACATGAAGGATAGAAGCTAAATTTTGATGGAGTGAAATGACTGCATGATGGAATCAACATTCCATGTGAAGATATAAATCTACCAGTTTAATTTATTAACACATCCCAAGAATAAAACAAGTTACTATAAGGGAAAATGAATTTAATATTCTAGAGGACCATTCTAGGTCACTAGGACATGTATCCATTTGATGTAACAATGATCTAATGTAACCATGCTATAAGTGAAGACCATGTGATTGTTTATAACATACTATGTGAGGTATTTTAAAATATTTAGTGACTATATTTTGGATCATTAATCGATAAGATGGTGAATTTTTGACTGAAGTGAATATCATAAAATGACTAATTTGAGATGTAATTTTCTTTAATAAGAAGAACCACTCACCAATAGAACAAAGGATAAAGATATGTACTGATAAAAAAATCTGCTGAATATTTATGAATTTTATATCAATGGAAAAAAGGAAAATTTATACACGTAGGACATACACAAATACATTACATGAAAAACTATAATCTAGACTTCTCTCAGTAAACAAGAATAAGCCATTATAAGGACATATCTAAAGAATATTGATCAACAGAATATGATTTGACCAAGATAAATCAAATTTTATTTGTATATGTCTCTTTATCTTTTCATTATAGATTACATTTCAATCTATGTTTTTTCATAATCTATTTATTTGTTAACACGGATTTTTGTATTGTATTAGGTAGTGTTAGAGACTCTCTTTTTCAATATTTTAGATCTATTATTCTGTGATGTACTTTCAAATATGTTGTGAGTAGCCTATAAAACCTCTTTTTTATTTTTTTCTGTAAAACATGATCCAAGTTATGGATGAATATATTTTATTAATAAATTTGTTGGAAGTGGGTTATTTCAAAGTGGATATGACTAGATCTCATTTAGAGACTAAAATGATGGTTTTATTTCAATGTATTTTTTCATTTAAATTAATCTATTTTATGATAAATCTAGTTTTATATTAAATACTCAATAACAAAAAATTACATTGTTATTTATATTTAAAAAGTTTTTTATTCAAGGTGTTTCATACAATTATTTCTATTTTTGATGTTAAAGTGGTTTTTAAAAAATGGTGTTCACTGAATTTTTAAAGATGTTGTCAGGGACATTTTGAAAGATGAAATTATATAAATCAAAAAATTTAGCCAAGTTGGTATTTTCTAAAAATTTGGGGTATTTAACATTAAACCAATATTAATATAAATTTTATTTAGAATATCAACTCACCCCATCATGTTTTTTCAACTATGACCAACAATTGAGTTTACCATGGTCACTCTTCCCTAAATAAATTAGCCAAATTCAAATAGAAATATGAATTGATGAAAAATCTTCCCGAAAAATCCCTTACTTATTTTTGAAGTCATACCTACATTATAAACCTTCATTTTTTGATCATATTTCTAAAACCTAATCCTTCTATGAATTCAAATCATATTGCGAGTATTCCATGGACAAAATTAGTTATTGATGATGAATTCTATATTCATTCACCTCCTAAAAAGAGATAAAATAAGGAAAAAGTATTCTAAAGAACTTTATTGATGCTGCATATCCCATATATAATTGATCATTATTTTTTATTGAAATAAGACTATATTCTTAATGGATTCAATTCTAAAACTCTCTAGTATGGAATTTAGATCAATATAATGATGGAATGAATGGTTTAAGGATAATTGTATGTCATTATATCTAAAGACAGTTAATGAATTTTGTAGCCTTCTAGATTTTATCCTACAAAATAAAAGTGACACCATTTTGAAAATAGTGAATGGAGAAGTTTTTTATATTTCTTAAAAACCTTAGGAAAAGAATATTAAGTGTTCCTTGTAAGTGGGAGGAAGAAAAATGTCAATGTTCTTATTTAATTAAACATTACCACTATGAATTTTAAAATATTAAGGTGGAATTTACTACGAATAAGACTCTTAAGAGACTAAAAATTGTGGAACATAATGGGGAATATAGGATACTAAAATGGTTCATTCAATAGTTGATCTATCCCAAGAAAGTGTACATTAGTATTGTAAGGCACTAGGATCAATTCTTTCACTTCTTTATGAGGAAATTGACTAAGATATCATTAAGAAGCTATGTTATGAACTATTTAGATGAGAAATGTAAGATCTCTTCTATGTTTAAATATTTACCATATCCAATGTTTATATCTTCACTTTTGTAGTATAAGGTACTAATTCTTCAGGGGGAGGAAAAGTTTCCTTCCATGGATGGTTTATGACAAATTAATAATATCATCAAATATATGAATATAAATTGGAAATATTTATAAATTGAATGGATGGAATATTTCGAGAATCTATATGATATGATTAATCATATCATGTATCCACTTATACCAAGGGATCATGTTGGTCCAGATATTGATCCGGATAATGTTATTGTATACTATTCTAATGTCGATGTTGTTGCTGATAAAGTTGATGAATATTGATATTTATAGTTGATATCTTGGAGGATGACATGGAAACATATGATGACTACATGGGACCCTCTCATGTGATTTCATTTGGACCAAATGACTCTCCTCTAAACTTAAAATCTAATAATTATGAGATACAACATGAGGATATAGTTGAAACTGAAATATAAGTCAATGATTTTCTTAATGAACCTAATTCAAGAGAATCCAGAGAGTCTGAAGTGGATGAAGAATGTTGAAATACATTATCTACTCTAATCAAGGTTATTAGCATCACTCCTAAACCTAGTATATTAGATGGACTTTCTAAGGGGGTGAATTCTTTAAGATTAGTAGTTCTTGGTAGAGACTATAATAATTCTGAGGATGATGACAATAATTGGTGTATTCCACCTAGAGATGTTGTACCATTCACCCCAATGATCAAAGATATCTAAATGGTTAATTGATAGTGGAGATATATTATTATAATGGTATTGAATTCTCTCCATTAGGCCTTCAGTAGATAAAAACATAAAAGATATATTTGATCCTACTCCAAAAAAGGGAGGAGAATTACCAAAAAAATATATGAGAAAAAACCTATTGGATATCTCCTTATAGCTGTTCATGAAACTAATGATGATGTTGTTGATGAATAAAAAGATCAATCTATGTGATCTATCTTTGTAGAAATTGAGGATGATATTGTTGGTAGGCACCCAACTTATGATAAATATACTCATGTTCCTACATCTACTCTATCTATACAATTTATAACTAATGATGACTTGAATGAATTCAAATCAGATATTTTGGGGGTTTTGAATGAACTATTTATTGGTTTTATAAAATATTACTATAAGAAGAGATAAATACAACGATACCCTTTATCAGTGAAAGAAAAACAATTCTGATAAATGAGGCCATTATGTGCACAAAAAGCCATGAAAACGTATCTATTTTATTAATGCTTTCAAAAAACACTGATAAAGGCCCCTTGGTCAGCTCCTTTTTTTACCAATGATAAAATATTCCCTTTAATAGTGCATTTTACTAACACGAATAAGGGGCCCAATTTATCAGTGCTTTGGTTTCAGGGCTGTTAAAATCCCCCCTTTATCTACTTTTTTGCTGGCACTAATGTAGATATTATTTACTACAAGAAATTATATATACTTAAATATAATATATTAATTTATAAAAATATTTTTATTTATATAAATATAATATATTCTTTTAAATATGATTTATATTAGACATAATATGGATTTACACTTAATATATATAATATTTAGTGAGAAATATTTTTAAAAATACTTTAAATAATTTAATTAATATTTTCAAATTATTATCGAGTGATATTAATTGAATAAAAAATGGATGACATGAAAATTAAATAAATTAACTAATGGTGTAACATAATTTGAAAACATTACTTCAACGTCAAATGGAAAAAATTTGAACTAGGGGTCTATTTCGGTTCAACCACACTTCCAATTGAAGCCGAAGATATCTATACCATGTGAACATGTGTAAACACCATTTAGTACTTTTTGAGGTCAAAAACTGCCATAAAGGTCACCAAAATGATATTTTAATTGGGATACCCTGATTTTTTTACACTTTTTATTGGATTTCAACATTTTTTAAGATGTTATTTTTTCCCTTATTTAGTAGAGAATTAATTTATTCTCAAGGATTAAATTCATATATGTATATATAAATTTTGGATCTGAAGTATTATGATTTTTCCTATTGTATTTTTATTTATAAATAAATTTTTTCTTATTTTCAAATATTTATTGATAAAAAATCAATTTTATAACTTCTTATTTAATCATATTTAATAAAAATATATATTATTAAATATATAAACCATAAAGAAATAAATATACATCATTAATTTTATTTAAAATAAAAATTTATCCTCTTTTACCTTATATAAATCCATAATATTTATATACCTATATAATTAATGTTTATATATAAACAAGTTCATGTAAATAAAAAATTATTATATGTACATTTACAATTAAATAAATACATATATGTTATTATTTTTGTGTATATTTGAGGAATATAATTCTGTATGTGTGTATATCCATATTTTTTATGTACATCATATATAAATATATTTTTATAAATACATAATTACCATTTAATATAGTATATAATTTTTTGATAGTAAGTATTTAAAAATAATTTTTAAAAAATTTATATATAAATATAAAATTATATGTAAATATGTATAAGTATTTGTGTAATTATATAGACATACAAATATATGTATAATATATAAAATATATATCTAAATATAATATATATAGACATATTTTAAAAATTTATTTAAAATTAACTAAATAAATCCAATGAAATTAATTATTATCCATTTTATTTTACGTGATGTCTAAACCTTTTTTATACAATATAAAAATATATGAATTAATATAGAGATTTGTATACTAATGTAGCTATAATGTTCATATATACGCATGTGTATGTATTAATAAACCTATATATATATTATAATATATATATATATATATGAGTAATATTATATAATATTTTAAAATAAATTTAAGTGTATATAGATATATATCATACACACGCAAAAATACAGAACTATATATTTAATAAACTCATTTAAAATTAATTATATAAATATATGATTAAAAAATTTGGTAAAAATATATAAATAAATATAAATATCATAAAATACAGAACAAATCAAGTTTGGTGGAGTGGAAAAGGGCTTCTAATTACATAAGGGAGGTCACATGAACATGTGTACGAATGTGCATGGGGGTATGTATGAAGGTACATGGTTGCCAGTGCTATTAAATGGTTTATATAGCACTGATAATGAGAGGTCACGGTGTATTAGAGTGTGAGTTTAGGGTTTTATGGGGAATGTAGAGTGATAAAAATCTGGGTGGGGTGTGGGGCCTCAAGCACTATTAACGAGTGTTTTATGGGATGATTGTTTTTCAAATTTTATTAGTGATATAAAAAATATTTGATAAACAAACCTCTATCAATGATTTTTTTTGTGATAATAAAGAAAAAATTTATGAGTGCTTAAAATAATTGTCAAAATGTACCCTTTAAGTGAATGTTTCTAGAGCTGGTGAAGGACATCCTTGAACATATCTTAGATTATAAGCACATTTATAGTGTTTATAAAGACCGTAATTGGTACTTTTAGTAGAAAAGTTCCTCCAAGATACCCGAAATAAAATCTGGGAAGAGACAATTTTCTGGGTTACTGTAGTTGTAATGTAGCAGGTACTATATCAGGTACTGTTCGGTACTATAGAATTTGGAACTATTCATTTTTTCGGCTTTTGGGCCACCAATTTGTTCCTCAAGTCATTGAAGACATTCGAGCCACCCATGGCCTTCGATCCAGTATGGATTATGGGATAAGGCCTTCGCTGAAGGTATTAGGCATGCAGTAAAATCCCTAGAAACGGGTTCTGAAAAATTTTCACTGAAATTCGACATGAACTTGTCGGTGTTGGAGAATCAATACTCAGCTTATGCCGAGGATCTCATGTGAAGAGTTTTAAAAAAAATCCATAAAATACCTGGTGTAGATATAAATCTATTCATGACATCCTTTCATAATTTGTGATCGCTACCTTAAAAATATAAAGTAAATTCTTATATATCATACACACATGATTCATGAAACTATGGGAATAATGTTCGTCGAAATAAATGTGCTTGAATAGAGTTCGGATGACGCCTTAAATGTTCTTATAATCACTGCAACACCTTTCTTGTGATGCATGAGATGGATATCTATCTGAGCTTCTGGATCAAGAGAATCTCTCTCTAGAAATAAGTATATAAAAGTAGATATATATTGTCTGTTAATAGTACATAGAAAACTCATCTCCTGCACTATTTATATTGTGAAATAGAATTACCTAGAAATTCCAGCCCGACCCTTGAATAAATAACACACTATATAAATAATATTTTGACTACTAAACATAGTCATAAATATTATTCATTATTATTATCCATTTTAGGTAATATAATAAATATATTAGTTGATAATACATGTGCCATTTACTCGGCGAATCCCCCAGCAAATATTAAATGAACCCTTAATTTTTTAATATTCATTTAAATAATAATTTTCATATAGATAATTAAAAAATATAAATATAATAACTAAATAAATTCCATATCCTTTATTCTAAACTATAATAATATGAATTTATTTAATTCATTGGTGATCATATATCCTTCGAAAAAACATGAACCCCGGTGATGGGACCCACCATGTCCAAAATTTCTATTCAATTTAATAGGGTAGATTCTCAAATACGCTATTATGTGGGACCCTCTAGGCCCTTATCTCTAAAGATTTAATAGTATTCACAGACCTTGAGTAGAATCTAGAAACCCCTAATGGCCACTAAGAAGATAAGAATAGTCACAATATTGAAAACCTACCTACAATAATTTATCATGTATTATAATATCATTATCATTAATATCTCATAATATTGGACGCACATCTCTGTAATTATTCATTTCTTGATTTATTATTTATTGATTAAACTATATGGATTTACCCTCACCTACCATGGCTATGGTCTTATAAAGATACTACCATCCTTATCAACATGTCCCGAGATATATTACTTCCATAACCTGGAAGTGACAAATTCTTTCTAGACCATTCAACCAATGTCATGCCACCAATGATACTCCCACCACGCACTACCCCTCTATGATTTCAACACCATGGTTTTTGTCTTCCATCAATGTACATGATTCAATGAAATATGATGGTAATTATCTCAATTCATGAGACCAATATACATGATCATAGATAGGAACAAAAAATGATAACAAAACATGTGGTGTTTCTATTGGTAGGTATATCCTCATGGTATCACTACTAGAGATCACCAATTGAAAAATTCATGACATGAAGTATCAATGCCTATGCACCCCCAACACGTGATAGTCAAACATGTACTTCATCCAGTTAGTATGATGTATCTAGAATTTATTACCTTTGTTTAAAACTAATTTCATTATATCTCAAGGTTCTCATTATATCCTGGGATCAGCTATAACCTTTCAAAAAAAATTAATCATTCGAAATTACCATTAAATAGTGGTGGTAGAAATATACACACTATATCGGTAGGAAAACATCATGTATAGCTAACTGTATACATGATATGATAATGAAAATCACAGAATTGTTGGATCTAGGGAACCCACTATATCAACACTCACACTTGCACTATATCCAACGTACTAACCAAACTTGTTTGCTAATCACATGATAAAAATAATGTCACTAATAATTCAAGGATTTAGGTATTGGGCCTAACATAATTACACTTCATGGCATATATAATATATGTGACCTCTTCTCCTTGAGTTAAAATTCTCCACAGATGGTATCCCGGAGTATATCCCTCTTGTTCACTATCATAACTTGACATCTTGGATGCTAATAATATCATAATTTTTATTATGATAACACTTTTCTTACTAGATTAGATTCCAATAACTTAAAAAAATCATTCCTTATAACATCTTCTTGGCTGCCTTAGAAGCTACAAATACTCTGTCTTTATAGATGTTGATACCACTAAATTTTATGAGCTTTAATCAATCATCACCTTAGCCTAACTATGATACTAGATCATATGGATCATTTTAAGAGTAGTTTGTGTCTCCTAAAACAAGTATACATTCATCCCCATATACCAGGTACATATCTTCTCTACGTATCTAAGTACAATTAAATAGTTCTCACTGGTTCACCTACTGTGCTCCTGAATATAACAATTATTTTTTATTATAAATTATATCCTATTAATATTATGTCTTTGTAAATATCATGGAATACATGATTAATCCATGGCTTAAGAATATGGAAATAAACTCTTCATGTTTATATCCACCCATATGTTGGACATGTCAACATGGAAAGAGACATGTCATGTGGCATTGGTAATAATTCGTCACTTGAATTGATCTAGCTTGTATTTTTCAATACCATGTCACTACATGTGTGAATGGCCATATCCAAGAAACCTTTAGAACTTTCTCAGTATATCCAATTCCTTAGACCGTTGGATACTACATTAATTCAATCACTAGAGAATAAATTTCTTCTTATTCTATAACATTATAAAGACCAAACATTATTTTCCATATGTTTACGAACATATTTTAAATGGAAAACATTTGCGCTCCCACTCACTAATGGTAGACACATGGAAAATAATTTCATCGAATGTATATTATATGATCCTATTTATTAGATCATTCCTAATTAAATTTTAGTGACAGTCAACCTTTATTATCAATTTTCAACTTACCATCCCTATCTGGATGCGTCGTACAGACACATTCCACGATTTATGGTCATGACATCAAATTCTAACTAAAATGATCGTAGGAATTTTCTTTGAAAAGTAAAATTACAAGGGATTGTGGCAAACCAACTTGGTATAACCAATTGAGACTTATTGGTACTACTTTTGTACCATCCATGTATTAACTCATTTGAATACTCATCTGAGTATAAAATTTATAATCCCCTTTGTAATTTTATACATGGAATCCATTATTGAATTTTAATTTATCTTGTCAATCATAATATGTTTCAAAATACTGTTTACTTGTAGGAATTTGCATTTTCAAAAAATAATAGATAACTAACCATGGGGAATAAAAACGTTCACCATGGTTTTATATTTCCTATGTAGAATGTTTCTTTGGAACATTCTCCTTTCCACACGCACTTGTGTAACTTGTTCATATGCCAACTATTTGTGCATCACTTGAACGAACTAAACCCAAGTCAATACATCTCCCACTGTCTCAAAAAAGATGTACACTATTTTATATAAATGAATTCCATCACATGACCAAAATTATTCTATCAAAATTATTTAGGTAATATACCAAAAAACCATTTGAATAATTATAATTGATGCACAGTGTGTTTGTAGTTGGGGTTTGGCTTAGTGGTAAGAACCTTGTAATCCTACATGAAAAATGGGGGTTCAAAACCAATTGGGAATAGGAAAAATAGAAGTACTGTAGTGGTACTGGAGCAGTGGCAGTACTATAGATCGGTGGTACTATACCAGAGACAAGGCACTGTAGCAGCGGCGGTACTATACGGGTACAATAGCAAGCAGGTTACTATTCAAAGAATGGGCATTGGGCCCAAAATTTGGGCCTACAAGCTATGTAATGGGCTACAAGCCCACTAGGCCTTCGGGATATGTGTTGGGTCTCCCTCTACCCAGTTAAAATTGGTATTTGATTTGTTTTAATAATAAAATGAGGCTTCGACCCCAACCATTAAAAAAATTGATGGATAATGTGTTTTTTCACGATGCATGTTTGTTTATGTCTAAATAAAATCTTCGCATCCAAACACATGTCTATATGACATAATGGATTTCTATCATAATTTGAATCATATGATAACCATTTTTCATTATAGTTGGTATAAGGTTATGGGATATTTTCATTATTTATAAAACACGTCATGATATAACATGAAAGTTTCAGCAATTTGCATCATTTATACTCCTTACATTGTTATTATCGTGAACCGAATCCTATCTCTATCATTTACAACACCAAACCCAGACCATGGAAATTACTTATGTTAATTACATACCCCCACAGGATGTCACAAGTTAGTGGGTAACATAAATAATGGTTTTGGAATGATTTAACAAAATTTGGATACATAAGTAATCCAAAAACACTCAATAAAACAAATCTGAAAATTCATTCCAAACCAAAATTAGTAAAAAAATTACAAACTGAATACATGGGTTTTAACAAGACAAAGGGATCCCAAAATAATAATGTAGCAGGAAATACAACCCAAACACCACCACACGAGAAGGGGTCATCACTCATGAGATGTCTCCACAACACGGAACTACCGAAGCAACTACCAACCCGGACCGCCATCTCTAAACGCATTGACCTTACCTGCTTCAAACATAACGTTGTCTACATAAAACCAATGGTCTATGTTGGGATTTAGCCTAAGACCAATAGTATATCACCAAAATATTCCATGTGACAATCATTATAAGAAAAAAATATTCCATGTGTTATAAAAAAATAATGGTATCATTAATTTCATAAGGTGCTTCCTTTAAATGAAAATAGTTTTCAAATCAGGTAACTTTAAAGAATACTTACATTTAAATAAAACAATTATGCTTCTGAATATTCCATCCAAAAACACCCTAATCCAAATATAAATTTCAAATATTCAATGAGCACTCAACACGAAAACACCCCTTTGGCACTAGTTAATTGTGAACCCTAGGTACCTCGCATCTCAGTGTGAAAGTAACCATGGAAATATCTGTTCTCACGAACAAGACACTGGTAGGAGAGTCACACATAAACTAGTGGTCCCCAAAATCATCATCATCATAGTTTTTTAGTGTTTAAAATGTTAAACATGCTAAGTGAAATGGGGACAAAACCACTCTGGATCACTAGCATGCTATTACACTTCTTCCAACCAAGATACTCAGGATTCCCTCGTTGTGATCAGACAAGTTCCACATGCTACCAAAATACATTTACATGAAAAATACCAGTTCTCATTGTACACACTCTAAAGAGTATCTAGACATTCTTTTCACCATTTTTATAACTCAAACAAACTCATATAATTACCATAAAATAATTATACAAGTTATAGAAAAACATTGCACATAAAATCCATTTAAAATCAATATTTAATCTCAAAATTCATACCAATATTACATCAAACCCGAATTTAAAGCAATAAAACATTTTCATAATGTCATTCCATGAATTTTAAAACAACCCATATTTGTACAACATGGAATGCACAAGTAAATACACCCATTTTCATAAAAATTTGGAACACAAAAATCAACAGCAAAAAAACACAACCAAAAATAGTTTTTTCAATAAAAGTAATGGTATAATAACATAATAGAAATATAAATCCTTCAAGACAACTAATTATACAATTCATACACATGGAATCACCCATATATATTTTAAAAATATCAAATACTTGTTTGTAGATTCAAGGACACCCCCATAGCACCACAAGGGTGTGAAACCGATCCTAAAACCACAATATTGGACCAAGAAACAAAAAATAAAACCCTAGGTTTTATTCCACACATGATATACATTAGGAAACTAATTATTAACAGAAGAAACATGAAGCAAATGGATGAATCCTGTTGAAAATGGAAGGATGAAGGATGGAAACCCACTTACTTGAGATATCTGGAAGAAATCACCCCAAATCCACCAAAGGATGAATCTAAAAGCAACCAAAACTGATAGAGGTACTTGAATGAGATTGAGGATTTCATGTGGGGGATGAATGGGGGGAGACTAAAAATTGAATGATTTATGGATGAATCAAGTTATCTTCTCAAATTTGGACAATTTGATAAAGCCTTAATAATATCACCCTTTTTTGAGATGTAACTGAGCTCTGATGAGGGATAAACAAATATGGGGGAACTCATGGGTATTCTAGCTTTGAGTGGGAGGTGGAAGAACTGAAACATATTATGAAATTAATGAGATCTTAAATAATTAAATTTTCTTTTTAAAGTTGGAAATGGGATCAAGGGTTTTCCCAATGCCTAAATAATCAGCCAAATCCAAAATTATAATGAGTTCCTAAGGGGTCCACATGGATATGGTGGTTTTTGTTGTTTAGGGTAGGCCAAGTAAGAATTATAATGGATGAAAATTTTTGAAAAATGAAGGATTTATAAAAGAAAAAAATTTCTTTTAAATCTAGAAATGGGCTCACAGTTGGGCCCAAATCATTAAAACCCACACATTTCATCCAAAAAATCCTGGGAAACCCCTACCACAAAGCAATAATATAAATTACATGAAAAATACCTTTAAAATAATTCATGGATGTAAAAATTCTCCCCACCATAATGATATTCCTCCCTTGAAAATTTTGGTTGAGGCATAATTAGATAAGAGAAACGAAAATTGCTCTTCAACCAATGAATTATTCTCCCAGGTCTCATTCTCATCAGTCCAATATTTCCAAAGGACAAGAACCAGAGGAATAGTATTACATCGAATCACTTGTTCTCGATAGTCCCCTATATGAACTAGTCTCTCAACCACATACAGATCGGGATCTATAACCATATCCTCCAAATTCAGGACATGGGATAGATCTGGGTTGTACTTCTACAGTTGTGAGACATGGAAGACATCATGGATGGAATTCAACTAATAAGGCATGGACAACATGTATTCCACCTTTCAAATATTCTTGGAGATCTCAAAAGGATAGATATAATATGGTGTCAGTTTCCCTTTCATTCTCAATCAATGATGGCTTAGATAAGGGGCCACATTCAAGAATACCATGTAACCCACAGAAAACACTAGGTCTTAACACCTATAGTCAGCATAAGATTTATGATGACATGGAGACATCAATAATTGTTGTCTGACAACTTTACCTTCTCAGATGTATCCTTGAGAAGGCTCGACACCAACAGTGAATTCTCACCTACCTCATCCCAACATTGGGGGGAGTTGGGTGACAATGCTGACCATAGAGCACCTCAAAAGGATCCATTCGAATCCAGGATTGGTAACCATTATTATAGGTAAATTCAGCCAAACAAAATGGTTATTCCATGAACCTCCAAAGTACAAAACACATGCACAGATCATTTCCTCTATGATATAATTTGACCTATCTTTCTGATCATATGTTTAAGGATGGTAAGTTGTGTTCGTCTTAATCTATGACCACAAGGCCGTCCCAAAATTGAGAAGTGAAACATGGTCACTATCCGAGGAAACTTATTTCAGAACACCATGAAGCCTTACTACCTCCTGTAGATACAAATGGCCAAACTCATCACTTTATTATTATCATTGATCGGAATGATGTGGTCTGATTTTTTCAGATGATCAATCACCATCCAAATGGAATTCTTACATTTAGGTGAATGAGGTAAGTTAAAAATGAATTCTATGGATACCATTCCCATTTCCAGATAGGAATAGGTAATGGATGGAGAAAACAAGAGGGTCTTTGGTTCTCTTCTTTCTCCTACTCACATGTGTAGAATCATGGCATGATGTTAGCAATGTCTCGTCTCATACCTGGCCACTAGAACTATCGTCACACATCATAATACATATTGGTGGAACATGGATGGATATCCCCGTAATACTAGTGGCTATCATGAATCACCACCATCTATAGAGACAATGCGACTATTGAATAGCCTTTGAAGCACAAGATGACCTTGGGAGATGATGAAAAATCAGAAGACGTCTCCCCACCATGACGAAATATCCTTGAAAACTGAAAAATCTCATCACTGGTCTACTCTCTATGAATGAACTCCATGAAAGAAGGACTCCACTGAATTCTCACCAAGATCATGCCTCCACCATGCTCCTTGGTATCAAAATGCTTCTGAGAAAAGAGCCCCATTAGAGTTCACTCACACACGACTTCCTCAAGACTTTCACTGGTAAATGTATACTCAAATCATCCTCTACCACCTTTCCCTTGTATAGGGTATATAAAATGTCAATGTCAAACACCTTCAAGTACTCGATCCAGTGACGTTTTCTTAGATTGAGACCCCTCTACGAGAAGATATAGGCTAAGATTTTGTTATCATATTATACCAAATAATTCTCCCCTAATAATTAGTGATGCCAAGTCTTCAATAAATGCATCACAACGACTAAATCCATGTCATGGGTATGATAATCATATTAATGTGGCCCAATTCGGTGAGAACCATATGCCACCACGTGAAAACCCTGCATATGTACACACCTAAGACCCATACCAAAAGTGTTAAAATACACCACATAACCCTTTCCAGTCACTAGTAATATTAGCACAGTGGTAGTAGTAAACTGCAGGTTCTACTCATTAAATGATTCCAATAATTCTAGGACCCATACAAACTTCACTTCTTTCCTTGTTAGCCCAGTCATTGGTGAAGTATGCTGAGTGAAATCTCGAAAAAAAACCCCTATAGTAACCATCCACACCGTGGAAACTCTTGATCCCAAACACTTTCATTGGCTACTCCCTTAACATAACCACAATGATCTTGTAAGAGGTCCATTGAAACCCCTTGCTCTGATATCACATGCCCCAGAAACATCACCTCTATGATCCAGAAGGTGCTCTTAGATAGCATTTCTTAAAGGCAATTATCTCTCAAAGTGATCAACAGGATCCGTAATGATTCTCATTTTCCTCATAAAATCCAGAGTAAACTATGATGTAGTCCATGAATACCACGACAAAAGAGTTGAGATATTGGTGGAGAAACCTATTCCTTGGTTCCATAAAGACCACACGATTATTGGTCATTCTGAAGGGCATGACGAGTACTCAAAGTGGTTGTACCTTCATCAGAAGGCTATCTTTGGGATGTCATCCTCTTTCACCCTAATTTGTCGGTAACCTGAATGCATGTAAATTTTAGAAAACCACTTTTCCCCCCTTCAACTGATCAAAAAATTCATCTATTTGGGGCAATGGATATTTTTTCTTGATGGTTACCCTTTCATCTTCCCATAATCAATACACAACTAGAGGGATCCAATAGCCTTATTCAAAAACCAAACATGAGTGGGCCAATGAATGATTCCCGGGAAAATGAATCCTTTGGATTATAAATCGTAAAAATAATAATTTAATTCCCACAATTCTTTAAAGGCCATACGATATGAGGGTATAGATATCATCTCTATTCCCAGCACCAAATCGATTGAGAACTCCACATCTTGCTCTAGGGGTAATCCTAAAAAATCATCTATGAATACCTCTATAAACATATACACTACACAAAGTAGTCCACCTTCACAAGAATGAACATCATCCTATAGCATGAGTGATGATAACTGGAAGACAAGATTCCCTAACTCATGGAGTGGAGGTCCTACGTGACCTGACTGAGGATGCAAATCCAAAAAAAACTGATGACTCCCATCTAGTGCCGTGAAACTGACCCATATAATATATCAATCAATGTGAACATGAAAGTGTACTATCCAATCCATTCCATGTATCATGAAAAGTGGCTCCATATCTAAGTCCTGAAGGTCTCACTCCATCTCAAACCCTGACACATAAGGTGCACACGACAATCACCTCATACCTTACTCCTTCTTCATTCCTAGCAGAGTCACCAACTATATCTCAAATGATAGAAGATCGGTTGGAAAATTAAGTGTGTTCATAAAACAGGTACTGATGAATGATATAGAATCACTGGTATCAAAAAGAGCAGTGGCTATAGAAGATATGATCAAAAAGTATCTCGAACCATCGATGGTGCTGCCTCTAATACTGCTAGTGTGTAATAAACTACATGAGGATTCTTGGTATCTTCCTAATAACAACCTCTAGTATTTATATGTTTCCTAAACTAAATCTTCCTAAAATATGATCTTCCCCTACTTCCATGGACAACAAACCGAGACCCCCCTGTCCTAGATAGCTCTGAGTGAGCTGGCAGTCCCCTGGAATCCATTGATCCTACACCACATTGAAGTGGGCATACCATCCTGAAAAAGTACATCAAGTTTCCCATACCACCACACTGATAAAATGGCTATAGAGGAATTTTTATACAAGTCGGATGTTCCATATCCTCCCACACTGGTGTAACATGATAGACCTCCCATCTAAAGCCACTAAATAAAACTGCCTGGAAGGTAGGCCTAAGAAATCACCCCCTTCTTTCCCTACTCTTGAAATCATCCCAAAAAAACCAGACTACCCCTTTTAGTCGATCTACACCATACACACCGATTCAACCACATCTGTATAGGTTTTCATCTTGAACCAGAAGAACTACGAATAGATCTCTGGTCGCATACCCCTCTTGAACTTCTCGTCCTTCATCTGCTCATTGGAGACCATTTTTTTAGCATACCGAAGCATCTCAGAAAAACTGTTGGCATAATCCATCTTATATATATCCCCTTGATCAAGCACCATAATCTCTTGAGATCGATAATATGCCAAAACTTTAGGGTAGTACTGGTCATTCAAGAAAACCTTGAAGTCCTTCCAGCTCATCTTCCTTTTCTTCCCAGCTTAAAACAATGATTCCCACCACCTTTGGCTTGGAACCTCTAACAAGAAAGAGTAAAATTTTACCATGACCTCCTCAGGTATGTCCAAGAACTCAAAAATTCACTTGATCTTTTCTAGCCACTCCTCTACTTCCTAGGGTTATGTGCTACCTTGCAATGTCGGAGGATTGTTTTTCACAAACTCTTGGTCTTTTTCCGTCATAGGAATGGTCTCAGCTTCCCTAACCAGATCTGTAATAGGAGATCGTCCTTATCAAGTGCATGGACAGCCCGAACCACAGTTTATACTATCCTATAAGAAAGCGGTGAGGGAGATCTCTATCCAGATTCCTCTCATGGGAAAATGTGAGCTTTCTGGGGAGGCATGTTTCTATAAAAGAAAACTATCAGAATAACAAAAATCAGTATGAAAATTCTGAAAACTTATTCAATAACATCAAATATAAATACTCCTAACAGATTACAACAATAAAATAAACATCTAATTCACCGCCACCTGATGTCCACATGTGGTCTACAACCCACGTGTCTCACCTTGAAGTGAAGACAAACAAACAATTCCAACATTCCATGGTGAATGGAGGTCTATCATGAATAGTGTAGGTGAGGAACCCTACTCATGAAAAAAACCCTGAGCCTCAATTTTATTTTCTCATTTCTAGACCGACTCATACCAAAATAATAATATAACCCAAAAAGACAATGACCTCCTCTGATACCATTTTGTCATGAACTAAATCCCGTCGCCATCATTTCCAGCACCAAAATCAGACCATGGAAAGGACTGAATAGCATTCCATATCCTCACAGGCTAACACAAGTTCCTAGTTTTCATAAATAATGTTTTGGGAATGATTTTACTGAATTAGGATACATAAGAAATCAAAAAACAATCAATAAAACGAATCTTAAAATTCATGTCAAACAATACATTATTAAAAATTCATAACTGAATTAATGTTTCTTAACATGAAAGAAGGGGACACAAAATAAGAAATTAGAATCAAATACAACCCAAATACCTCCAAACAATAACTGTTCATCACCCATGAGCCATCCCTACAACACTGCACAACAGAAGAAACTAGCAACCCGAACTGCCATCTCCCAAAGCCATTCCCTTAGCTGTATCAAACATAAAAAAGCATACATACACCCAAAAGATGTATGTTGTGTGTGATCCAAGTCCAAATAGGATCCCACCAAAATATTCAATGTGACATGCATTATAAGATAAAAATCTTTCAAGTGTTAAAAACAAAGAATGCACGCAATAATTTCTAAAGGTGCATCTTTTAAATAAAAATTGTTTTCAAAGAGAGTAACCGTAAAGAATAGGTACATTTAAATAAAACAAGTAAGCTACTAAATTTTCCATACAAACACACCAAAAGAAAATGATAAATTCTAAATAGTCTATGATTACTCAACACGGTAACACACCTAGGAACTAATGAATTTTGAGACCTAGGTACCTAACATATCGGTGGGAAAGTAGCCATAACAATATCTGTTATCATGAAAAATCCACGATTAGGGGAATCGCCCATAACCTAGTGGTCCCCACCATCATCATAATCATAGTTTTTTTATTATTTTCAATGTCAAACTTTCTAATTCAAATAGAGAAAAAACCACTCTGGGTCACTAGACAGCTAGTACATGTCTTCCCACCTAGATAAATGGGTTTCCCACATTGTGTACAAAAAAGTTCCAAATGCTACCAAAGTTCATTTACACATAAAAATACCAGTTGCGGTCATACACACTGAAAAAAATATCTAAACATGTTTTTTTCCATTTTTATAACTCAGACAAATACTTTGAATTTCCATAAAACAATTATACATGTTATAACCAAACTTTTCACATAAAATACATTTTAAATAAATATATTAATAAAAAAAATGAATACCAATATTACACCAACTAATAATT
Organism: Viscum album; assembly: GCA_963277665.1. Taxonomy (NCBI): domain Eukaryota; kingdom Viridiplantae; phylum Streptophyta; class Magnoliopsida; order Santalales; family Viscaceae; genus Viscum; species Viscum album. Next base: position 421,982,020 of record OY728158.1, on the reverse strand, counting down.
TTTTGCACTGAACATTATTATAATAAAATTAAATTAATTATAAAACAATCCTAATTGGTACAACATGAAATGAACAATTAAAAAGACCCTTTTTACACAAATTTGGATCATAAAAATCATCCCCTTAACAAATGCTACCAAAAATAGTTTTCACACTAAAAAATTGATATTTGAACATAAAAAAAATTTAAATACATAAATATAACTCATTCTATAATTAATACACATGGAATCACCTAAATATATTTGAGAACCCTCAAATCCATGTCCAGCACTTCAACCACACCACCTATGCACCACAATGAAGTGAAAATGATCCTGAAACCACAAGATTTGACCAAGGAACTGAAAATCAAACCCCAAGTTCGAATCCCAACATTATGGACATTATGAACTTCAGGAATAATAGAAGAAAAACTGTGAAAATTGAAAAATCCCTCTAAAAAAGGAATGAGGAAAGAAGGAAACCCACTTACTTGAGATATCTTGAAGAAATATTCCCAAATCCACCAATGGCTGAATCTCCAAGAAACCAAAACTAATAGAGATGCTAGAATTACTCTATGGAGGTCATGTGGGGACTAAAATGGTGGAAATGAGTAAAAATTGAATGATTTATGGATGAAACAACTACCTTTTCAAATCAGGATGATTTGAGAAACCTTATAAAATTTCACCCGAATCTGTGTTGAAAATGAGCACCAAATAGGGAGACATGAATATGAGGGTGAACCTAGATATATTGGCTTTTATTAGAAGGTATATTCACTAAAAAAATTAAAAAATTAATGAGATATTAAAGAATTAATTTTTTAATGTAGGAATGGGCTCACAGGTTGGACCAATTCCTTACTAAATCTCCTAAATCAAAAATTATATTGAGTTCATAAGGGGTGAAAATAGATATTGTGGTTTTCATAGGTTAGGGGAGGCCATGTAAGAATTATAATGGATAAAAAATGTTGAAAATGAAGGAGTTTTAAAAGAAAAAAATTGATTTTAAATCTTTAAATGGGCTCACGGATGGGCCAAATCATGAAAACAATCCAATTCCTCAAAAAATGCATGGGAAACCGCCACAACAAAGAATGAATATCAATTATATTAAAAATACCTTTAAAATAATACAAGGATGTTACAATTACCTTGATGTATAAAATGAGCTTTAGAAAATTACTCCATGATAGATTTTGTTGGTCAATGTTGACATATAAATCTTCATCATCGATTTCCCTCATTAAAATTAATCTCGTGATGTAGATAACTTAATGATCATTTAAGAATTACTCTATGATACGTTATCATGATTGAAGAATGTCTGGTTAAGATATTCATTGGTATGCTAACCTAAAGAAACACATTTCTTCTAACCATTAATATATCATACTTCACATTCATATTCTATAAATACATAATGGAATCTAATGGAGTATATAAATACCTATAGCTTACCATTGGAATAGTTCATGTTCTCTAGCTGAACTAATTACAAAATATTTGTCTCATACCTCTAAAGGATTATTTTTTCAAACAAACTCCATCGATAATACATAGTTGTTTATATATACCAATCTTAAATACAATACATGGTATATTGTTGAAATCAACTTTTAGGGTTGCTTGACAAAGAATTAACTTTACAAAACTGGGTATAAGTCTTGTATTTTTATATTATTAAATAATTTATTATGATTCATGAATCACTGAACTATTTTTTGAGTATGATACACCACAAACAACATTCATTCATAACCTTGGGATAATCCCCCCTTATGTCCAAAAGGGAATGTGAGATGAATGTTTTTGATTATACACAATAATAGATCTACATAAACCATTCACATGAAAATAAATAATTCATGAACTTCTCACCACTGGACTATGTATCACCCTTTCCCAGCCACATGGAGAATACCCCTAACTTCTTGTAATGTTTCTATATTTTTTATTGTATTTCAATACACATAGGTATATAGTATTCAATACACAAGTTCTTAAACTAAAACATTACATATAAGAATATTCAACAAGAAGAAGTGATAACATTATTATTTAATTCATTTTATTTCATTTAACTTTAAATTGTTTTAGTTGATGAAATAAGAAATGAACAACCTCTTTTAATGCCTATTACATGGAAGGTCGTTGAAAATGTGCCCTTGAAATTTCATTATTTTTTATTTTTCTCCTTGTATTCCAATTTATTCACCATATGAATTAATGATAAAACTATCATTAATATTCTTATTAACATGGTGATCCTTACCTAAAAAAATTATTGAAGCATTTACTCAATACTTGATTATTTTGTAACTTAAAATGAAACTTGAGAAACAGATTGAATATGTTATTGGAAGATGATGTATTGAGTGATCATAACCTACCATTAAATTTATACAGATCCAATCTAACTATTACCAATTCATGTCACTTATACACATTCTCCTCAAAGTCTTATTGGAGATGAGACTATATATTATATCATACATGTCCGGATGTAGCGACTGTAACTAACACCAGAAATGGATGGAATCAAAATGGCATAACATTTATATTATTTTTTCATTAGAATCATATATGAAATTTCACTCTCACATCCTTAGGTAAATTAACCAGTGTTCGGGACACTGCAACCTTGAGTTTCCACTATCATAATACTATGAAAAAGTGCTCGTACTAATTTTGAATGCTCATATCAGTGTGGAAATGTTATTTTCCCAATATTTATGTCTATTCATTAAGCATGTGGTATACGTTTCCATATTTCTTCAGAAGATAATTTTAGTAGATTAGTAATTTTTAACATGATTACCGGTTTATAAATTTTTATTAACTTAATTTATCATTAATTGTGTCCCACATTTTTTATCCAATACTTGGAATCCTATGCGATTGAATCAGAATACTTTGTTTCTTGAGTATTATAGTGGAAAAGATCCCTAAACCACCCCAAAGAGTATAAAATCTATTGCTACACCACTACATGGATGGCTCAAGGTAGTATTTTTCCTAGACAACCACATGAACTCATGGTTCCTTGATTTGTTGACTGATGTACTCGTTTTATAAATTGTTACATGATTTATAGAACAGTTGCCTCTAAAATATCAAAAATCTATCTTTGAATGTTTCTTTGCTCCAATTCTAGTTATGTCAACCCACCACTCTCATAAGAATGCAATAAAAGTAAGAAAAAACCTCAGGTTTTGCATGACTAATACACCAAAAAGCTTTTTTTTCCCAATTATGATGATGGAAGGATGTTCAGACTTAATTTTTCTTTAAGGGTTTTATTATTTTTAATGTGATGAAATAAATACTTTTCAATTTTCTAAGTAAGTACTATGTGACAACACACAAAACTGATAATGTAAGAAAGAGAAAAACCATCGGGTCACATGTTAATTTTATCTTGCATTCTTGATTATTATTACTGTATGTTCCCATGTGTTAACTACACATACTGAAAAAAAAAATAAACCATGAAAAATTAAAATGATGACCTGGTCATGACCCCGTACTAATGGTTGATCTATTGATTGAATGATGGACTAATATTCAACCTAAGATATATACCTAGAGTCATGTCAATGGAAAATAAAAAAACAACATATTCTTGTCCAATGAATCCAACCCATGGCTGTTGTGTCTTCATCACTTAGTGCGAACAAAATTCACTTTTCATCTCATCATTATATAAAAAATACTTGAACACAAGCATATTGAATTTGGGATTATAAAATAAAACATTGAAGTCAACATGGTGGCCCTTATACATATAAGGACAACGAGATGGTACACAAATCACCTTTTTAACTACTTATTACAACACAATGAATTAATCAAATAATTAAATAAAATAAATAAACAAGCACCATACATGAATTGGTTGGTCCACGGTTCCTAACCAGTCTAATACGTCTTAACTCGTGTATTTAAAAAAATATAGAATCAAAATTAATCCTATATTAAATATATTATATTCCATTTAATTGAATTAAAATTTTGACTCTAAATTTTAATTCAATGTATATATCTGTTAGTCTGGATTAACTAATTTTATTTTAAAACTAAAATTAAAATTAATTAATTATTTTAATTAAACACCAAATTAAATTACTTTACACCACATTAATAATTAATCCAAAAATTACTTTTTAATTAATTTTATTATCAACTAATATTAAATTATTCATTTTTATTAATTTTTGAATAAATTAAAATAACCTTACCCCAACAACACCAAACATGGCATCTGCGGGTCGGGCTGAACCCGCACAAACCCATTCTGAGCTATACCGACCCGTGAAGGGGAATTCTGGTCCAGGAATGTCTAAAGAATCACATTCATGGCTAGGAAGACCATCCCAGAACCATTTTTGGGGAAATAAAGACTATGATATTGTTACATATCCACTAAGAGTACTTGATGGAAGTCCAGGATTTAGGTTGCGGCGGCACAACCAACAATGAATAGGAGGAATCATTGAAAAAAATGGGGAGATCCACACTAATTTTGTTGTTCATGCTAGTTGTGTGTGGATGGGAAGGACAGTCCTATTGGATCCTTCTAGATCAGTATCTAGAGCAGCTTCTGAGGTTGAGGCTTTTGCACAGAGAGGTTCCAGGAGGGGGTAAGTCTGGGGATGGATGGGTAGGGGTGGTGCTATGTGGAATCTTGGTCAGTCAGGATAAGGCTAGTCAGTAAAAGGTTTTCCATGTCAGTCCGAGATAAGAAGGATGCTGAGTGGTGGTTGCAGGACGACCTGTATGCAGCGAAGTCGATTGGAGGCATGTTCCTCCACCTGGTACGGTGTTCATGTGATGAAGATCTAGGTGAAGGATTGGTTTATTAGGCAGTGGTTGAAATGGGATATTCTAGGAGATCTACGGCCATAGAGAGGGTTATTCGACCAATTAGAAGGTTTTTGGCATGTTCGACAGGCTTCTAATGCGGTGTCTCTATAGGAGGCAACATGGGGGAACCACTGTGGGAGGGAGGGACCCTGCATGGCCGCCGCGGGTGAACCTTGGGGGACCACTCGTCCCCCCAAACACTTGTCTTTTTTTCATCCGGAACATGCCCCCAATTAAAAAAATCACCCCTATTGTTGGACTCCTACTGTTTTAATCTAGTTTTAATGATCACAATTCCAATACTTCCTGCAAAACTAGTTTAACCTATTTCTAGTCATGTGTAAAAAATGTGGGTTTCTTTATGAGTTATATAAATTTTCTCATGATCTTGATTTATATAAATCATGAATTATATATGTAAACTATATTTAATATGTTTTATAATGAATATATTTTATGAACGATTAAGTCTAATTCATTTTGTGAATATTACTGCTTAAGTCTATATAAATATATTTGGGTGAGTCTAAAAAATTGTGGGTCTGCCAATGGTTCTGGTTTTTTGGAAAAGGGCTGAGACACCATGACTAGACACCGTGACCAGACACCATGACCAAACACTGCGACCCAAACACCATGACCCAAACACAATGACCACACACCATTACCAGACATGGTGATGAGACACCAAGATCAGACACCATGGCCAGACACCATGACCTAGACGCCGTAACCATAGACCGCAACTATTTTCAGATCTGTTGAAGTTTGTGACATCAGTTCCTTGCTAGGACACCATTTTAAGTTTGTAAAGGGACTAGAAATTGTGTTCCTAACACCACATATGTGATACCAGTACCTGATCTCTATTCAAAAATGCCATCATAACTATCTCACTTCACAAAGGCAGTGATGAAGATACCGTTTCATGGTGACACTATTTCCAAGTGATACAATTTCTAGACAGACTATGACACTTTTCTTTAATCGATATTTTCTTTTTCAATTTCATTTCTAACAGACATATTTTTATCTTTTGAATGAAATGAAATAATTAATATTTCTTTGTAGTCATGTTACCTAATAGTACGAGTTATGAGGTTCATAATACTTGTATCTTTTTTTCTCCAAGACTTGCACTCCAAAAATAAAGAAATGTGTGTCCCCTAAAATGTGTGGTGGTAGAGCAGCCAAAGCGCGATAATACAGGAGAAACGTACCAACACATGAAACAGGATACATCTATGTCACACACAAAGCATTAACGCATCCAAAAGCTGGGATACCATAGATCAGTGTTATGAAATTCTACACAATACAAACTCCATAATGAATAGGATCCAGATCTAACTAGAAACTAGAGAACCAGAATGGCGAAACTCTGTAGCTCGCAGGAGGACTCGATACTTGCATATTCTTCTTCCTAGAAGTCATGATATTCATAGAATATAACTCATAGAACTTCTACCCTTATTGCACCATATTTTCTCTCTTTTGTACTATTTTTCGCTTTTTGAGTAGTGTGTGTGTGTGTATTAAAACACACATTGTACCCTAAACTAAACTAAAAGATAAAATATATCCTTCCTCTAATATATTTTTACTATTTTTTACTCCCATATATAAGTGTAGAAGTGGTCCCTGTGTGAATAGGTATTCTATACCCATGAAGAACTTTGGAAGATGTCGTGTGACCTAGACAGTCTAGTACATTTTTGTTTACCCTGATCCAGGGTGTGGATCATGTTTATTAATATAAAATACATTATGGATGGTAATCACCAAATGGTGTTTATTAGGTCTCATCTTGAGACTGAACCACTTGTTTTATATCCTCCGTGTAGTTTAATATATGTTGTGTTGATTAATTTAGTTTTCTCCTTTCTAATTTATAATTTAGAAATCACTAGATTTACTTTGATATTTAATCTTGTGTAGAAGTTATAATTTTATTTCATTATTCATATAGATTCAAAATTAATATCAATAACTAATATTGAGATTACTGAGAATTAATCAATTTTCAGAGAAGTTATTTGAATAGTAAAACATTCATAACCGCATTACCTAGATTATATAGTCTATATTTATTTTTATTAGGGATCCTTTTAATAAAACTTTTCAGATTGAAATTTTTATGGTTACTCAATTCACCCCCTCTTGAGTACTCAACTCTGACCAACATTTTATATCAAAATTTTTTTTAACTCATGTTAAGACTCTGTTTTTGAAACTATTTAAATGTGATTTTATTTGTACATTAAAGATGAGTAAATTTACTTTGATTATAAATTTATTACTCTTTGAAAGTATTTATTTATTATGGATAATATACTAGAAGGTGATGAAATAAATATACCACCATTCTTTAATGGAACCAATTATTCCCAATGGTAAATTAAAGTGAAAATTCATTTTGAAAGAATGGGTTTTGAAATTTAGTCTTTAATTATAGATGAGTATAATATTATTTCAATTCATTGAATTACCTGGGATGACCCAACCAAGACTACCTACAATAATAATTACAAATCCATTAATTCATTATATTGATCTTTAGTAGATGATGAATTTAATAGAATTTTTGCATGTTAAATTGACCCTGAAATTTGGGATACTTTGTTTGGTTCACATGATGGAACTTCTAGTGTGAATGAAATGAGACATAGTACATATACTAATAAATATGATAACATTAAAATGAATCTTGATGATCCTATTTCTGACATTCATCTCAGGTTAAACTAAATTTTCAACACAATGATTTATCTTGGAAGAGAAGTTACTACCAAAGAAAAAATCATGAGGATTCTTTGATTCCTACCATATAGATGGAGAGGAACCTATGTCTCTATTAGAGAGTCTTGAGACATCAACATGTCAGCTATAAAAGAACTCATTGGGAAACTAATGATGTGTGAAGAGTAGATGAATGTCAACAAGGAAGATGATGATAAATCCAAAATAAAATCTGTTTCATTTAAATCCACCACCTCTAAACACAATGAAGAAGGGAAATTGGAAGTCTCTGTAGAAATTGTGATCTATGAACAATCATGAACTGACAATGATGAAGTGATGGATCAATTATCCAAAAGGTTTTAGGGATTTTAAAAGAAGAATAATTTTTTTAGAAAACCTAACTTCAATGGAAGTTATGATCAAAAGGGATGTTGGAAGAAAGATTGGAAAAGAACTGACATGTCTGGTCAGATAGTATGCTATGAATGTAAGAAAAAGGGACATTTAATGGTTGACTATCACAAGCTCATGTACAAAAGTTAATATGAGGACAAATATAGAAAGTATTAAAATGAAATGAAAGCAATGTGGAGTGTATCTGAGGATAGTTCAAGTGACTTAGAATCTTCACATGAGGAATAGGCTAACAAATCCAATTTTTTTTTATGACAAACACATCTCAGGTAAAATTGGAATCTCCGATACACAATTACTATTATTATGGAGATGAATGTGATTCTGAGAATATGTCAGAAAAAGAAATGTTTGGGTACTATAATATGCTTGAAGAGACATGTAATGAATTATAAGATAAATACAAGTATTCAAAGAAACAGTATGCTCTTACCTCAAATATTAAATCTTCTCTAACTGTAGAAAGAGAGAAAAATGATCAATTACTCAAAGAAAACAATGAACTATAGTTATCTAATAATAAATTGAAAAGTAAATTCATAGGTTTTCTATGGGAAAAGATACATTGGTACAAATTATAGGTAAAAATATTTCTATTAAATATACTACTCATATTGGATATCAACCCGGTAAAAGAAATTTTGAAAAAACCATTTTTGTTTCTAAGTGTAGGACGTGCAACTTTATTCCTAGTTATATAAAACATTCATCTTGTTCAAATTGTGATACACTCTCTATTGTTCCATGCTTTTATTGAGAAAATAGTTTTTATTTTTTAAGAACATTACATAAATCTTATTGGAAACCTATGAGGAAAATGTGTGTTCCTAAATCACTAGTTACTGATATTACTAGATCCAAACAAATATGGGTACCCATGTCTATTTTTTTTGTTTATTTGTAGGAAACTTTCTTAAAGAGATCCTGTAAAATCTTATGGAACATGGACAGTGGGAGTTCAAGACACATTATAGGAAACTATTCAATCTTTAAGAACATTATAAAAATTGATGATGGACATGTCACAATTGGTGATAATGCCAAAAGAAAAATCATCGGCCTTGGACAAATCAGTAACTCTATCTCAATTTTAATTTCCAAAGTACTTTTTTGTTGATAGATTGAAATATAATCTACTCGGTATTTCACAACTATGTGATGATGGATATCATGTTAAATTTGAAAATGATTATTGTAATGTTTTTTATTCTAAAGATGAATTATTTTTTTTCTTCATTGAAAAATCAATATGTATACTCTATTAACATAGACTCTTTAGTTTCAAAAAATTCTACTTGTTTAAGTGTATTTTACAAATAGTCTTATCTTTGGAATAGGATACTATGACATAGTAATATACACTCCCTTAAAATAATTCAAGAAAAATATTGGTCAAAGATCTAACCAAACTTGAGTTTCCAAATGATAAAGTGTATAATATTTTCAAAAGGGAAAGCATAAAAAATTCCACCAATCCAAAGAAATAATTGTCAACTTCTCAATCTATCGAATTGGTTCACATGGATTTGTTTAGACCATATATAGTTTCTAGTTAAAATTTGAATCACTATGTTTATGATCTTGTATATGAATTTTCTAGTTATAATTAGACTTTATTTTTGGCTCAAAAAAGTGAATCTTGCTCTCATTAAATCAAATATGATAAAATAGATGAAACTCCTAGTGGACTTAGAATTAAATCCTTAAGAATTGATCATGGATGTGGTTTCGAAAAACATGAGTTTGAATCCTTTTTTCTCACAAAATGGCTATAGTCATAATTTCTCTACCCCTAGAACACCTTAACAATATGCAGTTATTGAAAGAAGAAATAAAACCTTGTTAGAGATTGAAAGAACCATTCTTAGTGAATATGACATACCTATTTAGTTTTCGGTTGAATCTGTAAATACAACATGCTATATTATTAATATATTTTTTATTAGAACCATTCTTAAAAGAACTCCATATGAGTTATGGAAAAATTGAAAACCCAAAATAAGTTACTTTAATCTTTTTGGTTGAAAAGTATATATCATTAATACTAAGGAAAATCTTGAAAAATTTTCATCCAATAATGATGAAGGAATATTTCTAGGATATTAAATCTTTAGTATATCATATAGAGTGTTTAAAAAAGAACTAAATTTGTGGAAGATTCTGTCCATGTAAAATTTTATGAGATAGATACACATGATCCTATAACATATCTAGAAACCATGGAGCATGATGTTTCATGTTTTTACATCAATTTAAAATCCTCTTACCATCCATTAGAGGAATATATGAAAACTTCCAGTTCTATAAATTCATCATATTGATGTCATAATGAACTTGAATATATTTTATAACCTGAAATCAGCAGTCCTTCTTTGTCTAGAGTTGTTATAACCCTTAAAAATCATCCTTTAGATGTTGTGGAAGGATATTTAGATAAATGATCTCAAACTAGAGCTTCTCTTGGAATTAATTTTGATCATCAAGTCTCCCGGTCATCACTTGAACCTAAAAAAATTATTGATGATATCAGGGATGTGTTTTGGGTTTTGTAAATGAAAAAAGAACATAATCAGTTTGGAAGGAACAATGTTTGGAAACTTGTTCAAAGACCCAAAAACACATTTACCATAGGCACTTAAATAGGGTTGTCATGGGTTCCCTCAAATGATTAGTGTGATTTTGGGGTACTTAGGTGCAACAGAGTGGCTGACCAAGGTCGTCTCTCAAAGGAGGAAGTGAATTAAAACAACTTTCTAGAGGTATTCTAAAAATAAAATTTAATAGATTTAAAACACTACTTGAAATGATGGGGGTGGTTTTTTATAGTTTATACAACTTGAAGATGTTTTCTGGAAAAAGATTTCATTTTTTTAATTTTAATTTTAAAATGAAGTTTGATTAAAAAGACACAACAAGAATATGTTTTTTAAAAGATATTTTAAAAGGTGAAAAAGATCTAACACTACCTCTTCATTTAATTATTAATAATTATCATTTAAATAAATATTCACTTAATTGTGATCCCCTGTTTTGTTAACTCTCGAATCCTAAGAGAGTTAACTTAACCACAAAGATGAAATTACTTAAACCCTAGGCTAACATTGGAACACGCAATCACAACACCCTACATTGATTGTTATCCTATGGTTAGCTTATGTTTAGTGGTTAATTAGAGCACATATCCATTCTGTAAATGAGTATGAATTGTGTTTGGGGATTATATTTGAACTCTACAAATTTATCATGTGTGGTCTTTTATTACCGATTAAGATCGCGCTCTCACAATTTACACAAAATCTCAACCTCGCATGTTTTTGTATTAACTTTTCAATTTCTATCATAGATTATTAAAGTTTAAAACCAAAATTCATGGATAATATTATGTTATTTATAGTATCTCAATAATTCAAAATAATTAAATGAGGAGGTTAGAAGATAGATCTATCACTAAAAAACTACTCTTCTATGGGTGGTGTGGTCATCGTGGAGACGTTTTGCATGAGAAAATGATTGAAAGGGTAGAACCCAATCTCATATACACTCTTGCTTCCAACCCAATTAGAAATATTATGAGAAGAAGAAAAGGTATGAACACAGAAGATTATTTGAAGATAAATTCATGATACAAACATGAATGAAAAGAAATATAAAGAGGAGGTGGGAGAGGAGAGCCTTTTTGAAAGAGAGGTTTTCACAAAGCCTTACTTCTTCCAAGTGTTGTGAGGGGAACCAAAGAGACACAATTTCGTCAAAACCTTCATAAATCCTCTACCATCCCTATCAAAGAGTGAAAAATCCCTTTACATAGATTTTGTGAGGGCTAGGGTTACATAACTTTTTAAGTCTGAAATGAAAAACTCGGTCAAATATTTTATTCCATGTTTAACCGCATATTTGACCTACAAAACGCATTAAATGGCCGACCTTCTAGAAGGATTATTTCTAAAAAATCATGTCCTTGAGCTTTCCCCAATATTTTGGCTCAGGCCATGCTCGGATGAAGAAGATACGGACCCAATGGTGAAGTAATGTCCCGTCTGGATGGTTCTGTCCACCTTTGTCTTCATGGCCCATTTACTGCTCTCAAATGCACGATCCAGCTCCCATGTCCTAAATATAATTTTTATAGAATTATGTCATGAACACAATTAAAAAATTTTCTTTCAAAATATTTTATATAACAATATTTATGCCCGAAATACTACAGTGCATTTTGAAATGGTAAAACTGGATTTTTCATCACATTTGCAAATGAATGATCTAGTCCCAAATATTTCATAATTGATCATATTTATCATAATGTGGGGAATTGATATCTTTTATTATCAATAAAATATTTAACAAAATAGTTTTCTATCAACTCCCCCACACTTACCCATTTGCACTCCTGGGAAAAACCTCATATCCAGTAAACATCAATATCAAATCAAAACCAATTTTAAAAACACATATCGTTGAGATCAAACAATTACACACCAAGAAACAAAAGACATCATGCCTCATAAAAAAACATTATTTAAATTTCTTTATTTATAAAATTCAATATATTTTCTATTTATTTATCCTCCCATGTACAAAACACTTACATCACTTGAATTGTCTCTTATCACACAAATGTCAATTTTTTTTTGCAATGTCTTTCTCATCCAAACTCATACAAGGGTCATCATAGGCTGGATATATTCCTACATCGCTACCCGATGTGAGTCAAGGACATATGTTTATCATGAGGACGTTTCAGGGTTGTTCTGTGGATTTAGTTTGGTAGGATTTAGTTGTGAAAAAATATGTGGCTGAATGAGGAGGGCATGACTCTTTTTGAAGAAAAATTGCACTAATATAATTTTCACTTAAATATGGTCTTCTCCTTAATACCCATAGTATCAATTCAGCCCCATCATCATGAAAAATAAAAGAATTGACACATCATTCAACATTTCCACAGTAAAAATGTCAATATTCTTGAACATGATTTTCTTAAAAGCTCAAGATAGGCACAGCTATCCCCCTCTATTAGAAGATCCAAAAAGGCACAAATTATTTTATCATGAATGCTCCAGAATGGCATAGATTTCAATATAATGTTTTTATTCATATAAAAACACATCTCTTCATAATTTAATTTTTCATCCGAAGTATCACAAAATGTGGTAGCACAACACAAGATAACATCCCCCACACTTATGCTCAACTAGATTATGCAATTTCACTTCAAGAGTTGGTTGGATAGGGAAAATAGGCTTGTAATGTGGCTAACCTGACAGGATATGAATATATTATAAGGGGTACAAGGATTAAATGTTCAAGTTAGGCCATTAAAAAAAATGATTATTAGAAATATGGGCTTTAATACCAAACAAATGCCTCACTCATTTAAACTGAAGTACCCCAAAGCCTCGAGTTTTGACCGGAATAAATCAAATTCTGGTTAAATAATGCATGGTTTGGTTCTCTAAATAAGTGAGGTGAATGTATAGAATATGGAAATAATGATTCAAAAGGCTCACAAGAAAATGATTTCAAATATAAAGACAGTGAGATGTGGCATGAGATTCAAAATTTAGTTTACTTTTCATGAAATTACAAAATATTTGAACTTGAAACAAAGTCATTTCAGCATTCATTTAATCTTAGTTTCAAGTGATAAATTATTTCACTTATTGATATGGATTTAAAAATGGTGATGAGAATCATTTCAGCTCAAAATTTTCAAAAACAATCATAAAATTGAAAAATAAACACACAAAATTTGAAAAACACACAGTTTTTTTTAAACAAACAACAAATGAAAATCTAAAACTATAAAGATTCCCTCCCCAACACTTAAAATATTGCATTTTCCTCAATGTGAACCCATTAGATGATTTGTGCACATTAAATGCATAATTTTATTTATGATAAGTAATATAAAAGTGAAAGGGTTAGGAATAGCCTGATTTTCTCAAGTGATGATGGGGTCATAAAGATTGATGAAATCAACTGCATCGGTAGGAAGTCCCTCAATGTATCTCTTGAAACGTTTCCCATTGACTATAAGGATCCTTCTATTTTCATCTTGTGTGATCTCCACTACACCATAAGGAAGAACATTAGTCACAACATAAGGACCAAACCATCTAGAATGCAACTTACCAGGCATCAGCTTTAGTTGTGAGCTATAAAGAAGGACTTTCTCTCCAACATGAAACTCCATTTGTTGGATCATTTTTTCATGAGATGATTTTGATCTTTACTTGTAGATCCTTGAGTTCTCAAATGAAGACAATCGAATCTCCCCAAGATCTTGAATTTTTATCTTCCTTTGGATTCCTGCTTGGGCCAAATCCATGTTGCATTTCATTATAGCCCAACAAGCCTGATGCTCAACTTCCACTGGTAGATGACATGTTTTCCCAAAAAAAATTCAAATTGGGGAAATACTAATGGGGTCTTGTATGCTGTCATATAAGAACACCACACATCATCCAAGTGCTTTCTCCAATCCTTCCTATTTGGCTACATGGTTTTCTCCAAAATTTGTTTCAATTCCCTATTTCAAACCTCAACCTGTCCATTTGTTTGAGGGTGGTATGGTGTTGATGTTTTTTGAGTCACCCCATGCTTTTGAAGGAGGGAAATAAAATTATTATTACAAAAAATTTTCCCTTGGTCACTGATGATGTTTTTTGGTACTCCAAACCTATAAAAAATTTGAGCCTTGACAAAATCCACTACAACATGAGAATCATCAGTCCTGGTGGGCTTAGACTCCACCCATTTACTCACATAATCAACAGCAACCAAAATATATAAAAATAAAAATTAAATATGAAAAGGACCCATAGAATAAATTCCCCAAACATCAAAAATCTCACAGAATAGTATGGGTTGTTGGGGCATCTCATTTCTCCTAGAAATGTTCCCAGTGTGTTGGTAATGAGAGCATGACTTACAAAACACATGGGCATCATGGAATAAGCTAGGCCAATATAATCCAGAGTCTAAAACTTTCCTAGCGGTCCGTTGGGGACGAAAGTGTCCACCACAAGAAAGTGTATGAAAAAAATGTAAAACAGACTCCAACTCATGATCAAGAACACACCTCATAATAAATTGATCACTACACATGCGCCAGAGGTATGGATCACCCCAAAAATAATACCGAGACTCAATTATTAATTTTTTTACTTGATGTTTCTTTAAATTTATAGGGATTTTAGAGGCAACAAGGTATTTAACTAAATCTTCATTCCAAGGATACATATCTGAGACGGAATAAATATGATCATCTGGGAAAGTGTCTTGAAGAGGTGCCTAGTCTAATGTTTCATCCTGTAGTGTGTGAGGAAGCCTACTCATGTGGTATGCCACCATGTTATCTGACCCCTTTTTTCCTTTATCTCAATATCAAATTCCTGAAGAAGGAGCATCCATCATATCAGCATGGGCTTTGCATCTCGCTTCTTCAAGAGGTACCTCAGAGCTGCATGGTCAGAAAAAACAACTACTTTGGAGCCCAAAAATTTTGAACTGAATTTAGAGAAATCAAATATGATAGCAAGAAACTATTTTTCTATGGTAGTTTAATTTTATTGGGCTGAATCCAGTGTCCTCGAATCATAGGCAATCACATGTGAATGTCCCTCCACCCTCTAAGATAAGACAGCTCCAACTGCGAAGTTGGAGGCATCAAACATAATCTCAAAAGGAAGTTCCCACTGTCGGGGTTGTATGATCGGTGGAGTGGTCAGAGACTTCTTTATCTCATCAAAGGAAGTCCTACAAGAATCATCAAACCCAAAATCATAATCCCTTTAAAGTAATCGTAACATAGGAAGAACAATCTTACTAAAATCTTTGATGAAGCACTGATAAAATCCTACATGACCTAGGAAATATCTAACATCACGCACACATTAAGTATATGGAAAGGATGCAATAATATCTACCTTAGATCTATCAACCTCTATCCCTAGTTTTGACACTACATGCCCTAAGACAATGCCATGCTCTACCATGAAATGACACTTTTCAAAGTTCAAGACCAGATTCTTCTCAATACAATGATTCAATACCTTTCCCAAACTATTTAGACATTCATCAAATGAGGATCCATACACTGTAAAATCATCCATAAATACCTCCATGTGGGTCTCAATAAAATCAGAGAAATTACACACCTTTCATCTCTGCAAGGTACCTGGGGCGTTGAAAAGTCTAGATGGTATCCTCTGGTAGGAAAATGTGATAAAGGGATAGGTGAATCTAGTCTTATATTGATCCTTCAGAGCTATAGGAACCTAAAAATATCTAGAAAATTCATCCAAGAAACAATAATGTGTCTTCCCAGCTAGTCTCTCAAGCATCTGATCAATAAATGGGATGGGGAAATGGTCTTTGCGAGTGGAATGATTTTGTTTCCTATAATCAATACACACACGCCAACTATTTTGTACCCTAATTGAAACTGACTCATCTTTCTCGTTTTTAACAATAGTAACACCACTTTTCTTAGGCACAACCTGAATAAGACTTACCCACTGAGAATAGGAAATGGGATAGATTATACCTGCCTCGAGCAATTTTTCAACCTCTATTTTAACAACCTCCAAAAGGGTTAGATTGAGTCTCCTTTGTGGTTGCTTCACTGGTTTAGCCCCATTCTCCAAAAGAATATTATGCATGTAAATGGAGGGGCTAATACCTGATATGTCAGCCAAGGTCCACCCGATTTCCATGATGTTCTCCCTCAAAATATTCAAAAGTTTTTCTTCATGTTCAAAAGAGATATTGTTAGAAATGATAACGGGTAATTTTTCACCACTTAACAAGTATGAGTATTTGATATTTCCTGGAAAAGGCTTGAGTTCTAGTGTAGGGTGGGTGGTGTATGGATTGGGTCATAAAAGGAACTGAAATATGTGCACAAACAGCATTAGTATCAGAATGTACATCATCAAAATCATAGAATAAAGCATCAAATCCATCATCATACTCAAGAGATATTTCATAATTAGAGTTCACATGATCAAAATCACAATAGGATTCCATTTCAAAATCAAATCTAAGAGAGTTTTTTTCATTAGAGATATATGTGGAAGTACTCTTACACTTCAAACTAGAACTAATACACATATTCTCCCTAAGCATAGGACAATCCAATTCCATGGTGTTTTTACTTTGCGGTTCAGAATGGGAGATAAAAAATACAGAATGATCCTATGAGGGTCACTTCATGGAATCTATAATATTAAATATCACAACTTCATCCCCAAATTCCATGGAAAGTGTACCCTCATTGACATTTATGATAGTTTTTTGCAGTTTTGAGGAAGGGTCTCCCTAAGATAATGGGGGAATGAGAACTTACCTAATCATCCTCCATGTTAAGCATGTAGAAATATGTTGTAAATATCATGTCTCTTACCCGGACAAGTACATCCTCAAGGACTCATGCTGGATATGTCGTAGCTATATTCACCAACTGCACCACTACTCTTATTGGCTTCAACTCAAAAACCTATAAAGAAGAGAACACAGAGTGAGGCATCTCATTTATTGAAACTCCTAAATCACAAAGTGCATCAGAGAAGTGTATCTCCCCTATGGTGCATGGGATAGCGAATGTCCCGGGATCCTTGCAGTTTATTGGCATTGTTAGAGTTGGTGTAATGAGTGCTGACATATTCCTACCAAGATTGATCCTCTCATTTCCCTTGATCCCTCTTCTGTTGGTGCAGAGTTCTTTTAAGAATTTGACATACCTTGGGATTTTTTTGATGGATTCAAGTAGAGGGATGTTGATCTCAACATGCTTGAATGTGTCCAAAACCTCTTTTTTCATCGCTTCATCAGCCATCTTCTTGGTTTGAACAACCCTGTTTGGAAAAGGAAGGGGTTTATAAGGAACACCAACTATCTTTTTCTTACCTTTATCTTTATCCTTGGATTTCACATCAATTGGTAAAGAATTTGGCTTTTCTGAAGTTGAGGTGAATCCCGGTGGAATGGTATGTACGGATGTATCATTCATTTGATTTTCACTTCCCAATGTGATGGCACTAACATTCCCCTTTGGATTTGGAGAGGGTTGGGAAGGTATATTTCCGGTATTCTTACTTAAAATTTCATGGAGGTTGGTGGCAATCTAGCTCATTTTAGTCTTTAACTCCCTCATCTCCGAACCATGACTTTTCAAATCATTCTATTGATTAATAACAATTTGCTTCAAAAGGTAATCATTGTTAGAATCTACCTTTGGTGGGGGATTCCCTTGTTGTTGTCTTGTTGATTATTGAGATTCAAATCTCCTTTGGGGTTGTTGGAAACCCTGCTGGTAAGGTGGAGGTTGCTTGAATTTTTGTTGAAAAGAGGGCCTTTGTTGTTGTCCAGAGAAATACCTCATGTTTGATTGATCCCTACACCCTTGGTTTTATGTTGGATCAAAATTATTTTGGGGATATGGTTGTTGTTGGTGGTTGTGATATGGTCTCCTAGGGAACACTGCGGCACAATCTTCTATTTCTTGGAATTGTGGGCAACAGTCAGTTGGGTGGCTTATCTTAGTGAAAATACAACAAGGCCTTGAAGGAGGGGATTGGGATGTGTTTTGTTCCAAAGCAACCTATCTCACCATAGTTTTAAATTCTTCCAACTTGGTATCAATCAAATGACTTTCAAGAGAAGATGGACTTACATGATGTACTCCCCTGACATGTGGTGTACCTAGAGTGCCAAATTGTTGGGAGTTTTGGGCCATTTTGTCGATCAATGCACATGCAGCTACTGGTGTCTTTTCCACCAATGATCCTCCAGTCGCATCATCTACCATGCTTCTATCTATAGGTGTGAGTCCTTCATAAAAGTATTGGATGATGATTTTCTCACTGATTTGGTGATATGGGAAGCATGCACAAAACTTCTTGAATCGCTCCCAATACTCATACATTGAATCCCATTATGAATTCTTGATGCCCAAGATCTCCTTATGAATAGAAGTGGTCCTCGATGTTGGAAAAAATATCTGCAAGAAAAGACGTTTCAAATTGTTCCAACAAGTTACATCTTTGGGTTGTAAATAATACATCAAATCTTTCACAGCTCCATCAGGTGAGAATGGGAATGCTCTTAGTTTGATTTGATCATCAGAGAAATTTATAGGTTTTAGGGTTGAGAAAACCACATTAAATTCTTTCAAATATTTATTGGGATCCTCACTAGAGAGTCCAAGAAACATTGGAAGTAAGTGAATTAACCTAGATTTTAATTCAATGTCTGATTCGAGATTTGGATATGCAATGAAATTTGGTTGATAATTAATATCAGGTGCAACCAATTATTGAATGGATCTATTAAGTTCATTTACATTATTGTCAGCCACTGGTTCTTATTTTATTGTTGAATTTGAATTTCTTCCAATTTCAATGTTCTGATATTGGAGTAATTCTCCAACTGGTTGAATGTTGAAACTTCTCGTAGACTATGAATGTCTGATTGAAGCCCTACGGCTACGTTCATTCTCAGGGTCAAGATCTAAGAGATATTCAGGATTAGTTCTTATCATAAATAAAATAAAAATGAAAAGAAATAAATTGGACCATAGTAAAATAAAAACACTAAGTTTGAGTTGAGGGTCCAAAAAGAAGTAGAAGAAAATAAAAGAAGAAGAAGAAAAAAATAGATTGGGTAAAGAAGGAAGAATTAATAGAGGAAGAGAATAAAATGTAAAATAAAATAAATACCTCTAATTGGTTGAAATAATTACTTTCCTCCCTGGAAATGGAGCTAATATGAAATAGCGCTGTTTTGGGCACCCTCAAATGATTAGTGTGATTTTGGGGTACTTAGGTGCAACAGAGTGGCTGACCAAGGTCGTCTCTCAAAGGAGGAAGTGAATTAAAACAACTTTCTAGAGGTATTATAAAAATAAAATGTTATAGAAATAAAACACTACATTAAAATATTTTGGTGGTTGTTTATCATTTATAAAACATGAAGAAGTTTTCTTGAAGAAGATTTATTTTGTTTGTTTTTAATTTTGAAATGAAGTTTGATTAAAAAGACACAACAAGAATATGTTTTTTAGAAAGTATTTTAAAAGGAATAATTGATCTAACTCTACCTCTTAATATACTTATTAATAATTATCATTTAAATAAATATTCACTTAATTATGATCTCTTAATTTGTTAACCCTCGAACCCTAAAAGAGTTAACATAACCAAAAAGATGAAATTACTTAAACCCTAGTCTAGCTTTGGAACATGCAATCGCAGCACCCTGCATTGATTATTGTTCTAAGGTTAGCTTATGGTCATTAGTTAATTTGAGAAAATGTCCATTCTGAAAATTAGTATTAATTGTGTTTAGGGATTATATTTTAACTCTACTAATTTATCCTGTGTGGTCTTTTATTACCGATTAAGATCGCGCTCTCACAATTTACACAAAATCTCAACCTCGTCTGTTTTTGTGTTAATTGTTCAATTGCTTGCTTAGTTTCTTACAATTTAAAAACAAAATTCATGGATAATATTAAGTTAAAAATATTATCACAATGATTCAAAATAATTAAATGAAGAGGGTAGAAGACAGATCGGTCACTAAAAAACTACTCTTCCATGGGTGGTGTGGTCATCGTGGAGACGTTTTGCATGAGCAAAATATTGAAAGGGTAGAACCAAATCTCGTCTCCAATCTTGATTCCAACCCAATTAGGATGATTAATATAAGTGGAAAAGGTAAGAACATAGAATATTATTTGAATAGTAATTCAAGATACAAACATGAAGGAAAATAAATACAAAGAGGTGGTGGGAGAGGAGAGCCTTTTTAGAAGATATGTTTTCACAATTGCTTTCTTCTTCCAAGTGTTTTGAGGGGCCCCCAAGAGACACCCTTTCTGACAAACCTTCCCAAAGACACAAACAAACCTCTCAAGGAGTGAAAACCCCCTTTAAATAGAGTTTGTGAGGTCTAGGATTACATAACTTTTTAAGTGTGAAATGAAAAACTCATCCAAATATATTATTCCATGATTCACCGAATAGTTTACCTCCAAAATGCGTGAATTGGCCGATCTTCTAGAAGGATGATTTGTTCCAAACATGTCCTCATGATTTACACAAAATTTTGGCTCAATCCAATCCTAGATGATGAAGATACAACCCAAATGGGGAAGTAATGCCCAATATGGATGGTTCTGTCCACCTTTGTCTTCCTGGCCCATTTACTCCCCTCAAATGCACGATCCAGCTCCCATGTCCTAAATAGAATTTATATCCAATTAATTAATAAACATAGTAACAAAATTTTATGTCAAAATAGTTTACATAACAATATTTATTCCTGAAAACTACAGTGAATTTTAAAAGGGTAAAACTGGATTTTTCATCAAATTTTCAAATGAATGATCTAATCCCAAATATTTCATAATTGATCATATCTAGAATAATGTGATGAATTTATATCATTTATTATCAATAAAATATTCAACAAAATAGTGTTTTATCAGGAACTTTGTCGGTTTTTAGAAATAAGGTAGATAAAGCTGGTAAAATAGTTATAAACAAGACTATTTAGGTGGCATGAGGTTGTAGTCATGGAGAGGGAATTGACTATAAGGAAACCTTTGCACTAGTAATTAGAAATTAAGCAATCATAATCATACTTTCTTATGCTACACATCTGAATTTAAAACTATATCAAATGGATGTTAAGAGTTCATTCCTTAATGGGTATATAGCTAAGGATGTCTTTGTTGAGAAACCCATGGGTTTTACAAATCCTCATTTTCCAAATCATGTTTTTAAATTATAAAATGCTTTATATGGGTTAAAATAAGCTCTAAGATCTTCATATGATAGATTAATTACTTTTCATATTTCCATAGGTTTTACAAAATGTGTAGAAAATCCTACCATTTTTATAAAAAAAATTCCAATGATGTTTTATTAGTTCGAATTTATGTAGATAATATTATGATCAGATCTTCAAAAAATTCTTTTTGTATTAAATTTTATAAAATGATACAAAAATAATATTAAATGAGTTTATTGGGTGAACTAAAAGTCTTTCATGGAATTCAAATCTTTCAAAATAATGATGATATTATTTTAAATCAAATAAAATATACTATATTTCTTCTAAAACGTTTTCTCTTGGATAACACTAAAATTAGTGACACTCCAATGAATACTAATTATAATTTTGATATTTAAGAAGAAGTAAAATCTATTGATCAAACCACTTATATAGGAAAGATTTTAAGTTCACTCTACTTAACTACACGCTAACATGACATTATGTTTAGTGAATGTATATGTGATCATTTTCAAGAAAACCCAATGGAATCTCATTTAAATTCTGTTAGAAGGATTTTCAAATACCTTTAAAAAACACCCAATCTAAGACTGTTCTATCCAAGAGGAAAATAGTTTTACTTAGTGAGTTAATAAAATTCTAATTTTATGGTTTTAAGAAAGATTGATAAATCACATGTGAAACATGTGACTTTTTAGGAAAGTGACTAGTATCATGGTGTAGTAAGAAAATAAGCTTTGTTGCATTATCATCTTATGAAGCTGAGTACATAGCTACTAGTAGTTGTTGTGCACAAATGTTTTGGATGAAACACACATTACTAGATTATGGGTTTCAATTTAGGAATGTACCAATAAATTTTTAAAATACAAGTGCTATTAATATGTTAAAAAATCATGTTTTACAGTCTAGGACAAAACATATTGATGTAAGACATCACTTTTTGAGAGACCATTATCAAAAATGTGATATCAGTTTTGGAATTCCTTATAACTGAATATAATCTCAATAATATATTCACCAAACTATTTAATTCTAAAAGAATATATTACATCACACATGAATTGGATATGATAAATATTAAGTAGTAAGTGTACTATTTCACGACATATTGTTTTACAGTTTATGGTTACATAAGTCACTGTCTTAAGATTACAATTTAACACATACAATTCCATAGCGTACTGTCTTAAAATTTGAATTTTGAGGTTTATGATCACATCGTGAAAACATGTTATGGTCACAATGTCAAAACTGTTATGGTCTCACTGGGAAAACCTACTACGGCCTCATTGTGAATGTCTGTTCCAGTCACACGTTGAATTTTCTTTCTTGTCTCACTATAAAGAAACATTTTTTTACATATTATAAACTATATCTATATGAATTATTATTTTATTATTTAATTTCCCTCTATTTTTAATTTTCTACAATTGATATTCCTAAATTATAAATATGAAAGAGGTTTCACTCTTTTATTCACCCAAGCTCTCTTATCTCAAACCATAATCCCTCCTTCAACCCTTCCTATATCTCTCTCTAGAACCTTCGTTAAATCCATATGATGAATCACCAATCATCTTTGACTCATGATAAGTGAAAATATTAGAAGAAAATGAAAAGATCTCCAATGATAGCGCCCAAAGGACCTTTGAGACCGAACCTTGTTGACAGAATAGTGGTACTAAAAAAGGAATTCTTCCCTAAGTGGTTGTTGTCTTTTAATTCTCTAGTGTTCAAAGTACTAAAAGAGAAGGGATGGTTATATTAATTCACAATGGAGAAAAATATGATATACCCATATCTAGTTTCTCATTTTTATCAGTTCATTCCATTAACATTGGATATAGAATATGGTTTTGTTGGGATAATCTTGATCAGTGGCCAAATTTGTAACTTTGCATCGAGGTTATGGACTAGTTTCATAAGGATACCTCATAATGGAGTTTTTTTGGACTACCAAATAGGTCCTACTCCTCACGATGTGAACTTTGATTTAGAAGAAACTTTGGGAAGCTTGAATGGAAATAAAAAAAGAGAATATATATTTCTACTAAACTAAATGGTGAAACTAGATTATTGTTTAAGTATGTTAAGAATCTGATTAGTACATGAAAATTATGTTTTTCTATAATCAATTAAATTGATGTATTTTGAGAACATAATATGAATAAAGGAAACTATATTAACCTATGTATGTATGTTATACTTGTTGTGTGTGATTTGATAAAGACAACCTCAAAGTTAACCTCATTGTTCTACTCCAGGTTAATCTCTTCTATGCTTCATGCTTAAGGGTTGGTTGGACCGGATGAAGAATTAATTATGAACTCTGAATTTTTATCTCAAAGGTTATAGTGAAATGGATGAAAATCAGTTAGAATCCGTGTAGAAATTAATGGGTGGAGGATAATGAAAGATATTATGAAAAGTTTAACCCGGTTGAGAAATCCTCAAGGCCTAAAAAAAATTTCATCCTAGTCTAGGACCATATGAAATTGTTGACTATATTGTTGAGGTGGAAGAAGACGTGTTTGTTGCACCTATAGGGGAAACAATCCTGGATAAAGAAGATAGTGGACCTATTCCTCATGTCATAGTTGAGAGGGAAGTAACTGTTTCTAAAAGAACTATTTTTTTGGAAGAAGAACCTTTTTATAATGAAGAGTATTTTTGTAATGTAATAGAAAAGGCATTTATAGAAGAGAATCTAGAAGAAGATCATTTTATTGATAAAGAATCTTATTTTGAGGAACACATAGAGGAACATGTTGTTCTTGAGATTATACCATATATTATGGAAATAATGGAGCATGAATTTTAGTTGGCTAGAAAAGACTTAGGTGAAGGAATTTGGGATGAAATTTTGGAAGTAGATCAAAGTAATAAATCTATTAGTCTGATGAGAGATGCACTTGTTGAGGGGAAGAAGCACCCTAATCTAGAAAGTGTTGAAATTCCTATTCTAGTTGATCAATGCACGGTGGATACATAGTATAGATTCCATAGTTAATTTGATGTGAATGATTCACAAGAAGCCTCAGTTAAAGGTATATATCCGTCTATTATGTTTCAATTGAAACTGGTCTCTACTCTTGAAGTTATTTCTACAATGGAACCAAATCTTGTCTCAGCTCTTGTTCCTGAACTTTCATAATAACCTTCTACCTCAGTTCGTCAGGAGGATTTAAAAGCCTTTGGAGATACTTTATTGGCTGGATTTGAAAAGATCATGAACACCCAACCTACTCATATAACAAACCTAAGTGAAAGAGATGCTACCCTATTGTTAGACAATATTATATGAATGATTCATCCAAAAATGATTAATAAAATTAAAGAGGTCAGAATTGAGATCAAAAAGCTGAGTGACGAAGTGAGGTCTCTCAGACCTATGATAGATGATATGTAGAGAGTGCTGAAATCAAGACTAGATCTTGTTTCTCATCCTATTGAGGATATTTTGGTCATATTTAAAAGGAATTTTTCCCTCTAATTAAACCAAACCAAACTTATTTTTTTGACATGGTGGCTGAAAGAAACAAGAAAATAGTTCAAGAAATGTGTAAGTTTGTTATTTATCTCAACAAATTGACTGATGAGTGTAAGGGATGTCTGCAGAATGTTCTGAATCAACTAATGTCCCTTACGTCAGTTGTTACAGCTTCTAGTACATCTGGATATTCATCTGAACACTCCATTGATAGTGATATGCTTAGAACTGTTGTTAAAGAAAAAAAATTCAATTAGTGCTAAGTGGAATTGATAAAGAGTCTAAATCTGTTTTTGTCAAGAATAGTGATATAGTTCGTGATTTGGTAAGAATTCATTCCATGATTTAAAATGATTCATTGGAAGAAATTACTAAGAATGTGGATTTATACTTGAATATGATTTTCTCTAAGCATGATATGAAAAATGATTTCATGCCCCATCAAGAGAATCTGAAAATACCTCCTACCACTCAAGCTTTAAAAACTCATGTTCAAAAGCTAAAAGATTTCACTCATTTGTTATACAAGTTCATGGAGAACAAAGATGACTTTGAGAAAGAGATGCAGTATGGCGGTGAGATTATTGGAAACATAATCAAGTTATTGATGCCTTATCTTCATGTGCAGATCACTGCTATGGTGGATCCTGTAGCTGTACCCTTTAAACCTTGTTTGTCTCCATCCTCATTCACTGCCATTGCCTCTACCTCTATGTCTTTCTCTCAGTCTCCTAGTCAGATCATACCTATTATTCTTGACCAAAAATTACCTCAGCCTTCATCCAAACCATACATGGAACCTTCTTTTTTTAAAGGAATCCCTATTCCTTCTCTGACTGTTGGTTCACACACTTCTTCAACGTCTACCTCTGCTCCAGTGGCTTCTCCAGATGCTACTACCAAGAGAAAAGATCAGACAATGAATGCTAAAGAACAGTGAACACTATCTTTTGATAGGGGTATTTTTGTATTTTTTTCCTACTATTTGTAATGTCACATCATTCTCCATCTAATGCATTGTAAAATAATATTGTCTATTCTCTTATTTCCCTTTTTACTCTTTTGGATAATCCCAAATGGTGGAGAGACACATACACAATGAACATATATCTCCCTCATATGGTTTGTGATGATCAAAATGGGCGAGATTGTTGGACTCTTCATGTTTTAATAATGTTTTAATGATCACAAAAACTATACATCTTGAAAATATTTTTTAATATATTTCTATTAATGTGTAATTATGGTTGGTTTCTTTATTCTTTAAATAGATTTTCTCATGATCACGATTCCTATAAATCATGACTGATTGTTCTAAAATATATTTAATTTTTTTTATAATGAATTCATTTTATGAATGAATAAGACTAATTCATTTTGTGAATATTACTACTTAAGTATGTATATAGATATCTGGATAAGTAGGAGAAACTCTGAGTATGTTACCGGTTCTGGTTTCCTAGAAAATGACCCAAACACCTTGACTAGACTGTGTGACCAGACACCGTGACCAAGCCATCATGACCCAGACACCGCTAGTAGACATAGTGACCAGACACCGTGACTAGAAACTATGACCCAGACACCATGACCACACACCATGGCGAGACATCGTAACCCAAACACCGTGACCAGACACTGTAACCAGTTTCAGATTAGTTAATGTCTGTGAAACTGGTTCCTTGCTAAGACATCACTCAATGTTTTCCAGTGGACTAGACATCATGGTCCTAACACCACATCTATGATACCAGTTCTTGGTCTCTATAAAATTATTCCATATTAACAGTCTCACTGCTCAAATGCAAAGAAGAATACACCATTTCATGGTGACACCATTTCCAAGTGACACTGTTTCCGGATAGAATGTGACACCATTATTTAATCTATTTTTTATTTTCAATTAAATTTCTAAGGGTTATATTTTAGTCTTTTAAATACATTGACATAATTAATATTTCATAGGTTACATGTTACTTGAAAGTATGAGGTATGAGGATCCGAATACATGAACACAATCAGCTCCAACACATGCACTCCAAGAATAAAAATAAATGTGTGGCCCCTAAAACAGGTGGTGGTAAAGCAGGTGAAGAACGACCATTCAAGATAAAAGAACTAACACATGTAACACGATACAAGTAAATAACACATGATGAATTCATAGATAAAAAAACTGGGATACCAGAGATCAGAGTTAAGAACATATTCACAATACAAACTCCAAGACTAACACATGACAAATCTAAATAGAAACTAGAGCACCAGACATGCGATAGTCTGTTTATCACAAGAGGACTCAATACATGCATCTATTTCATACTAGAAGTCCATATCTTCACAGTATAACACTCATAGCACTTCTAACCTTATCTTTTCATCATTTCTCTATTGTGTAATGTTTTTTGATTTTCGAGTAGTGTGTGTGTGTATGTATTAAAACACACATTGTCTCTAGCACTAAACTAAAGGATACAAGATATCCTTCCTCTCATATCTACTTACCCTTGTTTACTCCCATTGATAAGTGTGGAAGAGGTCCCTATGTGACCTGGTAGTCTATACCCATAAAGAATTGTGAAAGAGGCCGTGTTACCTGGACAGTCCTGTGCACTGTTGTTTACCCCGATCTAGGGTGTGGATCAAGATTATTAATAAAACATTCATGGTGGTAGGTGATCACCAAGTTGAGTGAATTAGGTATCAACTAGAGTCTGGACCACTTTTTTATATCTACTGTGTTTTTTAATATCGGATGTGTTGTTTAATTTAGTTTTCTCTTTTTTACTATATAATTTAATAATCATTGTATTTACTTTAAAAGTTTATCTTGGATATAAGTTATAATTGTTTTCCTTATTATAATAGCTTCAAAAGTAATATCAATAACTAATACTTAGATTATGGAGAATTAATCAATCTTCTGAGAAGTTATTTTAACATTCAAACATTAATAACTATATTACCTTGATTAACTATGTTGTATTTATTTTTATTACGGAAAATATAAGAAATATTTTCAAATAGCTATTTTTATATATACTCAATTCATCTCCATCTTGAGTACTCTACTCCAACCACACCTATGTTTTGTAAAGCATCTCCCACTTGGGTGAATGTTCCACAACTTCCCAATATTGTTTTTTTAAAATGTTTGTAAGTCTATTTTTAAAATAGAAAAATAAAATTCTTATAATAATAAAAATATTATAATAATGAAATTATTATTAATATCAAACCATTATTATAAAAATATTATTATAATCACAATTTTTATTAAACCACACTGAAAAACACTATTCTGGTGATCTGAAATCTGGACAGTTTATTAGCATTTAGCAGAAAACATTAATAATTGAAAACTCGCCACAATAATATCAAAATATATTGAAAATTTGAATGGTCATATCATGGCCATCCAATGTCAGATATAAGATCTATCTGCAGCATTGGGACCATATCAGTTCCATCTTTATAGATTAATGAAAATTTTATATGTTTTTTCTTAAAAACATTCATGCATCCCTATTATTCCAATTGATGGTACCAGGCATACTTGAAAGAAACCAAAATGTGTTTTTAAAAAAATTCACAGATGTTAAAAATGAAATTGTTCACATTGCATGTTTGTGGTCCGGTTTAACCCTTTGATATGAGGTGATGATTTTTAAATAAAAAATTTAAACCATAAAATACTTGGTTCAGATTTGAATCCATCCATGACATCTACACATCACTGGAAAACACTGCTCAAATAATCCAAATCTAAATTCATATATATCATCCCCACATTCATCAAGAAACCGGGAGAGATATGTTCTTTTAAATATAGGTAATGGAGTGGAGTTCTGACGACACCTTTGATGCCCTTATGATCACTATATTACTTAGCTTAAAATTCATGAGAAAGAGCTCGATTCGTGCTCCTGGATATAGAGAATATCTCTCAAGAATACATGAGTGTGGAGTATAGAGAGATTCTATAAATAATACATAGAAATATCTTCTACTTCGCTATTTATATTTTTAAATAAAAGTACCCAGAAATGTTATCCCTACCCCTGAATAAATAACACACTATATAAATAATATTTTGAAAACTAATATAAGTCATAAATATTATTTATTATTTTTATTATCACTTTTATATAATATACTAATTTATTACAGGATAATACCCAAGCCATTAACTTGGCTTGTCCTCCCACAAATATTAAATGAACCCTGAATGTTTTATTTTTCTTTCAAATAATATTTTTCATGAATTTACAAAAAACATATAAATACAATTAGAAAATAAATTCAATACCCATTATTCATAAAATGAATAATATAAATTTTTTATTATATTGGTGATCCTATATCCTTGAACCAAACTTAGACCCCAATGATGGTAACCACCGTGTTAAAAACTCATATTCGACTGAATATGGAATATTCTCAAATACACAATTGTGTGTGACCCTATAGGAACTTATCTCCTTAGTAGTGAGTAGTATTTACAGACAAAGATATGGATCTAGAAACCCATAAAGGCCCCCAAATAGATAATGATTTTCACAATAGTGACAATAAACCTACGAACATGTACCATGTAATATAATATATTTGAATTTAAAATCTCATAATGCATGATGCACACTCATGTTATCTTCCTTTTATTGATTTATTATTTTTTGATTTAACTAGATGGATTTACCCTCAAATTCCATGTCCATCTTCTTATGAAGGTACTATAATCATTATGAACATGACACGAGATATATTACATCTATAACCAAAAAATGAAAAATTCTTTCATTAACATTCAACTAATGTCATACAAAAAATGATAAACCCAACACAAATTACCCCCCCCCCCCCGGCGCTATTTCAACATTCAGGCCACCTCAATGCCTGAGGCCACCTCAAGGACTTCGGGCCCCATGAAATTGTGCTCAAATGGACGAGGAAGACTCTACAAGGAACGTGATATAGTTGTGTATTTAGAGCAAGATCATTCACAATAGTAGTGATAAAGTATTTGGAAGAATGAGAGGGTAAAAAATTACCATCAAGACCAGCCTGTTCATGCATGGGATGCCTAGATGAAAAGCCATGTGAAGGTGGAGAGCTGACAAAATGATGTAGACGATGGGGAGGGCCAATTTCAAGTAGTTATAGTCTGGTGGAATTCCAATAAGTCATTCATGTCATGTAATTCCAAAAAATCATATGCCCCATATAAGGGTTACCCTTCAATCCATAAAAGAGTTATTGTCAAAAATGAATAAAAAATAGGCCTTCAAGCCATTAAGGCCAGTTCTTTTAATAGTAAAATTTGTAGTAGTAAACTCAATTGTTCTTATTAGATAATAATATGTAGCCATATAATTATCCATAGTTATTACACATATTAAACCTAGATTCCATTTAAAATTGTAACTAATGAAAAATGAAATTGAGGACTTGAGGAAACAATTTTTTTCTTTATAAGTATAGATTTCACACATGATGCGGAAACTAGATAAGAGATTTTGGAATTTGGAATTTCATCCAAAAATTGTGATGAAAGTATGGCTTCTCCCAGGATAATGGTGGCGTGCCCTCCGGCGGAATGCTCTTTGGTGAGATCTGAGATTTCTGTAATGTTCAGTGCATTGTCTCCAGTGGGCTCTCCATTGGACTTGTGTATGGGTCCTATTTGGATGATTCCATAAAGGAAGTGGTCTATATAGTCCCTTCTGTGGCTGCAGCTTGCTCATTCTGTTCTATTATAGTGATCCTGTTTTTGCCCAGATGCTCAGATACAGTTGACGGCTTTTTAGTTGTTGAGCTTGCGGAGAATGAACTTCAGGACGCAGCTGCTTCTCATCATCTCAATAGTGTGGTGTGTTTTGGTTGTTATAAGAATCATCTCATCATTTTAATATCATTTTTGGGTTCATGGGATCTCTATCATCCGGTTGTATTGTCAGAACAATCTAGGTTATCATTTTTCATCCATCTATTCTTCTAGGAATATTTCATAGATTCTTGGGCTCAGGAGAATCGTTGTTGAGGATCCTAGAGTTATCACTTTTCCGCTTGTCTTAGGAGTTCTATTTTGGTAGAGGGTCCAGTTTCAAGGATGTCTAGATTTGGTTTCCTAGTCATCCTCTTCCTATATAAAACCATTCCATTTTGAAGGCGTTGGGTTACTCCTTGGGTAGTTCCTCTACGTAGATGGCAATACGACTTCTTCTATTGATGTATCGAACCCTCATATCTATGTTGGGATAGATTTTGTGTCCATGTTTCCAAATCATGTTCTTATCCTGTCTCTGTATGGGTTCAAATGGAGGAAACAATGTGATGTTTTGGGCACTGTGGTTATTATGTTTGGTTTCCCGTTTACAAGGGCATCCATTAGATCTATGTAGAAGGATGAAGATTAGGTGACAACATCAGGGTGATCCTATTGTGGAATTGGGTGATATAAAAGATTCATCAATGAAGTATGTTGGGGAAGTTTGTCAACCTCAGTGGTTCTTGTGGTTTTGGGTGTCAAGATGTCCCCCTCGGGGGAGGATTTTGGTTTGGAATCTGAGGCATCAATGGTGGCTTGGGTTGTCTTGGAATTTTTCTAAATGGTGGCCCCTGGGGCCAGGATGTCTTCCATAGTGGTGGTGGTGGATCCCAACATTGGTGTTTTTTTTACAATTTCAATTTTTAATTTAGCGACCCATGTGCCTACCAACATGGTTGTTCCTTCTGAGGTCATATTTGAATGTTTTTTTAATACGGATTCTGGAAAAAATTCAAAATATCATAGGTTTAAAATATTTTTAAAAATATTTATCAAATATGGAATAGTTGATGCTGAATTTCATCCCCCCATGCTTCCTTTGGCCTAGATCGATGACATGGAAAAGGTGGAAAGGGGGATTCCACCTTTGTCCTCACACAGAAGAGATAGGGGGCATCGGTGGTTCCCCCTTTGCCTCATCTCTCTATAAAATGGAAGACCCTCCATTCTCTTTACATAATTTCCCCCCTATATATCTCTTTAGTCCACTACTTATATTTCTAAAAAAATCCATTTCCATGTGGTTGATTCTATGGTCCAAAATAAGGTGGTTTTTTACGAATCGCCATTTAGAGGTATTTTTGTTTAATGTAATGTATTTTTATCTTATTAATTTAAATCATTTTAGTTGTAAATAGTTCATTTTTATTAGTTTACTTGGTTTTAAATATTTTGTTTATTATGTTATTTAATTAGTTATATATAGTTTGGAATAATAATTTTTGTTAGTAACGATTAAGTATAGATTATTTATATATTAAGTTTAAAATTTCGTAGAATTAAGTATGTGAAATTTTGGTAGCATAAAGATTACATTGTTATCTATGCAATCAAATCCATGTCTAGATACAACAATTGGATGTGGCTATGACATAGATGTAACTAGCAGTAAAACTAGAAAAGACTGCTTTGAGCTAGACTCAAATGGGAACTGGTTCCCAATAACGGGCCTTGCTGCACTCCTAATTTGACAATCCAAGGAGATATGATTAAGATGATTCATATATTTTTTATAAACTACTAAAATACCTAAGAAATGAAAAATAAAATCATTATATTTATCAATGATAAAATGATAAATATGATGTTATAGAATGAAATGGACAATGAAAAAGGAATTATTGAATGAATGTTTTTATTAGTAGTTGAATTCTTTGTATTAATTTTTAATGATGATATTTATTAAGTAATATAATTAGTTATATATAATTTTGAAATAAAACTTATTATTAGTCATGATTAATTATAGATAAACTAATGATAACATAAGATTAAAAATGAATAGATATGATTAGTTAGTTATAATTAACTTATAAATAACATATGTGTAGTGATTAAAGAATAAATAATTAGATACTAACTTAATAATGATTAACAAGTGATCAAAGAATGATTGATTATTTAAAAACTATACTTAAAAATATGTTGATAAAATGATAATTATGATTAATGAGAACATAGGATTTATTATAAAATAATTAATAAATAACATATGATTAAACAAATAATCCATATAATGATTAGCTAATGATACTTATGATCAAATAATGTGGTCAACCATCATTGTTGATATTTGTTACTCTATCATAATGTTGATGTAATAAAAAACATTGACGTATAGAGTCATGTTTTCCAGTGTGTACTACTATGGGGAGATTCTTCAAACTGAGCAAGGAGATTCATACAGTATACAACCAATACTAGTGGTTAGGATAGCTAATTGTGTAACCCTAAGGGACATTCATGAGAGAATTCATGGCTCCTTAAATCTAGGACCCGATCAAGAGATCACATCTAGGATTTATAGAAATTTTCAATTCCCAAAAAAACTTTGGAATATTGATTTTCCTTTGGCTAATGTTAAGTGGCTACAAGAAATTAATTTATTTTCTCAAAAGTCAGATGGTACCATGATGGATTTAAATGTTGATGTTTCTACTATACAATTACACCAACATTCATTTGTACGAAGACGTAAAATTACAAGAGTGGTCAAAGATAGTCCACCCCATGAAATTAATCCTATTCCAACTGATGAATAAGAGGATAAATTGGATGATCTCCCGGATTTACATGTCAATTCGACTATGGATGAGGAGTTTCATAATGACAAAACAGATAGTGACAACTGTGCTGATGAGGAGGGACTAGAGGAAATTAGGGAGGAGGTTTTGAGAAATGCATTAGTTATATAATAACCACGACCTACAATAAATCTTCCACCACTCCTTTCATCTTGTTTAGAAGTAACGAAATATGTTACTAAATTCTACAATAATGTTCTCACACCAGAAACTGAGTTTCCCAGAGTTGAACCATATTAGTTTTGTGATCAGGAAAAAACCTAATTTTTTGGAAGGAATTATCCACGTAAATACACATTAAATAGAACACTGAAGATATTTCACATTAAGAGGAACTATATATATATAGTTCATGAATCATTCTATAGTAAATATGTCATACAGTGTGAGAAATATGGGGAAGATTTTAGATTTCTATTGAGGGTGATTCTGAACATTGCAGTTGGGGGATGGATAATCTCGAGGATTAAGGCATATCGTACTTGCATTCAGCCAATCCTAACACCAAAACATATCTCATTGGATGCATAATTTGTGACATTTATTATTTTATAGATGATTAGGACATGCTGGGATGTTTCGATAGCCTTTGTGCAAGAGAGGATACAACGAACATTTGGTAATAAGAGTACTTATAATAAGGAAAGGATTGCGAAACATAAGGCAATTGTGAAGTTCAATGGTGATTGGTGTGACACATATCAGTTGTTTCCTCAATTCATAGCCATAATGAGGCATCATAAACTTGTTGTCTTCTATATTGATAAAAACATGTGTCTCATGATAATCGACAGGGTCCATCTCTTGTTCAATTTCAACAGTTGTTCTAGGAATTCCTCCCATGTATCTAGTTATTTCATTTCGGAAAATAGTTCATCCAGATTGATGGAATGATTCTATATAGAAAATACTAGGGCATATTGTTTATTGCAGCAACCCAAGATGGAAACCGTTCACCTCTTATGCTTTACTTTTCCATTGTAGATAATGAAAACTCTGAATCATGAAGATGGTTTCTATAATATATCAATAACCATTTCACCATCATTCAGGGTGTTTTATTGATATCTGATCTCCATCCTACAATTAATGAGGCAATCAATGCAGATCTTGATACATTAAGATACCCAAATTCACATCACTGGTTCTACATTAGACACATTTCTAGAAATGTGCATAAAAAATTCCACAACGAACCAATGAAGAAGGCAATCATAGGGCTCCATACACATTGCATTTTTTATTTTTTTACTATTTAAAATTTACGATAAAATCAAATTATATGAAATATTATCTATTCTATGTAGAATATGAGTTAGATCAATAGTGGTTTGAAGAATTTTTTGAATAAATAAATCAATATAATCAAGAAGTTTCAGATTATATGATGCAGATTCCAAAAGAAAAATGGACATTGGCATGTGATGGGGGAAGAGATACAAACACACGACCACAAAAATTGTGGAGTGCATCAATCTTGTATTCAAAGGTATTTTGAAGTTACTTATAAACCCCCTAGTTCAAGAGACATTATATGGAATCAAGATGTACCTTGTTGATACACAAAAACTAGTATCTGACATAATACATTAGGGTATAAGGTATAGAAGATACTTTCAGCTGGAAATTGAAAAGAATATTGAAGAATTTTCAGGTTATCATGACTTTTTTTGATGAGAAGACTCTCAATTTGATGATAAATGGCATTCAGACCCCTTAACAAATTGCATTGGTGAACAAATAGTGGTATTACAAGAAATAAGGTAATGTCAATGTGGAAAATTTTAGGCCTTAAAGTTTCCATGCACACACGCCATTGCAGCATGTGCCTCTGTGAACATGTGATGGGAAGCACATGTTGATCCAGCATACCAGATGGACACAATTTATAACTATTATCCAACACCGTGGATAGATATTGGGGATTTTAGTTATTTTCAAATGCCCAAAGGCTAGCCGATAGTGATACATGACATCAATCAGTTTCATCCTCGTGGGAGACCGAAGTCCAGCATGATGCAGAATGAGATGGACAAGCCTCAAGAACAAGGGAAGAGTTTGAGATGCACCATATGTCATAAAAAGGGTCAAAACCAGAAATAATTCCCCAACAGAGTTGGGTCGAGTTCACACTCCCATCCATAATGACGTATTGTATTCCTTGTGAGATTCTCATATTGTAAATTATATGTTGTAATTACTTTTTTTCCTCATATTTCAATACCCCAAAACCCAAAAGAAGAACTCTAAACCCAAAAGAATATTTCCTAAACCTTAATATCAAGTATTCCAAACCCTAATCCCTAAAACCTATACCCTAACCCAATATTCATAAACCAAAAACGTAATACCTTAGAAAAAATCCCAAAACCTAGACCCAAAACTCAATATCATAAATCCTAATATCTAAATCCTAACACCTAAAAGATGAATTGTAAACCCAAAAATATCTTCTCTTTAAGACAATGTTTGATAACATTTTGCGTATGATATTTTAATAAACATTTATTTAACAAAATAATAGTATTATAATGATTAGCACAAGTTATTCAATATAAATAATTAGATAAATTACTAAAATATAATTAATAATTCCCATGGTTTATCTTAGTCCAATCCATAAATAGTTAGTCAGAAACTCCTATAAAATTTGTCTAACAAAATTCAAGGCCCAAAAATTTAGAAATATTGACTCTACGATCCGAAAAATCAGGATACCATTAATCCAAAAAATTATATCTTAGTGACATATACCTAATATCTTAAAACTTTATTAATATTAAATCATTTATAAACACATCCATGATTTCAATAATTAATATTCTCTTTATTCCTTAATTAAAATCATAGATTATATAATTTATTTAATTAATCCAAAAAATGAAATAATATTCATCATGAAATACTTTTTCATCAAATAATTTGTAACACCTCAAAATTTCATGGTACATTTCTCTTTGAATAATACAATAGCTAGTGTTGTACGTATCCCTAGGTTCTAGCACACACCGACCAATAAAACTAGCCATTTAAAAAGTACTTATGAATAGAAATACAAACTATTTGAAATTTTATAAATTATATTTTTCAAAATGAGCTTCATATTGGGATTCAGAATATCAAAATTATCTTAGCGTGAATTTTTTGTATTTTTCAGAAAACATTCAATTTTTTATGAATAGAAAAAATCACTAGGGTATTGTTTAAAACAGAATTTTTAGTTAAATAATTATTATATTAATTTAAAATTATTTTAAAGTTGAAATATATAAATAATACCAATATTAGTACAATTTAATTAATTAGAGTCATTTTATAATAATATTATATATATATATATATATATAATTTTATTGAACTTTTTAACGTCTTTTACCCAACTTTTAGGCACATTTTGAAATTTGCATAAAACATAATTTTACCTCTTTTTCGAATTGAATTTCAAAAATCCCACAAACACTATAAAGACCCAATGCTTGATGTACATGGACATTACAATACTTTTGAGGAATACTTCTAACAAAAACAAAAACTCAAGGACCATAATAGTTTAGTGTCTTTGGAAACATGGAATATAAACTTTTAATCATGTTGAAAGATCTTCAAAATATCCCATAACGATCTTCCCCTTTTTGTTTCCATACCTAAAACCTTTATTTTAATCCTGGGGGAAAAGTAAACATAAAAAGGGTGAGCTCAAATTTTTAGAAAGGGTAAGCATTGAGAAAATAAAACAAACCATATACATTTGAACTTAAAAACATGAACATAATGTTTAAACATCAAAATCTTAAGCGATGACATAAAACATGGCAGTAAGTAAGGCATAGATCATAATGGAACATCAATCATGATAAAATAGCATGGGTATAAAACATGTAATTGTGGAAAACAATTAAGAACATGATATGATTTCCAGAGTATCCAAGGCATTGCTGCAAAGACAATCCTAGTGGACAAAGTCCCTTTTTGAATCGAGTTCGCTCCTCGTTCCAGTCCTGTATCACTGAACCAGATTAAATTGTCATTCTAGACATGTCTATCTCATGAGATATAAATCTTTAACCAATTAATTAGAGGTATATATATGTCCCACCAATCTCATAATGAAATCATTCTAACTTGTGCCACAAATTATTCATAAATCATTCATCATAACCCAATGAATAAAATGGGTTTCATAAATATCATCCCATCATAACATAATCCATATAAAAAAATGGATATCATTTCATCATAAGAAAAGTGAAACCATGTAAATCAGAGATACATTATACCTTAAAAATACACATATGAAATAATTCCATCTTATATAGAAAATGGTTTTGATAAGAACACTTGAAATGAATTCTTGGGGAAAATATCCTTTTTTATTCAAAATCATTTTCTTTTCACAAAATGCCACGCAATTTTAAAAGAAAAGGATTTTATTGAAAATTAACATTAAATCTTGTAGAGTAAACTTCATGAAAATTAGGCTTTATGAAACCGTAAAAATCCTTTCATGCAGTATAAGTTTAAAAAAACATTCTCCTCATAATTTTTTCGGAAAAGTCAAAAAGTTCCATGTATGGTGAACAAAAGAAATATTCCTTCCATAACACAAAGTAAAAGTCAAAGAGAGGTAAATATGACATTAAACATACATGGAAAAATATTAAACACTTTATGAAAAACCTTTTATGGGCATGGATGAAAAATATAACCCCAGTAAATACTTACATATAAAAAATCATAGGGAAACAAGAGATTGGAAAAGTTATCCCTTACCTTAAGTCCAATATGATTCGTACGTATCTGAACATCCTATATAATGATTTAAATAATGTCATTGACTTATTATAGAATCATATTCATTGTTATATATTATACATGGTTCACTTATTACTTTATATTACATGTTATTTTGTAAATTCCATGTTAAAGCAGCGTTTTGGGTAAAATTGTTTTATTTATCGTATGTGTTTGGACTTGTTATTTGTGATATTATTATTACCTATATCATGATTTAATTACTTCCAGAATTTAAATCATGATTTATATATCATATATATTCAGTATATATATCTATATAGTAGATAGATAAATGAAATGAAATACACCGTTCATGGAGACGGTAGGCTGTACGTACGAATGAATGATGTTTTCCTTTCCTTATTAAATTGAATGGAAGTAAGTAGATGACATATATATATATATACACATTAATACAGTAGAAATATCATGTCATATATTTCATTATTATTCATTATATATACTTTATAATCATTCTTGAGTGGTTATCATGGAGAATGAGTCTCATTGCATCGTGGAGACAGTAATCCGTACGTACACATGAGCAATGATATCGTTCCCATAATTATTGAATTAAATTGGAGTGGATGATATAATATCTCAAAATAAGTATGATGTTATAATAGCCATATATAGTTATTCTTTACACAACTATACCCATCCATGTAATGTGGTGGTGGAAAAACAGATTACACCACGGTGTCGAGAAGGTATTCCGTATGTACGCACGCGCGGTGATTTTATTTTCCTTAGGATGGATAGAAAGTGAAATTGGGTTATTTAATATTTATAATAACATTTAAGTATATTATTGATATTTATGTTATTACTTTATAATGAAACAACTATAGAAGAATAAGTTGAAGAAGAAAGAAACTTGAAAGAATCGGTAGAAGATATTACCTCTTCTTCGACGCACCTCTTTTAAGCTTCCTCTTAAGGAACTAGAGTTGGTCTTTTGAGAAGAAAAAAACCTCCAGACTATTTCTAGGGTAGTGGAGAAGAGAAATGGGCAGGTTTTGGCCGATATTTAAGGATCAATGTGGTGTGAGGAGGAGAGGGAGGAGGTGCCCTTTTATAAGGGAGGAGAGGGGCACTTTAGAAAAAACATAGAATATTATTTTAGAATAAAGTCATTTTTGGTTTATAATGGCTCCAAAGTGACTTATTTAGAGGATAAAGTGGGGATGTGTCGAAATCCTCTCAACCAATAGGTTTTAGACAAGTTTATGTTACTATTTTAACCTTATCATTTAGATTTAACTCTAAGTTAAATAATTTAACTTTTACCATTTCTTCTTGTTTTCTTACACTATATGTTTAATAAAAATACTATATCAAGCCAAAAGAACCCCAAGTGGTTCATTATTAATATATATAGTCTTATCTAAGTCATTTTTCCAAACCTTATATTTTTAGGAATATAATAACAATTAATAATATAATATTTTTCTTAAATACTATTTTATGTCAATTTTGACAATACTTGGTAATTGATTTTTGTGAAAATCGTAATAGAACAATTAGTTAGAAAAAAGTTAATTAAATAAATAATAACATGTTGTTTTAACCTAAAAAATTAGTGTAATTTATAAAAAGTCCCAAATTACATTTATTTGGGTATTTATAACATCAATTATATTAATATTTCATTGATAAGGTAATTACAACATCATCATTGTTTCATAAATAAATTAAATTATTTAATGTATAACAATTATAAATAAAATTATATTATGTGGGAAATAATTCTATCTTTATAATTAATATTTATAGTCTAATTTATCTTATGTATAACCTTATATTTAAAATGTTTTATTTATTGAACTTTGATTTTATCTATTTTAAATATTCATTAAATAAAAAAATAATAAATTTCCTAATCTAATCCAAGTAGACCTGAATGATAATATTATATTCCTAAGGATATTTGTGGTCGAATTATATATATCCAATAGAATTAGGACATGTTTTAGGGTAATAATAGTATCATTTTTATCCTTAATTACCCTATTTACTTTTAACCGTGGTAAATTAAAGATAAAAGTTACTATTTTACAAAAATTATTTTTATCTTATTGAACTAAATTTTACACCTTAATATTAACCGTGTCTCTCGTATTTTATAAATTCCACTCATAGAAGCTGTAAAATTATGTTTTATGTAAATTCTCAAATTCTCCTAGGAGGTGGGTAAAAGACGGTGAAAAGTTCAATAAAATTTTTATATATCTAAAATTATTATAAAATGATTTCAATGAATTACAATAAACTTATATAGGTATTATTTATTAATTTTGACCTAAAATAAATTTAGATAAAATAAATAATTTTTTAAATAAAAAGTTGGTTTTTAAATAGTAACCTAGGGTTTTCACTATTCATCAAAAATTGAAAGTTTTCAAAAAAATATGAAAATTTCACCCCAGGCTAATTTTGATATTACGAATCCAAAAATGAAGTCCATTTTGAAAGATAAAATTTATAAAGTTTCAAAAAAGTGGGCATTACTATTCATAATAGCTAGTTTATATAATATTTTAATAGCATATCGTTGTTTAAGGAAACTCGGTATTGCATACTGCACACGCTATCAAAAAAGGTCTTGATTGCGTGTAATGCAAGCCATGTTAGGTCTACGTATAGTGAAAGATATGTTTGGTCTTGCGTATAACATAATCAAAACTTATTTCATTTATACATTAAACAAAATCTATACTTAATATTTTGAACTTGAAATTATGTGTAACACGAGCCAAGAATAGTGTTGCGTATACTGTAAGCTAATATGGTGTTGCGTATAGCATAAGATAATTTTGGTGTAGCGTACAACACAAGTCATCAATGAAATTAAAAAAAATAATTATCATAAAATCTCAGGTTTTTACATTCTACCCCACTTAAAATAAATTTCTCCCTCGAAATTCATCAGGGTTATAAATGGTTTACTACTTGAAAGTTTCTATCAAATAAACCCACATTGTAAAAAGGAATACTAAAACTAAACTTTAAAAACTAAATTATGAAATGTAACGGTTACCCAAATTAACTAATCACTAGGTTTCGACATAGAAGAACATAGGTGAAAAATGTATATGGATGAGAAATCTAACCATCAAATTCTGATGGAGAGTGGTAGAGAACATGGCTATGAAAAATCCAACAATCACAAAGCCATAAATTTGTGATGATCTAAGTGACCATCTGATTCATCATATATGAGGGCACTAGGACAACATTTTTGGTTTTCAATATCATTTCCCAAAAGTTGATGAATTAAAATAAATACTTACATGATTTTGGTACAATCTCACTGTTGTCTGTGCCTTGAACAATTTCCACTTCATCTCTTAATGAAATGAAGTTGAATTTGTTATTCGTGAAGTGTTAGCAGAGCTTGTGATAGAATGATGGGTCATTCCATCAATTTCAAACAAAAGGTTAACAAAAGTTATCAAATATACATAAGTCCATCTATGGTGAGGTTAATCATATACGATATCAAATATGAACTTATACTTCATCTATCATACTGCTTAATAAAACTAGTTTCTACTAACCAGGGACTTCCTGTAGGCCAGTGATAGGCAATAAAGGCCTATTGCACTTCAGTTGTGGGTTCGATTTTCACATCTTTGTCTGATACGACGGGTTGTCTCCCACCCTGCAGGTTGTCCTTTTTCTAAAATTACATCATTATGACATTCCATCAATAATATCGAAAAAATTTCTAGCCTTATACAATACCAACATGTGTCCAACATAATCCATTCCAGTCTTTAGGCTTATCCAAAATACTTCTGTCCAAGCTCATAGTATAAATAAAACAATTACTAGAAATGTCATCTGTCGAGAATGTGAATACCACCATTTATCCTCGACATATCTTGTTGATCACATCCCAAACATGTGAATACATTAATCATGTATTCTCTTGAAAATTTAATACCCATTTTTCCTTAGTGAAAACATGAATGCTATCAAAAGTTTACTCTTTCCACATACCAAAATCCAAAAATTTCTATATACTCAAACCGTGATATAACATTGTCCTTATATCAGTCATGAGCTCATTTCTTTTTTTCATTATCCCTTCATTATTCTCATGTCATCTTCTTTCTGAAAATATTTCAATCACTTTTTCATGGTTACCGGTACCATATAATTATTGAAAACCAATACATAGATATTCCAAAATTCCACAATACCATAAATGAGATTCCATGATACTATTTTGAAATTCCATTACCTAAACACTTAATCATTAAACACCATCATTGTCATACTCAACATCACAAATAGAGATCACATGAGACTTACCTTTATCCTTTGCCTTAATAGGTTTCTCACGTTGATCATCATTAACCCGTGGATTAGGAGATTTATTTGCATAATGCCCC
Organism: Viscum album; assembly: GCA_963277665.1. NCBI lineage: Eukaryota > Viridiplantae > Streptophyta > Magnoliopsida > Santalales > Viscaceae > Viscum > Viscum album. Next base: position 421,938,889 of record OY728158.1, on the reverse strand, counting down.
ATTTCCTTGCACTTGAAGCATTGAAGTGTTGGTGGAACGTTCTCTATAGTCTTTTCTCGATTCACATCATTAGCAACCTTTATCCCATTACATCGACAATCAACCACTCTATGACCTTCTTTTCCACACTTAAAACATTTTCTAGTAACTTTTAGGCAATATCCACCATGTTTCTTTCCACACATTGAACATAAAGAAACATTCATCTTCTTTTCACCATTGTTCTATGATTTCTCCTTTAACTCCATCTTTTGTTTCTTGTCAAAACCATGAAATGGATATGTAACACCAACTTCCAGTTCTACCTTGACAGCACAACACACAATTTCTTCATAGATACTGAAGTCTCTTATAGCTAATTCCCTTAGAAGACTTGGTTTTGAGCCACTGAAGAATCGATCAACTTTACTTTCAGTTTGGATTATAAAGCGAGATGCATACCTTGAAAGCCTTGTAAAATTCGCCTCGTATATACCAACATATTCATCATCCTTGTTCTTAAGATCAAGGAACCCCTTTTCCATCTTTGTTCGAAGAATACGAGGGAAGTACATATTGAAAAATAAGTTCTTGAACTCGTCCCATTCCATGGATTCAATTTCACCTTGGGGCCTTGTATTCTTAATTAGAGTCCACCACTGGTCTGCTTCACCTTCTAAAGAGTAAACAGCCATAATGACTTTTTCATGTTCTGAATAGTGATGTATGGAAAATATAATTTCAATGGTACTGATCCATTGTTCTGCAACAAGTGGATCAGAAGATCCACTGAAATAAGGTGAACATTGACTCATGAAGGACTCAATAGAATATTGTTCCCTTCTCTTCTCATTTGGAAGTTCATAATAATTCATAGCTTGTGTAAGTATAGCAATAAGATTTTTTAATCCATCTCCCATAACATTGGTTTGTTCATGAGGACAATCATTGCATTGTCCATTACATTGATCAACACGGTTCCTTCGGGTTCCAGCCATCATCTAAAACCCAAAAAAAATAGTGCGAGAGGCAAAAATCATGCTAAGGAAAACAACATAATAAAGGGGGAGTACCTTCAATATATAACATCTTAGCGTTAATTATACGATTGTTACCATAATTCTAGGACTATAACCTGTACTTATACTTAACCTTAGGTACATCCCTAGACATACCTTAGAAATATCTATAGGGATCTCACTAATGTTTTCGCATCCTAGTTTCCAAAGGTTAACTAAACCTTTACTCTGATACCAACTGTAAAGACCCAAATCTTGACATACATGGACATTACAATACTTTTGCGAAATACTTATAACAAAAACAAACCCTCAGGGACCGTAATAGTTTAGTGTCTTTGGAAACTTGGAATATAAACTTATAATCATGTTGAAAGATCTTTAACATCTCCCATAACTATCTTCCCCTTTTTGTTTCCTTACCTAATACCTTTATTTTAATCCTGGGGGAAAAGAAAACATAAAATGGATGAGATCAAATGCTCATTAAGGGTAATCATGGAGAAAATAAAAAAAACCATATACATTTGAACATAAAAACATGAACATAATGTTTAAACATCAAAATCTTGAGCAATGACATAAGACATGGAAGTACGTAAGGCATAGATCATAATGGAAAATCAATCATGATAATATATCATGGGAATAAAACATGTAATTGTGGTAAAACATTAAGAACATGATATGATTTCAAAAGTATCCAATGCATTTCTGTTAGGACTATCATAGTGGACAAAATCCCTTTCTGAATCGAGTTCACTCCTCGTTCCAATCCTGTATCACTGAACCAGATTAACTTTCCATTCTAGTAATTTATATCTCATGAGATATAAAACATTACCCAATGAATTGGAGGGAGATATAGGTCTCATCCATCTCATAATTAAATCATTCTTACTTGTGCAACAAATTAATCATAAATCATTCATCCTAACCCAAAGAATAAAATGGGTTTCATAAAAATCATCCCATCATAACATAATCCATAGAAAACAAATGTATATTATTTAATCATAAGAGAAGTGAAACCATTTAAATAATAGATTCATTACACATGAAACATACACATATGAAATAATTCCATCTTATATGGAAATGGTTTTGATAAAATACTTGAAATGAATTCTTGAGGAAAATATCCTTTCTTCTTGAAAATAATTTTTTCTCAAAAAATGCCACGCAATTTAAAATGAAAATGATTTTATTGAAAATAACATTTAAATCTTGTAGATTAAACTTCTTGAAAATAAGGCATTATGAAACCGTAAAAATCCTTTCATGCCGTATAAGTTTAAAAAAACATTCTCCTCATACTTTTTTCAGAAAAGTCAAAAAGTTCCCTGAATGGTAAATAAAAGAAAGATTCCTTCCATAACACAAAGTAAAATTCAAAGAGGGGTAAATATGACATTAAACTTACATGTAATAATATTAAACACTTTATGAAAAGTCTTTTATGGTCATGGATGAAAAATATAACCGCAGTAAATACTTACGTATAAACAATCTCGGGAAAAAAGGAGACTAGAAAAGTTATCTCTTACCTTAGGACCGATATGATTCTTACGTATCCTATCCTCCTATATAATTATTTAAATAATGTCATTGACTTATTAAAGAATCATATTCATTGTTATGATATCATATATGGTTCACTTATGACTTTATATTACCCGTTCTTTTGTAAATTCAATGTTAAAGTAGTGTTTTGGGTAAAATCGTTTTATTTATCGTATGTGTTTGGATTTGTTATTCATGATATTATTATTACTTATATCATGATTTAATTACTTCCAGGATTTAAATCATGATTTATATATAATATATATTTATTATATATATATATATTAGATAGATAAATGAAATGAAATACACCATTCATGGAGACGGACGGTCGTATGTACACATGAACGTTGTTTTCCATTCCTTATTGACTTGAATGGAAGTAAGTAGATGACATATATATATATATATATAAATACAATATCTTTATAATTTCATATATTTCATTATTATTAATTATATATACTTTATAATCATTCTTGAGTTGTTAACATGGATAATGAATCTCATCGTGTCGTGGAGACGGTAATCCATACGTACGCACGAGTGATGATATCATTCCCATAATAATTGAATTGAATTAGAGTGGATAATATAATATCTTAGAATCTGTATGATGTTATAATAACCATATATAGTCATTCTTTACACCATTATACCCATCCAAGTAAGGTGGTGGTGGAAAAACAGATTACACCACGGCGTGGAGACGGTATTATGTACATATGCACGCGCGCTGATTTCATTTTTCGTAGGATGGGTAGAAGGTGAAATGGGAATATTTCATATTTATAATAACATATCAGTATATTATTGATACTGGTGTTATTACTTTATATTGAAAAAACTAAAGAAGAAGAAGTTGAAGAAGAAAGAAACTTGAAAGGACCGGTAGAAGAGATTACCTCTTCTTCGACGCACCTCTTTTCAGTTTCCTCTTAAGGAACTAGAGTTGTCCTTTTGAGAAGAAAAAAAACTCCCGAATTTTTCTAGGGAAGTGGAGAAGATAAATGGGTAGGTTTTGGCCGAGCTTGAAGGCTCAATGTGGTGTGAGAGGGAGAGGGAGGAGGTGCCCTTTTATAAGGGAGGAGCGGGGCACTTTAGAAAAAACATAGAATATTATTTTATAATAAAGTCATATTCGGTTTATAATGGCTCCAAAATAACATATTTCAAGGATAATGTGGGTATGGGTCGCAATCCTCTCAACCAATAGGTTTTAGACAAGTTTAGGTTACTATTTTAACCTTATCATTTAGATTTAACTCTATGTTAAATAATTTAACTTTTACCGTGTCTTCTTGTTTTCTTACACTATATGGTTAATAAACATTATATAACAAGTCAAACGAACCCCAAGTGGTTCATTATTAATATATATAACCTTATCAAAGTCATTTTTGTGAACCTTAGATTTTTAGGAACAGAATAAAAATTAATAATATAATATTGTTTTTTAAACTATTTTATGTCAATTTTGACACTATTTGGTAATTGATTTTTGTGAAAATAATAAAAAAATGATTAGTTCTAAATAAGTTAATTAAATCAATAATAAAATGTAATTTTAACCTAAAAAATTATTTTAATTTATAAAAATACCCAAATTACATTTATTTGGGTATTTATAACATCAATTATGTTAATATTTCATTAATAATGTAATTACTGCATCATCATTGCGTCATAAATAAATTAACTTATTTAATGTCTAAAAATTATAAATAAAATACCATTATGTAGTTAATATTTTGAGATTTATAATGAATATTTATAGTCGAATTTATCTTACGTATAGCCCTATATTAAAAATGTTTTAGTTATTAAACATTGATTTTAACTATTTTAACTATTATTTAAATAAAATAAAAATAAATGTTCTAATCTAATCCATGTGGTCCTAAATGATAATATTATATTCCTAAGGATTTTTTTGGTCGAATTATACTTATCCAATAGAATTAGGACATGTTTTAGGGTAATAATAATATCATTTTTACCCTTAATTACCCTATTTACTTTTAATCGTGGTAAATAAAAGTAAAAAGTTAATATTCACCAAAAATTATTTTTATCTTATTGAACCACATTTTACTCCATGATATTAACCGTGTCTCTCGGATTTTCTAAATTCCACTCACAAAAGTGGTAAAATTATGTTTTAAGTAAATTTTCAAATTCTCCTAGGAGGTGGGTAAAAGACGGTGAAAAGATCAATAAACTTTTTATATATCTAAAATTATTATAAAATGATTTAAATTAATTAAATTGAACTAATATAGGTATTATGTAATCATTTTTACCTAAAATAAATTTAAATAAAATAAATAATTATTTAAATAAAAAGTCGGTTTTTAAATAGTAACCTAGTGTTTTCACTATTCATCAAAAATTGAAAGTTTTCAGAAAAATGCCAAAATTTCACCCTAGGAAAATATTGATATTCTGAATCCAAAAATGAAGTCCATTTTAAAAGATAAAATTTATATAATTTCAAAAATTGGTATTATTATTCATAACGGCTAGTTTATATATTATTTAATAGCATATCGTTGTTTAGTGACACTCGGTATTGCGTACTACACGCGCTATCAAAGAAGGTCTTGATTGCGTGTAATGCAAGCCAAGTCAGGGATGCATGTTTTGAATGCTCCGTTTGGTGTTGTGTATAACATAATCAAAACATTTTTCATTTAGACATTAAAAGAATCTATACTTAATATTTCGAACTCGAAATTGTGTGTAACACGACCCAAGAATAGTGTTGCGTATACTGCAAGCCAATACGATGTTGCATATAGCACAAGCTAATTTTGGTGTAGCATACAACACAAGACATCAACAAAATTCAAAAGAATAATTCTCATAAAATCTCGGGTTGTTACAGACACTATATTTATCAGAATGTAAAATATGTTTAAATATTATGAAAATAATTGAATTGTAAATTTTCAATTTTATTTTCCACGGTTAAAAGTAAATAGGGTAATTAAAGATAAAAATAATATTATAATTACCCCAACACATGTCTTCATTCTATGGGATAAGTTTATTTCAACCAAAATCGAACTTAAGAAAAAAATTATTATCCTTTTTGACCCACTTCTATTAGATTAGGACATTTATTATATTTTATTTAAAGAATAGTTAAATGTGTTAAATTCAAATTTTAAAAGCTAAACCATTTTTAATATAGGGTTGTAATTTAGATAAATTCAACTATAAAAATAATTATAAATATAAAACTATTTCCTACATCATGATATTTTATTTATAATTTTTATACATTAAATAATTACAATTATTCATGACACAAAGATGATGCAATAATTTCATTATTAATGAATGATTAAAATGATTGATATTATAAATATTAAAATAACTGTAAATCAGAACTTTTGTGCAATAACAGAATTTTATAGGTGGAAATTACATCATAGGGATGGTTAAATGTATTTTTTTAGGTAATTAAGTTTTTATGACTTTCACAAATACACAATACTAAATTGTTTCAAAATTTACATAAATGTGATTTTAAAACAATTACTATTATATTAAATGATATAATATTTATAAAATCTAAAATTCGTCCAAATGAATTATATAATCTTAGATATGTAATTAATTATCCACTTGAGGTTATCTTGGGATTTTATAATAACTATATTAAACATGTATTACAAAAATACCAGAAGACATGATAAATAATAAATTATTCACCTTAGAGTTAAATCTAAAAGATAAGGTTAATATGGTTACATAAACATGTCTAGAACATATTGGTTGAGAGGATTTCGACCTAGAACCACCATATACTCTAAACAAATCCATTTGGAGCTATTATAAACCAAAAATAGTTTTATAATAAGAAAATATTTTGGGCTCATCCTAAAGTTCCTCTCACCTCTCTTATAAATGGGAACTTCCCTTTCTCTTAAATTAACACCTCCAAAGAAACATGGATCTTCCAAATCCTTCCAAAATCATCTCGCAACTACACCCACATCATATTATAGGCCTTACTTTGAACATAAATCCAATCTATGGTTCCCATTTGTTCAAATCAAAAGGATGAACCCGAATAAGAGGTAATTATTTCATCACCTCTTTCAAAGTTCTTTTCTTCATCCACTTACTCTTTATTTTTTGTTTCCATGCCAATGAAATAACACCATTAACATCTAAATATTGTGAGATTATTATTAATATGTTACAACAATATTCATTATTCTATTCATCCTATGAATGACAAATCCACCATACCTGTGTATGTACGGTTTACCGTCTCCACGTCATGGTGTAGTTTATTATTCAACAATTAATTGTTTGGATGGGTATAATAATGAAAATAATTTATATAAATAATAAATCTAACATATCAATTATTCTGTATATATAATATTCCATCCAATTACAAATTATTTTACCATCAACAGAATGATATTGTTGCTCATGCGTATGTACAAATTATCGTCCCCACGACACGATGAGATTTTATTCCCCATCATAGTCGTTCAAGAATAATTATCATTTTATGATTAAATAAAATATTTAAGATCATAATATAATTATGGATTTTTATCAAATAAATCCTATACATAACAAACATGTCTTATGTATAAAATCATATAATGGAAAATGAATCAGTTAACACCCAAAACAATGATACTATTGAAATTTTATTAATAAGGCAATATTAGAGGATTTTATATGATTTTATATTTATGTATGGGGATATAGTATAATTTAATAACTATTATTTTACCATTATAAATAAGATTAACATACCATCAACTTATGAAATTAACATGGTAAGGGTTAATTCTACAATCTCATTATTATCCAAGGTTGTTTATATGCGAGTATCTACAGGGAATTCATTATCATATACATCCTTTTTCTTAAAAATGTATTTCAAAACACATTTACTATTTCCTAAAATATGGTTTAAATTAACTTATATTCTTTTTTTACTTTTTATAATTTTTGTTCAAAGGGATATTTCTGTCGTTTCCCAAATAACGTATTTTATGACCTTTCTAACAAATTAAGGAAATAATTTTTTTTAACTTATAGGGTGGTTACTGATATTTTCCACCATTATGAAACCTTATAAGAATCCATTACAAGCTTATATAAATATTTTCAAGATAATTTTGTTTTTGTAATTATAAGACTTTTAAATGAATTTGAAGTAGAAAGAGATATTTTCCTCAAATATTTTTTGTATTGATTTAATCTATGTCAACATATATTGTTGGATTTTATAAATTTTATTTATTGTGATTAAATATTCCATATTGTATTGATAGTTTTATGATATTTTTGAATGTGGATGTTCTATTTTTATGACATTAGTGGTTTATTGTTAAATTATTAACATTTTATATGTTAGTTTCATACGGATATTTATATTATGTTTCACCCTTTTCATATGAGGAATGTGTTGGATGTAGTAAGTGATGAGAGGGATCCACTATAGCCCGTCGAAGCATCATTAGGTATAATTAGACAAACTAGTGTCCTGGCACAAGGTCTTGACAAAAATTTTATTTTTAGTCTTTGCACAATGCCTTGACTATGTGGTTATGATGTCCGCCATTATGCATTCCATCATTATGAGATTAGCTATTGATATTACATGTGATTATTCAACTAGTAGAATATCCAGGTGAATAATTAAATATAATTATTTGATTTATCATGTCCATATTATTCTTAAGATTATGTTAAAATGGATTTTTTTTAGTCTTATAAATTTCTTTATATTTTTATGTTTACTTATAATAGTTTCTACTATATTGTTATCCTTACTGAGCATCTGATCTCTCCTAATTCTTATGTTTTATTTTTTCCTGAATGTGAAGAATTATATTATGACTGAACTACAATGATAGGATAAGGGATATGAGTGTGTTCAAAGAAGAAACAATGTTTCTTTTTCATTTTAATATGTAATGTAAAACTTATGTAAGTATTTTGTACTTCCAATGCTATTAAACAATCTTTTTATTCGAGACTCGACCTCTTGTGATCATACCAACATTATGTAATAATGCAGTGACTCTTGGTAACCGGGGTTATGGTGTTACAGTTGGTATCATAGGAAGTTTGGTAAAACCTCAGAAACTTGATTTAGAAAAACTCTAACTAGAGAACATTACCCTTAGATATACATTGAGGATTAGTATAGAAAAGCATCACACAATTTTTGTAATGTAGATATTATGTGGGTTTTCAATGAAATTCATCCCTTTTAGGATACTACACATGGATATTGTTCTGGAACCGATATACATAAGAGTGAAAAATATAACAAGGAGTTTTTCGTTTGATCTAGGGTATCTGGGTACACAAAAATGGGACTCACTATGCATCTGGTTTGTAACTCTAGGGGGATATTCTTATGATAATTCACATTTTTATTAAAACCTATTATGATAGATTTATGACTAAATAATTCCTAATGAAAACATTTTTATGATTACAAATTATATGCCTAAATTGTTCAATTTATGTTATGTATTTTACAAGTTAGGAATTATGCATTCTGATTCATAAACTAATATCATGTAAGATATTTTTAGAAATGGTGCCTAGTGGAAGGAATAGAAACCATATAAACACACATAATCAATTTAGGGATTTCCCTCTAATTCAAGATAATTATAGTAGAGCTGGTGATGAAACTGGTGCTGAACAACTTATAACCATTCTGGGAAAAATCACTTACGTTATGAATAATAACCTTACCCATATGGAGCACCCCTATCCACAAAGTGGAGATTTACTATTAAACCGCTTCATGAGGAAATAACCACCAACATTAAATGGGACTAAAAATCCATCTGCAGAAGAGTAATTGATAAGTTCCTAACATAAAATATTTCATTATTTGGGGACTTGCAAAATGGTAAAAGTTTTCAGGGAGGTTTATCGGCTCTCAGGTGATGTAGATAAATGGTGGTCATTAATGTAGAACACAAATAAGGATTAAGAAATATCAAATATGGAATTGAGGAATTATAAAAGCCTTTTCATAGAAAAATACTTTCCTCGTGAACATTGAGTGGATATGGAATAAAAAATTCTGAGTCTGAGGAAAACAGAGGATGAGAGTGTCGTAAAGCATGAGGCTAAATTTATAGGGTTACCAATGCATGATACAGATTATATATGAAACAAATGATGTCATATAGATCGATTATTTGTTTAGTTAAAACAAATTCTATGTCAAGTATTAGTCTCCAAATCCTTATCGTCGTACGAGGACATAGTCTCATGTGATATCAAGACAAAAATGTAATTATATGTGTCTTATGACTTCAATGTGAAGAAAGAGAAGAATAGATTTGTTGAACACTCTGGAAAAAGAATTAAGGGGAATAAAGGAAATGTTTAATTTCCATCCGATAGTAATTTTTTGAAGAAACACCCAGGTACACTCTTAATAGAGATAAGAGTTTATACAATTATGGGGGGAAAGGCCACAAGCTCGTGATTACAAGGGGAAGAATGAGGTTATCGATGGTCAACGCTAAAATTTTAATGAAATGGGTAATTATGAAAATAAATCTCTTAAGTGTAATAGAAACATACCATAGAAAATTCCATGGTAGCAAGGCCAAGTTTATGCGATCACAAATACTGAGATTGAAACTCTAAGTGATGTGGTGGCAAGTACAATAATCATTTACTCAAAAAATTTCCAATGATTTATTTGATTCTGGATCCAAAATTTATTCATATTTTCCCAACTTTCCATGAAAATTGGATATTTGACTTATTGAGGGAGTTGTCAGTCAAGACTCAAAAGGGAATTATCATTGCAACAATATTTTTTCAATCAGTTACCATTATGGAAAATAAATTTGATTTATCTATTGATCTTATTGGAATTCCCATGATTGAATTTGATTCAATCCTCGGTATGGTTTATCTTTTGTACCATGATGTGAAAAATTATTTTAAGAAGAAGGATGTTACAATTTTTTATGATGATAAGGAATCTCATATCATTAGAGTGGAAACATCACCATCTAATTCTCATCTAGATCCACCTCTAGTAGATTTACTAAATTCAATTATTGGGGAGGAAGGGAATGAAATAACTCTGGGTGAGTAAAGTAATGTTCAAATAGTGGAATTACCAATTGTGCATGAATTTGATGATGTGTTTCTAGAGGATTTACCTGGACATCCTCCAGAATGGGAAATTGAGTTTTCTATTTAGATAATTCATGGTTCAAGGATCATATCGAAAACCCCTTATAGAATATCCATTGTGAAATTAGTGGAACTAAATAATCAACTAAATGAATTGAATAATAATAGATTTATTCACCCAAATTTTTCTCCCTGGGGAGACCCTATAATTTTTGTTAAGAAGATATATGGATCCATGGGGTTGTGTATTAACTATAGGGAGATCAATGTTATAACAATAATGGACATGTATCTCCTACCTCACATTAATGATTTATTTGATCAATGTCATGGATCTCAATATTTGTTCAAGGATTGAACTTCGATCTGGATACTAGATGTTGTGCTTGAATAAAAAATACATTCTGAAGACATCATTTTTAACCAGGTATAGGCATTATGAGTTTAAAGAAATGCATTTTGGACTGACTAATATACCCTCTGTTTTCATGGAATATATTGATGACTTTGTAGTGTTATTTATTGATGATATTTTGGTATACTCTAAAATCTAAAATGATCATGAAAATCACATGAGTACTAATATAAAAACTCTTAGAATAAATGAATTATATGTGATGTTTAGAATGTTTGAATTATAGCTTTAGTAAATTTCTTTTCTTCTCTATATTGTCTTTTGAGATGGAATCTCTATTGATCCTTCATAGAAAATGGTAATCCAAGAATGTCCATAATAAACAAATATAATTGAGGTACATAGTTTTAATGGTTTAGTTGGTTACTAAGGGCATTTCGTCCAGAATTTTTCCAGATTGGCTAACCCATTAACCATGCTCACACATAAAGGTGTTAAATTTGTTTGGAAAAAAATTGTAAAAAATGTTTTCATAAATTGAAGAGAATATTAGTCAACTCTCCTATATTGACTCTACTATCGATGAATTATGGGTTTGTTATTTAAAGTGATTCATCAAAGAAAAGACATGGTCATGTCATTATGTAGAATGATATAGTTATTTCCCATGCATAGTGTAATCCAAAAATTCATGAACAAAACTATCCCACATATGATCTTGAGTTAGCATCTGTAATCTTTACCCTGAAGATAAAAAATACAATATCAATGGTGAAAAATGTGAGATATATGCTGATCATAAGAGTTTGAAATATATTCTCTCAGAGAAAGAACGCAACATGAGGCAAAGGCGATGGATTGAACTTTTCAATTATTATGATTGCACAATTAACTACCACCTAGGGAAGAAAAATAAGGTGGAAGATACATTGAGAAGTAAGGATCATGGAGTTCTGAATAATATGAGAGTTGAAAGAGATCCTATATTCAGAAATCTAGTAAAGATCAATATGGGAATAATCATGGAAGATGAAACACTAATACATTTTTAAATGGTTTCCAAACCATCATTAATAGAAAATATAAAAATTTATCTGACTAATGATGAGGATCTTCCAATGAAAGTCAATGCTGTAAATGATGGGAGATAGATGGACATCCTATATGAAGAGATAATTTTGATATTTCGTAAGAGGCATTATGTTCCTGATATACCTGATCAGAATAGTTAATTTGTGGATGATGATCATAGCTCCAATTTCTGTATACACCCTGGTAGCACTAAAATGTATAGAGATTTGATGGTATAGTTTTGGTGGGACAACATGAAGATGGATATTACTGATTATGTGATAAGATGTATGGTTTGTCAATAGGTGAAGGCTAGAAGACAACATGCTGGAAGATTTATGAAACCTATTCCCTTAAATAAGTGAAATGGGATGATATTATGATGGATTTTGTCATGGGATTCCAAAGACTCAAAGAAGGAATGGTGAAATATGGTTCATTATCGACCGTCTTACCAAGTCAACACATTTAATTTCTATATGAGAAGATTTACCACGTGAATGTTTAGCAAGACTATATATTAATGATGTTTTGATACTTCATGGTGTACCCCTATTGATTGTTTTTATAGGGATCCCCATTTTACATCTAGATTTTGGAAATGTATTCAAAACACCTTAGACACTGAATTTCATTTGAGCACTTTCTACCACCCTCAAACTGATGTACAATTAGAACGTCGTATTAAAACCTTAAAAGACATGCAGAGATCTTGATGACATGAAATTAATGGTATGTTGGATCATTACGTACCTCTGGTAAAATATGCCTATAATAATAGATTCAATTCAAATATTTAGATGGCTCATTATAAAGCATTATATAGAAAGTGATGCCGTACACCTACTTGTTGGGATCATGTCGGTGAAAGAAAACTCATAGGCCCATAACTTGTTAAGGAAACAATGTAATTGGTAAAGATTATCCAAACCCACATCAAAGCATCTCAAAGTAGGCAAAAGATCTATATAGATAACCAAATTAAGGATTTGGAATTTCAAGTAGGAGATCAGGTTTTCGTAAATGTATCTTCATGGAAGGTTGTTATACGATTCGGTAAGAAAGGAAAATTATGTACTAGGTATATCGGACCATTTGAAATTTTGTAATGAATTGGAGTTGTAGTTTACCATTTGGAAATGCCACCAAGTCTCTCGAAATATCATGATGTGTTCCATATATCAATGTTGTGAAAATACATGCCAGACCCATCGCATGTACTCACCAATGATGAAATAGAACTAGAACCCGATTTCTCTTATTGTGAAGAGCCTATTAGAATTATTGATACAAGAGAATATGTTATGGGAAACCAAACAACATCTCTGGTAATAGTTTTTTGGAGAAACCATAAAATGGAAGAGGCAATGTGGGAACCTGAGTAACATATGATGAATAACCACCCCAATGGTTTTACGGAGTAATATTATAGAAATTGTGAGGATCAAATTATTTAAAGGATAGAATAATGTGACACCGCTAGATTCCATGGTAAATTTCTCTTTCAATAATACAATAGCTTGTGTTGTACGTATCCCTGACTTCTACTACACCCCGACCAATACAACTAGCAATTTAAAAAAAATATATGAATAGTAATACCCAGTTTTTTTATTTTAAAAATATTATTTTCAAAATCGACTTTATTTTTGGATTTGGAATATTAAAATTATATTAGGGTGAATTTTTTGCATTTTTCTGAAAACTTTTGTTTTTTGATTTATAGTGAAAAACAATGCATTATTGTTTAAAACTGACTATTTATTTAAATAATTATTATTTTTATTTAAATTTATTTTATGGAAAAAATAGACACATAATACCTATATTAGTCCAATATATTTCATTATAGTCATTTTATAATAAGATTAGACATATATAATTTTATTTGACTTTTTAAAGTGATTTACCCTCCTTCTAGGAACATTTGAAAATTTGTATGAAACGTATTTTTACCACTTTTGTAAAATTAATATCAAAAATCAGACAGACACGGTTGTCATTAGTAATTAAAATTTTCAATATAATGAAAGTAATTTTCAGTGTATAGTAACTTTTGAATTTTATTTACCACTGTTAAACTTAAATAGGGTAATTAAATTTAACACCCCAAGATTTTATAGTAAGTTATTTTCTTTAAAATAATTCAATAGATTGCGCTACACGCAGCACCATGTTCGAGCGCACCAAGACATACCGAACTAGCCGTTAAAAAAGTGGTTATGAATAATATTAACTGAATTTTGAATTTTATATACTTCATATAATTGTAGAATTCATATTATGTGATTCTTAGACCTAATATAAGAACCAATTCATTTTTTTCAGATAAAAGAAGTATTTTTCAAAAAATACAATTTTACCCCTATTAATGGAAAACCCTTTTTAAAACCAATATTTGACACTTTTATATATTAAATTTAATTAAAATAAATTCTTCTTTAAAATCAAGACATAAAAATTTAATTTGGATTAATTTTTGTACTTTTCTGATAACTATCATATTTTGATGAATACTTAAAAATACTAAATTTCAATTGAAAAAAACTTTTTTAATCAATTTTTTAATAGTGTTAAATTATTCATTTTAATGGTTTGGAAGTATAATTATATTATATCTTTACCATTTAATACAATTTAGGTCATTGTATGTAATTTCACATTTAAACTGGACAGAAACGAGTGTCAATCTTTTGATTGTTGTTATTTTTTAAAAACACACTTTTGGTTTTGACAATGGGAATTAATTTGAAATTAATTTCTGCCACATCTGTGTCGTGAATTTGGAAAAATGGATTCCTTATTTATAATCATGTTGTCCAAATTGTGTAGATAGGTAAAAAAATTTAGAAATTATGAATAATTACTTCCGTAAATATTTTATTTACCATGTTTAGAAAGTAAATCCAGTAAATAAGGGTAAAAAATAATATTATAATAATATTAAATTTCCCTAACATGTATCATATTTTTATTGGTGGATACATGTCTGGCCATTATAATACTTGGTTCAATTTTTCAGACCCCATGGAGCCACTTGTGATTGATATTGACACTTTATATTAATTAATTTAAAGTAAATACAAAAATGACATAAACATATATCTTTTAGTAAAAAAAATTTTAAATTTGATTATATAAGTTATATTTTTTACTATAAATTCCCATTAGAAATAAAAAACAATTTCCAACATAATTTTGTTTTATTAATAATTTTTATACATTAAATAGTTAAATTTATTTATGACCCAATGATGATGCAGTAATTACTTTATTAATCAAAAAATCAAATAAATGGTTTTATAAATATTAAAATAAATACAATTTCAAAGTTTTTATGACATCAACAAATTCTATAGGGGAATATTACATGTTAGGTTTTATTCAATGTATTTTCTTCAAAGTAATCATGGTGTGATGAATTTCACAAAAACCAAATAATAAATAGTGTCAAAATTGACCTAATTGAGTTTTTAAAACAAATATTATATCATTAAATTATATAATTTATCTAAAAATCTAAGGATCGGCCAAAGTAAATAGATAATATTATATATATATATATATATATATTAATAATTAACCACTTTGGGTTCTCTTGGATTGTTATAGTATGTTATTTACCATATAATATAAATATACAATGAGACATAGTAAAAGTCAAACTATTTAACTAAGAGTTAGATAAAAAAATATAAGGTTAATATGGTGACTTAACCTATCTAAAACCTATTGTTGGAGATATTTTCGACCCATCCCCACCTTATCCTCTAAATAAATCATTTTTGAGACAATATAAACTGAAAATTATTTTATTATTAAATAGTATTTCATGTTTTTCCCAAAGTGGCCCTCACCCCTCTTATAGGAAAGTACTTCCCCTTCTCTTAATGTTACACCTCCAAATCCATTTGTATAGGCCAAACCCTGACCAAATATCCTCCTAACTTTCCTCCCTACATTATTGAGTCCATAATTTGGACATAAAGCCAGCCTATGCAGCCCTTTTGATCAAATCAAAAGAAAGAACCTAAAGAAGTGGAAAATATTGCATCACCTCTTTCAAGTTATTTTCTTCTTCCACTTCCTCTTTCTTTGTTGTTTCCATTATAAAATAATAAATCCAGTATCTTATATATACAGTTATATTATTATTAAAATGTTACAACAATATTCATTATTATATCCATCATATGAATGACAAAGTCACCATACTGGCGTACGTACGACTTACCGTCTCCACATCGTGGTATAGTTTTTTATTCAAACACGTCATTATTTGGATGGGTATAATAATGAGTATAAATAATGAAAATAATAAACATATCATGTTAATGATTCATTATATATGATATACCATCCAATTACATACGATTTCACCATCAATATAATGTCATTGTTGCTCGTGTGTACGTACGGATTACCATCTCCACAAACGTGAGGACAATCATTACCCATTATAATCATTCAAGAATAATTTTCCTTTTATGATTAAAAATAATGATTAAGAACATAATATAATTGTGGATATGAATAAAATACATCTAATCCATCACGATCATGGCTTACATAACCGAGCATATAAAAGAAAACAGACCAGGTAACACCTAAAATGATGAAACTACTAAAATATTATTAACAAAGTAATATTACAAGATAATATTTAATATAATATTTATGTATATAGTTATTGTATAATTTAATTAGAGTGATTTTACTAATATACTAGAGGTTAACGTACCCTCTTCCAAGGAAAAGTAAAGGGTAAGGGGTTTCTTATCTCACTTTTAATTCTGCGAGATTTCCATTGTTTGCCACTAATTTATTGCATGTGGTGTATTATGTACTACCGTTGGATTTATATTATCATGATTCTATTTATATTAAGGTTATTCTGTTAATCATTTTCTGGTTATTAACTTTTGGTCATACGACCCGATTGATTACAATGTGGTAAGGTATTTTTATCTCACTTTTTATTCCCATGAGATTCATGCTATATTTGCCACTATTTCATTTTTAGTGGTGTATGTATTGTCCATGATTGTATACATTGTGTAATATACTTTAATATATAGATATTTACATCTTCATTGTATGACCCTTCTTTCATAGGGTGTATGTTTTGTATGTTACCAAATCGGTAAGGCAACCATTCACACTCGTCTTTTTAAAAGACTTCTTTTTTGTTTTGCCTTTTAATTTACTTCTTCTAATGTTGGGATATGTTCCTCTATATCTTTATGGATGTAAATTTTATATCCAAGTTACGAGATACCCTTTTCAATCTCATCAATTTATTTTCTTAATTTTAAAGTTACGTCGTTAGGCTGTCGAATTTCTATAAGGGAACTTATTCACCCAATTTCAACTCTTTGGGTTAAACTTCTACTTCTTGATTATGTCATGCTATAAATATCTGTGAATAAGCTCTAATTGTCTTACACATAATATCGATATATATTAGGTGTATTTATATTTTCCACACATAATTATTTCATTGATTTATCCATATTTTAAGGATACCATCTTTATAAGGGATTTTGTCTCAATTTACATTCCATTGAGACTTCATTGTTGTTATGCGTCAATTCACTTTTATATTGTGTATATACTATCCTTTGGAATATTATATCATAAATATCTTTATTACCATGATATTATATAGTTCTTATAACATGTTAATCCTCAATTATTTTTATTCAAGCCTCTCATTTTAATAAAAACTCTTTAACTAAAATATCATTTTAAATGTTTTAAAAATTTATTCTTATAAATACTTATCATTAATGTCCATGTTTTAAAAACTGTTTTTAGGATTTATTTATATGGAAATTAATTTTTTAAAATATTAATTCCTTTTAAAAGTTTCAAAGTGGTTTGTGAAACATTGATTCAAAAATCTATTTTAAACAGCTTCTTGATAAATAGTGAGACTTTTAAATGTTTTCATGAAAAAGGTATATTTCTCGCAAAGATTTTTTCTGATCATTTTCAACTTTGTCAACATCCTTTAAGGGATATTTTTATTGACCGAGGTTGATTTATTGTGATAAAAATCTATCATGCTATATTGAAGGTTTTGTGATATATTTGACTGTGGATGCATTATTTTTATACCATTCATGGTTTATGGATAAAGTATGGACATTTTTATGCTAGTTTTAATATGAATGTTTATTTTATGATTAAACCTTTTCATTTGAGGAATGCATTGGACTTAGTGAGGGATGGGTGGTGCCCTCTACAGCTCTTCGATGCATCAGTAGGTCTCATGAGACAAACTAGTGTCTTCGCACAAAGCCTTGACAAAATCTTATTCGTAGTCTTGGATCAAGGCCTTGACTATGTGGTTATGGAGTCTGGAATTATGAAATCCATCATTATGAAATTCGATATTGATATTACATGTAATTATTCAAGTATTAGAACATCCATGTTAATATTTAAATGTAATGATTTGATTTATCTTTACCATATTATACTGAAGTTTAAGTTTAAAAGTCTTGTGATCTAGTCTAATACATTTCCCTAAATGTTTACCCTTATTTATTACAGTTTCTAAAATATGGGTTTCCTTATTGAGCATCTGATCTCACCCCTTTCTTATGTTTTATTTTTTCTAGGAAGCAATGAGTTATAATATGATTAACCTGCAGGAATAGGTTTTGGGATATAAGAGTGTTCAAAGGGGACACAATGTTGTTTTTTTATTTCATAATATGTAAAACTTAAGTATGTATCTAGTACTACCAAGGATACTAAACTGATTAGTCTTTTGGGACATGATTCCTTGAATCATGCCAATGTTATGTAATAATGAACCAATTTTGGGTAATTATGGTCAGGGTGTTACAGTTGGTATCCGAGGAGGTTCAGTACAAACCTTAGAAGCTATATTTTGAAAGAAAACTCTGATTATGAAACACTACCCTAAGATACACATTTATGATTATTATAAAAGATCATTCAGAAATTTTTTTAATATAAATATTATGTGGGTTTCCCAAGTAATACATCCTTATCTGGAAATGAGATGGTAGAGGTGGATCTGGCACAAATGTACCTAGGAGTGAAAACTCTGACAAGGAGTTTCGGGCTTGACCCGGTGTATCCAAGTACATGACATCAGGCCATACTCCACTCTTGGTTATGAAACTCCCAGGGGATATTCTTAGGTTAATTGAAATTTTCTTTACAAACTGATTTGAATGATTTTAATATAAGATGAAAATAAATAACATTTTTTAATCGTAAGGTGTTTATGATTGAAAATAAGGAGTTATGATATTCTCTAAATGATTTTATGACTCACACTATGATTTCTTGTGTTAGTCAATGGATGGATTCCATGGAAGTAATAGTAACATTGAACATGATGTACAAGGTGGGCATGGTAGTGGGAATGAGCAATGAAATGGAATGGTGATTGGTGTAAAAGATATCGTGTTCATGCCGAATCGATTTTCCAAATATATGATCAACAACATATATGTTAACCAACTCTCGGTCTCAACAAAGAAGAAAAAAGTGGTGAATGATAAGAGCTCTAGTAGTGGATACCATGGATAAAATAAATCTCAATTTCCATCATGTGGTAAATTGGGAATGATAGACCTAGGAAAGTGTCTCAATGGAACAAATAAATGCTTTATGTGTGGGAAAGAAGGACATAAAATAAATAATTTCCGAGGAAAAAAGAAGAGTATTATGGAAGAAACTAAAATTGATCCCCAGAATCCATTTACAGTCATTTTTTGTAAATGTTTGGGACCTAGACATTACCCGAGTGAATTCCCTATTCTTCATGATAGCCTCTTGGTGAAGGAAGAACTTATATGGAAATAAATGGATGGAGAAATGTTTGAAAGTATAAGTTCTCTTTGTTAATGGGATTACTTTGGAAGACTTTTCTATTGTATGCGTAACCCTGCAGTTTGTTATATGAAAATGTTATTTTAGGAAGAATTATCTTTTCTATTGTTGATATAGTTAAAAATAACCATTTGGGTTTACATGATCCTTGAATTTGAGGAAATTACATGTTATTAAATTTTGGGATTAAAATGCGGGGTATGAGATAAAATTTGTGGTGAAATTATGTTATGGTTATTTTGAGTAATTTTTCTCCTTTCAGGAATGTTATAAAATGTAGATTTTGAAAAATGACAATACTCAGGCCATGTGACAACCCATCACGTCGGAAAATGCTGCGGGAATCGAACCCACAACCGGGGTGCAATTGGAATGTAACACCTACCACTGGTCTACGAGAAGTCCCTGGTTAGTGTGACCAATTATTTTAAGTTAAATGATTTTCTTGATCAATAATTAGTTGATTTTGTGTCTTATGTCTTATCAAGTATATATCCTTAGTATAGTAAAATTATTTGGTAATTAATTGATAAATGTTATTTTGGAAGATTTTCGCTCTTTTAGGAACACTATATGCCTAAGGAAAATAGAATACTGAGGGATTTCATTTGAGGAGTAATGGTGGATTTTTATCTATTTCTTAATTGTAGATTTATATTTATTTGGGTAATATATAGAAAAGATTAACATATCATCGAGGTTATGTGATTAGGTTAATTACTTTTATGAATGTGACTTTAAGAGTACTCGATGTTATTTGGAGATACAATTTAACATGGAAGACAATGTAATCAAATTTTTCTAGGTTTGGGGTTTCAATATTTGTTGGGATTATATTGATGGATTTTAAGGACAATTATTTATTGAATGGTATTTATTTAACTTTGTGTATTGTTGGTTTAATTTTAGAAATTAATATTTGTATTTATTTCTCTAAAGCATTATCCTTTTGGGGATCATCTGATCTTGTAATAACCATTTTGGTTTTGGGTAATCTCTAAAGACAAGGTACAAATATAGTTTATGATTTTTGGATTATGTGATTCTCTAAAAGTTGATTTAATCCCTTCAAGTGTGACTAAGTCATCTTGAATACTCATCATTTGAAAAAAAAAAGATGAGCTAGTGGTAGAAATTTATTAAAGTATGAAACTCTACTTAAAAAGTAAGTATATATCTTTATGTTCTTAGTCAATCTCATAAATGAAATTATCAACTTTATTAAATGGAACTTAAAACAAAAAACATTGTTTGTTTACTTTTCTTACTGGGAAACTAATGATCATTTATCCTATCACACATTTGTGGTTTTCTTATTGTTAACTTTCTCCTGATCATGTTTTCTATCACTCTCCATCAGAACATGACACTTATTTTATCTTTCATATCCATGTTTTCCTACATGGAATCCTAGTATCAGTTTTCTCGGGTGACCTTTGTAATTCTCTTTCTTTCTTTTAAAGTGATAGTTTTATTGACTCTTTTTCCGATGTGGTACATTAAATGAAGTTACTAAGCCCAATTTTAAAATTGATAGGACACAATTTCTATAATGGGGGAATAATGTATCACCACAAGATTTCATAGTAAGTTATTTTCATTTAAGTAATGAAATAGCTCACGCTACACGCAACACCAAGATTGAGTGAACCACGACATACCAAACTAGCTATTCAAAAAGTGGTAATGGATAGTATTAACTGAAATTTGAATTTTATATACTCCATATAATTTTAGAATCCATATTATGTGTTTCTTAGACATTATATAAGAACAAATTTATTTTTTTCAGATAAAAGCAGTATTTTTCAAAAATTTAAATTTTAAAAACTTTTAATGGAAAACCCTTTTTAAAACAAATATTTGACACATTTATATATTAAATTTAATAAAATTAAATTATTCATTATAATCGGGACATAAAAATAAATTTTGGATAAATTTTTTCTACTTTTTGATAACTATCATATTTTTATGAATAATGAAAATTACTAAATTTTAATTGAAAACATCTTTTTAAATAAAAAAAAATTAAAGAGTTAAATTATGAATTTGAATGGTTTGGAAGTATAATTAGATTATATTTGTTCTAATTTAACAAAATTTAAGTCATTTTATGTAATTTCACATTTAAACTGGGAATAAACAAGTGTCAATATTTTGGTTGTTATTATTTATTAAAAACACTATTTGTGTTTTGACAATGAAAATTAATTTTAAATTAATTTCTGCGACTTATGTGTTTTGAATTTGGAAAAATGAACTCCATGTTTGGAATCATTAGTTCCAAATTGTGTAAATCAGTGTTTCTATTTTAGGATATTATGAATAATTACTTGGATAAATATTTTATTTACCATTGTTAAAAGGTAAATCCGGTAAATAATGGTAAAAAATAATATTATAATAATATTAAATTTCTCTAACATGTGTACTATTCCTATTGGTGGATATATGCCTGACCATGGTCATATTTGTGTCAATTTTGGGACACCATGAAGCCACTTGAGAGTGATAATGACACATTATATTAATTAATTTAAAGTAAAGACAAAAATGACATAAACATATATCTTTTAGTAAAACAATTTTTAAATGAAGTTATATAAGCTATATTTTCGACTATAAATACTCATTATAAATATAAAACGATTTCCTACATAATTTTATTTTATTAATAATTTTTAGATATTAAATTATTAAATTTATTTATGACACAATGATGATGTCGTAATTAACTTATTAATGAAAGAATCAAATAAATGGTATTATAAATATGAAAATAAATATAACTTCAAAGTTTTTATGACATACACAAATTTTATACGTTAATAGGACATGTTAGGGTTTATTAAATGTATTTTTTTCGAAGTAATCAAGTTCTGATGACTTTCACAAAAACCAATTACTAAATAGTGTCAAAATTGACATAAATGAGTTTTAAAAGAAAATATTATATTATTAAACTATATAATATACGTAAAAATATAAGGTCCAGCCTAACAACATAGATAATGTTATATATATTAATAATTAAACACTTGGGTTTCTCTTGCTTATTATAGTATTTTTATACTCCATGTAGTAAAAAAATAC
The DNA here is from genome assembly GCA_963277665.1 of Viscum album. Lineage (NCBI taxonomy): Eukaryota > Viridiplantae > Streptophyta > Magnoliopsida > Santalales > Viscaceae > Viscum > Viscum album. The sequence continues at coordinate 421,915,762 of OY728158.1, read as the reverse complement.
AAAGAGACATGGTAAATGTCAATTTATTTAACTAAGAGTTAAATCTAAAAGATAAGTTTAATATGATGCCCTAACCTATCTGAAACCTATTGTTTGAGAGGTTTTCGACCCTTCCCTACATTATCCTTTAAATACATCAATTTTTAGCCATTAGAAACCTAAAATGAGTTTATTATAAAATTATATTTCAAGCTTTTCATAAAGTGACCCTCACCTCTCTTATAAAATGGTACTTCCTCTTCTCTTAATTTCACAACTCCAAAGACATTTGGATTGGCCAAGCCTACCCATATTTCCTTCCAAATTTCATCCCATCATTCTAGAGGCCTTTATTTTGTCATAAATCAATCCAAATGATCCCTTTTGATCAAATCAAAAGGAAGTAGCTGAAGAAGATGTAAATATTCCATCCCCTCTTTCTAGTACTTTTATTCATCCACTTCCTCTTTCTTTGTTGTTTCCATTCTAAAATAATAACTCCATTATCTTATATATACTTTTATGTTATTATAAAAATGTTACAAACATATTAATTATTCTATACATCATACAAATGACAAAGTCACCATACGTGCGTACATACGGCTTACCATCCCCCTGTCAGGGTGTAGATTGTTATTAAAACAAATAAATATTTGGATGCATATAATAATGAGTATAACTAATTTAAATAATAAATATAACATGTTAATGATTATTTATATATGATATACCATCCAATTACATTTGATTTCACCATCAATATAATGATATTGTCGCTCGTGCGTACATACGAATTACGGTCTCCACGAATGCGATGAGATTCATTCCCCATCATAATAATTCAAGAATATTTTTCATTTTATGATTAAAAATAATGATTGATAACTTAATATAATTATTAATATGAATAAAATACATCATATCCATCACAAACTTGGCTTATGTAACTGATCATATAAAGGAAAATAGATCAGTTAACACCTAAAACGATGATACAACTAAAATTTTATTAATTAACAAATATTAGAGGATCATATATGATGTAATATTTATTTATATAGTTAGTTTATCATATAATAACAATTATTTAACTATTATACAGGAGGTAAACATACACTTGACCCAGGAAAAGTAAAAGGTAAGGGGTTTCTTATCTCACTTTTAATACTGTGAGATTTCCATTGTTCGCCACTAATTTATTGCATCTGGTGTATTGCGTACTACCATTTGATATATATTATCCTGATTATATTTATATTCATGTTATTATATGAATCATTTAGTGTTTATTAACTTTTGTTCATACTACGCGATTGATTACAACATGGTAAGGGCTTTTCCTCTCACTTTTTATTCGTGAGAGATTAATGCTATATTTTTCACTATTTCAATTTGTGTGGTGTATGTGCTACAGATGATTGTATTATTTATGTAATATACGTTAATTTATGTTAATTTACATCTTCATTATATGTTCCTTCTTCCATATGGTGTATTCTTCATATATTAACAAATCGGTAAGGGAACCTTTCACCCTCTTCTTTTTAAAAGACTTCTTTTTGTTATGTCTTTTAACTTACATCTTCTTATGTTGGGATACGTTCCTCTATATATCTAATTGCTGTAAATTTCATTTACATGTTATGTGATACCCTTATCTCTCTAATCAATTCATTTTCTAATTTTAAATTGACATCATTAGGCTATCGAATTTCTGTACGGGAACTTCTTCACCATATTTCAATTCTTTGGGTTAAATATCTACTTCTTGATTATGTCATGATATGAATATGTGTGAATAAAATATGATTGTTTTACACTTAATATCCACTTATATTGGTTGTATTTATATCTATCACACATAATTATGTCATTGATTTATCCTTAATATAAGGATATCATCTTTATAAAGGATTTCGTCTCAATTTACATTCCATTAAGACATCATTGTTGTTATGCACCAGTTCACTCTTATATGATGTATATACTGTCCTTTGGATTATTATATCATGAATCCCTTTATTATCATTATATTATAAAATTATGTCTAAATGTTATTCCTCAATTATTTTTATTCAAGATTCTCTCATTTTGAAAAAAACTCTTTAACTAAAATATCGTTTTAAATGATTTAAAGATTTATTCTTCTTAAATATTTCTCATTAATGTACATATTTTAAAAATCATTATTATGACTTATTTATATGGAAATTAATGTTTTGAAATGTCAATTCCTTTAAAATGTTTCAATGTGTTATGTGACACTTTGATTAAAAAAATATTTTTTAAAAAACTTCTTGATAAATAGTGAGACTTTTAAATGTTTTCCTAAAAAATGGATATTTCAATAAATTATTCCTACTAATCATTTTAAACTATGTCATCATACATTACGAGCCATTATTCTTGATAAAGTTTGATTTATTATGATAAGAATATTTCTTACTATATTGATGGTTTTGTTATATGTTTGTCTGTGGAAGTGTTATTTGTATACCATTCATGTTTTATGAATAAAGTATTGACATTTTGTATGCTAGTTTTAATATGAATTTTAATGTTATGTTTAAACCTTTTTATAAGAGGAATTCTTGGGACATAGTTAGTGATTTTTGGAGCCCGATATAGCTCCTTGATGCATCGGTAGGTCTCATGAGACAAACTACTGTCTTGGCACAAGACCTTGACAAAATTTTATTTGTAGTCTTGGAACAAGGCCTTGACTATGTGGTTATGAAGTCTGGCATTATGCATTCCATTATTATGAAATATAGATATTAAATGTGTTTATTCGACAAGTATAATATCCATGTTAATAAGTAAATGGAATGATTTGATTTATGTTTTCCATGTTATGAAGAAGTTTTAGTTTAAAAGGCTTGTGTTCAAGTCTTATACTTTGCCTTGAATTTTTACTCTTATTTATTACAGTTTCCACTATATTGTTATCCTTACAGAGAATCTGAGATCACCTCTTTTTTATGTTTTATTCTTCCAAGGATGCAAAGAAGTATATTATGATTAAACTGCAGGAATAGGATAAGGTATATAAGAGTGTTCAAAGGGGACACAATTTTTTTCATGATGTAATTTAAAACTTATGTATATATCTAGTACTTCCAAGGCTACTAAACGGATCGGTATATCGGGTCATGATTCCTTGTATCATGCCAATGTTATGTTATAATGAACCGATTCTGGGTAACTAGGGTTTGGGCATTATATTAAAGGTAAAAATAATATTATAATTACACGAAAAGATATCCTAATTATATTGAATAAGTGTATTTCGACTAAAATCAACCTTAGGACCAAAATATGATCCTTTTTTATACACGTGGATTAGAATAGGAAATTTATTATATTTTCTTTAAAGAAGATTTAAAAGTGTTAAATTAAATTTTTAAAAACAAAACCTTTTATAAAAAAAGGTTATACATAAGAAAAATTAGAGTATAAATATTAATTAGAAAGATAACAAGATTTCTTACATCCTGGTATTTTATTTACAATTTTTACAGATTAAATAATTAAATTTATATATGACACAATGTTGATGCAGTAATTAACTTATTAATGAATGATTAAAATAATTTATATTATAAATATTAAAAGAAATTTAAATTGAATCTTTTGATTACATCAATGAATTTTATAGGTGAAAATGATATGATAGAGTTAATTCAATGTACCTTTATCGAAATAATTAATTTTTTATGATTTTCACAAAAACCAATTACTAAATAGTGTCAAAACGGACAAAAATGAGTTTTAAAAAAAAATTTTATTAAATGATATAATATTTCTAAAAATATACGATTCGACCAAAAGACATTGATAATTTTAGAAATGAAATTAATGAACCACTTGATGTTATATTGAAATTTCCAAATAAATATATTAACCATGTAATATGAAAATACCATAAGATATGGTAAAAGTTAAACTATTTAACTAGGAGTTAAATCTAAAAGATTAGGTTAATATGGTGACATAAACTTGTATAAAACCTATTTTATGAGAGGATTTCGACCCGTCACCACCTTATCCTCGATATACATCTAATTTAAGCTATTTTAAACCGAAAATAATTATATAATATGATAATATTTCATGCTCTTCTTAAAGTTCCACTCACATCTCTTATAAAAGGGTACTTCCCCTTCTCTTAAATTCACACCTCTGAAGCCATTTTGCTCATCGAAATCCAGAAAAAATCTCATGTAAACAACCCACTCTTCATCCTATAGGAATTACATTTATCAGAAACAAAATCTATGAGACCTTTTTCCAAATCCAATGAAGCCCCCGGAGAAGAGATAATTATTTCATCACCTCTTTAAAAGTTATTTTCTTCTTCCACTTCCTCTTTCATTGTTGATTCCATAAAAAATAATAACTCGAGCAACTTATTAAAAATATGACTTTATTATGAATATGGTACAATATTATTCATTATTCAATCCATCCTATTAATGACAAAGTCACCAAACTGGTGCACGTAGAGCTTACCATCTCCAACTCGTCGTTTAGTTTGTTATTCAACTCTTTATTATTTATATGGGTATAATAATCAATAAAATTGATGAAAATAAAAAATATAACATGTTTATTATTCTGTATATATAATATACCATCCAATTACATATGATTTCACTATAAATAGAATAATATTGTCGCTCGTGTCTATTTACGGCTTACAGTCTCCATGACATGGTGAGATTTCATTCCCCATAGTAACCATTCAAGAATAATTTTCATTTGAATATTAAAAAATGTTTAAGAACTTAATATCATTCTATATGTTAATAAAATATATCCTATCGATAACAAACATGACTTATGTAAGAAAACATATAAAGGAAAATGAATCAGTTAACACCTGAAACAATGATACTACTGAAATTTAATTAACAAAGCCATATTAGAGGATCATATATGACATCATATTTATGTACGTGATTATTGTATAACTTAATAACAATTATTTAACCATTATACATGATTTCAATGTACCCTCTACAAAAGAAATGTATATGGTGAGGGTTAATTTTACAATCACATAATTATCTAAGGTTGTTTATACATTAGTATCTACTGGGGCTTCTTTATCATCCACATCCTTTTTTCTTAAAAATGTATTTCAAAATATTTTTACTATTTCCTAGACTATGGTTCAAATTCACTTATAACATGTTTTGACTTTTTATAAAAAAAATTGACAGTAAACATTCTGTCCTTTTCCAAACAACGTACTTTATGACCCTTTCTACAAAATAAGTAATGAATGTTTTTTTTAATTTATATGGTGGGTGAAACACTTTTCTGCCATTATAACACCTTTAAAGATTCATATACAAGATTATTATAATATTACAAATAATTAATGTTTTCTTTTATAATTATGACACTATTAAATTAATTCTATGTTAAAAGAGATATTTCTCTCAATTTGTTTTTGTTTCAATTTCATCTATGTCAACATCTACTATTGGATGTTGTGAAGTTGATTTATTATGATAAAATATTCCATATTTTATTGATTTTTTATGATATGTTCAATTTTTGATATGCAATTTTTATGACATTCACTATTTATCATTAAAGTATTAACTTTTTGTATGTTGGTTTAATATGAATCTTTATGGTATGTTTCACTCTTTTCATATGAGGAATGTATTGGACGTGGTAAGTTACGAGCAAATCCTACTATAGCCCCTTAATGCATCGGTAGGTCTCTTGAGAAAAACTACTATTTTAGAACATATCCTTGACAATATTTTTATTTTTATTCTTGGAATGAGGCCTTGAGAATATTTTTATGATGTCCAACATTATGCATTCCATCATTATGAGATTATCTATTGATATTACATGTGATTATTCGACTAGTAGAATATATATGTGAATAATTAAAAGGACTTATTTTATTTATTTTGGCAATATTATTCTAATGTTTATGTCTAAAAGTCATTTTTTCTGTATAAATTGCCTTAAATTTTTATTATTATTTAAGATTCCTTTCGTTATATATTTATCGTCACTAAGAATCTAAGATCACCGCTTTCTTATGATTTATTTTTTCCAAAATGTGAAGAAGTATATTATGAATTCCCTACAGGGACAGGCTATGGGATATGAGTTTGTCTATAGGAGACACAATGTTTCTTTTTCATTTTATAATGTAATGTTAAACTTATGTTTTTATCTATTATTTGTAAGGCTACTAAACTGATCGGTATTTTGGTACTTGATCTATTGTGTTCTTGTTAATTTTATGTAATAATGTGCCGAATCTAGGTAATTGGGGTCGGGGAATTACATCATTATATACTTTATTGGTCACCAATACCATCCCATAAATATTATTTTTTTATTTTCTCAAAATTAGGCACATATTTGGGGAAATCTTCCCCAAATCATGTGTTTTAAAAGAGATTAAAATTTTCATTAAATAATATTTCTTGTCCATTGTTTCAAATCAATATATTCCCTCAAGTCCATTATGAAATGTTATTACAATACAAAATATATACATTAATTTATTCTTAAAAATATAATTTCATTAATAAAATTCATTCACAACATATTTCATAGATTAAAATACACAATAATAGAAATCATTCCACTTCTAAAGTATCGATAACACATTATTTACATTAGTGTCTTGGATTATTCAAAGATATATTCCCTTGATACTTATGGAAGTAATTTTCATAGTGAATCATCTCCTTACAGCATAAACAGTGAACATTGTAAAATTCATTCATTCCCATACAACTAGGATCTTGGTATCCATTCTCCCCACACTTGTAGAAAACTCTAATTCCCTTAAAGCATGTATCAAGGTTTTTACATCCACAATTATCATATGTGGGGAAATTCATAAATGTATCTTTTACAATTTTCTGTTTTTTTAATCTTCATTCCTCTTGTTATCATTATTTCATTCAAATCCAAAAGACATGGAGAATTATATTTCTTTGGTTAAAAATAACTTCATAAAACAATGTTAATAAACATGGAAAGCACTATATTTTAAAAGTCATAACATTATGTTATCCATAACGTTATATTTAAATTTTACACTTATGACTCATTTCATTTGTTTATATGCAGATGAATGATATCGTACTGCTCACTCAGCAGTGTAACCATATTTTTCATGTGGTGGTAGAGGGTGGTGAGGATCTATCGATTTGGGTGCGTGGAGCACACCATTTTCATCATAGGGAGCCTCCACATGTCATTAGACCATACTTGTTCCATGATGGATTCTATGACATTTTCGTATCAGATTTCAAATTTTTAGACCATCACCTACTTGCTTCCCTCATTGAGAGGTGGGGACCGGAGACACACACATTCCACCAGCCTGAGGGAGATATGACCATCACCCTCTAGTATTTGGTAGTTCTTCTCGGCCTTCCTATCCATAGGAGACCCATTATTGGAATCACTTGTCATCATGGACTGGCTTTGCACAATTCTTGTTAGGGGATGGCATTTGGCTGACCATATGGCTACTTATAGAGCATCGATATCTATGCCTTTTTAGAGGAACAAATTCCACGCTTACTTGATGATGCTGATGAGAAGATTGTCATGCATTATGCCCATGAAAATATAGTACGGTTCTTTAGAGGGACCATGTACACTGATCACTCGAGGATTCACATGATCATGATGTATCTACCTATAATAGGGGACTTTGATTTTGTTGGAACATACAGCCTGGGATCAACATGCATGTAATAAACATACAAAGCATTATGCAGGCTATCCGATAGGAATCGAACAGGTCACAGGGGATGCGTCATTCTTATTCATATGTGGGCATGGGAGTGTATCCCCACATTTGGCCATGAGCATGCTGGTCCGCCAATTGAGATGGAGGGGTTGCATGATGCTCTGTGTGGATGCAGGTATGATCACTCATTTCTACTAGTTTCTGATGCTACTAGGAGTTACTGAAATTAATTTATCACTATCTATCACTATCGATGTAGTATTTTACAAGTGGTGTTAGCAACACAGTTTTGACGTGGTTCAGAGACACCATTTGGATGTATATCGGCTCCAGTTAGACTGTCTCTTACCCGGAAAGGTATGTATATACAATCCATCACTTTCTAAAAAATTAAATAATATCATCAATTTGGGTTATTAGTTAAGATTTTATTTAGTTAAAACTATTTTGATAATTACCACACTCAAACATATAATTTTAAAAATTCAAAGTATTATTTAAAATATAACCCTTTAGAAAATATTATTTTTAAATTTAAAATAAATTGAATTTTGAAAATATGAGTGGGTGGACTTTTTATCACTATATAATTATTTTAATTTATATAATTATAAAAATACATGGAATAATCCAAATAATAATTTTATTAATTCCTCATTTTGTAAAAATCAATATAACAATTTTCATAATCTATGGGATATTGAAAAAAATTATGATTGTGGGGAAAATGGGAAAAATGGATGATTTAACCAAAAATAACCAAATTTATTAAAATTTAAAATAATCATGGGGATGGATTTAAAAATAATTAATTTTAATGAGTAATAGAATTCCCAAAATAAAATATATAGTAATTAAACATTTAAAATAAATTAAAATTTTGTGTTCTATAAATGTTGGTAATTTTTATATTTTTGATATTTCTCTCACATAAAAATAATGAATACATGTAAAATTAATACTAAAAATATTGGGTGAATTTGAATAACTATATTTGGAAAAAGTAATGTTTTATTTATTATTTCTCAGATACTTAATTTAAAGAAAAATAAAATAATTATTTTTCATTATTTCCCCATTAGAATTATTGAATTTATTAGAAAAATATGAGATTATTTTTATATTTCCAAATAATTTTATTGATAAACATTAGATAAAAATAAATAAAAATTTATAATTAAAAAAATGATTGTGAATCATAAGAAAACCCAATAGAATCAACTGATATATTATTATTGATGATTTCATGGATAAAAAAATTGTGAAATATATGTTATTTTTTAATCAATTGAGAGATTTCTCCAAAATATTAAGAAGAAGAAAAAAATAAATCGAGTGAGGGATCAAAAATCCATCAGATGGTAAAAACCAATGAGGAGAACCAGATATCAGGAAAAAATTTCCAAAATAGTGAGAATATGAGAACAAAAAAATTAACAATAATAAATAAAGAAAAATTGATTGAAATAAAAAAACGAACAATGTTACACCCTAAACATCTACAGAACGTTACCCTTTGAATAATGAAATAGCATGCATTGTACGCAACTTTGAGATTCTAATACACTGCGTTGAATCAGACCAGTTGTTATGAATAGTAATACCCAATTTTTAAAATTTTATAAATTTTAATTTTTAAAATGGACTTCATTTTTGAATCCAGAATATCAAAATTAGCTTAGGTGAATTTTTTTTACTTTTCATAAAAAATTCATTTTTTGATGAATAGTTAAAGAATCTAAATTTTCATTAAAAGAAACTTTTATAATTGAAATAATTTATAGTGATAAATTATACATTTGAACGGTTTTTAAGTATCATTTGATTATATTTTTTTCAATTAATATACTTCTGGACATTTTATGTAATCTCATTATTAATATGGACATAAAAAAGTGTCAATCATTTGATAGTTATTAATTCCTAAAAACACGCTTTTTTATTTTGACAATGAGAATTAGTTTTAAATTAATTTTTGTCACTTCTGTGTTTTGAATATGAAAAAATGGATTGCATATTTGGAATCTGGAGGTCCAAAATTTGAAAATATGTACCTTTTATTTTTAGACATTATGAATATTTACATCAATAAATATTTTATTTGTCATGGTTAAAGGGGTAAATCATGTAAATAAGTTTAAACAATTAATATTATAATAATATTAATCTACCTTAACACATATATTAACCCTATTGGATGATACATTTCCGACCATGGGCATCATTGGGTCGATTTTGGGTCCTTGTGGAGCCACTTGAGAGTGATAATGACATTTTATATTAAATAATCTAAAGTAAAGACAAAAATAACAGAAGAAATTATCTTTTAATAAAATAATTTTTATATGAGGTTATATAATTGATCTATTCGACTAAAAATAGTCAATATAAATATTAAAATATTTCATACATCCGGATATTTTATTTATAATTTATAGACATAATATAAATATATTTATATATGCTACAATAATAATGCAGTATTTTCCTTACATATGAGACAATCAAATAAATGATATTATAAATATTAAAATAAATATTATTTGAAATTTTTGATGCCATCCACAAATTTTATAGTCAAATATGACATGTTTGGGTTGATTAAATGAATTTTTTTCCCATTAGTCATGCTGTTATTATTTTAACAAAAACAAAACACCAAATAGTGTCAAAATTAACATAAAAGAGATTTAAAAAAAATATTATATTGGTAATTGATATAATATTTCTAAAAATCAAAGGTTCGTCCAAAATTCATATATAATGAGAGGTGTATTATTATAGAACCACTTGTGGTTCTCTTGGAAGTTTATAGTATGTTTATTAAAAATAAAATATAAAAATACAAATAGACATTGTAAATGTCAAACTATTTAACTAAGAGTTTAATCAAAAAGATAAAGTTAATATGTTGACATGAACCTATCTAAAACCTATTGGTTGAGAGTGTTTTGACCCATCCCCACATTATCCTTGATATAATTCATTTTTTATCCATTAGAAAACAAAAATTATTTTATTATAAAATAATATTTCAATCCTTTCCTAAAATGACCCTCACCTCTCTTATAAAAGGGCACTTCCCCTTCTCTTAATTTCACACCTCCAAAGCCATTTGGATCAAAAAAACCCTGCCAATATATCCCCCAACTTCTCTCAATTCAACCTAGAGGCCTTATTTTGATCAGAAATCCTACCTAAAGAGCCTTTTTGATGCACTCAAAATTAATTAACCGAAGAAGAGGTAAATATTTCACCACCTCTTTCAAGTTATTTTCTTCTTCAACTTCTTCTTTATTTGTTGTTTCCATTATATAATAATAACTCCAGTATCTTCTATATACAATGATGTTATTATAAATTTTGTACAAACATATTATTTATTTGACCCATCCTATAAATGAAAAAGTCACCATACGTGCGTACGTACGGCTTACCGTCTCCACGTCGTGGTGTAGTTTGTCATTTAACACTTCACTCTTTGGATCAGTATACTAATGAGTATATATGATTTAAATAATAAATATAAAATGTTTATTATTCTTTATATATGATATAACTTCCAATTACATATGATGAGTTCATCAAAATAAGGATATTTTTGCTCGTGCCTACGTACAGATTACAGTCTCCACGAACGCAATTAGATTCATTTCCTTATAGTAACCATTCAATAATAATATTCATTTGATGAATAAAAATAATTTTTGTGAAGAAAATATCATTCTTTATATGAATTAAATACATCATATTCATAACAAACATGGATTACGTAACCATGCATATAATGCAAAACGAATTAGTTAACACAGAAACGATGATACTATTGAAATATTATTAACTAAGCAATATTAGAGGATGATATATGATATCATATTTATGTATATAGTTCTTTTATAATTTAATAACAATGATTTAACTATTATGCAAGGAGTTAACATACCCTCGACAAGAAGAGGTACAACGTAAGTGTTAATTTCATAATCTCTTTATTATCGGAGGCTGTTTTTACGTATGTATCTAGTAGCACCTCATTATCATCCACATCCATGTTTTCATAAAAATGTATTTCAAAAGAAATTACTATTTACTAGCCTATGGATTAAAGTAATTTTTACCCTTATTTGGCCTTATATGTTTTGAAAGGAATCTTTCCATCGATTTCTAAACAATGTACTTTATTACATTTTCAACAAAATTAAGCTAAGAATGTTTTTTTATCTTATACGGAGAGTGCATCTATTTTTCTTCATTCTAACATCATAGAAGCTTCACTTATAAGATTATAATAATATTTTCAAAATAATATTTTCATTTTTAAAATTATGTGACTCTTTAATGTTTTCAAAATAGAAATAGGTATTACATTCAAATATTTTTCAATTCATCTATGTCAACATCCATTGATGGATTTTAAACATGTTTGAAGTTGATTCATTATGATACAAATCATTCAAATTTTATTTAAGGTTTTGTTATATGCCTGACTGTGGATGAGTTATTTTTATTCCATACATGGTTTATGGTTAAAGTATTGACATTTTTTATAATAGTTTTAATACGAATGTTTATGTTATGTTTCAACCTTTTCATATAAAGAATGTATTGGACTTAGTATGTGATGGGTGGATCTCTTTATCACTCGTCGATGCATCGGTAGGTCTCATGAGACAGTTAGACATGGAATCGGTTGAGGCCTTTCCTAATTTGATATATGGTTTTGGCCGAGTCTTTAATCATTCTTAGACGTCGTGGATGAGGCCTTGAAAAAATGTTTCAGAATGTCAGGAATTTTACCTTCCCCCACTATGAAAATAATATTGATGGTTCATGTGGTTATTATACTAGTAGAATACCCATTACTATTTTATTATGGAATTATATACTTATCTCATATTCCTACCAAAAAAAATTCATGTTTATTATATGTATGGGCATGTGTTTTTAATTATTCAACATGCCTAATATTTGTCTTATCTACTATTATATTGCTTACCCTTACTGAGTTTTTGACCTCACCTATTTCATATGTTTCATTTTCCCAGGATATAAAGATGTCAGTTATGAGTGACTTTCATGCCTAATCTAGGAGGCTTCAATTTTTTAAATGGAATAAATTAGTGTTGTATTTCTTTTCAAGTTGTAATGTTGAAATTATGTACATATCTTGTTTCCAATAATACTAAATTGATCAGTCTTTTGGGACATGATTCCTTGTATCATGCCAATGTTATGTAATAAAGCATCGACTCTGGGTAACTGGGGTTGGGTAATTACAGATTTTATTATAGGAAATTTATTATAAACCTTGGAAACTAGATTTAGGATAACTCTGAATAGAGAACGTTACCCAAAGATAGACATAGAGGATTTGTATATAATAATTACCTAGAATTTTGGTTATGTAGAGATTTGGTGTATTTTCCAAGAAATACATCCCTACCGTGATATGAGTAGGTATAGGAGGCTCTAGCACAGATGTACCTAGGGGTAAAACACAAAAACACCACTTTGAGCTAGACTAGAATGGGAAATGGTGCACGACAATGGGCCTTACTGCACTCATGGTTAAGACACTCTTAGTGGATATGGTTAGGATAATTATAATTTTCTTTACAAACCATTATGAATGGTTTATGAGTATATACTTATTCAATGAAAATATTTTTATGATTATGGATTATATCCATAAACAGTACAATTTATGTTAAATGGTTTACAAGTTTGGAATTATGTATTGTGATTCATAAACTAATCTAGTATATGCCATTGTTTAGAAATGTGTCCCAGTGGGAGGAATGGAAACCATATCAATGCACGTAATCCATATAGGGATTTCCCTCCTACTCAAGATAATAATAGTGGAGCTGGTGATGCAACTGGTTCTGATCCACTTATCACTGTATTGGGACAAATCACTAAGGTTATGAATAATAACCTTACCCGTATGAAGCACCTTGATCCACAACGTGGAGTATCAATGTTCGACCGCTTCATGAGGAAACAACCACCAACATTCAATTGGACTACAAATCCATTTGTAGCCGAGAAAGGGATAAGTTCTTTAGATAAAATATTTCGTACTTTGTGGATTCGTGAAAGGTAAAATGTTGTCATGGAAGTTTATAACCTCACGGGAGATGCAAATCAATGGTTGTCATTAATCCAAAACATAAAGGAAGATGAAGAAGTATCGAAAATGGAATAGAGGGAGTTTAAAGAGTTTTTCTTAGAAAAATAATTTCATCATGACCATCGAGTGTATATGGAATGAAAACCTCTAAGTCTGAGGAAAAAAAGAGTATGAGAATTCCGCAATGTATGAGGTTAAAATTACAAGGTTAGCAAGGCATGCTGCAGATTATATGTGTAACCCAAGAAGTAATATTGATTGTTTATTTAATGGGTTAAAACCATTTCTCTTTCGAGCATTAGTCTCGTAATCCCTCCCATCGTATGAAGATATTGTCTCATGTGCTATCAAGATAGAAAATGAATTTTCTAAGACTTACGACTTTAAAAAATGCAAGAGAAGAAGAGATCTGTTGAACACTACGGGAAAGGAAATAAGGAAACAAGGAAGAAGGGAAGAGTTGAATTTCCACCATGTGATAATTGTGGAAAGAAGCACCCTGGTGCCTATCTAAAAGGAAAAGTATTATGCTACAAATGAGGAAAAAAAGGCCATCTTACTGGTGATTGTAAGGGGAAGAAAAAATATACCATTGTTGAATGCTACGATTGTAGGGAGATAGGGCATTATGAAAATGAATTTTCTAAGCATCAGGGGAAACAAACATCAGAAAATTCCTAGGGATCAAGTCCAATTCTATGCGATCACTACTACTGAGGTTGAAGCTTCGAAAAACGTGTTGGCAGAAATTTAATGGTTTCCCCAATTTTGGCCAATTATTTATTTGATTCTGGATCATCACATTGTTTCATATCCTCCTAGATTTCTAGGAAAATTATATATTTCAAATTTGATTTAATAATGGAGTTGTCAGTCAAAACTCTTAAGGGAAGTATCATTGCAATAAAGTCTTTTGAACCTGTCCCCATTAATGAATATAAAAGATATTTATCTGTTGATCTCATCGTCATACCCGTGATTGAATTTGATATAATCCTCACTATGGATTGGATTTCAGACCATGATGTGAAAATTTATTGTCAGAATATGGAAGTTAAAATTCTTGATGATGATAAGGAGTACCTTTTCTTTTGAGCAGAAATGTCGCCACCTGATTCTTATTTAGATCCACCCCCAGTAGCTCTACTAAATTCAACTATTAGGGAGGAAGAGAATAAAATAATGGTGGGTGAGAAAAGAAATGTTAAAATATAGGATGAACCTATTGTGCAACAATATGTTGATGTGTTTCCATAGGATTTAATTAAACATCCTCTATAATGTTAGATTTAGTTTTCTATTTACTTAATTCCTAGTTCAAGACCCATATTGAAGACCCCTTACAGAATGTCCACTGTGGAATTAGTATAACTAATGAAACAACAAGAAGAATTGATTAATAAGGGATTTATTCACCCTAGTGTTTCTCCATGGGGATCCCATTATATTTTTGTTAAGAAGAAAGATTGATCTATGAGTTTTTGCATTGACTACAGGGAGATCAATACCTTAACAATAAATAATAAGTATCCCTTACCTCGCATTGAATATTTATTTGACCAACATTATAGAGCTCAATATTTTTCAATGATTGACTTTCGATATGGATATCATCAGTTGTGTGTGAAGAAGGAAGACATTAAAAATAGAACATTTCAAACCAGGTATGGTCATTATGAGTTTATAGTAATGTCTTTTGGGTTGAATAACGCACTATCTGTTTTCATGGATTAAATGAACAGAATTTTCAAGGAATATCTTGATGACTTTGTAGTGGTATTTATTGATGAAATCTTGGTATAATACCAAAGCTATGAAGATCATGAAAATCACTTTTTCATTATCATAATGACTCTTAGAAGAAAGGAATTAAATTAGATGTTTAGCTAGTCTGAATTCTGGATTCAGGAGATTTATTTTCTTGGACATATTTTCTCTATAAATGGAATCTCTATTGACCCTTATAAGACAAAGTCAATCCAAGGATGTCCATATTTGATGAGAATAACTGAGGTACGTAGTTTTATTGGGTTTTCATGTTATTATTGACATTTCATCCAGATTTTTTCCCATTTGGAAAACCCATTATCCAAGATCACATGAAAAGGGGTTAAATTTGTTTGGAAAAAAGAGGGTGAAGAATGTTTTAAAGAACTGAAGGGAAGATTAGTCAATGCTCTTTTATTGACTCCACCAATGGGGAATGATTCGTTTGTTATTTATAGTGATGCTTCAATTAAAGGACTTAGTTGTGTCCATATGAAAAATGATAGAGTTATTACCTATGCATCAGGACAGCTAATAATTCATGAACAGAACTATCCTACACATGATCTTGAGTTAGCAGCTATAATATTTTCTTTAAAGATATGGAGACACTACCTCTATGGTGAAAAATGTGATATATATACCAATAACAAGAGTTTGAAGTATATTTTCTAATAGAAGGAACTCAAAATGAGGCAAAGGTGATGGCTTGAACATCTCAAATATTATGATTTCACTATACACTACCACTCGGGGAAGACAGATAAGGTATTAGATGCTTTGAGCAGAAAGGATTGTGGGGTTCTAAATAAAATGAGAGTTGAAAGGGATCCAATGTACACGGATCTAGTAAAATTGGATATCGGAATAATCATGGATGGTGAAACATCAATATATTTTCAAATAGTTTCCAATGAATCTTTAATCAAAAGAGTAAAAAGTTCTCAGGCGGATGATGAGGAGTTTCAAAAGTTAATTAAAGATATGAACGATGGGAGATTGATCGAATTCATAAATGAAGATGGGATTTTGAAATTTGGTAAGTGGCATTGTGTTCCTGACATGCCAGATCTAAAAAGGGAATTGTTGGATGATGCTCATAGTTCCAATTTCACTATACACCCAGGTAGAACTAAGATGTATAAAGATTTGAAGGAACATTTTTGGTGGGATAACATGAAGATAGATATTTCTGATTATGTGTTAATATTTTTAGTTTTTCAACAATTAAAAAGTGGAAGGCAACATCCTGGAGGAGTCACGCAACCTCTTCCCATACTTGAGTGGAAATGGGATGATATTACAATGGACATTGTCACGGGGATACCAAAGAATCCTAAATGGAACGATGCTGTAAAGACCCGTAAAATTCAAGGGAAATTTTTTCTTAATTTTCTTTAGAATTTTACAAGAGCGCGGTTTCAGACGGCACCTGATTCCGAGGCCCGGAGTGCCCGGAATTAATTTCCGAAGTTTGTCTCGGGTACGTTCAGTGAACGAACGAGCGGGAATTCCTAACTTTTGATCCGGTGCTCGGAATTGAAATCCGAGGGCACCGATGAACTCGCAGCGCCGATATTCGCTTAAAGAGACCTTTTCGGGAGTTGCGTTTGTTGCGGGTTGAAAGTTAATTTTTTGGGGTTTTTAGTTAAGTTAAATAAAATTTGTGTAGAACAAATTTTATTATAACTTCTTAAAACCTATCCAAGGAGGTTGGAAGTGGAAACCACACCCACTTAACCTCCCTTGGGAGGATTAAGTGTGGTGGGGCCCACACGAACCCCTAATTCTTTTCAAATTCCCTAACCCCTCTAAACCCCCTCTTAATTATGTAACTCTTCCCTACTTTAATTCTTGCCAACCTATCTCTTCACTTAATTTTGTCAACTCTAGATTTAATTAATGTATTGAATTCAACTTTTGAATTTTGAAAGGTTGGCAAAGTGAAAATAAAATAAGGTGTAGCTTATTTTATTTTGGGTTATTTGTTTGTCTTCTTGAGAGGTGGAGAGCTCTTCTTCTTCTTCAAACTCAACGAAGAACGCGAAGAACGTCGTTCTTCAACGAAGAACTTCTCCGCCGAAGAACACGGTCCATCCGCGACGCCGTATCCGCGACGCGACGTACTTCTTCCGCGTCATCTCTTCCGCGACGGTTTTCCGCGACGAACGCCATCGACAACGACTCTTCCTCCGACGTCAAAGGAATCGACACCGATATTCCACGACTACGTCAACGTGCGACTATCGAGGTAGAGGTTCTCGAATTCGTTGTTTTCTTTATTATTTGACTTTCCTCAAGACTTGACGAGGAACGCTCAATTTCCGACGAAGAACGCCGCTCCGCTCTTCTTCGTTTACCGTGTCAACGAAAGGGGACGCCACTTCTTTCTCGGACAACCTTCGTCGGCGTACAAGTTTCTCCAACGACGTGTCTCTTCGAACGCATCCCTTCGTCATCGGATTTGACGAACGGCTTCCGCGACGCCCGACCTCCGCGACGTCGTCTTCCGCGGAACCTTGACAATCCGCGATTCTTATACCCGAGGTAGGGGTTGTTGATTTCTTTTTGGTTTCCTCTTTTTATTCTTGATCGTGATTTTAGCAAGACTAACGAGTGGATTGATTTATTTAAAGTTGCGTTATTATTTTAACGTGAGGGGGGCCGGACCGCACGAACACGGCCGAACCCCCTCCATCGTTCATGTTGTTTATCTGCGGGCGGAAGCAAGGTGGCGTGGTGCCGTCGCACCACGCGGATAATTGTACGTTAATCTTACATGACGTCGTCGTGCCACGCCGAGGAAGAATCTTCAAGAACGTGACGCCGTCGCGCCGCGTTGAAAGGAATCAAGGCACGGCGAAGGGGTGCGGTGCCGTCACACCGCGCCGGACGACGAACACTGCGGCCGGTTCCGGGCCGCGGCGGGACGAGGAGACCGCGGCCGGTTCCGGGCCGCGGCGGAAGAGAAGACCGGCGGCCGGGCCGCCGGCGTCGGAAGCCGAAGAGGGGACCGGAATTTCCGGTCCCGTTGGAGAAAACCGGCCGGCCAGCTGGCCGGCCGGATGCCGTTAAAACCGGGGGAATTAATCCGTCGGCCAACCCTCAAAACCCCCCTCTTTATGAGGGGGGCGGTTTTCTTTGAAGGGAGGGGGCAGCCGGCCCCCCCCCCGGTTCGCTCAAATCAGGCCCCCCATGTGGGGGGGGGGGGGGGGGGGCGTTTTAAAAGAAACGGGCGCGGCACAAAGGCCGCGCCGCCCCTCAAAACCGCGGGGGTTTGATCCCCCCCGCGCGGCCTCCTTGCGGCGACAAGCCGCCCCCCGCGCGGCCTCCATGCGGCGCCAGCCGCCAAGCCACCGCGGCCCGCCACGGCTCCCCGCGCCGCCGCGCCGCCGCCGGCCCCCGCGCCGCCCAGGGGGGGGGGGGGGGGGTCGGGCCGGGTCGGCCCGGACCCGGACCCCCCTGTTTCGAACCAGATTTGGTTTTTGGGCCATAACTTGAGCCTCGGACCTCCGAATGACGAACCGTCTGTGGAAACGCGATCCTTGGATCGAGACGGTCGTTTCGGTATATCGCACTAAAGGTTTCGGTTTACTTTGAGTTCGGCCGGGTTGGTTCGTTCACGAAACCAACCGGGCCTTCGGAGCGGAAACGCTCATATCTTGAGCTACAGACGTCCGATTGACGTACCGTCAGCTGTGTTGAGTCCCTCTTAGTGAGACGAATCTTTTGACATACTCCGCCCGAGGTTTGGACGCAGGTGGAGTACAGTCGGGTTGGTTTTGCCTTAAAAACTAACCGGGCCCCGGAGACGAAAATGCCAATAACTCTCAGACCGGGCGTCCGATCGACGCGCCGTCTGTTGCGTTGAGTTCCTGTTGACGATACGGAACTTTTGGATACATCAACTCTGGTCTTTGTGACAGTTGATGTATCAGCCTCTCGGCTCGTGGAGCGGACCCTCCGAACGAGCTTGATGTGTGCGGGAACCCTAGTGCTGGCTGCGACTGCTACTACTGCTACTACTGCTACTGTGACTGCGACGACGAGAGTACAGAGATCCTGTGTGGATTCGACGACGACAGTACAGAGATCCTGTGTGGATTCGACGACGACGACTACAACACTCAGCGATCCTATGTGGATCAATGCTACAGGTCCTGTGTGGGCCCGATCCTGTGTGGGTCCTTGCGCTCAGCGGTTCTGTGTGAGCCAGCGCCTACAGGTCCTGTGTGGGCCCGATCCTGTGTGGGTCATTGCGGGGGTTAGTTACCTATCGATCCTTCGTGGGTCCGACGACTTAGATGGATCAGTGATCATCTTTATCGTCCTTGAAGAAGTATACCTGTGTGAGCTGAATCCTGTTGCTTTCCTGTGTGGATTGTGTTGTGCAATCCTGTGTGGATTATGTTTTGCTTTCCTATGTGGAATACGTATACTTTCCTGCGTGGACTGAGTTGTACTTGGGCTCGGAGATTGGAGTGTATTTTAATTGATGACTTAGGTATATGTATGGGCATATACCTAAGCAGTGTCGGTTGTTACTTCATGATTGTACTTTTCTTCATGGTTTATCCTTTGTGGATTTGAGAGACCTTCAGGGGTCTCGGGGTCCCTACTGAGTAGCTTATACTCACCCCTGCACGGGCTTTGCCCGCACTACGTTGTGTTGGTTGCAGACGACGGACAGCGTTGACCTTAGCTGAGGTTTGCACAGCGGGATGGTACCCGGAGGTGGACCACTGGGCGGGACGTGCACGGAGCAGACGGCGGGACCCGTGGAGCAGAGGAGCTATCTGTACCCACCCCTCAGGTGGGATTTCCAGTGGACAGCTCGGAGTAGCGGCTTTTACTTTTCAGTTGTTGTTTTCCCTTTCGAGTTGTACTTTACTTTTAGTTTGGGTTTGTATTCTGGCCCATTTACTTTTCCGCACTTTCAGTTGTACTCTGCTTTTGTTTAGTGTTTACTTTCCGCTTGTTTACTCTGTGGTGTGTGTTTACTTTTCAAAGGCAATGCCTTCCCTTTTTACCGGGATTTACGCCTTGGTGCTAGTCGCCAGCCCCTGGCCTATGGAAGGCGGGCTTGGGGTAGTCACGGCACGGACCCCGAGGGCGGGTCGTGACAAATTGGTATCAGAGGAGTTCGGTTCTACCGCGAACTCTGATCTTTTCTATGTGAAGCAATAATGTTTAGCGTATTAAGTGTGGATATCAGTCCAGGGAGTCCAGTGTTGGTGCGGCGGCCGACGTATCCGTACACCAGGACCCTGACTTCTGATTTCCGACTTAATGCACGAAAACATTGATTGCGTGTGTGTTTCAAAGTTTTATTTGTGATTACTTATATCAGCTCACCAGGTATACTGTTCTAACCGTGGCGCACCTGTTTCCTTTTCAGGATGGCCCCACGACGGCAGCCAGCTAGGGTTCTGAGAGTCGAGCGAGACGACAGCTCACCGAGCGACGAGGCCTCGGTGCATGGCCCTTTTCCAGTAGTGGCACCGGCGGTAGCTCTACCCGCCGAGCCCCCGATGCTTCCAGCAGCAGCCGCTGACGAGGCACGTCGCCTCAGCGCACTGCATGAGTTTCAGCGCCAGCGACCACCCAGGTTTCGCGGGGAGACGGATCCCCAGGCAGCAGAGGACTGGCTGGAGGCAGTGGTTCGAGTGTTTAGGCTAGTGAGGACACCAGCAGACCTCATGGTGATCCTCGCTGCGAGCCTACTACACGTAGCAGCAGGACGATGGTGGAGCTTGATGCTCCAGGTGCACGATGAGGCATCTCTTCTTTGGACGGACTTTGAGAGCCTCTTCCGCTTGGAGTTCGTCCCAGCCACCCTTCGTGCGGTGCGTATCCAGGAGCTTCTACAGCTGCGGCAGGGCAGCATGACGGTCGCTCAGTACTCGGCGAGATTTACCGATCTCTCGCGCTACACGACCGACATGGTACGGGACCCATTTTTCCGGGCCCGGACCTTCGAGCAGGGTTTGAGACACGAGATCAGGGCATCGCTGATCTCCCTCAGCATACCGACTCAGACAGGAGTACTGGAGCGGGCTCTTCTGATCGAGAGCTTCCTTGCTGAGTCTACACCAGCACAGAGACCCACCGCAGGGCGGCACGTGGCAGAGTCATCTGCAGCAGGCAGTCGACAGATGACTCAGGGGTCCAGGCAGACCAGACCTTCGGGCAGACGATCTCAGGGCACTGGCTCAGCAGTGCGGGGCACACAGCGCGGGGCCAGTCTTCTGAGAGGCAGACAGTGCTACTCGTGCGGCGGGCAGGGCCACATGGCTCGTGACTGCCCGACCCGCCGTGCCGAGGAGCAGCAGACGGTTGAGGGACCACCGAGGCAGAGGCAGAGGATCGACCGTGGCGGTCCGCAGGGAGGAGGCGGACGAGGCAGAGGAGCTGGACGAGCAGCTGGTGGTGGCCGACGCTTTGAGGCTCTACCACCACCACCACCAGGAGGTCCACCCCGACCACAGGGAGCTGGCGGGCAGCGACAGGCACAGCTCCAGGCAGCAGAGGCCTACGACCACGGAACACCCGAGATGATTCGAGGTACTATCTGTGTCTATTCCACCCTTGCTGCAGTTCTTATAGACACAGGAGCGAGTCATTCTTTCATAGCCGCTGCCCTTGTTCGGAGCTCGGAGATTCCGACAGAGCTGTTGGCTCGATCCTTACGGCTAGAGACTCCTACGGGAGCAGACTCGATGATTACGCACTGGTGCCGGCAGTGTGAGCATACTCTAGGAGGCGAGAGCTTCGGCTGGGATCTTCTTGTAGCAGCGTCGAGGCCTTACGACGTCATCTTGGGCATGGATTGGCTATCTATGGTCCATGCACAGATTGACTGTTTTAGGCGCAAGGTGCGATGTGTACGCACCGACGGGAGCAGGTTCACCTTCACCGGCTAGAAGGGAGCCTTGGCAGCACAGGATGGACTTCCGCGGAGGAGAGGACAGCCCATCACTCATCAGTTGGCTAGCCTTATCCTTGGAGCAGTTGACGTGCGGAGTCCTGGTTTTCCTGCAGTGGTGGATCAGTTTGCAAACGTTTTTCCTGACGACGTTCCAGGGCTACCTCCTCGCAGAGAGGTAGACTTTTATATTGACTTTTACCCCGGGACAGCCCCGATATCCACTCCAGCATATCGGATGGCCCCCGCCGAGCTTCGAGAGCTATGGTTACAGTTGGAGGACTTGCAGGGCAAGGGGTTCATCCGACCCAGTGTTTCACCCTGGGCTTCCCCGATATTGTTCGCCAAAAAGGAGGACGGGAGCTTGGGACTTTGTGTTGACTATCGTCGCCTGAACCAGGTGACAGTGAGAAACAAGTATCCGCTACCGAGGATTGATGACCTCTTTGATCAGCTCAAGGGAGCACGGTGGTTCTCGAAGATAGACCTCAGGTCAGGCTATCATCAGCTCAGAGTCAGAGACGAGGATGTGCTGAAGACGGCCTTCAGATGTCGGTATGGCCACTATGAGTTCTTGGTTATGCCTTTCGGTGTAACCAATGCTCCAGCACTGTTCATGGCTCTCATGAACAGGATCTTTCAGCCATACCTCGATCGGTTTGTTGTAGTCTTCATCGACGACATTCTGATTTACTCTACGACAGAGGAGGAGCACGCCTATCACTTGCGAGTTGTCCTTGACACACTCCGAGAGCACCAGCATTATGGTAAGCTCTCGAAGTTCCAGTTCTGGATACGTGAGGTCCACTTTTTGGGACACGTTATCTCTGAGGCGGGAGTTGCAGTGGATCCCGCGAAGATTGAGGCTGTGTTAGCATGGGAGCCACCCAGGAGCGTGACTGAGGTTCGGAGTTTCTTGGGACTAGCTGGATACTATCGGAGATTTGTGCCGAACTTCTCCAGAGTTGCGGCATCACTCACAGATTTGACGAAGAAGACGAAAACCCTTCGTGTGGTCAGACAGTTGTCAGCAGATCTTCCAGGAGCTGAGACAGAGATTGACTAGCGCACCTATCTTGAGGTTGCCTGAGGAGGGAGTAGGGTACGTAGTCTACTGCGATGCATCAGGGACCAGACTCGGATGTGTTCTGATGCAGGAGCGGGCAGTGATCGCCTATGGATCACGACAGTTGAGGCCGCATGAGCAGAACTACGCTACCCATGACCTGGAGTTAGCAGCAGTGGTCTTCGCTCTGAAGACATGGCGACACTATCTGATTGGCGAGCGCTTTACAGTCTTTTCCGATCATCAGAGTCTCAGGTATATCTTCTCGCAGAAGGACCTGAACCTGAGACAGCGACGATGGCTCGAGTTCCTCCAGGACTATGACTTTGAGATAGTCTATACTCCTGGAAAGGGGAACGTAGTAGCCTATGCCCTCAGCAGGAGGATGGGCATTCAGCTACTCAAGGAGGCGACGGAGCAGCTAGCCTCTTTTCAGATATCCTTCGTGGATAGAGATGGAGCAGCCTTTCTTCAGTCTCTCACAGTCACTCCTCCACTACTGCAGCGAGTCAGGGAGGCACAGCGCGGGGACGCTGACTGTGAGACACGGCGTGCACAGATATCCTCGGGACAGGCACCTGATGGTTTCTCCCTTGGAGTAGAGCACGACATCCTTTTCAGAGGACGTACCATGGTACCAGTCGCATTGCGAGAGGAAGTGCTGAGGGAGTTTCACACTTCTCCTTTAGCGGTACATCCTGGAGTGGCGAAGATGTACCAGGACCTCAGACGACAGCACTGGTGGCCAGGCATGAAGAAGGCTGTAGCAGAGTTCGTTTCTCGATGCCTCACCTGTCAGCAGGTGAAGGCAGAGCATCAGGTACCAGCAGGCTTGGTACAGCCCTTGGAGGTTCCGGAGTGGAAGTGGGACGGCATATCTATGGACTTCGTGACTGGACTTCCACGCACTTCCAGAGGTCACGACACTATCTGGGTGATTGTTGACCGACTCACCAAGTCGGCACACTTCTTACCCATCAGAGAGCAGGGCTCAGTGGAGAGCTTGGGACGTCTCTACGTTCAGGAGATTGTGCGGCTCCACGGCGTGCCATCATCTATCGTTTCCGATCGAGATGCCCGCTTTACTTCCCGGCTTTGGAAGGGGTTACAGGAGGCGTTCGGTACGCAGCTACGTCTTAGCACAGC
This sequence comes from Viscum album, assembly GCA_963277665.1. NCBI lineage: Eukaryota > Viridiplantae > Streptophyta > Magnoliopsida > Santalales > Viscaceae > Viscum > Viscum album. The sequence continues at coordinate 421,890,993 of OY728158.1, read as the reverse complement.
TTTTCACCCTCAGACGGATGGTCAGACAGAGAGGACCATTCAGACACTCGAGAACATGCTCCGCGCATGTGTCCTCGACTTTGGTCGTAGCTGGGAGGACCACCTACCCTTGGTGGAGTTCGCATACAACAACAGCTACCACTCCACCATCGGGATGGCACCGTACGAGGCGTTGTACGGCCGACCATGTAGATCTCCTATGTGCTGGACAGACCCTGGGGAGTCAGCACTGGTGGGACCGGAGATGGTCCAGGCCACGACAGAGAAGGTCCAGGTCATCCAGGAGCGGATGAGGACAGCTCAGAGCCGACAGAAGTCATATGCTGACAGGAGGCGGAGGCCACTAGAGTTCGAGGTTGGCGACCACGTCTTCTTGCGGGTCTCACCTCGACGTGGTATTCGGAGATTTGGCCGAGGCGGCAAGTTATCTCCGCGCTTCATCGGACCCTTCCAGATTCTCCGCAGGATTGGTGAAGTGGCTTATCGCCTGGCTCTACCAACTCAGTTGCACCGGGTGCACGACGTATTCCACGTATCTCAGCTGAGGAGATACGTGCACGACCTGACACACATCATTGATCATGGGGAGCTTGACGTTGACGATGGGGCGAATTTTACGGAGGTCCCGGTGGAGATAGAGGATCGATAGGAGCGGGTCCTGCGTGGGTGATCGATTCCTCTTGTGTTCATCAGATGGCAGCACGGGAATCTCCAGGAGAGCACATGGGAGCGGGAGGCTCAGATGCGTGCTCAGTACCCTCATTTGTTTCCCTACTTTTTGTTGTATCTTCACGGGGACGTAAAGCCCTGTGGTGGGAGTAATGTAAAGACCCGTAAAATTCAAGGGAAATTTTTTCTTAATTTTCTTTAGAATTTTACAAGAGCACGGTTTCAGACGGCACCTGATTCCGAGGCCCGGAGTGCCCGGAATTAATTTCCAAAGTTTGGCTCGGGTACGTTCAGTGAACGAACGAGTGGGAATTCCTAACTTTTGATCCGGCGCTCGGAATTGAAATCTGAGGGCACCGATGAACTCGCAGCGCCGATATTCGCTTAAAGAGACCTTTTCGGGAGTTGCGTTTGTTGCGGGTTGAAAGTTAATTTTTTGGGGTTTTTAGTTAATTTAAATAAAATTTGTGTGGAACAAATTTTATTATAACTTCTTAAAACCTATCAAAGGAGGTTGGAAGTGGGACCCACACCCACTTAACCTCCCTTGGGAGGATTAAGTGTGGTGGGGCCCACACGAACCCCTAATTCTTTTCATATTCCCTAACCCCTCTAAACCCCCTCTTAATTATGTAACTCTTCCCTACTTTAATTCTTTCCAACCTATCTCTTCACTTAATTTTGTCAACTCTAGATTTAATTAATGTATTGAATTCAACTTTTGAATTTTGAAAGATTGGCAAAGTGAAAATAAAATAAGGTGTAGCTTATTTTATTTTGGGTTATTTGTTTGTCTTCTTGAGAGGTGGAGAGCTCTTCTTCTTCTTCAAACTCAACAAAGAACGCAAAGAACGTCGTTCTTCAACGAAGAACTTCTCCGCCGAAGAACACGGTCCATCTGCGACGCCGTATCCGCAACGCGACGTACTTCTTCCGCGTCATCTCTTCCGCGACGGTTTTCCGCGACGAACGCCATCGACAACGACTCTTCCTCCGACGTCAAAGGAATCGACACCGATATTCCACGACTACGTCAACGTGCGACTATCGAGGTAGAGGTTCTTGAATTCGTTGTTTTCTTTATTATTTGACTTTCCTCAAGACTTGACGAGGAACGCTCAATTTCCGACGAAGAACGCCGCTCCGCTCTTCTTCGTTTACCGTGTCAATGAAAGGGGACGCCACTTCTTTCTCGGACAACCTTCGTCGGCGTACAAGTTTCGCCAACGATGTGTCTCTTCGAACGCATCCCTTCGTCATCGGATTTGACGAACGGCTTCCGCGACGCCCGACCTCCGCGACGTCGTCTTCCGCGGAACCTTGACAATCCGCGAATCTTATACCCGAGGTAGGGGTTGTTGATTTCTTTTTGGTTTCCTCTTTTTATTCTTGATCGTGATTTTAGCAAGACTAACGAGTGGCTTGATTTATTTAAAGTTGCGTTATTATTTTAACGTGAGGGGGGCTGGACCGCACGAACACGGCCGAACCCCCTCCATCGTTCATGTTGTTTATCTGCGGGCGGAAGCAAGGTGGCGTGGTGCCGTCGCACCACGCGGATAATTGTACGTTAATCTTACATGACGCCGTCGCGCCACGCCGAGTAAGAATCTTCAAGAACGCGACGCCGTCGTGCCGCGTTGAAAGGAATCAAGGCACGGCGAAGGGGTGCGGTGCCGTCGCACCGCGCCGGACGACGAACACCGCGGCCGGTTCCGGGCCGCGGCAGGACGAGGAGACCGCGGCCGGTTCCGGGCCGCGGCGGAAGAGAAGACCGGCGGCCGGGCCGCCGGCGTCGGAAGCCGAAGAGGGGACCGGAATTTCCGGTCCCGTTGGAGAAAACCGGCCGGCCAGCTGGCCGGCCGGATGCCGTTAAAACCGGGGGAATTAATCCCCCGACCAACCCTCAAAACCCCCCTCTTTATGAGGGGGCAGTTTTCTTTGAAGGGAGGGGGGCAGCCGGCCCCCCCGGTTCGCTCAAATCAGGCCCCCCACGTGGGGGGGGGGGGGGGGGGGGGGGGGTTTAAAAGAAACGGGCGCGGCACAAAGGCCGCGCCGCCCCTCAAAACCGCGGGGGTTTGATCCCCCCCGCGCGGCCTCCTTGCGGCGACAAGCCGCCCCCCGCGCGGCCTCCATGTGGCGCCAGCCGCCAAGCTGCCGCGGCCCGCCGCGGCTCCACGCGCCGCCGCGCCACCGCGCCGCCCAGGGGGGGGGGGGGGGGGGTCGGGCCGGGTCGGCCCGGACCCGGACCCCCCCGTTTCGAACCAGATTTGGTTTTTGGGCCATAACTTGAGCCTCGGACCTCCGAATGACGAACCGTCTACGGCAACACGATCCTTGGATCGAGACGGTCATTTCGGTATATCGCACTCAAGGTTTCGGTTTACTTTGAGTTCGGCCGGGTTGGTTCGTTCACGAAACCAACCGGGCCATCGGAGCGGAAACGCTCATATCTTGAGCTACGGACGTCCGATTGACGTGCCGTCAGCTGTGTTGAGTCCCTCTTAGTGAGACGAATCTTTTGGCATACTCCGCCCGAGGTTTGGACGCAGGTGGAGTACGGTCGGGTTGGTTTTGCCTTAAAAACTAACCGGGCCCCGGAGACGAAAATGCCAATAACTCTCAGACCGGGCGTCCGATCGACGCGCCGTCTGTTGCGTTGAGTTCCTGTTGACGATACGGAACTTTTGGATACATCAACTCTGGTCTTTATGACAGTTGATGTATCAGCCTCTCGGCTCGTGGAGCGGACCCTCCGAACGAGCTTGCTGTGTGCGGGAACCCTAGTGCTGGCTGCGACTGCTACTACTGCTACTACTGCTACTGTGACTGCGACGACGACAGTACAAAGATCCTGTGTGGATTCGACGACGACAGTACAGAGATCCTGTGTGGATTCGACGACGACGACTACAGCACTCAGCGATCCTACGTGGATCAATGCTACAGGTCCTGTGTGGTCCCGATCCTGTGTGGGTCATTGCGGGGGTTAGTTACCTATCGATCCTTCGTGGGTCTGACGACTTAGATGGATCAGTGATCATCTTTATCGTCCTTGAAGAAGTATACCTGTGTGAGCTGAATCCTGTTGCTTTCCTGTGTGGATTGTGTTGTGCAATCCTGTGTGGATTATGTTTTGCTTTCCTATGTGGAATACGTATACTTTCCTGCGTGGACTGAGTTGTACTTGGGCTCGGAGGTTGGAGCGTATTTTAATTGATGACTTAGGTATATGTATGGGCATATACCTAATCAGTGTCGGTTGTTACTTCGTGATTGTACTTTTCTTCGTGGTTTATCCTTTGTGGATTTGAGAGACCTTCAGGGGTCTCGGGGTCCCTACTGAGTAGCTTATACTCACCCCTGCACGGGCTTTGCCCGCACTACGTTGTGTTGGTTGCAGACGACGGATAGCGTTGACCTTAGCTGAGGTTTGCACAGCGGGATGGTACCCGGAGGTGGACCACTGGGCGGGACGTGCACGGAGCAGACGGCGGGACCCGTGGAGCAGAGGAGCTATCTGTACCCACCCCTCAGGTGGGATTTCCAGTGGACAGCTCGGAGTAGCGGCTTTTACTTTTCAGTTGTTGTTTTCCCTTTCGAGTTGTACTTTACTTTTAGTTTGGGTTTGTATTCTGGCCCATTTACTTTTCCGCACTTTCAGTTGTACTCTGCATTTGTTTAGTGTTTACTTTCCGCTTGTTTACTCTGTGGTGTGTGTTTACTTTTCAAAGGCAATGCCTTCCCTTTTTACCGGGATTTACGCCTTGGTGCTAGTCTCCAGCCCCTGGCCTATGGAAGGCGGGCATGGGGTAGTCACGGCACGGACCCCGAGGGCGGGTCGTGACAGATGCAATATGGTTAATTGTTGATCGTCTTACCAAGTTTGTGAATTTTCATGCTATAAGAGAACATTTACCACTTGAACGTCTAGCTAGAGTATATATTAAAGATGTTGTAAGACTTGATGGAGTACCCCATCAAATGTGTTTTTTCATGATCCCCATTTTACATAATTATTCAAGAAAAGTCTTCAGAAATCCCTAGATACTGAACTTTTTTTTATCACTGTCTACCACCCTCACACTGACGGACAACCAGAACAGACAACTCAAACCTCAGAAGACATGTTGAGATCATTCTCACATAACATTCAAGGTATGTGGGATCAATATTTACCTCTGGTAGGATTTTTCTATAATAATAGAATTCATTCAAGTATTCACATGGAATCATATGAATATTTATATAGAAAAAGATGTCGCACGCCAACTTGTTGGGATGACTTTGGTGAAAGAAAACTCGTTGGCCCAGAACTTGTTCAGGAAACGATAGAAAAGGTTAAGGTAATCTAAACCCACATCAAAGCAGCTCAAAGTAGATAGAAGAGCTATGATAATAATTGAAGGAAGGATTTAGAATTTATGGTAGGAGATCAGGTTTTGTAGAAGGTATATCCATGGAAGGGAGTTATACGATTATGTAAGAAGGGTAAATTAAGTCCCAGGTACATCAGACCTTTAGAAATTCTAGAACAAATTGGGGCTATAGCTTACCATTTGGAAATTCCACCAAGTCTCTCCAAAGTTCATGATGTGTTCCGTATAACAATATTGAGAAAATACATGCCTTACCCAATGCATTTACTCACCTATGAGGAAATTGAACTAGATCTTGATTTGTCTTATTGTGAAGAGCCTATCATGATTATTGATACCAGAGAACACCTGTTTAGAAACCGAACGACTCGTCTAGTAAAAGTTTTATGGAGAAATGATAAGATGCAAGATGCAATGTGGATACCTAAGGAACTTATGATGAAGAACCACCCAAATATTTTTGTGTGGTAGTATTATAGAAATTTCAAGGATGAAATTATATGAACGAAGAAATACTGTAACACCCCAAGCTTCCAAAAAATGTTTCCCTTTGAATAATGCAAAATAATGCATTGTACGCAACTTTGAGATTCTAACACACCGCGACCAATCAAACTAGCCATTATGAATTGTAATACCCACTTTTTGAAATTTTATTATTCAAAATTGACATAATTTTTGAATTAAGAATATCTAAATTATCTCAGGGTGAATTTTTGGTACTTTTATGAAAACTTCCAATTTTTGAGGAATAGTGAAAAATACTAAATTTTACTTAAAAACAGCTTTTAAATCGTAAATATTTATAGTGTTAAATTATACATTTGAAGGATTTTTAAGTATCATTAGATTATATTTTTTTCATTTAATATTTTTTTGGTTCTTTTATGTAATCTCATTATTAAAATGGATATAAACAAGTTTCAATCTTTTGATAGTTATTATTTCATAAAAACACGCTTTTTGTTTTGACAACGGGAATTAATTTTAAATGAATTTATGCCACTTCTGTGTTTTGAATATTGAAAAATGGATTCCATATTTGGAATCAGGAATTCAAAATTGTGTAAATAGGTAACTTTTATTTTTTAGATATTAGGAATATTTACTTCAGTAAATATTTTATTTACCATGGTTAAAGGGGTAAATCTAGTAAATAAGGTTAAAAATATAAATTATAATAATATTGAATTACCTTAACACATGTCTTAACCCTATTGGTTAATACATGTATGATCATGGGAATCTTGGGGTCAATTTTGGGACCCCATGGAGCCACATGGGAGTGATAATGACATTTTATATTAAATAATCTAAAATAAAGAAAAAAATAACAAAAGAAAACGTCTTTTAGTAAAACAATTTTTATATGAGGTTATATATTTGATATATTAGACTATAAATATTGATTAGAAATATAAGAATATTTCCTAAAATAGTATATATTATTTATAATTTTTAGATATAAAATTAATAAATTTATATATGACCCTATAATGATGTAGTATTTTCCTTATTAATGAAACAATCAAATAAATGTTATTATAAATATTAAAATAAATATAATTTGAAAGTTTTGATGCCATCCACAATTTTTATTGGTGGATATGACATGTTAGGGAAGATTAAATGAATTTTTTTCTAATCAATCATTTTGTTATGACTTTAACAAAAAAACAACAAATAGTGTCAAAATTGACATAAAGAATTTTAAAAACAAATATTATATTATTAATAGATATAATATTTATAAACAATTCAGGTTCAAAAAATACATATATAATGATAGATGTATCATTAATGAACCACTTTGGATTCTCATGGAAGTTTATTTTATGTTTATTAACCATATAATAAAAAAATACAAAGAGACTTGGTAAATGTCAAACTATTTAACTAAGAGTTAAATCTAAAATATAAAGTTAATATGGTGACCTAAACCGATCTATAACCTATTATTTGTGAGTTTTTCGACCCATACCCTCCTTATCCTCGAAATAACTAATTTTTAAGACATTAGAAATCGAAAATATATTTTTATAAAATAATATTGCAGGCTTTTCCTAGTGTGACCCTCACCTCTCTTATAAAAGGGCACATCCCCTTCTCTAAATTTCACACCTCAAAATCCATTTGTATGAGACAAACCCTACCCAAATATCCCCCCAACGTCCCCCAATTCAACCTTGAGTCCTTATATTTATCATAAATCCAACCTAAGAATCCCTTTTGATCCACACAAAAGGAATCACCCAAGGAAGAGGTAAATATTTCTTCACCTATTTCAAGTTCTTTTCTTCATTCACTTATTCTTTCTTTTTTGCTTCCATTCCAAAATAATAACTCAATTATATTCTATATAATATTATTTTATTATATATTTGGTACAACTATATTCTTTATTTGATCCAACCAATAAATGACAAAGTCACTATACGTGTATACGTACGGGTTACTGTCTCCACGTCGTGATGTAGTTTTTCATTCAACACTTCACTGTTTGGATGGGTATAATAAAGAGTATAACTGATGTAAATAATAAATATAACATGTTTATGATTATTTATATAAGATATAACATCCAATTACATATGATTTCTCCATCAATATAATGTTATTTTTGCTCGTGCGTACGTACAGATTACCGTCTCCCCGAACGTGATGGGATTCATTTCCCCAGCGTAACCATTCAAGAATAATTTTCATTTGATGACTAAAAATAATGTTTATGAACATAATATCATTCTGTATATGAATCAAATACATCCTATTCAAATCAAACATGGCATAAGTAACCAATCATATAAAGGAAAATGGATTAGTTAACACCGAAAAGATGATACTATAGAAATATTATTAACAATGAAATATTAGAGGATCATATATGATATCATATATATGTATAGAGTTCTTGTATAAATTAATAACAATGATTTAACTATTACACATGAGGTTAAAATACCCTCGACCAAGGAAAAGTACAAGGTAAGGGTTAATTTCACAATTTCTTAATTATCCGAGTTTGTTTTTACGTAAGTATCTATTGGGACCATTTTATCATCCCCATCCATGTTTTCTTATAAATATATTTCACAACAATTTTACAATTCACTAGAATATGGGTTAATGTCATTTATACCCTTATTGGGCTTTATATGTTTTGAAAAGAATCTTTCCATCATTTTCCAAACAATGTACTTTATGACCTTTTCGAAAAAATTAAGATAAGATTGTTTTTAACTTATATGACGGGTGTATATATTTTCTGTCATTATAACATCACCAAATAATCCCTTACAATCTTATAAGGATATTTTAAAAATAAATGTTTACTTTTATAATTAAGTGACTCATAAATGTTTTCAAAATTGAAAGAGTAATTTCTTTCAAATAGTTTTCATTTCATCCATGTCAACATCCATTGATGGATTTTAAACTTGTTTGAAGTTGATTCATTATGATACAAATCATCCATATTGTATTTATGGTTTTGTGATATTTTTGAATGTGGATGTGTTATTTTTATACCATTTGTGGTTTATTGTTAAAGTATTGACATTTCATATGCTAGTTTTATAAGAATGTTTATGTTATGTTTCAACCTTTTAATATGAAGAATTTGTTGGACATAATATGTGATGGGTGGAGCCCGCTATTGCTCCCCGATGCATTGGTAGATCTAATGAGAAAATTAGGCATGGAATTGGCCGAGGACTTTCCAAATTTGATATATGGTTTTGGATGAGTCCTTAATCATTCAGAGATGACTTGTCCGATTCCTTGACAAAATGTTTCAGAATGTCCGGAATTATACATCCCCTCATTATTGAAATCATATTGATGGTTCATAGGGTTATTCAACTAGTAGAATACCAATGACAATGTTTTGTTATGCCATTATTTATTCATCTCATTTTCCTTCCATAAAGTGTTTATGTTTAATTTTTTAATGGAATGTGTTTTAATTATTCACCATGCCTGATTTTTATGTTATCTTCCATTGTATATCTAACACTTTCTAATCGTTGGAGATCACCCCTTTCTTAGGTTTCATTTTCCAAGGATATGAAGAAGTTAGTTATCAGTGACTTGCAGGCATAATCTAGGAGGATTGGATGTTTCTAATGGAATAAATTTGTGGTGTATTTCTTTTCAAGTTGTAATGTTGAACTTATGAATGTATCTTGTTTCCAATAAAACTAAACTGATCCGTCTTTCGGAACATGATTCCTAGTATCATGCCAATGTAACGTAATAAATCACGGACTTTGGGTAACTAGGGTCGGGACATTACAAATAACATATATTTGAATAAAGAGTCAATCAATTCGAAATATTGAAAAGTTTAAATGAGGATATCTTGCATCCATGAGAGCCTAAACTGTTTGAGTAGGGCCATTGTTGGAAGGGATTTTTTTAAAATAGGGGAGGTTGTTTTATCAGCACTAGTAAAAACGCTGTGAAAAAACACACCTTTATCAGTAAAAAAATGGAATGTATCGATATGGGATTGATTTACCATTTCATTATTAGAGCTGAAAAGGCTAAGAATTTCTCCACACTAAAACGGCCCTGATAAATCATACCTTTAACACTGCTAACTGATAAGTGATGATAAATATTCCTTTTTCAAGGATTAATATAACACTGTTAAAAACAATTGGAAAATAAAAATTAAATATTATATTAAAATTTTACTTTAAATTTAAAATTATATAAAAATTAATATTCAAAATAACATGACAAACAAAAATAATATCAAATACAAAATAAACAAATCACAAAAATATAAAAATTAAAAATTAAAAAAATAGAAATAAATATTTAATATTATTTATATTAAATGTTATAAAAAATATTATAACATTATGAGAAATATTTTACAATATATTACATATATTAATATTATAATTAATTATTAAATAAATTATAATTACATAAATTATAATTTTATTAAAAATCAATAAATAATATATATTATAGATATTAAAAAATTAAAATAAATGAATAGATATTTAAATAAAAATGTACAAGTACTAAAAATAGTAAAAAACATAAAATATTTTTAGTTAGATTTCTAATTGAAAATGAGTTGATAATAAACATATAATGATTCAAAAAAATGAAAATAGAAATGAATAAATTTTTATTAGGTAAATTACAAACATATTAAAAATATAAAATATTTATAACTAAATATTTATAAAAAATATAAAAAAATCCGAATAAAATTTTAACCGAATAAATCTTGAAAATGAATAAATGATTAAAAAATTAAATGTGAGTAACAATTAAAAATAATTAATCTATCATATATGATAAAATATGAAAAATTAAAAAAATTAATAATTAATAATGCATAAATTGATATGATATTAAAAAATGAATTTAGATTTTTAAATATTTTAACTAAGAAAAAATGAAAAATAAAAAAAACACTAAAATAAAACTTTAAAATTTAAATTTAAAATTATATTTAAAATAATGACATCTATAACGAAGTACATATTATTAATAAATAATTATTAATTATATAGAGGCTTAAATAAAAATAAATAAATAAAAACAAGTGGATGTTAATAATATATATTTCACACATATTATATGTAATAAATATTAAATAATGAAAATAAAAAATATCAAAAAAAAATTTCTACATTCATAAAATTTAAATTCATAAATATTAGAAATAAAAAAAATTTAAGAAAATTATAAATGGATTAATATTAAAAAATAAAAAATAATATAAAATGAAGAAATGTAAAAAATGTTTAAAATTTAATAATTAAAATTAAATGAATTATAAAAAATATTAAAAAAATATAAATAATATAAATAATATTAATTAAAAATTATTGAGAATGAATAATATTAAAGTATAAATGAATAAAAAGTAACTTTTTAGTGATTTAAATTCAAAATGTATTCAAAAAATGAAAAACTATTACTAATATCAATTGAAAAATGTTAAAATATTAAATACTAGTCATTAGAAATTAATAATTAAATATTAAAAAGATAAGATACATATATAAATGATAATTGTTTGAATATATATATAACATTTTTTTAATTAGATTTGAAAAATCAAATGATTTTTCCAATGATTGTATGTATGTATTTGTTTATACACTATAATGATCATTGTCATATTGAAAAAAAATTGAATCTTCTTGTTATATAACAATAAATTTACATGCATATACAAAGACATAAACATATGGACATACATATACATAGACTTGCACATACCTACACATACACTTGCACATACAGACACATATATACATATACATGCATAAACACATATATGCACATATAGACACATATTCATCAACCCATGCATACAGTTACATACACGTACTTACACATACATACATATACATGACTCTACTAAATAAACATATAAATGCACATACTACATAATCATATACATGCTACAAAAACATACACATACAGACCCACATACGAACATATATTCATCCACGTACATAGAGACATTAACACACACATACACATAGACATACATATACACACAGAGAAATACACACACACACACACATATGTGCATACACATACATGAACATACATAGATACTTATACACATAAATACATACATAAATTTATATAAATACACATGTGGATACATATACACATGTAAAAATACATATACAACACATACATACACATTTATATACACATACATACTCATACATGCACACACGCAGACACATATACATTGACAGAGACATACAGATATATCCACACACACACACATGAATACACATGCATAAAAATAAATGGGTATATTTTTAATTAGTTAATATGAATTCAAATATAAGAATTCAAATAGGAAAATAATTTAAATCAATAAATATTCTTTTATATTATTATATATTTATTTAAATAAAATATAAATAAATTATATTAATATATTAATTTTTTATTTAATGTATATATATATATTTAAATTTTTTTATTTATTAATATAAATTTCATGATTTTTTATATGTAAAATTATGAATGTATGGTAGATAATATTATTTTACTATATCATTTCTATACGATTCATATTTTTAGTTTATATATACATATATATACTTATTGAAATAAAAACATGTATATAAACTAAAATATTCATTGTTCATTTTATCATTATTATTAGTGTTATTAAAAGTGTTTATTTTATCAGCCCTTGTAGTTAATGCTTAAAAAGGATCCCCTTTCTTAAAATTTTATTAGTGTTGAATGATATGAAATAAAATTAGTAATATAATATATTAGATGGAATTTTTGGGGAAGGGTTTCAGAAAATGTTATAAAATATTCAACTCTAACTATATTTTCCATATTATATCATTTTCAAGAGTTATGAAAATTTTTATGCACAACATTACCGCTAAAGACAAAGAGAATCTCTAGATATCATGAAACTATCACAATAATACTCTCAATAATGAGAGGAAATATTCTTTTCTTCCCTCTCAAGGTTAAGAAAATGGAAGAAATAATTTATTTACATCCAATATAGTTCTTGTTGTGATCAATGAGAATTTATGCAAGTCAAATAATACCTATGCGCTAATTATTGAAACACCAATGATGAAATTTCATGATTCAAATATCTTTTTTTCACATAACTAGAAGAAATAAACCATTTTTTCACAAATTGACTATATAACAAGAATTTCAACTGATGTGGTCAACAATTAGAATAATAATCAAGATGATATAGTAATTATTTTAAATTAATTATAGATTACATAGGATAAGATATATTATTAAAAATCATGGGTCAGTGTTTCAATTTCATGTAATTTTATCCATTAATATCTATGAAATAGGGTAGTTATGGAAAACGTTTCATAAGATTATTCAACTTAGATTCATGATAGAAATAATTTTCACTGATTACATTGTCGCCTAAGATAGGATATACCAATGTCATTATGATCAGGAGGAAGGGGAGAAGTGTATAGGATGGATGAATGATAGCATTTAGATTTGAACTAATATATATATAATATGATATTATACATTTAATTTTATATTAATATATTTTTATGTTGGATGTATTTATTTTTTTATTAAATAATCAATATTGTATGATATATATTCATCTCTCCCAAAATATTCATTAATTGATTGAATTGATTGTGAATGTTCTAATCTGTTTATATTAATTCATTTATGATGTTAAATGAATAAACCCAAAATTATGAGATTTATAGGATTTGAGGAGCCTTGGGTTCTTCCAATATAAGAGGATGATTTCCTCATCTATTGGGTTTGGAGAATTCATTTTTCATCCAAAATTGTTGTTCATTATCTTAGATAAACGGGGAGGAACCCCTACAACATTTTAGTATTCACATAAAGTGATCTATGATCCATTGGCAGGTCTTTCCCCCAAAGAGGGAGGGTAATGTTTTCTCACTTATTCGAGATTCCAATTAAGCATTCTTTATTTCCAGTGAAGAAGAATACTATTTTAATTAACATTTTAAATGTACTCTATTTTATAATTTTATTTGAATATTGATTCAAGAAGATAGATCTACCTGTCTTAGGGTTTCATTTTGCTATTTATGGTAATATGAAGATCATATGTAACTCATTAGTGGTATAAAATGAAATAAGGGGTTTATTTTGAAAAAAAATGGTGATTTATAAGGTGTTTATAAATTACTACAAATATTTTATTCAGATAATATATAAATGATTATATAATATATATTGTATTATAAATTATTTATAATTCATTAAATATCATGTGAATGTGATTTAATATAAAATATAAAGTCGTTCATATGGAAATGAATATAAAATTTTTCAATTATTGGTAACTTATAAAATGTTTATAATTCTAATTTATTTCTGAAAAATTCATAAATGTCTCATGTTTTGGAAAAAATACATTTTTTTATTTTATATATTTCATTAATATTAATTTTTAGTTTATTGTTTATGAAAAATGAATACTATTTATTCCCATTTATATGATAAATTTATTCTTGGGTAGATCCATGTATATCATATTAGGTATGATACCATAAAATTTAGATTTCATTTAACATTACCTCAAATTCTAATTTGAGTTATTAGTATGAATATTGTTGTTGGAAATAGTTTTTACATATTTGGTGTCAGATTTTTTATTAATAGAATTATCTCTTGATTAATGTCTCATGTGGTAAAGGGACTTGGAGACAAACCACCTACTTTATGGGAGGATTTCCTTAGATATTAAAGTGAAAGGGGTTGGTTATCTTTCACTTGGATTACTGTTATAGAGTTTCTCAATCTTATATAACACTATTCCATTACATGAATCATTAATGCACGTCCTGAATATGATGCATTTGGATATGCATGAATAATTTTCCATTTTATTTTCAGGTAAATAACTCATACATTTAGGTTGTGTAGAATGTTTCCCATCATTATGGTGTGAAAAAATATAATTGTTTGATGTAATAGGATTACACATTAAATTACATGAATCATTAATATATAAAAGAGAATAAGATGAGAAAATATGGAGAGATTTTAAACAAACCCCAATCACATAATATGTATATGATTCCTTCCAAAGTGAAACTTTTCAGAATCTCTATCATCCAACTATGTATCTCATCCCATATATTGGTACCCATGAACTATAATATGAAAATTAATAAAGTAATGTTTGACATTGTGATATCCTTGGGTGGGTCATTCCATATCAGTGTTCCCCTAGATTGACTATTTTTTGTATTTTATTTGGGTCACACTATCTCAGAGATACTAAAATGATTTTTTTATCATAGGAATAAAGTTGAGTGAATCCATATGATGGATTTAGATAAAGGGTTTCCACGAAACATTCCATGATTCACAACTATTTTGAATGTTATGATTCCCATCCAAAAAAATTAATTGATGAGAGAAATACCATAGTTGAATAGTCATATAGTGAAATATATATCTTGGCTCACTAACTTTATATTATGTATTTCCAACTCATTTTTTAGTTGAAGCACTATTATTTAAAGGCTATAATCAAATGTTATAATACATGATACTCACCTAATAATATACCTTTATTTTATATTGTGGGATACTTTACACTAATCACATTGAGATCATTATGAGGTATAACCTATAAAATAGTTAAATATTGTCTTCTATGATTGAGAAGTGTTCTCATGGTAAAAAAATCAGAACATCAAAATGTGAATATTATAGAAATCAATTTTTACAACATTGACACAATTGTATTTGAACCAGGTGTGCATCCAAATTTGTACTAATAAACACATACTCATATATAGTAATGAATTTATGAATGTTGATGTAAATAATCATATTGGTAATGGATAAAAATTAACTACCTTAGATATTAAAAATTATGATCTGATTCTACCCGGTCAATTGACCATAGAATTTATTTTTTTATTATTTCCCTTCCATAAACCAGAATGTAATTTCTATATATTTTCTGAACACGGTGGGTTATTTATAATTTATTAAGAATATGATTTTTTGTATATATAAGATAGAACTGTGTTATGGAATTTAGTATATAATGAATAGTTTAACTTTCATAATATGGATAATCCTAGTTATATCATTCCACATAAATATATAATGATAGATTCTATTTCAAAATAGGTTTTCCATTTTCTCTATTGACACATAAATGAAAAACATGTTAAAATAATCCAAATATATTGATTGTTAGATTCATTCTATTATGAATCAATTGATATATGAAAATATTGTTTATTGGGAAAAATAAAAAATTCACCTTTTGTGATAAAATTTGAGATGGATATTTGACTATTCGATCTTATACATAGTATAGAGACACATTTTTTTCCTTGTAAGACATTAAAATTTTCTAAATATTTTTCTAGAGCTAAGTGCTCAGGCAACGTCTGATTCTCAGGCCTGGGGTTCCTGGAATAAATTTTATAAATATGTTAAATATATTTTATATTATTCATGTATGATTAATTAAATAAAATGGGATTACTCTTAAATGGATGGTTGGATCCATAATTTAATATCACAGTTGGGTTTAGGATGCGGTGTATCCCCTAGGCGCAACATAAAATAAATCGTCACAGGACATCCAGACTCCTTGCTTGTTGGAGCTGTGTTTAATTGATTAAATAAAATAATTTATTTATTTAATTAAATGTCATTTATCTAAAGTAATAAAATATAAGTATCTTTTTATAGATATTTTTCATGGTTGGTTCCTAATCCTTTCATTTTCTAATGATTCCACATTTCCTCTCATTTCCATTGGCAAATGATGAACGAAGAATGGAAATGGAACCATGAACCCAGGTGGATCGAAGCGTGATGAACACAATGGATCTTAGCGAACACATTGTTCATCATAAAAAATTGATCAAATCTAGATAGGACTCATCTATGTAATGTTTATGCTTTGATTATACTCTAATATTGAAGTCAATTAATTCATCAATATGCATCCCTTACATATAACTGATAATTGAAAATATATTGGTCATTAATTATCAATCTATCCCAGATGCCTGTTCTTGAATGGTAGGCCATGAATTCATATGAAAAGATGCAACCCATCACTTATGTTCATTTCCCTGCACAATTATCTAAAATATTCACTGTCAAAACCCTACAGTTCCTGGATAGACCACTGCACAGCGACTCGAGATCGACCGGGCACTCGGATTCGGGGTGGATTTGCAGAATAGTGGCAGATTTTTAAGAAAGGAAGAGATCCAAAAACAACCCGATGAAAGGATGAATAATTTGATGGATTTTTTTTCAATACAATGAGGATCAAAGCCATGATGGGGTGCGTAGGATCCAACCAAACCATCATTTTCGAATGATTCCAATTTGTAAAGAATAGAGTTGGGAATCCGTGTTCCCTAGAATTATTTAGAGATTTAGGAGTAGAATAAGGCAGCATGGACTATCGTTGATGCTTATTTGGAAGAAAAAATTAAAATCCATGAAACCCTAGGGTTTTCTGGAATAACCCGACTACACACCATGCTCAATGAAGAACATATGGTGTATAAGCTCCCTTAAAAACGGTGATAGGGTTTTGGGAATATTATAGAGGGCTCAACGTGTACTTACCTTGACATGTTGTGCACCCCCATCCTTATCTGAATGGGCCATGTTATGGACCACACGTCTAGGAACATTCCATGTTCCAACTACATTGTTTTTTCACACGGACATCATCCCATGTTGACCAACACACTATTTACTGGAGTACATGGAAATTGGGTATGAGTACACATACACAATCAAAATTCATTTTCCTAGTCCGAGATAGTTAGGACACTATTTATAGTGCACCTACAAGTAGTGTTCTACTACATGGGGTGGGACTTATGTATCGGCTAGAGACAGGACCGGGTAGTATAGAAGGACTGCACGATGTGTGGGTCCCTCACACACAGTGTACTTTTGGGCTCCTTCAAGTAAAATTTAAACAACCATATCACCGTCATTTGAACATGGATTTTCCCCATGATATTCCTATACTGAGTGTTTTTTCATATAGAATTTGATGGATCACATGAAGTGGATTTCGAGTTATGACATATATTTCCTAGGTTTGGAAGGTGTGGAGGTGACACACGATGACAGAAGCAATCATATTTTTTTACACATCTGTACCAGACTTACCCTACATCCAAGATGGGTAGTGGCATTCCCTAACCGCAGTTCTCGGTTTACCCTATATTAATAATAGGAAGTGTCATTCCCTGATTATCTTCTCGAGTTACCCTCCAATAGGATCTGGGTAGTGAATTTCCTCGACATTCACAACATACCCTCTCGTTGGTATGGGTAGTGGCGTTCCCAAATGATCTTCCATGTGTAACCCTCCAACTGGGTTGGGTTATAGAGTATCCCTAACAACTCACTAGGCTTCCCCTCAAATATTTTATAGGTAGTTGCATTCATCGTTGACTTCCCCATATAGAATTCCCTATCTGGGATGGTAATTGGAATTCGTCAGAGACTATATAAGAGGACCCTCAACTGTGTTGCGCAAGGACGATGTATGGTGGGACATACCTTCAGATTCATGGTAAATAAGGGTGATTTCCCCAAAGAGACACATTCTGGTGAAACAACATAAAAAATATGTGGTAAAGTTAGTTCCATCCAATTAGGATAGTATTGAGGTGTGGGGATTTGATACCCTTTGATCTAAGTCTCCTTGGAAGACACATGAGGTTCTCGAAATCGTATATGATTTTACCTTAATACTATTTGATACTCCCATTATTGGATTGAGCTGTGAGATATAGATTCCCATACTATCTCATTTGGGATTCTTTTATTGAGCATATATATCTATCCAATTATAGTTCAAACTTAGTGGGTCTTGATTACTCTCTGTCTAACAGATGTAGAGACGTACGAGGAATGCCGCATGCATTCTGTGTCTAGATTCTAGTGGTTGAATAGGTTAACTCACTAGATATATGTAGTGAATAATTGATGAGGAGTTCATATCCTCACCATTTCGTTCCCCTTGTGTTTGGATGAGTCTACATTCCCTCCCTTGTTAGGGTGATATATACTCTTTACATTATCTTTTGTTGTACATTTCTATCTATTACCTCTATTCAATTTTATCTCTTACTGCTCCCCCTTCACCTTTTTGAGGTATTCTACTTGGTATGTATACACTTAACCCTGAACAGGCTAATCCCAACACGTCTCATGTAGTTTTCATGAAGACAGGTCGATCATGATTCTTGAATAGCATAGAGATACGGGCTATGTGGAACTCATATAGTTGTTGGAGATGCGATACATGAGAGGAGCTCTCTCGGATGTGAAACATTTTCATTTTCCATCAGGTTGGGGCATGTTTCTAGTTTGGGTGTGTGTTTTTCCCTTTACATTTCATTTGACACTATAATAATCTTATACCATCTAGTGGTCATGCATGTTCATTTTCCTTTATAGTAGTTTTCATGTTTTCCACTTTTCCTCTGCACTTTTTCATTGAGTTGGTTGTGTGCGTATATAAATGTTTTAGGTAATAGCCTCCCCAAGGTTAGTTGTGCTTTTAGCTGTCACGTAGCCTATGGAGGCATGTTTGAGGTAGTTACGACTCGAGTCATAGCTTTGGTAGGGACAAGAAAGAGTGGTATTATAGGTGATTTTTTCATTGGGATGTTGTTTGGGTGTTCCCTAAAAGGGATTGGTTGGGATTTAGGTAAATAGTGTCAAAGTGTATTGAGAGAAGCTATCAGGCCTGGGAGTCCACTGACGGAATGTGTGGCTGATATATTTGTTAAGTCAAAAAGACTATGATGAAGGCACAAAAGGGGGTGAATTGTGTCCTTTTAGAAATTTCCAGATTTATGTCATTTCACATCAGCAAAAGATAGATTTGGAAATGTTTCTATATGAGAGTATGTGCAGTGGAAAAATTGAAAACAGAGCACAACAATTTATAGTGGTTTGGGGCACAATGTTCCCCTAGTCAACTCCACCAATAACCCTCTCTACGAGACTATTTAATTTCACTAGTCAAGTTTTATTCTCATAAGACTGATCCACAACTGAGTGCAAGAAGTTGTAACCCTTACAATCTAATTTAAAAAATATCCTTCTAGTTATCTTACATGAAACCTAAATATTCACACCATAGCATGAGATGATAGTACTCCACTATAACTGAAACTGAGAATGTGATTCTGACTTGAATCAATAGATATTGATTTGATAAAACAATTTAAACTTCACAGTTACAGTAGCGTGTAACTGGAAGTAGATGGATCTTCATATTCAGAATAATAATATTATTATAAATATGTCTGAATAGATCCATTTTCACAAGAGATATTTAATTTTTAATAAGTGCATCCAAAATTTGGCATCTTTTTTCTTGGAGTGAACATGTATATCTTCAAAATGTATTCCTCATCTTACTAATGCTCGCTCTTTTTATGACTATAAATTAATTTTCAAAACAAAAATGGAAGAATAATAACTTTCGACACCGATGAGATATCACTTTGACCATTTTACATATAAATATATGTATAACAGTATATCTCCATGCAATATTTCAGATCCGCAAAAGATACCCTATTAATTGAGTGAATTAAAATTAAAAAACACATCTCAGAGTAGTCGAATCATAACTTAATAATATGATAGGAAATATCTGATTTGTATGAATCATTAAAATAATTTATGACAAGATTTGAATTTGTCAAAATCGATCTTTGAAACTCATTGATATTCCACAAAGACTATTACAGAAAACTCTGAAAAAGTCATAAATTCAAATCTATGGTGTTGAAAAGTCAAACAATATGTTCCTTCACAAAATGAAAAAAATACCAAATTTAGGGTCCAACTATGTAGAGTTCACTCTTCGAATGTAAGGTTTATCAAAAACGTATGGTTGATGTTCCATACATATGCCTCTCGAAAATAGGGTTCCATACATACGTAGGGTTCATTAACCATATTTTTTCTCATTACAAAATATAAGGATTCATTAAAAAGTAATGTTCATTAACCATATGATTCATCCAACATATGGTTGATAAACCATATGATCTTATACAATACCATTTGATTTAATACAAATGTAGGCTATGATCCTTACGTTATGTTCTTCAACGAAGGGTATAAACAGTGATTCCAAAAAATAACAATCAATGAACAGTGTTTCTAGAATACACATAAGAGAATTTCGAACACTTCAGAAAATATTTCTCATGAATAAATACTGGAATAAAATTTCAAAATAAAAAAAAGAATATAAAATTCAAAAAATACACTGAAAATAAGATAATTAATAAAACAAAAAAGGGTATTTTTGGAGCATCCAAATCAATAATATTTATAGAGTGTTGTTGAGAAAATATATGCTCATCATTCTCCCCATTTTTTATGATCACAAAACCCATAAATTAAAACAATAAACTAAGTAACATAATATAGAATTTTTTAAACCTAGAGTGAAATAAATTCAATTTGACATAATTATTTTGATAAAAAGAAATTTTTATGTTTATCCAAATTTCCCCACAAAGTATTTGAAAATTTAAAATGAAATGTTGTGTTAATCTAAATTTATCCTCCTTTTTGATAGATCAGAAAGAAAGAAAATACTTATATTAAAACACATATTTAATGTTGGACAGATTAGTAAGTGAATGGTATAATAAACTGATAATTAGAATTAAGAATGGATTTTGGCTATTAGACAAAAATATAAAAGAATATAAAAATAAATTACAGAAAATAGAAATAAAGGAAATATTGTTCATTAGAATATGGAAAAAAATACACTGAGTATGTGACTAAGAAACATAATAGTAAATGTCATAATGAGGATAAAACTTCGGTTTGGGTACAAAAGAATTGGGTAAGAGTTGACTCAGTTAAGGTTCTAAGAAAGTTAAGCAGATTCGAACAAATCCTTCAATTCAGCCATATACAACCACACATTCTTCATCGAACTATCAACCAACTACATTATCAGAAGTATGGAATCATGATTAACATGAAATTAGTCCACAATATTTAATTTCAAAAATTCATGTAATCTCTCCTCTTTCTTCATGAATTATTCCATCATTTCTATAAACTAATTCAGTGGAAGTATGATGCTTGGTTCACTCTGATTAAACTGATAAACATGATATTTTTGATTGTCTGAAAAAAATAACAAATGAGCATTATTTCATTGAAGGTCCTGAAGAGGATAATTCATGTCATACATAACAAATGTAATGGCCTAAAAACTTATATTCAAATCTAGACTGTTTGGAGGGGTATAAGTTGACCTACTAGTTTCATTCACTACAATTTTCATCGATTCAAACTGACTTCACAAGTACAAAATCATATATACAAATTTTCTTTTCAAAACAGCTTCAGATCTGATTCTCCCAATATCATTTAACATGTCCCTCTTGAAGGCATCATGATCCCTTCTATAAATAGTATTCTCATTACGTTCCTGAATATGTTTCTTTGTAGTTTCATTCTCCTTCTATAGAGTGGTACTCTCCTCTTAAGACATATTAAATTTAATCACAATTAATTTAACATGATGAGAAAATGAATCAGATGTCCCTTCACATAAATTTATTGTCTAACTAACAACATTAGGCAATGATAAGCCACTAATCTCTCCACATATTTTTTCAGTTGAAAATGACTGATTGTAAAGTACTTCAGTCTCATCTCCATAACAATGACATGAATATTCTACTGTTTGATTCACAGCACCATCTGTAACATTTGTAATTTATTTCTATACAATTTTTTCTTATTGAGAAGATTTTTTATAAAATTTTCTTCTTAAATATTCACTTGTTCTTGAATATTCACTTGTACTTTATCATAATCAGAGGTACAACGAGAATCTCTCCAGCTTTACTATCCACTGGTATTTATTCTTCATGAATTGGTTCATCTAAATGAACCGAGAATGGTACTTATCTAGAATCCAACACTTTCTCTTCAACTTGATGAAAATATCTATTTCTAGGTTTCACGACAAGTCCCTATTAACATTTTTCTTCCTCAACTTCCTCTACATTGGTATTAAACCTAAGCCTTCTCATATATGGTTGAGAAACTGCCTTAGTTTGAGATTCTACAAACCTTTTGAACCACTCCTTGCTCCCCCTGAAAAAGCCCTCCTGAGCTCTGTTCCTCTTCAGCACCAACTGGTAAAATATTTTCTTTCACTGTACGCTAGAAAAATCCTAATTTATGTTGAATTTCATCATTTAAAACATTGCTATGATGAAGCATCATCCTCGAATTTACTAACTGAATCATATCCATTTTAAACAAAATTCTAGAGATTTTTTGTTCATATGGATATGAATTAATTTTTTCTTCCTATGGACAACAATAATGAAAATATCAAAATATATATCATGAAAATTTCAGCTTAATTTCACTTAGAAATAATAAAATAATGTACATATCAGGGTAAAAAAATTTCTCAATATCTTCTATCCTTGGTGCAATACCTATCTGAATGACCTTAACCAAGGTCTTATGATCTGCCACGAGATCCTTAGAAAACATTTTCTTAATGTGCATAGAGTTAAAAAGAAAATACATAATTACATTGGTTTAATGATTCGTATCTCCAATCTTGTTGAAGATTGATGTGAGAAACTCTTTCATGAGGGTAGTCTAAGATTTGTGAGCCATCAGTTGAAGAAATCAAAAAATCAGTATCTATAATACTTTCAGGAATCATATCCTCAGCATCACCGAAAATGAACTGTACACTCTTATAAAAATAGTTCTGTTCTTCCTCCTAAAAAATCAGAATTGATGTCGTTAAAAGAATTCTCCATCCTGAGAAATGCCAATGACTATTTTAGGAGAAGATTCTTCTAATCTAACCAATCAAAATCAACCACTTTTTCTTCAAGAATTTCTCTACCTATAACATGTTGTCACTTCGGATCACTTGTATATAATTTTTTTCCTCTCTTGTCTTTCATCATTTAAAAAATCCAAAAGTTTGAGGTTTTTGAATTCTAGGGTTTGGAATGAAAAATGAGGGTTTCAGTATAGACGAAAATAAATTTGGTAAATTATGGGTTTGGAATATGAATGATTTTTTATAGGTGACACATATCATTGTTTCCCCAGTCATAGAGTAATTATAACCCAAATATTTAATTATTATTTGGTGTAAATAAATTTTACATTAAATAAATTAACTAAAATAATGTTAGGAAACAATATGAAATATAATTTATATTTAGAGTAATAAAAATAAGATAAAATTGGATAAAATAAGTGAAAACAAAATATAATAACTTATTAAATAATTATATAAACTTAGATCCCCTTACTAAAAACAAAACATATTATGGAATGTGGTTTAGTGAAAATATCAGTGAATTGATATTTAGTGTTAAATAATTCTAACGATATATCTTTGTTAATAACACGATCTCTTAGAAAATGATGTATAATATCAATATTCTTAGTTCCAGAATGAATTATTTGATATTTTGAAATATTTATTGCACTTTTATTATAACATAAGATGGTTTTACTATTAAAATTTAGTCCAATGTCATTCAATGTGTTTTTCATCCACAATACATGCACACATCAACTACCTACTGACACATATTCTTCTTGAACTGTTGACAAGGTTACTGAGTGATTCTTCTTATTTGACCATGACACAAAAGATTTTCCTACGAATCGACATTTTCCTAAGGTACTTTTTCAATATAAAATATAACCTCCAAAATCTACATTTAAATTTGACAATAAATTAAAATCAGTTGTTGTTTTGATAAAGAATATATTAAAAACATTTCATTTTAAATATCTATATTTTTTTGACAGTAATGAGATGTAACTATTTAGGAAATTTTTAAAAATGAAACCTAAAAATACCAAAAACATAAAATCATTTATGCTAGCTGTATGATATAATAAACTACCAGTCATACCTATATTCAACTTTTTATCAACTAGTTTTCTAGCTTCATATAAATCAATTTTAATATTAGTAAACATAGAAGTTGAA
Source organism: Viscum album (assembly GCA_963277665.1). Lineage (NCBI taxonomy): Eukaryota > Viridiplantae > Streptophyta > Magnoliopsida > Santalales > Viscaceae > Viscum > Viscum album. The sequence goes on along the minus strand of OY728158.1, from coordinate 421,866,381 downwards.
TATTTCATTCTATTCTGAAGACCAAATATTTTCAATAAATTAGTAATATATATTTTTTGGTTTAATATATTTCCATAATATTTTTAATAAATTTGAATTCCTAAAAAGAAATTTAATTCTCTCAACATGCTTATCTAAAATTATTTTTGCATGAGTTCTGAATTTTTTTAGAATGTATGTTATTTTTTGATCCAAAAATAACACCATCAACATAGATTTTAACTAATAATAAATTAGAAAAAATTGTTTTCCTAAAAAGGGCTGGATCTACCAAACCAACATTAAAACCATTTTTCAAAATAAAAGAACTTAATTTTTATACCAAGCTATGTGTGCTTGTTTATGGCCACAGAGAGAATTAGTTCGTTTAAATAGAAAATCTGGGTTTTGATAATTGTAAAAACTAGGAGGTTTCTCAACAAAAAATTCCTCCATTAAATAACCATGTAAAAAAAGATGATTTAATATCCATCTTATATAATTTAAAATTCAAATGAGATGCGAAAGCTAAAAGGATCATAATATCTTCTTATACAGCTACTAGGGAAATGGTTTAATCATAATAAATACCTTATTCTTTATAATATACTTTAGGTACTAATCTATCTTTTTTCTTGTTATAATCTCCTGATCATATTATTTATTTCTAAAGACCCAATTTATTTCTGTAACTGGATAATTTGATGGTATTTCAACTAATTCCCAAACTTTATTTCTTTCAAATTGGTTCAATTATTCATGAATTCATATCATCCAAAATTTATCTTCTGAGGCTTCATCAAAAGAGTTAGGTTCAAGTTGTTATATAAAGGAAATTAATTCCATTAAGTTTCCTATATTTCTTCTCGTTTTTATTCCTATTTATAGATCTCTAATAATAATTTCTAAAAGATGATTCTTTAGGGTTCTAGAAAGTCTAAGCAGAACACATTTAGATTCAATAATATCATGTTCTTCTGAACTGGACTGAATTTTCTTTTCAAACCCATTTTTTTAGGATTTAAAGTCTCATGTTATTAGAAGAGTCAGTAGATTCATCTGTTTTATCTTTTACTTTACTAAAAGTTTCACCTTCATCAAACATCACATTAACTGATTCTTTAATTATCTTTCACATTTTTTTAAATACTATATAAGATTTATATGTTGTAGGATATCACAAGAATATTCCTTCATTAGTTTTTGGATTAAACATACCCTGATTATCTTTGGTTTTCATGATATACATCGTGAATCTAAAAACATTAAAGCAATATACCTTAGGCTTTATATTATTCCAAATTTCATAAGGTGTGTTTTTTAAAATTGGATGAATTAAAACTCTATTTATTATATTACATGTTTTTCTTATAGATTCTACCCATATATAGTTAGGAATACCGTATTCCTCTAGCATAATTCTATCCATTTCTTGAATAGTTTTGTTTCTTCTTCAAATAATTACATTTTTAAGGTGTTCTTGGGGAAGATACGTTTTGTTTAGTAACCATTTTTTATAAAAAGGAAATGAATTCCTGAATCTCAAACTCTCCACCATGATCACTTCTTAAAGAAATTATATTAAAACCTTTTTCATTTTGAATTGTTTTTCAATAAATTTCAAAAACATTAAATTATTTATTTATTTTATTCTGAAAATAGACGTAGGTGAATCTAGAATAATCATCATCTAAAACATCTACATTTAATTTTCCCACCAAATATTCTACTCTAGTTGGTCCAAATAGATCCATGTGGAGAAGTTCAAGGGACATTGATCTAGCAATTTTGTTAAGAGACTTGAAAAATGTTTTATGTTGGTTGCCAACCTGGCATGAATCACAGAATCCATCACTGTCAAATTTGTGACTGGGTAAATTAGAAACCAATTTGTTTTTTATAAACTTTATGCAAAGAATAAATATTTCATTGATGAAGTATTCTATTAAATATCCATGATTCATTTGTCTTAGTAGTTAAACAACTCACATTATGATTACGCAATGAATTTATGTCTATAGTGTAGAGATTATTTGTTCTAGTTGATCTAAATTTTATAAAATGTTCTTTAAATACAACATAGGGATTTTTAGAAAAATCAAAACAGTATTCATCATCACAGAGTTTAGAGATTCTTATCATGTTATGATTAAATCCGTGTACATACAATAGTTTATTGATTGAGACATATTTTGGATCTCCACATGTTCCAAGTCAAATTATATTTCCTTGGGAATAGTCACCCATGGTGACTATACCTCCATCAATATGTGTCAATGTATTGATATTTTAGGGATTTCCACTCATGTTTCTGGATAATCCAATGTCCATATACTATAAAACTTTTCCTTTTCTGTGACCAATTACCTAAAAATAAATTTTAAACAAAAATATGTTTTCATACCCATATATTTTGGTGTCCAATAGTGTTAGCTATCAAGGATTTAAGAATCCGAATCTTCTTTATTTTTCTGTAATTTATGTCATTTAATTCACATAAATTTTTTGCAATACAATACCTTTTAATCCCACTTATTTTATGATTTCTCAAATTATGGATTTTTTATAGTTCCTTCTTTCCCATAAAAATGAAAAATAGAAAAAAAATTTATTAGGAACAAAATAATTCAAATATAGTTTGGATTTTTCACCCTAACAGCCTAAAAATAACTCTTTTTTAATTACATTCATACCAACAATTTCATTCATTATATTTTATACTTATATAAATAATGTAGCAACACATTTATAAGTTTCTACTTCATCCCGTAGTATTTTAATCATATTTTCATGGTAAGTATAGTTTGTATTAGATGAGCTAAATTTCTCAACTAACTCATGATATTGTTTAAGTTAAGTATCCCTTTCTTCAAAATAGCATTACGGATATTCTTTAATGATTTGTCTTTCTTTTATATGGTGTCATATCATTAATATAGAAATGTATAATAGGTATCCATTTTATCATTTGAGTAACTAGAATCAGAATTAAATGAATAATAGGGTTGTACCTTCTCTTCTTCATCCATAAAGCACATATTAGCTTTCAGATTAGATTCATTCTTCTCTGAATCAGAGATTTATGAGCTTCTGGAGTTTTTAGAACCTCTCCAAGTATCCATCATACCTCTTTTTTCCATTGTTTTTATAGTCATCATTTTTTGGAACATATTTTATGTCTTTCACTTTTCACTTTTAAATTTAGGATAGTCATGTCTTATAGGACTTGAATTTTTCATTCATATTGTCTAACTTCCCTTAACTTTTTCTCATCCTTTTTGAAGGCTTTTCTGAATCCTATCTTCTTCATATAAAATATTATAAACTTTTTTTATAATTGAGCAAACTCGATTTTAGAATTAGATGAGTCTCAATATCATTCTTCTCTGACGTCTTGTTTAATATTTCTATTATACTTTCCATATGTAACCTTTAATGTAGTGTTATCCTTTTTCACTAAGAATTTGTGATCTTTAACTTCATCATGAATTTTAGCTTCATTAATCAATTGAGTTCCAATAAATTCTCTCATTTTCATATTCTTGATAGATGATGATTGGTGGATTGTAGCTAAAATTCCATTCCACTAATTAGGCAGTACATTCAGTACTTTCATCACTCGACCAGCTTGTTTGATAGGTTAATCTAAGTCTGTATTGTTTTTTATAATTTTTGTGAGCCTTATATTCATTTTTCTACATCAACAAATCTGAATGTATCAAATTTCATCTTTAATGTTTCATACCTCATCTATCATAAATTTTCCATACCTTCATAAGAAATTGTAATTGTCGTCCACATTTCATAAGTTGTAGGGTGTTGTGAGGCATGGTTGAATTTTTCTAGTAAAATAACACAAATGATTGTATTCATATATTTAGAATTCATTTCATATTCACCCTCTATAATAGGATTCCAGGATTCAGGTCTTTCAGGAATTTCATAAGAAGTAACTATCATTGAGTGTAATTTAAATCCAATATTTTTCAAATAGATTATCCTATGTGATTTCCAGCATCCCTAGTTCTCACCATTGAAATATAGAGGACGGAACAATGACAATACTTCTTTGATATACTCAATTAGGCTTCATCTGAATCATTAACTTTTAGATTTTAATACCAAAAGTATGTAGAGCCCAAACTTTGATAACAAATGTGTGGTTAGAAAGACTATGATGAAGACAAAAGAGGGGGTAAATTGGGTCCTTTTAAAATTTTCGACAATTATGTCATTTCACATTAACGGTTGATAGAGTTAGTGACGTTTCGGTATGAGAGTTTGTGCATTGGAAAAATAAAAAATAAAGCACATTAATTTATAGAGGTTTAGGGCATGAAAATCCCATAGTCCACTCCACCAATCATCCTCTCGGCATGCTTGGTGAATTTCACTAGTCAGGTCATCTTCTCAAAAGACCGATCCACAACTGAGTGCATGAAGTTGTCACCCTTACAAACAAGGCTAAAAATAGCCATCTGGATTTTTTATATAGAACTGAAATATGAATAGATTATCATGAGAATATGACACTCCACTATGATTGAAACTGAGAAGAAGATACTCAAAAGAATCAATAGAGATAGATTTGATAAAATAGATTAAACTTCAAATATCCAACATCATTCAACTGACAGAAGATAGATCATAACATCAAAATAATAATAATCTTTCAAATATTTCTGAAGAGATCCGATTTCACAATAGATCTTTGATTATTAAGAACAAAAAAAATAGATCATTGTGCTTCCAGGATTGAAAATGTATATCTCCAAAATATCGTCCTTGTTTTTGAGAAGCATGATCGTTGCAGCATTGTAAATTAATTTGGACAAGAAAAATTGGTGAAAAAAAATATCCACACAGATGAGATATCACATTAAACATATTACATAGAATGATATATATAATGATATATCTTATAGTAAGATTTCAGATCGGCAAAATATTCTTGATAAATCGAGAGAATTAAAATTAAAAAATAAAGCTCAGAGTTGTCATAATATCCCTTATGAATATGAGAAGAAATATATGTTGCAAATGGATCATTAAAATCATTTATGTGGATATTTTAATTCGTCAAAATTGAGCTTTAAAATGCCCTGATATCCCACGAACACTATTACAGAGAAACCGATAAATTCATAAATTAAAATCTTCGGTGTTGAAACGTCAAACATAAGGTTCCTGCACAAAATGTAAAAATACCAAACATAGGGATCCACTATGTATCATTCATTCCGCGAACATAAGTATGACAATGTAAGATTTTTCACAAAAGTAATTTTGATGATCCGTACATTTTATTCTCATATGTAGGGTTCCATAATTACGTAGGGTTCTTAAACCATACTTTTTTTCTCTGATAAATGTAAGGTTTCATTCAAACATAATGTTCTTTAACCATATGTTTCTTCTATATTAAGGTTGATAAAACATATGTGCTTATCCTTTATCATATTATTTAATACAAATATAGGGTATGATTCTTATGCTTTGTTCTTCAATGTAGGGAATGAATAGTGATTCCATAAAAGGAAATGTCATGAACAGTGTTTCCAAAATATACTTAAGATAATTCCGAATAATTTGATGAATATTTATCTCAACTAAATACATGAATATTATTAATAAATAAGAATTGTAATTAATATAAAATTCCTAAAATACAATTAAAATAAGATCCTTAGTAAAATAAATAAGGTTATTTGTGATGATAACAATCAATAATATTTATTGCATATTGTTGATACTATACATGCCGATGAGTATCCATTCACCAGGACCCTGATTACCCACCCGTCACCTCGGCACCCTAAGATATTTGTTATAGGGAACAGTGGTACATGCATAATATAGGATTGAATCTTTGACTGTAATACTTTAGTCACATTCCCACATTCATTTGAATATATATATATATATGTGCTCATCTGACCATGATACTCCTTAATAACTTTTAGAATGTGTTCATGATGACATTTACCTTGGATATCATCTCTTGTTTATAAATATGACTCTATGAAAGATGAAGCCTTAGTTCCGGGGCCATCATGTGATATCATTCCTCTCGATGGGCAGGCAGTAACACCCCCACACATTGAGAAGCAGATAGTCCTAGCATAGTGGGTTGAGGATAGACATAGGATGAGTGCACTCTGTGAGATCTAGTGCCAGATACCACTAAGTTTCCATGGAGATCCATATCCTATGGCAGTAGATGATTTTATGGAGTTGGTGGTCAACATATACCAGCTAGTTCAGAAACTAATGGATCAGATTCTGTCTTGGAAATATAGTCTTTTCATCGGATTATGAGGGTGTTGGTGAAGCAAAGTAACTCAGATGCACGATGAGTCAACAATCTCATGGGATGACTTCTAGTAACTCTTTTGTGAGGAGTAATACCCATCCAACATATTCTTTTTTCAGATAAAAGATATTCTCAAGCATCATTAGGGAGGGATGACAATATAAGAGTATGCGGCAAGGTTCACCGACCATACACTCTACTCTCTAGATATGATGAGTAATGGGTACTTCCAAGAATAGAATATTGAGAATGGAATCTATAGAGAGATCTAGGCCAGTGTAGTGCCCATGTGTATCCCCACCTATTTCGGGGTACTACAGTGGAAACTTATTATAGAGAGCATCCATATAGAGGGATGTTAGATCGTTGGAGCTTACGGTAAGAGCGACAGTTGCAATTTTTTTGACATATATGATCTTGTAGTGCCTTATATCATTCAGGGTAAGATCATTATTTATTATACTCTTGCCTTAGTATATTTAGAAACATGTTATGTCCATTATTTTATCTCTTTAATTTTGGTGTGGGAGATAGATATATTAATATAAAAGTTATTGTAGTAGCTATTCCTTGTGGTTCCTAAGGTGATGACATCCTCTTTATCTTCAGCTAATATCAGTGTGAGATATTTCTTAGATTAGAGACATTCTCATGGGACATATTGGTTGTTATGATGGAACCCTATGGCATTATCTTGGTCATGGGTTGTCCTTCCATGGTTTGATCCCTGGTTGAATGTCACCGAAGAGTAGTCAGATTCCTATGCGCTGATTGGATGAGGTTTTCCATCTTCCGTGAGAGAGAACTTATAGTAGGACGATCAATTTCTATGAGATATTCATTACAACCCATTATACATAAACAATTGAGTTTGACCCTTGGATTATAAGAATTTTCAGGTTTTTGTATTCCATTATTTGTGGAGGATTATATGTACATATTTTCAAAAGATGTTCCAAGACTACATTTGTGGTGGGAGTTGGAATATTTCATTGATTTGAAACCAGGTTCTCTTCGGATATGTTCTACATTAGATGAAATAGATCCCACTAATCATTGGGAATTATGGTTTTGATTAGAGGACCATCATGAGAATGGTTTCATCAGACCTAGTGTTTCCCCATAGGTAGCTCTAGTATTGTTTCTGAAGAATGAAGATAAGAGATTATGACTTTGCATGGATTATCTTCACTTGAACCAGGCCTCCACAAAGAATTATTACCCTTTCCCAAGAATTAAAGACCTCTTTTATTAGTTTCACGGTGTGAGATGGTTCCCCAGGATCGATCTTAGGTCTGACTACCACCATGTACCAGTTCTTGAGGCTGATATTCCTAAGTTTCCTTTTTAATGTTGGCATGGGCATTACTAGTTCCTAGTGATAAACATTGGTCTGTAACATTACCCCACCATTTTCATGTATTTGATGAACCAGGTCTTCCAGCCATTAATGGACCGGTTTTCATTATCTTCATTGATGACATTCTCATATACTCTACAAAAGTGGAAGAACATGTAGAGTACTCGATAGGTTTTTTTTATTTTACTTTGACAACACTAGATTTATAAAAGGCTCTTGAAATTCTAGTTCTAAATAATGAAGGTTAACATTATAGGGATTTTCAATTCTGAACAAGGTTTTTTCATGGATATATTAATTAATGAAGTAGTGATTTCATGGGGAGTGCCAAATAATGTTCCACATGTGTGGAGATTTCTTGGATTCACAGGATACTATAGGAGATTTGTGATATATTTCTCCAGGATCACAAACTATTTGACCAATATAACATATAAGGGACATCTATTTACCTAATCTGAGTAGTTCTAGAAGACGTTGGAGGATTTGAGGCATAGGTTGAAGAGATCCCTAATTGTGAGACTACCAGAAGAAGGAGTTGAGTTTTCGGTGTATTGTGATGCATCAGGAGATGGGCTCGGTTTCCTGTTGATCCAACAACATGAGGTTTTCACATATGGGTCGAGGAAGATGAGACCATATGAGTAGAACTATTTGACTCATGTTATAGATCTAGAAACAGTAGTATCCACCTTTAGGATGTGGAATCACTACCTTCTGGGAGAGCACATTGTGGTTTACTCATAACACTAGAGTCTCAAGTATGCCTTCACCCAGAGAGACCATAAGATGAGGTAGATACACTATTTTGAGTACCTAAAAAACCATGAATTCGAGTAGTCTACACTCTTGGGAGGTGAATATTTTTATTTGATTTCCTAAGCAAGAACTCCCAGGATTTCCTAGTGTATGAAGTTTCTGATCAGTTATCTTCCCTATAGATATCCCATGTGGAGTAGGAGGGTACCATTCTCTTACAATCGATGGTGTTGACTCCTTTGTTCCTTGAGCTTGTGAAGGAGTCCCGATTAGAAGACATTTACTATGTTGTTTTTCAGGACCAGATATACATAGGTGGTACACCATATAGATATTCTCAAGGAACGAATCACAACATCTTGTTGTGAGGGACAACAATGGTTCCAGTCGCAATGCAGGATGAGGTGATATGGGAGTTCAACACATCTCCAATAGTTTTACATCCAAATGTGGGGATAATGTATAGAGATCTTCAACAGAAGTTTTGGGAGTCTAGAATGAGACAAATCTTAGCTAAGTTCGTCTCATGAATCCCTATATGTCAGCAAGTGAAGGCTAAGAACCATGTTTCTGTGGGTTTGTTGCATTTTCTTGAGATCATGGAGTGGAACTGGTATGGAATAACCTTATACTTAATCACAGGGCTTCCTCACATATAAAAAGACCATGAAACTATCAGTGTTAATGTAGACCAACTCTTGAAGTTGATTCACTTCATTACTATTAGGTACTGTAGTTTTTTGGAGAGGTTGGGGAAGCTATACATACGGGAGATCATCCGACTTCACTGGGTACATGCGATGATTGTCTATGATCCTGACATGTGATTTAAATTATGATTTTTAGAGGCCTACACAAGGAATTCAGGACCCACATAAATATGAGTATAAAATTTCACCCCTAAACCAATGGAAGACTGAGCACACTATCCTAGTGATAGAGGATATACCGAGGGAAGGCGTGTTGGATTTTGGCTAGAGCTGAAGGAATCACCTACTGTTGGTGGTGTTTTCGTACAACAATAGCTACTACTCCACCATCAGCATAGAACCTTTTTTAGGTCATATATGGGAGTCCATGAAGTTCACCCATGTGCGGGATGGAGATTTTAGAGTCATATATTATGGCCCCAGAGTTGTTGTAGGTAACCACAAAGAATGTACATGTCATTTGTTAATGGATGAATGATGGATCGGTGCAATCAAAAATCCAATGCACATCACTACCATATTCCCTTGTAGTTCGACCAGGGATACCATAACTTCAAGAGAGTCTCCTCATGACATGGAATATAGTTGTTTGGATAATGATGAAATATATCTAGGAGTTTCATCAGGTAAATTGAGGTCATTAATAGTATCATCAAGGTCACCTATCGACCTCACCTTACCCCCGCACATGGAGTAGGATCACAATGTTTTTTATGTGTCACGGATGAGGAGATATGTGCATTCCCCAGCAAACATTATTTAATATGGTGATATCAATATTGAGAATAGATCCACCTTTCTGGATCACCCTATTATAATCGATTATCGACATGAGCATTCCATGCGAGGAAAAACCATCCCTCTAGATATGGTGTTGTGGTAGCCCAAAAATGTACAGGGGAGGACCTGGGAATGGGAGATCCTGAAGAGGGATCAATAACCAGAGTTTTTTGTTTAGTTTTTCTTTTCTATGATGAAAATATTAAAGGATATAATGATTTAGAGAAACAATTTTTTCCTTCTATGACTTTGATAATTTCTAAATATTTTTCTAGATACATCAACAGAGGCAGCATGTGATTCTAAGGCCCATTGTGCCCGGATTTATTTTTATAAAAATTTTAAATATATTTTATATTATATTCACAAATTTTATTAAATATAACATTATAAATCTTAAACCGATGGTTGGATAAAATATATGATATCATGGTTGGGTACAGGACGTGGTGTTTACCCTAGGAACGATATACAATAACTCAGTGTGGGATGTCCCAACCCATCACTCATCAGCAGTGCATTAAATTGATTAACTAAACTGAATTATTTAATTAATTAAATTTCATTTAACCTATGTGAGAATATATATGTATTTATCTATATATATTTTCTATTTTTTCTTCACAATCATGTTCTTTTATAACAATTCCACCTTTCCTCTCTTTTTCGTTGGTGAACGTTGAACAAAAAATGATGATGGAACCTTAAAACCAGGTGGATAAAAGTTTGATGAATGAAATGGATCCCAGTAAACATGTTCATCATAAATAGTGATCAATTCAATCTATTTAGGACTCATATTTGGTGTTTTTACACATCTGATTAATATTTTATGGTGTAGTCATTTGATTATTCAATCTACACCCCCTAAAATCATCAATTCTTCATCTAACCTGGATTTCCATTTTTGATTAGTTGGACAAGAATTATTTCTCAATGATCCAAACCATCTCTTATGTTCCTTTCCCTCTATAATTATTCGCATTCTTCACGGGTGTAGCCCTACAGTTCCAAACTGGATAATTATTGGGAAACCCAAGCTCAATCAGGCACCCATATTCAAATAGATTTATAGAATTGTGAAAAATTTGAGAGAAAGGTACAGATCCAAAAATGTAATGACTCAAGGATGAAGAATATGAAGGTATCATTTCAATACAATGAGGATCTAATCCATAGTGGTTTGAGGAAGATATAACAAAACCCTAGATTTCGAACAAGGCATATTCGAGATGAATGTTGTTGGGAATCCGTTTTATTCGGCCAGATCTATATATTTCGGAGCATACAACATCCCATGTGGACTAACATGACCTATAGTGAGGTAAATATACATGACCAAATACATGGTCCATATCCCGGATAGTTTAGAAACAAAGTGTAGTCCACCTACATGGAGTGTTCTACTACATCAGGTAGGACCTATGTGGTGGCCATAAAAAAGACCCGGAAGTAAAGAAGGACCACATACCATGTGGGTCACTCACATGCCATGAACTTTTAGACCCCTCTGAGTGATCTTTAAACCCCCGTAACTCATTCATCCGAACTCAGATTTTGGTATGTGAGATGCCAATCCTTAGTGTTTTTCCACCTAAAATGTGATTGTTCCCTCAGAAGCAAATTTAGAGTTATGAAATTAATGTTTCAAGTTTGTAACATGTAGAGGTGACACCCAATGATAGATGTATTCAGACATGTTTACTAGAGTAGTACTAGGATTACCCTCTAACCAGGCAGGGTAGTGGGTTTACTTTATGGCAGTTCGGGGCTTACCCTCCAATAGGACTAGGTAGTAGTGCTCTTAGATGATCTTATCAAGTAACCCTCTAGTAGGATCTGGTCAATGGAGTTATTCAACATTATGGGATTATCCTTCAGCTTGGATAGTTAGTGGTTTTCCCCAATAATATTCTAGGCATAAACTTCTAGCTGGGTTCAGTATTGGTTTTTCCCTGATGACTCATCGATCTTACCCTCAGTATTGTCTCGAAAATGCTGTTCCTGGATTAATTCCCCGATTAGTACCGTCCAATCAGGCTGGGTAGTGAAATTCCACAAAGGCTACTAGAAAATAACTTTGACTATGTGGCACAATTAAAAAACATGATTGGAATTACCTTTAGACCCTTGATAAATAAGAGATATTTCTTGACCGAAACACATTACTACGATGCGACATAAAAACCATGTCTGAGAGCTAGTGCCACCTAATGAAGATAGTATCAAGGTGTGATTATTTTATTCCCTATGACTTGTATCTCTTAGGAAGAAGTATGAGTGGTTGGAAATCATAGGTTTTTTTAAATTGGAAGTATTGGCTACTCACTTTCTCAGGTTGAGCTATTGGATATAGATCCCCTAACACTCTTGTTTTGGCTTCATTAAATAGTCAGATATATCTATCCTAGTATAGTACCCACTCCATATGTCTTGGTTACTCTCCTTCAAAGAGAGACAAAGACCCATGGGGCATGACACGTGCTTTTTTTGTCAAGATTATTATGGTTGGACATGTCTGTTATCTATAAATAGGTTTAGAAGACTCGATGAGGAGTTAAAATCCTCACCATTTCAAGCCCATTTTGTTTCGATGAGTCTACATTCACTATCTTATTTGGTTGAGTTGTACTCTTTCTGTTTCTTTTTATTGTACCTTATTCTTTCTACTACTTCTCTCCATTTGTATCTATTACTGCTCCCCGCTTCAACTTTTCAAGGTATTCTACATGGTATATATATAATCACCCCTTCATAGGACTTTCCAAACATGTGTCATGTCTTTTCTAGATGGTGGGCAGGTTGATCATGATTTTAGAAGAGCTTATGGATACAAGCTACATGGACCCTGTATAGTTGTCGTAGTTGGGATACAAGAGAGGATATCTATTTGATATGAATCATTCAGTTCCTTCTGGTTAGGAAGGTGTCTAGTTTGTGAGTGTGTTTCTCCCCTTTAATTTTTAGTTGATAGTACAATACTCATATACCATCGAGAGATGTATGCATGTTCAGATTACATTATATCGGTTTTCTATTTTCCTACTTTTCCTATGCAGTTTTTCATTGAGTTTTTTCATGCGTGTGTAAAGGATTCAGTTAAAGGGCTCCCCAAGTTTAGTTTCTCATTCGGTGCTTGTCACTACCCCTATCTTACAGAGGTGGTCTTGGGGTAGTTACATATCGATCATCGGCATGGGCCGACAAGTGACACATGATGTTGTATGTAAACCAATTAGTACACAAGAAAATGGTGGTTATAGGAAATTTTTTACTTTTACTGATGACTTTATTTTGTATGGGTATATATTTTTTAAGAAACATAAGTATGAAACTTTTGAAAATATTAATGAGTTTATATCGATGAACAATATCAAATGGGAAAAGATATTAATATTATCAAATTAGATTGTGGTGGTTCATACATGCGACGGAAATTAATTGATCATATGAGAGATTATGGAATAGGTATTCCACTCACTCATCCCCAAACACCATAATATAATGGTGTATCTAAAATTATTAATTTAACCATTTAATACATGGTTTGACAATGATTTATTTTTATGAGATTCTTATCTCATTTGTAGTTTCTTTTCTAGTGACTTATAGAATCTTAGTAAACCATATGACATCAGAAGTTTTAATGAAGGAACCATATAATACATTGTATGGGAGACATCCCCATTTTTATGTGAATATCTATGTCAGTGAAGCATACATATGATGTATGATTTATAATAAAAATGAACCCTTATCTTCAAAATTCTTATTTTTTGGTTATCAAAAAAAACTGAGGAATACTATTTCTACCACCCTACCGAACAAAAGGTGTTTGTAGTTCCTACACCATTATTTCATGTGAATGAATATTAAATATAAGAAGGTATTGGGAGTAAATATGATCTTTTGGAAGATAAAAACCCACAAAAAATATGTGTTAATGAGATTGAAGTTGATTCGGATTCAACAAGAGTTATGAATAAATAATTGAATCATGTTACACATGATCAATGATGATGAATTAGAAATAATTGAATACCCATGTGACATGAACTTATCATGGAAAATTACAATGACATAATGTTCCAAAGAGATGAACCTAAATCGTACTGATAGGCTATTGGGATTTTAGTTACTAATAAATCATTAAAATCCATGGAATATAAGTAGGAATATATTTAAACTAACTACATATAGATCTTGGTAGATGTGTGTGAAAGGGAAATATCCACAACATGAATTTGGGGTTTCAAAATGTAAACTCACATGGGTGGTAGAGCATCTCCCAATAATTCCTAATTGGTGGAAAAGGGTTAAAGAAAAATAATAGTATTGACTATGAGGAGACCTTTACACCTATTGAAATGATGTAGTACATTCATATTTTTTTATCCATGAAAGCTATTTATGATTATGAGATATTACAAGTGATTATAAAAAATTCATTCCTTAATAGTAATTTATCCAATGATGTGTATGTGATATAACCTAGTGGTTTAGAAGTTCCAAATTAGAATACAATGGTTAGAAAGTTACAAGGATCTATTTATGCACGGAAATATGACTCCCAGAGTTGGAATATTTAGTAAGATGATTTAATCAAAGATTTTTTTTCATCAACAATAACAATGATTCACGTGTATATAAGAAGTGTAGTGTGATCCAAGTAGAATTTGTAATATTGCATTTTGATGATATAATAATTATTGGAAATGATGTACAAACACCTCACTCTATGAAGATGTGGTAGGGAAAATGTTTCTCAACAAAACACATGGGTGAAGCAGTATACATACTCTATATAAAGATATATAGTTATAGATCTAATAAGCTGTATTGACTGAGTTAGAAAACATATATTGATAATGTAATAAATCTTTTTAGCATGGATATGTAAAAAATGGGGTCTTTACTATATTTTGGGGCCCAAATATTATGATGGTCAAGATAATTTTAATGTATTAGATATAGGATTCCATATACATCCTCTATAGGATATATCATGTACTCTATGATATGTACTCAAGATGATGTATTGTATTCTTTTAAAATAATGAGTAGACACCTATACAATCCTAGTGAGAATCATTGTATTTTTTTGAAGAATGTCCATATGTACTTGGGAAATATAATATATATGTGATAGGTCATTGGAGGAGAGGGTGTGCTATACATAAAGTGTAACACATATACTATTTTTCACAATGACTAGGATTATTTGAAATATCAATCATGAATTTTATTTTTCCAAAATTGTTGAGCATTTAGTTGGATGTTTTCCAAAAAATACACCATAGAGGACTCAGTAATAGAATTAGTATATATTTATTCATTAGATATTAAAAAAGATTATTTTTACATTAGGGATTTAATTTCTATACATGGAGTGGCTCCTAGCATTGAGTGGTCAATTGAGATATGTTATGGAAATAGTTGTTCATGTGCATAGAAAAAGGATCCCTTATCTCATAAATTAACAATACACATCCATCAAAAATACCATCTAATATGGAATAGTGTTTAGAATGTAAATATAAATAATTATTGGGTGGTTACACGTGATAATGTTGTAATTTTGTTGAAAAGACCATTACTATAGCAACAACCTGAGGGTCATTTATAATCACTAGGTGTTAATATCATGAGATATTAGTTGAAATGGTTATAAACTTTTCATGTTATTATAACAAAGAAAATATGCATATATCAATCATTAATGTATAAAAAAATTTATTTTACATGAATATTTAAAAGAGAAACATTGACTCAATGTAAAAACATTCACCTTCTCTAACCAAAGATAATAAAAAAGTATAATGGGATGTGATAGTTTGTAAATTATAGATTCTGTAGATTATTATATCATTTAAAAATGGTTACATGTGATATATTGAATAATAAATTCTTAATTTAATGAGGATATTTTTTTACATGGACATATACACAAATATATATCTCATTAAAAGTATGACATGATGATATTTTATAATACATACGTTGTGTTTGATAGCATATATAACACACCACATCGAGCATAAATGACCCGTAAAATATATTAGATGAGTATTATAACCTAAAAATTAAATTCTATAATATGAATATTACTAACTAAATTATAAAATTTATTTTTATTAAAATAATTATAAAATAGTTACAATGGTTATCAATTAATTAGAAATAAAAGTTAAATCATTTTAATAGAAAATAAATTTTTTTATGAAAAAACTAGTTTTTGGCGCCCAATGCGTTTTTATCTCAATAAATTAAATTATTCACTATTAGTGAATTATTTTAAAGAGATTTATATACTAAATATTAAATAATAAGATGTGTCATTCATTAATTATTTTTCTGTGCATGAGATAAAAATAAATCATGTGTTATGCTTAAAAAGTGTATTTTTCTAAAAAGATGTTTTGTCAAAATTTTGTGAGCTTATCAGGAAATTAATTTTAACCAAATTTAGATAATTTATTTGAAAAAATTAACTATATGTTTTAAAATTGTAATTATAAATTATCTTAAAGTTATTTCATTTAGATTTTTCAAGACATATTAATTTTTTGATGAATAGTGAAAAATAAACATTTATATTGAAAACTGCCTTTTCATTTAAATAATTATGAAGTCACATTTTTATTTCAAATTTTTTAGAGTAAAAATATTTCTATTCTATTATTATTAATAAAATTATGTGATTTTAATCAATTCCATGTTTAATTTTTTATAAAACATTTTTTAATTATGTAAACCTTTCCTTTTGATAATAGTTTTTTCCTCACGAATCTGATTTTAAAATTTAATTAAATTATTTCACTTCTACGAATTAATTTTTTTGAATGGATTACATATTTCAATCATAATAATTAATATTATATAATACTTCCAAATATATTTTTTTCATAGTAATATCTAAAAATAGTTAAAATCACATTTCATGTTAAAGATTGAAATGGAATTACTCTAGGGTTAAACTACTAAGATAATGTTTAAAAATACCTCAAAAAAATTTAAGGTACCTATTTTATAAAAATATTAAAAACTTTTCCCAAGTATGATTTGATAATGGGCCATCCTGGATCCATTTTTCCTTTGAAAATTTATTGTATAATATATTCTTTAGAAATATTTGATGTCTGTCCCTCCCCCCACATATAAACATGAAACTCATACCCACTTCAGTACACACTTCCAAAGCATTATACATCAAAAAAATACCTTCCTAAATACCATTATCACATCAGTTAACATGATCTATAGTCTCTTTATTTTCCAAAAAACCAATATATTTTGGAATTATATATAAACCCAAAGGGGTTCTCTAAATAAGGGTTGTAGTTCTTAACCATGAGTCTCTATTTTATTCCTTCATCTAACTAAATAAAATATAATCAAAATATGGTGAATTTGAGACAAAAATAACTTATATATATTAATATTTTATTATGTTATTTCAGTAACCTATATCCATATTATTGTTATCAAATAAGAATTAAAATTGTTTATCTGGTCAATGGCTGACTACCGCCTCGCAAAACTATGTAATTAGTTTTCCATAATCACCTCTCATTGATTAAAAAAATGAAGGATTTCATGTATATATATTATATTTATGAAAAAAAATTAATTTTAAAATTATAATTTCAAACCATTATTCTAATGTTCCAATCTTTTGGAAAATTATATCATTGCCCATGCATACGTGTAGACTACAGCCTTCAAAAAGTTTAGTGATTCTTTTTTACTTTTATTTTGTCGTGGATGCTAATGTAGATTGATAATATTAAAATATATTATTAACATTTTACATCATTGAATATTTAATGGTAAATTATTAATTAACTATATTTTGTTCAATGCTTAAAAAAACAGAAATAGCCTGCATGTGTACGTAAAACCAACCCACTATGTGAACAATGTAACTCATTTTTCTATTTCTATGTTTTGTGGACTATTATGAATAATAATGTAATAAATATATATACTATTTATATCTTGATTAAACTTCAAAATAAGATATAATCATGATAAATGTATATTTAATGAAACTTCAAAAAAATACATGAACAATAAAAAAATTACAAACAAAAATAGTTAATTTAATAAAGAATTATTGATAAAATATTAAAAATTATAATTAAATAATATTATGTAGCTTATATTTATATATATGATTATGGGTTTTTATATATTAATTATAAATAAAAAATTATTTTATAGGAGGTTTTGACCCATTTGAACGAAATCAGACAAAGGGTAAGGGTTTATCATCTAACATTTAATTCCCTTATACATATGTCTCATAAAAAATAAGTTTATTTTTTGTTGTGAATATATTTTAAAGGAGTTTATTTTATGATTATTATCCAGAAAATATTGGTTATAAATATCCAAATAATTTTTTATATTCATGGGTCCTATGATTCAATGTTACTAAACTAATAAGGCTTTATTTCTTAATGTCATTATTATTTGAGATTATTTATGATTTAGACTCCTCTAGGAGAAATATTTAATATTCTATCTTATGAAAAATATAATTTCATGTAATCAACTTATTCATGAAATTCTAATTTAATTGCATTATTTTTCTATCATTGGTATGTAAAATGATTTTAAGGTGGACCATTTTTTCTCTCTTTTGGTCGAGAATTATTTTTGCTTCATGTCCATGTTTCCTACGAATGTTTTAGAAATTGTTGTTGCAATTTTAATATGATTTTTAAAAGTAATTATTTCCCATGTTTTTATTTTATTTAATTTTTATTAAATTAATATTTTGGATATTTTCTGAAATTGGTATTTATTACCTTTTTTAACAGTGAGAAATATCTTTTTAATTTCATGTATAAAATTACCTACAATAATAACCAGTCATTTCATTAAGGCTTACATTAAATGATTCCTTAATTATTTTCAATGAAATTGTTTTTGATAATATTCTAAATAAATAGTTCATTAAAGTGATTATTATAGTGAAAATAGTATGATCATAAAAATTAATTTTAATATATTTTTTATGGTATTTCTATTCATGAATGAAAAAACCCCAATTTATGATTAATTGTGAATATGTTATAATGATAAAATCCAAATTGTTTTGTTGAATGGTTTCTATTCATTTCAACTGAAGATGTAATATTTTGATACAAATATTAATATTAATATACATGGTTTATGATTTTGTTTATTTAATGGGGAAATTATTATAATTATATGTGATAGTTTCCAATACAAATATTTTCTATGATACTGTTTATCAACTAGGTGAATTATTAACACTTTCTATGATAATTTTTTTCATTGGATGTTAATGTGATTATTTCTCTCTCCATCTATATTAGGAATTCTTTTGACTAATTAAGTGTCGATAATGTCCCATTTTTGAACCTCAATGCACAATTGGGTCCCATGAGACAAACTAGCATGGGTATTAATCCGAGTCCTTACTCATTTATGTGATATTTCCTAGCACATGAAATTCATGGTATGTTTATATTGTATAGAATTATGTATTTGATCATTATGGGATTGTTTATTTATATAAATGGGATTATTATATTAGTATAATATTCATGTATAAGTTTTTAACTCATTAGATTATTTATCAGGAATTATTTAATCCACATTTATTACATACTTATAATTCTTAATTTTTATGTTACTGATTAAAGAATTGTGTTTAAGATATTTTCTTTTCCATGTGGATTATTCCTTATATATTCATGATAACATCAATTATACGCATTCAATTAATATGTATTTTTTCCCAACAATTTCTTATGTTTCATTTACCCAGGATACTTGGAAGTGGATTATAATTGAGATGTAGGGATATTCTATGAAAAATAATGATTTTCTCAAAGATAACTCTATGTTGATTTTTATTTTATCAAATATAAATTGAATTACATGTATGTATCTAGTTTTCCAAGTCTTCTTTAACATTATTCCATTTTGGATGTGATCATTGTATATAACACCAATGATATAATACACCACTGATGATTGGCTATTAGGGGAATTGTAACGACCCAAAGTTTCATTAATGGAAATCCCTCTTGTTCTAATTAAATGTATCTTTATGTTTATATAAAATTTCACCTTCCTTTGTTTTATGTTAAGGATTTTGACAGTTGCTAATATAGTCGTTGAACACTGATCACATGATTAGTATAAATATAGGACTTTAGCAAATCCAATTTACTCAAACAAAGGAAATGATGGCCTCATCCAGTAGAATTGCCCCATACGAAGGCCATTTGTCAGAGCTCGGAAAAGAGGTGGAATCATTGGGCTTCACTCTTGACAAATCCCAAGCTGAGCTTCATCATGTCAAGCTTGAACGTGACCGTCTTCGGGAAAAGTCGAAGTTGATTAAAATTACCACTCGAGCGATGTTATCCGAGCCACCCCAAGAGTCTGTCACCATCGCACACCTTACCCTTAGGTCTTATGCGGCTATTTTAAGGGGTTATGTAGCAAATAAGTAGTACTATGTTCATGTACATTATTTTTGTATATAATAATGAATATAATTTCTAGTCATTTTTGATACATTGAAAATAGTTTTTAAAGTATAAATAGTGTTTTTAGTTATTATTTAATTAAGAATTCTATTTTATTAAATTAGGGGATTTTTGAATTAAATAATATTTTAATTATTATTATTATTATATTAATTATTATTAAATATAAATGATCTTATAATTTCATGAATGCAATTATAATTTTTATTAAGGTTTGAAATCCATTTCTGTCAAAACCCGTGAATTTTCGATAAATGTCAGTTTTTATTTTAAAAGTGAAAATTATAATATTTAGAAAATTATTTAGATAAAATAAATGTTATTTCTGGGATCAGGATTTCGAAATTATCCAATGGTTAATTTTTCATAATTTTCTGAGACAGTCAAATTTTTGGGTATAAATTAAATACCGTTTAAATATATAATGTGTTTTATGACATCATAATAATCCAATAGTGATGTAATAAAATACTAAAATCTTTATTTTCAGCCAATATATGAATTAAAATTAAAATAATGTGATTTTGGGTTTTTTTGACTTACTTTTCAAAGCATTAATGGACCCCTCAAGACTTATAAAACACCTTGTCTTTTTAAATTAATTTTCATGGGAGTGTAACTCACCTCCACATAAGAAACCCTACTATTTTAAGTATTTCGGACCTCGGCCTTATAAAACCTTGTTTTCCTCTTCCCTTTTCTAAAAACCATGGGCAAAAACCATGGTATGGTTTGTGGTTTGGATTAATTTAATGTAAGGGGTCTCAAACCGAAATAATAAAGAATTTCCTCACCTTTCCTATATAAACCCACCCAAGCTCCCACTTCCTCCCAACTCAAAGTTTTCGTAGATCATCCAAACTCTGCCCTACTCTCTCTAGAATCCTCCCAAGGTACCCTAATCTCCTAAGAAGCCTCTCACAAGTCTCTCTCTAGCCTTTGGAAGCACACTTCAAAGTAAGGGTTTTTTCTTCCATTCTTCTTTTTGTCTAATTTTCTTTAAGTGTTTTGCCCTATTAATTTCAATTATTAATGTTGGGGTATTGTTTCTCACCTCCCTCATACTGCCCTCTTTATTTTTGAATAATGGGAGACCCCTTTCTCTCTCATTAAATGCCTCCCATGTACACCCGTTACTATGCCGAAATTCTGAAAGGAACTTCTCTCTCCTCTTTTACATTCAAAGAATAATTTTGTATCATGAATGTAAATTCCATTAAAATTGTTTGAACATGTATCTATATGACCTCATTACTGTCCATTACATGTAAATATTATGACGAACCCCTTTCCCTCTCATCAAACATTTTTATGAATTCTTATGTCACGTCGTTACGCTGCCGAAATCGCACCGATTTTCTAAGCCAATGCCATTGTGTAGTGAATACCATACCCATTTCTTCATCAAGGGTATTCACCTTTATGCACATTTACTTATTGATTATAATGTCTCATGTGTTAATTCCAAATTCCTTTATCGTGTAATAAATGATTATGTTTTATGAATCCATGTTTTATGATCCATGTGACACACTTATGCATGAAATGGAATGTTTAAGAACGGTACGCCCTTATAGCGCTCCAATGAATTGGGTAAAGTATAGTATCATGATACGTCATGTGCAATGAGTGTTGACTCGTTCTAATTCATGTGTATTGGGGGTTTACTTGTGCTTCATGTGAAATGAGGATTTACTCATGCTCTATGTGCAATGAGCCTTGGCTCATGCTAATTCCATGTTAAGTATTGTTGCCACATTTCCATGTTATGATTATCATGCATTATCATGCCTTTATGTTCATGTTTATTTTATGATCTATTGATATGCCTATTGTCTAAAATGTATTGTACTCCTCATGTTATTCCATATACACTCCCTTACTGGGCTTTATAGCTCACCCTTTTCTTATGCATGTCCTCAGGTTATCCCATGCAATGCTAAGTACGAGGGAATGTAGTGGTCAGGTAAAGGAAGTTTTCAATAAAGATGTTGTATTTAATTTTTTACATTTTTATGTAATGATCCTAATCCCCAAATACACTAAACCTCTTGATCTTCTTTGTTGTATCAAGTGAAGTTTTATGTAATAAATCATGTTTAAGTTTGTAATAAAATCAGGGTTGTAATAGTTCATATCAAAGGATATGATTAGTTATTTTTGGGATTAGGATTAGAAAACCCTAGAAAAGCCTTAGAGACAAGACTAAGTATAATAAAAACATCCCTAAGTTTTGGTAGGTACTGTGTAAGTGTTTTATCAGACAAATACATCCCTGTCTGGATACGAGCAGGTAGAGGCGGGTCTGGCACAGATGTATCCTAGGGGTAAAACACAAAAACACCGCTTTGAGCTAGACTCGAACGGGAACTGGTGCACGAAAATTGGCCTTTCTGCACTCTTGGTTACAACACTCCCGGGGGATATGTTTTGATAAATTAAAAATCATAGTATGAACCCTTATTAAGGGATTAAAAAAATGCCCCTAAGAATATATGTTATAAAGTAGATCATGAAAAGCCAAGATTGAAGCCTATAGACTCATGAGTTAAGGAAATAAAAGTTTATTTATAAGTCATCAAATTTTGTCTTTGGATTACCCTTTATTTGTTACCCCTAACTTTCCTTTTATTCCAGCCAATGGCCGGTAATAGGAGGACTCGGGCTAACAACCGTTGTGAAGATCAGTGTGATGACTATACTAATGAGATGCCAAATCCAATGGGAAAGGGAATCGTGAACTTTCTCACACTTCTCTCTCAGCTAACTAAAGTTTTGAATAGAAACACGGGTCAATAGGAATGTTCAACCCCCCTTAAGAAATAACAAGTTTCTATCGAGATCTTCATGAGACAATGGCCTCCTAATTTTAGTGGATCATCCGATCCCACAATCGCTGAACAATGGATCAACTCCATTGAAATGATCTTTTCCATCCTTCAATGTTTTGAACAATAGAAGGTTCTCCTAGCTGCTTATCATATGGAGGGTGAAGCTGATCAATGGTGAATGTTGATAAAAAATAAGAAGCCTGAGGAGGAGATCGAGGAGTTGGAATGGAAGGATTTTCGGAAGATGTTTTTCGATAAATATTTTCTGCGCACCCTCCGGCTTAAGATGGAAAGGGACTTCCTTTCCCTCAAGCAAAAAGATGAAGAATCTGTTGGATCATACTAGGAAAACTTCACAAGGCTTGCACGATACGCTTCTGGATTTGTCATTACCCCCGAATGCAAGGTTGACCGCTTCTTTGGTGGGCTGAATCCTAGCTTCTGGAAAGCATTAGTGATCCGTGACTTTGACAGCTATGAAGAAATTCTACGATGTGCCCTCAAGGTCGAAATGGAGATCGGGGAATCACAGGGGTATCATGGGGAAAAGAAGCGTAGGGTGGAATTCAATGATGGTGGTCCGATGGATAAATCTAACGGTGATAAGATGATCCAGCACCCCACTTGAAAAAAGTGCATAAATAAGCACCCTGTAAATTGCCTTAATGGGACGAGAAAATGCTTTTGGTGTGGAAGAGAAGGGAACCTAGCTGTTATTTATTGGAAAGAAAGACCTGCATCTGTGACAGAGGAGAGGAATGCTCCATTCATACCTCAAGGTGTTGTTCAATGCTACAAATGCAAAGAACCGGGTCATTTTGCAAATCAATTTCCTAATCCAAGGGTTTTTGGAGACAACCAACAACCTCCAAGGCAAAAAAGAAAGATCTTTTTCCATCCCTTCTGCCGAAGTGAACCCCAAAAACGAAGTGGTGATAGGTACGCTATTTATTCATTCAAGAATAGCGAACATAATTTTTGATTCAGGTTCTACACATTCTTTTATATCTCAAAAGTTTAGTATAACAATCCCCGCACCAACCCAAATCATGGAAGTGAAGATGTCGGTGAGTACAGAAAATGGGGAAATCATTTAATCCCATGAGTATAAGTCCTCCCCTGTTATAATCTTTGGATTGAATTTCCCGGCGAACCTCTTCATACTCCCTCTGGTGGAATTTGATTCAATTCTTGCCATGGATTGACTTTCCTTATATAGAGCCAACATAAATTTTCAGGAGAGGGAAATCACAATCCATATGGAGAAACGACCCCTGATTCTTTACAAGTGTCAGGTGGAAGATGGATCTCTTTTAGCTCCATCATCTTAAGCATGGATATTATTGCCCTATGAGCATGCGTATTTGGCTAAGATGATTGAGTCCAAAGAAGAAACCATCCTTGAAGAAATGCCTATTGTGAGAGAATTCACGGAAGTGTTTCCTGAGGAACTGCCTAGTCTTCCTCCTAGAAGAGATGTTGAGTTCTCAGTTGGACTTATACCTGGGGTGCTACCAATATCCAAGACTCCATATATAATGGCTATTGTTGAGCTTGAAGATCTGAAGAAACAACTACAGGAGAATCTGGATAAAGGTTTTATACGCCCAAGTGCTTCACCATGGGGTGCACCAGTCCTATTCGTCAAGGAGAAGGATGGGTCTATGCGGCTTTGTATCGATTATTGTGGACTTAACAAAATCTCAATAAAGAACAAGTATCCTCTCCCAAGAATCTATGACTTGTTTTATTAGCTACGTGGAGCACAATACTTCTCCATGGTGGATTTGCGGTCGGGATATTATCAAGTAAGGGTGACGAAGGAAGATGTCCCCAAGACTGCTTTTCATACAAGATACGGGCACTATGAATTCATAGTAATGCCTTTTGGACTCAATAATGCTCCAGAAATCTTCATGTACTTAATGAATAGAGTATTTAGAGATTACCTTGACAAATTTGATGTAGTCTTTATAGATGATATTCTAATATACTTTAAAACCAAGGAGGATCATGAGGAGCATTTAAGAACTGTACTAGAGACTTCGTGCAAGGATAATCTCAATGAAAAGTTCTGCAAGTGTGAGTTCTGGTTGAAAGAAGTCTCATTCATGGGCCATATCATCAAAAGCAATGGGATATCTGTGGATCCCTCTAAAACAGATGCAATTGAGGTTTGGTCGAGGCCAACATCGGTAATGGATATTCGTAGATTTTTGGGGTTAGCTGGATATTATCGACGATTTGTGAGAAATTTATCACGATTGTCCAACCCTCTTACCAAGATAACTAAAAAGGGAGTCAATTGTTCTTGGAGTGATGAATGCGAAGAAAGAATCAAGGAGTTGAAAAGGAGGCTTATCATTGCGCCCATGCTTACTTTAACCACAAGTGGGGAACTTTTTGTGGTATTCATTGATGCTTCAAAGAAAGTCTTAGGTTGTGTGCTGATTCAGAATGATAAAGTAATATCATATGCCTCAAGGAAGTTGAAAATCCATGAACGAAAATATCCAACACATGATCTGGAGTTGGCGGCTGTGATCTTTGCCTTGAAAATCCGGAGACATTATCTCTATGGGGAGAAATGTGAGATATATACTGACCACAAAAGTCTTAAATATATATTCCCACAGAAAGAGCTTAATATGCACCCGAGAAGATGGATAGATCTCATCAAGGATTATGATTGTTCAATACATTACCACCCTGGGAAAGCTAACAAGGTGGCAGATTCCCTAAGTAGAAAGGACCCATCAATTCTATCAATGATGAGAATTGAGAAGGATCCAATATTCTTTGACTTTATGAAGATGGACATGGGAATCCTAAAGAAGGTAACATCATCTATCCTTTTGCAAATGATTGCTCAACTGTCTCTTTTGGAAAAGTTAAAGGATGCTCAAAAGGATGATGTGGAAATTTAGGGAAAAGTGGAATCTATCAAAAAGGGAAAATCCTCGGATTTTAATGTTAATGAATAAGGAATCATGCGGTTTGGGAAAAGACTATGTGTTCCATCATGTCCGGAGATGAAGAAGTAACTTTTGGATGATGCACATAGTTCAAATTTCTCTATTCACCAAGGGAGAACAAAGATGTATCGATATCTCTGAGAAAACTATTGGTGGGATAATATGAATAAGGAGATCGCTGAATATACATCAAAGTGCCTGGTGTGTCAGCAAGTGAAGGCAGAGAGGTAGAAGTCTAAGGGGATGATGCAACCATTATAAGTACCCATCCTTAAACCGTACTTAATATTGAATTAAATGAATAATTCACATTGAGGATCTTTTTAGGTTTAGTGTTTTAGAGAATTAGGACATAACTATTACATCTCAAAAGATTACAAAGTAGACACTTCTACTATGTTTCCATAAAATAAAATAAAAACTCTTAAAAAGAGACATGTCTAGTTCCATGTTTTATATAGCATGACTTTCCCTTGATCCCATCCATGACCCTCTTCCACATTAAGTCATGTGAAAAACATTTCAAAAAAAACTTGGGGTGAGCATAAAAAGATCAGTAAGGGATACACAATGAATGAAAACTGTTTGTTTTTCAAACATCACGTAAACCATGTATACGTTATCAATGTAATACCTTCACCTTCATGAAGTAGTAAAAACTCTTCACTGAATAAAATATCATACTTACCCTTTTGTAACCAAAGGATTACCATAAAACCCATATAAAGAACACATAACATATAAAGGTAACATGGTACATAAACATACTTAAGTGGAATAACCATACGGTCGACTTCCACACATATCACATAATCGAATAGCCATATGTCCAACTTCCATACATACTTAATGGAATAGCCATACGGTCAAATTCCATACCCAATTCATTGGAGGTTATAACGTAACCACCGGTCTTGGTATTCACGGCACCACCCATCATATGGTTTATCACGTAACCACCCGTCAAATGTCCAAGTACCAATATAAAATCATAAAACATAAAACCAATATAAAGGAATGATAACATTTCCACATTTCAATCACAATATATCATTTAAATATATTGACATAATAGAATCCTTTATCAAAAACATTTTCAATACTAAAATACATAAAAGAGTATATGTTATTTATTTTATTTTAAAAACATTACGGCTTGTTGAGGAATCCAAAGACCAAATAATACTCACGGCTGCAGAAAAGGTCGTTTGTCACCGCATACGTTAAAAAAACATTCCTTTTTGTCATTTAGTAAAACGCTTCGTAGAAAAAGATTCCTTTTGTATAAAAGTAAAATTCAAAGGGGTTTATACACCGTATAAATGAAATTTGAGTATAAAACGAAATATTCCTCAATGAAAGGAGATTGAGACGATGTCCCATACATCGGGTCTAACTTGACTCGATCATTCTTTAACGTCCTGAATAATAAACTTCAGTTAATTTATATTTTCTTGAAAACCTTTTTCAAATTCATTATTCCATTTATATCACTTATTTCCAGGTTATAAACATTATGTAACCATTTAAGTTAATAATGTTTGTTTTGTCGATATTTGGTTCTTAAGTCGAAAGTGGACCTCTTACAATTACATGTTGTTCGTGTGGTCAAATGTTCTTTATTTCTAGAATGACATTACTGATTTGGATATCATATATATCATATATATCAAGAATATACATGTATTTATAATATTACATAATCATTTAGAGGTAAGAAATGAAATTCACCGTTCATGAAGACGGTAAGCCGTACGTACGCATGAACGCTACTTTCATTTCTTTGTCATATTAATGGAATTAAAACTAAATGAGAGGTATGTATATTTTAATTCCAGAATTATATTCAAAATTTAGATGTATCATTCATCATATATATCCATTATATACATGTACTTGTAATAGTACATTACATTTGGGGATAAGAAATGAAATGCACCGTTCATGGAGACGGTAAGCCGTACGTACGCATGAACGCTACTTTCATTTCTATTTCATATTTTTATGGAATGGAATAATAATGATATAGAGGTATATTATACCTCCAGTATAAAATCATATATAATAACTTTAAATCCATCCTTTACACGTCCCACATATGGAATTAATGAATCACATCACTTTGAGGGGGCGGTAGTCCGCACTTCCTTAAATGAAGATATCGCGTTTGCCCATAATGGAAACCATAAAGGTATTCCCAAAATGAAAAATACCGAAGCTTATGGAAAACATAAACATATTATATATCATATATAAATATAGTTTCATCTTAATGGCCACCTTTTAAGGTGTTAAAAGAATTTTGAACAATCATCGTTTCGGGAGGCCGAAATTCTCCATCCACGGAAACAATATGTTCTTTAACCATTAGATGTAGGTGTGTGTAAGTGTAGATCTAATACTTCTTATAAAAACATCCTAATATATTGATGATACTGTAGTTGTTACAAAAGAAATGAATAAAAAGTGTTTAGGGGGTTGGAGATGAAAAATAAAACACAAGGACTCAAGTGAAGACATTACCTTAAAATCGGGTAACTCCCTTTGGTTTGAGCTCAAAGGATTCCTTGGGAAGACTTAGGCCCAATGTGAATCTTCAAGGATTAAGAGAGGGAAGTGGAGAGACAAAATGGGCAGGGTTTGGCCGATCCAAAGGCTTTGGGAGTGTGGGTAAGGAGGGAGATGTGGGGGCCTTTTATAAGAGGAGAGGAGGGGCACTCTGGTAATGTTACAAAATGTTACTTTATTTCCAAAAGAGTTTCGGATTTTAAAGGTCCCACATTGATTTATTTCAAGGATAAGGTGATAAGGGTTCTAAACCACTCATCCAATAGGTTTTGGACATGTTTAGTTCTTAGATATTACATTATCATTCCATTTTATTTAAATCGTTAAATAATGAGGTCATCGCTGCATCATCATGATGTCATAAATAATTTAATTTATTTAATGTATAAAAATTATAAAAAAAATACTATGATGTAGGAAATCTTTTTATATTTACAATTACTATTTATAGTGAAAACTATGACTTGTATAACCCCATGTAAAAATTGTTTTAGTAAAACATATCATGTTTGTGTCATTTTTAGTTTAACATTAAATAAAAAGATATTTATGTCATTTTCCAAGAAAAGTGGCTCCATGGGGTCCCCAAGTTGACCCATGGATTGTCTTGGTCGGGAAATGACACATAAAATGATGACAGGACATGTGTCTAGGTAATTTCATTTTATTAAAACATTATTCTTACCAAAAACTACACTAATTACCTCTAATCGCAATTAAAAACTTAATAAGTTACTATTCACCAAAAAATTATTTTAATCTCATTGAACCACATTTTACTTCTTAATGACAACCATGTATGTCGGATTTTTGAAATTCAAAACACAGAGGTGGTAAAATTTCATTTAAACAAAAAATCAGTTTTTTAAGTACCACTTAGTGGTTTCATTATTAATGAAAAATTGAAGTTTTTTAGAAAAATACCAAAACTTCACCCTAAGCTATATTTGATATTCCTAATTCAAAAATGAAGTCTATTTTACAAAATTCAACACATATAAGTTGCATTAATTAATTTAATAAATAATTCCCGCTGACAGAGCAAATAGCGTGTTTTTATGAAACAATAAGTATCAAAAGATTGACACTAGTTTAAGTCCAATTTCAAAGTGAAATTGATTCCAATGACCACCATTGGATTAAATGGTAAAAATATATTATAATTTCACTTTAAAACCAATTCAAAAGATAATCTAATCATATAAATAAATTAGATTAAAAAGTGGTTTTGAATTAAAATACAACATTTTACACTATTCATTAAAAAAATGAACTTTATCGGAAAAATACCAAAAATTTACACAAAGTAAAATTTGATGTCCCGATACTAAAGAGGAGTTATATTTGGTCTAATAGAATTTATAAGAGTGATCAAAACTATATTTAATGATTGTTCGCCAACAAAAGGTGATAAGTGAACCTTTAGTGAAAATTAGGGTATAAATGCCTAAAATTGAATTCTTTCCGTATTTTAAGCCTTTATATTTTCTTGGATAAATGTAAAAACATTTAAAAAACATATATAATCATATTTTAGTTATTTCTATCCATTCTCACCAATACAACGGCTATGTTTTAACTACCATTTAAAATAATATTATTTTATTACTAGTGTGCAACGTAAGTTTTCAAAGAAACTCATCGTTGCGTATCGAGTACGCAATCAAACATAGAAACCCCTTTAAAGTAAAATTAATATTTAATTCGTAGATATTAATAAATATGAAAAAATTTTATTCTTCATTTACCTGGGATGTTACATCCTTCCCCCCTTTTGGGAATTGCGTCCTCGCAAATTTATTCACTTATCAAAATAAGTGGGGGTATTTATCTCTCATAGCATTTTCAGATTCCCACGTTGCCTCTTCAACCATATGGTTTTTCCACAAGACCTTTACCTAGTGGATTACCTTATTTCGCAACACTTGCTCTCTTCGGTCAAGAATATGGACGGGTTGTTCTTCATAATAGATATTCTCTTCCAACTGAACTACCTTTGGACTCAAAACCTGAGATGAATCTGGCATATACTTCCTCAGCTTCGAAACATGAAAAACAGTGTGTACCTGAGATAAACTCGGAGGTAATGCCACTCTGTATGAAACTGATCCAACTCTCTCCAAAATTTCATATGGTCCAATGAACCTTAGACTCACCTTTAATTTCTTACCAAATTGCATCACACTTTTCCATGGAGTAACCTTGAGAAAAACATGATCACCTACCTCGAAAGATAGATCCTTCCTCTGGTTATCTGCATAACTCTTCTTCCTACTCTGAGCTGTTCTCATGTGTTTCTGAATCAACTGAACTTTTTCTGCCATCTCTTATACCAGTTCTGGTCCCATCATCTTCCTTTCACCCACTACATCCCAAAATGCTGGAGTTCGACACCGCTTCCCATATAATGCCTCAAATGGTGCCATCTGTATACTGGAATGAAAACTGTTATTATAAGAAAACTCAACCAAAGAATGATGTTGGTCCCAACTTCCCTGATAATCCATCGAACAAGCTCATAGCATATCCTCCAAGGTCTGAATTGTTCGTTCTGACTGCCTATCTGATTGCGGATGAAAAGCTGTACTAAAATTTAATTCAGTACCCAACGACTTCTGAAGGCCTTTCCAAAAGTTATAAGTAAACCTGAGATCACGGTCAGATACAATGGAGAGAGGAAATCCATGTTACCTGAATATCTCTTTAATATACAAATGTGAAAGTTGATCTCGGGAAAAATTATCTCGTATGGCAAGGAAATGAGTAGATTTATTCAAGCGATCAACAATAACCCAGATTGCATTATTTCCTCAAGATATCTTCAGTAATCCCACAACAAAGTTCATGGATATATTCTCCCATTTCCACTCTGGCACTAGTAGAGTCTAAAGCATCCCTTTTGGTTACTGCCGCTCTGCTTTAACCTGCTGACAAATCAAACACTTCACAGTAAAATCAGCAATATCTCTTTTCATTCCATCCCACCAGTAATACTCCCGCAGATCTATGTACAACTTAGTACTGCCAGGATGAACTGAAAACGGAGAACTATGAGCTTCACATAAAAACTCTCTCTTCAACTTTGAATCACAAGGCACACACAATCTTATCCCAAATCACAAAACCCAATCACTATCAATGTTGAATTTAGGCAACTTACATTTCTGAACCAGCTCTACCCTTTTCTGTAACTCACTGTCTTGCTTCTGTGTTTGCTTGATTCTGTCTGATAGAGAAGATCTCACTAATACCTGAAACAAAATAGAAGGACATCCTGCACCAACAACTTCTATGCCAAAGTTCATCAAATCAAAAACCAAAGGATCTCATTCCAAATGCAGCATGGTTAATGAAGCATTACTTTTTCGACTCAAAGCATCAGCAACTTTATTTTCTTTTCCCGGATGGTAGTGAATTGTACAATCATAATCCTTGATTAATTCCAGCCATATCCTCTGTCTCATGTTTAATTCTTTCTGAGTGAATATATACTTTAAACTTTTGTGATCAGTATATATTTCACACTTTACTCCATACAAATGATGCATCCAAATTTTTAAAGAAAAAACAACTGCAGCTAATTCCAAATCGTGTGTAGGGTAATTTATCTCATGAGTATTCAACTGACATGAAGCATAAGAAATTACCTGATCATTCTACATAAGGACACAACCAAGTCCCTTCAATGAAGCATCACTGTATATAACAAACTCACCATTCCTGGAAGGAACTTCCAAAACTGGAGCATTCACCAATCTTCTTTTCAATCTTGAAAACAATCATCACATTCTTTTGTCCAGATAAACTTTACACCCATCCAAGTCAGCATAGTCATTGGACTAGATAACTGTGAAAAATGTTCATCAAACCTTTGGTATTAACCTTCCAAACCCTAAAAACTACAGATCTCGGTTACATTTGTGGGTCTTCTCCATTCTTCAACAACTTTTGTTTTAGTAGGATCAATAGTTATGCCATATTTTGAAACAATGTGACCCAGGAAAGAAATTTTTTGTAACCAAAACTCACACGTGCGGAATTTTCCATATAGTTTCTTTTCTTTTAAGGTTTTCAAGATAACCCTTAAATGAATTTCATGATCCTATTTTCTTTTAGAAAACACCAAAATATCATCAATGAAAACAACCACAAACTTATCTAAGAGCTCATAGAATATTCTATTCATAAGGTCCATGAATACAGTAGGTGCATTGGTTAACCCAAAAGGCATAACTACAAATTCATAATGGTCATATCTAGTACGGAACGCAGTCTTCAGAACGTCTGCTTCTTTTACTTTCAACAGATGGTACCCCGACCTCAAGTCAATCTTCAAAAAATACTGAGCTCCCTGGAGCTGATCAAACAAATCATCGATATGAGGAAAAGGATACTTGTTCTTAACAGTAATATTATTCAAGGCTCTATAATCAATGCAAAGTCTCATTGATCCATCTTTCTTTTTAACAAACAAGACAGGTGCACCCCATGGTGATGTGCTAGGTCGAATGAAACCTTTATCTAATAACTCCTGTAATTGTTTCTTTAACTCTAAAAGTTCAACTTGAGCCATTCGATAAGGAGATTTGAAATTGTCTTAGAATCAGGAACTAAGTCAACAATAAATTCAACTTCCCGATCATGAATAATACCAGGCAACTCATCAGGAAAAACATCAAGATACTCATTTACCACTGGCACATCATTAATCTGAATAGTTTCTCTATTTTCTACAATATGTGCAAGGTAAAATTCATTTCCATATTTTACTAGTTTCTCAAATTCCTGATATGTTATCAAAATCAAAGTTTCATTCTTGTACACAAACTGAAAATCCTTCTGAAAAGAAATCATTTTAGCTCTGCATTCAATCATAGAATGATAAACAGAAAGCCAATCCATGCCCAAAATAATATCAGACTCTACTAGAGGCAAAACAATAAGGTTTGCTGGTAGATTCTTTCCACACACAAGGATAAAAAGGTTTTTATAATTCCTTTTTGTCTCAACGTTCCCCCTGGGTGTTTTTACCATAAGTTCAGGGTTCATATGTTGAGATGGAATTTCCAATTTACTTGAAAAATTCTCAGAAATGAAAGAGTGTGTAGACCCTGAATCAAACAACACATTTGCATAATCTGAACAAAGAAATAGTGTACCCGGTACCACTTCATTCGATGGCCCAACATCTGCTGAAGTTGTTGCAAAGGATTTTACCACCCCTTTCTGCTTGTAGTTTGTCTGATTTCCCCCAGTTGAGTTCTTCGTTGGACACTCGTTTGCTTAATGACCCATTTCATTACACTTAAAACATCTTACCGTTGGCTTTTCATTGCCTCCTTGATAATATTCCTTACAGTTACGAGCAATATGACCTGACTTACCACACTAAAAGCACTTACCAGACTAGGATAAACATTCTCCAGGATGCATTTTACCACACTTCTCACAAGATGGATATTTGGTTTTCTTACCTCCTTTCTTCTTTGATAAATTCATCCCCTTTGCCTGCCAACTGGACCTATTATTCTGTTGTTTGTCATAGAACACATGATCATCGTCAAACTCCATTTCCACTTTCTCCGCACATCGAACAAGTTTTTCATAACTTTAGAACTCACGAGAAGATAAATCCCTTCGATACTTTGGCTTTAACCCTGAGTAAAAATGGTTTATTTTACTATCAAGATCTCGTATAAAGTTTGGAGCATACCTTGCCAATCGAGTGAACTTTGCTTCATAAGAAGCCACTGAGTCATCCTCCTGCCTCAATTCTAAGAACTGTTTTTCCATCCTAAGACAAAAAACCTTAGGAAAATATTTCTCCAGAAACATAACTTTGCATTCGTCCCAGTGAAGATCATCAATCTCATCACTATCCCTGGTATTTTTCACCATCGACCACCACTAATTAGCTTCACCTTCAAAACGGTAAACAGCAAGACTAACCTTTTGATGTTCTGAACACCCCATGTCATCAAAAATCTTCTCCAGTGCTTTAATCCACCCTTCAGCTTGCACGGGGTCAGATGATCCTCTGAATGATGGGGGATGTTGCCTCATGAAATTTTCCACCACTAACATGTTCCTCTGCGGTTGATCTGGCTGATCTCGTGCATGGATACTACCACCGTTTATAGCCTGAGTCAACTATCCCATCACTGCAACAAACTGTTCAGTTCCAATTCCGACCATCTCAGGTTGCTGATTTGGAAGTTTGTCTTCCTCCTGATGTTGTCCCAATATAGCTGCTTTGTTTCCTCTGCGGAAAACCATTCTGAACATCGAATTATATTAGGCGAGAAACATGGTAATCTTTAAATTCTATATCATTTCATTTATACCATAAATTAACTTATAATTTAACAATTTTCTAACTCCTAAAGTTGTCTAAACCGACCTTTGATACCAACTATAAGGCCCAAGCCTTAAACCTTACTTAATATTGAATTAAATGAATAATTCACATTGAGTATCTTTTCAGGTTTAGAGTTTTAGAGAATTAGGACATAACTATTACATCTCAAAAGATTACAAAGTAGACACGTCTACTATGTTTCCATAAAATAAAAAAACACTTAGAAAGAGACATGTCTAGTTCCATGTTTTATATAGCATGACTTTCCCTTGATACTGTCCTTGACCCTATTCCACATTAAGTCCTGTGAAAAACATTTCAAAAAAAACTTGGGGTGAGCATAAAAAGCTCAGTAAGGGATACACAAAGAATGAAAACTGTTAGTTTTTGAAACATCACGTAAACAATGTATACTTTATCAAAGTAATACCATTACCTTGATGAAGTAGTAAAAACTCTTCACTGAATAAAATATCATTACATACCCTTTTGTAACCAAAGTATTACCATAAAACCCATATAAAGAACACATAACATATAAAGGTAACTTGGGACATAAACATACTTAAGTGGAATAACCATACGGTCGACTTCCACACATATCACATAATGGAATATCCATACAGCCAACTTCCATTCATACTTAATGGAATAGCCATAAACCAACTTCCATACCCAATGCATTAGAGGTTATAACGTAACCACCCATCCTCGTATTCACGACACCACCCATCATATGGTTTATCACGTAACCACCCGTCAAATGTCCAAGTACCAATATAGAATCATAAAACATAAAACCAATATAAAGGAATGAAAACATATCCACATTTCAATCACAATATATCATTTAAATATATTGAAATAATAGAATCCTTTATCAAAACCATTTTCAATACTAAAATACATAAAAGTGTATATGGTATTTATTTTATTTTAAAAACATTACGGCTTGTTGAGGAAGCCAAAGACTAAATAATACTCGTGGCAACGGAAAAGGTCGTTGTCACTGCGTACGTTAAAAAACATTCCTTTTTGTTGTTTAGTAAAATGCCTCGTAGAAAAAGATTCCCTTTGTATAAAATTAAAATTCAAAGGGGTTTATACACCATATAAAGGAAAGTTCTGTATAAAACAAAATATTTCTCAATTAAAGGAGATTGAGACGAAGACCCTTACCTCGGGTCCGACTTGACTCGATCGTTTTTTAACGTCCTGAATAATAAACTTGAGTTAATTTGTATTTTCTTAAGAACCTTTTTCAAGTTAATTATTCTTTTTATATTACTTATTTCCATGTTATAAACATTATGTAACCATTTAAGTTAATAATGTTTGTTTTGTCGATATTAGGTTCTTAAGTCGAATGTGGACTTCTTACAATTACATGTTGTTTTTGTGGTCAAAGGTTCTTTATATCCAGAATGAAATTCATGATTTGGATATCATATATATCATATATATCCAGAATATACATGTATTTATAATATTACATAATCATTTAGAGGTAAGAAATTAAATTCACCTTTCATGGAGACGTTAAGCCGTACGTACGCATGAACTCTACTTTCATTTCTTTTTCATATTAATGGAATTAAAACTAAATGATAGGTATGTACATTTTAATTCCAAAATTATATTCATCATTTAGATGTATCATTAATCATATATATACATTATATACATGTACTTATAATAGTACATTACATTTGGGGATAAGAAATGAAATGCACCGTTCATGGAGACGGTAAGCCGTACGTACGCATGAACGCTACTTTCATTTCTATTTCATATTTTTATGGAATAGAATAATAATGATATAGAGGAATATTATAACTCCAGTATAACATCATATATAATAACTTTAAATCCATCCTTTACACGTCCCACATATGGCATTAACGAATCACATCACTTTGAGGGGGTGGGAGTCCGCACTTCCTTAAATGAAGATATCGCGTTTGCCCTTAATGGAAACCATAAAGGTATGCCAAAAATGAAAAATACTTAAGCTTAAGGAAAACATAAACATATTATATATCATATATAAATATAGTGTCATCTTAATGGCCACCTTTTAAGGTGTTAAAAGAATGTTGAACAATCATCGTTTCGGGAGGCCGAAATTCTCCATTAACGGAAACAATATGTTCTTTAACCATTAGATGTAGGTGTGTGTAAGTGTAGGTCGAATCCTTCTTATAACAACATCCTAGTATATTTATGATACTGTATTTTTTACAAAAGAATTAAATAAAAAGAGTTAAGGGGTTGGAGAAGCAAAATAAAACAAAAGGACTCAAGTGAAGACATTACCTTAAAATCGGGTAACTCCCATTGGTTTGAGCTCAAAGGCTTCCTTGGGAAGACTTCTTCCCAAAGTGAGGCTTCAAGGAGTAAGAGATGGAAGTGGAGAGACAAAATGGGTAGGGGTTGGCCGAGCCAAAGGTTTTGGGAGTGTGGGTAAGGAGGTAGAGGTGGGGGCCTTTTATAAGAGGAGAGGAGGGGCACTCTTGTAAAGTTACAAAACTTTACTTTATTTTCAAAAGAGTTTCAGATTTTAAAGGTCCCACATTGACGTATTTCGAGGATAAGGTGATAAGGGCTCGAAATCCAATCATCTAATAGGTTTTGGACATGTGTAGGTCTTAGATATTACATTATCTTTCCATTTTATTTAAATCTTTAAATAATGAGGTCATCACTGCATCATCCTGATGTCATAAATAATTTAATTTATTTAATGTCTAAAAATTATAAAAAATACTATGATGTTGGAAATATTTTTATATTTCTAATGACTATTTATAGTAAAAAATATGACTTTTAGAACCCCATGTAAAATCTTTTTTAGTAAAACATTTCATGTTTGTGTCATTTTTACTTTAACAATAAATAAAAAGATATTTATGTCATTTTCCAACCAAAGGGGCTCCATGGGGTCCCCAAGTTGACCCATGGATTTTCTAGGTCGGACATGACACATCCAATGAAGGTAGGACATATTTCTAGGTCATTTAATTTTATTAAAACATTATTCTCACCAAAAACTACACTAATTACCTCTAATCGCGATTAAAAACATAATAAGTTACTATTCACCAAAAAAATTATTTTAATCTCATTGAACAACATTTTACTTATTAATGAAAACCATGTATGTTGGATTTTTGAAATTCAAAACACAGAGGTGGTAAAATTTCATTTAAACAAAAAATCAGTATTTTAAGTACCACTTAGTGGTTTTAGTATTCATCAAAAATTGAAGTTTTTCAGAAAAATACCAAAACATCACCCTAAGCAATATTTGATATTCAGAATTCAAAAATGAAGTCCATTTTACAAAATTCAAAACAAATAAGTTGCATAATTTAATTTAATAATTAATTCCCGCTGTCAGAGAAAATAGCGTGTTTTTATGAAACAATAAGTATCAAAAGATTGACACTAGTTTATGTCCAATTTCAAAGTGAAATTGATTCCAATGACCACCATTGGATTAAATGGTAAAAATATATTCTAATTTCACTTTAAAACCAATTAAAAATATAATCTAATCATATAAATAAATTAGATTAAAAAGAGGTTTTGAATTAAAATATAACATTTCACACTATTCATTAAAAAATGAACTTTATCGGAAAAATACCAAAAAATTACACAAATTAAATTTTGATGTCCCGATTCTAAAGAGGATTTATATTTGGTATAATAGAATTTATAATATTGATCAAAAATATATTTAATTACGGTTCTCCATCAAAAGATGATAAGTGAACCTTTAGTGAAAATTAGGGTATAAATGCCTAAAATTGAATTCTTTCCGTATTTTATGCCTTTATCTTTTATTGGATAAATTTAAAAACATTTAAAAAACATATATAAACATATTTTAGTTATTTATATACATTCCCACCAATACAACGGATATGTTTTAACTACCATTTAAAATAATATTATTTTATTACTATTGTGCAACCTACGTTTTCAAAGAAACCCATCGTTGCGTATCGAGTACGCAATCGAACATAGCAACCCCTTTAAATTAAAATTAATATTTAATTCATAGATATTAAAAAATATGAAAATTCTTTATTCTTCATTTACCTGGGATGTTACATCCTTCCCTCCTTTTGGGAATTGCGTCCCCGCAATTTTATTCACTTATCAAAATAAGTGGGGGTATTTATCCCTCATAGCATTTTCAGATTCCCATGTTGCATCTTCAACCATATGGGTTTTCTACAAAACTTTTACCTGGTGGATTACCTTATTTCGCAACACTTGCTCTCTTTGGTCAAGAATCTAAACCAGTTGTTCTTCATAAGAGAGATTCTCTTCCAACTGAACAACCTCTGGACTCAAAACATGAGATGAATCTGGCATATACTTCCTCAACATCG
The DNA here is from genome assembly GCA_963277665.1 of Viscum album. Classification (NCBI taxonomy): domain Eukaryota; kingdom Viridiplantae; phylum Streptophyta; class Magnoliopsida; order Santalales; family Viscaceae; genus Viscum; species Viscum album. The sequence goes on along the minus strand of OY728158.1, from coordinate 421,826,813 downwards.
AAACATGAAAAACATTGTGTACCTGAGATAAACTCGGAGGTAATGTCACTCTGAATGCAACTGATCCAACTCTATCCAGAATTTCATATGGTCCAATAAACCTTGGAATCAGCTTTCCTTTCTTACCAAATCGCATCACACTTTTCCATGGAGAAACGTTGAGAAAAACATGATAACCTACCTTGAAAGATAGATCCTTCCTCCGGTTATCCGCATAACTCTTCTGCCTACTCTGAGCTATTCTCATGTGTTTCTGAATCAACTGAACTTTTTCTGCCATCTCTTCTACCAATTTTGGTCCCATCAGCTTCCTTTCACCCACTACATCCCAAAATGCTAGAGTTCGACACTGCTTCCCATATAATGCCTCAAATGGTGCCATCTGTATACTGTAATGAAAATTGTTATAATAAGAAAACTCAACCAAAGAAAGATGTTGGTCCCAACATTTCCTGATAATCCATCGAACAAGCTCATAACATATCCTCCAAGGTCTGAATTGTTCGTTCTGACTGCCCATCTGATTGCAGATGAAAAGCTGTACTAAAATTTAATTCAGTACCCAACGACTTCTGAAGGCCTTTCCAAAAGTTAGAAGTAAACCTGGGATCACGATCAGATACAATGGAGAGAGGAAATCCATGTAACCTGACTATCTCTTTAAGATACAAACGGGAAAGTTGATCTAGGGAAAAATTATCTCGTATGGCAAGGAAATGAGCAGATTTAGTCAAGCGATCAACAATAACCCAGATTGCATTAATACCTCGATATGTCTTCAGTAATCACACAACAAAGTCCATGAATATATTCTCCCATTTCCACTCTGGCACTGGATGAGGCTGAATCATCCCTTTCGGTAACTACCGCTCAGCTTTAACCTGCTGACAAGTCAAACACTTCACAGTAAAATCAGCAATATCTCCTTTCATTCCATCCCACCAGTAATACTCCTGCAGATCTCTGTACATCTTAGTACTGTCAGGATGAACTGAAAACGGAGAACTATGAGCTTCACATAACAACTCTCTCTTCAACTGTGAATCACAAGGCACACACAATCTCTTCCCAAATCTCAAAACACAATCACTATCAATGTTGAATTCAGGCAACATACCTTTCTGAACCATCTCTACCCTTTTCTGCAACTCACTATCTTGCTTCTGTGCTTGCTTGATTCTGTCTGATAGAGAAGATCTCACTGATACCTGAAACAAAATAGAAGGTCATCCTGCACCAACAACTTCTATTCCAAAGTTCATCAAATCAAAAACCAAAGGATATCGTTCCAAACGTAGCATGGTTAATGAAGCATTACTTTTTCGACTCAAAGCATCATCCACTTTATTTGCTTTTCCCAGATGGTAGTGAATTGTACAATCATATTCCTTGATTAATTCCAGCCATCTCCTCTGTCTCATGTTCAATTATTTCTGAGTGAATATATACTTTAAACTTTTTTGATCATTATAAATTTCACACTTTACTCCATACAAATGATCCCTCCAAATTTTTAAAGAAAAAACAACAGCAGCTAATTCCAATCATGTGTAGGGTAATTTACCTCATGAGTTTTCAACTGACGTGAAGCATAAGCAATTACCTGATCATTCTGCATAAGGACACAACCAAGTCCCTTTAACGAAGCATCACTGTATATAACAAACTCACCATTCCTAGAAGGAAGTTCCAAAACTGGATCATTCACCAATATTCCTTTCAACTCCTGAAAACAATCATCACATTCTTTTGTCCATATAAACTTAACTCCCATCCGATTTAGCTTAGTCATTGGACTAGATAACCGTGAAAAATTTTCAACAAACCTTCGGTAGTAACCTGCCAAAGCAAGAAAACTATGGATCTCGGTTACATTTGTGTTTATTGGACATTCTTCAACAACTTTTGTTTTAGCAGGATCAACAGTTATTCCATCTTTTGAAACAATGTGACCCAGGAAAGAAATTTGTTGTAACCAAAACTCAAACTTACTGAATTTTCAATATAGTTTCTTTTCTTTTAAGGTTTTCAAGATAACCCTTAAATGACTTTCATGCTCCACTTTACTTTTAGAAAACACCAAAATATCATCAATAAAAACAACCACAAACATATCCAAGAACTAATGGAAAATTCTATTCATAAGTTCCATGAATACAGCAGGTGCATTGGTTAACCCAAAAGGCATAACTAAAAATTCATAATGGCCATATCTAGTATGGAACACAGTCTTCGGAACGTCTGCTTCTTTTACTTTCAACTGATGGTACCGCGACCTCAAGTCAATCTTCGAAAAATACTGAGCTCCCTGGAGCTGATCAAACAAATCATCGATATGAGGCAAAGGATACTTCTTCTTAACAGTAATATTGTTCAAGGATCTATAATCAATGCAAAGTCTCATTGATCCATCATTCTTTTTAACAAAGATGATAGGAGCCCCCCATGGTAATGTGCTAGGTTGAATGAAACCTTTATCTAATAACTCATGCAATTGTTTCTTTAACTCTAAATGTTCAACTTGATCCATTCGATAAGGGGGTTTTGAAATTGGCTTAGAAATAGGCACTAAGTCAATAGTAAATTCAACTTCCCGATCATGTATAATACAAGGCAACTCATCAGGAAAAACATCAAGATACTCATTTACCACTGGCACATAATTAATCTGAACAGTTCCTTTATTTTCTACAATATGTGCAAGGTAACATTCATTTACATATTTTACAAGTTTCTCAACTTCCTGATATGTTATAAAAATCAAGGGTTAATTCTTGTACACAAACTGAAAATCCTTCTGAAAAGAAACCATTTTAGCTCTATAGTCAATCATAGCATGATAAACTGAAAGCTAATCAATGCCCAAAATAACATCAAACTCTACTAGAGGCAAAAAAATAAGGTTTGTTAGTATATTCTTTCCACACAAAAGGATAGGAAGGTTCTTAAAATTCCTTTTTGTCTTAATGTTCCCTCCGGGTGTTTTTACCATAAGTTCAGGGTTCATATCTTGAGATGGAATTTCCAATTTACTATAAAACTTCTCAGAAATGAAAGAGTGTGTAGACCCTGAATCAAACAACACATTGGCATAATCTGAACAAACAAACAGTGTACCTGATACCACTTCATTCGATGGCCCAACATCTGCTGAAGTTGTTGCAAAGGATTTCACCACCCCTTTCTGCTTGTAGTCTAGCTGATGTCCCCCAGTTCAGTTCTTCGTTGGACACTCGTTTTCATAATGACCCATTTCATTACACTTAAAACATCTTACTGTTGGCTTCTCATTGTCTGCTTGATCATCTTCCTTACAGTTACGAGCAATATGACCGGACTTACCACACCGAAATCACTTACTAGACTTGGATAAACATTCTCCAGGATGCATTTTACCACACTTCTCATAGGATGGATATTTGGTTTTCTTACCTCCTTGCTTCTTTGATGATTCTTCCTGTAACACCGCAAGCATCCACGATACGCTTCTCATTCAATAATGCAATAGCTTTCATTGTACGCAACTTCGTGTTCTAAAACACCGCGACTAATCAAAGTAGCCGTTATGAATAGTAATAACCACTTTTTAAAATTATATAAATTTTATATTTCAAAATGGACTTCATTTTTAGATTCGGAATATCGAAATTAGCCTATGTTGAATTTTTGGTATTTTTCTGAGAACTTCTAATTTTTATGAATAGTGAAAAATACTTTAAAACAACTTTTTTAATAAAAATAATTTATTTTGATAAATTATACTATTTAGTGGTTTTAAGGTATAATTAGAATATATTTTTACCATTTTATCCAATGGTGGTCATTATAATTAATTTTACATTGAAATTGGACATAAACAATTGCCAATCTTTTGATATAAATTGTTTCTTAAAAACACGCTATTTGTCGTAACAACGGGAAATAATTATAAAATTAATTAATGCAACTTATATTTTTGTAATATTGTAAAATAGACATCATTTTTGAATTCGGAATATCAATTATAGCTTAGGGTGAAATTTTGGCCTTGTTCTGAAAAACATCAATTTTTGATGAATAGTGAAACCACTAAGTGGTAGTTAAATAACTGATTTTTCGTTTAAATGAAATATTACCACTTCTGTGATTTGATTTTCAAAAATCCAACATACATGGTTGTCATTAAGAAGTAAAATGTGGTTAAATGAGATTAAAATAATTTTTTGGTGAATAGTAACTTTTAAGTTCTTAATCGCGATTAGAGGTAATTAGTGTAGTTTAAGGTACAAATAATGTTTTAATAATATGAGATGAGCATGACACTTGTCCTACTCCTATTGGATGAGTCATGGACGACCAAGACAACCCATGGGTAAACTTGCGGACCCCATGGAGCCACTTTAGTTGGAAAATGACATTAATATATATTTATTTAATGTTAAAATTAAATTGACACAAACATGAGTTATTTTACTAAAATAGTTTTTAAGTGGGGTTACACAAGTCCAAATTTTGACTATAAATATTCAATAGAAAGATAAAAAGATTTCCTACATCATATTATTTTTTTTATAATTTTTAGACATTAAATAAATTAAATTATTTATGACATCATTATGATGCAGTGATAACTTCATTATTTAACGATTTAAATAAAATGAGAAGATAATGCAAAATCCAAGGCTTACACTTGTCCAAAGCCTATTTTATGAGGAGATTTCGAAACCTTATCACCTTATCCTCGAATTATATAAGTGTGGGACCTTTAGAATCCGAAAATCATTGTGAAATAATGTAACATTTCAATCTTTCCAAAAGTGCCCCTCCTCTCCACTTATAAAAGGCCCCCACCTCTTCCACCTCATTTACACTTTCAAGCCATTTTCCTCGGCCAACCTCTGCCCAAATACTCTCCCAACTTCTCCCTTTTACTCCTAGAAGACTCACTTTGTGCATAACTCTTCTCAAGGAAGCCTTTGGCTCAAATCAAAAAGAGTTACCCGATTTTGAGGTAATGTCTTCTCTAATGTTGTTTTGTTTTATTTTTCTTCTCCAACCCCCTAAACTCTTTTTATTCATTTATTTTGTAACAACAACAGTATACTCAATATACTAGGATGTTTTTATAAGAATTATTCGAGCTACACTTACACACAACTACATCTAATGGTTAAAGAACATACGGTTTCTGTGGATGGAGAATTTATGCCTCACGAAACGATGATTGTTCAACACTCATATAACACCTTAAAAGGTGGCCATTAAGATGTCACTATATTTATATATGATATAAAATATGTTTATGTTTTACTTATGCTTCTGTATTTCTCATTTATGGCATACTTTATGATTTCCATTATGGGTAAAACGCGATAATTTCATTTTAGGAAGTGCGGACTACCGCCCCCTCAAAGTGATTTGAATCGTTAATGCCATATGTGGGATGTATAAAGGATGTATTAAATGGTATTATAAACTATATTATACTGTAATTATATTATAAATTTATATCATTATGATTTCATTCCATTAAATACGAAATAGAAATGAAAGTAGCGTTCATGCGTACGTACGGCTTACCGTCTCCATGAATGGTGCATTTCATTTCTTACCTCTAAATGTTACGTAATATTATAAATGAATGTATATACGGGATATATAAGATATATATGACATCTAAATCATGAATATAATTCTGGATATAATGGATATTCTACCACATGAACAACTTGTAATTATAAGAAGTTTATTGTTGACTCAAGTTACCAAAGATCAACAAAACGACCGTTATTAACTTAAATAATTACATAACATTCATAACATTGTAATAAGTGATATAAAAAGGATAATGAAATTTAAAATGGTTCTTAATAAGGTAGATATTAACTCTAGTTTATTATTCAGGAGGTTAAAGAATGGTTGAGTCAAGTCGGACACAAGGTAAGGGAATTTCTTAACCCAACTTCCATTCTTTGGGTTAAACTCCTACTTTCAAAATATGTCATGATATTATTATGTCCTATTTTGTATTTTTACGTTCTTTATGTGTACCTATAGTAAATACACATAATAGATCTATTTTATTTTAAAAATGATCTTTTAAGGACTTCGTCTCAATCTCCTTTCATTAAGGCATATTTGTTTTTATACACAACTTTCTTTTATACGGTGTATAAACCCCTTTGACTTCTACATTTATTCAAAAGGAATCTTTTTTATACGAGGCGTTTTGCTAAACGACAAAAGGGAATGTTTTTATTTCCGTACTTATGCGGCGACAACGACTTCTCCACCGCCATGACCATTATTTGAGTTTCAGCTTCCTCTACAAGCCATCATTTTTTTAATGAAAAATAAATACAAAGTTTTAACTTTCTTTTATTTTGGTATTGAAAATGGTTTTGAAAGCATTTTTATTATATCAATGTGTTGTATTGATATCTTGTGATTGAAATGTGGAAATTTTATGTTTCCTTTATGCATGTTTTATGTGATACGATTTTGTTATGGTTTATGAAATGTTTAAACCTGTTCATATGAGGAATGTATTGGACTTAATAAGTGACGGGTGGAGCCCGGTATAGCTCCTCGATGCATCGGTAGGTCTCATGAGACAACTAGACGTGGAATTGGCCGAGGCCCTTTCCCAATTTGATTTATGGTTTTGGCCGAGGCCTTAATCATTTTAGACGTCTTGGCCGAGGCCTTGACAAAATGTTTCAGAATGTCCGGCATTATAAATTCCCTCATTATGAAAGTGTTTATTGATATTGCATGTGATTATTCGACCAGTAGAATATCCATGTGAATAAGTGAATGGAATTATCTCATTTTACTTTTTCCATATTATGTTTATGTTCAAGTTTAAAAGGCTTTTGTTTTAGTTATACATTGCCTTAAATTTTTATGTTTATTTATGAAAGCTTCCGCAATATTGTTATCCTTACTGAGCATCTGAGCTCACCCCTTTCAATGTTTTAATATTTTCCAGGATGTGAAGAAGTGTATTATGACTGACTTGCAAGAATAGTCAGTGAGGATATGAGTGTGGACTATGAATACCATGTTATTGTAGTTTTTTTACTTTTTGATGTAATGAAAGAATTATGAATGTACCTAGTGTTTCCAAGGCTACTAAACTAATCGGTCTTTCGAGACTTGATCTTTTGTGATCATGCCAATGTTAAGAATTAATGCACCGACTCTGGGTAGCTGGGGTCGGGGCGTTACAGTTAGTATCAGAGGCAGTTCAGTACTAACATTGGAAGCTAGATTTAGATAAACTCTGATTAGAGCACATAGCCCAAAGATAGACTTTGAGGATTAGTATATAAGAACTTCCTAGAATTTTGGTATTATAGAAATGTTATGTGTTTTTTGAGCAATACATCCCTGTCTGGATACGAGCAGGTAGAGGCGGCTCTGGCACAGATGTACCTAGGGGTAAAACCCAAAAACACCGCTTTGAGCTAGACTCGAACGGGAACTGGTGCACGACAACGGGCCTTGCTGCACTCTTGGTTACGACACTCCCGGGGGATATTCTTAGGATAAATTCTCATTTTAATTACAAACCACTATGAAGGGTTATGAGTATATACTTCCTCAAAGGAAACATTTCTTTTTATGATTATGGATTATATCCATAAATAGTTCAATTTATGTAAAGTGTTTTACAAATATGGAATTATGTATTTTAATTCATAAACTAATCTAGTTTATGCCATTGTTTAGAAATGGCACCTAGTGGAAGGAATGGAAACCATATCAATACATGCACTCCGTGTAGGGATTTCCCTCCTGCTCAAGATAATTATGGTGGAACTAGTGATACAACTGGTGCTGATCAGCTTCTCACCGTACTGGGACAACTCACACAGGTTATGAATAATAACCTTACTCGTATGGAGCACCCTGATCCGCAACGTGGAGGATCAATGCTAGACCGTTTCATGAGGCAACAACCACCAACCTTCAATGGGGGTACAAATCCGTTAGTAGTTGAGCAATGGATAAACTCCTTAGAGAAAATATTCCATGCCTTGGGGAGTAGCGAAAGGGAGAAGGTTGTCATGGCAGTTTACCGCCTCACTGGAGATGCCGATCAGTGGTGGTCGCTGATTCAAAACACAAAGGAAGATGATGACGTATCGAATATGGAATGGAGGGAGTTCAAAGATCTATTTTTAGAAAAATATTTTCCTCGTGACCATCGAGCAGATATGGAAAGGCAATTTCTGAGTTTGATGCAGAAGGAGGATGAGAATGTCGCAAAGTATGAGGCTAACTTTACAAGGTTAGCGAGGCATGCTGCCGATTATATACGTAACCCAAGGAGTAATATTGATCGTTTCTTTTATGGGTTAAAACCATTTCTCCGTCGAGCTTTAGTATCAAAATCCTTATCATCATATGAAGATATTGTCTCGTGTGCTATCAAGACAGAAAAGGAATTCTCTAAGTCTTATGACAACAAAGTAAAGCAAGAGAAGAAGAGAACGGTGGAACAAGAGACAGATAAAGGGAAAAAGGGAAAGAAGGATTTTCCATTATGTGATAATTGTGGGAAGAATCACCCTGGTACTTGTCTAAAAGTAATGGGAGTTTGTTATAAATGTGGAGAAAAGGGTCACCAGGCTCGTGATTGCAAGGGAAAGAAAGAGGCTATCAAAGTTGAATGCTATAATTGTAGAGAAATGGGTCATTATGCAAATGAATGTCCTAAGCGTCAGGGAAACGTACCTCAGAAAAGGCCAAGGGATCAAGGACAATCTTATGCTGTTACTACAGTTGAAGCAGAATAACTAATGTATTGGTGATTTTGGACTCATGGATTATATTTTGGTTATTAGAATAATGTGATACATATATATATAAGGATTGTACTGCATTACTTGTTGATTTCAGTAAGGTTTTAATATGATAAAGGTAATTATATTTTTAGTATGTGACAATAAGAGAAACTTTACTTTGTTTGGGGAATCTGATAAATTGATTTTGGAATTAAGAGACCTTTTAGAGAAAGTCTGGACAGAGGTATTTTGGATAACTATAAAGGTTGGAGTGGATTAAGTTGATCTTTGGATAGTATTGTTTAAGGTTAAATCATTTTTGAAGATTATTTTTGGGATATTATAATACTATAGTTTTAGGAAAAGGACAACCTGCAGGGTGGGGAATAACCCGTCGCGTCGGACAAAGCTGCAGGAATCGAACCCACAACCATAGTGCGACAAGCCTTTATTTCCTACCACTAGCCTACAGGAAGTCCCTGGTTATTACAAAATAGTTTTACTAATCTAAATGGTATGTGTTAACATTTTGAACCTTATACAATTAGGATAAATAGAATATTTTTGAGTTTCGTTACCATTTGGAGTAAAAGTTGGGTTTGTGGTAAAAATTTATTAACGAATGAAAGTATGCATAACAAGTATGTATATTCCCTTAAGTTCTTAGTAAATCTCCTAAATAAATTCCTCAACATTATAAAAGGTAACTTAAAACAAAAATGTTGTCGGTTAACTTTTCCAACTAGGGATTCAATGACCGTTTAACCAATCACAAGTGTGTGATTTTCTTATGGTTAAACTTTCTCCTAATCCTGTTTTCTATAACTCTCCATCAGACCTTGATGGTTTGTTTCTCCTCCATATCCATATTTTCATATAATCCTAGAATGGGCTATATCGGGTGATCTTTGTACTTATCCTGCTTTCTTTTAATGTTATATATTTATTAACCTTATTTCCGATGTGGGTTTTCCTCAAAGGTATTTTCTCTTTTCAACCTTTTATTTTCAAAGAAAATTTTCAAATTGCGAGGACGCAATTTATTGAAGGAGGGGAGAATGTAACACCTCGAGCTTCCACGATACGCTTCTCATTCAATAATGCAATAGCTTGCATTGTATGCAACTTCGAGTTCTAAAACACCGCGACTAATCAAAGTAGCCGTTATGAATAGTAATAACCACTTTTTAAAATTATAGAAATTTTATATTTCAAAATGGACTTCATTTTTAGATTCGGAATATTGAAATTAGCCTATGTTGAAAATTTGGTATTTTTCTGAGAACTTCTAATTTTTATGAATAGTGAAAAATACTTTAAAACAACTTTTTTAATCAAAATAATTTATTGTGATAAATTATACTATTTAGTGGTTTTAAGGTATAATTAGAATATATTTTTACCATTTTATCCAATGGCGGTCATTAGAATTAATTTTACATTGAAATTGGACATAAACAATTGCCAATCTTTTGATATAAATTGTTTCTTAAAAACACGCTATTTGTCGTAACAGCGGGAATTAATTATAAAATTAATTAATGCAACTTATATGTTTGGAATTTTGTAAAATAGACATCATTTTTGAATTCGGAATATCAATTATAGCTTAGGGTGAAATTTTGGCCTTGTTCTGAAAAACTACAATTTTTGTTGAATAGTGAAACCACTAAGTGGTAGTTAAATAACTGATTTTTCGTTTAAATGAAATATTACCACTTCTGTGATTTGATTTTCAAAAATCCGACATACATGGTTGTCATTAAGAAGTAAAATGTGGTTCAATGAGATTAAAATAATTTTTTGGTGAATAGTAACTTTTATGTTCTTAATCGCGATTAGAGGTAATTAGTGTAGTTTAAGGTACAAATAATGTTTTAATAATATGAGATGAGCATGACACTTGTCCTACTCCTATTGGATGAGTCATGGCCGACCAAGACAACCCATGGGTCAACTTTGGGACCCCATGGAGCCACTTTAGTTGGAAAATGACATTAATATATATTTATTTAATGTTAAAATTAAATTGACACAAACATGAGTTATTTTACTAAAACAGTTTTTAAGTGGGGTAACACAAGTCCAAATTTGGACTATAAATATTCATTAGAAAGCTAAAAAAATTAAATACATCATAGTATTTTTTTTATAATTTTTAGACATTAAATAAATTAAATTATTTATGACATCATTATGATGCAGCGATGACTTCATTATTTAACGATTTAAATAAAATGAGAAGATAATGCAAAATCCAAGGCTTACACTTGTACAAAGCCTATTGGATGAGGATATTTCAAAAAACTTATCACCTTAGCCTCGAATTATATAAGTTTCGGACCTTTAGAATCCGAAAAGCATTGTGAAATAATGTAACATTTCAATCTTTCCAAAAGTGCCCCTCCTCTCCACTTATAAAAGGCCCCCACCTCTTCCACCTCATTTACACTTTCAAGCCATTTTGCTCGGCCAACATCTGCCCAAATACTCTCCCAACTTCCCCATATTACTCCTAGAAGCCTCACTTTGGGCAGAACTCTTCTCAAGGAAGCCTTTGGCTCAAATCAAAAAGAGTTACCCGATTTTGAGGTAATGTCTTCTCTAATGTTGTTTTGTTTTATTTTTCTTCTCCAACCCCCTAAACTCTTTTTATTAATTTCTTTTTTAACAACACCAGTATCCTCAATATACTAGGATGTTGTTATAAGAAGGATTCGAGCTACACTTACACACAACTACATCTAATGGTTAAAGAACATACGGTTTCTGTGGATGGAGAATTTCTGCCTCACGAAACGATGATTGTTCAACACTCATATAACACCTTCAAAGGTGGCCATTAAGATGTCACTATATTTATATATGATATAAAATATGTTTATGTTTTACTTATGCTTCTGTATTTCTCATTTATGGCATACTTTATGATTTCCATTATGGGTAAAACGCGATAATTTCATTTTAGGAAGTGCGGACTACCGCCCCTCAAAGTGATTTGAATCGTTAATGCCACATGTGGGATGTATAAAGGATGTATTAAATGGTATTATAAACTATATTATACTGTAATTATATTATAAATTTATATCATTATTATTTCATTCCATTAAATACGAAATAGAAATGAAAGTAGCGTTCATGCGTACGTACGGCTTACCGTCTCCATGAACGGTGCATTTCATTTCTTACCTCTAAATGTTACGTAATATTATAAATGAATGTATATACTGGATATATAAGATATATATGACATCTAAATCATGAATATAATTATGGATATAATGGATATTCTACCACATGAACAACTTGTAATTTTAAGAAGTTTATTGTTGACTCAAGTTACCAAAGATCGACAAAACGAACGTTATTAACTTAAATAATTACATAATGTTCATAACATTGTAATAAGTGATATAAAAAGGATAATGAAATTTAAAATGGTTCTTAATAAGGTATATATTAACTCTAGTTTATTATTCAGGAGGTTAAATAACGGTTGAGTCAAGTCGGACACAAGGTAAGGGAATTTCTTAACCCAACATCCATTCTTTGGGTTAATCTCCTACTTTCAAAATATGTCATGATATTATTATGTCCTATTTTTTATTTTTACATTCTTTATGTGTACCTATAGTGAATACACATAATAGATCTATTTTATTTTAAAAATGATCTTTTTAAGGACTTCGTCTCAGTCTCCTTCATTAAGGCATATTTGGTTTTATACACAACTTTATTTTATACGGTGTATAAACCCCTTTGACTTTTACGTTTATTCAAAAGGAATCTTTTTTATACGAGGCGTTTTGCTAAACGACAAAAGGGAATGTTTTTCTTTCCGTACATATGCGGCGACAACGACTTCTCCGCCGCCGTGACCATTATTTGAGTTTCAGCTTCCTCTACAAGCCATCATTTTTTTTAATGAAAAATAAATACAATGTTTTAACTTTCTTTTATTTTGGTATTGAAAATTGTTTTGAAAGCGTTTTTATTATATCAATGTGTTGTATTGATATCTTGTGATTGAAATGTGGAAATGTTATGTTTCCTTTATGAATGTTTTATGTGATACGATTTTGTTATGGTTTATGATATGTTTAAACCTGTTCATATGAGGAATGTATTGGACTTAATAAGTGATGGGTGGAGCCCGCTATAGCTCCTCGATGCATCGGTAGGTCTCATGAGACAACTAGACGTGTAATTGGCCGAGGCCCTTTCCCAATTTGATTTATGGTTTTGGCCGAGGCCTTAATCATTTTAGACGTCTTGGCCGAGGACTTGACAAAATGTTTCAGAATGTCCGGCATTATACATTCCCTCATTATGAAAGTGGTTATTGATATTGCATGTGATTATTCGACCAGTAGAATATCCATGTGAATAAGTGAATGGCATTATCTCATTTTACTTTTGCCATATTATGTTTATGTTCAAGTTTAAAAGGCTTTTGTTTTAGTTATACATTGACTTATATTTTTATGTTTATTTACGAAAGCTTCCGCATTATTGTTATCCTTACTGAGCATCTGAGCTCACCCCTTTCAATGTTTTAATATTTTCCAGGATGTGAAGAAGTGTATTATGACTGACTTGCAAGAATAGTCAGTGAGGATATGAGTGTGGACTATGAAGACCATGTTATTGTAGTTTGTTTACTTTTTGATGTAATGAAAGAATTATGAATGTATCTAGTGTTTCCAAGGCTACTAAACTAATCTGTCTTTCGAGACTTGATCTTTTGTGATCATGCCAATGTTACGATGTAATGCACCGACTCTGGGTAGTTGGGGTCGGGGCATTACACTTCCCCTTTTCCTGCCAACTGGACCTCTTATTCTGTTGTTTGTCATAGAACACCTGATCATCGGAAAACTCCATTTCCACCTTCTCTGCACATCGAACAAGTTTTTCATAACTTTAGAACTCACGAGAAGATAAATCCCTTCGATACTTTGGCTTTAACCCTGAGTAAAAAATGGTTTATTTTACTATCAAGATCTCGTATGAAGTTTGGAGCATACCTTGCCAATAGAGTGAACTTTTCTTCATAAGTAGCCACTGAGTCATCCTCCTTCCTCAATTCTAAGAATTGTTCTTCCATCCTAAGACGAACCACCTTAGGAAAATATTTCTCCAGAAACATACCTTTGAATTCATCCCAGTGAAGATCATCAATCTCATCACTATCACTGATATTTTTCACCATCGACCACCACTGATCAGCTTCACTTTCAAAACGGTAAATAGCAAGACTAAACTTTTGATGTTCTGAACTCCCCATGAAATCAAAAATCTCCTCCAGTGCTTTAATCCACCCTTCAGCATGCACAGGGTCCGATGATCCTCTGAATGATGGGGGATGTTGCCTCATGAAATGTTCCACCACTGACATGTTCCTCTGCGGTTGATCTGGATGATCTCGTGCATGGATACCACCACCATTTATAGCCTGAGTCAACTGTCCCATCACTGCAACAAACTGTTCAATTCCAATTCTGACCATCTCGGGTTGCTGATTTAGAAGGTTGTCTTCCTCCTGATGTCGTCCCAACATAGCTGCTTTGTTTCCTCTGTGGAAAACCATTCTGAACATAGAAATATCTTAGGTGAATCAAAATGGTAATCTTTAAATGCTATATCATTTCATTCATACCATAAATTAACTTATAATTTAACAATTTTCTATCTCCTAAAGATGTCTAAACCGACTGTTGATACCAACTATAAGGCCCCATCCTTAAACCTTACATAATATTGAATTAAATGAATAATTCACATTGAGGATCTTTTCAGGTTTAGAGTTTTAGAGAATTAGGACATAACTATTACATCTCAAAAGATTACAAAGTAGACACTTCTACTATGTTTCCATAAAATAAAAAAAACTCTTAAAAAGAGACATGTCTAGTTCCATGTTTTATATAGCATGAATTTCCCTTGATCCCGTCCTTGACCCTATTCCACATTAAGTCCCGTGAAAAACATTTCAAAAAAAACTTGGGGTGAGCATAAAAAAGCTCAGTAAGGGATACACAAAGAATGAAAACTGTTAGTTTTTCAAACATCACGTAAACCATGTATACTTTATCAAAGTAATACCTTCACCTTCCATGAAGTAGTAAAAACTCTTCACTGAATAACATATCCCTACTTACCCTTTTGTAACCAAAGTATTACCATAAAACCCATATAAAGAACACATAACATATAAAGGTAACTTGGGACATAAACACACTTAAGTGGAATAACCATACGGTCGACTTCCACACATATCACATAATGGAATAGCCATATGGCCAACTTCCATACATACTTAATGGAATGGCCATACGGCTGACTTCCATACCCAATGCATTGGAGGTTATAATGTAACCACCTGTCCTGGTATTCACAGCACCACCCGTCGTATGGTTTATCACATAACCACCCTTCAAATGTCCAAGTACCAATATAAAATCATAAAACATAAAGCCAATATAAAGGAATGATAACATTTCCACATTTCAATCACAATATATCATTTAAATATATTGACATAATAGAATCCTTTATCAAAAATATTATCAATACTAAAATACATAAAAGTGTATATGTTATTTATTTTATTTTAAAAACATTACAGCAAGTGAAAGACCAAATAATACTCGCGGCTGTGGAAAAGGTCATTGTCACCGCGTACGTTAAAAAAACATTCCTTTTTTCATTTAGTAAAACGCCTCGTAGAAAAGGATTCCTTTTGTATAAAAGTAAAATTCAAAGGGGTTTATACACAGTATAAAATAAATTTGTGTATAAAATGAAATATTCCTCAATTAAATGAGATTGAGATGAAGTCCCTTACCTCGGGTCCGACTTGACTCGATTTTTCTTTAACATCCTAAATAATAAACTTGAGTTAATTTATATTTTCCTAAGAACCTTTTTCAAGTTAATTATTCCTTTTATATCACTTATTGCCATGTTATAAACATTATGTAACCATTTAAGTTAATAATGTTTGTTTTGTCGATATTTGGTTCTTTAAGTCGAAAGTGGACTTCTTACAATTACATGTTGTTCGTGTGGTCAAAGGTTCTTTATATCCAGAATGACATTCATGATTTGGATATCATATATATAATATATATCCAGAATATACATGTATTTATAATATTACATAATCATTTAGAGGTAAGAAATGAAATGCACCGTTCATGGAGACGGTAAGCCGTACGTACGCATGAACGCTACATTAATTTCTTTGTCTAATTAATAGAATTAAAACTAAATGAGAGGTATGTATATTTTAATTCCAGAATTATATTCATAATTTAGATCTATCATTCATCATATATATCCATTATATACATGTACTTATAATAGTACATTATATTTGGGGATAAGAAATGAAATGCACCGTTCATGGATACGGTAAGCCGTACGTACGCATGAACGCTACATTCATTTCTATTTCATATTTTTATGGAATGGAATAATAATGATATAGAGGTATATTATAACTCCAGTATAACATCATATATAATAACTTTAAATCCATCCTTTACACGTCCCACATATGGAATTAACGAATCACATCACTTTGAGGGGGCGGTAGTCCGCACTTCCTTAAATGAAGATATCGCGTTTACCCATAATGGAAACTATAAAGGTATGCCCAAAATGAAAAATACATAAGCTTAAGGAAAACATAAATATATTATATATCATATATAAATATAGTTTCATCTTAATGGCCACCTTTTAAGGTGTTAAAAGAATGTTGAACAATCATCGTTTCGGGAGGCCGAAATTCGCCATCCACGGAAACAGTATGTTCTTTAACCATTAGATGTTGGTGTTTGTAAGTTTAGATCTAATCCTTATTATAAAAATATCCTAGTATATTGATGATACTAGAGTTGTTAAAAAAGAAATGAATAAAAAGAGTTCAGGGGGTTGGAGAAGAAAAATAAAACAAAAGGACTCAAGTGAAGACATTACCTTAAAATCGGGTAACTCTCTTTGGTTTGAGCTCAAAGGCTTCCTTGGGAAGACTTCTGCCCAACGTGAGGCTTCAAGGAGTAAGATAGGGAAGTGTAGAGATAAAATGGGTAGGTTTTGGCCGAGCCAAAGGCTTTGGGAGTGTGGGTATGGAGGTAGAGGTGGGGGTCTTTTATAAGAGGAGAGAAGGGGCACTCTTGTAAAGTTACAAAATGTTACTTTATTTTCAAAAGAGTTTCGGATTTTAAAGGTCCCACATTGATGTATTTCGAGGATAAGGTTATAAGGGTTCGAACTCCACTCATCAAATAGGTTTTGGACATGTGTAGTTCTTATATATTACATTATCTTTCCATTTTATTTAAATCGTTAAATAATGAGGTCATCGCTGCATCATCATGATTTCATAAATAATTTAATTTATTTAATGTATAAAAATTATAAAAAAAAAATACTATGTTGTAGGAAATATTTTATATTTACAATGAATATTTATTGTTAAAAATATGACTTTTATAATCCCATGTAAAAATTGTTTTAGTAAAACATTTCATGTTTGTGTCATTTTTACTTTAAAATTAAACAAAAAGATATTTATCTCATTTTCCAACCAAAGTGGCTCCATGGGGTCCCCAAGATGACCCATGGATTTTCTTGGTCGTCCATGACACATCCAATGAGGGTAGGACATGTGTCTAGGTCATTTCATTTTATTAAAACGTTATTCTTACCAAAAACTACACTAATTACCTCTAATCGCGATTAAAAACTTAATAAGTTACTATTCACCAAAAAATTATTTTAATCTCATTGAACCAAATTTTACTTCTTAATGACAACCATGTATGTCGGATTTTTGAAATTCAAAGCCAGGGTGGTAAAATTTCATTTAAACAAAAAATCAGTTTTTAAGTACCACTTAGTGGTTTCACTATTCATAAAAAATTGAAGTTTTTCAGAAAAATACCAAAACTTCACCCTAAGCTATATTTGATATTCAGAATTCAAAAATGAAGTCCATTGTACAAAATTCAAAACATATAAGTTTCATTTATTAATTTAATAATTAATTCCCGTTGTCAGAGCAAATCGTGTGTTTTTATGAAACAATAAGTATCAAAAGATTGACACTAGTTTTAGTCTAATTTCAATGTAAAATTGATTGCAATGACCACCATTGGATTAAATGGTAAAAGTAAATTCTAATTTCACTTTAAAACCAATTCAAAAGATAATATAATCATATAAATAAATTAGATTAAAAAGAGGTTTTTAATTAAAATACAACATTTTACATTATTCATTAAAAAAATGAACATTATCGGAAAAATACCAAAAATTTACACAAAGTAAATTTTGATGTCCCGATTCTAAAGAGGAGTTATATTTGGTCCAATAAAATTTATAAGAGTGATAAAAACAATATTTAATGACAGTTCGCCATCAAAAAGTGATAAGTGAACCTTTAGTGAAAATTAGGGTATAAATGCCTAAAATTGAATTCTTTCTGTATTTTAAGACTTTATCTTTTATTAGATAAATGTAAAGACATTTAAAAAACAAATATAATCATATTTTAGTTATTTATATCCATTCCCGCCAATACAACAGCTATGTTTTAACTACCATGTAAAATAATATTATTTTATTACTAGTGTACAACGTATGTTTTCAAAGAAACTCATCGTTGCGTATCGAGTACGCAATCGAACATAGCAACCCCTTTAAAGTAAAATTAATATTTAATTCGTAGATATTAATAAATATGAAAATTATTTATTCTTCATTTACCTGGGGATGTTACAACCATTGCCCATACCAGAATGGAAATGGGAGAACATCATCATGGAATTTGTCACCGGACGTCCAAGGACATCCAAATGAAACAATGCAATATGGGTTGTTGTGGATCGTCTTACAAAGACTGCACACTTCATTGCTATTTGGGAAGATTTCTAATTGGATCAACTGGCACGGATATATATCAGGGAAGTGGTAAGGCTGCATTGAGTACCACTATCTATTGTGTCTGACCGAGATCCAAGATTTACCTCTAAGTTTTGGAAGAGTATTCAACATGATCTGAATACTGAACTAAACTTCAGTACGGCCTATCATCCTAAAACTGATGGCCAATCTGATCGGACTATCCAATAACTTGAGGATATGTTGAGAGTTTGCTCAATGGACTTTAAATGAGGATGAGATCAACATCTTCCTCTAGTTGAGTTCTCTTATAATAATAGTTTCTACTTAAGCATCCAAATGGCACCATATGAAGCCCTGTATGGGAAAAGGTGTAGAATGCCAGCATGTTGGGATGAGGTCATTGAACATAATATTATTGGACCAAAAATGGTCGAGGAAATGGTGGAGAAGGTGAAAACAATTCAGCAACATATCAAGGTAGCCCAGAGTCGACAGAAGAGTTATGAAGATAATCGTCGACGCGCCCTTGAGTTTAAAGTTTGAGACATGGTTTTTCTATGCATATCTTTGTGGAATAATGTCATGATGTTTGGAAAGAAAGGGAAGTTACGTCCAAGGTACATCGGCCCCTTCGAGATTCTTGATCATGTCGGGGTTGTGGCCTATCAACTAGCACATCCATCTGCCATGGCCAAAGTACATGATGTCTTTCATGTATCCCTCTTAAGGAAGTACGTACCAGACCCTTCACATGTACTCTCTTCTGAGGTGGTACAATTGGAAGATGATCTTTCTTATGAGAAGAAACCAGTGAATATCTTAGATCATAGAGAAAAAGTTATACGAAATAAGACAATGCCCCTCATCAAGGTGTTGTGGAGAAACCACACGTTTGATGAAGCGACTTGGGAATCAGAGGAAATGATGAAGTTGAGTTACCGACATCTGTTTTAGTGTGGGAAAAGGAAAATTTCGAGGGAGAAATTTCTTAAGGGGGGAATATTGTAACGACCCAAAGTTTCATTAATGGAGATCCCTCTTGATCTAATTAAATTTCTCTTTATGTTTATATAAAATGTAAACTTCCTAGGTTTTATGTTAAGACTTTTGACCATTTCTAATATAGTTGTTGAATAGTGATCACATGATTAGTATATATATAGGACTTTAACAAATCCAATTTACTCAGACAAAGGAAGCGATGGCATCATCCAGTAGAATTGCCCCATACGAAGCCCATTTGTCGAAGCTCGGAAAAGAGGTTTTGTCTTTGGGATTTTCTCTTTATCAAGCCCAAGTTCAGCTTCATCATGTCAAGCTCGAACGTGACCGTCTATAGGAAAACTGTAAGTTGATTGAAATTACCACTCGAGTGATGTTATCCGAGCCACCCCAAGAGTTTGTCACCATCGCACACCTTACCCTTAGGTGTTATGTGGCTGTTTTAATGGGTTTTGTAACAAATAAGTAGTACTATGTTCAAGTAAATTATTTTTTTAAATAATAATGAATATAATTTCTAGTCATTTTTGATACATTGTAAATAGTTTTTAAAGTACAAATAGTGTTTTTAGTTATTATTTAATTAAGAATTATATTTTATTAAATTAAGGGATTTTTGAATTAAATAATATTTTAATTATTATTTTTATTAAATTAATTTTTATTAAATATAAATGATCTTATAATTTTATGAATGCAATTATAATTTTTATTAAGGTTTGAAAGCCATTTCTGTCAAAACCTGTGAATTTTCGATAAATGTCAGTTTTTATTTTAAAAGTTCAAATTAAAATATTTAGAAAATTATTTATATAACATAAATTATATGTATGGGATTAGGACATATAAACTATCCAATGGTGAATTTTTCATAATTTTCTGAGACAATCAATGTTTTGGGTAAAAATTAAATAACGTTTAAATATATAATGTGTTTTAAGACATCATAATGACCCAATAGTGATGTAATAAAATAATATAATCTTTATTTTCAGCCATTATATGTTTTAAAATTAAAATAATGTGATTTTTTGTTTTTTTGACTTACTTTTCAAAGCATTAATGGACCCCTCAAGACTTATTAAACACCTTGTCTTTTTAAATTAATTCTCATGGGAGTGTGACTCACCTCCACATAATTAAACTTATTATTTGA
Source organism: Viscum album (assembly GCA_963277665.1). Lineage (NCBI taxonomy): Eukaryota > Viridiplantae > Streptophyta > Magnoliopsida > Santalales > Viscaceae > Viscum > Viscum album. The sequence goes on along the minus strand of OY728158.1, from coordinate 421,805,966 downwards.
AGAAGATAGGACCTTTGCCTTATAAAATATAGTTTTCCTCTTCCCTTTTCCAAAAACCATGGGCAAAAACCATGGGATGGTTTGTGGTTTGGATTAATTTAAGGTAAGGGGTCCCAAACCTAAATAATAAAGAATTCTCTCACCTTTCCTATATAAACCCACCCATGCTCCCATTTCCTCCACACTCAAAGCCTTTGGAGTTCGTCCAACCTCTACCCTACTCATTCTAGAATCCCCCCAAGGTGCCCCAAGCTCCCAAGAAGCCTCTCACAAGTCTCTCTCTTGCCTTTGGAAGCACACTTCCAAGTAAGGGTTTTTTATTCCTTTCTCCTTTTTGTCCAATTTTCTTTAAGTTATTTTGACCTTTTAATTTCAATTATGAATGTTGGGGTATGGTTTTTCACCTCAATAATACTGCCATATTTATGTTTTAATGATGGGAGACCTCTTTATCTCTCATTAAATGCCTCCCATGTACACTCGTTACTATGCCGAAATTCCGAAAGGAACTTCTCTCTCCTCTTTTACATTCAAGCAATACTTTTGTATCATGAATCTAAATTCAATTAAAATTGTTTGGACATGTATCTATATGACCTCATTACTGTCCATTACATGTAAATATGATGAGGAACCCATTTCTCTCTCATCAACCATTTTTATGAATTCTTATGTCACGCCGTTACGCTGCCGAAATCGCACCGATTTTCTAAGCCAATGCCATTGTGTAGTGAATACCATACCCATTTCTCCATCAAGTGTATTCACCTTTATGAACATTTACTTATTTATTATAATGTTTCATGAATTAATTCCACATTCGTTTATCATGGAATAAATGATTATGTTTTATGAATCCATGTTTTATGATCCATGTGGCACACTTATGCATGAAATGAAATGTTTAAGAAGGGTGTGCCCTTATAGTGCTCCAACGCATTGGGTAAAGTATAGTATCATGATATTTCATGTGCAATGAGTGTTGACTCATGATAATTCAAGTTCAATGAGGGTTTACACTTGCATCATGTGCAATTAGGATTTACTCATGCTCTATGTGCAATGAGCCTTGGCTCATGCTAATTCCATGTTAAGTGTTGTTGCCACATTTCCATGTTATGATTATCATGATTTGTCATGCCTTTATGTTCATGTGTCTTTTATGCTCTATTGATATGCCTATTTTCTAACATGTATTTTACTCCTCATTTTATTCCAAGCGCACTCTCTTACTGGGCTTTATACATCACCCTTTTCTTATGCATGTCCTCTGGTTATCTCATGCAATGCTAAGTACGAGGGAATGTAGTGGTCATGTAAAGGATGTTTTTAATTAATATGTTGAATTTAATGTTTTAAGTTTTTTATGTAATGATCCTAAGCCCCAAATACACTAAAACTCTTGATCTTATTTTTTGTATCAAGTGAAGTTTTATGTAATAAATCATGTTTAAGTTTGTAATAAAAGCAGGGTTTTCATAGGAATAACCTTTATATAATGTTATATGGGCATGGATATACATAGGGATTTATTCTTGTTGTTAATAATTATTACCAGAGGGTGGAGAGATACTTAGAATGAGAACCAGTATACATTGATACCATACTAATGAAAGTCACCATAAGAACATATTTATTAAACAACTAGTTTGATATGTTTCTGATCAAGTCATCAGTTAGTGTGTAATGATGATGAGACTCTCTTCTTGTATAACATGAAAATAGATCAGGACCTTGACTGTATTAGATCATGTAATGGAATGATTATTCTTTGTTTTTTTACATATGATGTGTTAAACTTCATAGACTAGTGTCATGTGATGTACTTACCAAATATATGGTTGGAATTCCATATATTTGTCCACCATATAATTATTTTATAGGAAAAACGAAAATATCAAGAAGATATTTATTGATTGAAGTAATCCAAGTCTAATGGTAACTAGATGTCATGGAAAATGGATTATATAAAATTCACATGATATATATGATGAATCTTATGGTTAATATGTTCCTATATAGATATGAGTATGTTTGAAGGAGATCATTGTAAACCCCTTAGAATCTTGAGTAACACTTATGATTAGCTAAAAGACACACTTTACTTACATGAATGAAATAGTGATTTCATAGTTGTTTTCAATGTTACCCAAGCATGTTAGGTCACAAAGATAGGCCCTTATAAAAGGAAAAAATATTAGTACAAGATATTTTTCAATATTATGTGGGTTTGAATAAAAATTATATCCAAAATAGTTTGTATAGACTCATAAAGAGTTGTGAAGGTATTCATAAAGGCATTAAGAGATATTAGTTAATGTGGGATATTTCTTAATTTTCATTAATATATATATATATATATAATATAATATTACATATATAAACATATTCTTAATATATGCATGTGATCCAAGTTTTAATTTATGTATTAAATAATTAATATATATATATAAATATGAAATTTATTTATTTCTTCAGAATGATTTTATTTTCAATTACAATCCATTATGAATGTTTTATGGAATCATATTAATTAGTTGAAATTGTTCAAGGAATTATCATAATACTATGAAACACATATGATATGTGGAGACTCCACTATAAAAAATTTAAAATCAATTGTTGTAGCATTTATCAACTCTATATAAAAGAACTTATACGGGTACCCTTTATTAGCGCTTTTATTTAGCGATCCTCAAGGGTGTGTTCTATTAAAAAATAAATCATTAAAAATTATATATTTTATAATATTATATAAATATATATATATAATGATAAAAATATAACATATTTTATTAAATAATATTAATATATGACTAAATATACCTTTTTAGTTGATATATTGGTTATTTAGCTAAAGATGTCATATAGAATAAAATTATATACTATATATATCCCAAAATATTTTTTACATAATAAGAAATATGTATTATAAATCATATAAATTTATATGTCATATATTAAGTGGAAAATTGTTAACATATTTAATTAAAAAAATTAATATTATTCAAAAAATATTTATTAAATATGAAATTTTTATCAATGTCAATTTTTTTCAATTAGACAAATATATATATAATAATAAATATCTAATTATAAAGTAATTTATTTCTAAATATGTTACACATAATATGTCACGAAATAATTTCACGCACATACATATATGAAATTAACTCAATTTTATTCATAAAAACATACACAATCAATATAAGTTGTTAATATTATAATTTTTTATTTTTATTTACGAATATTTATTGTTTAATATTTAACTTAATATGTTTTAATTGTATATATATACATGTTAACCATTTTTATTAATAATTATTTCATTAAAAAAAATTAATATTATGGTAATTTATTCAATTTAAAATCTTTACTAGTCTAATATTTTTTAAATTTAATTCATTTTTATATTTTTTGATATTTTTTATTAACATTTAACATTTTAAAGACATTTTTAATTTACATAATTAACAAAAATTAATTTACATATGTACATATCTGTTGTTTTTGTTAACTTATATAATTAATCCCTAAATATTTTTTTAATATATTTTTTCAATCTATTCATATTTTAATTAAATTTCACTCATTTTTAAACATAATTGATTTAATTTATTTATTATTTATAATGTGATGTTTCTCATACTTTTTTATTATTTTATTATTTTATATATTCATTCGTTTAATATTTTTTAAAAATATTCTTTTTTAATATTTTAAAAAATAAATATTCATTGATTTTTTTACTATATTTATTATTGAAATGTTTATATAAATATACAATTATTGATATATATTATACTTCCTTAAATATTATTTATATAATACAAATATTTTTATCATATATTAAGTAACTCAAATATTTCTTGAAATGGTTTATAATCAAAAATTAATAATAAATAAAAATATTGACTTATTTTATCGAGTAGTGGACATTTAATTAAATGTCATTTGTTTTTTTTTTCAATTTAACATATATAAAACATCTTCAACATTAATTTCAATGTATATATATATATATATTTATAATTAATTTTCATAGAGAGCGCATACACACATAATATTTATGTAATTTATTCAATTTTTAATGTTCAATTTTGAATAAAATTTATTAACATAAAATATTTAATACATATTATATTTTTAATTATTCAATTATATTCTTCTTTATAGGATTATTTAATTTATACTATTTATTTCTTGTTATTATTTTTTTCAAATTAATTCATTTTTTATATAATTTATTCATTAATAATACTAAATTTTTAAATTAATTTGAAATTGATTTATTTACAATTTTTCATTAATTAATATTATTTAAATATTATCAATTGTTAATATTTATTTATACATGTGCACAATTTTTATCTTAATGATCTTTCAGCTATAATGTTATGGGATAATTTCATGGGGGACAATGAAGCTTCATTAGAGTCAACCTCGAAAAGGGTACGGGATGGCAGAATAGTGTATGAGGTGAATTAGCCCATTTCATTAGACTCTGGCCTTGAGAAAGATATAATAACATTGGTTGTTATCTTGAATTGATCTCAATGTAGGGTAGTTTTTTATGTGGAGATTGGTAGAGCTCATGATAGCTCATCATTTATTCCAAAAAATGATCTCAATGTATGGGAATAACTTGAGTTCCATACTATTGAGGATGACTCATCGAGTATAGATTACCATGATGGGACCTTCCAAGGTCTGAAGTGTTGTTAAAGAGGCAGACACTGGAGAGTTCAAGGGGGTAAACAAGGAAGGGGTTGTAGAAATAAATGATAATGATTTTTGAACTTTCTCATTTTTATGGCCTTTGATGTCATATATTTTCACTTATTCTTCTGACATTTCATTATATTTACATTCCCACTTTTTAATAACTTTTCTAGGACTGTAGGTTTTCCCACGGTTCACACTATTTGGGTTAGTATTTATTTTCACATGCTTATAAATTAAGCTTTAATATTTTAATATGTATGTATTTTATATAATTAATATGTTTTCATAGTCATATTTAAATATATTCATTTATATTTTTTAACAATTTATATACGAACAATACTTGTTCATTTTGGTAGTAATTTTGTAATCTATAGAATTTTTAATTATTAAATTTCACATTTTCTAACATTCATTCAATTTATATTATTTATAATTATTTATTATCTAAATTTTTTAATTATTTATTTCATTTCATTATAATTTTTTTTCTTTTTAAATTTTTTATTTTAAATTTTTTATAATTTCAGAATTTTTAAAATATATTGACACCTATTTATTTAATAACATTTAAGGTATTTATTATGGTTGAAATGAAAATATTTAATATGTATTAATTTCATTTCAATTTATTTAATTTTTAAATTTTTTATTAATTCTGATAAATATAGGATTGGTCTATATAAAAATAGAATGTTCTGAGAAAACATATCTATATCAGTGATTTTTAAAAAGTGTTGATAATGATCTGTTTTTTTAGCGCTAATAATCACTAATTAAGGGCCATATTTATTAGTGATAAGGGGAATATTTGTTAAAGAGAGGCATTTATTAGTGAATTTTATTTTAGAACTGATAAATATGGGTCTTTATTAGTGGTTTTTAAAATGCATTCATAAAAAAATTATGATCTTTCATATCAAACCCTAAAAGAGGACCCCATTGTTCATTGTGTTCTATCCCTCACATAACTAATACATCACCATCGCTTTCCCTCTAATTACATAGATGCATCATCACTTCGAAAAAACAAAGTATTTTTCTTCTAATCTTTCGTTCATTCACATTAATTATTTTGTAATTTCTACTTCATCCTTTTATGTTTTAATTATCCCAAAAGATTCAAATGGCAAGCACACATGATAACTTATTTTACCTTGATCTACCACTTAGATTTTCCAACCAATCTCCCCCACCTAATTACTTTATTCCTTCACCCTCTCGATCACCCTAAAATTTATTTTTCCTTGATCTACACACTCCTCCACTTCTTACAGGTTCTTATATTCTACATCCTTACTCTATAACCCCCCCTAAACTACATCATGAATCCACTACTCTTTATAACTCTAACTGAAAATTGGGAACTTATTTTAGTTCCATTATTATGTTATTATGTACTTTAACTATTGATATATTTATAAACATTTTTACACAATTCTATGGGAAAATATATAAGATTAATCATAATTGAAACTATTTCAAACTATTAAATTAATTTAATTAATTTAATTTATAATAGTTAAAATCACTATTTATTACCATATAAAACATTATAAATAAAATTTTAAATTGTAAATTTTTAAATTTATATTGAATATACATTTAAATAGGATGAAGATATGTTTTTAAAATCATTTTGATTAATTTAATAAGAAGTTTATATTATATCTTTTTTGTAATTCAAATAATTTTTTAAAAATACCCCATTCCAAAAAAGAATAAGGAGAAATTATTTTTCACTAATTTATGTGAATTAAATTTTTTAATATTTTATTATTATATATTTTATAAATTCATGTAATTTAATTTATATTGATTTATATACATTATTTAAAAATTCATATCTTTAGTTGAAATATTTTTTTCTCCATTATTAGTGTCTTTTTAATTTTTATATTGTCGTTGATGCGTACCAAATCTCTTGCAAGTGCCTAATTTGGAAGCACCATTAAACACTATATTATGTAGTCCCGGAAATATCCTCATCACGTAGGGATGTCGCCTAGTTCACTAGAAAACTCTTGCTTCTTTATGTACACTTGATTTATCATTGCCTCGCTATTTTCATTTGATTACATGTTTAGGTCACTGATAAATCATAGTGTCCAAATCTCATGTATTATTTCGATTTCCCACATATGTATTTGGATATTATATATAGAATAATATGATATATCTTTTAGTTAAACATATGTTAAATTTGGGCAATAAAAAGTGGGAGTCACCTAAAATTTTCAACTCCTTCAATATCCTAAGTAAAATATAGGGTTAGAGATTGAATCAAACTATAACCACAAGGGGGAACAAGACATTTTCTAGGTATCCTTACAATAGTCATGAAATAAAATTAATGAATTCTAACTATTTAATTCCATTAAGAGAAAAATAAGACCCAATGTTTTTAATATTTTCATTTACATGATCATCTTGGATAATAATTTGTTTACACAAACTACTAACATCATGTTCAACTAAAAAATTTATTTGTATAATAATGATAAAAAAAAGTGATGATACACATTATAACGTTTCATTTCATTATTTAGTAGGTTAATTATCTTTTTTTATTTTTAGTATGATAATTGTGTAAATTTTCATTCATATATGTTATTTCCCCTATAAACCCCATTCAAAACATCCATATCTGCTTCCATGTTTTTTAATAATCACTCACAGTTCTCACTCTGACATTTTTTCAGAGTTGATTATATCTATCAGTTCTATTGAGGTTGTTTTTATATTTTTGTTAATCCCACATAATTTGGATTATCCTCCAATAAGTAGTTTGAGATGAATATTTATTCTGATCCCACTAGGACAATTCTACAACTTCTGTGGAGGTTGATATATTCATCATCTGATAAAATATCATCATCATCAGTCCCTAATAACCCTATCACTAGAACCCCACTAAACCCCCCATGTACCAAGTGATGAAATGAATAAACATTAACTCCTCATTGTTGTTGGTGTCTCACCCCAAAAAGTTACTCAAATCATCCTAGAATTACATTCTTTTTAATAAAAAAATATTCTTGGGAACCTAGACAAACAACCACTTGTTTTTCGCACATATCTTCTTCTCATATCACCCATGTGAAAAAATAATAACATGTTATAAATCAACATCAATAACATTAAAATTTTGGGTTCCACTTATTTTAAATATCTATAAATATTTCACATAATTGTGAATACATTATGTGTATTTTTTTATTTTTTATAAAAAATGTGTATTTAATGAACCTAATATGATGGAATTGAGTTTAAAATTGAAGGGTTATAATATTATTGTAAAGGCGTATGACCCTTCTAAAATTATATTCCCATTTAAATTTTTTAATATTCAAAAAATAAATATTCTAGGTGGGTTGGATGAAAATTTTATTTATCAATTTAACAGTTTAGATCTATAAATGTTGGACTAAATACATGGAGAATCAAAATATTCATACTGATTCATATGATACTATGATTTATAGATAATTTGATATGAATACCACTATAGATGATAATGTAGATCAAACGGAGGTAATGAAAATTGAAATTGAATATGAACATAGTTATTAACCAAAGATGTTGGAGAAGTGAAATAAATATTTTAAGAGACTATTTTATACCAATTAATATAAATATATAACATTTTCAATAGTATTGATGTAATATTATTTGAAAGATATTAGCAGATGGAGCGAAACTAGGTTTTCATAACAAATCAGTATCATGATTGATATTCTATTAGAAGAAAATGATCTTCTTTATCAAACATATTACACTAGATTAATGCTAAATTCAATTGGAATTATCTCTAAAAATGAACTCATCTCAAAATGATTTAATATTGTTTTCTATAGACCGTGAATCACTCAGAAAATATCCTTGTGGTGTGGATTGATAAAATATGGATTAATCAATTTCATAAAGAGATGTGTGGAACATTCCAATAATCCTATGAATTAGATGAATATATGGATATCAGGTAACATTTAAAAAAATTTCATGGAACACGTATTTATGAATTAATGTTATTGGACTACATCACCAGTAAAATTTCTTTAGTGGAATAAAATTTATCATTAGTATTGTGAATTTGTAATTTTTCTTATAAATATCCATTTGGTGTTATCTATATATTGAATAAACCCTTTTGGATTATAGATTATTAATCATAGTATATGGATAGTTATGTTAGTAAATTATAACTTTCAACCATTGTTGTGCATGAAGAAAAATACATCAGGTTATCTATGATTTTGGGTCATAAAACCCTATAATTTAATTTAATTATATTAAAATCTATTAATCAATCATCCTAAATTGACATGGTATATAGGTATTAAATTTTATTATTCTCATAAATGTGAAAAATTTTCATTGAGAACCATATTTTATGGGATGATAAATGACATTCCTTCTTATAAAACATTTTCATATGATATAATTGAAGGAATGATAGGGTTTTCCATTTGTGAAAAATGAACACACATAGTTTGGTTGAAATGTTCCTTAATGTCCATTTATTAATGAATTTTAAATTTTTAGCTTGAATATATAAATATTGATCTTGGATTACTTCATTTAATAGGAATAAAAAACTAGGTAAAGAAGTTTCTTCGCTAATGGGGGATCAACTATTCATGAAAGTAAAATAAATTAATACTATTTTTGATAAACCATTTAGAAAAAACCATATGAAATAGGGTCTGAAAAAGTTATAAATTTTATTTTAATTACCATGAGGGAATTGGTTATACATAAAACAATTTCCTCATGTCATTCATAGAGAAAAAGATTATATTTTACAGTGTGATTGGAATGTTACTAAATGTTCCTGAAAAGACAAGAGATCAAATCATGGAAATATTGGAAATGGATTACATGGGGATAATGGAATAGTCGGCACCAGTGAAGGGTGAAAGGTGGACTATTCTTCCTCAAGTAGATTACACTCTATCCTGACATGACAATTTTGAGTTTTGAAATTTCCATAACAATGAAGAAGTTCCAAAAGGGTATTAATCAAATATCAAGAATTCCTTATAAGGGTATGATTTTTAGTAACAAGGTCTAAAATCACCTGAATGTCATGTTTTGATGAAATATTTTAATCTCATTACATTAAATTTCATTCTACCTTAAATTTTACAACAACCAATAACCAAAATCTTCTTATTTTTCAAATGCAAATGAATAAATTTCATTGACCACATGATGTTTAAAATCATGAATCTGGAGATTGTTGTCGTATTATTTGAAGTAGATATTTTATTACCTCTATAATTATTTGATATAATGGTCAAACTTATGGTTAACATGATTATAATGGTTCAACAATATGGGCTTTTCCATTACTAATAGATACACCCCAAAATGATATATGGAGATTTTGAAAGGTTATGTCAACAATCATATGTCAGTTATATAGGTTTATTATATAATGCTATATTTTTTTAGAATATATTTAATTGTGTAATGATTACCTCTCATATTTAGATATCATCAATAGCCTAGAGGCTCATCATAGTGTATGACTTATAGGAAAAGGTATTTTTGGAAGAGATGTTGTTATAATTACAATCATAGATTGGGAGGAACCTTATCATTAAATATTACATAATAGTGTAGAGGTGTTTACCATATGTTGAATCCAAAAAATTAATTTTTATTCATTCAAACCCATCAAGGGTAATGTATAGATATCAGATTCACTCAAAAAATAGTTTAGAAGATGGTTTTTGATCATATTTAAATTGAGTTTTCTAAAAACCAAAATTATTTGTCACTTCAATTTAGTGGTTTACAAAGGGACTAAAATAAATGTTATATATTTAAATTGTATTTTATGTAATGCAGTTGTGTTATATATAAGGGGAAAATATGAACATTGTTAGATAAAAAATACTGGAGTTTCTATTTTGTTATAATTGTGCCATGTATCCGGTTCCAAGTACTGAATTATAATTTATGTGAATGTGTCAAATTTTGGAATCATAAATATAGATATTTGTAATAGATTATAAAAAATTTCATATGACTCTTTAATAGTTCAAAAGGGGTAAAAAATATTATAGTGAATGTTTATGAATTGGTCTTTATGAAGATTAATTTTTGTGTGGAAGGGTTTGAGGATGACCATTTGTAACGGAGTCATAAGCAATTCATGTATTTTTTATCTTCGATAAATCAAAATATAATTGGTCAATAGTCCTATTTGTAAATAAATAAAAAATCATGGCTATATGAAAATTCAATTGAGGATGAACCTTTCATAGGAATATCATAATCATTTCATGGTGGTCATAATATAGAAAATACATTGCACATTAGAGGGGACCACGTAGAGGGGATTTGAATACTAGATTGATGATCCAAATCCATTTAACATTAATAAAAATTTATTCAATTATTATGTTATATTTTTTTATATAATATTTGTTGCCTCATAATAATATGTGTTCTCTAATATATTTTATTAATATAAATTATATGTTTTAATACTCATATAGACAATGATTTTTGTATGTGATGATGTTAACAATCCCATGGAAGAACACATGATTGATGCAGAAATAATAGATTTATTAGTAAATCAAGAACATTTTGATGAATAAATAATGATGATGTATCATGACCATGGTTAATAAAATTATCAAGGGAATAAGGAAGGGTATAAAATTGAGGTTAGAAAGAATCCACACAAACAACCCATTAACCGACAAAAGTTAACATTCATTTGTTATACTTGGCTCATAGGGATATTGTATGTGTGAATTCGTATAGACATGTGGCACCTTGTCATCCCTATATTAGATGAAACCACATGGGATGATATTAAGGAAAAATTATTATATACTATCTCTATTTTACAAGAAAATTTTATAGTGAAATATTGATTTACTTTTCATTATCCCTTGATGCTTTTGTTTATTATAATGTTTTCCATATAAAATATTTCTTAATGATATCTAGAAATTCATATAGAAGATTCAACACAATTGTTACAAGTAATAATATCATATATACTATTTTTAAAGTAAACCACCACTATCTAACTACATATGAACCCATTATAAAAGATGATACATGGAAATCCTTCATTAGTAATGTGACGAAAAATCATTTTAGATGTAATTTAGCTGATGATATTTTATTTAAAAATGTTTTTTATACAATTACATTGAAATGTTTTAATTTATGATAAAATAATTGCGTTTTGAAAATAAAAAATAAGCAATAAAACCAATATACTCCTAGAAGAATGAAAGGGTGGAGTTTGTTTTACATTTAAATAAAATGTAATGTCTTTTAAATCTATAATAAAAATTTCATGTGAATTGAAAAAATATGTGTTCCATTATTTATATTAATATTGATGAATCACAATCTAAAACCACTACCATCTTATATAATTTTCATTCAATGATGGCCTATATAAAGAAAGAGTATAAAATATGGAGGAAAATACACAATCAGAATGGGAATCATATATAAGTATGAAATAATAGACATTATTTATGATTTAGGATTGCATTAAAATATATCTATTTATGTAGGTATGTTTTTAATATTGCTTAGAAAAAATAATCAATATCAAATTTACTAAAAAACTACTTTAAATAAATTTTCAGAATCTTGAAAAATATAGACAATATAGTGGTGTTGGATTCGGAGATTCACCTGAAATATATTTCACGAAGGAAAATTTACAAGGATATATATATGTATATATATATATATGAGATAATTAATGGACTTAAATAAAAAAATATTAACATAATGATACTAATTTTATAATATTGGTTTGTGTGCTAATATATTTTAAAGGATCAATGTGAACTAGTAGTTGAACAAATGTCTATAAATAAAGAACCAAATGACCCCACTAAATTTTAGGATAGAAATTCCCTAAAACCCCTTAACTTACACGGTATAATCATTTATTTCATTAATCCTTCTTTTAATTGGGATTCAAACTAATTCCAATAATATTGTATTACTAAAATTATATAGGGTGGAGTTGTATATGATGTATATTTATCCAAACCCACACATAAACATGTTAAAAGGGGTACATTGTTTAATATCCTAGTAGTCACGCTACCCAAAAAACAACTCCAAAATGATCACACGATTGTAGAGATTGTCATATATCTTGAGTTGAGTTATAATTTCCCTATTCTCCCAGATAATCCGGATGCTACTATTATCGATAAGGAAATTATAACTTTTCTAGAATGCACATATTATCTTATAAATGATACATAAGGTATGTCCTTAAAAATATGTGAAAATGATAACCAATATAAATGGACAAAACTGCTCTGAAATGAGTCATGTTATTACATGTTGATAAAATTTTAAAGATACAAAAGTCCTAATCAAGGTAATCCATTGAAAAAACAAGAAATAAAAAAGTCATTTCCAGAGTACCTTCTCCCCACTAGTTCCACTGCCCTATTTATTAAAATTACTTGTTCATGTAAACAAAAACATTTATAGTTGGAAATATGTCCAATATTCAATATAAATAAGAAATATTTCTTTATTTCATTATAGACACATCTGGTATAAAGTGTATAATTTAGGTTTTCATGTTTGAATGGCTAGGTGTCTCAATTATAAATACATACATAACATATATTTTCATAGTCTGCATATCCAAAAAATGATCCAACATGTTAATTACTATTAGTGACCATTCATATTCTCTAAGGGAATATATATTACTAATATATAATGAAAAAACCTTACGAAGCACGATTTGGAATCATTAATGCATGTATCATTTCTATACCCAACCATTCATTGGAATCAAAATAAATTGAAAATATAAAAGATAAAGTAAGATAAGAATATTATAAGAAAATAAAAAATAATATACATTTATTAATTTATCCAATTAAAGGGTAAAAATATACAATATAATCATATAAAATATATTTTTTTATTAATTTTTTTTAAAAGATCTTGGTACTCATCATAAAAAATTTGGATACACCAAAGATTTATTTTTTTGAACCAATGCAAGGATTTTCATATAGTCGGCCACATGTGATGCCTATTGTGAATTTTTAATTGACTAAAATCAACATTTTTTAAGATAAAGATAAAATTAAATTTTTTAATGAGATTTTCTTATGATATAGAAATCTATATTTATAAAATAAATCATGGTATGATATATGTACATAACATAACAATCATATGGATTACATCACATTGAAATATATTAAGTTATATATGTATATATATATTAATATTTAACTATAAAAACATATATTAAAAAATATACATATTTTTTAGTTCATCTCCACAGTTTAAAGAAAAATAAATACCAAACTAATGGATATTACATTTCAAAATTTATCAAATATAGCATATTACATAAAAAAATAGTATCTCTAAAACAATAATTTGTAAAGGTATTTAAAATTTCCTTAAAAATATTTTTTACTCATTAGTTTGTCTATATTTTCTCAGTGCTAATAATATTTCCAACAATATATCTACAAAAAAGATGAATTAATCTTCTTAGAGATTATTGGGAAGATAACATGATGATAAAATGATTACCAAAATCAAATTTAGGCAACTATATATTATAATAGTGATATACTATTCTCTATTACCTTGTAAAAATATTCAGGATGTGAAGAACTAGTATTGAAATTATTATATATTCATTTTGACTCGTTTCTCCAGGAGAAGTGAAATGGAGGGTCACAATCTATATATTATGGAAGTGAATGGAACATGTCAGATGTTTCTCTTTCTCATAATATATAAGACACCAAGGTTTTAATTGAAATAACGGAGTTAGGGAAATGGGTTAGGGTTCTTTCTACCCCAAAATATGGAGATGTGTTACTAAATATTGGGATGTAACTTTAGTTCTCATAGATTTGTTGTTGGACTTTTTTATATTCCATATAAAAGTATAACTTTATTTTATAATGCCTATAAAATATCCAAAGATAATAAAATGATCTTGGATTGTTTTCCCACATTAGGATAAAGATCCATAATTCATTTATGGCATATAGAAATTGACCACATGATAGTCTAACACCTGATTTTTCTGGTATAAATCAAAATTTTCCTTTTCGGTATAAAATATTCATCGTAGTTTAAAACACACATCACAATCCAAGAATTAAAATAGGTTTGGGTGGATATAAATCATTCAAAAAAATCCAATATTAATTTGTAATCGGTTAGTATCGACCATGCATCAATAAAATAAAAAATGTGTTTGGTATGATTCGATGATCTCTTTTTTATAGAAAAGTTCCATTTTAGATTTCAACCCTCATCACATATACGAAAACAATCAAACATGCACACATTATTTTCAAATATAAAAAAAAAAGATCCATAATCCATTTATGATGTGTATGAATTGTCCACACATCAATCCGACACAAAAATGTGGAATACATGAATTGATGTGTGTTTTTCAATATAGATGTACCATTTTAGTTGGAAACACATATAACATATCCAAAAATGAGAAAATGAGATTTGATTGCTTTTAATCATTAGTAAAATAACCCATAACTCATTTTTGATATATAGGAATTGACCACACATCAATCTGAGAGATGATTTGGATAGTTTGACTCGAAGTCTATCATTTCAAAATTAAAGTTTCATTTTAGTATAGAACACATGCCACTAGAATGAACTAAGAAAATGAGTTCAAATTTAATTTAAACATTATAAAAAATCACTAATTCATTTCTGAATTTTAGGAATCTACTTCATTTCAATCGGACACATGATGTGATCAATGTGACTCAAAATGTGTGATTTCAATAAAGAAGTTCAATTTTTTTATAAAATGAATTTCACCAAGGCAATATCAATATAATGAGTACATGATATTTTCAAAAATTAGGAAAATAATCCATAATTTATTTTTATGGTGTATGAATTTATTTCAAATGAATTTGACACACGATGTGGTCATTATAACTCTAAGTGAAGGTTTTCACTATAAATGTACCATTTTTATTAAATTATGTGTCACATAGACAAATATAACCAAATAATCACGTATTATTTTAAAAAATT
This sequence comes from Viscum album, assembly GCA_963277665.1. Taxonomy (NCBI): domain Eukaryota; kingdom Viridiplantae; phylum Streptophyta; class Magnoliopsida; order Santalales; family Viscaceae; genus Viscum; species Viscum album. The sequence continues at coordinate 421,790,165 of OY728158.1, read as the reverse complement.
AAGAATATGATCTATAATAATTTTTTTTTTATTTTAGGAATTAACCACATTTATATTTAGAAAAATGCTTTCTATATGACTCAAACTGTGTGTATTCAATATAAATGTTCTATTTAAGTTTAAAATGGTGCTACAAGAAAAAAAATGAAAAAACAAGCTCATATCTGTTTATATACATTATTAAAATGATCTAAAATTCATTTAAGTTGTATAAGAATTTACCACATATCAATCCAACATATAATGAGTATGGTTTGACTCAACAGACGTGTTTTTAATATATATGGGACATTTTAGTTTAAAAATTGAATCACTAGACCAAAAAATGTTTGAATTATTATAAAATGTTTTAAAAAAATATCCATAATTAATTTGTGGAATATATGAATTAAACGGTCATCAATCTGACAAAAAATATTTATGGATTGACTTGAAGTTCATCTTCTTCAATATATAAGTTCCATTAAACTTTTAAACATGTGTCACATAGATATAACAAAGAAAATGGTATTGAATTGTTTTCAAGAATTTGTAAAACCATCCATATTTCATATGGGATGTGTAGGAATAAACCACATGTCAATTCAATAAACAGTCTGACTAGAATGACATGGAATATATTTTTTCTATTTAAAAATGAAATTTTAGTTCAAAATGAACATCAAAGACTCAAATACAAGAAACTACAATCATATTGTTTTGATACATTACGAAAATAATCCTTATCTTATTTTTGATGTATTGAAAACAACCATAAGTAAATCTAACACATGATGTGGCCATTATGACTTGAAGTGAATGTTTTCAGTATATAAGTTCTATTTAAGTTCAAAACATGCATCATATAACTAAAACTGATAAAGAATGATTGTATTGTTTTCATAATTTTTGAAAAAATACATTAATTGATTTTGGTGATTGGGATTCTACCATGAATAAATATGACAAACGATTTGGTCGGTATGACATGTTGTAAGTGTTCCCAAAATAAAAGAGAAATTTTAGTTTAAAATATGTCACATCTCCAAAAAAACAAACAAGATCATAATATTATTGAACATTTATAAAATGATCCCCATTTATTTTTTGAATTTTCTACTTGACAGTAAATAATTCTAATATATGACGAATTGCTATGACTCGAAGGGTGTATTTTCAATATATTAGTTCTATTTATGTTTGAAATGCACATCACAAATCTGAAACCAAGAAAAAAAATATCATTTTTTCTAACATTATGATAGTGATCCATAATTCAATTTTTATGTGTAGAAATCAACATCGTGTAAATTTGATACACAATGTAGTCTTTATGACTCAAAGTGCATGTTTTATATATAAGTTTCATTTTAGTTTATAACAATAATGTAACATCCAAAATGTTAAAATGAGCCCAGATTGTTTTCAAACTATGAGAAAATAAACCATAATTCATTTGTGATGTGTAAAAATGAACCATAAATCCATTTAACCCGTGATATGGTCAGTAAGAGTCATCGTGCATGATTTCTATATAAATTTTTAATTATATATTGAAACCCACATCACAGACCCAAAATCCAATAAAAGAGACTATATTGTCTTCAATATTTTAGTAAAATGATCAATAATTCAGTAGCTATTTGAAGGAATTTACTTTTAAAAAAATATGATGCATTTTGAGGCTAGTATGACTCAATGTGTGTGTTCTCAAAATTAAATGTGTCAATTTTTTTTAAACCCGCATTACTAACTAAAAAAGATAAATGTTCACAGTGTGTTTAAAAATTTTAGAAATTCTACAAAATTCATTTGTAACATAAAGAAAATGACTGCATGTCAATTTGATAGACGATGTGTCTAGTAGACTCAATGATAATGTTTTCAATATAAATATTATATTTTCAGATTAAAAATATCACCACAAAGAAAAACCTGAAAAAAAACGCATAATTTTGTTAAAGATTAGTAAATGATATATAATTCATTTGTGACCATTAGGAATCAACCACACATAAATATGACACACCATGTAGTCGGTATGAATTGAAGTGCATTGTTTTCAATCTAAAAGAATCATTTAATTTTAAAACATGCACCACTTTCCCAATAAATGAACAATCATTACCATATTGTTTTAAAAATTAATAGATTAATCCATAATTTATTTGTGACATGTAAGAATTAGCCACTCATAAATCCAACACATAATGTGGTCATTATAATTCAAATTGAATATTTTCAATATAAAGGTTCCATTTTAGATAAAAACGCACGTCACATAGCCAAAAATATTAAAAAGAGTTGGTATTGTTTTCTAAATTTAGGAAAAAGATCCATACTTCATTTGTGATGAATAGTATTTGATTGGACATTTATCAGAAACTTGATGTGGTTGACATAACATAAAGTGTGTGTTTTCAATATTAAAGTAAATTTTAGTTTAAAATACCTATCACGTAGACAAAACCAATAAAATGAGTCTATATTTTTTTTGAAACATTTGGAAGATGATCCAGAAATTATTTTTGGATATCCATGAAGTGTGTGGAGCTCAAAAAGACATGTAGATATTTATGTGGTGTCTTGGTGAGGCAAGTAGTTGAAAGGGCACAATAAAGGCCAAACAGAAGATGAGATAGAGACCGAAGACTATGGTGGTCATTTTGGTATAAATTCAATACATTGATGCTTGATAGAAGGGGTGTGGTGAAAAAGGGTGATGTACATGAAATAGCATGGGTAGGATCTTCACATAGTAGAGAACATAGGGTTTTGTGCATAGAATAACATCATCTAACATCTTGCAGGCAACCATTAATAGATGGTATAGGAACAAAACAAACTAAACACTATTGAATTGACATTATATAAATAAAGACACATAAATTACATTTTAAGTATTGAGTTACCGCCATACTCAATTAATAATTGGGTACTGAATTTAAAACACAAATCCTACCCAAATTTAATTACAGGGAACTCGAACTGAATTTAAACATGTCGGTTAAGATATTGAACATAGTAAAAGTGAACTAATTTCCATTATAGAGTGTGTGTGTGTTTATATACAATTATCAAATAAATGGGATCATTTATGGTGTCCTTGAATATTTTTTATATGAAAGATGATATATTAATTTAGTTTAACAATATTTTTTTGTTAATTTATTACATATGAGGCTCCCTTCAAGAATTTTGGAGTTGGGTTTTGAAATTTAATAAAAAAAATTATCAATAATTAAATTTAATATTGATTTTAAATATAATATATATTTAATTAATTATAAAAATAAATTATATTATGTTTTTATGTTATATAATAGTCGTATAATTATAGATATGTTAAATGATAATTTTTATTTCAATGTATTTTATTTGTTTTCATTAAAATTGAATTTATAAATTGAATTAGTTTAAATTTGGGTTTTTAATAATTTTATTCCATTTTAATGGATTCCATGTCCATTATCTCCCATGATTTTTTTTGATTTTCTATTTTGTGACAACATTATCAAGGATTTATTTACCTATAGATTAATCACATTTTTCCTTCAATTGTCCAGGGACATTGATGAACCTTGATCCAATGGTTACCCATGGGTAAAATTTTGTTTCTTTTATTGTGTTTTATGTCTCTCAAATTTTTATATTGATCAGTGTTTTTCATTTTCAACGAGTCAAGAGATTTTAAATTCCCCCCTCTAGATGTCTTTGGTTTGCATTCAAACGCCCTTTTGTATTTTGTTTTTGAACATGTTTGGCATCCCACAGCATCTTTATTACTCATTAACACATTAACGTTCACCATTGAATTCATTTTTTCCCTCCTTATATGGGAATTTGTATCTCATTAGGGGTGATGTTATTAGTATCATTTCTTCTTATGATTGAGGGGAGAGAAAGTTGGGGAAATTCTGATTTATAGTGTTATGAAATGTGGAAAGAAGTCTCTGGAAGGTTTCTATCTAGGACCCCTAATGTCCACTAAATCTATTTTTATACATCAATTCAAAACATATTCAATAGATTTAGGGGAAATAATTGGATATCATTGAACTTCATTAAAGGATATTCTTAAATGAGGGAGAGAATGGGTAGATTGAGCTCCTTACAAATATCATCAATGTTTTGTTTTAGAACCTAGAACTGTTAAAAGTTTATTTTTCATTTAATTTTTTTGTCCATACTTCCAAAAAGATGTTGAATCCTTTGATGTCTTTTTTTGTAGCATGATACCATCCAAAAATTCAAATTACAAGATCTAAATAATATATTTCATCAATCCCATACAGTTTATAAATATCAAATCATTGGATAGTTTCTCTAGTCCTATTACCTCTTGCATGCGTTGTAATGAGGATATATTCATTTTGAACATAATATACCTATGGTGGTTGTAAAGACCCGTAAATTTCAAGGAAATTTTTTTCTTAATTTTCTTTGGAATTTTACAAAAACGCAGTTTCTGACAGCGCCTGATTCCGAGGCCCGATGTGCCCGGAATCATTTTCCGAAGTATGGCTCGGGTACGTTCAGTGAACGGACGAGCGGGTTTTTCTAACTTTTTAACCGGTGCCCGGAATCGAATTCTGAGGGCACCGATGAAATCACAGCGCCGGTATTCGCTTAGAAACGCCTCTTCCGGAGTTGCGTTTGCTCGGGTGTGGTTTTTAATTTTCGGGCTTAAAGTTAAGAAATAAAATAATTTTGCCACAACTTTATTTTATTTCACTTAAGCCGCTTGGAAGCCACTGGAAGCCACTTAAAGGCTGCTTGAACTGAGTTGAACTGGATAAGGTGCTATCCAGGAATATCCTACCCCCATGGTAGGATATTTGTGAGGTGGGGCCCGCACGAGCCCCACCGTTTCTTTTTCTTCTTAAGTAACGCACCTGCACCCCCCCTATTAAAAGAAGTCAACCGTGCGTTTTTCTGGTTAAGAAACGCCCCATTTAATTGGGCTGTTAATTTGTTACAATTAATTCTTTGAGATTAATTGATCATTTATTTTCTTTTGAAATTCAATTTCTTATCTTGTGTTAATAAAATAAGACTTGGGCTTATTATTATTATTTTTTTGAGTCTTGTCACGTTGGGAGGATTTGGGAGTCTTGAAGAACATCTTCTTCAACGACGAAGAACGTGAAGAACGAATCGGTCTCCGACGAAGAACGTCGTCACGTCCTTCTTCCGAAGAACGATGACGCACCATCCCTCGTTCTTCTTTCCACATCAAAGGAAGGGAGACGTCGTTCCACCACGGACAACCTCCGTCTTCATCTACGAATCCTCTTCCGCGATGACGCGACGCCTTTCCGCGACGACGCGACGATCCCCCTCTTCTGCGACGAGACTTTTCGCGAAGAACGCCCGCGCGCGACAATCAACGAGGTAGGGATTTTATAATTTTGGAATACCCCTCTTTATTTTCCCGTGAACGTTCTTTAAAAACTTAAGAGTCGGTTTCAAATGAACAATTTTATTTTATTAAAATTGTGGGTTCATGTGTTGAACAATTTCTCCCGTTGTTTTTATCTAACGCGGAGGGTGCGGGTCAAACGAACACGACCCGGCAACCCTCTGTCGTTCTTCGTGTTTTGCGGATTTGGCGAGCGATGACGGAACGTGTCGCAACGGGTGTTTGATGATCCCGCAGTAAAGAACGGAACCCGGGAGGAACAACGGCGCAGACGGGAAGGAAAACGGGCCACCAGAGCGACTCCGGCGGCCCGCGGAAGCCGGTGGTGGCGCGGGGTTGTCACGCGGGGTGCCGCGGGTGTCCAGGGAGACACCCCGCGGGTGCCGCGGGTTTGTCACGCGGCACCCCGTGGGTGTCTGGCCGACACCCCGCGGGTGCCGCGGGGGTGTCACGCGGGGCGGCGGCTTTCCCCCGCGTCGGCCGCTCGGCCGAGCCGAGCCGGACCGGCCCTGGCCGGGCCGGGCCGGGCCAACCGAGTCGGACCCGACCCGGTTCGGGCCAACAAGGGGGGTCGGGCCGGGTCGGCCCGGGCTCGGACCCCCCGTCTTCGGACGGACTTCGTTCAAATGGCCGTATCTTGAGCTTCGGGCCTCCAAACGACTCGCTGTCAGCGGCAACACAATCCTTGGAGCGAGTCGGTCGTTTCGGTTTATCGCACTCAAAGTTTCGGAATACTTTGGGTTCGGCCAGGTTGGTTCGTACACGAAACCAATCGGGCCCTCGGAGCGGAAACGCTCATATCTTGAGCTACGGACGTCCGATTGACGTGCTGTCATCTTTGTTAGTTTCCTCTTAATGAGACGGATCTTTTGGCTCACTCCGCCCGAGGTTTGGATGCAAGTGGAGTACGGTCGGGTTGGTTTTGCCTTAAAAACCAACCGGGCCCCTGGGACGAAAAAGCCAATAACTCTCAGACCGGGCGTCCGATTGACGCGCCGTCTATTGCGTTGAGTTCCTCTTGATGGGACGGAACTTTTGGCATCCTCCGTGCGAGTTTTGGATGCAGATGGATAGTGGCCGGGTTGGATCGCACTGAAATCCAACCGGACCCCTGGAACGGAAAAGCTGATATCTTTCAGACCAGACATCCGTTTGACGAACCGTCAGCGGCATTGGTGATCACGTTGAAAAACGGTCCCTATGAGTATACCCTGTGAGTGTTCGGGGTATAGTTGAGTTACGGCCGGATTGGTTCGCTCACGAAACCAACCGGGCCCCTGAGACGAAAAGTCTAATAACTCACAGACCGGGTGTCCGATTGACGCGCCGTCTGTTGCGTTGAGACCCCTATGACGAGGTGGTCCTTAGATATACTTCCTGGCGGGACTTTGTGATACTTGGAGTATCGACCAGTAGCTCGTGGAGCGGACCCTCCCGGAGACGAGCAGGCGGAGCACGGAGACCGTGTAGCTGACTGAGACCCGACGACTGCTAATTGAACGACTCGGTGTGTGACAGAGGTGCGCTTGGTTGTAGCGGCACATGGGAGCGCTTGGTTGTAGCGGCAGACCCACGATAGAGGTGCGCTTGGTTGTAGCGGCACATGGGAGCGCTTGGTTGTAGCGGCAGACCCACGACAGAGATGCGCTTGGTTGTAGCGGCACATGGGAGCGCTTGGTTGCAGCGGCAGACCCACGACAGAGGTACGCTTGGTTGTAGCGGCACATGGGAGCTCTTGGTTGTAGAGGCAGACCCACGACAGAGGTGCGCTTGGTTGTAGCGGCACATGGGAGCGCTTGGTTGTAGCGGAAGACCCACGACAGAGGTGCGCTTGGTTGTAGCGGCACATGGGAGCGCTTGGTTGTAGCGACAGACCTACGACAGAGGTGCGCTTGGTTGTAGCGGAACATGGGAGCGCTTGGTTGTAGCGGCAGACCCACGACAGTGGTGTGCTTGGTTGTAGCGGAACATGGGAGCGCTTGGTGGTAGTGGCTGGGCCGCATTACTCGATAGGTGGTGTACTACAACAGTCTTAAGTTAGTGGGCAGTACCTCGGAGTTGTGACAGGACCACTGTACACTCCAGAGACGGAGATCTTCAGCAGTTACGGTTTCGATGATGAAAATCCTGGTTTGAGCTGAGACTTTTGACCTTGTGTTTGCCTCATGATTGAGATGGGTTACTTGATAACTTAGGTATATGTATGTGCATATATCTAAGTAGAGGTTATCTGTTGAGATCTTCTTGTGGTTATCTTTGTTGGTTTTAGTGAGACCTTGAGGGTCTCGGGGTCCCTACTGAGTATCGTTATACTCACCCCTACACGGGCTATGCCCGCACTACGTTGTGTTGGTTGCAGACGGCGGACAACGCTGATCGTGGTGGAGGCGTGCGGAGCAGGACGGTACCTGGAGGTGGACCACTGGGTGGGACGTACTCGGAGCGGTCAGGTGGACCCGAGGTGCAGTGGAGGCTATCTGTACCCACCCTTCAGGTGGGACTTCCAGAGGATGGCTCAACGCTGCGGATTTTCCTTTCAGTGGCCTTTTTTTTCCTTTCAGTTGTACTTTACAGTTGAGCTTGTATTTACGGCCCCTTTTACTTTCAGCACAGCTTGTACAGTTTTTTACTTAGTGTTTACTTTTCCGCTTTCTTACTCTGTGGTGCTTGTTTACATTTCAAAGGCAATGACTTCCCTTTCTTTTTTTTTGTTGTTGGGATTTACGCCTTGGTGCTAGTCGCCAGCCCCTCGCCTATGGAAGGCGGGCTTGGGGTAGTCACGGCACGGGCCCCGAGGGTGGGTCGTGACAAATTGGTATCAGAGGTGGTCGGTTCTACCGGGGACTCTGATCTTTCTTCTATGTGAAGCAATAGTGTTTAGCGTATTGGGTGTGGTTATCAGTCCAGGGAGTCCAGTGTTGGTGCGGCGGCCGACGTATCCGTACACCAGGACCATGACTTCTGATTTCCGACTTAATTCACAAAAACATTGATTGCATGTGTGTTTCATGTTTTCCTTGTGATTACTTGTGTCAGCTCACCAGGTATACTGTCCTGACAGTGGCAAACCTGTTTCTTTCAGGATGGCCCCACGACGACAGCCAGCTAGGATTCCGAGAGTGGAGCATGATGACATCCCACCGAGCGTCGAGGACTCCGTACAGGGCCCTTTGACAGCTGAGGCACTGGCGGTACCTATACCCGCTGAGGCACCGATGCTACCAGCCCCAGCCGCTGACGATTCACGTCGCCTTAGTGCACTGCATGAGTTCCAGCACCAGCGACTGCCCAGGTTCCGCGGGAAGACGGACCCTCAGGCCGCCGAGTACTGGCTGGAGGCAGTTGTTTGAGTTTTCAGATTAGTGAGGACACCAGCAGACCTCATGGTGATCCTCGCAGCGAGTCTCCTACACGCGGCAGCAAGCAGATGGTGGAGCTTGATGCTCCAGGTGCACGATGAGGCCTCCCTCATCTGGACGGACTTCGTGAGCCTCTTCCGCTCAGAGTTCGTCCCGGCCACCCTCCGTGCGGTGTGCATTCAGGAGCTTCTTCAGCTGCGGCAGGGCAGCTTGATGGTATCCCAGTACACGGCGAGGTTCACCGACCTTTCTCGCTACTCGACAGACATGGTACGGGACCCCTTCTTCCGGGCCCGGACCTTCGAGCAGGGATTGAGACACGAGATCAGGGCATCGCTGATCTCCCTCAGCATCCCGACCCAGGCAGGAGTGCTAGAGCGAGCCCTTCTGATCGAGAGATTTCTGGCTGAGTCTACACCGAGGCCTACCGCAGGGTGGCAGGTGGCGGAGTCTTCGGCTGCAGGTAGCCGACGGATGACTCAGGGTTCCGGCAGACGATCTCGGGACACTGGCTTAGCAGGGCGGAGCACACTGCGCGAAGCCAGTCTTCCGAGAGGCAGGCAGTGCTACTCGTGCGGCGGGCAGGGCCACATGGCTCGTGACTGCCCGACCCGCCGTACCGAGAAGCAGCAGACGGTGGAGGGGCCACCCAGGCAGAGGCAGAGGGTCGACCGTGGCGGTCCGCAGGGAGGAGGCGGACGAGGCAGAGGAGATGGCCGAGCAACAGGTGGTGGGCGACGCTTTGAGGCTCTGCCGCCATCACCACCAGGCGGTCCACCCCGACCACATGGGACAGGAGGACATGGGAGAGCTCATCTTCAGGCAGTTGAGGCCTACGATCATGGGGCTCCGGGAGCAGATGGACCGGAGCGGGACTAGCTCCAGACCTGGAGACTTTTGTTCATGTTGCTTCTATTTTTGTTGTTGTATGTTTGTAGATGCTTTGTGTCATTGTACTTGAGATGCAGTAATAAAATACACCTTTTCTTGTGGCATTTACTTCCCTGTCCTCTCTTGTGTTGTTACTAAGAGGTTCCAGTTTTGACTGTTGACTTGACCCTCACTTTTGAGACATCTACTGGAGGAGACCCAGTTACCACACACTGATGCCGACAGTGTGACCCAACCCTTGGAGGCGAGAGTAACGGTTGGATCTCTTCGTAGTAGCGTCGAGGCCTTACGACGTCATCCTTGGTATGGATTAGTATCATCCATGTCGGGATTGACCGTATTAGGCGAAGAACGTGGTTCATCCAGGGGATGAGACCAGATTTCTCTTATCGGCAAGGAAGAAATCATAGCAGCTCTAGTGGGACCAGAGGTGGTCCGGGCCACGATAGAGAAGGTCCAGGTGAGCACATGGATCGGAAGGCTCAGATGCGTGCTCAGTACCGCCTTTGTATCCCTAGTTTGTGTTGAAGCTTTACGGGGACGTAAAGCCCTGTGGTGGGAGTAATGTAAAGACCCGTAAATTTCAAGGAAATTTTTTTCTTAATTTTCTTTGGAATTTTACAAGAACGCAGTTTCTGACGGTGCCTGATTCTGAGGCACGGTGTTCCCGGAATCATTTTCCGAAGTTTGGCTCGGGTACGTTCAGTGAACGGACGAGCGGGTTTTTCTAACTTTTGAACTGGTGCCCGGAATCGAATTCTGAGGGCACCGATGAAATCACAGCGCCGGTATTCGCTTAGAAACACCTCTTTCGGAGTTGCGTTTGCTCGGGTGTGGTTTTTAATTTTCGGGCTTAAAGTTAAGAAATAAAATAATTTTGCGACAACTTTATTTTATTTCACTTAAGCCGCTTGGAAGCCACTGGAAGCCACTTAAAGGCGGCTTGAACTGAGTTGAACTGGATAAGGTGCTATCCAGGAATATCCTACCCCCTTGGTAGGATATTTGTGAGGTGGGGCCCGCACGATCCCCACCGTTTCTTTTTCTTCTTAAGTAACGCACCCGCACCCCCCCTATTAAAAGAAGTCAACCGTGCGTTTTTCTGGTTAAGAAACGCCCCATTTAATTGGGCTGTTAATTTGTTACAATTAATTCTTTGAGATTAATTGATCATTTCTTTTCTTTTGAAATTCAATTTCTTATCTTGTGTTAATAAAATAAGACTTGGGCTTATTTTTTTTTTGAGTCTTGTCGTGTTGGGAGGATTTGGGAGGCTTGAAGAACATCTTCTTCAACGACGAAGAACGTGAAGAATGAATCGGTCTCCGACGAAGAACGTCATCACATCCTTCTTCCGAAGAACGACGACGCGCCATCCCTCGTTCTTCTTTCCACATCAAAGGAAGGGAGACGCCGTTCCACCACGGACAACCTCCGTCTTCGTCTACGAATCCTCTTCTGCGATGACGCGACGCCTTTCCGTGACGACGCGACGATCCCCCGCTTCCGCGACGAGCCTTTCCGCGAAGAACGCTCGCGCGCGACGATCAACGAGGTAGGGATTTTATAATTTTGGAATACCCCTCTTTATTTTCCCGTGAACGTTCTTTAAAAACTTAAGAGCCGGTTTCAAATGAACAATTTTATTTTATTAAAATTGTCGGTTCATGTGTTGAACAATTTCTCCCGTTGTTTTTATCTAACGCGGAGGGTGCGGGTCAAACGAACACGGCCCGGCAACCCTCCGTCGTTCTTCGTGTTTTGCGGATTTGGTGGGCGACGACGGAACGTGTTGCAACGGGTGTTTGATGATCCCGCAGTAAAGAACGGAACCCGGGAGGAACAACGGCGCAAACGGGAAGGAAAACGGGCCACCGGAGCGAATCCGGCGGCCCGCGGAAGCCGGTGGTGGCGCGGGGCGCCGGCGCGGCGGCGGCACCCCGCGGGTGTCCAGCGCGACACCCCGCGGGTGCCGCAGGGTTGTCACACGGCACCCCGCGGGTGTCCAGGGTGACACCCCGCGGGTGTCGCGGGGTTGTCACGTGGCACCCCGCGGGTGCCGCGGGGTTGTCATGTGGCACCCCGCGGGTGTCTAGCCGACACCCCGCGGGTGCCGCGGGGGTGTCACGCGGGGCGGCGGCTTTCCCCCGCGTCGGCCGCTCGGCCGAGCCGAGCCGGACCGGCCCTAGCCGGTCCGGGCCGGGCCAACCGAGTCGGACCTGACCCGGTTCGGGCCAACCAGGGGGGGTCGGGCCGGGTCGGCCCGGGCCCGGACCCCCCGTCTTCGGACGGACTTCGTTCAAATGGCTGTATCTTGAGCTACGGGCCTCCAGACGACTCACCGTCAGCGGCAACGCAATCCTTGGAGCGAGTCGGTCGTTTCGGTTTATCGCACTCAAAGTTTCAGAATACTTTGGGTTCGGCCGGGTTGGTTCGTAGACGAAACCAACCGGGCCCTCGGAGCGGAAACGCTCATATCTTGAGCTACGGACGTCCAATTGACGTGATGTCAGTTTTGTTAGTTTCCTCTTAGTGAGACGGATCTTTTGGCTCACTCCGCCCGAGGTTTGGACGCAAGTGGAGTACGGTGGGGTTGGTTTTGCCTTAAAAACCAACCGGGCCCCTGGGACGAAAAAGCCAATAACTCTCAGACCGGACGTCCGATTGACGCGCCGTTTATTGCGTTGAGTTCCTCTTGATGAGACGGAACTTTTGGCATCCTCCGCGCGAGTTTTGGATGCAGATGGATAGTGGCCGGGTTGGATCGCACTGAAATCCAACCGGACCCCTGGAACGGAAAAGATGATATCTTTCAGACCAGACATCTGTTTGACGAACCGTCAGCGGAATTGGTGATCACGTTGAAAAATGGTCCCTATGAGTATACCCTGTGAGTGTTCGGGGTATAGTTGAGTTACGGCCGGATTGGTTCGCTCACGAAACCAACCGGGCCCCTGGGACGAAAAGTCTAATAACTCACAGACCGGGTGTCCGATTGATGCGTCATCTGTTGCGTTGAGACCCCTATGACGAGGTGGTCCTTTGAGATACTTCCTTGCGGGACTTTTTGATACTTGGAGTATCGACCAGTAGCTCATGGAGCGGACCCTCCCAGAGACGAGCGGGCGGAGCACGGAGACCGTGTAGCTGACTGAGACCCGACGACTGCTGATCGAACGACTCGGTGTGTGACAGAGGTGCGCTTGGTTGTAGCGGCACATGGGAGCGCTTGGTTGTAGCGGCAGACCCACGACAGAGGTGTGCATGGTTTTAGCGTCACATGGGAGCGCTTGGTTGTAGCGGCAGACCCACGACAGAGGTGCGCTTGGTTGTAGCGGCACATGGGAGCGCTTGGTTGTAGCGGCAGACCCACGACAGAGGTGGGCTTGGTTGTAGCGGCACATGGGAGCTCTTGGTTGTAGCGGCAGACCCACGACAGAGGTGCGCTTGGTTGTAGCGGCACATGGGAGTGCTTGGTTGTAGCGGCAGACCCACGACAGAGGTGCGCTTGGTTGTAGCGGCACATGGGAGCGCTTGGTTGTAGCAGCAGACCCACGACAGTGGTGCGCTTGGTTGTAGCGGCACATGGGAGCGCTTGGTGGTAGCGGCTGGCCCGCATTACTCGATAGGTGGTGTACTACAGCAGTCTTAAGTTAGTGGGCAGTACCTTGGAGTTGTGACAGGACCACTGTACACTCCAGAGACGGAGCTCTTCAGCAGTTACGGTTTCGATGATGAAAATCCTGGTTTGAGCTGAGACTTTTGACCTTGTGTTTGCCTCATGATTGAGATGGGTTACTTGATAACTTAGGTATATGTATGGGAATATATCTAAGTAGAGGTTATCTGTTGAGATCTTCTTATGGTTATCTTTGTTGGTTTTAGTGAGACCTTGAGGGTCTCGGGGTCCCTACTGAGTATCGTTATACTCACCCCTGCACGGGCTATGCCCGCACTACGTTGTGTTGGTTGCAGACGGCGGACAACGCTGATCGTGGTGGAGGCGTGCGGAGCAGGATGGTACCTGGAGGTGGACCACTGGGCGGGACGTACTCGGAGCGGTCAGGTGGACCCGAGGTGCAGTGGAGGCTATCTGTACCCACCCTTCAGGTGGGACTTCCAGAGGACGGCTCGACACTGCGGCTTTTCCTTTCAGTGGCCTTTTTTTCCTTTCAGTTGTACTTTACAGTTGAGCTTGTATTTCCGGCCCCTTTTACTTTCAGCACAGCTTGTACAGTTTTTTACTTAGTGTTTACTTTTCTGCTTGCTTACTCTGTGGTGCTTGTTTACTTTTCAAAGTTAATCCTTCCCTTTCTTTTTTTTGTTGTTGGGATTTACGCCTTGGTTCTAGTCGCCAGCCCCTGGCCTATGGAAGGAGGGCTTGGGGTAGTCACGGCACGGGCCCTGAGGGTGGGTTGTGACAGTGGTGTTCTCATCCTAAACATAGTTCTACATTTCACTAAATCATGTTAAATATATGTGTTATTTTAATTTATTACATATTATTAATCTTCTATCCATCTATTCCCCATTGTTTCATCATTAATTTATTGTTTTATACTAAATTGGGAACCCATTACCATGATTAGTGTATATTGGTTGTCAAAAATGGTCTACCACCAAACCATAGCACCTAAAAAAATTTACAAGATACAACTAATTTAAAAAATGGGATCAATATATATTGAAGTGGATAAACATTATTGGGATAAATATTTCAACATATAGAGGATATATATGAACATGTTACTGGACCATAAAGAACTCATTGATCCCATTTCAGTCCTAAATAAGAGTTTGTTACCATGTTCTTTGATGAAATTTCTTCTACCACTAATGTTTTTGTCTCTGCTAATGTGATTAATATGGAATGTGGTTTAATGAACCTATATTTAGGTGATAAGGTTATTTATGAAGTTTCTTTTGAATTTAATGATACCTAAATATATCCTAAACATGATGTGTTATATATGAAATAGGCCTAGTCCATCAACTTATATAAATGTAATAGTATAGTTTGTGTATGTTCCCCTAAACTTCATTCAATAATAATATTGATGATATTAATAAAATCATTCCTTTTTTTCTAATATGGAAGTTATGTTAGATGTGAGGACATGGATATAATATTTATGAGCTCTTTATATGACTCTTGTAATTAAATTACTGATTTATAGATGTATATATATGATTTTGTTATCATTTAAGAAGAAAAATATGAATTATTTTAATAAGAAAACCAAAATTTTAATACTCATTCTATGAAATAGTAATTTGAAGGGTTTAATTTTAGAGCAAAGACTAAGAAAATGGGGAATAGGATAGGTAAGATAAAGAATTGGATTTTATCAAGGTCTATGGGAAAGAATATAAAATGATTTTATTATAAACAATATGTATGAATTGGAAGTAATTTATCCCAAAGGATCATTTCCAATAATATCATGAATAATAATGACCATTATTTTTTAGTTGAACAATATATTGGAACGGCTAATGTTTTTTTACTTTTATAAGTGTGAAATGTTTCTGGGATTTAAATTTTTTTCATATGTGTCACAAACATGATGAATTTAATAATATAAAATTTATAGGCAGTTGTGAGGTCTACCTTAGAAAAAAAAATTGGACAATGGGTAGAGAACATATATCTCTAGAATTAAATGATGGTTTGTTGAAATCATTAAATGTAATAAGGTTTGTGTTCAAGAAAAATAGAAACCCTTTTTCTCTAGTATTGTTGAACAAAATGGGTTAAACATTTATCTTTAATTCTGAGAGTCTTCAATATCAATGATATCACTAACCGTAATGAAAGTAACTATCATCAATGGTATTTATGAATTATATGTTTGGAAACACATGAATGAAAATAATTCCATTATTTCTTCAATTCCAAATACCTCTATTCTTTGTTATAAATTATTAAGATATATTATGGTAATGGAATTAATGAAAATATAAAACAATGCATTTTGAATGTTGTAACCTTGTACAATATTCCCTTTTGTGATGATTGTGTCTTTGGTATCTCTAATCATATAAGTTTTAAAATGAATAAATTTAGAGATAAGGATCCCATAGATCATGTGATTTCATATTTATAGGGACCATCATGGACTATATACAATAGTGGGGGAATTATATTTTGATTTTTATATACGACCATTTCTAGATAGTATGGATTTACATACTAAACCACAAATCTTAAACAATTGAAACAATCAAATTTTGGATGTATTTTATTGAATTTTAACCTAGGAACAAGGTAAATACACATTATATTGATAATGGTCCAAAGTATTTGTCTAGTGATTTCATAGACTACATTAATTCTAATGGTATACATAGAAACATAACTACTATGGACTCTCCACAATAAAATGGCCAAGAATGTATTATGAATCTAACCAATTAGTAAAGAGTGAGAATAATGCTATAATATTTTAGTCTTTCTAAATTATTTTTCCTAAAATAATATTCCCCTTCTCTCTGTCCAATAAATATATTCCCCTCTAGTTTAATCAAGCCTAAAACCACTGATGATATGTTGACTAATTCACCACATATTCTAGTACATCATAGTGTTTTTTGTTGTGCCATTTATCCTCATAGTAGATCAAATATAATAGAATATAAGGATATTATGATTTATTTATTGTATAACCATATATATTCAACGGTTATAGGTTCTGTGTCCACAATCCTACATATAGAATTCAATTATAATCCATAATTATTATCATTTATGATGTTTTTTCTCAGAAATACATGTCTATTTATCCTAACCATGCCAATTTATTTAAACCTATTGGAGTTGAGGTTAAAATAGATCCTGGATTATAGAAAGTACATGAGATTTCATTGAAAAATCTACCACAAATGACTCACATTCAACATGAACATATTAGTGAATATAAATCAGAGTATTAGTTCAATAGAGATGGAAGTATAAGGTGATTTTAGTTGAAATTTGATTTCACTAGAATATTTTGTATGTTCCAGGAATAGTGGAAGACCGTGGATGGGTGTACAAAAGATGATTTTTTTACATTAACAATGATCAATCCATGATCCGTCATGATGATTAAATTCTAGATCTTTCAAATAGTATGATGAACGAAACAGAATTTTGGATACCCTAGAACCATATATAGGATCATCATATTTTGGTTATAAATAATTTAATTAAAACATAAGAATTAAATTTGATGGAATTCTCTCTCTATTGAGGTTTCCTGTCACGATCCATAGTGATATATCATTGCATCATAGAATCCAAATGTAGGTATCATCTAGAAGTGATCCGCACATGCTCCATGTATCTCTAGACATCGCTACAGGGATCTCCATATGCTATAATGGAATAGCCTTTGCTTTCAATGTCCGCCTTTGATCGCCTTGAGAGCCACTTCTAAAGCGCTCTCCTAGATCTGGTGGATGAGGATCTCTCTCATAAATTGAGATCATTATTTGGGGAATTTAATTCTCTCATGGAATGAAAGATTTATTCAGATCTGTTGTGGACAATAACTAATAATGGATAGATCTAAAGAGAATAATTTAATCCAAATTCATATTACCTAGAATAATATAATTAATTAATTACCCCAAAGAATTTATTAATTTCATTTAATTGTTAGTAAGACCCCATGTCTAATAATAACATTGGACAATAATTATCACTTTACATGAACCCAACTAATTACACCTATTCTTATTTAATTAAATAAATAATATTTTTTCATACAAATCCCAAGGAAAATTACACAACCTGTATAAATTAATATACATGGAATGCAGATTTGTTTTTCAATTTTCATTATTTAATCCACCAAATTTATTAGACATAGAATAATGATTATTTATTTCATATATAAATATCACTACATTACTCACTAATAAATATATTATTTCATCCACAATATATTCTCTCTAATAACTAGTGTCGAAACAAATTTATTCAGGAATCCTTGAATAATTATTAATCCAAAATCGAGAATAATACATATTCAACTTTTAAAATGAATATTTAACTCAGATACTTAGACGCACTTAGTGTGTGGCCCTAGAAGCCTTTTTCTTAGTGGAATTAGGAAGATCCTTCCTATATTATATGGTTAGTATATAGAAAAACACCAAGGAAACCATTGAAAAAGAAGTTAATTCCATAAGGATATGTCACCTCCTATTAATGCTTACTATGTAATGCAATCTCTTTGTCATAATAACTCCAATAAAGCAGGTATCATGCGTGTTCCATTAACCCATATGCTCGATTAGTCTTTCTTTGAGTTCCTAGAATTGAAATTTTCCATTCCTCACCATGTCCAGGTATTTATTTAGGCTATATAATTTTCATAAAAGGGCCAACGATATCAACTTCAATTATGGAAAAAAAGGTAAAATCCTTTCTCGCATTATTTATTTATGCAGTATTACTAATGATGCACCCAACATATCCAACCTCACTACGAATAGTGTTTCATCACAAGTTTTGTCAATAAATCTATGTGCATGAGTTGGAATACCCAATAATAATAATATTAATGTCAAAGGACCAATACAAAAGTCTATATATAAGAACATCCAACAACACTATAAAATGTGGATTTTTTACTGGTAGGTCTCGTTCTCATTAAATGCTTCTAGATATTTCCAAGGGTTCACACCATTATAAGGTGCCTCAATGTTTTATGTGTCCCCACCCCTATGGATTGTATTAGCTGTGTCGCTCAAATAAAATAATTAGACCATAGAACATATTTTCAATAATAGTGTTATAGAACTTCCTGTTTCTCATCATAGTAGGGATCCTCTATGACCCTTTTGTGAAATTTCTACCCTTACGAAATTATCACATGCATTGTCACATAGAAGAACAATGAAGATGTGATAAGGTATTTATTAATATTAAAATACATGCGTATAATTTTATTATAAAGTAAAAATTATTTGTTTCTAGGCCACCAAATCCATCAAAATACCACTTGGAGTAAAGCCAACTACTAACAACCATTAAACCTCAAAATCTCACATTATATTCATGGTTCTTATAAGATAGTCCTTTAGGCGTAGTGTCCACCATGTTCTCTTCTATAGACACTCTACTAACTATAACTTCACCACTTAGATAGAAATACCACATGAGGTGATACATCCAAAGAATTTTCTTTGTCCATTGATTTGACCATGGTTCTTTTGCAATAGCCATCACTCCAATATTATCACAATACAATTTGATATGATATTTACTACTAGGAACCAAATCACGTTCCTTGAAAAATTTTAGAATCCCGAAAGCCTCTTTGTCTGCATCAGAGGCCTCTGTATATCTGGAAACTATTGTAGAATCAAGGAAAAATTGTCTCATTGAAATATTCCATCACAGAAATCCTCCGTTAAGATAGATAATATATCCATACTCTGACTTCATATCATTCTCATCTATCGAAAAACCAACATCATCATACCATCTGATGATATATTCCTTGTCTCCACCAAACACTAGGAACATATACTTAGTTATTCTCATATACTTTTGTATAGTCTTAAAAGTAGTACAATGCTGTTCTTCAATATCTACCCAATATCGACATGCAATGCTGAGTGCATAGTCAACATCAAGCCCTGTACATAACATGTCATACGTGATATAACCTATAGCAGAAGTGTATGGGATATTACTCATCCTATTTTCTTTTATTGTGTCTGAGGACACATTCTCTTAGAAATATTTTGTCCATGTGACAATGGAACCAATCCTATATTAGATTATTCCATACTAGATCACTTTTATTATCTGGTCAATGGTTGTACCCTGACTTAGTCTAAGAAGCATCTTAGATCTATCACGAATGATATTGATCCCTAGAGTGTAGGCAGATTCACCTAAGTCCTCCATGGAGAAACACTTTTCAATCCTGTTCTAAACTAATTGTAAGACTCGTATATCATTTCCAATTAGTAATATGCCTTCAAAATATTCTATAAGGACAAATTATTCATTCCCATTAAACCTTTTAAAAAATAATGCCTCACATTCATTATAAATAAAAACAAATTCGTTTATGGCTTCATCAAATCAGATTTTCTATGATGGTTACATTGTTTATATCATTTTTTCTGTGGTTTATCTTTTAAAGATAAACTTCATGCCGTGAGGTGATATTTTGTTTCTTGAGAAGGCCTTAACAAATTCCACAAATCTCCATACACATATTTGTGACAAAATGGGTTTTTTCGATTCTATAACTCTATGGGAATTCCATTTTCCACTATAGTTGGTACTTGGTTTAATGTGTATTCTGGAGTTTGTAATGCATATCCCTAAAAGGATAATGAAATAATTGCATAACTCATCATCAAACACAATATTTACAACAAGGTATGGTTCCTCCTTTCACTAACACCATTCCACAATGGTGTATAAGGAGGAGTTGGTTGAGATTGAATCTCAGAATCCTATAAAGTGTCAATGAACTCTTGGTTCAAATATTCACCACCTCGATTTAATCAATGCTTCATTATATTTTTACCAAGAAGATTCTCTAATTCATTATTGAAATGATTTATTTCTTAAAAGAAATATATCTTATACCTCATTAAGTAGATATAGCCATATCTACTCAAATAATTAATAAAATCAATGAAGTATGAATATCCACCTCTATCTTCTACTGTAAAAGGTCCACACACATCCGTGTGTACCAATCATAGAATCTCTATGGCCCTTTCACTCTATCCATGGAAATGTTTCTTGGCCATTTTACCTTGTAAATAATAATGACATATGTCATGTGGTTTTAGCTCAATGGAGTTTAAATAACCATCTTGGTAGAGATTTTCCAATCACTTGTTGTTTACATGACTGAGACGGTGATGCCACAACTAGGTGTTGTATGAGTCATGTGATTCTTATTCTTTATCAATTCCCAATATGTGGTTTCTTTAATTTAATACATACAAAAAGTTATTTAAATGCACCATACTATAACATATGTTGTTCTTATAAAAGATAAAACTCTTATTTAAAACTGGAAAATAAATCCATCTGTATCCAAACATGATATTGAAATTATGATTTTGGTAACACTTGGTACATAATAATAGTTATGTCAAAAAAATAATCCTTGTTGGGAATTAGAGAAGGTATTCACCAATCTCTAATTTTTCTAGCATCATGAAATTGGCATCATGAAGATCCACCTCTCCATTGGAAAACATTATAAATCTACTTGGTTCTTACATTTGAATACACATGTGAGCCCCATAAGCTTAATATAATGCCCAATGTGTAGAAATGGAATTTTACATTCAATAACCAACAAACCTTTAGCATCCTCACACTTCTGGGTGAAATTCTTCTTCATATGGATGGGATTTCCCCATGAAAAAATACCACCTCCCATTCCTTTCACATAATATAGATCTTCCCCTTCTTGGAGGGATGGTTATAAGAGGATTCAAACCAATTATAATCCATTTACTGTTTTCCTTGTGCGTCATCTACGTATTCATAATATAGACTAAGGTTTTTTCATGCCCCATTTCCTTATCTCCATAGAGAATAAAAGTTATAAGATCCAATAGACTCATCTCATTATTGTTCATGCCGTAGATGATAATAAAACTAGATAAGGTCTTGGGCAGTGATGATAGGATGAAATCCATACGAAACTCATCTAGGAACAAAATCCATAAGATTTCCAAGAGTTCAATGTAATAAATAATCTTGAATACATGAGGCCCAGCAAGTTTGGATGATAAAAGATTATTTGTGAACACTGCATTAGAGATCTCATATCTCTCATGTCTTTCTTTCTCTTCATTTAGATCCTTAAGGGAAGTCATCATGCTATACACGTCCATGTTTTCATATTATTTCAAGAGATCATTAGACATGGCCGATAGAATGAAACATTGGAAATTTTTGGCATCATCCAAATGATACATATAGATATATTTCCTCATAAATGGCATCATTTCCAAGCACAATTGAAACATGATCCTCCAGCACATAAAATTTCCTCTCGGGGAGAAGGATGGTGCATACACGGCTCTGCAACTCCTAGAAATTGGTGCCTATGGGAAGGTTTTCCTTCTCAAATATGGTTTACAATGATATTTTTGGTTTTATTTTTTTGTAGATTCTAAAAATAAATATCTATAAAGATGTAGTACATTATCACGATAAAATTGAGAGAAATAAAAAAAATTAATACTTATTAGTCTCCAACTATTTTATTGAAATCCAATACCCCTCACCATTGAATTTGGAACATTCTATTGCCTGAATATTCTAGTGTCAAGGATCCATATTTCCATTTTTATTACCCATATGAGGGTTAGCCAAATAACTTTGAAGGTTTTAGGTAGGAATTCCAAATCACAACTGAGTTAACTTGCAGCTCCTTGATCCGCTGAGTGGACTCCCCAATCCTGAAATCCTTTTATTTTGGACTTCCTCAAAAATTTCTTCTTGATCAGATGAAGTCTTACTATGGTAGTACACCATTTTTATGAACCGATTCATGTCATCCAAAAAACTCTAATTATAATTCCTTGATAATTGAAAGCACCCAAACTTAGGTTAGTCAAGCACATTGAACTATGGTTTGATTCTAACCATGATTATCGATGGCTAGACCGACTAAATATTTACTGAGATATTTTATCCTTATTAATATATTACCATACTATTATATTTCTTACAATATTTTTAATATTATGTGGGATATAATTAAGTGATTAACCATGTCTAAGATAACAGGTACCCATAAGTTGGTCTTGTTTTAGTTCTATCTTTCATGCTTGTTTAATTCATTAATTGTGTGATAACGACAACACAACCACAATAAATAAACCATAAAACTGAAAAAAAAATAAAATAAATTTCTTGATCATGATCTTATTCTAATGGTTATTTTATCTAGTGGTTGATAAACTAACCTCAGACATACGAGAGAAAACACCTTGAACATTTTAGGTTCATGGTTACAAATTTCCACCTGTCCACCTTTGTATCTCTTGGATTGGTCTCGCCTTGGCACCAAACTTGAGCCACCTCCACTAGATTAGGAGCTCCATCCATTACATATGACTTTATCTCACATTCAGGTGATGGGTAAAATGAGGTTTTACATAAAAGAAACCTTGGGCATGCATGCCCTACATATTAATGAGATGAAGGTATTTAGGACAATTATTGAAATTTAAATAAATAAATTACAAGAAACCATCTACATACAAATGAACATGGTCTAGCTCATGATAATCCATACATGAAACAATATTTACCAATAAATAAAATTAGTATTCAATTATTTAATAATTATTCTATAAGATAAATCATGCTCAAATCAATTAATTACTTTCTTTAATTAATCAACCCTTTCATCTTAAACCATTTTTTTAATTTCCTAGAAAATATAATCCATCATAATTTTAAACAAATAAATTCATTTAAAATTATATTTGTACTTAACTTATACCTTGGAGGAAGGCCGATGAATTCCAGTTCATATCTACCCAATCAGTATAAATGAACATTAAGTAGATATTAAAATAAGAACATATGTATAAAACACCTATCACATGTTGTGACCCATCTTTACGCTTCCACCATGGTACACATCTAAATTGATTGTATAATATTAAAATAAATTTTAATAAATATGTGTAATTTGAATGAGTACAAGTTTTGTAGTTCATAATACACTATGTGTTCTATCATTCACCATCCATCCAATGTGCATGCTCAAGGTTAGGACATGTAGATGTAATTCAAAAATCATCGGAATACATGGCATCTCTATTGGGCCACACGATGTGTAATATCCACATTACATGATTTCCAGCCAGAAAATTCTTTTATGAGGTACATGGTCCAGCCATAACCCAATGAGACCACACACCGTGTCCAGTGGTCCACATGGCAAGTAATCTGGAAACCGTGTTCCACATGTTCCTAGTCAAAAAATTGAGTCATAAACACTCAATTAAACTCCAACATATAGATTGGTTTGGTGGACTAGTCCCAATGCATTAAAACATGACTACATGACATGTAAGTCCAAATACACACAGTGTGTTCTGTTATTGTATGGCCAGGAGCCTTTGGCACCTCCGGATGAGATCCTGAATTTTTATTTTAATCAAAATTAAAATAAATTATCATTTCTATAAGATGAACATGAAACTAAAGAAGATAAATAGATCTCGAGATTGATAATTACAATATGATTAATTTGAATTTAAAAAAATAAATTAATAAATTCATAAATAGTAAAAAAAACTAACTAATTATTATCAACGATATGATCGCTTGGATACCACTTTTAGGTTCTGAGTGCGACTGAAGTGCGTGGATGGGTGTACCTAAATTGAAATTTTTCAATTAACAATGATCAATATATGATCTACTGTGATTATAAAATTTTGGATCATCAAAATTGAACAAACAATGAAAAGGAAATAGAAAACTCATAAAACCATATATAGAATCATCATATGTTGGATATAATTAATTTAATTAAAAGAATATAATTACCTTGATGGAATTATCTCTCCATTTATTTTTCTGGTCATTTTCTAATGTGATACATAATTGGGTCATAGAATCCAAGGGTAGGATTCTTTTAGGAGTTATCCACATGTACCCTACGTATTTTTTGATATCACTAGAGAGATCTTTAGGTTCTATCACAGAATAGCCTTCGCTTTCGATGTCTGCCTTTGATCACCTTGAGAGCTAGTTCCAAAGAACTCTCCAAGATCTAGTGGAGGAGGATCTATCTCATAACTTGATAGCATTCTTAGATGAATGAAATTATCTCTTATATTGAGAGCTTTCTCCAGATCCTTTTTGAAAACCAGAAATACAGGATAAATCTAATCATAATAATTTAATTGGGATTTATATTACCTAGAATAAAAAAATGAATTAAATACCCAATGATATTTATTTGATTAATTTAATTATTATTAAGACCCCATGTAAAATAATAACATTTGAATATTATTTTCACTTGGCATTCACCCAGTGGGTTATTACTATAATGATTTGACTAAAAAAATATTATTATTTCTCACAAATACCAAAATAAACTACATGGAATGTATAAATTATTATACACAGCGTGTACTTTTGTTTTTCCATTTTATTTATTTATTAGACCACATTAATTAAGAATTCAATAATAACTATTTATTTCTTAAATAAATATCACTGCATTACTCGATAATAAATATAAAATTTTAAACAAAATATATTCTCTTGAATAACTAGTATTGAATGAAATGTAGTTAGACATCCTTGAATAATTATTATATCCCAATCATGAATAATATGTATTCAACTTCTTAAATGACTATTTAATAGAGATACCTGGACACATTTAGTGTATATCCCTCTAAGACTCTTTCTCAGTGGAATTAGGCGGATCTTTCCTAAAGTACAAGGTTAACATCTAGCGATACGCCAAGGCACCCATAGAGAAAGAAGATAACATCACAATGATGTGTCATCTCCTACGAACACTTTTGGTGTAATGTAATCCCTTTTTCTAGATATATGTAATCAAGAAGGTTGAATTCTAGTGACATCAACCCATGTTCAAGATTATCCATTCATTGAATCCCTAGAAATGCACTTACACATTCCAAACTATGGACATAGATTTATTTAGGCTATATCAATTCCATCAAAGGGCCGGACATATCAACTTCTGTTATGGAACCAAAGGGAAAAATATTTTCTCGAATTATCTATTAATGGAGTATTAATCGTGATGTACCCAATATATCCTACCATGTTGTGAATAGTGTTTCATCATCGTTTTCTTCAATAAAAGTGCCTGAGTAGTAATACCCATTAGAAATAATGTTAATCTCTAAGGTCCAATACACACTACTACAGATAGGAACATCCAATGACACTATGAATTGTGGATTTCCTTCTAGAGGGTGTCATTTTCATAATATCATCTTAGATATTACCAAGGGTACAGACCATTATAAGGTGAGACAATGTTTTATGAGTCCTCATCCCTAATGGACTGTATTATTTGTGTCCCTCATATGACATCATCCGACCATAGAAAATATATTCCAGAATAGTGTTATGGCACATCCAGGTTCTCAAAATAGTAGGGATCCACTATGAAACTTTAGTTCAATAGATATCCCAAGAAAATTATCACATGCATTGTCACACAGATGAACAATCAAGATGTGATAAGGTATTTATTAATATTCAAATAAATTTACACAAGTTTATCATAATATACAATGTAGTTGGATCTAGGACAGAAACTCAAATAGATACATTAGGCCTACAACCCATTTTAGTCTAGATATTTTAACTTCCTTTTTATTTATCATATTATTTGATGTAGGATGTGATTAATTCCAAATAATTGAAAAAATATATTAAAGACGATGAGAAAAGTTATTTTCTTGCTTCCATGATTATTGAAATGGAATCTATTCAAAAGAACCAGACTAGGATAATTTATAATAGACCTGAAGGGTTTAAAATAATATTTTTTAAGTTAATATTCAAGGAGAAATAATAATACAATGGTGAAAATAATTTTACGTTCAAATCATGAATATTTTAAATTGGATTCCTTCAACGAGAAGGAGTAGATTATAGAGAGACTTATCAATCTATTTTAATCCATCCATCGTAATATTTTTGTTATATTTTTCTTAATGAAATGAAATTCAAATAGAAAAATTATATTATTTGACTACATTCAGACATGGTTTGTTGGATGAAGAAATTTAGATGAAACCACATAATTTATTTTAAAAGGAATTTAAAACCAAAAAAGTATGACTTTTATGAAAATATTTGTTTGATCATATAAAATCATATTAGGTATATTATAATAATTTTGACAATTTTATGCTTAAAATAAATTTTCTAGAAGTAAATATGATGCATGTGCTTCTTTTAAATTAATCAAACATGTTTTTATATGTTTACTTATTAATTTTAATGCTAATGTTCTTATATTCAAGAACATAAAGTTAATAAATAAGATGAATTTAGAAATTCTTTTCAAATGAAATATTTAATGTATTCAAAACAAATAATTTTTCATTAAATTATTAAGGATAGAAATGATATGATGTATTATCTATTTTTTTATTCTTGTACTACAAAGGTGTTAATTAGAAATATATTAAAAAAATTGAAAACTATTAGTGAACCTCTAGGACATAGAATAAAATTTTCATTATCCTAGTCCCATACCAGTGATTCTAATATTGCTTTTAAGAATGATATACTTTAGGAAAAAATATTAGGTAGCATGCTATTTTATATAATTTTCTATCATCGAGGTATAGAATTTTTTGTTTGTTCCTTGAGAAGGTTTATATGAATTCTTAGACATTCTAATTGTAATGGAATAAAATGGATAATTATATAATCTTCCATGGCTTGTAAAAAATTTATTTTTTTTGGAAAATCTACACATATAATCATGATTTTGTTAGCATTCTTGATTCTAAAAACACTGTGAAAATTGATACTAGAAAATCAATTATAGGTTGTTTATACAACATTTTTTGTGTTCATTTTTTAAGAAATGTTATATAGTAGGGTTATGTTTTTTTAATTAATATTGAAAGGATTTAAGGCATGTGACGCCTATGCCCAAGATTGATGGTGAGGAAAAGAGGATCTTTCCCAAAACCCATTTCACCATTTATTAGGTTAAATGGGTTGTGGTGAAAATTACCTTCTCCCATTTAAAATGAACTCTGATATATTTTCTATGTTTTTACACCCTCTATCTAAACCTCAATAAATTTTATTATCACTCTCTCTATAGAATTTTTGTTTTTCTACTCCCTTTTCCATGTCTCTATTGGTGGCCCTAAAGTAGTGTAGAATTTTTCAAGAATTATTTATTTAATTTTTCTCTAATTTATTTTAATTTTTTTATTTATTTAGTTTTTTAGATTTTACTTTCTAAAAATTTATTAATTTTCATAGTTATTTAGTTATTATAAATAATTTGTGAATAATAGTGAATATTTGTTAATATTATTGAGAAAATGAATTTTATTTAATTTTGATTACATAATAATTGTGTGATAATTAGGAGTAATAATTGAATAATTATTTTAAAATTTTTAGAATTTACTATAACAAAGTAGTATATAATTAAATATTGACAAATAATTATTATGTAATAGATAACTAAGGATTTAATCATTATTAAATTGTAATTAACTAATAAATAATTAATAATTAATTAAATAGTAATTACAAATTAACATTGATTATATATTAATTAAATATTAATAAAATAATGATTAAATATTAATTAGGTAATTAATAATTATTGAATATTTATTCATTAATAAATTATTAAAACAAATTTATGAAATGGTTATCAATTTATTAACGAATGATTATCAAATGAGTAAAAATAATTAACATAGGACTATATAATGAGTATGTAATGAATAAATAAGGATCAAACAATTACGAAATATTGATTGACTAATAATGAACTACTGATTCCGTAATGAATAACCACAAATTAACTAAATATTGGCTTATAATCTACTATTAGGTTACCGTTGATCAACTCATAATTATTTATAAATTATCTAATTAAAAACTATTATTCAATGAATTATTAAATAATGATTAAATAATTATTAAGTGATCATTAATTAGTGATTAATTAATGATTAACATAGGATAAATTAATGATTAGATAATTATTAACTTAGGATTAACATACGATTATCATAGGATGAAATAATTATTAAATAATGATTAAAAAATCATGGAATAATTCTAAAATAATGACTAACTAATAAATAACTAACAATTGACTACTAATAAAATACTTAATAACTATTAATTGATTAATTATAAACGAATGATTATTGAATGGTTAATGAGCGATAAAAAATATTAATGAATGATTAACTAATGATAAACTAATATTTAAATAATGACCTATATTTTATTAAATAATGATTAATTATGGATTAACTTTGGATTAAATTAATATTAGAAAATTATTAACTTAGGATAAATATATGATTAATATAAGATAAAATAATTTTTAACTAATGATTAACTGTTGATGATATAATGATTAAATAATTGTTAACAAATAATTAACTATTAATAAACTATTCAAAAAATATTAATTAATTAATGATTAATGAGTGAGTGATTAATGAGTAATTTATCATTGACTAATGATTAAATAATAATTATTAGAATATTAAAAAAAATTAACAAAGGATAAATTTGGGTTTAAATAATGAATAACTCAGGATTATAATATGATTTATGTAGGATCAAATTATGATTAACTACTGATTAAATAATTATTATCTAATGATGAACTAATTCTTTACTAATTATTAACTATAAAATAAATCATAGTAAGTTATTAAGTAGCTAATAATTAACTATTAATTATCTATGATGAAAATATTATTCAATGAATGGTCAATTAAAATAAATGAATGATTAATTAATGAGGCTAAACTGTACACCTAGTTTTCCACTCTGAGTGGATATTCTTTAGATTATTAAAATTACCTTTAATTAATATATTTACATAACTTTTTGAATATTAAAATTTATTCTTTATAGCATTACTAAAATCATCAAGGATATAAAAAAACATTCTAATATTTTGGTAAATTAATGAATATGTTGTTATCTAAGAAAATGAAATCCATGTTTCTATATATTAAGTGGATACAAGATTTGTAAATTTTGTATATTGGATTAATAACCCTAAAAATTGAAGATTGTGTATTAACACAAATCATTACCTTGAGAAGGAAAGAAAGACGTAACTGTAAAAAAAAATATTCTCCTTAGTGGTATATAATAGATGAAAAACATTCTATTTATTTAATAACACTATGAATACTAAAATGTGAACTACAAGACATTAGAGCCATAAGTGAGGATATAAAGAAATTATTCTAAAATTTTAGAACAGTAAACATTATGTGTTTATTCAAGGATAGATATCCCTCCAAGGATACTACATGTGGTTTTAGGATATTGAATTAGTGAACTTAGGGAAAATAACCCTAAAAAAGGTGGAATAGGTATTAACTGAATCATCACATGATGCATGAAAAATGATCAATACTACACACATTGATAGACACTACCAAGGTATATTATCGAGATTATTCACATTCTCTTTATAAACTATCGAAATTATTTAATTAATATCCATATATTATAAAAAACATTATACAATTATTTCACAGTCAATTATTGATGATTATTCTCTATTGTGAATATTATTTGAAATATTGTAATAATGATCATAAAACATTTTTTGACATAAAAAATCATGTATACATGTGTTTAATGTTATGAGAATGTAATTTAATATCAAAAGATAGAAATTAATTGTAAGTTAGATTTGATACCTGATCTGGAAGCCTTGTTTATTAGCTAAAGAAATTTTAAATTATTGGATAAGCTATGGAGTCAATCTTATCCATTATAAGTTGATGAAGACAGGTAACATGAAACATAATTATTTGAAAAATAGTCTAATAATTATTTCATGGAGTTATATGTTGAGTTTTCAACTATACAGTAGTATCCTACTGTTATATTATAGTAGTGGAAGGAAAGATTCAATTAAGAAGATCAATACCAGGAAAATGTGACACTTCTATATCATTCAAAAGAGATAAAACCAAACTGATCACCCAAATATACTATAATATAATTCTAATAACGATTTTGTATCTAGTGATGGTAAAGATTGAGAAAATTTTAATGATTGGAAGAAAATTGGAGAAGTTATGTAAGAAGTTTCGAGAAATGAAATAGTTTTATATCATCCTTAATACACAATAAATATTTTCACCCAAAAAATGAGCATCCTAGAGTTTTATAGGGTAGATATTATGAAAAGGATAATATATTATACATCGTAAGATATTTTCCAAGAGAGGATCCACTGGGAAATTTACACAAATGATTTCTAATTGAGAAAAATAATTGATATTTTTTTCAGGGGTTAACCCGGAAATTATATAGTATAAAATATTAAAAATAATACAGTAATCATTGTAAATATTTCTTGAGACTTCTTCTAGACATTACTCTAAGTGTGTGAAGATTTTCAATGATTGAGGCATCTCATAGTAGCCTAAATCCTAACCTGATATTGGATCATAAATCCTTGGATAATGAATTTTTATTTTCAATTTTTATCAAGATGATTAGAAATTGTGAATATTTCTCTACTTCCACTATGATTGATAGGATACAATAAAATATTGGATACAAGAGTACATATTGAAATATATTGATAGCCAAATAGGAAGATATATTCAAGGTGTATGGTGATTGATATAACTCATATCATGTATTTTTGAAATTGCTATTAATAATATGAAAAGAGCCCAAATTTTCTTCCACATTTATGGGAATAAATATGATTCTCACGGTAACTGACTCAATCCTTCACATGTCTAATTTCATTAGTTTTTATGATAATTCATTCCCTATATTTTTTCATTTAATTTCAAAAAGCACATGATACATATTTATGAAATATTTATATATGGAAAGTACATGTATGTATTAATGATTTTAAAAACCGAATATTGTAATCTTGATTCTCTACCTACTAAATTCTCCATAGTGGAGAAGGAATATTTTTGAATGATATATATTTTTTCCGTACTACAAACCATGTAATGAATATTCATATCTATTGATTTAAAATAATATTCTTTGGGAAATCAATGAGGAAATCAATTCAGATCATGTTATTTATAGACATCCAAATGTACATCATGGATAGTTCATTAGACACATTTAAAACAATCGGTGAAAAACTTTTCAGGATGAAGTTTTGAATAAGGATATCGTGTATCTTGTTATATAACCTATTTGTTATATTTTTCAACATCATTAATTTAATGATAATATATTTTTTTATAATATGAAGAGTATTTTGTAGAATATGAGCTGAATCATTATATGTTTGAGAATCACATGGAAGTAATCCATAGGTCCAATCAAGGGTTATATGATTATGTGACGAAGATTCCTAAAGAAAAATAAATATTGGCATAAAATGAGGAGAAGAGGTATGAACACATGAACCAAAACATTATTGAGTGCATCCATTTCGTATTAAAGGGGCTTCAAAACTTACCTATAATAGAACTTTTTTTGTGAGACATTTTATTATTTTGTAAGATACGTCATAGAATGAGGATGACATATAGCTAACAAGATTCATCAAGGTATGTAGTAAAAAATCACTGAGATATTGAAAACAATATGGTTCAGTATTCTTCTTAGTAACTGATTATTTCTAACCATGAATAATGTTTATTTCAAATGACAATTCTCTAGGAACCCATAATAGGTTTCAGTAGTCGAGTGCTGGTGCTATATGTGGACATGATGCACTATGAATGATAAAAGATCCAAGAGTTTAATTTTCTACGTGCACGTGACATTGTGGCATGTTCCTCTATGAAAATGTCAGGGGAACCATATCTCGATCTGGTATATTGGATTGACATAATTACTAACTAATATAGTGTACAAAGGATGCCTATTGGGGGGGGGGTTGACATTTCTCAATACCCAAATATTATCCCACATTGATACTTGACATCAATAGGTTGCAACCATGAGGGGGAATGATGGCCAATAGGGTTCAGAATGAGATCAAATAGCCTCAAGAAGAATGTCAGACTCTACGATACAACATATATCATATTGATGATCATAATGTGAAGAGATTTCATAAAATTATATGGATGATTTATCATTTCCCAACAATAAGGATGTATTGTTGTAAAATATTGTAATTTCCAATGCGTTTAAAAGTTGTATTATTTCTATACATTTTTTTTGGTCTTATGGGATATTTTATAAAAATTTTATTGATTTAAAATCTGTCTTATGAAAATATATTATATAACAATTTGTAAACAAAAATTGAAAAAATTCAAAAGGAAATATAATGATTATTCAGAATATTCCAACTCAAATTAAATGGAAGGTATGTATAAATATTTATGTATTGTTTAAAATATATAATGAATATGATTAAGAAAAAACGAACAAATAATTTTTTCATGAATAATACAGATATAATTATGTACACTAAATTTTTTTCTGAAAAAATATAAATCCAAGTTTTCAATTATAGAAAGTTAAAAGGGTGTTAACATAATTATTATATCCTACTTTCTACCTATCATAAAATTTTACTAAACAAATAAAATTATTTACATTTTACACATACTTGGTTTTTATTACATTCTTACACATAGAGTTGGAGGATGTTACTCCTCTAAGTGATTAGTATGTTCATGTTTCAAGTGAGGTGTTAGTGAGCCATGCAGTTTGATTGATTAGGGTGAGTAGTGCACTGTAACATCCTAGGTAAATGAAGAATATGACATATTTCATATTTATGAATATTTTTGAATTAAATATTAATTTTACTTTAAAGGGTTTTCTATGTTTGATAGCGTACCCGATACGCAACAATGGGTTTCTTCGGAATCTTATGTTGCACACTAATAATATAATATTATTATTTTAAATGGTAGTAAACTCCTAGACATTTTATTGTATGGAATGAATTAAACTAAAAACAATATTATTATACATATTTTTTAAATGTATTTACATTTATCCAATAAAAGTTAGAGGGTAAAAATTTGAATGAATCTAATTTTCATCATAATTTACATTAAAAGGCCGATTTATCGCATTTTAATGGAGAACCATCTTTAAATATAATTTTGGTAACTTTAATACATTCTAATTGACCAAATAAAATCCTTCTTTAGAATGCGGACATCAAATTTTACTTTGGGTAATTTTTGGTATTTTTCTGATAAAGTTCATTTTTTAATGAATAGTGAAAAATATTGTATTTTAATTCAAAAGTGCCTTTTAATCTAATATATTTATATGGTTAGATTATCTTGTTAATTGGTTTTAAAGTGAAATTAAAATATATTTTTACCATTTAATTCAATGTTGGTCATTTGA
This sequence comes from Viscum album, assembly GCA_963277665.1. Lineage (NCBI taxonomy): Eukaryota > Viridiplantae > Streptophyta > Magnoliopsida > Santalales > Viscaceae > Viscum > Viscum album. The sequence goes on along the minus strand of OY728158.1, from coordinate 421,756,453 downwards.
ATTAATTTCACTTTGAAATTGGACATAAACAAGTATCAATCTTTTGATAGTTATTGTTTCTTAATAACACGCTATTTGTTTGGATAAAAGGAATTAATTTTCAAATTAATTAATGACAGTTCTATTTTTTGAATTTTGAAAAATAGACATCAGTTTTTAATGCGGAATAACAAATTATCCTTAGGCTGAATTTTTGTTATTTTTCTGAAAAACATCATTTTTTGATGAATAGTGAAAGCACTTAGTGGTAGTTAAAAAAACTGAATTTTTCATTTAAATGAAATTTTACCTCTTCTGTGAATTGAATTTCAAAAAACTGACATACATGGTTGTAATTAAAAAGTAAAATGCATTTCAATAAGATGAAAATAATTTTTGGTGAATAGTATGTTTTGACTTTTATTTACCGCGTTTAAAGGTAAATAGGGTAATTCAAGGATAAAATAATATTATAATAATTTAAAATTACCTTAACACTTGTACTAGCTTTATTGGATGAGTATTGGCCGACCATGGGAATCCTTGGGTCGATTTTGGGACCACCTGGAGCCACTTATGAAAGATAATGACACTTTAGATTAATTAATTTAATGTAAAGACAAAATTGGTATTAACAAAAATCTTTTAGTAATTAATTTTATATATGGTGTTATATAAGTCCTATTTTTGACTAAAAATATTCATTGGAAATATAAAAATATTTCCTACATGATAGTATTTTTTTATAATTTTTAGACATCGAATAAATTAAATTATTTATGACATAATAATGATACAGTATTTACCTCATTAATAAATGATTAAAATAAATAATATTATATTGATTAAAATATTATCCAAAACATTTCCAATTTTGATTGGATTATTTTATTTTGAATATGAGTCATCTTATCTTCGACCTTAATGATTTTCTGACCATTAGAAACTGAATATCATTATATAACAAAATAATCATTTCACACATTCCTAAAGAGCCCCTCATCTCCCTTATAAAAGGAGACCATTTCTATCCAATTCATCACACCTCTCAAGCCATTTGTCTCATCCAAACTCAACCCAATTAATCTCCATACATTCCTATGCTCCTCCTAGAAGACATAACATAGGCAGAAGGCAATTCAATAAGTCCTTTGGTTCAAACCAAAGAGAGTTACCCAAATTAACGGTAACGGTTTCTCTTAAATTGTTTTCTTTTATTTTACTTCTCCAGCCTCAAAACTCTTTTTATTTCATTTATTTTGTAACAACACCAGTATCATAAATTTACTATGATGTTTTTATGAGAAGTATTCTATTTATACATACACACACCTCCATCTAATGGATAAAGAACATAATGTTTCAGTGGATGGAAAACTAACGCCACACGAAACGATGATTGTTCAATTACATATTACCGCCTCTCATGGTGGACATTATGATGGAAGTATATTAATATATGATATATATTAGGTTTATGATTTATTTATTCTTATTTACTTCTCATTTATATAAGAACTTTATGGTTTCCATAGTGGGTAAATATGATAATCTCTTTTGAGGAAGTGCGGACTACCGCCCCTCCAAGTGATGTGACTCCTTAATTCCTTATGTGGGATGTATATAGGATAGATTTAATGATTTTATATATGATATTATACTGGAATTATAATATACCTATGTATCATTATGGTTTAATTCCATTAAAATAAGAAATAAAAATGAAAGTAGCGTTCATGCGTACGTACGCCTTACCGTCTCCATGAACGGTGCATTTCATTTCTTACCACCAAATGTTATGTAATATTATAAATACATGAATATACTAGATATATATGATATATATGATATCTATATCATGATTATCATTATTTAGATAATGGATATCCGACTACATTTACAACATGTAATTATAAGAAGTCCATTTTTGACTCAAGTACCAAATATTGACAAAACGAACGTTATTAACTAAAATGTTTGCATAATGTTTATAACATGGTAATAAGTGATATAAAAGGAATAATAAATTTGAAAAAGTTTCTTAAGAAAGTAGAAAATAACTTTAGTTTATTATTCAGGATATTAATGAATGATCGACTCAAGTCAGACATGAGGTAAGGGACTTAGTCTCAATCTCCTTTCATTGAGGCATTTTTTATTTTATACATGGATTTATTTTATGTGGTGTATAAACCCCTTTTACTTTTAATTTTATTCAAAGGGAATATTTCTATACAAATTGTTTTATTAAACGACAAAAGGAAATGTTTTTTTAACGTAAGCGGTGACAACGTCTTTTCCGCCGCCACGAGTATTATTTGATCTTTGGATTCCTTAACAAGCCGTAATGTTTTTAAATGGACAAATAAATACCATTTACTCTTTTTACATATTTTGTTATTGAAAATTATTTTGAGAATGGATTTATTATTTCAATATCTTGAAATGATATATTTCTATTGCAAAGATGGAATGTTATCTTTTCTTTATGCTTTTGTTATGTGTTATGATCATGTTATGGTTATTGGGAATTATTTATGTATACGGGTGGTTCCGTGATAAAGTTTGGGTGGGTGAGCCCGAGATTTCTCTTCAATGTATTGGGTAACGCGACAGAGGTAAACTTGATTGTTTATCCTAATATACTTAGGGAATATACTATTATGGGTATTCCAAAGTAACTCCCTATGTATCTATGATAGCTACAATGTAAGTATGGTATAAATGTTGCAATTTACCTTTATGATTTATGATTTCTATGTGTATTTCATAAATCTTATGATTTCATGAGGTAAGTAAAAGAGTTCTTGTTTTGTATGTATTTATGAACAAATTATTTCATTCATTGTTTTGTAACCCTTACTGACCCTTTTATGCTCATCCCAAGTTTTGAAATGATTTCACAGGACTTAAAGATGGATAGGGTAAAGGATGTGATCAAGGAAAAGTCATGTTGTCTAAAACCTGGAAATAGACATGCCCCTTTTTTCAAGTGTTTTTATTTTATTAAAAAATGGAAACTATGTATAAATGACTACCTTGTAATCTTTTGAGATATAATAGTTATGTCCAAATTCTCTAAAACACTAAACCTGAAAATATCCTCAATGTGAATTATTCATTTAATTCAATATTATGTAATGTTTAAGGCCAGGTCCTTATTGTTGGTATCAAATGTCGGTTTAGATAACTTTAGGAGTTAGGATGTTGTTAAATAAATGTCCATAAATTAATTTATGTTAATTTTGAAATCATATATCATTTACAGATTACCATGTTGCTTCACCTAAGATATTTCTTTGTTCAGAATGGTTTTTCATAGAGGAAACAGCGCAGCTATGTTGGCACGACATTAGGAGGAAGACAACCTTCCAAATTAGCAACCTAAGATGGTCAGAATCGGAACTGAACAGTTTGTTGCAGTGATGGCACAGTTGAATTAGGCGATAAATGGTGGTGGTATCCATGTATGAGATCAGCCAGATCAACCTCAAAGGAACATGAAAGTAGTAGAGCATTTCATGAGGCAACATCCCCCATCATTCAGAGGATCTGCTGACCTTGTGCTAGCTGAAGGGTGGATTAAAGTATTGGAGAAGATCCTTTATGGCATGAGTTGTTCTGAACATCAAAAGGATAGTCTTGAAGATTACCATTTTGAAGGTGAAGCTGATCAGTGGTGGTCAATGGTGAAAAATATTAGGGATAGTGAGGATATTGATGCTCTCAATTGGTATGAATTCAAAGGTATGTTTCTTGTGAAATATTTTCCTAAGGTGGTTCGTCTTAGGATGGAAAAACAATTCCTAGAATTGAGGTAGGAGGATGACTCATTGGCTGCTTATGAAGAAAACTTCACTCAACTAGCAAGGTATGCTCCAAATTTCATACGAGATTTTGATAGTAAAATAAACCATTTTGACTCAGGATTAATTCCAAAGTATCGAAGTGCTTTAGTATCTCGTGAGTTCAAAAGTTATGAAAAACTTGTTCGTTGTGTGGAAAAGGTGGAAATGGAGTTTGCTGATTATCATGTGTTCTTTGAAAAACAACAGAAAAAGAGGTTGAGGTGGCAGGTGAAAGGGAATAACTCTTCAAAAAAGTCTGATGGTAAGAAACTTAAGTTTATAGTTTGTTAAAATTGTGGTAAAAAGAATGTTGGGGAATGTCTTTTAAATTTTGGTAAGTGCTACCGATGTGGTAAAATGAGACATAAGGCTCGTAATTGCACTGAAAAGGATCAGGGTAATGGTAGGATGAAATTTGATTTACAGTCAGTAAAATGTTTTAAGTGCAATGAAATGGGTCATTATGAAACTGAGTGTCCAAAAAAGAACCCAACCAAAGGAAAGCAACCAGACTTCAAGCAGAAAGGGGTGGAGAAATCCGTTGCAACTACTTTAGCAGATGTTGGTCCATCAAATGAAGTAGTATCAGGTACACTATTTGTTTGTTCATATTATGCCAATGTGTTATTTGATTCAGGGTCTCACATTCTTTAATTTCTGAGAATTTTTCTAGTAAATTGGGAATTCCATCTCATGATATTAATACTAAACTTATGGTAAAAAAAACCTGGAGGAAATGTTGGGACAAAATGAAAACATAAGAACATTCCTTTCCTTATGTGTGGAAAGAATCTACCTACAAACCTTATTGTTTTTCCTCTAGTAGAGTTTGATGTTATATTGGGCATGGATTGGATTTTTATTTATCTTGCTAAGATTGACCACATAGCTAAATAGGTTTCTTTTCTGAATGATTTTCAGTTTGTGTACATGAATGAACCCTTGCTTTTGATAACATATCAGGAAGTCAAAAAACTGTTAAAATATGGAAATTAATGTTACCTTGAAAATATTTTTGAAAACGAAGAAACTATTCATAATAATGATGTGCCAGTGTTAAATGAGTACCTTGATGTTTTTCCTGATGAGTTGCCTAGTATTATACCTAATCGGGAATTTGAATTTACTATTGTCTTAGTTCCTGATGCTAAGCCAATTTCAAAACCCCCTTATCGAATGGATCAAATTGAACTTTTAGAGTTAAGAATCAATTGTAGGGGTAATTAGATAAATCTTTCATTAGACCTAGCACATCACCATGGGGTGCTCATGTCTTCTTTGTTGAAAAGAATGATTGTTCAATGAGACTTTGCATTGATTATAGAGTATTGAATAACATCACTGTTAAGAATAATTATCCTTTTCCTCATATTGATGATTTGTTTTCTCATCTCTAGGGAGATTAGTATTTTTCAAAGATTGACTTGAGGTCGGGGTACCATTAGTTTAAATTAAAGGAAGTAGAAGTTCTGAAGACCGCGTTTCGTACTAGATATGGCCATTATGAATTTATAGTTATTCCTTTTGGGTTAACCAATGCACATGTTGTATTCATGGATCTTATGAATAGAATTTTCCATTAGTTCTTGGATAAGTTTGTGGTTTTGTTCATTGATGATATTTTGGATTATTCCAAAAGTAAGGAGGAACATGAAATTCATTTAAGGGTTGTCTTGAAAACATTAAAAGAAAAGAAACTTTATGGGAAATTCAGAAAGTGTGAGTTTTGATACAAACAATTTCATTCCTTGGTCACATTATTTCAAAAAATGGCATAACTGTTGATCTTGATAAAACCAATGTTGTTGAAGAATGGCCATAACCCACAAATATAACCAAGATTCGTAGTTTTCTTGTTTTGGAAGGTTATTATTGGAGGTTTGTTGAAAAGTTTTCACGGTTATCTAGTCCAATGACTAAGTTAACTCAAAAAGGTGTTAAGTTCATATAGACAAAATATTGTGATGATTGTTTTTAGGAATTGAAAAGAAGATTGGTGAATGCTCCAGTTTTGGCACTACCTTCCATAAATGGTGAGTGTGTTATCTATAGTGATGATTCGTTGAAAGGAATGGGTTGTGTCCTAATTCATAATGATCAGGTAATTTCTTATTCTTCACGTTAGCTGAAACCACATGAGTTAAATTAACCTACCCATGATTTGTAATTAGCTGCTGTTGTTTTTGCATTAAAAATTCGGAGGCATCATTTGTATGGAGTGAAGTTGGAAATATATACTGATCACAAAATTTTTAATTATATATTCACTCAGAAAGAATTGAACATGAGATGAAGGATATGGATTGAATTAATCAAGGATTATGATTACAAAATCCTTTACCATCTGGGAAAATCAAATAAATTTCCTGACGTTTTGAGTAGAAAAAGTAATACTTCATTAAGCATGGTACATTTGGAACAAGATACTATGGTTTTTGATTTGATGAATTATGACATAGAAGTTGTTGGTGCAGGAAATTCTTCTGTTTTGTTTCAGGTGTCTGTGAGATCATCTCTATCAGACAGAATAAAGCAAGGACAGAAATAAGACAGTGAGTTGTAGAAAAAGGTAGAGTTGGTTCAGAAGGGTAAGTTGCCTGATTTTAATGTTGATAATGATTGTGTTTTGAGATTTGGAAAGAGATTATGTGTGCCTTTTGATTCACAGTTTAAGAATGAGTTATTATGTGAAGCTCCAAGTTATCCCTTTTTGGTTTATCATGGCAATACTGAGATGTACAGAGATCTTTGGGAGTATTACTGGTGGGATGGAATGAAAAGAGATATTGCTTATTTTACTGTAAAGTGTTTGACTTGTCAGTAGGTTAAAGTAGAGTGACAGTTACCGAAAGGAATGCTTCAGCCCTTACCGGTTCCAGAGTGGATATGGAAAAATATATCCATAGACTTTGTTGTGGGATTACCAAAGACATCTCAAGGTAATAATTCAATCTGGGTTATAGTTGACCGATTGACTAAATATTCTCATTTCCTTCCTATTAGAGATACTTTTTCTCTAGATCAACTTGCTCGGTTGTATGTTAAAGAGATATTCAGGTTGCATGGATTTCCCCTCTCTATTGTATCTGATCATGATCCCATGTTCACTTCTAACTTTTGGAAAGGCCTTCAGAAGTCATTGGGTGCTAAATTAAACTTTAAAACAGCTTTTCATCGTCAATCAGATGGGCAGTCAGAACGAACACTTCAGACCTTGGAGGATATGCTACCTGTTTGCTCGATGGATTATCTGGGAAGTTGGGACCAACACCTATCTTTGGTTGAATATTCATATAATAATAGTTTTCATTCTAGTATACAGATGTCTCCATTTGAGGCATTATATGTAAAGCGTTGTCAAACTCCAGATTTTTGGGATGAAGTAGGTGAAAGGAAGCTGATTGGACCTGAATTGGTAGATGAGATAGAAGATAAAGTTTAGTTGATTGAGAATCACATGAGAACAGCTCAAAGAAGACATAAAAGTTATGCAGATAACCGGAGGAAGGATCTTTCCTTTGAGGTAGGTGATCATGCCTTTTCAAAGTTTCTCCATGGAAAAGTCTGATGCGTTTTGGTAAGAATGGAAAGTTGAGTCTGAGGTTCATTTGACCTTATGAAATTCTAGAGAAAGTTGGATCAGTTGATTATAGAGTAGCTTTACCTCCAACTTTATCCCAGGTACACAATGTTTTTCATGTTTCGATGTTGAGAAAATATATGCCAGATCCATCTCATCTTTTGATCCCAGAGGTCGTTCAGTTGGAAGAGAATATCTCTTATGAAGAACAACCAGTCCAGATTCTTAACTGTATAGAGAAAGTGTTGCGTAATAAGGTAATTCACCAGGTAACGGTTTTATGGAAAAACCATATGGTAGAAGAGGCAATGTGGTAATCTGAAAATTCTATGAGTGATAAATACCCCCACTTATTTTGATAAGTGAATAAAAATTTAGAGGACACAATTACCAAAAGGGGGGAAGGATGTAACATACCAGGTAAATGAAGAATAAGACATTTTTCCTATTTATTAATATTTGTGAATTAAATATTAATTTTACATTAAAGGGGTTTCTATGTTCGATAGCTTACCCGATACGCAACAACGAGTTTCTTTGGAATCTTACGCTGCACACTAATAATATAATATTATTATTTTAAATGGTAGTTAACTCCTAGTTTTTGTATTAGCAAAAATGAATGAAACTAACTACAATATGATTATGCATATTTGTTAAATGTATTTACATTTATCCAATAAGATTTAGAGGCTTAAAATGTGAATGAATCTAATTTTAAGCATAATTTACATGAAAAGTCTGATTTATCGTATTTTAATGGAGAACCCTCTTTAAATATAGTTTTAGTCACTTTAATATATTCTAATTGACCAAATAAAATCCTTATTTATAATGGGGACATCAAATTTTACTTTGCGTAATTTGTTTGGTATTTTTCTGATAAAGTTCATTTTTAATGAATAATGAAAAATATTGTATTTTAATTAAAAAGTTCCTTTTAATATAATTTATTTATATGGTTAGATTATCTTTTTAATTTGTTTTAAAGTGAAACTAAAATATATTTTTACCATTTAATCAAATGTTGGTCATTGGAATTAATTGCACATTGAAATTGGACATAAACAAGTATCAATCTTTTGATAGTTATTGTTTCTTAAAAACACGCTATTTGTTTTGATAACGGAAATTAATTTTAAAATTAATTAATGCCACTTATATTTACTTAATTTGGAAAAATAGACATCAATTTTTAATTCTGAATATCAAATAATTCTTAGGCTGAATTTTTTGTATTTTTCTGAAAAACATCAATTTTTGATGAATAGTGAAACCACTTAGTGGTAGTTAAAAAACTGACTTTTTCATTTAAATTAAATATTACCACTTCTATGAATTGAATTTCAAAAACCTGATATACATGGTTGTTATTAAGAAGTAAAATTTGGTTTAATAAGTTGGAAATAATTTTTGATGAATAGTAACTTTTGACTTTTATTTACCGTGGTTAAAGGTAAATAGGGTAATTCAAGGTTAAACGAATATTATAATAAGTTAAAATTACCTTAACACATCTCTTAAACTTATTATATAAGTTGTGTCCGACCCTGGGAAGCCTGGGGTTGGTTTTGGGATCCCATGGAGCCACTTATTAAAGATAATGACACTTTAGATTAATTAATTTAATGTAAAGACAAAATTGACAATAACAAAAATCTTTTAGTAATTAATTTTTATATGGTGTTATATAAGTTTTCATTTAGACTATAAATATTAATTGGAAAGATAAAAAGATTTAATACAAGATATCATTTTTTATAATTTTTAGACATCGAATAAATTAAATTATATATGACACAATAATGATGTCGTATTTACCTCATTAATAAATGATTAAAATAAATAAGATTATAATGATTAAAATATTATCCAAAACATGTCCAATTATGATTGGATGATTTTATTTAGAATATTAGTCATCTTATATTCGACCTTAATGATTTTTGGACCATTAGAAACTGAATATCATTATATAATAAAATAATGTTTTCACACTCTCCTAAAGAGCCCTTCCTCTCCCTTATAAAAGGTGACCATTTCTATCCAATTCCTCACACCTCTCAATCCATTTTTCTTGTCCAATCTTTACCCAATTAATCTCTCTACATCCCTCCCCTCTTCCTATAATCCTTAACTTATGTAGAATGCATTTCAATAAAACCATTGGTTCAAACCAAAGAGAGTTACCCAAATTAAAGGTAACAGTTTCTCTTAAATTTCTTTATATTATTTTACTTATCCAACCCCTAAAACTCTTTTATTTTCCTTTATTTTGTAACAACACCAGTATCCTCAATATACTATTATGTTTTTATGATAAGTATTCAAACTAAACTTACACACACCTCCATCTAATGGATGAAGAACATAATGTTTCTGTGGATGGAAAAATAACGTCTCATGAAATGATGATTGTTTAATTAAATCTTAACGCCTCTCATGGTGGCGATGATGATGGAAATGTATTTATATATGATATATATTATTTTTATGATTTCTTTATGCTTCATTACTTCCCAATTATATCAAACCTCTATGGTTTCCATAGTGGGTAAATATGATAATTCCATTTGAGGAAGTGTGGACTACTGCCCCCTCAAAATGATGTGACTTGTTAATGCCTTATGTGAGATGTATAAAGGATTGAGTTAATGATATTATATATGATATTATACTCGAAATATAATATACCTATGTATCATTATGTTTTAATTCTATTAAATTAAGAAATAGAAATGAAATTAGCGTTCATGCGCACGTACGGCTTACCGTCTCCATGAACGGTGCTTTTCATTTATTACCTCCAAATGTTATGTAATATTATAAATACATGTATATAATGGATATATATGATATATATGATATCTACATCATTATTATCATTCTGGATATAATGGATATTTAATTACATTTACAACATGTAATTATAAGAATTCCATTTTTTACTCAAGTGCCAAATATCGACATAACGAACATTATTAACTTAAATGTTTCCATAATGTTATTAACATGGTAATAAGTTATATAAATGGAATAATAAACATGAAAAAGGTTATTAAGAAATTATAAATTAACTTTAGTTTATTATTTAGGATATTAAAGAACGATCGAGTCAAGTCAGACACGAGGTAATGGACTTCATCTCAATCTCCATTCATTGAGCCATTTTTAGTTTTATACACGACTTTATTTTATCCAGTGTATAAAGCCCTTTTAATTTTCATTTTATTCAAAGGGAATCTTTTTATAAAATCATTTTACTAAATGACAAAAAGGAATGTTTTTTTAACGTATGCGGTGACAATGACCTTTCCGCTGCCGCGGGTATTATTTGATCTTTGGCTTCCTTAACAAGCCGTAATGTTTTTAAATGAAAAAATTAATACCATATACTCTTTTTTCTTATTTTGGTATTGAAAATGATTTAGAGAATGGATTTATTATTTCAATATCTAGAAATGATAAATTGCTATTGCAATGTGGGAATGTTATCTTTTCCTTAAGCTTTTGTTATGTGTTATGATCATGTTACGGTTCTTGGGCATTATTTACGTATACAGGTGGTTTTGTGATAAACCTAGGGCAGGTGAGCCTGAGATAGATATTCAATGCATTGGTTAACTTGATAGAGTTAAATATGAATGTTTCTCCTAAGAGATTTAGGGAATATACTATAATGGGTATTCCAAAGTAACTCTCTATGTAGCTGTGATAGCTTCAATGTATGTATGGTATGGATGCTGCAAGTTACCTTTATGATTTATGATTTCTATATGTCTTTCATAAATACTATGAATTCATGAGGTAAATAAAAGAGTTTAAGTTATTTATGTATTTATGAAAAATTGTTTTCATTCATTTTTTTATAACCATTACAGAGCCTTTTATGCTCATCCCAAGTTTTGAAATGCTTTCACATGACTTAAAGAAGAATAGGGTCAAGGATGGGATCAAGGAAAAATCAGGCTATCTAAAACATGGAAATAGATATGACACTTTTTTCAAGTGTTTTTTTAATGAAAAAAATGGAAACTTTGTAGAAATGTCTACCTTGTATTCTTTTGAGATGTAATAGTAATGTCCTAATTCTCTAAAATTCTAAACCTAAAAAGATCTTCAATGTGAATTATTTATTTAATTCAATATTATGTAATGTTTAATGCCAGGACCTTATATGCACCCTATTTTCATTACATTCCACATAAAACTTCTATTATACCGTACCCACAACATGATAGCTTGTGTGGAATTATTTTATTGGATATTTTATTTTATGATAATCAACTTAATTTTGTCCTCATTGAGATATGGTGAACCGAGACACGCACATTTTATATTATGGATGGAGAGATGACTAGAACCTTGGAGGATGTGGTAGATATAGTTAGTCTTTATATCATGGTTATTATAGTTATAGGTACCATCCATTGAGAATGGTCAAATACTACATAGTTATTTCTAGGACTCAACATTGTGGGGGATGATACTGCTAAATATGAAGCTTCTCTATCTATGAACTAGCTGGAAATGAAACTTTCACATTTAACTACTGACACCAATGACCAATCAATCATGAATCATGCCCATTCATTTATCATGTGGATCATTGTAGGGATAGTGTGTGATGATCACCCTGATATGCATATCCATGTGATGTATTTGGGGCTACTGGATGACATTTAATATACTAGAAGATATAGTTGGGAATCTGTGTGCTTGGAATACACATATAGATCATTTTTCATGACATACCGATAAAGTGGAGTGATCTAACTGTATTTTTCATCCTCATACAGATGTGGTCATGGGGGTGAATCACAATCCTAACCCATATTATTGTAGGTTTAAGGATTCATATATAAATCTGTGTGATGTTCTTAGAGTTAGCTAGTATGATCACTCATAATTAGTTTTTTTCTTTTAATATGATTTATTAAACATGATTTATTATTATTTACCACATACTATGTTTTATGATGCAGGTGGAGTCTAGAAGAAGTGTTAATCAGACATTGAGAAAACCTTTGTGTGCATATCATTTAATTTTTTGAAGTATACTACACACTAATGTAGGAATATACATTCTTCTATTGTATACCCATTTTCATCATAATTTCAATTTTTAAAATTAGTTAAAAAATTCACCTGTCTTTTTTGATTTCATGGATGCTATATTGGGCCATATTAGACATGATTCCTATACAATGCACTGTTGGGAATAACGATGCAAAAATTGTATTTCCATTAATACATATTCATATTGTTGAGTGGAACTATACTAGTATATTCGTGAACATGTTTAGATTTTTATAGTTTATTCTATTTATATTTAGATATCTAGTAGTGCATCAATCACTGATGTTGGTGGGAAGGTAGCATGTCGACTAGTAATGGCACAATGCACATTATCTCAACATCAAGGAAAAAATGGATCGTTTATTATTGATGTCTTGTGTATGATAAATTTCCATCTCTCTAAAAAAATCATATATGAATGATTTTATGGACTAAATTATATATTGTATCATTCACCACATAAAAGAGGGACTCACGATTTGTCAAGTCATTAATTTTTCATAAGATTATTTTTGGAAAAAAAATTTATTTGATTTGAATTCATTGTAGAATAGTTGATTAAAACATATTATCCATATCTCCAATATTTTGTAAGGAAATATATTTAGGCATATGACATACCATGTTGTAGTTTAGAAAATGAAACCTTTATATTTTGTTCTAAATGAAATTATCTTTTATCTTCCACAACATGGGGTGATTCATTTTCCCATGGAGAGGAGGTTCCTTGTAACATCCAAGGTAATTGAAGAATAAGACATATTACATATTTATTAATATCTGTGAATTAAATATTTATTTTAAATTAATGGGGTTTCTATGTTTGATAGCGTACTTGATATGGAACAACGGGTTTCTTTAGAATCTTACGTTGCACACAAATAATATAATATTATTATTTGAAATGGTCATTAACTTCTAGATGTCGTATTGGCAGGAATGAATGAAACTAACTACAATATGATTATACATATTTGTTAAATGTATTTAAATTTATCCAATAAAAGTTAGAGGCTTAAAATGTGAATGAATCTAATTTTAAGCATAATTTACATTAAAAGGCCGATTTATCGCCTTTTAATGGCGAACCCTCATTAAATATAGTTTTGGTCACATTAATACATTTTAATTGACCAAATAAAATCCTTCTTTATAATGGGGATATAAAATTTTACTTTGGGTAATTTTTTGGTATTTTTCTGATAAAGTTCATTTTTCAATGAATAGTGAAAAATATTGTATTTTAATTCAAAAGTGACTTTTATTCTAATAAATTTATATGGTTATATTATATCTTTAATTGGTTTTAAAGTGAAATTAAAATATATTTTTACCATTTAATCTAATGTTGTTCATTGGAACTAATTTCACTTTGAAATTGGACATAAACAAGGATCAATCTTTTGATAGTTATTGTTTCTTAAAAACATGTTATTTGTTTTCATAACGGAAATTAATTTTAAAATTAATTAATTCCAATTATATTTTTTGAATTTAGAAATATAGACATCAATTTTGAATTTGGAATATCAAATAATGCTTAGGCTGAATTTTTGGTACTTTTCTGAAAATCTTCAATTTTTGATGAATAGTGAAACCACTTAGTGGTAGTTAAAAAACTGACTTTTTCATTTAAATGAAATTTTACCACTTCTTTGAATTGAATTTTGAAAAACCATCATACATGGTTGTTATTAAGAAGTAAAATTTTGTACAATAAGATGAAAATAATTTTTGTTGAATAGTAACTTTTGACTTTTAATTACCGTGGTTAAAGGTAAATGGGGTAATTCAAGGTTAAAAGAATATTATAATAATTTAAAATTAGCTTAACACTTGTCATAACCATATTGGATGAGTAGTGTCCGACCATGGGCATCCTTGGGTCGATTTTGGGACCCCATGGAGCCACTTTGGTAAGATAATGACAATTTAGATTAATTAATTTAATTTAAAGACAAAATTGACATTAACAAAAATCATTAGTAATTAATTTTTATATGGTGTTATATAAGTATTATTTTACACTATAAATAATAATTAAAAAGCTAAAGATATTTCCTATATCTTATTATTATTTTTATAATATTTAGTAATTGAATAAATTAAATTATTTATGACACAATAATGATGCAATATTTACATCATTAATAAATGATTAAAATAAATATGATTATAATTATTAAAATATTATCCAAAACATTTCCAATTATGATTGGATGATTTTATTTCGAATATTAGTCATCTTATATTCTACCCTAATTATTTTTGGACCATTAGAAACCGAATATCATTATATAATAAAATAATGTTTTCACACTTTCCTAAAGAGCCCCTCCTCTCCCTTATAAAAGGAGACCATTAATATCCGATTAGTCACACCTCTCAAACCATTTGGCTCGTCCAAACTCTGCACAATTAAGCTCAATACATCCCTCTCCTCCTCCTAGAATCCATAACTTAGGCAGAAGGCATTTGAAGAAGTCCTTTGGTTCAAACAAAAGAGAGTTACCCAAATTAAAGGTAACGGTTTCTCTTATTATGTTTTCTTTTATTTTACTTCTCCAACCCCTAAACTCTTTTTATTTCCTTTATTATGTAACAACACTAGTATCCTCAACATACTATGATGTTTTTATGAAAATTATTCGAACTACACTTACACACACATCCATCTAATGGATGAAGAACATAATGTTTCTATGGATAGAAAACTAACGCCTCATGAAACGATGATTGTTCAATTACATCTTACCGCCTCTCATGGTGGACATTATAATGGAAATATATTTATATATGATATATATTATGTTTATTATTTCTTTATGCTTCTTTACTTCCCAATTATATCAAACCATTATGGTTTCCATAGTGGGTATATACGATAATCTCATTTGAGGAACTGCGGACTACCGCCCCCTCAAAGTGATGTGACTTGTTAATGTCTTATGTGGGATGTATAAAGGATAGCGTTAATGATATTATATATGATATCATACTAGAATTATATTATAAATATGTATCATTATGTTTTAATTCCATTAAAATAAGAAATAGAGATGAAATTAGCGTTCATGTGGACGTACGGCTTACCTTCTCCATGAACAGTGCATTTCATTTCTTACCTCAAAATGTTATGTACTATTATAAATAAATGTATATACAAGATATATGTGATATATATGATATCTAAATCATTATTATCAGTCTGTATATAATGGATATTTGACTACATTTACAACATGTAATTATAAGAAGTCCATTTTTGACTCAAGTGCCAAATATCGACAAAATGAACATTATTAACTTAAATATTTTCATAATGTTTATAACATGGTAATAAGTGATATAAAATGAATATTAAACTTGAAAAATGTTCTTATACCGGAAGAAATTATCTTTAGTTTATTAGTCAGGATATTAAATAACGATAGAGTCAAGTCAGACATGAGGTAAGGGAATTCGTCTCAATCTCCTTTCATTGAGGCATTTTTAGTTTTATACATGACTTTATTTTATATGGTGTATAAACCCCTTTGACTTTTCATTTTATTCAAAGGGAATATTTTTATAAAAATCATTTTACTAAATGAAAAAAAGGAATATTTTTTTAACGTAAGCGGTGACAATGACCATTCCTCCTCCACGAGTATTATTTGATCTTTGGCTTCTGTAACAAGTCGTAATATTTTTAAATGGAAAAATATATACCATATACTCTTTTTATGTATTTTGGTATTGAAAATGATTTTGAGAATGGATTTATTATTTCAATATCTTGAAATGTTATATTGCTATTTCAATGTGGGAATGTGATCTTTTCTTTATGCTTTTTTTATGTGTTATGATCATGTTTGGTTCTTGGGAATTATTTACATATACAGGTGGTTCTGTGATAAACCTATGGCGGTTGAGCCCAAGATAGCTGTCCAATTCATTGGGTAATGTGATGGAGGTAAACTTGAATGTTTCTCCTATGATATTTAGGGAATATACTTTGATGGGTATTCCAGTGTAACACCATATGTAGCTGTGATAGCTACAATGTAAGTATGGTATGGATGCCGCAAGTTACCTCTATGATTTGTGATTTCTACGTGTCTTTCATAAATCTTATGATTTCATGAGGTAAGTAAAAGTGTTAATGTTTTTTATGTATTTATGAACAAATCTTTTCATTCATTGTTTTATAAACCTTACTGAGCCTTCTATGCTCATCCCATGTTTTGAAATGTTTACACAGGACTTAAAGGTGAATAGGGTCAAGGATGGTATCAAGGAAAAGTCATGCTATCTAAAACATGGAACTAGATATGACTTATTTTTTCAAGAGTTTTTATTTTTTGAAAAAAATGGAAACACTGTAGAAATGTCTACCTTGTAATCTTTTGAGATGTAATAGTTATGTCCTATTTCTCTAAAACTCTAAACCTGAAAAGATCCTCAATGTGAATTATTCATTTAATTCAATATTATGTAATGTTTAAGGACAAGTCTTTATATGAACATTATTTTCATTACATTCCACATAAAACTTCTATTATACCGTACCCACAATGTGATAGCTTGTATGGAATTCTTTTATTAGATATTTTATTTTATGATAATCAACTTCATGTTATCCTCACTAAGATATGGTGACCTGAGACTCGCACATTTTATATTCTGGATGGAGCGATGACCATAACCTTGGAGGATGTGGTAGTTATAGTTAGTCTTTATATCTAGGTTATTTTATTTATTGGAACCATCCATAGACAATGGTCAAATATTACGTAGTTATTTCTAGGACTCCACGTTGTGGGGGATGATACTTCTAATTAAGAAGCTTGTCTGTCTATGAGCTAGCTGGAAATGAAATTATAACATTTAACTACTGACACCAATGACCAATCTATCATGAATCATGCCCATTCATTTATCATGTGGCTCATTATATGGATAGTGTGTGATTATCACCCTGATATGCATATCCAAGTGATGTATTTGGGGCTGCTGGATGTCATTTAATATACTAGAAGATATATTTGGGAATTTGTGTTCTTGGAATACACATATAGATCATTTTTCATGACATGCCGATAAAAGTGCAGTGATCTTACATGATTTTACATCCTCATTCAGAGGTGGTCATGAGAGTGAATCACAATCCTAACCCATATTATTGTAGTTTTAAGGATTCATATATAAATCGGTGTGAGGCTCTAAGAGTAAGCTAGTATGATCACTCATTGTTATTATTTTTCTTCTAATATGATCTATTAAACCTGATTTATTATTATTTACCACATACTAAGTTTTATGATTCAAGTGGATTCTAGAAGAAGTGTTAATCAAGACATTGAGAAAACCTGTGTGTGCATATCATCTCATTTTTTGAAGTCTATTACACACTAATGTAGGAATATACATTCTTATATTATCTACCCATTTTCATCATATTTTCAATTTTTGAAATTAGTTAAAAAAAATCACCTGTCTTTTTTGATTTCATGGATGCTATATTGGTCCATATTATACATGATTCCTATACAATGCACTGTTGGGCATAACGATGCGACTATTGTATTTCCATTAATACATATTCATATTATTGAGTGGAACTAGCCTAGTAGATTCATGAACATGTTTATATTTTTATACTTAATTCTATTTATATTTAGATATCTAGTAGTGCATCATTCCCTGATGTTGGTGGGATGGTAGCATGTCGGCTGGTAATGACACTATGCACATTATCTCAACATCAAGGAAAAAATGCATCGTTTATTATTGATGTCTTGTGTATGATTCATTTCCATCTATCTAAACAAATCATATATGAATGATGTTATGGACTAAATTCTATATTGTATCATTCACCACATGGAAGAGGGACTCATGATTTGTTAAGTCATTAATTTTTCATAAGATTATTTTTTAGAAAAAAAATTAATTTGATTTAAATTTTTTATAGAATAATAGATTAAAAAATATTGTCCATATCTCCAATATGATGTAAGGAAATATATTTAGTAAGATGACATAACAAGTTGTAGTTTAGGAAATAAAACCTTGACATTGTGTTCTAAATTAAATTATCTTTGATCTCCCACCACAGGGGGATGATTCATTTTTCCAGGGAGAGGATGTTCCATGTAACATCCCAAGTAAAGGAAGAATAAGACATATTTCATATTTATAAATATTTGTGAATTAAATATTTATTTTACTTTAAAGCGGTGTCTATGTTTGATAGCATACCTGATACACAACAACAGGTTTCTTTGGAATCTTACGGTGTACACTAATAATATAATATTATTATTTTAAATGGTTGTTAACTCCTAGTCGTTGTATTGGCGGGAATGAATAAAACTAACTACAATATGATTATACATATTTGTTAAATGTATTTACATTTATCCAATAATAGTTAGAGGCTTAAAATGTGAATGAATCTAATTTTGAGCATAATTTAAATTAAAAGGCCAATTTATCACCTTTTAATGGAGAACCCTCTTTAAATATAGTTTTGGTAACTATATTACATTCTAATTGACCGAATAAAATCTTTCTATGGAATGTGTACATCAAAATTTACTTTGGGAATTTTTTTGGTATTTTTCTGATAAAGTTCATTTTTTTAATGAATAGTGAAAAATATAGTATTTTAATTCAAAAGTGTCTTTTAATATAATTTACTTATATGGTTATATTATCTTTTTAATTTATTTTAAATTGAAATTAAAATATATTTTTACAATTTAATCTAATGTTGGTCATTGGAATTAATTTCACTTTGAAATTGGACATAAACAAGTATCAATCTTTTGATGGTTATTGTTTCTTAAAAAAACGCTATTTGTTTTGATAATAGAAATTAATTTTAAAATTAATTAATGCCACTTCTATGTTTTTAATTTGAAAAAATAGACATCAAGTTTCAATTCAGAATATCAAATAATGCTTAGGCTGGATTTTTGGTATTTTTCTGAAAAACTTCAATTTTTGATGAATAGTGAAACCACTTAGTGGTTGTCAAAAAAACTGCCTTTTTCATTTAAATGAAATTTTACCACTTCTGTGAATTGAATTTATAAAATTCATCATATATGGTTGTTATTATGAAGTAAAATTTGGTTCAATAAGATAAAAATAATTTTTGGTGAATAGTAACTTTTGACTTTTATTTACCGCGATTAAAGGTAAATAGGGTAATTTAATGATAAAAGAATATTATAATAATTTAAAATTACCTTAACACTTGTCATAACCATATTATATGAGTAGAGGCCGACCATGGTCATATTTGGGTCGATTTTGGGACCCCATAGAGCCACTTATGAAATATAATGACCCTTTAGATTAATTAATTTAATGTACAGACAAAATTGACATTAACCAAAATGTTTTAGTAATTAATTTATATATTGTGTTATATAATTACTAATTTCGACTATAAATATTCATAGGAAAGATAAGAGGATTTACTACATGATAATATTTTTTTATAATTTTTAGACATCGAATAAATTAAATTATTTATGACACAATAATGATGTAGTATTTACCTCATTAATAAATGATTAAAATAAATAAGATTATAATGATTAAAATATTATCCGAAACATGTCCAATTATGATTGGATGATTTTATTTCTAATATGAGTCATATTATATTTGGCCTCAATTATTTTGGGACCATTATAAACCGATGATCATTATATAATAAAATAATGTTTTCACACTGTCCTAAAGAGCCCCTCCTCTCCCTTATAAAAAGAATCTATTTCTATCCAATTCCTCACACCTCGCAAGCCATTTGGCTCGTCCAAACTCTTCCCCATTATGCTCCCTACCTCCCTCTCCTCATCCTAGAAGCCTTTACTTATGAAAAAGTAATTTCAAGAAGTCCTTTGGTTCAAACCAAAGGAAGTTACCCAAATTGAAGGTAACGATTTCTCTTAAATTGTTTTCATTTATTTTACTTATCCAACCCCTAAACTCTTTTTATTTATTTTACTTTGTAACAACTCCAGTATCCTAAATATACTATGATGTTTTTATGAGAAGAATTCAAACTACACTTACACACACCTTCATATAATGGATGAAGAACATAATGTTTCTGTGGATTGAAAACTAACTCCTCATTAAACGATGATTGTTCAATTACATCTTATCGCCTCTCACGGTGGACTTTATGATGGCACTGTATCTATATATTACATATATTATCTTTATTATTTCTTTATTCTTCTGTAATTCCCAATTATATCAAACCATTAGGGTTTCCATAGTGGGTAAATACGATAATCTCATTTGAGGAAGTGCGGACTACCGCCCCCTCAATGTGATGTGACTCGTTAAAGCCTTATGTGGGATGTATAAAGGATAGAGTTAATGATATTATATATGATATTATACTGTAATTATAATATAAATATGTTTCATTATGTTATAATTCCATTAAAATAATAAATATAAATTAAAGTAGCATTCATGCATACGTACGGCTTACCGTCTCCATGAACGGTGCATTTCATTTCGTACCACCAAATGTTATGTACTATTATAAATACATGTATATACTGGATATATATGATATATTTGATATATACATCATGATTATCATTCTGGAGATAATGGCTATTTGATTACATTTACAACATGTAATTATAAGAAGTCCATTTTTGAATCAAGTGCCAAATATCGACAAAACGAACGTTATTAACGTAAACGTTTACATAATTTTTATAACATTGTAATAAGTGATATAAAAGGAATAATAAACATGAAAAAGGTTCTTAAGAAAGTAGAAATTACTTTAGTTTATTATTTAGGATATTAAATGAAGATCGAGTCAAGTCAGACACGATGTAAGGGACTTCGTCTCAATCTCCTTTCATTGAGGGATTTTTAGTTTTATAAATGATTTATTTTATATGGTGTATAAACCCCTTTGACTTTTCATTTTATTCAAAGGGAATATTTTTATAGAAATAGTTTTACAAAATGAAAAAAAGGAATGTTTTTTAACGTAAGCGATGACAAGGACCTTTCCGTCGCTGCGAGTATTATTTGATCTTTGGCTTCCTAACAAGTCATAATTTTTTTAAATGGAAAAATAAATACCATATACTCTTTTTATGTATTTTGGTATTGAAAATGATTTTGATAATGGATTTATTATTTTTATATTTTGAAATGATATTTTGCTATTGCAATGTGATAATGTTATCTTTTCTTTATGCTAATGATATGTGTTATGATCATGTTATGGTTCTTGGGAATTATTTACGTATACGGCTGGTTCTGTGATAAACCTTGGGCGAGTGATCCCGAGATAGCTCTCTAATGCATTGCGTAATGTGAAGAAGGTAAGCGTGAATGTTTATCCTTAGATATTTAAGGAATATACTGTGATGGGTATTCCAAAGTAACTCCCTATGTAGCTGTGATAGCTAAAATATAAGTATGGTATGGATGCCACAAGTTACCTTTATGATTTATAATATCTATGTGTCTTTCATAAATTTTATGATTTCATGAGGTAAGTAAAAGTATTCATTTTGTTTATGTATTTATGATCCGATGTTTTCATTCATTATTTTATAACCCTTACTGGGCCTTTTATGATCATCCTAAGTTTTTAAATGTCTTCACAGGACATAAAGATGAAGAGGGTCAAGGATGGTATCAAACAAAAGTCATGCTGTCTAAAAAATGGAACTAGACATGACTCTTTTTTCCAAAAGTTTTTATTTTATTAAATGAATGGAAACTGTGTAGAAATGTCTACCTTGTAATATTTTGAGATTTAATAGTTATGTCGTTATTCTCTAAAACTCTAAACCTGAAAATATCCTCAATGTGAATTATTCATTTAATTCAACATTATGTAATGTTCAAGGTCAGGTCCTTATAGTTTGTATCAGAGGTCAGTTTAGATAACATTACGAGTTAGGATGTTATTAAATAAATCTCCATAAAGTAATTTATGTTAATATTGAAATCATATAGAATTTACAGATTACCATGTTTCTTCGCCTAAGATATTTCCTTATTTAGAATATTTTTCTATAGAGGAAACATGACAGCAATGTTGGAACAACATCCAGAGGAAGTCAACCTTCCCAGTTAGTAACCTGAGATGGTCAGAATCGGAACTAAACAATTTGTTTTCGTGAGGGCATAGTTGACTCAGGCGATAAATGGTGGTGGTATCCATGTACGAGTTCAGCCAGATCAACCACAGAGGAATATGTCAGTAGTGGAGCATTTCATGAGGAAACATCTATAACATCCCGCCTTTTTATCACATAAACTTTCATTACATTTTTCAAAACCGAGGTTCTTTAAGGTTTAGTGTCTTGGAAACCAGGAACTTTAAACATGAAAACATAAAATATTCTTCTTAACCATTTGAAAGGATTCTCCTCATGTTCATACTAGGTTCATTACTGCATCTCAACCTGGGGACATACATAAAAATAAAGGGTGAGCAGAAGGCCCAGTAAGGGAAACAAGAGAAACATTTTACATGTGAACTTGAGATACTTCAATAAGGTCCTGAAAAGAACATTAAGGCATGAGAAAGAAATCATGAGGCATATCATAATAAAAATTACATTTTTCATAACTTGAAGATTTGGCCGCAACATTTAATATCGACAATCATGAACATATTACCAAGGTCCATCCCAAAGGTTTCATTTGAAAATTACCAAGGTTATTCACCAAGATATCGTGAAAATTGTAATCTCTAGTGGTTACATCATTTCCCAATGCATTGGAGTGCTATCAGGGTGCACCCTTAAATTTTCCTTTATTATCATGTGAGCCACATATATCATCATCGAACATTTCATAAATGACCCATATATCATAAAATAAATGGGTTTCATTTCATAATCATAACGTTTTAAAAACTTCTTTAAAGACATGATTTTTATGTCACTTTAAACCCACAGAAAAGGGAAAGCGGGTTTCATGTTTGTAAATCGCAGAATTTAAAATAGAAAATTTTGATATATATATATATATATGTGAATACCCTTGTATAAATAAGAGCTTTGAGTATTCACTTAATAACAGAAAATAATTTTGAGATAAAGAGGGAGGCATTTTGAGACGAAAACTATGCAGCATAATGTCTATGATACATGGTTTTAGAAAAAGTTGGAAAGAAAGGGGACATGGGTCACCCACTCAAAAATGATACATAAAACAGTAGGGGAACAAAATATAATGTATTTAAGAACTTGGTAATGAAATTTGAATTATATACCATTTGAAACGAAGAACATGAAAGGAAGACAAAAATAAGATTTCTCTTATGAGAATTCGGCAGCCTAACGGCGTCACTTAAAACTCCCAAAAATGGATTGATGAGATCAAATAGGGTCTCTAATCATATGAACATAAATGATCAGTATGATAGATATAGATATCACACCCCAACATAATAAAAAGGAACTTGAAAGACTTTACATGAAAATAGTTCTTGAAAATGAGAAGGGTGAAAGAATCCCTTAAGCATTCAGCAGCCTAACGGCGTCACTTAAAATGTCAAAATACTGAATTGGAGAGATCAAATAGGTTCTATCATCATATGATCATAAAAGATCAGTATGATAAATTTAGATATCATACCCCAACATGACAAAAAGGAACTTGAAAGAATTGACATGAAAGTAGAACTTCAAAATGAGAAGGGTGAAGAACCACTTAAAAATTCGGCAGCCTAACGGCGCCACTTAAAACTTCAAAATACTGAATTGAAGAGATCAAATCAGGTATCTCATCATATGATCATAAAACATCAGTATGATAAATTTAGATATCCTACCCCAACATAATAAAAAGGAACTTGAAATACTTTACATGGAAAATAGATCTTGAAAATGAGAAGGGAGAAAGAATCCGTTACAAAAATTTCGGCAACCTAACGGCGCCTCTTAAAACATCATAAAACGAAATAATGAGAGTAAGAGGGGATATCTCATTATATTAACATGAAAAGGGAAGTAAGAAGAGTATAAAAGTACATCCTTTAACATAAGAACATGGAGCATAAAAGAAATGACATAAAAGAGATTTCTTGAAAAGAAAGAGAGAGGTCAGATCCCTTACCTTAAAACGCAACTCTTAAAACTCAATGGTTGGGACCTTGAGGGATTGGGGGCACCTTGGGAGGACTCCTTGGGAGGTAATGAGACCATAAATTCGTTGGGGGAGAGTGGGAAGTCGAATGGATGAGAGTATGGCTTGGTATTTATAGGGAAAGTGAGGGGACAAGGCATTAATGGCCAAGGGACACCTCACAAGTGCTTTACTCAAAACCATGTTCTCTCTCATGATATTTCCCATGATGTTAGGCCACATGGGGCCCTAAAAACAATAATTCATCACCTAAGGTCGGACAACCCTTAAAATATCTCATGACATCATCATGACACAGTTATGATATCATTGAACATACCCAAACCCTAAAAATGTATTTTCACTATTCATCAAAAATTCAGCTTTCTCAGAATAATCCCAATATTTCATCTTAACCAAATATCAATGCTCTGATTTCAAAAATGAACTCCATTTTATAAGAACAATTTTCTAAATATTTTTAATTTATTTTTTTAAATAAATACACTATTCACCGAAAATTCATTTTTTTCAGAAAAAACCCCAAAAATTACAATAACATAATATCGGTGCTCTGAGTTCAAAAATGAAATCCATTTTATAGAAATAATTTTTTAAATATTTTTAATTTAATTTTTAATTAAAAAACACTATTCACTCAAAAAAACTAATATTTGAATAATAATTTATGAAATCGTTATTTAACCATTTTATTGAATCACATTACTTAATCAAGGTGCCTAGAATTATTTTAAAACATTCTTTAAGTGAGATTACTAATCCATTTGGTCACATTACTAATCCTAAGCGTAAAATCACTATTCATAATTTACTATTTATCAAAAATCAAGTTGATCTTATTAGACTCTAAATTTCGTACTGGGCATAATTATAGAAGACCATTTTTTGAATATCATTACACATTTTTAATTATTTAAGGTTTACATAAACATTTTTAAAATATCCGTTTTCTAAAATTCATCAAAAATATGCATACTATATTTATCTGGTCATTTGAAAATTCATAAACTTCATCATAAGAAGAAATCCCAATTTTTATTTAAAACAAAGGATTATACAAGGCAGTTATGGTCTCCTTACATATCCCCTTATCACACCAGCATAGGACCTAAGTGTAAGGTGTGCTAAGGTGAAAGAATCTGAGGGAGGCTCGGCTAACATTGCACGAGTAGTAATTTCTATCATTTTGAACTTCTCGCAAATGCGATTCTGTTCTAGCTTCACACGATGAAGTTCAGATTGGGTTTGGTCCAAAGCAAAGCCCAGTGGTTCTACCTCCTTCCCAAGTTCTGTTAGATGGGCTTCGATCAGTCCAAGACTACAGGGTGGGGCCATTGAATCTTTTTTCTATAACAATTAACCAGTATAACTTGTATTTAGAGACAATAATCGAAACGTTTAGTTTCCAGTGGTCATATTGACCAATGGTCATATAACAGTCAAAACCCAACAGTCTCATTTTAATTATAATCATGTTATCAAATGAAACATTTTTGTTGAGTATAAAAAATAAAATAAAAAGACACATAAAATTAGGAAATAAGATTTATTCAAAATTTCGGGTCGTTACAATCTTTCCCCCTTAAGAAATTGTGTCCTCGTAATTTTTAAAACTGGGTTTTGAAATTTCATTGAAAGTCCCACACTGGAAAAGGACTCAGTAAAAATATTACTTTAAAAGAAATAAAGGGAAGTAAAAAGGTCTCTCGAGTTAACCCATACTTGGATTCCTTGTAGGAAAACATGGACATGGAAAAAAAGAAAAGGGTCATGTTCTGAGGGAGAGTGATAGAGAACATGAATAGAAGAATGTTAACCATAAAAAAATCCCAAACTTATGATGTGTGTAAACGGTCTTTGATTACCTAGTAGGAAACGTAAACCAACAATGTTTTTGTTTTATGTTCCTTTTCATACTTTTGAGGAATTCATTTACAACATAAAACAAAAACATAAGAAAATATACCTATCTTCATGTAGAGTTTCATCCTTTAATATGTTTCTACCCAAAACTAATCTTTCTCCAAACTATGAGCATTCAAAACTACTTGGCCTAATCAAAACACAAGAATCATCTTCTAGAAAATCACATAATCCACAAAAGATTAACTATCTATTTCTTCTAACTTTAAACATTATCCCAAAAACAGAAAGGGTAAGGTAACACAACTCTTCAAAAAGAAATAATCCCATAGGAATGTAAACTACTTTTAAATCTTCAATGTTCCATGGTACTACCCAAAGATCATCATAGTCCATTCCATAAATAACGGTCCTTAATATTCCTCAAAATAAACCAAACTAAGATTGAAACCCAAATACAAGAAGGATTTGATAACATAGTCTTCCAAAATAAACTTCATTGTTCATCACCAAACAACATCTACCACTCCTAACATCTTATAACAAAAGTATATAACCTAAAAATATTTTACCCAAGATAGGTTAATCATTCCCATAAGTAACCTAAATTACTATAAGCCTACCTTAAATTCATCGATTCTTCAAAATATAAGTCAACCTTATGCCTCAATGAAAATACCATAGTAATCTATTTACCTTGATCATATAGGGTTCCCAAAATAATAATCATATTATAATCCCCTAATCATCCATATCATATTAATACGACAATCGTCTCATTTCCTATCACATTGGTTGTTGGGACATGTTCTTCCATTTCCCACCATTAACTAAGAAGAGAAAGCATAATTAGGGGCTTAAGTACTTAGCCAATAATCATAAAAAGGAACTGAAAGCATATATGGATAACTTGTAGAAGAAAAGTATACCCTAACTTGTGATCCCCTATGTTCCCATCTAGGTTATCCATGATCATATATTCTTATGTGAATCTTTATTTTATTTTATCTTTGTTCCTTTAACAATGGTTCATACTAAGATTTTGAATTTACGAAAGCATATCCCCCGGGAGTGTCGTAACCAAGAGTGCAGCAAGGCCCGTTGTGGTGTACCGGTTCCCGTTCAAGTCTAGATCAAATCGGTGTTTTCGGGTTTTACCCCTATGTACATCTGTTCCAGAGCCACCTCTACCTGCTCGTATCCAGACAGGGATGTATTTTCTTGGCAACCCCTTACTCAATACTCACCAAAATACCAGGACGGTTTCCTATATTTAAACTTATCTACAGGGTTCCTCTTAGATTAATCATATCCTAATTTCCACAAATAACTAAACCATCCTGTCATACCAACTATAACATCCCGCCTTTTTATCACATAAACTTTCATTACATTTTACAAAATCGAGGATCTTTAAGGTTTAGTGTCTTGGAAACAAGGAACTTTAAACATGAAAACATAAAAGATTCTTCTTAAACACTTGAAAGGATTCTCCTCATGTTCATCCTAGGATCATTACTGCATCTCAACCTGGGGACACACATCAAAAGAAAGGGTGAGCAGAAGGCCCAGTAAGGTAAACAAGAGAAACATTTTACATGTGAACTTTAGATACTTCAATAAGGTCATGAAAAGAACATTAAGGCATGGGAAAGAAATCATGAGGCATATCATAATAAAAATAACCTTTTTCATAACTTGAAGATGGGGCTGCAACATTTAATATAGAAAATCATGAACATATCACCAAGGTCCATCCCCAAGGTGTCATTTGAAAATTACCAAGGTTATTCACCAAGATATCGTGAAAATTGTCATCTCTAGTGGTTACATCATTACCCAATGCATTGGAGCGCTATCAGGGCGCACCCTTAAATTTGACTTTATTATCATATGAGCCACATATATCATCATCAAACAGTTCATAAATGACCCATATAGCATAAAATAAATGGGTTTCATTTCATAGTCATAAGGTTTTAAAAACTGCTTTAAAGACATGATCTTTATTTCACTTTAAACCCACATAAAAGGGAAAGTGGGTTTCATGTATGTAAATCGCAAAATTTAAAATAGAAAATTTTGATATATATATATATATATATATATATGTGAATACCCCTGTAGAAATAAGATCTTTGATTATTCACTTAATAACATAAAATAATTTTGAGATAAAGAGGGAGGCATTTTGAGACGAGAACTATGCATCATAACGTCTACGATACATGGTTTTAGAAAAAGTTGGAAAGAGAGGGGACATGGGTCACCCACTCAAAAATGATCCATAGAACAGTAGGGGAATAGAATTTAAATTATTTAAGAACATGGTAATGAAATTTGAATGATATACCATTTGAAAATAAGAACATGAAAGGAAGACAAAAATAAGATTTCTCTTATGAGAATTCGGCAGCCTAACGGCGTCACTTAAAACTCCCAAAAAATGGATTGATGAGATCAAATAGGGTCTCTCATCATATGAACATAAATGATAAGTATGATAGATATAGAGATCACATCCCAACATAATAAAATGTAACTTGAAAGACTTGACATGAAAATAGATCTTGAAAATGAGAAGGGTGAAAGAATCCCTTAAGCATTCAGCAGCCTAACGGCGTCACTTAAAATGTCAAAATACTGAATAGGAGAGATCAAATAGGGTCTCTCATCATATGATCATAAAAGATCAGTATTATAAATTTAGATATCATACCCCAACATGACAAAAAGTAACCTGAAAGAATTTACATGAAAGTAAAACTTCAAAACGAGAAGGGTGAAGAACCACTTAAAAATTCGGCAGCCTAACGGCGCCACTTAAAACATCAAAATACTGAATTGAAGAGATCAAATGGGGTCTCTCATCGTATGATCATAAAATATCAGTATGATAAATTTAGATATCATATCCCAACATAGTAAAAAGGAACTTGAAATACTTTACATGGAAAATAGATCTTGAAAAATGAGAAGGGAGAAAGAATCTTTTACAAAAATTTTGGTAGCCTAACGGCGCCACTTAAAACTTCATAAAACGAAATAATGAGAGTAAGAGGGGATCTCTCATTATATTAACATGAAAAGAGAAGTAAGGGGAGTATAAAATAACATCCTTTAACATAAGAACCTGGGGAATAAAAGAAATGACATAAAAGAGATTTCTTGAAAAGAAAGAGAGAGGTCAGATCCCTTACCTTAAAACACAACTCTTAAAACTCAATGGTTGGGACCTTGAGGTCTTGGGGGAACCTTGGGAGGACTCCGTGGGAGGTAATGAGACCATAACTTCGTTGGGGGATAGTGGGGAGTCGAATGGATGAGAGGATGGCTTGGTATTTATAGGAAAAGTGAGGGGACAAGGCATTAATGGCCAAGGGACACCTCACAAGTGCTTTACTCAAAACCATGTTCTCTCTCATGATATTTCCCATGAAGTTAGGCCACATGGGCCCCCTAAAACAAAAATTCATCACCTAAGGTCGGCCAACCCTTACAATATCTCATGACATCATCATGACACAGTTATGATGTCATTAAACATACCGAAACCCTAAAACTGTATTTTCACTATTCATCAAAAATTCAACTTTCTCAGAATAATCCCAAAATTTCACCTTAACCAAATATCAGTGCTCTGATTTCAAAAATGAACTCCATTCTATAAAAATAATTTTCTAAATATTTTTAATTTATTTTTTTAAATAAATACACTATTCACTGGAAATTCATTTTTTTCAGAAAAAACCCCAAAAATTACCATAACATAATATCGGTGCTCTGAGTTCAAAAATGAAATCCATTTTATAAAAATAATTTTTTAAATATTTTTAATTTAATTTTTAATTAAAAACACTATTCACTCAAAAAAACTAATATTTGAATAATAATTTATGAAATCGTTATTTAACCATTTTATTGAATTACATTACTTAATCAAGGTGCCTAGAATTATTTTAAAATTGTCATTAAGTGAGATTACTAATCTATTTGGTCACATTACTAATCCAAAGCATAAAATCACTCTTCATAATTTACTATTAATCAAAAATCAATTTGATCTTATTAGACTCTAAATTTCGTACTGGGAATAATTGTAGAAGACCATTTTTTGAATATCATTACACAGTTTTAATTATTTAAGGTTTACATAAACATTTTTAAAATATCCGTTTTCTAAAATTCATCAAAAATATGGATACTATTTTTATCCGGTCATTTGAAAATTCATAAACTTCATCATAAGAAGAAATCCCAATTTTTATTTAAAACAAAGGATTACACAAGACAGTTACGGTCTCCTTACATAGCCCCTTATCACACCAGCATAGGACCTAAGTGTAAGGTGTGCTAAGGTGAGAGAATCTGAGGGAGGCTCGACTAACATCGCACGAGTAGTAATTTCTATCAGTTTGAACTTCTCGCAAAGGCGATTCTGTTCTAGCTTCACATGATGAAGTTCAGCTTGGGTTTGGTCCAGAGCAAAGCCCAGTGGTGCTACCTCCTTCCCAAGTTCTGTTAGATGGGCTTCGATCGGTCTAAGACTACTGGGTGAGGCCATCAAATCTTTTTTCTCTAACAATTAACCAAGATTACTTGTATTTAGAGACAATAATTGAAACGTTTAGTTTCTAGTGGTCATATTGACCAATAGTCATATAACACTCAAAACCCAATGGTCTCATTTTAATTATAATCATGTTATCAAATGAAACATTTTTGTTGAGTATAAAAAATAAAATAAAAAGACACCTAAAATTAGGAAATAAGATTTATTCAAAATTTCGGGTCGTTACAACATCCCCCATAATTTAGAGGATCATATGACCATGTGCTAGATGAAGGGTGTATTAAAGAACTAGAGGATATTTTTGATGTCATGGGTTGTTCAGAACATCGAATGGTTAGTCTTGCAGTTTACCATTTTGAAGGTGAATCTGATCACTGGTGGTCAATGGTGAAAAATATTAGGCATAGTGAGGAGATTGATGCTCTTGATTGGGATGAATTAAAATGTATGTTTCATGAGAAATATTTTCCTACGGTGGTTCGTCTTAGGATGGAAAAACATTTCCTGGAATTGAGGTAGGAGGATGACTCAGTGGCTGCTTATGAAGAAAAAGTCACTCGACTAGCAAGGTATGATCAAAATTTCATATGAGATCTTGATAGTAAAATCAACCATTTTTACTCAGGATTAAAGCCAAATTATGGAAGGGATTTAGCTTCTCGTTATTTAAAAACTTATGAAAAACTTGTTCGTTGTGTGGAGAATTTGAAAATGGAGTTTTCTAACGATCAGGTATTCTTTGAAAAACAATAGAATAAGAGGTTAAGGTGGTAGGAGAAAGGAAAGAACTCTTCAAAAAATTATGATGGTAAGAAACTTAAGTTTACAGTTTGTGAATATTGTGGTAAAAACATTCTAGGGAATGTCTTTTGAATTCTGGTAAGTGCTACTGATGTGGTAAAATGGGGCATAAGGCTCGTAATTGCACTGAAAAAGATCAGGGTAATGGTAGGACGAAATCTGTTTTACAGTCTGTAAAATGTTTTAAGTGAAATTAAATGGGTTATTATGAAAATGAGTGTCCAACAAAGAACTCAACCGAAGGAAATCAGCTAGACTACAAGGAAAAAGTGGTGTTTAAATCCTTTGCAACTACTTCAGCAGATGTTGGTCCATCAAATGAAGTAGTATCAAGTACACTATTTGTTTGTTCAGATTATTCCAATGTGTATTTGGATTCAAGGTCTACACATTCTTTCATTTCTAAGAATTTTTCTAATAAATTGGGAATTCCATATCCTGATATGAATACTAATCTTATAGTAAAAACACATGGAAGAAATGTTGAGACAAAAAGAAAACATAAGAACATTACTTTCCTTGTGTGCGGAAAGAATCTACCTGCAAACCTTCTTGCTTTTCCTCTAGTAGAGTTTGATGTTATATTGGGAATGGATTGGATTTCATGTTTATCATACTATGATTGACTGCAGAGCTAAAGAGGTTTTTTTCAGAATGATTATCAGTTTGTGTACATGAATTAACCCTTTCTTTTGATAACATATCATGAAGTCAAAAAACGGGTAAAAGATTGAAATGAATGTTACCTTGCACATATTGTTGAAAACAATGGAACTATTCAGATTAATGATGTGCCATTGGTAAATGAGTACATTGATATTTTTCCGGATGAGTTTCCTAATATCATACCTGATCAGGAAGTTGAATTTACTGTTGACTTAGTTACTGATGCTAAGCCAATTTCAAAACCCCCTTATTGAATGCCTCAAATTGAACTTTTAGTGGTAAAGAAACAATTGCAGAAGTTATTAGATAAAGGTTTCATTCAACCTAGCACATCACCATGGGGAGCTCTTGTCTTGTTTGTTAAAAACAAATATGGTTCAATGAGACTTTGCATTGATTATAGAGCATTGAATAACATCACTGTTAAGAATAAGTATCCTTTGCCTCATATCGATAGTTTGTTTGATCAGATCCAGGGAGATTAGTATTTTTCAAAGATTTACTTGAGTTTGGGGTACCATGAGTTGAAAGTAAGGGAATCAGATGTTCCAAAGACTGCATTTCATACTAGATATGGCCATTATGAATTTTTAGTTATGCCTTTTTGGTTAACCAATCCACCTACTGTATTCATGGATCTTATGAATAGAATTTTTCGTGAGTTCTTGGATAAGTTTTTGGTTGTTTTCATTGATGATATTTTGATTTATCCCAAAAGTATGAAGGAACATGAAATTCATTTAATGGTGTTCTTGAAAACATTAAAAGATAATAAACATTATGGTAAATTTCACAAGTGTGAGTTTTGGTTACAAAAAATTTCATTCCATGGCACATTATTTCAAAAAATAGAATAACTATTGATCCTGATAAAACCAAAGTTGTTGAAGAATGTCCAAGCCAACAAATATAACCAAGATTTGTAGTTTTCTTGGTTTCGAAGGTTATTAACGGAGGTTTGATGAAAATTATTCATGGTTATCTGGTCCAATGACTATGTTGACTCAAAAAGTGTTAAGTTCATCTGGAAAAAATAATGTGATGATTGTTTTTAGGAATTGAAAAGGAGATTGGTGAATACTCCAGTTTTGGCACTACCTTACAGAAATGGTGAGTTCGTTATCTATATTGATGCTTTGTTGAAAGGACTGGGTTTTTTCCTATTGCAGAATGATCAGGTAATTGCTTATGTTACACGTGAGTTAAATTACCCTACACATGATTTGGAATTAGCTGCAATTGTTTTTTGCTTTAAAAATTTGTAGGCATCATTTGTATGGAGTGAAGTGTGAAATATATACTGATCACAAAATTTTTAAGTATATATTCACTCAGAAAGAATTTGACATGAGGTAGAGGAGATGGTTGGAATTAATCAAGGATTATGATAGCACGATCCTTTACCATTCGAGAAAAGAAAATAAAGTGGATGATGCTTTGAGTCAAAAAAAATAATGCTTCATTAAACATGCTACATTTTGAACGAGATCCTTTGGCTTTTAATTTGATGAATTATGGCCTAGAAGTTGTTGGTGTAGGAAATTCATTTATTTTGTTTCATGTGTCAGTGAGATCATCTCTATTAGACAGAACAAAGAAAGTGTAGAAGGAAGACAATGGGTTATAGAAAATGGTAGAGTTGGTTCAGCAGGGTAAGTTGCCTGATTTTAATGTTGATAATGATTCTGTTTTGAGATTTGGAAAGAGATTATGTGTGCCTTCTGATTCACAGTTGATGAACGAGTTGTTATGTGAAGCTCATAGTTCTCTGTTTTCATTTTATCCTGGCAGTACTAATATGTACAGAGATCTTCGAGAGTATTACTGGTGGGATGGAATGAAAAGAGATCTTGTGGATTTTACAGTGAATTATTTGAATTGTCAGTAGGTTAAAGTAGAGTGACACTTACCGAAAGTAATGCTTCAACCTCTATCGGTGCCAGAGTGGAAAGAAGAAAATATATCCATGGACTTTGTTGTGGTATTACCAAAGACATCTCGAGATAATAATGCAATACGTTTTATAGTTGATCGTTCGACTAAATATCCTCATTTCCATCCTATTAGAGATACTTTGTCTCTAGATCAACTTTCTCAGTTGTATGTTAAAGAGATAGTCAGGTTGCATGAAGTTCCCCTCTCCATTATATCTGATCGTGATCACAGGATCACTACTAAATTTTGGAAAGGACTTCAGAAGTCATTGGGTACAGAAATAAACATTAGTAAAACTTTTCATCCTCAATCAGATGCGCAGTCAGAATGAAAAATTTAGACCTTGGAGGATATGCTACGTGCTTTCTCGATTGATTATCAGGGAAGTTGGGAATAACACATTTCATTGGTAGAATTTTCATATAATAACAGTTTTCATTCTAGAATACAGATGGATCCATTTGAGGCATTATATGCAAAGAATTGCCGAACTCTAGCTTTTTGGGATGAAGTAGGTGAAAAGAAGCTGATGTGACCAGAATTGGTAGAAGAGATGGTAGAGAAAGTTCAATTGATTCAGAAGCACATGAGAATAGCTCAGAGCAGACAAAAAAGTTATGCAGATAACTAGAGGAAGTATCTTTCCTTGGAGGTAGGTGATCATGACTTTCTCAAAGTTTCTCCATGGCAAAGTGTGATGCGTTTTGGTAAGAAGGGAAATTTGAGTCTGAGGTTAGTTGAACATTATGAAATTCAAGAGAAAGTTGGATTAGATGCGTATAGAGTGGCTTTACCTCCAATTTTATCCCAGGTACACAATTTTTTTCATGTTTTTATGTTGAGAAAGTATATGCCATATCCATCTCATGTTTTGAGCATAGAGGTAGTTCAGTTGGATGAGAATCTATCTTATGAAGAACAACCAGTCCAGATTCTTGACAATAGAGAGAAATTGTTGCGGAATAAGGTAATTCACCAGGTAAAGGTTTTGTGAAAAAATTATATGGTTTAAGAGGCAACGTGGGAATCTAAAAATTCTATGAGGGATAAATACCCCTGCTTATTTTGATAAGTGAATAAAAATTGTGAGGAAAAAATTCCCAAAAGGGGGGAAGGATGTAACATCCCAGGTATATGAAGAATAAGACATATATATTATTTATTAATATTTTTTAATTAAATATTAATTTTACTTTAAAGGGGTTGCTATGTTCGATAGTGTACCCGATACGCAACAACGGGTTTCTTTGAAATCTTACGTTGCACACTAATAATATAATATTATTATTTTAAATGGTAGTAAAATCCTAGCTGTTGTATTGGAGGGAATGAATGAAACTAACTATAATATGATTATACATATTTGTAATATGTATTTACATTTATCCAAAAACAGTTAGAGGCATAAAATGTGAATGAATCTTATTTTAAGCATAATTTACATTAAAAGGCTGATTTATCGCCTTTTAATGGAGAACCTTCATTAAATATAGTTTTGGTCACTTTTATAAATTCTAATTGACCAAATAAAATCCCTCTTTAGAATGGGGACATCAAATTTTACTTTGGGTACTTTTTTGGTATTTTTCTGATAAAGTTCATTTTTTAATCAATAGTGATAAATATTGTATTTTAATTCAAAAGTTCCTTTAAATATAATTTATTTATATGGTTTTATTATCTTTTTAATTGGTTTTAATTTAAAATTAAAATATATTTTTACCATTTAATCCAATTTTGGTCATTGTAATTAATTTCACTTTGAAATTGGACATAAACAAGTATCAATCTTTTGATAGTTATTGTTTCTTAAAAAACGCTATTTATTTTTATAACAGGGATTAATTTTAAAATTATGTAATGCCACTTCTATGTTTTGAATTTCTAAAAATAGACATTAATTTTGAATTTGGAATATCAAATAATGTTTAGGCTGAAGTTTTGGTATTTTTCTGAAAAACATCAATTTTTGATGAATAGCGAAACCACTTAGTGGTAATTAAAAAACTGATTTTTTTCATTTAAATGAAATTTTACCACTTCTGTGAATTGAATTTAGAAAATCCAACATACATGGTTGTTATTAAGATATAAAATTTGGTTCAATAAGATTAAAATAGTTTTTGTTTAATAGTTACTTTTGACTTTTATTTACCGCGGTTAAAGGTAAATAGGGTAATTCATGGTTAAAAGAATATTATATTAATTTAAAATTACCTTAACACTTGTCCTAACTTTATTTTATGAGTATTGGCCGACCATGGGCATCCTTGGTTCAATTTTGGGACCCCATTGAGACACTTATAAAAGATAATGACACTTTAGAAAAATTAATTTAATGTAAATACAAAATTGACATTAAAAAAAATATTTTAGTAATTAATTTTTATATGGTGTTATATAAGTCCAATTTCTGACTATAAATATTCATTGGAAATAGAAATCGATTTCATACTTGATATTATTTGTTTTATAATTTTTAGACATCGAATAAATTAAATTATTTGTGACACAGTAATGATCCATTATTTACCCCATTAATAAATGATTAAAATAAATAAGATTATAATGATTAAAATATTATCCAAAACATGTCCAATTATGATTAGATGATTTTATTTCGTATAATAGTCATCTTATATTCGACCTTAATTATTTTTGGACAATTAGAAACCGAATATAATTATATAATAAAATATTATTTTCACACTTTCCTAAAGAGACCCTCCTCTCCCTTATAAAAGGAGACCATTTCTATCCAATTCCTCACACCTCTCAAGCCAGTTGGTTCGTCCAAACTTAGCCCAATTAAGCTACCTACATCCCTATACTCCTCCTAGAAGCCTTAACTTAGGTAGAAGGCATTTCCATAAGTCCTTTGGTTCAAACCAAATAGAGTTACCCAAATTAAATGAAACGATTTCTTTTAAATAGTTTTCTTTTATTTTACTTCTCCAACCCCTAAACTCTTTTTATTTCCTCTCTTTTGTAAAAACCCCAGTATCCTCAATATACTAGGATGTTGTTATGAGAATTATCTGAACTTCACTTACACAGACCTCCATCTAATGGATGAAGAAAATAATGTTTCTGTGGATGGAAAACTAACGCCTCACGAAACGATGATTGTTCAATTACATCTTACCGCATCACATGGTGGCCATTATGATGGAACTTCATTTATATATGATATATATTATGTTTATTATTTCATTATCCTTCTGTACTTCCCAATTATATCAAACCTTTATGGTTTCCATAGTGGGTAAACACGATAATCTCATTTGAGGAAGTGCGGACTACAGCCCCCTCAATGTGATGTGACTCATTAATGCCTTGGGTGGGATGTATAAAGGATATAGTTAATGATATTATATATGATATTATACTGGAATTATAATATACCTATTTATCATTATTTTTTAATTACATTAAATTAAGAAATAGAAATTAAAGTAGCGTTCATGCATACGTACGGCTTACCGTCTCCATAAACGGTGCATTTCATTTCTTACCTCCAAATGTTATGTACTATTATAAATACAAGTATATACTATATATATATGATATATATGATATCTAAATCATGATTATAATTCTGGAGATAATGTATATTTTACTACATTTACAACATGTAATTATAAGAAATCCATTTTTGACTCAAGTGCCAAATATCGACAAAACGAGCTTTATTAACTTAAATGTTTGAATAATGTTTATAACATGGTAATAAGTGATGTAAAAGGTATAATAAACTTAAAAAATGTTCTTATGAAAGTTTAAATTAACTTTAGTTTATTATTCACAATATTAATGAATGATCGAGTCAAGTCGGGCATGAGGTAAGGGACTTTGTCTCAATCTCCTTTCATTGAGGCATTTTTAGTTTTATACACGACTTTATTTTATACGGTGTATAAACCCCTTTTACTTTTCATTTAATTAAAAGGGAATATTTTTATACAAATCGCTTTACTAAACAAACAAAGTAATGTTTTTTTAACGTTAGCGGTGACAATGGCATTTCCGCCGTCGCCAGTATTATTTGATCTTTGGCATCCTTAACAAGTCGTAATGTTTTTAAATGGACAAATAAATACTACATACTCTTTTTACGTATTTTGGTATTGAAAATTATTTTGAGAATGGATTTATTATTTCAATATCATGAAATGATATATTGCTATTTCAATGTGGGAATGTTATCTTTTCTTTATCCTTATGTTATGTGTTTTGATCATGTTATGGTTCTTGGGAATTATTTACGTATACAGGTGGTTCCGTGATAAACCTAGGGAGGGTGGGCCCGAGATAAATCTCCAATGCATTGGGTAACGTGATGGAGGTAAATTTGAATGTTTCTCCTAAGAGATTTAGGGAATATACTGTGATGGGTATTCTAAAGTAACTCTCTATGTAGCTATGATAGCTACAATGTAAGTATGGTATGGATGCCGCAAGTTACCTTTTTGATTTATGATTTCTATGTCTCCTTCATAAATCTTATGATTTCATGAGGTAAGTAAATGAGTTCATGTTTTGTATGTATTTATGAATTAATGTTTTCATTCATTGTTTTATAACCCTTACTAAGCCTTTTATTCTCATTCCATGTTTTGAAATGTTTTCACATTACTAAAAGATGAATAGGGTCAAGGATGGGATCAAGGAAAAGTTATGTTGTCTAAAAAATGGAACTATACATGACCCTTTTTTTCAAAAGTTTTTATTTTATTAAAAAAATGGAAACAGTGTCGAAATGTCTACCATTTAATATTTTAAGATGTAATAGTTATGTCCTAATTCTCTAAAACTCTAAACATGAAAATATCCCCAATGTGAATTATTCATTTAATTCAATATTATGTAATGTTTATGGTCGGGTCCTTATAGTTGGTATCAAAGTTCGGTTTAGATAACTCTAGAATTTTGGATGTTGTTAAATAAATGTCCCTAATGTAATTTATGTTAATATTGAAATCATATAGAATTTACAGATTACCATGTTGCTTCACCTAAGATATTTCTTTGTTGAGAATGGTTTTCCACAGAGGAAACAGGGCAGCTACATTGAGACGACATCAAGAGGAAGAAAATATTCCAAATCAAAAACCTGAGATGGTCGGAATTGGAACTAAACAGTTTTTTGTAGTGATGTAATAGTTGACTCAGGTGTTATACGGTGGTTGTATCCATGTACGAGATCAGCCAGATCAACCATAGAGGAACATGTCAGTAGTGGAGCATTTCATGAGGCAACGTCCCCCATCATTCAGACGATCATCTAGCCATGTGCTAGCTAAAGGGTGGATTAAAGCACTGGAGAAGATTCTTGATGTCATGGGTTGTTCAGAACATCAAAAGGTTAGTCTTACAGTTTACTGTTTTGAAGGTGAAGCTAATCAGTGGTGATCGATGGTGAAAAATATCAGTGATAGTGAGGAGATTTATGCTCTAAATTGGGATGAATTCAAAGGTATGTTTCTTGAGAAATATTTTCCTAAGGCGGTTCGTCTTAGGATAAAAAAACAATTCCTGGAATTGAGGCAGTAGGATGACTTAGTGGCTGCTTATGAAGAAAAAGTCACTCGACTATCAAGGTATGCTCAAAATTTCATATGAGATCTTGATAGTAAAATCAACAGTTTTTACTCAGGATTAAAGCCAATCTATCGAAGGGATTTAGCTTCTCATCAATTCAAAAGTAATGAAAAACATGTTTGTTGTGTGGAGAAGGTGAAAATGGAGTTTTCTAATGATCAGGTATTCTTTGAAAAACAACAGAATAAGAGGTCGAGGTGGGAGGAGAAAGGGAAAACTCTTCAAAAAAGTCTGATGGTAAGAAACATAAGTTTACAGTTTGTGAAAATTATTGTAAAAAGCATGTTGGGGAATGTCTTCTGAATTAGGGTAAGTGCTGTCGATGTGGTAAAATGGGGCATAAGGCTTGTAATTGCACTGAAAAAGATCAGGGTAATGGTAGGATGAAATCTGATTTACAGTCAGTAAAATGTTTTAAGTGCAATGAAATAGGTCATTATGCAAATGACAGTCCAACAAAGAACTCAACCAAAGAAAAACAGCAAGACTACAAGCAGAAAGGGGTGGTGAAATCCTTTGCAACTACTACAGCAGATGTTGGTTCATCAAATGAAGTAGTATCAGGTACACTGTTTGTTTGTTCAGATTATACCAATGTGTTTTTTGATTCAGGGTCTACACATTCATTCATTTCTGAGAAGTTTTCTACTAAATTGGGTATTCCATCTCATGATTTGAATACTTATCTTATGGTAAAGACACCTGGAGGAAATGTTGAGAGAAAAAGAAAACATAAGAACATTCATGTCCTTGTGTGCGGAAAGAATCTACCTTCAAACCTTATTGTTTTGCCTCTAGTAGAGTTTGATGTTATATTGGGCATGGATTGGATTTCAGTTTATCATGATAAGATTGAATTCAGAGCTAAAGAGGTTTCTTTTCAGAATTATTTTCAGTTTGTTTAAAATAATGAGCCCTTACTTTTGATAACATATCAGGAAGTCAAAAAACTGGTAAAAGATGGAAATGAATGTTACCTTGCACATATTGTTGAAAACAATGGAGCTGTTCAGATTAATGATGTTCCAGTAGTGAATGAGTACTTTGGTGTTTTTCCTGATGATTTCTCTGGTATTATACCCGATCGGGAAGTTGAATTTACTATTGACTTAGTTCGTGATGCTTATCCAATTTCAAAACCCCCTTATCGAATGGCTCAAATTGAAATTTTAGTGTTAAAGAAGCAATTGCGGGAGTTATTAGATAAAAGTTTCATTAGAGCCATCACATCACCATGGTTTGCTCCTATCTTGTTTGTTAAAAAGAAAGATGGTTCAATGATACTTTTCATTGATTATAGAGCATTGAATAACATCACTATTAAGAATAAGTATCCTTTTCCTCATATCAATGATTTGTTTGATCATCTCCAGGGAGATCAATAATTTTTAAAGATTGACTTGAGGTCAGGGTACCATCAATTGAAAGTAAAGGAAGAATACATTTCGAAGACCGTGTTTCATACTAGATATAGCCATTATGAATTTGTAGTTATGCTTTTTGGGTTAACCAATGCACCTGCGGTATTCATGGATCTTATGAATAGAATTTCTCGTGAGTTCTTGGATATGTTTGTGGTTGTGTTCATTGATGATATTTTGGTTTATTCCAAATGAAAGGAGGAACATGAAAGTCATTTAAGGTGTGTCTTGCAAACATTAAAATAAAAGAAACTTTATGGTAAATTCCGCAAGTGTGAGTTTTGGTTACAACAAATTTCATTCCATGGTCACATTGTTTCAAAAAATGGCATAACGGTTGATCCTGATAAAACCAAAGTTGTTGAAGAGTGGCCAAGACCCAAAAATATAACCGAGATTCGTAGTTTTCTTGGGTTGGTAGGTTATTAACGGAGGTTTGATGAAAAATTTTCATGGTTATCTAGTCGAATGACTATGTTAACTCAAAAAGGTGTTATGTTCATCTGGACAAAAGAATGTGATGATTGTTTTCAAAAAAATTGGAAAGGATATTGGTGAATGCTTCAGTTTTGGAACTACCTTCCAGAAATGGTGAGTTCGTTATCTATAGTGATATTTTGTTGATAAGATTGGGTTGTGTCATAATGTAGAATGATCCGTTAATTGCTTATGCTTCATGTAAATTGAAACCACATGAGTTAAATTACCTTACACATGATTTGGAATTAGCTACTGATGTTTTTGCTTTAAAAATTTGGAGGCATCATTTGTATAGAGTGAAGTGTGAAATATAAACTGATCACAAAAGTTTTAAGTATATATTCACTCAGAAATAATTGAACATGAGACAAAGGAGATGGTTAGAATTAATCAAGGATTATGATAGAATGATCCTTTACAATCCGGGAAAAACAAATAAAGTGGATGAATCTTTGATTCAAAAAAGTAATGCTTCCTTAAACATGCTACATTTTGAACAAGATCCTTTGGTTTTTGATTTGAGTAATTATGGAATAGAAGTTTTTGGTGCAAGAAATTCTTCTGTTTTGTTTCAGGTGTCAGTGTGATCATCTCTATTAGACATAATAAAGCAAGCGTAGAAGGAAGACAGAGAGTTGCAGAAAAAGGTAGAGTTGGTTCAGAATGGTAAGTAGCCTGATTTTAATGTTTTTAATGATTGTGTTGTGAGATTTGGAATGATATTATGTGTGCCTTGTGATTCATAGTTGAAGAATGAGTTGTTATGTGAATCTAAAAATTCTCCTTTTTCAGTTCATCCTGGCAGTACTAAGATGTATAGAGATATTT
The DNA here is from genome assembly GCA_963277665.1 of Viscum album. Taxonomy (NCBI): domain Eukaryota; kingdom Viridiplantae; phylum Streptophyta; class Magnoliopsida; order Santalales; family Viscaceae; genus Viscum; species Viscum album. The sequence goes on along the minus strand of OY728158.1, from coordinate 421,713,652 downwards.
GGGAGTATTATTGGTGGGATGGAATGAAAAGAGATATTACTGATTTTATAGTGAAGTGTTTGAATTGTCAGCAGGTTAAAGCAGAGCGACAGTTACCGAAAGGAATACTTCAGCCTCTACTGGTGCCATAGTAGAAATATGAAAATATATCAATGGACTTTGTTGTGGGATTACCAAAGACATCTTGAGGTAATAATGAAATCTGGGTTATAGTTGACAGATTGACTAAATCTGCTCATTTCTTTCCTATAAGAGATATTTTGTCTCTAGATCAACTTGCTCGGTTGTATGTTAAAGACATAGTCATGTTGCATGGAGTTCCCCTCTCCATTGTATCTGATCGTGATCCCATGTTCACTTCTAAATTTTGGAAAGGCCTTTAGAAGTCATTGGGTATTGAATTAAACTTTAGTACATCTTTTCATCCTTAATCAGATGGATAGTCAAAATGAAAAATTCAGACTTTGGAGGATATGCTACGTGCTTTCTCGATGGATTATCAGGGAAGTTGGGACCAACACCTTTCTTTGGTTGAATTTTCATATAAGAACAGTTTTCATTCAAGTATACAGATGGCTCCATTTGAGGCATTATATGTAAAGCGTTGTCGAACTCCAGTTTTTTGTGATGAAGTAGGTGAAAGGAAGCTGATGGGACCAGAATTGGTAGATGAGATGGCAGAGAAAGTTCAATTGATTCAGAAGCACATGAGAACAGTTTAGAGGAGACAGAAAATTTATGGAGATAACTAGAGGAAATATCTTTCCTTTGAGTTATGTGATCATGTCTTTCTCAAAGTTTCTCCATGGAAAAGTGTGATGCATTTTGGTAGAAGGGAAAGTTGATTCCGAGATTCATTGGACCTAATGAAATTCTAGGGAATGTTGGATCAGTTGGGTATAGAGTGGATTTACCTCCAATTTAATCCTAGGCACACAATGTTTTTCATGTTTTGTTGTTGATAAAGTATATGCCAGATCCATCTCATGTTTTGAGCCCAGAGGTAGTTCAGTTTGAAGAGAATCTCTCTTATGAGGAACAACCGGTCCAGATTCTTGATCATAGAGAGAATGTGTTTTGGAATAAGGTAATTCACAAGGTAATGGTTTTGTGGAAAAACTATATGGTTGAAGAGGCAACGTGGGAATCAGAAAATGCTATGAAAGATAAATACCCCCACTTATTTTGATAAGTGAATAAAAATTGCGAGGACACAATTCCCAAAAGGGGGAAGGATGTAACATCCCAAGTAAATAAAGACTAAGACATATTTTATATTTATTAATATTTGTGAATTATATATTAATTTTACATTAAAGGGGATTTTATTTTTGACAGCGTACCTAATACGCAACAACATGTTTCTTTGGAATCTTACGTTGCACACTAATAATATATTATTATTATTTGAAATCGTAGTTAACTCCTAGTCGTTGTATTTGTGGGAATGAATGAAACTAACTACAATATGATTATACATATTTTTTAAATGTATTTACATTTATCCAATAAAAGTTAGAGGCTTAAAATGTGAATGAATCTAATTTTAAGCATAATTTATATTAAAAGGCCGATTTATCACCTTTTAATGGAGAACCCTCTTTAAATATAGTTTTGGTCACTTTAATACATTCTAATTGACCAAATAAAATCCTTCTTTAGATTGGGGACATAAAATCATACTTTGGGTAATTTTTTGGTATTTTTCTAATAAAGTTTATTTTTAATGAATAGTGAAAAATATTGTATTTTATTTCAAAAGTGCCTTTTAAAATAATTTATTTATACGGTTATATTACCATTTTTATTGGTTTTAAAGTGAAATTAAAATATATTTTTACCATTTAATCCAATTTTGGTCGTTGGAATTAATTTCACTTTGAAATTGAACATAAACAAGTATCAATCTTTTGATAGTTATTGTTTCTTAAAACAAGCTATTTGTTTTGATAATGGGATTTAATTTTAAAATAAATTACTATCACTTCTATGTTTTGAATTTGTAAAAATAGATATGAATTTTTAATTCGAAATATCAAATAATTCTTATGCTTAATTTTTGGTATTTTTCTGAAAAACTTCAATTTTTGATGAATAGTGAAACCACTTAATGGTAGTTAAAAAACTGATTTTTTCATTTAAATGAAATTTTACCTCTTTTGTGAATTGAATTTCAAAAATCCAACATACATTTTTGTTATTAGGAAGAAAAATGTGGTTCAATAAGTTGAAAATAATTTTTGGTGAATAGTAACTTTTGACTTTTATTTACCGCGGTTAAAGATAAATAGGGTAATTCAAGGTTAAAAGAATATTATAATAATTTAAAATTACCTTAACACTTGTCATAACCTTATTGGATGAGTATTTTCCGACCATGGGCATCCTTGGGTCTTTTTTTCGGACCCCATGGAGCCACTTATGAAATATATGACACTTTAGATTAATTAATTTAATGTAAAGGCAAAATTGACATTAACAAAAATCTTTTAGTAATTAATTTTTATATGGTGTTATATAAGTCCTATTTTCTACTATAAATATTATGTTGAAATATAAAAAGATTTAGTACATGATTGTATTTTTTTATAATTTTTAGAAATCGAATAAATTAAATTATTTATGACACAATTATGATGCAGTATTTACCTCATTAATAAATGATTAAAATAAGTAAGATTATAATGATTAAAATATTATCCAAAACTTGTCCAATTCATATTGGATGATTTTATTTCGAATATGAGTCATCTTATCTTTGAATTTATGATTTTTGGACCATTAGAAACCGAATATCATTATATAATAAAATAATGTTTTCACACTTTCCTAAAGAGCCCCTCCTCTCCTTTATAAAAGGAGACCATTTCTATACAATCCCTCACACCTATCAAACCATTTTTCTTGTCCAAAATCTGCCCAATTAAGCTCCCTAAAACCCTATACTCCTCCTAGAATCCTTAACTTAGGTAGAAGTCATTTCAAGAAGTCCATTGGTTCAAACCAAAGAGAGTTACCCAAATTAAAGGTAACAATTTCTCTTAAATTGTTTTCTTTTATTTTATTTCTCCAACCCCTATATTTTTTTTATTTCCATTCTTTTGTAACAACACCAGTATCCTCAATATACTAGGATATTGTTATGATAATTATTATAACTACACTTACACACACCTCCATCTATTAAAAAAAGAACATAATGTTTTTGTGGATGGCAAACTAACGCCTCACGAAACAATGATTGTTCAATTACATCTTACTGCCTCTCATGGTGGCCATTATGATGGAAATGTATTTATATAAGATATATATTATGTTTATGATTTCTTTATGCTTCTTTACTTCCAAATTATATTAAACCTTTATGGTTTCCATAGTCGGTAAATATGACAATCTCATTTGAGGAAGTGCGGACTACCTCCCCCTCAAAGTGATGTGACTCATTAATGCCTTGTGTGGGATGTATAAAGGATAGATTTAATGATATTATATATGATATTATACTGGAATTATGATATACCTTTGTATAATTATTTTTTAATTCCATTAAAATAATAAATAGAAATAAAAGTAGCGTTCATGTGTACGTATGGCTTACCGTCTCCATGAACGGTACATTTCATTTCATACCTCCAAATATTATGTACTATTATAAATACATGTATATACTGGATATATATGATATATATGATATCTACATCATGATTATCATTCTGGAGATAATGGATATTTGACTACATAATGGATATTTGACTACATTTACATAATGTAGTTATAAGAAGTCCATTTTTGACTCAAGTGCCAAATATCGACAAAACGAACGTTATTAACTTAAATGTTTGCACAATGTTTATAACAAGGTAACAAGTGATATAAAAGGAATAATAAAATTGAAAAAGGTTCTTATTAAAGTTGAAATTAACTTTAGTTTATTATTCAGGATATTAAAGAATTATCGAGTCATGTCGGACACGAGGTAAGGGACTTCGTCTCAATCTCTTTTCATTGAGGCATTTTTAGTTTTATACACGACTTTATTTTATACAGTGTATAAACCCCTTTTAATTTTCATTTTATTAAAAGTGAATATTTTTATACAAAGCATTTTACTAAATGAAAAAAGGGTTGGCTTCTTTAAAGGGCTGTAATGTTTTTAAATGGACAAATAAATACCATATACTCTTTTTACATATTTTGGCATTGAAAATTATTTTGAGAATGGATTTATTATTTCAATATATTGAAATGATGTTTTTCTATTGCAATGTTGAAATGTTATCTTTTCCTTATTCTTATGATATGTGTTATGATCATGTTATGGTTCATGGGAATTATTTACGTATATGGGTGGTTCCATGAAAAACCTAGGGCGGGTGAGACGAGATAGCTCTCAAATGTATTGGGTAACATGACGGAGGTAAATGTGAATGTTTCTCATAATATATTTAGGGAATATACTATGATGGTTATTCCAAAGTAACTCCCTATGTAGCTGTGATAGCTACAATGTAAGTATGGAATAGATGCCGCAAGTTACCTTTGTGATTTATGAATTCTATGTGTCTTTCATAAATCTTATGGTTTCATGAGGTAAGAAAAAGAGTTCATGTTTTGTATGTATTTATGAACAAATTATTTCATTCCTGATTTTATAACCCTTACTGAGCCTTTTATGCTCATCCTCAATGTGAATTATTCATTTTATTCAATATTTTGTAATGTTTAAGGTAGGGTCCTTATATTTCTACTTAGGAACCTACTCCAGTATCTTATGATGCTGATGATATATGAAGTTGATATGTAGAATATTTAAAAATTCACAAGAGGGTATACTTATTTCTAGGGAAGAGGAAACATCTCCAAAAGGAAATCCTCAATTGATTTTGGATGTTCACTATAAGGCATGGAATCCATTACATTTTGACAACATATGCATGTTTTTGGACCAGTATGGATTATCTATGATTGTATCCAGATTCATTTCCCACTCTTCCAAATTTTTCGATTTAGCCTTCAAAAGACTTATGGTTCTCTAATCATATGGTTCGTATTTCCACTTATGTAGTAAGAGATGGTTTAGGTGAACATTTTAGAATCTCGATGATACCTTTTATAGAAAATTAATAGATAGAGAAGAAGATAGTGGATCTTTGTATACCAGATAGGATTTCCCAGACCCTGATGAAAATGAATGAGTCCATGATCCCATTTAGCTACATGTCCTGAAGCGCATCTCCCCAAATTAGAGAGGCCACTAACTATATGTGGCAGCCTTGGGTGTGTTGGGGTGGAGACTATGCCCTAATTACCAGAGAATCAAAATGTTAAAATCAACAGATAAATACAAGAATCAGTATAATAATGAATATTAATTAGAAACATACATAAATAACCAAGAACTAAATACTAATCAAATTTATTAATCTAAATCATATACAAACGGATTTTAATGTATTCCATGTATTTATGAAGATGGAAAACATGGATACAAGAAACAAGAATAAGTACTATACAAAAAGGTACAAAATGGGAATAATATATCCAAACATCCTGATATCCAACCCCATTATCTTCTACCATGCTCTATCTAAGGACATGTAAGGGATTCACGCATCCATCATTGGAACCATCCCCTTAACTACAACTATATGGTTATAGTATTCTCTAGTTCCATAGGCAGCCTAGATAGGGTGTGAGATAAATCTTATTAGGACACTACCAATAGCGTTAATTAATATATAGTCTATGTATATAATATGGTAGTGTGCATGTATGAAAAATGTAATAAAGAAACAAAAAAGTTCAAATGGGTCTGATCTAGTTTCTGAAAGGAAACCAGGACGACAATGTGTTCATCATCCAATGTTGGAATAAGTATAAACCAGTTACAAGGGATTCAATTCATAGTTTAACATTTATAAGTGACACCATGTCGAGTATCACGACAGTATTGGAGACTCTAGGACTGGTATCATAGTATTATCACAAGGTAATACATTCCATTATGGTATCAAAAGGGACACCAAACCTGTATAATACCATAAGGGATTCCATGATTGTAATGTATCACTAGGTATGTCATGCCCATATAGTGTCACAAGGGATTCCATGTTCATAAATTATCACTAGGGATGAAAATACTATTTAGTATTACTGGGAATTCCATGCCCATAATATATCAATAAAAATTCCATCCACATATAGTATCACAAGGGATGTCATTCCCATATAGTATCACAAGGTACGCCATTCCCATTAAGACATAACAAGGTTCATCATTCTCATTTGATACAATACATGAATAAGGGTCATCATACCCATTAATTATAATTATTAAGTGTCATCATGCCCATATTCCATATCATTGATAAATAATAGTGGTCTTTAATACGATCCATTGTATAATCCATTTATCATTTTCATAAAATAATGTCAAGGTCCAAACCATTGTCCATTGAATTTGGTGGAGTGGGATTACAACCCACCTCTAATAAAATCAATTCATTATAATTTTCAATGACACTTACAATGATATGAAAATAATCTCATTACATATCAACATGGTACCATATTATAAATTTAATGAAAAACACACTATTTGGTGATTTGGTCATAAGATCTTAAAAAAATTAGCCATATTTGAGGTCACACAGAAAGGAATGGATCACTATTAGGTTAGCGATCTCAATAACTGGATTGGTTCTAAGAAGCATTTAGGTTCAAAAATTGAAACCAATTTAAGGAAATTACAATTCTGGGAGACACATGGTTAAACAAACATGTAAAACAACCAAAGATATTAAATAAATAATATCACATGAGGATTAAATTCTAGACCATAGACCTTTTGTTAATAAAACTACATGTATAGTATTAGAGATTATATTGGAATCAATATGAAGAAATTCAAATAATAGATGAGTTCCATGAAAATAAGGCATATGAGCATGAACCCCAATAAATTTTTCATGAGTAAGAGAAAAAAATGAAGGTTCGTGATGATCGAATTGTGTACTAAGAAGAATCCAATGATACTAAATGAAATTGAATTAGACACTTGATCAGAGAGTTATCAGGTAGCTTCGCATTAGTAGGATGAGATATCAAAATGGATGAAGGTTCCCTCTACATGCTGGGACGAAGATAAAATATAGGTTTGATTTAAAATATATTTAAGTGAAAACAATACTTTAACAAAAAATATATTGGTCACATGGTTGGGTTGCACAGTTGGTCGTACAATGCACTGAACATGCGCCCTTCACCACATAAGCAGGGAACCCGACATAGTTTGGGAAACAATCTTCCAACCCTGAAATATTAATCTACTAAAAAATAAATATTATGAATGTGAGTGAACCACCACGAAAAATATTATGGACAATCTTTCCCCTTAGTTCACCCAACTTTACATCCCTACACAGTTAGGAGAGACTATGCAAGATGGGTCACATGGTTTCTACTAACCATGAAACCTAGTGTTTTCCCCATCTTCTAGGGTTATGTGCTCCAAAAAAGCCTAGAACACCCACTAAACCATTATAACCTCTTCTGGGATCCATTATAGGTCCATAAAAATGAATTAGATGGAATTTAAAAGGAATTTTACTGGATATAATAATTTGGATCTAAAAAACCTCTCTCATTAAAGGAACTCATCAATGAGTACACATTCCATGGGTGGAGAAACACTGTCTGAGAATAACTCAGGACACTAAGAATATACATCAGCCTCCCATTCCAAATTCTCATCTTGTACTTGGTTGTTCGTCCATACATACCTTACTAAAGGGAATGACCAGCCTCAGAGGTTACTTCTTTCATTATTTGATGATGTGTATATGATACTCCTCAAAATAATAATCATCATGTAACTCAATATCCTCTGGATCATAATTATGAGTTGTGTCATAAAGTTATTGGAAAATCTATCAGACATGGAATATGTCGTGCATGTAATGGTACCTATGAGGTTAAAGCTACCGCGATATCCTACCAGCCTAACTCCCTCAAGAATATCAACTTGCATGAAAAACGAAGGGGATATATTTTGTTTCCTTTGTATACTCTTATTCCCAAGTATGGTTGATACCCATAACAATACATGATCCCCAACCTATACTCTAGATGTTATCGAAAGTGTTCAAATTATAATTTTTATTTTGATTGACCAGTATAAATTTGCTTCCTTATCACTTGAACCTTCTTTAAATTATTCTAAATAAGATGAGGACCCAGTGTCACGACCCGTCCTCGGGGCCCGTGCCGTGACTACCCCAAGCCCGCCTTCCATAGGCCAGGGGCTGGCGACTAGCACCAAGGCGTAAATCCCAACAAAAATGGAAGGCATTGCCTTTGAAAAGTAAACAAGCACCACAGAGTAAGCAAGCAGAAAAGTAAACACTAAGTAAAAACTGTACAAGCTGTGCTGAAAGTAAAAGGGGCCGGAAATACAAGCCCAACTGTAATGTACAACTGAAAGGAAAAATAGCAACTGAAAGGAAAAACTGCAGCGTCAAGCCGTCCTCTGGAAGTCCCACCTGAAGGGTGGGTACAGATAGCTCCAATGCTCCTCGGGTCCCGCCGTCCGCTCCGAGCACGTCTCGCCCAGTGGTCCACCTCCAGGTACTGACTCGTCGTGTAGTCCACCTCCGGGTACTGACTCGTCGGGTAGTCCACCTCCGGGTACCGTCCAGTCCTCGAACACTCGGCCTCCATCAGCACTGCCTGTCGTCTACAACCAACACAACGAGGTGCGGGCATAGCCCGTGCAGGGGTGAGTATAACGATACTCAGTAGGGACCCCGAGACCCTCAAGGTCTCTCTAAAACCAACAAGGATAACCACAAAGAAGATCTCAACAGATAACCTCTACTTAGATATATGCCCATACATATACCTAAGTTATCTAGTAACCCATCTCAATCATGAGGCAAACACAAGGTCAAAAGTCTCAGCTCAAACCAGGATTTTCATCATCGAAACCATAACTGCTGAAGAGCTCCGTCTCTGGAGTGTACAGTGGTCATGTCACAACTCCGAGGTACTGCCCACTAACTTAAGACTGCTATAGTACTCCACCTATCGAGTAATGCGGGAAGCCGCTACAACCAAGCGCTCCCATGTGCCGCTACAACCAAGCGCACCTCTGTCATGGGTCTGCCGCTACAACCAAGCACTCCCATGTGCCGCTACAACCAAGCGCACCTATGTCGTGGGTCTGCCGCTACAACCAAGCGCTCCCATGTGCCGCTACAACCAAGCGCACCTATGTCGTGGGTCTGCTGCTACAACCAAGCGCTCCCATGTGCCGCTACAACCAAGCGCACCTCTGTCGTGGGTCTACCGCTACAACCAAGCGCTCCCATGTGCCGTTACAACCTAGCGCACCACTGTCGTGGGTCTGCCGCTACAACCAAGCGCTCCCATGTGCCGCTACAACCAAGAGCACCACTGTCGTGGGTCTGCCTCTACAACCAAGCGCTCCCATGTGCCGCTACAACCAAGCGCACCTCTGTCGTGGGCCTGCCACTACAACTAAGCGCTCCCATGTGCCGCTACAACCAAGCGCACAACTGTCGTGGGTCTGCCGCTACAACCAAGCGCTCCCATGTGCTGCTACAACCAAACGCACCTCTGTCGTGGGTCTGCCGCTACAACCAAGCGCTCCCATGTGCCACTACAACCAAGCGCACCTCTGTCACACACCGAGTCGTTCGATCAGCAGTCGTCGGATCTCAGTCAGCTACACGGTCTCCGTGCTCCGCCCGCTCGTCTCCGGGAGGGTCCGCTCCACGAGCTACTGGTCGATACTCCAAGTATCACAAAGTCCCGCAAGGAAGTATCTCGAAGGACCACCTCGTCATAGGGGTCTCAACGCAACAGACGGCGCGTCAATCGGACACCTGGTCTGTGAGTTATTAGCCTTTTCGTCCCAGGGGCCCGGTTGGTTTCGTGAGCGAACCAATCCGGCCGTAACTCAACTATACCCCGATCACTCACAAGGTATACTCATAGGGACCGTTTTTCAACGTGATAACCAATTCCGCTGACGGTTCGTCAAACGGACGTCTGGTCTAAAAGATATCAGCTTTTCCGTTCCAGGGGCCTGGTTGGATTTCAGTGCGATCCAACCCGGCCACTATCCATCTACATCCAAAAATAGGGCGGAGGATGCCAAAGGTTCCGTCTCATCAAGAGGAACTCAACGCAACAGACGACGCGTCAATCGGACGCCCGGTCTGAGAGTTATTGGTTTTTTTGTCCCAGGGGCCCGGTTGGTTTTTAAGGCAAAACCCACCCAACCATACTCCACCTGCGGCCAAACCTCGGACGAAGTATTCAAAAAGATCCATCTCACTTAGAGGAATTCAACGAAACAGATGGCGCATCAATCGGACGCCCAGTCTGTTAGTTATTTGCCATTCCGTCTCACACCCACCCTGTGAAACTTCCCAGGAGGTCACCCATCCTGATCACTGCTCTAGGCCAAGCACGTTTAACTACGGAGTTTTAACTACGTAGGCTCCCGAAAAGGAAGGTGCACCTTGAGTATAGTATACCGAAACGATCGTCTCAATCCAAGGATCGCGTTGCCACTGACGGTGCGTCGTTCGGAGGCCCGTAGCTCAAGTTACGGGCGTTTGAACGAAAATCGTTCGAAGACGGGGGTCCGGGCCCGGGCCGACTCGGCCCGACCCCCCCTGGGTCGGCCCGAACCAGGTCGACCCGACCCGGGTCCGACCCGGTTGACCCGGCCCGGCCCGGCCAGCCCGGCTCGGCCGGCTCGGCTCGGCCGAGGGGCGCGGGTGGAAGCCGCGGGCGCAGCCCGCGGTCGAGGGAGCTGCGGCCCGCGTGCGGGCCGCGCAAGTCGTCAACGGACGCGGCACATTGCCGCATCCCGACCGGAAGAACCATACCCACGGACCGTGGGTCCGCTGGCCGCCACCGCGGCTCAGCCGCGGCGGCCTGTCCGGCGGCGCGCCGGGGCGCCGGCGACGCGCGCCGCCGCCGGCTTCCGCGGGCCGCAGGAGTCGCTCCGGTGGCCCGTTTTCCTTCCCGTCTGCGCCGATGTTCCTCCCGGGATCCGTTCTATACTGCGGAATCGTCAAACATCCGCTGCGGCACGTTCTGTCGTCGCCCGCCAAATCTGCACAAAACGAAGAACGACGGAGGGTCGTCGGGCCGTGTTCGTTTGGCCCGCACCCTCCGCGTTAGAGATAAACAACCGGGAGAATTTTATTCCACACGGGAAAATAACAATTTTAAGAAGATTAAAATTGTTCACAATTCGGTTATTTAATTTCTTTAAGAAACATTGACGGGAATAAATTAAAAATGGGTAATTCCCATAATAAATCACTACCTCGTCGATCGTCGTGCGCGGGCGTTCTTCGCGGAAAAGCTCGTCGCGGAAGAGAGGGATCGTCGCGTCGTCGCGGGGAGGCGTCGTGTCGTCGCGGAATTCGGTGTTGAGTCGGCGAACTCAACGCACCATGAAACAGTAGATTTAATTTAATTAATTAAATCCGTGTTTCTGGTTAAGAACCACGAAGGAGATAAAAAGGAAGGTCCGAGATTCTTACCTCAAGAAGCCGATCGAAGATCCGTCGCGGAGGAAGAGACGTCGCAGAAGAACGTTGTCGGCGATGCGGATCAAGGCGTCGCGTCGTCGATTTCCGGGTTCGGCGTTCTTCGCGTTCTTCGTGTTCTTCGCGTTCTTCGCGAGGGAGAAGAAGAAACAAGTATCCTCTCAAATCTTCTCAAAAGATTTTGGGTTGGTGTTATTTTATTAATATGCCAACACACGAAAACAGGTTAAGAAACGATTGAATTAATTCGTTGAATTAATTCAACGAAAGAAACAGGCCATTTAATTCACGAAAGAAACAGCCCATTTAATTCAGGGAAGAAACAGCCCAATTAAATGGTCTGTTAAGAATTTAGAAAACGCGTCAGTTGACTTTCATTAAGACGGGTTTTCACGGGTGCGTTTCTTAGCGGAAAGAAACGGCGGGGCTCATGCGGGCCCCACCTCACAAATATCCTACGAAGGGGGTAGGATATTTCTGGATAGCATCCTATCCAGTTCAACTCAGTTCAAGCCGCCTTTAAGTGGCTTCAAGTGGCTTCCAAGTGGCTTAAGTGAAATAAAATAAAGTTGTCGCAAAATTATTTTATTTCTTAACCTTAAGCCCGAAAATTAAAAACCACACCCGAGCAAACGCAACTCCGGAAGAGGCGTTTCTAAGCGAATACTGGCGCTGCAATTTCATCGGTGCCCTCAGAATTCGATTCCGGGCACCGGTTCAAAAGTTAGAAAAACCCAGTCGTTCGTTCACTGAACGTACCCGAGCCAAACTTCAGAAAATGATTCCGGGCACACCGGGCCTCGGAATCAGGCGCCGTCAGAAACTGCGTTCTTGTAAAATTCCAAATAAAATTAAGAAAAAAAAATTCCCTTGAAATTTACGGGTCTTTACACCCAGTATAACTTTATATAAACCCTATCCTATTACACATAACATTACATGATTTTAATCATTATTATACATCATATTACATGACAAGGAATGTTATGTCTAGTGTCTTAGAATATTAGGTACATAAAACATAAAACATGGGGATAAAAAAACTTCTTTATTCAATATCAATAAAAGCTCCTATCTTCCTTCTATTCCTTTCATCTTCATAGGGTACCCAGGTGAACACATGAAAAAAGTGATGTACTAAAAATCCCAGTAAGGAAATGAACATAGGAATAAATCTTATGCACAAGTGCTGGGTGGCATGACATAATGATTTAAAAATCAAGGAACATATGAAATACTAACATACAAACATGGAATTATATAAATGTGGAATAGTCATAAAACTGGTATTTACTATGGTTTAGGATAACCTACAATCTCATTTCTCATTCTATTATGGGTCATGGCTAACCACCAATCCTGTTTCCCATTTTAGTATGGGTCAAGGCTAACCGTCAATCCCATTTCACATATAATCTCATTAGACATAACATTACCCATTGCATTGGAGTGCTCTCGAAGCACACCCACCTCCATATTTTCATGAATATCTTTTTCACATAAATAATCCTACATAATCAACCATAAATAAACATAAGGGTACCCATGGAAAGAATTGGGCACCACAATCATGACATAAAGGATATCCAATGGGTGTATCATGAATGTGTCCATGATAGAAAGGGATTAGAACATACATGGATGTTCATAAGGTAAAATATGCATATAACACTGTAAATAATGTCAAACAGAATTGAAGACATATAATAAAATTATTTTGGAAACATTAGCATCAAACATTTTTTGTGTGTTTTTAAAGAAAATACAATAGATCTTCAAAAATAGAAAAGAGGTCAATCTTTTATATAAAAGCAGAATTGAACCATGAAGGTTTTCATAATAAAATATTGATTTTATAAAGTAAATATTTTATTAAAATAGAGGATATATTTCACATGAAATTGTATACTAATTCAGGAAGTTATCTTAAAACATGTTTGGTTATCAGAAAGTTCAAAGGAGGGAATCTATTCAAAAACTGAATATCCCCAAATTCGAGTGATGAAAGGTTATTCATAAATTAATTTTTTAAAACTAAATATAATTTATAATATGTACAAAAATATATAATATAAATCCATTTTTATATAAAGAAATATGAGGCAAACTAAAAGAACAAAGAAGGTTTAGGTAGAATTTGTTAAGGTTTATCGACATGATATCAGGTGTACCTAAGAGGGATTGATGAGAGATAAAATGGGGTTATAATCAGTTATACATCATTATGGAATTATGGGGAGGTGTTTAATCATACACCATCATTAGTTATTACACATAAAATGGAATAACATAGAAGAAATCTTGATTAAAAGTGAAATGTAGTGGATCTCTTACCTTAAATCTGGGGGTGATCTCCACTTGTTATTAATGACTTGAATAAAAAAATTTGTTTATAAATTAAAAATTAAAAAACCACTTTAATATCTAAAATATTTATTATATCATTTTTTATTTATTCGAGATAGTTTTTATTGGCTATAAGGTTCAATTTTGTTGTTGGGGTCTGGTTTCTTGCATGGTTTTTCAAGATCGATTCACTTATATTCTTGTTTGGGTAAACATGTAAGATGAAAGTGGACATCCAGAATTGAAGTTATGTGTTATTATAGAACATAAAGGGGATTACATGGTTATAAAAAAATTAATTCGGTTATTGGGAGCGATGATGAGTTATTATATAAAACCTTAGTGATAACAGTTTTGGTTAATTAGTGTGTTTGATTACAATGACCATGTTTTGTTTTATTACATTATACCATTTTCACAAAAGGATTTATTAGTCATAACTAGGATATATTAAATATACAATAATTTTGTTCAACCATTTAAAAAAAATTATGAGAAAAAATAAATATGACAAAAGTTATTGATAAATCGTTGTCCTTGAATGTGTTGAATTTACACATCTCAAATGGTGTTTTAATTTCATTCAAATAAAAGATAGGGATAGGAGAGGTTATATTAAAATATCCTATTAGCATAAATAAATTCAAGTACATCTATGTTACTAGACTTATCATACTATTTAGGTGAAGGGGGTGAGGAAAAAAACAAGAAAAGAAAAAAACATAAAATAAATAAAAGAATTTGAAAGAGGAATTAACATCATGAGTTCGTCTCATTTGAGAACCTCTTAAGGAAATAGTTTTTGTTATTTTTAAGATGCTAGGGGACATTGGACGTGAGAGTATCCTATGGATAGATTTGGGAAAAATATTGGCAAGACACATGGCTGGAGAGTAGTGAAGAGAAGAGGGAGTGAGGGGGGTGTTTATAGTGGAGGAGAGGAGGGTTTTCATAATATTATAATCATTGACTTATTATTTATTCAAAATACAAAAAATAGTAAGTATTACATTACTAATAATAGTAATAAATTCATGTGATTTCAAAACAATTAGGATTATATCAGTAGAGCATCAATGACTCAATGAAACCATTATTTAGCATTTATCATAATTCGTCGTATTTTACTATTCATAAAAAATTCAACTATCTTAAGAAATCCCAAAATTCACCCTAACCATTTTTGACTTGTAGAATCAAGAAATTATGTCCATTATTCAAAATCAATTTTCTTAATATGATTAATTTAATATTTATGTAAAATCATAATTTCCTTTTAAAAACAATTTTTAAAACATTCATTTACTTATTCTAAAATATAGGTATATCAAACATTCACTTGAATATTAATTTTATAATATCATAGGTAAGGTTATTTGTAATTAGGTTATATCACTATTCGTAAGGTTATGTTACAATTAATAAGAGTATGTTACTATTCACCAAAAAAATTTGTTATAGGACTCCAAATAACTTACTGATCACAACCATGTATGTTAGATTTTCAAAATTCAAATCTCAGAAGAGAAAAACATATGATTATAGAAACATATCACTTAGTAGTTCATTATGTTGTGATTTCATTTAATTATGACATATGAAAAAAATTTCCATTGAAAAACATTGGGTCATTACAGTCTTCTCTCCTTATTAAATTTCTCCCCCGAAATTTCGTTTTTCATTCTAAGTCATAAACATGTGTGGGTACTTTTCCTTTATTTCTTCCTCTAGTTCCAATGTTTCCTATTAGTACTTATGGTTTGGTCATAGTACCTTTCCCAGATGAGTAGTCTTGTTTCATAGAACAATCTTCTCTACAATCCAATATTTTCAATGGCTGGTCCTCATAGGAACA
Organism: Viscum album; assembly: GCA_963277665.1. Taxonomy (NCBI): domain Eukaryota; kingdom Viridiplantae; phylum Streptophyta; class Magnoliopsida; order Santalales; family Viscaceae; genus Viscum; species Viscum album. Next base: position 421,697,860 of record OY728158.1, on the reverse strand, counting down.
ATCATCCTTCAATTATACAACCTCTGAAGTGATTACATGTGATGGGTCTGGTATGTACTTCTTTAATAGGAATAAATGAAATACATCATGTACTTTCTACATGGTAGGTGGAAGTGCCGGTCGATAAGCCATAGCTTTGACTTGATCAAGGATCTCTAAGGGGTTGATATAACTGGGACTTATCTTTCCTTTATTCCCAAACCACAAAACCATCTTCCATGGAGATATGCATAGAAATACTATGTCTCCAACTTTGAACTCAGGGTCTCATCGACAATTATCTGAATAACTATTCTGTCGACTTTGGGCTGCCTTGATATGATCCTGAATAGTTTTCACCTTCTCCACATTTTCTTCACCCATATCATGTCCTAGCAGCTTATGCACATCGAATTCATCCCAACACACCTATTTTATACACCTTTTCTCATAAAGGGCATTATATAGTGCTATTCAGATTCTCAAGTGGAACTGTTGTTGTAGGATAATTCAACTAGTGGAAGATATTGGTCCCATCTTCCTTTGAATTCCATAGAACACGCTCTCAACTTGTCTTCCAGTGCCTAAATAGTTCACTAAGATTGGCTATCTATTTGAGGATAATAGGTCATACTGAAGTTGAGTTTAGTTCTTATAGCATGTTGAAGACTATCCCAGATCTTCATTGTGAATCTTGGATTACAATCAGATATAATAGATAGTGGTACTCCATGCATCCTTACCACTTCTTTGATGTAAATCAATGCAAGTGGATCTAATGAGAATTCCTCTTGAATTGCGATAATGTGAGTTTTCATTGTAAGATGGTCCACAATGGCCCATATAGCATTGTTTCCTATCGATGTCCTTGGATATCCAGTGAAAAAGTCCATGGTAATGTTCTCCCACTTCCATGTTGGTATTGTTAGTGGTTTCATCATCCCCTTAGACTTTCGCTTCTCATCCTTCAGTTGTAGACATACCAGGCACATTGATGTATATTCATAAATCTCCCTTTTCATATTGTCACTCAAAATGTTATCTCGGAAATCTCGATACATCTTTTTCCTCCTTGGGTAGATAGAGAAGGTTGAGCTATATGCATCATTCAAAATATCTTTCTTTATCTTCGGATTGGATGGTACACATATTTGTGTGAAAAATATTACAACTCAATCTTCATAAATTTTGAAATTAGAGGATTTCCCATTTCTGATATCTTCCACACTTTTATGAATTTCCACATCTTTTCTTTGAGCATCGATTATTCTCTCCATAAAGGATGGTTGAACAATCAATTGAGAAAGGACTGATTATTTTCCTCCCTTAATGATTCCCATGTCCATCCACAGAAAATATAATAAGACCATATTTTTTTATATTCTTATCATTGATAATGATGTAGGATCCTTTCTATATAGAGAATCGTCTACCTTGTTTTCCTTACCAGGATGTTAGTTGATGGAGCCATCAAAATCCTTGATGTTCTCTATCCATCTTCATTGGTTCATATTAAGTTACTTCTATGTTAATATATATTTCAGAATCTTTTGATCAGTATATATCTCACACTTCTTCCTATAGAGACAACGTCACCATTTTTTTTAATGTGAAGACCACAACCGCCAACTCCAGATCATGAATGGAATAGTTTTGCTCATGAATTTTCAATTTCCTTGAGGCATATGATTTCAATTTATCATTTTTCATCCGCACATAGCCTAAGCCCTTCTTTGAAGCATCACTGTACACCAAAAAGTGTTCTCCACTTGTTGGGAGTGTGAGTACTAGTGTATTGATAAGCCTCTTTTTAACTCGGTGAAACAATCTTTACATTCCTGAGTCTAAAAAATATTCACCCCCTTCCATGTCATCATGGTCATTTGGTTTGGAAATCATAAAAAATTCATCACAAATTGTCTATAATGCCCAGATAGAACCATAAATTCTTTGGATCGCCATTAAACAAGTTGGTATGGGCCACTCTTCAATTGACTTCACCTAGTAAGGGTGCATAGATATCCCTTTGCTGGTGATAACATGCCCCAAGAATGTTACTTCCTTCATCCTTAAATGACATTTACTATACATTTCATAAGACATATAACTTCACAATGTATTTGACACGGTATTCAAACTCTCTTCATGTTCCACCTTACTCTTAGACTATATCAGAATATCGTCAATAAAGACTACCAAAAATTTGTCGAGGTAATCTCTAAAGACTATATTTTTTAATTCCATGAAAATTGTTGGAGCGTTATTGAGTATGAAGGGAATCAATATGAACACATAGTGTCCATACCTCATTTTTAAAGGTAGTCTTGGGAATATCTTCCTTCCTCACCTTTAGTTGGTGATATCCTGACCAAAGGTCTGCCTTAGAGAAATTACTGCCCCCACAGAGTTGATCAAAAAATTCATCTATTTGTGGAATGGGATAATTTTTCTTTATCCTGATTTTTTTTAGATCAAGGATAATCAATGTAGAGGCGCATTGATCTATCAGTCATCTTAACGAAGAGGACTAGTGCACCCAATGATGAATCACTTTAGCATATAATAACCTTCTCCAGATTCTACTACAACTACTTGTTCGTCACTTACAGCTCTATGGTGGACATTCTATAAGGTGTCTTTTATATAGGTAGTGATCCAAGATTAAGTTAAATTGAGAACTCAAACCCACGATTAGGTGGAATACTAGGAAACTATTTAGGGAATACATCAGTGTAATCCCTCATGATGGGAATGTCTTCCATCATAATTCTCTCCTTTTTCCCAATAAGTTGAGCTAGATATGCTTGATCTTATGGAAACAATATCCAAACATGATATGATGATTCTAAAATGGATTCATCTTCCTCCATACACTTGTGGTGAATTGGAGGATGCTTCAGGATGTGAAGAGTGATCACTCATTCCTGATAGTTGATGATGGCTTTGTTTAATGATTGTCAATCCATGCCCAATATAGAGTCAAACACTACTAAATAAAGTATGATGATATTTTCTGGGATGTTAAATACACTATCATTAATCGGGGAGGAATTATAAACCATGGATACAATAATTTTCCCATTCTCTGTCCTCACAGATAACATTTCCTCCAAATTTTGTGGTGGTGTTTTAATAGTTTTATTAAAAATGAATGATACAAAAGAATGTATAGAACTAGAATCAAATAGTAAGTTCTCTATTCTTAAATGAATAACTAGTGTACCTGTCACCACATCGTTGTCTGGGTCCACCTAAGTAGTAGTGATAGAAAAATCCCTTCCTTGTTTCCTTGTAGGTTGTTCTTGATTACCTCAAACAACACATGGAATAGGGTAATTGGATGCATAATTCCCATGATCCTTGCTATTGTAACACTGCACTATAGGCTGAGTTTTGATCTTAACCTTCCTTTCTTATTCCATATTAGCAGTATTGTTCATATACCATCAACATTTTTTATCCAGATGTTCAAAAATTCAACATTTATATCAATTCATGCAACCCGTTAGATAGTTCCTAGGATTCTTGTTCCCACAACCTTTACAAGGGGAAAAGTCGGGATTCTTTCAATCCTGAGACTTGTTTGTTGAACCACCCATGTTGTTCTCCATTTTCCACTTCTTGTCACTGGGCCCATGAGACCACTGAGAGTCTCAAATCTTTATTTCAACCTTCTGTTCACAATGAACGGTCTCTTCATAACATTCAAAGTATCGAGTCTCCAACACTTTTCATTGACTCAAATTTAATCTGCTAATGAGGTGATCCACCTTCCCTTCAGTGTTCATGGCAAATCTAGGGGCATACCATTCAATCCTTGTAATGTTTTATTCATACGCCATGATGGACTAATATTCTATCATCTTGAGTCTAAAGATCTATCTTTCCAACTTTACACAGAGGGTTCGAGGATAATATTTATTTAAAACATCCTCTTGAATTCCTCCAAATTCATGTAATCATCTTCCTCTTGGGGAATTGTAATCTTGATCAATTTCCATCACTGATCATCTTCCCCAACAAAATGATATACCGTCAGTACAAAATTCGCTTCTTCCGAGATCTTGAGGATAGAGAATATATTTTCAGTGGAGTTAATACATTTTTCTATGAGGATGGGATCATAAGATCTACTAAACATGGGAGGCCTTTATTGTATGAAGGATTCTACGGCAACATGGTCTTTCCTTGGAGGGGAGGAAATTTTAAATGATTCATTTTATTATTCATAACTCGAGCCAGCTGAGCAAGTATTGTCATTATGTTTTGAGCACCCACTTCCATCATATCAAGCATATCATTAGGGGAATAATCACATTACCTATCACATTGATTATTGGAACATGTTCTTAAATTTCCTTCCATTAACTATGAAAAAGAGTGTATAGTTAGAGGGCTTGAATACACAGCTATTGAGAATAAAAATGAAACTTTGAACATAAAAGGGTAAACTTGTAAAGGAGAACTATATCCTAACTTGTTATTCCATAGGTTTAAATATAGATTATCCTAGATCTATTTATTAACTTATTTTCATATTGGATTTTTTTTGTGCCTTAATAATGGTTTGTACTGAGCTCATGAACATACCAAATAATATCCACTGGTTGTGTTGTATCCAAGAGTGCATCAAGGATTGTTCTCGTGCACCAATTCCCATTTAAGTACAGTTCAAAGTGGTCTTTTCAGGTTTAACCCATAGATTCATCTGTGCCAGAGCTTCCTCTAACTAGTGTTATCCAAACAGGGATGTATTTTCTTGATAAACCAATCACTCAATAATTACCAAAATATAGGATTGTTTTCTTATACTTAGTCTCATTCGTAAGGTTCTCACTGAGGTGATCTATTCCTAATCTCCAAAAATAACTAGACCATCCTATTATACCAACTATAGTGACCCTATCATTTTATTTAAGAACCCGGTTTTTATTCTTGAGGTACGGGTTTATTCCTTTCCCTTTTTCCTTAAGTGTTTTTAAAAAATTAAGAAAAATATGGAAAATTCCCAAATTTTGTGGGTACACGCCTATAATTTTCACACGTCATGTACTTTGTCCGTGTGGGATGAGTACAGAGGGCATGTAGGCCTGTCAGCAATGAAGGGTGTAAAAACCAACTACACGCCAAGTAATAGGTATTTACCCACCGTGTAATCAGTCGGTAGGTGAACAGTAAGGCGGCAGAGTCAGATGCCAGCTGAGCGACAGTACACACCGTGTATTTAGGAATATACACTGTGTAATAATGTCGACAGATGAATATTTCCATAGTGGAATGATGTCGCTAGGGGAACAGTTAAAAAAATGAAAAGTACACACCGTGTACTTGAGAGTGCACGCCGTGTAGTTTTGTTTCTTCAAATGGGCAGTAGCCTCCTCATTTGGAAGAGGAGGCATTGACTTCCTTTTGGAGCTCGAAAGGATAGCCTATCATTGGAGGATCATCTGATCATGCACCGGGAATCCGATTCTGCCTCTGTCGATCATGTTGGGACCATACGGGTAGCACCTCCCCTCTCCTTGCGTTGTTCTTACCAATTCTTCATCTAAGGGATGTTATTTACGTTTGAACGGGAATTATCTTATCCCGGATCTACGTCATTCTTGGATGATTCAGGAGGCATCATTCACTTATACCAATTAGATGTGATCGAGGTAGGTGGTTTGGTGTTTGTTTCCAACTATTGAGTTGAATTTGTCTACCGTTGTGCAATGCGCCCATGGTTGGGGTGTCGTATGGATGATTCCTTTTCTGAAAGATATTTATAATTGCATATATAATCTGTTGATAAGTTAAAACAGTTGTTTGGGAACATTTCATGGATTCAGGGCCACCCCGTGGGTGCATTTCCCTTGTTAACCATTTGTCCAGGATACCTGAGGGTATGCTGGGATTTAGCATGATTGATTTTTCTTGAGAGAAAAAGTGTATAATTGCATACTTATGTGTTGGTCTCGGCCCAGTTGCTTGTTTATCCTGAGGGAAAATGTTTTGTTTAGCCTGAAGTGTTCTATTATCCCACGGGAAATGTTTCATATGCCTGTGGGAAGTTTCTTTTGTGCCTGAGGGCATTACCTCATATTCCTGAGAGAAATATTTGTTCTTCCTGAGGGCAATCTCCTAAGGGCATGATTTTGATTAGCCTTATGGCATGGTTCTGTTATCCTAAGGTCAAGATTCTGATTACCTGAGGGTTAGGTTTGGAAAGTCTGAGGACACTATTTGTTTCGTATATTCACTGTGGTGATTTTTGATGTTATACCTTACAAGCCGAAGAACAATCTTGGAGGTGAGAAGTAATAATTAAAATTGAAATGAAACTGGTAGTGATAGTTTCTTTTGAGTACTTACTAGTTTACTGCATTGACTTTTTCACACTGTTGTTATATATTTTCAATGACAGTTGGGCACGGGCCTTTGGTGGGTGCCTATTGGGATTTATTTTCACACCCTATTTAGGTCATGTATTCAGCCCAAACAGACTATATTGTTGTAGGTGTCTACAGGGGAAAGGGTCCCTATACAGGTACATGATTGTTGCATAGGAGTAGTAGAGAATGGGACCGAGCTTTGGCTTGCAATGCTACTATGTTTTGTTTACTCTGCTTTGTTTTGTTTCGTTGAACCTTGTACTTTGAGTTCTACTATATTGTATTGTAGTGTATCCTATTTTGACTGCTTTCCTAGAATTAGTGACATGCTACATTTTGATATATATGACTGTTGGTTCTCTTTTACTTCAGTTGTATATGGTTTACTATTTCCACTTTTGTATGCTATTTATCTTTTCCACTGTTCTACACTTTGAAAAATGAGGGCATATTTTCCACACTATCAGACCTGGACCCTCATTGCTAGTCGGAATCCTCTGGCATCTAGGGAAATGTGCTTGAGGACATGTGACCAAATGGGTTCAGGGCACCCGTTGAGTGGCTTCTAGATCTGAGACGTTACTATGTGGTATTAGAGGAGTTTCTTTTCTTTGACAACTATTTGGATCCCTAGTCAGGGATAGGATGGAAATGGAAGTCGGTAATAAGTTGTGCCTAGGAGTAGCTAACCCATGTACAGGGAAAATCCAGTCTACCTCAGTTATTTCAATTTTTCTTATTTTTCAAATTTGACAATTGATTTAATTTTCACCGTTGGGTGACGCACTTGTGATTGTGTTGTTTATATGTTATACAAGGGTTCTATTTAGTTGCAACCTGATGAGATGAGGGTGTTCCATCTCATGCATCATTAGGAACATGTTATAAATCACATGTCATGCATACTTTCTATGTCATGTAGGTACATTAGAAATTACATGTTGTTGTGATAATTGTTGTGCTAGAAAAGAATGATTTTGTGATAGATGTTTTGAAAAATAATTTCTATTGGATAGGGTATTATTGTGTGTGGTTGTTGATAGAATGAAAACCAAACATTGGTTTTTGGTGAGTATGGTCCCTTAATGACCGGAATTTGGTGGATCATTAATAAGTTTACTTTGTTATAACATATATAAGATGCCAGGCTTCGATTCACTGGGAGTATGGGCCCTCATGGATCAGAATCTAGAACATAAGTGTTGTTCAATGTTTTTCTTGGTGCCGGAGTATTTTCTGATGCTTACTGTCTGGAAAACCCAGGATACATGCTGTGTAGTTCTTTGGACACAAGCCGTGTGTTCTTCTGTTCCAGAAGAAATGGAAAATTTTTAAGTACACACCTTGTACCCTAAGTACACATCGTGTAGTCTCTTACCATGTCATATTCCATGTGGAAGAGACACAGGATAGGGAAGTTTCAGGGGGGCACGCCGTGTACCGGTTGTACACGTCATGTAGTGTCAACCCGGTACCCGCCTGTGTCACTAACAACACTGATGGTGTAACCGTAAGACATACATGTTGTGTCGACCTTGAACACGCCGTGTAGTCTCACCTAGGTACCTGGCTGTGTCACTAACACCACAGGTCAGTGTTATCTTTCTAAGTACATGTCGTGTGCCTCTGGGACACGTCGTGTAGTTTTGTTTTAGGAGATCCGTGTGGATTAGCCGTGTAGAAGGACTCGGGAAGGTAATATAGATTCACGTACACGTTGTGTATTCAAAAGACACACTGTGTGTTTGGGGTGTTACACGACTATTTTAAGCTAGAGTACACACCCATGTGGATGGCCTATGATAACACGCCGTGTTGTTTTTAATACATTACAAGTAGTCAAGTTTTGTAAATCTTGAATGCTTTCCTTCTCCTGTTTCCTTCTTGGTCTCCTAGTTTTTAGTCTTGGATAAATTTTGATCTAAGGTGTGTTTTGACCTTGTAGATTCATGTCACCGAGATGACCACCAGTTGTTCACCAAGAGAGAGACAATGATTATAATCTTGAGATGGTGGGTCATGGGATACCAGTGGAACCTCCAACAGTGCCAGATGCGATGCCAACCGTTATACTGGAGACAGTCACGGATGTGCAGTTCCATGAATGATTCATGCTGTTCATTTAGACCTTCCAGGGAGCACCGCCATTTTCCACATCTATTGCAGAGCTGATGCATATCTTCCAGTAGTAGTATCTGCCTAGATTTTCAGGGGATGGAAGACCATAGGATGCCGAGTCATGGATGGACTCAATGCAGAATATATTTGAGAATTTAGAGACGCCTCTAGGGAGGAGGGTCATGCTCACTACATACATGATGCGTGATTCCGCCAAGAGGTGGTGGGATGTTACCACCGAGTTTGAGTGTCACCAAGACATGGTGTGGGGATATTTTTAGGTATCCTTCTATGACTTCTTCTTCCCGTAGACGTTGTGGGCAAATCGAGCTCAAGAGTTCATGAAAATGTAGCAGGGAACCATGTTAGTGATGGTTTATTCTACCCGCTTCACTGATCATCAGCGTTTTCAACTGTTCTAGTGGGTGATGAGACGTTGAGGTCTGGATGCTTTGAGGATGGTCTTCGATATGACATCCGAGCACTAGTGAATGTTTTCAGGTTGCCTACTATGCATGTTATTGTGAACCAAGCACTGATTATAGAGCGGAACCTATGAGAAGCTAGTGGTGTGGGCCAGGGTGGTTCAACACCAGTTTCTGGTACTATTTCTACCGGTAAAAGGAAGAGACGATTGGATTTCCCTCACGGTGGTAGTACTAGCCAGATGATTTCCTTAGGTTTCTAGGTCATTTTTTACGATTGTGGTAGAGAGGGGAACAAGTGAACTCTATGTCCCCAAGACCCGGTGGAGTGTTGATCTTGTAGCTATATGGGTAATCTACAACGCTTTTGTAGGGCGTTTATACCAGTGGCTAGTGAGAGGGGTTCTGTGTAGACTCTGCATGCGGGAGCAGGACCAGAAGCTTCATACCATTTGTGAAATTGGGGTATGTTAGTGCATGCAGGTGGAGATAGTGGTCATGGCCATGGTAGCCAGACACAAGGATCTCAGTGGCAGCAGGCCGGGTCATCTTAGGGAAGCTAGGTTGTGTCGTAGGGCCGCAGCACTAGGTAGGCATATGCAGTGCAACATACCCAACATGATCAGGATCCCAGACCTTCTACAGTTTGAGGTACTATATTAGTTTCTTCTATTTTAACTTCAATACATTTCGATACTGGCGCTACACATAGTTTTATATCTGTGGCCATTTTGGAGAGCTTAAGGCTCTGTGTTTCTTCTTCTTCTGATATTATGACACTAGACACTCAATTGGGGACTACAATGGTTGGCATGCGTCAATTTAGGGAGTTCCCCCTTGAGGTTGGTGGGTGTCAATTCCTATGGTACCTCTATGTATTAGATATGACGATCAATGATTTCATTCTCAGGATGGACTGGTTGGTACCCATTCGAACCTTTATGGATTGTTATCTTCGTAGGGTGAGTTTCATGTCACCAGAGGGAGAAGAGTTTCTATAAAAAGGCGAATGTGATGTCCAGGCGAGCCGAGCTGGACCTGAGCATCATGGGCGAGGTGGAGTGACAGCCCAGATTATGAGTTTATATCTAGGATATCAGGGGAATTTTCAGAAGGATTTCCCTCCAGTAGTTGATCATTTTAGTAATGTCGTCATGGATGACTTTTCAGGTCTTCCTCTAGAGAGAGAGGTGGATTTCTCTATTGAGCTTGTGCCAGGAGTAGCACCGGTGTCCATTCCTCCTTATTGGATGGCTAAAGTAGAGTTTCAAGATCTCGAGAGGCAGTTAGAGTTGTTATAGGAAAAGGGTTTCATCCAACCCAGTACTTCTCCTTGAGGTTCATGAGTCCTATTTGTGAAAAAGGCAGACGGTACCCTCAGACTATGTGTGGATTATCAGGAGCTAAACCAGCTAACAGTTAAGAACTGATATCCCTTACCGAGGATTGATGATCTTTTTTATCAACTTCCAAGTGATCGAGTGTTCTCGAAGATTGACTTGAGATCCAGATATCATCAGTTACGCGTTAGGCCATCGGACATACTTCTTACGGATTTTCGGAGTAGATATGGTCTATACAAGTACTTGGTTATTCCGTTTGGACTCACGAACGCACCAACAGTTTTCATGGCCCTGATGAATCATGTGTTCCATCTTTATTTGGATTCTTTTGTGGTAGTATTCATAGAAGATATCTTGTTGTACTCTCACACTCGACATGACAATGCCACCCATTTTGAGATCATACTTAGTGCACCGAGAGAGCATCAACTATATGCTGAGATTTCAAAGTGCCACTTTTGGATAGACCTGATACACTTCCGGGGTAATATAATCTCAGAGGCAGGAGTTGCGGTGGACCCAGAGAAAGTGAGAGCAATAGTTTCCTTGAATAATCCTAAGAATTTTTGAGATACAGAGTTTCTTGGGGCTATTTGGTTACTACAGGCACTTTATACAAGACTTATCCCGCTTAGCAGCACCGTTGATGGGTTTGACTAAGCTAGGTGTGATGTTCATTTGGTTAGAAGCTTACGAGATAGACTTTCAAGATCTGAAGGGCAGGTTGAAATTAGCACCAATACTGTTACTTCTAGAGTAATTAAAGATCTATACAGTTTATTGTGATGCATCAGCTATTGGGCTGGGAGCAGTGTTGATTCAGGGCGATCGAGTTGTTGCGTACGGGTCTCGGCAGTTGAGGCCGAGTGAGAGGAATTACCTGATGCGTGATCTCGAGTTGATTGCATTTGTTCATGCATTACGTTTTTGGAGACATTATCTCTTAGGAGAACATTTTGTGGTGTTCACTAACCACAAATTTCTAAGTTATATCTTTAAAAAGTGTGACCTGAATTTGAGACAGCGGAGGTGGGTTGAATTCCTTCAGTCCTTTGACTTTGAGCTTTCCTATACACCTGGTAAGGGTAATGCAATTGATGATGCACTGAGCAAGAAGACTCAGATACAGGCAGTTTAAGAGGCTAGTAGTGAGTGGAAGCTTATGACTATATTCCCTAACATACATTTGGAGGTGCATGATAGTCAGGGGAAAACCTAACATTATTCCTAAGTTGTGACTTCTACCCTCCTGGATAGAGTGAGGATGAGACAACTATCATATTCAGAAGGCCTAGTTCTATGGGAGTCAGTGGTAAATGAGGACCCTCCTTATGTATGGACGATAGGTGATGATAAAGTAGTATATTTCCACAGACAAGTGTGGGTTCCGGGGGATATACACGAGGAACTAATGCGGGAGTTTCATGATTCATCTTGGGCAATGCATCCCAGAGTTACCAAAATGTACCGTGACTTGAGACGTCAGTACTGGTGGCTGGGAATGAAGAGAGAGGTATCTGGTTTTTTTACGAGATGTTCCATCTGTCAGCAGGTGTAGGCAGAGCATCAGAGGCCTACTGGACTATTATAGTAGTTACCCATTCTGAAATAGAAATGGGATGATGTCACGATGTATTTCGTCACCGGGATGTCGAGGTCACCTCGAGGTAGTGATGCATTGTTGGTTTTTGTAGAAAGACTTACGAAGGTAGCTAACTTTTTCCCTATCAAGGTGACCTTCGGTGTTGACAAGCTCGAGAAGTTTTATATCCATGATATTGTACATCTTCATGGGTTCCCTCATTCTATTGTTTCAGATAGGGACTCCCACTTCTCATCTAATTTCTAGTAGTGTTTTAGGAGGGTACTGGGTACATAGGTGCTTTTGAGCACAGCTTACCACCCTCAGACCGATGTCCAGTCAGAGCGTACGATACAGGTGCTAGAGGAAATGCGGCCTACATACATCCTAGACTTTGGGGGATCTTGGGATAAGCACATACCCCTTGTCGAGTTTACCTATAATAATAGTTTTTAGGTAGTAATTGAGATGGTACCTTATGAGGATTTATATGGTAGACCATGCTAATCACCCTTATGCTGGATGGAGGCAGGTGAGGCATCTTTAATAGGACCACATCTCGTGCATGAGACTTTAGAGGAGGTATAGTTGATACATAAGTGGATGGCTATTATGCAGTCTCATCTGAAATCTTATGTTGATCATCGTAGATGACCCTTAGAGTTCATGGTCTGGGATCAGGTTTTCTTGCGTGTTTCACTGAGGTTGGGACATAGGTGGATCATGAGATAGGGTAAACTTTCACCGAGTTATGTAGGGATGTTTAAGATTCTGGAGAGAGTTGGGTTGGTGGCCTATCAGTTTTAGTTACGACAGAGGTACCGGGCCATGGATGACATCTTCCATGTATCTCAATTGCACTATTATAATTTAGACCCATCTCACTTATTTCATCCCAATGAGGTTGAGCTTCAGGTCGATGCATCCTTTGAAGAGCATATGATTTGTATTGTTGATTAGAGCATAAAGGTTCTCCGAGGCCAGTCAGTTCCTCTTGTATGGGTGCTATGGCAGCATGGGCGAGTGTAGGACGAAGTCTAGGAGCGATATACTGACGTACATGCTCAGTGCCCAGAGATGTTCATAGTTTTATCTTCACCACACATGGAAGGTCAATTCGGGGAGGAATTGATTTACGAGGGAAGTTTGGAAGAACCCTATTCTTATTCATGAGGTATGGGTTTCTTCCTTTCCATTTTTCCTTATGTTTTTTTTGAGAAAATAAGGAAGATATGAGAAAATACTAAATTTTGTGGGGACACACCATGTACTTTGGCCGTGTGGGACGAGTACACAGGGCGTGTAGGCCTGTCGGCGATGAAGGGTGTAAAAACCGACTACACGCCGTGTACTAGGTATTTACACGCCGTGTAATCAGTCGGCAGGTGAAAAGTAAGCCAGTGGTTTGCTTCCAGCTGAGTGATAGTGCACACCATGTATTCAGGAATACACGTCGTGTACTCATGTCGACAAATAAATAGTTCTGCTATGGAAAGAAGCTTCTGGGGGAACAGTTAAAAAATGAAAATTACATGCCATGTACTTGAGAGTACATGCCGTGTAGTTTGTTTTTTTCTTAAAACAGGTAGTAGCCACCTTATTTGGCAGTGGAGGATTTGAGTTCGTTTTGGATCTAGGGAGGATGGACGAACCTTGGAGGATCAACCGATCACGCACCGGGAATCCAATTTCGTCTCCATCGATCACGTTGGGACCGTATGGGAAATCCCTCCCCTCTCCTTGAATTGTTCATAAAAATTATTACTCTATGAGAATTTATTTACATTTGAATGGGAATTCTTTTATCCCAGATCATCATCGTTCTTAGACTATTCAGGAGGCATCATTCACATATACCGATCAGAGACAATCGAGGTAGGTGGTCTGGTGTTTATTTACAACTGTTGAGTTGAATTTGTGTACCGTTGTGATACACGCCCATGGTTGGTGTGTCGTATTACTGAGGCCTTTGCTGAAAGATATTCCAAAATGCATAGATAATTTGTTGATAATTTAAAACTATTGTATCAGATCATTTCATGGATCCAAGGCCACCCTATTGGTGCGTTTTCCTTATTTATCCGTTTGGCTAGAATACCCGAGGGTATACCGTGATTTATCATTCTTGAGTTTTCTTGAGAGAAAATGTATATAATTTCATTTTTATGTGTTGGGCTCGGCCTGATTTCTTGTTTATCCTAAGGTAAAATGTTTTGTTTAGCCTGAGAGCAAGTATTCTATTAGCCTGAGGGAAATGTTTCATATGCCTAAGGGTAGTTGCATCCATGCCTGAGGGCATTATCTCATACACCTCAGGGAAATATTCATTATTCCTGAGGGAAATCACCTAAGGGCATGATTCTGATTATCCTTAGGGAGTGGTTATGTTAGCCTGAGGGCATGATTATGATTAACTAAGGGTAATGTTTGGAAAGTCTGAGGACACTGTTTGTTTCATATATTTACTGAGGTGATTTTCGATGTTTTACCTACCAAGAAGAAGCACAAGCTTAGAGGTGACAAGTAATAATTAAAATGGCAATGAAACTGGTAGTGATAGTTACTTTTTAGTACTTACTAGTTTATTGTATTTACTTTTTCACAATATTGTTTCATATTTTCACTTACATTTGGGCACGAGACATTGGTGGGTGCCTACTGGGATTTATTTCTCACTCCCTTTTTGGGTCATGTCTTCGGCCCAAACAGACTATATTTATACAGGTGTCGATACGGGAAAGGGTCCCTATATAGGTACATGATTATAGTAGAGTATTAAGAGAGCATGAGACCGAGCTTTGGCTTGTGAGGCTGGTGCGTTTTGTATAATATGCTTTTTTTTGTTTGGTTGTACCTTGTACATTGAGTTTTATTGTATTGTATTGCAGTGTATCTTGTTTTGACTGCTTTCATAGAATTAGTGAGATGCTAATTCTTCATATATATGATTTCTGCTTCTCTTTTACTTCAGTTGTATATTTTTTATTACTTCCATTGTTGTATGTTATTTATCTTTTCCATTGTACTACACTTTGACAAATGAGGGCATAGTTTCCCCACTATCTGACCTGGGCCCTCGCTGCTAGTTGACAGCCTCTGGCATTTGTGGAAATGCATTTGAGGTCATGTGACCAACCGGTTTCAGGGCTCTCATTGAGTGGCTTCTGGATCCACGATTTTATATTTTTCACATAACATTACATGATTTTATGCATAATTCTACATCAGAGTACAAGCCAAGGATCGTTTATCCTAGTGTCCTGGAATACTTGGTACATAAAACATAAAACATGAGGATAAAAAATTATTTATTTAATATCCATAAAAATATCCTAACTTCCTTTGAGCCCTTAAATCTATATAGGGTACCTTGGGGAACACATGAATAGAGGGATGAGATAAAAAGTCCAGTAAGGGAATGAACATAAGAATAAATCTTAAGCACATGAGCAAGGAGGCATGACATAATGATATCAAAATCATGGAACATATGAAATCATAACCAATAAACATGGGATAATATAAACATGGAATCCTATAAATTTGGAAGTATCATAAAACATGTCTTTAGTATGGTTCAAGGCTAACCACCAATCCCATTTCCCATTCTAGTACAGGTCATGGAAAACCACCTATCTCATTTCCCATTTTAGTACGGGTCAAGGCTAACTGACAATCCCGTTTTACATTATTTCTCATGATAATTATCATTATGATTTTATTGGAGCACTATCTGGGTGCACCCATCTAACCATTTTAATAAATATTATTTCCACAAAAATAATCAAACATAATCATCCATATATAAACAGAAGGGTACTCATGGAAAGAATTTGGTTCCACAATCCTGACATAAAGGATAACCAATGGGCATATCATGAATGTGTCCATGAAAGAAATGGATTATAACATAAATAGAAGTTCATAAGGTAATATAGACATATAAAATTGTAATTGATTTCAAACATAAGCGAAATAAAATAAGAAATGTCTTTGAGAAACCATAGCATTAAAACATTTTTGTACGGTTTTAAGGAAAATACTACAGAGAATTTAAAATGGAAAAGAGGAAATTATTTTATATAAAACCAAAATTGAGCCAAGAATATTTTCAGAAGAAAAGGAATTATTTTATAAATAAAACAATGGATTAAAACATAAGATATAGTTCACTTTAAATTGGATAAAATTTGGGAAGTTCCCTTAAAATAGGTTTGCTTGTCTGAATGTTCTAAGGATGGAATCTTTTAAAACCATGTATATCATTAAAATAGAGTGATAAAAGTGTATTCATAAATCATTTTTTTAGAACTAAATAGAATTTATAATATTTACATAAACTAATAAGATAAATTTATTTTGATATAATGAATGAAAAGGAAACTTGAAAGAACAAGTAAGGTTCATGTATAATTTGTTACGGTTTATCGGCATGGCATCAGGTGTATCGATGATGGATTGATGAGAGAGGAAAATGGTTTATGATCACTTATAAATCATGAGGGAAGTATGGGAGAGGTGTGTAATCATTCCCCATCATTATAAATTACATATAAAATGGCATAGTAAGAGGGAGCCTTTATTAAAACTTAAATGGAGAGGATCCCTTACATTTAATATGGTGGTGTTCTCCACTAGTTATTAATGACCTGAATAAAAAAATTAGGTATATTAATTAACATGGACAAAAACAATTATCTATGTAAAATATTTTTTATAACCATTTTAATTTCAGTCAAGGACATTTTGATTGGTTATATGGTTCAAGTTCCTTATGTGGGTCTGGTTGCTTGCTTTGTTTTTTAATATTCGTTCCATTATATTCATGTTATGGTAAACATGTAAGATGAAAGTGGTTGTTCAAATTTGAAGTTGTATGTTATTTTTTAATATCCAGGGGATTACATTGTTATAAAAAAATTTATTCTGCTATTGGGATTGAATATGATTTATTATATAAAACCTTAGTGATAACTGTTTTTGTTAATTGGTGGGTTTGATTACAATGAACATGTTTTTCTTTATAAAAAAATATCATTTGTAGAAAAATAATTACAAAACCTCAACTAAGATATATTACACATATAATTATTTGTTTCTACTATAACACAAATTGTTTCATGACTAGAATTAAATATGGAAAAATAAATTCCTAAATAGTTGTCCTTGAATGTGTTAAATTTACGCATATCAAATGATGTTTTCATTTCATTCAAATAAAAGATGGGGAAAGGATAGATGATAATTAAATATCCCATTTGCAAAAAAAAATCTATTACATGTATGTTACTATAATTATCGTACAATTTTGGTGATGGGAGTTGAGGAACGAAATAAGAAATGAAAAGACCATAAAAGAAATAAAAGAATTTGAAAGATGAATATACATATTGAGTTTATCTCCATTGAGAACCTATTAAAGGGATAGGATTTGGTATTTTAAAGAGGCTAGGGGATGATTGACATGGGGGAGGATATTGGGGGGAGATTTGGGCAGAATGTAGGCAATGCACGAGCCTTGAATGTAGTGAAGAGAATAGGAGTGAGTGGGGGGATTATAGTTTAGGAGAGGAGGGTTTTCATAATATCATAATCCTTAATTTATTATTTCTCCACATGAAAAGATATATTATGTATTCAATGTCCTAGAATAGTAATAAATTTATGTTATTTAGATCCAATTTGGATTACATCAGAAGATCATCATCAATGACTCAATAAATCCATTATTTAGCATTTATCGTAAATTGGTATATTTTATTATTCATCAAAAATTCAAGTATATTAGAAAAATCCCAAAAATTCAACATAACCATATTTTGATGTGTAGAATCTAAAAATGAAGTCCTTTTTCAAAAATAATTTTCTAAATATGATTAATTTAATATTAAATTAAATTCATAATTTATTATTAAAAACCTAGTTTTAAAACATTCATTTAATTATTCTAAAATATAGGTACATAATACTTTCAATTTATAATATCATAGGTAAGGTTAATATTCATTTTGGTATATCACTATTTATAAGGGTATGTTACTATTCATAAGGATAGGATACTATTCACAAAAATTATGTTTTTCTTATTGGACTTCAAATAACTTTCTAATAACTACCGTGTATGTTAGATTTTAAAAATTAAAATCACAGAAGTGACAAACATATGTTTAAAGGACCATAGCACTTAGTAGATCATTATGTTGTGATTTCAGGTGATTATGAGATATGACTAGAATTTCCAATGAAAAACATTGGTTCATTACACACTTTCTATCATGTCTCTAAATATAACATCGTTGAATCTAATGACCTGCCATATAGGGCCACCTAAGGATCCATCTGAATTGTCTATTGATAAGTGTTTCTGTAGGTGAACTCAATAATAGGGATATAATTTTCTATACAACCAAAATAATCAAGGACACATACTCAGTGCATGTCTTCTAAAACCTCTATGGTCCATTCTCGCCAGTCATCAGTCTAAGGGTGAATGGTTGTGCTCAAAATCTACTATCTACCCATATCCTTCAATAAACCCATAAAAAACTATGATGTGAAATGAGAATCCCTATCTAAAATGAAATTATGAGGGACATTCCTTAGATTGATAATCTCACTGAAAAAAATCATTCTTTATCATTAACATAGAATGTCTCCCTCATAGAAATAAAGTGGGATACATTTATAAGCCAATACATGACTACCCATATTGGGTCTCTCCCATGAGGTGAACTTTGTAACGTGAAGACAATATCAATTTCAACATCCTCCCATTTTCATTTCAGGACTGATAACGTATGTAGAAAGACATCAGGTCACAGGTGCTCTACCTTCACCTGCTGATATGAGGAACACTTAATGATAAAACCTGTTATTATATTTCATATTATTGGGAAAAATATTATTGTTGCATGTCTGGGAACATCATAGAGAAACCCAGATGAACTTCCAATTGAGATTCATGATACCCACACATATTCTCCTCTCTCATATATGTGGGAACCCAAATATGACCATGTATATGCAGGATCTCTTCACCATTAATAGTCTAATCCAGAGTCGTGTCCTCACAAAAAAATGATCTCTCATAGGAACATTCCATCAGGATCTAAAAATTTTCCCATCTTCTCCATATACAAAAGTTAATTGGCAGTGATAGAGGAGAAAGTAAAAAAATTGTATATGAAGGCCCTAAACCTCTATATCAATCTCAGAAAAAAATCTATAATCGTTTATTCTATACTGGCCTACAGGTCCATCTGCATCTTGGACCTCCTACTCAAAGAAATTGCAACGACATTTCCAATTTTAGCCATATTGGATAGCTCAATGTCAAAGGACTATATATATTCAGCCCATATTTTTATCCTAATATTATAGCATCTCTATGTAAATATATACCTAAGTATCATGTGGTCTATAAAAACCACCAAATCACTCATAGTAGGTAATGCCTCCAACTCAAAAAGGCATGTACACCATTTTTCAATGCGAGATCATGCATTGGGTAATTCTGCTCATGAGTCCACAATTGATATGACCCATACAGAATGAATCTATCTTCCTGCATCAGAACTACTCCAAACCTATTACCTAACACCTCAAAATATATTATATATCTCCTACCCCATACTAGAAGAATTATTATAAACATTAAATTCAATCACACTTTTAATTTTTAAATGTCTTACTCATGCTATTAAGATCATACGAACACCACACCCCTATTATTCAGGCATTTAAGAGGTCATTCCAAGCATTAAAAGTCGTATATAAAAGGAATGTAGTATCCAATAATCCCGAAGAATCTCAATATGTCAATGAAGTTCATGTTCTAATCCAAGGTAACTACTGCACTCACATTCTCTATGTAAAGTGAATCTCATTCCACTTAGGTAATGCAATCTGGGATGTGTAACATTTTGATCCATAAACAAAATGTTTTGATCTTAACATACAATTGGTTCTCTATTTGTGTATTCAAAAAATTATCCTAATGAGTGTCTTGGTCACTCCGTGTATAAAAATAAATTGAGATTTCAACAAATAATACAACAAAATAATATTCTAGGTGTGGATAGAAAACTATATTCATCAAATCCATGTTGAAAGAAAGTGTGTTCGTAAGAACAAACAAAATCATGAGATTCTAATATAAGAGGAACTGACTACGGAAAGTTTTACATGGAATATCAAATGGTATAACTTGAACCTAATGATATCAAGATCTAGTGTTGATATTTGAGAACACCCTCATTGTTCTAAGATGGTAAATAAGTTCATATATACGAGGAATGGGAAACCTATTTTCACTATAAGATGATTTAATTTCCAATAATCAACGTAAATCCTGATTGTTATGCCTTCCTTTATTGTGAATTAGACTGGTGAACCCGAGGGAAAAGTATTTGTTTTTACATAACCATTTTCCTCTAAATTCTATATCTACCACTTCAGATCCTACAACTATGTAGTATACATCCTTTAATGAGGAATGTATAATATTGTCAAACTAATAACTATTTCTATAGTAAACTCTACTTCTCTATCTGGAGGAAACCCTAAAATTCATCAGGGAATATATCCCCAAATTGATTGAATAATGGATTGAACTCAATCTAGTGAAATCCATGATCATTCATGTAAATACTATATGTTTGGGCAGTCACACCACTTATCCCAATATTCACCAACCCATTTATACCAACCTATACCCCCCACTAACCATTGTGAATATATATTCTTCCAATTGGTGATATAAAAGACACCCTCCAATGATAATAGTTCACATCAGCATTATAAAGAACTAAACTGTCCATTTTATGAATGATGTTAAATCATGTCTTCTTGCAGTCGAAGGGGTTCCATTAGAAACTATGCCTACCTACCTCATGAAGACATTCTGGTACTAGAATACACATTTTGATCAAGTTCCCAAAGGTTTATCAAGTTCCATCACACAACATGAGTAATCAATATGAATCGCAATTCTCTCCACATCCACCACATATATGATGGAATGTAATGCACATATATTAAATAAGGAATAAGAGATTTTATAGGCTACTATAACTACACCTATAACAATATATTCCTCGAAGTCATGCTCATTAGGTATAGGTTGTAATAAATAGATATAGTGGGATCCCCAACCCAGCACTACGACCTGAAAATCTAGAGATGTTATGACCTATTAGTACTGAAAATATGATGTATTTATACCATGTCCATGAAATCCTCCTATACCGATATGATATTTAGTACTCCAACTACTAGCCTAGTGGGTTTCTACTTAACCTTATCATGATAATGGACCTAGAAAGTATCCTCTCACACTCAGAATAAATTGGAAGTTCATGAAGAATTGTCAAAGATGCCCCAATCTGCTAAACCCTCAACACTAGATGGGGTATCTAGGAAACTATGCACTCTTATTCCTAGGCCTCCCACATTGATTACATGTCATGTAAATATCAGAGGATGTCATCTAGCTTCTACTACTCATGCATGCATTCTTGAAGCATCGCTTCCAACCAATATTAGAATCACTAATCTACCAAGGATATAAACCTCCTAAGATCACACCTTATAAACCCCTCATGTTCTTCTTAGTGATAAGGTAATTTTTAACAATTTCATATATGAAATTAAAAATAAATATATTTACTTTGGAAAAAATTGGATTACTTAGACCATACCGAAAATGGAATTCATTCACATGCTCATCAGTACTATAGAGAGGCGTGATGCACTGAAGTGATCTAAAATGAGATGAATTTTCCATGAACTTCATTGAACCTTGCTACCAGTTCATGAACTCCCTTGCATGATCAAACCTTGGGGTCTCTGGGAAGAAATAATAAAATAATATTGACTATAAATCCATCCAAGTCGCTTCTTGATACTGACCATATGATTCAAAATATTCCAATATATTTTAGAGGATCCAAAAATAATATATTTATATATTTTCATTATTCTTTAGGAGGTGTCTACAGATTCCTGAATATAAACATAATAATCTTGATCCATAACTCTATAGATGGTGGTCCTCCATCCCCAAAAAATGAAGGTGGATGCTGCTAGAACATCCAATTCAACTATCCCACAAATGGGGAAGAGCATGAATCTCTTTATAAAGTCTTCATAATCCCTAGGAAATATCCTTGAAACTAAGTGTCATGTCTCAAACTGATAATTGGAAGATGTTCCACATGAGGAACTATTATAGTTAAAACTGACAGATCATGGTCCACTACCCCTAGGGAAAGTTCGTCGCCACCCTCCTTTTGAATGACACACGGAAGTCATGGAGAAATTACTCTAAAAATTATATTCACACACCCCAGATAAGATTCAACAGTGATAACATCATAGATACACAAATATTATTGGTACAAGAATTATTATGAATAATTCCACCCCTCTTCCAGCTCTAAGAGGAAGGTATGGTTAAAATAGACATTTTTATTCAACAAAAGAGATGCTACATACATCCAACTACTAAGGTCATGACTGGGTCAAGCTCTGTGTTTATTAAATTAAATTTCATTTAATTTATATTTTTATTTCAAATTTTCATTAAATATTTGAACCAAATAGTTCCCCACATCCAATTTATAAGGACCCCTACCCCATATGATTATAAATATTCCTTCTATTCAATCCAAACCATAACACATTCTAGTCCAAGAGACTAATAAAACATGACTAAATTTTCCATAGTTGACTACTTAGTGTGTGTCTCATAGCCTAATAAAGAAAACATTGTTCAGGTCATAGAAGTAAATCTAAGTAACAATTGTATTTTTGTCAATCCCTTTTAAGAATATTTATCCAATAACAATTCTAATTATATCAATTAAAGAAATCATGAAAATCACAGAAGATGAAAACAACATTATTTTCCTATATGGTATTACGTATGCATGGCATAGAAATTCCCTAAAAGGTTCCTAATATGATGTAAGATCTATTCTTTTTATCCGTCATCTTGTTGGGAAAAGGTAAAAGATAAGCCTCAATCATATAAATAGTAATATCAAAAATCAATTGCATCATCAAATTGTTGAATCAAATCAACTTTAATAATAAAAAGTTGAAAAACATTAATTTTCGTTACACTCGACATTTGCTCATAACATGGGTCAGCTATACAAAATCTTGTCTTATAACCATGTTCCATTCTGTCCCTAATCTCCTTTATATTGTCTTTAAATTGAAAATAAATAAAGGGGATTATTTGATACCACATTATGAAATTGAACATCCAGATTCCACTATATGATTCCCTGATCCAGATTGACCACATGGCCTCGAGCACATCTCCTCAAATGCAAAAGGTTTCCAACTAACAGTGAGGCCTTGGGTGTGTCCATGTGGAGACTACTTCATCATTACCCAAGTAGCACAACATTATAGTCAACAGATAAATAGAGTAAGTAGTAGAACAATGAATAAGCCAGAGAAACAAATGTAAATAACTAAAAAATGAACAGCAATCAAATACACTAAATGGAATCATATAAAAAAATGGCAAGATATGAAAATAATATATGAAGAAGGGAAACATGGATACAAGTAGTAAGAAGTGGTAAAATAAAAAAAGGTAAAAAAACATCTATCCTGCCATCTTGATCTCCTGCCCGTTCATCTTCTCCCATTTTTTATGCTTTGTCTTGTCGAAGTGTCACACACCTGTAAAAGGATTGTCCCCTATATATTAACCTACAAGCATATAGTCTTCCTCGGGGCCATATGTGGCCCAAATAAGTTGTGAGATAAATCTTAGTAGGCCACCACCAATGATGTATATAAATATCCAAACTATGTATATAATATGGTGGTGTTCAAGTATAACCATGTTAATCAGTAATACAATATATAAATGGGGCAGCTCTGGTTTCTGAATGGAAACCAGGCTCACACTACTTTTTCCAGACCATGCCAGGATAACATTGAAATAGTAATAACGGACACAATTTCTGGTATCACGTTTATAAGGGACTCCATGCCTCGTATCTCTATAGTATATGTGATTCTATGCATGATATCATAATTTTATCATCAAGGAAACCATGCAAGTATCGTATCACAAGGAATGTCATGCCTGTATGGTATCACATGGGATGCCATGCCCATAAAGTAACACTAGGGATGACATGCCCATATAGTATCACAAAGGATGCTATTACTATAATGAATCACTAGGGACACCATTCCCATATAGTATAACAAGGGACATCATTCCTATAAAGTACCACTAGGGACACCATTCCCATATAGAAGCACAAGGGCCGACATGCCTGTATAGTATCCCAAGGGACGCCATGCCCATTTAGATTTAACTAGGGTTATCATTCCCATTTGATATAATGCATACATAAGAATAATAATTCCCATTTAATATAATTATTATGGGATGTCATGCCATTATGTAATATTATTTATATATAATAGTTGGATATAATATGTTACAATATATAGTCTATTAATTATTTATAGTAAATAATGGAATGAGTTTAACCATTTTCCATTAAATTAGGTGGTGTGGGAATAACACTCCCTGATAATCAATTCAATTCATTATAGTATCAAAGGAATTGGACATGTTATTCCACTACTCACATTACATATCAACATGGTATCATAATTTTAATTTTATTCCAAAAAAACCATTTAGTTTTTTGGGAATAAGAGCAAAAAGTCCAACTGTACATCTTGGAGGGAAAACCCAAAAAAATGGATCGCTCCTAGGTTATCCATCTCAATAAAAGGTTTTGTTTTAAAAAATATTTATGTTACACGAAATGAAAAAAAAATTAAGTAAATTACATTTTAGGGAAGCATACGGTGAAACTAGTATGGGAAAAAATAGTATATATTATAGAAATCCCAAAACATGATGAATAAATTATATCCTACCTACATCATGTTCATACAACTCTCCCCATCCAATATCAAACTATAGTTTGTTCTGAAATGAATGAAATAAGAATAGAGGATGAACACCCTAAAAATAGGAAAATTGAGTCTTTATTTTTATAACATTATCAAGATGATGGAAAATAGATAAATGTGCAAGATGATAAAAATGATTATCAAGAGTAATCTATTAAGACCGACATATGATGAATCATACATCATATCAAAGAGTAATAAAGAGTCATAGATTTAGGTGTTGGAGAGATCCAAATGGGAGAAGAATCCTAATGAAAACTGGGATGAAGAGATAAGTCTTGTGGGTTGAATTTAAAATTCTTAACGGAAAATTGGAATTTTACCCAAAACATCTAGGGGACTTGGTTTGGCAACATAGTTTCCCAAACTGTACGCCAACTGTGCACCCTTCACTACATAAGGAGGGAACCTCACAAGATTAGGTCGCACAGTTTTGGAAACCATATGCCAACTGTCCATTATTCCTTTGATAAAAATTGTAGATATTAATCACCGGCATGTTTCCATTGGTGCATAGTTAGGCCAAACCATGAGCCCTTTTTCAACCCAAAATCTAGCTTACTACTGTTAGGAAAGACCATGTGGTCTTGGTCACATAGTCTCTTCCAATCATGAAACCCAGTTTTTTCTTTGAAGGATGGGGTTCCATGCTCTGAACAAGCCACAAACACCCCAAAAGCCTTTACAAACTCATCGAGAATCCATAATAGGTCCATAAAAAATAATTATACTGAATTTATAAGGATCCATGTCTGAGATAAAATCAAGTTTCTTACACCTAAAGAATACCCTCATGTATCTCATAATAATCCACCCCAATATAGTGGTCGGAAATCTTAATATAGGTATCCCATTCACATAACAGATTTTATGGCAGTACATTATCATAGACAGTGATTATACTCATTGATTTATTTGTTTTTATTTGCATAAATGATTTTTAAAAACAATTTTTTATATAATATATAATATTTTATGTTTATTATATTTATGAATTCTATTTTTCTAACTATTTTTCTTATTTATAGAATGTGTTTTATATTTAATTTATTTTATAATTATAATTTAAATTTTATAATATTTCCAAGATTACTACTTCAAACGTAGAAAAACTTATCAAATTTTACCTATATAAATTTATAATATTATAAATTAAAAACCAAAAATATAACACAAATAAAACATAAACCATAACCTAAACATATAAAAAATAATTGAAAAATATAATTTAACCAATATATGAAACCAAAATTAATTTTTACAACAAAAAAAATAATTAATTTAGAATATATTATTTAATAATTAAAAAAATATGCACATTAATTATAGTATAAAAAACATATAAAAGAAATTTATAATATTGAATATAATTTTATGAAATAATTAATAATATAATGAATGTCAAAAAAATTATAAAAAAAATTTATGTATTGAAAAAATATTATTTTGTGCCATTCAAAATATTTTTCATAAATTATATTTATAATATTATGTTTAATGTTAATTAAATTTTATATGTTTAGACTCTCTTTAAATTTTTTTTATTATACTTGTACTTTTTAATTTTAATTCTCTCTATGTAACTTTACTAAAACATTATTATGTTTCATTTATGTTATTTTGAAAGAATTTAAATTATAAATGATATATACAATCAAAATGAAATTTTACACACTAACTAAACATATAGAAATTTGAAAATAAATATTATTTCATAAATATATTAAACATAAATAACATAAAATAAGAAACATTATTTTTCAAAAAAAAAATATTTATACTTTAAAAAATTTATGGACATAATTCTGATTAAGTGATATTAATTATAATATTACTATTATGTATCACTTATTACATTATTATGAATTAGTAATTATGTTATTAAATAATTATAATGATAAATATGAATAATGATTTAAATAGTATAATTATTAATGTACAAAATTACAAATTTAATAATAAAATAAGTGATAAATGTTAATTAATTTACTTATTTAGGAAACATTAATAATAATAATAATGTTATTATTAAAAATGTATTTTAAAATTAATTATAATGTATACTATTCCAAATAGTAATGTTTATATATATAAATAATAAATAATAAATAATAAATAAGCATTTTAAATATAAAAACACACATAGAGAGAGATATATATATAATATTTATGTAATATATTTTTGGTTCTGGGAAAAGGAATTTTTTCCTTTAATTCCATGAAATAATTATTTTGTAAATAACATTAAGGGACAAAATTCAATTTCTCTTGTAAAAATGGATAAACATGTAAATTACTTTCACGCATTTCATAGTTATTTTTTCAAAATGTATTGACCTAGGCGTATTTTAAATTTATTTAAAAAACATATAAAAACAGCAATGAATCGTTTAGTATATCTTTTATGTAGTGTCACATATATGAAGGTGGTGAGGTAACCTGGGGTGAGGGGAGGCATTACATAGACATATAAGAATAAATAGTAATTAATTAAAATAGAAAATGATTGGTGGTGTGGATATTTTTCAACACTAATGTTACAAGGGGATTCAAAAAAATTAATGAAATAATATTCTCCAACATGATAGGGATTTCAAACATATGTCTACTAATAAAAATATGGGTATCTGATCCAGAAGATGATTAATAAATACAATAGAGAAACCTGATTACTAAACATTTAAAAAAATTTCAACATAATATTTATTTTTTTAATAAATTTTTAATTATTTATTTTATATAATAAATTTAAAATAAATTTTAAATGTTTAAATCAACCTCTATATAAATATAAATGAATTTTTTTGAAATGTATAAAAAATAGATACATGGTGAAAAATATTTCCCAGTGAGAGTTTTTGTGGGAGCCCCATAAAACAAAAATCTTAGGGGATCCTACTAGTTAGACTAATATAGAACGCTTTTCGAACAACCATTAATGGTAATGAAGGAATTAGTACCAACTAAGTCAAAAAATAGTGGAGTAATTTCACACTTAGACACACACAAATGCATTCAAGTGAAGAAATTTAGTAACCACGTTTTTGAGTAATAACCAAGAGCTAAATTTAAAACTCAAACCCTCAACATCCCCAATTAGGGGTACTAGAACCCAATTTATTTGGGTTGGGAAGGGTTTTATAGCTAGTAAAATAACACCCACTAACATTGTGGAGTGTGTAAACACACACACACACACACATATCATATAATATTTGGTAGTGTGCATTATTGGTGGGACAAAATATTCATTAAATTATAGATAATATATTAATTTAATTTAATAATATATATTATTTATTAATTAATTAGATGCGAGAGTTCCTTTAGGAATCCAAGAGCCAGTTTTTGAATTTTATGTTATCTTTGATCAACAATTTCAATTAATATTGACATATAAATATAAATTATATTTAATAAATTAAAATTTTGTGTTATATGAGATATGCACATGAGGTTTGGATGGGAAAATTCTAGATATGTTAAATGTGCATAATCATGCTTGATTTTTTTTATTGATTTCAATATAATATAATCCGGGAATTGA
Organism: Viscum album; assembly: GCA_963277665.1. Taxonomy (NCBI): domain Eukaryota; kingdom Viridiplantae; phylum Streptophyta; class Magnoliopsida; order Santalales; family Viscaceae; genus Viscum; species Viscum album. The sequence goes on along the minus strand of OY728158.1, from coordinate 421,669,532 downwards.
ATTTGTTTAATTTTTGTTTCTAATTATTCTATGAAATTTGTTTTCCTTCCAAGTGAGTCATCTCTATTGAAAAACAATTTTTATTTTTTTTCAATTTTACAATATAAATACCATGGTTTTATTTTTCCCATATCTAGATCCCATCTTGTTTCATTCATTCATCTTGGGTTGTTGATGCAGCTCATTCTTATGGATATCAATCTATTAGATTGTGCTTCTTATTTATTGTTTACACATATCACATTTGTTCTTTGATATATATTTTAATATAGTGGTGAATCAGATTATTTCATATCCCCCCACTATATATATGTTAGGTTTTTTTGAATGACCACTCACATATTGGACATATACAAGTTTGAAATCTGATACCAGTCATCTAAATAAAAAATTCCAGCTCTACCACCATTGAATGAATCGGTTTCTTTATTTTACGAGAATTTGGATTTCCCAATGTTTTAAATTTTCACTCTAGGTTATTCTCTAGTTTGAGAGGAAATTGGTCCTGGAAAATTTATATTTCTGATGTTATGAATGATAGTAATATGTCAATGGATTTTTTTTTAAAATGGTCCTAAGGTATGCTAATTCCATTTTAATTTGTAATTTATATACCAAGTCAAAATATTTGCGGGAGAGTGGTGGAGAAATTTATCCTTTGTCACATGATGTTGATAAATGAGGGAGATCATCAGTATCTCATGATCTATTTGTGATTTATCCATGTTCATGTTTTAGAACCCGGAATATTAAGAATCATTTTTCACCTTTCTTGACTTCTTTATTTCTACCTTAATGATGTTTTATCTTTACAAGTGTCTACCTATAGTGATTCTATACAAGAAGTGAATTTTCTAGCCCCTAATGAAATATTTCATCACTAGCATCTAGTATGTATAGATTCAATATTCTTATATATTCTCTAGTCCTTTTACTGATTTTTTGTATTGTAATATGGATTCTTCCATTCCTATGTAATATACCTATTGTGGTAATGTTCTTAATATTCATGTAGTTCCACGTTGGACTAAATCATGCTACATCTATTTGTTCTTTACTTTTCTTACATTGTATTCATCTTGAATATGTATTTTGCACAATGTTTCATTATTATTCAATTTATTAATATTAAATCATGAACCCATTACAACAATTATATAATATTAGCTATTTAATAGGTACCAAAACGTCATCCTTTCCCTTAACAATTGGTTTTATAGCCTCATTTTCTAGAAAAAATTGGATCAATGATGTTTGAGATAGAAAATTTTGATAGGGATAATGATTTTTTCCCATGAAGTATAAATAAGAATACATTAATGGACCTTTATGAAATCCATGATTCCATGTACTATACTAAAAATATGTTTGTTAACATTTACACTAAGTTATAGTCTTATACTATCAAACTTGATGTCTTTTCTGATTTTATTTGGAAGGGAAGTAGATTAATTCTCATGTATATAGTTGACTAGGATCTTCATGAAGTGTCTTATGAATCCATTGTTTCAAAAATTTGTTTTAAACATGACTCTTTATAAATTAAAAAGAACATAGTTGGAAATATTCCAATGAATATCTGATTTTATAAAAAAATTATGTTCTGAGGAACTAAATTCCAAACTCGTATTAATGATTTTAATGAACGTATTCTTGATTTCTATATTATAAGAAGTTATATTAAATTATGAAAACATAAATATCATATTATTGACCTCTGTGATGAATCTTATATTTCAATTATATATGTAAAGATTTATTTGTGATATTCTTTGAACCTGGAATAAGTTAAATATTCTATATTATCGAGATAAATCCAAAATAAGTATCCATATTTTGTTGGACAATAATCTGAGTGGATTAATATAAGAGTTATTCCTATAAAAATTGGTATGAGGGGAGGTAAGATAAATTATAGGAACCTATCATGGTCTAAGGATAAGGATTTAAAATTCCCCCATTGTAAATAGTCTAACCACATTAGAAATAATTTTCTCTAAAGGAAAAATTCTAATAATAAAATCAATATTAGTGACTGAATGAAACTTAATTTTTTTTATTATCAAAACACTTTTGAGGAAAAAGTGAGAAACCAAGTTCCATACAAAACATTTTTAGTAAACATTCATTGTTAGTTGAACATGATTTTTATAAAATTGATCTCCTCTATGTTTTTTAATTCTATAATTTTTGAATGGATATTGGATTCTGGATTTCATTTTCACATGTGTCCCAAACATGAGTACATTATTGATCAAAGAATGATTGTGAGTGGTGATGTCTACCTAGTAAAAAAAGATTCAAAATCATGGTTTGAGATTCACTCTCTCTATAACTACATGATGGGTTAACGAAATCACTATAGGATCATAGTTGTGTGACCATACTAAATAAGAACCCTATTTTTCTAGTTGTCTTGAACTAAAGGGGTTTATCTTTTTTGTTTGATTACTAGAGTCTATAAAATCCTAGAAAACTTACCATGTTTTGAAAGGAACTATAATAAATTGTATATAGGTCTTAGATTCATAAAAAAATTGAAGGAACATAGTTCCACTCTTTCTCCAAAACAAGATAGCACTATTCCATGCCATAGACTCTTAGGATTGTTAGTTCCATAGGTATGAATGGAGAGAAAGAAAATAATGTAATTTAAAATGGTCCAACCTTGTACTGTCTTACCTTTTGTGATGATTATGTCCTTTTATATCAAAACCAATTAATTTAATATGTCCTATATATAGTAATATGTCCCCACTCGAATATTCACATTCAAGTTTATGAGGTCCATCTAGGACTTCATCCCATAGTGGGGTGAATTACATTGTAAATTTTGTAGATGAACATTAAAAAAAAGTGTTAATTTACATACTAAAACCTAGATTTTATATCTATGAATCCCTAAAAAATTGGATGTATAGTATTAAATGTAAATTTAAAAATAAGTATAATACACTTAGGATAGAAAATGGACTTGAGTTTTTTTCCAATGACATTATATAATACAATAATTTCGATAGTATACATAGACATGAAACTATTTTACAACTTCCGAAACCAAATGGGAAAGAAAATAAAATTAATAGGACTATTGTAAAAAGAGTGAGAATCATGTTCAAATATTTTAGTCCCACTAAATCTTAATGGGTATAAGATTCTTTCACTCTTATCTATCTGATCAATAGATTCCCCTATAGTGACATTAACATTAAAACTCGTAAATTTAGGTGGAATATTTCTACACCTAATATGGAACATCATAGAGGTTTTGTTTTAATATAATATTATCATATGTGAATTGATAAACTAAATCCAATGATAATTATTTGGAAGTTTGTGTCATTCCAAGCTGGAGTCAAAGGTTTTGCAATTTGGGTAGATAATATTTATTTTTATACAAACATTGTAACCCATGATGTCATCTTATATGAGGCCTATTCTCCTAAATATAAATCATTTGATCCATCCATGGATTTTCCATCTAATCCTATAGTAGTTAAGGATTAATGGAATAAGAATTTCCGCATGGTCATCAGGATTACTCCCCCAATATATTCCTATTGACTCATGTTGAGGAGTAACGTTTTAGTGAGTTTTAATCAGATTCATTGATTAAAATACATGTTGGACTAAGGGACTATATGTTGAAAAAATATAGGACTATAATAACCATTGTAAATCCATCCAATTTTAGTCATGATAATTTTTTAACCTTTACCATTAACAATGGATGTTATAGGGGCAATGAAAAATCAATAGTCAATAAACAAGTTATTTAATTTTATGAGTTAATGAAGTGACATACTTCCATGAGTAATGAAATATGATTTCTTCATAATATAAAAACATAGATAATGGTTTAAAACCCTAAAAGGGGTAGAATAATATGTTTTAAGTGAACTATTAAGGAGAACCTATGCAACACTAGTGAAAATAAAAAGATAAAATATTTTATTTTTCCAAAAGGATTCCTTCAATGAGAATGAATATAATATGGGGATATATTTTATATATTTTTATTCACTCTTCCATCATATTTTTTCAATATTTTTTTGTCTGGAATGACTTTCTCATAGATCAATTTTATTTTAATACTTCCATATTATATGGTATGTTAGATAATAGATTTATATGAAACCTCTTGATGGATTTTCAACATAATTTTAATCCATCATAGTATTCCATTTAAATAAATTTTTGTATAGTCTTAAGAAATAATATAATCAATGGTGGATGGAATTTTACTTCCTTATGCATAAAGTGCATTTTCTATAAGTAAATATGGGGAATTTTTTCTTATAAATTTGTTAATCGTGTTTTTATCTATTTACTTATATATTCTAATGATAATCATGATATATAAAATTTCTATAGTTAATAAATACAATGGAAATCTAAATAATTATTATTTTTTGAAATGAATGATTTAAGAAAGGAAAAACAAATCATTAGTATGAAAATAATTAGGGATATAAATTCTATGTTAATGAATCTAACCCAATATTATAACATTACAATTGTGATAAAATGTTATATGTTAAATAATTGAAAACATGTTAGTGTACCTCTTAGCTATCTCATCAAATTGTACATGTCACAGTGTCATAAAATTGATTCTGATAAAGATTTTATATACTAATTTCCTTATGAAGACATAGTAGTTAGCCTAGTGTATGTTATGATATTTGAATCTCCACACACACACACACACACACATATATATATATATTAGTTTATACATTAAAAATATTTATGGGATGTCCTTGAAAACCATAATGGATTTAAATAAAAATTTTATTCATATATGTGCCCATATATCATGAACAATATATTTTTTTTAAAAAAAATTGACTCTTATAATCAAGATGTTGTAGGATTAGATGAATCGGGATCTACTATAAAAATAGAAAATAGAAAATCAATTATAGGTTATTTATTCAAATCCTCTAATGGTCCTGTTTCAAAGTTACAAAATATAAAATTTATTGTTTCACATTCCACCACTAAGGATGAATACATAGCGTTGAATGAGGATTTTAAAGAAGAAATCTGACTTAAATGCTTGGTTAGTGAAATTTCATTATATTTTTTGTAGTATAAAAATTTTCTGCTATAAACATCATGCATTAAATTTTTATTAGAATCATGTCTTTCTTGGAAGATCAAAACACATATAAATTATGTTTCATTTTTTGGATTTAATTGAAATCATGATTATATGTGTCATAAAGCTACATACATAAAAAAACTCAGTCAATAGTTTCACTAAGTATTTTCAATTATACTTTTTTAGACATGAATTATGACTTATTAATATTTTCTCAATTTATTGTCGTAGGTTAACCGAATTCCATCCGGATTAATTATTTTTATTATAGAGGTGAAAATTAGTGAATGTGTAAGACAATATTATTTTTATTCAATAATATTAAGTTCATGCATTAAATTAATTTTATTTTGGTTGATGATTAATTTATTCAATTTACTTGGATTTCATATGGATTATCTCACTTATAATTTTTTTAAAATTTCTATTTCCCAAAATCGATATAAAGATTATCATTACATATTGTTGGAACCCATTTTATTTCCTTCATTCAACACATTCTAATGACGAGCCTCAATCCTAATACGACTCATGTGTGTGATTATTTTTCCTTTCATGTATTATTTACCTCTCGCAATTGAATATTGGTTCGTGTTTATCTATGGTGGTGAATCATATTATATCACATACCCCATTGCATATATGTTTAGTTTTCATTTATATTGACTCTCATATTTGAGTCGTCAAGGTGTTTGGAATCCTGTGTCAGCTTCCTCAATCATTAACACATTCTCCTTCACTATTAAATGCGCGTGTTCCCTCTATCAAAGGGAATTCAAATTTCATGAGGGTGTTATTATTCACGCTCAATTATTCACTATATTGAGGATAAAATTTTGGGGAAATCAATATTTTGATTTTCGAGAATGATAACATGAAATATTTTGAAGGATTCCATTAGATTCTCATGGGGTCATTTGAATTTGTTTGTCATCATCATTGTTGAACATATTCTAGGGATTCTGTGGGAGTAAGTCGAAATATTCGGACTTGAACTTGTTACATTCTTACACGAGTGTGAACATTTATAGCTCTATAATTATTAAATGGTAATCTAGTTTCTATTCTTATAACATAGATCATTTAGATGTTAATTTTACGTATCCCATTTTTTATTTCTTCTTGATCAATTTTGTTTCCTTCTATGCATGTTCATAATGTGAGATCTTATAGGGAGATATATGTCTTGATCCATATTCAGGATTTCATCATAGTAATCCTTTCTAGATAGATCTGATCCATAAATTGTTTATCTTATCTTCTCACTACATTCATTTCTTATAATATAACGAGTTTCTTTCCAAAATAATATACTTATTGGGGTGTCATTATAACCGTTTACATTGGTCCAAATTGGATCAAAGGATATTACATCTATATGTTTTTTAATTTTATTGCATCGTGTTCAATTTGAAACCATATTTTGACCATTATGTCTTTGTTAATGAAATTGTCTATATTAAATCATGAACCAAGTACCAAGACTAGTTGATTATGGATATTGAATAGGGACTACACCATCATTGTATTCCCTAACATTAGAAATATTATAATAATAATATATTACTATCATTATAACTGTTATTACTACTAATATTCTTCTCCCTTACATTTTAGAAATTCGTTCATAATAAAAATATTTTCATGCCACCATGATCGTCAAAATGATACAAATGATTTAAGACCTATAGATGATATCCAATTATAAATCATGGAACAGTTCTCTTGAAGGAACTACTACATATTTTTTATATTATCATTATACATTTTATCAATTTTAAAATATATAGATAAAGGGAATAGTTTTAACATCCCAAAACAAACACTCATAATGGTTACATTTATCAACACTGATAAAAGGATAAGCTTTTTCAGTAATTTTCAAAGAAATTACAAGGATTAGCATTTTTTTTAAATGATGATAAAATTTCACTCTCTATCAACATTTTTTAGAAATTATAAATTCTTTTGTATTTATAATATAATTCATATAACTGTATATATATATATATTCAATTTTATATGTATTTTAACTATTTGTAATTCTTTTTATTCTTTTATAGTTTGTCATAATTATATACATAATTATAATTACAAGTATATATATATATAGACTATTAAATACAGAGATAGGTTCCATGTAAATAATATTTAAATAAATTAAATATAAAAATATTAAATATATAAAAATATAGTAAAAATTTAAAATAACATATTATATGAATATTCTATATTTTATTATATATATACATAGATATGTACACTTTCATTATATAAATATATATGAAAATTTATTAACATATACATATGCATATATACATATACATATATACATATAAAAATTTACATATATACATTTACATATATACACACTTAAATATATATTTATATGTCAATATATATCGAGAACAATCATTTGGTTTTTCAATTTCAAATATCCCATTATGGAAGATATATTTTTTATTTACATATACGTACACATAATCAGACATGTTTAGATCTAGACTATATATATATTATAAAAAAATAATATTATAAATTAGCTCAATAAAAATTACAATGTTCCCCAAGAAAAGAAGAAGAAATAATATGGGTCCCCTCAAACCCACTAAGACTAGACATGAAGTGGGAAACATCATTCCACTCTTTTCAAAAAATGGATAATCTAAAAGAAATAAACCTGAGATCAAGAGCCCATATTTTCGGAAGTATGGATCAAAAAACATGACAAATATTATTTAAATAACCAAGGAAATTAATATTCATTTGAAAATATGATTCAATGATATTTTCATTCATACTATGAGAGAAAAAATCTATACACCCATGAGTACCTTAATAGCTTCATCAACGGTGATATTCTAATTAGACATTAAATTCTTATGATAAGTTGTAATGTGGATTCAAAACGCATCATAGATGGTAATAATAATCATGATAATGACCATCCCATAAAAACATACAAGTTCTATCATTAACATCCCAAAATGAGGAGGCCAACATCTTGTCATAGATCTTTATATGGCCAACATAGGCCGAGAAACCTATTCAAAACATCACATAGATAACCAAGATTGTGCCTTATTGATACTGATGATGTCCAATTTGAAAAATTGGATTATATTCAATACATTCTACATGAACCATTTCTTTTGAAAATTAAGAAACAGTATTCACATAACATCTAAGGGGAGATCCATATGTCATAATCGAAGAATATATCTTAGATCATGCAGTTTCTTCCAGAATTTGTTCAGTAACTCATGGTATGACTTCCAAAACACCATACATGAAAGAAACATAAAATAGTATATATTGATATATTTTATTCTAATTTACTGTAGGGGTAATGAAATAAACCTGGAAATATGGTGACTAACCAATATTTCTCAAACCGGAAGGATGCCCCAAAAAATTTGACAACTGACTAGTTTCACCTTTGGTGGCACATAAAAAATCCACAAATGGTACCATGGAAAATGAACCATAGGAATGGAAACCAACTGCACATCTATATCCCAAATATATATTTTAAACCCCAAAAAACACCTTATTAAATTTTATTGTAACCTCTCTTATACGATATAAGAGGTATATCTTGAATGGCCTTCTGAACAGAAGTGTTAAACCAAGAAGGGATATTTACTTTGTACTTACTGCTAAGGAGAACAAGAATCATATCACAAAATGTTGTATCTTTAGAACTAGGTGTCTAGGATGATGTTGTAATTAGGTTAAGGCCCTCATAAAAATATGAATCATTCCAAATATTCAAATTTTCACCAAAATCAATCCCTTAATAGAAAATGTAAGAACATGGGTTTTTATGAGGTATAGATCCATTTCATTTCATTTTAAAAGATTTAAAAATTTCATAATGTGAATTCCCTTTCAGGTCATAGAGGTTTTGGGGATATATGGGGATTGTTCAGATCTGATATCCTAGTTTTGGGTGATTTAATCTAGGTACATGGTAAGTGTAAGTTGTGTGGGTCAGGATGCAAGGTTAAACAAACTGTACAGGGGGTGGGCAATGAGGATAAGTAGGTAACATGATTTTTCCAGACTATGTAGAATGGTCCACATGTCTATGCGGCCAGGTATAATGTTTTTTCAGATCTTGACAGTGGTATTTTTACATAGTTTCCCCATGGTTTGTAAACTGTGTGAGGATAATGGGAAGGTGCCCCTTGGCTTATAGGAAGTTGTATGCAATTTTGGAAAAATATTCCTAACTGTTATCCTAAACCATGCGACCTCTGTTAAATTGGGATATTTTATGTTTTTAATTAAATACAAATCATTTTTAATACATAAATTAAATGTTCATTCCTATCATAGAAGTTCACCACTTTAGAATATCTAAACATTGGTTATTCTTGAATTTGAGGTTGTTTCACCATTTAGACTCTGATTCAAGCATGTTTTGTCTCATCAGATCCACATCTCTATGATATATATTCCATTTTATCCATTCTCAATTCATAGAGATAGGGACTGTGCTATTTTGATTTAGGCTCGTATGCTCTAATTTATCAATATTTTTCATCTACATATTTCTCCTGATATGTGTTGAATTGGGATTAGATACTAGATGATCACTCAACTACTAAGATAAAGTTGGTGGTCAATACTTTTCTTTCGAGTTTCAATGATTTATAGAGATATCATCAGTTATGTCCCCCACCAGACTTTCTGGTGCGACACTGAAATAGTCTAGATATTCTAATTAAATGATATAGGACCTGTTAGGGTTTCCCTTAGGTTCATTTGAGATGTTTTGGTGGTTAGTTTCCATCCCAAGGTATCTCATGGGGTGTGCCTATTAATTCACCGGGTATGTGCCATGTTAACTTACCTAAGGGGGGGTTAGAGATTTCCTTATTGTAGGAATCCATTAGTAAATAAAATTAGTTGAATGGGATGGATAGAAAATGAATTTCATCATTTAACTTATTATAAGATGCGGAAATCGAATGGAATTAGTCAATTGCTGAATTAATCAAATGGTTTAGGTTTAAATGTGACATTTTGAGGAATGAGTGGGTAAACTCAACAAATTCCATGTTTGTGAATTGTAAGTAATTAGTGGGTATACACATTGTATATTTTTATTATTAATTGGTATATATGAGTGGGTATACTCATGAGATTTATTTAGTTATGAAATATGATTAATGAGTGGGTATACACATTTTATGCTGGGATGTAAATTCTTATATATATGAGAGGGTAGATTCATAAAGTGTTAAACATTAAAGGATAAAAAATTGATGAATGATGTATAGATGACATGGAAGGATCTCCATGGATCTTTAACGTGGTAGTGGATGCCTTGGATTGAGTATGCTCCTTGGTCCTTTATTTTGTGTGATTCATAGAGCCTTTCTACACCTTGGATCCATCTTTCCTAGACTTGTGTAGGACGTGTCAAATGTGAAATTCTCCTTGTATTCCGACCATTTCCGTTATCGAGTTCCCATGGAGATTCTCCTAGTATACAATGAGGATTCCTTAGTTTTGAAACCACGGATCCATCTATTCATGGTCTGACACTTGACTATAAAACATGACCATGAGAAATTTGTAATGTTCGACTATATGGATTAGTGGTTGAGGTTTTGAAGCATTGAGTTGTATGATAAGGCCATGGTTGACATCACAGGTTGGATGGAAAGATATGTCATGTTGGTTAAGTATGTTTTGTTTTTAGATACCTTGTTATAGGAGCTGACATTTTTTTGTAGGGATCCATGTTTGGATATATGATTCTTATGGCTTGGTTTCATGTGTCATGGGTACATTACTTCTTACCTTTATATCTTCTAACCAATTTTACTCACAAATTGAATAACATATATTACAATTACAAAAGTGTAAAGTCATTTGGGTTTTTTACTAATTGGATTTTATACCACTCATTGTTTGGGACACCCATGGTGATTGAAACATGCTACTGATTATCACCTATCGACCGGTCATAGTTTTGATGCTCTGCTAATGTGTATAGCATCACTTGAGTCGAATCCTTGGAAATCATACTTTTTTATAGTCAGTTGTTTTTAGTTAATTGTATTATGATTGTGGGGTTTGTTTACATAGCTTATGAAATAATTTATTGATGATTTTTTATTTATATAACTGATAATGATTGGGTTGAGTTCATTATTGTGGATTTATGCTTATGATATCCTTGAGCTTTGATTTATATTTCATTAAATTAATACCCACTTCACAAGATGATTTTGATTGGAATTCCCAAGTGTTAAAGCTTAAATCCATGCCTTAACATAACTTAGGGTTCTAATAATTACCATTACCTTGTTTATGGTAGTGTATTTATGGTTCCAATAATCCATGGAAACCACATGTTAAAAAAAATATGTCAATAACCCATGACATGTTAAGTCCAACATACATAATGTTAAATTAACTAATACTCATCGAGAAAATACTCTGAATCACATAACATCCCTAAATTTTGGCTCACCTCAATGAGAGTTTTACTCATCCATTTGGGTGTTTAATAATCAGTTTATAATGATTATGATGATAAATTATGAAGATAAGAAAAATAAAGGGATACGAAAAGAGTGGTGCGTCGAACACACACACACGATCAATGATGAGAATTAAAAACGGAATTCTGATTAAATGAGGAAGCAAATGAATGGAAGGGGATTCAACTATATTTAAACTATTTTAAGAACATTAATATTAAACTATAGAATATGGATGAGAATAAGATATATTGAAGAAGAAATTTTCATTAAAACATAATTTCAAAGAAAAGACTTACAAGATTACAACAAAGAAGAACACAAAAGTAAATGAAAGCAAAGAGAGGAGAGAAGGTCTCTCAAGTGAAAACTTGAGTATGGAAGGTCCTACCAATCCCATGGAATGGTTTTGGTCATTCCAATATGATCTCTTCTTTTTAGAAATTCCATATCCTTTGAAGGAGAGTAAGGGTATGTATATATATCCCAAGGAAGTGGATTGTTGGAATTCCCAATCTGTCCCTCCACTTGGATCGACGATTTGGACATCTAGACAACAAATTCTCGAGATATATCCTTCTTAATAGTTTTAGATAATAATGTTTTCCGACTTCTCTCAAAATTTGGAGTCATTTTTACCTATGGAGCCAACGTTTTGGCGGTAGGATTAAACAAAGTTAAATTGTCCATTTCAATCCATGATTTTTCGATGGCCAAAATGTGAATGGATTTTGGTATAGAAATATACATTCAAATCTGAATTATTTCTTCAACAAAGTCGGCCGCCTATATCACCTATTTGACATTGCAAAATCTCATCTTGATTCTGTGACTAGATCAGGAGACATGTCATGAATACTGTACAGATTTCAATTCCCTGCCAGAATGGTGGGATGAGTTTAAATAAATCATTTGGGCCCCTTTCCTTTTGAGTTGGGCCTTGAAATGTTTATCCGAGACTCCTTACATTTCCCCCAAACCTTATATGAGAGTGAAGTAATTTTAATTTCAATATTGATCCCCAAAATTAAATCTTCATGGATGGTCTAGTTTCTTCACAGATTTAGTGGGCCTTCTTGTGTGGTCCATATGAGCCACTAAATAGCGGATTTGGCCCACGATACCTTCTAATAAACTATTTTATATTGAATTAGGAATCATAAATGAAAAGAACCACACAATTTTGATTATTAGGTTGATATTTATAAATAAAATAGTAAAATAACTCAATTGGACTACTTCTAAAAAATGCTCAAAAATTATACTTAGTATTAAAACATTAATATTTCACACAAATTATGCTCATTTCATATAAAATAAGTAAAGGGAGTATTTAATAAGTCATTAAAATAATAATAAAATCAGTGATCAAAAATTATTTTATCATTGAAGGTATAAATAATAGAAATCTCCCTAACACAACATGTTGATTATTTCTTAGGTGCATGGGATCAAGAGACCGCGCTGAGGCTCACGATGTTATTTGGAGATAACACTTTCGTTATTTTTTTGGATAAAATTGTTTTAATATACTATTGCGAAACTATTCTGGATTTTTCCCTATAAATTTTAAATATATCATTATCATGATTGAATATGAGACACTTCTAGATTTTTTTATATTCCTATATGGATTATTTATCAGTTGTCTACTTGTTTATCTACATTATTTATTTGTCTGTTATTGATTTTCATCCAAATATACTATGGTGTTGAAGGCATAGTCTCCCCACAGTCACAACTAGTCCCTCACTACTATTTATTATCCTCTGGAATTCATGAAGATGTACTTCAGTCCTTATGACCTACTAGGCTCAGGAATCATCTAAGTGGCTACCTGGTTCGCGATTTTAAAAAGTGGTATCAAAGGAATATTTTCTGGTTTGCCTTAATATTTATTGAAAATTGAAATGGATATGAAGGGAATGGATTTTGGTAATGATTTGTGCTTGGTAGTATCTACCCTATGTATAGGAAAAACCCAGATTGCATTGAATTAAATGTTTTTTTCTAGATGTTTACTATTATAGTTTGTTCAATTTTACCATTCGGTGACACACTTAGTTTATGATAATATTATTAATGTCATTGAGGGTTCTATTTCTTTTGAAACTCGATTAGATAAGGGTATTCCATATCATGAATCACATAGAAAGTTGTTATAAATCACATTTTTATAATTATTTTATATGATTTAGGATGAATTACTCATTTTATTCTCTCTAGTAAGTTTTTTTTATATATGTACATGCAGTTTTGATAGATTTCATGAAGTGGATGGAGAAAGTGATGTCATCATTTAATTTTTAAGGAGTATGGAAACATTTGGAATGTGAATTTACATGCCATTCAAAATTAATTATTAAGGTGAATTTGATATGTATGGATTTAGTGGGTACTTAATTTTTGTTTCATGAGTTTCATGGGCCCTCATGTATTTGGAATTTTAGAACCACTGGTTAAACCTCTTGAAAAATTGGATTATGAAATTGAAATGTAAAATGAATGTGAAATAAAATGGAAATGAAACGCAACATTAAATGATAAATAGAAGCATGACATAGACCCAAATTTTGAGAGGGAAGGAGGCAGGATTTCTAGTGGTGTTTTAAATGTTCATTTTTATAGTCCTAGATTTTGAACCATGTAGTGATGTGTGAACTAATTTTGGAGGTTTTGGACCATTCCATCACTTTTGAGTTGTGAAACATGATCTTGATCATTTTTAAGGTGTGTGTTTGGAAATGTAGAGTTATTCTACCATGATGAACTCCAATCATATGCTACAAGGGAGGTGATAAACACGCTCTAGAGGGGGTGGTCTATGGGCTATTGTTGAATGCTCATTTAGTTCCAGCTATGACACAAGCTCCTTTTCTAGATTGAGGTTCTTAGGTATAGTTATGAGAGGGATTATTTTTCTTTCTGAGGACATATCATGGAGCAATATATTGCACCTTTTCGATAGACTATATTACACAGGTTTTCCAATAGTAACATCCTACCTCATTTTCAGGGGATGGTGGTCCAAGGGATGTCTACCTATCACTAGAGACTATATTAGTAATATTTGATCATTCTGATACGCCTCTTGAGAGGAATGTAATACTCATGACATATATGCTACGTGGAGAATAAAATAATTGGTGGGGTGTTCTGAACCAGGAAGATGGGCTGTGAGATAGGGGTTGGGATATTTTCCAAACCCACTTCTAGGTCTATTTCTACCTCATGACTCTATGGGCATAGTTTTCTAGTGAATTCATACGTCTAGATTAGGGTTCTATAACAATTATGGAGTACACAGTTCGATGTATAGAGTTGCATTATATTTCATCGATGTACTATACTAGTGATCTATATAGAGATATATGCTTTGGGGAAGGTCTCTGGCATTCAATAAGATCGTAGTTAAATGTATTCAGGTTGACCACTATCACTGAAATTGTGAATGAGTTTCTAATTACAGAGAAGAACCTAAGAGAAGTTGTGGGGTTCCAAGAAGGGAAGTGTTATTTCTCAACTCAATGGTTTGGTGTATTCCTGGGGGATGCACTATTTTGAGTCTTCCTATGAGATGTGTTCCAGTATAGTTTTGAGTATTGGTATCTTAGTATTTTGTCATCAGTGTGGTTGGATAGGCCACCTGAATAATCAATGAAAACATTACACAGTTGAGTAACGAGTTTGCAGTGGGATGGGTAGTTTGAAGCATTTCTATAGTACCTTCCCTCTAGCTGTGAGTGGTAGGGGTCCGATATGACACCATGGTTAGGAGAAGGCTCATCAGATCTACGTCAAGATGAGATTTATAGAGTATTTACTATCAATTTGGGATTGAATTGGTGGTTGTGACTAAGGAATCCATGCACTAGTTAAACTGAGAAATTATAGTGGGCCTACACTATGTAGTGGGGTTCCATCACAAGGTCATGGCACATGCCATATCTATTATATACAGCCCACCCCAAAAGAGTAGGGTATCATACCATCTATAGTGACAGTTTTGATTTTAGTATCCTCTAATATTGAATCTTATATTTTTGACATTGGTGGATCACATAGTTTTATATCTACACCTATGGTAAAAATGCATGGGCTCATTTTGTTTTATTCTTAATGCATTATGATTCTATACAATCTATTTGGAATCAGTACCAATGATGTATTCTAGTACTGGGAGTTCCCCATTGTGGTTGGTGGGTGTCACTTCATCTTGAATATATATGTCCTCAATAGGATAGGGTTTTATGTCAAACACAGGATTGGCCAGATATTATCTTATCAAGATTATGATGACTAATATCACTAGAGGGAAACATTCACATCACTAGAGGGAGAAGTGTTTACACACAAGGGTGAATGGTTTGTCCAGGTGAGATGAGATGGACCACATCATTTTGGGTTGCGTGGGATGAAAACCCAAATGGATATTTCATATCTGGATGATTAGGGAGTGAGTCAGGGGGACATTCCTGTAGTGGTTCTACACTTCAAGGATGTCTTCCTGGATGAATTCTATGGTTTACCTACAATGAGAGAGGTGTATTTCTCTATCAAGCTAGTGAAAGGAGTTGCACCATTATCCATTCCTCCAAAAATTATGGTTATGATGGAGTTTTTGGAGCTCAATATGTATCGATAGGATTTGAAGTTTAAGGGTTTTATTAGACATCGTACTTCTCTGTGGGGTTTGCCGGTCCTTTTTTGCAAAAACGTAGGATAGAAATATTAATCTAGTTATGGATTATCATAAACTGAACTCATTGATAGATAAGAACAATTATCCCTTTAAATGGATATATAACTTATTTGATCTGCTTTGAGGCACCCAGATGTACTAAAAGATAGACTTGTCATCAGGTTATCGAAAGGTACATGTGAGACCTATAAAAATAACTTGTTCAACCTTTCATAGAAGGTATTTTCTATATGATTACATGGTTATATTTTGTGGTATATTGAATGTGCCTATGGTATTCATCACACTGGTGAACCTAGTGTTCCATCCTTACCCAGATTCATTAGTGGTTGTTTTCCTGGATGATATCTTAGTTTGTTATCACATTCAACTTGGACATGACAAAAATCATGATATCATTTCGAATACACTAATATAGAATCAATTATATGATAATCCCACAAATTTCCACTTCTTGATGAACTGGATTCAATTCCTCATTCACATCATAATTGAGACAAGTGTATCAGTGGACACAAATAAGGTGACATCTATAGTTTTTTGGGAAAAATGAAGAATCCTTTTCACATATATAGTTTCATGTGGATAGAGGGTTAATACAAGAATTTTATATAGGGATTATCATGATTATCAGTGTTGTTTATGAGCTTGATTAAGAATGGTGTGAAGATTATATTGTCAGAATCCTATAAGACATCCTTTTAGGAGCTGAATGGGAGATTGACATCAACACCAATCCTTATACTACTAGAGAAGGGTGGTACCTACACATTGAATTATGAGGAATTAGGTATTTGGCTTGGACCAGTGCTAACGTAGGTGGATGGAGTCGTGGTATACAAGTCTTGACTGTTTAGGCTGCAAGAGAGTAATTTCATGACCCATGATCTCATGTTAGATGCAGTCTTTAATGTTTTACACTATTGAAGACACTATTTACTAGGAGAGAATTTTTTGTGTAGAAAGACCAAAAAACCTCAATTAAATATTTATACAATGTTATATGATCTCCATTAGTGATGGTGGGTGGATAACCTTCAGTTTCCGACTTAAAGAATGCCTACATGCCTGGTAATGGAATTGTAGTGGCTGATGGAATCAGATGGGGACGCATATATATGTTGTATAGTAGAATAGTAGTGAGTGAAAGCTTATGGAATTTTCTATAATATGCACATAGATATGTATTATAGGCAGGGATAGAAATATATATCATCCTTAAATATTACCCCAACCCTATTGGATAGAGCGAAGAATATGAAATAATTAGATATAAAAGGACTAGTCCTACGGGAGACTGTGGAAGGTGAGTACCCACCTCTTGGTTAGACCATATGAGAGGATGGGATCCTACATATTAATCATGGTGTTTGTTTTATAGTGGATATATGTGAGGAGTTGATGAATGGGTTTCATGTTTCAACGTAGGAAATGTATCCTAGGGTCACTAGAATGTACTGTAACTTACATCATTAGTATTGGTGGTCGAGTATGAAGAGAGAGATAGTTATTTTTATTAGGTGTTCCTCCTATCAGTAGGTGATGGTTTAACATTAGTAAACATATGTAAATTTGCATGAGTTACATATTCTGTAGAGGAAACATGATGATGTCGTGATACAATTTGTGACCAATTTATTGAGGTCACCTCATGGTTAAAATGTTATGTGGGTTTTTGTTGATAGGATCATGAAGGTTTCTCATTCCATGTCTATCAATGAGACATTTAGTGTGGATGAGCTTGGGAGTTTGTACAATTGAGAGGTAATAAAAGTCACTGGGGTCCCTCATACTGTCGTTTCAGATATGGATACTCATTTTATGTCTCATTTATGGAAGAGTTTTTTGATGGAAATGGTTACACTTGTTCTTGTGAGAACATCATTCCATCCTCAAACAGATGGTCAATCTGATTGAACAATATATGTACAATAGGACATGATGAAAAGATGATTATTATTTTTTAGGGGTCTTTGGAGGAGCTTATACCCCTATTTGAATCCTATGATAATAATAGTTATTAGGTGACAATATGATGGAACCATATGACGTTTTTTAAGGTATTCCATAATAATCACACCTGTAATAGATATAGGTAGGTGAGGAAGATTTACAGGGTCCCTAACACATGAAGGATACTTCTGAGTACATCTAGATGATTCAGAAACATATGACTACTACACAGTTTTTACATAATTCATACACTGATAACTACAAAAAACCATTATAGTTTGGTGTTGGGGATTGGGTTTTCTAGAGTGTTTCTCTAAGTCTAGGACACAAGGGAATTTGGAGATAGGGTAATCCTTCACCGAGATATGTCTAGACATTCGAGATTTTGGAGACAGTCAGGTCAGTATCCTTTTGGTTATAGTTACCTCAGAGGTACCAATCCATGCCTAATTTCATTCACATATTTTAGCCGCATCACTATCATTTGGAACCATATAATTATTTTCATCCTAAGGAGTCTAATCTAAATGGTGAATCATCCTTTGATGATCATTTGATACATATCGTTGAAATGATCATAAAGGTTCTCTGATACCAGTCATTTCCTCTACTATAGGTGCTATAGAAGCATGGATGTTTATAGAATGAGACTTGGGAGCAGGAGGCAGAGGTATATGATCAGTGATTGAATATGTTCTCATATTAATATTTACCACCCATGAGAAGGAAATTTGGAGGAAAATTTCTTTAAGGGTGTGATTATAAGATCCCATTATTTATTATGAGGTACATATTCCTCTTTTTTAGTTTAAAAGATTTGAAATATCCTAATGTGAATGAACATTTAGTTCACCATGTTTGTGGCAGTGTCTTAGGATTTCATAGATATAGGAGCCCGGTTTTGGGATGATTTAAGACTGGAACATATTTAGTGTAAACCAGGAGGGTCAAACTACATCGTTTAACAAACCATTTTAGGGGTGGATAGTGAGAAGATGTAGGTCATTCAGTTAGTCCAAACCATGGTGGATTTGTTGCACTTTCATATGTTCATGTTTGTGGTTTTTTTAAATATATGTGGTTATTTTTTCACAGTTTCTTCATAGTTTGTAAACCATGTGAGGAAACATAGTCGGTGCCACTCGGCCTACATGATGACGTGAACAGTTGGCACATAGTTTTTAGAACCATGCTCCTAAACCTTGTGACCCCTGTTAAATTGTAAATTTTAGGTTTTTAATAAATTAAAATCATTTTTAAATGATAAACTCTATTTTCATTCCACACATAGATCCTCACAAATTTTTAAGCCCTCATCAGATGATAATCTTGGATTTCATGGGGTATCTCCATAAAAACTTTGATTCAAGTTAGGACTGCATCATCAGATCATCATTAGTAAGATCTACATTCATTTTTAGTTGTAATTGATTCTTATAGATATCATCTGTGTGATTTGGATTTAGGATCATATGCCCTAATTTATTATTCATAATTTTTTATTCATATTCAACCTAATATATGTAAAATGATGATTTGATACAATATGAATCCTCAAATACTAAGATAAGGTATGAATTTTATAGTTTTATTTAGATTTTAAATGCTTTATAGTGTTATCATCCATTGTGCATCCTTCCAAACTTTATGTTGTTGTCCTCAAATTGAACTAGCTAATAAAATTAAATGAAATTGGTCTGGTTAGGCTTTACCTTAGGTTTATTTTTGATGGTTTGGTTGTTTTTGTCAAACCCAAGGTTACCCATGTGGTGCACCCCTTGAATTCGCCATAGTTAATCCATGTTTACCCCCCGAAGGGGTGTGTTTTGGGAATGCCTTGTTATAAGAATCCTTTAATAAAATAAATGATTTGAATTTTATGGTTATAAAAATAATTTACTCCTTTAACTTGTTATAACCAATTGAAATTGAATGGTATTATACATTATTTCAATTGATCAAATAGGTTATGGTTTAATGTGATGGTGAGATAAATTTGTGGGTACCATCATTAAATTAAATTTTTATGAAGAATAAATAAAGATTGGGTATACTCAATATATATCTTGTTTATGAATTGGGATATATGAGTGGGTATACTCATGAAATGTATCTTGTTGTCATATTTGATTAATGAAGGGGTATACTCATTGAATGATTGAATGTAAGTGATAATATATGAGTGGGTTGATGCATATAGTTTTGAATGAGAAATGAAATGAAATAGAAGAATGATTGAATAGATTTCATGGATGTCTCTCCATAGATCTTGAATAAAATAATGGATTCCTTGGATTGAGTATGGTCATTGGGCCTTGGTTCTGTGTGATTTCTCAGTCCTTTCTACCACTGGGATCTGGATTGATTGGACCTGTGTAGGACGTGTTTATTATGAAATTATCCTAGGACTCCATCCAATTCCTTTACCGAGTTTCCATCTATATTATCCTAGGACTTGAGGGAGATGCATTGGTCTTTGACACCATAGATCTTGATATTCATGGTATGACACTTGAATATATGGAATTAACATGAGAAATGTGGCATGATTGATTATATTTCTTGTACCTATAAATTTTGAAACTTTCAATTGAATGGAAAGGTTGTGGATAACATGATAGTTTGGTATATATGGAAAAACTGTGTTGGTTAAATATGTATTTTTTATCTTATTTTCAATTAGGGCATGAATTTGTTTTATATGGATCCATGTTTAGATATATGATACCTATGAATTGGTTTTTTGTTTCATGGGAAGATTTTTTATTATCTTTACCAATGCTTTCCAATTTTAATGGCACACTTCATAACTTATATTGCATAAACTAAAATGTATAGACCTGTGGGTGGTATCCTACTAGGATGTTAACTCATACCTTTTTTGAGAAACAATTGGGGTAAATAGATTGATTATATCATTGTATTTATAAATATGGTAAAGATCCCTAACAAATATTTTGGATTAATACTTTGTGGTAGGGGCGCATAGGATTGATATGAGGCTCACGATGCTATTTGGAGATTGAACTTTTTAATATTTTTTATTTCAAGATACAGGTATTGAAACATAATAATGTGTACCCATTTTTTATATTTTTCTAGTCACATTACATATATCATTATCATTATTGAATATGATGGACTATTTTCATGTTTTATATTCCATTATTGTTTAGTTATCAGTTTTTTGCTTATTTATCTGCTTTCACTATTAATATGTAATATATATCCCATTGTGTGTACTCAGATGATAAGGGAATAGTCTCCCCGCTATTGCACCTATTCCCTTGCTACTAGTCGATATCTTTTGGAATTTGAGGATATGCGCTTGAGTACTTGTGACCAATGGGGCTAGGTGTACTGTTGACTTTCTACTGGGTTTGGGATGTTATAGAAAACATAATAAAATATGTTCCTCGATGTCCACAAACTCCTACCGAAATGTATATTTATATTATATATGTCTTTATATTATATATATATATATATGTGTGTGTGTGTATCACAAATATATATATATACATACTCATACATATAATTATCAATAAAAATTTATACTTCCGTGGAAATGCTACACTATATTTATAATACATAAAATTATCAATATATATTTGCATTATTAGTTTTATCAATTTATATTTATATTTATTATATGTATACTATAAATATTAAAATGCACACACACACACATATATATATATATATGTGTCTGTGTTTATCATTACTATTATTAATAAAAATATATGAAAATTGTCCCCAAAAGATTCTATAATTACAATTTCATAAACAATGTTTCTAACTTATGTTGGCTGAAATCATTCAGGAAACCTTGGATGTGGACCTCGAGATTTACTATTTTTTGGAATATTTCTCATTAAAGAATCCCCACTAAAGTTTGTCTGCAATATTTTGGGATTCATCTTTGTTCTTGATGTCACATGTGTAACCATCATAGAGAGGATGTCAATAATCTTTTTTTGTCATGTGGTACAACTGTAGCTCTCTGGGATTATATTCTTGATATTTTTTGTTGCAGATGGTTAGTTTTTTATTCTATCAGCTCTCAATTGTAGTGTTGCATTGACTTTAATTAATCTCGACAAATCAAGAATCTCTTTTTGGTTGTCGTTGCTGAGATTCTTCATGTGATCTGGTATGATAGGAATAATTTCATTTTTAATAACTTCTCATTTAAGCTTAATGCAGGTAAGGCTCAGATTCTCATTGCCATTCGACAAGCTGCCTTGATCCAGAAATCATATAGTGACAACACTGTTGGGGACTTTGAGATCCTTCATCATCTTCAGATCACTGGAATTTACAATCCCCCTCAATGCACCATTGAGGTCTTCTGGCATGCTCCATTTCCAGGATGGATCAAAGTTAATGTCTATGGTGCATCTAATAGCCACCCGGGTCTGGGAGGTTGTGGTGATATCTTTTGGTATTACCTTGGTAGATGTTAGGGATGATTCTTTGGTAGTTGTGGAATGGGCTCAGCTCTAGAAGCTAAAATGATGGGAGTTATCCATCCAATTGATTTTGTCAAGAATAAGGGATGGAAAAATATTTAGATTGAAAGTGACTCAACCACTATCATTCAAGCTATTTGGAAGGGGGTGGTGCTTCTTTTCTGGTCGCTCACCTCCCTTTGGATAAATTGACTTGGTTTGATCAATGATATTAACAACATTTCCACTCATACATTTCTTGAAGTGAACATGGTTGCAGATGGCCTTTCTAACAAGGGAGTCAATCAGGACATTACATGGCAGGATGATTTGCCTTGTGATTTGATCCCCTTTTTGGATAAAGAGTGTAATAAGATTCCTTCCTTCATACTCATGTAATATGTTTCTATTTTTCAATAAATTGTGCCTTATTCTTTGATGGAGGCACCACCCTCTTTAAAAAAAATATGTGTAAATTGTTGTTCTTATCAATATATTTATTATTTTAATTATCAATTTATTTTAATCATAAGAAATATTTTTATGAAATATATATATATATATATATATATATATTATAGTCTGAATATATATAATTATCAATATAAATTTATACTTCAATGCAAATTAGTTCACTAATTTTATTAAATAAAGATTAAAATTGATCTTTAATGATATGAATTTAATTATATAGAAAATTTCTTACTTGAAAAAAAATATTGTTAATTATAGTATTATAATATACATTTCACCATTTAAAACACCAATAATTAATGTTATTTGAAAATAATTAATGAAATAATATATATATATATATATATTTGTGTATAATTTAATAAAAAATATGTATATCTATAAGTGATTTTATTAGTTTTTATAATTTAATATTTAAATATAAAAATTAATTAATATAATATTTTTTATGTTAGGACCCCCTCCTTCAAAAGTGTACCCCTCATAGGATGTCAATTAAATAAGGTATCTAGTGACTTTCCATGTCCCGCCTCCAGTAGGCCCCGTGTTGGTGACCATCACTATGGGTATAATAATCATACATTGGGAGGAATTTTACTATAATAAAACATGTTTAGGAGAGTTATAAGATGGATACATCAATCAAAAGATGATAATACACATAAATAAAGACATACTATGTGAAAAAATGAAATAAAATACATCAGTATAACAGCTGAAAGGGAACCTATGAGTACCAAAATGTAAAGATGGAATCAACCACAATGAAAAAACATCTCATCAATACCACAAGCTAGTAATATCCTTCATGATCAAAAATACTGCATCAATAACCTTAAAATTAGTCTATATATATTTAGGGTAGGAATAAGATTTTACTCAATAATATCATTCATAGATCCTCTCATACTAATGGAAAATAAAGAATGCTAAAGTATAGTGAATAATAACGAAACTAATTCATCACCTAAACAGGTATGATATATTCCTAGTGTCACCAAGGATAAAATAAACCATGTATCATATAAAAGAAATAATATAATATAATAATGAAACACCAAGTATACCCACCCCTTGTCTCCATAGGTTTTCTGGTCAACCCCTACATCACATCATGCCATCTCTCTCTAAAATAAGTTAACATGAACAGACATGGGCAAGAATTACAAGATGCACATCATGAATCACATCATCCAATATCACATCACCGTATGTAGTAACTAAATAGTTACTAGGATCAAATATATCCTATATGATGTGTATCATACATTGTGTATTATTCCTCAAAACATTGCCTCTTAAACACATTATAAGAACCTCAAGCAATTTCAACCTATACATGCCAAACCATCAATAATTGTTTGGATATTATATCTAGAGATATAATTGTATGGATTATCCAAAATCTTTCTTATCCTTATGAAAACTTATTTGGGGTAACTAACCACAATGAATACTATAACATGTAACTACCAAGAGAAGAGAGTGGGGCTATAGGGGGTATCCTTCCTCCCACCAGGATGTTGGGGAAAAAACCCTCCCAGATTGCACTAGGTTTTAGTCTCCCTAACTAAAATAGTTGGGGAAGAATATGAAATTATAGAATATACATGATATATTATAGATCAAAACCACAATATATGAATAACATATTCCTAATCTTAAAATAATATATCATCGCTCAAACACCCAGTGCCACTACTAGGGACTAAATA
This sequence comes from Viscum album, assembly GCA_963277665.1. Lineage (NCBI taxonomy): Eukaryota > Viridiplantae > Streptophyta > Magnoliopsida > Santalales > Viscaceae > Viscum > Viscum album. The sequence continues at coordinate 421,644,630 of OY728158.1, read as the reverse complement.
TACAATAAGCACAAAATAATTTATATAGATAAATAATTTATTTATTTATTTCTGTTCATTTACATTTTTTAATTTATTTGGAATCCATTAAATTTACAAGTAACCTTATTTCAATATACATTCATTAAACACCATCTTCAAGACCATTCCTTCTAGGCACAATCCGAACTGAGTCCATGGATTATCAAGATTAACATATACTTATTATTTTCCTTCCATCAAGACCATCCCCATGGGTTGTGAGTTATTTATTCCTTATTATCATCAATCTATATTTTAGGTACTATAGTAAAACCATATGAGGCTACCACAAAAAGGAAACATGAAACAAATCACACCCAGCTACCTCAAGCGGTGAGGAAGGGAATAAATATAAAACAATAAGCATGATCATCAACCAATAAATAGATTAATTTCAAGAAAGTATCCAACATTATCTCATCAAATGGTAATCCCAGCTTCAACCCATTCCATCATCTCTAATTCCATCCATGACACCCACATGCACATCCCAATATATCTCACCATCAAAGGTTTCAATTACTTCTATGCCATTTGAGCCTCCCCACCCAAATCACATTAGAAATCATTGGCTCTATCATCCCAGGATCTTATCACATCATGATGTGAATATCACATCTAGAGAATATCACAAAAGCTGAAGGAAGAAAGAAAGCATATCTAAATAGTAATTCAATTCCCTAAAACAAGGCATTCGACCTTTACACATAAACATGCTCTCACGACACCAAACTCAAGGAGCTCTTCATTCCCATGAAGATGTGGAACATAGAACATAACATATATCTCTATCAAAATACATGTTTTAGATCATATAGAAATAAAAAATTTATTATTCACATCTTTTAACTATTGGAAAATAAGGACATGAGAATTTATATGCTATGAAAAGTTAATCATGATCATGGAATAAAGACCAATTTTGAAAATACAAATGAAGAAGCATTATCAGTAAACATGATATTTTAATATTATCATCCATAAGCATTAACATTATTGAGTTTATTCAACAATTGAATCATCATGGACGATCATATTCAGTTAAGAATGCCCATTATTTCAAATTTTATTACCAAAAAATTATAATAAATATTAGATTCATTTGAAGCGCCTCTTCTTTAAATTCATATACAAAATAATCAACTAGTTATGGATTTAAATTCATTACTATTTTCCATCAAGAAGAACATGTTAATCCATAGCATCATAATTGATGATAAGAATCATAAAATAGATAACATAATATCTAGAAAATAAATAGGAAAATTGATATCATTGTATCAAAAATCAACCTATGATTGAGATCCAATTCCTTGTTAATCCTATAAAATTATTATTAGGATAATTAAATTTAAATACAAAGGTAAACATGATGGAAATTTTATTTTTTAATGTATATAAACTGGATAATCATTGAATCTCATATATCAATGGAATAGAATGTCATTACATACGAACAAACTAACATCATAGATCAAAATCACCCCTCCTCCAAGTGCTACATCCTGAATGGATGTCATGCCAAAATAGAACGAACAAAAAACCAATAAAACTAATTCATAACGATAGAGAGAAACCACAAATGAATGGGAAGAATAAGTAAGGGATCCAAAATGAAAGAAAATTATAGATAAAGGTAGAACATACATCAGATCACCACAGATCGAACATGGGATGCGGAGATTCAATCCCCGATGAGTGGATTATAAAACAATTGGAGAGAGAACTATATATTTCATAGAAATCATGATATAGAGGTAGGGTTTGAGAAAACACAAGGATATATAGATTTTAAAGTCATGTTGTATAGTTTATTTTCATGGTGTGAAACCCCTTCACATCATGAATCTATCATATTATAATTCCTAAAAAAATGCATCACCTCATGACATTAAATCTTAAATTAAAACATATCATTAAGAACCCAGTGAATAAGGATCACATAATTCATGGATAGATTTAGGTCCATGAATCATGAACTCACCCAAACCATGAACAATACATTCATGATTCCAAGCCCTAACACATTGTGAATTCTCCCAGTTTCAATATTTTTGAAGCCAATCACCTCTAGACCCACTCTTGGACTCCTTAGAGTATCATGCTATTCAAGAACATGAATACCATATGACTAGATATATATTTTATTTTACATTAATGAACTGTCAAAATATTATCATCCTCAAGAACTCAAAACCAATAATGGAGAGAAAATAAAATGGGTTCATCTGAAAATCCACCCCATGAGATAAATCTCATGGATATTGACATCATAGGAACTAAACCACCTCATTATAAGAACAAATAAAAACTATAAAATAGATAATAATTTATCCTAAACACTCTATTGTGAGAGATACTCTGAAATGAGATCTATTTTTACTATTAGAATCTTGAGTGAACCATATCATACACAAAAAAAATCAACATTCCAAAAAAGACCAATGTTACAATAGAAGATATAAAAATCAAGAAACTCGGGGGGTATAGAGTGAACATATGGGACTCACCATCCCATGTAGTATGTTTTAGGAAACTTTTCCTACATGGGAAAAAAACCAAGTGAATTGAACATTCATGCAACACCTAATCCTATAAATCCTCAATATCTTTATATAACTGATAGATGTTATCATCATAATTAATTTCTATCTCACCAAAATCGATGACATGAGAGTCTTCATGAGGGTAAATAAGTGTAATTAAAATGTTAAAAATGTTATGTATCTTGCTCATTTATATGATAATTTTTGGAAACATGGATTTTCCTAGGTTTAAATGGGGCATATTTTGTGTTTTTTTCAAACCACACTAGTGATGATAAGAGATCTTTCAAAGAAAGAGGTATTATGGTACAAATGGATTTATTATTAAATTTTTTATCATTTCCTAGTGTTTTTAAAATTTATTGGAACTAAAAACATGATGAAAGAGATCTCTTCTAGAAAGATATATTTCTAGAATTGAATATTCATTAATATGTTTCATATATGAGTTTTTTGAAGACATGTTTTCACAAATGAGAGTTTGAAAAATGTTGGGATTTCACATAGGTGTGGAGTATTATGAATGTGTTATGGAATGATGGTGTTATCATGACTATGATAAGATTAATGAAAGATCTAAGGAATGATGGTAAATCTCATTGACTTAAAGAAAGTTTATGAGTGGGTTAAATATCACTGGAGCTTTATGAATGAGAGAGCTTCACAAACCTGAATATGGAGGTTTTAAGAAAATGTAGTTGGAAGAATTGAATATTCACTAAGGGATTAGTCTATAAAGAGGTAACCACCACACATTTTAAATGAAATTTAAAATTGTTTGAAAGTGTGATTTGATATGAATTAGGGAAGGTTTAATTAATAAGGATACATTCAAAAATTAAGAATCCTTTTCAACATTAAGAATACTTAATGAAATAGATATTAACTGATTGATGCTAAGGAATATCTGAGAAGAATGTTTCCTAAAGAATGGGAGTTTTGAAATGACTTTGTATTCTGAAATGTCTAGGAGCTTCACCATTGTTATCAGCATCATGAAGGCTGGTAGATTCAAAAAGGTGTATGGGTTCATTAATAATGGTATCTCTTTAAAAAAAATGGGGTTTAATAAAGGATGATAGCTTCACGAATAGTATACTTGAACATCTATTTCTAGTGAACAATTCCTTAAGGTGAACCAACTCTGTACTATGATTCAAGTACAGTCCTATTCTTTTTAGGGACAAAGAATCAAATGTGAAATCTACTGATGTGACCATCAATTCATTAATATGTGTATGAATTATCTCATGGATGTGATTTATGAGGAGTCACTATATGTTTTTTGAGATAGTAATTTTGATTTTCCTTAAAATAATATATAGTAAGTGTTCATGGAATATAGTGATTATATCTGACATTCTGTAATCCAAAATGACTGTTGAATCTTAGTGGATTTTGGTATGACCAAGAATCTGTCAGTGTGATCTCCTTGGACTAGACCTTCTTGGTGATTTATGAAAAACTATTGTGTTGTGACTCTATATTAGAATGTTTAATAATTTCAAGATTCCATAAAAAGGGTTATATAAGTTCCAAACAACATGTGAACAAGATCCATCAATTAAAAAAAGTTGACAAATTTTTTCACCCCTCTCCTATCTGGTATTTATAGGGTCATACTGGATGTCTGATCTGATATTCAATGGAATCAACACAATCCAACATGACTATAGGCTCAACAAATTGAGGTGAAATCTTACTCCCATGACCAAACCATTAACACCCACAAAGAGGAATCTCGTCCAGGAAAACATAATCTATAACATCAAACTCTATATCTCTCATCATATAATCATAATATTATTTATGCCAATAATTATCTTCCTTCATCCTATCATGAATTACCTGAACCATCTCTATTTTATTTTTCCTAGTTTTATCTCAAGACTTGATTCCTCTCTCACCTTTGTCCAACAAAATGGATAAAATATAGGTATAACAGGTAAATATTCAAATAGATCCATACCAATGGAGGTGTGGAAACTATAATTTTAGGAAAAATTGATCATGTGATGTTTCAAAATTGAATAACCTTAAAAATCCATGACATAAGAGTGAAACATGTATTTAAGAGTCTATATTTTTTACTCCATATGACTATCCTTATAAAGATGAAAATCAATGAAAAAGAATAATTGAAAGACATAAGCATGATGGATTCCTCTCCACACCCTGTAGTTAAATTGTGGACCATTATCCGATAATATTTCCATTAGGATACTATGGAGTTACACCACTTCCTCTACACACTACCTCAAAAAACCTATATTGAGATCGAATTCCAAATTACTATATAGTTGTAGGATTTCGTCAAATAATCCACTATCAACCATATAACATCATAGACTTCATGAGAAATAGGTAGAATGGTAACGATGCCCATTGATATTTGGCCCCACATCCACTGGGAAAATTTTTAAAACTAAAGGAAACCATTGGGAACATAGTGTTTGACCTTCACCTTCTATATGACCAAATATCTTGAAGCAAACATTGTAGATGATTCCTTTAACCCAGGACACCAAAACTGCCATCACAAATCTCATTAATTTTTCATCATGATGGGATGTACCACCAAGAGAGATATATGGAAGTCATGAAGAACCATATTATTCACTATATAAGGGATAAAAATACATTTTTCATACAAAACCTTGTGTTTTCTACCCCCTGACCAACCATTTGGGGTATCACCAAAAACAAATTGGTCCATCCAGACCTACACTATAAAATATCCTAGATGGAAATATTCTGCCAGATGAAACAAAGAGGATTTCTTTATCATTATATAATAAACCCACTAAATATATCCTCTATAATATCATGATTCATCACTTTGAGTTCTTCCATCACTCTCTATGAATCTTGATATTCATGAATGACATTTCTATGTGGATTCCCTCTTAGTACAATAGATACAACCTTTCCCTTCCTAGGAATATATGAAATCTAAAACTCATTATATTACAATAATTATATCCACATATAATGACACAAGATAATTTCATGTTGTGAGAATAATTACATTATTATATTGTTGTTGTTAAAAACCAAAAAATAATATCTAGTGCGGTATTGTCACAAACACTTTAAAGAATACAAAACTTCCACCAACTCAATATCATGAGTGGCATAGTCACATTCATGTGTACGTATCCTTAAAGACCAATAAAAACCTATGTATGTCTGCTACATCAAAATATATTCCAACACAAGATGAAAATAATCATAGAAAAGCTAAAACTAAAATCCATTTTCTGGAAAATAAATGACGGGAGTTATAGGAAACTTCTCTATAGGTTCTCAAAAGCCCTTTGACACTGGTCAGTCCATAAGAATGATACATCCTTTTGGATCAAGGATTTTAGTGGAGTCACAACCCTATAAATTTTGATACAAACATAATGATATTTCTTACAAATCCTAGGAAACATTGCACCTCTTCCACTATCTTGGGTTCTAACTAAGAACAAACCCCCACTATCTTAAGGGAATCCACATCTATTCCTTACTAGGATACTACATTACCAAATAATAATACTTCAAAGTACCATAAATCATATTTCAAAAACATAAAAAACATCATATCAAGACAAATCACTCTCAAACGACATGTAGACATGATGCATTCCCCTCATTCTCTTTGTAGTACATAATGATTTCATCAATGAAAACCACTATGAATTTTTAATAAACTCTCTGAACACTACGTTCATCAATCCCATGAACATGGATGGATCAATTTTCATAATTAATGATATCCGTAATATCTCATAATTAAAATGACGACAAAAAAATTGTTGTCTTCTAAATGTACTCATATTTCAGCTATATTTGATGATATCCTCACCGTAAATCGATCATTGAGAATAGACATTCTTTTAATGACCTAAACTTTAATCAATAAAAATTTCCTTATTATGATTAATTTATATAGTATAAATCACATAAAATAAAATTGTAAATATAATTAAAAATTATAAATGAAGTATTAATGATGTTAGAATTAATTATACAAGTAGAGGAACCTATACCTTTGAAATAGTAACATGAACATTGGAATAGTAATGTGGCCCTTATGAATAGTATACCAACCAAAACAACAGTAAACATACCTATTAAATTATAATTAAAATTATAGTTTCTTCTTAAAGAAAATATGATGTAATTATATCATAGTTTATATAAATAAATGTTTTCAAAATTATTAATTAAGTGTTGGTATTTTAAATAAATAAATTTTTAAGTATAGTTTTTTGAATAATTTTCTAATTTTAAGAAAAAAAATATTTTCATGAAATGTATTCATAAATTAATATTATGTTTTATAATTTTTTGAAGATAATTTTATGAGACCTTATTAAAATTTTCAAAGGTTATAAAATTAGTTATAATTTTAAAATCTGTATTTTTCGAGTAAATTGTGGTATTAATTAAAAATTAAAAATAAAATATTTAGAAAAACTAATTTTATAAAATTGAGTTCAAATTTTAATTATATATTTCGAAAAATGGTTTTGTGAATTTTTGGGATATTTCTAAAATACTTGAGTTTTTTGTGAATATTGAAATACAGTAATTTACGGTAAATATAAATTATATGTTAAATACACTATTCCATGAGTCATCGTTGATGTTTGTACCATAATAAAGAACATCACTTTAATATTTTACTATATTAAATGATAATTATTAAACTATTCAGAACCTGGAGACAAAATTATAATGTAATGAATAAGATAATGTAAAAACACCCCACTCTTCCAATATAAATACCAACTGTCACCACCTATCCTCCTCACAAATTCCAGGCATTGATCCCTGTCTAAATTCCTCCCAATACTCTCCCAAACCAATCCCCAATTTATTGGAGTTCTTATTCTCCTCAAATACCAAAACCTGTTTCCAAATAAAGGTTCTCAATGAGGATAAATTCAAGAGATTAGTTCCTCTTTCATTTCTTTTAAATAATTTTAATGTTCTTTTATTTTATTTATCTATCCTCATAGAACCTCATCCAAATTGTACAATAAAAATAACAATAAATATACTGGAATTTAATTATGATAATTGAATAATCCATTATCTAACCCCTTATCCAATCCTATTTTTTCTAAAAATGAACCTCTCATCTGTGAGGTGGTGATGTATTGCCTTCATGGACGATAAGTTTACATTTTCCCTTATATTCATCCAATCCAGTGTTAAAACCATTATAATTGATTAATAGTAATGTAAAATTTATTTTTTAACATTTTTTTGGGACTAACATATCTACGTAATACTAAATGATAAGACACAATGACTTTGTTTTGATTGAAAAACCTCCAAAATTAATCAAAACATTTATCAACAACATGTTATTTACTGATTCATTCTCATATATAGAAGAAATAATAATATATAAAACAAATCAATCTTATTTTTTTCATTAGAATAATATTATTTCAAGAGGTAAAAATTATACCCCTGAACGTACATACTCATATGCATTCAAACTGATCATTACAACTGATTAAATAAACACTTTTGGACAGTGAAATTGAACACTATGTATCACAGAAATGTCCATGTATAAACTCAATAAAATAATAATAAATAAATAACATATATAAATTGTTCGGTAATTATTTATTAATGAACCAAATTTGGATATTTAGGCCATTATGATAAAGTGAAGAACCATTTTAGACATAAGGTAAGGGATCTTTTCTAAACATCCATATTTCCACAGGGTTACTTTTTCTCTCTACTTACCCAATATAAATATTATTTTTTTTATTTACTTATTATAATATCAGTTTATATATTCCAAAATCATTTATCCTGAGTGTATCATCCTTCTTTGATGTGGTATTACATGTTTTAAAGTGTTTCCCTTCTCAAATCATCCCAAAAAAACCTTATTCAAGGGACCTTCACGATTTCATACCCAATTTCAAGTGCACTATATAATAAGTATTAAGAAATCATTATATTTATAAAATCATTAATTTTAACATTAAAATATATCCTTTTTCATTTATTATTTTATAAAAAAAATTATGCAATATTGTTTTAAAGAATAATTAATATTTTATATAAAACGCCGTAAAATGTTTATTTTAAAAGTTTCTTAAATGATATTTTATCTGTATTAAATTAATTTTGATATCACATGCCATGAGTTATGCCTAATTTACCTTATGAATTTCCATGTATGATTTTAATCCTTTCTTTCATGGAAACCATTATGATATTCTCTTATGCTATGCATTTAGGAATGATTATGATACCCACTTCATTCCATGGGTAAAACTTTTGATTTTTTTGATTCCTTATGAATTAATCTTCATGTGTCACACATATTCCTGAAACTTTTATTCTAGTTTCACCCATATAGTTCTCAAATTAATTTGGTAAAGTTTAGTCTCATGACACATCATATGCAATGGTCTTGTTGGTTAGTATTTACTTGTTCTCCATGTGTAGCAGTCTTAGCGGTTAGCCTTAACTATTTCTCCTTCATATGCATGGAGACATGACTCATCCAAATTTCATGTTTTATGTTGCTTCTACATTACTATTGTTACATTATTATGTCATACCATATTCTATATGTAATTATTCCATATTCGTATTCATGTTCCCTGGATTTTTTATCATTAGGTTATGCTTTCTAAACCATGAACTAAGATTTATTTTAATTTGTATATCCTTACTAGATTTATAGTGCATCCCTTTGTTCATTTATTCACCTAGGCTATCCTATGATTATTGTAACATCCCAAGTAATTAATGAATAATATATATTTTTATCTATGTCTATTAATGAATTAGATAGTGTTTTAGAGGCTTAAAATGAAAATAAATCCAATCTTAAGCATGGAATACACTAATATTCTTAAAAGATTGTTTTACTGCATTTTGTTGGAAAACCCTTTTTAAATAAAACTTTTGACAATTTTATAATCTATATTTGTCAAAATAAACATATTCATTATTATTGGGACATTGAAATTTACATTGGTTAAATTTTTGAAATTTTTCTGACAATGTTCATTTTTAATGAATAGTGAAAAATACTGCATTTTACATCAAAACTGCTTTTTCATTTAATTTAATTATATGGTTAGATTATATTTTTAATTGTTATTAAAGTTTAATATGAATATATTTTTACCATTTAATCCAATTTTGGTAATTAGGATTAATTTCACTTTGAAATTGCTCATAAACTAATGCCAAACTTTTCATAGATATTGTTTCAAAAAAACCCGCAATTTGTTTTGACAACGGGAATTATTTTTAAATAAATTATTGCAATTTATTTGTTTTGAATTTGGTAAAATGGATTAAATATTTTGAATCAGAAGGTACATATTATGTAATTATGAATCTTTTGTTTTTGGACATTATGAATAGTAACGACGGTAATTATCTTTAATTATCTTGATTAATGAGTAATCGGGTAGTTAAGGATAATAAAATAATATCATAATAATACAAAATGACACCAAAATGTGTCCTAAGGCTACCGGTTGTCTCATGACCGACCATGGGATGCCTTTTTCCAAACTTGGGGGCCCCATGAAATCACTTTTGTGAGAAAATGACTTTTTATCTTTTTTTTAATGTAAAATGTGACAAAGAATGTATCACCTAAGTACAATATTTTTAATTTTTGTCCAAATAAATGATATTTTAGACTATAAATATTCATTAGAAATCTAAAAGGATTTTCTAAATCATGATATTTATTTTATAATTTTTAGAAATTAAATTTATTAAATTATTTATGACATCATGATGATGCAGCGATTACCTCATTAATAAAGGATTTAAATAAAATGGAAAGATAATGTAAAATAGAAGACCTACACAAGTCCAAAACCTATTGGGTGGGTATATTTCGAACCCTTATCACCTTATCCTAGAATTATATCAATGTGGGACCTTTAAAATCCGAAACCCATTTGAAAATAAAGTAACATTTCTTTACTTTCCAAGAGTGTCCCTCCTCTCCTCTTATAAAAGGCCCCCAACTCTACCTCCATACCCACACTTCCAAAGCCTTTGCCTCAGCCAACCCCTGCTAATTTTGTCTCTCCACTTCCCTATATTACTCCTTGAAGCCTAAATTTGGGAAGAAGTCTTCCCAAGGAAGCCTTTGAGATCAAACTAAAGGGAGTTACCCGATTTTAAGGTAATGTCTTCACTTGAGTCCTTTTGTTTTATTTTGCTTCTCCAACCCCCTAAACTCTTTTTATTCATTTATTTTGTAACAAATCCAGTATATTAAATATAATAGGATGTTTTTATAAGAATTATTCTATCTACACTTACACACACCTACATCTAATGGTTAAAGGACATATTGTTTCCGTGGATGGTGAATTTATGCCTCCCGAAATGATGATTATTCAACATTCTATTAACACATTCAAAGGTGGCCATTAAGATGTAACTATATTTATATATGATATATAATATGATTATGTTTTCCTTAAACTTCTGTATTCTTCATTTTGGGCATACCTTTAGGTTTTCCATTATGGGTAAACGTGATATCTTCATTTAAGGAAGTGCGGACTACCGCCCCCTCAAAGTGATTTGATTCGTTAAATACCATATTTGGGTCATATAAAGGATGTAACTATGATATTATATATGATATTATACTGGAATTATAATATACCTTTATATCATTATGATTCCATTCTATAAAATATGAAATAGAAATGAAAGTAGCGTTCATGCGTACGTACGGCTTACCGTCTCCATGAACGGTGCATTTCATTTATTACTTCTAAATGATTATGTAATATTATAAATTCATGTATATAATGGATATATATGATATATACATCGATATTATAATTCTGGATATAATGGATACATGAACAACTTGTAATTATAAAGGGTTTATTTTTTACTCAAGTTCCAATGATCGTTGAAACGACCGTTATTAACTTAAATAATTACATAGTGTTAATGACATGGAAATAAGTGATATAAAAGGAATAATGAACATAAAAAAAGGTTCTTAAGTAAGTAGAAATTTACTAAAGTTTATTATTCGGGACATTAAAGAACGATCGAGTCAATTCGGACCTGAGGTATGGGACTTCATCTCAATCTCCTTTCGTTGAGGCATATTTTGTTTTATACACAACCTTCTTTTATATGGTGTATAAACCCCTTTGACTTTTACGTTTATTCAAAAGGAATCTTTTTTAAACGAATTGTTTAATAAACGTCAAAATTGAATGTTTTTGTCATACGTATGTGGCGACAATGACTTCTCCACCACTGTGACCATTATTTGAGTTTCGGCTACCTCTACAAGCCATACCTTCTTTTTAAAAGAAAAACAAATACCATGTTTTACTTTTCATTTATTTTGGTATTGAAAATTGTTTTCATAATGTTTTTATATCAATGTGTTGTATTGATATCTTGTGATTGAAAGGTGGGAATGTTATGTTTCCTTTATGCATGTTTTATGTGATACGATTATGTTGAGGTTCTTGGGAATTATTATGAAGACGGGTGGTTCCGTGATAAACTAAGGGTGGGTGAGCCCGATATAGCTCTCCAATGCATTGGGTAATGCGAAGGAGTGAAACGTTAAGGTTTCTCCTAAGAGATTTAGGGAATATACTATGATGGGTATTCCAAACGTAACCAAGAGGGTTACTCCCTACGTAAGAATGTTATAAATGCTTCAAGTTACCTTTATGTCTTATGATTTCTATGATTTATTCATGATTTGATGAGGTATGTTTTATGGGTAAAGTATGATTTCATTCTTATGTATATATGAACTCATGTTTCCTTTCCATATTTTTTTATATAACCCATATTGAGCTTTTTATGCTCATCCCAAGTTTTTTTTATATGTTTTTCACAGGTCAAGGGAAAGGTACATGATATGATGATAGTGTCAAGGAAGTGTCAAGAAAGAATCCATGTTTTATTTTAAATATGTTCCATTGATGGGAAAAAATGAATACTATCTTTATTTAACCACTTTGTTTAAATGTGGAATGTAATGAAAGTTTTATGATCTAATTCTCTAAAACTCTAAACCCGAAAAGATCTTCAATGTCTAATCTTGTAATAACTCAAGATTAAGTAAGGTTTAAGGCTGGGGCCTTATAGTTGGTATCAAAGGTTGGTTTATATAACTTTAGGAGTTAGAATTCTATTAAATGATTATCCAAATTTTTTTTTTGAAATGATATAGAATTTGAAGATTACCATGTTGCTTCATCTAAGACATGTTTGTTCAGAATGGTTTTCCGCAGAGGAAACAGGGAAGTAGTGATAGGAAGGCATACAGAAGGAAGTAACCTTCCGAATCAGCATCCTAATATGGTCGGAATTGGAACTGAACAGTTTGTTGCAGTAATGGCGTAGTTGACTCAAGCGATAAATGGTGGTGGTATCCATGCACGCGACCAGCCAGATCAAACGCAGAGGAACATGTCAGTGGTTGAAAATTTCATGAGGAAACATCCCCCATCATTCAGAGGATCATCTGACCATGTGTTAGATGAAGGGTGGATTAAAGCACTAGAGAAGATTTTTGATGTCATGGGGTGTTCAGACAATCAAAAGGTTAGTCTTTCTATTTACCATTTGGAGGGTGAAGCAGATCAGTGGTGGTCGATGGTTAAAGATATCAGGGACACAGATGAGATTGATGCTCTTCACTGGGATGAATTCAAAGGTATGTTTCTTGAGAAGTATTTTCCTAAGTCTGTTCGACTTAGGATGGAAAAAAATTTATTGGAATTGAGGAAGGAGGAAGACTCAATGGCTACCTATGAAGAAAGGTTCACTCGATTGGCAAGGTATTCTATAAATTTTATCTGAGACCTTGATAGTAAAATCAATCATTTTTACTCAAGAATAAAGCCAAAATATCGAAGGGCATTAGCTTCTCGTGATAATTAAAGTTATGAAAAGATTGTTCGATGTGCTGAGAAAGTGGAAATGGAGATTACCGATGATCAAGTGTTCTATAACAACCAACAGAAGAAGAGACCGAGGTGGCAGGAGAAAGGTAAGAATTCTTCAAAAAAGTCTGATGGTAAAAAACTAAGTTTCCATTTTGTGATAAATGTGGCAAAAGGCATGCTAGGGAATGTCTTCTGAATTCTCTAAAGTGCTACCGATGTTGTAAGATGGGACATAAGGCTCGTGATTGCACTGAAAAAGATCAAGTTGATGGTAAGAACAAATTTGATTTACAGTTAGTGAAATGTTTTAAGTGAAATGAGATGGGTCACTATGCAAACAAGTGTCCGACAAAGAGCTTGAGTGACAGGAAGCAGTTAGACTACAAGCAGAAAGGGGTGGTGAAGTCTTTTGCAACTACTTTAGCAGATGTCGGGACGTCAAATGAAGTTGTATCAGGTACTTTGTTTGTTTTTTCATATTATGATAGTGTGTTGTTTGATTCGGGGTCTACACATTCTTTCATCTCTGAAAACTTTTCTAGTAAAATGGGAATACGATCTCAAGGAATGACCCCTGAACTTGTGGTAAAAACACCTGGGGGAAATGTTGAGGCAAAAAGAATTTATAAGAATCTTTCTATCCTTATCCGTGGAAAGAACCTACTTGCAAACCTTATTGTTCTACCTCTAGTAGAGTTTGATGTTTTCTTGGGTATGGATTGGCTCTCTATTTACCATTCTAAGACTAACTGTAGAGATAAAGAAGTTTCTTTTCAGAAAGGCTTTCAGTTTGTGTACAAGAATGAACCCTTACTGTTGACAACTTATCAAGAGGCCAAGAAACTTGTAAAAGATGGAAATGAATGTTACCTTGCACACATCGTTGAAAATAAATGAACTGTTCATATTAATGATGTGCCAGTGGTAAACGAGTATCCTGATGTTTTTCCTGATGAGTTTCCAGGAATAATACCAGATCGTGAAGTTGTGTTTACTATTGACATATTTCCTAGTGCTAATCCAATTTCAAAACCCCTTTATCGAATGGCTAAAATTGAACTTTTAGAGTTGAAGGAGCAATTGCAAGATTTATTAGAGAAAGGTTTCATTTGACCTAGCACATCACCGTGGGGTGCTCCTGTTTTATTTTTTAAAAAGAAAGATGGTTCAATGAGACTTCGCATTGATTATAGAGCCTTGAATAACATCACTGTTAAGAACAAATATCCTTTGCCTCATATCGATGATTTGTTTGATCAGCTCTAGGGAGCTCAGTATTTTTCAAAGATTGACTGGAGATCGTGGTACCATCAGCTGAAGGTAATGGAATCAGATGTTTCGAAGAATGCGTTCCGTACAAGATATGGACATTATGAATTTGTAGTAATGCCTTTTGGGCTAACCAATGCACCTGCTGTATTCATGGACTTATTGAATATAATTTTCCATGAGTTCTTATATATGTTTATGGTGGTTTTTATTGATGATATTTTGGATTTTTCTAAATGTAAAGAAGAGCATGAAATACATTTAAGGGTTATCTTGAAAACCTTAATAGAAAAGAAACTGTATAGAAAATTCAGCAAGTGTGAGTTTTGGTTGCAAAAAAATTCTTTCCTTGGTCACATTGTTTCTAAAGATGGGAAAATTGTTGATCCTACAAAAACAAAAGTTATGGAAGACTGTCCAAGACCCACAAATGTAACTGAGATTCTTAGCTTCCTTGATTTGGCAGGCTATTACCGAAGGTTTGTTAGAAATTTTTCACGGTTATCTAGACCAATGACTAAGCTAACTCGGAAGGGTGTTAAGTTTATCTGGACAAAAGAATGTGATGATTGTTTTTAGGAACTAAAAAGAAGATTGGTGAATGCTCTAGTTTTGGCACTACCTTCCAGGAATGGTGAGTTTGTTATATACAGTGATGCTTCATTGAAAGGACTTGGTTGCGTCCTAATGCAGAATGATCAGGTAATGGCTTATGCTTCCAGACAGTTGAAAACTCATGAGGTAAATTACCCTACACATGATTTGGAATTAGCTGCTGTTGTTTTCGCTTTAAAAATTTGGAGGCATCATTTGTATGGAGTAAAGTGTGAAATATATACTAATCACAAAAGTTTAAAGTATATATTCACTCATAAAGAGTTAAACATGAGACAGAGGAGATGGCTGGAATTAATCAAGGATTATGATTGTACAATTCATTACCATCCGGGAAAAGCAAATAAAGTGGCTGATGATTTCAGTCAAAAAAGTAATGCTTCATTAGCAATGTTGTTTTTGGAACGTGATCCTTTGGATAAGGATTTGATGAACTTTGGAATAGAAGTTGTTTGTGCAAGATTTTCTTCTGTTTTGTTTCAGGTATCAGTGAGATCATCTCTATCTGATAGAATCAAGCAAGCACAGAAGCAAGACAGTGAGTTGCAAAAAAAGGTAGAGCTAGTTCAGAAAGGTAAGTTGCCTGAATTAAACATTGATAATGATTGCGTTTTGAGACTTGGGAAGAGATTGTGTGTGCCTTGTGATTCACAGTTGAAGAGAGAGTTGTTATGTGAAGCTCATAGTTCTCTGTTTTCAGTTCATCCTGGCAGTACTAAGATGTACAGAGATCTGCGGGAGTATTACAGGTGGGATGGAATGAAAAGAGATATTGCTGATTTTACTGTGAAGTGTTTGACATGTCAACAGGTTAAAGTAGAGCAGCAATTACTGAAACGGATGCTTCAGCCTTTACCAGTTCCAGAGTGGAAATGGGAGAATGTATCCATGGACTTTGTTGTAGGATTACCGAAGACATCTCGATGTAATAATGAAATCTGGGTTATTGTTGATCGTTTGACTAAATACGCTCATTTCCTTGCTATATGAGATACTTTTTACCTAGATCAACATTCCCGTTTGTATCTTAAAGAGATAGTCAGGTTACATGGAGTTCCTCTCTCCATTGTATCTGACTATGATCCCAGGTTCACTTCTAACTTTTGGAAAGGCCTTCAGAAGTCGTTGGGTACTGAATTAAATTTTAGTACAGATTTTCATCCTCAATCAGATGGGCAGTCAGAATGAACAATTCAGACCTTGGAGGATATGCTACGAGCTTGTTCGATGGATTATCAGGGAAGTGGGGACCAACATATTTCTTTGGTTGAATTTTCATATAATAACAGTTTTCATTCCAGTATAAAGATGGCACCATTTGAGGCATTATATGGGAAGCGGTGTCGAACTCCAGCTTTCTAGGATGAATTGGGTGAAAGGAAGTTGATCGGACCAGAATTTTTAGAAGAGATGGCATAAAAAGTTCAGATGATACAGAAACACATGGGAACTGCTCAGAGTAGGCAGAAGAGTTATGCGGACAACAGGAGGAAGGATCTCTCTTTTGAGGTAGGTGATCATGTTTTTCTCAAAGTATCACCATGGAAAAGTGTGATGTGATTTGGTAAGAAAGGAATGTTGAGTCCAAGGTTCATTATACCATATGAAATTCTGGAGAGAGTTGGATCAGTTGCATACCGGGTGGCTTTACCTCCGAGTTTATCTCAGGTACATAATGTTTTTCATGTTTCGATGTTGAGAAAGTATATGTCAGATCCATCTCATGTTTTGAGTCCAGAGGTAGTTCAGCTGGAAGAGAATCTATCTTATGAGGAACAACCGGTCCAGATTCTTGACCATAGGGCTCAAGTGTTATGGAATAAGGTGATTAATCAGGTAAAGGTCTTGTGGATAAAAAACATGATGGAAGAGGCAACATGGGAATCTGAAAATGCAATGAGGGATAAGTACCCCCATTTATTTGATAAGTAAATAAATTGCGGGGACACAATTTTCTAAAGGGGGGAAGGATGTAACATCCCAAGTAAGTAATGAATAAAAGATATTTTTATCTATGTCTATTAATAAATTATATAGTGTTTTAGAGGCTTAAAATGAAAATAAATCCAATCTTAAGCATGTAATACACTAATATTCTTAAAAGATTGTTTTACTGCCTTTGGATGGAAAACCCTTTTTAAATCAAACTTTTGACAATTTTATAATCTATATTTGGAAAAATACACAAATTCATTATTATTGGGACATTGAAATTTAAATTGGATAAATTTTTGGTATTTTTCTAACAATGTTCATTTTTTAATGAATAGTGAAAAATAATGCATTTTACATCAAAACTGCTTTTTCATTTAATTTAATTATATAGATAGATTATATTTTTAATTGGTCTTAAAGTGTAATCTGAATATATGTTTTCCATTTAATCCAATTTTGGTCATTAGGATTAATTTCACTTTGAAATTGGTCATAAACTAATACCAAACTTTTCATAGATATTGTTTCAAAAAAAACACATTATTTGTTTTGACAACAGGAATTATTTTTAAATCAATTATTGCAATTTATGTGTTTAGAATTTGGTAGAATGGATTACATATTTGGAATTAGAAGTTCCAAATTATGTAATTAAGACTCTTTTCTTTTTGGACATTATGAATAGTAACAACGGTAATTATCTTTAATTATCTTGATTAATGAGTAATCGGGTAGTTAAGGATAATAAAATAATACCATAATAATAAAAAATGACACCAAAATGTGTCCTATGGCTACTTGTTGTCTCATTACAGACCATGGGATTCCTTGTTCCAAACTTGGGGGCCCTATGAAATCACTTTTGTGAGAAAGTGACTTTTTATCTTTTTTTTAAAGAATCTTAAATGTGACAAAGAATGTATCACATAAGTAAAATATTGTTAATTTTGTCCACATAAATGATCTTTTGGACTATAAATATTCATTAGAAATCTAAAACGATTTTCTACATCATGGTATTTTTTTATAATCTTTAGACATTAAATTTATTAAATAATTTATGACATCATGATGATGCAGCGATTACCTCATTAATAAAGGATTTAAATAAAATGGAAAGATAATGTAAAATCTAAGACCTACACATATCCAAAACCTATTGGGTGGGTATATTTCGAACCTTTATCACCTTATACTCGAATTATATCAATGTGGGACCTTTAAAATCCGAAACCCATTTGAAAATAAAGTAACATTTCTTTACTTTCCAAGAGTGCCCCTCCTCTCCTCTTATAAGAGGCCCCCACCTCTACCTCATTACCCACACATCCTAAGCCTTTGGCTCAGCAAACCCCTGCTAATTTTGTCTCTCCACTTCCCTCTCATAATCCTTGAAGCCTCACTTTGGGCAGAAGTCTTCCCAAGGAAGCTGTTGAGCTCAAACCAAAGGGAGTTACCCGATTTTAAGGTAATGTCTTCACTTGATCCTTTTGTTTTATTTTGCTTCTCCAACCCCCTAAAATCTTTTTATTCATTTCGTTTGTAACAACTCCAGTATCATAAATATACTAGTATTTTTTTATAATAATTATTCGAGCTACACTTACACACACCTACATCTAATGGTTAAAGGACATACTGTTTCCGTGGATGGTGAATTTATGCCTCCCGAAACGATGATTGTTCAACATTCTTTTAACACCTTAAAAGGTATCCATTAAGATGTCACTATATTTATATATGATATATAATATGTTTATGTTTTCCTTATGCTCCTGTATTTTTCATTTTGGGCATACCATTATGGTTTCCATTATGGGTAAACGCGATATCTTCATTTAAGGAAGTGCAGACTACCGCCCCCTCAAAGTGATTTGATTCGTTAAATAACATATGTGGGATGTATAAAGGATGGAACTATGATATTATATATAATATTATACTTGAATTATAATATACCTTTATATCATTATGATTCCATTCTATAAAATATGAAATAGAAATGAAAGTAGCATTCATGCGTACGTACGGCTTACCGTCTCCATGAACAGTGAATTTCATTTCTTACCTCTAAATGATTATGTAATATTATAAATGCATGTATATAATGGATATATATGATATATAAATCAAGATTATAATTCTGGATATAATGGATACATGAACAAGTTGTAATTATAAAGGGTTTATTTTTTACTCAAGTACCAATGATCGTTAAAACGACCGTTATTAACTTAAATAATTACATAGTGTTCATGACATGGAAATTAGTGATATAAAAGGAATAATGAACTTAAAAAAAGGTTCTTAAGAAATTAGAAATTAACTCAAGTTTATTATTCAGGACATTAAAGAATGATCGAGTCAAGTCAGACCCGAGGTATGGGACTTCGTCTTAATCTCCTTTCATTGAGGCATATTTTGTTTTATACACAACCTTCTTTTATATGGTGTATAAACCCATTTGACTTTTAAGTTTATTTAAAAGGAATCTTTTTTATATGAAGCATTTACTAAATGAAAAAAGTGAATGTTTTTGTCATACGTATGCGGCGACAAAGACTTCTCCGCCGCCGTGACCATTATTTGAGTTTCGGCTACCTC
This sequence comes from Viscum album, assembly GCA_963277665.1. Classification (NCBI taxonomy): domain Eukaryota; kingdom Viridiplantae; phylum Streptophyta; class Magnoliopsida; order Santalales; family Viscaceae; genus Viscum; species Viscum album. The sequence goes on along the minus strand of OY728158.1, from coordinate 421,624,691 downwards.
TACAAGCCATACCTTCTTCTTAAAAGAAAAATAAATACCATGTTTTACTTTTATTTTATTTTGGTATTGAAAATTGTTTTCATAATGTTTTTATATCAATGTGTTGTATTGATATCTTGTGATTGAAATGTGGGAATGTTATGTTTCCTTTATGCATGTTTTATGTGATACAATTATGTTGAGGTTCTTGGGCATTATTATGAAGACGGGTGGTTCTGTGATAAACTAAGGGTGGGTGATCCCGATATTGCTCTCCAATGAATTAGGTAACGCGAAGGAGTGAAACATTAAGGTTTATCCGAAGAGATTTAGGGAATATACTGTGATGGGTATTCCAAACGTAACCAAGAGGGTTACTCCCTATGTAAGAATGTTATGAATGGCTCAAGTTACCTTTATGTCTTATGATTTCTATGATTTATTCATGATTTGATGAGGTATGTTTTATGGGTAAAGTATGATTTCATTCTTATGTATATATCAACTCATGTTTCCTTTCCATATTTTTTATATAACCCATACTGAGCTTTTTATGCTCATCCCATGTTTTTTTGGAAATGTTTTTCACAGGTCAAGGGAAAGGTACATGATATGATGACAGTGTCAAGGAAGTGTCAAGAAAGAATCCATGTTTTATTTTAAATATGTTTCATCGATGGGAAAAATGAATACTATCTTTATGTAACCACTTTGTTTAAATGTGGAATGTATTGCAAGTTTTATGATCTAGGTCTCTAAAACTCTAAACCCGAAAAGATCCTCAATGTGTAATCTTATTATAACTCAAGATTAAGTAAGGTTTAAGGCTGGGGCCTTATAGTTGGTATCAAAGGTCGGTATAGATAACTTTAGGAGTTAGAATTCTATTAAATGTTTATCCAATTTTTTTTTTGAAATGATATAGCATTTGAAGATTACCATGTTTCTTCATCTAAGACATGTTTTCTTCAGAATGGTTTTCCGCAGAGGAAACAGGGAAGCAGTGCTAGGAAGGAATACAGAAGGAAGTAACATTCCGAATCAGCATCCTGAGATGGTCGGAATTGGAACTGAATAGTTTGTTGTAGTAATGGCGCAGTTGACTCAAGCGATAAATGGTGGTGGTATCCATGCACGAGACCAGCCAGATCAACCGCAGAGGAACATGTCAGTGGTTGAACATTTCATGAGGCAACATCCCCCATCATTTAGAGGATCATCTGACCCTATGTTAGGTGAGTGGTGGATTAAAGCACTGGAGAATATTTTCGATTTCATGGGGTGTTCAGACAATCAAATGGTTAGTCTTGCTATTTACTGTTTGGAGGGTGAAGCAGATCTGTGGTGGTCGATGGTTAAAAATATCAGGGACGCTGATGAGATTGATTCTCTTGACTGGGATGAATTCAAAGGTATGTTTATTGAGAAGTATTTTACTTTGTCTTTTTGACTTAGGATGGAAAAACAATTCTTGGAATTGAGGCAAGAGGAAGACTCAGTGGCTACCTATGAAGAAAGGTTCACTCGATTGGCAAGGTATGCTCCAAATTTTATCCTAGACCTTGATAGTAAAATCAATTTTTTTTACTCTGGATTAAAGACAAAATATCGAAGGGTGTTAGCTTCTCGTGAATTTAAAAGTTATAAAAGGCTTCTTCGATGTGCTGAGAAGGTGGAAATGGAGTTTTCGATGATCAAGTGTTCTATAACAACCAACAGAAGAAGATACCAAGGTGGCAGGAGAAAGGTAAGAATTCTTCAAAAAAGTCTGATGGTAAGAAAACTAAGTTTCCAATTTGTGATAAATGTGGAAAAAGGCATGCTAGGGAATGTCTTCTGAATTCTGTAAAGTGCTACTGATGTGGTAAGATGGGACATAAAGCTCGTGATTGCCCTGAAAAAGATCAAGGTGAAGGAAAGAACAAATTTGATTTATAGTTAGTGAAATGTTTTAAGTGCAATGAGATGGGTCACTATGCAAACAAGTGTCTGACAAAGAGCTTGAGTGACTGGAAGCAGTTAGACTACAAGCAGAATGGGGTGGTGAAATCCTTTCCAACTACTTCAGCGGATGTCGGGTCGTCAAATGAAGTTGTATCAGGTACTTTGTTTGTTTTTTCAGATTATTCTAGTGTGTTGTTTGATTCGGGGTCCACACATTCTTTCATCTCTGAAAATTTTTCTAGTAAAATGGGAATACCATCTCAAGAAATGACTCCTGAACTTGATGTAAAATCACCTGGGGGAAATGTGAAGGAAAAAATAATTTATAAGAATCTTCCTATCCTTATTCGTGGAAAGAACCTACTTTCAAACCTTATTGTTCTACCTCTAGTAGAGTTTGATGTTATCCTGGGTATGGATTGGCTCTCTATTTACCAGGCTAAGATTGACTGTAGAGCTAAAGAAGTTTCTTTTCAGAAATACTTTCAGTTTGTGTACAAGAATGAACCCTTACTATGGATAACTTATCAAGAGGCCAAGAAACTTGTAAAATATGGAAATGAATGTTACCTTGCACACATCATTGAAAATAAAGGAACTGTTCAGATTAATGATGTGCCAATGGTAAATGAGTATCCTGATGTTTTTCCTTAAGAGTTTCCTGGAATAATACCAGATCGGGAAGTTGAGTTTACTGTTGACTTAGTTCCTGATGCTAAGCCAATTTCAAAACCCCCTTATCGAATGGATCAAATTGAACTTTTAGAGTTGAAGGAGAAATTGCAATATTTATGAGATAAAGGTTTCATTCGACCTAGCACATCACCATGGGGTGATCCTGTTTTATTTGTTAAAAAGAAATATGGTTCAATGAGACTTTTCATTGATTATAGAGCCTTGAATAACATCACTTTTAAGAAGAAATATCCTTTTCCTCATATCTATGATTTGTTTGATCAGCTCCAGGGAGCTCTGTATTTTTAAAAGATTGACTTGAGATCGGGGTACCATCAGCTGAAGGTAAAGAAAGCAGATGTTCCGAAGACCGCGTTCCGTACAAGATAAGGCCATTATGAATTTTTAGTAATGCCTTTTGGGCTAACCAATGCACCTGCTGTATTCATGGACTTAATGAATAGAATTTTCCATGATTTCTTGGATAAGTTTATAGTGGTTTTCATTGATGATATTTTGGTGTTTTATAAAATTTAAGAGGAGCATGAAAGACATTTAAGGGATATCTTGAAAACCATAAAAGAAAATAAACTGTATGGAAAATTCAGAAAGAGTGAGTTTTGGTTGCAACAAATTTCGTTCCTTGGTCACATTGTTTCTAAAGATGGGATAATTGTTGATCCTGCAAAAACAAAAGTTGTGGAATACTGGCCAAGACCCACAAATGTAACTGAGATTCATAGATTCCTTGGTTTGGAAGGCTATTACCGAAGGTTTGTTAGAAATTTTTCACGGTTATCTAGTCCAATGACTAAGCTAACTCGTAAGGGTGTTAAGTTTATCTGGACAAAAGAATGTGATGATTGTTTTCAGGAACTGAAAAGAATATTGGTGAATGCTCCAGTTTTGGCACTACCTTCCAGGAATGGTGAGTTTGTTATATACAGTGATGCTTCATTGAAAGGACTTTGTTGCGTTCTAATGCAGAATGATCAGGTAATTGTTTATGCTTCACGACGGTTGAAAACTCATGAGGTAAATTACCCTACACATGATTTGGAATTACCTGCTGTTGTTTTCCCTTTAAAAATTTGGAGGCATCATTTGTATGGAGTAAAGTGTTAAATATATACTGATCACAAAAGTTTAAAGTATATATTCACTCAGAAAGAGTTAAACATGAGACAGAGGAGATGGCTGGAATTAATCAAGGATTATGATTGTACAATTCATTACCATCCGGGAAAAGAAAATAAAGTGGCTGATGCATTGAGTCGAAAAAGTAATGCTTCATTAGCAATTTTGCGTTTGGAACGTGATCATTTGGTTAAGGATTTGATGAAATTTGGCATAGAAGTTGTTAGTGTAGGAAGTTCTTCTGTTTTGTTTCAGGTATCAGTGAGATCATCTCTATCAGATAGAATCAAGCAAGCACAGAAGTAAGATAGTGAGTTGCAGAAAAAGGTAGAGCTGGTTCTGAATGGTAAGTTGACTTAATTCAACATTGATAATGATTGCGTTTTGAGATTTGGGAAGAGATTGTGTGTGCCTTATGATTCACAGTTGAAGAGAGAGCTGTTATGTCAATCTCATAGTTCTCCGTTTTCAGTTCATCCTGGCAGTACTAAGATGTACAGAGATCTACAAGAGTATTACTGGTGGGATGGAATGAAAAGAGATATTGCTGATTTTACTGTGAAGTGTTTGACATGTCAACAGGTTAAAGCTGAGCGGCAGTTACCGAAAGGGATGCTTCGGCCTTTACCAGTTCCATAGTGGAAATGGGAGAATATATCCATGGACTTTGTTGTGGGATTACCAAAGACATCTCGAGGTAATAATGAAATCTGGGTTATTGTTGATCGCTTGACTAAATCTGCTCATTTCCTTACTATATGAGATACTTTTTCACTAGATCAACTTTCCCATTTGTATCTTAAAAAGATAGTCAGGTTACATGGAGTTCCTCTCTCCATTGTATCTGACTGTGATCCCAGGTTCACTTCTAACTTTTGGAAAGGCCTTCAGATGTCATTGGGTACTGAATTAAATTTTAGTACAGCATTTCATCCTCAATCAGATGGGCTGTCAGAACGAACAATTCAGACCTTGGAGGATATGCTACACACTTGTTCGATGGATTACCAGGGAAGTTGGGACCAACATCTTTCTTTGGTTGAATTTTCATATAATAACAGTTTTCATTCCAGTATACAGATGGCACCATTTGAGGCGTTATATGGGAAGCGGTGTCGAACTCCAGCTTTCTGGGATGATGTGGGTGAAAGGAAGTTGATTGGACCAGAATTGGTAGAAGAGATAGCAGAAAAAGTTCAGCTAATACAGAAACACATGAGAACAGCTTAGAGTAGGCAGAAGAGTTATGTGGACAACAGGAGGAAGGATCTCTCTTTGAGGTAGGTGATCATGTTTTTCTCAAAGTATCACCATGGAAAAGTGTGATGCGACTTGGTAAGAAAGGAATGCTGAGTCCAAGGTTCATTGGACCATATGAAATTCTGAAGAGAGTGGATCAGTTGTATACCAGGTGGATTTACCTCCGAGTTTATCTCAGGTATACAATGTTTTTCACGTTTTGATGTTGAGAAAGTATATGCCGGATCCATCTTATGTTTTGAGTCCATAGGTAGTTCAGCTGGAAGAGAACCTATCTTATGAGGAACAACCGGTCCAAATTCTTGACCACATGGCACAAGTGTTACGGAATAAGATGATTAATCAGTTAAAGGTTTTGTGGAAAAACCACATGATGGAAGAGGCAACATGGGAATCTGAAAATGCAATGAGGGATAAGTACCCCCCATTTATTTGATAAGTAAATAAATTGTGGGGACGCAATTTTCAAAAGGGGGGAAGGATGTAACATCCCAAGTAAGTAATGAATAATATATATTTTTATCTATGTCTATTAATGAATTAGATAGTGTTTTAGAGGCTTAAAATGAAAATAAATCCAATCTTAAGCATGGAATACACTAATATTCTTAAAAGATTATTTTACTGCCTTTTGATGGCAAACCCTTTTTAAATAAAACATTTAATAATTTTATAATCTATATTTGTCAAAATAAACATATTCACTATGATTTGGACATTGAAATTTACATTGGATAAATTTTTTGTATTTTTCTGACAATATTCATTTTTTAATGAATAGTGAAAAATACTGCATTTTACATCAAAACTGCTTTTTCATTTAATTTAATTATATGATTAGATTATATTTTTAATTGGTCTTAAATTTTAATCTGAATATATTTTTACCATTTAATACAATGGTGGTCATTAGGATTAATTTCACTTTGAAATTGGTCATAAACTAATGCAAAACTTTTCATAGATATTGTTTCAAAAAAACCCGCTATTTGTTTTGACAACGGGAATTATTTTTAAATCAATTATTGAAATTTATGTGTTTGGAATTTGTTAAAATCGATTAAATATTTGGAATCAGAAGTTCCAAATTATGTAATTAAGACTCTTTTTTTTTTGACATTATGAATAGTAACGACAATAATTATCTTTAATTATCTTGATTAATGAGTAATCGGGTAGTTAAGGATAATAAAATAAAAACATAATAATAAAAAATGACACCAAAATGTGTCCTAAGTATAATATTTGTCTCATTACCGACCATGGGATTCCTTGTGCCAAACTTGGGGGCCCCATGAAATTACTTTTGTGAGAAAGTGAATTTTTATCTTTTTTTTAAAGAATGTAAAATGTGACAAAGAATGTATCACCTAAGTAAAATATTTTTACTTTTGTCCACATAAATGATCTTTTGGACTATAAATATTCATTAGAAATATAAAACTATTTCCTACATCATGAAATTATTTTTATAATTTTTAGACATTAAATTTATTAAATTATTTATGACATCATGATGATGCAGCGATTACCTCATTAATAAAGGATTTAAATATAATGGAATGATAATGTAAAATATAAGACCTACACATGTCCAAAACCTATTGGTTGGGTATATTTAGAACCCTTATCACCTTATACTAGAATTATATCAATGTGGGACCTTTAAAATCCGAAACTCATTTGAAAATAAAGTAACATTTCTTTACTTTCCAAGAGTGCCCCTCCTCTCCTCTTATAAAAGGCCCCCACCTCTACCTCCTTACCCACACTTTCAAAGCCTTTGGATCGGCCAAACCCTGATCATTTTGTCTCTCCACTTCCCTCTCTTACTCCTTGGAGCCTCACATTGGGAAGAAGTCTTCCCAAGGAAGCCTCTGAGCTCAAACCAATGGGAGTTACCCGATTTTAAGGTAATGTCTTCACTTGAGTCCTTTTGTTTTATTTTGCTTCTCCAACCCCCTAAAATCTTTTTATTCATTTATATTGTAACAAATCCAGTATCTTAAATATACTAGGATGTTTTTATAAGATGTATTCGAGCTACACTTACACACACCTACATCTAATGGTTAAAGGACATACTGTTTCTGTGGATGGTGAATTTATGCAACCCGAAACGATGATTGTTCAACATTCTATTAACACCTTCAAAGGTGGCCATTAAGATGTCACTATATTTATATATGATATATAATATGTTTATGTTTTCTTTAAGCTTCTGTATTTTTCATTTTGGGCATACCTTTATGGTTTCCATTATGGGTAAACGTGATATCTTCATTTAAGGAAGTGCGGACTACCGCCCCCTCAAAGTGATTTGATTCGTTAAATACCATATGTGGGAGGTATAAAAGATGGAACTATGATATTATATATAATATTATACTGGAATTATAATATACCTTTATATCATTATGATTCCATTCTATAAAATATGAAATAGAAATGAAAGTAGCGTTCATGCGTACGTACGGCTTATCGTATCCATGAACAGTGCATTTCATTTCATACCTCTAAATGATTATGTAATATTATAAATGCATGTATATACTGGATATATATTATATATACATCAAGATTATAATTCTGGATATAATGGATACATGAACAACTTGTAATAATAAAGGGTTTATTTTTGACTCAAGTACCAATGATCGTTAAAACGACCGTTATTAACTTAAATAATTACATAGTGTTCAAGACATGGAAATAAGTGATATAAAAAGAATAATGAACTTAAAAAAAGGTTCTTAAGAAAGTATAAATTAACTCAAGTTTATTATTTAGGACATTAATGAACGATCGAGTCACATCGGACGCGAGGTATGGGACTTCTTCTCAATCTCCTTTCATTGAGGCATATTTTGTTTTATACACAACCTTCTTTTATATGGTGTATAAACCCATTTGGATTTTACGTTTATTCAAAATGAATATTTTTTATACAAAGCGTTTACTAAACAAAAAAAGGGAATGTTTTTGTCGTACGTATGCGGCGACAATGACTTCTCAGCCGCCGTGACAATTATTTGAGTTTCGGCTTCCTCTACAAGATATACCTTCTTTTTAAAAGAAAAATAAATACCTTGTTTTACATTTATTTTATTTTGGTATTGAAAATGGTTTTCATAATGTTTTTATATCAATGTGTTGTATTGATATATTGTGATTGATAGGTGGGAATGTTATATTTCTTTTATGCATGTTTTATGTGATACGATTATGTTGAGGTTCTTGGGCATTATTATGAAGACGGGTGGTTTCGTGATAAACTAAGGGCGGGTGAGCGCGATATAGCTCTCCAATGCATTGGGTAATGCGAATGAGTCAAACGTTAAGGTTTCTCTGAAGAGATTTAGGGAATATACTGTGATGGGTATTCCAAACATAACCAAGAGGGTTACTCCCTACGTAAGAATGTTATGAATTCCTCAAGTTACCTTTATGTCTTATGATTTCTATGATTTATTCAGGATTTTATGAGGTATGTTTTATGGATAATGTATGATTTCATTCTTATGTTTATATGAACTCATTTTTCCTTTCCATATTTTTTTATATAACCCATACTGAGCTTTTTATGCTCATCCCAAGTTTTTTTTTCAAATGTTTTTCACAGGTCAAGGGAAAGGTACATGATATGATGATAGTGTCAAGGAAGTGTGAAGAAAGAATCCATGTTTTATTTTAAATATGTTCCATTTATGGTAAAAAATGAATACTATCTTTATGTAACCACTTTGTTTAAATGTGGAATGTAATGCAATTTTTATGATCTAATTCTCTAAAACTCTAAACCCGAAAAGATCCTCAATGTGTAATCTTGTAATAACTCAAGATTAAGTAAGGTTTAAGGATGGGGCCTTATAATTATGTAATAAACCCAAGGTATTTAGGAGTCAGTACACAAAAAAATGTTCCTATTTTTTAATCATGATGTTTAATTATGTACCAAATCTCCAAGACACTAGACCATATGATACTTGTCTTGTAATTTGATGAATGTTTGTGCTTAAAATCATTTAATGATATTTTTAAAAGGATATAGCTTATATATTTTCTATTAGATTCAATTTCATGTTATTTTTAGAGACTATTAATAGATCACTTTAGTAAAATCCCTATGAATAATGCTAAGTATGAGAAAACATCCATAAATTTTGGTTAGTAGATAGTCTGTGGTTTCCCAACCAAATACATCCCTATCTAGATATTAAATGTGGGATTGGTTCTAGAATATATGTACCTAGGAGTATCAAATATGATAATGAGTTATGGTATTGACTTAGGGTAACCTGGTACATGAAAATGAGCCTTACTACACATCCAGTTTGACACTCCTTATTGATATGCTTTTGTAAATTCATAAGCTTATTAAAAACTATTATTAAGGGAATAAAAATTTACCAGTAGTACATATGTGAGGAAATAGATCATGGATAACCTGTATTAAAACCATTGGAATCACAAGTTAAGGTATTCTTCTCTGTTACAACTTTATCGTGTTATATGCTTATTAGTTATGTACTCAAGCCCCCTAATTTCACTTTCTTTTTCTTAGTTAATGGAGGAAAATTGAATAACACATGAAAACAATCAATGTGGTAGAAAATGTGATGATTTCCCTAATTAAATGCCAAATATGATTGGAAGGGGTGCTCAAAACTTCATGACAATAATTTTTCAACAATCTCATGTTATGAATAATAAAATTAATTGCATGGAATTCTATCCCTATCCTAAAAAAGAAAATTATTTCATCGAATCCTTCATGCGGTAAAGGCCTCCCATGTTTAGTGGATCTTCTGATCCCAGGATCATAGAGTTCTAAATTAACTCCATTTAAAATATATTCTCTATCCTAATGTTCTCAAAAGAAGAGAAAGATGTGCTTGAAATCTATCTCTTTGATAGGGAAGATGATCAATGGTGGAAACTGATCATGAACACGAAGTCCTTGAATGATATTTAACTCATTGAATAGGAATATTTTGATAGGAAATTTTTCTATAAATATTTTATACAAACAATTAATCTAAAGATAGAAAAGTAATTCCTCATAAAAAATAATATGGTAGATGAATTTATCATGGCATATGATGTAAACATCGAAATGCTTGCTAGATATTCCTATGTGTTTTTTATGAACACAGAAAGTAAGGTGAATTACTTCCTTAGGAGACTAATTCCAAGTCTCCAAAATATAATTGAAAATATGTGACATTGATAGCTATGAAGAGATTGTCTGTTATGACCTTAATGTTGAAATGATAATTTGAGACTCTCAATGGTCTCGAGGGTGGGGGAAAAAGGAAATTGATGTTTAATATGGAGGTATCAAAAGATAAATTAAATGATCGAAGGAATTCACAATGTCCCATGAGTCAAAATTTTGGGAAGAATTATCCTGAGAACTACTATGGGAACCATAAAATGCATCAAATCTTGATGATTTTGGAATCTAACTAACATTTTCCAAAGGGGTTAGAAGAATAAAACTAATCTGAATGTAGAAGGGAAGGTTCATATCAACACTCAACATGTAGTGCAATGTAACAACTTCATAGAACATGGAAATCATGGATACCATCGCCTTAAACCATGCATTTTTTGAGGAAATAGACAACAAAAACCTCTAATAAAGCATGGAAGGGAACATGCAAGCACTACTACTGATGTGCATCCTAACAATGATGTGGTTTTAGGTATTCTAGTAATTCATTCAAGAGTAGAGAACATACTATTAGATTTATGTTCTACATATTCTTTCATATATATCATGTTTAGTATATCTATGCAAACATTAACTCAAAATTTTGAGGTTGAGTTATCTATGTGAACAAAAAATGTGGAAATTATTGCATCCATAGTTTATAACTCCCCCCTGATTAATTTTTTTGGACTAAACCTCCATGAAAATCATTTCATACTTTATTTGATGGAGTTTGTTGCTATATTGGGGATGCATTGGCTATCATTATATAAATCCTACAATAATTTTTGGGAAATGGATATTAAACATCACATATAGAGAAATCCAATAATTCTATACAACAGTAAGGAGAAGAAATAATGTCTTTTAGAATAATTTTATCATGTCTGGATGTTACTACCTTAGTAGAAAGCATATCTAGCTAAAATGATTGTGATAAAGGAGAGAATCATGCTCTAAGACATGCCCATTGTGATAGACTTCACTGATGTGTTACCCAAAGAGTTGTATGGCCATTTTCATAATATATATGTTGATTTATCTATTGAACTTATTCTTGGATATCTGTATAAATCAATGACACCTTATAGAAGGGCCACCATAGAGCTGGAAGAACTGAAGAAGCTATTATTGGATAATATAGACAAGGGTTTTATATGCCAATGTTCTTCACAATGGGGTAAACCAATCCTCTTTTTTGAAGAATGTGTTTGGATTAATGTTCCCCTAACTTGATTATCTTGATCTTAATAAAATAATGATAAAGAAAATGTATCCCCTACCATGGATAGATGACATGTTCGATCAGCTATATGGGGCCTGTTTTTTCTCTAAGGTGGATCTTTTGTTATGATATCACCAATTAATGTTGGGGAAGGAAGATACTCCAAAGACTACATTTCAAACATGTTATGAACAATATGAGTTCATATTGATCACCATAAGTCACACTAATGATCTAGAAAGTTTAATTAATTCAATGAATAAAGACTTTATAGATGAGATCAACAAAATTATGGTAGTATTTATTGATGATATTCTGATATAATCCATGATCAAGGACAAACATGAGGATAATTTGAATGTCATGATAAAAAAAATTGAAGCGAGAATCTATATGAAAATTATAGAAAATATGTGTTATGGATGAAGGAAGTGTAATTATTGGGACACGTTATCACTAAAAAAGATATATCTATAGATCCTTCCAAGAAAATGGAAATTGAATAGTGGACCAAGCCAAAATCTATAATGGAGATCTATAGTTTCCATGGTCTATAAGGGTAATACCAAGGATTTGTGAAAAACCACTCAAGATTTTCAAACCCACTATGAAAGCTGACTCGGAAGGGAACGATGTTTTTCTTGAGGAATGAATGTGAATACTACTTCAAAGAGTTGAAAAATATCCTTATCACTACAGAAGTACTCACACTACCAAAAAGTGGTAAACTATTTTTAGAATATATTTATTACTTTTAACACCTCAATCCTAGATGCCCAGATCCGGTCCATTATTTTAATACATTAGAATGATTACAAGGAATCACATCCCCAATGACCGATCAGTTTAGTAGTCTTGGAAAATAAATTACATTAAATGAATGTTACATTGTACATTCAAACAAAAAACACAACATAAATAATACATTGAGAATGCCATTATTCCCCTATATTCACCCTACATATCAAACATTATACACCTCTTTGAATTTTGGGAAAACAACACATATGAAAATGGTGAGCTCATATGCTCTGTAAGGGTAAATAATTTAGCGAAAGATATAAACATTTATGGAAAGATGTGTAATAAAAATAACTAACTTTTAAACAAAAACATTATCATAATATAGAGAAAATAAATCAAAAATTAATTTATAAACAAGCATGTGGATATTCTACTAGTCAAATAATCACATGTAATAATTAATTTCATAATGAGGGAATGCCTAATGCGGGACGAGATTACCACATAGCCAAGGCCTTGTGACAAGACTACAAATAAATTTTTTGTCAAGGGCCTATGACGAGACACTATTTTTTCTCAAGAGTCCTACCGATTCATTAAGGGGATACAATTTCCCCATATGTCACTTACTATGTCTATTGTATTCCTCATATGAAAATGTTGAAACATAACATAATCTTTCGTATTAAAACTAGAATAGGAAATGTCAACACTTCCACCATAAGCCATGAAGGGTATAAAAATAACACATCAACAGTCAAACATATCATAACTTATTCAATCCAATATGAAAGATTGTATTATAATAAATCATCCTTAATCAAAAATAATATCTCGTAAAGGATGTTGAAATAGTTGAAAACGATCAGTAAAACGCTTTGAGAGAAATATCACTTTTTTTGAAATCATTTAAAATTCACACATTTATAAAGGAAATAATTTAAAAGATATTTTTGATTCAAAGTGTCCCATACCACTTTTAAAATTTTCAATGAAATTAACATTTTAAAATAATCATGTCCATATATATAAATCCTTTAAACCATTTTGAAAACAGGGACATTAATGGGAAAGATTAAGAAGAATAGATATTTAAAACAATTAAAATGATATTTTAGATAATGAGTTTCCAAAAAGAATAATTTTAAAATGTATTTTAGGAAACATGGAAATTGGTAATAAATATGTCCCATAAAATATTTTCACATAAACAATCTCGGATAATATTGAGATTGAGGAATTAACCATTACCTTGCACTTTCCTTTGGTCGAGGGTATATTTAACCTCCTGTATAATGACCATAGTATATTATTAAATTATACCCAACCCATATTGATATTTTTTATATCATACATTATTCATTTATGACTTTATACTACCCATTTAATAATGATTTCCATTTAAAATTAAAACTTCAGGTAATAATCTCTTTCTTTATCGTGTGTGTTTTAACATGTTATTCGTGATCGTATCATTTAGCTCATTATTTTAATAATTCAAGAATATAAAACATGATTTATATATAATATATGTTTAGAATATAAATATGTATAATATATAGATATATGAAATCAAAAACACAATTTATGGAGATGGTAGGTCGTACGTACGCATAAACGTTGTATCCGTTTTCTTGTCGTATCGAATGTATGTAAGTGAATAAGATGTATGAAAGTACATACATACACACACACACACACATATGTATATATATATATATCCAGTAGAATTATTATTTCATATATTACATAATAAATAAAAATATTTTTTTAATCATCATTGAATGGTGAACCTTGGAATGAATCTCATCGTGTTGTGGATATGGTTAGCCGTACGTACACACGTGCAATGATATCATTTATTTAATGATTAAAATGTGTGGAATTTTATGGTATATTAATTTCATAGTGAAATTATCATGTTATTTTCATTATTTATATACATATTACTCATAATTATATCCATCCAAATAACGTAGTGTTGAATAACAAATTATACCATGACGTGGAGATGTTAAGTCGTACATACGCACGCATGGTGAAATTATCATTTATAGGATGGATGGAATAATGAGTATGGTGGTACCAAATTTATAATAACATCTTATTATGTATAAGGTTCTGGATTTATCATTTTTGTATGGAAATAGAAAATTAATAGAAAGTGGAAGAAGAAAATAACATTGAAACAGGTGATAAAATAATTACCTTTTCTTAGGGTGTTCCCTTTTGATTTGAATAAACATGTGCTCCATAGGTTGGATTTGAACTTGTTGAACCCTCTGGAATTATGTTGCTTTATTGTGTTTTTAGAATCCAAACCATTCTTTCTTTATATCTTGATTATGCTTAATAAATTCCAAATATACATTAATATATGTTGTTAACTTCATTATGCTTAAATTAAGTCTTTTGAATTAACAGATATATGTTTACTATGACTTAACTCATTCTGCCAAGTGAATGCTCAAACAGTTTTTAGCTACTGTTACAAACTAGCTACCGATATAGAGTAGAGCAACCGTTAGACAGTAGCTACTGTCAGAAAAAATAGCTACAGTTACACGCTAGCAACCGTTACAGCTCACAGTGACCGATACAGTTAAGTCTACTGATATGTTGGAGATACCGCTATAAGAGTGTTACCGATACAGCTACCGGTACAGCTACCAATACCCAACTGATACCCAAAGTCCATCGCTGCATCAAAATCTTCTGATAGAGCTACCGATACAATGAAGTCGACAGTTACTGCTACAACAAGGTTGACAGCTGTCGATATGCTGAAGTCCACCGTTATGCAAAGTATAATGATAGAGAGATACTGCTACTGTTACAAGGCAAAGCCACAGCTACCGATAGAGAGATACCGCTACTGGTAAAGGCAGATCCACCGCTACTATTATAAGTCCACCGCTACCGATACATCAAGTCTACCGACAGACAAGTCTACCGTTACAAATTTCTACCGATAATCAGACCTACAGATACCCACTGTAGCACAAGTCTACTGATATCAAGAGCTTCCGTTCCAGAGACAGAACCCGACACTGCTTTAATTTCTTTATCTTTATTTAATATAACCAATGGTCATATTAGGAATATTTTAAAATGCTCTTTCATTTATTTAATGTGTGTTGTTGGATGTCAGGGAACCGTACCTCGTACATGAAAAAAGTAAATCATCTTTTGCTGGAGCTCGTGCTTTAAATAAAGGAAGGATGTGCTACTGTGAGGGCGTGCGAGACATATAGATGAATACACAGAGAGATATAGACCACAAGGCGTGCTGGAAGAACAACAAAGTGTGAATGCAAAGAGATGACTGAACTTACACGAGGAACTCTTTCATCAATGCTAACCAGTGAAGAGCTGAGAACGAGAACATAAAATAAGAACTTCATCGACTACTTCTTCTCTATCGCTGAACCTGGATGTCAAGGAAACAGACGATACTCTGTTTTCCAGACAAAAATCAGAAGAGGACTCAGAGTGAATTCTGATCAATCAAAGGAGTCCAGAACTGCACGAAAATCACGAGATCCATTTCTAAACTCTAATTATTTGATCTGTGATTTATCTTTTTACATACTGGGCAGTGTGTGTTATTTGATGTATTTTAAACACACATGGTCTCATGTGCCTTAACTAAAGGATTTTTAAATCCTTACTCAACTCCCTTACTTCTTTTATTTTTCCAACTAGGATAGTGGTAGAGGTCGTGTGACCTGAACAGCTGGTTGCTGTTGTGTTTGTTCCCACGAATAACTGTGGTAGAGGTCTTGGACCTGAACAGCTGGTTGCTGTTGTTATCCCTGATCCAGGGTGTGGATCATCTTTTTATAAAATCTTTTGAGAGGACTAAGTATCAGCTTGAGACTGAACCTCTTGGTTATATATGCTGTGCTATATCTTTCAAAGTTATTCTTTATTCTGCTAGTTATTTCTTTAAAACCAAAACTATTTAAAAGTCACTTTGATAATTAAATTCTCAAGTGTTTGTATTAGTTGTAAATCAATAAGTTTGTTTCAAAAGTTAATAATACTTTCTGTTTTGATTAACTGGGAAATAATCAATCCCTTGAGAACCCAACCGAACCCTTACTTTGATATAAATTCACTACAGTTTAATTTAGTATTTTATTTGGGGGATTTTAAGACAAACTTTTTAAAACAGAAATTTTAATTGGAACTCAATTCACCCCCCCTCTTGAGTATCCACTCCGACCAACATTTGGTATCAGAGGCTATTAAAATATTTTCTAAAGTACTCTGTTTTTCAACTGTGATTTTAGTTGTATTTTAATGTTCTTAAAATTTCTGTTATTTCTATATTTTTATCTCTTTGAAATCATTGCTTTTATTTAATTATCATGGATAATAGATTTGAAGGTGTTTCTACCAATAGACCACCCTTTTTCAATGGCACTAACTATGCTCAGTGGAAAATCAAGATGAAAATTCATTTAGAGAGCATGGGTTTTGATATTTGGACTGCTATAGAATCTGAATACAAAATAACAACAACTATTAGATCTACTTGGAATGAAGCTACTAAGATAGCCTAAAATAATAATTGTAAGGCTATGAATTCTTTGTACTGTGCTCTAGGAGATGAGGAATTTAATAGAATATCTGCTTGTAATGCTGCATATGAAATTTTGGATACCTTAGCTGTTTCTCATGAAGGAACAACTAATGTTAAGGAGATGGGATTGAAAAATTATACTATTAAGTATGATAATTTTACGATGAAGCCTGATGAACCCATTTCTGATATGTATCTCAGGTTCAATGAAATTTTCAACACAATGACTTCTCTGGGAAAGGATGTTCCAGAAAAGGAACATATTATGAGAATTTTGAGATGTCTACCTGAAAGATGGAGAGGAACCTCTGTCTCCATTAGAGAATCATGTGACATTGGAGAACTGCCAGTCAAGGAACTAATTGGTAAACTGATGATGTATGAAGAAGAACTCAAGGTTAACAAAGAAGAAGATGATGAACCTAGAAGGAAATCTGTCGCCTTCAAAACTACATCCTCAAATAATAAGGATAAGGAAAAGCTTCAAGCTATCAATGAAAGTTCAAGCTGTGAAGACAGTGAGAGTGATTCTGACAGTGATGCTGATATGGATCACATTTTTAGAAGGTTTAAGAAATTTTATAGGAAGAAGAATTTTTTCAGAAAGTCAAACTACAAAGGTAAGTATGACAACAAAGGACATTGGAAAAAGGATTGGAAGAAGCCTGATAAATCAGATGAAGTTGTCTGTTATGAGTGCAAAAGGAAAGGACACATAAAAGAAGACTGTCCAAAGCTGAAATATAAGAATAAGTATGAATACAAGGATAACAAGTGTAAGAAAGCCATGAAGGCTACTTGGAGTGCTTCTGAGGACAGCTCTAGTGAATCTGAAGTTTCTGAAACTGAACACAGAAACAAGGCGAACATGTGTTTTATGACAAACACTTCTGAGGTAACTTTAGAAACTCCTTCTTCTAATTCATATTATTCTGGAGATGATTCTGAATGTGATAACATGTCTAAATCTGAACTGTTTGACTATTGTGATATGTTAGAAGAAACCTGTAATGAGCTGAAAGAAAAATACAAAGGTTTAAATAAATAGTATGCTTTAACTGTTAAACATAAATCTGATCTTGATATTGAAATAGAAAAGATTGCTCGTTTTCTTAAAGAGAATACTGAACTAAAAGTATCCAATGAGAAACACAAGAAAGACTTAGAGAAATTTACAAATGGTAAAGATACTCTTAATCAAATGATAGGTAAGAAAATTTCAGCTAGATACACTACTGGTATAGGATACCAACCTGGACAAAGGAAAATTACCAAAACTAGATTCATTCCTAAATCTGGACAGAATGTAGCTAGCTCTGGAACTTCATATGCTTTAACTAGTTATATTCATAGTTATGGATCTAATAAGGTTTATCTTTCAAAATCTGTTGATTCTAGAAATTTTATGACACCCATTAGACAAATATGGGTACCTAAAGTGCTATTGGCTAACCTGTCTGTACCCAAGAAAATCTGGGTACCAAAATCATTTCCTGTTTAAATCTATTTTGTAGGAAACCTGCTTAAAGAGCACCTGTAAAAAGACCTGGTACTTGGACAGTGGATGTTCAAGACATATGTCAGGAGCCATATCATGCTTTAAAAGCTTAGTCAGATTTGATGGTGGTTTTGTCACATTTGGTGATAATTCTAAAGGGAAAATCATCGGGTTAGGCCAGATTGGTAACACTGACTCAGTATTAATTTCTAAAGTTTTATTTGTTGATGGACTTAAATACAATTTGTTAAGTATTTCTCAGTGATGTGATGATGGTTTTTATGTTAAATTTCAAAATGATTCTTGGAATATTTTTAATTCTAAAAATGTTTTAATGTTTGCTGCTTTGAGAAATAAAAATGTTTATGCTGTTGATTTAAATTATTTAGCTAAGAAAAATATTACTTGTTTAAATGCTTTTCATATAGAGTCTTGGCTTTGGCACAGAAGATTGGGACACTACAATGTGCATTAACTTAGAAAACTTGCTAGGAAGAACTTAGTTAGAGACCTACCCAAACTTGAATTTCCAACAGATAATGTTTGTAATCCCTGTAAAAAGGGAAAGCAACATAAAGTTTCTTTTAAATCAAAGAAAGAAGTGTCAACTTCTCAACCTCTCGATTTGGTTCACATGGATTTATTTGGACCTTCTAGAGTATCTAGTTTAAATGGGAAGCATTATGTCTATGTTCTTGTAGATGACTATTCTAGATGTACTTGGGTATATTTTCTAGCTCACAAAAGTGAAGCTTGTTCTTGCTTTATAAAATACTCCATGTCTGTAGAAAATCATAGTGGATTTAAGATTAAAACTCTGAGAAGTGATCATGGCTGTGAGTTTGAAAATCATGAGTTTGAATTTTACTGCTCACACAATGGCTATAATCACAATGTCTCTGCCCCTAGGACACCCCAGCAGAATGGTGTAATAGAAAGGAGGAATATAACCCTGCAAGAAATTACTAGAACTATGCTTTATGAGGATGACCTACCTGTTTATTTTTGGGCTGAAGCTGTAAATACAGCTTGTTATGTTATTAATAGAGTCTTGATTAGACCCGTTCTTAAGAAGACCCGTTATGAGTTGTGGAACCATAGGAAACCTAAGGTTAACTACTTCAAAGTTTTTGGCTGCAAAGTCTTTATTCTTAATACTAAAGATAATCTTGAAAATTTTGCATCCAAGAATGATGAAGGAATTTTTCTAGGTTACTCAACTTCCAGTAAAGCCTATAGAGTTTTCAATAAAAGATCAAAATGTGTGGAAGAATCTGTTCACATCAAATTTGATGAAACTGATCCACATGAACCTAAGACCACTCTTGTAAATATTGAAGATGATCTCTCTATTTTGAACCCTAATGATAAAGACAGTGGACCTGTAGTTAAAACATCCAGTTCTGGAAATTTTCCAGAACCTGCTTCTGTTGAACCTCAACCTATAGATGAACCTGAAATATCGAGTCCTACCTTTTCAAGACAAACTAGGATTCTAAAGAACCATCCTTTAGATTCAGTTGTAGGAAATATAGATAGAGGAACATAGACTAGAGCTTCTCTAAGAAATCAGGTTGAACATCAAGATTTTCTTTCACAGTTAGAACCTAAAAATATCAATGATGTTATAAATGATGAATTTTGGGTAATAGCTATGCAAGAAGAACTAAATCAATTTGAAAGAAACAATGTCTGGAAATTAATAGAAAGATTTAAGGACACTATCACCATATGCACAAAATGGGTGTTTAGAAACAAAGTTGATGAATCTGGAAACATCATTAGAAACAAAGCTAGTCTAGTTGCACAAGGTTATAATCAAGAAGAAGGAATTGACTATGAGGAAACTTTTGTACCTATAGCTAGATTAGAGGCTATTAGGATCTTACTTGCCTATGCATCACATCTGAATTTAAATTTATATCAAATGGATGTGAAAAGTTCTTTTTTAAATGGTTTTATTGTTGAAGATGTTTTTGTAGAACAACCACCAGGTTTCACAAATCCTCATTTTCAAAATCATGTCTTTAAACTTTCTAAAGCTTTATATGGTTTAAAACAAGCTACAAGAGCTTGGTATGAAAGACTTTCAAACTTTCTTATTTCAAAAGGATTTAGAAAAGGAATAGTTGATCCCACTCTGTTTATAAAAAGGATTTCAGAAGATGTGTTAATAGTACAAATCTATGTTGATGATATTATTTTTGGATCTTCTAAAAATTCTTTATGTACTGAATTTTCAAAGGTTATGCAAAATGATTTTGAAATGAGCTTAATGGGAGAGCTTAAGTATTTTCTTGGTTTTCAAATCTTTCAATCTAAAGATAGTATTATTTTAAATCAAAGTATATATACTAAGGATTTATTAAAACGTTTTGGTTTAGATAGTATTAAGGAAAGTGATATACCCATGAGTACTACCTGTAAGTTGGATGTTGATGAATCTGGGAAACCAGTTGATCAAACTAATTATAGAGGCATGATTGGGAGTTTACTTTATCTTACTGCTAGTCGACCAGATATTACGTTCAGTGTATGTATGTGTGCTATATTTCAATCTAATCCTAAAGAATCACACTTGCTTGCTGTTAAAAGGATTTTTAAATATCTTAAGTATACTGTAAATTTAGGCTTGTTTTATCCAAAATGACAATCATTTGACTTAATAAGTTATTCAGAAGCTGATTTTTCTGGCTGTAAGTTAGATAGGAAGAGCACATCTAGAACATGTCACTTACATGGAAAATCCCTAGTATCATGGTGTAGTAAGAAACAGAACTCGGTTGCATTGTCTACTGCTGAAGCAGAATACATCGTTGTTGGTAGTTGTTGTGCACAGATTCTGTGGATGAAACACACACTACTGGATTATGGATTTGACTTTAAAGATGTTTCAATCAACTGTGACAACACTAGTGCGATTAATATCTCTAGGAATCCTGTGTCTCACTCTAGAACTAAACATATTGATGTTAGACAACATTTTCTAAGAGATCATTATCAAAGAGGTGATATAACACTTGAGTTCATAAGCACTGAACTTCAATTAGCTGATATTTTCACTAAGCCTTTATGTTCAGAAAGATTTAGTTTCATCAAACATGAATTAGGAATGATAACTTACCCTTGAAACCGTTATAGAAACCTCACCGTTAGAGACCTCACCGTTAGAGAGACCTCACCGTTAGAGAAACCTCACCGTTATAGAAACCTCATTGTTAGAGAAACCTCACCGTTAGAGAGACCTCACCTTTAGAGAAACCTCACCATTATAGAAACCTCGCCGTTAGAGAGACCTCACCGATAGGGAGACCTCACCGTTAGGGATACCTCACCGTTAGGGAGACCTCACCATTAGGGAGACCTCACCGTTAGGGAGACATTACAGTTAGAAGACTTTACCGGTACATTTGCGGGCTGTATTATTCGATAAAGCTGAGTCATCGAACCGTTTAATTTTATTTATGATTTATGTGATTTATGAATCCTAAATGATATTAAAACTATAACTAGACTCACTCAATCGCATCGCGAACCTGTCTGCTCGAACTCTCCTAAACCTAAACCTATCGACCTTCAGAACCCTAGCCGCAAATCCATAATGGCCCACATCAAGAGACCTCAGATGACTGAAGGAAGTGAAGCGCTGGTAGCAAAGAGACAAAATGTATCTAGTACTGATGCCAATGGAAGTGGCAGTGGAAGTGTAGCTCAGAGAAGACCAGTAAACCCACACCTATCGAAGCGCGAGATAGTTGTTGAAAAAGAGGTGTGTGCAGAATGGCTTATGGAAAGCAAGTCGTTGGTTCTTAGAGTGTTAGAAGAACAAGGTTGGCTAGAATGCTTCGCGAACAACAACAGACCTTATTATCTAGGACTGGTGAAACAGTTCTACGAATTCGTTCATTTTGAAAAGCATGAAGAAGAAAGCAGAATGGCTTCATATGTGAATGGTCAGGAAGTATCGTTTACTTCAGGAGAATGGGCTGAGAACCTGAGAGTTCCTCATGAGGGCGATTTTACTTATTATTCCAAATATGTACCTTCGACCAGTGATCTGTTTCAATATAAAGATGCTCTACTGGAACTCATAGGGAATGGGACCCCTAGAAAGGTGATTGTTGCAGGGATGGCATGAGAAGATAAGTTGTTATTTAAATTTATTCAGCATGTTGTTAGTCCGAGAAGAGGATATTTTTCCACTTTAAGATTCCAATACATATATCTGTTACATTTGCTGAAGCACAGTGTGAGAATCAATCTATGTAGATTGATTATCGTTCAAGTGGAAGAGATGACTAGACCAAAGTCAAAATCAAATGCCTTGTTTTTCTCAAAGCTAATTTCTGAGATGCTGAAAGTGATGGAGATAGCTGGACCTCAGGATGAGTTGGTAGTGGTTAAGGACAACTTCTGTATTACAAGAACTATCTGTAAATACATGAAAGTCAGCTAGAATCCTTGGAAGAAATCATTGGTAAATGATGATGGAAAAATTTATGTCAAGTTCACTCTTGTGGATCATCCGTCTAGACCAAAGGATGTGAGAGATCCTGGTCTTGGACCAGATGAGCCAGAACCGGTCTACAGTGATGATGAAGCTGAGGAGGAAGAGACATCAGTAGAGGAAGGAGGAGACCCAGACCTACCCCCTAGTCCTATGCATCAAGTTATTTCTTATGGAGTAGCTAGCCCTCCAAAAGCACTACCAAAGAGAGAAACTGTCTTGAAGGACAATGATTCAGAGACTACAGAAGAAGGAGAAGAATCATGCCAATATGTTATCAAAGACACTTCTGAAGAGTATGAGACAACCAAATCTGATCACAGAGAAAATGAGGCTGATGATGAAGCAAATGATGAGGAAAATATTGAAAAGGAGCTCAGTTTGAGTCCTCTAATAGTCATTACAGTCAGGATAGTGCCTGATCAAGAAGACATAGCAGCTGCACCTGTTGATGAGAGAGTCATTAATGACTCAGAACAAATGGCTACTGAATCTTCTGTAATAGTAGAGGAAATTGCAGAATTACCTCAGGAAGAAGAGTTGGAAGAGATACCTAAGGAAATTGTTTCAAGTGAAGGAGAGAATCTTGGATCAGTATCAGTATCATATGACATTGAAGGTTGGACATCAGATCCCAGATATATGATTCTTGGACTTTATTATGGCGATTCTGATGAGGAAGACGAACCCCAAAAGGAATCAGTTACCTTACCCACTGTGGGTGACAATGTGGCAACCAAGGAGGACCTTAAGTCTTTAAAAGCTGAATTGAAATAAGCAATAAGAAAATCAGTGGAAGATATGAAGAAAAGTGTGGTTGAAGAGATGAAAAGCGTCGAGAAATCCCTCGAGTTATCCATTGGATGTAGTGTGTCCAGTCCTGTGAAAGAAATGGTGGATGAACTTAAGGTGTTCCACACTCAGATTGAGAGTTGGACAGGAGTTTTAGTTGCTCTTAGACAATCGATTGCTTCATTGACTGCTTTGAATAGTTCTCAAACCCAAGTGCACACTGATATTAGAAATATCAAAGAACTGGTCAAACAGTTTGTGGATGTTTTTGAGGCCTTTAAGAAGTCAGTTAAAAAACATCTGAACAGTCAGGATGAACTTATTCAGAAGGTGGTTAGTAGTCTGACTCACTCTTTCAAGGAAACAGTGGCCTTCTCAATGAAACCTCTTCCCTCATCCAGCACAAGTGTGAACCTTGATCACATACGCACTATTATTCAGGAAGAATTGGCTAAGGCCAATCCCAATGGTGCATCAGATACTTAGATTCTTGCTACCACTAGGGAAGTTAGTAATTTTGTTCGCGATCACCTGCGAGCAGCTACTGCTTCTCAAGAGGCAATCAAAAATAAGGTGGATGCTTATTTTGAAAAATTTTATACCGAGCACCAAATGACAAACCATTTCAAGCTTCTGATTGAGAATATGAAGTTACCTCCAATTACCCAAGCCTTCAGAGAACAGGTTAGTAACCTCAGGGAGCTCACTCCTACTTTAGATAAGTTTATTGAGAACATAGATGATTTTGTATCTTCTATGGAGAGAGGTGGAAGCATCATCATGGATTTCAGGAATCTCTTGCTGCCTTTCCTAAATGTGGATGCTCGGCCAGTTATTGTACCACCTTCCCTTCCACCATCTGCCTCTAGGAGTACTCCTAAACTGACTCCAGTTCAAGCCATCAGGAGCTTGACACCTTTAATCCCTCAGAGAGAGACAGATTACAGATCTGGTACTGTATCAGTTGCCGATCCACCAGTGGTTCTTTCAGGAACTCCCAAGCCTGTTGACTCTACCTCTTCACCCTCTGCTGATCCGAAGGGAAAGACACCTGTTCAAGAGGATGATTGAGTGCTTCTAGCCATTTTTTATGGGATTCATTGTATTTTTTTACTTTTCTGATTTTCCCAGATGTATCTTTTGCTTATCAATCAAATACTTCATTCCTCTCTTCACTATCTATTTTACTATGTATATTTTCTTTCCTAGTCCTTCTCTTTTCTCTGATACCCTCCTTTTTTTAATCACAAAGGGGGGAAAATTATTGGAAACCTATACCCAGAGAGAGAGAAAGAGAATGTTGTTCACCTAAGGGGACAAAGGGGGAGAAAATCACTACTTTGGAGAAGAGAATCCTGTAGTTAAATTGATAGGGGGATGAATATGCGAATCTTTTCAAACCAACGAATCTTGCTTGTGCTTTCCTCTGAAACTACGTTATTTCTTGATATATTCTTGTTTTCAAACTTTTTTTCCTCTGCTATCTTTTTCTATATATATCAATTCCTAAGATTTTTTTTTCCTATGATACTATACTGTTGATATCATACTTTGATATTTTTTCTTTCTCTGATATTACTTTATTTTGTCATAAGTTGTGATTATCAAAACGGGGGATATTGTTGAACCCTCTGAAATTACGTTGCTTTATTGTGTTTTGATAATCCCAACCATTATTTCTTTATATCTTGATTATGCTTAATACATTCCAAATATACTTTAATATATGTTGTTACCTTCATTGTGATTAAATTAAGTCTTTTGAATTAACAGATATATGTTTGCTATGACTTAACTCATTCTGCCAAGTGAATGCTCAAACAGTTTTTAGCTACAGTTACAAACTATCTACCGATACAGAGTAGAGCAACCGTTAGACAGTAGCTACCGTCAGAACAAATAGCTACCGTTACAAGCTAGAAACCGTTACAACTCACAGCGACCGATACAGTTAAGTCTACTGATTTGTTGGAGCTACCGCTATAAGAGAGCTACCGATACAGCTACCGGTACAGCTACTGATACCCAACTGATACCCAAAGTCCATCTCTGCATCAAAATCTACTGATAGAGCTACCGATACAATGAAGTCGACAGTTACCGCTACAGCAAAGTTGACACCTACTGATATGCTGAAGTCCACCGTTATGCAAAGACAAACGATAGAGAGCTACCGCTATCGTTACAAGGCAGAGCCACAGCTACCGATAGAGAGTTACCGCTACTGGTAAAGGCAGAACCACCGCTACTATTACAAGTCCACCGCTACCGATACATCAAGTGTACCGGCAGACAAGTCTACCCTTTCAAATGTCTACTGATACTCAGACCTACAGACACCCACTGTAGCACAAGTCTACCGATATCAAGAGCTACCGTTCCAGAGACAGAACCCGACACTGCTTTAATTTCTTAATCATTATTTAATCTAACCAACGGTCATATTAGGAATATTTTAAAATGCTCTGTCATTTATTTAATGTGTGTTGTTGGATGTCAGGGAAACGTACCTCGTACCTGCAAAAAGTAAATCATCTTTTCCCGGAGCTCGTGCATTAAATAAAGGAAGGATGTGCTACTGCGAGGGCGTGCGAGACATATAGACGAATACACCGAGAGATATAGACCACAAGGCGTGCTGGAAGAACAACAAATCATGAGTGCAAAGAGACGACTGAACTTACACGAGGAACACTTTCATCAATGCTAACCAGTGAAGAGCTGAGAACGAGAACATAAAACAAGAACTTCATCGACTACTTCTTCTCTATCTCTGAACCTGGAAGTCAAGGAAACAGACGATACTCTGTTTTCCAGACAAAAAACAGAATAGGACTCAGAGTGAATTCTGATCAATCAAAGGAGTCCAGAACTGCACGACAATCACGATAGCCATTCCTAAACTCTAATTATTTGCTCTGTGATTTATCTTTTTACATACTGAGCAGTGTGTGTTATTTGCTGTATTGTAAACACACACTGTCTCTTGTTCCTTAACTTGAGGATTTTTAAATCCTCACTCAACTCTCTTACTTCTTTTATTTTTCCCACTGGGATAGTGGTAGAGGTCGTGTGACCTGAACAGATGGTTGTTGTTGTGTTTTTTCCCACGAATAACTGTGGTAGAGGTCTTGGACCTGAACAGCTGGTTGCTGTTGTTATCCCCGATCCAGGGTGTGGATCATCTTTTTATAAAAGCTTTTGAGAGGACTAAGACTCGGCTTGAGACTGAACCTCTTGGTTATATCTGTTGTGCTATATCTTTCAAAGTTATTCTTTATTCTGCTACTTATTTCTTTAAAACCAAAACTATTTTAAAGTCACTTTGATAATTAAATTTGCAAGTGTTTATATTAGTTATAAATCAGTAAGTTGGTTTCAAAAGATAATCAACCTTTCTGTTTTGATTAACTGGGAAATAATCAATCCCTTGAGAACCCAACCGAACCCTTACTTTGATATAAATTTATTAAAGTTTAATTTAGTATTTTATTTGGGGGATTTTAAGACAAAGTTTTTAAAACAGAAATTTTAATTGGAACTCAATTCACCCCCCTCTTGAGTATCCACTCCGACCAACACAGCTCAAGGGAAGGCCTCTAGGATGAATTTTGGGAAGTCGGTAGGATATTTGGGTATGGGTTGGCAATGGTAAATGGCATTGGAGGTGTGATTTTGAGAGAAGGGTAGTACCCTTTTATAATAGAGGTCAGTGTCACTTTTGGAAAAGATTGAAATATTATTTTATTATAAAATAATTTAATGTTTCTAATGGATCAAAATTGATTTATTTCAATTATAAAGTGATTATGGGTCGAAATACCATCAACAAATAGGTTTTTTTCCAAGTTTATGTCACTATAATTACCCTATCATTTATATTTAACTCTTAGTTAAATTATTTACCTTTTACCATGTCCTCTTATATTATTATAATAAATGGTTAATCAACATAGTATAAAAATCCATAGGAACTCCCAGTGGTTCATTATTGATATATCTAACCTTATCTATGTACTTTTGCTAAACCTTATATTTTTAGAAATGTTATATCAAATAATAATACAGTATTTGTTTTAAAAACTCATTTATGTCAATTTTGACCCTATTTGGTATTTTGTTTTTGGTTAAAGTCAAAACAAAATTATCAATTAAAAAATTTATTTAATCAACCCTAAAATGTCATATTAACCTATAAGAATTTTGTATGGCATAAAAATCCTCAATTTACATTTATTTTTATATTTATAATATCAATTATTTTAATCATTCATTGATAAAGTAATTACAGTATCATCATTGCGTCATAAATATAATTAATTATTTTATATCTAAAATTTATAAGTAAAATACCATTATGTAGAAAAAAATTTAGATTTATAATGAATATTTATAGTCTAATTTATCTTATGTATAACCCTATATTAAAAATTGTTTAGTTATTAAACATTGAATTTAACACTTTTAACTCTTCTTTAAATAAAATAATAATAAATGTCCTAATCTAATCCAAGTGAACCAAAATAATCATATTTTATTCCAAATGTTGGTTTTGGTTTAAATACAATTATACAATAAAATTAGGACATCTGTTAGGATAATTATATTATCATATTTACCTTGGATTGCCCGATTTACGTTTAATCGTGGTAAATACAAGTCAAAAGATACTATTCACCATAAATTATTATCATCTTATTGAACCAGATTTTACTTACTCATGTCAACCGTGTCTTTCATATTTTTGAAATTCAAGTCACAGAAGCTGTAAAATTATGTTTTATGCAAATTTTTAACTGTGCTTAGAAGGTGGGTAAAAGCCGTTAAAAAGTTCAATAAAATTTTATACATCTACTTTTATTATAAAATTACTTCAATGAATTACATTGAAAATATATAGATAATATATATGTATTTTTACATAAAATAAATTTAAATAAAATAAATATTTATTTAAATAAATATTCTGTTTTAAACAATAATGCAATGTTTTCACTATTCATCAAAATTTTAATGTTTTTAGAAAAATTAAAAAAATTTACCCTAAGATAATTTTGATATTCTGAATTAAAAAATGAATTCTATTTTACCAAATTCTAAACATAGAAGTTGAATTAATTATTTTAAAATTAATTCCTGTTGTTAAAACCAAAAAGTGGGTTATTAAAAAGTAAAAACTTTCTAAATATTGAAATGTGTTTATGTCAACATTAAAGGTGAAATTACATATAATGACCAAAATTATATTAAATAATAAAAATATAATTTAATTATACTTAAAAACCATTCAAATGAATAATTTAACACAATAAATTATTTCGATTTAAAATGTTGTTTTCAATTGAAATTTTGTATTTTTACTATTCATCAAAATATGAAAGTTATTAGAAAAGTGCAAAAAAATTATCCAGACTAAATTTTTATGTCCCGCTTCTATAGATGAATTTAATTTCATTAAATTAAATATATAAAAATTTCAAATATTTGTTTTAAAAGGGGTTCGCCGTTAAAAGGTTGTAAAATTTTATTTTTGGAAGATACTTCTTTTATCTGAAAAAATGGATTTGTACTTATATTATGTCTATGAAATAAATTATATGGAATCTAAAATTACATTTAGTATATAAAATTAAAAACTCTGTTAATACTATTCATAACCACTTTTTGAATGGCTAGTTTGGTAAGTTGTGGTGTGCTCGAACTCGGTGTTGCATGTAGCACATGCTCTTTAAAGAGATCATGTACTATTTAATCCTCGGGTTTTACATTCTCCCCTCCTTCAATAAATTTCTTTCTACCAATTTGAAAAAAAAATAAAAAATAAAAGAATGATAATATAAAATACCATTGTAGAAAAACCACAAAGGAAATAGGGTTAATAAAATTTAGTCTTAATAAGAGGGAAATGGAAATGAAAAAATCACAACAAAAGTAGGGTTTAGAATAGGAGAACATTGGTGGAATTTATAATTTGAGGAAAAATGTAAATATTTATAGGGAGTAAGTGAGGTCATCAACCACAAAAAAAGTGATTGGAAAATTGAGGGCCTCCAAGCTATAAATCTATGATGATTTAAAATATCATGATTTCAACAAAACAGAACGTATAAAGATAACACGTTTTTGTTTTAAGATCCTTTCCCTAATGTTAAAGAATTAATTTAATCATAGAATATGAAAAAAAAATACATGACAAATAGAGTCACACCCTTTAACTAATTTCTACCACAAACTCATCTTTCACCCTAAAAGATAATAGAATTAAAAAATATTATTCTTATCCTATTAATATTGGGTTCTGAAAATAATGAATTTATAATTCATTTTTAGACTATTTAAAAAAACTACATTATATAAACTAGGACATCACATAGGCCAGTGGTATGTGATGCACCCTTGTTGCCCTTCTTTTGCAATTTCAAGTCTCTCAGCCTTACTGGACGCGATGGGTTGTCGCCCGACCTTCGGGTTGTCCTTTTTATAACAATACAAAAAAATCATAAGAATTTATTTAATCATAACTATTGTATCCAATGTCAAACCTTATCCATTCTAAGATTTAGAAATATCCAAAATACTTCCCTCCAAACTCATAGTCCAAAATTTACAACGAAGGTAAACACAATGAAGATCTTTTTTCCCATGTAATAATATGTGAATACATTCATCATTTATTCTTTTAGAACATGGTAACACAATGAATTACCATAAAAACTTATTGATTACATCCACGCTCCATTATACCTTATAAAATACTGGATATACTCCTTATATCTAAAATATTTCTAAACTCCAAAAATATGTGGGAGAATATTTCCCTTCTAAATGTTGGATTAATCCATGAATGATATGACCCTTATTACTCTTTGGACCATGCGTTTGGAAGGAGTTCTCAATCCTTCTACAGGGAGCCATTTTTAAACAATTGCACAAACAATGTTAGTTTATAAATTGCAATGCATAATTCCAAACATGTAAAATATCTAATGTAAATTGAAATGATTATTCATGTAATCTAAGATCATAAAAAAAATCATTGAGGAAATATTTACTCCTAAATCGCTTATAATTCCTTTTAAATAAAATTTGGATTATCCTAAGAATATCCCTTATTAGTGTCATAACCAAGAGTGTAGCATGTCCTATTTTGTTTACCAAGATACCCCAGGTCAAGCCCAAAACTCCTTGTCAGTGTTTTCACTTCTACGTACATCTGTGCTAGAGCCGCCTCTACCTGCTCGTATCCAAACAGGGATGTATTTCATGGAAAATACACAAAATCTCTACATTACCAAAATTCTAGGAACTTCTTCTATACAAATCATCAAAGTCTATCTTAGGGTAATGTTCTCTAATCAGGGATTTTTTAAATCTAGTTTCTAAGGTTATTACTAAACTTCCTCAAATACCAACGGTAACACTGCGACCCAAGAAGCCCAGAGCCAGTGCATTATTTTAATAAATTGGATTGATTATAAGGAATTAAGTCTCAAAGGACTGATCAATTTAGTAATATTTGAAAATATATTACATTCATTAACGTTACATTACACATTAAAACATAAAACACAGCATAAATAATCCTTTGAGAATTACATTATTCTCCAAATTTCACCTTGTGTATCAAACATAATACACTTCTTGGAATCCTAGGAAAACAAAACATATGAAAGGGGTGATCTCAGAATCACATTAAGGGTTAATAATTTAGAAGATGATATAGACATTCAATGAAATTTGTGGAATCAAAACAACATCCTTTTAAACATAAACATGATCATAAAATTTATAAAATAAATCAAACATTACCTTATAAACATGGACATGGATATTCTACTAGTCTAATAATCACTTCTAATAATTAATTTCATAACGAGAGAATGCCTAACGTCGTACAACATTACAACATATGCAAGGCCTCGTTTCAAGACTAAAAATTAAATTTTTGTCAAGGCCTTGTGCCAAGAATCTTGTTTGTCACATGATACCTACCAATGCATCGATGGGATATAGTGGGCCCCACCCATCACTTACTGTGTCCATTGCATTCCTCATATGAAAATTTTGAAACATAATATAAAAATTTATATTAAAACTAGCATATGAAATTCCAATACTTAAACCATCAAACATTAAAGGTATAAAAAATAAAAAATCCACTGTCAAACATATCATAACACATTCAATATAATAATGAAGATTTTATTTTAAGAAATCGACCTTAATCAATAATAATATCCAGTAAAGGATGTTTACATAGTTAGAAATTATCATTAAAACTTTTTGAGAGAAATATACCTTTATATGAAATCCTTTAAAAATAACACATTAATAAAGGAAGTCATTTAAAAGATATTTTTGGATTAAATCTTCCAATACCACTTTGAAACATTTAAATGGAATTAGTATTTTAAAACAATCATGTTCATATAAATAAATACTTAAAACCATTTTGAAAACATGGACATTAATGAGAAAGATTTAGAAGAATAAATATTTAAAAACTTTAAAATGATGTTTTAGTTAAAGAGAACCTTAAAAGAATCAATTAGAAATGTATTTTAAAAAACATGGACACAGATTAAATATGTCTCAGAAAATACCTACACTTAAACAATCTCATATAATAATGAGATTGAGAAATTAACCCTTACCTTGCACTTTCCTTTGGTCGAGGGTACGTTTACCCTACTATATAATTACCATATTATATTATTAAATTATACCAGAACCATATTCATTTATATTATTTAATAAATGATTCATATATGACTTTATAATACCAAATTAAAAATTATTTCCATGTTAAATTAATATTTTGGTTAATAATCGCTTTATTTATCATTTGTGTCTTAACTTATTATTCATGATCATATTATTTTGATCATGATTTAAATAATTCAAAAACATAAAACACGATTTATATGTATTATATATTTAGAATACAAATATGTATAATAAATATATATATGAAATGGAAAACACTATTTATGGAGACGGTAGGCCGTACATACTCATAAACGCTATTTCTGTTTGCATATCGTATTGAATTGAAATAAGTGAATAACATAAATGTAAATATATATATATATATATATATATCCAGTAGAATTATTATGTCATATATTACATACATATTAATAATATATATTTTTATAATCCTTGTGTAATGGTGAACCTGGAAATGAATCTCATCACTTCGTGGAGACGGTAAGTCGTACGTACACATGAGCAACAATAACATTTCCTTAATTATTAAAATGTGTGGAATTTGAAGTTATATTAATCATATGGATAAATTATCATGTTATTTTAATTATTTATAGATATATATATATATATATATATATATATATATTACTCATCTTTATATCCATTCAAATAACATAGCATTCAATAAAAAATTACTCCACGGTGTGGAGAAGGTAAGCCGTATGTACGCACACATGGTGACATTATCAGTCATAGGATAGATAAAATAATGAGTAGGGTTATAAAATATTTATTATAAGATCACATTATGTAGAGGGTAATGGATTTATTATTTTTTTATGGAAATAATAGAGAAATAGAATGTGTATGAAGAAAAGAACTTGGAAAGAGATGATGAAATAATTACCTCTTGTTTGGGTGTTACCATTTGATTTGAAAAAAAAGGGATTATTAGGTTGGCTCTCTGATCAAGGGAAGGCCTCTATTTTTATGTGAGGGAAGTTGGGAGGAGATTTGGGAAATCATTGGCGGAGCCAAATCTCTTTGTAGGTTTGATGCGGAGAGAAGGTGAAGTACCCATTTATAAGAAAGGTGAGGGTTAAGAAATGTTTGTAATATTATTTTATTATAAAGTAATTTTCGGTTTTTAATGGCTCAATATTGTTTTATTTCGAAGCTAAGGTGGGTATGGGTCGAAATAATTTCAACCTATAGGTTTTAGACAAGTATTGGTCACTATATTAACCCTTTATTTTAGAGTTAACTCTTAGTTAAATAGTTTAACTTTAACCATGTCCCCTTGTATTATTATAATAAATGGTTAAGAAACATACTATAAAAAGCCAAGGTAACCCCCAGTGGTTCATTATTGAAATATATAATCTTATATAAGTACTTTTGAGGAACCATATATTTTTATAAATGTTATATAAATTAATAATATAGTATTTGTTTTAAGAACTCATTTATGTCAATTTTGAATCTATTTGGTATTTTGTTTTTGTTAAAGTCATAATAACTTTATCACTTCAAAAAAATTAATTATTCAACCCTAAAATTTCAAATTAACATAGAAAATTATTGGATTACATAAAAGCCAACAATTTAAATTTATGTTTTATTTATAATATCAATTATTTTAATCATTCATTGAAAAAGTAATTACTGCATCGTCATTGTGTCATAAATAAATTTAATTATATAATCTCTAAAAATTATAAGTAAAATACCATTATTTAGTAAATAATTTAGATTTATAATAAATATTTACAGTAGAATTTATCTTATGTATAACCCTATATTAAAAATGTTTTAGTTATTTAACATTGAAATTAACACTTTTAACTCTTCATTAAATAAAATAATAATAAATATCCTTAACTAATAAAAGTAGACCATAAGGATCATATTTTATTATTATGGTTGGTTTTGGTCGAAATACACTTACCAAATAGAATTAGTACATGTGTTAGGGTAATTATAATATCATTTTTACCTTTAATTACCCTATTTTCTTTTAACAGTAGTAAATAAAAGTCAAAAGTTACTATTCACCAAAACTTATTTACCTCTTATTGAACCACATTTTACATACTGATATAAACTATGTGTGTTGGATTTTTGAAATTCAAGTCACAAAAGCGGTAAAATTACATTTTATGCAAATTTACAATTGTTCCTAGAAGGTGGGTAAAAGACGTTAAAAAGTTCAATAAAATTTTATACATCTAATTTTTTTATAAAATTGCTCAAATTTATTTCATTTAACTTATATAGGTATTATATATCTATTTTTATTTAAAATAAATTTAAATAAAATAAATAATTATTTAAAAAAAGATGGTTCTGAACAATAACGCAATGTTTTTCACTATTTATCCAAAATTGAAAGTTTTTATAAAAATACAAAAAATTCACCCTAAACTAATTTTTATATTCCGAATTCAAAAATGATTTCAATTTTACCAAATTAAAATCATAGATTTTTCATTTATTAATTTAAAATTAATTCCCATTGTTAAGACCAAAAGAGGGTTTTTGAAAGTAAAAACTATCAAAAGATTAACATGTGTTTATGTCAAATTTAAATTTGAAATTACTTATAATGACCTAAATTGTATTAAATGATAAAAATATAATACAATTATACATCCAAACCATTCAAATGAATAATTTAAAACTATAAATTATTTCGATTAAAAAATTGGATTTCAATTAAAATTTAGTATTTTTCATTATTCATCAAAATATGAACGTTATCAGAAAAGTACCAAAATTTTATCCAAACTAAATTTTTATGTCCATATTCTAAATAATAATTTAATTTCATTAAATTTAATATATAAAAATGTAAATATTGGTTTTAAAAGGGGATCTCTATTAAAAGGGGGTAAATTTTGATTTTTTGAATAATACTTATTTTATCTGAAAAATTGAATTTGTTCTTATATTATGTTTATAAAACACATAATATGGGTTCAAAAATTATATGGAGTATATAAAATTAAAAATTCAGTTAATATCATTCATAACTATTTTTTGAATGGCTAGTTTGGTACGTCGTGGTGCGCTCGAACTCGGTGCTACGTGTAGCGCAATCTTTTTAAGGAGATCACATACTATGAAATCCTGGGATGTAACATTATTCAATGAAATTTGTATTCTGAGTACTAATGAAAAATTATAATGTGATATCCTACACCTCATGAAAGTTAAAAATCCATGAGGGAAAATATCCTACACATGATCTGGAGTTTGAAGCAGTGATTGTTGTGTTGAAAATATGGAAGCATTCCCTACATAAGGAAGAATTGTAAGATATATACTAATTCAGAGAGGTCCAAATATATATTACCATAGAGATACATTAATATGTTCCATTTTATATGGTTAGATATCATCATGGATTATGATTTCTCAATCCTTTATCATCATAGTAAGGAAAATCATGTGGAAACTTCTATAAGTAGAAAGGATACTACGTCTTCATAAACAAAAAGAATTGGGAAGGATACAATCAAACTTTATAATCAATGGATAGACTTGGGAATCATTATGAAATAACCACCATTAATCCTTGCCAAAATGATTTCTCAACTATACCTTTTGGGGGAAATAATGGATTCTCAAAGGAATTGTCTAGAAATATAGAAGAAGGTGGATGTCGTGAGAAAGGGAAAATCCTCAAAGTTTAAAATTGGTGAGGAAGGAGTTGTACGATTTGGGCCATGAAAATGTGTACCATCCATTCCAGAGATAAATAAGGACATTCTAAATGACATGGATATCTCAACGTTCTCAATTCAATGAGGGATCAAAAATATGTATCGAGATCTCCGAGAGAAGTATTAGTGGCACAATATGAAAAAAAAGATCACTAAATTCACATTGATGCATCTATTCAGTGAATAAGTGAATGTTGAAGGGAAAACACATAAAGGGGTTATAGAATCATTAACTATACCAACATGGAAATGTGAAAAAAATAATACACTTTGTCACTTTAATTGAAAATAAATCAAAAGGAAACACTGTTATATGTGTTTTTTGGATCATGTTACAAAGGAAGATCCCTTTATAAAAAATTGGGTGGACAACTCACTAGATAAATATTCATAAATATAAATCAAATAAGCAGTAAGTCTACATGGATTAACACTATTGATTGTATCTGATCAAGATCTGAGATTCACCTCCATGCTCTATAAAAGTATCCAACATTCTCTAAGAACTGAGATTAACCTTTATATGACCTATCATCCTCAATCTAATGGTCAATCTCAACGAACTATTGAGATATTTGAAGACATGTTGGGAGAATGTTCTATGGAGTTCAAAGGAGGATGAAACCAACATCTTCTACTAGACAAATTATCCTACAACAACAGTTTCCAGTCAAGCTTCCAAATGACTCCATATGAAGACATTTATGGGAAAAGGTGAAAAACACAATCATACTGGGATAATTTCTTTGAACATAAGCTGCTATGACTAGAAATGGATGAATTAATTGTGGAGAAGGTGAAAACCCTTCAACAACACCTCAAGGAATCCCAATGTTAACAAAAGACTTATGTACAAAATCATAGATGATACATTTAGTTTAATGATTGGGACATGGTATTGCACTGTATATATCTATGGAGGAGGATCATGTGATTTGGGATGAAAAGAAAGCTAGGTCCCAGGAACATCGGACCCATCGAGATTATTGATTTTTTTGGAGTTATGACCTATCGAATAGCCCTTTCAGCAACCATTTCTAAATTACACAATTTATTCAACGTATCCCTCTTTAGGAAGTACATACTAGATCATGCACATGTACTAAATTCAGAGGTGGTATATTTGGAGATTGATCTCTCTTATGAGGAATAACCTATGAATATATTGGATTGTAGAAATAATGTCCTATGCAACAAGACCACTCAACTGGTCAAAGTATTTTGGTGGAACCATAAGAATGAAGAGGTGACATGGGATCGGGATGATGCAATAAAGGAGAAGTACCCTCACCTGTTTCTCCCAGACTATGTAAAATGAGATATCAAGGGAAAATTTACATTAAACGAGAATAATGTTACGACCAAAATTATTTATAATTAAAATTATTGTATTATAGTTATTTTATATATTATAAATCACATTAAAACACATTACAAACACAATACAAACATTATAAATGATTAATAAATGATTTAAGATGTATTTCTAGATTTTATGGAACCTATACTGATGAAATAGTAACTTCACATTTGGAATAGTAATGTGACACTTATGAATAGTAAATTGGCCAATAGAATAGTAACCTTACATGTGAAAGTATAAATAATATTTGGCTATCTTATAAATGAAAATATGACATTATTATGCCATATTATAATTAAATAAATTTTTTATGATTTTTTATTAATTGTTGGTATTTTATTAGTCATAAATATTTAATTAAAATATTATGATTAATTTTAGAATTAAAATAAAATTTATGTTCATAAAATTTATTCGTAAATTAATATTTTTTTGTCTTTTAATTGTATGATAAATTTATGAGACCTTATTTAATTTGTCCAGGTGTTATAAAATTATATATATCTTCCAAATCTGTGTTTTTAGTGTAAATGATTATTTTAATTAAAATTTAAATTTATAATTTTCTTAATATTTTTATAAATTTGAGTACATTTTTTAATTTCATGTGTCATAAAATGTTTTTGGTGAATTTTTTAGTTTTTCAAGAAAACATAATTTTTTTGTGAATAGTGAAATATAGTAATTTAAGCTATATATACATCATAAGTTAAATACACAATTCCCTGAGTCATTGCTGATGTAAGAAAAACAATATCTATATTAACTTTACTATTTTATTATATTTATTAATAATTCTCAAACTATTCATAATCTTGAGGAAAAATAACAAACTAATAAAAAAAATAATGAGAAAACAACCCTCCCCTCCATTAAAAATACCTCCTCTCACCACCTCTTCTACTAACACATTCCAAGCTTTGGACATTATCCAAATTCTTTCCAAATACTCTTTTAAAATCCCTACCGCATTTCAAATAACTCTTGGTATCATCAAAATTCCAAAAAAAAATCCATAACATGGTACCTAAAGAGGAGAAATTGCAACGGAAAATACCACTTTCTTTTCTTTTAGTTTATTTTCAAGTTTATTTATTTTCATAGTGTCTCCTAATCTACAATAACAAATAATAAATAATTCCAAAAAAATTCATATAATATAATTTTTTTCGGATGGAATAATCCATCATCAAACCCCTTCTCCCCTCCCCTTTATTCTAAAAATGAAACTGTCATCCGTGAGGTTTTATTTATCTCCTTTGTGGACGAAAAGTTTTCATTTTACATTATCTCATTCAAATATGGTCTTACAACCATTATAATGGTGGAAAAATATTTTAGAAGTTATTTTCTTAACCTTATTATGTTTTTTAACTAACATATATATATAATACTAAATGATAAAATAAAACGAGTTCGTTATGATCGAAAACCCAGAAAAATTAATCTAAACGATTATCATTAAAATGTTATCTACTAATTAATAATCATATCCTGTAAAAATCGAATATATAATACCAATTTAACTTATTTCTATTCATAAATAACAAATAATTTCAATTCTTTATAATTATACCCATGAACTTCCATACTCATATACAAGTGATCCAATCATGAATACTATGAAGACAAACACCCCTAAACGATGAAATTGGACACTATGACTAATCAAAAATTCCAAAAATATACTTAATAAAATTATTCTAAATCAATTATGTTTATAAAAATTTCTAGACATATTAATTAATTAATCTATTTCTATTATTTGGTATATTATGATCATGTATAGAACCCTTTCAAACATAAGGTAAGCGATCCTTTCTAAACCTCCATACTTCCTTCGTGTTATATTTTATATCTATTTACCCAATATATATCTAACTTAATTTATTTATTTATTGTAAATTAAATTTAATTTTTTTAACACATTTATCCATATCATGTCATTCTTATTTTATAGGAAAATTCTTGTATTAATATGGTTCAATTCTTAAATCATCCAGAAAAGAAAACCCAACTCAAGGGAACATCGTGATTTCTTAACTATTTTAAAGATTAATCCATAATATATTTTAGTAAAACAATATTTTTCTAAAATCACTAATTTTATCAGGATAATATATCTTGGTTCATTTATGGTATTATAAAAATATTTACTCCTTTTCCATTTTAAATAATCATTAATATTATTTTATTAAATCGCACTAAAAAATATTATTTCTAAAGTTTATTAAACACTTTTTTACATATATTCACTTAATTTTGACATCACATATCATTATCTATTCATATTTTACCTTATCAATATAGATGTATGATTTAAACCCTTTCTTTCATTGATACCATTATGATATTCCCTTATGTTGTGAATTCTGATGTGATTATGATACCCAATTCTTTCAAAGGTTAGCCATTATGTTTACATTTGATTCCTTATCTATGATTCTTCATGTGGAACACATATTCATCCACATGTTTTGATGGATGCACCAATATAGTTCTCCAATTAACTGGGTAATGTTTAGTATCATGAGACCTCATGTGCAACGGTCTTGGTGGTTATCCTTGACTCCTACTCCATGTGATACAATTTTGGTGGTTAGCCTTGACTCATGATACTCAATAAAAAGTGAGCCTTGAATGATGATAAAGTAATGTTTTGTGTATCTTCGACTTTAATAAGATTCCATTATTATTTTATCCCATATTCTATATTTTCAGATTCTATATTTTTAATCATGTTCTGACCATTTTATATTATTATTTTATTCCTTCTATGCCATGTGATAAGATTTATTTTAATGATTATTTATTTAATGGGATTTTTAGAAACTCTATTTTTTTCATGTATTCCCTTAGATGATCCTATGAAGATGTAATGGCTCACAAGATAATAGGATCTCTTTATCATGATTAAATAACATATGTTCTTATTTTTGAATCATGAGGTTTAATTATATACCTAATTTTCAAGTCACTAAACCATACTATCATTGGCTTGTAATTTGATTTTTAATTATTCTTAAAATAATATAAATATTGGTTTAAAAGCCTATGTTCTTTATATTTATCCTACCATATAATTAAATAAATTAGAAATTCATAGGAAGATTATAGTGGTTCTTCATGGTAACATTTTTCTAGTGATGATATCGACAAATCATCTCCAAACCACCACCGTAATTCTCGATGAACAAAACGGGTGCACCATAAGGAGACACACTCAGCTAAATAAAACCTCACTATTACATATTATCAAGTTGTATGCATATCTCATGTGACTCAGAACAATCAATTATATATATATATATACCAATATTAGGTATATTACCTACTTTAGCTCAATCAAAAAATCAATCTCCCATCAAAGGGATAATGCAACATCCTCCACTAGAAATATATCATGTTACTATTTTTTGACCAATGGAAACACTAACTATTGATATTCAAATGATAAAAGTATAAACTTAAATATGAAAGAGGAAAGATTTAGAACACACCGATGAACCATGCATGGGTCTAGGTTTCCAAAAAACACTACTGGATATCCATTATCATCATAGAACACAACCCAAACCTTGACGAAATCCTAGACATCAGGCATCAAATATAATGAATACATGTCAAGGATGATGTAATAAGGCTATATCTACAAACACAGGATGTCACACTAAGAGCATCACTACCCAACAAAAGTTCATTATTTCTAATTTTTTTCATATAAGTCATCTTGACCTCCAAGAAGAGAAGTCAATAGTAAGTGAAATAGATGTCTCACAACCCGAACCCCTAAAGCATAGATGCAGGTAGGTGATATAAAGGAATGTTTCACTCATGAATCAAATAAATCATGAACCCATGTAAAAAACCTGAAAATGGGGCCTCAAAAAAAGATGGACCTCCCAAAATTAGAAATGTTTTAGAATAAGGCTGAGTAAGAAATTCTTCACGGCCTCTCTAACCTTACTAAATACTACCTCCAAAGATGCACACTTTTATTTGAGTATGAGCAGAGTTTCATGGATCTACTTTTACTGGCCCATATTATATCTAATGATCTCAAAATAGAACACTCTGCTATTGATTCCTCAAATAAAACTATGTCAATGAAAGAACCTGGAGTGAAACACCTTATAAATGTTGACTTTATTGAATGTCCAGTCATTATCTATGTTGATAACCTAGACCTCCATATGAAAGAACATAAGTATGATACCTTATAATATCTATGAGATACACCTCCCCTATTAAATGACATGATGAAGCTTGGGACCTTCCCCAAACTAATTGAATTATCTTATGTCTACAAAATTAGAAACCCTGATCCAAAGATATTCTAGTTGAGGAGTCATAATTACTCCCCTCTCGTGAATATTTTGTTTGTGACATCATACTCATGATAACATAATCCCTTACAATCACCATTAGATATGTCTTCTGTATAAATGGGGTTACCTAGATCTGGATTTTTGGATTTAAAGCCTCCTCAAAATGACTCACCCTAGCCTATTAATCTAGTAATAGGTATGAATAATATCACTGAAGGGTCCAAATACAGATACCAAAATATCAAATGCCGGAACTCCCCTATCAAAGGGTAATAATCTCCGAGTGACTATCCACCATCATTCTTGATAAAAATGGATATTCTGAAAACTTTTCTTAAAACTTACCCATGATACTGTTGACTCGTTTTGATCCCCAAGGATTAATAACCACAACTACCTCATTTATTCAGGAAGTTTCATAATAAAAGGAAACACAATAATCATTTTATGAATATATCAAATTGAAATATATCTAATCCCCCTCCATCCAGGGTTGTATTCTTCAATTTTAAGTGAATACCTAATAATTTTGTAGATAGTAAAAAATTAAAGTATCAGGGCGTCCTCTACAATGTTCCATCTTCAACGACCTCCATTCTATGATGATATGATAACATATCATACAAATAAACTTTAGAACAATCATGATGAGGATGTTAACCTGTACCCATTCCTCGAAAGGGGATGAAATCGTATAGTTCCTTAACATGTAATATTGAATACATAACATTAGTTAATGAATAATTTTATTATCTTTAAGGACATCAAGTTATCTCAAGGTATAACCATTTAAACAATGGATAAAACAATAATTATGCATGATCCATTCCTAG
Organism: Viscum album; assembly: GCA_963277665.1. Classification (NCBI taxonomy): domain Eukaryota; kingdom Viridiplantae; phylum Streptophyta; class Magnoliopsida; order Santalales; family Viscaceae; genus Viscum; species Viscum album. The sequence continues at coordinate 421,582,166 of OY728158.1, read as the reverse complement.
GTCTCTACCCTGCAATCATAAACACATTATATAGTAGGCTAGTTAAACTTAAAGGTCCATTTTTTGGATCATAAGGAACCCTAAATATCCATGTAGTAACTGGTCTCCTATTTTTATATCCCTCACTAATCTTATATGACAGTGTTTCTCTTCCAATCCAAGAAATCTCACTTGTTACTAACTCCAAACCCTGTATTATCCATCAACCTAAACCTCTGAAACAAATCTATCACAACCCAATCCCCAAAATCTGAAACACTTCTCAGCTGAGAATGAGAGAAGGGATATAGTGCCTTCACGATCCCCAACATCAGTAGACCTTGAGTTTTAAGAATAATGATGAGAGTACAATAATTATTAAATTTGAGGCATTACACTTTAAGAAAACATGTTGAAGATGGTGATAATATGGATAAACAAATCAATCATTTCTGAGAAATATGTATAAATAAATCCCACGTGAAAACATAAAATGGCCTTAAACACTATAACAACTAAAAGGGAACCTAAATGTACCAAAATGAATAAATGAAAGAAACAAAAAATCCAAAATAGATCATAAAAACATGAGATAGTAACATCTATCTTGATATCCAACCAACTAAGTAAGACCCAAAAAGCATTTAAATTACCATAGGGTGAGAATAACAGTACACTCAGTAAGATCTTCCTTGAAGCCTATCATGATAAAGGTTATGAATGAATGATATAGTATAGTGAACAATAGTGAAACTAACTCATCACCTAAACATGTATTCTAATTTCCAAACATCACCATGGCTTTATCTCACAAATTATCTCATTCAAGAGAGAATATAATATAATAATTTCACATCAAGGGTACACCACTCTCAATTCCCCATTAGATTGTCATTATTACCCAACATTGAATGTCATGAGCCATATCACATGAAAATAATCCAACCCTAATACACTTGGTTAATGCATCATAACATTAACCTTATGTATCAAATCATCACAACATCCCATATCATATATCCATAAGTTGTAACCAACTAGTTTTTAGGAGCCACCATATCACATATGACGTATATCATACATCAGGTATTATACCTCCATCCATTACATCGCATACACTAAGTAAGTACCTCATGTTATCAGAATATATACATGTCATAACTATAATAAAACTTTGGATACTATATCAGTATAAAAATGTTTCTGAAGTAACCATAATTCATCACATACATATGCACAGATATATGGGTAAACTAACCGGCATGAATAAAAATACATATAAATACCAATAAAAAAGAGTAGGGCTATAAGGGGTACTCATCCATCCATCATCCAATCAGGATATTAGGGAAAACACCCTCCAATAGTCCCTTGGGTGTTAGTAACCCTAACCAAAATGGTTGGGGTACTATTTGAAATCATAGAATTTACAAGATAAAATATACCTCACAACCACACAATGAGCATAAATTATCCCTAATCTCAACTGCATCTATTTTCTCTTAGACACATACCATTCAATACTAGGGCCTAGATATCCTATAAACACATAGTAATTTAAATAGAAAAATCAATTAGAACTTTTTTTATTCATTATTATCATCATTCCATAATTCATGTACTCTTGGAAAACCATCTAAATCAAGAACTAATATGAAATATGAAACATAGTACACCCATATACCTTATGAAACATGTAAGGGGTTGTAAATAAAACTATAAAACCAATTGTCTTCCATTAAACATATTAAGTTTAGTAAGGAATCCAGCTTTATCACATCAATGAGTAATACCAGATTCAACCCATTCAATCATCTCAATTTCAATCCCCAACCCCCACATGAATATCACGATGCATATTTCCATCACTAGAATCTTCTACACTTGTATCATATAGGCCTCCCTATCCACATCACATTAGCCATCCCAGGCTCATCCATCTGTGGTTCAGCCATCCTAGGATCAACCATCTCAAGTTCATCCATCTTAGGCTTGTATCACATTACAAATAAAATAATACCTCTAGATTACATCAAAAAATTAGAAAGAAAAAAAAAAATAACTTCTAACATGGAAATATAGGCCTTAAAAGGAATTCATACATCACACATAAACGTTATTTCAGATATCCAATCTCAATGAACTCATAATTCCCAAGTAGATAACAAAATCGAGCCCTATTAATTTTTTTTATCCGGCATTCATTTTTTATTCTAGCATGAAATGAAATATAATTTATTTAAGGATTCTAACTATGGGCATCTGAAAACATGAAGTTATAACATGCTATCAAAAGATAAACATGATATTACCATTAAAACATGTTTCAAATTTCGTAGAGAAGAACCACACGTAATTATCATTATTTTTTATTATTATCATAAACAAGAATTAAAATGATTTAGGTTATTTATCAATTCCATTATAATGGAATATATCATTCAATTAATATTTTTCATTCCATCAATTTGAATTACCATTAAATTATAATAAACAATAGATTAATTTAACGAGGAACTTATTTAAATTCATAAGAAAATTAATCAATTATTTCCGTATTTATGTTCATTGATACATTTCATTAATAATGAAATGATAATACATAGTATCACAATGCATGCTAATAATCATATCATAGATATAACACAATATTGAAAATTAGATGGTAAATAGTTATCATAGTATCAAACATCAACCTACAATCTTAATCCATTTCATTTTTATCCTGTTAGTCCATTATTAGGTCAATTAGATTTCCATTAAAAGGACTACATCATGACAACATTAGGATTGAACATTAATAAATAATATAAAAAATGATTCACCTACCTCATAGGCATTTATATTCTTCACGCCATAACATATCAATATTATGGATCCTAATCACCCATTCTACCAGATTTACATGCCTCCAAGGATGTCACAATATAACCACACAGACAAACAACCATGTGAACCCTATTAAAATAATGGAGAGAAACCACCATCACATGGAAATAAGAAGATAGATGATCCATATTGAATAAAATTGAGAGGAAATATCAGAAATTATGTCAGATCACAACATATGAGACATGGGAAGCCATGGATAAATCCCTCTCAATGGTATTCAGAAACATCTAGAGAGATCTCCATGGATTTTTGGAAATTGGGGGAATTATATTCGATTTGAGAAAATCATAGGGGCTTCAGCTTTTAAGGGAACACTGTGTATTTTCATGGTGTAAAACCCTTTTACACCGTGAATGTATTGGATTTTATGTCATGTAGAAAAACAAGATACCTAATATCATTTAATTGTAATGACCCAAACATTTATCAATGAAAAGTCTTCTTGATAAAATTAAATGTATTATTATGTAAAACGTTTTTGTAAAATATGAACTTATTTGGTTGTATGATTTTGGATTTCAATATATAGTTAAAAATATTCATTGTTGCTAATATATCTATAAAACAATGATCACATTATTAGTATAAATATAGGGCTTTAACACATTCAATTTACCCTCACAAAGGAGGAAATGGCCTCATCTAGTAAAATTACTCTGTACAAAGCCCAATCTTCCAAGAAATGAAAGGAGGTGGCATCACTGGGATTCATTCTTGACCAAGACCAAGCTAAGATTCAACATGTTATGCTCAAATGTATCCACCTATGGGGGAAGTGGAAGTTGATAGAGAATACCACCCGAGCAATGTTATTTGAGCCACACTAAGATTTTGTCACCAACTCACACCTTACCCTTAGGTCATATGCGGGTGTTATAAGGGGTTATGTAATAAGACCATATAACTATTATTATGTGCATTATTTTTTTTATATAATACTGAATATAAATTCATTTTATTATTGTTACTTTGTAAATAGTTTTAAAATCACAAATAGTATTTTTACTTAATATTGAACAAAGATATCTATTTTGATGAATTAATGGATTTTTGAATTAAATGATTTTTTAGTAAAATATTATTACTAAATTACTCTTTATTAAATATAAATGATCATATATTTTTATTAAATACAATTGTATTTTTTATTAAGGTTTGAAAACTATTTTTGTCAAAATCTGTGAACTTTCGATAAATGTTGGATTTTATTTTAATGTAAAGATTCAAATGATTAGAAAATTATTAATATAAAATGGATATTATTTTTTTAATCGTGATGATAATATTATCCAATGGTGAATTTTTCATAATATTTTAAGACAATAGAATTTTTGGGTAACAATTAAATACCATTTTAATAAATAATGTGTCTTATGGCATCATAATGACCTAATAGCGATGTAATAAAATAATAAAAATGGGATATCCAATAACTATATGTTTTAACTTAAAATGAAGTGATTTTATATTTTTATTTAATTTTATGGTGCCTTAGTGGACCCTCCAAGACTTATAAAACATTTTAAATTTTAAATTGATTTCCATGAGAGTATGACTCATATACACATAAGCAAGCCTAATATTATAATATGTTAGTACATTGGCCTTGTAAAATAATGTTTTCCACTTCCCTTTGGTAACAAACATGGGATGGTTTGTGGTTTTGATGAGATTAAGGTGTGGTGCCCAAAAACTAAATAATAAATAATTTCCTCTCTTTTCCTGTATTAACCCACACAAGATCCCACATCCTCTTCACTAAAATCCGTGGGAGCTCGACCAAGATATTCCATCCTCTCTGTATAATCCTCCCATGTCACCTCTAGCTTCTAATAAGCCTCTCTCAAGCCCTTACGAATCCATTGGGATCACACTTCCATGTAAGGGATTTCTTCCTTTTTATATTTTGTCAAATATTCTTTATGTTTCTATACCATTGTCTGTTCTATTAAAAATTTTGGCGTATGATTTCTCACATTCCCTATATATCCATACTTATGTTTTAATAATGATATGACACTTTTCTGCTCAGTAATGCCTCCCTTGTACACCTGTTACGATGCCAAAATTCCATATGAAATTTATATCTTCTCGTTTACAATCAATAAATTATTTTGTATTAAGAATATAAATGTCATTACAACTATTGGGACATGTATCTATATGATCCTATTACTATCCATTTCATTTAAATATGATGAGACACCCCTTTCAAAATCATCAACTATTTAAATGAATTCTTATGTCATGTATTTATGCTACTGAAATTGCACTAAGATTTTCCAAGCCAAAGTCATTATGTAGTGAATACCATGCCCATTTATATATCAAGGGTTTTCAAATTTTTGAACATTTACTTATTTATTAAAAAAATCATTTATTAATTCCACATTCCTATATCGTGGAATAAATGATGATATTTAATCAATCCATGTTGTATGATCTATGTGGCACAGTTATGCATGAAATGAAATGATTAAGAAGGGTGAACCCTGATAGCGCTCCAATGCATTGCTTAAAGATTAGTATCATGATACATCAAGTGCAATGCATGTTTACTCATGATAATTAAAATTCAATGAGGGTTCACTTAGGCTCCATGTGAAATGATCCTTGGCTCATGTTAATATCATGTTCAATGTTGTTGCCACATTTACATGTAATGATAATCATGTTATATCATGCCTCTATGTTCATATTTCTCTTATTCTCCATTGATATATTTGTTTCCTAACATTTAATTTATTCTTTATGTTATTCATCTTTTATTATCTTAATGGGATTTATATCTCACCCATTTCTTATACATGTCCTTAGCTTATCCCATGCAATGCTTAGTATGAAAGAATGTGTGTGGTCATGTAAAATAAGTTTTCAATTAAGATGTATATTTCATATTTTATGTTGTTATGTAATATTCCTTAGCCCCAAATATAATAGACCTGTGTATCAACTATGTATTATAAAGTGAAGTATTTAAGTAATAAAATTTGTTTACATGTGAAATAAAGATAAGGGTTTTTATAGTTGGTATCAGATGATATGTTTAGTTATTTGTCGTATTATGATTAGAAAACCCTAGTGAATTCCTTAGAGATAAGTCTATGTATAATAAAAACATTCATAAATTCTTTTTACCATTGAATAATTGGTTTATAATTAAAATACATCCCTGTCTAGATACGAGTAGGTAGAGGCAACTCTGGCCCAGATGTATCTTGGGGTAAAACATGAAAACGCCTCTTTGAGCTAGAATCAAATGGAAACAGGTGCACAACAATGGGAATTGCTGTAATTTTGGTTTCAACACTCCCAAGGGATATGCTTTGGTAAATTCACAAGAATAGTATGAACCATTTTTATGGGAATAAAAAAATTCCCCTAATAATATATGTTGGGAAGTAAATCATTGAAAATGTAGATTGAAGCCTATAAATTCCTAATATAAATAAATAAAAGTAATATATATGTTATCCCATTTTTTCATTTGATTACCCTTTATGTGTTACCCATAACATTCCTTTTATTATGGACAATGACTAGTAATATGTGGAATCGAGCTAACAACTGACCTAAAGATCAATGTGATAATTCTTCTAATGAGATGCCCAATCCGATGGAAGTGGGAATCGTTAACATTTTCATGATACTTTCTATGTTAACTCAATTTATGAATAGAACCATGGTTCAAGAGGATCATTAAACCCCCCCCCCCCCAAGAATGTACAAGACACAATCGAGAGCTTCATGAGACAAAGGCCTCCTACATTTAATGGATCATCTGATCCCTCAATCACCGAACAATGGATCAACTCTATTTAAAATATCTTATCAATCCTTTAAGGTAATGAACAAGATAATGCAATTCTAGATACTTATCGTATGGAGGGTTAAGCTGATCAATGGTGAACATTGATAAAAAACAAATCCTGAGGAGGAGATCGAGGCATTGGAATGGAAGTATTTCTAGAAAACGTTTTTTGACAAATTTTTTCCTTGAACACTCCGAGTTAAGATGGAGAAAGACTTACATTCCCTAAAAAACACAATGAATCCATCAAGGCGTATGTGGAAAATATCACAAGGATTGTGTGATACACCTTTGGATTTTTCGTACCCCTGAATGCAAGGTGGGATACTTCATTGGTGGGATAAAACCTAGCCTACAGATATCCCTAGCGATCCATGACATCGAGAGCTATGAGAAAATTATCCAAGGTGACCTAAAAGTAGCAATGGAGAATGAAAAATATCATGGGTATCATGGGGATAAGAAGCATAAGGTTGAATTCAATTATGGAAGTCCTGTGGATAAATCTAACAGTTTTAAGAAAATCTAGCACCCCACTTTCCAATGGTGTGGAACGAAGCACCCCGGAAATTGCTTGAACAGGAGGAGGAAATTCTTTAGGTGTGGAAGAGAAGGGAACCTGGAAATTAACTACCGACAGGAAAAAAATATGTGTCTGTGACAGAGGAGATGACCATATAGTTCAACCCTCAATTCATTTTTCATTTCATGAACTGCTAATAACCAGGGAACACTATAAACCAGTTGCCTAAGACAAGGGTTTTTGGAGGCAAACAACAACCTACAAGGCAGCAAGGGTGATCCTTTTCCATCACTACTTCTAAAGTGAACCCCAATAATGAAGTGGTGACATGTACGCTAGTTATTCATTCATGGATATCAATCTTACTTTTTTATTCTCGTTCAATGTATTCTTTTATATACGTAATGTTTAGTACAAAAAACCCAACTCCATCACAAATTATGGATGTAATGATGTCTGTGAGAAACGAAAATCGGGAAATAATTACATCCTAAGAATATAGCTCCCCCTATAATAGTTTTTGGATTGAACTTCCCAGTCAACCTCATTATACTCACTTTGGTTGAATTTTATTCAAATCTTGGCATGGATTGTATTTCCTTATATAGAGAAAACATGAATTTCCTTGAGAGGAAAATCACTCTTCATATGGAAAATATTTCCAATATTATGTACATGTTCAAGGAGGATTTTGAATCTTCTTTAGCACCATCATAAAAAGTGTGGATATTAATAACCTATGAGAATGTGTATATAACTTAGATGATTGATCCTATGGACGAAACCATCCTTTAATACATGCCAATTGTGAGGGAATTTGTGGATATGTTTCTCAGGAAATTTCATGGTCTTCCTCCAAGAAGAGATGTTCAATTCTCAATTGATCTTATACCTGGGGAATTGCCAATATTCAAGACTCCATATAGAATGGTTGATATGGAGCTTGTGGAGCTGAAAAAACAACTACATGAGAATCTGGATAAAGGTTTTATACACCCAAGTTATTCACAATGGGAGCACATATACTCTTCCTCAAGAATAAGGATGGGGCAATGTGCCTTTGCATTGATTATTGTAATCTCAACAAAATCATGATAAAGAAAAAGTATCCTATACACCGAATAAATGACTTTTTCAATCCTCTAAGTGGATAACAATCCTTCTCCAATGTGGATTTTTGGTCGGGATATTATTGTGTAAGGGAGAAGAAGGAGGATATCCCCAAGAATGATTTTCATACAGGATATGGGCACTATGAATTCATAATAATGTGTTTCAGACTGACTACTGCACTAGAAATCTTCATGGACTTGATGAATAGAGTCTATAGATATTTTATGTGAGTGTTTTTTTTCATAAAAACCTCAATCAATATTTTCCCATTTAATATAGCACAGTGGTGACCACAGGGTTTTCTCTCGAGGAGGTTGCAGTTCGAGTTGCAAAACTGTCACTTTTGTTTTTTTTTGCAAACATGAAAATGGGGATTTGATTAACAATTTGAAAATAAAATTTTAATTAAATACTAAAGTAAAATAATGTTAAAGGTAAGATAAAGTGGGTTTGAAATAAAGAATAAAAACAGCAGTTGCATACAAGCTTCACCCTCTCAGACACTCCCCTCTTCCTTGTATATAAAAAATATCTCTTAATTTAAATTCCTAAATGTACTACCAAGTATCTCCAGGTGTACCCTAGAATTTGAAAAGACATAATATTTAATACTTCAATATTATTGTGGACCCACCTATAGAAGTGACTCCATTACATAAATACCTCCAAGTAATTGAATATAATTGAATTCACTATGATCAATTGCAAAACCTCACCAAAGAATTTTAAATAGCAAAATCAATTGTTCTACTTTATAGATGGAACAAAGATCAAAACAAATTTTTTGAACATATATTAAAGAAATAAAACAACCAGATTTATTTAAAAATATAGGTTCAAGAGAAATTCAAAAGGATATTACACATTAAAATCAAAACTTGTAAGAGAGTGTCTGTCAAGTGTCGACGTCCGCAACCACTTGACTCATAGCCTTGCATCACTTAATAAGACTTCATCTTCTCTATTGAATCCTCGAAGGATGGAATCAACATAAGGATAAGAATCTCCACCTTCCCCTTTTCTCTATCAAGCTGACTCCCTTTGTGACAGATGGTGTGGTGATGAAGGTAATGTGATTTAGAGGTAGGAGCTCCTATCCTTTTATAGGTAGATTTCATCTTCAATAAGTTGTCGTGTTTGTGACCCATTAATTGGCCGATTCATGCATGTACATATTCATAAATATTGTTCATAAATGTGTTGTTAGTCCACCCTCAAAATTTTAGATTCATTGGATGCGTCTTAAAAGAGTTACGATTTTTTTATTATCGATCACTTTCTCTGGATGAAGCTTCCTGGAAGCTTCCTTCAAAACTCTATCATTCAATAGCCATCATAACAGATTTAAAACGGCATGAAATTAATTTTGTGGACTCATCTTGGAGTCTTCTTTCATATCCATGTGGAATCGAATCATTTGGAATAGTATAGGCCGAATTATGTTTCCATTACTATGGTAGGGTCCAGGCAGTCTTCCCAGAAACATTTTCAACTTCATTGATTTTTTTGGGCATCAAGATGCATGAATCTTTCACTGGTCTTGAAGAAAAAGATGATGGAAATAAAATAAGGGTTCAAAAAAAGTTTGTAAAAACCTAATATACCCAAAATTGTGTCCCCCCAAACTTATTATATGCAATGTTCTTATTGTGTAGTTTTTTAGCATGAAATTCGGGAAATTAAAGACATAGAAAAAATAAATGATAAGGAAAGTCATGGCCTGGCATCAATTATATTCTACGTTATGAAGTTGAATCTCCTCCCCTATAGGATCTTGAAAATTTTCTTGAAACATCTTCAGCCTATTCTTGTTGACAGTGAATGATGTCTCTTTGTCTGGATCTTTAATCTGTATTGCACCAAAAGGAAAAACGTTAGTAACAATGAATGAGTCAGACCATTTGGAATGAAATTTACCTAGGAAGAGTTTCAATCTGGCATTGAACAGCAGAACATTGTCTCCCTCCTTGATGTTTTTTTGAGAATCCTCCCATCATGAAAGGCTTTGATTCTCTCTTTGTATAACCTGGAGCTTTCCTATGCATTATTTCTGATCTCCTCCAGCTACTTCAAACAATATTTTCTTTCTTTCCAAGCAGAATATAGGTTCATGTTATATGTTTTTACAACCCAAAATGATTTTTTTTCTAACTCAACTGGTATATTAAAATCTTTTCAATAGACTAATCTAAATGGTGAAATTAAAATTGGGGTTCTGAAATCAGTTCTGTGGGCCCAAAGAGCATCATCAAGTCTCAAACTCCAATCCATTCTATTTGGGTTCACTGTTTTTTCTAGGATTTGTTTGATGTCTCTATTGGACAAATCTTCCATTCTGTTTGTTTGAGGATGATTGTTCATAGAGACCATATGATTAACAACTCATTTATTCAAAATATATTCCAAATTCTTATTACAAAAATGGGTACCTTGATCTGTAATTAGAACTTTGGAAATCCAAACCTTGAAAACAAATTTTCTTTTAAAAATTTGGACACAATCTTTGCATCATCAGTTCAAGTGGGGATTGCCTCTACCCACATGGACACATAATCAAAATCCATCAAGATTTAGAGATATCCAAAAAAATTGGGAAAAGTACACATAAAATCTATTCCCCATACATCAAAAACATCACAAAACAAAAGTGGGTTTTGTGGCATCTCATTCCGCTTGGAGATGTTTCCATGGAATTGACAATTTTTATAGGTTCAGCAGAATTCGAAAGCATATCTAAAAATGGTGGGCCAATACAATCCAGAATCAAGAACTTTTCTTACTATTATCTATGGTCCAAAGATTCATCCACAGTTTAATGTGTGGCAGAAATGTTAGATGGATGGAAATTCAGAGTTCGGAATGCATCTTTGTATCATTTGATCACTACCAATGTGCCATAAATAAGGATAATCTGAAATGTATTTATTTGAATTTCTCACAAGTTTATCAAATTGATGACTGTAAAACTATTGGGGATGTTAATCAGAAGCCAAATAGTTAACAAGATTAACAAACCATGGTATTTCACTTTGATCAACAAATAAATCCTCATCTGGAAAGGATTCCTTAATCGGTGGACACATCTGAACTTTTCTATTCTCAATACATGGTATCCTACTCAAATGATCAGAAACAAGGTTCTCACATCCTTTCTTATCTTTTATTTCAACATAAAACTCTTGTAAAAGAAAAATCCATCCCAGAAGTCTTGGTTTTTCATCATGTTTCTTCATCATGAATCTGATTGCAGAATGTTTGGTGAAAACAATCACCTTAGAGCCCAGCAGATAACTACAAATTTGTCTAGAGAAAAGACAAAAACCAGAAGTTCTTTCTCAGTTGTTGTATAGTTTTATTGGTCTTGATCTAGAGTTCAAGAGGCATAGGCAATCACATGAGATTTCTTTCTATCCGTTGACTCAATACTACCCCAAGAGAAAAGTCAGATGCATCAGTCATGATTTCAAAGGGAATGTCCCATTTAGAAAGTTGAACAATGGGTGGGGTGATCAGTCTTTGTTTCAGCACATGAAATGAAGTTATGCAATTCTCATCAAAGACAAATGGGACATATTTTTGGAGTAATTTGTATAATGGAAGTGAAATCGTACTAAAATATTTAATGAATCTCTTATAAAATCTAGCATGCCTAAGGAAGGATCTCACATCTCTCACAGTTTTTGGGTATGGTAATGAAGAAATGAACTCAACATTTTATTGATCAACTTGAATTCCATCATGGGACACAACATGTCCAAGAACGATCCCTTTAGAAACCATAAAATGGCATTTTTCATAGTTTAGAACAAGGTTCTTTTCAATGCATGTTTTAAGGACACATGTCAAGCTTTTAAAACAACATTCAAAATATGATCCATACATAGTGAAGTCATCCATAAAAACTTACATGAAAGTTCCCAAAAATTTAGAGAAGATTCTTATCATACACCTTTGAAAAGTTCCCAGGTCATTACATAAACCGAAAGGCATCCTTCTGTATTCAAAAGTTCCAAATGGGCATTTGAAGGTAGTTCTCTCTTGATCCTCAGGTAAAATGTGAAATTAAAAATATCCAGAGAATCCATCAAGAATATAGTAGTGGGTTTTCCCTACTATTCATTCAAGGACATGATCAAGGAATGGTAATGGGAAGTGGTCTTTCCTTATAACCAAATTTAGTTTCCTGTAATCAATTCACATTCTCCATTTATTTGGAAGCCTTATGGGGACAATATCACCAAACTCATTCCTTGAGATTGTAAATCCACTTTTTATAGGGAAAACATGAAATAGAAATACCCATTGACTATTAGATATGGGAAAAATAATTCCAACAGTAAGCAAGGTGGTGACTTCTTTCTTCACAACCTCCAGAAGTGTTGGGTTCAGTCTTCTTTGAAATTGTCTTACCAGTCTAGTGTTCTCCTCCAGGAAAATTTTATGCATGAAAACTGAGGGGCTGATTCCTGTTAGATCAGAGAGATTCATCCAATGACTTCCTTGTGGGACTTCAGAACTTCCAACAATTGGTTTTCCTTGACTTCTGACAAATCTTTTGAGATGATAACAGGGAATTGTTCATTATGACCTAAGAAGGAATACACGAGGTTATCCAGAAGGGGTTTCAATTCTACCACAGGTGGGTTGGTTTCATTGATAATAGGGAAGTATTCAAAAGTTAGATTGTTTATTGAAGATCTATGTTCATCTTGGTGATCTATTTATATGATCTGAAGACTTGTTTCATGTGAAAAATTAGAAACCTCTCCAACAATACGACCAACAGGTTCAGTGGTTTATATAAATTCATCTTCGTCATTTCTCATATATCCAGTCTCAACATCCCAAGACTCTTCACAGTCTCCAATTTCATCCTCATATTGATCTGATTCAGTATCATACAAATTTCCATCTTTTTCCACATTATTTGGTATTTCATCGCATAAAAAATCAGGTAACATGCCAGAGGAAAACCAATCAATCATTTTTACATGGGGAGTTGAATGATCCTCAATTGTGTGTTTCATTGAATGAAAAATGTTGACATGAACAACATCTCCTCCAAATTCTAGTGAAATCGTTCCCTTTTGAACATTGATGATCGCTTTCGCTGTTTTTAGAAATGGCCTCCCTAGGATGAGGGGAGCATGTGTGCTGAACCGATCATCTTCCATATCCAAAACATATAAGTCAACATGAAAAATAATGTCTCTTACTTGATTTAGAACATCCTCTATAACTCCAGCAGGTTTGGTGGTACTTCGGTTTTCAAGTTGAATGATAATACTTGAGGGCTTCAAGTCTCCGAACTGAAGAGATGAGTAGACAGAATGGGGCATGACATTTATGGAGGCCCCTAGATCAAGCATCACATATTTGAATTCACATTTCCCAATGGTACAGGTAATGGTAAATGTTCCAGGGTCTTTACTCTTGACAGGAAGGGCAGGTTGAATCATCGATGAAACATTCCTTCCTAAGATTACTTTTTCACCTCTTTTGAACTTCCTCTTTTTGGTACACATGTCTTTCAGAAACATATCATACCTTGGAATTTGTTTCACATCATCGAGAAATGGAATATTGACTTGGAATTTCTTGAATGTTTCCAAAACCTCCTTATCTAATTCTTTTTCAGCACTTGACTTTAGTGGTGGTTCACATCTTGGATAAGGCAGTGGTTGTTTGAATGTTTATGGGGTATTATAAGTATGTTTTAGATAAACATAAGGACCAGACATCCTCTTCCAATCATTCTTTGTTCTTTCAAACAGGATTTCCTCTCTTGACTTTTTGTTTCTATCTAGATCATATTTTTCAGCATTTTTATCAAGGGTAGGATTTTCATCAACAGTGACGGAAGAAGGCATGATATTATCAATCAGAGGGTTGTTCAATTTTTTTCCACTCCTATGTTCAATTGCACACACATTTTCCTTCCCATTATTCCTCAGATTTACTTGTGGCTGTGAGGGTAAACAACCACTCATTTGATTTTTTATGCAATTAATACAGAAGCAAGATGACCCACTTAAGTCATCAAGGTATTCATTTTGTTATCTTTTTGTTTTGAGTATTATTTTAGTTCCCTCATTTCGTTTTTTTATTTCCTCAAGTCCTCTTGTTGTTTCTTCATTGCTTCTTCAAGGTTCCTATCAGAGTTTTGAGTGGGAGGGGTAGGCTGAAAGTTGCTTCCAGAATGAGAATTGGATTGCTCATTGAAATAACTTGGTTGAGATTTACTTGATTGTCCTTGGAAGAATCCTCTTGGTTTTTTAGGTTGACGAAATCTTTCAATTGAGTTGTTGTTCTATCACTGATTGAAATTTTGGTTGTTTTGAAAGGGTATTTGTTGGTTTGATTGAAATGGTCTTCTAGGAAAAATTGCATTTCATTTCTCAGGAGGCTCCTGCATTTTCGGGCATTGGTCACTAAAATGTTCATTAGAATAACAAATCCCATAGTGGACATGTAGTTGGAAACCCACTTCAGGTTTGGTTTGGGTTGGTGGGGTGTTAGACAACATCATTGACCTTACCATGGTGGTAAGATCAGATAGTTGACTTGCAATTTGTGTGGTTTTCAGGACTAGTAGTAGAGAATTCTTGTGCAGCTTTGACATGAAGAAGGCCTCTTCTTTCAAATTTTTGGGCATTCTGGGCCATGTTTGCAATTAGAAAATTAGCGGTAGCTGGTGTCTTACCAACTAAAGCTCCTCCTGTGGCAGCATCGATCATACTTCTATCAGTGAGACACAATCTTTCATAAAAGTGTTTAATGAGAAGTTTGTAAGTAATTTGATGATGGGGGAAACTAAAACAAAGATGTTTGACCCTTTCCCATTATTTTTAAAGTGTTTCTTCTTGCGTATTTCTAATTCCACAAATATTCTTTCGAATGGAGGTAGTTCTAGATGCAGGGAAAAAAATTCAAGAAAAATCTTTTTTAATTCCTTATAATTTCTAATCAAGGTTGAGTGAGAATAGAAAACCCATTCCTTAGAAACTCCTTCTAGTGAAAAAAGGAAACGACCTCATCTTTATTTGATCAGCATCAACTCTATGAGGTTTCATGTTGACACACAGGTAGCTGAATCTTGGAGGTGTTTGTGTGGATCTTCACCGTGTAACCCATTAAATTTGGGAAGCTGGTGGATGAAACCGGATTTGATTTCAAATCCAGTAGGGGCATCAGGGTAATCTAAAGGATTTTCATGATTTTCGTCATAGGATGAAGCGAGTTCTTTCAAAGCTCTATTTTCAGCCATTTGGATTTTAGTTTCAACTAAGTCCCTCTTAGGTATTTTAGTGGATGATTCACAACATGCAACATGGGGATTAGTATCTCTAACCCTAGTGTTAAAAGTTCTATCAATTTCAGGATCAAAAGGTACCAAGTTCTGGTCAGAATTTCGGGTCATGAAAGAAAAAATAAAACAAAATCAACTTTAGAAACCTCCCTAGAAATGGTGCTAGTTGATTTGATCATTTTTTTCATAAAAATCTCAATCAATTTTTTCCCTTTAATGTAGAATAGTGGTGACTACAGGGTTGTCTCTTGAGGAGGTTGCAGTTCGAATTGCAAAACTATCACTTTTTTTATTTTTTTGAGAAATGAAAATGGGGATTTGATTAAAAATTTGAAAATTAAATATTAATTAAATACTAAAGTCAAATAATTTTAAAAGGAAAGATAAAGTGGGTTTGACATCAAGAATAAAAACAGCAGTCGCAGATGAGCTGCACCCTATCAGACACTCCCCTCTTCCTTATATATAAAAAATATCTATTAATTTAAATTCCTAAATGTACCCCCAAGTACCCTCAGGTGTACACTAAAATTTTAAAAGACATCATATTTAAGACTTCAATATGATTTTGGTCCCACCTATAGAAGTGACTCAATTACTTAAAGACCTCCAAGTAATTGAACCTAATTGAATTCTCTATGCTCAATGACAAAGCTGCACCAATGAATTTTAAATAGGGAAATCAATTGTTATAATTTATAGATGGAACAACGATCAAAATTTTTTTGTTGAAAATATATTTAAGAAAGAAAACAACCAGATTCATTAAAAAAATATAGGTTCAAGAGAAATTTAAAAAGATATTACACATTAAAATCAAAACTCGTAAGAGAGTGTTCGTCGGGTGTCGTCGTCCGCAACCACTTGCCGCTTAGCCTTGCATCACATGATAAGACTTAATCTTCCCTATTGAATCCTCAAAGGATGGAATCATCATAAGGATCTGAATCTCCACCTTCCCATTTTCCCTCTCAAGACAAGTCCCTTTGTGACAGATGGTGTGGCGATGAATGGAATGTGATTTAGAGGTTGGAGCTCCTCTCCTTTTATAGGCAGATTTCATCTTCAACAAGTTGTCACGTTTTCGACCCATTAATTGGCCGATTCATGCATGGACCTATTCATAGATATTGTTCATAAATGTGTTTTTCTTCGAACCTCCAAATATCAGATTCATTGGACGCTTCTTAAAGGAGTTATAATATTTTTATTGGCAATCACTTTCTCTGGATGAAGCTTCCTAGAAGCTTCTTTAAAAACTCTATCATTGAATGGCCATCATAACGGATTTCAAATGGCATGAAATTAATTGTTTTGACGCTTCTTGGAGAGATCATTCATATACATGTGGAATCTAATCATTTTTATGAGTTTAGGCCGAATTATGTTTCCCTTACTATGGTAGGGTCCACACAGTCCACCCGGAAAAACTGTCAAATTCATTGATTTTTTGGGCATCAAGATGCATGAATATTTCCCTGTTACTGAAGAAAAATATGATGGAAATAAAATAAGGGTTCAAAAAAATTCAAATCACAAAATTTGGAAATATATGATATTAGAAATGACTAAAATACCCATATGATAAATATCTGTTAAAAATACAGAATTATGCAATTTAAACTTTTTATCACAAAACACACTATAAACCAAAATTGTTACAAATAATATCAAATTGGTAAATTTTTGAGGTTTAAATAATTAAAATAGACATTAAAAATAGTGTAAATATTAGCTCTATCAAGATTATATTGCCAAATTTGTGGTAGTATTTATAGATGATATTTTAATATACTCAAAAACAAAGGAGCAGCATGATGAGCATATAAGAACTACACTAGATACCTTGAGAAAGGATATGCTCTATGAAAATTACAACAAGTGTGGGTTCTGGTAGAAAGAGGTCTCATTCATGGGTCATATCATCATAAGAAATGGGATATCTATGTATCTCTCAATGCTAGAAGTAATTGAGGGATGGTCGAGGCCAACATTAGTAATGGATATTCGTAGCATCCTGGGGTTAGATGAATATTATCACTGATTTTTGAGAAATTTATCATGACTTTTAAACCCTCTTACCAAGATAACTCAGAAGAGAGTCGTGTTTTCATGGAGTGATGAATGTGAAGATAGCTTTAAGGAGTTAAAAATTAGGCCTATCACTATGCCCATGATCACACTACCCACAAGGGGGAACATTTTGTGGTATTTAGTGATTTTTTGAAGAAATGAATGGGGTGTGTGTTGATGAAAAAAAGAAAAATTCATCGCCTATGCTTCATGGAAATTCATATTTTTTGAGAAAAAATATCAAACTTGTGATCTGGAGTTGGTTGTACTAATCTTCGCTTTAAAAATTTGGCAACATTACCTCATTGAGGAGAAGTGTCAAATACATATGAATCACAAAAGCCTCAAGTATATATTCACACAGAAAGATATGAACATACACCAATGAATATGGTTAGATCTGTTCAAAGACTATGATCAAAAACTATGATTTCATAATCCATTACAACCCTGGGAAAGCGAACAAGGTGGCAGATTCTCTAAGTAGAAAGGACCCAGTGATTCTATCATTGTTGATAACAGAAAAAAATAAAAATTTCTTAGATTTTATGAAGATGGAAAAGTGATTCAAAAATAAAGGAACATCATCAATCCTTTCAAAAATTATTGTTCAAGCGTAAATTTTGTAAAGGTTAAAGGATGTTCAAAAGAATAATGTTGGAATTCATAAGAATATGGGAACTTTTAGAAAAAGTAAATTCTCAGAGTACGATATTAATGACGAAGGAATTTTGAGAATTGGGTCAAGAATATGTGTTCCATAAAATTTAGAGTTAAAGAAAGAACTTTTAGATGACACATGTAGTTTGAAGATATCCATTTACCCAAGAAACAAAAAGATGTAACAAGATCTCCGAGGGAATTATTAGTGGGATAACATGAAAAAAAAATCACTAAGTATACATCAGAGTTCTTGGTATGTCATCAAGTGAAGGTTGAGAGGCAGAAGTCTAAGGGGATGATGCAACCATTAACCATATCATCATGGAAAAGGTAGAACATGACAATGGAATTTTTAAATGGGATTCCGAATATATTCAGAGGAAAAAATGCTTTCTGGGTTGTTTTGGATAATCCTACAAAGATTGCACACATCATTGCAATTTGGGAGGATTTATCATTAGATCAACTAGCAGAGATATATATTAGAGAAGTGGTAAGGGTGCATGGAGTAGCAATATCTATTGTATCCAATCAAGATCCATGATTCAACTCCATGTTCTAGAAGAGTCTTCAACATTCTCTGAATTCTGAGCTGAACTTCAGTACAACTTATCATACTCAAATTGAAGACCAATCTGAGCGAACTATCCAAACACTAGAGGATATGTTGACAGCATTCTGAATGGATTTAATAGAAGGATGTAATCAACATATTCATTTGTTTGAGTTATCTTATAATAACATTTTCCCCTAAATAATCCATGTGGATCTTTATAAAGCCCTTTGGGAAAGAGCTATAGAACACCGACATGTTTGGATTATGTTGAGGAGAAAAAAAGTCCTAGGTCCACAAATGGATGAATAAATGGTGGAGAATGTTAAGACCATCCAGAATCACATTAAATCTGCTCAAATTCAAAAGATCTATGATGATAATCATCAACAAAGACAATAGTTTGATGTCATAGACATGGTATTCCTCTGCATGTCATCATGGAAAAGAGTTATGAGATTTTGGAAGAAGTCAATGATTATTCCAAGGTACCTCGGCCCTTTTGAGATCCTAGATTGCATTGGAGTAGTGACATATCAACTAGAACTCCCACATAACCTATCTCAAGTACATGATGTATTCTATATATCACTCTTGATGAAGTAAATACCTAACCCATAGAATGTACTCAATCTAGAGGTGGTACCATTGAAGAATGACCTCTCCTATTAAGAGAAGCTGGTCAAGATCTTTGATCATAGGGAAAAAAATCTAAAAAATAAGACAATTACCATCATCATGTTGTTATGGAGAAATAGAAATTTTGAAGAAACAATGTTGTAATCAGAGGAAGTAATGATTTAGAGTTATCGTCGTCAGTTTTAGTACTGGAAAAGGAAATTTTGAGGGACAAATATCTTATAGGGGAAAGATTGTAATGACCCAAAGTTTTTTTCTAAAAAATATTCTTGATGTAATTAAATTTAGTATTGTGTAAAATAGTTATATAGAATAAGCACTTTTTTAGTTTTATGATTTTTTATTTCAAAATACCGTTATGAATTGTTACCATTTCTAATATAGCTATTGAAAAGTGATCACATTATTAGTATAAATATAGGGATTTAAAAAATCGAATTTACTCAAACAAAGGTAACAATGAACTTATACAGCTGCATTGCTCAGTACGAAGCCCATTTTTCAGATCTCGTAAATGTGGTGGCATCACTAGGCTTCGCTGTTAACCAAGCCCTTGTCGATCTTCAACATGTTAATCTTGAACAGAACCTCTTACCCTAGAAGTGGATGTTGGTAGAGATTACCACCCGAGCAATGTTATACAAACCACCTCATGAGCCTATCACCATCTCACACCTTACCCTTATCTCATATGCAGGTTTTATAAGGGGTTATGTAACAAGAACCTATCTCAATGATTTTGTGCATTATTTGTTTATAGAATAACGAATACACATTCATTTTATCATTGTAACTTTGTAAATAGTTTTTAAAGCAAAAAGTGTATTTTTTGATAAAATTCATTTAAGATATTTATTTTGGTGATTTAATTGATTTTGGAATTAAATATTATTTTATAAAATATTATTTTTTTCATTACGTTTTATTAAATATAAATGATCGTATAATTTTTCTGAATACAATTGTGATTTTTATTAATGTTTGGAACATTTTTTCTTCAAAACCAATGATTTTTTTATAAATATTAGGTTTTATTTTAGAAGTAAAAATTCACATGCATAGAAAATTATATAGATAAAATGGATATTATTTTTGGAGTCAGGACGTCGTAAATATCAAATGGTGAATTTTTCATAATTTTTTGAGACAGTTGATTTTTTGTGTAAAAATTAAATACCCTTTTAATATATAATGTGATTTATGACATCATAATGATTAATTAATGATGTAATAAAATAATATAAATGGTATTTTAGACCAATATATGTTTTAAATTTAAAATAATTTGTTTTTATATTTGTCTGGTTAATTTTAGGGTGCCTTGGTTAACCCTCCAAGACTTTTAAAACATTTTAACTTTTCAAAATTATTTTCCTGAGAGTATGTGTCACATCCACATAAGAAATCATAATATTTTTTTAACTTGGACCATTGTTCATATAAAATATTTTCTTCCAATCCCATTTTCAAAAATAATTGGCAAATACCATCATATGTTTTGTGTTTTTGATTAGCTTAAAGCGTGGCGCCCAAAACATAAATAATAATGAATCCCTATCTTTTTTATATATAAACCCACCCAATCTCCCACTTCCACATCACTCAATGATATCTGATAGATACAAAACTCATCCATACTCTCTTTATAATCCCCCCAAGGTGCCCCAAGATCCCAAGAAGCCTCTACCAATCATTTAGGTTCACACTTCCAAGTAAGGGATTTCTTCCTTTCTCATTTTTTTTCCAAGTTTATTTATGTTGCTATACCATTTTAATTTAATTTAAAAATGTTGGGGTATGATTTAGAACCTCCCCCATACTGCCCTTATTATGTTTTAATGATGGGATACCCCTTTCTCTCTCATTAATTCCTCCCATGTACACCTGTTACCATGCTGAAATTCGGTATGGAATTTCACTCTTGTCATTTACATTCGTGAATTTTTTTATTTTAAATATGAATTCCATTAAATATGATGTAACATGTATCTATATGACCCCTTACTATCTATTTCATGTACTTATTTTGATACACCCCTTTATCTTTCATCTAGAATTTTTATGAATTCTTATGTCACATTGTTATGCTGTCGAAATGGCACCGCGATTTTCCAAACCAAAGTCATTATTTAGTGAATACCATGAGCATTTCTCTATCAAGGATATTCACCATTATGAATATTTACTTATTCATTAAATATTTTCATGTATTAATTATAAATTAATTTGTCATGGAATAAATGATGATGTTTAAAGATGCCATGTTTTGTGATCTATGTGTCACACATATACATGAAATGAAATTATTAAGAAGGGTGCGCAATGATACTGCTCCAATGTATTGGGTATAGTTTAGTATCATGATAAATCAAGTAAAATGAAAAATTAATCATGATAATTCAAATGAAATGATGGTTTAATCATGTTCTATGTGAAATGAGCCTTGTCTCATGCTAATATCATGTTAAATGATGTTGCGACATTTCCATGTTATGATAATCATGCTATATCATGACTATATGTCCATGTTTCTCTTATTCTCCATTGATATTACTATTGCCTAACATGTAATTTATTCTTCATGTTATGCATTGTTTACTCCCTTACCGGGATTTATATCTCACCCTTTTCTTATGCATGTCCTTAGGTTATCCCACACAATGCTAAGTATGAAGGAATTTTTGTGGTAATGTAAAAGAACTTTTCAACAAATATGTGTATTTCAAGTTTTTAGTTGTTATGTAATGTTCCTAAGGCCCAAATACACTAGACCTCTCGATATTCTATGTTGTATCATGTGAAGTTTTTATGTAATAAAATATGATTAATTATGAAATAAAGAGAAGGGTTGTTATATTAATCATCAATTAATTCACATCAAGAGGAACCCTATGAACTAGCTGCACAAAAGCTGCAAATAAATTTCAGTCTATGAATGGGGTCACACTCTATTTCTGAACCATTAATTCATGAAATGAAACCCTAACACTCCATAAATTCTCCCCACTTCTAAAATTTAGTATAAAAACCCTCCAGATTCACTTTAGACCACCTCCTAGTACCACGATCTTCTGAAACATGAAAAGGGTTAGACTAGATAGATTTGAGCCCTTATATTTTAAATATAATTGATATTTAATTAAATATTTATATTTTAATAACTAAAATTAATTGAAAATATCATTTATATATATACAATATAGTTATAATATTTATAAATGTAACTATATATTATTCTTTAGTGTAAAATATTTATTCTTCTACATAATCAATAATTTTTAATGAAATATAACTAATAATATTTAACTAAAATTTATAATTATTTATATTTTTTATATTTATAATATAGAGATTTATAATTTTATAGAATTTTTATTTAATAATATTTATATAACAATAATAATAAATATAAGACTTTATATATATAAGTAATTATTTTTAGTTTATTTTATATAGAAATTTTAATAAAATTAATATCATTTGTAATATATATAGTTGTATATACACAAATATGTGTTGAAAAAATTAGATATTATCTAAATACATGGTGAATGTGATAAACATTGGCCATAATGTAATCATATATATAGATATATTGTAGGACTTGGTTTAGAGAAATCATGACACTACCATTCTATCATATTATATGACTTGATGATATCATAATATAGCTTTGTGGACAAAATTTTAATATATTATTTCCCATAACATATGAAATATGAATTCCACTTTCTATGATAGGAATAAAATTAAGATGTTAAGTTTCATCATTAAAATTAATTCTTTTATGTTGTATTTCATTAAAGTATTGCTACAAATGTTGTAACACATGGGAGGTAATTATATTATAGTAATTGTTACATGAGTTTGTTGTAGCTTTGACACATGTTATAATTGATCTGTAGTGTTCATGAAGTGACCTAAATGTCACTATATGGGTTAATTGGTTCCCATTAAATGTGAAAGAGTTATGGAATGATGGTTTTCCCTTGAATATACTATAATTAAACCTCTCGAAGCTATCTTCGCCTTTCATGTTTTTTCATTAGAGGCACTAAAATATTGTTGATGAAATGATGATCCCACTCTTGGGGTGAATGACTCAGATTCAACCCATTGATACACCATAAATGATAAATATTTTAATTGTATTTTTTTATCTTCATCACAAAAAAATGAGGATAGAAATAGAAAAAGTATGCCACATCAATTCAAGGTTCATTACATCATTATTTTCCAATATTCCTTATTTCATTTATCTAGTATAGAGATCTTTTTTCGGGTTTTATTTATTACTTTTTAGGTTTAAAAAGTGTTTCTATATCTATTTGGAACCCATTAGTGATATAAAATCATAAAATGTGATTTTATTTTTTATATATTACTTGGAATGATGTTTTTGAACTCGTATTGTATGGATAATTTCATATCATAAAATATGATTCGGTTTTTGTTCTTTTGGATTGAGTCACAAAATATGATATATGGGTTTTGTAATATATAACCCAATATGAATAACATGGTTTTATACTATTCATACCATATAAATCCCCAAATATGATATGTTATAATAAATCCTTCCATGTATCAAAAAATAGAGTATCAAGTCTCTAAAAAAATACCTATGTATATTCTATATTATAATATAATATGCAAGATTTTACATTTATATATCTACTCTTGGATATAGTATAGATATATGTCTTAAAATATTATTGATCACATTAAAACATTAGCACGACGTGCGCATAATTAGTATTCTAGGAATCCTATTGGATCATAAAATCATATTGATGATTGAAAATATAGATTTTATTAAATAAATTCTAAATTGAATTTTATTATTAATAATTTTTTCATAAATAATGATAAATGTTTTGTTGGGGATATTTATTAATATAAAGTATGTATATATTTAATAATTATAAATATTTTATAATTAATTAATTATGAAACATTTATAATTAAACACCCACAATTTTAAATATTTTAATTAAATATAACTTTTATGTATTTATAAGATATTTCATATTCCATAAAAATTATGTATTTATTTTATAATCCTAAGGGTAATTTATATGGTATCTATAAATTAAAAAAATAAGTCTAGTACAAACTATAATTTGTTTATATTTTATGATTATCATGTTTTCATAATATTAAATATGAATTGTTCAAATTGGGAGCAATATTATGAAAATTATTTAGATCACCTGAAAATTGTTTTGTTGATTCATTCAATAATGTTTAGAAATAAATTTTAATATGTGATATTTGGTTTATGTAAACATTTTACAAAATATAAATTCTATTGTAAAATTTATATAATTTATACAATTGAATGTATTTAAATAGAAATGACATATAATGATTAACCTCAAGGGGTTCATATTATGAAATGAATATTAATTGTTTTCCATGACACCTCCTTCCATTGGTATCCCTAATGGGATGACAATTAGGAGAATATTGATATTCACCACTGAGTCTCATTGGTTTAGTGACTATAACTGTGGTTATAAAAATCAATCATATTGAATGTAGTACCCCAAAAATGAACAAGGATTCAGGGAAATGATAAATAAACCATTATTAAACTCTATAAAAATGTAAAAAATGGAAACCAAAACATCCAACAATGCATGAATTTGGTCTACAAATATAGATAAATGTTTAAAAATAATACATAAATTAAATTATAAGGAAGAAATTCCATGAACTGGCCAATCCCCAAGATGATAATTTCTGTATCATTCCACATTACCCTCTAGGAATTTGGGAAAATAGTTTGTAAGCTTTGGGTGATCATAACAAGTACACTAAGTAGTGTCAGACCCAAGGTCTATTATGAAGACGTGGAATATGGATACTAATACAATATTGAACTAACAATTGAACCATAAATCACATAAATAGTAAAATATACATCCCATACACACCATTTAACACTCAAAAACTAATGAAATCATGTAGTAAAGTAATAATATTTAGGGAACATCGATAATGGAAGCCCACATCAACTTCACCATTGTGTTTCTACCCTAACACCCCAATATCAAATATCCTCTGATCCCATCACATCCCTTCCTTCTCATAACAATATATCAGTCCACCTCTAAAGTGTTTTGGATTATAAACTAAACTACTCATCCTCTCATAATGTTCAATATATTGTTCTAGAATAAATTTCATCATTAACATCTCTTGTGTCACATCGGCATTATCAAAAGTCCACATCATCTCTTAATAATGAACCATTATAGTAGTGTATCATTAATGAAAAGGACATCAACATCATTCCCCCTCCTACTATGATTTAACCCCCACTAAATATCATATCCTCCCATTTTCAGGTATCACTACAAACACGACAGTTTTAGGTGTAGCAGAAGCGCCTTGGTGGATGAGAAAGCATAAAAAAAAATTTATCTGATAGACCATTTTAAAATTATAAAATGATTAAACATCATGATAAATTATATTTTTCCATTGAATATTTAGTTATGGAAAACAGAACCCTGTGAGACGATCCTCAACAGTATGTTTATAATTAATTTATATTATATCTAGTGGAAGAATACCTAATCTAGGGGTCTTTATTTTATGATTATGTTGATCATCCAAAAACCCTTTAGGGACCATGTTCACTTTTATGGAGTATCTACATATTTAATCTCTCTTTTGGTGATACACACATACTCCATTAACTTCTAAACAATCACCGATGGAACCCTGGATGATAACATTACAGATCGATCATCATATTTTTATTTATCATTATCATGACAATATCATTTAGTCTTGAAGGATTCAATGTTTTACTTCTCATTCTTGAGAGGAGTAGAGGACGAAAAATTTGAGATAGAAGACTATTGTCCACAATTATGCTTTATTTACAATTAATTGTGCATAATATTCACAAAATATTATTTACAAAGTTAGGGTTTAGGTTAAGATATTATTTAATTATAATAAATGATTTAATAATATAATATACCAAATATTACCACATTATATATAATAATGTTATAATTATATTTTTCTTGCACTAACAGTCATAATGATAAATTCTATTTTAGGAGTTTGAAAATTAATATTTATCATGACAAATGACTTTGGTCCACTCAAATTCCTTAAAAATTATCAAACACCAAAATATATATTTAATCATAAATAAGTATTCTATTTTAAATATAGTTAATAAATATTTATTAAATATTAAATAAATAAAATAAAAATTCTTATTCACAACCTGGGGAAAAAATATTTATTAAATATTTCCTATCATTAAAACAAAAATAAAAGTATTCCCTTGTCTGGGGAAAAATATTTATTCTAATAATTAAATTCAACTTTAATTTAATCATGACCAGTGAAAACAATTTATATGTGACCATCTAGGATTATTTTTTTATTATCATTAGGAATACTTACCTAAATTTTGTTATTACTATCTTGCATAGGGTTAAGGATCCCAATAGAAGATGATTAACGTTACCACATCAACAACCACATTAGAATTTTTACTATTTATCAAAACCATGTTTCTGAATATCTTAGTAAGAAGGATCTACATCTATTTCATCAACCTATATGTTTGAAATTTATTTATTTCACTATCTAAAATATACACATCATTACACCATGTCTATAAAATTTAATAAGATAATTCTATTTTTATAACACCCTTGCTCTTCATTTCACACTTAAACATAATTTCTTACATAAAACATTCACTTGATAAAAAATAACAGATTAAGATGTCTAGTTTCTTTGGGGATTATTAACATTACATATGAACTTAAAACCAAAAGCACAACGTCTTATAGAAAACATCATTTACATGGACACATCATTCCTTCGTACTTAACATCACATGGGATAACCTAAGGCCATGCATAATAAAAGGGTGATCTATAATGCCCAGTAAGGGAGTAAAAAGGAATAACATAAAAAATATAATACATGTTAGACAATAGGTGTATCAACATATGATAAGAGAAACTTGTACATAAAGGCATGATATATCATGATTATCATAATGTGGAAATGTGGAAATGTGGAAACAACATTTAACAAGATATTTGCGTGAGCCAAGTCTCATTGGACATGGAGCATGAGTAAAAACTGATTTCACATGAATTAGAATGATTTAACCCTCATTTACCATGATCTATCAGGATACTAATCTTTACCCAATGTATTGGAGCACTATCAGGGTGCACCTTTCTTAATCATTTAATTTTATGCATAATTATGTCACATGGATTCATTAAAAATAATCATTTATTACATAAAAAATTAATGTGGAATTAATATATGAGACTCTATAATAAATATTAAAATTTTCATAAAGGTTAATACCCTTGATAGAGAAATGGGCATCGTATTCACTACACATTGACTTCGTCTTGGAAAATCACGGTGCAGTTTCGGCAGCATAACGGCTTGTAATAAGAATTCATAAAAATGGTTCATTATAGGGATAGAGGTGTCTCATAATATTTAAATGAAATGTATAGTAATGGGGTCATATAGATACATGTTCCAACATATGTAATTGAATTTAAATTCATAATACAAAATAATTGCTTGAATGTAAATGAGGAGAGAGAAATCCCTTATAGAATTTTGACATGGTAACATATGTAAATGGGAGGAATTAATGAGAGGGAAATGGGTATCTCATCATTCAAACATAAGGAATTAAGTATTATGGAGTGGAGAAATCACACCCCAACATTTTAAATTTAAAAAACAAGGGTATAGCAACATGAATAAACGTAAAAAAATTAAGTGAGGAAGAAATCCATTACTTGGAAATATGATCCCAAAGGCTTGGGATGGGCTTGAGGGAGGCTTATTAAGAGATTTTGCTACCTTGGGAGGATTCTAAAGAGAGGAGGGAAGAGGTTGGTCAGGCTGAAAAGGATTTTAGTGAATATTAAGTGGAAGGTTGGGTGGGTTTATGTAGAAATAGAGAGTAAATTCTTTATTATTTTGATTTTTGACACCACACATTAAAATAATCAAAACCACAATCCAAACCATGGTTTATACCCATGGTTTTTTCCAAATGGGGGTGAAAAAAATTATTTTATATGGACAATGGCCTATGATCTTAAAATATTATCCTTTCTTATGTGTAGGTGAGTCACACTCTCAAGGAAATAAATTTAAAAGGATAAAATGATTTATATGTCTTGGAGGGTCTGCTAATGCTTTGTAAAATAAATAAAAAAACCAAAAATAACATTATTTTTAATGTTAAAACATATATTGGCCTAAAATAATGTTTAGAGTATTTTATTAATCCACTACTGGGTAATTATTATGTCATAAAACATATTATATATTTAAACGATATTTAATTTTTAACCAAAAAATCATCTATCTCAGAAAATTATGATAAATTATCAATTGGATAATTTCAACATCCAAATTATGAAAATAATATACATTTTATCTAAATTCTATTCTAAATATGTTAATTTTTACTTGTAAAATAAAAACTAACATTTCATGATAATTCATGGGTTTTATTAAAAATAGCTTTCAAACCATAACAAAAATTTCCATCATATTCATTAAAATTATATGATCATTTATATTTAAAAATTAATTTATTAATAATAATTTACTAAAATATTATTTAATTCAAAAATCCATTAATTCATCAAAATGGATTTCTTAATTGAATATTATCTAAAAATGTTATTTGTGCTTTAAAAAAAATTTACAATGTTACAATAATATAATAAATGTATACAATTTATTCAATTAGAAAATAATGTAAATAATCATACTACTAGTGCCTTATTAGAAAACCCCTTATAACACCCACATAAGTCGGAAGAGGAATGTGTGATACGGTGACAAACTCTTGGGGTTTCTCGGATAATATCTCTCAGGTGGTAATCTCTATCAACTTCTACTTCTCCCGTAGTTATTTCTGCTCGAGCTTAACGTGTAGAAGTTCAGCTTGGGATTGGTCAAGAGAGGAGCCTAATGACACAACATCCTTTCCAAGATCCTATAAATGGGATTTTTATGGAATAATTCTACTGGATGAGGACATTGTTTCCATTGTCTAGATAAATTGTATTTATTGAGGCCCTAATTTAATACTAATCATGTGATCATTGTTCCATAGCTATATGAGAAATGATCCAAATTCATAATGGTATTTTAAAATCCAAAAACATAAAACCAAGTTAGTGAATAAGTTTTACATAACTGTTTTACATAACACGACATTAAATTAGATCAAGATAAATTTTCATTGATAAATGGTTTGGTCATTAAAATCTTCACCCCTTAAAAAATTTCGTGCTCAAAATTTTTTTCCCCACACTAAAACAGATGGGTGTAACTCTGCTTCATCACTTCCTCTAATGCCCGCATTGCCTCTTCAAACTGGTGGTTTCTCCATAACACCTTGATAAGAATAATTGTCTTATTTTGTAGAACTTTTCCCCTATGATCTAATATCTTCACTGGATTCTATTCATAAGAGAGGTCATTATCCAATGGTACCACAACTAGATGGAGTACATGCAATGGGTCAGGTATGTATTTCCTTAAGAGTGATACATGGAATGCATCATGTACTTGAGATAGGTTCGGTTAGAGTGATAGTTGATAGGTCACTACTCCAATGTGATTAAGGATCTCAAAAGTGATGATGTACCTTGGAATAAGATTTCCATTCTTCCCAAATCACATAACTCCCATCCACGGTGATAAATAGATGAATATTGTATCTCCGACATCAAACTGTAGGTCTCATCAAAGATTATCATCATAGCACTTTTGTCGACTCTAAGAATCATTAATGTGATTAAGGATGGTCTTAACCTTCTCGAGCATTTCATCAACCATTTCTGGACCTAATAGTTTTCTCTCCCAAATTGCATCCCAACATGCTGGTATTTTTCACCTCTTCCCATACAGTGCTACATAAGGAGCCATTTGGATGTGTGATTGGAATCTTTTATTGTAAGAGATACCAACCATTGGATGATGTTGATCCCATTATCTATTGAAGTCCATTGAGCTTACTCTCAACAAATCTTCAGGTGTTTGGATAGTTCACTCAGATTGGACATCAATTTGAGGATGATAAGATGTACTGAAGTTTAGCTCAGTATCTAGAGAATATTGAAGACTCTTCCAAAACATAGAGGTGAATCTTTTATCTCGATCGGATATAATCGATAGAGGTACTCCATGCAGCCTTAACTTGTCTCTAATGTATATCAGTTCTATTTGATCCAGTGAGAAATCCTCCCAAATAGAAATTAACTATGTAGTCTTTGTAAAATTATCCCCAACAACCCAAATAGAATTGTTTACTTTGGACATATTAATAAGTCCGATGACAAAGCCCATAGTAATGTTCACCCATTTATATATTGGTAAGGTTAATGGTTTCATCATCCCCTTAGAATTATTCCTCTCAGCATTCACTTGCTGACAGACCAGGCACATTCATGTATACTCAGTGATCTCCTTCTTCATGTTATCCCACCAATAAATCTCTCAGCGATCTTGATACATCTATGTGTTTCCTGGGCGAATAGTGAAATTTTAACTATTTTCATCATCCAAAAGTTCATTCTTTAACTCTAGATTTGATGGAACACAAATCTTTTACCCAAATCTCACAATTCCTTCTTCATTGACATTGAACATTGAGGATTTACCTTTTCTGATAGTTTCAACCTTCTTCTAAATTCCCACATCATCCTTTTGTGCATCCATTAACCTTTCCAAAAGAAATGGTTAAGAAATAATTTGTGAAAGGATTGATGATGTTCCCTCCTATATGATTACCATGTCCATATTCATCATATCTAGGAATATTGGATCTTTTTTAATTTTCATCAATGATATAATCATTGGGTCCTTTCATCTTATATTATCCAACACCTTGTTCGCTTTTCCAAGTTGGTAATGGATTGAGCAGTCATAGTCTTTTATCAGCTCTAACCATATTCTCTGGTGCATGTTCAACTCTTTCTTTATGAATATATACTTGAGGCTTTTGTGGTCGATATATATCTCACACTTCTCCCTAAAAAGTCAATGCCGCAAAAATTTTAAAGAAAAGATCACTACAGCCAACTCCAATTCATGTGTTGTATAATTTTCCTCATGAACTTTTAATTGCCTTGAAACATATTCAATGACGTTGTCATTTTTCATCAACACACAACCCTAGACCTTTTTTGAAGCATCCCTAAATACCACAAAATGTTCTCCACTTGTGGGTATTGTGAGAATAGTTGTAGTGATAATCCTCCTTTTCAACTCCATGAAGCTCTCTTCACATTCATCACTCCAAGAAAACTATACTCCCTTCCAAGTTATCATGGTAATAGGGTTGTACTATCGTGAGAAATTTATCACAAATCGTTGATGATATCCATCTAACCTTATGAAGCTTCAGATATGCATTATCAATGTTTTCTTTGGCCATCCCTCAATTGCAGCTGTCTTGGAGGGATCTATAGATATCCCACTGCTTGGGATGATATGGCCCATGAATGAGAATTCCTTCAACTAGAACTAACACTTTATGTACTTTTCATAGAGCTTCTCCTTTCACAAGGTCTCTAGTATAGTGCTTAGATACTTCTCATGCTCCTCCATTGTTTTGGATTATATTAAAATATTTTCTATAAATAATATCAAAAATTTGTCCAGAATACCTCTAAATACTCTATTTTTCATGTCCATGAAGATTTCTAGAGAATTATTGAGTCCTAAGGGAATTACTTGGAATTCAGAGTACCCTTACCTTGTACGAAAAACAGCCTTTGGGATATCCTCCTTCTTCACCCATACATGGTAATATCCTAATCACAAATCTACCTTGGAGAAGTGTTGTGCTCCACATAGCTGATCGATCAATTCATCAATTCAGGGAAGAGGATACTTGTTCTGGATCATGATTTTTTTGGGCTCATGATATTCAATGAAATGGCACGTTTACCCATCCATCTTCATGATGAAGAGGACTGTTGCTCTGCATTTTGGATCACATGGGCATAGAAACCCTTTATCTATATTCTCATGAAGTTTTTTATTCATCTACTCATGCTCCACAACAACCATTATATACAGATTCTTGGAAATTGGAAACTCCCTAGGTATAAAGTCAATTGAAAATTGAACATCTCTTCTAGGAGGAAGATGAGGCAATTCCTTGGGAAACACTTCAGCGAAGTCCTTCTCAATAGGATTGTCTTCAAGGAAGGTTTCTTCCTTAGACTCAATCATTTGAGCTAGATACACATGCTCATAGGGTAGTAATATCCACACTTGATATGATGGTTCTAAATAAGATTCATTTTTCTCCTTGCACTTGTATAGAATCATGGGTCAATTCTCCATATGGAGATTGATTTTCCCCTCACAGAAATTTATGTTGTACCTATATAAGGAAAGGAAATTCATGTCAATAATTTCATGAAATTCCTCCAGAGGGAGTATGAATAGGTTCTCTGAGAAGTTCATGCAACAAATTATGATAGGGGAGGAGTTATATTCATGGGTTTCAATGATTTACCCATTTTCCATTTTCACTGATATCTTTAAATCTATGATTTGTTTTGGTGTTAGGATTTTTCTACTAAAATTTTTGGATATAAGATTATGCGTATAACCAGAATCAAAAAGTACATTCACTATTCATGAATGAATAACGTGTATATCTGTCACCACTTTTTTTTAGGGATCACTTCGATGGTAGTGATGAAAAATGATCTCCCTTGCTACCTTGGAGGTTGTTGGATGCCTCCGAAAACCCTTGGCTTAGGGCACTGATTTTCAAGGTTCCTTGGATATTTTTATTTAATGAAATGAAAACCGCATTGAAGGTCGAACATAGAGTTCCTCTCTTATTTCATAGTCACGGGTTTATCTTGGTGGTAGTTTATATTTAGGTTCCCTTCTCTTCCACACCTAAATCATTTCCTTGTCCCCTTCATCTAATTTTCAATGTGCTTATTTCTGCACCATTGTCAAGAGGGGTGATGGGTTTTTATTGCACTATTGGATTTATCCATCAGACCTCCATAATTTTAGTCCCCCTTAATCTTCTTATCCCTATGATACCTCTAGGATTCACCGATCTCCATTTCAAACTTGAGGGCTCATCGAAACATTTCTTCATAACTATCGAAGTAATGGATCACTAGGGACTTCCATAGGCTAGGTTTTAGCCCACCAATGAGGCAATCAACCTTACATTATGGGGTAATGATAAAGTCGAAGGTGTATCGTGTAAGCCTTGTAAATATTTTCTCATACACTCTAATGGATTCTCCATCCTTTTTCTTGAGTGAAAGTAAGTCCATTTCCATCTTATGTTGGAGTTTTTGAGAAAAATATTTGTCGAAAAACATTTTCTAGAAATCCATCCCTTCCAATGCCTTGATCTCCTTCTTAGTCTTTGTATTTTTATCAATGTTCTGTATAGATCAGCTTCTCCCTCCATGCGATAAGCATCCAGAAGTACCTTCTCTTTTTCCGAACATTAAAGGTTGGAGAAGATCATTTCAGTGGAGTTGATCCATTGTTTGGAAATTGATGGATCATATGATCGATTAAAAGTAAGAGGTATTTGTATCATGAATATCTCTATTGTGACTTGTTCCTTCTTGTGGGGATGGGGGTTGAACATTTCTCTTGACACATGCTCTTATTAAAATATTGAGTTAACTGAGAGAGTATCATGACAAAGGTAATGATTCCCACTCCCATTGGATTGGGAATCTCATTAGAACAGTCATCACATTGATCTTTTCATTGGTTGTTAGCCCGAGTCATCCTTTTACCAGCCCTTGTATAGAATGAAAGGAAATTTAGGGATAACACATAAAGGGTAATGAAAGGAAAAAATGGAGGACTTATAAAGAAATTTTAATTCTTTAACTTATTAATCTATAGGCTTAAATCTATGTTATTCATGATATACTTTCCAAAATATATTCTTAGGGGGCTTTTTTTATTCCATTTAATAACATTTCATACTATGCTTAGGAATTTACCGAATAATATCCCCCGAGAGTGTCATATCCAAGAGTGTAGTAAGGCCCATTGTCGTGTACCAGGATGCCCTATGTCAAGCCCGAAACTCCTTATCAGAGTTTTTTTTACTCCAAGGTACATCTTTGCCAGATCTGCCTCAACCTTATCATATCTAGATAGGGATGTATTTTATTGATAAACAACTTACTCAATACACACAAAAAATAGGGTTGTTTTTATTATACTTAGTCTTATCCCTAAGCATTTCACTGTGGTTTTCTAATCCTAATAACCAAAATAACTAAACCTGCCTCTAATACCAATTATAATAACCATGTTATTCATTTCACAGGAAACATTAATTTCATACCTAAAAAATTAAATTTATATAACATAAAATATTTAGAGGTATAGTTTCCTTGGTGATTAGGAACATTAAATAACAACTTAAAACATAAAACACAACATAATATTGAAAACTTCCTTTACTTGACCACATAATTCCTTCATACTTAGAATTTCACGGGTTAACCTGAGGACATTCATAACAAAAGGGTGAGCTATAAAGAACATTAAGAGACTAAAAAGTAATAAAATGAATAATAAAACACATGTTATGCAATAGGCATATCAATAGATCATAAGAGAAACATGAACATACATGTATGATATAGCATGATTGTTATAACATGGAAATGTTTCCACACCAGTTAACATGATATCATCATGATCCAAGTCTCATTGAACATGTAGAATGAGTAAAATATTAATTTCACTTGAATTATCATGTGTAAAACCTCATTGAACTTGACGTATCATGATACTAATCTTTACCCAATGCATTGGAGTTCTCCTAGGGTGCATCCTTCTTAATCATTTCCTTTCATGCATAATTATGCCACACGGATCATATAACAGGGATTAATTAAACATCATAATTTAATTCAAAATAAAATAATGTGAAATTCATACATGAAACTATATAATAAATAATTAAATGTGTATTATGGTTTATAACCTTGATAGGGAAAATGACATTGAATTCATTATGTTATGACTTTGGCTTGGAAAATTACAGTGCAATTTCGGTAGCAAAACACCATGTCATAAGAATTCAAAAAAATGGTTGATGATAAGGAAAGGTATGTATCATTATATTTACACTAAATTTAAGGTATGTAGGGTCATATAGATATATATCACAACATATGTAATGGAATTTAGATTCATAATAAATAAATAATTTCTTGAATGTAAACGAGGATAGAGAAATCCCTTATAGAATTTCTGCATGGAAACGAGTGTACATGGAAGGCATTAGTGAGATATAAAGGGGTATATAATCATTATAAAATAATGAGGGAAGTTTGGGGAGGATTTAAATAATTCACAAACTTTTTAAATTTAAAATATAAGGGTATAAAAACATAAACAAACTTTGACAAAAATGAGAGAGGAAGAAATCTCTTACTTGGAAGTGTAATCCCAAAGGCATCGGAGGGACTTTAAAGAGGCTTCTTTGGAGATCGGGGCTCCTTGGAAGGATTATAGAGATATTAGTTAATATTTTGGTCGATCTCTAGAGGCATTTAGTGAAGAGGAATTGGTTTCTTGGGTGGGTTTATATAGGAAAATAGAAGGAATTATTTATTATTTAGGTTTTGGACAACGCACGTTAAAATAATCAAAAACACAAACCAAAACCATGGTCTTTGCCAATATATTTTTCCAAATGGTAGTGTAAAACATTATATTACAAGTTCAATGTCCTAAAAGTTTAAAATATTAGGCTTTCTTATGTGGTGGTGATTCACACTCTCACGGAAATCAATTAAAAAAGTTAGAATGTTTTATATGTCTTAGAGGGTCCACTAATACTTTGTAAAATAAATAAAACCAACCTAAAATCACAATATTGTTAAATATAAATAATATAGTGGACGAGAATAATGTTTATAGTATTTTATTTCATCACTATTGGGTCATTATGATGTTATAAAACATATTATATATTTAAAAGGTATTTAATTTTTACCCAAAAATCTGTATGTCTCAAAAAATTATGGAAAATTCACCGTTTGATAATTTAAACATCCTCATTCGAAAAATTATATTCATTTCATCAAAATAATTTTCTATATATGAGAATTTTTACTATTAAAGTAAAAAAAAGGACATCTATTGAGAATTCAAGGGTTTTGATAAAAACAGCTTTCAAACCATAATAAAAATTTCAATTGTATTCATAAAAATTATACGATCATTTTTATGTAAAAAATAATTTAATAATAATATTTTTTAAAAAAATTATTTAACAATAAAATCCATTAATTCATCAAAATATATTTCTTAATTGAATATCAACTAAAAATACTATTTTTTCTTTATAAACTATTTGCAAAGAAACAATAATAAAATGAATGTATACAATTTATTCTCTACAAAAATAATGTACATAATTATAGTACTAGGGTCTCGTTATATTTTTTTTTAAGACCAAAGCAAAAATTTATTGAAACAAAAGAGAGATTACATGAAGCGAAAAGACGGGATTTTTTTACAATCTCTATCCAAAAGATGGAATAAATCAGGGGGGATAGAGTCCATCCAAGTCATGCTTTGATGGACACCTTTGTTGGCTAGAGCATCAGCAACGGCATTTGCTTGACGATAGGCATGAGTAGCTATAAACTCGATCCCACAGAGAAGATTGAGACAGTTCAACCAGCGAGCAGTGAGCGACCATGATAGATGAATGTTTCCAGTCCAGATGGCATTAATGATGGTGGTTGAATCACTTTCAATCCAAAGCTTTCTTCAACCTCTTTGAAGAGAAAAGTCAACAGCATGAATAACGCCGAGCATTTCCGCCTCCAGAGAGGAAGAGTGGCCACAACCAACAAAGAAACATCCATGGCAATGCCCAGTTGTGTCCCTGAAGATAGCACCGCAACTGGAAGGACCAGGGTTACCTTTGGAAGCGCCGTCAACATTCACCTTGATCCATCCTGGCATCGGGGGTTGCCAAAAAACTTCAAAGAGGCATTTTGGCTTTGGGAAGATACCAGGAACATGAAGATGACGGAGGATCATAAGATCACCAACCGAGTTGTTGCAACAGTCTTTTTGAATTGAGGCTGCTTCATGAATCGCGAGGAGAATTCAGGATTTCCCTGCATTAAGATAGAAAGAGTGATTATTGTGAATAATATCATTTCTAACATACCAGAGTTCATGAAGAAGTTCTGCCACTGCCGCCAGAAAGAGATTTTTAACCTGCAGAGAGGCATCATGTCTAGTACAGTTTATTAGTAACAAGTTAATAGAATCAGTAATGGGCAATCTGCAATTAAAATGATCAAAGATGTAATTCCAAAGGGCAGAGGCCGTCGCACAAGATAGAAAGAGATGATTGGCATCTTCCCTATGTTGGTTACACATACGAGATTTAGAGCAAAGAGAGATGCCAAAAGTTTGGAGGCCAGTTTCCGTGGGTAATCTGTTGTGCGCAATGCGCCAAATAAGGATGAGTCTAGAAGGCTTGATGTAAGGTTTATTGAAATGATTCACCCAAGAAAGAGCATAATTTTCAATGGATTCAGGATCAAAAAAATTATGCTTATAAAAATTTTTTGAATCCAGGATGCCATTGGGAGAAGGCTCCCAGACAAGGAAATCACCAGCAGAAGAAAAAGCATAATTTTCAATGGCTTGAATAATGCTATCTGGGAAATCCCAGTCAGAGGATTGTAAGACCTCCTTTATAGATTGTTGAGTATCATCAGGAAGAAGATCTGGAGGCAACAAAGAAATCAGGGGGTTACCACACCATTTACCACACCAAAAATTAATGGAGGAGTCAGCACTGACAATCCATCTAGAGTTTTGCATGATTTTGTGAAAGGAGTCCCGAATGGAAGGCCAGATAGAAGAGTTAATGAAATTAAGATTACCTTTTGACAGCTTAGAAAAAAATCTAAGTTTTAGAAAATCAGTAGCTTTAGAAGTGGAGTTAATGATGCGCCAAGTAAGGCAGGCCTGTAAGGCATCGTTGAACAGCTTTATATTTTTAATGCCTATTCCTCCGTTAGCAATGGGTTTACAACAAGTATTCCAAGGAATAGTAACCATCTTCTTTTCAAAAATACTGCCAGACCAGATGAAGTTTTTGATGTAAGTGTTAATTTTTTTAAGAGTACCGATGGGCCATTTATAGGCCATAAAGGAATGAACCATTTTAGAAACAATGGTCGATTTGACCAAATAGATTCTCCAAGCCATGGAGAGAGACTTCCCTTTCCAATTAGCTAGTTGATTTGTGATTTGAGCAAGGATATTAGAAAAATAGGTAGCTTTAGGACGACCCCAAAATAGAGGAACACCCAGATAGGTGAAAGGTAAGAGACCCTCCTTGATACCCAGATAATTAATAATATCAGATTTTCTTCTGACAGGAAAATTCTTGCCAAAATAGATGAAAGATTTGTTCCAAGAGATAGCTTGACCAGAAACATCCTCATAGTGAGATATAGTTTTCTTGAGAGCATGAAGGCTTTTTTGGTCTCCTTTTATAAAAAGGATAATATCATCCGCATATAAGAGGTGAGTAGGGGCATTTAAGTTTCTGGCTACCTGGATAGGTTTGATCAAATTATGATCAACATGGTAGTTAATGAGTCTGCTAAGATAATCCTCAGCAATCACAAAAAGAATGGCAGAGAGAGGGTCCCCTTGCCTAACACCTTTAGTGCATTTGAAAAAGCCACGAGGAGTACCATTAATCAGGATAGAGATATGAGCTGAGTGAAAAAGGGTCTTGATTCTACCAATGAAGGAGTCGTTAAAACCAAAATTCCTAAGAACTTTGAAAATAAAATTCCAATCAATAGTGTCAAAGGCCTTTCTAATATCCAGTTTGATGGCCACACAACCACCTCTAGATTTTTTAGTTAAAGCATTCGTGCACTCAGATGCAAGACAAATGCAGTCCTGAATGGATCTTCCCTTGATAAAACCAAATTGATTCCAAGAGACGAT
Source organism: Viscum album (assembly GCA_963277665.1). NCBI lineage: Eukaryota > Viridiplantae > Streptophyta > Magnoliopsida > Santalales > Viscaceae > Viscum > Viscum album. The sequence continues at coordinate 421,542,538 of OY728158.1, read as the reverse complement.
TCTATTGCAGATAGGAGCAAGTCTGTTTGCAATAATTTTTGTGATGATTTTATAGATAGTGTTAATCAATGCTATAGGTCTAAATTGATGAATCTCAGCAGCATTCTCAACTTTAGGAATTAGAGCTAGGGTCTCGTTATATAACCCCCTATAAAACCTTCATAAGTCCTAAGGGTAAGGTGTGTGATGGTGATAGACTCTTGGTGTGACTCAGATAACATTGCTCGGGTGGTGATCTTTATCAACTTCTACTACTCGCGTAGGCGGTTCTGATCAAGTATAAATTGTTGAATCTTGGCTTGGGCTTGGTAAAGAGAGAACCCCAATGAATCTGCCTCCTTTATGAGATTCACAAAATGGGATTTGTATGGATCCATTCTACTGTATGAGGCCATCTCTCCCTTTGTCGGGATAAATTGGATTTTTTTAAAGCCCTATATTTATACGAATCATGTGATCACTGTTAGCTGGATATATTAGAAACAATCAAAATTCTTAACGGAATTTTAAAATAAAAAAAACATAAATCTAAGGAAGTGAATATGTTTTTACATGACCATTGTACATAATAAGACATAAAATTAGATCAATGGGAATTTTCATAAACAAATGTTAGGGTTGTTACAATTTTAATAAAATGATTGAGATATCACCATCCATAATGATGGAGAGGAAACATATTTAGTCCACTTATCTAGTAATAACATTTCATTCATGATTCATTCAATGTACCATACATATCATGAACATTTTTAATCACAGTTTTGGTTAGTAAATCTATGTGAGTGAGTCATGAAATACATTAATGATAATTTTATATTCAATGTACCATTACTCATGCTCACAAGTTGTAATATAAAATGACACCAAAACATAATGATTTTCTAATTGTGGGTATATTCATATAATATCCCATTAAGAAGATCACCATGTGGAAAATTCATGATAATTAGTTTCATATACATATGATTATTTTAACAAGATATTCAACATTCTATGTTTCCCATCATAGAATTTTATATGACCAAATAACTGAATTTATGAATATATTTATAAAAGTTAAAGGTTCTCATCATAGCGTGGAGGTTCTGCGACTTTATCAATGAAAAAACGTACATAGTACATTATTACATCAATGTCATATAGAAAAATGAACATTATTTAATATCATATTTTATTAATATTCAAAACAATTATTATACATATAATCAATAGTACAAACATTTTGTTCTTGAACACCAACTTCAACAATATCCTATTTAGACAAGAGAAAACTACCTATGACATTCAGTCCACTAGACCTTACATGATGACCATGATTATATTATGTTAAGGTTTTAGTCAATGGGGCCTCTATGTTTCCTTTCATGGATATTCTGATCACTATAAATGTACCTCTCAAAGAAAAATCCATCAATATATGAAACTTATGAATTACATAATTAGACTTCTCATGTGACCTAGGAAATTTAACTAGATACACCACAACTATATTATCAAATATAGTATGATGGGGTCTTTACTACTAGGGACCACATCATTATTTTTCAAGACTTTTCTTATACTAACAATTTATTTAGTTACTTCCAAAGCCACAATATTCTTGTACTCTGTTATTGAATCTATAACTCTATTATACATTGATCTCTTCCATAACAGAACACCACAATTGAGTGTGAATATTTATCCAATTTTCAATCATAAATCTTCTTGGTCTATTTGTAAACTAGAATCTACATATCATAATATACTATTTCCTTATCTCTTTCATAGAATAGGTGCATATCCTTAGTTCACCTCATATAATTAATGATAAACATGAATTTTAACCAATTATGGGCATCTATGTCATATTAATATATTTATTCCTAACTCAAGTCATAGGTGACATCTATCAGAGTATATATCATAACATACATTACTGAAACATTTTCTAATTCTAATGAAATACATTCCATTAATAGTCTTTACACACATACATGTGGATACATTTTCCTAGAAAGGTGAATGCCCTGTGACTTTTGAAACAATCTCATATTTTATTTTTCTATACTAAATATCTTGTGTACCTCATCAATATGTGTACCTCGACATAGTCCAACCATACTTTTAGATCTCTCATGGTGGATCTTGATCCCAGGAACATACGCTACTTCTCCAAACTACATCATGGATAGTCATTCATTCAACACGTCATTAATAGACTATATAACTGGTATTATATTTCCAATAATATTATTTAATTGATATATCCTTTTATGAAAATTAATGTACTCCCACTAAATAATTTATAGATAAATGTTTCACAATCAATTTTTAGGAAACAAAATTCCCTTATAGTTTTATCAAATAGAATGTTCCATGACCTATATTCTTGCTTTAATCCATAAATGTATCATACCCTTGTTGGAATAATTAGGAGTCACAAACCATTTAGGTTGTGTCATATAGATAAACTCATGACGATTCCCATTAAGGAAGTAAATATTTAAATCCATTTTACAAATCTCATAGTCTTGGAAATTCATAATGGCATGTACAATTCTGATGGATTTTTTTCATAGAGACTAATGAAATTTTACCTCATAGTCTTTTCCTTGAATCTATTTGAACATTTTTTCAAACAATACTACTTTATATATACAATATTTTACATCTATTTTTAATTAATTAATAAATTTCATTTATAAACAACAATATTTATAACCATTGGTGTATCTATAAGATCCATACATGGTTTTGGTAAATGGAAACCATTTTAGAATTCATTGACTCAAGTAATTTGGAAACATTAGAGCCACTTACTACTTCTTTATGAGCCTCCTAGTCATTATTATCAACTAATAATGTGTGGACATACATGGTGACTATAATACAATGTCATTATGGTTCTATGACATCTCTTTTACTCTCACACAGTACTTGTGTTTCTAGAATATCGTCATCAACATTGATTTATGGAATTTGATCATATTATGAATCTTGTGTACCTTATTCATAGAATTAAACAAAATCTAACTAATTCCCAATATCTCTTTAAGACATGTTCTCTGTTTTAGTGAATATTTCATGTCCTCCCATTTTAACATTTTTGAGGTTCGTATATGAAATAACCCACAATTTCCTTGACATATCCTATAAATGTTCTCTTTATGCCTCAAGGAAGAATATTGATACCTGAAGAGGCCATAATATATGATTCACAACCCCCACATGTATGTAACAAAACATGAGTTTTTTCAATAATCAATTGGTATGTTATTCCATATTTTACATTATTTGTCACTTGGTTTAGTATTTATAATTCTACCTACAACACGTATTCCATGAAAGAAAAAAGAAGACTCGCATGACTCGTCATGGATCTGACCATATCTAAGAGGGTGAATTTCCTCATTTCACATACACTATTACACCAAGGTGAATAAGGGGTTGGGCATTGATATTGAATCCAAAAATCAGATAAATAATCAATGAAGTCTTGATGATGATATTCTACATCACTATTTGATTGTAGTTTCATAATATCCATGCAAAGATGGTTCCCAAATTCATTCTTTCATTCCATAAATCTCTAAAAATAATCTACCATATACATCATATTTTAGAAAAAATCATATCAAAAAAAAAATCAGTAATATTTATGATGCAAGAGTACCCACCGATTGATTCAATTGAAAGTGTTCCACAAACATCTATATAAAAATTTTCAAGAATATACCTATAACTGTCACCTTTTCCTATAAAAAGATATATATTTTCATTTATAATTTTAATAATGTGTAATATAAACCATGTGGTTTTATTAAAAAATACGTGAAATATTCATATTGGTGTAATTTTTTTCAAAATATTTTCATTTACAAGACCTTGATGGGGATTCCCCATTCAGATTTTGTATGAGTCATGTAAAAAAGTACCTTTATCAATTGAATTACATGGTTCATGCAATCCTACACATAAATACAGTTATTCAAATATTCCATACCATAACATATAATAAATTTATAAAAAAAGAAACATTTATTCCCAATAATGAAAAAAATCAATATGTATCAATTTTAAATGCATAAATAATGTTTTTGTTGACATATGACACATAATAACAATATATAGAAACCATTATAATTACCATTAGCAATATAATGTTATAATCCTAAATAACCATAATAATAATCTAAGAAATGTTCACTAATTATATATCTACATCCCGTTAGTCAATATTTATGAATCTATTTATTTCATATATTTGAATACATATATGAGAACAACAAGATGAATGTAATACCCTAATTTCCTGAAAAATATATGTTACAGTCAATAACAAACACAAATAAAGATTCCTCTTACTTATTTTCCATGGATGTGGGATTCATCCAATGGCCCATACTTCCACATGAGAAACAAACAACATCATACACACTTGGTTTCCAATTGATTATTCTCTTATTGGAAGGAAATTTCCAGGATGTTTATGTCTCAGATATCACCCCATGACCTTTAAATTTATTCCCATAAAGATGAAATGATGTTCCCAAATAAGAACTTTTTCTACAAGATGATGTATTGTGGGATGATCTAGAAGCGTCTTTTCAAGGATTCACATATGAAAATTAACAAAACAAAATTGAATAAGAAATGAAGTTGTGGAGTAATTAAGATATCAGTGTGTACTTCATCAGGTAGTTTAAACCCTAGAACCTCTAGGTGCATGATTTATCCAATGATTTTGAATACATGATGACCCCTTGGCACACCCTCTCCCTGATTACTCTAAAAGAGTGGATAATAGATCTCAAATGGTTTCTATCTAGATCTATATTTATATAACCCACTATGATTTTAGTGAATTATGTAGGTATACATTTCTTCATGAGACATCATGAGTACACCTAATATATTTGAGAGAATTAAAATTTTGATTTGACCGCATCGTTCATGTTTTTATCATATAAATCAAAATATTCTTCACTCAACTAATTTTTTTGAATATTACACAATGAGGATTCTATCTTGTAATATTTACGTTCATTGATCCACATAAATGGAAGGCATATGATCTATTTAGAAAAGTTACATCTAGTATGGATATTTTTATCTCTATTATCAATCATAAGTAATATGATTTTGATGAAATTTAAATTATTAAATAATGATAAAAATAATATTATTTGAACTTTTATCAATTAAAAATTATTTGATACTTACTACAAATTTCAATTTAATTAAGTCCCACACTTTTTTGTAGTCACAACACCCTCCAACATTGGACCTGAAATGTGTAGTTTCAAGGAAATTCAAGTTGAAATGATCCTTATTCCCCTTCATATATCCCCCAATGAGTTTTTTTCATGATATATAAAGGTATATATGTTGGTAGATTATTGAAAACTAGGGGCTTGTATATCCTTGATATGTTGAGTGGACTCCCAAATCATGAAAATCATACTTGAATTTCCTCAACAATTGTCTCCATGTAAAATCAATTCTATCAACGTATACTTCTATTTTTGTATTATGTTTAAGTCATCCCATATCTTTATAAGAACTCCATTATAAATTATGTGACCCAACGTGGGTTGATAAAACACTTGGGCATCACATGATTTGGAATCATCTCAGTTCAACCTTAAATCATCTTCATTCACTTTGGTATACTTATTTTATTACACGTATTTATTACTCACATGTCAGTGAAGGGAACAAAAAGGATTGGTGATGGGTAATTACATAAATCACCTTGGGAACATAGTTATGACATAATAATGGGGATGGGGATGACTCACAAATCATTACATTCAATTAAATAATTAATAATTCAAAACACAAAAAAAAACTGATTTAATTAAATAATCTAACACATGCATAGGTTTTTTCAAAGCTCATGAACAATCATACACATGAAAATAATTCCCAACAGTTAAATGGTTATCATTAATTTTTTTCATTGTTATTATTAAGAAAAACATGTGTGATTTAATTGAATAATTAAATAATTAATTTTTTAATTAGTTAATTCCATTTTCAATTAATGAACATCCTACTACTCTAGGATATTTCAACAACAAATATAATCATTGAAAATAAATTTCCCATCTAGTGCATATCAATATAAAAAAATATAATTTTATAATTAGTTATTTAATATAATTTAGTAATTTCATTTATTAGCAAACAACATAGTGTGTAATTTTGAGCTACACTCTTTGTTCCTCAAATTCCATGTACCTAGTATAAACTCATGGTGCTTCTACATGTACCTTTCATGGATGATACAACATGTATTATCTTGCTACACTCCAACTATCACTCTTTCCATGTTTCCATGTAACACACTGAAGGAAGTATCATTCTCTTTGGTTGTAGGACCACATGACATGTAGTCTAGCTACATGCCATGTATCTTCCTTTTATGTGTACGTGTAACTGATTGAAGGACTCTACATGTTCTTTAAATACAGAACCACATTATGATTACTCATGCTACATGTCATGTGTTTGTATAACTCTCCAAATGAATTGGAAGAATTTTAGACATGGAAAATAATTAATTACAAATGATATATGATGGATACAAATCATGTATCTCATTGAAATTATATGATTATATTCTCACACTAGGTAAATCTTTTTATTTTACCATATAGTTTGTGTGAATTTCACCACTATGGTTTATGCTTGCTACAAGTTATGTAATCTGAATATCCTTTTTCTAGGTTATCCCAGAATATAGGTGGTGTAAAATAAATACATTTATTATAGTTACCTCTTGCAATGTGTTATATCTTGTGGCATGTCTAGGTATAGAGAACATGGGTATATCATATGTACACATTCTATATATTGTGTATCCTAATATCATTGGTAGGAATTATTGGCACTTCATGATGGAAAATATGATCCTTCTATATTTTTTATTTGCCCATAATGAAAATAAACCCATGATTGATGATAACTAATATGTTGATATCCATTAAAGTAATATAATATTAAATAATTAATATTCTATAAATGAAATATCTTTCCATTATTTACCATAATCGATAAATAATCAATTAAATATTTATAAATTTTAAACATGACTTTTCTGATACCACATGAAGGTTCCATGTGGTGTGAAATTTCCTTGGCAGGAGAAAAAACTTAATGTATTTTTTTGGATCTAATATATATTTCACCAATAGTTTGAGAAATAATAATCATGAACAATAAAATATTTCTATTGAATATTGAATTAGGAAACCCGAAACCCAGAGTGAGGACCTTTCATGTTAAATTGATAATTAATTACTCTTTGATATGTTGAAATAGTTATTGACATTGGGATGTATCAATAATTATGTTGTAGATCCATGAAACAATTTTCTAGATTACCTTCCTTTTTTACTGAGGATCCTCATGTATAATCCTTATATCGCTGATACACACTTAATCCATTAATCTTTGAACAATCATTTAAGGAACACAATTTTTTAACATGAAATATCAATCATCTTGTGTTGTTTATCTTGATCCTGATAAGATCCTTGGTCATTAATGAATTCTCTCTTGTTAGTCTTCTTATTGAGAGGATAATAGAAGGATGAATTTGAGAGAGAACTATTTTTTGTATAATGATTTCCAATTCTTGATTAAGCCTACACAATATGCATAAATTTTTATTTATAGAGTTAGTGTTTATTTTGTATTACTATTTAATATCATGATGACCTTTAAATAATATAATAAAAAAAATCTTATCCCATTCCATATATTAAAATTATTATTATTATTTTATGGATTCCACAAACTAGAACACTAATAAATATTATTTTATAGTTTTTAAAATAAATATTTGTCACTAGACATGATTATAGTCCACTCTAATTACTCAAAATTTAATTAATACCCAAATAAATATTTATTAAGTATTATTTCCATGAAAAAATATTTTATTCTCTATTTGGTTAATTATTATATATTAAATATTCAATAAATACATTAAATATTATTATTTTAAATGTAATGAGTAAATATTTATAACATTTTCATGATCAATAAAAAATGAATAAAATTATTCTTCATTCTTGAGAAAAATATTTTTTACAATGAATAAATTCCAATATAATTTATTCTAGATCCATCGAAACACGTTGTGTATAACCATTTAGGATTATTTCTTGTTGGAATTATTTACGCCTTCCTAAAGTCCAAGAATAATGTTTAGAAATGGATCAAGAAACCTAAGAAAATGTAAATAATATCACAATGTTGACAACCGTATAAAAAATATTTTTTTAATACAATCTCCTTGTCTCAAAATCTCTTCAGGTAGGTCGATGATCTATTTAATTAACCCATATTCATGATTTTTCATTCTTTGACTATCCAAAATAAACTCATCCTTACCACATGACCATGGAATTTAATATGGAATTCCCTTAAAATCATACCATCGAGTTATCAACATCTGTAAAGTTGTAAGGGACATACCCTTCCATCAATTATACATTAATAACATGTTAATCATGAAAAACCCAACATACAAAACTTCATATGAACATATGGTGTCACAGTTTTGGTCAGTAAATCTAAATGTGTGAGTAAAGTCATTAATTAATGATAATCATAAATTCTAAGGACTAATACCCATGATTTCAAATAGAAAAATTATGATGACACCAAACTATATGGAATATATATTGGATGGTATGTTCTCATAATCTACCCTCTTAGAAATTACCATGATTAATCTTCATGAAAAGAAAAATCATTCACTTATATGTACTCAAAAATGATAGTAAACATTATATGTACCCCATTATTAATTTTTATCCCACCATAGAACTAAATTTGAGAATATAATCATAGAATTTGAAGGTTCAAATCATAGCAGGGATCTACTACGACCTTATCAATATGAAGGAGACTATATGAATTTAATATATAAAATTCATGTGCTATAATGAAAATAATGTAATAATATTTGTTAAATATGAATGTATTTGAATATAATTGTTATAAAAATTAAAAATAACTGGTTTTAGAACATAAAATATTACAATATGGTTCCATCATAAAGGGTTATAGGTTTCCCTAACTCCACCATTTCCTAAAATAAATACTGATGGAAGAGATAAGAATTATGTGATAATCAGCTATCTGATCCTAAGCATATTCTAGTTGGGGAAAACACCCCTAGAACATCATGGTTTCAGAACACAATACATAATGTGGGTTTGGGGCATATATAAAAAATATGAAATTAAATTTATTTATATATATTTAAATAGATCACATATAAACACGTACTATTATTTAACATCAATACAGTATAACCTTCACCCCGTCTTCAACAACATACAAATGTTATCACATGACGATACCAACTAGATGAAACCAATACATAAGAAAAGAATGCATATATGTAAATATAATTTATTCAAATTAAAATTTATAAATTTATAGTAATCTAGGGGATTATATAATTAATTTAATGTCATTTTTCCATACCTTATATTAATTCTCATTCAATATTAACCAACTCATTATATTTAAATACATTAGTCATTTACAATGCTTTATTTTTTGACCCATATACATTAATTCCATCATCCACCATTTCCATTAAATCATTTATAATTCATATTCAATTCATAAAAGGATTATACCACAGTCACAAAACCCATTGAACTTTCTCTAATGACCACCAAAACCGAATAAAAAACCATCCACAACCTGAATTCTCTAACATTAATAACATTTTTATTGATTCCCCCATCATCATATAGTCCCATTAAAACCACAAAAACACATATTAAACACAATAACCACAACAACACAAAATAAAAAATAAAAAAAAGATCATTTAATTGACATATTTTTTAAACTATAGCTTTCCAAACATTTCATCATCTCATTCATGATTATTTTCAAATAATTCCATATTTACACTGACAATAAATTCTTATCCAAATATAAGAAATAATTATTTTATGACTGTTGGGTTAAAAAATAAATAAATCAAGGGTTATTAATCCACAATAGGAGGTAATAATTTCACAATGGCCACAAAAATCTCACAAAAAGGTAATATGATTCTAGATAAAATAATATAAGTAAAATTAAACAAATAAGGACATCCAATTTCTCTAATCCCATTTAAATTAAATTTAATCTAGTTAATTATGTTCACTATCAAATCCATACTACCCCACCAATGGTAAAAACCATGATAATTTCAAAACTTCACAAAAGGGGAGAAAACAAGTATCCCATACCAAGAAAATATGTTCCCAAACATGGTGCACCAAAAATAGGGGAAAAAAGAGAGAGGTCACTACCTCAAATTTTATGCACTTCAGTATAAAATTGAGTGTAAACCAAAATATTGTACATTCTAGATATAATTAACAAGCAGGATCTATGTGGATATGGTTGAATCTTGAAGGATTATGAAAAAGTTTATAGTTTTTCTGTCATAAAGAAGACAATAAAAGACTCAAATAGAAAAGGTTAGGTACTTTTATTTTTCTAGATATTGAATTATGGAAGTTTAATAAGGTAGAATTTCCTCTTCAATTATCCTATAATTTGGTTCATTATAAACTTGTTGAACAACCCTTTTGGAAATCATGTGGTTTAAGGAATTCGATTCTGAGATTAAATCCCAACAAATACTCCTTAAGAATTATTTATTTTAAATTTAATTAATTTTCTAAAAAAAATCACATTACTCTAAAAAAGTGGTTATTTTGAAGAATAGAAAAATTTTGTAAACTATTGGAGCAGCTAAAAAAGTGTTCAATCATGAGGAAGAATTGTGTAACCCATAGACCAAACTATGACCATGGAAACAATCTATCTAAACATGTGAAGAAACTGTATATGTGATAAGGAAAGGTATGTCAGAAAAAAATGCATGTGTGCTAAGAAGAATGATAATTTAATAAGGATTCATGTTACCATGAAAAGGACAAGATCGACCATGGGATTGAAATAACTAAAAGTGTGATGAAAAATATAATTATGTGAAGCGGTTTGTGACCATGAGAAGGCTTGGTGAATCTGTGAAAACAAACTATAAAATTTTTAGGGGAATGAAGACCCCAAACACCACCATGAAACCAAAAATCCTTGAAAACATCTCAAATGGATGTATTTTATTGCATGGGGAATTACATAAGATACCTATTAGAAAATTCTCATATTTAGGAATCATGATTTATCCCAAGTGGAAGTGTAAAATAAGTGTCCAAAAAATCACACATAACATACCTCTCAATGACTTCTATATAGTAAGTATATTTTTAAACATAATAGGAACAAACTAAATAGATATAAGATATCAATAACCATGGGAGATAATTAATGTCAAATAAATAATATTGTTAAAAATCATATAAAAAAGGAGAACATGTAAAACATCAAAAACAACTTAGTTTACTGGGAAGAAATTTAGGAATCCCATTCCCATGTACTCTCTTCCACTCCATCATGCCTCCACAACACACAAACCAAGGGTATGACTCTCCCACATACCACATTCACATGATGATGTTATATCTCAACCAGAATCTATAAAAATATTGTTTGATACTTGATAAAAAAAATCACACAAATTAATGACATGGGAGAAATCATGAATATAAGGATAATATTGGGACACATAGAATAATGTTTGATCTATGTTTAGCCATGTTGGGAGAAGAAACTGATAAGGAACCTCTCTAACATTCACCAACACCTCAAAAGTCTTAATGAACCAATGAGAAAGCTAAAACACATGGACTAATATATATGTTCTTTGATGAGTTGAAAATGTTATGATTACATGGTATCCCACTTCAAATAATATAATCCACCTCTTCAGATCAAAATAAGACTACTAGTGGTATTGTTCTTCCTTTATCCTATATTCATCAACTTGGAACTTTTCAATCATACTCATTAACATATTAGGATAGGGAATTCCCATCTCTCCAACCTCATTCTATGAAAACATAGAATGACATGGACATCCATAAAAAACATTATATGGGTTCATGAAAATAGATGAGTGTATGGTATTATAATAATAAAAAATAATAATTAATAATTGAATCTCCCATGACCCAATAAAATCTAAGACACATTAATGTAGAATGCCTTCTAGCATAATAATGGCTCATTGAATCTTTTACTATTTTGGGTGGTGAAATTTAATAATAAGGTGAAAATTATTTCAAAATGTGTGTTTCAATCCTCTCCAGACTCGCATGGTAAAATGAGAATTAGAGTTTGAGACTATAAACCTTGGAACTCAATGTAGTCTCAAAATGTCATTCACATTCATCCTTTCTAAAAAATCTACACTACTCAATTCTGGGATTGCTACAAAGTGATGTGACTTCATTATCTAATTTATAATTACAAATATAAGATCACCTTCTCCATGATCCTGGGGGAATACTTTGCTGATGTCAACAGATATGTCCTCCCACTTCCACTCAGGGACCTATAAGGGTGAAACATAACTCCATGAACATGATTCTATTATTTAACTTATTGAAAAATCAAACATTAATCTATGAACATAAAAAAACCAATTTATCCTTGACCGCCAATGTTTCCTCCTCAAACCATGTTACATCTAGGATATGCTATGATAAACTTTTGTGGGTGAGGTGTGAAGCTCATAGAGAACTCCCACTGTCATGGACAATGGAAAAAATCCATCTCTGAAATGATATATGATTTGGAAAATCCTTAGACCACACCTCTAGAAATTAACCATAGATTCCATGATCTCACATCCAATATTCCTTTATGTATACCGAATAGTATTCCTCCACTTTCTACATCAGAGATGATTCTGCCATCACATAATAGAAAAAACCACTTACAACGACTTCCTCTTAATTTAAATGCATAATTTCTTACTCTACCATCCCTTTCTATGAATCCTCATACCCCAAAACCATATCACATCGGGAAATACTACATAGTGAATCAAATATTATATTCTACTTTTCTAAAGTGTTGGATGTCTTAAAATCGTAATACCGAAGAATCACCATCTACCTTCCTTAGAGTAAATGTATATATCGCTGAGAGAAAACATATTTCGGGCTACTCTAAAACATAAAATCCACATATCCCTCACCAATGTGGTAATATAGGCACAAAATTAGAAAAGACACAACTACCACCAACTCTATATCATTTGTGGAATTGTTACACTCATGGCATAGTAACTAACTAGATCCATTAGACATCAGCAACCTTTTCTTTAACAAGATGCATACCTAACCCAGAAAGGATGAATCACAAAACATATCAAACATTACACCCTATTTATGAAATCAAAGCACTGATGAACTAGTCAGTGTCTCCTTTATGTTCTCCAAATCCACCTAACATTGTTCAACATAGAAAAAATTATATTCTTTCATAGTCAAATATATCCACTAGTATGAAATATAAGATAAATTAGATACAACCAATCGATAATATCCCCCAAGATTATGAAAGCTATTAATATTTGAAACATTATTGTGCATTTACTAAGAAAAAAAATCCTCAATCATTGAATGGTCAACATACACACACTTTTGAGACACCACATTCCTAAAAAAATCACATATCATACCCAAAACATAAACATAGTCACCGTTCCGTAGAGCCGACAGTGTCAAAAAAACATATTAGATGGCTCTAAGATGATTGAAATGATAATCCTTTGACTATGAGTAGATCAATATTTCAATGATGAAAATGATTATGAACTAGTCTAATAAATCATAAAACACTGAATGTATGATTCACATGAACACATTTATTGTGTTTGTGACACCAAATGTATTGAAAAAAATTGTTTAAATCTTCACCTAAAGGAAGTATTTAGGTTATACTCATCCTTAACCCTCATCAGATGATGTCCAAATTGAAAATCAATCTTTTAAAACCAACTGGAACCTTTTAGTTGATCAAACATAAAGCTGATCCTTAATATTGGGTAATAGTTCATGACCATCAACTGATTCAAGCATTAATATTCTGCATATAACCTTACACTATCCTCTTCCTTTTTGGATAAAAACACTGAAATTAACCAAATAGATACATTGGGTCAGATGAAATCCTTCTACATCAGGTCATCAATCTGTAGCCTCAACTCACACATATTTGTATCTTCCATTCAACAGGGAGAAACAAGATCATATAAGTTTTTGGTTGTAAATCTGTCCTAAAATCAATGTTTCATTGAGGAGGAAATTTCACAACCTAATCTAGGAAATCATCCAAAATATAATTAATATCCTTGGGAACTTCCACAACCTATTACCCCACTAAAATATTTTTTTACAACTTGGATAAAGAGGGCTACACTTTCCCACAACACATATGATATTCCAATTCAATATCAAACCACATCCACTATCCCTCAATATTATAAAATGAAAATATAATAGAAAAATAAGGGATTTATGATAAAACAAATTCATCAAATGATCACTAAGCATAAAATCATTTGGTTACGTCTATAGTATGAAGGAATATATCCACAGACTACTTTTTTCCCCTCAGCAGTCTACATCCCCTAACACTCCTCAAACAACAAATTCTGACATCCAAATAGTGTTGATAACACAAGGGGAACAAATAAATGTCTCCACCTTCTATCATAAACCATGGAATAATTCTAGGGAAATAATAGAGTGTGAAGGTCAAGAATAAAATAAGGTAGAAACTATGGTATAATTTAAATGTATTTTACCCCAAAAACCTCTATCCACTGTAGCCTAGGAACTTCCATAGTATACACCTTCCCACATCCATATCCCTTTCTTCTATGCTAATAGCCTATATGACCACAATATAAGAAAATAAACTTTTTATTTGGGCTATTATGAAGTTAATATTAACTAGGTCTGCATCCGCTTGATATCTGAAAAATCGTGGGTGATCTCTTCTTCTGCTATGGGTGAGCATAACCACCCAATCAAAACAGGCCTCCATGAGAATTCATGCACCGATCCTGATAGTTTTCATAACCTCAAGTGGTATAAAAAATGAATAAAAATACCTATTTAGATTCTTGGGGTCCTATAAATTCAAAAAAAAGAATATAGGAAACTAATGTGATCAAATTCCTATCAATTATAACCTCAAAGGTCTTGACATAGATGAACCTCTAATTGAATCCATATTCATTAAGATGCTCTGCTGACCTCCCTCTCAATGAACTCCTCCCTATGAGTGTATTTTCTTTATCAATTTCACCTAATTGTGTATCATTAGATATGTAGGAATCCTAAATGGGGAGATGGAATATTGGATCATGGAATGAAATGCCTCCTCAAGATGTCATGATCTAGACTCCACATCAGGAACGAGATTAAGAGAGAAAAAATACCATTAAATATGACCCAGATTTCTCACAAACTCATAAATAGACACTGAAGGGAGATTAGATCATGCCTATTTATTGAATTTATCATCAATGGTATTAACATAAGATAAAACTCTTTCTATAAATCATCTCATTAAATTTACTCCACCTACCACTCCTTAATGTAAGTGTAATGTCCCGACCAAGGATCTATATAACACGCGCACCAAGTTGGTGCATCACATGGCCTAAAGAAAGACTTCCAGAAAGCCAGTGTCCATCAACTAGCAGTAAAGGATTGAGGTGGTATATTTGGGAGACTATAATATAATATTGATGTGGAAAAACATATATAATCTATAATAACCAAATGAGTAAACATATATAAACAGACACTATATCTATGGACCAGTAACTCATCATAAGAGAAGAATGATATAAACAATAAGTAACTGGGTCTAAGTACATTACCAAAAACTATAATAATAATCATAAAACCAATAAATATATCATATATAATGATTTCATGGAATTTTGATATAAAAATAATTGGAAATAATGGACATTCATATAAAACATGGAATACAAAAATTAAAAAAAATTGATAAATGAAAACTCAAATTTTATCCTGATAATATGATTTTTCATCTTCTCCCAAGCTATAAGATATATGTAAATCATATCAAATATCATTATCAATGTGATTTCCCTTATCATTGCCTATAGATAAGTAATCTTTTTGAGACCAAAGGTATCCTGGTTTGGGTGTGAGATAAAATCCTAATAAGACACCACAAATAGAGGCTATAAGTAATATAAGTAGTTTACATAGAAATATTAATTTTTATGATTAACTAAATAATAAGGAACTATAGAAATAAATAAATAAAAATCCTATCAATGTTCTCAAAGGACACCTGGAGGCCTTCACTTTCTTCTGCATGGGCCAAATGAGTCTGATCAGTAACCATATATATAGTAATAATATATATATTATGATGTTATATCATGTATCCACCAATATTCACTATGTTTTTTCAGACATAAGTTTCAATATACATGGATACTAGTTATTAGATGGTCTAGGTCACAACACAACCATCCTAAACAAGTCCAAATGAGCTTATAAGCTCAAGGGGAGGATTTGTCCCCTGAATATCATAAATAATGTGGGACGACAGGCTTAACACACGTGATATGTGGGGTGCTGCATCATTCCCAAAACCCTAAACATAGGAACATCAAAAAATATTTACATCACACAGATATTAACTTAACCGTGATAGATTTCATGATCAACACCTGATGTAAAGGATAGTAAAACACCATTCCCAACATGTCCATTAACTATCATTCCACATAAAATATCAATTGCATAATAACAATAATAATTCCTTATAGAATCACCAAATTGTAACAATAGTCTAAAACCATATAAAAATGGGTTTCATAGTCAAATAATAAATATATAAATCATGATTCCACTATAATTTCCTTACCACCCATTTCTATACATTTTACATAATCCATTTACATCATTTATGCATTAAAATAATCATGAAGATAAAATGTTTAACATATATAGGCCATTAATTTAATAAAGGCATGGAAATTTAAATTCAAGATTCAACCAAGAACATAGAAGGTGTTATTATCAATTATTCAGTTACCAAAAATGTAGAAATTAAATTTCATATGACTCAAGTACATATGAAGTTATATAACTACTATGAAATCACATAATGAGTGGAAAACTCATTTTCATTCCATGATTAACACTTCAAAGGTATTCTAGTCATTTAATAAATTAATTTCAAAGGGTAATTCGAGAATGAAACACCCATGGTGTGGATGTGATTGAGGTGGAAATACTCTAATTATATAAAAATGATCCTTTGGAGTATAAAAACATTTGTATAAAAATTTATAATTAGAGAACAAATTTAAAGTAAAAAACAATGATAGTGTAATGGAAAATATTTTTCCTAAAATTCTTTTTTGACTTTTTTTGGGAAAATTATGATATTGGTCATTGATACGACATGTGATTCAGAGTCCCTGTGTGACTGTAATAAATCTTTGAATAATTTTCAGTTTTTTTATAAAAATGCTTGGGTTGATAACATTGAACATTAAAATCCTTCAAACTGATACCTGTATGAGAAATTTGAGGGAACTGTTGCATTCTGATAATCATTTTTACGTTAGGTAATCCCTAACATCGTCTAGTGAAGACAGGACATAAAAGTTAGTTTTTGGATGTGAGTGTCAGTAAAATATTATTAAATAAAAATATTTTATGATGCACTGGATTTTTCTTTTAAACTAACATCTATTAGAAATCCAAGGTTATCATCTTCACCTAGGAGATTCCCTAATGAGGAGGAGGTTCTCCCCTTGCGATGATGAATCGATGAAAACCCATAGAAAAATGATTAATAAGATGAAGTGAAATCAATATATGTCATCAAGAAATCAAAAACTCTAGGTAGGGTTGTTATTTAATTTTTTTCTTTCACCGTTCTGGGTTCTATATGATGAACACGGATAAAACCATGAATATTTTGGCATGAAAATCATTTATCCTTGTATGAAGGATTTCTATCAGGTTTATCTTTGGGGAATTAATCCATTCATGATTTAATTATATTTTATTTTCTCCATTTAATCCTTCTAAAGAGAGTGGATCAACACAGTGATGAATGGCGGTGAAGGTCTTTTCCTATCTTTGGATGATGTGGATTTATTCTCCTCTTTTACATGGAGTTCTTCACATTCTGCATGGGTTGATGAATGGTCATTCATTTTGCAAACATTCTTGGTGCAATTATCTGACATCTTGGATTTGGAATGGATACGACACGAATGAGGTGCGACGATGATTATGATGAACGAATTGTTGCATGGAAAGAGATAGTTTCGATCAAATGATTTTTGGAAGAAGGGATAAAAATAAAACACTGAACACCATATGATGAGTAACATGGCTTGAGGGCTCCAAAACACCATCTTGGTCGAAGAACAGACCACCATATCATGTTCGGTGGTTTGTGAAAGGATCTTCTAGCATGCAGGCGGCGACACGTAGTAGTAGTGGCCATATGCCGCACAGAGGGGTGGCACGCCATAGGGATGGTTGTGGAGGAATCATCATAACACTATTTCCCAATGTGGAATATTCACAGCTTTGGCTGTGTCATGTGCTAGACTGTGACAAGAAATGGTTCGCACTGGAATACTTGGATCGCGTGAGCGGAGCAGTTGACTAGGAGGTGGTGCCAGCTGGTTCCATGGGGTGCGAGGAAGATGAGGCTCTGAAATATCTGAGATGGTGCTAGAGGGTCAGGCTGGGCCAGGCCTAATGGGCCATGTCAAACCTAGGTCAGTTCATATCGGTCCAACCCAGGTCATGCCAGACCCAAATGGCCTTCGTTTCTCTAAAACACTTGAAACTTTCCAACGAAGTGTCTGTTTGACAATCCATTTAGGGAGTTAGAACCCTTTCAATGACACAATCCGATTGATATACTTTAATTGAGTTTATAGGATGCTTGAGTTTGTCATATATATTTGAAAAGTATGCCCTCCTGATACATGCATTCTTTGAGCAGTGCTAGGGTATTTCTATTTAATAAATTCATGGAAGGTTACACTTTTGATGACTCCAGGATCAAGTACTCATTATCCCTCTACTGAGGTAGAGACAATACTCCCCATGTCATGGGTGGGGTTTTGTTTCCATTGAGTAATTTCCTATAGGGGTGTTACTCCGCAGAAGGACTAGAGTTCATGTTCTTAGAGATGTTCATGAAGTAATAGTAAATACTCCCCTATGGGACTAGGTAGAAAGTTCCCTATCATTGGAGTCATTTATCCCCAACCATTTTGGGGTGCAGGTCCTCCTTATGCATTGTCTTGGAAAAGTAGGTACTCCCCTATCATTCTAGGGAGTGGGTCCTCTATCCTGGGGTCAGTACTCTCATAAAGTTCTATAGTTTGGGTCCCCCAATGTTAATAAACTCACAGAGGCGGTACTCCCCTAGAACCATGATGTGGGTCCTCTAGTCGCTTCGTAGTACTCCCATACAAGGTAGGGTGTTGGTCCATGATATAAAAAGTAGTACTCCCCTCTCATAATAGGGTACATATCCTTCATATGTGGTACTCCCCTATTTGAACTAGGGAATGTGTCCTCACTTACGGAGTAGTGCACCCTCGTCTTTGAGTAACGATGGGGAGAGGGTCCTCCAAAGGAGTTGGAGATCCCTCGACTGTAGGACATAGCTATGAGGAGTGGGCCCCTTCATTTGAAGATATCAATACCTGAGTAGAAGAAAGTGGTCCCTTGATGAGACTGAGTTGTGGGGCACTCCCTACATGATAGACTGAGGTATCAAAGGTTAGTCAATAGCAGTTATCCCTTAACTGACTGTAGTGTCGAGGAGCGTGCCTCTTCATTTGGGTTTCCTTATTCTTGCCTTGGGTGCATGATGGTGATGACCAGACCTCATGTACCGGTCACTAGAGCTAAACCTAGTAGAATGTTCACAATGGATTACCTTTTATTGGACATACATTTAGGAATGGTTGAGTTGTACTTGATGTATTGTATCTGTCAGATAGTGCCATTATGGAGGGCTATGTTCGTGGATCTTTGGTGAGAATCAGGATGCTGGTTAAAAGGCTGAGACCATGTGTTTCATAGTGTTTTAGATGAGTATATTTGTATGGCCTTGGTATATGTATGTGCATATACCTTGGTAGAGCTTACTGTGTGTTTAATTGTGGTTTTTCTTCTCTTTATTACCTTGATGGTTTTTGGGTCCCCAAATGAGTATTGTTTTACACACCCCTACATGGGATTTTAATGCACATGTTGTTTCTTGTTTAGATATTTGACTCTTTGATGAAGTCCAAGGATGGCCAGGACCAGGTGGAGTATAGTGAGAGTAGACAGATGAGGTGTACTCCTACAGCTTCAAGTAGTTACCATCCACCTACCCTTTATGTAGGGTTCTCGATGAATGAATTTCAGATAAATGTGGTCTTACTTTTGTTCTATATTTATTTTAGTGGGCTGGTATATTGTTCTGGATTTCCACCTTGTATATTAATTTCTATTGTAATTTGGTTTGGGTTTACTTAGTTATTTCCTGAATCGTTTACTAAGTGTTTTCTTTTCAGATTTGTGGGATAGGGTAGTGAGTGTGCGTGTGTACAGGAACTAGGAAAATGTAGCCGATTTGAAGGATAATTACATAGATACTACTCTCCAACCCAAGGCCTTTAGGGGGAGGTCTTGGTGTAGTCGTGGCACGAGCCTGGGGGACGAGTCGTGACAAATGGTCAGTGTGCAGAACAATGTTTCATATATGAAAAAAACATTACTTTGTGGTAAAATAGATATTCCACCAACAAGAGGGACATTAGTGACTCCTCAACCAATATCAGATTTAAATTCAAAGTTTATTTGTTGAAAAATTAAGAATTGATCAATGACCTAAAAATAGGGAGAGTAAAATTAAACCCAAATTGTGAAAGAGATAAGAAGAGATATTGAAATAGGAAGAAATAAAAATCTACAAAATATGATTAAAAACTAATGTGACCAAAATCACTTGATTCAAAGAATAGAAAATGAGGAATTAAAGAACCTAGATTATGCCTCGGGAGAAAGCATGTGAGGAAGAGGAGAGTACAATTACTAAAATTGGAATATGAAGAATTAAAATAGATATTAGTGTTTCATTAAGGTATATGTGCTAAATTCACCATGAAAACAAGGGGCACATGGCTTGGAAACACATTTCTTACAAACTACACACAAATCAGGATCATCCCACTCTCTGAGGATGGACCCCGCATAGTTATAGCGAATAGTTCCCCAAACATTACTCAAAACGTGATAAATTCATCTCCTAAATACTATTGGTGGATCACATGGGTTTTTTCATGAGGTTTCATGGTTTCATCAAACCGTTATTCCTTTTATTCCCCACTTTGAATACCCACACAATTAGAGGTAACTGTGTGGCCTTCACTTCATGGTTTTTAATCACCATGCGGTCTATCTATTTTTTTTTCAAAACATAGGGTTCTAGTCCATGAACAAGCCCATAACACCCTCACAACCACTGTGAATTCATTAAGTAACATTACAAGAGAACTATTAAAAAATTTAAACAATTAAAAAATTATATTTACCCTTGGGAAAGGTTGGGGAATTACAACATCCCCTTCTTATAGAAACTCATACATAATTTGGGATTATTAAGGTAAATTTGTATCAAATTGAAAAATCTCCAGCCACTAAGCATTTATATAAGCCTCTGATGCCTAGGTCTCATCCTATACTTAGTTTTGCATATATATAAATTTTATTATAGGAAAAAAACTACATTAGAGTGTCTTTACATTATGATCCATGGTACAAACTGGATAGTCCTCAAATGAAGTGTCCATCAATAACTGAGAATAAGTAGGTTGGAAAAATGAGAAGGATCTAGAAAATTCCATAAAATCTGAGATATGTAAATGAAATCATGCATACATAGGTATATATGAGGGCATTCAATATGATATTCCACTGGTTGGATTCATTTCCAAACCTCAAAAGGTCCCACGAACATCAGTGAAAGAGTGCATACCTCTGAATATATCGATGTCCCAACATTTCTGAGAGTCACAAGAAAACACATCCTCCAACCTCATACTCAAGAAGACACGAGCCTCGATTAAGATGTAACTGTTTTCTGTACCTAGTTGTCATAATGCACTTTTTTATCAACTAGACCTACTCTGTAGTCTCAAGAATGAGACTTGCCCCAGGAAAAGCTTCTTCACCTTACTATAACTTAGACATTGGTGATCAAAAATCCTACTATATAAGGATTCATGTGGATTAATATCTATGACATACCGCCTTTTTAACACATTAACTTTCATTGCATTATACAAAACTAAGGATATTTAAGGTTTAGTGTCTTGAAAACCAGGAACTTAATAAATTAAAACATAAAACATTCTTCTTAAAAACTTGAAAGTCTCTTCCTTATGTTCATCCTAGGTTCAAGACTGCATCTCATAACCTGGGGACATACATCAAAAGAAAGGGTGAGCAAAAGGACTAGTAAGGGAAATAAGGGAAACATTTAACATGTGAGCTTGAGATACATCAATAAAGTCATGAAAAATAACTTTAAGGCATGATAATGAAATAATGAGGCATATCATAATTAAAAATAATGTATTTCATAACTTAAAGATGTGGCTACAACATTTAACGTAGACAATCATTTCCATTTCATCAAGGTCCATCCTCAAGGTGTCATTTAAAATTACCAAGGTTATTCACCAAGATATCGTAAAAATGGTCATCTCTAGAGATTAAGTATTTACCCAATGCATTGGATCCCTATCAGGGTGCACCCTTAAATTTGACTTTATTATCATGTGATACACATATATCATCATCAATAATTTCATAAACAACCCATATAGCATAAAATAAATGAGTCTCATTTCATAATCATAATGTTTTAAAAACTGCTTTAAAGACGTGATCTTTATGTCACTTTAAACCCACGGAAAAAGGAAAGAAGGTTTCATGTATGTAAGTACCAGAATTAAAATAGAACATTTTGATATATATGTGAATACCCCTATAGAATAATGATCTTTGAGTATTCACATAATAAAATAAAATAATTTTAGATGATGAGAGAGACATTTTGAGACGAAAATTCTACAGCATAACGGCTATGTTACAGGGTTTTAGAAAACATTGAAAAGAGAGGGGACATGGGTCACCCACTAATAAATGATCCATAAAATAGTAGAGGGACATAAAATAAAAGATATAAGAACATGGTAATAAAATTTTAAAGACATACTATATGGAATGAAAAACATGGAAGGAAGACAAAAATGATATTTCTCTTAAGAAAATTCGGCAGCCTAACGACGTTACTTAAAATATAAAAATAATGAATTGACGAGATCAAATAGGGTATCTCATCATATAAACCTAAAATATCAGTATTATAGATATAGAGATCATACCCCAACATAATAAAAAGGGACATGAAAGACTTGACATGAAAATAGATCTTGAAAATGAGAAGGGTGAAAGAATCCCTTAAAAATTTGGCAGCCTAACAGCGCCACTTAAAACATAAAAATACTGAACTGAAGAGATAAAATAGGGTCTCTAATCATATGAACATAAAAGATCAGTATGATAGATATGGAGATCATACACCAACATAAAAAGGAACATGAAAGATTTGACATGAAAATAGATCTTGAAAACGAGAAGGGTGAAAGAATCCCTAAAAATTGAGCAGCCTAACGGCGCCACTTAAAACATCAAAATACTGAATTGAAGAGATCAAATAGGTTCTCTCATCATATGAACATAAAATATCAGTATTATAGATATAGAGATCATACCACAACATAATAAAAAGGGACATGAAATACTTGACAAGAAAATAGAACTTTAAAATGAGAAGGGTCAAAGAATCTGTTACAAAAATTTCGTCAGCCTAACGGCGCCATTTAGACATTCATAAAACGAAATGATGATAGTAAGAGGGGATCCCTCATCATATGAAAATGAAAAGGGTAGTAACATGAATATAAAATAACATCCTTCAACCTAAGAACATGGAGCATAAAATAAATGACTTAAAAGAGGGTATTTGAAAAGAAAGAGAGAGGTTGGATCCCTTACCTTAAAACGTAAATCTTAAAACTCGAAGGTTTGGACCCTGAGGGCTTGGGGGAACCTTTGGAGGACTCTTTTTGAGGTAATGAGACTATATATTCGTTGGGGGAGAGTTTGGAGTGAAAACTAAAGGATGAAAGGGTGGGTATTTATAGGGAAAGGGAGGTGATACTTTAATAATTTCAAGGGACACCTCACTAGTGGTTTTGGAAAAACCATGGGCTTTCCCATGGTATATGCCCATGGTTTTGGACACATGGGACCCCTTATACAATAATTCATCCCCTTTAGTCGACCATCCCTTAAAATATCTCATGAAATCACCATGATACATTCATGATGTCATTAAACATACCGAAACCCTAAAACTGTATTTTTACTATTCACTGAAAATTCAACCTTTTTAGAAAACTCCCAAAAATTTATCTTAAAATAATATCAATGATTTGAATTCAAAAATAAACTCCATTTTATAAAAATAAGTTTCTCAATATTTTTAATTTAATTTTTAAATAAAAAAACTATTCACTGAAAATTTATTTTTTTCAGAAAAAAACCCCAAAAATTACCTTAACATAATATTGATGCTATAAGTTCAAAAATAAATTCCATTTTATAAAAATAATTTTCTATATATTTTTAATTTAATTTTTAATTAAAAAACACTATTCACCCAAAAACACTAATACTTGACTAATAATTAATGAAACAGTTATTTACCTATTTTATTGAATCACAATACTTAATCAAGGTGCCTAAATTATATTAATAATTTCTTTAAGTGATATTACTAATCCATTTGTTCACATTACTAATCCCAAGCATAAAATCACTATTCATAATTTACTATTCATCAAAAATTAATTTGATCTTATTAGACTCTAAATTTCTTACTGAACACATTTGGATAAGACCATTTTTTGAAAATCATTACACATCATTAATTATTTAAGGTTTACATAAATATTTTAAAATATCTTTTTTTCAAAATACATCAATAAAATACATCCTATATTCATTCAAACATTTGAAAACTCCCAAACTTCACCATAAGAAGAAAACACAATTTTATTTATAACAAAGGATTATGGTCTCCATACATAGCCCCTTATAACCCCAGCATAGGACCTAAGTGTAATGTGTGCTAAGGTGAGAGAATCTGAGGGTGGCTCGGCCAACATCGCACGAGTAGTAATTTTTATCTGTTTGAACTTCTCACGAAGGCGATTCTGTTCTAGCTTCACATGATGAAGTTCGGCTCGGGTTTGGCCCAGAGCAAAGCCTAGTGGTGATACCTCCTTCCTAAGTTCTGTTAGATGGGATTTGATCGGTCCAAGACTACTGGATGAGGCCATCAAATCTTCTTTCTATACTAATTAACCAAGATCACTTGTATTTAGAGACAATAGTCGCAACATTCAGTTTCCAACGGTCATACTGACTAACGATCATATAATAGTCAAAACTCAATAGTCTCATTCTAATTATACTCATGTTACCAAATGAAACAGTTTTGTTGAGTATGAAAAATAAAATAACACACGAAATTAGGAAACAATATTTATTCAAAATTTTGGGTCATTACATTCTTCCCCCCTTAAGAAATTGCGTCCTCACAATTTTTAAAAATTGGGCTTGGAAATTTAATTGAAAGTCCCACATCGGAAAAAGAGTCAGTAACACTATTACTTTAAAAGAAAGAAAAGGAAGTACAAAGGCCACCCGAGTTAACCCATACTTGGATTCCATGTAGGAAAACATGGACATGGAAGAGAAAACAAAGGGTCACGTTCTAAGGGAGAGTGATAGAAAACATTATCAGGATAAAGTTAACAACAAGAAAATCACAAACTTATGATGGGTTAAACGGTATTTTATTTCCCAGTAGGAAACGTTAACAGACAACGTTTTTGTTTTACGTTCCTTTTCATAGTTTTGTGGAATTCATTTACTACATAGAATAAAAACATAGGGAAATATATTTAACTTCAAGTAGTGTTTCATCCCATAATAAGTTTCACCAAGACTAATCTTTTCTCCAAGCATTGAGCATTCAAAACAACTTGGTCTCATCAAAGCACAAGAATCATCTTCTAGAGAATCATGTAATCCACAAAAGAATAACTGTCTATCTTTAAACATTTATCCCAAAAACAGAAAGGGTAAGATAAAACAACTCTTCAAAAATAAATAACCCCATAGGAAGGGAAACTACTTTAAATAGTCAAAGTTCCACGGTACTACACAAAGTTCACCATAGACCATTCCATAAATAACTGTCCTCAAAATTCTTCAAAATAAACCAAACTAATATTGAAACCCAAATATAAGAAGGATTTTATAACATAGTCTTCCAAGATAAACTTCATCATTCATATCCAAACAACATCAACCACTCCTAACATCTAATAAAAAAGTAACTAACCTAAACATATTTTCCCCAAGATAGGTTAATTATTTCCATAAGTAACCTAAATTACAATAAGTTCACCTTAAATTCATCGGTTCTTCAAAATATAAGGCACCCTTTACTCCTAATAGAAAATTTCGTAGTAATCTATTTACCTCGATCATATAGGGTTCCCAAAATAGTGAATGTCTTCCAAAATAATATTCATCTTTTAATCCCCTAATCATTTTTTTAAGAAGAACTGCTTCACAACATCAACATGTGATTCATAATAATAAATGTTTTCCTGTATTTAATATTCTCATTAGTAAACCTTGTAAAGTTTTCAAATCCTAATTTCCACAAATAACTAAACCATCATTTGATACCAACTATGACATCCCACCTTTTTAACACATTAACTTTCATTACATTATACAAAACCGAGGATATTTAAGGTTTGGTGTCTTTGAAACCATGAACTTAATACATGAAAACATAAAACATTCTTCTTAAAAACTTGAAAGGATTATCCTTATGTTCATCCTAGGTTCAAAACTGCATCTCATAACCTGGGTACATATATCAAAAGAAAGGGGGATAAGAAGTACCAGTAAGGGAAACAAGGGAAACATTTAACATGTGAGCTTGAGATACATCAATAAAGTCATGAAAAAAACTTTAAGGATTGAGAAAGAAATAATGAGGCATATCATAATTAAAAATAACGTATTTTATAACTTAAATATGTGGCTACAACATTTAACATAGACAATCATTTTTGTTTCACCAAGGTTCATCCCCAAGGTTTCATTAAAAATTACCAAGGTTATTCACCAAGATATCGTTAAAATGGTCATCTCTAGAGATTAAGTCTTTACCCAATGCATTGGATCGCTATCAGGGTGCACCCTTAAATTTTCCATTATTATCATGTGAGCCACATATATCATCATAAATAATTTAATAAACAAACCATATAGCATAAAATAAATGGGTCTCATTTCATAATCATAACGTTTTAAAAACTGCTTTAAAGACGTGATATTTATATCACTTTAAACCCACAGAAAAAGGAAAGAAGGTTTCATGTATGTAAGTACTAGAAGTAAAATAGAACATTTTGATATATATGTGAATACCCCTATAGAAGAAAGAGATTTTAGTATTCACATAATAAAATAAAATAATTTGAGATAAAGAGAGAGACATTTTGAGACGAAAATTCTGCAGCATAACGGCTATGTTACAGGGTTTTAGAAAACATTGAAAAGAGAGGGGACATGGGTCACCCACTAATAAATGACCCATAAAACAGTAGAGGGACAGAACATAAATTATATAAGAACATGGTAATGAAATTTGGAAGACATACCATATGGAATGAAAAACATGGAAGGAAGACAAAAATGAGTTTTCTCTTATGAAAATTCGGCAGCCTAACGGCGTTACTTAAAACTTCAAAATACTGAATTGACGAGATCAAATAGGGTATCTCATCATATGAACATAAAATATTAGTATGATAGATATAGATATCATACCCCAACATAATAAAAAGGGACATTAAAGACTTGACATGAAAATAGATCCTGAAAACGAGAAGGGTGAAAGAATCCCTTAAAAATTTGGCAGCCTAACGGCGCCACTTAAAAAATAAAAATACTGAATTGAAGAGATAAAATAGGGTATCTCATCTTATGAACATAAAAGATCAGTATGATATATATGGAGATCATACCCCAAAATAAAAAGTAACATGAAAGACTTGACATGAAAATAGATCTTGAAAATGAGAAGGGTGAAAGAATCCCTAAAAATTGGACAGCCTAACGACGCCACTTAAAACATCAAAATACTGAATTGAAGAGATAAAATAGGGTGTCTAATCATATGAACATAAAATATCTGTATGATAGATATAGATATCATACCCCAACATAATAAAAAGGGACATGAAATACTTGACAAGAAAATAGAACTTGAAAATGAGAAGGGTGAAGGAATCTGTTACAAAAATTTTTGCAGCTTAACGACACCACTTAAACATTCATAAAACAAAATGATGAGAGTAATAGGGGATCTCTCATAATATGAACATGAAAATGGAAGTAAGAGTAATATAAAAGAAAATCCTCCATCATAATAACATGGAG
Source organism: Viscum album (assembly GCA_963277665.1). NCBI lineage: Eukaryota > Viridiplantae > Streptophyta > Magnoliopsida > Santalales > Viscaceae > Viscum > Viscum album. Next base: position 421,513,913 of record OY728158.1, on the reverse strand, counting down.
CATAAAAGAAATGACTTAAAAGATAGTATTTGAAAAGAAAGAGAGAGGTTGGATCCCTTACCTTAAAACGTAACTCTTAAAACTCGAAGGTTGGGACCCTGAGGGATTGGGGCACCTTGGGAGGACTCTTTGGGAGGTAGTTAGACCAGGGCTTTGTTTTGGGAGAGTTGGGAGTAAAAACTAAAAGAGGAAAGGGTGGGAAAGGGAGGTGATACTTTAATAATTTCAAGGGACACCTCACTAGTGGTTTTGGAAAAACCGTGGGCTTTCCCATGGTATTTGCCCATGGTTTTGGAAACATGGGACCCCTCATAAAATAATTCATCCCCTTTAGTCGACCATCCCTTAAAATACCCCATGACATCATCATGATGCAGTCATGATGTCATTAAACATACCGAAACCCTAAAACTGTATTTTTACTATTCACTGAAAATTCAACTTTTTTCGAAAACTCCCAAAAAAATTATCTTAACATAATATAAATGCTCTGAATTCAAAAATAAACTCCATTTTATAAAAATAATTTTCTAAATATTTTTAATTTAATTTTTTAATAAAAACACTATTCACCACAAATTCATTTTTTTAGAAAAAACCCCAAAAATTACCTTAACATAATATCGATGCTATAAGTTCAAAAATAAAGTCCATTTTATAAAAATAATTTTCTAAATATTTTTAATTTAATTTAGAATTAAAAAACACTATTCACCCAATAAAACTAATACTTGACTAATAATTAATGAAACTGTTATTTACCTATTTTATTGAATCACAATACTTAGTCAAGGTGCCTAAGTTATATTAATACTTTCTTTAAGTGAGATTACTAATAAATTTGTTCGCATTACAAATCCTAAGCATAAAATCACTATTCGTAATTTACTATTCATCAAAAATTATGTTGATCTTATTAGACTCTAAATTACTTATAGAACAAATTTGCAGAAGATTATTTTTTGAAAATCATTACACATCATTAATTATTTAAAGTTTACATAAATATTTTAAAATATCTTTTTTTCAAAATACATCAATAAAATACATCCTATATTCATTCAAACATTTTAAAACTCCTAAACTTCACCATAAGAAGAAAACAAAATTTTATTTATAACAAAGGATTATGGTCTCCTTATATAGCCCTTATAACCTCAGCATAGGACCTAAGTGTAAGGTGTGCTAAGGTGAGAGAATCTGAGGGCGGCTTGGCCAACATTGCACGAGTAGTAATTTCTATCAGTTTGAACTTCTCATGAAGGCGATTTTGTTCTAGCTTCACACGATGAAGTTCGGTTCAGGTTTGGTCCAGAGCAAAGCCCAGTGGTGCTACCTCCTTCCCATGTTCTGTTAGATGGGCTTTGATCGGTCCAAGACTACTGGATGAGGCCATCGAATCTTCTCTCTATATTAATTAACCAATATCACTTGTATTTAGAGACAATAGTCGCAACATTCAGTTTCCAACGGTCATACTGACTAACGGCCATATAATAGTCAAAATCCAATAGTCTCATTTTAATTATACTCATGTTATCAAATGAAACAGTTTTGTTGAGTATGAAAAAAAATAACACACAAAATTAGGAAACAAGATTTATTCAAAATTTCGGGACGTTACAATATCAATGGTAGCTTAAAAGAAATCATTATAAGATATCTCAATGAGGGGTATGTGTTTCTAATATGTACCACCAATTTCAAGGAAACATACATGAATCATTCCCAATAAAACATGAATTATGCACTCAGTCTTTTATCAGTCTGATGGTGATAGGATCTACACAGAACAACTTATTTTCATAATACCTTTTCAACCCCTACCTGAATTATTATATAAGGAAAGTGTCATTTTCATAAAAAAATATATCAAGGAGATCCATGAAGATGTATGACCTCCTTGACGCATAGTATCCCTTGATCATTTACCAAGAAGGTGTCCTGTAATGGTATGAAATGTGGGACCATCATCAAATTATGAAGAAAAACCCACACTGTATCATTGAAATTAGTTGATCTAGGTAATTAGGTCATGAAATCCATAGAAACATCATCCCATTTCCACTCATGAATGGAAAATGGTTGTAAATTTAATGTAGGTCACATATGTTAGGACGTCACCTACTGATGGGTAGAACAATGTGTGATAAAACTAGTTATCTCCTGTTTCATACGAGTCCACTAGTACTAGAAACATAAGCCTCTATACATCATGGTGACACTTAGATGAGTTGCCAAACTGAGGCATGAAATTCTCATATATTATTATCTGTGATGTCTTCTGGGATGCATACATGACCATGAAAAAATTATGTATATTCCAAAAAAATGGTATAATCAGAAGAATTATCATCATGTGAGATACATTCCCTTAGTATAAGTAACTGGGGGTCAGATAGGTACCAAATTCTCACTCATTATATATGTATATAGGGAACTACTAAGGCCATAAGGATAGTCTACACATGATCCTCCAGAACCTCAACATAAATCTCCAAAATTATTTCCATGATTTTCCAGTTGTCAATGGAATATTGAGTTTCATGTTTCTATGTATTCTATCTTCAAGCATCATTTACAACATTTCCCTTTCCCATGCCTGTAGGCAATCTCAAAATTAATGGAATATAAGTAGTCAAACCATCTACTCATCCTAAGATTCAGATATCACTGTCTAAAGTTTTACTTGATCCTTTTTAGATTAGTGAATACAAAAAAATGGTCTCCAATTATGCAGTTTATCAAATGAAGTATAGAATGTACAATACTTGCTACCATGAGGTCATGAATCACATAATTCCATATATGGGGCCTCAAATAATGATTCTTAAACGCAACAATGTCCTACATTAGAAGAACTCCCAGACCAATACCATATTCATCATAGTATACTTTTTATCACCTCCATGAATTTGGAAAAATAGGTTGGTGTTGAAGCTAGTCTTCCCTTCAATTCTTGAAAAGCTGCATCACAAGATTCTGAACATAATAATTTCACACCCTCAAATGTCAAGCCTGTAACTAATTTTTCAATGCATGAGAATTCATGGATGAAATAATTGTAATAATTTTCCATCCCAAATAAACTCCAAAGGTTAAGGAAGTTCTTGGGATACTCCTATGATAGTATAGTTCTCATATTTTATGGGTCCACTAAGACTCTGGACTCTGAGATGATAAGACATGGGTAGTGGAATTAACCAATCCAAAAGGTTCTTGTGTTGATCTTAGCATAAACCTAATTCTCTATTAGTATATTCAACATGATCTCAAAAAACATTTCAATGTTGTTTCAAGAATAAAAATACACTATGATATGAACAATGAAGACTACCACATTTGAATATTGATATAGGTGTAGAACAAGATTCATGAGAACCATAGAAAAATGATTGTTCGTGTTACCAAATTGAATAATCATGAACTCATAAAAACAATAAATGCTCCTAAAATAGGTGTGAAGTATGTATGATGACTTGATAGGTGCCTCATGATATCTAATCCTCAAATCAATATTTTTAAATACTATCAATCCTTAGATATGATCAAATATATTATCTATTAAATATAATGTATAGACGTACCTAACCATAAGTTAGTTCAAATGATGGTAACCCACAAAAATCCAAAGGGTACCTATCATATTTTTAAAAAACAGACATGTAAACCCCATGGAGAAATTATTGGGAATATAAATCCTTTAGCCTCCAAATACTTTTACTATTTATTTAGAAAAAAAAATCTCCATATGTTTCATCCAACCATGGAGAATTGACACTATTGCTCCTCCTAGAACATTCTCAATAGTTAATTATTCCAGTCACACTGAAGGTATATTGAAAAAATTAATTAGGAAAGGCATCCATGAAACACTCCACTATAAAAGATAAAATAATGGTTCTTAACCCCAAACCACCATAAAAAAGAATGGTGATCTGAGCTATCACACTAACTAGACTTTGATGATTGGTACTAACTCTAGTTGCATGAAAATGACATTCACCCGTAAGCATGTTTCTACCACCCTCTCATTAGTTAAATATCACCCTCTAGTGATAGAAATCTACATGGGCTCGATATATAACTAACCCATCCATACCAATGATTATATAAAATATCATCATCATGTGAATGAAATGATCCTATATAAAGAGATATTTTACAATATCATGGTGATAGTTTTTACAAAGTATAATGCTCTCCGATCGGATAACTAACAAGGTATTAAGCATCATCATTCCACAATTGTGTTCAATATTAATGTATAGACATTACATGATTGCCTCTAATATAAAAGAGCAAGACGTGCCTATGATAAATAAAGCATACACTAATTTAGAGGCTACCAAGATAGTACATTGAACAGTATAAGGTCGGATGATATGCTCCTCTATCATAGGCTACGCTACATGTAACTGTCCCATAACCTATAACTAAGTCACAACTGAATTCCCTGAGAATTCCCTCTTTGTTATCACTAAGAATCGTGAGTCTGACTACCCCTGCCTTACCCACCACATCAGCCTGAGATGTCAGTGGTCTTCCAGCTACCTTTTTTTCATGACACTACTTGATCCTTTATAAAATGTGAGGTATGTGTTGATCCCCACTCTAAAAGAACTAATGGAATTGTCAGGTAAAAGAGTTGTATATGCCCTATTCTACTCCAACCTCTTCATTCTAGAGGGTCCCATAAACACTGAGGTTTTGTATGTCTGTTTTCCTGCACGGGTGACATATAATGAAGATTCCAGTACAAGGATCTTGATTGATTCTACCTTTATGAGTAGCCTTGAGGCATTGCTTACATTCTCTAGAAGATTCACTGATTGATTTTGGTGTCGAACCTCCTTAACTTTCACTGTAATCTTCTCTTATATCCCTCCCTATAATAAGTTCCTGGATGAAAGTCTCAGAAATAGTATTCAATAAAAATATATTGATCTATGATGGGAGGGTGTATACCATCCCATCCTAGAATCACCTCATGGTCATAAGATCATTGCTAGATAAAGTAGGAGAAAAACATTCTAGCATAGTGAACTAAGAATAATATTCTATAAAAGTCATGGATCTATACCAAAGGTTCACAAACACTCTTTTCCAGTTATCCCTCAGAGTGTATGGAATGAAATAATTGATGAAGATAAACTAGAAATATTCCAAACCATTATCTATATTTCAACCTTCCTGGGTAATAACATCCCACCATCACTTGTAAGAATCACATTGAATATAAGAAAAAATAATAACCCTCTTATACAGAGGTGTCTTCAGATTCTCTAATATAAAAATAAAATCATCGAGCCATGCCTTAGAAGCATGTTGTCCGACATCCCCTAAGATGATGGGATGACTATATTGTTGGCACTCTAGAGTAAACTCAACCAAAGTCGATGCAGTTCAAAAAAATCATTTCTTATTTTTCATCATATGAAATAAACCCTATCATAATTTTCCATTAGTAACCATATCAGGAATATGAAGAGTTTTGATTGGTGTAACTGCATGAGGGGTCACTGAAACCTCAAGTCCTACCTCCTCGGGTGTATGGTCGTCACCACCTTTTAGGCATACAACTAGAGGATTCCTAGGAGGAATGATTTTATAATTCCAAACACATGCCACAAAATATATTCTTAATAGTCAAAATAGCATAAATGGATAACTTTTAATAGTACAATAATTCCTATAGAAAACATTACACCTCTCTACACACTCCAAAACCAGGTCTATGTGGAAATAAATAGACCACAATAGGACATAAGAATATAGAGTTGCACAAAATACACACTATTAATACCCTTTCTAGGTCCATGTCTTGTATCACATGTATAATATGACCATTCCTTTATAAATGTTTTATTCACTTTGTACATTCATAATCATTTATATATGAAAATATAATTCAATGGTAGAATCATATGGATCAACATTCCCAATTCAAAAGGGAGTATACACCTTAAGAACTAAAATATAACACCCTCTAAATCCTAACCACTAAAAGATCTGGGCCAGGTGACCAATGGTCTAGGGATCAACAACACGTAACTAACTATATAAGGTTTCTACTTTAACCTATGCAAGAAAATACTATTAGGTTAATGAAATCATTTTAAATGTCAATTATGGGCTCTCAGTCCTACAAAGAATGTCAACAAATTTGAATATAAACAACCCATGAACTAACCATATGAAATTGGTAAATTGTCACTGAAAATAAACATGCAATACCAAAATTCATGGAATATTAGTCAAAAAATTTCTATAATTATGTATGTAATGAAACTCCCTCAATTAATTGGACCAAGTAATGGAAATATTATTGTAGTTATACTAATAGTAATAACATCGTAAAACATGTCTATCACCTATTGGAGATGGGGAATCAACCATAATATGTGTAATCAATAACTACATAATCACATCCTAGATAATTTGGGTTTCCCCTATACATGGGTTATGTTTTCCCAGGAATAGGCCCATTACCTAATTAAATTAACTCATATTCTCTTAACCAATACCCAAACATCAAAATGATAGAAAAATAAACTTCTCAAATACAACATTGTAACATCCTGACAGGAGATCCACATAATGCATGCCCCGAGCTGGTGGATCATAATGCCTCAAGCACGCCTACCTGAACACCATTGGTTGTGAACTAGGAGTCAGGGTCATAGGTTGTATAGTGGGGAGAATGTTCCCTCATATCCAGGAGTAATATTAGATATAATAAATAATAAAAAACACTTCAAACATATTAAAAAGACATTATAACATTATAAAATTTACACGTCTTAAAAATAATGATATAAATAATAAGTAATTGTGGATGGATAAATAAACAAAATATATCTTAATAATCAAAATTCCAATGGATTAATCATATATAATGATTTCATGGCATACTAGTATAAAGAAGGGGACACATGGGACATGCATATAAAACATGGTATATAAAAATAAAAAAAAAAGAAAAGTATTCTACACTAGAATCATGAGAATATGGTTAGTCTTCTACTCTCATTATCCAAGATATGAGAAACTTATATCATATATCTATAAGCAGGGAACCTTCCCTGATCCATACATGCAGACAAGTAATCTACTCGGGTACCAAAAGGTGGACCAAGTAGGGTGTCAGATAAAATCCTAGTAGGCCACATCAATGGTGTTTACTATATATCCAAGTAGTTTACATAAAAACAATAGTTTTGAGGTATAACTAAATAATATTAAATGATGGAAATGAATAAATAACAGCTCAATCATGTTCCTATAGGACACCACGTGACCTTTATCTCCTTCAATATAGGTCGAAATGAGTCCGATCAATGATAATATATATAGAAATATATATATATATATATATATATATATATATATATATATATACTATTGGTAAATGTTGTATCTGCCTATAATAACAATGTATGTGTATAAATAATTAAGAAAATTCCTAGATACAGGGTGCTTGCTAGAATGGGGAATAACTCATTCATCCATAATAATTCCAAACATGCTTATAATCTCAAGAAGAAGGAACATGCCCTGAATCTCATAATGAATGTGAGATGTCATGATCAGCAATCTAGATATGTGGGTTGAGACTTCATGACTAAAACCCTAAATATAGGATTGGGGAATTTCATTCTGATCACCTATATAATAGTACAATTGTGAGAGATGTCATGGTCAACACCCAATGTATGGGTGAGTGAAACACCCTAACCAACATGTCCCATATCCATCATTCCAAAACCAATATCAATGGAATAAAAATAGTAGTAATAAATAATAAATATTAATACCTTGTGGAATAACCAATTTATGAAAATATTCAATTCCAATATAAAAATGTATTTCACAGTGATATGATCTATATATTAAGCAAGCATCAACTTCTGTGTCCTTACCACCAATTCATATTCATCTCACATAATCTATTTCATTATTTTATGCCATTGAACTATCATGAAGATTCAATGTTTAACATACACAATCCGTTAATTTAATGATGTCATAGAAATTCAATTTCAAGAATAAACCATTCACTTAGAAGGTTATATTTTCCATTGGGATATTACGTACAAGGGTGAAATTCCATTTTATATGATCCAAGAATATAAGATGTGATTAATAAGATAATAAATCTTGTAAAGAGTGAGAAATGAATTTTAATGCCATGTAAAACACTTAGAAGGTTTTTCATTCATTTAGTTAATTAATTTTAAAGGGTAATTTCGAGACCTCACACCCTATCGGTGGATAATATTAAGGTTTATATTCTATAATTACTTAAAAATTATCCTCATGAGTATTAAAAAATCATATATCAATTTAGATTCAATGAAATCATTTATTGGAAATGCATGGAAAGGGCTTGAGTGAGGAAAAACAACACAACTGTGAAATGAACTCAACATTGAGGGTAAACATCTTGACCACCTACCTGATGTTCATTGATAACATTGCAGCCAATATTTTTATTATATTGATAGTATATATGACAAAAAATGAAGAACAGACGAAGGGCATGAAAATGTGGAGAATTATCTAGCACATGAATATCATAAGAGATGTGAAAGGAAACTGAAATATGAGTTAAGTGGAATTGAGTTTATACTTATTTGGATCCAACATGACTTACAGAATGTGATTCAGAGAAACCATGGAGGACGAATCGGAGTAACTATATTAGGAATTGGGATAATAAATAAGACGATGTTGAGAATCCATCCTCTGGAATTGGAGTCGGATGAAAATAAATATGGTTTTATGATTCTTTAAATGAATTTTGGTAAATTTACCCTCAAAACTGTGGGTTATTTATTTGGCCACAAGGATTGGACAAACCATGTGAAATCCATGATTCTCCCACTGGATAAGGAGGGACCTTTCATGATTAAGGTGCACAGTTTTTAAAACCATGTGAAAACTGTGAAAATTACCTCTCATAAATCATGATGGTGGATTTCATGGATTTGTTCCTGAGTTTTCATAGTTTCATAAAACTATGAGGCCTCATGCACCCCTCAATCATGCCCATCATTATTGGTGGTAATTGTATGGCCTACCCTATGTGGTTTCTCCTAATCGTGTTGAATATTGCTTTCAAAAAATTAGGGTTTAGGGATTAAAAAATCCTCAAATTCCCTTTTAACCTCCATGAATCCAATGGGTAACATTAAAATGGTCTTATTAAGTCATTTAAAACCTAAAAAGGTATTTAATTAGTTCTGAAATGCTGGTTCATTATAGTATGACTTCCACCGTTGGTTCACTAAATCCAACATATGACTGGTTGTTAGTAACAACCAAAATTAAACTCATTCCTAGATTATACTAAAATCAATCTAAAAACCCACCACCCACTACAATATATATTGATCATAGAAACACCCTCTTACATTATCATACATTGAAATTGGAAATAAAAAATTTCACTATACAACAACTCATCCTCTTCAGTCTGGACGGTCCTATGACGATCAATAGGATCATCTTATTGATCCTCTACATCCTAATATTCATGTGAACAATGGATGAGAGTTGTATCTCTAAAAAACATGTAAAGGAATCATAAGACCAGTAACATGGAATTCATTTAGGTTAATTAATTAAATTCATTTTTAAGCTCTCTGTATTAACCAGTTCAAACATGAATAAAAAATGTGATGATTTTACCCCATCTAGGGCTTAACCCTAAACATGACACCATCTCACTTGGTCGGTAGGTAGAATTATGTTCCATTATTTAGATCACTAGGGGCCCTAAAATTCAATTTCATAGCTATTGTACATGGAATATTTCTCATACCATTATTGATTGGAGTAGTTTCCCCACCAACCCTTGTTGTGTATAACTCTAAAACCCAATATATCTGAATATAAAACACTAATACTACATTTTCATGACCCCTTACCTATAAAAGTGCTTCTTCTAGGTATGTAGATGAATGAAGATAGATATTGACCCCATGATACCTACAATCAATAGGCCTTGGGTTGGAGACTAGCATATAGCGTATAAAACTATCTCATATGGAAGTCATTTCCAAATAAATTGATAATGTATGTAGAGATAGTAAAAATAAGAAAACATAAAATCCATCGTATAATATGAAATATGGAAACCAAAACATCCCCCAATGCACGGACATGGAAAAAAGGTATAGATAAAAATATCAAAATAATACCAAAAGAAAAGAAAAGGTTGAAACTCCCCCATAACTACAATCCTCAATCATCTAATTACTAGAACAATCTTTGAAACCCTACTATAAACATGATAAATTGTTTATATTCATATGTTTTGTATAAAATTTATAACCTTTAGGCTCACACCCAAGGTATCTCATGAAAATGTGGAAATATTATACTAATAAACTAGTTAACATACAATTGAACCGATATAAACGTAAACATGATGACTGTCCAATTCAACCACACTATAGTAAACACCCAAAATAATAAATTAATGTAGTAATGTTATAATAAAATAAGATTATTGATAATGTATACCCACATAAACATCCCCACTAAGTTTCTTCTCACATGTCCTAACATCAAACCTCCAATGCTTCTATCCATTTACCATCTAATTCCATCCATTGTCCCTGAATATTTGAAAAAGAAAATATAGTATAAAAATAATGGATTAATGAGAAAAAAATACAACCAATTCACGCAAAGGATAACATCATTTGGTTATGTCTATAGAATGAATAAATCACTCAATAGATTATGGATTTCCCATCACCAGTCTACATCCCCTAACACTCCTCAAAAAACAAAGTCTTACATCCAAATGGTGTTGATAACACCAGGGTAAGAAATATTATATGCACCTTCTATCCTAAAGCACAGAATAATACTGGAGAAATAATAGAGTATTAAGGTCATGAGTCAAATGAGGTAAAAACATGGTTACAATTTAAATGGACTATACCTAAAAAACCTCTGTCAACTCTAGCCCAAGAACCTACATAGTATACACCTTCCCACATACATATCCCTTTCCTCACCATTGAGAGTATCTATGACCACAATCTAGGAAAAGAAAACTTTTTATGGGGGTTATTATGTAGTTAATATCAACAAGGTTTATCTCCGCCTAATAGATAAAAAAGAACGGGTGATCTATTCTTCTGACATGGTTGAGCCTGACCACCCAATAAAAACCAACCTCTATGATAATTCAGTCCCTGGTCATGACAATGTTAATAACCTCCAAATGTATGGAAAATTAATATAAATCCCCTTTTAGATTATTGGGGACCACTAAATTCAAAAAAAATAATAGAGGAACCTAATGTGATAAACTTCATATCAATTTGAACCTCAATGGTCTTGACACCGAAGATCCTATAATTTAATCCCTATTCATTAAGATGATCTGTTGACCTCCCTCTCAATGAAATCCTATGTAGGAGTGTATTTTCTAGATCAATTTTACCTTCTTGTGCATCATTATATATGAAGGTTTCCTAAATAGGGAGATGAAATATTGGATCATTGAATGCAGCGCCTCCTCATTGTGTCATGATCTAGACTCTGCATTAGCGATGAGAGTAGGAGAACACAAAAATACCATTAGATGTGACCCTGAGTTCTCACAATCATGGAATTGCCTACTGAAGGGAGATTAGCTCCTGCCTATTTGTTGAATGCATCATCAATGGTATTAACATAAGATAAAACTCTTTCTATAAATCATATCAAGAAATTTCCTCCACCTCCCACTCCCTAATTTAAGTGTAACATCCTAACCCAGGATCCACATAACACACGCACCAAGCTGGTGAGTAACATGGCCTAAAAAATGCCTCCCGGAAAGAGAGTGGATACTAACTAGTAGAAAGGGACCTATGTGGTACAGTGGGGAGACTATACAGTTATATCAGAATGACACAACATATATAATAAATAATAAATTATAGAGTACACATATATAAACAGATACTATATCTTTGGACCAATAACTCATCATAGTAGAAGAATCATATAAATAATAAGTAATTGGAGTTGCGTACATAAATAAAAAGTATAATAATAATCATAAAACAAATTGATAAGTCATACATAATGATTTCATGGAATTTTGATATACAAAGAAATGCAAACAGGGGACATGCATATAAAGCATTCTATACAAAAATTAAAAAAATTAAAAATTATAACACCCATTTCATTATGAGAATATGCTTGGTCATATTCTCCCATGTTCTAAGACATAATTAAATCATATCAAATATCATTATCAAGCTGATTTCCATTATCCATACCTAATGATAAGTAATCTAGTCTTCCTGGTTAGGGTGTGAGATAAAATCCTAATAGGCCACCACTAATGGAGTCTAGAAGTAATCTAAGTAGTTTACATAGAAATAGTACTATGTAGTATCAACTAACTAACAAGGAAATATGGAAATAAATAAATAAAAATACCACAAATGTTCCTATAAGACACCTGACATCCTTCACATTCGTTGGCATAGGACGAATGAGTCTGATCAGTAACCATTTATATAGTAATACTATATATATTTTGTACTTATATAATGTATCCACCTATATTCATGATGTTTTTCGTAGACATAAGTAGGAATATACATGGATACTATGTATTAGATGGCTGGGGGAATAACACAACCATCCATAACAATTCCAAATTATCTTATAATCTCTAGGGGGATATATTCCCTGAATATCATAATGAATGTGAGACTCCATGATTAACACTCATGATATGTGGGGTGAGGCATCATTCCTAGAACCCTAAACATAGGAACATAGAATATCATTCCCATCACCTAAATACGAAACAAATAGTGAGAGATGTCATGATCAAAACCTGATTTAATGAATAGTAAAACACAACGCTCAACATGCCCTTTAACAATCATTCAAGAGAAAATCTTATTGTCATAATAATAATATTAATTCCATGCGGAGTCACCAAATTGTAATAATAGTATATAACCATATACAATTGGGCGTCATAGTCAAATAATAAATATATAAATCATGAATCAGTTAGAATTTCCTTTCCACCATTCCTATTCATTTCCCATCATCCATTTAGTTCATTTAAGCAATAAAATCATCATGATTCTAAAACGTTTAACAAATATAGTCCATTAATTTAATCAAGGTATGGAAATTCAATTTTAAGATTCAACCAAGCACTTAGAAGGTGTTATTATTAATTATCAAATTACCAATAATGGAGAAATTCCATTTCATATGACTCAAGTACATAGGAAGTGATATAACTACTATGAAATCATAGAAAGAGTGGGAAAACCCTTTTTCATACCAAGATGAACACATATAAGGTGCTCTGGTTGTTTAATCAATTAATTTTAAAGGGTAATTTGAGTATTTAACACCCAAGTTGTGGCTATGATTGAGCTGAACATACTCTAATTACATAATAATTATCATCTGGAGTATAATGGTATTTGTATAAAAATTTATAATTAGAAAACACATTATAGGAAAAAACACAATAATAGTGTAATGACCATGATTTTTCCTAAATTTATTTTTAGAAATTATTTTAAAAAATTCTAAGACCAAGCACTGAGACAACACGTGATTCTGATACCTAGTGTGCCTAGAATAAATCATTGAGTAATGTTCATTTTTAGTAAAAAATTCTTGGATGGATAACATTGAACATTAAAATCATTCAAAAGGATCCCTAGATGAGAATTCTAAGGGAATCGTTGTGTTCAGAATGGCAATTATACATTAAAAAATACCTAACATCATCTAGTGTGGGAAATACAAAGAAGCTAGTTTTTTGGATGTGAGAATCATTAAATTATTCTTAAATAAAAATATTTTATGACACAACGAATGTTTCTTTTAGATGAACCTCCATAAGAAATCCATGGTTATCATCAAAACACTTGGGTTTCCCTAAGGAGGGGTAAGAGGTTCTCACCGGGAGACGATCAATCGAATAATAAAGAAATAACAAGGATCGATGTTGTGATTTGGCTTATATATATGTCTTCAAGTGATAAAAAAATCAAGGTAGGGGTTTTTATTTAATTCTATATTTTCCTCATTCTTGGTTGAAAATGATGAATGAGGATCAACACATGAAAAGTTTGGACCAAAAAGGGTTCATTCTTGTGGTAGGGATTTCTATCAGGATTATATTTTGGGAATTAATACATTTATAGTATAATTATATTTTATTTTCTCCATCTAATCCTTCTAACGAGAGTGGTTCAACGCTGTGAAGAACAGCGGTGAAGGTTTGTTCCTCACTTTGGATTATGTGGATTTCTTCTCTTTCATTACATGGAGTTCATCGATTTCTTCATGGGTTAACGAATGGTCATTCATTGTGAAACTGTTCTTGGCGTAGTGATCTGACGTCTTGGTTTTGGAATGGATACGACACGATGGAGGTGCGACGATGATGATGACAGACAGATTGTAGTAGGGTGAGAGATATTGTTGATTGAATGATTTCAGGAATAAGGGATAAAAATATAGATTTGAACAACAAGTGATGATGAACATTGATTGAGGGATATGGAACACCCTCTGGATCGAATAACAAACCACTAAAGTGCGTCTGGTGGTTCATGGAAAGTACTTTCGGCTTAGAGGCGGTGACACATAGTGACGGTGGTTGTGTGCCAGATGGCGGAGCAGCACATCTTAGGGGTAGTGGCTGTGGAAGCCATGTAATGATACTACCCATGTAGAAGATCCATAGATCTGGCCGCATCTCTGGAAGTTTCTATGGTCGTGGTGTGATGTGGACTCACGATAAGCCGTGGTTTGCACCGGAATACCCAGACTGCGTGAGAAGACCAGTTGACAAGGCAGCAGCACCAATTGGTGCAGCATGGTGTGAGATGAATACGTCTCTACTACATTCAGGCTACTAATATCAGGCTGGGTTGGGTGCAGCCCAATGGGCTGGGTCATTCCCAATGGGTTGGGTTGAAACCGAGCCCATTTTGGTCGGTCCGACTAGATCGTTCCGGACCCCACTGTCCCCCATTTCGCTAAAACTCCAATAACATTCAAATGAAGCATCTGTTTGATGAGCTATCTGTGGCGTTCAAACCCTTGTAATGAGACATTACTTTTGAGATTATTTATATAAATTTTTGAGGAATTTGGATGATGGCCTATAGATTTTAAAAGTATCCCCTCCTGATACATGTAGACATTGAGTAGATTTAGGGTAGTTCTCTTGAATAAATGCATGGACAGTTACTCCATTGACAAATTAGGGTGTGAGTACTCATTATCCCTCTGATTAGGTTGATACAGGAATCCCCAAGTCATGAATGTGGGATTTTTCCTTTTCATAGTTTTATATTGGAGTGTTACTCCCCTGAAGGACTGGGGCATGAGTTCTCAGAGATTTTCGTGAAATAAGAGTAGATACTTCCATGTGGGACTAGGTGGTGGGTTATTTAACTTTAGAATCTGTACTCCATAGCCATTACAGGGTGAGGATTATTCTTATGAATTGTCCTGGAAGAATTTTTACTTTCCTATCATTCTAGGGAGTGGGTCCTCTATCTTGGGGTCTATACTCCCTAATGTTCTATGGTGTGCATCCCCCATAGTTAATAAACTTACACAGACGGTACTCCCCTAGTACCATGGTGTGGGTCCTCTAGTAACTGAGTAGTACTTCACTACAAGGGATAGTGTCAGTCCTCGATATACGATGCAGTACTCCCCTATCATAATGTGGTGAATGCCCTTCATGTGTAGTACTCCCCTATTGGAACCAGGTAACGAGTCCTCACTTACGTAGTAGTACTCCCCCATCTCCGAGTAGTGATGGGGAGAGGGTCCTCCATAGGAGTTGGAGATACCTCGACTGTAGGAAACATTTACGATAAGAAGGCCCCTCTACTTGAAGATATCAATACCTATGTAGGGTAACATTCTCTCTTAATGAGACTGAGGTACGAGCCACTCCCTATAATAGAAACTAAGGTATAATAGGTTATTCTAGAGAAGAGGTTCCTCAACTAAGCACAGTGACGAGGAGTGGACCTCATCACTTGGGATTCCTTTGTCTTGTATTGGGTGCATGATGGTGATGATGGGACCTCTTATGCTGGTTACTAGAGATGAACCTAGTAGAATGTTCACGATGGAACATGTTCTCTCAGACATACCATTGGTAATGTTAGAGTTGTAATTGATGGAGTGTATATCTCAGACGGTGCCATCAGTGATGTCCAAGATCATGGAGCATTGGTGAGAATTTGGATGCTCATTATAAGGATGGGACCTTATGTTTCATAGTGGTTGAGATGGGTATATCTGTATGAACTTGTTATATATATGGGAATATATCTGGGTAGAGCTGACTTTATGTTTTCTTTTTTGTTTTTCTCTTGTGTTTTACCATTGTGGTTTCGGGGTCCACTAATGAGTAATTTTTTACTCACCCTTGTATGTGATTTTCCCTCACATGTCATGTCTTGTGTAGATGAATGATTCATTGAACGAGTCCAGGGAGAACCAAGACCAGGTGGTGTTCAGTGAGAGCAGACAAACAATGCATACTCTTACGACTTCAGAAAACTACCCTCCACCTACCCTTTAGGTAGGGTTCTTGGTGGAAAAATTTTAGGGACATGGGGTCTTACATGTGTTCTATAAATATTTTGGAAGGATTGGATACTAGATCAGTTTTCCACCTTGTACTTTACTTTCTATTATACTCTGTTTGGGGTTTACATAGTGATTTCATCCATCCCTTACATAGTGTTTTCTTTTTAGCTTTGTGGGCTAAGGTAGTGTGTGTGCATGTATAAAGTTACTTGGTAAATTCCTCCCATTTGTTGGATAACTCCTTCAGAACTAGTCGTTAGCCCTTGGAATTTGGGAGGAGGGCTTGGGGAAGTCGCAGCATGATCCCCAAGGGATGATTCATGACAAATGGTTAGTGTGCTGAACAATGTCGTAGAAATGAAAAAAAATAACATTGAGAGAAGATATTTATTCCACCAACTGAAGGGCCATTGGAGATTCCTCATCCAATACCAGATTAAAATTCAAATTATATTTTAAGAAAAAAATTTATTGGTCCGATGTCCTAAATGTAGGGAGAATAAACTTACCCCAAAATAGGGAAAGAGATAAGAAGAGAAACTAGAATAGGGAGTAAGAGGAATCAAGATCTTAACAATTCAAATCCATTATGACCAACATCACATGATTATGATAATGGAAAAGGTAGTAATTAAAGAAACTAGATTGTACCTTGTGATAAACCATGTGAGGAAGAGGAGAGGTCAATGGCTAGAATGAGAGGAGGAAGAAATGAAATTGATATTTGTGTTTAATTAAGGAACATGTTCTAAATTCACCATGAAAGAAAAGGGTAACACGGCTTGGACACACATTTTTTCAAAACAACACACAAATCTTGCTCATCCCACTATCTGATGATGGACCCCACACAGTTAAGGAAAATGGTTTCCCTAACATTTCTCAAAATGTGGAAAATAAATCCACTAAAAACTAATTGTGGATAAGATGGGTGTTTTCTTGAGGATTCATGATTTTATCAAACCGTTATTCCTTCTATACGCTACATTGAAAACCCACACAGTTAAAGGTAACTGTATGGCCTTCCCTCCAGGGTTTGTAATCACCAAGAAACCTATCTACTTTTTCCAAAACCTAGTATTCTATGATATAAACAAGACCCTAACACTCTCACAACCTTTTTGACATCATTGGGTAACATTAAAAGGTAATTATTAAAAACATTAAACAAATATATTTACGTTTGAGAAATGATGGGGAATTACATCCTCCCATTATTATAGAAATTCATACCCAATTTGGCCTTATGAGGGTAAAGATGTGTAAAATGGGAAAAGATATTGCAACTAAAATCGTACATCAGCCTCCCACTCCTTGGTCTCATCATGTAAATAGTTTCTCTCCTATAGAACTTATACTAGAGGAACAAAACTACTTTAGAGTGTCTTTACATTATGATCTGTGATACAAACAGAACAGTCCTCTAATGAAGTTTCTATATATAACTGAGAATAATTAGGTTGAAAAACATGCGATGGATCTAGAAAATAACATCAAATATGAGTTATGTAAAAGAAATCATGCATACAAAGTCATCTCTGAGGAAGTGATATTCGATAAGCCACTTGTCAGATTCATTTACAAACCACAAATGATGCCACAAACATCAGTGAAAGAGTAACTACCTATCAATATGTTGATGTAACAACATTGGTGATACTCACAGGAAAACTCATCCTCCAACCTCAAACTCAAGAAGACATCAGCCTCGATTCGGATTTTACTATTGTCTCGACTTAATGGTCATCATGCACATTCTGATCAACCAGACCTGCTCTATAGTCTCTTGAACGAGACATGGTCCTAGGAAAGCTTCTTCTCGTAAATATAACTTACACATAGGTGATCAAAATATCCTACCATATTTGTCTTTATAAGGATTCATATCAATTGTATCATAAAAGAAATTATTATAAGATAACTCAGTGAGGGGTATGTATTACAAATAAGAAGCCCCGATGTTAAGGAAACATACCTGAATCATGCCCTCTATAACCAAAATCATGCACTCTATTTTTCAAACAGTCTGAGGGTGATAGGCTATACTCAGAAGAATTTTTGTTCATAAGACCACCCCTAGTATAATTATGATATAGAGAAATACACTTTTTCATAAAAATAGATTTAGGAGATCCATGAAGATGCTTAACCTCTCGGACTCATAAACTCCCTTGATCTTCTACCAAAAATGTCTCTTATAAAGGTAAGAAATGAGTGACATTCATCAAATGATCAAGGAAAACCCACACTCTATCATTATAATGAAGTGATATGGGTAACTAGGTCATGAAATCCATAGAAAAAAATTCCCATTTCCAGTTAGGAATGGAAAATGGTTGTATATTTAATGTAGGTCACATATTTTATGCCTTCGACTACATTTGGGTGGAACATTGAGTGATAAAACCAGTTATCTCCTCATTCATACCAGTCCACCAATACTGACAAAACAATCCTTGATACATCATGGTGACACTGGGATGAGATTCCAAAACTAAGGCATGGAATTATCCTATATTCTCCTCAATTATGTCTTATAGGACCCATACATACCCATGAAAATGTTATGTATCTTCCCCATAAATGGTCTAATCAGAAGATTAATCATCATTTGAGATAACTTTCCTTAGTTCAAGGAACTGTAGATCTAATAGGTTCTATATTATCACTAATTCTATAAATGTGAGGGAACAACTAATGCCCCGAGGATAGTCTACACTTGATTCTCCTGAACCTCAACATGAATCACTAAAAATAATTCCATGATTTCCACCTGTCAATGAAATATTGAATTTCTTGTTTCTGAGTCATCCATATTAGAGCATCGTTTACAACATTCCCTTTCCCATGTGTGTAGGAAATCTCAAAATTAATGTAATACAAGTACTCTACCCATCTACTCATCCTGATATTTAGATCTCATTGTGTAAATATATACTTGGTCATTTTTATTATTTAATACCAAAATGATATCTCGAATAAAGTTTCTTATCAAACAATTTAGAGCATGTACAACAGTGGCTACTATGAGTTCTGACATCACATAATTCCACATATGGGGCCTCACCTAATGAGACTTATATACAACGATGTCCAATATTATAATATCTCTTAGAACAATAACAGATTCGTCATAGTAGACTTTTTATCTCCTCCCTGAATTGGGAAAATAGGTTCGTTCTGTTTCTAGTCTTCCCATAAACTCCCAAAAGGATTATTCATAGGATTCTTACCATATGAATTTCACACCCTCTATTGTCAAGCCTGTAACCAGTGTTTCAAGGCATGAGAAATCATGTATGAACTATTTGTAATACTTTTCTATCCCTAATAAACTTCGAATGTTAATAAAGTTCATGGGCTCCTCCCATGAAAGTATAGTTCTCATATTCTATAAGTCTTCTGAGACTCCTGAATCTGAGATGATAAGATCTAGGAAGTGAAATTAACTGATCCAAAAGGGTCATGTGTTGATCTTAGCATAAATATGACTCTCTATTAGTATATTCAACAAGATCTAAAAATATTGTTCCAGGTTGTTTCAAGAATGCGAATACTCTATGATATCAATAATTAAAACTCCAAAAAATGACTCTAGATATAGGTGGAAACATGATTCATGAGAAACATAAAGACAAAAGGTGAGTTCGTGAGACCATATGATATAACTAGGCACTCGTAAAGACCATAAATGCTAATTAAATTTGTGTGAAGTTTGTCTGATGACCTGATAGGCGCATCATGATATCCCGTACTCAAAAAAAATAAAACACTCTCAATCCTTAGATATGATCATACAGTTTATATATTCGATAAAATGGATAAAATTAATTAACCCTAAACTGGTCAACTAATTATAATCCATGAAAAGCCTAAGGGAAACTTCCAACTTTCTAAAAAAGTGAAATTTAAACCCAATGGAGAAATTATAGGTAATATAAATCCTTTATCCTCCAAGAACACATCCTATTTATTGAGAAAATAAATCTCAATAGGTTATATCTTGCCATGGGGAATTGACACTAGTGCAGCTCCTCCAACAGTCTCAATAGTTAATTATACCAGTCACACTGGAGGTAGACAAAAAAAGTCATTTGGGAAGACATCCATGAAACACTCCTCTACATGAGAGAAAATATTTGGTCCTAACTCTTCATCATTAATAAAAATACTAGTGATCTGAGATATCACATTAACTAGCCTTTTTTTCTTGGTACTAGCTGTAGTTTCATGAAAATACCATTCTCTCTTATGCATGTTTTTAACACCCTCTTGTATGGTAAAAATCACCCTCTAGTGATAGAAATCAATCGATATGGAACTAACCCATCCATACAAATGATTAAATCAAAGGTCATCATATTGTGAATGAAAAGATCCCATATAAATGGATATATTTTAATATCATGGGGATAGTTTTTACAATGGATAATGCTCTCATATCATATACCTAACAAGGTATCGAGAATCACCATGCCAAAAAGTGTTCGATATTAAGGTATTGATTCTATATGATGGCTTATGATATAATAGAGTGATACAAGCCTATATAAAATATTTCATACACTAATGTAGAGGAATCCAAAATAGTACATCGAATAGTAGAAGGTCCAATGATATTCTCATCTATAATAGAATACACCGCATGTAACTATCCCATAACATGTCACTGTTTCACAACCTAAATTCCCTGAGCAATCCCTCTCTACTGGAACTGAGAATCATGAGTCTGACTACCCCTACCTTACCCACCACATCAGCCTATGATGTGAGTGGAATTTCTGCTACCTTCTTATCATGATACTACTGGATCCGCTCAAAAATGATGGGTATGTACTGATACCGAATCCATGGGAATGAATGGAATGGTCTTGTAAAAGAGTTTTATGTGCCCCATTCTAGTACTACCTCTTCATTCTAGAGGATCCCATAAACACTGAGGTGTGGTATGTTATGGTTTCTCGCACGAGTTACATATATAGAAAATTCTAGTACAAGGTTCTTGATTGCTGATACCTCTATGATTATCCTTGAAGCATTGCTTCCATCCTCAATAAATGAAACTATTTGATCTTGGTGTCGAACCTCATTAACCATCACCGTTATCTTCCCTTATATCCCCTCTAAATTAAGGGCTTGGATATATATCTCAGAAATAGTTTTCAATCAAAATAAGTTGACCAAAGATCATATGGTGTATAACATCCCATCCTAGAGTCACCTCATGGTCATAAGATCATCGCATGATAAAGTAGGAGGGAAAATGTTGCAGCATAGTGAAATAAGAAGAATATTGCATAAATGGAATGTCTCTCTACTGGAGGTTAACAAAAACTCTATCCCAGACATCCCTTAGAGTCTATGTAATGAAATAGTTTATGAAGATAAACTAGAAATATGCTTGACCAATATCTCTATGTCAACCAGCCATGGTGATAACATCCCACAATTTCTTGTATGAATGACATTGAATGAAAGAAAAAGGATTAACACTCTTCTATGGTGGTGTCTCCAGATGCTCAAATAAATAAATACTATCTTCAAGACATTAATTAGCAGTGTTTGTTTTAACATACCCTAAGAAGGTGAAAGGATTATATTGCTAGAACTCCCAAGTTAGCACTACCATAGTCATTGCAGTTCAAGTAACACATTTCTTATTTTTCATCATATTAATGAAACCCTCTAATCATTTATCATTGGTAACCATATCAGGAATATAAAGAATTTAGATTGGTGGAACTGCATGAGGGATCACTGGTATCTCAAGGACTACCACCTCATGTGTATGTTCATCACCGCCTTTTGGGAGTACAAATAGAGGATTCCTTGGAGGAATGATTCTATAATTCCAAACACACACTCCAAAATATATTCTTAATAGTCAAAATAGCACAAATTGATAACATTTACTGGTATAATACATCCTATAAAATAAATAACACATCTCATCATACTCCAAAAACTAGGCCTATGTGGTAATGAATAGACCATAATAGGACAAAAGAACATAGAGTTTCACCAAATACACACAATTAATATTGGTTCAAGGTCTAGTTCTTTTATCACATGTATAAGATGACCATTTTATTCTAAAAGTTTTATTCCTTTGTTAATTCATACTCATTTATATATGAAAATATATTTCAATGGTAGAATCATATGGATCAACATTCCCAATTCATAAGGACACATACACCTTATGAACTAAAATAAGGAATCCTCTTAATCCTAACCACTAAATGTTCCAGGCCATGTGGCCAATTGTCTATGGATCGACAATATGTAACTAAATACTAAGGTTTCTACTTTAAACTAAGATAAAAAATACAAATAGGATATGGAAGGGATGTTGAGTGTCGATTATGGTTTCTCAGTTTTAAAAGGAATGTCAACACATTTCAATATAAATTCCCAAGCACTGACCATATGCTATAGGTAAATGGACACTGAAAATAAACATGGAATACCAAAATTCATGGAATATTAGTCATATTTTACCTATAATGATTCATGTAATGCAACACCTTCATTTCATTGGACCAAGTAATTGAAATCCCATTGCAGTTATACCAATAGTAATAACATCATAAAACTAGTCTTTCACCTAATGGAGATGTGGAATCAACCATTATATGTGTAATCAATAACTACATCATCACATCCTAGATAATTTGTGTTTCCTAGATACATAGGTTTGATTTTCCAAAGAATAGGCCCATTACCAAATTCTAATAACTCATAGTCTCTTTCCCAATACCCTAACATCAAGTCAAAAAAATAAACATATCTGATACAACTCTGTAACATCCTCACTCGAGATCCACATAACTCATGTCCGGAGCTAGTAGGTCATAAGGCCTCATGAATTCCTCCCTGAACACCATAGATTATGAACTAACTGCTAGGGTCCAAGGTTGTATAGAGGTGACAATATACCCTCATATCTAGGAGTAATATTAGATATAATATATAATAGAAAATTCTTAAAGCATCTTAAAAAGACACTATAACATTGAAAAAGTCACACGTTGTAAAGAAACATGATATAAATAATATGTAATTATGGATCAATCAATAACCAAAAGTTATCATAACAATAAAAATCCCCATGGATGAATCATATACAATGTTTTCATGGATTACTAGTATAAAGAAGGGGAAACATGGAACATGCATATAAAATATTCTCTATAAAAATAGAAAAATAAAAAAGTATTCTCCACTATAATCATGAAATTATGCTTAGTCTTATACTCCCATTATCCAAGATATGAGTAATGTATATCAATTATCTATAGCATGGAACATTCCCTTATACATACACACAGACAAGTAATCTACTCAGGTACCAACAATGGGCCGAGTAGGGTGTGAGATAAAATCCTAGTAGGCCACCACCAATGGAGTTTAGTATTTATCCAAGCATCACGCATAACAATAACAGTGTTTTGGTATAACTGAATAGTAAATAATGATGGAAATAAATAAATAACTGCTCACTCATGTGCCTATCAGACACCATGTGAACTTTATCTTCATTAACATATGTGGTAATGAGTCTGATCAATGACCATTTATATATATATATATATATATAGTATAGGTACATGTTGTACCGACCTATATTCATTATTCATGAATATAAATAATTATTAAAATACATAGATACAAGGTTATGGCTATAACGGGGCATAAATCAGTCATCCATAACAATTCCAAACATGATTATAATATCAAGAAGAGGGGACATGCATTGAATCTCATAATGAATGTGAGGCGTCATGATAAACAATTGAGATATGTGGGCAAAGACTTCATGACTAAAACCCTAAAAATAGTATTTTGGAATTTCATTACCAACACCTATATAATAGATCAATAGTAAGATATGATATGATCAACACCCA
This sequence comes from Viscum album, assembly GCA_963277665.1. Taxonomy (NCBI): domain Eukaryota; kingdom Viridiplantae; phylum Streptophyta; class Magnoliopsida; order Santalales; family Viscaceae; genus Viscum; species Viscum album. Next base: position 421,489,380 of record OY728158.1, on the reverse strand, counting down.
ATGTAAGGGTGAGTGAAACACCATACCCAACATGTCTCTTATCCATCATTCCACAGCCAACCTCAATAGAATAAAAATAAAAATAATTATTATTATTAATACCATGTGGAATCACAAATTTATAATAATATTCAATTCCCATATAAAATGGATGTCAAAGTGATAGAATCAATATATAAATAACGCATCAACTCGCATGGCCATACCACCAATTATTATTCATTTCACTTGTTAAATTTTATTATTTTATGCAATAAAACCATCTAAAATCTATGATGTTTAATAGAAACATTCCATTAATTTAATCAAGGTGTGTAAATTCAATTTCAAGAATCCACCATGCACTTATAAGGTGGTATTTTCAATTGGGAAATTACCTAGAAGGTTGAAATTCTATTTTATATGATCGAAGAACAGAATAGGTGATTAGTAATCTAATAAACCAATTTAAGAGGTGGGAATATATTTTAATTCCATGTAAAACACTTAGATTGTGTTTTGGTCATTTAATCAATTAATTTTATATGTGAATTTTGATCCCTCACACACTTGGGGTGGCTAAGATTAAGGTTTAGATTCTATAATTGCTTAAAAATTATCGTCATGTGATTAAAAACGAGCATATATAAATTTATATTCAAAGAAATAATTTATTTGAAATGCATGGAAAAGGATGGATTTCAGAAAAAACAACACGGCTATGAAATGAACTCAACATTGAGGGAAAACATCTATACCACCTACCTTATCTTCATTGATAACTCCGCAGCCAATATTTTCTTTTGATTCATAGTATATATGAATAAAAATTAAAAATAGTAAAATGGAATGAAAATATAGAGATTTATCTAGAACATAAATATCACAAGATATGTGAAAAGAAACTAAAATATGATGTAATTGGAATTGGGTTCTTACTAATGTGGATCCAACGTGACTGACAAAACCTAATTCAGAGAACAAATTGAGGAGGAATCAAAGTTCCTATCTGAGGAAATTGGATATTCCATAAAAGGATGTAGTGAAGCCATTCACTGGAATTGGAGGAGGACGAAAAGAAATTGCGTCTTAAGTTTCATTAAGTGAATTTTCATAAATTAACCCTCAAAACTGGGGGTGAATTGTTTGGCCATAAAGATAGGACAAACCATGTGAAATCTATGCTTTGCCCACTAGATAAGGAGGGACCACACGTGATTAAGGTGCACAATTTTTATAAACATATGAAAAATATTACAAATTCATATCCTAAAAACAACTTGTGGATTTCATTGTTGTGTTCCTGAGATTTCATAGATTCATCAAACTATGAGGCCTCATGAATCCCTTTATCATACCGTACAGAATTAGAGGTAAATGTATGGCCTACCCTTTATGGTTTCTCCTAACCATGTGGACTATTAATTTTTTTAAAAAAACTAGGGTTTAGGGATTTGAACCGGCCTTAGACACCCTTTTAACCTCCATGAATCTATTGGGTAATATTACAATGGACTTATTAAGGAATTTAAGCACTAAAAAATTATTTAGACATTTTTGAAAGGTCGTTTCATTATAGTATGACTTCCACCACTGGTTCACTACTTCCCATATATGATTGGTTGTCTGCAACACCCAGTACTCAACTCAGTCCTGGTTCAGACCAAAATTAATCTACAAATCCCCCACCCACTATAGTATATCTAGATCATAGACACCCCATATACTTATTCATACATTGAAACTAGAAATAACATAATTCTCTCTAGCACAACTCATCCTCTTTGGTCAGGTCGATCCTATGATGATCAATGAGATCATCATATTGAACCTCTATATCTGAATATTCTTGTGAACAATGGATAGGATCCAAATCTATAAAAAATTTAATTGAATCCTAATACAAGTAACATGTAATTCATTTAGGTTAATTAATTAATTTCATTTTTAAGGTCTCAAAATTACCCAGTTCAGACATAAATACAAAAAATTGTAATCATTTTACCTAATCTGGATCATTACCCTATATAGGACATTATATAACTTGGTAATTAGGAATAATTTCATTCTATTATATGGATCAAGGGGGACCATAAAATTAAATTTCATAGTTACTATCCATGGCATATGCCTCATGCCACGATTGACTGGAGTTGCTTCCCTCGTGACCCTTATAATCCTATTTGTGTGTAACTCTAAAACCCCAATATCTAAACCTAAAACAATAATAATACATTTTCATGACCTCCTCCCTGTAAACATGCTTCCTCTAGGGAAGGAAATGATGTAAGCTAGATACCCACCCCATGAATCCTACCATCAGGAGGCCTTGGGTTTGAGACTATCATATAAGATATAAACCAATCTCATATGGAAGTCATTTCTCTTAAAATAGATAATGCATGTTGGGATAGGATAAATAAACAAACCATAAAATCCAAGAAATAATATAACAAAGGGAAACCAAAACATCCCCCAATGAACGAACATCTAAAAAAGGTACAGATAAAATTATCAAAATAATACAAAAATAAAAGAAAAGGTCGAAACTCCCCCATAACTCCAATACCCAATGTTGTAGTTACTAGATCTGTCTTGGAAACCCTACTAGAACCATGATAAATTTTTTATATGCGCATGTTGTGTATAACATGTATACCTGATAGGTTCACACCCAATGTATCTCATAAAATGTTGAAAGAGTATACTAATGAACAAGTTAACAGACAGTAGAACCAACAAGAACCTAAACATGCTGACTTTCCAACTCAAAAACGCCATGATTCACTCCCCAAATAACACATGAATGTTGTAATGTTATAATAATAGAAGAATATTGATAAATGATACCAACATAAATATACCAACTCAGTTTCTTCTCACATGTCCTAACATCAAACATCCCATTCTCCAATCCATTATATTCCATCACATCTCCCATATCATGCTTCCTATGTTGTGGGTGGGTAACAATCCTACATAACATACCCTCTCATAAGATATAAAACCTCATAGTGGTATCAGTGTCATCATACACCACTCTCATTCCACTACTTTATCATTACACATCCACATCAAATCCTCACTATGAACAAGGATAATAAGGTATTATGAACACTACGGATATCAACACTGTTACCTCTTACTACCATTCATTACAAAATCTATATGTAACATATTCTCAACATTTTTCATTTCCAAAAACATTCAATATTCAAGGGTTAGAATTCAGTATTATCTGCCATATTTCATGATAATCCATACAATGAAAGAGTTAGGAAGGGGTGTAACCAGTCATCTGATCCTCACCATTAAGATGTTGGGAAAATTCTCCCCTAGAACATCTGGGTGTTGGTACATGATACTCGATGTAGGTGGGGTGTGTATAGAAAAGAACATTAAAATATAAATATATATATTTTTTCATAGACAACATGGATTCATGGACAACAATTTCACATAAAAACTTTATCACATTCACTATATAAACAGAAATATACAAATGTTATCAAATTATTCCACCAACATGATAAAACCCATCCATAGAAAATCCATAAATTGTTCACAATTTAATTTCTTCAAATTACTGTTTAACTATTTTCTAATTTGAAATGTCATTCCATATTAGATTTATATAAATTTGATCCATTTCCATATTTTATATTATTCATGTCTATCTCATTTACAATCTTCCAATCAATTATACATTTACCAAAATTTATTTTAAAACATGTATTAATTAATTAAATAATTTTAAATTTCTATTTTATCATTAACAGTTCATATTCCATTTCTACTAGTATTGTTCCACACTCACACAACCAATTCACCTCACACTAATGACCACCATATCCCTTGAAAAAACATTCCACAACCCTAATACCTGAACAAAAATCACATTTGAATTGGACCCTAATATAGTGACCCATACGATTCATAGATAGATATCCCATCTTAAAAGATGAATATTCATTACACAACATAATGATCTAGTCTAAATCATATAGTTCTAGTGCCTTTGGAAACTAGGGTACATAAAAAAACTAGTTCTTAAGTGAACTACATAATCTCATATAATTTTATTCATAACTAGAACCCCACAACAACATATCATAGTTAATACCTTCTTTTATAACCAAGGGAAGGAAACATAAGAAAGGAAAATCTTAAATGATCAGTGACGTAAAATAGGGGATATATCATTGATCAAATAAAACAACATGACTATAAGGGTATGAGAACATGGTCCTAACATTTGAAAACTATAATCTGTATATTGTATATCATAATCAAAAGTCATGGAATAAATGTTGACAATTAATAAGTGATAAATCCTAATGGAATCAAAAATCATTATCCATAAGTGGATAAAATTAGCATAAGGATTATATTTATAGAATAAAAATAAGCATGTAAAATCATTCCCTTAGTAGTCAAGGCTCATTTACATAACTATCATAGAGGAATGATATTACTCCCTAAATGATCGTAGTATTCATTGTTCACTATCAAGAGTATCATAGTGGATAATGTCCCTTACTGGACTTGGTTCTCTCCCCATTCCTATCCTATTTATCTCATGGGATATCTTTGTATACCTAATTCACTTAAGGGATATTTAATTCTTAGCCCACCCATCACATAATGAAAATTATAAAGATGTGTTCCACAGTTTCATAAATCATTAAACATATCATAACCTGTGAAATGAAATATGTTTTGTAATCACATTATCCAAAAATATACCATGGAAAATTCACAGGTTTCATAATCATTTCATCAATTTATCATAGTATAACCAATGGAACATGAATAGGTTTCATAAACATAATTTCATCACTATCACAAACCATCTAGATAAACAATAAAGACAGTATGATTGGATTACACCTCTATTTAGGATTAGGAAACCTCAAAGGATATCATCATAGATGTAAAATACTTTTTACTATAACTGTGAACATTAAATGATAATAATGTCCTTAAAAATTTTAAATCACTTATTAAAAATCAAAAAAAAATCCTCAAATATTAAATGAACCCATTTCACTAAAAAGTAATTTAAAAACATGTAAAATAATCATGAAATAATTTAGTTGTTATGACAATGAAAAATTCTATTCATGTCATGTACATTAAAACAAATATTTCATTCCCATTTAAGGAAAAAAATTAAAATGTAACTCATTCATAAAATGATAAGAATATTAATTTAAACCCATTTCAGATAAATTAAAACATGGGTAAAAATGTCCTTAAATAATCATAGTGTAATATTAAAAACATTCTTGAATTTTTTTGAAAACATGTATATGGAAGAAAAAGATATTTATCCAAAGAGAGAAATAATGTTTCTTTTACATTAAAACATTATTTTAGAATAATGAGCTCATAAAGAGTGTAAATTGAATTTAAAACATGTAAATTATAGATATACATATTAGAAAATAATATTCATGATATTTTTGATTGGTAGATAATGAAATTTCATCCTTGTAAGAATAATCATAAATAATCCCGACAAACAATGAGATTATAATGTATAACTTTTACCACATTGGTAATTATATAATTATAATACAAGTAAAATAAATAACCATATATGGAAATGTAAAAATAAATAATTTTTATAATAATCATCATAATGTACATTCATTGGTAGTATATAAGCCACATAAAATAAATAATTGGTGAGTATGACTTGGGTCTCATAAAAAATAAATGTGAGATAAAAATCCCTTACCTCATGTATGAATTCCTTCATACATATTGGAAAATCACATATAGTAAATATATATTTACTATAAATCATCATCATCATCATCATATTATATTTATTAATAGATAGCAATTAGAAAAAGGAAACGAAACATAAAAGAAGTAAGATAACCCCAACCCCTCACCCCCTTGGCCACCAGCCATGACTAAGGGGGCCTAAAATAATGCAGTCTAAGCACATCCACCTTAATAAAGTTGATCCCATATTCCTTGATGTTACCTACAGTGTAAAGAATCACCTCCCCCATGCTCTAAAAATCCACCAATTCCAGGTATTTTGTAACCATGTTCCCCTCCCTCTAGGTATGAAGCACATGAGCATTGCAATTGAGAAACCTTCTGCATTTTTTTGATAACATAACAGACCGACCAAGGCAAATCTCCATACCCTTACAAGGAATTGTGAACAATCATTGATTCCATCTCCACTTTAGAAATTTCTAACCCCTTTTGGATCCATAACTTATGACCAATAGGCATTGACATAGCCTTTGCTTGAAGGGACGTCCCCAGACCAAATATGACTTAGAACTCCGTGTAGATTGAGCCACTACTATCTCTCACTACTCAACATCCACGTGCATTCCCCAACACACAACAACCATCCATGTTCAGATTTAATCACACAGTAGGCACCCACTAGCATACCCATTTTCCCCTCCTCCTACTGGATGTAGATACCTCACTGTCACTTGCCTTATATCTATTATAGAAGGAGAAAATTTCTAGGCCCTCCCGCCCTTATTCAAGTCAATCAGTAAATTCTTAGCCCAGACGATGATAGTTTGGGCCATCACTGCCACTCCCTCATGCCTAGACCTGTTATGTGACTTCCATAAGCACCATAACCCTGCTTGCATCATCATAGAACACGCAACCCATTCATGACTGCATCCCTATGTTCCTTGAAACCATCTGTCAACAAAGGGAAGGCTATCCCCAATCGTGGAAAGGATCTTCTTGAATTTACCAATAACCTTCCACACCTCACTAGATCATTCACTACTAAAGAACAGATTTTAAATGGACTCCTTAATGTGGATAGTACAACACACACACCTAGACTCCAACTGAATACCACACCTTCGAATATTATCGTTAGTCGAGCTTTCTCTGTACCTCAGCCTCTAGGTGAGGAAATTGAATTTGGTAGGAATATTTTTCACCCAAATGATCTCATCCCACTCATCATTATGTACCTCAACTTGGAAAATGTGTCATACGTCTTTGGATGTGAAGAGGCCTAAAGGAGAAGCGGTGAAAACACATTTATCCTCCTCTACATTAACCTCGATGAGATGGAAACGATCTTGTTGCTCCTTATCCAACACCAATTCGATGAAATATAGGAAACAACTAGCTTCCTTAAAGGTGATATTGAGGATTGAACACCTAGGGAACCCATTTACTTTTCAACACTAGTACTGGTGCTAGATGGATACTTCACCTTCCCCAATAATCCAGCCGAAAAAAGGCCGAAGAACAAATAAAATGGGACCAATCATTGACCAAAGTGAATAATGATGCCCCTACTCAGGATCCCAGAGGTAAGACGTGGACCTGTGCATGGTTATCCCCCAAATAGTATGAAAATCCAACACAATCCATTCCAGTCTCGCATGAATGTAGTAGATGGTATCTTTCAGAATTCTCACATTAATGCCGCCCTCACTCACAGGCTTCTCCATATTTCCCCATGAAACCCAATTCCTCCTGCCCTCTGCACAGGGATCCCTCATGAAGTTTGAATGTATAATGTCAATAGATTTGATCCCACCTAGAGGAACCTTGATGGATGAAAGACTGTGAATAGGAGAGGCCACCAGGACACTATTAACAAGAGAAATCCTTTAGCCAAATGACATAAACTTATTCTTCCAGCTTAGCACTCTATCAGTGATCCTGGAGAGATGTGAATCGATGTATCTAATCCGGAGCCTCTTGTATGATATGGGGGAACCATGATATGAAATAGGGAACTCACCCATCTGTATGCCCAGAAGCCTACTGATTGTCTCCACCCTCTCCAAGGAGCACTAGTTAGAAATGAATGATTCACTCTTCCATTGGTTGATAATTTGGTCGCTCCATCGAGATTACATGACCAATACTCTATTAAGGCTATGAATTGATCTGATTTTGGCATTTAGGAATAGAATAGAGTCACTTGTGAACATGAGCTGAGATATTGTTGGAGCCTTCAACTGACGATGATATTGGAGAATCCCCCCTTCGTTGGTGATCCTTTGAATGAGCAGACTCAAGACATACTGAATAAGATTGAAGAGGGATAGTGATATGGGGTCCCCTTTCCTGTGGCCTTGGGTAGACTTGAATAATCCATATGATCTACCCATGAATGTGACTGACACCCATGAAGAGCTAAATCGGTGAAATATTATATCAATGTTCCATGGAGAGAACCCCATACATGACAAAACTTTGTTAATGAAGCTTCATTTGACCCTATCATATGACTTATTCATATCTTACTTAATGGACAAATTAGATCCATGTGTTTTGAAGCTAATATCACTGATCATCTCCTGGGCCAGGGCAATTTCTTCCTATATCGAATGTCTCTTAATAAACCTATGTTGTTCAAATGAGACCCACCTAGGGATATGCATAGTGAGACTAGGGTTAATGATACTAGCAAATACTTAGTAAAGAACGTTACACTTTCTCACTGGGCAGTAATTTCAAATTGAATATAGACATGTTGACTTTGGAAGAAGAACAATGATGGTGGCACAAGCAACCTGTGGCAAGCTACCACCCCAAAAGAAATACTGGACGGCTGCTATCATGTCTTCCTTCACTATATCCAAGGAGTACCTATAAATGGAGGTGGGTAACCCATCAGGCCCTACACTACTATCTGTGTTCAAATGTATGAGGTTATGCTTAATCTCAAGCTCTTCAGGCACTGCTCTCGGGCTAGCATTAAACTATTATGTCGCCACTATAGGGACCACCTCAATGAAATCCAGGGGTTTCAAAGGATAACCATTGGGAAATATCTCTGACAGACTAGCCAATAGATCCTTAAAGAATGATTTGGCTAAGCCTCCCATAGTATCCCTATCGTCAGTTTAGGATCCATCATCCAACAGAATATTTGGCTTCACCGGTATAGTCCTCTATTTAATTCAAGCATGGAAGAAAGACATGTTTCTGTCTCCCTCTCTAAGACATTTGATTTGAGACCCCTCTCTAACCAGGATCTCTTACTTTAAGATCAAGTCCACCATAATTCCTTTCTTCTCTGATAGATTTTCATAAACCCGATCCTCCCATTCCTCTTCTAAGCAACTCTCCATGAACTCAACCTCCTTCATGATGTCATTTATCTTTGCATATAGAGGGACAAGACCCTTATACAATAAAATAAGTTTGTGTTTTAGCCTCCACAATTTGCAGTGCAAGATGATCCAGTTGTTGCCTTGAGCGGGGTCGGCCCATGCAGTGCTAACAAATTTAAGAAAGCCCTGGATATCCACCCAATACGGGTTGTACCTGTAATGCTCAGAAGGGCCTTGCGAAGACTTAACCATGATAAGGAGGGGGTAGTGGCAGAAATTACCCAAACCAGATGCTCCACCTTAGTGTTGGAATAGGCAGATATGGCATGCATGTTAGCCAAGCAGCGATCCAACCGACCCCACGACCAATAGCGGCCCCACTGATTATTACACCAGGTAAATTTATCGCCCAAAAAACCAACATCAGAGAGAGCCTTAGAAGCCATGAATTGAGAAAAGGTAAGGGTAGCCTTACTTTGAAATGGCCCCCTACCTTTCCTTTCTGCTGGGTCAGCCACCACGTTAAAATCCCCCATAACAAGCCACAATTTAGTGTCGGGGTCGAAGGAACTGAGAGCCCTTCATAAGGTCTTGCAGGTACGAAAATCACACCTCCCACACACAAAAGAAGCATAGAAGGAAATGAGCCCTTTGGTTACATTGAAAGTGATAAATTGGTCCCCTTCTTGAATCAAATCCACTGAGCACCGCCTAATATAAAATATATAAATATATTTGTTAACCAAATTAGCCTGCAAATAACCATGCAGTTTCAGCATCCTGGAGAACTCCCCAATTCTGGAGGGCTGACGTTTATGCTCAAGACAGCTTTGTGACTATCTATTTCCTAGTCCAAGAAGTCAGACTTAACCCGGGCTCCAATTCTCCCAGGCATTCCAAATGATCAAGGGAGCCATTTAAAACAGAGCACCCTGGGACCGGCTCCAGAGCTTCTAGCCTTTCCGAAATGAGAAGTTTGCCTACATTGCTACATCCTAACCTTTGATCTTGTACACACCCCTTACTCATGGTGCACCACCCCATAAGGAGGAGATGAGAATCCATTCAATCATGAGTCGTGCTTCCTCCTGTAGTTATGCATGGAAGAGAACCCACCATCCCTATTACCCACTACGCATCGGGAAGAAGAGGTTGTAGGTGTCTGAGGGAAAGCGTCCAAAGGAGAGGTAGATCCACTAGATACCACACCTAAATCCTAATAAAACACTACCTAGGTCCATGAATTGACCACTAGTCTGACGGAGAAGTCCTCAGCGTGAGATACCTGAGCCAAAACCTCTTGGGAATCGGACATTGGGACCTTCCCCATTGGTAGACTGCCTACTTGAGAGAACTGAAATAAGTTTCCCAGGATCAAGGTAGACGATGATACCTAAATAATAGGAGGAATCTTCAGTATAAATGGAATAAGAGTCATATCAAACTCATCTCTATCCGGTACCTCACAAACTGAAACAGCCCTCCTCGTGCCATCATCGAAGCATAGATAGACCCCATGAGAATCCCCAATCAACTTGAGGAAGCCTTCATTCTGAAAGGGCAATCGCATCCCTGGGAGGCAGATCCAGACCGGTACCCTCAAACTTTCTTTACCTCTGTGGGCATCCAAGGACCACCTAGATAGGATGAAACTCCACCGACCCTTGGACAATGGATCCAAGCACAAAGAATGAATGAAATCCTCCTCTGAGGAAAGGACGATACAGAACTAACGCATATGGAGAACTGAAACTTGCACCGGCTGCTTCAAACCCCAGGACAAAACCCAGCGCTGGAAGATGGAGAGAGGCGGTTTGGCGGCTCCAAACCAAGCCACTAGGGTCCACCTTAAGTAGGATTTGGCCTTATAAAAAGCTCCCTCCATCACTGATAACCTAACTCGATTTCCCTAGTGTAACGTCTGGGATGACGATGACGACACAGAGATCAATGGAAAGCATGGAGAAAGTTGATCAGCGCCACAAAGGCTGTCCCGAAAGGAGACACCCCCCACGACGGGGTGAGGAAGACTTAGAGGGGGCTGGGGAAAGGCGTCGCAAGAACCATGCGGCACCGACAGGGAGCCTCCTACAAGAAAAGAAGAGGACTCAGTATCAAACACTTCCAGATACAGCATAGGGGGCAAGCCGGGCGGGCCACAACTGTCGAAAAATTGAATCAGGGGGAGGCGCGTGGAGCACGTTCTTTCTTGGTAACTCCATACAATAAAATTTCAGATCTCAATTTATTATAAATATAATAAATAACCATATTAATATGAATCATTCCATATATGATTTAATTATAACCTTTTATCAAATTTGTATTATCATATTATTATTAAATTCATTGTTCCTAAAGAAAAATGATTCGTTTTCATGTATATTTTTCATCAATTGTTTTGGTCCTTGTACATTGATTATGGTTTCGTCATATGGATAATTTTAATCATGTTATAAATATAATATATGTTCATTATATATATGTATATATATTTATAGTCATCCTTAAAATTTAGAGATAGAATAATGGATTACACTGTTCATGGAGACGGTACGTCGTACGTACACATGAGCACTATTTTTAAAATTTGATGGATGTAATGAAAGAAATGTAAATAATATATTTCATTTATGGAAATATTATTATATAATATACATCATATATGTTAATCAAATACATCCTTATTACCATATATTTATAGTAAAAAATGAAAAATGAATCACATCGCTTTCTGTAGATGGTTGTCAACACATACGCATGCGCGACATTAACATTTTCAAATGGATTGTAAGGTAAGAATATATATATCTTACTATAATTTAAATGTTATAAGTATTTCATAAATTTAATATATATATATATATATATATATATATATATATATATATTAAATTCATCACTATATCAATCCATGATGGGTGGTGATGGAAATCCAATTACATCAATTATTGAGGCGATTGTCCGTCGTACACATTATTAATGGTTTTGTTTACATTTTAGGGAAGAGGATATTGAAATGGTTTATGACATTAAGGAAATAAATTATCATTATATCATATATGATTTATTTATTATTTCACTATAGTTCAAAATAATTTAATTATGGTAGAATAATAAATAAATCAAAAACACATAGTTAAGAACTATTTCTCTTCTCCTGAAAACCCCTTTAGGGTTAGAGTTAATGCCTTCCTGTGATGGTTTTATGATAATTACAGGGACCCTGTATCATGGTTAGGCATTAAAGGAATGTATTTGTCAAGGTATTTTCTGAAACAAAAGGCTCTTGAATTGTGAAAAGGAGAGAAGAGTAGGTGTCATTTTATATTTGAGGGGAGTGACACACTTGTAATTTTTTAATTATTTACAATATTGTCAAGTCACATTCTAGGGAAAAGGGATAATGATGGTATGTCACCAAACCTTATATTATATAATTTATAGTTATTTCTTTAAATACAAATTATATATGTTTTTAGGTCATTTTAATCAATACCTCTTCAGTTTAAACATTGGTAAAACTGTTAACCATGGAAACCAATGTATACTATTATTACAATTCAATATAAAAAATTTAGTTGACATTATTATGTTATTTTAATTATTTAGATTTAAAATATGGAATATTATTTATAAAATTCAATTAATATAGGATAATTTTTTTAATTTAATATAAAACCCCCAATCACGATGGAAAAGTGGCTTTCTAAAGAAAACGTTTTATTATGTATTAATATTTTATATGAAAATTAAAACTAAAATTGATTCCAATGACCTAAATTGGATTATTAATAATATAATTTTACTAATTTTACATTTAGAACATTTTTTAAAAAATATATCTTTTAAAATTATTAATAAAAAATAAATTTTAATATAATTCTGTAAATTTCATTTTTCCTCAAAAAATTATATTTTTAGAAAATTATCATAAAAACCTTATAAAAAAATTTACAGATTGATTAAATAAATTTTGATTAATTTTATTAAGTGAATTTTCTAAATGTGTGTATAATTAATTTTAAAATAATTTCCTATGACATAATAAAACCATTTTTAAAAAGATACATGTTTAGAATAGAACTGAGTTTATTCATATCTAATTCATATAAAAATATTAGGGGAATGATAAAAATTTTCATTTAATATATAAAATATAAATTTCACTAAAATCATTCCACAATAGGGATTAGTTTAATTTATCAATATAGAGAAACCTTATGTGTATAAAAACTATTTTTTAGAAATATATTTCGTTCACTTTAAAATGATTTTTAATATCATTTCTAATCAATTGTTATGTAATGAATTTATTTTATACATGTGAGAACAATAAATTCTTCATAATATATTTACTATTTTTCATACACACAAATCCAATATCCCAAACAATATTTTCACACTAAATAATATCATTTTTTAGTATATCATTGTTCATTTGAACTCGATGTTTCGTGTATTACAAGCTATCAAAGAATATAAATTTATTGGAAAACCCCATATCACAAAATCATGGGGTGCTACATTCTTCCCCCTAAAAAAAATTTCACCCTCAAAATTCCATTACTCTGATACAAACAATAGATGATGTTTCTTCCTCATCATATCCATAGGTTCCTATATAGATTTATCAAGCTAGATGTTTCACAAAAAAACATTAAATTAGTGGTTGGTGCTATTCCGTATAACATTGTCTCTAAAATACATAATATCCAATATTTGTTCCACATTATAGACCTCTTACTCTATTTCTATGACTTCAATGTTTAGTGCATGTGAAGGGTCGAGCACATACTTACTTAATAGAGATACATTGAAAAAATTGTTTCCTTGAAACATGTACAATGAAAGAGATAAGAGATAAGATAATGTACGTAATCAGTGAAGACTCTTTAGAGGGAAAATAAGAATTGCACTCAAATTTACCTTGTTTTGGAATCTCATAACCTTATTCCATGCATAAATTTTAAAACAAAATTCCTTCTTACCAACTTAAAATTCTAGATCAAATTGATGATTATTGAGTTAACTTTTCTACCGACTCAAAGTATCCTTTATGTTATGTTGAATGGTTTCAAAATTATTTGCCATTTACATAGCTATCATCGGTCCCAATAGAATTATTTATCCAACTTCATCCTAAAACATTGTATTTCTACACTTATTTCCATATAGGGATTTATAAGTATCGATCTGAACGTTTGAGTGAAATATATTGTTATAAGAAAAATTAATTGATGAATTTTATGATCTGAAGAAAACATTGAAATCAATAGAATAAGATCTCATCATATCCTCTAGGGTTTGAATGGTTGTCTCAGACTAAACAATTGTTTAAGGGTGATGTGTTGTTCTAAAACTGATCTATGTATCAAGATATTATTGATGACTTCACTAGAACATTGTTGAAAACCTAGGATTCTGATAAGATACATTAAAATGTTTTACTCACTAAAATATTAAAAGATATATAATATATACTTGATAAATTACATCAAGATAAAGTATAATCTAATGACGATGAAGTATTATGACTTAATAAGCAGATCAAACTATAACTCAATTAAAATTTTGATAATTATATGTTTGGGGTAGTTCAATGATAATATACATGTTGATATTTTTCCATTTTTATTATAGTATGGGTAATTTTTGTAAATCAGATTCTAACAAATAGTATCAAATTGGGTTACCTATAAAGATTTAATAGGCCTTTTTGAGAAATTCAGAATAAAAATTATGTTCATTGACAAGGGGTTCTTATCTTAAATGTAAAAAACATCCATATTTATAAGAAGGGTAATGTTTAATAATTTCTTATATTATTTATTTAAATAATATTGGTCACATTAAATATTCTTTACTAGAGAATTGGGTTGATGAATATGAATCATATGAGGAAGAAGAAATACATCAAAGGAATAAAATGTTTAAAAGAATAGGAAATCCAATACCAAAAAAAGGTTCTTCTTAAGAAAGGATAAAGACTCATCCATCAATTTTGACATTGATGTTACTCTCATTTCTCATGTGGAGAAATATTTTCAATCATCAAGTATTGAAGATGATAGTGAAGAGTGAATGGAACTTGATGTTTTATATAAAGGTATGTTGGAATATTTTCATGAGTAGATTTCATAACTCAAGAAAGATAAGAAAAATCTAGAAAATGAGAATAAGTAAATGGATGCTCAAATGATTACTTTTAGTAAAAATTTAATGATTCTTGTTAATGAAGAAACATATGATTATATCCAAAGTTATCTAGTAATGTTGATGAAATCAAGGAATACAAGGTAAATATGGTTGAGAAAGAGAATATGATATGTGATATTATGGATAAATTTGTTGTTATAAAATAAGAACTATCTAAAACACAGTCTATCTTTTTTATAGCTCAAACAAATTTGAAGAATGAAAGTGAATATTTCAATAAATCTATTATGTTTAAAGGATAATATTCCCATGATGTATTATTAAAGGAAAAAGGTAAGATTATACCCATTCATCCTAAAAATAAAACTTTTTTTCAATAGTGTAGGTGCTCAAAGTGAATCTATGAATATTTAGAGGAAAACCGCTACATAGTATAAAGAAAGTAGTGTGCTGCGAAAGGTAGAACCTCCAAATAAAAATAACACTCAAGGAGGAGAGCATCAACACCATTCTAAAAAAACTGGAATCAATCAATGAAATATGAATTTAAGGGATATTTTTGGTGTTATAGAAGGTACATACACAAATTCTACTCATGTTGGTCGAACATGTATTTATTTGGGTAGAGTAAGGGGGTTGGTGAAAATATGTGGATGAAAAATCAAAGAAATAAATAAATGTTTAAATAGAGGAGATAGCTTTTGAGAATACATCCATGGGCGATAAGTTTAATAAGTGTGAAAGGTGAGAGAAACCCGGAATGGTTTAAAGATAAAAAAGCATAAGGAAGTGATAATGCTTTAATTCAATAGGTAAATAAATTTTCTTCACACAAAATTGATATTGAGATTGGAAGGAAATAATTTTCTAGTTAAAGAGTAATCTATCAACCTAAGGGCTTCCATTGAGGCATAAAGGGGGTCATCCATATTCCCTTGATATTTTGTATATCTTGTGACAACATGCATGGAAATGAAGGATATTTATGTGACATTCAATTCTAAATATAAAATATGTTTAGATAAATAAGGAATAATTCTCTATAGTAAAGATGATAACAGTGCATCTTTTAAGGGGGAGCTCCATTGATTAAAAAGTTGTAAAATATAGAATATCTACAAACCATTAAGAATATGGAAATATAGAATGATAATATCACTTTAACTCCATATTGTTGAATATTTTCAACATATTTATTAAGGGGGTGATGTTTTATATTTGGGTAAGATGAAGGGGAAGCTAGATTTCATGTACTTTAATTGTTTTTATGTTTTCTTGAGATGTGTGTAGGATATTCATGTTAAATTTGTAGCTTCTTAATAAGAAATATGGCATTTTCTAAGCATGTTTGTCACATGACGAGTTTCTATAGACATCTTAGAAACCCTTGGTTATATATATCTTATTTTATACACTAATTTATCCCTCATAGAATTTGAGTGGATTGATCAAAGGCTCTTTGACAAGGAACCATGTGATTTCATGCCTCTACTTGTAGTGATAAAAGTGAGTAGAATATGTCTGTGAAGAAAATATTAATAATACCCCATTATTTGACCATCAAATTTCATTATCAATAAGGGAAATATTTATAAATATTACAGGATTGAGTTGGATTTTTTTGACAATAAGGGTTAAATATTTGAAAAATAGAGTGATGGTCAAGGTTAATTAAAATATCAGTGTTAGCATCTCAATAAAGAAAGTTTTAATTAATGAGAAATTATGAGTGTTGAAGATTAACCATCATAGTAATGTCTATTCCCAAGAGATGGTTATGGTGTAGCTATAGAATAATACAAGAGAATACCATGCACATATAATAAGTTGTGGTGTGAATAAAAGTACCAAAAGTGGTATATGTAAAGGGACCATTCTTATGGTGGTACTCTTGGAAATCACATGGTTTACTAATTCAAAAATACTAATCCCAAAATGTGAATAGTGAAGATAATGATTTTTTATTTTAACAACAAAAAACCTAGTGTTTTTAGATGAAAAAACAAGATTGTTGACACCTATGGTGCAAGACATAGCTCTTATAATGTATCCCTATAAGAAATGTGGATGGACAAAATGGTCATTGCATGATGAGAAGGTTATGGTCAACAGGAGATGAATTTTAGTTTAAATAAGGCCATAACGGTTATCCCCAATATATTGGTGAAGGAAGTTTTGCTCGACAAGTGGTATGGCATGATAAAATGACCAGCAGCGAGAGACCATACCCATTGTGGTTAGATGGTTGAGAAAAAACATGCAATAATTATGTACTAGGATATGTTTCAAGGAACATTGGTATGTGATGTTTAAAACATGAGAGAAACTTTAGAGAATTAATCAGAATATTCTTTTTAGAAATTTTTATTTATTCAATAATCATGGGATTCATTTTTATCCCATGATCCAAGATTGATTTGAAAGTGGTGATAAGTGGTTATTCAAGTGGAATAAATGTATTTTGTCACATCCATGCTTTTATTTTGAGGTAATATTTTGTTTATTTACATTTAAGTTTTTGACCCTTGGTTTCTCCATGTGTTTTGGGAGAAATGTCAAGATTTGGGTCTTGACAATAGGTGGTGCACAGTTGGCATATGGTTAAGGGAAACTATGTGCCATTTCCAAGTAAATCATCTAGAAAATGTTGGTTTTGTATAGTTTCAACCATATGGTTGGAACATGGTTTCTCAAACCATGTATTTTAATCATATGGATTTTCCCTCTTGGACAGTGATTGGTGAACTGTTTCCACATGGTTTGGAAAACCGTGCATTCTTATTGTGTGAATTCACCATGTCATTAAAAAGTTGGAATTTACCTTCTTTCCCTATTTTATTTTAACACTAAAACACCTCCCATCTACCCCATTATGGATTTTTAGCCATGTGAGCCTCCACTTATCATTATTTGATCTCTTGAGGATCAATATTTGGGTTGTTTTGGCCATGATTTTTCAAGGAATCATCATTTAAGTCTCTTATCCTTCGATTTCTCCCTCTTTCTAGGGTTCATCTTCCCTCTTTCTAGAGCTATCTTTTTTCCAGTGGATTTTTTGTCCTAAGGAGGGATTCATCTTTTTTTTTTGGAAATATATTGATGGTTGTTGTTGGATCTTTCCTTTACAGGGTCTTTTTGTGGTGCGGTTCAGGTTTTAAATATATTTCTAGAAGTTTCCAAGTGTGAGGAAGGTGGATCTATGCTTTTACATTATGAAATGATTTTGATATAATTTATTATTTCATTAATTGTATACTATGGATTTATTGTGTGGTGTGAAATATGTTTTTGAATGGTTTTTAGATGCTCATGTGATGAAAATGGATTTTCTAAAGGAAAATAGTCATTTCTTGTGTTATTCATTGCGGTGTTTCTTGAATATATTTTATGCCCTTTGTGAAAGGTGTAAAATGTGACATCAAAGAGATTCAAAGGTGAAAATTTGATGAACGTGGGTTTTATGAGTGAAATGGGTTTTCTTGCTTGCTGGATTCTTTGTTGTGCACCTTAAATTTGTCTTTGAATTGTGAAGAATGTTATAAAAATGGTTTTTATGTGAATGCGAATTTGAAAGGGGATTTTTCCATTTAAATGGTTGGATTTCATATATGTTATTCTTGTTGTATGTTAAAATTAGTTTTCAATAATTTTCAGGTTGTGTAAAAATGTATTTCCAATTGATTTTGGGGCATGTGGAAAATGAAGTGTATTTTTCTAAGGAAAGAGGTTCTTTATATGTCAGTTTTTATCATTGGATCAATGTGAAAATGTGAAAGTGGATATTTCCTTGAATTCATGTGATTTGGGAATGCTTATGTAAAAATATTTATTTATTTCATATGTAAAACATAATTTTAGCATAGAGGGTATCCTAGGTATCTTTGTTGGTGAACTATAACTAATATTTTATTTGATTGGGAAGTGGGTGAGGCCCTGATTCATCTAGAAGGATTGACGATTGCAACACTAAAAAGACATGTGATATGATCGGAAACCACTAGAAATTTGGATGAGATCCTCTCTATTGGTTCATGTATAAGTAAACTATTGGACCACTAGTACTATTGTTGATCCCCTCTCTAGTGGCTCTTGGATGAGAATGTTGTTTATAGTTGAGTTAAAGGATTTTGATCACCTAATTACGATGTTCATAAGGTCCCACATAAGCTAGTTTCCTACAAATATTTCCCCATGGTTCTCTCTTGTGACATGATGATTGTGTGATATTGTTCTTATCATTAATTTATGGTAGACCATGTGTATATTTTTATTTCAAGAGATCTTGTTTTTTAAAAAAATTTCCTTGAAAAATATTTCTTGATAATGTTTTACAAAAACTTTTTTCTTGAAAATATTTTAAAATATTCTTATTGAAATGTGAATATTGATTTGTATTATAATGTTGTATCTTGAAATCCTCTATTTTTGGTGGAATCCTACTAGGATTTGTCTCACACTATACAGACACCTTTGGGTGTATGTAGACATTGTTATGTATAACCCAGGTAAAGGAAACATGTATCGTGGTGATGGTAGATCAAGTACCGAGTGTTCCACTTCATGCAAGTGTTGATGGTGGTCTCTTGAGGGATATTTCATTCTTGTTTCATGGGGATTTATTTTTGGGATAGTTTGGTGCTCCAAATCAATTGTGGCACCATTGTTTTTGGTTAAAATTTGTAAACTTTGAAACAAAAAAAATTGAACCACATTTGGTTATATTTACCAGTTATTGTGATGTTCATTCTTATTAGTTCTTTTTGATTATATAAATGGTTGAAATCATTCCCAAATTATATTATTGATACCCAATCACCAGTTTCCCGCATGTGGGGATCAGAAACACCCTTCAGGCCATGACCCTGACCGAGTTGGGTGTCATACTAGATGACACACCAGCTTGGTTTGTGATAAAATGGTTTCAGATATAGGTTACAATATTTTGGGTCAAGTTATTTGGGAAATATTCTATATATACCAGAGATACAATTTTCAAGACATGATGTTCTATTTGTGAGTGGGTTGTTTGGACAATACACATCTTTATAGGACTTGAGTCTCCATGGGATGTTGGGATTTTATTTGAATTCTCCTATTGGTGAGACATACGGGATGCAGACTTTATATTGAAAATGGTTGGGCATAGATTGGTTTGGTTGGTCTTTTTATTGTCTTGTATTTTGTTATGTTTTGACTTATAGAAGTGTTTGAGATTTTTTTATTGCTCAAAATTTTCAGAATGTATGTTGATGGTCTTTTCTTATGGTTTTTTATTGTTGCAATAAAATTCATCCCATGAGACTTCCTATACAACCATGGGAAGAGGCTGGAGAGAGTTCTCCCTCATCAATTTATTAGAGGGTAGTGGAATCTATGGTTATAGTTGTCTAATAATTGGGATAGGAAGTGGGTGCTAGTCCGGCACAGGTTGTAGTAGACAAACCAGGTCTGGGAAAAGACAAGGCTCAAAAATTCCTCAAGAACAAGCCTCTTTTGGGAGGTAGCATGGTGCCTCTGGAAGAAGAGGATGGGATTGAGAAAATAAAGAGGATGTTCAAGATTCTTGATACTACTAAGGTGGTCAACATGACCTGCTATTTGTTTATGTAAGAATGTCCCAGTAAAAAGTTGTGGGAATCAGTGGCGCAAGCTGGAATGTATGAGAAGATGGGTTGGA
Source organism: Viscum album (assembly GCA_963277665.1). Taxonomy (NCBI): domain Eukaryota; kingdom Viridiplantae; phylum Streptophyta; class Magnoliopsida; order Santalales; family Viscaceae; genus Viscum; species Viscum album. The sequence continues at coordinate 421,468,482 of OY728158.1, read as the reverse complement.
AAGACTTCAAGGTTATTTTCAATGACCATTATTATGTTGTTATTTTACCCTTTTTTAGATCTTGGGAGTTTATGGATCTTAGAATGGGAGACCACTCCATGATGGATTATGTTAACTGCTTTGTAAAGCGAGTTTAGTATGCACCCGAAGTCATTTCCTATGAGTAGATGGAGGTTTAGAAGTTTGAGATGGGGTTGCGGCAAGAGATATGATCTCAGGTTTTCTTTTTCAATATGAAAACTTGTGATGAAGTGGTCAATTGTTCCATGATGATGGAAATAAATCATGGAATATTGTATGGTTTTTCTGGATAATAATAAACACTGGTTTGTCATTGATTATCTGAGATGTAGAGAAAGTGCGATGAGTAGGGGAAGAAGGGATGTGGTAGTTCAGGTCATCATTTCCAGCTATCTTTGTCTATGGCTTCTGATACTTTGTTAGTCATGTTCCATCACTTCCTATGTTTTTAGAATGTTTTTTTAGAATGTTTATTTTTTTAGGATGTATAAAACATATTCCATAAAATATAATATACTTAACTGGTTGAACTATTTATATATAGGTTGAACTTTTGTACATCGATTGAACTTTTGTACATTGGTCAAAATTGTATACATCGGTTGAACAGAAACATTTTTACATTGGTTAAGCCTATAAAATTTTATATCATTTGTAAATAATTCTATTAGATTAATATTTATATATTCCAATTAAAAATGTACAACAAAGTCTCACTAGATGAGGTTCTATTTAGTCCATTATATAAAATTTCATTGAATGGATTTAGAAATTTTCTCCATAAGAACCTTTATAAATGTTTCAAAGATAGAATTCCATTCTAATGGATGAACCAAGTTATTTCTACTAGATATATTTCTTAAAAACTATAATGGTGTTACAAAGGTGACTATTGGATGAATATATGTTGAACCTTTTATGTAAACAAGTGTTTTTCTAAGGCTGTTTCAACCACCTCCGAGAAACATAGAATATGACCATTAGAAATTTTATTATAAATAGAATTATTATTCGAGAAAGAGGGGGTTTTGAAAGATAATTTTTTCACAAGATGATCTATTGTATCACTTATTATTTAAGATTTTATGTGAATATTTTTTTAACATCTTGTTACATTGATTGATCGCTTCATTGTGATTATTTAGAGAGTTTTTACATACAAAATCTGCTTTGTGAAAATCTTTGTAAATGTCTTAAGTTTTTTGGTGCTTGGGATTATTTGTTTGAACTGGTTTGATCGAGGGATTCTAAGGATAAGAATATAATTTTTTTTGATATTTCTTATCAAGGGTTCCCATGGCAAGGGAAATAGTTTTATTTTAATCTTAGTATTGAGGGCTTCCTTGCTTAAGGAAGACATGCCTTTAATGTTTGATGAAAACCATGTATACCTAATGTCTGGGTTATATACTACCTTAACAATAAAGGTTAAATAATATATCTTTTCAATAATGTTTTTTATTTTTTTCTTACTCACTTTATAATGTTTGCTTTACCTATTTTTACAAGTTGATATTTTTTCTATGCATGTATAATGAAAGATTAATATTGTATAAATATTCTTTAACTATGATTTCAGAAAGTATCAACACAATTGCATGTATGATTACATTCATTTACAAGAAAAAGGTTTTTCTAAATTACCTATATATAGAGGATAAGTAAATTAGAATATTTATTTTATAAACAACAATTCACCCCACCCTCCTCTTGTAGGTAAACTGATATACTCTTATGATCCAATAAACAGGCGGGGTCCTATATCACTCACCAATTCATTGGTTAATGTTATATATCTTGTGAGATGATGTAATGTGGACCTTCTTGGATATGATAACAAACTAAAGGGTGATCCTTTTTGGTTATGCTCATGAACTAAAGTGTCATCCTTCTTAGATATTCACACAATATAATGATACTCTATGATTATGTATGTGCCATAGTTTTATGATTATACTTATGAACATATCATTCTATCATGGATCATGTTTAATGAATCGTGTTTCCACACTCTCTTGATTCACATATTATGTTATTCAATGTGGTATGTGATCACACCATGATTCTCTATTATATTTCACCCTTACATCACTGTGTTAAACAGATTTAGTATTGTGAATTACAATTATAAAAACAAACTACACTTCATCTTTCATTAAATTATAATGTTTTAATTATTGTTAAAAATTGTAGTTTTACTTTTTTGGGTGATTTAACTATAGGTGGAGGTGATTTGGATGCCCAGGATGAAGTTATAGAGAAATGGGCCAAACTGCGTAAGAATCCAAGAACATATGTAGACTCATATACATAGTTATACTAATATGTGAATCGAATTGAATTGAAATTTTGGGGGAAGATCCAAAATTTAGTAAACTATAACTGTTCTGAAGACATCCCAAACCAATTCCATTATTAAGGGGGCAGTCAAAAACAATTTTCCTAGGGAACTAAATCTATTTGAAGTCAAAAGTTGTGTTCAGTATTTCATCCATATCTAAGGATGTAGTTTTCCAAATGGTGAATTTTTTTTTGAAAATATATTCAAGAGGTGGGTAAATAACATTTTAATTTTTCCAAATTGAGATAAGACTACCTAGACACTCAAAACCATGGGACAAATGGTTTCTAAAAATCAAGGAGGCCAAAACCACCTTCCACTTTCCTATAAATTGGTACCTTGGGAACCCCATTTTGAAGTTAGAACAAAGAGTGAATTTCTAACATTTTAGAGTTTCATATGATTATTATAACAATACTAGAAGTTATATAGGCCCCTGTCCTCATAGGGGGGTCAATGGATGACGAAGAAGATCCACCCGAGCTTCCTCATCCTCTCAATGTCAGGCAAAATAGAGGGTGTTCGTTGTGAGGTAGATACACACATGTCAAGGGAGTTTTGATGCATATATTATTTACTAGTTTGGAGTAATTTGGGTGTTAAAACATTTAATTCCATTTATTATACATTATTTCATATTTTAATGCTTGTTTTAATGCATGTGATTGATATGTTCTTAATTTCTAACTGATCAGTGAGAGGTTTTGAGTGCATGACTTGTGTTATTCTAATTGGAAAGCACAATAATCCTTTTCTTACCCACTTTCTTGAGATTTAAATATGATTTGGAAGATATTATTCTATTCATAATTTCAGGACCTTGGAAATATTATTGTTATGTCAATGTTTGGTTCTTCATGCATTGAAATAAAAGATTAGGAATTAATTGAGATTCCAATTAATTTAAACCAAATAATTACTCCAAACCTAAATGAATCTATAAAAAACAAACATGAAATGTGTTTAGTGTAATCACACGCATGAAAAACCTTTGAAGGTGGTGTGATAGTTGATAAAACCCCAATCTCTATAAGGAACCTTATTGAGAACATGGTGTAGAACACTCTATAATTCAGTTCAAAGTTCATTGTACCCATTTTATTTGTCTAAGAGGTGAAACATTTTGAGTTTTAGGAGAAGGTGGATGCAAAGTCTGAATAGGTAAGTACCCTTCTCAAAAAAATCTCTCTTTCCCAAGGTAAATCTCAATATGCTCCACCCATCCATTGTGGTATTTTTTCTTCTGATACCCATTATTCTGACTAATGCCCTCAATTGAGAGAAAATTATAATATTTGTGGGGAAATATTCCTAGGATGCCCTTATAACCAACCCATTAGGCATGAACCTTACTATCTATCCAATACCGGGTGGAAATATAACAAAGATTATAGGCAAGGAAGGTATTCAAACCAATAACCATGGGACCAACCAGGTAAAAGTAGTCATCATCCACCACCCATAAATCCTTAACCACCATAATTTCATTTCCAACAACCCCCTCAAAAAATCATTCCTATCCTAGAATACATAATGAAACTAATTTCTACAAATAATCTAAATTTCCAATAAACTATCCAAGAATCCATACAAGACCTAAACACCCAATTAGGACTACTCGTCAACTTGGTGGGGAAATCCTATGTCATGGGTCAGGTAAACTACCTTCTCAACTCGTATTTAACCCTAGGGATAAGGGAAATGTTAGTGTCATCAACCGTCGGGGTGGAACATAACTTAAAATACAAATGGCCCCTCCATTAAATTCATCCCCTCCTGAAGAACCCACTATCCCAACCACTGAAAATTGTTTAAGAGAAAAAAATCCTTGTCCTGAGAAAAATAGAACCAAAGGAAAGGTTGTTTCAGTTTATGAGTCACTTAGACCAACCATTCCTCTTCCATTTACACAAAGGTCCACCCAAACAAGGAAATAAAAAGAAACTAAACATGGTAAATAAATCAAGAAAACTTCCAAAAAATTGTAGGTTAACATCCCCTTGATGGATGTCATGATGAAAATTCCATGATACGCCACATTTATAAAGGAGATGTGTCCACAGTGAAGGTGAATTTTAGGTGATGAAAAGGTTATCTTGTGGAGGAATGTATCATCATTGATAGATTCATCACTTCCCACCAAATGAAACGATCCTATATCAATCACGATTCCATACACCATAGGGGATTATTTATTTTTTGATGTTATTATTGATTTGGGTGCCTCTATAAATGTGATACCTCACTCTGTTTTCTCTTTATTACAGGTCGGGGAATTGAAGCCTGTAAGAATTTTTTCAGCTTGAATGTTGGAGTACAACACACCCCATTGGTGTGTTAAAGGATGTTATTGTGTGGGTGAATTTTTTAATTTTTACTGGTAGTTTTTATGTGCTTAAAATGGAAGATGATGGGAAGAATGGACATTCCCCAATTATATTGGGAAGGTCTTTCTAGAAAACTTCCAAAACCATAATTAATGTACACAATGGCACATTATCTATGGAGCTTGGTGGTGATATTGTCCACTTCAACATCCTTGAGGCCATGAGGCAACCCTCGGAAGTACATTCCTCACATTCAGTTAATTTTATTGATGTACTGCCATCCACTTAAAAACTTCTTTTCATTCACCTAATACCATTTTTGAGTGTTCATAATTAATATAAATTCAAGGTAATGAATCATGCATTGAATTTTTTTGTGGTCTAGAAAAATGTCTGGCATGTTTGTTAATTGGAAATTTTTATAGAAGTGGGGATCCTATGACCATCAATGATACTACTAAGATTATAAAATATCATTCCTCATCTGATTATGTTACCATTGAGAAGTTAAATGAGATCATTGACCTCTCAATTTCAAATTTACTCCCATAAATTAATCCAAAATCCCTTTAATTGAAACTTAAACCACTGCATAAAAATTTGAAATATTCTTATCTTGAGAATGGAAACAAACTATCTATCATCATTTCTATTTTACTCCCTCCATAGCATGAATTACGAATACTTGGCCTTTTTAGGGAGTATAATCAAGCATAGGGATGGACACATTTTGACATTACCAGCATTATCCCATCAATTTTCACACATTATATATTGTTAAATGATGGGGAAAACCCAGTTAGGCTAGTAGAATGTCGACTGAACCCAACCCTCCTAGATGTAGTTAAAATAGTTGTAACAAAAGTATTGGTTACTGGAATCATTTACATCATCTCTGACATCCAATAGGTTAGTCCAGTGTAGGTAGTTCCCAAGAAGACTGGTCTAATGGTAATAAAAATGAAAATAGTGAATTTATTCTAGTACATGTGTAGAATAGTTGGTGTGTCCTTATAGACTATTTCAAAATAAACTAACACACTCGGAAGGGCCATTTACCATAATAATTCATTGAATAGATGCTAGATAGGATGGTAGGGAAGTCCAGATACCATTTTCTTGATGGTTATTATATATACATTTAGTACTATATATCCCCTGAGGGTTAGAAAAATAAAATATTTACTTGCCCCTTGGGCACAAGTTCCTATAGAAGGATTCAATTTTGTTTTTTAATGATCCAAGTACTTTCTAGGGATGCATGGTTAGTATTTTTTGGATTACCTGTAGGATTTCATGGATGTATTCATGGATGATTTCACTATTTTTGGCTTCCCTTTTGATGAATGTCTGAGTAGTCTGGGTTCTGAAATACATTGCTTTATTGAAAAGAATCTCATATTAAATTATGAGAAATTCCATTTCATGGTGTGATAAGGTATAGTACTTGGACTTGTCATTTAAAGGTATGGTATCCAAGTGAATAAATCAAACATGGATGTCATTTCTTCTCTAACATTCCCAAAACAAATGTGTGGGATTTTTAGTATTTCTTAGGTCATGATGGATTTTATCATCGTTTCATTCATGAATTCAGTATGATTTCACTCCCCCTCTCTTGATTACTCCAAAAATTAAAGGAATTTGTATTTGATAAAAGTTTTTAGGAAGATTTTAATAAATTTAAATAGATTATCACATCATCCTTGGTAATCCAACCACCTCGGAGAGATTTACCATTTGAGATCATGTGTGATGGCTCTAAATATATAGTTGAGGTTGTTTTATCACAATAGGTTGATCAATCTCCATATGTCATTGTCTATGCCTCATGCACATAGGACCTTACCCAATCAAAATGCACCACAACTCAAAAAAATCATTTCTATTGTGTCTACCTTATATAAATTCATGTCATACATTTTAGGTTCCCAAATCATTGTATTATCAGATCATGCATCCCTCTGGTATCTCATTAAGAAACTAAAATCCAAACTGTGTCTCATTCATTGGATTCTCCTACTTTAGGAATTTAATTTAGAGATTAGGGATAAAAAATGGAGCATAGAATGCGGTGAATGAACATACCAGTAGGATCCTTCGATCCTCAGATATTGACTCATCCCCTTGCATTCCTATAAATGACATCTTTCTTGATGAGAAATTGTACCGAGTGAAAGATTTTATTCCTTGGTATGCCAATATTATAAATTATTCGGTAGCATCTTGAATTCCTAATGATTTCAACATAAACCAATCTTTTCATTCCAAAAATGAGTCTTGTTTGTACATTTAGGATGTCCCCTACCTTTTTTTCACATGTAGTGATCATGTTCTTAGGCGTTTTGTTCCTTATAGTGAGTTTCAGCATGTCCTTAGGTTCATTCGCACTCTTTCTTGTGGGGGCCAATTTTTTTCCCAACAGACTTCCTTCAAGGTCCTTGATTTTGGTCCCTTTTGACCAACATTATTTCATTATGCCTATGATTTCTATAAATGTTTTCCTCATTGTAAAAGAATGGGAAATGTCTCTAAAATAAATGAAATTACACAACAGCATTTTATCTTCCCTGAAATTTTTGATGTTTGGGGCATTGACTTTAGGGGAACATTTACAAATTTCTTTAGAAACTTGTACATTTTTCTGGAAGTTGATTACATGTAAAAATGGTTATAGGAATGGTCCAAGAGGATTGATGATTCCAAGACCAAAGTAGAATTTTGGAGAACCCAATTTTTTTGTAGGTTGGGATTACCTAGGTTCATCAGCAGTGACCAAGGTTCTCATTTCTATAACCAAACAATGTAATCACTTTTTCATCAGTATGGGGTCGAACATCAATTGTATACTACATATCACTCACAAACCAATGTTCAAGTCAAGGTGTCAAATATAGAGGTAAAACAAATTATTGAAAAAAAGGTTCAACCCAATAGACTAGATTGGATTCTTAGAATTGATGATTCATTTTGGGCTTACCCTATGGCCTTAAAAACTCTCATTTTCATGTCACCATATCAGCTAGTTTTTGGAAAGAGTTGTCACCTCCCTATTGATATAGATCATCAGGCCTTCTAGGAAATTAAACAATTCAATTATATTATTTTTGGTGCAGGTTATCAATAGAAGTTATAGATTCAATAGTAGGAGAAAATGTGTGGGAATTTATATGAGAACTCCCAAATTTATAAGGAGTGAAACAAGGATTCCCATGACCGCCTCATCCTTCATCATCAATTTTACATTGGGAAAAAGGTCTTTCTTTTCAATTCAAAGATAAAGTTTCATCTAGGTAAGCTTCATTCCCACTAGATTGGCCCACACACTGTTATTAATATTTATCCATTTGGTGTTGTTCAGGTTCAAAATTAATATACAAAACAAACCTTCACTATTAATATGTGGCAACTAAAGCACTTTCATGAATCCATTCTATATTCCCCGATTGAGGAACTCCATGTTCAAGAATCAATATACGAATTACACCCACCAGGTTTTATCCTACCTTCCCACATTCTCTTCTATTATAGTGAGTATGCTACATCCACTAGGTGTGGGGGAAGGGTATATTCCTGAGTTAGGAATTTTCATCATCTTTTTCTCTTTTTATCTTTCTAAATAGTATTGTTACCTCCCCCCCACTTTCTTGGGTTAGATAGGAATTTTCAGAATCTTTTTTCTTTTTATCCTTTTCTCTAGTTTCATGGTATTATTCATCCACCCCTTTACCCCTCACTTTTGTTCTAGAATGTTCATTTTTAATGTCCACTTAATCATGGAATTTATTCTAAATTCATCAGGAATTTTCCTATATCATGTATTTTAAAAAATTTATAAGAATTGATTTGATAATGAAATATCTATTTTATCATGAATTTAACATCGAGGTGTGACTTTTTCTTTAAATTTTTTTTTAATGAAATTAATGGTTGTATAAATTTAAAACCTTTAATAAGAATGGTACTCATTGTGTGTGTATTTTTTATGAAAATTGTGTCACTTAATTTCTCCACACATATATGTAATCAACCATGAAGTGTGAATTTTTCTAACTCAATAGAAGGTGAGTATAATTTAGGTTAATATTTATCAGTTTTAAAAATTATTTTTCCATATGTTCGTTCCATATCTGATCATTTTCATTACTATACTGGATTGACCTATGTGTGTGTACCTGTTATCCGACAGTTATAGACCCTCAAAAAAATAAAAAAAAATAAAAAATTAAAAAAACACAAAAATATGGGTTTTGTCATAGGTATGTCAAAAACTACTCTTCCTAAACCTTTTATCTTTTTATAACTATTACAATTAGTGTCGTGATGAAATCAAAAAAGGGTAGAGTGATGAGTGTGATATTTTTCCAAGTACAAGTTTTGAAAAAAAACACAATAATAATAAAAGAGGGGATTGATGAAATTTATAGCATATGGACATGTATATGTTGGAAACTTAATGTTTTACTTCTATAAATTCTTAATTTAGTGGGTCTTGAAATTTTATTTCAAAGGATGTAGGTAAGGTTCGATATATGGATTTATTTGAGCAGAATTGTTTTAAAATAATCAATATTTACTAGAATTAAAGTGGAAAGAATAACATGAAATGGTTGTCACACACATGTGTAGAGTTAGTGACATTGTTTACTTTGGAATTATTTTCTCAAATTGGTATCATTCATCTCCTTTAATTTTGTTCTGAAGAAAATTTTGAGACTTCTTTTTCATTATCACTAATAATAACTCCATAGTGTGATTTTTTCTTTCATAACATTGCTATCAGGAATTAAATTTTAATTGAATGTTAAATATTCATTAATTTGGGAATATTTCCATGCATAGTTTTTTGGAAATGTGACTTTTTACAAGATTACAAATGTTTAGGTGTGGGGTGTGATCGCATCGCGATTCACTATTTTATTTCACCCTTACATCACTGTGTTAAACTAATTTTGTATTGTAAATTACAATTGTGATAAAAAACTAAAATTCATGTTTGATTCAATTATTTTTCATTAATTAATGTTAAAAAGGGTAATTACACTTGTTTGGATGATTTTATTATAGGAGGATGTGATTTAGTGGGCCCAGGATGAAGTTGAAGAAAAATGGGACAAACTATGCAAGAATCCAAGAACATATATGGACTCATCCACACAATTATACTAATATGTGAATCCAATAGGGTTGAAAATTTTTTATTTGACTCACAATTAATTTTCATATATCTCTTCTAAAGATACCCAATCCCAATTTGTTCATTAATGGGCCCATTCGAACCAATTTTTCTAGGGAACTGAATCTGATCAAAGTCAAAAGTTGTGTTCTATATTTCATCCATATCTTAGGCTGTATTTTTAAAAATTCTTCAAAATTTTGTGTAGAGATATTAAAGAGTTTTTTAAACAAATTTTTAATTTTTTCCAATGTGGGATAATACAATATGGAAACTCAAAACCATGGTCCAATTGGTTTCTCGAAATATAGGTTCCCAAAACCACCTTCCACTTTAATAATAAATTGGCACCTTGGGCACCCGATTTGGAAGTTAGAACAAGGAGTGGTGTTTTTTCATTTTGGAGTACCATTTTATTCATATCCTCAAACATGAATTTCTTAATGCCCCTATCCTCATAGGGGGTTAAGGATAAATAAGAAGATCCACCCGAGCTTCCTCGTCCTCTCTATGTTGGGCTAAATGGTAGGTGTTTGTTGTGAGGGAGATACATGCATTTCAAGGGAGTTCCAATACATATATTGGATAATAGTTTGGAGTAATTTGGATGTTTAATCATTTCATTCCATTTATATTATATTATTTCATATTTTAATGTATGTTTTTATGCATGTGATTGATATTCTCTTAATTTTAAATTGATCGATGTGAGGTTTTGATTGTGTGACTTGTGTTGTTCTGATTGAAAAACACAAGAATACTTCTCATACTCACTTTCTTGAGATTTAAATCTACTTTAGAATATCTTATTTGAGTCATATGTTCTCGACCTTGGAAATATGATTGTTATGTCATGGTTTGGTTCTATAACCGTTGAAATAAAAGCATAGTAATTAGTCGGGATTCTAATTAATTTAATCCAAAGAATTACTCCAAACCTAAATGAATATATAAGAACAACGAGCTTCAAATTTGCGTATTGAAAGTAAAATAACCCCTTTATCCCATATTTTTTAAAATATACTTCATTTTTTAACTATTAAACTCTTTAAATTAAATTATTTTCTTAAAAAAATTTTTAAATCCCCCCCCCCTCTTTCTTTCGTACATTTCTAGGTTAGATAGGAATTTTCAGAATCTTTCTTCTTTTTTTTATTTTTCTTTCTACATGGTATCCCACCCCCACTTCCCCCTCACTTTTATGATAGAATGTTCATTTTTGATACCCACTTAATCATGAAATTTATTGAAAATGCATTAGGAATTTCCCTATTTCATGTTGATTTCACATTTTTTAAAAACTATTTCAATATTGAAATGTGTGTTTTAGAGTGTATTGGACATTGAGGTGTGACTTTTTATTGAAAATTGGATATTTTTAGATGATATAAAGTGTTTTATCATTTTGAAACATTTGAGAAGAATGGTATCCTTTGTGTGAGTAGTTTTTGGGAAAATTGTGCCACTTAATTTCTCCACACATATTTTCACTCAGCCATGAAGTGTGAATGTTTATTACTCAATAGAAGATGAATGTAAGTTAGGTTAATTTTTATCATCTTTATAAAATTATTTTTCCATACATTTCTTCCATATTCAATTTTTTCATTACTGTATTGGATTGACGTATGTGTGTGTGCTTGTTATCCGACTGTTGTATGCCCTAAAAACAAAAAAAACACAAAAATATGGGTTGTGTCTTGGGTAGGTCAAAAACCACTCTTCCTCTAAATTTTATCTTGTTATAACTATTAAAATTATTGTCATGAGGAGATCAACCAAGGCTTGAGTGATGAGTGTGAGATTTTTTCCAAGTTCAAATTTTATAAAAAAAATAATAATAAATGAGGGTAGCGATGAAATGTAAAACATATGGGGATGTCTTGGTTGGGATCTTATGGTTTTATTTCTAGAAATTATTAAATGAATGGGTTTTTAAATTTCATTGCAAATGATTTTGGCTGGGTTCAGTGGATAGAATCATTTAAGTATAAAATTTTTAAAATAACATATATTTATTGGACCTAAACTGAAAAGAATAGCATGAAATGGATTTCACACACTCACACTAATGGATATTTAGTTACATTGTTTAATTTTCAATTATTTGGTAAAATTGTTATCATTAAAATCTATGAATTTTGTTCTGATACAATTTTTAAGACGTCTTTTTTCATAATTACAAAGAATAACTCCTAAGTGTAATTTTTTCTTTGATCACATTTTTATAAAGAATTAAATTTTAATTTAATGTTAAATCTTCATAATGTTTGTAATATATCCATGTATAATTTTTGGAAATTAGTCTTTTCTTATGAGTGAAAATGTTTAGGTGTGGGTGTGTGATCACACTATGATTCACTATTTTATTTTACCCTTACATCACTATGTTAAATAGGTTTTGTATTGTAAATTAAAATTATAATAAAAAACTTAATTTCATGTTTGATTCAATTATTTTTTTTCAATTATTGTTACAAAGGTTAATTCCACTTTTTTAGGTGATTTCATTGTAGGTGGAGGTCATTTGGAGGGACCAGGATGAAGTTGAAGGAAAATGGGCCAAACAGTATAAGAATTCAATAACATATGTGGAATCATAAACACACTTGTACTAATACCTACATCCAATTAGATTTAAATTTTGTGGTATGATCCAAAATTCAGATTCCTACAACTCTTATGAAGAAACACAATCCTGATTCGTTCATTAAGGGGCCCATCCAAACTAATCTGTCCATGGAACCAAATCTACTCGAAGTCAAAAGTTATGTCCCATATTCCGTTCATATATTGGGATGTAGTTTCCCAAATAGTGAAAACATTTCATTGAAGATATTTAAGATGTGGATAAAAAAACTTTTAATTTTTTTCAGAAGTGAGATAACAGTGTCTGGACACTAAAAACTATGGTTAAAGTGGTTTCTCAAAATATGGGTGCCCAAAACCACCTTCCACTTTGCCTATAAATTGGCACCTTAGGCACCCCATTTTGAAGTCGGACAAAAGAGTGAAGTGATACAATTTTTTAGTTATATAGGATACTTATCCTCATCTTATATTTATTGTAGGCCCCTATCCTCATAGGGGGATCAAGGACAAAGAAGAAGATCCACCCGAGCTTCCTCCTCTCAATGTTGGGATAAACGGTGGGCGTTCGTTGCGAGGGAGCTACACACATGTCAAGGGAGTTACGATGCATATATTACCAACTATTTTGGATTAATTTTGTTTTTAAAACATTTCATTAAATTTGTATTACATTATTTTATATTTTAATGATTTGTTTGATGAATGTGATTAATATGATCATAATTTATAACTAATCGATGTGAGGTTTTGAGTGTATGATTTGTGTTGTTATGATTGGACAAAATAACAACCCTTTTCTCACCAACTTTCTTGATATTTCAATATGATTTAGAATTTATTATTACATTATTAATTTTTGGACCTTGTCAATATGATTTTTATGTCAGGTTTTGGTTCTTCGAGCATTGAAATAAAATCATAGGAATTAATCGGGATTCCAATTAATTTCAATCAAGGAATTACTCAAAACCTGAATATATATCTAAGAAAAATGACTTTTAAATGTGTGTATTGAAATCAAAATGACCCCTTTATATCATATTTTTTAAAATCTACTTGGTTTTTTAACTACTAAACTCTTTAAATTATGTTATTTTCTTAAAACTGTTTTGAAAATCACCCCCTCTTTTGTAATTTTTATTAAAAATACAGACTCTAAACCTATCAATGCTCCTTGAGAGATGACCTAGGGTCTTCCCTAGACTATAAATCATCATTAAAAACTTAATAAATTTGACATGTCATGACAACACGGTTAGTATTTCAAGAATCATGTTTTATGATCTAAGATTTTTTAGGTGTTATTTTCTTATGTATCTTGATTATAACATTATAATTATCTTATTCTCAATTATGATATTTTATTTTTATCACTTCTGTTTACCCTTATTGAACATATAATATCACCCCTTTATTATGTTCTATATATCTAAGTTATGAAGAAGAGTAATATGTATGATGTTTCAAGAAGTGTATCTTATATAGAGAATTTGTGGGAGATTTTAAAGAATTTTTATGGATTAATAAGTTGCTTATATAGTGGTAAAAATTCCCATTTGTTAGGAATCAGTTTTGTTAGTTAAAGTTTTGTTCTAATTCTATAAAACTATAAACCTAAGAAGTCTTAAGAATGTATTATAATGAAATATTTATGTTAAGTCATGTAATTGAGATGTCCATATCCTTGGGGATCTATAAATACTTCCCTTTTAATGAAAAATATCCAGACGCATAGTTTGGTTGTACGGTTTTCCAAACCGTGTGTTAACCAAATGGTATGTATTGTCTAAGAAAAATCATGTTGAATGGTTTGGCCACATTATTTCAAAACCATGCACCAACCATGCATAATTCATTGTCCAAGGAAACACACCCTTAATGGTTGGGATTCATGGTTTACCAAACCATGTTCCAACCATCATAACACCTCAACAACTAAAATTTCAGGTCCAACATGATTTGACTGCATCATATAATATCTGTGTGTCATCCCTTCGAACAAATTCAACCCACATAGTATCCTATGAAATCTATGTGGTTTTTTCTTAACTATGTGATACCCATGTGTATTAACTATTTTATATACAAATTGAACTGGATACCTCCTCATGCAAAGGGTGTTACACGGTTTCCCTTAAACCAAGAACCCTAGGAATGCACCTCCCAAACTCCCAAAATTCATCCCAAAGATCCTATGACTCGCCTGAGTACCCAAGGCACATCTCTAGCCTCAAAACATATCCAAAAAATATCCACTTATGATTCTATGAATCACAGAATTAAAATCTGAATCTTGATTTGAAAAAAAACCTCTGCTCCAGAATTCCAAAAAATTCAAATTTTCACTGAAATTTACAACTTTTCAAGGAATGTGGTTTTAAAAAAAATAACATTGGTAATAAATGGATTTTTTAGGTCCATAATAATGGATATGAATTCAGTTACTCACAACCAATTATTACCAACATTTTTGGTTCACATGGTGACCCTTAACTCATAAGGCAGGCTTCAATTAATGTTCCTAGAACATCAAAACAAAATCATAGTCCATGAATCTATGGTGTTAAAGAAAATTTATTAGATCTATAGATTAATTCAAGTCCTTAAATATCATGGGATGAAATTTAATGTGAATAAGAGGTTACAAGGAAGTTTCTCTATATAGGGACCTCTTTTAAGGATGCTCTTTTTCTTGAGGCTGAGGAGGAATATGGTGATTTTAGTTATGGATAATCTGACAATGAGCTTGTTACTCAGGATAAAGTGAATATAGATTTCTGTAAGGAGTAGATATTGGATACTACTGAGGGTAAATTTAAATCCAAACAAGTTTTTTCTAACTCAAAGAAACCCAAGAAGTGATCTTCCTCCGCTTTTTTTATCCTTGAATATATCATGGAACTGTTGGACCTTCTATTCAATGGGGATCGAAATCATTTCAGGATACTATAATACTATGGATGTTAGAACTATGTCATATCCTATTCACCCTAGTGTTATGGATGATAATAGGATTAATTTTATACAGGACAAGGTCGTATCTCTCACTCTGGAAGTGGATGAATCAGATGCCACTTCCAATGAAAATGTAGTTTTTGAAGTCCCCTGGTGTAGGATTGATACCTTTATCATTATAGAGGATGATAATCAAAGTTATTTAGTGATTAGAAAATATAATTTTGATTTTATTAGGATTTTGATGGTGGAGACACCCAATATTGTTGGGGATGGTCCCAATGTCCTTGTGGGTGGTCTTATCAATGCTCATCAGGTTACACCAAAGGGGGATCTAGAGGAAATCATGGTTGGTGATGTTTCTTACAAGGAGGTTGTTGGGGAAATTTAAATGATTAAATAAAAGTGTTCATAAGATTTGAACAGGGGTATTGATAATCCTACACATGATACTTCTTTAGGTAATTATTCTAGGGTAGTTTCTAATGCAGTTGTTACTAACAAAACTAGAAAAAATAGGTAAATGTTCATCCTCAAATATGAGAAGGAGGGATTATAAATATTTTGAGTTTCTTGAATTTTCATGTAGTGACGAGGATGGGAAGTTAACTTCTAGTGAATATGATGTATAATATGATAAGGTTGATCTTATTTATGAACCTTCAGTTAATGGAGGTGGTCCATGGGAGGAAGACATTACTTGGAGAAGGGGTTAACATCCTCATGGTCGGGGTAGATGAGCCTCTCATCATAGCATGATCTGTAAGGACATGACCCCAGTTTCCTGGGGCTGGTGCCTTATTTTATTACATTGGAATATAAACAAGGAATATTAATGCCAAAGTAATAGGTAGTTTAGTATATTTGGAAACAAGTTGCATACATAACTTCAACATTTCAACTTGAAATGAAATAAAAAATATATCTTTTATTGGAAATATCCACAACTATAACTTTATCCTTGCAGGTCACTCATAATAAACTTCTTCAAATACTAATAAAATGAAAAAAAAGGGGTGATCTCAAATGCTCAGTAAGGGTAAGAAATACGACGAATGATATCATAAACATAAACATTTTTCATGGTGAATAACTAAAAACACATGACTTTAAAAACAAACTTGAACACATTATGTCATGAATAAGATATGAATAAATAATGTGATAATAAAACATAATCAAGGGTATTCAAATAGTTGAATAACCACATGAACTATCAATATTATTTTAATAAAGAGGGAATTCATAATGAGGGATATCACAACCATGTCGTGAAGGCCTCGTGCCAAGACCATAAATTTCTATTTTGTCAAGGCCTCGTACCAAGATCATAATTTTTCTCATGAGACCTACCGATGCACCGAAGGGATATAGAGGACACAGTATACACTTACTAATCCCAACTCATTCCTCAAATGAACAGGGATAAACATAAACAACATATACATTCATATTGAAACTAACATATGAAATGTAAATAACTTTCCCCAAACAATGATCATAAACACTCACCATTAGAAATAAATTTGTGAATGGTTTTAAGATAGCAAATCCAAAGTCAAACTAATAATAAACCATTGAATAAAATATGGAAGATAATATCAAAAAAATTAATCCCAATATTACATAAGAATCAATAGGAGTGTTGAAACAGATTATGATACTCTTATAAAATCAACGAGTAATTCTTGATAGAAATACTCTTTTATTTTAAAAATAAGAGTTCTTTTGGAAAATTATTTGTATAAAACCAGATGTTAAGTAAGATAGTATTTTCATAATAAAATGATTGATTTTAGAAATATAATTGTTCCTAAAAACATATTATATATTTCCCTTGAAAATAGGTAAGAATTTGATAAATTCCCTTTAAGTGGGCTTGTATTTCTGGAAGAATTTTTGAAAGATCCTTTTAAAACATATAACACCCCATAAATGAAATTAGGATTCAGTTTGGTACATATATATAGAAAATTAGAACAACATATATGAGAATTACATATGAATAAATAATAATTTAATTGAGGTATGTATAGAATAAGAGTAAGTTGAATGAAAATGGAGGTTTGGGTAGAAAACCCTTACCTTAAGTCCAAAGGTGTTCCTCACCTAATCTTGATGATGTGAATAATAAAATTTAGGTTCATAAATTAATGATTCCAGAACCTCCTACATGTTTAATTGATTTATTATAACCTTTTGGTTTTATTCATGTCCTTTTGATGGGTTAAGAGATTCAATTTCATAGTTTGGGAGTGTTTTCTTCCTTGGTTTTCATGATCGATTTACTTATATTCATGTATAAATAAACATTTAGAATGATAATGGTTGAATAGAATATAATTTGTATGTTATTAGTGATCAAACAATGATTAAATGTTCATAAAATTCATTTGGTTGTTGGTAGTGAAGATGAATCATTATATTAAACTTTAATGACAATTGTTTGGGTTAATTGACAGTTCTTGATCACAACGAACTCATTTTGATTTATAAATATATATCATGTGTACAAAAGGATTAAAGAACCTTTAATAAGTTATAATAATTAAATATAGTCTATTTCAACCATAATAATGGTTTCATGACCATAATTTATTGTATTAATAGAAATTGAAAATATGTCGTCCTTGAATGTGATAAATTAATACATCTCAGATGGTGGTTTCTTTTCTAGTATAAAATCAGGGGAAAGGAGGGATGATGAAGAATTATTTTTTTATCATAATAAAATTTAAGTAAATTTATGTAATTGGAGTCATCACAACATTTGGATTAAATTAAGTACAAAATGAAAAAGAAAAGAAAGCAACTTGAAATAAAAGAAATGAAAAGAGGAATTTAACTCTTGAAGTTTATGATATTAAGGGATGATTTACATGGATTAGGATCTTAGGGGGGGGTTTGGGTATAATTTATACAATTCTAAAGTCTTTAGATGAGTGAATAGAAGAGGGAGTGAGGGGGGTTTATAGTGGAGGAGAGGAGAGTTTTCCCATTATTTAAATAATTATTTTATTATTTTGTCAAAGGCAACCAATAGTGTTGATTCTTGTGAACAAAAATAGTAATAAGTGCATGTTAGTTTGAACCAGTGGTCATTTACATCATCCATGACTCATGCATGGTGCAGAAATTCCTTTTCGTAAATTATCAAATTTCATTATTCACAAAAAATTCATGTATTTAAGAAAAATACAAAACATTCATCCTAACCATTTTTAAATGTGTATAATTAAAAATTGAAATCCATTTTTTTAATATAATTTTCCAAATATGATTAATTTAATTATTAAATAAAATCATAATTTATTCAAAAAATGACAATTTTAAATCTATAATTTGTTTTATACCACCTTGAAAAATTAATCTAGATCTCATTATCTTATAACATTATGACTATAAAATAATAATATGATTTAATATTCATAAAGTTCATATTACTATTCATATCACTATTCATAATGGTATGTTACTATTCACAAAAAATTAAGCTTTTCTTATAAGACTCTAAATATCTTACTAAACACAACTGTGTATGTCAGTTTTTTGAAATTCAAAACACATAGGAGGAAAATTTATGTTTACTGGATATGTTATAACAAAGTGGTGTTTTTTATAGAATTAATGTTTCATGAATTCAATATTAAATGTATTTATTAATCCTTGGGGTGTTATATTATCCCCTCCCCCTTACAAAAATTTCATTATCAAAATTACCAGAATGTTACCACACAAAACAATTTGGGTAGTTCTTCATCATAATCTCCTTAAGCTCCCATGTTGCCTCTTTGATTTTATGATTTTTCCAAATTATCTTTAATAGTTGAGTCATCTGATTACTCAACAATTGTTCTTTAGTGTCCATAATATGGATAGGATCCTCACAGTATGATAGGTCATGTTCCAAATCTATACATTCAGAAGTGAGGACATGTGTTGGGTTTGGCAATGTACTTTCTTAGAAATGATACATGGAACACATTGTTTACTTTAGACATGTTAGGTGTCATAGCCAAACAATATGAAAAAGTTCCAATTATCTACAAAATTTTAAAAGTGCCTATGTACCTAGGGATCGGTTTCCCATTCTTCCCAAATCTTATAACACCCTTACATGGAGATACTTTTATGAAAACATGATATCCCACTTGAAATTACAAATCCATAATTAAATTATCAGCATAGATTTGTTTTCTTCTTTGATCTACTTTGATATATCCTTGAATACTCTTTACTTTTACTATTGTTTCCTCCAGATGCTCTAGGCCCACTAGCTTCCTTTCACTAACTTCATCCCAACATGTTGGTGTACGACATCTCTTTCCGTACAATGCTTCATATGGTTCCATTTGAATACTGGAATGGAAAATATTGTATGAAAACTCAACTAATGGTAAATATTGATCCCACATACCTTCAATGTTGAGCGAGCATGATCTCAACATGTCTTCTAAAGTTTGGATCATTCTCTCTGATTTCCTGTCAGTTTTAGGGTGATAAGCAGTACTCAATCGAAGCTCAATATCCAAATATTTATGATGAAATTTCAATAATTTTGATGTAAATTGTGGATCACTATTGTACACAATTGATAGAGGATCTCCGTGAAGTCTCAAAACTTCATTAATATAGAGTTGTGTAAGGCACTCCAGTGGAAAATCCTCCCTTATAGCAAGGAAATGTAAAGATTTCGTAAGTCGATCAACAATTACCCATATCGCATCATTATTCCTTGTAGTTTTGGGTATTCTAGGGACAAAATACTTTGTGATATCATCTCATTTCCATGTAGGAATAGGTATAGGTTTCATGGCTCCTCTTGGATGTTCCCATTCTACCTTCACTTTTTGAAAGACTAAAAATCTTGATACATAATCATCAATTTCCCGCTTCATGTTGTCCAACCAAAAATGTTCCTTCAAATCCCTATACATTTTATTACTACTATGGTGTATAGAGAAATTTGAGTTATGGGTATCATCCAATAACTCCCTTTCCAACTCGGTTATAGAGGGAATACATGGCCTCTTCCCTAAATTTCCTAATTCCATCCTCCCTCATGAAGTCTGCCAACTTCCCATCTTTCACAACATTAATTTTCTTTGAAGCTTCTCATTATAAAGATGTGAGATTTTAATCTGTTCCAATAAATATGGTAGGGAAACCAATTGAAAATGTAATTATGTTTCACCTTCTTTGATAATTACCATGACCATCCAAATTAGATCCATGAACACCGGATCTCTTTCAATCCCCATTTTGTTTAAAACTCCATGATCTTTCTGGATCAATGCATCTGCTACCATATTTTCCATTCCAGGGTGATAGTGTATGGTAAAATCATAATCCTTGAGTAGTTTGATCCATCACCTTTGCCTCGTGTTAAGTTCCTTCTGTGGGAAGATATATTTTAATCTCTTATGATCCATATATATCTCATTTATTTCCCTATAGAGGTAATGTCTCTATATTTTTAGAGAAAAGATCATAGTAGCTAACTAAAGATCATGATTAGGATAGTTTTGTTCATGAATTATTAACTTCCTTGATGCATGGTAAATAACTCTATCATTCTGCATAAGGACACATCCATGTCCTTTCTTTTATGTGTCCCTATAGATCACAAACCCATCATTCCCTGATGGTAGAGTCAGGATTAGAGAATTCACTAATCTCCTCTTAAATTATTTAATACATTCTTCACATTCTTTTTTCCATACGAACTTAATATCTTTACATGTAATCTTGGTCATTGGGTTGGCTAAACGAGTGATGTTCTGAATGAAATTCCAATAATAACCTATTAAATCAATAAAACTACATAACTCAGTTATGTTAGTTGGGGTAGGCCATTCTTGAACAAAATTTTTCTTCATAGGAAAAATAGATATTACATCCTTACAAAAAATATGTATAAGAAAGGAAACTAATTAAAGACAAATTTCACACTTTCTAAACATCCCATGTAATTCATTTCTTCTGAGAGAATTCAGAATAGTGCGCAAGTGATTTTCATGATCTTCATAGTTTTTGAAGTATACCAAGATATAATCAATAAATACCACCAAAAAGTCATCAAGTTATTCCTTGAAAAATATCTTCATTAGATCCATGAAAATTGAGGGTGAATTATTTATTCCAAAAGGGATTACTGTAAACTCGTAATGCTCATACTGGGTTTGAAACACTGTCTTTGTAATGTCTTCTTTCCTTACTAGAAACTGATGATATCTAGATCGAAATTCAATCTTAAAAAAATATTGGGCTCCATGAATTTGATCAGAAAAATCATCAATTCAAGGTAGGGGATACTTTTTCTTTATTGTTATAGTATTGATCTCCTTTTAGTCAACGCACAACCTCATAGATCCATCTTTCTTATTAACAAAAATGACAGGGGTTCCCCATGGAGAAACACTAGGCTGGATGAATCCTTTATCACTCAATTCCTCTAGTTGTTTCTTCAATTCTACTAATTCCATAGTTTCCGTTCTAGAAGGGGTATTTGATATGGGCCTTGAATCTAGAATTATTTCAATGGAAAACTCAATTTTCCACTTTGGAGGATGTCTAAGTAAATCTTATGGAAAAGGCATAAACATATTTCTGTACAATAGGTATCTCCTATATTTGAACATTACTTTCCTCACCCATAGTTATTGAATTCCCTTCATCCCCAATAATTGAATTTAGTAGAGCTACTAGGGGTGTATATACATAAGAATCAGTTGGTGAGGTTTCTACTCTAAAGATAAGGGATTTAAAACCATTCTAAAAAAGGAACTTCCCTCTTCTTGAAATAGAACTTCACATCCTAACCTAAAAGCCAAATAAAATGAAGGATTATATAAAATTAAATCATGGGTATGATGATATGGTTAGAAACTAAATCACGTTCATGTGTCATGAGGGGGACTGATTTCCACATCTTTGTGGCAATGATGAATCCCTTGAGGGATTTGACTGACAACTCCTTTATTAAATAAAATTGAATATGTATAATTTTCATGGAAAAATGGGAATGTATAAAATAATGTGATGATCTAGAATCAAATAAAGCATTGGATATGTTCAAGGAAATGATTAATGTACCTGCCACCACATCGTTAGGAAATTACACCTCAGTTGTTGTGACCGCATAAGCTTTGCCTTTCTCACTTGCCCTTCTTTGGGGAACATTTCCCTAATGCTTAGGATATTCATGTGCATAATTTCTCATCTCTTTACAACTATATCATGGAACATTGGATGTTTTTTTCACCTTGTAATCACGAGATTGGTGGCCTTTTTCTCCACACTTGTAACAAACTCCCATTCTCTTCAGGCAAGTCCCAGGGTGTTTCTTCCCACAATTAATGTAGGTTGGAAGGTCAACTTTTCCCTTCTTCCCCATTTCCTTATTTACTTTTCCAGAGTCTCCAACAACTTTATTCTTCTCTTGCTTTCCATTAAATTCATAAGACTTAGAAAATTCTTATTTTTTCTGGATAGCATATGAGACTAATTCTTCATATGATGAGAAATTCTTGGAGACTAGTGCTCTTCAAAGGAATTTTTTTAAACAATCAAAGAATAAATCAATATTGATCCTTTGATTAAATATATACTCTGTGGAATTCGTTGCTAGACTTGTAAAGTTGGATTCATAATTGGAAACATTTTCATCCTCCTTCTACCTCAGATTCAAGAATTTTCTTTTCCATATCTACTCATTTTTTATAGGGTAAATATTTTTCTAGGAAGATTTTCTTAAAATCCATCCTTTCAATCTCTTCTATTTATTCCTCCTCCTTTTTGTTTTTAATTAACAATCACCACTGACCCACATCTATTAATAGATGATAAACCAACATGAAAACATTCTCTCTTTCATTACATCCCAAAGTAAGTAATATCTTCTCTTGGGAAATTATCCACTTCTTAACTACAAATGGGTTTTTAGTACCATTCAATGATGGAGATTGTTGTCATATAAAATAATCCAACATATATCCTCCAAATTGTTTATCAGGATGCTCCATACGTGTAATGTTATTATTCATAATCTGAGTCAGTTATACCAGTATAGTTATAAGTTTCTCACCACCAGTCATAGCTCTAGATCCAACATCATTATCTTACACCAGAGGGAAATCCCTATATGGGATACATGTGTTCATGCAATTTTCATTTCTTCCACTAGGTTTAATTTCTATATAATGGCATACACTAGATTAGGTTATGAATCATAATGTATAATCTCAAATTAGCAAAATACATAACATAAATTTAAATCCTATGCATGGCTAATCCCATAATCAAAAACATGGTTTCTTTGAGGAAAAATGTACATTTAAATCCTTTATAATTGCTTGTAATGAAAATGTGAATTATTCTAATAATATCCCCTGGGAGTGTCAAACTAGGTGCACAGTAAGGCCCGTTTTTAGGTACCAGAATACCTCAGGTCTAGCCTGAAACTCCTTGTCAAGGTTTTCACTCCTAAGTATATCTGTTTCAGAACCACGTCCACTTGTAGTATTCAGACAGGGATATATTTTCTAGAAAATCCATATAATCTATTCCTTACTAATATTACAATATGTTATTATATGTTTATCCTCAAAGATTATCTTAGGGTTTTATTCCCTAATCTATGTTTACTAAATCTAATTTCCAATTTTTCTATTAAAATTTCTTTGATACAAACTGTAAGGACCTGACCCCAATTGCCCAGAGATGGTGCCTTATTTTATTAAATTGGAATATAAACAAGGAATAGGCACCCTGAAGGACCGAGTAGTTTAGTATATTTGGAAACAAGACTCATATATAATTTCAACATTACAACTTGAAGTTAAATATGACATATAATTTTTATGGGTAACATCCACAACTATAAGTTCATCCTTGAAGATCACTCATAATAAACATCTTCATGTCCTCAGAAAATGAAAAATAAGAAAGGGGTGAGATCAAATGATCAGTAAGGGTAAGAAATATATTGGATTATATCATAAACATAAACATTAGGCATGGTGAATAACTAAAAACACATGCCTTTAAAAATAAATTTGAACACATTAGGACAGGAATAAGAGCTGAATATATAATACCATAATAAAACATAATAATGGGTATTCTACTAGTCGAATAACCACATGAACTATAAATACTATTTTTATAATTATGGAATTAATAATGTGTAAAATCATAACCATACTGTCAAGGCCTCATGTTAAGAACATACATTTCTATTTTGTCAAGGCCTCATACCAAGACCATAGATTGTCTCATGGGACCTGTCGATGCACTGAGGGGATATATAGGGCACTACAAAACACTTAATAATCCAAATTCATTCCTTATATGAATGAGGATAAACATAAATAGATATATATTTATATTGAAACTAACATATGACATGTAAATAACTTTCCTCGAACAATGATCATAGACACTAACCATTCGAAGTAAATTGGTGAATGGTTTTAAGATAGCACATCAATTTTCAAAATAATAATCAACCATTAAATTTAATATGGTAGATGATATCATAAAATATTAATCCCAGTAATACATAAGAATCAATAGGATTGTTGAAACATATGAAGATACTCTTATAAAATAATCGAGTAATTCTTGAGACAAATACTCTTATATTTTGAAAAGAAGAGTTCTTTTGAAAAAGTATTTGTAAAAAATCAGAAGTGATGTAAGATATTATTTTCACAAAAAATGGTGATTTTATAAATACAATGGTTTCTAAAAATAGAATATAGAGTTCCCTTGAAAATAGGTAAAATTTTTAGAAATTCCCTTGAATCGGGCATGTATTTCGGGAAGAATTTTTGAAAGATCTGTTTAAAACATATAACTCCCCATAAATGAAAGTAGGATTCGGGTTTGTAAATATATATAGAACATTACCAAAATATATATGATAATTAAATATAAATAAATAGTAATTTAATGTAGGTAAGTATAAAATAAGAGTAACCCGAATGAAAATAGAGGTTCGGGTAGAAAACCCTTACCTTAAGTCCGAACGTGTTCCTCACTTGATCTTAATGACATAAATAATAAAATTTGGGTTTATAGATTAATTATTTAAGAACTTAATTTATGTTTAATTTATTTATTATAACCTTATTTTATTCATTCATGTCCTTTTTATGGGTTAAGAGATTCAATTTCATTGTTTGGGAGTGTTTTCTTCCTTGGTTTTCATGATTGGTTTACTTATATTCATGTATGGATAAACATGTAGAATGAGAATGGTTATCTAGAATAAAAGTTTTATGTTATTATTTAACAACCATAATATTACATGTTAATAAAATTATTTTGGTTATTGTGATTGAAGATGAATCATTATATAAACTTTAATGACAATTGTTTGGGTTAATTGGCGCTTCTTGATCACAACGAAATCCTTTTGATTTATAAATAATTATCATGTGTAAAAAAGGATTATATAACCTTAAATAAGTTATAATACAGATATTATATTATGTTTTATCAATAAAAATGGTTTCATGACTATAATTTAAGACGGTAATAGAAATTGAAAACCCGTCATCCTTGAATGTGATAAATTAACACGTCTCGGATGGTGTTTTCATTTCTAGTATAAAAGAAGGGGAAAAGATAGATGATGAAGAATTATTCCTTTAACATGAAAAAATTCTAGTAAATGTAAGGTAATGAGTTCATAAAAACATTTGGATGAAAGGAGGTGAGGAAAGAAAAAGAAAATAAAGGAACTTGAAATAAAAGAAATGAAAAGATGAATTTACCTCCTAAAGTAACCTTCCTTGAGAGCCTCTTTAGGGGGAGTTTTTGGTCTTTTTATGAGACCAAGGGATTATGGACATGGGTATGAGATTAGGAGTATATTTGGTCAGAATTTATACTAGGAACAAGGATTTAGCGGAGTTAAGAGAAGAGGGAGTGATGGGGGTTTATTGTGCAGGAGGGGAGGGTTTCCCCATTATTTTAATCATTATTTTATTATTTTTTCAAAGACAACCAATAGTGTTGTTTCTTATGAAAAAAATTTTAATATGTTCATGTGAGTTTGAACCAATGGTCATTTACATCATCCATGACTCAAGCATGATGTAGAAATTCATTTATTTAGTATATTTAGTAAATTATCAAATTTCACTATTCACCAAAAATTCATGTATTTCAGAAAAATACCAAAAATTCACCATAACCATTTTTCAATATGTAGAATTAAAAAATAAACTCCATTTTTTGAAAATAATTTTATAAATATGATTATTTTAATATTTAAATAAAATCATAATTTATTCAAAAAATAACATTTTTTAAACTATAATTTGTTTTATATCACGTGGAAAAGTTAATTAAAATCTAATTATCTTATAAAATTAAGTCTATAAAATAATAATATGATTTCTCTTCATAAGATTAATATTACTATTTATATTACTATTCATAATGTTATGTTATTCTTCACCAAAAATTAAGTTTGTCTTATCGAACTCTAAATATCTTACTAAACGCAACCGTGTATATCAGTTTTCCAAAATTCAAAACAAAGAGGTGGAAAATTTATGTTTATTAAATATTTTATAACAAATTGGTGTTTTTTATTAACTTAGTGTTTCATGAATTCAATATTAAATTTATTTATAAAACCTTGGGGTGTTACATGAGCACTTAATCTCGAGCTGTCTGATTTATTTTATCTATGTTAGATTATTATTTTAAAGGAAACTCCAATCTCTTTTATCCATTTCTCCACTATGTACCTTTCTATTTCATTTTAATAAATGGGTCAGGGAATTAAATATCTACCATATACTTCTTATTAGTTAATATTCTCATCATTAATGGTTAATAATTTATAGTTAATACAATTAATAGGATTAATAATTTAATAGTTAATATAATTAGTAGTTATATATTATAGTTAATAATATAAACAATGTGTATTTAAGAATTTGATCCCTGATTTAACACATTCACTGTAAAAACACTCGAGTTCAATCTTAGGTCCAGTTGTTTGGTTTGAATTGGATCTTATAGAATCCAAGGATTCTCTATGACATATCTTCGGTAATCGGTGTTCCCATCAAACTGGATTTATCAACTGAAGATTCCAAGTTTAGTTACTTTTCTTGATTCTTTGTCAATTTAAATATTAATGTTACACCTATTGATAAAGTGTTTCTATCCACTTCTAAGGATTAATTTAACTTGAAATCTATTTATGAAATACTTCCATCAATTTGTACCCTCTTCCAAGCCATTGGAAATCTAGGGGAAATTTTTTCAAAGATAAGAATTGTTTTGTTTTTTCTATAAGGGTCATAACTCTAAAATATTTCCTAATAGGAGGCTAAAAGAACTCAAATGTGGGATTGGACATGATTTTTATAGTGCTCATAGTGGCTCTGGATGTGCATAAGGATATGTAGAAAATGCCCTAAGTCCAGCTCACCAAATTAATGGGAATAGGGTACTAAGGAACAAGGATCTTTCTATGGTGGAGAATGGAATTGTGAATCTCTATAAGGAAGATCTTGGAACTCATGGAACGAAAGACTCTTAGGGTCAAGATATTTATAGGTCTCACTCACAGGATCTCATCACACATAGAGTCCATATTTTGGGACAATCTAAGAAAGAAACATGAATAAAACAAGGACAAAATGAACTTATTGTGGTGTAGAATGAGATTGTAAAGGGCCACATTGCAGCTTTACATGCAAAGGGGAATGTGGAAGTGGAAGTAGTATTAAATCATGGAGGTCTGCAAAATCTGTTGATAGACCAAGATTTTAGGAAAATTGGATCCTCTATGGTAGTGGTTGGTTTGGATCTGTGTCTTTCTAAGGGGGGATCCACATTGAGTACTCATTTCAGAGAATCGTAGGGGATTTATTATAAGCCCATAGTGGAAAATGGTAATAAGAATATGGTGGATGAATAGGGCTTCTAAATGATTCTCTATATGAATTCCAATACGGTTACTTCTCCTCTTAAATTCTCTGAGTGTGTTACTCCTCTTTGCATGGGGTTTCCATCCTCTGTGTAGGGTGATTCACTAGCTTCAAGGGGGACAATCAATGTACAAACTGAGATAACTGTTGTAGATAGGGGATGGTCTAAAAAACCCCTCCCCCTCACTTTTTTAGCTGCAATTAAAGTCATTTATAACATTTTGGTGAAATCTATATAGTAGGAATGTGACGAGGCTAGGGTCAAAAACACTATCATCAAACCACTAGAGGATATTGAACATGAGTGGCTACCCCTATTCCTCAATGATTACATAAAAGTTTAATTTTATATACAAACTGAATATATTTTTGAAAAAATTAAACTTAAATCTTATGGATTTAATAATTACCTCATTATCATGGAATTCATATCTTCTAACATTGATGAAAATCTCTAATCCAACCCAAAATTGGAAATTCCAGATTTCTCTTGCAAATATATTGTGTGATTCACACTAATGGAAAATTATGAAACAACATTTGATGATGTCCCAAAACCTCAACATAATGCCAATACATGAATAAAAGGATGTGATTCACATGGAATAGTAAAAAATAAATCATATGGGTAATAGAGAGAAAAATGATAAATGGAATCTTGTATTCTATTTCCTATGTTGTTTTTCTTTACTAATGAGGGAAGTGTGTCATGTCTGACCTCATCCTCTTTTTAATTTCCAATAATTTCATTTCTTTCATTAAATGGGTTAGGGCCTTCAGGCTCTATCCTTGGACAGTTCTGAATTTTATTAATATAATATAATATAATTAATATTTAATATAATATAATATGATTAATATTTAATATAATTGATATGATATAATATAATTAATAGATAGTATAATGTAATTTTTAATATAATTTATAGTTAATATAAATAAAATTTAATATAATTACCAATTATTTTAATTTATTGTTAATATAATATAATTTTTAATATAATAAAAGATAATTTTTTGTTTGAAATTGATCGAGATTAGAAACCCCTTTTATTAAAAAAGTAGAGGATAATGGTGATAGACCCAACCAACTTGTCTTCATTCAAAAACACATCAACCACACCAAAGAATAAGAACCTCCCAAATACATCCAAAAAAACAACTCCTAGTTTTACATCTAAATAACATATTTTGAGGGTTACCTCTATCATACAGGCATCGACCTATTCTTCATTCCTTATTCTGTTTCCAAGGATCATGATATTCATATGAGGACATGATAGTGATAACCTCTTTTTTCTCTTCCATCACTTATTGAGTTCCGCACATTCTCTAGAGAAACAAATATAAAAGCAGTCTTTTTTCGAGACCAATTCAGTGATAATATCACATGCTCACTTGAATTTCGGAATATAAATTCCACAACAAGATCATATAATATTTAAGGATGAATCCCATTCATTGTAATGGCCAAATATTCCATTCTCATTACATAAAAATTTATGACATTAGGATCCATATGAGAGACAGTCAATGATGAATTGGCCACATTGATCATAGCCTTGTTCTAGCTCCTAACCCGATAGGCATGCTTCTGTAGAGAAGGAGTCATGGAATCTGAGAATGAAATTACATCCAAAAGAGCATCTCCATCTAATAAGTTGGCATTTTTAAAGCCTAAATTTAGTTTTTCCAAACTCCAAGAATGTTAGGCTTTGATATTAGGTACTTCATGTCATGAATCGCATCATGACAACTTGAGAAAAACATATGAAATTTTAAATTTTTCTATTGAGTGGTGTTTGAGAGTAAAATGGTATTTTACCATATCATAAAATCTCATATAATTTTTCTAGACACTCTGTTGGTCCTGGAATAGAGTATTTACCCTAGGGTGGGAGTTTGGTGGAATTCTGAACTGTTTGAATTTTGGTAAAATATTTAATATTTAACTAATTAAATGTTATTTATTCAGGCTGATCTGGACGAGGATATCTTTTTTTGGGAGCCTCAGATTGAAATTTGTAATCCTTAGTTGAATCTAGGATGTGTATTTTTTTCTATGAGAGGCATAACATTTCATTGGGTATCGGGGCTAGGATTGAGCCTCCATTTCTTTTCTTTTTGTTTTCTTTTTCTTTATTTCTTTCCTTTTTTTCAGTTTTTCTATTTTTTTTCTCACCCCCTTTATTCTAATTTACTCCACCACCCCTTGGTTCTTCCCTTCTTCTTGACTGAGAGATAGGGGTAGAGGGAGTGGGAGAGGGAGAGGGGGATCCATCGTGAAGCTCGGGTCACATTAAATCCTCATTCTACAGTTGTGAAATGTGGATCAGACCAAAATTTTAGTAGTTTCTGACTCGAGGTAGGACTATTTTAAATTTTTTCAACATATTCTCATATAACTGTTATTTTAATGTTTTCATATTGTTTCATATTGTTTTGGACCCCTATACGGTCAATCTAGTGTGTTTTTTAGCTAATCATGGGTTTTGAGAGAATCATAAGGTTTTTCTATTCTGAAAAACCTGATCACATTGAGTATAGTTTAAGAGAACAAGTCATTTATTTGTCTCTACTTATTGAGGTAGAAGATTAGGGTTCACACTATGTTTATGTTTAGGACACACTATGTGTGTGTGACTTGGGGTGTGGTTTGGAGCACGACCAGACCACATGTGAGGCACACACCATGTGTGTTCAGTGCACAACATGTAGTTAGGAATTTAACAAGCTATGTTGTGATGAGGTACATTGGAAGGTACCCCACATAGGTTAAACACCATGAATTTTTAGAAGTACATTCTATATCAGATCTAGATACACAACGAGGGAGGGAACTTACGTGTATAAGCCATTTACTTGAGGTGCATGTCGTGTACTTTTCCCTCATCATTTCATTTTGCCTATTTTTTTACCCTGAATCCATAATGAGACTTTTTATTAGTCCATTATAAGTTAATTTTCACATATATATTAATGGTGTAATCATTTAGGAATTAATAGGCCTGATGGATGGTGTTTTGTATTTGGATTGTTTTAACAGGAGTTTTTTCATGAGGTTTTGTTTGGAATATTCATGTGGGGTGGGTTATGAGTTGTGATTCTAGGGTGAGGGTTGTGTGCTAGCTTATCACCTTATCCTGAGGATTCCAAGTGAGTTTATTTGAAATTATTTGGATTTATCTTGAGAGGAGGGATTTAGTGGTTTCTAGGATGATCATTGCTAGTTGGTTGCTTGAGGTTTAGGTTAGATATCTTGAGGTCTAGATCAGTTGGATCCTTCAAGATAGTTTAGCATCATGGGTTTTTTTCCATGGTTGGGTGTCGTTGGGAGAGTTTGAGATAGGTTTGAGTAACCTTCTTGAGTTTTCCCTTCTAGGAATGGAAATATTTGTGCTATGTGTCAGGAGGCTAGTTGAGGTTTCTTTTGGCTGGATTAGACTAAGGTATGGTTTTCTAGAGGATCCCCTTGAAGTGTTTCCTACTTGAGATGATGTTTTTAGACAACGGAGCCTTCCCTATACTTTTTTGACTTATTATATGGTCATTTTCTATGTTTCTCCAGTATCGATTGATGGGTGCAGACATTATCCGACCTAGGTTTTTGTGGTTAGTATCTAGAGATGTTGATGTTGTTCTTGTTTAGGAATGGGTGAGAGAGGAGACCTTTAGGATATTACTGGACTAATAATTGGCCTTGATATTGATACGGATGCTCTCATCCATTGGTGGGTTTTTTTGAGGTGGTTCTAGGGAGGTAATGGATGATATGGATTAGTGTAGACCCCCTAGTTTATCTTTTCACCCTGGATAGGGGTAGTAGACCATGGAGGCTATTGTACTCCTATGGCTCGACATTTGAGTTAGGTGTTGGTTAAGAATTGTTTCACTAA
This sequence comes from Viscum album, assembly GCA_963277665.1. NCBI lineage: Eukaryota > Viridiplantae > Streptophyta > Magnoliopsida > Santalales > Viscaceae > Viscum > Viscum album. The sequence continues at coordinate 421,436,215 of OY728158.1, read as the reverse complement.
AAGGTCATTTATATCTTAGTTATTTCTGTATGACTTCTTGGACATGGATAGGATTCTCCCAGGGTCTACAAGAGTTCCTACCTCTAGTTCAGATAATTTTATTAGAGTCATAGAGCCTGATAGATTCACTTCATTATTTTAGATGCCTAATATGAGATATTAGGGTCTAGAAATCTTTTTTTTTCTTGCATTAGACATTCTTATCTACTTCATGATATAGAGGATGTTCCTGATATTGTGGTTGGGTGATCCAAGTTCTATATTTCCTCTGGATTAGGCTAGAGTGGGGGTAGATTGATCTCGAGTGTCAGGCTGGACCCCAAGTTTTTTTCTTTATTTGGAACTTTTTATTTTATTTCTATCTTTTATTTGTTTTTTTTTTTAATGGTATTTTTTTGATAGGCTATACATATCATATGTTTCATGCACATGTTATGACAGTATATGTTAGGACCACCATTGGGGTTAGCCTGCTGAGATTTGTTCCTTACCCTCTCTACATGCACTTCAGTGTGCGCGCATACCTTATGTCTTGAATTAGGTTGATCATAGGATGTGTGTTGGTTTAGGTAGTGGCCTATTGTTTTATAATCATGTGGTATTCCTATATTGGAGTTTGAGGCTCTTGCTGGAGAGGTTTAGCAGTCGTGGTGACTGATTATGTGGTTTGGCTTGAAGTAGCCATGGATCCTTGTGTATTTTTTTCTTTTATTTTATATTTTTATGTGTTCATCTCATTGGATGAAAAATGTATATATGTTTTGTATTTCTTTGAGTTTATATTCCTCATTCTATTTATTATAGAATTTTTATGTGTATTTATTTATTTATGAGCACTCTGAAGTTCATGGATATTTATTTTTTTGATTATTTCTATTGTTATTTCACTCTAATATGATATTAAGGTCTCCCCACTATATCCTTTTATTCCCTCAATGTTGGTCATTAGCCTATGGAATATGAGGATTCACACTTCAGGTATTTATATGACCTATATTGGGTGACTAGTTGGGTCGACTTGGGCCAGTTCATGAAAAAATAGTATCAGAATTAGGTTGTAAAATGATTTGGTGTGTTGGTTGATAAGAGTTCTAGGAATGTGTTAGATATTGTGATGGATACTGGGTCATTGCATCATGAACACTTGTTTTGGTAATACGTCTAGGTTACAGGGTTATGAGATTGTTGTTCTTGGTTTTTTATGTTTCAGTTGTGTTATTTTCACCATGAATGATGCACTTATGTTAATAGATTTTATGATTTATAAGTTTTTGGATCTTTTCCTGATGGTAAGAGTCTTGTGATCATGCATCATGATAGGCATGTAGTATCCTCATGATATTTTCCTGATGGTGTGTGTTTTTACTAATGATCGAGGTTCAATTGTTTAAAGTGTCTACAAAAATCAATATTGATTTTTACTATATGTATTCGTGGTGAAATTTTACTCAACTAAATCATGATTGTTTTTCTTTTGAGGATATGTCTTTTGGATCTTATATAGAGGTAATCTTTGGTAAATAAATTTATTCCCTTTTTTGATGGATTCATGAAGGTTATTGTGGGTTGGTTCGGGCTTTGTTATTTCTTATTGTTGAGGTTAGATCGATGAAGGAAAGGATTATTAAGAGGTATTTAGATCATGATCAAGTGGCCCTGAGGTTTTGGTTACCCAGAATATGTGGTTTCTCTAAAGTTCCTAGTTCTATTTATAGGAGAAGATGTTATTCTTACCACATGTTCTCTACTGGGTCTTTCGGTGGAGGGTTGAGTGCCTACTATCTACTGAGGTGACTTTGGTAGACATGGTTGATCTTCTAATTGGAGTAGATTTTGCGTTCTATTATCAATATGGGATCATTTCATGGATAGTAATGAGGATGCCTTGTGTTGAGAAATAGGGCACTTGGAGGGATCATAGTGTCATGGTTATTTTATAGGTCGGGTTTGGTTTTATTTATGGCCATCATGGATTGGGTTTCACTTTAGGTAGTGTGGTGAGAGAATGGTTCGGAACATGTGGCATTGGAGCGAGGCCTGAGTGGAGGGTGATCATGTGGTGTATCTTCGCATGAGGAAGATGCCTCAGTTTTGAAGAGTGTGGTGATCTGACTTGTTTAAACTGACCAGCATGAGGAGCATGGTTGATGGTTTTAGGCACGTTATCCAAGGATCATTAGGTTGTGTTTCATTTGAGCATGGGATTGTGTGAGAGTATTTTTGGAGAATCACTTTTCCTTGGGAAGGAGAGTGGTGGTTGGTGTGGTTTTTTTGTATAAATCCTTATTGCGTGAGGGAATCAATATAGTGAGGATTGCACCATAGGTCATTGGAGGTTGTGGTCCTCATTTTATGTAGTTCGTTGAGTGTAGGGATTTTATTCCTAGTGATCTAAGAATAAGTGGTGGTTAGTATTCCATTTTTGAGTTATGATGTGAGGGGTTTGACCATTTCCAACCATTGAATCCAACAGTGGATGTAGCATGACCCGTGGAGTTTAGTGTTTGGTTGAGGGGAGATAATAAGTATAGTCTTATAGTGTAGAGCATCAGATTAGTCACGGATGAACATCTTTCTCATTAGGAGATTCTTGGTCATTGTGAGACTAGTCGGTGGACAATCGTGGTTGTGTTGGAAGCAGTAGTGTTTAAGGTAAAACGTGGTATCCGGTTTACCACTGAAGCTTATCAGGAGTGAGATGTGTTTAAGGTGGGGAGTTAAACATGAAATGTGTCATGACGGTTTGACAAAATTAAAGGAAAGTTGATTTTTTTGTTCTTGGGTGGTGTTTAAGGGGGTAAATGGTAATTTACCATATCAAAAGGTCTCAAGATAATTTTTTGACTACTTTTTTTTTCCTAGAAATGGTGTAGACCCTAGGGTTGTAGTTTAGGGTAATTTTGAGCCGTTCAAATTTTGGAAGGAGAAAATAATATTTAATTAATTAGTTATTATTTATTCCTGTAAGTTTAACTAATGATATCTTCTATTTGGATCCTTGGATTAAAATTATGATATCATGGTTCAGTCTGGAGTAATGTTTTTTCCCTAGGTGAGGTATAATATTTGGTTGGGCACCCAGGCTGTGCCAAGACCCCTTTTTCTTTTCTTTCCTTACTCTTTTTCTTTATTTCATTCTTTTATTTACCTTTTTACATTTTCTTTACTCCTCTTCATAATCCTACTTTATTTTTGTATATTCCCCACTTAGGGTATCCATTCATCAAGATCAATAGAGGGAGGGAAGGAAAAGGGTAGAGAGAGAGAGAGAGTAGGGGAGAGGGAGGGATGGAGTGGTGGTGTCACCTTGGAGCTCGGGTCATGATGAATCAACATAAAAAATCTAAAGAACATGGATCAGACAAAATAATTAGTGGTTTCTTTCTGGTGGTAGGATTGTTTTTAATTTGTTTACCGTAAACCCCCATAGAATATCTTTTTAAAGTTTAAATATTATTTTTAGGTTGTTGGGGGACTATAGAGGGTTAATTTTGTGGGTATTTTACTGACCCCTAGAGGTTCAATTTAGTGTATTTTTTACTGATTAGGATTTTTTAGAAGATCACAAGGGTTTTATGTTTGGGAAAACTGGATTGTATGGTGTGTTGTTCAAGGAAACACATTATATGTTCTCTTCTGGTGGAGGTTGAAGATGGGGGGGGTCACACGGTGTGTGTGTGTTTGGGACAAATTGTGTGGGGGAGACTTGAGGTTTGGTTGAGTTTATAGCTAGACACCCCATGTCAAGTCACATGGCCATTTAGGGTACATGGCTAGACCCCATGTGAAGGGTGTGTCATTTTTATTCTATGAACGAAATGTAGTCAGTCGTTTTACATGTCGAGTTGGGATGAGGTATATGGGTTGGTACCTCACATAGTGTACGTACCATGTACGGGGTAGGCATGTCATGTGATTTGAGAAGTACACACCAGGTTGGGCCAAGATAAATGTCCAGGGAGGAAACTTAGGGGTACACATCTTGTACTCGAGGTGGATATCATGTACTATTCCCTCCTTGGTGTGTTGGTACTGTTTTTCACCCTATATCCAGAATGAGACTTGTGAGTAGTCCATTCTAAGTGTTTTTCTACATAGATCTTGATGGTGGAATCCTTTCAGTATTTAGAGGCAATATGAATGGTCTTTTGGATTTAGTGAGTTTTAGCAGGAGGGTTTCCATGAGGTTTTGTTTAGAATCCTTCAATGGGGTGGGTTGTGTGTTGTGAGACTTGAGTAAGGGTCGTGAAATGGTTGATCGACTTGGATTGAGGATACCAAGTGATTTTTTAAGGTTATTTGGAAAGATATTGGGATGAAAGATCACATGTTTACTTGTATGAGATTCATTAATCAGTTGGTTGAGGTTTAGGTATCAGTGGTTGAGGTCTTGATCAATTAGAGACATTAGGCTTGGTTAGCGTTGTGGGGTTTTGACCATTTCTATGTGCCATTGGGGGAGTCTGAGATAGGTCTGATAGACCTATTTGAGGTTTCCCTTATGAGTATGGTGATCTTAAGGTAATATGTCATGAGGTTTATTGAGGTTTCTTTTGGAAGGAGCAGCCTGGGGTTTGGTTTTCTATAGGATCCCCTTATAGGGTGTCCTGTTTGAGATGATTTTTGGGGACTATGGTGGTTGGACCGTGATTTTTTGAATTATGAGATGATCAATTTCAATGTTTCAATGGTTTTGGTTAAAAATTGAAGATACACATGAGCCTCATCCCTGTTGGTGAGGTATCCTTATGTGCATCCACAAGACCCAGGTTCAAAACCAAGAAGAGGTATATTTTCCGGGTACTGTTGTAGTTCTATAGTAGACACTATAGCAGTACTATAGTAGACTGTACACTTTGAGGTACTATTGCATTACTATACACTATATAGGTACTGTAGAAGAACTGTACATTGTGCGGGAACTGTAGTAGACACTGTAGCATTTATGGTAGCAGGTATTGTTCGTTACTGTAGCAGCTGGAACTATTCCCCTTGGGCCACCGGTTTGGGCTTGGAGTCCTTAAATCTTTCAGGCCACCCAGGACTTCGGGTCCGTAGGGATTTCGAGCCACCTTTAAGACCTTCATGATACCTCAAGGCCTTTGAGAAACATTTCGTTGCCCCAGACACACTACAAAAGAGGAGCAGCCCCAGAAGAGGATTCAGAGCAGGTGCACTCACCAGAGAAAAACCAAATGGATTTTCACAATGAGAGGGTATGGAAATGTCGTGAGGACCAGCATTTTCTTGCATGGGAAGCCTAGCTAGACGGCCATGCGAAGGTGGAGAGCTACTATCATGATGTAGATGTTGGGGAGGGGAAGTTCTTTGTATATAGTCTGGTTGAATTCCCTAAGACCTTCGGGTCATGTAATATCCTAAGCCTACGTACCATGTAATCTCTAAGACTACGGGCCTTGTAAGGGTTCCCCATCATCCCTTGAAAGTGGGCTTATCAAAAATAAATAAAAATGAAGGCCTTCAGGCCATTCAAGTGGTTGAAAAGTGAATGTGTAGGTCAACTTGGGAATTTGTGGTTAGTGTCCAGGGATGTTGAGGTTGTTTTTATTCATAACTAGGTGAGAGAGGAGATATTTGAGATATTACTAGATTATGTGTTTTCCCTGAGATTGATATAGATAGTTTCCTTTGTTTTTTTGTTGTTATGTGAGACTAGGGAGTTAATGAACATTCTGGATGAGTAAACCCCCCCCCCCTAGTTTAGCTTTTCACCCTAGATAGTGGTAGTGTATCATGGAGTTTATTGCGCTCTTCAAGCCCAACATTTGAGTTTGAGCCTGGATAGGGAGTATTGCACTAAATTGTTGTTTATAGATCAGATAGTTCCATAGGACTTCTGTGATAGGGTAGGATTCTACCAGGTTTGACATGAGTTTCTACCAATAGTTCATATCATGTTATTGGGTCCTCGAGCCTGATATATGTGCTTCATTGTTTTAGACACCTAATATGATATCCTAGGGTCCGACATTCATGTATGTCCTTACATTTGGAATTCGGAGCACCTTCTTGATTAAGAGGATGTTCTTGATGTTATGGCTAGGAAATCCACATTCTATAATTACTCTGTATTATGATGGATTAGGGGGTAAATATTATAATATCCTAATATTATAAATGAACACTATGTTTGATAGTGTATATAACATGCAACACCGAGTCTGAATGAACCATGATATATTATTATTTAAATGTCATAGTTAGAACCTACCATTAAATTATAAAGAATTAATATGATTAATCAAATTATATAATGTTACTACTCAATACATATGAATTTATTAATGTTGGGGAAATAAGCACTCAATTTTTAGTAAATTCATTTTATTCTTCAACAAATATGTTTTCCTCGAAAACGATTTTTATCACTTTTTGTGGGAGAATATTATAATTAATTTCTAAAACTTTTAGAAATTATATTTGATAAAAAAATATATAATTTTTGAAATAATCATATCAAAATTATCTTAGGGTGAAATTTTGGGTTTTTTGTTAAATGATGGACTTTTTAGTAAATAGTGAAAAATACTGATTTTGGTAAAATTGTCATATCTTTTTATTAAAAAGAACCATTATTGTTTGAATTTTATATAAAAATAATAAAATAATTATTTAAGTATATATAATCTAATTAATTACATTTGAATCATAATAATACCTTATTTTGGTATAAAGTCATTTTTTGGCTTAAAAATGCATTTTTCTAAAAACCGTTTTTCATTGCATTTTGTGTTTTAATATTAAATTAATTTCTACTCATTTTAGAAATTTAATCTTGAAAAATATATTCCATATTTGTAATTATTATGTCTAAAATTTTAAAATATCTCCCTTTTATTTTTGTTCAATATAAATAGCAATCATAGTAAACATTTGACACGTTGATAAGTGTGAATCATGTATTTAAGGTTAAAAATAATATGATAAGGACTAAAAAAGATACTAAAACATGAATTTAATATATTTTATGTGTTTTCTAGACCATACTTATCCAATATTCTAATTCATGGAAATTTTGTGTCATTTTTCTTTGAAAATGACTTATATATTATATTAAGTAAATATATTGTCAAAAAAGTCACTCTCTTATTTTTAATATCTATAAAAATATGTTCTAGGGATAAAAATAAATTATTTACAATTATAAATATATAATTTTACAAGAAATTATTTTTTTATAATGGTAATTTATTTTTATTTTTTAGAGATAAAATAATTACCTTAAATGCTTACGCAATTCCAACTCAGTGCTTGTGCAGACACTAAAAAAATCAAGTAAATAATATTAAAAACAATACAAGTAATATTATATGGGTGCGTTTTATTATAAAAAAATTATATATTGAAACAAAATATAATTGATGTTTTAAGGTATTATATTACATTTCAATTATTTTCATTTTATTTTCAAAGTCAAATTAAATGAATAGTGTTAAAAAAGACAATAATGATATTTTATGTTAAATAATATTTTATTGAATTATTTAAATGTCATAAAAATATTTCAAGAAGAAAATTAGGATGAAAAATGGTTTAAAAGTTCATCCATTGACCATTTATTATCCAATTTTCAATGTATAAGTAAAATTATAACCATTTAATATTGAAAAAATCATTACCATGATTATGGTTAAAATTGGTTAAACTATAGGTTAAACTAAAAGATAAGGTTTAAAATAATATTTAAACCAACAAAAAATTAATTTTATTATTATATTAATACCATATACTTATTATATTTGATTTAATGTCATTTTTGAATCATTTGGCATGAGTTCGATACATATTATTTTATAATATTTCATGTGTTTAAAAAATGACATTAACGATATTTTATAATAAAAAAATATATTATATTAAATGATCTAAAATTCCTAAAATACTGTATTTGGAAAATTGAATGGGATATGGTTTAAAATATCAATCATGGTCCATTTATAGGTCATTTTTCCATTTATTGTAACATTCTTAACCCCTAAAGAGCCAAAAAACAATAATATTGTCATAATTTCCAAAAGGGTTAATGAGGGTTAAAATAAAGAGATAAGGGTAAAAATATAATCTAAACTTTCCTAAATTTTATTTTATGATATTATTTAGGCCCATAATCATCATATATTCTAATTATATTAATTTGGAGTCCTTTTCTATGAACATTAATCTATATTAATTTAATACTTTAAGTAATTCCAAAAATGTCTCTCCCCTCACTTATAAAAGGGAATCTCATATCCTCCCTTACTCTCACCTTTATAGATCTCTATTTTATCCAATCCCTACCCAAATCCCTTTATAAAATCCCTCCCCATACTATAGAAGTCTTATTTTGGTCAGAATATCAACCTTATAGGGCTTAAGGTGTAAAGAAAAGAAAGTTGTCTGAAGAAGTGGTATAGCTTTTAACCAAATTTTTCAGTTTTATTTCTAATTTTAAATTATTAAAATATTAATCAAACATAATAAAACAATAAAAAAATTATATTCAATATATTAATATTTTTTATGTTATTTGAATGACCTATATCCATCTCTTATTCTATGAAATGGGAAACAAAACAATCATTCATGACTACAACAGACTACCACCACACGAAACGATGTAATTCGTTTTCCATCACCACCTCTCACAGCTAATTATAATGATGGATTTAGTATATATATATATATGATATTAATAACATTATTATCATTCTATAAATATAATATATTATCTATTTTCTTACCTTTACATCCTTTGATAAATGACAATGTTGTTCCTGCGTATGCATGGATTACCAACACCACAAATCGATGTGATTCAATTTTTAATAACCACATCACATGGATAATATATATAATTTTATTTAAATGTAAAATATTATAGTTATTATATAATCATATTTCTGGAAAGATAAAATAATATTTACCTTATCTCCATTATAATCATTGAAAATGGACATGTTACTCATGCGTACGTACGACCTATTATCTCTATAATTGTAATGTAATTCATTTTTTCTAATAATATTCTATGGTTGTTTTTAAAATTATAATTAATTTATAAAATAATAATTATGTCATGAATATTATTCTAGAGATGATAGAATAACGACCACTTTGACTATAGTCAGCCTTCCAAAGTCATTTTGGACATATGATTCGAATATCAACAAAACATATGACATAAATTTTAAATATTAACTAATTGAATATAACATGAATAAATAAAATAAAAAACTCAAAAAGGGATCCTAAGAAATTAAATAATTATCATAATTTTATTATTCTTTTATTTAAATAATGTGTGTGATGAGTCAGACTTAATGTAAGTAACACTTTTTTTTAAAACCTCGTTTTAAATGTTTTAAATATTTATTTTATAATTATTTTTCCTCCATGCCCATAGTCATAAAATTATTTTATGGATGTATTTAAATAAACATAAATAAATTATAAAGGATGTTTTATTTCAAATTTTTCTTTCATTCAAAGGTTTTCAAAATGGAATCTTTTTACGAAATGTTTTGAAAAAAAGAAAAAAGGAATGTTTTATTTTAATATATACATTGTTAATGATTTTTCAAACCACTGTAACTATTATTTGATGTTTGGATTCCTTTAAAAGAGATCATTTTTTATTAATTAAAATACCTCTTTCCATTTATTCTCAATATTTTAGATTTGAAAATTGTTTTTTAAAAGAAAAGGGTATTTTGATATACTAAAATGTTTTCCATAAGGGTTCAAAATAGTTTTTCAATTGTTCTAAGATGAAAACATGCAAGATTAAAAAATATATGATTTGGTACTTGAGCATTATAGATGATAACGAGTGATCCCGATACATCTTATACAATGGATGAACCCAATATAGATTTCTAATGCATTGGGTAATGTTTCTTTTCATTAATGGAAAGAAAGAGGATGTTAATTGGGGAGGTTTTTCCTATGGATTTAACTAGGCTATAGTTATTTATGATGTGACTTTAATATGGGTTATGAATCTAATGCTCTAATTTGACTAAAAGGGTTTATTTTTTCTTGATATGGGTTTTTTGAAGTTTTTCTTTAATAAAAAGTGGATGTTTCTCATATGGATGTGATTTGTTTCATATTATCAAAAAATATAAAAAAATTAGGGTTTTCATGTTTTTCACTAGACTAATAGATTTCTTTCTTTTATATCCCTTACTGATATTTTTATTCTCATTCAACATTTATAAAAAAAATCACTGGGCTTAAGGATGTTAGAAAATTTAATAAATTCATAGTTTCAAATATGGAAGTTACCTTGAATGAAGAAAGAATTTATTTATAAAGAAATTGTTTTATAAGAAAAATTGTTACTATATAGAAATGTCCACTTTGAAAGAGTATGTACTAATTCTCAAAAAATCTAAACTAAAAAGGTCATTGGGTATGAAAGTGATCCAATAATTCAGTTTTATTTTTTAGGTTTTGAATGGTTGAAATTGGTTTATATTTATTAGCATCAATACAAAACTCTAAAGTTTACATTTTCACCACTAGATCCAAGAGTGTAAGTTCTAGGATGTTATAGTTGGTATTAGAACAGAGTTTAGATAACATTGTATATTAAGATATTTTCATTTGAGGATAACTTAATAGTTATGGATACCGTCATGAGTTTAAATGTTTAAGGTTAATCATAATTTCAAAGGCATAAATACACCCTTTGTGGTTTTAGGTGATGAGAATTTAAGATGATTAAGATTATTTTGGGAGAAATTTATGCTAATAAAACCCTAGAGTACAGTATGTGTCTTAGTGAAAAGCATATTTGAGGAATGATGCATTTACAATTTGTTGATATATGTTTAAAGGTATCGATAACCTTTAAGGTTTATATGATCTTCAATATTGAGGTAATTATGGATAATTAAAAATTGGAAACATATGATTTAACATATAGATAACCATGGGATTGAAAATTGACTTGGTGATTAAGTAATTAATGTTATTTCAGAAAAAAATAACTATTGTGGGAATAGTATATGATTAAGGTAAATGGAAATATTTTTGGATAAGATGAGATTTTATTTATGGAATAAAGGTTAAATTGTCTTTTGTAAGAATATATGATTTTAATGTGTATTTATGATGTTTTGGGCTCTTTATATAAATGATTATAATATTTTAAAGATTATATGATTAGGTCATATACATATTTCGGTATATGAATTTATGAGTGACTAATGTCAGTTGAAGATAAATATTAAATTAATCTCACAAGAATATGGGATCAAATCATTTTTATTTTTTGGTTTAGAACTTAGGAATATTTTAATGATCTCTAAGGTTATTTATTTATCAAATGATCTATGTTGAACTTTGGGTGTTATTATTGAGGTTTTATAGATTAATTTTGCATTTCTCCATATAAATATTTTTTCATTTTGGGAATTAACTTACCTTATGCTAACCATTTTGGATTTTTTTTAATGTCAATAGACAAGAGGAATAGCTTTTTATCCTTTTTTGGAATTATTTAATCCATTTAAAGTTGATTTTAAATATTTAGGCATGGAAAATTCATCTTGGATACTCATATTTTGGAAAAAAATATAAGATTTTTGTGGAAAATGATTAATGGATGAAATTATACTTAACTAGTAAGTATATTTACTTATTAATATAGATGGTAAAGTAATTACTCAACTCTAGAAAAACACTAATAGAAAATGATCTTTAACGTCAGTTTTTTAATGTTGGTTCTTCAAGAACGATTTTAAAATTCCTCATAGAATACTTTTAACATTGCTCATTCATTAACTGATGTTAGAAGCCAACTTGTAACGTCGGTTCCTGAAAAACATACGTAAAAGTGGTTTTAACAATGGTTTTTCAAAAAAACCAACATCAAAAATGTTTATTGGATTTTATTCAACATCCCAATATTTATTTTCACTTATCATGAAGTGAAAATGGAATTACGGATCATAATTTATGGTCACCAGATGTTGGACTTCTCTAAGAGAAGTATTATAGAATTATAAATTTTGACAACCATAAATTTTAATTGGTAAGTCCATTTGGGCTCAAAAATTAGTCAACATGAATCTTAGGGAACTAAATACAACCTAATAAACATTTTTGACATTGTTTTTTAGTAAAAACCAATGTTAAAACCACTTTTAACATCAGTTTTTACAAAAAACCGATGATAAAAATCCTCATAGAATACTTTTGATGTTATATTTCTAAAAAACTAGAATTAAAAGTGATTTTAAGATATATTATTAAAAAACAACATCAAAAATGTGTACCATGTTTTAGTTCATTTTCAAAGATTCATTTTTACTGGTCATAGAGCAAAAACAGAATTAGGGATCAAAAGGTATGACCATTGGAAGTTTGACTTCTCTAAGATAAGTCTTAGAAAGTCCAAATTTGGATATTCGTAACTTTTAGTCCATAAGTCTGTTTGAGCTCCACATATAGTAAAAAAGAATATTGAGAAACAAACTAAATCATAGCAAACATTTTTATGTCAATTTTTAGTAAAAAATGACATTAAAAGTATTTTTTACATTTAACATGGATTTTTTTGTGAAAACGACATTAAAAGTAATGTTTCGATCTTTTAACTTTGGTTTTATAAAAAATTGACTTCAAAAAACAAATATAAAAAGTGTTTTGACTTTAGTTATACATTTACCCAATGTTAAAAGTAAAATTTAAAATACACAGGTTCGGTATTTCAATTTTTTCATAGTACACATTTTAATTTTTAAAATTCCACATAAATTAAAATATAATACCACCAAAAATATTTTCATTTACAATATATAAATCCTTATTCTCTTTCTTTCATCATTTTTACCTCTTTAATATAATCAAATTTTCGGCACCTCTTCAATCAATGATTTGTAAATGGTATTTATTCTCTTCATTTAATTTCATTATTATTATTTTCCATCATCTCTAAAAAACATGATAATTTTTATTATGATGATGAATAATTATTTCAATAGATATAAAAAGATAAAACTTCTACATAAGATTCACCAACAAAATTGAAAAATTCCTTATCGACCATCATTTTCATTAATGCACGAGTTCCTCCCTAAAAAGAAGTGAAATAATGACAAACAATATATCAATTTAAAGGAAACTACCAAAATCTTTAAAACTGGGTTGAATATTTACATTTATTCTTTCTTTTTCATTTGGTGTCTTTAATTTCCAGTTCATGTTTCTCATGTTTTCTTTGAAACGAGTAGTATCTATCAAAACTTGGTGTGGTACAACTTTCAACATCCATAATTGTCTATCTATAAGTCCACTTTAGTTCCTCGACCAGGAAAATTGAAACATGGGAAACAACTATACTCAACTATTCTTATTTTAAATGTTTTAACGTTGATTTTTACTAAAACTGAAATGAAATATTTTTTCATTTGACATCAGTTTTTTTTGTAAAATGAACATGAAAACATAATTTTCACATTGGTTTTTAACAAAAATTTACATTAAAAACCTTGTGGAATCGGAATTTTGATGTCGATCTTCCAAAAAACCGATGTCAAAATTTTAATATTTTACTTTTTTATGTCGATTCATAATATCTGATGTCCAAATTCCCACTTTTAATTTCAGTGGAAACAATTTCTGAAAAACCCGATGTTAAAATACAAAAAAAAAACAATGTAGAAACACCTTTTTCTACTATGGAAATGATCTTGAAAAAAAAAATTGTGTTATGACCTTCATTTCTGATGAATCAATAGTCCTTTTCACACCTCATTGATTTATGTTTTTTTGGTCATTGACTATCTCATGATCATTGACCTTATAGTAATCAATATTTTTTGTCTCCTCTATCATTATTTAGAAATTAATTTCTTCTTCTATGTTTATATTTTCACTTCCCATTAATATTCTCCTGTTTGGAAAGATAATTATTTTTTATTCCAAATGACCTCCATATTTCATTTTCCCTATTTTCAAAGGAAGTTTTATTAATCCTTTTTACAATGGGGGATTTCAAAAAAGGTGTTTTTAAATTTCAAATCATTGTTTACCAAAATCAAGTTCAAATAGAGAGAATTAAATTTATTAAAGGGGGAGAATGTAATATCTTAATATTTGAAAAGAACTCTATGTTTGATAGCGTATACAACATGCAACACCGAGCTTGAACGAACCATGAAATGTTATTATTTAAATGTTATAGTTATAACATATCCATTAAATTATAGAGAATTAATATGATTAATGTAATTATATAATGGCCTTAATCAATAAAAATTTATTGATTAGTACTTAGAAAATGAGAACTTGTTTTTTATTAAAGTCATTTTATTCTTTAAAAACACATTTTCATCAAAACTATTTTGATTTATTTTTGTGAGATAATAATATAATTAATTTATTTAAATTTTTTAATTTTAATTTGAAAAAAATAATATAATTTTTGAAATAATCATATCAAAATAATCTTATGGTAAAATTTTGGTATTTTTCAAAAAATTTGGATTTTTCTATAAATAGTGAAAAATACTAATTTTTGTAAAACTATCATATAATTTCTTTAAAAAGTATCATTATGAATTTAATTTTATATAAAATTAATATAAATATTATTTAATTAGATATAATCTAACTAATTACATTTGAATCATCATTATACCAGATTTTGGTATAACTCGTTTTTTGGCTTAAAAACTCATTTTTTTTAAAAGTATTTTTCATTACATTTTGTGTTTTAATATTTAATTAATTTATGTCTATTATAGAAATTTAATATTGAAAAATTGATTCCATATATTTAATAAATAATTTTAAATTTTTTAAATAGCTCCCTTTTATTTTTGGTCAATATGAATAGTAGTCATTGTAAATATTTGTCAGCTCGGTAAGGGAAAATCAAATAATTAAGACTAAAAATAATATAATAAGAACTGAAAATGACCCTAAAAATTCCTTTAATCAGTTTTATGAGTGGGGTTCAAAAATACTCATCCAAGATTCAAATTATGGTAGCTTTTTTCTTTTTTCTTTTTTGAAAATTACTTATATATTATTTTAAGTAAATATAAAGTCAAAAATTTCGCTCTTTTGTTTTTAATATCCATAAATTATTTTGACTAGAATAAAAAAAATATGTTCATTTATAAATGTTTATTTAAAATATAAATGATTTTTTATATCATGGTAATTTATTTTTAATTTTTAGCGGGAAAATAATTACTTTAAATGTTTATGCAATGTCGATATAGTGGTAGTGCAAGTAGTAGGAAATTCAAGTAAATAATTTAAAAACTATAAAAGTTATATTATTTGGGTGAGTTTTAGTGTACCACTAATTTTATAGTTAAAAATAACATATTAGTGAGGTTTTCATGGATTATATTTTATTTCAATTATTTTCATATTATTTTCAAAGTAAAATTAAATAAATAGTTTCAAAATGAAAATAATGATATTTTATTTTAAATAATATTTTATTAAATTATTTAAAAGTATAAAAATATATAAATATAAAAATTAGGATGATAAATCTTCTGAAATTTCATACATTTTCCATTTATGATCCAGTTTTCATTATATAAGTAAAATTATGACCCTTTAATATTGAAAAATTCATTACCATGATTAAAGTTAAAATCGGTTAACCAAGGGGTTAAACAAAATGATAAGGTTTAAAATGATATATAAACCTGAAAAAAATCGATTGGATGAATATATTAAAACCATTTACTTCTTATATTCTAATTAATTTCATTTTGGAATCATTTTTTATGAGTTAGAAATTTATTATTTTATAATATTTCATGTGTTTCAAAAAAGGAAATTAATGATATTTTATAATAAACAATATTTTTTTAAATGATTTAAAATTTAAAAAAAAATATTTGGTCAAGAGAAAGGTATATGGTTTAAAATATCAACCATGGTCTATTTATAGGTTATTTTTTCTTTTAAAATAACTTTTGAACCCCTAAAGAGTAAAAAAACATTGATATCATCGTAATTATCAAAAGGGTTAGCGTGAGTTAAAACAAATAGATAAGGGTAAAAATATAATCTAAACTTTTCCAAAAAAATTTGATGAGGTTATTTCAACCCATACTCATCATATATTTTAATTATTAACATTTGGGTTCATTTGTTCATGAAAATTAATTTATATTAATTTAATACATTATGTAATTCCAAAAGTGTCTCTCCCCACACCAATAAAAGAGAATTTCCTCTCCTATCCTACTCACACCTTTTGATCAATATTGTTTAGACAATAGCTTCCCAAATACCTTTATAAAATCTCTCCCCATGTTATATAGGTCTTATATTGGGTAGAATACTATCCTTAGATGGCTTATGGTGTAAAGCAAAGGAGGTTGTCTGAAAAATAGTTATAGCTATTCACAGAATGTTTTATTTTTGTTTCTTCTTATACCTCATTAAAATATTCATACAACATTTGTAAATAACAACACCAATATATTACACATGTTGATATATTTTTGTGTAAATTTCATAACCTATATTCATCTCCTCTTTCATCAAATGGGAAACGAAATTGCCATTCCTGTGTATGGTGAACTACAGTCTCTCAAACCAATGTAATTAATTTTTCATAATTGACCCTCATGGTTGTTTATAATGATTGATTTCATGTATATATATGATATTAATGACATAATTATCATTATATAAAGATAATATATCTTCTGTTTTCTTACCTTTTCATCCATTTAAAAATGATAACATCATTCGTGCGTACATGTGAATTATCAACTCCACGAAGCAATGTGATTCATTTTTTGTAACCATGTTACATGGATACTATATATAAGTGTATTTAAAGATACAATATTGTATTTATGATATAATCATATTTATTTAAACATCAAATAATATTTACCTTATTTCAACCATGATAGTTGAAAAATGGAAACGTTACTCTTGTGTACGTACGACCTAAGGGTGTAATTTTAGCCCCCCAAAAAGTCTAGCTGTAGACAACTATTCGGGAAGGGTCGGGTTGGGCTTCTTCGGGTCGGGTCGTTCCATGGTATGAATTTATAATTTTTAAAATAAAATATATAATGAATTAAAAAAATTAAAATTTTTATGTAAATTTTTTTTTAATAATTTGATTAAAATGTTTTTATTTAAACATTTTTTTAAACTTTCTTTAAACGTTTGTTTACTCATTTTTATTTAAACTTTTTTTGAACCATTTTTTTTATATTTTTGGAAAAATGTTTTTCTACATTTAATTTTAATGGATTAATTTAAAACTTTTTTAAAAATGACTTTTAAAAAAATAAAACATTTTTTTTAAATGAATGTTTTTTACATGTATTTTTTTAAATGTTTAACAATTTTTAAAAAAAACATTTATTTTCCCTTTTATTAACTTTTTACAGTGGGTGGATATGTTAGTTTATTTTTAAAAATATATTTATATATATGAATCTATATATATTATGTTCAAGTTGTAAAAATATTAATGAGGGGTTGGAGGGTGCGTAATAGTGGGTGGATTTAAAGCGTTTGTTTAAGACCTTATTATTTAAATGTTTTTTTAATATTTTTTTTAAACGTTTTTTTACATTTATTTTTAATATTTTTTTAAAATGTCTTTTAAAATGTTTTTTTAAACAGATTTTTTAAAACGCATTTTTTTACATGTATTTTTTTAATTGTCCTAACATTTTTTTGTAAAAATGTTTATTTTATTGTTTCTATTAACATTTTACAAAGTGTGGTTATGTTATTTTTTATAAATTGATTTATATATGTGAATATATATATATTATGTGTAATTTATAAAAAAAATTAATGAGGGGTTGGGGGTGTGAAACATTTGGTGGGTTTAACATGTTTTTTTAAAACCATGTTATTTAAATGTTTTTTTTAATGTTTGTTGAGAACCTTTTTTTAATTTATTTTTAAAAAAATTTGTTAAAAAAATAATTTCTTAACATCTATTTTTAACACTTTTTTAAATGTATTTTTTTTAAAATATTTTAACAATTTTTTATAAAAACATTTATTTTTTTATTAACATTTTACAGTGGGTGGTTATGTTATTTTTTTCTAAATTGATTTATATATGTGAATCTATTAATATAATGTGAAAGTTGTAAAAAATAATGAGGGATTTGGGGGGTGCACAACGGTGGATGAGTTTAAAAACTTTTTTTAAAACCTTGTTATTTAATTGTTTCTTTGACATTTGTTTAAAATGTTTTTTTACATTTATTTTTTAAAAAATTAATGTATCTATTTTACATGTATTTTTTTAAAAAAAAATTATCGTATTTTCTTATTAACATTTTAGAGTGGGTGGATATGTTATTTTTTTCTAAATAAATTTACACATGTGAATCTATATATATTATGTGCATGTTGTTAAAAATAGTAATGAGGTGTTGGGGGGTGCGCAGCAGTGACTGGGTTATTTTTTTTTTCTAAATAGATTTATATATGTATATATTGTTAAAATATTGGGTGTCCTAGACCCAACTATGTCGTGCATTTGATTACCATGTCATGTATATAGTTTGTTATACATGATTTTATCTTATCATTATAGTGTTGACCTCTCTATGTCCACTATTATAATGGTAGTGTCCAAATATTAATTGTCATATCGAGAGGTTATGGCAGATCTCAAGCTATAATGAGATCCTCGAGATACAATGACATTAATCTTAAATATATGTTCTATGGTCTAGATACATCTTACTGACTGGACATAGTAAATGTCTTACCATTAGGCACTGGAGGCTCAAAAGCACTAAGACTTCTTCTCGTGAATTTTGCACTTGGTGATCTCTAGTACTGAGATCATGAGGACATACCCACCAATATGAACACCACATGTTTTTGGTGTCATTGGTTGTGCCTATCTACAGTCATGTGTATTCGTCTCCTGACTTGAGATCATTACCAGTGTGTACCATTTTATTGTGTACTTTGAGGCAAGGAAAAAACCATGGTATTGAAATAGTGGAGAGGTAGCTTGTGTTGGGTGCGTCGTCAGTGGTATAACATTGGTTGAATGGTCAAGAAAGGATTTGTCACTTCCAAGTTTATGATTTTGTATATCCCAGACTTGGTTGATCAGGATGGTGCTACCTTTATAAGTCTTTGGGCAAAGCAGTTGAAAGGAAACTTCATCTGGATATATCAACAAATAATAAAGTAAGAAATGGAAGTTGACACAAGTGTGCGTCTGGCTTTATGAGATATTTAATAAAAAAGAGATTATAGTACACAGTCAGTGTTCGTAGGTTGGATTTCATTGCTATAACAATTCTTATCTATTTAAGGGTCATGATGGGTTGCGAGACTCCGCTCTTGGTCTATGGATTTTATTCACTATTAAGATAAGGGCCTATAAGGTCACACACAATAGTGTATTCAAGAATCCACACTATTCAATTGAATATGTACATGGACATGGTGGGCCCCCACCATGGGGTCTGATTGTTGTCCAATGTATCGATCACCAAAATGATTAAATTAATTCATTAATATTCAAGTTATGAATATTTGGGATTGAATTTATTTAATTTATTTACAATTTTAGTAAATAAAAGGTAATATTAATCGAATGAATGTTATTTTAATATTCAAGATTCATTTAATATAAAGTGGGACAGCGAGTTCAGTTAAATGGATCGGTTTTTATCACATAATAAATTTTATATATATTACAGGTATGTTATAAAATAATAAATATTTTTGGTGTAGTTTAGTTCATAAAAATTATTTATTTAGTGGATGTTGAAATATACAGTGGTCAGGGAACTCTACCGGGTATTTTACCAACGTCATTATAAATACAAGGGATTCTCTCTCTCCTTGGTACTATTCATTCATTCAATGGAACGAAATCTAGAGAATCTCTCTCCTCCCACTCCATAGAGAGAGAAGCTCTTGATCCAAGAAGCTCGGATCAAGATCTCTCTCAAGCATCAAAGGCATCTCGATGCGATGATCACTGGGATGTCGAAAGCGTCATCGGATCTCCGTGCTAGCGCCCATAATTCTATGATCGATGCTCCCGCAGGGTTTTTGAAGAATGTGTGGATGATATAGAGGGTTCCTACTTTGGATCCTTTGAGCAACGATCACCATTGACGAGTTGCAGTCCACCACATCTTCAGATCTCAGCAGGTATGTATTCTGTTTAAGTATTTGTGCTCTTAACAATTTACATGAGATCCTCAGACATTACTGGGGCTCGGATCATTGGTGTCGACAAGTTCTATCAACCAATCGATGAGAAATTTTAAAATCCCCAGCCCACTGGCTTCTGCTGTGGGCCTCAGAACTTTTCAGAGTTATCAGAGGGATCACATAAATTTTTTGAGGATAGAAAAATAAATTTGCATTAAAATTAAGTAGTGGGTTCAAAAATGGTCCCAATGGTTCAAACTGCATGTCGATCTGATCTTGAATGGCCATGTTATATCCATTTTTATTTTTCATATTGGATTGCTTTTGTGGTTTGATCGCGGGTATTAAATTTAATTCATTCTAAAGGACCGATCAAGTTTAGATCGTTAATCGGATATAATTAAAATTATATTCAAATTATAAATTTCACATTTTTCTAATTTTCATAAAAATTTTATTATTATAATAATATTTATTTATTATTACAATAGTATAATAATAATTAATTAGTAATTTATTATAATAATTTTATTATTTTTATTAAAATAGAAGGCTATTTAGCCTTTATAATTTTTTGGGGGTGTGGAAAATTTTTATGTGATGACCTGAATCAAATAAAAAATAAATGTGGAGTTGACACTTATTTAAAAAACCATCAAATAAAAGGGGGGTGGCGATATGTCCAGAAATTCCCAAAGGGTGTCTACCTGGACCTCCTGGTTCATCTTCCTGGACACGCCACTGGAGGTCACCCTGCATTCAGAGCATGCCACAGTGCTTGTGTCGCCATCAGCCTAGCCTCCGCTCGGACATCCCGATCACGCCTCCCAGTTCCACCTTTCTCTTGCATGGCCTCACCACCGAACCGACCTACCCCTCCTGAATCATCGTCTCGACTAGGGTCGTGCCTCGTCGAAATTGCCAGCACCTCTTGCACTCGTCGTTGTCAGTCCCAAGTCCAGCCACCACCAAGTCTTGTTCGGGAGAGCATCACTAGCCCCCCTTTTTCCAGACAGCAGCGGCACTGACTCTCCCGTGCCAAATTACCTCTTCAACCGTGAGGTATTATTTTGTCTGAAAGCTTTTACGTAGAGAAAAATTGGCCCTAAAACGGTTTGGGTCGATCTACCCAACCCATAACGGGTCTGGAAAGATATGTCCAGCCTAGTTTGGCCCTTGCACAGCATGGTACGACCCTGCACGGGTTTGGCCTATCCCGCACAGGCCGTGGGGTGATGTTTCGAGGACCAGCCTTTTAAATTAATCAAAAATAATTAATTTAATCAATTTAATTTTGTTATCTAAATTAAATTAATTAAAATTAATTTTGGTTAATTATTTTAATACCCGGGTATATAAATTAATTTAATTTTTTAATGAAATTAAATTAATTAATTAATTTAATTCTTGAAAAAAAATTAAATTAATTAAAGGAATGATATTAATTAAATTATCTAAATTATTTAATTCATTTAATTTAATTTAGAAAACCCTCATACTTAATTAATGCATTTTAAATTTATCATGCTTTATTTTACCCATCTATTGGTCTTGAGCATCGACCCTAGTATGTCTGCATTTAATTATTTAATTAATTAATTAATTAACTATGTATGATGATAGTAATTAATTAAATTTGACGGTTTTCACATCGTCTATATTTTTATTTGAAATGTTTAAGGGTCTACGTGACCATTTTAACTGATGTACATTTATCCCACTAGTCCCCCTCGCCTCCACGCAGGTATTATTGTACTTTGGATGAAGATGGAGAACAACATGGACCCCGCCATGATGGGGCAGTGTTCGTTGTCCAAGACGATACAAGACGACACGTGGATCCTACCAAGATGAGTCGTTACTCCAAGATGTGATGTGGACCCCACCATGATAAGGCGATACTCCAGATGCGAAGCAGATTTACAACAGGGAAAAATCTACATTATGAGTCAATCTTTGACTCAGGTACGATTCCCTTAGGTCATTTATATGCTCAAGACCAGTCGGGTAGTAGTTTACTTTTATGAATTTATTTATTATTCTATGCATTTTAAAAAATAGCAGGAGAAATACATAAAATAATGGATAATAAAATGCATAAAGAAGCAGCGTATGATTTTATATTAATGTTCAGTTGTGAGTGTGACAACATATATGAACATGTTTAATAGAAATGGATTACATTCGTTGAGAGGAAAACACAAAATCCTCAAAGAAATATTAACTCACAGCAGCCTTCTATCATTCAATTTTGAAAAAAAATGGGTGTTTGGGGTGCCAGTCATGCCTTAGCCGAGGATGTCTATTACTACCAGGGGGTTCTTATAAGAGTGGTGGGTCGACCTAACTAAAATTTCAGAAATGAAATAACCATATCTATCTTGTTTTTATTTTATAGGAAAGTGTTGAGTAAATCAAGAAATGATATTTTGAAGTTGGGACATCACTCAATGGATTAAGGAACCGTGAGTTAATGTGGTTGGCTAGCTGAAATCCTACCTTGGACCCTCCAAGTAGTGGTGTAGCCATGGATTGTAGACTATGAGGAAGGTTCGTAGATCATTTCTACTAGAATACTCAAACAATGGAGTATTCTTATTCTAGTAAATTGGGTTCCTAGAATTCAAAAAATTACTGGGAGACATTGTAATGATTAAATTAATAGATAATGTCACATTCGGTAATTGGTATAAATATAAAAACTGTTAAGTTTATTTTGTATAAAATGACAAGTAATACCACAATAAAACTGAAATTAATATTGGAAAAAGTTAATTTCCAAACAAGCACAAATTTTCAAAATTTAGTATAGGATCTCACGTATAACATAACTATATCGAAAATTTGATGTGGTTATGTCCCAACCGATTATGCCACCTCAGGAAGCGAGGGTGTAAAATTGCTTACAGGAGACTTAAGACTTATGCATACGATGGTTCTATCATAATGCTATCATCAAAATATGATGTTAGTTGTTGTCTCTACATCATGACTTGGATGATTATTACATGTAGTCTCATCTCTATGAAATTTTTGCGGAGAAAGAGAAGCAATATTTGAATGTGATGATTGCACTCGATTTTTGTAAACATGAAAGAAAACCCATAATCTTTCATTCTATATAATTCTTATAACTTTTATACCCAATTACTCTAGTTTAGTTTAAGGTTAAAAATGAACGGTATATAGTAAGCACTTCATTTCCATTAATATAAATTCTCCAAGTAATAATAATATTAAACATAGCACCACATTTTATTCTTATGGAAAATAAATTGAATGAAAAAGTGAATAGGCCTATGGAAAGTTATGCCAAAGACACCTTCATCAGGTCCTTCAATGAAAATATGTTGGTTATTTAATTGGAGGTTATTTGCATCAAATATTTGAAATAAATTTATGGAAGTTTAAAAATACAATGAACTAAAATATAAGAAGGAAGCACCCGCTTCTCATTTAGGTATATTCATCAATATAAATTAATGTTTCTAACATACTTATTTGAATTGAATACAATATTCCAATAACATATGTGTATTTAAATATAGGAATCGAGTAAGTATATGAACATTATAAGAAGTAATGTGTCTTCTCCAAGCAACTGATAAAGGGTGATTCCTATGTCAGCGTTGAGAAACACATAACTTCTTTTTTCCAAGTGATTGATTAAAATTGAAAAAACTATTTATTATAACAAAAAAAATTATCTCATGTTCTCATTTGGTCATAATGAGACATTATTTAATGTTTTGGAATTGATTTTTTTGTGTTTTCACATACTCATCAAATAGTTCAGTCATACTTAAATAAAAGGAAATACATGATGAATATAAAATGTAAGACTTATCCAATTGTGGAAAGATGGATCTTTGTCAAGTAAAACTAAATGTGGATGTCAATGATATACCCAATATAGTATTTAGGCTTGGTACAACTAAAAACCTTTGGTATTATTGACATCTTTAGTTTAAAAAAAGAAACCATTAGAAATAATGGTATTCCACAAAGCTTCTGGATTTAGTTCAATAATAGAGGGTGAACTATTCCAAAGGAAAGCTAGAGGTAAAGATACTTCATAAGATTACATTAAGTTATTAAGGAATTTAATAGTGAAGTATATGTTTGGTCAGAAGATATGAGTTTATTCGGATCATCATGTCAAAGAATATTATGACCAAACATTCATCGATTATGATAATGTTTCATGGAGTAATTTCTAAACACACATTAACTTACCTACATCATGAAATTTATGTTCATAATGAGGATTGATGATGATTATTATGTGTTTATATTGATAAAAAAAAATTAGCATGGAGAAATTGATAAACACACATTTTATACATCAAATTTATGATGTATGGAGTATCAATGTTACAACCTGCAGTAAATTCCATCATATTTCAAGATGTGCTTCGAAAATAAAGGAATAAACCCATAGAAAATGTTCCAAATAAAATGAAAAATGGATATCATACAAGTACTAGTATGATGAAAATATATTATGTCGTAGATCATGTGTTAGGATGCAAATATTTTGTTAATATATAAACAAACATGCATCATGCTAAACACATGGTGCATCTAAGTCAATTATCCTAATGGTTGCTTAGGATATTACATAAATTCCTAAGATAGAAAATTTGTTGTCAAGTATTAGACTACAGTTCAACATAAGGGTGTACATCTCTATTAGAGATAGTGGGAGCAAAATTGACATGGTCTTAGTCAATGATCAGGATGCAGAAATGGTTGACATAGGAACAAGTTTCACAAGTTCATGTGGAATAGGAACGTTCCAGAGACACATACTATGTAGCAAGAATTATACTATGGTGATTGTTTTATGTTCACTGCGGTTGGTGATACATTCTTCATTAAGAATAATAATTCCTAAAAATAATAAGTATATGGCTATAAGCTAAGATTGAGAAGGCTAATTAAAATTCAGTAATGGATTCCATGTATCTAATTACAAAGGGACTTATAAATTGAATATTGTGATGGTTATTCAAATGAGATAATACATGTATGGTACAAGCCTGGTACCAATAAGTCTCAATTGGTTATACCGAATCGGTATTCCTAAATCAATTAGAATTTTACTTTTCATAGATAACCTCTAAGATCATTAAATTGGTCATTGGATGTTATGATCATCTTTAATGGAAGGTGTCTATATGACACAACCAGAAAGGGATGATGGAACCATCAAATGTCAATGATGGTTGTAAGTTACTAAAATTCAGTTTTGTATTAAGGTAAGAAAAAAGATCTTAGATCATTCATTTTGAATGAATCTTTGCCTTATTCCTACTAAAGGTTAGTGGGAATGCCAAATTTTTCCAAGAGAAATATGTTTAACATATGGACAATTTATTTTGGTCTTATATTTAGAAAAGACCATGTTAAAAGAAATTCTCCAGTGATTAACTTAAAGTAGAAACCTATGTTCTAGGGAACTGAATCTGTTAAATTAGATCTTATAGTTTCTTGGACCTAGTCAATTATACATAAAGTGACATTATATTGAAAAATACAAGTTGGAAGAATTAAAGTTCGGAATTGTTTCCAATGACACATGCGTTAATCTCTTCAGGTTAACATGTTCAGAACATGGGAAGAGATTAAAGTTGTGAATTGAGTTCCATACACTTCAGTGATGGACCAATCACTTATACCATGTTATGTACAAGAATTGATACTACTAGGATATACATTATTATAAGAAGATATCAATTATATCTAGGAGCACTGCAAATGAAGAAGTCAAAACGATAATCTTGTACTTCGGTGAGTAAAAATTATATGTACCTAGTTTATGGAGAAGAAGGTACACTAGTTTTCTAGGAGACACAAACTAGTAATCCTTAGATCAATTTGATCTATTATCGTAGTTACGCTAAGTTGATGAGTGGGTCAAGCTCATAAAATCTAGTGGTATCCATATCTACAAATACTGAGTATGTTGCAGCTTCTAAGGCAACTAAGAAGTAGTTAAATGCAACAATTTGTTCCAGTTCTTGGAATCGAACCTAGTGAGAAAAGTATTATCATAATTTAAATTATGATATTCTTACTATACAAGTTGTCAAGTTATGAAAATGAATAAAAGTGATATACTAAGGGATACCTTATCTTGATACGTTCTTCTCAAGGAGATGAGGTCGCATACAGTAGATATTCCACACGAAGAAAATGTGGTAGGCCCCGCAGTTAAATCCATTACTCAGTAGAAGCATGATCTTTATCATGTGAGTAGCTAAAACGTTTGGTTAGAAAGTTGACTCTAGTCCTGGTGGGAGTGTTGAAAAAGTGGGTTTTCTAGACCCAACGTTTTCATAATTTTGATTACCATATCATGTATACAGTTAGTTATACATGGTGTTATCTTACCATTACAGTGTAGAATTTTCTGCATCCACTATTATAATGGTAATTTCCAAAGATTAATTTTAATATCAAGAGGTTATAGAAGATACCAGACTATAATGAGAACCTTGAGATACAATGACATTAATCTTAAATATATGTTCTATGGTCTGAATACATCTTACTAAATGGACATATTAGATGTATAACCATCAGGATCTGGAGGCTCATAAGCATTGAGACTTATTCTCATGAAGTTCACACTTGGTGAGATCTAGTAGTGAGATCATGAGGACAGAACCTCCAATAGGAACACAACATGTTTTGGGTGTCATTGGTTGTTCCTATCTACGGACATGTGTATTGGTCTCCTGACTTGAGATCATTACCAGTGCGTACCATTTGATTGCATACTTTGATGAATGGAAAAAACCATGGTATTGAAATCGTGGATAGGTGGCTTGTGTTGGGTGCGTCATTGGTGGTATGCCATTGGTTGAATGGTGAAGAAAGGTTTTGTCGTATCCAAGTTTAGGAAGTTGTATATCTCAGACCCGGTAGATCAGGACAGTGCTACATTTATATGTATTTGGACAATACAGTTGAAAGTAAAATCCATCTAGATAGATCAATAAATAATAAAGCAAGAAAAGGACGATGACACAAGTGTGTGTCCTGCTTGATGATATATTTAATGACAAAGTGATTATAGTACAAAGTCAATGTTTGTATGTTGGTTGTCCTTGCTATGAAAATCCTTATCTCCTTAGGGGCCAGGATGGGTTTCTAGACTCCACTCATGGATATGGTGGGCCAGGATGGGTTGCTAGACTCTATATTCAGTTGTATAGGTACATGGATATGGTGGGCCCCCGCCATAGGGTCCGAGTGTTGTCCAAATTATAAATCACCAAAAGTATTAAATAAATTCATTAATATTCAAGTTATGAATATTTGGGATTGAATTTATTTAATGTATTTACAATTTTAATAAATACAATATAATATTAATCGAATGAATATTATTTTAATATTCAATATTCATTTAATATAAATAAAGACAATGATTCAAGTTAAATGGACCAATTTTTAAAATTTAATATATTTTATATATATTACAGGTATGTGATAAAATAATAAATTGTTTTGGAAAAGTTTAGTTTGTCGAAATTATTTATTTAGTGGACATTTAAATATACGGGGGTCGGGGAACCCTCTTGGGTATTTTACCAACTCCAATATAAATACAAGGGAGGCTCTCTCTCCTTGGTACTATTCATTCATTCCATTGAATGAAATCCATATAATCTCTCTCCTCCTGATCTATAGATAGAGAAGATCCCAATCTGATAAACTTGGATCATGATCTCTCTCATGCATCGAAGGCATCTCAATGCAGTGATCGTCGGGATGTCGAAAGCATTGTTGGATCTTTGTGCCAGCACATGGAATGTCATGTTCGATGCTCTTGTGTGTTTTTGAAGCATGTGTGGATGATCTTGAGGGTTAATTCTTTGGATACTTTGAGCAATGATCACCATTGACTAGTTACAGTCGATTATGGCTTCAAATCTCAATAGGTATGTATTCTATTTATGCTTTTCGGCTCTTAACAATTTACACAAGATCTCCAGACCTTAGCAGGGATTGGATCATCGGCATCAACATGTTTGGTCGACCCATCGATGATAAATTTTAAAATCCCCATCCCACTAGATTCTTCTACGGGCCCCATAACCTTTAATATATAGTATATATAATATATACAAATATGCCTAAAAAATTTATGAGGTTGGGGGGACACGAAAATCTGTCAGTGAATGTTATTTTTTTATTAATATATTATGAGTTATATATATATAATGTTAAATCATTGATATATAATTATATGTATATATTATAACTAAAAATATTAAACATTTTTTAACAGAAAAATATATTATTTGTGATGAAAAATGTACATGACAATTAAACATTAGGAAATTACACTATTTATCTGTGTAATTACAAAAAAATAAAATATATTTAATAAAAAATACATTATATTTATATATATATTCCATTACAAAATTTCATTACATCAAACATAAAAAAATCAATCATCTAATTATGATGTTCTGTCGTTAGTAGGGTTTGACAATATGTTGAGATCATTATCAACATTGAAATTTAAATGATATATAATAAAATGAATTAACATGTATTCATTTAATTAAATGAAATTAAATGTATTTAATTTATATTTTTGTAACCAAAAAAAAAATATTTCATGTGATGTGTATATTAATATATTTCTTTATATATATATATATATATTATCGTGTATTTTTTATTCATGTGCAGTCTTGAAAGCTTGTGGTAGGGGGTTTGAATCTCCCTATTAGCAATTTCCCTATTTTTTTAGAGTAGTATGGGCTTCATATGGGCCAGCGGGGCAGTCTGTAGATGGGCTAGCGAGCTGGACTATTGATGGGTCGGCCCGTGGGCCTGCTTGGATAAGCCCATGAACGACCCGAAAAACTGTCAGCCCGAGTCCAGACTAACCCGACTTGGGCTTCGTCGGGTTGAGTTACTCGGGCTTTCGTGTCATAGGGCCAGAATTACACCCTTAATACGGCCTATCATCTCTATGATTGTAACGTAATTAATTTTTCCTAACCATATTTCATGATTGGTTTTAAAGGTATAATTGATGTGTAAAAATTATAATTATTTCACGAATATTATTCTTGAGATGATGGAACAATGACTTATTTGACCATAGTTAACCTACCAAAGTCATTTTGGACATATGAGTTGAATATCGTCAAAATGTCTGAAATGAATTTAAATGATTAAGTAATTGAAAAAAATAGAAACAATAAAAAGAATAATGAACTTGAAAAAGGTTCTTAATCAAGTAAATAATTAACATAGATTTACTATTTAGGAAGATAAAGAGTGTGCATGATGATTCATATTTAAGGTAAGGGAAGCTTTACTTTAAAAACCTTGTTTTAAATGTTTTTAAGATTTATTTTACAAATATTTATCTTCCATTTTTATATTTTTTATATTATCTTATAGATGTATTTATATGTACATAAATTAATTATAAAGTACATTTTATGTTACTTTTTACTTTCTTTAAAATGTTTTCAAAAGTGAATCTTTTTATATAATTTTTTTTGATAAAAATAAAAAAGGGAATGTTTTATTTTAAAATATATGGCATCAATGGGTTTTCCCATATCTATAATCATTATTTTATGTTTGGATTCCTTTATAGGATTTTATGTTTTCTTAAATGAAAAATCCTCTTTCCCTTTATTCTAGGTATTTTAGTTTTGAAAATGGGTTTTTAAAAGGAAATGGTATTTCGATATCTGAAAATGTTTTGTATATGGGTTCAAAAGTGTTTTTTAATGGTTTTAAGATGTAAAGGTTCAATATTAAAATGTTTTATTTAAGATATGGTACTTTAGAATTATATATGATGACAGGTGAACTCAATAAAACTAATATGATGGGTGATCCCAAAGTAATTTATACATAGGGTAAGCCTAATATAGCTCTTTAATGCACTGGGTAATGTTCATTGCCTTTAAATGAAAGAAGTAGATAATTAATCGGAGAGGTTTCTCTTCAGGATTTAATCAGACACTAGTTATTTCAGACATGAGTTTAACACGGTTTATGAATATATTGCTCTAAGTTTTCTAAAAGGGTTTATTTTTTTCATTAAATGGGTTTTGAAGGTTTTCATTAAGAAAAATGTGTTTTATTTTCATGTGGATGTGATTTATTTCATATGCTCAAAATGGTAAAAAAATTGTGGTTTTTCATATTTTTCACTGGACTGACAGATTTATTTCTTTTATGTATCTTCCCATTATTTTTATGCTCATCCAACTTTTTGAAATGTTTTTCATGGGTCTAAAGGTTGATTAAAAAAGTTAATAAAGTCAAAGTTTCAAATATGGAAGTTACATTGAACGGAGAAAGCATTCTTTCTTAAGAACTTGTTTTTTTTGGAAAAATTATTACTGTATAAAAATGTATATTTTGAAAGAGTTTGTCACAATTCTATAAAACTATAAACCTAAATGGTCCATGGGTGTGTAAGACATCCAATATTTCATCTTGATGTTATATTTTTTGAAGGGTTGAAATTGGGTCACATTTATTGTAATCAAGCCAGAAATGTAAATTCTATGTTTTAAACATTGGATCCATGAATATGGGTTTGGGGATATTATATATATACCTTATGTGTTAGTATAGAAAATGAGGTTTTCCATTTTATTTTCTTTGTAAATCCATTTCTTTATTTTTGTCTTTTATTAGTTTTTATGCGAGTAGTATTTGTTCCACTAGTATGGAAATATCATGTGTTGCATTCACATTCTATAACAACTGATGTTAGGACCACTGTTGAGGGTAGCATACTAAGAATTATTTCTCACCTCCTATAAATGAAACTCAGTGTGCGTGTATACCTTATGTCTTCTTTTCGATTGAGCACATGATGCGTGATGGTTCGGGCGGAGGCTCAAGGTTGCATGATCAGTCGGGATTACTCGTATGGAGTATGAGGATTGCGCTATAGCTGTTTGACATTCGTGGAGCATGGGTATGTGGCTCAGCTCATATTATCATTAGGGCCTTGTGTATTTATTTTATTTTATTTTATTATGTATATGTGGTCAACCCATTGGGTGACCAGTGTATGTTTTTTCTTTCTTTGAGTATATATGTCACATTCCATTCATTATAGAATGTTTATTTGTGAACACTCTGATGTACATGGATTTGTATGTGTTTAGTTTGTTTATATTATTATTGCACTCTGATCTGATGGTAAATTCTCCTAATTGTACCATTTGTGGTTTTTCACAACCAGTCGACAACCTCTGACATACAAGGTGGAAAGCTTGAGGTATTGTTACATGCCAGATCAGGTGATGGGTCAGGTCGAACCTGACCGGTTTGTGACACTACAACATTTGTTGAGATTTGAGATCCCACTAGATCATCCTTAGGAATCAAAGATAGGTGGCTTAGATGAAATCATGCTCTTAGCTATGTGATCCCTATCCACTTCTCTAGCGGCTTTCATAGAAGAAACACATCTACCAGTCATGATGTCATCTGAAGAAGGCCCAGAGATCTTATGACCCACAACCAACTCCAATTAAATATTAACTATATTACATTATATTAACTATAGATAAAATTAAATATTAATTAATTATTATATTATGTTAATTATACTATATTATTAACTATTTGGTATTAATTATATTGCATTGATTGTTAACTCATAATTAACTATATTATATTAATTTTTAGCTATTAATTAAATAATTATTAATTATTAACTATTAATTAAATAATTATATTATATTAATTATTAACTATACTAAATATATATATATATATATATTAATTATATCATATTAACCATTAACTATTAATTATGTTATATAAATTATTAACTATTAATTATAATTATTAAGTGTTATTTACAATTATTAACTATTAATTATAATTATGTTAGCTACTAGTTATTATATTAATTATTAATTAATTATTAACAGTTATTTGTAGCCATTAATTATTAATCATTAGTTATATTAATTATGAATTATTAACTATTAATTCATTAAGTTAATTATATTAATCGTTGGTTGTATTATTTATAATTTCTAATTAAATTAATTAAATATGTTTTTAGCTAATTGTATTACTTACATTATTAATTAATTATTATATTAATTATTCTACTATCTTGTATATACATAACAAAAGATATGAAAAGAAATGTTTTAATAAACCTATGAAGAGTGAAATTGTAAACCTCATTCACACTTCCTAAGGAAGAAGTGTGAATAAAGTTCACGCTTCTCCAAACCCCTTTTGTGAAATACTGAAAACCCTATCTCTTTTTCAATTTTTTTAAACTCATTTAAAATAATTATCCACTATACTTATCCTCCTTTGTTACAATCCCAATTTCCTCCTCCCCTGTCACCCTATATCTTATAGAAATGTCATGCATCACCCATCCTCACTACTAGAAAACTACCATATCCCAATGGTTCTATGAACCATGGGGTGTTGAGCCCTCATTATAGGGTTATACCAATGATTTTCATTGAAACTGTTGTTATAGACCGGGGTCAATTTTGAGTACCAACAGTTTTCACTAAAGTGTTGGTATAGATGTATACCAATGGTTCAGGTAAAGCATTGGTATAGGTTTCTCTCCCTAGTCCGCACTATATTCCCATCCAGTAGCTCCACATAATCAATACCACAATATCAACCACAGTACACATTCCATGTAGTACATATATTGTAAATTTATCATTTAACCAACTGATTACTATATAAATATTTTTTAAACCATTCACAATACTATAACATACATATATGATCCACAAAATCGATCAGTTTTAGTCATTAAACACTATCCACAGAATTTTATCTTTAACATCAGCTCAAAAATGGAGGGAATTGATATCTCCATCATCATCACCAGTGTCATCGTAATCATCGCATGCATCATGAACATCCTTACTGTTATCATCGTCTTCAGCATCATCATCATCATCATCTGGAGTGTCATCATCCTGTCCGTCATTGCCAATGCACAGTGAATTATATACATAGTGCATTGCTAACATACATGAATCAAAAACTGCAGTATCTTCTGATGGAAGTGCTGGAAATAAAACCGCCATAGATTTCAAGAACTGCTTAGTGACCATTTTACCTCTTTCATGCTCTTATATAGCTTTTTTTTTACCTCAGCTGCTTTTGTATTAGTCTTTTGTAGATCAGTGATTCTAGATATTTGAGAGGTTCTCGGTGAAGTCCAATGCCTAAGTGTGGTCAATTCTCTTCATGGGTCTACATCAGACTCTCCTTTTGTGCTCATTACCTAATACTAATCTCAAATGATCGTTTGAACCAAAGTTTTCATCCAATTTCTCATCAAGGGCCTCTAGGGCGCGCTGTTGAAAATATAAATAAGAAATGTAATTATGAATAGTGTATTAAAATTTGAAATAACATTAATAAGACTTAAAATCTTTTCTTGGGTTTGTTCATTTATAACACTTCCATATTTTTCCCTCCTACTACATCTAAACTACTTTTTTCGAGGTATTCAACCTTTGATATTCATTATTTCTTAATTCAAATGGCATTGATTACTATAATTATAAATTATTGAATAATATGAAACTATTAAAAAAATTAATTATTTTTACCCATATTGGACTGATCAAAGAAGAAAAAAAATCGATTAAATTTCAATGAACTTTGATTACTTTGGTCAAGGTATATTCAGATTAGTTTTATTACATTTTTTATTGAGTCGGGTTGGATTAGATATTTAATTTAGTTTAAATCATTTTCATTCATTTGGAATTAATTTGAATAGTTTTGAGTTAGTTTTCTTTAAAGAACCAATTTTCAATATGATTTCACACTTTTATACCTAGATGAATTAAGTTTGATTTAAATCTAATTAGTTTGGTTCTATATTTTTAAATTCAGGTTGTTTTGTTTCATCTCAATTCAATTTGATTTGGTTTTATTTGGTAATTTTTTTAATGCAATAGTTGATTTACACTACTACAAATATGGCTTTTATCAGCGCTAGAAAAGTACATTAACAGTGCTAAAAAAAGTGATGTTAATCGATGTGAAGATAAAGGGGTCCCTTTTATCAGTGCTCAGAAAAGCACTGATAAAAGGGGTCCTTTATTAGTGCTTTTTTTAGCACTAATAAAGGACACCTTTTATCGTCGTTTTTTTAAGCACTGTTAAAAGACAAAAAAAATTAATAAAAAATTTAAAAAGAATATATAATGAGGGGGGGATCTTTTAACAGAGCATGACCCCCCCCATCAGTGCTAGGCGGACCCCATGTGAGTCTCCCGTTCACTTCCCTTGCCTGTGCTTTCCCCCACATACCTACGCACCCCTCCTTGCTTCCACCCGAACTCGAACCCGCAACCTCCCCCCTTGTGGGGCTGCATCTTTACCACTAAGTCATTTCATTTTTTTCTCTATTTAATGATATATCTATATATATATATATAGTTATATTAATTCGTATATTAATATAGATTCATATTAATATAAATATATTTAGTTATATTAATACATATATATTTATTCGTTTATTAATATATATATTTATTAGTATATTAATATATATTTATATTTATTTATATATATATAGTTATATTTATTCGTATATTAATATAGATTCATATTAATATAAATAAATTTGGTTATATTAATATGTATATATTTATTCATATATTTGTATGTATATTTATTTATTCATATATTAATTTATATTTATATTTATTTATATATATATATATATATTTAGTTATAATTTTTTATCCATTCATTTATTTGTATATTAATATATATTTACAATATTAGTTTTAAATACATTTATAAAATATGTTTTTTATGTGTGTTTATAAATAAATAAATAAATACATACATACATACATACATACATATATACAACACACACACATATATATATTTACGAACAAATACATATATATGTGTATTTGAAAAGCCATAGAATGTTAAAGTGACCATATCTTCTAATCCAGAAGTCCGTTTCAACTCTACAACCAGTAAAATTGAAGAAAAAGAAACAATATTTGATATTATATGTGGTACATGCCTAGAGGACATCCGGATCAGAAGTTATACTTGTTTGAATGTTAAAAAATCGGAGTATCCCGATTAAAAACTCAGTTGTAGAGGCCTTATAAGCCTCTTTAGGCCTCAAAAAATGTGACTGAAGTTTCCTTTGGGTCACTATCTTGTAGAGATTGTCACATGCTTAGATTTGATATGTTGTAGAGCTCAAACAGACACACAGATCAAAACCTATGGTCGTTTGAAGTTTGAGTTGCATTTTCAACTAATTTTAGAACTTTTATTCATTTTTATGATTCATTGTGTCTTTAGATTGTTATTAAATGATCATTAATCGATGATAATTAGGAAATGTTAATTAATAATATTTTTTAGAATATTTTAAAGCCATTTTCACTAAATTTCTTGTATATTAAATGTAATAGTCTATTTATACTTATCTAAAATGTATTTAAAAAAATATATATAATATTTATATCAATATAAATATACTTATATGAAAATATATTGGATTTGTATAGTTTTTTTAGTTAGTTCTTTTGCATCTAGTTTCATCTTGTTTGGTATTGTTCATATCTATTCAATGTGTTTTTCATGCCTTCCGCTCAGTATGATACATTTTGTTTACCTTTTGTTCATTTAACGGTGATACAATTTAACTAGTTTTTTATTAGTTTAGTTCTAATCAATATATTTTACATTTTTCCCCCGCAAGAAGCTGGGGGGGGCTGGGGGGTTTGGGTAAGGGTCCCCAGTCACGAGGTAAAATCCATGGGCCTTCTTTGTATTGTGCATGTGTGAATAAACCCCACATTTTAATATAGTTTACATTATTTTAATTTCATTTGATTTACAAACATATATTTTTAGTCAATTTGATTCTGTCTTTGGTTGGCTAGTTTGTGTTGGATTAGTTCGACATAGCTGAGTTATGTTTGGTTCATTCAAAACTGTTTTATTTGGTTCTGTCTGTGGTCTGCTAGTTTGTGTTGGATTAGTTCGACATAGCTGAGTTATGTTTGGTTCATTCAAAACTGTTTTATTTGGTTTAAGTCGGTATTGTTCTATTAGGTAAGTGATCATAGAGTTTTTTATCTCTTTTTTGTTTTATTCCATTTAAATTTATTAAACACTATTTAGTTTGGTTCAATATTGTTTTGGTCTATTAGATCTGGTTTAGTCCAACTCATTTTAGGGTGGGTTTCTGAAAAATCTTTTGTGATATTTTAGAAAAAAATTTATCGGTTGATAAAAAATTTTTTTGAAAAATAATGGTTTTGTGAAAAATTAGTACAAAGTGATTAAAGTTTGAACCCTAACACAAAAGAGGAAAAAGTCCACGTTTTTTGTGATATTTTAGCATGTTTTTTCTAAGAAGCTTACATATACTTCAATTTACTCGGTGTATTTCTAAAGCTATGATGTTACTCCAAAAAACAAATTTATGTAAAAAAAATTATTATTTTTTAAATTTTCAAGTACACTTAATTTGAAGTGTTGTAGAACTGATTTTATGGTATAATTTTCTTAGTAAATTCACACTAAGTAAACAAGATTTTTTAAATCTTGTTTTCCCAAATTTATATAATTTTTCACAGTTTACTCTATCATATTTTACTCTATAAATTTACAAATTAAAGTTACTTGTAAAACGACACAGGGAAGTTCCTCCGTAAATTTACACTATAAATTTAATCTACAAGTTACACAAGAAATTTGTTCTGTAAGCTTACACAAGAAATTTAGTCTCTAAATTTTCATAGGAAATGTACTCTATATTTATAGTTGCTCTGTCAGTTATATGCAAACTTTCCATATAAAGTAAAATTACTGAGTAAGAATTATGTAATTTGAAAAAATTAATGTCAAAACACATAATATTTGGTAAGAAATATACACAGTAAACTTACATAATTTACTATGTCAAAACACACAATATATGACTCAGTACTAAGTAAAATCACATAGTAAACACATGGCAAACTTACCAGGTAAACTTACATAGAAAACTCACTAATTAAACTTAGTGAACTTACTTTGTATACATAGTATATTTATAGAAATTTTAAACACTGTAGATTAAGGCTGTGATAAATTGACATGGAAATTTTACTTAGTTATTTTAACACATTTAATTTACTTTGTATGTAAAATTATTTGATGAAATACAAATAGATTTTCTATGCTGGAAATTGACTAAATTTTATGTAAACTTACATAGTAAATTTACTATGTAAACGTACACAGCAAAATTGCTACGTAAACTCATAGTAAGTTGAACTTACTAAGTTTACATAGTAATTACCAAGTAAACATACATAGTAATTTTTCATTGTATATAGTAACTTAATTCTATTTTTAAACATAGTAGATTAAACTGTAGTAGTTTTACTAAGTAGTTTTAAACAATAATTTTACATGGTATGTAAAATTAGTTGATGAAACACAACATATTTGTTATGTAGGAAAAATAAAATTGACTCGCATGTACTATTTAAAACTACGTAGTAAACTAATGAAGTAATTTTACATAGTATATTTACTAAGTAAATTTACATATAAACATCCTAAGTAAACATACATAGCTAACATGTGAACTTACATAGAAACATAGTAAACTTGCTAATCATACATGGTAATCTTACTAAGTAATCATACATAGTAA
Source organism: Viscum album (assembly GCA_963277665.1). Classification (NCBI taxonomy): domain Eukaryota; kingdom Viridiplantae; phylum Streptophyta; class Magnoliopsida; order Santalales; family Viscaceae; genus Viscum; species Viscum album. The sequence goes on along the minus strand of OY728158.1, from coordinate 421,398,333 downwards.
TATAGAAGGTTAAATTTAATAAATAAATACAAAATTTGTACAAGGAAAAAATTTATATTGTGAATTTGAATTTACTTGGTAGAATTAGTATTTCATTGTATGCTTTGTTCTCATCTCAGGTCAAGAGGGAGAGGATTTTTTCAAAGTCCAAATACAATATAGTTTGGCTGCCAATATTCCATCTGTTTGATGAGTTGCCTCCATTCCTGACAAAGCAGCATAGGAGGGACATGAAAAAGACACCTTTTGGGAAACTTTTCAAGGCTTTTATTCATAAAATAGAGCTATATAATTCATTTAATAAAACATAATTTTTTATTTATTTGATAATCAGTAGATGCAATGAAGCTACTAAATCCTTTGACATCGGTGACAAACCGTTTCACCCTATAGCTGATCGTGTTCAAAGAATTTATGGGATCCATGATGGAGAAAATAGTTTTACTACTGAAAACAGTCAATGATTTACAGTTACTGACTTTCTAGATTGAAGATTCCCAGAACCCCTTAGGTATCTGACCACAAAATACATAATAATTTCCCTAATACAATATTTTCATGGTGATGTTGTTGATGATATTGAAGAAACTAAGGATCTTTGTGATTACACCTTTTCAAGTATTTACGTTCCAATAAGTGGAACTCATGTACCATGGGTATTGATAGAATTCAATTGAGAGAATAAATAAATAGAAACTTGTATTAATAGTGGCTAGAATTATAGTAGAAAAAAAAAAGAAATAGAAGAAGTATCATCCCTCAGAGGCGTTGCTCTCCAAGGCCTAGGCACAGCCCCCCATTCTGCACAACAGAATATCTCCTAAACCATTCCCCTCATACAACCCAAAACTCCCTTATTTATAAAATCCTCTAGAACCTTCTAGAAAACCCCCTCCTAACAGTTGCAAATATTCTTATTGTTTACTAACAACCCTTCTAACTAACTAATAACCTCCTAACAACCCTCGCCCCCTTTAAAATTATGCCCCTTTCCTTTATTAAACACTCTTCCTACTCCCTAAAAATATAGGTAAATATCCCTAGCCCCTACTCCATAAAGCAAGACCATCCCTGGATGCTCTTACACAAGAAGCCCTCTTCCCACCTTCCTATCAATTCCACCCGCTTAAATTCACCTTGTCCTCAAGGTGATAAAATTGACAATCTCTCTTTCTCACTGGAAGGTTAATTCTTTGTTTCGTAACCATGCTTCCTCTCCCAGTCCTTGATAATTCACCACCTCCTACAACAATAGAAGTTGTTATGAAAAAATGTTGGTGGATTGTGTTTTCAACATAAATCCCCATAAAAAAAATATAACAAAAAAAACCATTGATTCAGATTCAATTAGGTGTGTATCTTCACAAAATACGAGTGGAATAAGATTAGACATCACCTCGAAAAAAACACATCCACTTATACCACACATCATCAAATTAACAAGAGGCCTTGGCTATGGCTACAACGGTGGCCTTGGCAACCGAAATCCCTCACTCACTAAATAAGGTCTTCCTGTGGACAACACTTCAGTTTGAAAAAGTACAAATTCAATCAATTCTTTTCCAATCCATACCTGATCAATACAGAAAGGTTTCAAGCCTACCGCATCTTCCTCTATATGTGCTATTTGTACCGGAAAAAAACTCTCAAACTTCCAAGTAAGTGTTAGCCTCTGGCTGCTTTTACAGCTCACGTTTCTGCTTTTCTGGAAGTTCTACAGTAACCTGTGCTTCTACCGGCACCATCAGCAGCATCACTTTCTACAAATGTGCTGGTCTAGATATTTCTAGCTCAACACATGATAACATTTCTTCTTGTTTACACTATTGGTATCTAATCACTAATTTTAGATTATGTGTACTCCAAACCTCTATTTCATCCGTTGTTTCATGCTGCAATTCTATTTCGGATCATGTATTCTTTGGTTCTCTATCTTCATCTTTCAGCTCCCATTTGATATATTTCTAAACCAAACAGTCTGCTTGGTTTAATGCCTGCCGAGTCACAATATTCATTAGTGCATACTCATAACATTCATTCTGCTCAAGACATATCTGATTTTTCTCTTCCGTTTCTACTGGAAAATTACCATACTTCTAGAGGTTCTCTTCTTTGAGCTGAGTCAATGAGATCTTCATCTTCGATGCTTACAACAATATAAACCATTCTCTAAACATACCTAGAATATGTAGTCTTGCTTTCCAAATCTTGAACTCTTTCCCCATTTGATGGTAAGAAAAATATTTCTTAGCTCTCCTGATCCAAGATGTAAGATTGTCTTCAGTAAAAATTAGCATCCTTGGGATCACCTGCCACTTCCCAAGCCTCCTAATCAGTCAGATAGAATCAACCCTACCTCTTGCAATGGATCTTCCTTATGCATTGGAGTAGTGCTACTGTGTTGCAAATTGTTTTCCTTGGTAGTATCGTGTTCTCTTCTACTGTGTGCCAGACTCAACTTCTTGGAGTACATAGTTGCTCATTTTCATTCTCTGTTGCATCATTGTTACCTTCTTCCTCTGCTTTAGTTGCGTCCTTTCCATTTTCAGAAAATCTGTTGCACTGCCTTGTTCACCTGCTATGATATGGATGCCTTCTGCACCATTGGTCTCCAATTTTTTGATTTCAAGAACCTCTCTCTTCTAGTTTAACTCTCTAGAAACCTCTCTCTAAACACTCTCTCCAGAAATATCTCAATTAAAGCACCAATTGAAAGAAATAAATTGAGAGAGACAGAGAATAAATCAATAATAGTGGCTGGAATTGCAGTAGAAAGAAAAAATAAGAAATAAAAGAAGTGTCATCCCTGAGAGGCGCTGCTCTCCAAGGCCTAGCTATATCCCCCCATTCTGTTCAACAAAATATCTCCAAAACCATTCCCCCCATACAACCCACAACACCCTTATTTATAAACTCCACTACAACCTTATAGAAAACCCCCTTCTAACAGTTGTCATCTTGCTTGTTGTCTACTAACAACCCTACTAACTAACTAACAACCTCCTAACAACCCTCATACCATTTAAAATTATGCCCCTTTTCTTTATTAAACACTCTTCTTGCTCCTTGAAAAGATAGGTAAATAGCCCAAGCCCCTACCCCATGTAGGAAACCCATCCTCAGATACTCTTATAGAAGTAGCCCTCGACCTACCTTTCTATCAATTCCATCCCCATTAAATTCACCTTGTCCTCAAGGTGATAAACTAGACATTCTCTCTTGCTTACTGGAAGGTTAATTCTTTGTTATGTAACCATGATGCCCCTCCCAGTTCTTGAAAATTATCTACCTCCAACAATAGTAGAACTCATTATGAAAAAATTTTGGGGGATTTTTTTTCAATATAAATCCCCATGTAAAACTGTAATAGCAAAATCCATTGATTTTGCTTCGATCAAGTGTGTATCTTCACAAAATATGGGTGGAATTAGCTCAGCCATCGCCTCTAAAAAAACACATCCATTGCTGCCACACATCAGCACAATAATTGGAGTCCTTTGTGGTGGCTCTGATGGTGGCCTGGGAAACCGAACTCCCCCACTCACTAAACAAGGTCTTCCCGTGGACAACACTTATGTTCGAACAAGACCAAATTTGATCAATGATTTTCCAATCCATCCCTGATCAATACAAAAAGGATTCAATCATATTGCATCTTTCTCTATATGTGCTCTTTGTACCATAAAAAACTGTCGAACTATCAAGAAAGTGTTAGCCTCTAGCTGCTTTTGCAACTCACATTTATAATTTTCCAGATGATCTACAGCAACCCATGCTTGTACCGGCACCATCAGCAGCGTCACTTGTTGCAGCTGTACTGGTCTAGAAATTTCCATATCGGCACATGATAGTAGTCCGGATTGTTCACACTATTGGTATTTAATCACTATTTTTGGCTTATGTGTATTCCATACCTCTGTTTCATCCACTATTTCACGATGCTCTTCTATTTTGGCTCCTATATTCTTCGGTTCTCTACCTTAAGCTTTCGGATACCCTTTGCTATCTTTCAAAACCAAACAATTTGCTTGGTTCAATTTCAACCGATTCACAACATCCATCAACGCATACTCATAACAATTCTTCTGATCATGACATATCTGATTTTTCTCTACCATTTCTTCTACCAAATTACCATTCTTCTGAAGGATCTCTTCTTTGAGTTGTGTTCATGAGACCTTCGGCTTCGACACTAACAACAACATAAACCACTCTCCAAACATACCTGGAATATGAAGTCATGCTTTCCAAATCTTGAACTCTTTCTACATTTGATGGTAAGAAAAATATTTCTCAGCTCCCATGATCCAAGACTTAAGATCATCTCAAATAAAAATCTGCATCCTTGGGATCACCTTCCACTTCTCCAGCCTCCTAATTAGTTAGGAAATAATCAACCCTATCTCTTTCATCGAATCTTCCTTGTGCGTGGGGGTAGGGCTACTATGTTGTGAATCGTTTGCCTCTACTACATCGTGTTCTCTTCTACTGTGTGTCAGACTCCACTTCTTGGAGTACATAGTTGCGTGTTTTTTTTCTATGTTGCGTCGGTGTTTCCAGCTTTCACTACCTCAGCTGCGTCCATTCTATTTTCAAAAAATATGTTGCACTGCCCTATTATCCTGCTATAATATGGATTCCTTCTACAGCATTGGTCTCCAAACTGGTGATTTCAAGAACCTCTCTCTTCTATTTTATCTCTCTAGAAACCTCTCTCTAATCTCTTTCTATAGAAATCTCTCAATGAAAGCACCAATTGATAGAAATCAATTGAGAGAGAGAAGAAATAAATAAAAAATTATATTAATAGTGGATGGAATTACAGTAGAAAGAAAAAAGAATAAATAGAATAAGTATCATCCTTGAGAGGCACTGCTCTCCAAGGCCTAGCCATAGCCCCCCATTCTGCATATAAGAATATCTCCTAAACCACTCCACCCATAAAACCCACAACTCCCTTATTTATAAACTCCACTAGAACCTTATAGATAACCCCGCCCCCTCCAAACAGCTGGAAACTTTCTTATTGTATATTAATAACCCTACTAACTAAATAACAACCTCCGAAAAACCCACATTCCCTTTACAATTATTCCCCTTTACTTTATTAAACACTCTTCGTACTCCCTAACAAGATAGGTAAATAGTCCCAGCCCCAACCCCATGCAACAAACCCATCTCCTGATACTCTTACACAAGAATCCCCCTGCCCACCTTCCTATCAATTCCACCCCCTTAAATTCACCTTGTCCTCAAGCTGATAAACATGGAAAGATCTCTTGCTCACTGGAAGGTTAATTATTTGTTCTGAAACCATGTTTCCCCTCCCAATCCTTGATAATTCTCCACCTCCTAGAATAGTAAAAACCATTCCAAAAAAAATGTTAGCGGATAGTGTTTCTAATATGGCTCCCCATGAAAAAATATAATAGTAAAAAAAATTGATTTGACTTCGATGACATGTGTATCTTCACAAAATCCTGCTGGAGTTAGACCATACATCACCTCTGAAAAAACACAGCAACTACTACCACACATCAGCACAATAATAGGAGGCCTTGGTGGTGGCTCTAGCGGTGGCCTTGGAAACCAAACTCCCCCACTCACTAAACGAGGTCTTCTCATGGACAACACTTCTATTCTAACAAAATTGATGTCAATAAATGATTTTCAAATACATCTCTGATCAATCCATAAAGGTTTAAAGCCTATCACATCATCCTTTATATGTGTTGTTTGTAATAGAAAGAAACTGTCAAACTGCCAAGTATGTGTTAGCCTCTGGCTACTTTTGCAACTCACGTTTTTGCTTTTTCAGAAGTTCTACAGCAACCTGTGCTTATACCTACACCATCAGCATCGTCACTTGATATGGTTGTACTGATATAGAAATTTCCATCTTGGCACATGATAGTAGTCCAGATTGTTCACACTTCTGGCCTGTAATCATTATTTTTAGCTTATGTGTAGTTCATACCTCTGTTTCATCCACTGTTTCATGTTGTCGTTCTATTTCAGCTCCTGTATTCTTCGGTTTTCTACCTTCAGCTTCCGGACCCCCCTTTTCTATCTTTCTAAACCAAACAATCCACATGGTTCAACTTATGCTGAGTCAGATCATTCATCAATGCATACTCAGAACAATTCTTCTGCTCAAGATATATCTAATTTTTCTTTTCCATTTCTTCTTCCAAATTACCATACTTCTGGAGGATATCTTCTTGGATCTGATTCCATGAGAGATTCTTCTTCGATGCTTACAAAAAAAAACCCATTATCCCAACATACCGGGTATATATAGTCGTGTTGTCCAAATCTTGAACTCTTTCTATGTTGGATGGTAAGAAAAATATTTCTCATCTCCCATGATCCAAGACCTAAGATCATCCCCAGTAATAATTGGCATCCTTGGGATCACCTGCCACTTCTCCAGCCTCCTAACCATTCCGGAAAGAATAAACCCTACCTCTTGCATCAAATCGTTCTTGTGCATGGGACTAGAGAAACTGTGTTGCGAATCATTTTCCTCTGCAGCGTTGTGTTCTCTGTTACTGTGTGTTGGACTCCACTTCTTAGAGTACAGAGTTGCTCTTTTTTTTCTCTATTGTTTCGGTGCTGCCCACTTCCTCTACCTCAGCCACGTCCTTTCCAGTTTCAGAAAATATAGTGTGCTACCCCATTAGCCTTCTATAAGACAGATGCCTTATGTCGCGTTGGTCTCCAAACTACCAATTTCAAGAACCTCTCTCTTCTAGTTTGTCTCTCTAGAAACCTCTCTCTAAACTCTCTCTCCAGAAATCTCTCAATGAAAGCACCAATTGATAGAAAACAATTGAGGGAGAGAAGAAATCAATAAAAAATTGTATTCACAGTGTATGGAATTACAATAGATAGAAAAAAAGAAGAAATAGAAGAATAAGTATCATCCATTAGAGGCACTGCTCTCCAAGTACTGGTTGCATCCCCCTATTCTGCATAGATGAATATCTCCTAAACCATTCCCCTCGTAGAACCCACAAATACCTTATTTATAAACTCCAATAGAACCTTTTAGACCCCACCCCCCCTCGCCCTAACAACTGGAAACTTGCTTGTTTTCTACTAAAAACCCTACTAACTAACTAACAACCTCATAACAACCCCTAAACACCTTTACAATTATTCTCATTCCCTTTATTAAATAGTCATCTGGTTCCTTGAAAAGACAACTAAATATCCACAGCCCCTACCCCATGCAGCAAACCGGTCCCCTGATACTCTTACATAAGCAGCCCCCTGACCACCTTCCTATCAGGGATATGTATTGTTCATTGAGTGGATCTGTCTCATGACATATTAAAATTGATCCTTGATAATTTTTTAACAGTTTATGGGTTTTATTCATAAATCATATAGGTCTCCTTTGATATTTTCTGGTTCTGTAATCACATTACTTGTAAAATGAGCACATAATTTAGATCTTGTAAAATTTTATGTGCTGATCTGTTAGGAGTGTGGGGTGTGGGCTGATAGAGTTTGGAATAAGTTAGTGGGCTATTGGGGGTTTTCCAGGTGTGGGTTGTGCATGGGTTGTTGTGTTTCTAGCTATTGACCCTAGTATCCAGCTGTTGGGAACTGTTGTTAGCTGTTGAAAGATGTTTTTGAAAGGGTTTTTGTTGGTTGTACTGATGGAGTATTAAAAATTGGTACCAGCTAAAAGGGAGGGAACACTATTCACTTTTTAATTGGGATCAATAGTGATGTGGGGGTTCGGATCTTGGTTGGTTCGACCTAGCTTCAGGAGAAGTGGTCTTTTCTCCAAGAGATCATTCTTCTTATATCTTCTTTCTTATAGTTTTCTCTCTTATGTATTTATATGTTCAGTTCAATGATTCAGCTGGTTATATAGTTTTTAGTACTTCTTTCCATGTTTTCCTGTTTTGCGTCCATTGTCTTGCAGCGGTCCTAAAAATTTGGCGCTTTCATTGAGAGATATTGTCCATTACAAACTCAAGAAGAGAGTTGATCATTATTGTTGGAGAATTGATTGCAAGACGAACTAGTTTTGGAAACTCTGTCCAGGAGGAGCTGATCATTGAGAAAAACATAAGAAGAAGAACTTTTTTTAGCATAGGGAGGTTTGATCATTTCGGAACATTTTGCTGGAGTAGAAACCGGTGAGATATACTGAGATCTGATCGTAGTTGTGCATGAAAAATAGAATAGTAATGAGTGGAAGGATCATGATTATTGTAAACAATTCTGAACGACTGATAAAAGTAAAGAGAGTCTGGTGGAATTCTATATTGTCAATTGATGAGTTGGAGAGGGTGAACTCCAGTGTATAACTTATTCATCACTCGTAAGTGACCCAGAAGAGGTTGTTGAGGTGATTCGAACAATGTAAAAAGCTCGTTCGTAGCATGATTGGGAGGAGAAGTTGGACATTGAATTCGATGGAGCTACTAGTTATCGTTGGAAGTTCAGAGCAAGACATTCGTAGGGAAGATAAAAAAAAAGAACACGTGATCGTTTATAAGAAACTGAGGTTGGGAAACTATGTCTGCTGGAGGTATCCTTTTTTGTGTCTCTGTCACAAGTGTAAGACACGTGTTGGGGGGAGAAGGAGGCCTCATTGAGTCATTTGGGATGGAGAGAAGGAGCAGAGAATCCCAACAGAGTTGGTTTGTACTGATGTTTGGGGAAGGTATGATTCCACGGGGAGGAGAAAAGGGAAACTATTGTGTAGGTGCCGACCTTCTTGGGTTCTACATGTGGGAAGGATGATCATGGTTAGATGATCAAGTTGCAGAAATCATAGCAGTGTCTCATGCACTTATGGAGACACTCACTGGGTGGAAATGTATGCACATAGAAAAAAAAATAACAAATAAAAAAATAAAAAATGTTGTACAGATTTTGGTTTAAGGGATGAGTAGTGCGAAGAATATTGTGGAGCTACCATCATTCTCAGAAGAAGATCCTTTGGATTATATCACTAAATTGGAAAATTATTTTGAGTATTGATAGATGCAGGAAGATTTGAAGTTTCCCTGGGAAACATTGAGTATGGAGTACACAATTAACGGTTGGTTTTGGATGTGGTAGTATGAAAATCTGGGTACGACATGGTGGAGGTTGAATCAAGCGCTTATGGAAAATTTTGGAGGTGGTAAGCAGCAACTAGTTCCAGAATTGTTTTCAGGATCACTAACCATAGAAGAAGTAACTTTGATCATATTGTTAGTAGAACATGATCGACAAGGTTCTAGGATGGATAAAGATTATTTAGTCCATGGTTCTAGTTTTCCAGGAGATCATAGAGAGGCGGGTGAGGGGTTCCGACCATGCCAAGATGTTTTCCACACCTGATTTTTACCACATTAGGTAACAGAAAAGGAGGAAGCGGGGAGCCATTTTCATAGCATTAGTGAAGAAAATTCCACAGTTAAGATTTGTAGTGTTGTTGTTTCTCATTGGGGCTTAGTGAAGTTGTAGTGTAGTCGAAACTTGTCTGATTACTAAAAGGGATTCTTTAATGGGTCAAATTTCCTTTGAATGAGAAGCACTGGTTTTCTGAATTGGAGGGAGTCTACAGGAAGGGTTTTTATGTAGCCAAAATTATGGCGCTACATGGAAAATGATACAGAAACGTTGGGATTTGCTGTGATAGAAACAACGAAAAACAAAAGAGTGAAAGGGAAAAAGAACAAGAACATGAAGATTTGTGTGATTTGGGAATAATCCCTACGTCCATGGAGACGCAGAAATAACTTCACTATAATCCGGAGCACAATTTACAGGAGTTTATCTCAATGTTTTCTCTCTTGCAGGAACCCTAGTCCGAAATGGGCTACAAATGGAGAAGACAGTCTACGATTTCACCAACCGTACAGGAAGTCTGTGTTGCTATAGTGAAAGGCGGCCACCCAAGTAAAAAGTGCTACAGTGGCTGCCGGTTGGAAGTCCAAAAGGCTAAAGTAAAGTTGACTCCAAGTAGGATTGCTCATTGCGATAAGACATCGCATCTACTTTCGAGTTCTTCCAGCTAAATTTATAATTAATTTCAAAATGATATCCCAACAATTTGGTTGTCCAACATTGTTGATCAGCTGTTGCGATACGTTGGTGCAGTAGGAATTTAAGGCTATGTTGATCGGAATAAATGATAAAAGGGCCAACCAAAAAGATAATGATTCCAATTTTGGATGGATAAAATAAGAGCCATAATTTCCTTTTCATAAGTAGATTTTTCCATGTGGCTAATAGATAAGGGTTTGGCGAAGTAGGCTAAAGGATAGCGGTGCTGCATGAGGACCACTCCAATTCTACAACCAAAGGTGTAACATTCCAGCTTAATGGCCTAAGTGAAATATGGTAACGAGAGGACTGGGGCATAGGTCATGAACTCCTTGAGGTGAAGAAATGACGGTTTAGTATAATATGTCTAGGTAAAGCCATTTGTCTTTGTGAGGGTTGTGAGGGGTTGAGCTATTTCACCATATCCTTATATGAATTGACGGTAGTGCCCTGTAAGACAGAGAAACCCACTGACCCCATTGATTATTTGTGGAAAATGCAAGTCCAATACCACTTGAATTTTGTTGGGATCCATCAAATTTCTAGTTTAAGAAAGAACATAGAACAAATAATTCACCATTTGTTGAGTGAAATGACACTTGCATCGATTAGAGAATAGATGTTTGTCCTAGAGAATTTGTAAGGTGGTAGTGAGGTGGGCTAGATGATGTATCCAAATCCGAACTGTAAACCAGAATATCATCAAAAAAATCTTAAGATAAATTTGCAAGGCGTTGAAATAAATCGTTCATGGTAGCTTGTAAAGTAGATGGATAATTATTAAGCCCAAAAGTCATGAATAAATACTCTCAATGACCATTGTGGGTCCAGAAATCCATCTTTTTCACATCTTCATTGTGCATATGAATGTAATGATATTTGGATTTGATATCCATCTTGGAGAAATATGTTGTACCATGAAATTCATCCAAAAATTCTTCAACCACATGAACTGAGAATTTATCAAGAATGGTTTTTTTGTTGATAGAGTGATAGTCAACACAAATATGCAACTAGAAATCCTTTTAAATAGTAAAATTGCACAGGATTATGCACTACAGCTTGGTTTGATGATGTCGTCCTTCATTATTTCCTGAACCTAGTGTTCAATTAATGTCTTTTGGTAATGGGGGTACCTGAATAGACGTACCGGGACCGACTTATGAGTAGGAACTAGTTGAATGACATGATCCCGCAACCACTGAGAGGGAAGGCATGTATAAGCTCGAAAGACTGGCACAAATTAAGCTAATAGATGAGATAGAATGTGGTGGTGGTGGTTAGGCTCCAATGTAGAAGTAGGAGAATAGGATTTTCCACCCAACACAATCCGTTGAAAACCCTTCACAATTGGGCTACTTATCCAACTTGTCAAGGAAATATGAGTTTGCATCAGAGGGTTAGTCCCCCAGATGACATAAGGATTTTCATTGACCATGAATTTCATGATCATTGTTTGCCAATTTGTGAGCACCTCTCCCAGGGTACACAACTTAGAAATGCCTAATATCATATGGAGATGACCATTGTCCAAGATGTGGACATCAACAATGCAATGGGAGTCCCCCACCGATAGGGCCAGCTGAGGATGAACTTCTTGGGACCACAATGTATGTCCATACCCCAACTGGATGTGCAGCCACTGGGGATAGCGTACAGGGAATTTGAGGAAGTAGATAGGAATATGAGAGACGATGTTATGTGTAGCTTCGCTATCTATGACAATAGGGATCAAAATTATAGTAATAGATCCCTAGATCTTCATGGACGGGGGTCTAAGGTTGTCCTGTTCTCAATTAGAGCCACAAACGTCAAGATGTTGGTACTCTATGATGTTTTATGTAGCATCTATGAATGGTTTGGGTTGGGAGGAGTCACAAGGCAACGATTCTTTATCATCATTATCAGAGTCATCTTCGCCTAGAATAAATATTTAGTTTGGGGTCAGTGAACCTGTGGGTGTGAGTATAATGTAATGTGCAGTGAAAAAAGATCCCCTTGCATTGTCATTGTTCATGCTAATGATTGTAGAGTTTTCGAACACTACGAGTAGGAGTTAATAGGTTTTTAAAAACCTCTTGGGAAGGTGGGTTGAACCCTTTAGTATCTCATTGGTGGGAGCAGTAAGCATTGTCACAAGGATCTAATGAGACATGGAAAGGGTGAGATGGTACTGAGGCCAAATGAGGAAGAGTTAGCACGTGATCATGTTCACGCCCTGTATAGTTGATTGCAAGTGAACGCCACAAATTGAAGAACCAGTGTCGTGGTGGAGGGAAAGTTCAACATTATGGGTCAATCACATGGCTTGAAAATATGTAATGGGGTTGTGGATATGAACCCAAGATCAAGTCTCCATGAGCATGCAATGAAAAAAATAAACCACATATTGTTGTTCCGGTTGTCAAGTTAATAAGGACGCCAAATACTCTATAGTGTTCGATATACTCTTGTACGAAAGCTTGTTGGTGAAGATCCGCGAGCTATTTTTAATATTGGATTGGTGTATCTCGATCTGATTCGTCTGGATGCTTGTAGCCCATACTGGGTACCAGCTTGCAACTTTCGAGTAGCAAAGATGATCAGCTGACACTGATAGAGCATTGTAGTAGTGTGAACTTTGGAGTCAACTTTTCTATAGTCTTTTGGAATTTCAGCCGGCTGCCACTATTGCACTTTTTTAATTGAGTGGCCGCCTTTCACTGTAGCGACGTAGACTTCCTGTGCAGTTGGTGGAACAGATGACTATCTTCTCTATTTGTAGCCCATTTCGGACTAGGGTTTCTGTGAGAGAAATTTATGAGATAAAATCCTATAAATTGTGCTCCCGATTATAGTTAAGTTATTCTACCTCTCCATGGACATAGGGATTATTCCTGAACTATGTAAATCTTCATGTTCTTGTTCATCATTTGTTTCTTTTTTACTCTTATGTGTTTTGTTGTTTCTGTTGTTGCAACTCCTAACATTTCTGCATCACATACGGTTTATAGATCTCAAGCCCTGTAAATCGCTCCTGCAATTTGGTTTTAAATGAGTTGTCTTACGTGTTTGGGATAAATTTCTATCTGTATAGTGAACCGGTGGATAGTGATACCTTCCATACTGAACTATTCAAGCTAAATCTTCAAGGAATCTGGTGTATGATTAATGAGGAAATATAATTCAGCTCAAGTGAGCCAGCCGTGAGGATCCGTGCCATCAAATATGGGAAGCCTGACACGTCGACCGGTGGGAAGTGGATCACTGGAGGGAAATACATTGTCCATAGAAGCTCGCTGATCAGGATAGGGAGGAATCGAAAGGACATTGGCCGAAGTACTTGAATCTGGATAGTGCAGGGGTTGACGAACATCGGCATGCAGGGGTTGTTTCCCTTGTTGACGAAGCATGATTTTGCGAAATTCCGTTTGTGCTGCCATCACTTTATCCTAGTGGTGCTGGCCTTTTTCTAAGATCATGGACACCTGGATGGAGAAAAACGACCATCGCTGATAATAGAGATAGTGTGGTCTCAATGCCACTCAGGCAGAGTTGGACAGCCTCCAACGTAGGAGTGGTTGGGTGTTTCCATGAAACGACTGGGAAATAAAGGATGAAGTATGGAACAACGGATTAGAAAAATGATAGGGATAGCCTATCTGTGAATGTATATATTGAGGGGAAATCCACCAGAATTACAGTGAAAAAAGGAAGTTGGGAAAGGGGATGAGGACAAACCCTCAAGTTCACTAATTCAGGTCTCCTGCCCAAGATAACTGAACTACTAACAAATATAAATTTTCCTCCATAGACCCTATTAGATTTACAGTAATATGTGCTCTAAATATTTTTGATTAAAGTCTAGGATGATAGATTTTTTTAAATTTAATTTTATGTAGAAGAAAACATGTGTTATGTAACATTAGTGTAATTATGGTTAAACCTCCTATTAATAACAATTATTTTTCAAATAGTAAGTAATTTTTTGTCATCTTGAATGATAAATGTGTTGGGGCGCCTCCTCATCTGGCCTCAATTTTTTGTAAGAGTTATATCTGATATCTCTAAAAAGATATTTTGATACCTTTGACGAGATATATCTGATATCTTTAAGAAGATATATTTGATATCTTTGATGAGATATATTTGATATCTTTAATAAAATATGAGATATATTTCAGGTGATACATGAGATATCATGTGATGAATCTCCTATTTATATGAGATGTGCGGCTCCTCTCTCGATAGTTGTTGGAGGCAGTGCAGTTGCGTTTTCAAAGAGCGGTTTTCAAATCTGCAACTGGTGGAACTACTTTGATTTGATCGGCTCTCATCTGTAGTTGTTTTTTATCCAATCCTGGTGCTTTTTCATCTGAATTTTTTTTTAGACATCAATCTTCTACTTTCACGGTCAGATCTATTTGGGTTTCTTTAGCAGGCTGCATTCTTCATTTCAAGCTTCATTTAGACTACATCTATACTCCAACTTTGATCCACTATTTTTATAAGAATTACTTTTGAGATCCCTTTCATTTTTTGGGAGTCTATACCGTGTACTTATCTGTTTTAGGGGATCCCTCTTTCTGGACTAGGTCCTGTAGTTTTTCCCTTTTTGGTTTTTCCACGTAAAAAAATTTTGTTGTCAATTTTATATTATGCACCTATTTTTATCACTACGCATCCACTATTTGAGGGAATGGTTTTTCCGATGTGCGTTTGTATTTTTGTTGTTTGTGTGTTCATTGCTTGCAATCCTTCCCAACATCTGGTATCAGAGGGTTTGGTTTTCTATTTCATATTTATTATGGAGGCTAACTACAGTTGGATGATTTTGTTGAATGGTACCAACTACCATATGTGGAAACTTAAAATGAAGGATATGCTTTTGGTCAAGAGAATGCATCTTCCAGTGTTCAGTACCCAAAATCCAGAAAGGATGTTAGATGAAGAATGGGCGTTCGAGCATGAGATGGTTTATGGCTTCATTCTCCAATGGGTCAAAGACAATGTGATGAACCACATTGTCAACATCTCTCACACCCGAACTTAGTGGGAGAAGCTCGAGACTACCTATGCTTCCAAGACAAGAAACAATAAATTTTTTCTTCTCAAACAGATGATGAATTTGCGGTACAGAGAAATTACTTGTATTTCTAATTATTTAAGTGAATATCATATATGTTTTGATCATTTTCTAGCAAGGGTATCAATTTTTAAGATGAGGTTCTAGCACTTTTATTGCTTAACACATTACCTGATTCTTGGGAGAATTTACGTGTTACTCTAACCATTTATACTCCTAATGGTGCTGTGACATTCAGTTTTGTTAAGTAAGCTATTTTGAATAAAGAGGTCAAGAGATGTACTCAAGAGAAATCTTCAGAGCTTTTAGTCATAGAGAACAGGGTAGAAGTCATGAAAAGAATCAGGGACAGAGTAGTCAGTGAAAGAGTAAAAGCAGTAGAAAATCCAGATCAAAGCAGAGAGATTTTGAGTGTCATCATTGTGGTTAGAAGGGGCATGTTAAGAAGTTTTATTATCAGCTGAAAAGAGAAAATAGAATGAAGGAAAATCATCCAAAGAAAAATGTCTATGGAGATGATCATGTCGTTGCCGCTACAGGGGGTGATCTTGTTATTGTTTATGACTACATTATTATTGCTTCTGATCATTATTACTGGGTTTTTGACAGTGGTGATTGTTTTAATGGGACATCAAAGAAGGAGTTCTTTACATCATACAACCCAGGTAATTTTGGGATTTTGAAGTTGGGTACTGATGGTCATGATGATGTCGCAGGTATCAGGACTGTTTGTTTAGAGACTAGTACTGGAAGTAAACTAATTTTGAAGAATGTTCAACATGCACCATAGGTTCACTTGAATCTTATTTATACCAGTGTTCTTGATTATGAATGGTTTATCAGCACTTTTGGTGATTTCCAATGGAATATTTCTAAGGGCTCTTTGATTGTGGCATGAGGGAAGAAGCAATCAGGTTTGTACTGGACTAGAGCGTCTATTTCATGTGATACTGCTTGTGTTGTTGAGTGCATTGTTTCATCCAAGTTGTGGCATAAGAGGCTTAGCCACATCAGTGAGAAAGGGCTTGGTTGTTTGGCCAAGAGAAATCTTCTTTCAGATTTGAAGAGTGTAAAATTGGACACATGTGATCATTTTATGGCTGGGAAACAGAGCAGAATGAGTTACAGCAGTCATCCTCTATACAGGAAGTCATAGGTACTTGAATTTATACATTCAGACATTTGTGGTCCTTTTAAATCTAAGACCTTTAGTGGTGGTCTTTATTTTGTGACATTTATTGATGACTAATCACAAAAGCTCTGGTTTTATGTTTTGAATGAAAAAAGTCAGGTGCTCAGTGTTTTTATAAAATTTCATATTTCTGGTGAGAGTGAATCAGGCAAGAAATTGAAATATATTTGCACTGACAATGGAGGAGAATATTGTGGTCCATTTGATCAGTATTACAGGCAGGAAGGAATTTAGCATCAGAAGACACCTCTCAAGACACCTCAGCTGAATGGTGTAGCTGAGCGGATGAACATGACTTTGTTAGAAAGAGTTCATTTTTTGCTTTCGGAAGAAAAGTTTCCTGGACACTTTTGGGGTGAGGCTTTACTTACTACTGCTTATATTATCAATTTATCACCTACAGTTGCTTTTCATACAAACACTCCCGATAATTTTTGGTATGGAAAAAGGATCAGGTATGATCACATGAAAGTTTTTCGTTGCAAGGCTTTTGTTCATATGCCTAGAGATGAGATATCCATGTTGGATGATAAGTCACAGCAGTGTATTTTTATTGGTTATAGACACGATGAGTTTGGGTACAGGTTTTATGATCCTGCTTTGAAGAAACTTGATAGAAGCCAAGATGCAGTGTTTAAAGAGAACCAGACTATTGCAGATATTGATAAGAGATAAAAGTCCACTTCTCCATCTTCGGATGGATTTTTTAGTCTTGAGACATGTTATGATTCGCATTTACCTCATATTTTTTATTCTAAAGATCACATTGATGTGCAAAATGATGCTCAGGGTGGACAGGTTGGAGTTGATATTTCTGATGCACCTTTTGTTTCTGATGATCTGGTTCCTGGGGTTATCAATGAACCCGTTGTTCCACCCCGGAGGTCATCTCGGCATCGTTCCATTTCTACTCGGTATTCAACTGATGAGTATGTGCTCCTGGATGAAGGGGGAGAACCAGAATATTTTTATGAGGCAATGGAAAGTGAACAGAAGGACGGATGGGTTGCGGCACTGGATGACGAGATAACATCATTGTACGATAACCATACTTTTGAGCTGGTGAAGTTACCGACAGGAAAGAGAGCTTTTCAAAATCAGTGGATTTATCGAATTAAGAATGAATAATCCAGTTCTGTTCCACGATTCAAGGCATGGTTAGTTGTTAATGGCTTCTGTCAGAATAAATGTATTGATTTTGATGAGATTTTCTCACATGTTGTCAAAATGTCTTCTATTCGGGTTGTTCTTGTTTTGGCTGCCAGTTTGGTTCTGCAGATTCAGCATATGGATGTGAAGACTATCTTCCATGGAGATTTAGAGGAGGATATTTATATGGAGAAACCAGGGCGTTTTGTTGAAACAGGTAAAGAGAATCATGTATGCAAATTGAAAAAGAGTTTGTATGGTTTGAAGCAAGCATCGAGATAGTGGTATAAAAAGTTTGAATCTGTCATTTCTCATCAGGGTTTTAGGAATAAATATTCTGATCATTGTGTGTTTTTTCATATATTTACTGATGATGATTTTATTATACAGTTGTTTTATGTTGATGATATGCTCATTTTTTACCATGATGCTTCTATAATTGACAGATTGAAGAATGATCTTTGTCTGCATTTTGGGTTGAAAAACTTGGGGTCAGTATGAAAAATTCTTGGCATGACGATCTCCCGTGACAGGAAAGCCAAAAAATTGTGTTTATCTCAAGAGATATACATTGAGAAGTTTCATCAGAGATTTTCTATGGATAGAGCTAAAGTGGTTAGTACTCCTCTTTCTTCAAATTTTAAGCTCAGCACCAGTCAATCACCTTATACTTATGAAGAGATATAGGAGATACAACCCATACCTTATTCATCTATCGTTGGTTGTTTGATGTATTCTATGGTATGTACTAGACCTGATATAGCTCATGCAGTTGGTGTGGTAAGTTGTTTTCTGTCAAATCCAGACAGAGAGCATTGGAGGGCAGTGAAGTACATTTTTCGTTATCTTCGTGGTACTTCTGATATGAGATTGTCTTTTGGAAAAGGGGAACCTATGATTTGTGGCATTACAGATTCAAATATGGTAGGAGATATCTATTTGAGGAAGTCTACTTCAGGCTATTTGATCACTTTTGCAGGGGGAGCTATATCTTGGCAGTCTATGTTACAGAGATGTGTTGCTTTATCTACCACAGAGTCAGAGTTTATTGTAGCAACAGAGGCATGAAAATAATTGTTGTGGATGAAAACTTTTATTTTAGAAATCGATTTTAATCATGACAGATATGTTCTATTTTGTGATAGTCAGAGTACTATTTGTTTGGGAAAGAATTCTACTTTTCATGGAAGGTCGAAACATATCGATGGTTGGTATCATTGAATCTGCAATGTCCTTGATTCAAGATAGTTAGAGCTTGAGAAAATCCACACTGATTACAATGGGTCATACATGTTGACCAAGAGTTTTTCTAGAGGAAAATTTGAGACTTGTCGACTGATTGTAAGGTTGGCGATGATCCCCAGTTGATTCGGAGGGGGAGTTTGTTGGGGCGCCTCCTCATCTAGCCTCAATTTTTTTAAGAGTTATATCTGATATCTTTAAAAAGATATTTTAATATCTTTGATGAGATATATCTGATATCTTTGAGAAGATATATTTTATATATTTGATGAGATATATTTGATATCTTTAATAAGATATGAGATATCTTTCAGGAGATACATGTGATATAATGTGACGAATCTCCTATTTATATGAGATGTGCGGATCCTCTATTGGCAGTTGTTGGAGGCAGTGAAGTTGCGTTTTCAAGGAGTGGTTTTAGATTTGGAACTGGTGGAACTACTTTGATTTGATTAACTCTCATCTGTAGTGGTTTTTTATCTGATCCCGGTGCTTTTTCATCCGCATTTTTTGATCGAACATCAATCTTCTGCTTTCACAGTCATATCTATTTGGGTTTCTTTAGCAGGCTGCATTCTTCATTTCAGGCTTCATTCAGACTGCATCTATACTCCGACAATGACCACTATTTTTTTAAGTATTACTTTTGAGATTCCTTTCATTTTTGGTGAGTCTCTATAGTGTACTTATCTATTTTAGTGGATCCCTATTTCTAGACTAGGTCCCATGGTTTTTTTGTTTTTGGTTTTTCCATGTAAAAAATTTCTTGTGTCAATTTTATATTCTGCACCTATTTTAGTCTCTAGGCAACTGCTGTTTAAGGGAATGGTTTTTCCGTTTCACGTTTGTGTTTTTGTTGTTTGCGCGTTCATCGCTTTCCATCCTTCCCAAAAAAATGCACCATTGAATGATACTTCTAGAAGACTAGGATGACAAATCTGCAAGTCGAATTGGGTTTTGGGTCCACCCTTCCCTATCATTCAATAATTTCCAAACAGTAATTACAGTTTGTTATCTCAATTTAGGAGTGGAGATTATTTTTGGTCGTTAATGTATGGTTAATGTTAAGATATCCAAATTTTAATTGGGATCCATTGAATGATATGGTACCCACAAATTCTCTTCAATATTGCATTGTCGGTTGGGGTTCCGATCATGATGGGCAGGGCGACAGAGGGAGCCATGTATAGGCATTATGCCCTGATTATTAAGAAAGTAGACTTAAATTCCACATTGACTAATAAGGTAATGCTTGTTACTCCTGATGATGAATTCTTCGCATTTATTATGAGAGCATGTTTAGAATAATTGTGGTAGGATTGTCTGTTATAATTCACAATGGGGAAACAAATCCATGGATTTTCATAAGAGTCTGAAGCAGAGAAATGGGACTGATCAAGGTGTTTAACTTGTGACTTGTAAAGAACAAGTGCAAGATGGTCTTGAGGGAGGGTAGGCTATAGTGAATCCTCCAAATGGCATGAAAAATAATGATTCAAGTCATCTAGCTCAAAAGAACACCAGGAAGGAGGATCATCTATCACTTTCACAGGGGAATATACATCTGGAGGAGTGAGGATCTGATGGCCATGATGACTCTTAGAAGGGGTCTGAATCACACTACCCACAGAAGACTGACAGTTTTGATGAGCACTATGATAGGACTAATTGGAAACTTTCACAAGGGTTTTTTCAAGCTGGGAAAAGATGTAAGGCACAAGGTCATGAAGAAGGATAGGTAGAGGATAAGGGGTCTGATTACATGTAGGGGAATTGACCCCAGGGTGGAGCTCGGTAGTATCTGCTCTTGCGGGGTCTCGGAGAGGTCTCAGGTTCTAGTGTTGTCGATTTATTTCCTGTTGGTAGTGTAGAATTTTTTTGGTATTTCCCCCATCCCCAAACTGTTGTAAATCTGTATATTTTAGACAATGCACAACAACACTTTATGTACAAGAGAGGGAGGTGAATTTACAGTATAGGGAGAAAGTAGAAGAAGAAAGAGGAAAGAGTAGAGGAACTCCCATGGAGAAGACAATTCTCTCAAATCCAAGGTCAACACCTTCCAAGGACTGATCCTCCTAATAGCTTCCAAGTTGTAAATGCCCAAATGATTTGTAACCCTCCCCCACATGCTTCTCCCTCAATCAATACACACACTAAACTAACAACCCTCTACCCAACTTAACAACTACTAAATAATAAAAGGCAACATTATCCCTTGATTGTTATTCACACACCCGCTTGTGCATGGACAACCCACACCCCCACCTCCTAACATCTGACATCATCACTAGCTCACAAGCCTAACATTTTCTCTTGCATGAAAAACCACCTTATCCTCAAGGTGGACCTCCAGTATCATCATCATTCCATGGGCCTTCTCATAAACCAATATGTGATGACTTAGCTTGAAATTCAGTGAACGATGTATTAGGATTTGTAACCAGAAGGAAAATAATGGATAAATTTGAATTCATGAATGAAACATGACTTTTTCCTTGAGATGTAATGTCTAGATCATCAAAACTAAATGCCTTGTAGTAATAAAGATCTCTAGTAACTATAGAATGATAAAGAGAGGTATACCTGAATACCCCCAAGGTGTCACTCTAAATGAGGCCTTGAGGTTATTTTCTAATGAATCCTAAAGACCACGTCAGACCATAATTTTGATGTTGGATGTAGACTCAAACACTTCCCCTCAAGCTAGGTTTACCTATCTTGAACACATAAAGAAAAACAAAGGAATCAACAGATACTGCAAACACTACCCCAAAACTAGACATGTCCATATTGGTTAAAAAAAAGAAAAAAACATAAACTGTTATGGTTGTTGCTCCCCCTTAGGAAGGTGATGGATGATGGAAGAAGCCACTGAAAAGGATGTTCCAACGAGGCGTCTGGAAAGCCGCATAGGCAGGGCCGGATGACAGAGCACCGGGATATCTGCACTAGTGGGCCAGTTCTCAGAGTGTCGGGAAATCCGCACTGACAAGGCCAATCGATGAGGCATCGAGTGAACCATGAAGGAGCTGAAAAAATGGGTGTCGCACGTAACTGGGAATTTGCGCGGTGGGTGGGGCCGGGACATCGCCAGCTGCATCAAAGGTAGGCCAAGACGTTCCACGGGAGGGTAGGGGGCTGGACGAAGTTGCGACTCTGCTGGGAGGGTGGGAGGGTTCCACCTTGAGGCCTTGAGGGAGGGGAAACATCTGCATGGAGAGGAGGCATATAGAAAAGAGTCGTCGTGATGGGGATGCTAGATGGGTGGGATGTGTGTGGCGGAGGATCCGATGAAGGACCTCTGCTCACTGGTCCAGATCTGGAAGGCAGACGTCGTGCGTAGGGAGGCATGGAAGACGCACGGGAGCGACATCAATAGAGAAGGGAGGAGGAGTGCATGTGACCGTCGCACAGAGGGAAGGAGCAATGACAGGCAGGCCAGAGGGGCTCGATCTACCAGGAGGAGAGCCGGTGGGGCTCGATATGCTGGGAGGAGGGCCAGTGGGGAATGAGGGGTGTCCACGGGAGGAGGCCGACGACAAAAGATGGGTCGGACGTAGATGGGAAGCCAAAGGGAGGGCAGCCAGAAAAGTGTTGTGGGAGGGCGGGAGGCCAGCCGTAGTGGGAAGACCGCACCTGGAAGAGCCTATCGCTGGATAGAGAGCAACACGCAGACCGGTGAGGATATCCTCCAGGTGCGGTCTCCTGTCTACGTCCTTCCTCCCACCCTCCCGTGATGATTTTCTGGCCCGCCTCCCGGTGGCTTCCTGTCTAAGTCTGTCCCCGCCACTGTCGCTGGCCTCCTCCCACAGACACCCCTCATTCCCCATTGGCCCTCCTCCCGAAAGATTGAGCCCTGCCGGCCCTCCTCCTAGAAAATTGAACCACGCCGACCAACTTGTCGTCGCTCCTTCCCAGCACATGAAGGTCACAGGCACTCCTCCTCTCTCCTCCATTGAAGGCCCTCACGCACGTCTTCCCCGCCTCCCTATGCGTAATTCCTGCCTTCCAGATCAGGACCAACGAGCAGAGGTCCTTCATAGACTCCTCCTCTGTGCACATCCCACCTAGCTGGCATCTCTATCATGACAATTCATGTCCAGACGCCTCCTCTCTAGGCGTACATCGCACCTCCCTCAATGCCTCCAGGATGAACCCTCCCACCCTCCCAGTGGTGTCCCGACTCCATCCAACACCCTGTCATCTCATCACATGTCCCAACCCACCTCTGATAAAGATGACCAGCACCACCCTACCACAGCACGTCCCGTCCCACCTCTGATATGGATGATCGACATTTTCCTCCTACAGCGATCTCTTCGCCCCACCCACCACGTAGCTTCCTAGCTATATGTAACACCCATTCGTCACCTCCTTCACAGTTCTCCCATCACCTCATCGACTGGACCCACCTGTGTGGCTTTCCCGGCGCTCTGTCGATCAGCCCACCAGTGCAGATTTCCCAATGCTCAGACGTCTTGCCCCACCTATGCTATTTTCCCAGCACCTTGTTGGCACATATTTTTCTGCGGCTTCTTCCATCATCTATCACCTTCATGAGGGGGAGTAGAAGTCATGATGGTTTATGTTTTCTTCTTTTTATTGTTTTTTCTTTTTTTTATAATCAAGCAGGGTATGTCCATCTTTAGGGGGATTACATGCAGCATCTATTGATTGCTTTGTTTTTCTTTATGTGTTCAAGCTAAGTACATCTAGCTTGAGGGGGAGTGTTGTAGTCTGCATCCCACATCGGACTTACGGTCTGATGTGGTGGTTAGGATTCATTATAAAATTACCTTAAGGCCTCCTTTAGAGAGGAACATTGGGTTCCAACAGTAATACAACAACAGACTTCACTTGATGTTCCACTGAGTGAAACATTCTAGACCAATGTCAACCACCAGGTCAGCTTTTGTGAAATTATATGGGGCCACGTACTCTAGAAAATGTCTCATATTAAATGAGTACTTCTCCTCATGGTTTGAAGACTAAAATACCTTCAATGGTTCAATGACATAATCCATTCTAAAAAACTGAATAAATCCTACTTGTATCGGAGCACGTTTTACAACACTTTATCCTCCATAGGATTATTCTCCCTAGTCTCTCAATCCACATACATTGGGAACCATCCGGAAGAGATTTTCAAGTGCATATACAACAAAAAGAAACCCCCACTCACAGATATCTTCTTGTTGTAATGTTGTGGCAGACTGAAACCATAATTCTTCCACCTTTAAATTATCTGCTATCATGAGATAAATCGTAAGTGGATGAGCAATACTAGTACATGTTTTTTGATCTTGGGGGAACAATACATGGCTTATCGTCATCTACTTGGGCCTTTTCCCCACTTTTTCTCGAGCTACCACTCCCTTCATAACAACATTTGGAATATGATGGAACTCCTTTTTGTGTGGTGGATCTGGATCCTATTTTTCCTCCTTTTGGTCTGCAACAACCTGCATAACACCAAACTGCTTTAGCCTATGAACAACATCTATAATTAAAATCTTTTCTTGGGTTCTACAGTTTCATACATGACAGTGACAATGTCACGAACCAGCCTGAGTCAACCCTGAATCAGTCACCAAAGTCGGCCCACGACATGGCCTGAGGGGAATTCCCGATCACCATGGGCTAACAACTAGTGCCTGGCACCAAAACATACAATTGGAAACGTATTCATCCCAGAAAAAGTAAAGAGGAACCCTGAATCAATAAAATAATAGTCAAACTAAATAGTATTTCAAAACATCACTTACTTCACATTCACATTTAATGGAACAACAAACAATACCAAAATAAACAAACTAAACATGAAACTCAAGACGCCTCCATGTGACCCTGTGGGTTACTCTTCAATCCACAACCAACCAACGCCAAGGTGACTATACCAATACTAGAACCTGCAACAGAAACTAAAAACAATAAAACACTATAAACATGAGTATTAAAACTCAGGAGGTAGGCCTGAATAATTCTATTCCCAATGCACATTCTTCAAATAAAGACACATTGATTAGAAAGTTTGAACAATAGATAATAAAAATAGTTTTTCCACACTTTAAATTTTTAAAATAAAACAAACATGATTCATTGACCTCGTAATTTAAAATAAAAAACCTGAAGAAGACATAATAAGTTGTGATTTCATTTTCAAAACATATAATTGAAATCCTTTAAATGTAAACACCCATTCACAATTTTCTAGACAAATACCAAAACTAGGTGAAAATAGAAAGTTCCACACAATGAGGTCAATCGTTGTATTTGAAATCGTAATGGGGAAAACACAGGAAATCCTAGGAACTCAGAGGAGAACCAGAACATAATATACATGTGACTCATCATGAATGCATGCCTACTCTCAATGAAGTCATAAATCCTTAACACCCAACCATCTCCCTACCTGACCTGGTTAAGGGAATCAATCCCATATAAATAATAACAAAACATCCCCCTCTTATGGGCCACTAATAGTGCAAAATATAACTTGTGGAGTAATCATTTTCAACAAACCACTTTGTTATGCTAGGTTCCCATGTGTATTTCATATGGGGGAGTTCCATACCATTCAAACAATAATTCATATATACACCATCACAAATAACACATAAATCAACACCACCTCAGCTGCCTTGAGGAGTATTCCTTTCCTTTAAACAAATATTACACAAGGGAGGTCCCATTCCAAGGACCCTTCTATTTCATCATCAACCAACAAGGAAAGCGACCAACCCAAGAGGGGTTTTCCAAATAATCATTTTAAAAGTTCCAATTGGGCCTCACATAATTTACACAAGGTAAACCACATCCCAAAGAACCACACACACACCACTTTGAAATTCTAGAACTTACTTGGAAACTCATTTAAGGAAAACCGACCACCGCATGAATTCCAAAACAGATTTATAAGGGCCAATCATGCATTTGATGAACACTTAGCATGCATGGAACCATTAAACTACTCAAAAAGTTCCAAACAGGTCTTACGTTATTTTTATGCATTAACACTTTAATAAACATATACATGAAAAAACGTTTCAATAACAAAACAACTAAGAAATCCCTTTTTAAATCCATGCATAAACCAAAATAATTTCAAAACATTTCTTTCATCAATTAAGACTTTACAATTCATATTAAAAAATGCACATCAAGATCAATATGTAAATTATTTCATTTCCCTTTAAAACCCTATACCAAATCTATTCGCACCTTAAGTGACTTTAAAAACAAGGTTCGCGCTTTCCGAAAAATTCATAAAAACATTTTTCTAAAACATTGCACTAAAACCATCCCACAAAATATAACCAGCTTCATGACAAACTTTTTTTTTGAAATCCATTAAGAAATTTCCAAATCACCAACTTTGGATACCGCAATTATATATATAGAACCAAAACATGCTGCTATGAATTTCAAATCACATGTGAAAGCCAACTGGGATAATTCTCAAACGAAGGGTGCAAACATTTCAATAATTTCACACTGCATTTTCCAAACATTAGAACCAAAACACATTATTTCACCCAGAACAACTATGGTAAAATAATAAATCACCAATTATTAATTAACGATTGTGCAGAAATAAGAATTCAATAAAATATTAAATTTAAAATTAATTCCCAAAGGGATCCTACCTCAAAGGGGAAACCAAGCCGAATACTCAGCACTTGACACTTTTATCGACAACCACCCAAAAACACACTGCAGGGTTCAACACACTACACAACAATTAATAAAAACCTTAAAACACCGATTGGACACCACTTAATAAGTGTGAAATCAAAAAAAGGGCATAAATCTATACCTAGGATGTCAGCGGAAAACTAAAACAGAGTCAATTCACTTCACCTTTGGTGGAAGATGTCGTAACACGCGAGAAAAAGACCTGAGGAGGTCTTTGCATACCCTACTCAAGAAAGAAACACCAAAATTGGGTTTAACCCATACCTAGGGTTTGTCCAAACCAATATCCTGCCAAGAGGAGGAATAAAAATTAGAGTATCAAAGGGGAGTAAGGAGCCACTGCAGGAGGAAGGGACCGCCATCAGAGGAGGATGCTGGCGAGGGGTTGCGGTTGGACATGAGGGTCGTAGGGCATTGCGGTCAGACAAAGGTGGAGAATGGTGGTGGGTTCGCGACAGCTGTGCAGAGGGGGGGTGAGGCCGAGGAGGAGCATCAGCGCGTTGTAGGAGGACCCCGTGGGGGGAATCAGTGCCGCATAGAAGAGGAGCAGGGGGGTCCCCGCCACCATGGGCAGGAGAGGGAGTAGGCGAGTCATCGGCCATGCGAGAGGGGGGAGCCACCACTGGTTGGGTTGTCGAAGAGGGGGCTACGTGAGGATTGAAATATAAGTTCTAGGCATAGTGGAAGCGCATTGGTGGGTGTACCCAACTTTTATTTTTCCCATTAATGACATTTAATCCTAGATCCATCACGATAATAAAACATCAGATCTTTGGAATATAATGAAGAACGAATGAAAAAAGGGAGTCCCAGAACCATAGAGATGATCATCATATGTTGGTTATAATTAATTTAATTAAAAGACAAGAATTACATTGATGTAATTTTCTCTCTTTTGATGTTTCCAGTCACGATTTTATGTGATCTTTCATTGCACCATTGAATCCAGCTGTAGGATTCCTCTAGCGGTGATCCACATAGGCTCCACGTATCTCTGGACGTCACCAAAGGGATCTCCAAGTGCTAGCGTGAAAGAGCATTTGCTTACGATTTCCGCCTTCAATTACCTTGATCCAGTGGAGAATGATCTCTCTCTCTCATAACATAATAGCGTTCTTGGAAGAAAATAATTCTCTTTTGTCTTGAGAGATTTCTCTAAATCCATTGTGCACCACACAAAATGTTTAGGCTAATGAGTATTATATAATTGGTATTTTAATGACTTAGAATAATAAAATAAATTAATTACCTAAGATCATTTATTCATTTTATGTAATTATTCGTAATATCCCATGTCTAATAATAATAGTTTACTATTATTATTACTTGACGTGCGCCCAGAAAATTACACCAAATATTATTTAATTAAATAAATATTATTATATCTCATAAATTCCCTGAAAAAATACACAACGTGTATATTAATATACACAGCATTTAATTCGGTTTTTCTATTCTCTTTTCCCCCACCACATTTATTATACCTTGAATAATGGCTATTTATTTCTCAAATAAATATCGCTTCATTACTCGCTAATAAATAAATTATTTCTCCCACAATAAATTCTCTCGAATGACTAGTGTTGAAATAAATGTGATCAGACATCCTTAAATAATTATTAAAACAAAATCCAGAATAATCTCTATTCAACATGTTAAAATAATATTTAACTGAGATACTTGGACACACTTAGAGTGTGACCCTCTAGGACTCTTTTTCAAAGGCATTCGGTGGAGCCTACCTAAAGTCCAAGGTTAGCATCTAACAACACGCCATGGAACCCATAGAGAAAGAATTTAATTCTACAATGATGTTTCACCTCCTACGAATTCTTACTGTGTAATGTAATCTCTTTGTCTTGATATCTCGAATCAAGTGGGTTTCATGATAGTTCCATCAACCCATGTGCTCGATTATTCTTTCTTTGACTTCCCGAAATTGAAATCTCTCATTCCTTACCATGGACATGAATTTATTTAGGCTATATCAATTCCATCAAGGGGCTTAAGATATCTACATATATTATGGAACATAAGGGAAAAATCCTTTCTCGCATTACCTATTAATACAGTATTACTCATGATGCACCCAACATACCCTACCTCACTGCGAATAGTGTGTCGTCACAGTTTTCGTTAATAAATCTATGTGCGTGAGTTGTAATACCCATTAATAATAATCCTAAAGTCTAAGGACCAATACACATTTCCATAGATAGGAACATCCAATGACACTATGAAATGTGGATTTCCTATTAGTGGGTCTCATTATCATAATATCCTCTTAGATATTACCAAGGTAGCACACCATGAGAAGGCACCTCAATGTTTTAGGAGTCCTCACCCCTAATGGCCTATATTATTTGTGTCCCTCAAATAACATCATCTAGCCATAGAACATATATTCAAGAACAGTGTTATGGCACTTCTGGGTTCTCATTATAGCAAGGATCCGCTATGAACCTTTAATTCGATAGCCATCCTTAGGATATAATCACATGCATTGTAACATAGAATAACAATCAAGATGTGATAAAGTATTTTTTAATGAATAATGTACAAATTTTTTGGTTCTTAGGCCACCAACTCCAACTGACTCCCACTTGGACTAAATCCATCTGCTAACAAACTTTAAACTGCTAGCTCTCACATGATATTCATGATTTTGCTGAGATAGGACTTTTGTCATGGGGTCTACCACATTCTCTTCTGTGGAAACTCTACTCACTGCAACTTCACTCCTTTGAAAAAAAATCCCTCAATAGGTGATACTTCTGGAGTATATTCTTTGTCTATTGATGAGACCTTGCTTCTTTTGAAAGAGCCACCACTATAGTATTATCATAATATAATGTGATAGGATATTTATTGCTAGGCACCACATCAAGCTCCTGAACAGAGTTCCGAATCTAGATGACTTCATTTGCTGCATCAGAAGCTGCTATATATTCAGATTCTGCTATAGAATCGGTGAAAACCGGTTGCTTTGAACTCTTCTAGCTCATAACTTTTCTATTGAGACAGAAAACATATCCATATTGCGACTTCATATCATTCTGATCTATCTAAAATCTAGTATCAACATACCCTCTGATGACAAGCTCCACGTCTCCTCCATACACTAGGAATATATCCTTAGTTCTTCTCTGATATTTAAGGATAGACTTTACAACAGTCCAATGATGTTCTCATATATCTTCTTAATATCTACATACCATGCTTATTGCATATTAAACATCAAGCCTGGCACATAACATGGCATACATAATGGAGCCTATAACTGAAGCATATGGGATATTACTTATTCCATCATTCTCTTGTTGTGTCTGAGGACACATTTTCTTAGAATGATGTAGATCATGTGACACTAGAACCAATCCCCTCTTGGATTGTTCCATACTAAATATCTTTATTATCTGGTCAATGTATGTACCCTGACATAGTCCATGAATCCTCTTGGATCTATCATGAATGATCTTGATCCCTAGAATGTGGGCTGCTTCACCCAAGTCCTTAATAGATAAATACTTGTTCAACCAGTCCTTAACTTACTGTAAAACTGGTACATAATTTCCAATAAGCAATATGTCATCATCATATACTACTAGGATAACTAATGCAATCCCATTAAACTGCTTATAAACACATGGCTCACATTCATTCTTAATGAAACCAAATTCTTTTATGGCTTCATCAAATCGAGTGTTCCATGACCTGGATGCTTGATTTAATTCATAAATAGATTTATGCAACTTGAAAACCCGTTTGGATTCACCTAGTGTCACAAACCATTATGGTTGTGTCATATAGACATCTTCCTGAAGGTTCCCATTAAGGAATTCTTTTTTGACATCCATTTTCCAAATCTCGTAGTCATGGTAAGCTATTATGGAAAGTATGATTTTTATGGATTTAAACATGGAAAGTGGAGATAAGGTTTCATCATAGTCAATTCCTTGACATTGTCTAAATCATTTAGCCACTATCCTTTCTTTATAGGTTCTAACTTGACCTTCCATGTCTAGATTTATCTTGAATACCCATTTGCATCCAACAAGATTTACATCAATTGGTTCATCTACCAAAACCCAAACTTGGTTTTAATACATGGAATCCATCTCACAATTCATAGCTTCTATCCATCTTGCATCTTCTGAGCATTCTGCTGCTTCCTTTTAGGATAGAGGTTCATCATTCTCCAACAATAATGATTCACCATCCTTGGTGACTAGGAAACCAAATCTCTCTGGTTCCTTTACCTCTCTTGAGCTCATGTGTTGTACTAGTGTTTCTGGAACCTCTTTCATGGGGACCTATAAAACTTGTTCTTATACGAACACATGCTTATCTTGAGCATCAACATAGTAGAAGTCAATCTTGCTCCCACTATCCTTTTTGAGGATGTTCTCCCTCTTTAGAAAGACGTCTTGTCTGGCGACAGTCACTTTCTTGTCTGAAGGGTTATATAGGTAATATCGTTTAATTTATTTGGGATATCCTATAAAGATACACCTCGTGCCCCAGGGAGCTAGTTTGTTTCCTGAGAAGGCCTTAACAAATTCCTCGCATCCCCATACATGTGTGTGCGACAAAATGGGTTCCTTTCCATTCCATAACTCAGAGGGAATTCCATTTTCCGCCTTAGTTGGTAGTCAATTTAATGTGTATGTTGCAGTTTGTAATGCATATCCCCAAAAGGATAATTGAACATCTGCATGATTGATCATCGACCTCACCATGTCAAACAAGGTGTGGTTCATCCTTTCACTAACACCATTCCACTGTGGTGTATAAGGAGGAGTGAGCTGAGATAGAATCTCAGACTCCCGTAAAAGATCGATGAACTCTTGGTTAAGATATTCTCCACCTTGATCCGATCGAAACTTCCTTATCTTCTTACCACACTGATTCTCTACTTCATTCTTGAATTCCATAAATTTCTCTAAGGAATCTAACTTATACCTCATTATTTATAGATATCCATATCTACTCAAATCATTAGTAAAAGTAATGAAGTGGGAATATCCACCTCTAGATTTTACTGGAAATGGTCCACACACATCCCTATGCACCAATCCTAGAAGCTCTATGGCACTTTCAAACTATCAACTGAAATGCGGCCTGGTCAATTTAAATTGTAATCAAGTGTGACATCTATCAAGTGTTTTTAGCTCAGTAGAGTCTAAATTTCCATCTTATAAGAGCTTTGTCAAGTGTTTCTCATTTACATGACTGAGACAGTGATGCCACAACTGGGTGATGTATGAGTCATGTGAGTTTGCTTCGTTTTCGATTTCCAACACTTGGATTTCATAATTTAATACATAAAACCCATTACATAAATGCGCCATAACATAACATATGTTGTTCTTATAAAATAAGCAACCCCTATTTCATAACTTGAAAAAAAATCCATCCATATCCAAACATGATACAAAAAATTATGTTTTTGGTAACACTAGGCATATAATAATGGTTAATTAAAACCAAAATCATCCTAGTTGGCAATGAGAGATGGTAATCGCCAATGGCCAACGCATCCAGTCTCGCTCCATTGAAAGCTCAAAGATCCACCTCTCCTCTAGCAATATTTCTAAATCTACTTGGTTCATGCATTTGATTACAGATATAAGCCCCACAAGCTATATCTAATACCCAATGTGCAGAAATGGAAAGATTACACTCGATAACGAATTCACCTTTAGTATACCCACACTTTTGGGTGCAATTACCCTTCTAGTGTAATTGCTTTCCACATGAAAAACATACCACCTCCCATTCCTTACCCTTCCTCTGGATCATCCCCTTATTAGAGGGATGATGCTCAGGGGCTTTAGACTATTTATGAGTCCTTTTCCCCTTTTCCTTGTCCTTCCTTTTCTTATTCACCATAATAACTGCCAGTTTTTCACATCTCATGTCCTTATCTACTTGGAAAATTAAGGTCATAAATTCCAATATAATCTTCTATGTTTTTCTCATGTTATAGTTTACAATAAAGCTATAGAAGGTCTTGGGCAGTGATGAAAGGATGAGATCTATATTCAACTCATCCGGGAACTTAATCCCTAAGATGTCTAGGCATTTAATGTAGTCAATAAGCTTGACTACATGAGGCCCTACTAGTGAAGACTCTCCAATAATAGTTGTAAACAAAGCATTGGAGATATATTAAATCTCTTGTCTCACCTTCTCTTGGTAGAGATCCTTAAGGTGATATATCATGCTATACGTGTCCATGTTTTCATGTTTCTTTAAGAGCTCATTAGACATGGATGATATCATGAAACACTAGACATATGTGGCATCATTCATATATATCATATAGAGAGATAGTTCATCATCGCTAGCCCCTTTTCTAGGCACAACTGGAACAAGCTCTTCCAACACATACAATTTCCTCTTGTGGTGAAGGATGACGCGTAAACGCCTCTGTCATTCCTG
The DNA here is from genome assembly GCA_963277665.1 of Viscum album. NCBI lineage: Eukaryota > Viridiplantae > Streptophyta > Magnoliopsida > Santalales > Viscaceae > Viscum > Viscum album. Next base: position 421,365,481 of record OY728158.1, on the reverse strand, counting down.
GAAATTGGTGTTGGTGAGAAGGTTTTCCTTCTTGAGTATGGTTCACAATGCTATGTTTGAAGTCATTTTTCTTTTCGTTTCTAAAAATTAAGATGAGCAAAGGATTAGTACTTTATGATGATAAAAACTGAGACAAATAAATAAATTAATACTTATTAGTCTCCTATTATTTTATCAAAATCCAATAGAACTCAACATTGACTTTGGAATATTTTGTTTCCTGAATATTCTAGTGGAAAGGGTCTATATATCCCTTCACAATACCCCCACTAGGGTTGGTTAATCAACTTAAAGGGTTTTAGGTAGGCATTCCAAATACCAACTGCATTAACTCGCAGCTCCTTGATCCGCTGAGTGGACTCCCCAATCCTAAAACCCTTTTATTTTGGATTTCCTCAACCTTTGCCTCTTGGTCACAACAAGTTCAGTTGTGATAGTCAACCCTTGATGTGACCCAAGACAAGTCATCTCAAACCCATGAATTATAATTCCCCGATAATTGAAATCACCCCAACTAGGGTTGGTCAAGCACTTTGAACTATTGTTCGATTCTAACCAAGATTATGGGAGGCTATACCGACTTAATATTTCTTTGAGAGATTTTATCCTTATAAATAAATTTACATTTTATTATCATTGATTACTTTCTTAGTTAAGATTAAGTGGGATATAATTAAGTGATTAACCATGTCTAAGATAATATTTACGCACAATCCGATCTTATTTTAGTTCCATCTTGTATGCTTGTTTAATTCATTAATTGTTTGATCATGACAACACACCAATAATAAATAAACCATGCAACTGACAGAAATAAAATAAATGGTATGATCATGAGCTTTTTCTGTTTGTTAGTTTATATAGGAGTTAATAAACTAACCCAAGAACTAGGGAAGAAACACCTTGAACCTTTTGGGTTGGGGTTTACAGCTTTCCACATGTCCACCTTTGTATCTCCTTGGATTGGTTTCACCTTGGGTACTAACTTGAGCTACCTCCACTAGTTTGGGAGATCCATCCATTACATATACTTTTATCTCACACGCAGGTGAGGTTTAAAATGGGGTTTTGCATAAAAGAAACATTGGGAACGCAGACCCTGCATATTAATTAGGAGAAGGCTCATAGGCCAAAAAATTTAAATAAAAAACTAAAATGAAACCATTCACATACAAAGGTCTTGGTCTAGCTCATGATAATACATATGCAATGATATTTACACATAAATAAAACTAACATTCAATTATATAATCGTTATTGTTTAAGATAAATCACACTCGAATCAATTAATTATCTTTAATTAATCAATACTTTAATCTTAAACCTGTTTTTTGAATTTCCTTGAGATTCTCTTCCATCGTAATTTTAAAAAAAATAAATTCAATTTAAAATTATCTTTGTACATAACTTGTACCTTAGAGGTAACCCAGGGAATTCCCATAAATAACTACCCTATGAGTATAAATGAACATTACACAGATGTTAAATTAAACACATATATATAAAACACCTATCACGTTTTGTTCCTTGGCTTTACGCCTACACTATGGTACATGTCTCAAGGGTTTGGGTAATATAATAATAAATTTTAATAAATCTGCGTAATTTGAATGAGTACACAGCGTGTGGTTCTAACTACACGGTGTGTACTTTGGTTCACCGTCTATCCGAAGTACACTCTTGGGGATATAGCGTGTAGAATTACTTCGGAAATCTTCAGTGTACACGGCATGTTAAATGGCACACACGCCGTGTAGTATCCGCGTTATACAGTTGCCAGTCGGAAAGGCCTTGAACGAGGTACACGGTCCAACCCTAACCCGAAGGAACTACATGTCGTGTTCAATGGACCCCACGATGTGTAATCCGGAAACTGTGTGTCACCTGTTCCTAGTCAACACATGGTGTCATTTAAGACTTAGAAATACTCCAACACACAGCCTGATTTAGTGGACCAGTCTGATGCATTGAACTTAGACTACACGGAGTGTACTACCAAATACTCACTATGTATTCTGGTGTTGTACGATAAGGAACATTTGGCACCTCCAGATGAGATCCTATGTTTTTATTTTAATCAAAATTAAAAGAAAAATTTGTTTCTGTATGGTGAATGTGAAACGAGAGAGGAGGAACATATCTCAAGATTCAGATTTGCAGAATGATTAGCTTGAATTGAAACAACTAAATTATTAAATGCATAAATCACCAATAGAAAACTAAATAATTATAATTGTAGATGGGTGAATTCCCCTTACCTCAATGTGAGGTGAGGATATTCATTTATAGATTAGGAAACTAATATACAAGACGGGTAAGTCCGATGTGGGACTCACCCATTTACACTTAAATGGGTTCCAAGACTCCCCCTCAAGCTGGACATGCCCAGATTGGATAGAGTCCCACACAAAAAGAATAACAAGACAATCGCAAAATCCCCCTCAAGCTGGGCCATGGAGGCTGTGAACACCCAGCCTGGAAGTGAGAGATGCAAGACGAGCTCCGGGAAGACCTTTGGTGAAGAGATCGGCAAGCTGATCGGCCGTCGGGATATGGCCGAAACCGATATGGTGCTGCTCCAGATGGTGGCGGAGAAAGTGACAGTCTACCTCGATATGCTTCGTCCGTTCATGGAAGACGGGATTCGAGGCAATCTTCGTGGCGGCCTGATTGTCACACCAGATATGAGCAGGAGTCGATGCCGGGAAACCGAGCTCCTGGAGAAGATGACGAAGCCAGAGGATCTCAGTAGTGACAGTGGCCATGGCGCGATACTCGGCCTCGGCACTAGAACGGGAGACCACAGTCTGCTTCTTGCTGTGCCAAGAGATGAGATTACCGGTGAAGAATACGGCGAATCCCGAAGTAGACTTTTGGGTAGCGAGGCAACTGGCATATTCTGCATCACAAAAAGCCTCAACATCCATGTGAGCATGATGTGAGTACCGAAGGCTGCGAGCAGGGTCTTTCTTGATGTACTTGGAAATGCGGAGGACAACATCCCACTGAGAGCAGGTGGGATGCTCCATGAACTGGCTGGCTTTGCCAACGGCACAGGCAATGTCGGCACACGTCATGGTGAGGTAGTTGAGTTTACCAACCAAGCGCCGATAGCTCTCAGGATGAGGAAAGAGTTCCGAGTCGGAATGAAGGGAGCGTTCCCCAGGCTCAAGGGGAGTTTCAACTGTGGTGGCGGTGGTCAACCCGGCATCCTGCAATATATCAAGAGCATACTTGCGCTGGCAGAGAGAGATAGTGTCCGCAGTTCGGGAGACCTCGATGCCAAGAAAGTACATGAGGGGACCAAGATCCTTGGTGTGAAAGTGCTGGTGAAGATGCGTCTTGAGGCTGGCGATGCCTCTGGAGTCACTCCCTGTGATGATGATGTCATCAACATAAACTACAAGCAAGATACAGTCGTGTTCCGTCGTACGGAAGAAGACGGTGTGATCTTTCATACTCCGAGAGAGGCCAAAGGCGGTGACGACAGTGCTGAAGCGGCCAAACCAGGCGCGAGGAGACTGTTTGAGGCCATAGAGGTAGCGACGGAGATGGCAGACATGGGAGGCGGCACCAGAGGCAGAGAAACCAGGGGGCTGCTGCAGGTAGACCTCCTCGTCAAGAAAGCCATGGAGAAAAGAATTCTTAACATCCAGTTGATGAAGTGGCCAGTGATGATGAGCAGCTAGAGAGATGAAGAGGCGGACCGAGGCCATCTTGGCGACTGGAGAGAAAGTCTCAAAGTAGTCAACGCCATATGTCTGAGCAAATCCCTTAGCGACAAGCCGGGCTTTGAGGCGGCAGAGAGATCCATCAGGATTGAGACGGATCGTGAAGATCCATTTACAGCCGACCGCCTGTTTGTTTGCCGGAAGGGGAACAAGATCCCAAGTACGGTTGGCATCCAGAGCCTGCAATCATCTCTCATTGTGGCGAGCCACCCGGGGTGAGATTTGGCTTCACCGACCGTTCGAGGAAGCGACACGGTCTCCAGAGATGACAATCCCCTGTAAGAAGATACAAAGAGAGGAGTATTCTGACACGAGCGAGTACCTTTTCGGAGCGCAATCGGCACATCCGCGGGAGCTGTGTCAGGAACATCAGGCGAAGCGGGAACAATGGTTTCCTCGGCCAGGACGGGAGGTACAGTGGAAGGACGGAGAGAGTAGGTCTATCCAAAGAGATGACCGGTCGGAGGAGACACCAGAGGCGGGTGAACCATGAGCGGAAGGCAGTCATCGATGGTAGCGTCAGGAGAAGGAGAGGGGAGAGTGAAAGGAGAGCTCTCGACAAACGAAACGTCGACAGAGGTGATATACCGGCGGAGGTCTGGAGAGAAGCATCGGTACCCGCGCTGAGTGCGGGAATACCAGAGAAAAATACAGCGAAGGGATTTGGGTGATAGTTTGGAGAGATTTGGGTGAGTGTCCCGAACATAACAGAGACATCTGAAGACACTGAGTGGAAGGGAGTGAGGAGGGAGAGAGGGAAACAGGGTATGAAAAGGAGTCTCCCCCTGAAGGATGGAGGAGGGAAGACGATTGAGAAGGTAAGTAGCAGTGAGGATGGCATCCCCCCAGAAAAGAAGAGGTACCTGGCGGTGGAAGAGGAGGGCACGAGCGGTTTCCAAGATATGTCGGTGTTTCCGCTCGGCCACCCCATTTTTCTGAGGGGTATCAGGACAGGAGGTCTGATGGATGATGTCGTGGGCCCTCATAAACTGCTGAAAATGAGTGGATAAGTATTCTCAACCATTTTCAGATCGGATACATTTCACAGGGAGAGAAAATTGTGTCTAGATTTCCTGAAAAAATGTCTGAAAGGTTGAGAGAACCTCTGTTCGATCTCGAAGAAGGTAAAGCTAGGTCATGCGGGAGTAATCATCAATAAAGGTGATATAATAATTGTACCCTGATTGGCTAGGAACCCTGCAAGGACCCCATACATCAGAATGAACAAGAGCGAAAGGAGCCGCTGCACGTGGTTCTGGGTGAGGAGCATACGTCGTCCGATGATGTTTGGCAAACTTGCAGGATTCACAATGGAAAGAGAGGTGAGAACTGAATTGGGGGAAAAAGTTTATGGAGGGTGGAAGGCGGTGGATGGCCAAGGCGGGAATGGAGGTCAAGGGATCGGGCTATGATGGATGAGCAAGCAAGGGAGGATGGGGTATCAAACAGGTAAACCCCATCCCGAAGATAACCTCGACCAATTTCCTGATTCGTCTTCCGCTCCTGAAAAACAACACCAGATGAGCTAAACGTAGAAACACAATTAAAATCTATGGTGAGTTTGCTGACAGAGATAAGATTAAAGGGACTCTGAGGAACATGAGCGACCGACGTCAGGGGAAGAGACGGGGTCAAGGAACATGTGCCATATCCGGTAATAGGGATTGTTGAGCCATTAGCAACAGTAATGGCAGAGGCACCGGTGTACGAATGATAGATAGTGAACATACCAAAGTCTCCTGTGAGATGTTCTGACGCACCAGAGTCAAACATCCAAGCTGTCTATCGATGAGAAACACAGGCGGTGGATTTGCCAGTCTGAGCAAGTGGGGCGAGAGAAGAATATGGTGGCGCAGTCGCTCGATAAGATTTTACCAAAGCAATCTCCTCCGGCGAGAGTGTTGTCCTGTAACGGGTACTGTATGAAGTAGGACTGTTGCGCGGTAGAGCCGATGATGGAGGATGGGAGAGCTGCTCGGCTGAGTGCATAGGTGCTCGGGAAGGCCGACAATGGAAGTGAGGGTGCGGCCCTGCCGGAATGCTGTCGTCCGGAGGTGATGCCGGAGGGCCGCGGGCGGACACGCCCGCCATTAACGCAGGGGGCTGGGCCGACACCGCAGGAAGGCCGCAGGGTAGTTGCAGGGAAGCCACTGGGAGACGGGTTGGGGAGCGCCGGAGCGGGCGGGAGCCGCTGCTGGGAAGAGAGCCGCTATGGAGGGCGGTTGCAGGAGGAGGGCCGCAGGAGGAGGGCCGCCGGAGGAGGAGACGGCGCGGGAGGTCCAGCGCTGGGATGGAGGGTCGGCACTAGGACAAGAGGATGGAGGCGCGACGGGAAATCCGACGGGAGGCCGGCAGCTGGAGGAGCCGGCAGGAAGGAGCAGCGGTTCACCGGAGGGCAGCAGTGCGAAGGGAGGGTCGCGCTCCGGAGAAGGGAGTGCGCTAGACGGGAGGCTGCCGCTCGGGAGGGATGACCGGCAGGAGGCGCTGCGGGATCTGGCTGTGAGAGCGAGGGCACCGTCGGGGCGAGGGAGCCGCGAGGGCGAGGGCGCGGGCGCCGGGCGAAGGCTTGCTGGGACGAGGGCGCACTGCGGGAGGACGGCGGACGCCGGGCGCCGGGCGAAGGCCCGTTGGGCGAGGTGTCGCGCCTGGAGGGAGGCCCGCCGGGAGGTGGAGGCGTAGAGGGAGGGACGACCGCCTGGAGGAGAGGTGTGCCGGGAGGGAGGGCCTGCCGGGAGGAGAGCGTCGCAGGGAGGGAGCGCCGCTAGGAGGAGATCCGTCGGGAGGGTCGTCGCGCGCAGTGGAGGTCCGGTGACGGGATGTGCCGCGACGGGAGAAAAGGAGATCCGCCAGGATGAGTCGCGAGAGCCAGGAGCCGCGGGACAAAGGGCCGCGGGAGGGAGGAGTCGCGACGGGGCGACGGGCTTGAGGCAGAGAGGGGGCCGCCAGGAAGGGACAGGCCGGAGAGGAGCCGGGCGAGATGGCTGCGCCGGGATAGGAGGGGGGGCTGTCGGGAAAGGCTAGGGTAGCAGGGAGAGAGGCGGGGCCGGGAGGATTCCGGGAATCCGCAGGGGAGGGAGGGTTCGGGATAAAAATCCCTCTGATACCATGTAGATGGGTGAATTCCCCTTACCTCAATGTGAGGTGAGGATATTCATTTATAGATTAGGAAACTAATATACAAGACGGGTAAGTCCAATGTGGGACTCACCCATTTACACTTAAATGGGTTCCAACAATAATCAAGTATATGTAACCTCTGATACCACTTGTAGGTTCCGAGTATAGCGGATGCGCGTTGGTGGGTGTACCCAACATTATTTTTTCCCGTTAACGACGTGTAATCTGAGATTCGTCACGATAATAAAACGCCGGATCTTTGGAATAGAACGAAGAACAAAAGAAAAATATGGAGTCCTAGAACCATAGACGATCAGCATTTGTTGGTTATAATTAATTTAATTAAAAGATAAGAATTACCTTGATGGAATTGTCTCTCTGTTGATGTTTCTGGTCACATCTGATGTGATCCGTTATTGCGCAGTAGAATCCAAGTGTAGGATTCCTCTAGCAGTGATCCAAACATACTCCACGTATCTCTGTACATCACTGAAGGGATCTCCATGTACTAGCGCAGAAGAGCATTTGCTTGCGATGTCCACCTTTGATCGCCTTGATCCGATGGAGAAGGATCTCTCTCTCCTAGCTTGAGAGATTTCTTGGAAGAAAACAATTCTCTCTTGGCTTTAGAGCTTTCTCTAAATCTGTTATGCACAACCACAAAAAAATTATAGTCTAATGAAAATTATATAATTGGTATTTTGATTACTTATAATAATAAAATGAATTAATTACCCAAAATCATTTATTAATTTCATTTAATTCTTAGTAATACCCCACGTCTAATAATAAAAGTTGACTATTATTATTACTTGACATGCACCCAGTGAATTATACCTAATATTATTTAATTAAATAAATAATATTATTTCTCATAAATTTTCAGAAAAAATACACGACATGTACTTTTGTTTTTCCATTATCTTTATTTTACCCACTACATTTATTAGACCTTAAATAATGGTTATTTGTTTCTCAAATAAATATAACTACATTACTCACTAATAAATATATTATTTCGCCCATAATAAATTCTTTCGAATAACATTTGTCGAAATAAATGTGGTTAGGCATCCTTGAATAACTATTAAACCACAATCAGGAATAATCATTATCCAACGTGTTAAAATTATACTTAACTGAGATGCTTGGACACACTTAGCATGTGAATCTCTAGGCCTCTTTCTTAGTGGCATTAGGTGGAGCCTGCCTAAAGTCTAAGGTTATCATCTAGTAACACGCCAAGGCACCCATAGAGGAAGAAGTTGATACTACAATGACGTGTCACCTCCTACGAACACTTACCGTGCAATGTAATCCCTTGGTCTCGATATCTCGAATCATGTGGGTTTCATGCTAGTGTCATCAACTCATGTTCTCAATTATTCTTTCTTTGAATTACTAGAATTGAACTCACACATTCCTTACCATGGACATGGATTTATTTAGGCTATATCTATTCCATCAAGGGGCCTGAGATATCTACTTCCGTTATGGAACAGAAGGGACAAATCCTTTCTCACATTATCTATTAATGAAGTATTACTCGTGATGCACCAAACATATCTTACCTCGCTGCAAACAGTGTGTCATCATAGTTTTCGTCAATACATCTATTTGCAGAAGTTGTAATAACCATTAATAATAATCTTAAAGTCAAAGGACTAATACACACGTCTGCAGATAGGAATATCTAATGACACTATGAAATGTGGATTTCCTACTGGTGTGTCGTGTTCTCATAATATCCTCCTGGATATTACCAAGGGCGCACTCCATGAGAAGGTGCCTCAAAGTTTTATGAGTCATCACCCCTAATGGCCTGTATCATTTGTGTCCCTCAAATAACATCATCCGGCCGTAGAACATATATTCAAGAACAGTGTTATGGAACTTTTGGGTTCTCATCATTGTAGGGATCCACTTTACCCTTTAATGCAACAAAAATCCTTAGGATATTATCACATGATTCATCACATAAAAGAACAATCAATGTGTGATAAGGTATTTATTAATGAATAATGTACAAAGTAGATGGTTCTTAGGCCACCAACTCCAACAAGAACTAGGTGGAGGGAGGTTGAGCGCAGTTCGTAGGGGGTGAGGATAGATTATGTTTTTGTGTTTTATCATTTTCTTATATCTATAATAATAATATTACAACATTAATATTAATAATAATAATGACAATAATATCATTAAAAATAATATAATTGTTACTATCATCATTAAATTTTTTATAAAATTCTATTTTATATAATTTAACGTACGTAAATTTTATTTTTATTTCCTTAACCATTTAATTTATTTGTTTCTTTATTTATTCAAAATACCAGGTAAATGTGTGGTTCACCTGCAGTCAAACACGCAGTTGGGAAAACTACACTCGACCCGTGCCACTCAGCACTGCTCGCTTACTAGGTCAAGCAGTGCGCGGGTCATGCGGTGTTTATAAACTATGTGCATTTCACGTGTCCTGACTCGTACCCACTTGGGCATCCTTGCAGGCACGACACAGTTACCCTTAACGGTGCGGTCTAACCGCGCAATGGAGAAAAGTGTCAGAAACATAAAATAATAATTATAATAAATTAAAAAGATCAACTAATGGGGTCGGGGCATGACAATTCACCCCACCATAGACACTTTCTGCCCCCAGAAAGTTACCAAGTCCAAAGATAGCTAAGAATTGATCCCATGCCCGAATGCATCTAGATGAAACTAGTAGTTTCGAGGTGACTATTAATTCCCCAAGTCACACCCGACCAACCAAAATTAAACCAAAACTCTAAACAAGGGGATAACATGAGGGGTTCTCTCCACCACAAGGATTTCTCTAGACAGAAAAGAAAAAACCAAACATCTCCCTAACAAAAACCACTGAGGCCAATAATCCAAATTAGAACTAGTCCATTCATCCTCGAGCCCAACACCCATCAAGGAATCGAAATGATTTAGAAACCACACTAAGGGAAAATAAGGCCGCTTGGATTGCGGTCGAACGAGATCATCACAGAACCACAATGAGGATGTTCTTTGGAAGGCGATAAGAATAGAATGAGGAAACATTAGACATTTCCATCCCAAAACTGAAAACATAAACCAGACTGAGGTTCTACACAATCTCGAAAACTCCTAACAGTGTGCATGCTTCACCCCAAGACTTGTGGAAGGGGCCCCGATGGATGAAGTGTCTCCTGCCTCATAGTCAGGCATTTTCATCCTCTGGTCCCTAACTCCTCTTTCATCATGTTTATTCAAACAACTGTTTTCAATGGGATGCAACATGAAAGCTTAGAATGTCAGGACCATCCATACTAGTGGCACACAAGAGAACGGTCCATCAAATTGGGAGTCAGCACCGACAAAGATGGTTTCTTGGAGACAGGTTCCTCCAACATGCACTCCATGCAAGATGGAGAACCTTCGCATGAGCTAATTACCATTAACCACACCCCAAACTTCAATGATGGTGGGACATCCGACCTCCACTGGTCCGAAAACTAAACCCTCATAGAAACCCGATACGACACAAACCTTAACGACCCGGGGAGTTCCCAACAACCCGAAGCCCCACTCTAATTCCAAAAACCACACAACAGCCTCTAGAGAACTTTGATTACCTTTATATATATGCAGCACACGAAAAGAATCAAAAACTAGGCATGACTAATTGACAACCTTAGCGACCTTCCTAGGCGGTATACTCAGAAAAACACAAAAAACGCAACTGAAATCAGCATCAAGAAAAAGCTCAACCAAAGAAACATTCCAAGCCAAGGGCAACGGGCACATATGCCAAACATACACAAACCAAACAAAAATTACTTTCCCAAAAACAAAAATTTCTTTTAAATCTTTAAAACTCACATATGGAACCTTATGAACTGTCACATGTGTGTTCATCCAATCATGCTTACATCATCTTCGAACTAGTGCTCCCATTCACTCTCCGCACATACCCATGAACATGTGACCCTACATAAAGAATTTCATGGTTCAAACATCTCTTTCCCTTATCAAATCTAAACAAACCAAAATTTTCCAAATCGAAACACTTTCTCTTTAAAAACCCACTTCACCAATTTCAAAACAATTTAAAAGAAACACTTTTTCATTTCAAAACCAATTTCATTTTTAATAGACACTCACATCAACTGAGGTAAAAATGAAATACGACCAACAAAAACCAACCAGAATGAGGAACTAGTGAATATGCCTAACCTGGTGACATGGTGTTGAATCATGCTCCGAGTAAGGAATAACACTAAGAGGACATTGAATTGGGCACTTGGGATCCACATGGGTCACCACCCCATGTGAGGCTGCAACATGAACCTGTTCATCTCCATTTTCATCCCCCAATCCAATTCTACTAAAGAAAAAAGACTCAAAACATGGACAACCCCTGGTAACTCAGGTCTCGTCATGAGTGGTGGTGATCAGACACTGACTCATAACCTACCTTTTGAGCCCCAAAAACCCAAATATCCTTCTACCAGACACCCCAAATATCAAGGGTCTGATCTGATACCATTTTGTCATGAACCAGCCTGAGTCAACCCTGAACCGGTCACCCAATCAAGCCCGCGACACAGCCCAAGGGGCATTCTCGATCCCCACAGGCTGACAACTAGTGTCGGGAATCAAAACATACAAGTGGGAACGAATTCAGCCCATAAAAAGAAAACAGGTCCACTGAATCAATATAATAACACTCAAATTAAATATGATTTCAATACTTCACATACTTAAAATTCACATTTAATAGAACAACAAACAATATCAGAATAACCTGAACTTGACACTCAAGATGCCTCCATGTGACCCCGTGGGTCACACTCCAATCCACAACCAACCATCTCCCAGGCGACCATACCAGCACTAGAACCTGTAGCAGAATCTAAAAAGAAGAAAACACTATAGGCGTTAGTATTAAAATTTAGTAGGTAGGACCGACTAATTTTATTCCCAATGCAAATGATTTAAATAAAGATGCATTGATTAGAAAGTTTGAACTGTAGAATATAAAAATTGGTTTTCCACAATTTACATTTCAAAAATCAAACAAACATTCTTCATTGACCTCTTAATTAAAAATAAAAAACATGAAGAAAACAGAAGAAGTTGTTCTTTCATTTTCAAAACATATAATTTAAATCCTTTAAATGTAAACACCCATTCACAATTTTCCATAACAATACCAAAACCAAGTGCAAAGAGAAAGTTCCACACAATGAGGGAAACCGCTCTAATAGAACTCATGGTGGGAAAAACAAGGGAAATCCTTGGAATTCAGTGAAGAACCAGAAAAAACTATACATATGACTCATTTCAAAGTCATGCCTACTCTCAATGACATCATAAAGCCATAACGTCCAACCGTCACCCTACCTGGCCCAGTTGAGGGGCTCAATCTTGTAGTAATAAAATCAAAATACCCCCTGCTATGGGCCACTAGTAATACGTAATCTAAATAGTGTAACAATCGTTCTCAGAAAACCTTTTTTCTATGCTAGGTTCCCATATATATTTCAACAGGGGGTGTGTCATACCATTCAAACAACAAGTCATATATACACCATCACATGTAACACAAAAACTGACACCACCTTGGCCACCTCGAGGAGTAGTCCTTACCAAGGTAGTTAAACTCGCGAGGGAACTCGTAGCCTGGTACGAGTTAACCTTTTCTCTCATCCCCACCGATTCAGCTCGTTGCTGGAATCGGTTTTCCGTGGAATCGGTCTGTAAAAATGCAGACTCGGATCAAACTCGTTGACTCAGGCAAACTCGCCAAGTCAATCGAGTGAATAAAATTATGTTTAAAAAAAACGCTGAATGAAGTGGATTTAACGCATCCAGAGGGGCAGCGCGCCTCGCACCTAGGGTTTCAGGTTTTAATTTCTTCCTCTCCGTTCCCATTCCTCACACTATTATTTTTTTCTACTGCTCTGTTTCTTCGGCAGTAATGTGCAGTACACAAATCTACTGCAGCCTTGCTCTTGGACTTCATTCTATCGCGACATCGCATCGCACATAGGAGTGAGCAGCAGCCCTGTAACAACCCGAGATTTTATGAAAAATATTCTTTTTAATTTTATTAATGTTTTGTGTTGTACGCTACACCAAAAGGAGCTTGCTCAACACGCATCCTTGACTTGCCTTGTATTACACGCAATCGTGACCTTCCTCGATAGCGTGTGTAATACGCAATACCGAGTTTCACTAAACAACGATATGCTATTAAAATATTATTAAAACTAGCCGTTATGAATAGTAATAACCACTTTTTGAAATTTTGTAAATCTTATTTTTCAAAATGGACTTCATTTTTGGATTCAGAATATCGAAATTAGCTTAGGGTGAAATTTTGGTAATTTTCGGATAACTTTCATATTTTGATGAATGGTGAAAATTACTAAATTTTAGTTAAAAACAACTTTTTCAATCGAAATAATTAATAGTGATAAATTATTAATTTGAGTGGTTTTAAAGTATATTTAGAATATATTTTTACAATTTAATACAATGTTGGTCATTGGATGTAATTTCACATTTAAACCAGACATAAACAAGTGTCAATCTTTTGATAGATATTGTTTTTTAAAAACGCGCTATTTGTTTTAACAGCGGGATTTAATTATAAAATTAATTAATGCAACTTCTATGTTATGAATTTGGTAAAATAGACTTCATTTTTGAATTCGGAATATGAAATATAGTTTAGGATGAAATTTTGGCATTGTTCTGAAAAACATCAATTTTTGATGAATAGTGAAACTACTTAGTGGTAGTTAAAAAACTGAATTTTTCATAAAACTTAATTTTACCGCTTCTGTGAATGGAATTTCAAAAATCCGAGAGACACGGTTGATGTCAGTAAGTAAAATGTGGTTCAATGAGATGAAAATAATTTTTGGTGAATAGTAACTTTTTACTTTTATTTACCACGGTTAAAAGTAAATAGGGTAATTAAGGGTAAAAATTATATTATTATTACCCTAACACATGTCCTAATTCTATTGGAAAAGTGTAATTCGATCAAAAACAATCTTAGGAATAAAATATGACCACTTAGGCCCACTTGGATTAGATTAGGACATTTATTATTAATTTATTTAAAGAAGGGTTAAAATAGTTAAAATCAAAGTTTAATAAGTAAAACATTTTTAATATGGGGTTATACATAAGATAAATTCGACTATAAATATTCATTAGAAAGATAAAAAGATTTCCTACATAATGGTATTTTATTTGTAATTTTTAGACTTTAAATAATTCAATTTATTTATGACACAATGATGATGCAGTAATTACCATAATAGTGAAAATTTAGAATAATTGATATTATAAATGCCTAAATAAGTATAAGTTGAGACTTTTTATGAATTCCACTAATTTTATAGATTAATATGACATGTTAGTATTGATTTAATTAACTTTTTTCGAACTTATCATTCTGTTATGATTTTCACAAAAATCAATTACTAAATAGTGTCAAAATTGACATAAAATAGTTTTTAAAACAAATATTATGTTATTAATTGTTATTTTATTCCTAAAAATCTAAGGTTCGGACAAATGACTTAGATAAGGTTATATATATTAATAATAAACAATTTGGTGTTAGTTTAGCTTCTTATAGTAAGTTTATTAACCTTATAGTGTAAGAACACAAGAAGACACGGTAAAAGTAAAATTATTTAACTTAATGTTAAATCTAAATGATAAGGTTAAAATAGGAACCTAAACTTGTCTAAATTCTATTTGATGAGAGTATTTCGACCCATCCCCACCTTAGATTCTAAATAAATCAATTTGGAGCTATTTAAAACCGAATTTGGCTTTATAATAAAATAATATTTTTAGTTATTCCAAAGGTGTCCCTCTCCTCCCTTATAAAAGGGCACCTCCTCCCTCTCTTCCTCACACAACTTTGAGCCTTCAAGCTATGCCAAACCCTGCCAAAATCTCTTCTCCAGTTCCCTAGTATCATCCTAGAGGTCCTGGTCTTCTTCAAAGACCATCCTTAGTTCTTTAAGTGGAGGTTAAGAAAAGGCGCGTCAAAAAGAGGTAATATCCATTACCGATCTTTTTCAATTTCTTTCTTCTTCAACTTCTTCTTCTTTAGTTGTTTCATGATAAAGTAATAACATCAGTATTTCTTATATACTGATATGTTATTATAAATATGAAACAACTCTAATTAACCTTCTATCCATCCTACGGAAAATGAAATCACCACGCGTGCGTACGTACGGAATACCGTCTCCACGCCGTAGTGTAATCTATTTTCCGCCACCACCTTAATTGGATGGGTATAATGGTGTAATGAGTAACTATATATGATTATTATAAAGTTATATTGATACTGAAATAGTATACATACACTTCAACACAATTCCACGACCATGGGAACGATATCATCGCTCGTGCGTACGTACGGACTACCGTCTCCACAACGCGATGAGATTCATTCTCAATGATTAACCATTCATGAATGATTATAAAGTATATATAATAAGTACTAATAAAATATATGACATAATAATGATACTGGATTTATGTATATTTATATGTATGTGATCTACTTAATTCCATTCAATTCAATAAGGAAACGAAAACAGCGTTCATGCGTACGTACGGACTACCGTCTCCATGAACGGTGTATTTCATTCCACATATCAATATATTATGTATATGTATATTCTGAATATATATATTATATATAAATCATGTTTTACATTCTGTATATAAGTAATCATGATCCAAGTAATCATATTAATAATTACAAGTTAAAAACATGAACGACAAATGAGACGATTTTACCCAAAACGCTACTTTAACATGAATTTACAAAAGAACGGGTAATATAAAGTCATAAGTGGACCATATATGATATAATAACAATGAATATGATTCTGTAATAAGTCAATAACATGATTTAAATCATTATATAGGATTTTCGGACACGTACAAAGCAAGTCGGACCTAAGGTAAGGGAAATATCACAATCTCATTTTTATTCGAGATTGTTTATACTTTGAAATTTACTGGGGTGTATTTTATCATCCACATCCATGTTTCCTCAATATGTAATATTATTTTCATCCACTTACAATTGTTTAAATCCAATTTTACCCTTCGGTGAGTTTTTAGTAAAGGATATGAAAGTAATCTTTTGTCGTTTTTCGTACGAGGTACTTTTTGACTTTTCCGACAAAAGTACGAAGAATGTTTTTTTAGCTTATACGGCATGAATGGATTTTTAAAACACTATTTAAAAGAAGCTTCCTTTACAAGTTTTCAAGTTTATTTTTAATCAACTTCTTTTTGTACGACATGTTAAGAAAGGAAAATTGTTTTTGAAGAAGAAAGGATATTTTCCTCAATAATGGAGTTCAAGTGTTTTATCAAAATTATTTTCCATCTAAGATAATAAAGGGTTCTGTTTTTATCTCTATTATTACATTGATTTGATAATGTTCTGATGGAATTTTTTTTATAAATTCCTTTATCTTATATGAATTGTTTTATGATGTCACAATGTTTAAGATTCCCATTTTTATTACATGGGTTATGAAATGATGTATGATTTATGATTTTGTGGCACACATAAGAATGGTATCATTATGAGATGGGTGGGACCTATATATCCCTCCAATGCATTGGGTAAAGATTTTATATCTCATGAGATAGACATGGCTGGAACGGTAGGTTATACCGGTTCAGTGAAACAGGACTGGAACGAGGGTGACTCGATTCAGAAAGGGACTTTGTCCACTAAGATAGTCTTGGCAATGAGTCTTGACTAACAAGAAATGATTCTCTATGATTATGTGTGTATGCCACAAAGTTTCATGTTTTAAGTTATGATTATTGGGATTACATTTCACTTCTATGATTTATCCCATGTTATGATATTATGAGCTCTTTTGCAGGTTAAGATTTCCAAAAGCTATGTTCTTATGTATATGATGTGATTGATATTTCTTTTGTTTACCCTTACTGAGCATTTGAGCTCACCCTTTTATTTTTTCTTTTCCCCAGGATATAAAGAAAGGTTTTAGGTATAAAAAAAAGGAAGATCTTTATGGAAGATGTTGAAGATCTTTCACCACGATTAGAAGATTATATTCCGAGTTTCCAAAGACACTAAACTATTACGGTCCTTGTGTGTGTGTTTTTGTTATGTACTAAGTATTCCGCAAAAGTAATGTAAATTTCATGTAAGTCAAGCTTCGGGTCTCTACAGTTGGTATCAGAGGAAAGGTTTAGTAAACCTTTGGAAACTAGGATGCGAAAACGTTAGTGAGATCCCTAGAGATATTTATAAGGTATGTCTAGGGATGTACCTAAGGTTAAGTATACGTATAGGTTATAGTACTAGAATTACGCTAACGATCATAGAATTAAACCTAAGATGTTAGATATTGAAGGTACTCCCCCTTTAGTATGTTGTTTTCCCTAGCATGATTTTTGCCTCTCACACTATTATTTTTGGGTTTTAGATGATGGCTGGAACCCGAAGGAACCGTGTTGATCAATGCAATGGACAATGCAATGATTGTCCTCCTGAACAAACAAATGTTATGGGAGATGGAGTGCAAAATCTTATTGCTATACTTACACAAGCTATGAATCATTCTGGACTTCCAAATGAGCAGAGAAGGGAACAATATTCTATTGAGTCTTTCATGAGGCAACGTCCACCTTCTTTCAGTGAGATTTCCGATCCACTTGTTGCTGAACAATGGATCAGTACCACTGAAAAGATATTTTCAGTTCTTCAATGTTCTGAACATGATAAAGTCATCTTAGCAGTATATCGTTTGGAAGGTGAAGCTGATCAATGGTGGAATCTTATCAAGAATACGAGGCCAAGAGATGAAATTGAGTCCATGGAATGGGACGAGTTCAAGAACTTGTTTTTCAGTAAGTACTTCCCTCGTATTCTTCGAACAAAGATGGAGAAGGAGTTTCTTGAACTAAAGAAAAAGGATGATGAATCTGTCGGTATATACGAAGCGAATTTTACAAGACTTGCAAGGTATGCATCTGGCATTATCATCCAACCTGAAAGTAAAGTTGATCGATTTTTCAGTGGCTTAAAACCAAGTCTTCGAAGGGCATTAGCTATAAGAGACTTCAGTAGCTATGAAGAAATTGTGCGTTGTGATATCAAGGTAGAAATGGAAGTTGGTGTTACATATCCATCTCATGGTTTTGACAAGAAACGAAAGATGGAGTTCAAGAAGAAATCTCAAAATAATGGTGAAAAGAAGATGAATATTTCCTTATGCACAAAGTGTGGAAAGAAGCATGGTGGAGATTGTCTTAAAGGGACTAGAAAATTTTTTAAGTGTGGAAAAGAAGGTCATCGAGCAGCTGAGTGTCGAAGTAATGGAAAAAGGGTTTCTAATGATGTGAATAAATCAAACACTGCAGAAAACGCACCACCAACACTTCAATGCTTCAAGTGCAAGGAAATGGGGCATTATGCTAATAAATGCCCTAATCCAAGGGTTAGTGATGATCGACATGAGCAACCTCTTAAGGCAAAGGACAAAGGGAAGTCACATGCGATCACTATTGGCAATGTTGAATATGACAACGATGTGGTGGAATGATTAAGTTTTTATGTAATGTGATTCTAAAATAATGTTGTATCATGGAGTATTGGAATATTTATGTATTGGTCTAATGTGGTATTCAAAGTGATTGAGATATTATGAGCATAATGAAGGGAAAACGAGAAAATGAAATGTTTAACAGTATTCATGAGCTCATGATTGATATAAGGACTAAGTGATATCATGGTTTGAGTATATAGAATTTTGCGGATTTTGGTATGTGGAAAGTGTTAAATTTTAACTGCATTCATGTTTTCACTAAGGTATTCAAGAGAATACATGATTAAGGACTTTGAATGTTTGGAATGTGACCAACAAAACATATCTTATGATATATGGGGATCGACGATGGTGTTAAATCTCTGGTAATCGTTTTCACTATGTTATGAGAGTGGACTGCAGTATTATGGATAAGCCTAAAGATTGGAATGGATTATGTTGGACATAAGTTAGTATTGTTTAAGGATAGAAGTTTTTTCGATATTATTTATGGGATGTTATAGTAATATAGTTTTAGAAAAAGGACAACCTGCAGGACGGGCAACAGCCCATCGCGTCGGACAAGGCTGTGGAAATCGAACCCACAACCGAAGTGCGACTGGCCTTTATCGCCTACCACTGGCCTACAGGAAGTCCCTGTTTAGTAGAAACTAGTTTTATTATATTTAGCAGTATGATATATGAAGTATAAGTCCATTTTGGGAACTATATATGATTAATCTCACTATAGATGGACTTATGTATTTTTAAATAACTTTTTTTTTAGACAGATGGAATGACCCATCATTCTATCACATGATCTGCTAACACATCACGAATGACAAATTCAACTTCATTTCTTTAAGAGATGAAGTGGAAATTGTCCAAAGAATGACAAATGGTGAGACTATACCAAAATCACGAAAGTATTTCTTCTAATTCCAATTTCATCAACTTTAGGGAAATGATCTTGAAAACCAAAAATGTTGTCCTAGTGCTCTAATATCTGATGAATCAGATGGTACCTTAGATCGTCACAAATTTATGGCTTTGTGATTGCTGGCTTTTCCATAACCATGTTCTCTACCACTCTCCAACAGAACATGATGGTTAGATTTCTCTTCCATATCCATATTTTTACCTATGTGGAAACCCAGTGATTAGTTTATTTGGGTAATCGTTACATTTCGTACTTTAGTTTTTAAAGCCAAGTTTTGGTATTCCTTTTTACGATGTGGGTTTCTATTAAAGAAACTTTCGAGTAGTAAACCATTTATAACCCCGACGAATTTCGAGGGCGAAATTCATTTTAAGGGGGGTAGAATGTACAGCCCAAGATTTTATGAAAAATATTCTTTTTAATTTTATTAATGTTTTGTGTTGTACGCTACACCAAAAGGAGCTTGCTCAACACGCATCCTTGACTTGCCTTGTATTACACGCAATCGCGACCTTCCTCGATAGCGTGTGTAATACGCAATACCGAGTTTCACTAAACAACGATATGCTATTAAAATATTATTAAAACTAGCCGTTATGAATAGTAATAACCACTTTTTGAAATTTTGTAAATCTTATTTTTCAAAATGGACTTCATTTTTGGATTCGTAATATCGAAATTAGCTTAGGGTGAAATTTTGGTAATTTTCGGATAACTTTCATATTTTGATGAATAGTGAAAATTACAAAATTTTAGTTAAAAACAACTTTTTCAATCGAAATAATTAATAGTGATAAATTATTAATTTGAGTGGTTTTAAAGTATATTTAGAATATATTTTTACAATTTAATACAATGTTGGTCATTGGATATAATTTCACATTTAAACCAGACATAAACAAGTGTCAATCTTTTGATAGATATTGTTTCTTAAAAACACGCTATTTGTTTTAACAGCGGGATTTAATTATAAAATTAATTAATGCAACTTCTATGTTATGAATTTGGTAAAATAGACTTCATTTTTGAATTCGGAATATGAAATATAGTTTAGGATGAAATTTTGGCATTGTTCTGAAAAACATTAATTTTTGATGAATAGTGAAACTACTAAGTGGTAGTTAAAAAACTGAATTTTTCATAAAACTTAATTTTACCGCTTCTGTGAATGGAATTTCAAAAATCCGAGAGACACGGTTGATGTCAGTAAGTAAAATGTGGTTCAATGAGATGAAAATAATTTTTAGTGAATAGTAACTTTTTACTTTTATTTACCACGGTTAAAAGTAAATAGGGTAATTAAGGGTAAAAATGATATTATTATTACCCTAACACATGTCCTAATTCTATTGGACAAGTGTAATTCGACCAAAAACAATATTAGGAATAAAATATGACCACTTAGGCCCACTTGGATTAGATTAGGACATTTATTATTAATTTATTTAAAGAAGGGTTAAAATAGTTAAAATCAAAGTTTAATAAGTAAAACATTTTTAATATGGGGTTATACATAAGATAAATTCGACTATAAATATTCATTAGAAAGATAAAAAGATTTCCTACATAATGGTATTTTATTTGTAATTTTTAGACTTTAAATAATTCAATTTATTTATGACACAATGATGATGCAGTAATTACCATAATAGTGAAAATTTAGAATAATTGATATTATAAATGCCTAAATAAGTATAAGTTGAAGCTTTTTATGAATTCCACCAATTTTCTAGATTAATATGACATGTTAGTATTGATTTAATTAGCTTTTTTCGAACTTATCATTCTTTTATGATTTTCACAAAAATCAATTACTAAATAGTGTCAAAATTGACATAAAATAGTTTTTAAAACAAATATTATATTATTAATTGTTATTTTATTCCTAAAAATCTAAGGTTCGGAAAAATGACTTAGATAAGGTTATATATATTAATAATAAAAAATTTGGTGTTCGTTTGGCTTCTTATAGTAAGTTTATTAACCTTATAGTGTAAGAACACAAGAAGACACGGTAAAAGTAAAATTATTTAACTTAATGTTAAATCTAAATGATAAGGTTAAAATAGGAACCTAAACTTGTCTAAATTCTATTGGATGAGAGTATTTCGACCCATCCCCACCTTAGATTCGAAATAAATCAATTTGGAGCTATTTAAAACCGAATTTGGCTTTATAATAAAATAATATTTTTAGTTATTCCAAAGGTGCCTCTCTCCTCCCTTATAAAAGGGCACCTCCTCCCTCTCTTCCTCACACAACTTTGAGCCTTCAAGCTCGGCCAAACCCTGCCAAAATCTCTTCTCCGCTTCACTAGTATCATCCTAGAGGTCCTGGTCTTCTTCAAAGATCATCCTTAGTTCTTTAAGTGGAGGTTAAGAAAAGGCGCGTCAAAAAGAGGTAATATCCATTTCCGATCTTTTTCAATTTCTTTCTTCTTCAACTTCTTCTTCTTTAGTTGTTTCATGATAAAGTAATAACATCAGTATTTCTTATATACTGATATGTTATTATAAATATGAAACAAATCTAATTAACCTTCTATCTATCCTACGGAAAATGAAATCACCGCGCGTGCGTACATACGGAATACCGTCTCCACGCCGTGGTGTAATCTATTTTCCGTCACCACCTTAATTGGATGGGTATAATGGTGTAATGAGTAACTATATATGATTATTATAAAGTGATATTGATACTGAAATAGTATACATACACTTCAACACAATTCCACGACCATGGGAACGATATCATCGCTCGTGCGTACGTACGGACTACCGTCTCCACGACGCGATGAGATTCATTCTCAATGATTAACCATTCATGAATGATTATAAAGTATATATAATAAGTACTAATGAAATATATGACATAATAATGATACTGGATTTATGTATATTTATATGTATTTGATCTACTTAATTCCATTCAATTCAATAAGGAAACGAAAACAGCGTTCATGCGTACGTACGGACTACCGTCTCCATGAACGGTGTATTTCATTCCATTTATCAATATATTATGTATATGTATATTCTGAATATATATATTATATATAAATCATGTTTTACATTCTGTATATAAGTAATCATGATCCAAGTAATCATATTAATAATTAAAAGTTAAAAACACGAACGACAAATGAGACGATTTTACCCAAAACACTACTTTAACATGAATTTACAAAAGAACGGGTAATATAAAGTCATAAGTGGACCATATATGATATAATAACAATGAATATGATTCTGGAATAAGTCAATAACATGATTTAAATCATTATACAGGAGTTTCGGACACGTACAAAGCAAGTCGGACCTAAGGTAAGGGAAATATCACAATCTCATTTTTATTCGAGATTGTTTATACTTTGAAATTTACTGGGGTGTATTTTATCATCCACATCCATGTTTCCTCAATATGTAATATTATTTTCATCCACCTATAATTGTTTAAATCCAATTTTACCCTTCGGTGAGTTTTTAGTAAAGGATATGAAAGCAATCTTTTGTCGTTTTTCGTACGAGCTACTTTTTGACTTTTCCGACAAAAGTACGAAGAATGTTTTTTTAACTTATACAGCATGAATGGATTTTTAAAACACTATTTCCAAGAAGCTTCCTTTACAAGTTTTCAAATTTATTTTTAATCAACTTCTTTTTGTACGACATGTTAAGAAATGAAAAATGTTTTTGAAGAAGAAAGGATATTTTCCTCAAGAATGGAGTTCAAGTGTTTTATCAAAATTATTTTCCATCTAAAAGATAATAAAGGGTTCTGTTTTTATCTTTATTATTACATTGATTTGATAATGTTGTGATGGAATTATTTTTATAAATTCCTTTATCTTATATGAATTGTTTTATGATGTCACGATGTTTAAGATTTCCATTTTTATTACATGGGTTATAAAATGATGTATGATTTATGATTTTGTGGCACACATAAGAATGGTATCATTATGAGATGGGTGGGACCTATATATCCCTCCAATGCATTGGGTAAAGATTTTATATCTCATGAGATAGACATGGATGGAACGGTAATTTATACAGGTTCAGTGAAACAGGACTGGAACGAGGGTGACTCGATTCAGAAAGGGACTTTGTCCACTAAGATAGTCTTGACAATGAGTCTTGACTAACAAGAAATGATTCTCTATGATTATGTGTGTATGCCACAAAGTTTCATGTTTTAAGTTATGATTATTGGGATTACATTTCACTTCTATGATTTATCCCATGTTATGATATTATGAGCTCTTTTGCAGGTTAAGATTTCCAAAAGCTATGTTCTTATGTATATGATGTGATTGATATTTCTTTTGTTTACCCTTACTGAGCATTTGAGCTCACCCTTTTATGTTTTATTTTCCCCAGGATATAAAGAAAGGTTTTAGGTATAAAAAAAAGGAAGATCTTTATGGGAGATGTTGAAGATCTTTCACCACGATTAGAAGATTATATTCCGAGTTTCCAAATACACTAAACTATTACGGTCCTTGTGTGTGTGTTTTTGTTATGTACTAAGTATTCCGCAAAAGTAATGTAAAGTCCATGTAAGTCAAGCTTCGGGTCTCTACATGCCCACCTCAACCTCGCATCGCACAGGACAGCCGGGACAAGATAGGTGATTGGGGTTTTTTATTTATTCCCTGTAATTCTAATTCTAATTCAATTCATGTAAGCCTTTTTGTTTGATGAATATCCTAGGATCACACACCTGCATGTCCTTTCAGAAAACATCACAATATCAGGACATGTGATATTAGCAAAGCACAAACATCCGGTGACTCTTTAGTTGTCATTAGGAATTTTACCTCGATGGAACTCACATGGTGTTTGTCATCCTATCTAAGAGGATTAAGCGTAGCGGTTAGAAATTAGAATGCAGCCTCCCTTGAAATAGTTAGGATTATGAGCATGGATTTTAAGTATTTATCCAGCTGAAAACAAATTGAATTTAAAATATGGTACATATAGTACATTGGTAAGAAAAAGGTTGGGATTAAGGAATACTTCACCGATTCAGTCAACTATTTTGGTGGTTGCATTGGAAAGTTTAATAGGAATATGATGAGAAATTTTTTTCATTTATTAAAAAAGTGGTAAATGTGGTGACGTGTGATTGGAATCCCTCATGTCAAGAATCCATTCATTTTTTATGCAAGTTTTCCATTGCAATCTCTTAATGATTATTTGGGGTGTTCTAAATTTATTTATTGGTGTCTGATTTTTTTATTTACTACTAATGATTTTAATATGAATCGTTGGTCTATGCCTGAACTAATTTGAATTGTTGGTCTGAATTCTGATTTAAATTTTTTTATTTTAATTGTTATTGGTGTGATGTTAATTGGTTGTCTCTTGTGGATTGCTGTATTTTTTTTGATTGTTTCCTTTTATGATTCAGTGAATGCTGATTTTGGTTCAGGATAATGTCTTCCTCATCTGTCCAAAAGAAAATTATTTACAAAAATAGTAGTGGAAATAGGTCTGATTCTGCTTGGAAATTTGGTTTTGATGTTGAGAAAAATGGGAAAAAGTTTAAATGCAAGTTCTGTGAAAAATTGTTTTCAGGAGGGATTAATCGATTGAAACACCATTTGGCTCAAACTAATAAAGATGTAGCACCATGCAGAAGTGTCTCAGATGAAGCGAAACAAGAATGTTCAAGTATGCTTCTTATAAATATTGGCTTGAGTAATAAAAGAAGAAAAGATCTTCATGATATTGGGGATGAAATGAATTCTTCTTGTTCAGGGAAAGATGACACAATGATTGATAGGTTTATGAAAAAATCTAGCGAGACGCAGTCTTCAATTAATTATGCACAATCTTCTATGAATCAGTTTTTGAAAAAGGAGTTGTTTGAGGAAACAAATGCCCAAGTAGCTCGGTTTTTTTACACAAGTGCTATACCTTTTAATTGTGCTAGAAATCCAGAGTTTGTGAAGATGTGTGAGATGATTTCAAGGTGTGGAAATGGATATAAACCTCCATCATATCATGATATAAGGGAGAAGAATTTGAAGAATGAAGTTTCATACACACAAGAGATACTTGAGGAGTATAGAAAACAATGGAAAGAAACCGGTTGTTCTATTATGTCTGATGGATGGACAGATAAGAAGAGAAGATCGATCTGTAATTTTTTGGTAAATAGCCCGAAAGGGTCTGTATTTCTGAAATCAATTGATACATCTGATATATCAAAAACTGCTGATAAAATCTTTGAAATGTTAGATGAGATTGTGGATTTTGTTGGAGAAGAAAATGTTGTTCAAGTACTTAGTGATAATGCTTCAAACTATAAAGCCACGGGAGAGATGTTGATGTTAAAAAGAAAGCACTTGTATTGGACTCCTTGTGTTGCTCATTGTATTGATTTGATGTTAGAGGATTTGGAGAAAAAATTAGATGTTCACAAGGTGACCATTTCTAGGGGAAAAAAGGTGACAACATATATCTATTCAAGGACTATGCTCATTCCTTTGCTCCAGGAGTTCACAAAAGGGAGAGATTTGATTAGACCGGGTATCACTCGGTTTGCTACCTCATACTTAACTTTGGGATGCCTTAGTGAGCATAAGGGTGCTCTAATGACTATGTTTACATCACAAAAATGGCGGTGTAGTAGGTTTGCAAAAGAGAAAGATGGCAAGAAAGTGCAATTAACCGTGTTAGATACATCCTTTTGGCGTGATGTTGTGACTTGTTTAAGGGCTGTATTCCCTCTCATTAAAGTACTTCGTCTTGTAGATTCTGATGAGAAACCATCCATGGGATTCCTTTATGAGGAGATGGACCGAGCAAAGGAAAAAATTAAGGAAAATTTCAGTAATACCAGGAAAAGGTACATCATTTAAAGTGTTATTTTTTTATTACTATTATGTGGTTTTCATTGAATATTGATCTTATGTTGTTATCATTTAATATGCAGCTATCTACCTATTTGGGAAATAATTGATGAGAGGTGGGCTGTTCAACTCAATAGGTCATTGCATGTTGCTGCCTATTATTTAAATCCTCAATTGCACTATAGTTCCAACTTCAGGGCTGGTGCAGCAGTCAAAATTGGCTTATATGATTGCTTGAATAGATTAGTGTCCACCCAAGAGGAGAGAGACCAAATAGATTTGCAGCTAGACCACTTCAAAAATGCGAGAGGCTTGCTGGGTATGGATTTTGCAAAAAGGATGAGGGATAAAAAGACGCCAGCTAATTGGTGGGATTCATATGGGGATGATGTCCCTGAGTTGAAGAGATTTGCAATCCATGTTTTGAGTTTGACCTCTAGTTCTTCTGGATGTGAGCGCAATTGGAGTGCATTTGAGATGGTAAGTTGAGAATGATAATTAATCTACATACATTAATATTTTGATTTAATACATTTAACATATTTTTATCTTGTATTTTCAGGTTCATACAAAGAGGAGAAACCGCTTACACCAAAGCAAGATGAGTGATTTGGTGTTCATTATGTTCAATTTAAAATTGAACGAGTGAAGGACCGTAAGAAAAAAAATTAATCAGCCTTCTGTTGTTGATGATATTTCCTCCGATGAAGAATGGATAACTGAAGCAGATGATTGTGAACTTTTAGAAAAAGATGAGGAAAATGATGCATTTGATGATTCTAATCCCAATTTAGATGATATGGAAATTCATGATGATATTGGAAATGATAGTGATCAAGATGGTGATGAAGATGTTGCTCAAAATCTTCAAGCTGGTCGTGGTTTTAGTGAGGCTGAAAATGATGATGATGAGGATGACGATATTTTTGGTGGTGGAAGAATCAAATTTATTCAGGATTTTTATTGATTTGTTTGCTTAATTCTCTAATGTCTCAGCTTTTTGGTTTTGAACATTGTTTTTAAGTGGGACTCTTTAAGAACTGATCTTTATTTTAACTTATGTATTTTTGGGGGTTATACTGACATGATCAAATGAATTCTGGTATAGTGGTTGGGATTGTTCTTTATAATGTCTCCTTCTCTAGACCTGTATACTTCATGCATTCATGGAAATATTATTTTGCTATTTCTTTTTGTTTCAATGTTGACTGATCTTTTAAGGACTAGTTGAGGCATATTTAGTGGGGGGTTCTGGGGCTGGAAGGGAAAATATTGCATCACGCACAATTTGGCTCTTTCAATGTTGAATGCTCTTTTATAGTCAAATGAGTGTTGTGGAGATAGTGATATGATGAGGTGCTCTTGATCCTTGCAAAATACGAGGA
Source organism: Viscum album (assembly GCA_963277665.1). NCBI lineage: Eukaryota > Viridiplantae > Streptophyta > Magnoliopsida > Santalales > Viscaceae > Viscum > Viscum album. The sequence goes on along the minus strand of OY728158.1, from coordinate 421,337,834 downwards.
AGTTCAGGTGTGTTGCTCTAATTCATTTAACCTGCCATTGATCATGTTTATGTATTTCATTAAAATCATAAGAAATAAGAACTTTGTTTCTGTTTGTGTTAGGTGGACGAGTTGCTGGAAAAAGGGGTAGAAGTGGCTATCTATAGTGGGAAGGTCAGTATCTACATGTAGTTTGGGTGCTCAAAGGAGTCATTTTTTCCTTCTTCTCTTTAATAGATGCAGGCAAGTTGATGTAATTTGTTCTCCCCCAGCAAAACCAGCCACAACCCAAGCTTGAACTTAGTCAAAACCACACCAAACCCCAACCTTCCAGCCTGCATCCAACCGAGAAGACAACGAACAATAAATGGACAACACCCCCTGCAGAAGACCAGCCAACAGAAATTCCCTACCAGACCACCACAGCCCATCCAAACTATAGCCACAAACACCCCAACACCAAGAACACTACAGCATAGAGGCCCCCAACACACAACCACAACCTACCAGCACCTAGAACTATACCTGGACAGAAACCACACTGGGACTAGAAGCCTCAGCCGCAGCAGCAGCTCCATGCACCAAGCAGCAGACCGCTACCCCACCAATCCCCACTCCACCAGACATATGCCCCCATACAATCACCATCCACAGCACCCAAAAGAACACAAGAAGCATCCATTACAAGCAGAGGACAACAAATGGACACAACCCATCTTGCTCGGGGGAACATGGTGCCTGGGTTTTTCCTAATTTCAACCCCTCATTTTTATGCGGGTTTAGAATTTAATTAAAGTGAACTACTATTTGTTTTTTTTATTTATTGCTGATTATTTTAATCTAAATTGTCGGTCTATGCTTGAATTGAGATTAATCGTTGTTTAATGCAGATTTGAAATTTTAATTGGCGTGCAGTTCAGCAGGTCGATGGCTCGGGTGGATTCCAACAGTGCGGCTCGAGAAGGGGATGCGAACAGCGGCGACGATTCTCTGTTTTTCAGATTTGGCATTTCGAGATTTCTTCGGCAGTCATCAGTTGCAATGGAGGCTCTAATTTGGGGTCGATCATCTTTGATGGTGGTTCGCGATTTGTGACTGCTAACCGGGGATTCAAGCCGCGAGGGGGAGGAGCTCTTTTGGTTCGCCCAAGTTGAAGAATTTGGTTCTTGGACTTCGTCTGAAGCGCAGGAGTTGCAGCGATTTTCTGGTTTACATCAGATCTGCACGACGACGATGATTCTTGGATAGTAGCAGTGGCTCTGGTTCAAGATCTCAGACGACATCAACCCTGGACAGCTGCGGCGTTCTTGGACAGCAGCTACGCACCTGGACAGCCGCAACGTTCTTGGACACCAGCTGTGCACCTGGACAGCCACGACGTTCTTGGACAACAGCAGTGCATCTACACAGGTGCGGAGAAGTTGGACATCAGTGGTGGACCTGGATGGCAGCGGCCGGATGATTGCTGATTTCTGAGCACCTTGGACAGCAGCGTTGTCTCTCTTCGTTGCCGAGGGATTCAGTTAATGCTTCGACAACATGTGGGTTTCCACTAGGTAAGTCGATCCCCTGATAAGGGGGGTCTCGGCCTGATATTCATGGTTGTCTAGATTCTTATTTGTGCTGCTTCTTTATATTGTATCTCTTGTAATTATTTCTTGCATAGTAAAAGAACCCCTGATGATTCTGCCCCGTACACGTAGGCCAAATGGCCGAAACATGTTACATCTATGTGTCCATTTTACTGCTTTCCGCATTTGTTTTTGTCGAATTTCTGAACATTCGCTTGATTGCTTATTGATTTAATTAGAAGCAGCTTTGACCTTGCTGTTGTTGAATTTGATGTTACTGAAAATCATTTGTTCATTCTAGTTTGTGGAATTTGTTAGAGGAATTTAGTTTATATTTATTGGTTTATTTGTTATAAGACCAGGATAATAAACATAGTTTTGTGATTCTGTATTTTGGGATTATGCGATCCCAATTTATACCTAATGGATCATGGCTATTCGAAAGGGGGACTGTCTTGCGTAGCGCACCTCCCCCAACATTTTTCCTTTTGGGTTTTTTGGGTTGTTTTCTTTTGATGTAAATTCAGATTGACAGTAATTTTTTAGTTTTGTTTTCAAATATTATTAATGAAAAATTGGAGATTCATTACACCCAATTGTTTTTTTAATTTAATTGTTATAATTAATTTTGATGTGGCTTGATTATGATGGAATTTGGTTTATATACTATAACTTAGGTTGATAAACTTCTTGCTGCAGGGGAGTTCCAAATTATGGCGCAAGATCAGATTGAAGTAAACTCTTACGTGTCTACGAGTCGAGTCTACGAGTCGAGTCTACGAGTCGAGTTTACTGGGCTTGAACGAGTCTAAGTAGACTCTTGAGTTTAACTACCATGGTCCTTACCTTTAAAAAAGTATTATACAAGAGAGGCCCCATGCCAAGGACCCTTCTATTTCATTATCAACCAACAAGGAAAGTGACCAATCCAAGAGGGGTTTTCCAAATAATCATTTAAATAGTACTAACTAGGCCTCACATAATTTATACAAGGTAAACCACATCCCAAAGAACCACACGCACGCCACTTTGAAAGCCCAAAACTTACCTGGAAACCCATTTAAGGAAAAATGACCACCACATGAATTCCAAAACAAATTTATAAGCGCCAACTGGGCATTTTATAAACACTTAGCATGCATTGAACCATTAAACTACCCAAAAAGTGTCAAATGGGTCTTATGTCATTTTTATGCATTAACCCAATAATAAAAAATACACGCAAACACTTTTCAATACCAAAACAACTTAGAAGTGCCTTTTTAAATCCACACATAAACCAAAATAATTTTATAACATGACTTTCATCAATTAAGACTTTACAATTCATATAAAAAAATTCTCATCAAGTTCAATATGTAAAGTATTTCATTTTCATTTAAAACCCTATTCCAAATCCATTCGCACCTTAAGTGACTTTAAAAACAAGGTTCACACTTTCCTAACAATTCATAAAAACATTTTTCTAAAACATTGCACAAAAACCTTCCAACAAAATATAACCAGCTTCATGCCAAACTATTTTTTTTTTTTGAAATCCATTTACAAATTTCGAAAACACCAACTTTGGACATCACAATTATATATATAAAACCAAAATATTCTTCGAAGAATTTCAAATCACTTTCAAAATCCAACCAAGCAAATTCTCAAACAATGGGTGCACACATTTCAATAATTTCACACTGTATTTTCCAAACATTAGAACCAAAACACATTATTTCACCAAGAACGACTATGGTAAAAATAATAAATCGCTAATTATTAATTAAGGACTGTGCAGAAATAAGAAATCAACAAAATCTTAAATTTAAAATCAATGCCCAAAGGGATCCTACTTCAAAGGTGAAACCAAGCCGAATACTCAGTGCTTGACACTTTTATCGAAAACCACTCAAAAACACACCGCATGGTTCAACGCATTACACAATAATTAATAGAAACCTTAAAGCACCCATCAGAGACCACTTAATAAGTGAGAAATCAAAAAACAGACATAAATATATACCTAGGATGTCATCGGCGAATAGAAATGGAATCAATCCGGTTTGTCTTTGGAGGCGGATGTCCGAACACATAAGAACAAAACCCGGGGAGGCCTTTGCATACCCTATTCAAGAAAGAAACACCAAAATCGGGTTTACCCCATACCTAGGGTTTGGCCAAACCAATATCCTACCTAGAGGAGGAAGAAAATTGAGAGAACCAAAGGGGAGGAGGGATCCATTGCTGGAGGAAGGGACCGCCGCCGGATAAGGATTTCAGCGAGGGGTTGCGGTTTGACATGAGGGTCACGGGGCGTCACAACCGGACAGAGATGGGGAAGGGCGGTGGGTTCGCGGCTTCCGGGCAGAGGGAGGGGGTGTGGCCGAGGAGGAGCATCGGCGCGCTGTAGGAGGACCCCGTGGCTGGAAGCGGTGCCGGGCGGCAGAGGAGCAGGGGGGGTCGCCGCCGCTGTGGGCAGGAGAGGGAGTAGGGGAGCTGCCGGCCATGTGAGAGGGAGGACCCGCCGCTGGTTGCACCACCGGATAGGGGGGCGCGTGAGGAGAGAACCAGGTGGGGGGGGGGGGGGGGGGGGCTGTGCGCAGCGCACAGGGAGGTGGGGGTAGATTTGGTTTTGGTGTGTTTTTCATTGTATTATATTAATAATAATATTATTACAATAATAATATTAATAATAATAACAATAATATCATTAAAAATCATATAATTGTTGTTATCACCATTATACATTTTATAAAATTCCAATTTATTTAATTTAAGTTACTTTATTTTTATTTTTATTTAATTTACCATTTAATTTATTTATTTATTCTGAATACTAGGTAGATGTGTGGTTCGCCTGCAGTTAAACATGCAGTTGAGAAAATTGCGTCCGACCCGTGCCACCCAACATTGCTCGCTTACTGGATCAAGCTACGCTCTTGTCGCACATTGTTTATAAACCATGTTCAATTCGCGTGCCATGACTCGATCCCAATCGGGCATCTGCGCGGGAACCGTACTGTTACCCTTAACGATTGCACAACAGTGAAAAAGTGTCTGAAACACAAAATAATAATTAAAATAATGTAAAATTATTAACTAACAGGGTGCGGTTGTGACATACAATGCATCCTTCCCTTCCATTTGATAGGAACATACCCTTCCTCGGAACTCTTCACATGTCACCATTTGCTTTAACTCAATTATTCAGAACCTTAGTACATCTGTTTCATTTAGCAAGACCATTAGCTACCCCACACATTATTGAAACATCGTTGGTGCCAACACCAGTAACAACAACTACTTCCCACTTGTCTTCAGATTCAAACCAGTTTGGGGATGAGTTTCCACTATATACATATAATCATAACATCAGTACATGTTTTACACTAAACCCACAGATAAACCGTGTAAGTTGGGTAACCTAGTTTCCCCGACACCATCACTGTCTCATTCCTCCTCCATTATAGAATCCAATGGCTCCAATGTATGTTCAACCACATCGCTAGAACGACTCCCAACACTTTCCTTGAAAAAATATTCTCAGCTTGAGTTAGGAATAGTGAAGCAGTTTTAAATTTCTGCTAATATAATATCCACATCCTGATAATCTTTATCTCCAACAAGAACGCCATTAGCTTCCGCAAACATTGAAAGCTCAAATTCAACACACCCTCTCCATCTTGAAAAAAAAAACTCCACAATCCTATGAACCTTCTACACATGAACTTATCTCCAATGACTTGTTATGCCCGCTCAGTGAATGGGAATACAGAACTAAATCATCTTCAGTCTCAGGCTTCTTTTTCAACTCAACCAGTACAACTAAATTGACTCACTTAATAATTCAGACCAAAATTTACATCCTCAACCTATTCAGAACTGGATTCAAACTGCTGCTCTATAGAAACAAATTTTCGAAGTGTATAAAAATTGTTGTGAACCCCACTTTTTTGTCTTCCCATACATTTCCATGAGGTCTGGCTTCAACTACTCCCACAATAATCTAGGTTTAGCATAAAGTAATGTCAAGAATTGGTATAAAATTGTGCTCTCCATACTTATCCGTGCCCAGTTTATGTTCATATCTTTGGCCGTCCGGTTGATCAAAAAGTAGTGTTGGGGCTAACTACTTAAACCCTAGATAAGCCATGATCCACTGTTTCATATAATGGTGAAAAAATTGGTATGTTTTAATTAATAGATTAATTATGAACAAATTGGATTAAGAATGGTAAACTCAGTCAAGATATTGGAACAAGATAAACAACTGATGCAATAATATAATGAGGACAACAGATGTAATGTGCTTAGGCCCCAAGGGGAGCTACATGAACAACGAGAACACCACCAGGACAAGACGTTTATTAAGACGCAAGAAAGGAAGGCAAGAACAAATACAAACTCGAATGCCAAAATTAAAGGGACCACGAAAACTATTCGATGAGGTCAGGCTTGCTGAACTAGGGGTAGTGGTCAACCCTACCATGTAGAGTCATCCCAGTCCACTCCTGGATGGACTCACACACACATACAAGAAGGATACAACAATATACACGACGAAGAAAAGATAAGTCACTATAGAGCCAAGAACTTCAAACCAGATCTTGGTTATGATGAAAATATTATCAAAACTATTACCGTTTGAGGCATAGTTGTCCGAATACCCAGAACCGAGATGATCCCCGCTGAGCCTCCACCGAAGAATTACTCCAGTTGCAGGAGGTGGCATGTACAGTAGTAGAGGGGAGTGCGGGTGGACAGAGTCTTCTAGAGGGTTTGTCCTTCTTCTTCGCGGAGCCAGAGCAAAACCTCTCCCACAGAGGTTTTCTAAGGAACAAGAGAGAAAACCCTAGACTTCACTGAGAACAACAACCAGGGAGCGCAATGAATGAGTCCCAGAGGAAAATGTCAGGAAGGTCAGGCAACGACATGGGATGGCAACCACATAAATGACTCAGATCACCGAGATAGTTCACATAACCCCATCCGAGACAACACATGATCCAAGTGGCGCAACAAGATAGGCGAGACGACATTGCAACAAATCGAAGCTGGTCAAAGAAACACACTGGGAGCCAAGATAGACCATCAGATCACACCCAATCGACGGTCCATAAACATGTCGTGAGCTATCATAAGGAAAATAGTGAACCAGGTTCCATAAACAAAGCCAACACATAAAATAGGATCGAACCGGAAATGGGAAAACACCCACGTAGGAGTGACATGCAGCCATGCATGGTAAAAAACCAATTAAAACTAATTGTGTTAAATAAAACCAACTAAATAAAATGAATTCATTTCATTGAAACCAAAATCATGTAGGGGAATATTCCACAATTCTCTATGTTGCAATGAATTTTAGGTGTTCTCACAACCTACATTATAGAATTGGGACTAAATTCATTTGCTTAAGACAATGCATGAATTTAGATAACAAGATATCCTTAGTCAAACTATCGACCGAGTTATCATTAGTGGGTATCTTGGTGACCCTCACTTTCCCATATTCTATAATATCCCTATAAAAATGTAACCTAATGTCTATGTGCTTCGATCTACCATGACATACATAATTTTTAGATAGATGCAAGGCAGATTGGCTATCACAGTGAACTACTATAATATCCGCAAATAATGACAACTCAGAAAGCAAACCTCTAAGCCAAATGGCATCCTTAATAGCTTCTATCAATTAAATATACTCTGCCTCAGTATTGGAAAGTGCAACCACTGATTGCATATTGCATTTCCAGGAGACCGGTCCTCCATATGCAAGGAAAGAAAAACCAGTGATAGGCTTTTGGGTGTCAATATTTGCAGCATAGTCAGAATCAACAAAACCAAATATATCATCATTAAAATTAGCATTCAATCCATATCGAATGCACAGTTTTTCAGACATAGAAACATACCTTAACAACCATTTTAAAGCATGCCATTCATCCTTACCAGGTTTCCCCATAAACATGCTCAATGTAAAAATAACAAAGGCTATATCTAGCCTAAAACAGACCATGGCATACATAAGACTACCTACAACATTTTCATATGGAATCTTATTCATAAATACAGTTTATTCTTCATTCCTAGGGGATTAGATCAAGGAAAATTTAAAATTTTGTCCTAAGGGAATATTAATAGGTTTAATGTGCTCAGATATTTATCTTTTTAATACCTTCCTAACATAAGCATATTTGGATAAGTATAGGGTTTTGTCATCCCTATCCCTAATTATGTCCATACTATGAATTTGATTTGCACAGACTAAATCTTTCATTTCAAAGGACCAATTTAACTGGTTCTTAACAAAAATTTATAATCCTCATGTTTTTGCTGATTAACAGCATGTCATCAACATATAATAAAAGGTAATCAGATTCATGTTTAACAGTATTAAAATACACACATTCATCAAATCTGCATCTAGAAAACTGATTTTAAATCATAAAAGAATCAAACCTTTTGTACCTTGTCTTAAAGATTGTTTAATCCCATACAAGGACTTCTATAAAATACTAACATTATTAGGTTTGAACAATTTTGAAAATCCATCAGGAGGGGTCATTTAAATTGTTTTATCAAGGCTACCATGTAAAAAACCAGTTCTTACATCAAGTTGTTCAATATGTGGATCAAATTTGGAAGCAAATACAACCAGATTTCTAATGGATGAATGCTTAACAATAGGAGAGAATATTTCACTATATTCAAAGACTTTACACTGAAGGAATCCTTTGGCTACCATGATGGCTTTAAATTTGATTTTAGTATCTCATACATTGATTTCATTATTTTTATAAATCCATGTAGAACCAATAACTTTCTGGTTATTGGGTCTGGGAACAACAACCCAAGTATTGTTCTGAAGAAGAGAGTAAATTCCCTCTTGCATTTCTCTCTGCCAGCAACTGGATTCTTTGGACTTAACAGCTTGCTTATAAGTTTGGGGATCATCATTAAACAATTCATGAGCTACATTGAAAGCAAAGGAAGAAATATATGCCTGGTTAACCCGATATGGAGGTCTAATTACTAGCCCATCTCTGTCTCGAGTGAGATAATAGTTGCTCAGGTCATCAGGTTCTTGACTCTCAGGTTTTGATTCTGAACTGGAATCTGATTCATGTTGGGTTTTTTTGTAGTCGAAGGAGTAGGACCAACACTAGACTGGGGTTGGTCACCAGGTCTGAAAGGGACTTCAACACCTAAGGGTTTTAGGACCCCTGTGGATTCGACATCTTGTTCAGAAGATGCAGCAGGTTTAGGTTCTTTGTATTTGGACATACCAAACTCATGGAAGACCACATCACGGGTAATGATGCATTTTTGGTAACCAAGTTTATCTACCCATAAATGATACCCTTTAACACCATCTGGATACCCCATGAATATACAATTAACAGCCATAGGAGCTAGCTTATCATTACATGAGTGTTCTTAATCTATGGATCCAAATATCCTAAGGTGAGAAACATTCGGGGGGGGGGGGGGGGGGTTTCCCTTACAGAGTTTTTCAGGTGTCATGAAGGAGTTGGAAGAAGATGGGAAATGCTTATGTTGAATCATCCTCGGTCAAAAAGGACCTAGGGAGTTTAGAGTGGGACAACATACACCTCAACCTCTCAAGAACATTCCTATTAATTCTCTCTTCCAACCCATTCTGTTGTGGAGTTTCCACAATAGTTTGATATTTTTTGATTCCTTCATATTCATAGTATTCAAAAAATTCATTAGATAGATATTCTAAACCATTATCAGTCCTTAAGGACTTAAGTTTCTTATTACTCTCAATCTCTACAACAGCTTTCCATTTCATAAAAGTATGAAAGGTATCAGACTTATGCTTGAGTATATAAATACATACTATCCTAGAGAAATCATCAATAAAAGTCACAAAGTATAAGCCTCCACCATGGGAGGTGACCCTAGAAGGACCCCACGGATCAGAATGTACACATTCAAGAGGTTCTTTAGCGTTATACAACGACCTACTGAAACTGACTCTCCTAGACTTCCCATATACACATTCTTCACAAAAGGGAAGACTGCTAGGAGTGATGTTACTTAGAAGTCCCTATTTCTTAAGCTCACTAAGACAATTGGCACTAACATTCCCTAGTCTCTTATGCCAAAAAGTAGTGGAATTAATTTATGAACTAGAAGAGGAATTCAACTAATTTTTATACACCATGCCATCTAACACATACAAGCCATTACGAATAGTTCCTTTCATAAATTTGAGGGATCCTTAGGCTACTCTAAGGCTTCCAAATCCAGACTTAAATTTGTACCCTTTTTGTTCAAGGATTTCAATGGATATTAGGTTTCTTTTCAATTTAGGTACCCACCTAACATCCTCAAGAGACCTGACAGACCCATCATGAAGCTCGAGTGAAATCTAGCATATAACCATAATGCGGAAACTCCTGTTATTCCCTAGAAAAACCTCACCAGACCCAACATCCCTTAACTCAGTAAAAAACTCCTTCCTAGGAAACATGTGGAATGAACATCCTAAATCCAGAATCTACTGATATGAGATGGTTGTTTCATTGACATTTAACACATCAGCAGTGTCAATGTCTTATTCAACTAATAGGGAATGGTCATTATTACTATCTTTATAGTCACCCTTACTATTAGGAAAGTTCCTCTTGATATGTCCAAGTTGTTTACATTGAAAACATTTGATTACCTTGCCTTTAGACTTTCTTCTATACTTCTCAAACTAACCCCTATATTTTCTCCTACCACTTGATTCACCCTGGACTCTAGATTCACCTTTGTACCTTACATTTAAACCCTCAACCTCAGTTTTCACACTACCCTTTCTTTGAAGTTATTTATAGAGTAAAGAAGATTTCACTTCTTCAAGATTTAATGTGTCTTTTCCATACAACAAAGATTTTTTAACAGAGTTAAACGAATAATATAATGATGTTAACAGTATAATGGCTTGGTCATCATCATCCAACTTAATGTCAATGATGGATGGATCTAATATGACATTATTAAATTCATCAATGTGTAACCTAACTACAGTTCAAAGGCACATTTTGAATGTATATAATCTCATTTTCTTATATAGTCTACCATCATGTGATTTTTTCATATAGAGGGATTCCAATTTAGACCATATACCAGCGGTAGAGGACTCATATGCAACTTCTCTTAAGACTTTGTCTTCTAAAGATAAAAGGATTAAACTACGGGCTTTCTTAAGGGTATCCTCAAGGACATCTAAAAAAAGAGGTGGATGCCTTCCCATCAGGCGCAGTGGTGGTGATTTTCTCCCCAGAGCCAGTAAGGGCATCAATAAGGTCATTATGATCTAACAAGGCTGCCATCTTAATTCTCTAGAGATTAAAATCATTATCACCATCAAACTTATCAATATCAAACTAAGTCGAACCCATAGAAATGAAATAGTAGGCCTTGATACGACTTGTTGGGGTTAACTACTTAAACCCTAGATAATCCAAGATCCACTGTTTCATATAATGGTGAATAAATTGGTAATTTTTAATTAAAAGATTAATTAAGAATGAATTGGATTAAGAATGGTAAACTCAGTCAAGATATTGGAACAAGATAAAGAGATTATGCAAAAATATAAAAAGGACAATAGATGTAACGTGCTTCAGCCCCAAGGGGACCTATGTGCACATCAAGAACACAACTAAGGCATGACATTTATTAAGATGAAAGAAAGGAAGACAAGAACAAATACAGACTCAAATGCAGAAATTAAAAGGACAACAAAAACTATCTGAGTAGGTCGGGCTTGTTGAACTAGGGGGCAATGGTCAACCCTGCCAAGTAGAGTCATCCCCATCCACTCTTGGACAGAGTCACAGACACACAGTAGCAGGATGCAACAGTATACATGATGAAGAAAAGATAAGTTGCTATAGAGACAAGAACTATAGACCGAATCTTGGTTATGACGAAAATATTATCAAAATTGTTACCGATTGAGGTGTAGTTGTCTGAATAACTAGAACCGAGATGATCCCCACTGAGTCTCCACCGGAGAAGTACTTCGGTTGCAGGAGGTGGCACGTATAGTGGTAGAGGGGAGTGCAGGTGGCCAGAGTCTTCTGTACGGTTCGTCCTTCTTCTTCACGGAGCCAGAGAAAAACATCTCCTATAGAGGTTTTTGAAGTAACCAAAGAGAAAACCCTAGACTTCACCGAGAAGAAAAACCAGGGAGCATAATGAATGAGTGCCAGAGGAAAATGTCAGGTAGGTCAGGCAAAGGCACGTGATGGTAGTCACATGGATGGCTCAGATCATCGAGAAGGTTCACATAACCGCATCTGAGACAACACATGATCCATGTGGCGCAATAGGATAGGCGGTATGACATTGCAACAGATCGAAGATAATCAAAGAAACGCACCGGGAGCCAAGCTGGACCGTCGTATCACACCCAACCGACGGTCCATAAACATTAAATGAGCTATCATAAGGAAACCAATGAATCGGGTTCTAGAAACAAAACCGACACATAAAATAGGATAAGACTGGAAATGGGAAAACACCCACATATGACATCCATACAGCCATGCAAGGTAAAAAACTAATTAAAATGAATTGTGTTAAATAAAACCAACTAAATAAAATGAATTCATTTCATTAAAACTAGAATCATGGAGGGGCATATTCAACAAGTAGTTTTTTACTTTCATGATCTAGACAAAAGGATCCTCTCCTAAGAAAATTGGTAGCTCAACTCTCTTTGATACTCTTCTCAGTCCTTTAGCTAGAGCAACATATTTCTGATTTAAACCTGCATCTAGTTTTCTGCTTTCCTTCACATTACCGCCTCCACTACCGCATGAAAAAGAAATGGATGCCTTTGTTTTCTGGACCTTGATATGTATTCCATCTGCAACTCAACCCCTTTGAATCTCTTAAATGCTTGGTCCTCCATAACTTACATCCACAGAGATACTTGCTCTTCCCACTTTTGCACTAGTTCACACAAAACACATTAGTTCTCAGTTTGGGAAAGTATCAGCCAATCCAAACTCTATTGCATTGTCATAAGCATCCACCGAATATTATTCATTCTTGTTTCAACTGTAGCTGCTCTATTTCCCATCACCGTCTACATCCAAAAACAAGAAGTTTCAAGGGAAATTAGTGAATATGACTTTTTGTGACTGTCCTCCTTACTCATTTCGTATCACAACATTCAACTCACCTCAACGTCCTCTCTACTGTCTAAAATCAGTTCCTCAACAATCACACCACTGTTACAAAATCATCAGAATTCACAACGACATAAATGAGAAACGAGATAAAATATAGAAAAAAAACAAATAGAACACAATGATTTATTTGGTTCGGGAAAAATCCCTACGTCCACAGAGTGGCAGAATATTCACTATATCGGGAGCATAATTACAGAGTTTTTTTAGTAGTAAACCTAGCCTGAAAATGAGCTAAAAAATGGAGAAGACGATCCACTGTTTGCACAAGAGGTCTGCATCACTACAGTGAAAGGCGACCACCTTTTTCAAAAGTGCTACAGTGCTATCGGCTGGAAGTCAAAAAATGAAAAATTATAGTTGAATATGATATTCGCACTGCTACAGTACCTGATGATGTCGGTCGGTCAGATCTACTATAGTTTTAGGCCACAAGCATTCAGCCCAACCAGATTAGGCTACAACAATCCAACAATCTCCCACTTGGAGCCTGATCCACTACACTACCAAGATTTGATGCAACTGACAAAGACAACTAACTTAATCTGAGTTCTTCCTCTTCTTCACTCACCAGTGTGTGTGCTTTCCATTCACAGCTTCAATATCAACCTAATGATTCATGAAATACAAACTGTTTTTCTTTTTATGCATTCATTGTGTCTTCCCTTATTATGCCTCTCATCCTACGTTCATCAGTGGAGACCAACAGAGGCACAACAGTGCCTCAACTTCTGTATCACCGTAGGCTTTTTCAACAAGTTTCCTGGATTGTGGGTTCCACAGATCTTCTACAATGTCAGCAACCCATCATGTATCAAACCTATGATGAAATGGTACTTCAAATGAATTTTCTTCATCCGGGCATGAAACATTGGGTTCATTGCAATATTTGTAGCACTATGACTATCATAGTGCAATATATTCTCCTCTCGCTTTCTTCCCAGTTCATCCAAGAAGTTCTTCATCCAAACCATCTCTTTCCCAGCTTTTGTTATAGTAATGTATCCAGCCTCTGTGGTGGATAAAGCCAACACCTTATGAAATTATGATATCCAACATACTGAAGTTCCTCCACAGGTAAATATATATCCCGTGTTACTCCTCCTGCTATCGACATCGCCTCCAAGTCAGTATCCACATACCCCTGCAATGAATTTACTTTCCCAAAACACAGAGATACCTCCTTACTGCCTTTCAAATACCTCAGTATCCACTTCAATACTTCCCCATGTTGTTTTCCATGGTTATCCATATACCTGCTCACAAATTCCACTACATGAGCAATGTCAGGTCGAGTACAAACCATGGAATACATCGAGCTTCAAACAGATGATGCATATGGAACTTTTTCCATGTGCTTAACCTCTTCTGCCGTCTTCAGTGATTGCTCCTTTGATAGTTTGAAATGGATCTCCAGGGGAATAGAGACTGCCTTTTTTAAATCACACTGAATCTTCTTAGAACCTTCCCAATGTAATCATCTTGTGACAACATCAACGTTCTAGCTGTGCGGTCTCTCTTGATCTTCACCCCCATAATCTTCCCAGCTTCTCCAAGATCTTTCATTTCAAACTCCTCATCCAACAGCCCTATCATCTCATTAATCCTCTGCACACAAGATCTTGTAATGATTATATCATCCACATACAGAAGTAATTTAATGTATTCATCACCAAAGGACTTGATGCAGCAATATTGATCCACGCCACATCATTTATATTCATTTTTAGACATAAATGAATCAAACTTCTTATCCCACGGCCTGGGTGCCTGATTCCATCCATATAAGCTCTTCTGAAGTTTGCTCACTAGGTATTCCTTCCCAGACTCTACATATCCCTATGGATGCTGTCATGACCCGTCCTCGGGGCCCATGCCGTGACTACCCCAAGCCCTCCTTCCATAGGCCAGGGGCTGACGACTAGCACCAAAGGCGTAAATCCCGATATAAGTGAAGGCATTGCCTTTATGTAAGAAAAAACACCAAAGAGTATGCAAGATGAAGTAATCACTAAGTAAACTGGGTACAAAAGTAAGTGCTGGAAAGTAAATGGGCTAGAATACAAACCCAACTGAAAGTAAAATACAACTAAAAAGAGGGTACAACAGCAGAAAAGTAAAGCAGCAACACCGAGCCATCCACTGAAAATCCCACCTAAAGGGTGGGTACAGATAGTCTCCTCAGCTCCTCAGATCCAGTCATCCGCTCCGTGTACGTCCAGTCCAGTGATCAACCTCCAGGTACCGTCCAGCTCCACGAGCCTCCACCTCGATCAGCGCTATCCGTCGTCTGCATCCAACACAACGTAGTGCGGGCATAACCCGTGCAGGGGTGAGTATACGATACTCAGTAGGGACCCCGAGACTCCCAAAAGTCTCCCAGAATCCATGAAGGATATACCACAAAGGAAAGATACAATCACGAAGTATCAACCAACTCTACTTAGGTATATGCCCGTATATATAACTAAGTCATAAATTCTAGTTCTGCTCCATCTCACAAGCCCAAGTTCATCCCAATCTACACAGGAAAGTACAATTCAATCCAAAAAGGAAATCACAACCCAATCCACACAGGATTACAAAACAATCATATCAAAGATGGTGATTGAAAGTCAAGACTTAGCTCACATAGGTATACTCTTCGTAAGGCGATAGAGATTTTCAGATGTAGCCACTGATTCATCTAAGCTGTCAGACCCACATAGGATGCAAGACCAGCTAAGCTATCGGACCCACAAAGGATACAAGACCAGCTACTCTACCGGACCCACATAGGATACAAGTACAGAGGCAAAATACTACCGGACCCACATAGGATATAAGAAAAGTAGTCATCACCATTGAACCCACGGAGGATCCCAGTATGGTCGTCGTCGCTACTGAACCCACGGAGGATCCAAGTACAGTCGTCATCGCTGCCGAACCCACGCAGGATTCAAGTACAGTTGTCATCGTCGTCACAGCCAGCTCTAGGGTTCCCGCACACAGCACGCTCGATTCCAAGAGGGTCCGCTCCACGAGCCAAGGGGGTCAATACATCAACTGCCACAAAGTTATGAGTTGATGTATCAAAAAGTTCAATCTCATAAATAGGAACTCGACCTGACAGACGACGCGTCAATCGGACGCCCGGTATGAGAGTTATTAGCTTTTTCGTCCGACAGGCCTGGTTGAGTTTTAAGCTAAAACCAACCCGATCGTAATCCAACTAAATCCAAACTTCTAGTGGAGTAATCCAAAAGAACTATCTCACTATGAGGAATCCGACAAAGTTGACGGCACATTAATCGGACGTCCGAAGCTCAATACATAAGCATTTCCGCTCCGAGGGCCCAGTTGGTTTCGTGTTCGAACCAAACCGGACATACAAAAAGTTCTTCTAAACCTTGAGTGTAATATACCAAAACGACCATCTCAATCCAAGGATCCCAATGCAACTGACGGTGCGTCAATCAGAGGACTGTATCCCATGTTATGGGCGTTTGAATGGATCTGTCCGAAAGTCGGGGGTTTGGGCCCAGTTCGACCCAGCCCAATACCCCCGGGTCGGCCCGAACCGGGTCGACCCGACCCGGGTCCGGTTCCGGCCTGGTTGGGCGCGGCCCGGCCCGACGCGGGGGTCCGGCCCGACACGGGCGGCCCGGCCTGGTGCGGGCGGCTCGGCCTGGCGCGGGCGGGTTGGCCCAGCGTGGGCGGTCCGGCCCAGCGCGGGCGGTCCGACCCAGCGCGGGCGGCCGACCCAGCATGGGTGGACGCGGAAGGGGGGAGGGGGGGGGTGCCCCCCTGATTTCCTAAAACGGTGGACCCCTATGGGGTTCGCCCTAGGTGGCTGCTGGGGGTTTCAAACCCCCAGTTTTCATGGAACTGGCCGACCGTTTTGGCCGGCCGATGAGCTGCCGTAGGACCCCCCGCAGGTCCCGCCTCCTGATGCGCTGGCGGCCAACTTGGCCCGCCGCCTCCTACTACTCCGTCGCGGCCAAAGGCTGCGCCCTTGTCCGACCGGCGCGGCGCGTTGATGTCGCGCCCCTCCGCCATGGCCGCAGCCTCCTGATGCTCCAGCGCGGCATGATGGCGCCACGCTCCTCCGCCGCGGCCCGGCTTCGGCCGCGGCGCGACGACGCCACACTCCTTCGCCGCGACCCGGTCCGGCCGCGGTTCTCTCGACCTCGCGTGGGCAACGGCTCTGCCTCTGTTTCAATCCATGAAGAAAATCAACAACAAAAAGGGGAGGAGGTTCGACCGTGTTCGTGTGGTCCGACCTCCTCCCATCATATATTGATAACAGGCGGCCAATAATAACGATGAACGTCGAAATATTATTGAATGTAAAATCAACCCCTACCTCGAT
This sequence comes from Viscum album, assembly GCA_963277665.1. Taxonomy (NCBI): domain Eukaryota; kingdom Viridiplantae; phylum Streptophyta; class Magnoliopsida; order Santalales; family Viscaceae; genus Viscum; species Viscum album. The sequence continues at coordinate 421,320,726 of OY728158.1, read as the reverse complement.
TCACGAAGGTTGATCACTTGGCGAAGAAAGGGAAAGCTCTGCTGTTCCGTAGACATTGCCGCGGAATGATGGCGTTGCTTCGTCAAGCGTCGAGAAAAAGGAAGCTGAGGTTGACACTGGCATTCTTCACGTTCTTCAATAATGAGGAAGATGAAGTTCTTCAAAGACATAGAGTTTTCATCCCAAATCCTCCACACAACGAAACAACCAAACCAAAATAAAATAAGGCTCTTGCCATATTTTATTTACTTATTCCAACATTTGAAAACTTCAAAAGTTGAAAATTGAAATAACTTAATTAATTAGACTTGTGTTGTCCAATTAAATGGAGAGATAAGTTGGCAAGAATTAATGTGGGGGAGAGCCACATAATTTAAGAGGGGGTTTTAGAGGGGTTAGGGAAATGAAAAGGCGGGGGCTCGTGTGGGCCCCACCTCCCTCATAACCACACATGGGAAGTTGGGTGGTTGTGGGCCCCACCAACAACTTCCCATGAGAGAGTCTAACCACCACGAATAAAATAAAATTTGCACACAATTTTATTTTACTTATCATTTAATCACCAATTGTTTTACAACTCCTCCTGTGAAAACGAAACTCCAGAAAAGGTCATCTGAAGCAATTACCGGTGATGTGGTTTCAACGGTGCCCTCGGATTTCGATTCCGAGCACCGGTTCAAAAGTTAGAAAAATCCTCTCATTCGTTCACTGAACGTACCCGAGCTAAACTTCAGAAATTGATTCCGGGCACACCGGGCCTCGAAATCAGGCACCGTAAAAAACTGAGTACTCATAAAATCCCAAAGAATTTAAGAAAAAAAAATTCATTGAAATTTACAGACCTTTATATTACTCCCACCTTAGGGATTTTCGTCCCCATAAAGATACATCACAATATAGGGAAACAAATGAGGGTAATAAGCACGCATTAGAGCCTCCCGCTCCCATGTGTTCTCCTGGAGGTTCCCGTGCTGCCACCTGATGTGCACTAGAGGTATCGACCATCCACATAGGACCCGCTCCTATCGACCCTCTATCTCCACCGAGACCTCCTCAAAAGTCTCCCCGTCATCAATGTTCAGCTCCCTATGGTCGATGATATGCCTCGGGTCGTGAACGTATCTTTTCAGCTGAGATACGTGGAAGACGTCATGCACCCGATGCAACATAGGTGGAAGATCCAGGCGATAAGACACCTCGCCTATCCTGCTGAGAACCTGGAATGGTCTGATGAAGCACGAAGACAACTTTCCTCCCCAGCCAAATCTTCGTAATCCACGTCGAGGTGAGACCCGCAAGAAAACATGGTCGCCATCCTCGGACTCTAGTGGTCTCCGCCTCCTGTCAGCATAAGACTTATGTCAGCTCTAAGCTGTCATCATCCGCTCTTGGATGACCTGAACCTTCTCTGTCATGGCCTGGACCATCTATGGTCCTACAAGTGTTGACTCCCTAGGGTCTGTCCAGCACAGAGTTGATCTGCAAGGTCGGTCGTACAATGCTTTGTATGGTGCCATCCCGTTGGTGGAGTGGTAGCTGTTGTTGTACGCAAACTCCACTAAGGGTAGGTGATCCCCCCAGCTACGACCAAAGTCGAGGACCCATGCACGGAGCATGTCCTCGAGAGTTTGAATGGTCCTCTCCGTCTGACTATTCGTCTGAGGGTGAAAGGCAGTGGTCAGGCGTAGCTGCGTCCTGAATGCCTCCTGCAACCCCTTCTAAAGCCAGTAAGTAAAGCGAGTGTCATGATCGGAGACGATAGAAAATGGAACACCATGAAGCCGTACGATCTCCTAAACGTAGAGGCGTCCCAAGCTCTCCACTGAGCCCTTCTCTCGGATGGGTAGGAAGTGGGCCGACATGGTGATTCGGTTGACGATCACCCAAATAGAGTCGTGTCCTCTAGAAGTACGTGGAATTCCAGTCACGAAATCCATAGATATCCCATCCCACTTACACTCCGGGACCTCCAAGGGATATACTAAGCCTGCTGGTACCTGGTACTCCGCCTTCACCTGCTGGCAGGTGAGGCATCGAGAAACGAACTCTACCATAGCCTTCTTTATACCCGACCACCAGTTCTATCGTCTGAGATATTGGTACATCTTCGCCACCCCTGGATGTACCCCCAAAGGGGAAGTGTGAAACTCTCTCAGCACCTCCGCCTGTAATGCAGCTGGTACCATGGTACATCCTCTGAAAAGGATGACATGCTCTCCTCCTATAGAAAAACCATCAGGTGCCTATCTTGTGGAAATATGTGCATGTCGCGTCTCAGAGTCAACGTCCCCATGCTGTGCCTCTCTGACCTGCTGAAGAAGTAGAGGTGTGACTGTGTGCGACTGAAGGAAGGCTTCCCCATCTCTATCCATGAAGGATATCTGAAAAGCGACTAACTGCTCTATCACCTCTCCAAGAAGCTTAATGCCCATCCTCCTGCTGAGATAATCAGCTACTATGTTCCCCTTCCTAGGAGTATAGACTATATCAAAGTCATAGTCCTGGAGGAACTCGAGCCATTGTCACTGTCTCAGGTTCAGGTTCTTCTGCGAGAAGATGTACATGAGACTCTCGGGGTCAGAGTAGACTGTAAAGCACTCACCCATCAGATAGTGCCACCACATCTTCAAGGCGAAGACCACTGTTGCTAACTCCAGGTCATGGGTAGAATAGTTCTGCTCATGCTGCCTCAACTGTCGTGATCCATATTCAATCACTGCCCGCTCCTACATCAGGACACACCCAAGTCCGGTCCCTGATGCATCTCAGTAGACTACGTACCCTACTCTCTCCTCCGGTAGCCTCAAGATGGGTGCACTGGTCAATATCTGTCTCAGCTCCTGGAAGCTTTGCTGACATCTATCTGAACACATGAAGGGTTTCCCCTTATTTTTCAAAGATGAAAGAGGTGCTGCAAATCTAGAGAAGTCTGGCTCAAATCTCCGATAGTACCCAGCCAGACCTAAGAAACTCCGCACCTACATCACACTCCTCGGTGGCTCCCAAGATAGCACTGCCTCGATCTTCACAGGATCCACCGCAACTCCCACCTCAGAGATGACGTGCCCCAAGAAGTAGACCTCATGTATCCAGAAATGAAACTTAGAGAGCTTACCATAAAGCTGGTGCTCTCGGAGTGTGTCCAGTACAATCCAAAAGTGGTAGGCGTGCTCCTCCTCAGTAGTCGAGTATATCAATATGTCATCGATGAAGACTATGGAAAATCGATCAAGGTAAGGCTGGTAGATCCTGTTCATGAGACTCATGAATATAGATGGAGTGTTGGTTACGCCGAAAGGCATAACAAAGAACTAATAGTGGCTATACCGACACCTGAAATCCATCTTCTGCACATCCTCGTCTCGAACTCTAAGCTGATGATAGCCTGACCTGAGGTCTATCTTCGAGAACCACCATGCTCCCTTGAGATGATCTAAGAGGTCGTCAATCCTCAGAAGCAGATAATTGTTCTTCATGGTCACCTGGTTCAGGCGAAGGTAATCGACACACAATCGCAATCTCTCGTCTGCCTTCTTGGCGAACAAAATCGGGGAAGCCCAGGGTGAAACACTGGGTCGAATGAATCCCTTTCCCTGTAAGTCTTCTAGCTGTACCCGTAGCTCTCGAAGCTCAACAGGAGCCATAAAATATGCTGGAGTTGATATCAGGGTTGTCCCAGGGTATACATCAATATAGAAGTATACCTCTCTGTGAGGAGGTAGTCCGGGAAGGTCGTCAGGAAAAACGTCCACATACTGATCCACCACAACAGGAAAACTCGGACTCCATACATCAACTTCTCCTAGGATGAGACTAGCCAACTAATGGGTGATTGGTTGTCCTCCCCTCTATGTGAGTCCATCCTGCACTTCAAAGGCTCCCTTCTCGCCGGTGAAGGTGAACCTGCTCCCATCGGTGTGGACACACCGCACCTTGCGCCTAATACAGTCTATCTGAGCATGAACTATAGATAACCAATCCATGCCCAAGATGATGTCGTAAGGCCTCGACGCCACTATAAGAAGATCCCAGCTGAAGCTCTCACCTCCTAGAGTAAGCTCACACTGCTGGCACCAGTGAGTAATCATCGAGTCTGCTCCCATAGGAGTCTCTATCCTTAAGGATCAATCCAACGGCTCCGTCGGAATCTCCGAGCTCTGAACAAGGGCAGCGGAAATGAAATAATGACTCGCTCCTGTGTTTATAAGAGTTTTAGAAAGGGTAGACTAGACACAGATAGTACCTCAAATCATCTCAGGGGAACCGTGGTCATAGGCCTCCAATGCCTGAAGCTGAGCCTGCCTCTGTCCGCCAGATCCCTGTGGTCGGGGTGGACCTCCTGGTGGTGGTGGTGGTAGAGCCTCAAAGCGTCGCCCACCACCTGCTGCTCGGCCAGCTCCTCTGCCTCGTCCGCCTGCTCCCTGCAGACTGCCACGGTTGAACCTCGGCCTCTACCTGGGTGGTCCCTCAACCGTCTTCTGCTCCTCTACATGGCGGGTCGGGAAGTCACGAGCCATGTGGCCCTGCCCGCCGCATGCATAGCACTGTCTGCTCCTCGTAAGGCTGGCTCTATGCTGTGTTCCCCGCACCTATGATCCAGTATCCTGAGGTCATATTCCTGATGATCTGGTCCGCTTGGACCCCTGTGATATCCGTCGACTGCCAGCTGCAGAAGACTTCGCTACATGCCGCCCTGCGGTAGGTCTCGCTGTTGGTGTAGGCTCTGCAAGAAAGCTCTCTACAAGAAGGGCTCGCTCCAGTACTCTTGCCTGCATCAGTATGCTGAGGGAGATCATCGATGTCCTGATCTCATGCCTCAGTCCCTTCTCGAAGGTCCGGGCCTGGAAGAATGGGTCCCGTACCATGTCCGTGGAATAGCGTGAGAGATCGGTAAATCTCGCCGAGTACTGGGCTACTGTCATGCTGCCCTGCCGCAGCTATAGTAGCTCCTGAATGTGCACCGCACGGAGGGTGGCTAGAACGAACTCCGATTGGAAAAGGGTCCCGAAGTCTGACCAAAGAAGATATGCCTCTTCGTGCACCTGGAGCATCAGGCTCCACCATCTACCTGCTACCGCGTGCAGGAGACTCACCGAAAGGATCACCATGAGGTTAGATGGTGTCCCTACTAATATGAAGACTCGAACAAAAGTCTCCGGCCAATCCTAGACTACCTGAGGGTCCGTCTCCCCGCGGAACCTGGGCGGTCTCTCGCAATGAAACTCGTAAATTGAACTAAGGCGACGTGCACTCTCAGCTACTAGGGCTGGTGGCATCGGTGGCTCGGCGGTTAGAGGTACCACAGGTGCCTCCGCTGTAATGGGGCCCTACACCGAGGCCTCGTCACTCGGTGGGCTATTGTCTCGCACAAAGCTCGGAACCCTAACTGGCTGCCATATTGGGGCCATCCAGAAAATAAACAGGTGTGCCATGGTTAATATAATATACCTGGTGAGTTTACACATGTAATCACAAAGAAAACTTTGAAACACACATGCAATCAATCTTTTCGTGCACTAAGTCCGAAATCATAAGTCAGGGTCCTGGTGTATGGATACATCAGCTGCCGCACCAATAATGGACTCCCTGGACTGATAACCACACTCAATACCCTTAAAACTATTGCTTCACATGGAAGAACGATCAGTGTCCTGAGTTATGCGGTAGAAACGAACTCCTCTGATACCAATTTGTCACGACTCATCCTCGTGGCCCGTGTCGTGACTACCCCAAGACCGCCTTCCATAGGCCAGGGGCTGGTGACTAGCACCAAAAGCGTAAATCCTGATACAAGGGAAGGCATTGCCTTTATGTAAGAAAAAAAACACCACAGAGTATGCAAGCTGAAGTAATCACTAAGTAAACTGGATACAAAAGTAAGTGCTGGAAAGTAAATGAGCCAGAATACAAACCCAACTGAAAGTAAACTACAACTGAAAAGAGAGTACAATAGCAGAAAAGTAAAGCAGCAACACCGATCCGTCCACTAGAAATCCCACCTAAAGGGTGGGTACAGATAGTCTCCTCACCCCCTTGGCTCCAGCCATCCGCTCCGTGTACGTCCAGTCCAATGATTCACCTCCAGGTACCGTCCAGCTCCACGAGCCTCCACCTCGATCAGCGCTGTCTATCGTCTGCATCCAACACAACGTAGTGCGGGCATAACCCATGCAGGGGTGAGTATACGATGCTCAGTAGGGACCCTGAGACTCCCAAAGGTCTCCCAGAATTCATGAAGGATAAACCACAAAGGAAAGATACAATCACGAAGTATAAACCAACTCTACTTAGGTATATGCCCATACATATACCTAAGTCATCAATTCCAGTTCTGCTCCAACTCATGAGCCCATGTTCATCCCAGTCCACAGAGGAAAGCACAATCCAATCCACATAGGAAAACGCAACCCAATCCACACAGGATAGAAAAACAATCATATCGAAGATAGTGATTGAAAGTCAAGACTCAGCTCACACAGGTATACTATTCGTAAGGCGATAGAGATGATCAGATGTAGCCACTGATTCATCTAAGCTGTCAGACCCACATATGATACAAGACCAGCTAAACTGTCAGACCCACAAAGGATACAAGACCAGCTACTCTGCCGGACCCACATAGGATACAAGTACATAGTCAAAATACTGCCGGACCCACATAGGATACAAGAACAGTAGTCATCGTCGTCGAACCCATGGGGGATCCTAGTACGGTCGTCGTCGCTGCTGAACCCATGGAGGATCCAAGTACAGTCGTCATCACTGCCGAACCCAAGTAGGATTCAAGTACAGTTGTCATCGTCGTCGTAGCCAGCTCTAGGGTTCCCGCACACAGCACACTCGATTCCAGGAGGGTATGCTCCATGAGCCAAGGGGGTCGATACATCAACTATCACGGAGTCCTGACTTGATGTATCACAAAGTTCCGTCTCGTAAATAGGAACTCGACGTGATAGACGACGCGTCAATCAGACGCCCGGTATGAGAGTTATTGGCTTTTTCGTCCGAGGGGCCCGGTTGGTTTTTAAGCTAAAACCAACCCGACTGTACTCCAACTGCGTCCAAACCTCGAGTGGAGTAATCCAAAAGAACCTTCTCACTATGAGGGATCCGAAAAAGTTGACGGCACGTCAATCGGACGTCCGAAGCTCAAGAGATAAGCGTTTCTGCTCCGAGGGCCTGGTTAGTTTCATGTTCGAACCAACCCGACCATACCCAAAGTTCTCTAAAACCTTGAGTTTAATATACCTAAATGACCTTCTCTATCCAAGGATCCCAACACAACTAACAGTGCGTCGATCAGACGTGCATAGCCCATGTTATGGGCGTTTGAACGGATCTATCAAAAAGTAGGGGGTTTGGGCCCGGTCCGACCCGACCCAATACCCCCTTGGTCGGCCCGAACCGGGTCAACCTGACCTGGGTCTGGGTCCAGCCCGGTTGGCCGCGGCCTAGCCCGGCCAGCGTGGCTCGGCCCAGCCGGCGCGGGGGTCCGGCCCGGCCCGGCGCGGGCGGCGACCCAACACGGGTGGACGCGGAGGGGGGGGGGGGCCCTGATTTCCCGAAATGGCGGACCCCTGTAGGGTCCGCCCTAGGTGGATACCGGGGGTTTCAAACCCCCTGTTTTTATGGAAACGACCGACCGTTTTGGCCAACTGGTGAGCTGCCGCAGGACCCCCTGCGGGTCCTACCTCCTGATGCGCCGGCATCCAGCTTGGCCAGCCGCCTCCTGCTACTCCACCACAACCAAAGGCCGCGACCCTTATCTGACCAGCGCGACACGTTGACTCTGCGCCCCTCCGCCGCGGCCCACCTCGACTGCGGCCTCCTGGTGCTCCGGCACGGTGCGACGGTGCCGCGCTCCTCCGCCGTGGCCCGGCACCGACCGCGGCCTCTTTCGGCCTCACCGGCACGGCGCGACGGCACCACGCTCCTCCGCCGCGGCCCGCTCCGGCCGCAGTTCTCTCGACCTCGCACGGGCAATGAAACCACCTCCATTTCATGCCACGAAGAAAATCAACAACAAAAAGGGGAGGAGGTTCGGCCGTGTTCGTGCGGTCCGACCTCCTCCCGTTATATATTGATAACAGGAGGCCAATAATAACGATGAACGTAGAAATATTCTTGAATGTAAAATCAACCCCTACCTCGATTCACGAAGTTTGATCGCTTGGCGAAAAAAGAGAAAGCTCCTCTGTTCCATAGATGTTTCCGCAGAATGATGACGTTGCTTCGTCAAGCGTCGAGAAAAAGGAAGCCGAGGTTGACACCATCGTTCTTTGCATTCTTCAACGATGAGGAAGATGAAGTTCTTCAAAGACTTAGAGTTTTCTTCCCAAAGCCTCCACACAATGAAACAACCAACCCAAAATAAAATAAGGCTCTTGACATATTTTATTTACTTATTCCAACATTTCAAAATTTCAAAAGTTGAAAATTGAAATCACTTAATTAATTAGACTTGTGTTGTCAAATTAAATGGAGAGATAAATTGGAAAGAATTAATGTGGGGGAGAGCTACATAATATAAGAGGGGGTTTTAGAGGTGTTAGGGAATTGAAAATGTGGGGGCTCATATAGGCCCCACCTCCCTCATAACCACACATGGGAATCTGGGTGGTTGTGGGCCCCACCAACAACTTCCCACGAGAGAGTCTAACCACCATGAATAAAATAAAATTTGCACACAATTTTATTTTACTTATCATTTAATCCACAATTTTTTTACAACTCCTCCCATGCAAACGCAAATCCAGAAAGGGTCATCTTAAGAAATTACCGGTGCTATGGTTTCATCGGTGCCCTCAGATTTCGATTCGGAGCACCGGTTCAAATGTTAGAAAAAACCGCTCGTTTGTTAACTGAACATACCCGAGCTAAACTTAAGAAATTGATTTCGGGCACATAGGGCCTCAGAATCAGGCGCCGTCAGAAACTGCGTACTTGTAAAATCCCAAAGAATTTAAGGAAAAATATTTCCTTGAAATTTACAGGTCTTTACATATGCATCATGTAGAAATGTTCCTCCAAATATCCATTAAGCAAAGTAGTCTTGACATCAACTTGCTCAAGGTGCAAGTCGTCTGACACCACAATACTGAGAACCACCTAGATGGTGGTAAGATTCACTACTAGTGAGAATATTTTAGTTATATCCACCCCTCCTTAGAATCCATTCACCACAATCCTTTCCTTGAACCTCCTCTTTCCCTCATGTTCATCTTTGACCTGGTAGACCCACTTGTTCTGCAATGCTTTATTTCTTGTTGGAAGATGTGTCAGCTCCCAAGTGTTGTTTTCATGCATTGAGGAAATATCCTCCTTTATAGCCAGCTCCCACTTGCTCAACTCCTTCAGATGCATTGCCTCTTCAAAGCATTCTGGTTCTCCACCCTTAGTAAATAATAGACAATGTAGGGATGGTGAATACCTCTGAACAAGCCTTCTCACCCTTGTTGATATCCTCAACTCCACTAGAGTAGTATGTTCCACTGGTTTGGATCTCTCATGCTCAGATAAACCTTCATGCTCCACTTTCCCTTTGCATTCTGATTCAGTGTTCCCATTTTCATCTCCAGCTACATGATGATCTTTGTACATGACACCTTCATTGAATACCACATTCTGGCTCCTGATGACCATCTTCTTGAGATCATCCCAAAAGCGGTAACCAAATTCTCCAGCACCATAGACAATAAATAAACATGGATTAGACTTAGCATCATGATTTTCCCTTTCATTAGCATCAATATCAATATATGCCAAACTTCCAAAGACTCGTAAATGTGAGAGTCTTACCTCCTTCCCATATCAGAGATCCTTGCATAGACTTTCTCCCATTAGCATAGATGGACTCCAGTTGACCAGATATAAAACCATGTTTACTGCATTAGCCCAGAAGGTTTTGGGTAACCCTGAGTGTAAACTCATGCTTCTGGAATGTTCATTAAACGTCCTATTCATTCTCTCTGCCACACCATTCTGTTGCAGTGTACCAAGAATTGTCTTCTCCCACCGAATTCCATTATCATAATAGAATTATCTGAAATCCTGACTTCCATACTCTCCACCATTGTCAGACCTCAAGCATTTCATCTTATCCCCTGACTCATTATCTACTATGGCCTTCCACTTATGAAACATCTTAAACACATCATATTTACTTTTCATAAAGTAAACTCATACCATCCTTGTTGTGTCATCGATGAATGTCACATAGTATTGTGACCCTCCGAGGGAAAGTACTAGTGTAGCCCCCCAAACATCTGTGGGTACCAAGTCCTGCTTCCCAACCTTCAGTGTTCTGCCTCATTTCTCAAAAGACACCTTCTTCTACTTTCTGAAGATACAATCTTCCCATAGGATAACCTTTACTGACTATAGCTCCGGTAGCATCTCTTTTGTTTCTAGTACCTTCATCCCCTTCACACTCATGTGGCCTAGTCTATTGTCCCACCATTTTGAATCTACTACATCTTTGAGTGATATATCCATGTCCATTCAGGTTTCAGTCATGTTGTATTGGGTACCATTCTTTGCCCCTCGAGCTATGATCATAGCTCCTTTGGTGAATTTCCATGCACCACCAGTGAACATTGTACTCAACCCTACATCATCATGTTGTCCCATAGAAATGAGATTTCTTCTAAAACCAGTGATGTACCTCACGTTTTCCTGAACCAGTAAGCCCCCACTTTTGGTCTTGATCTTTTCATATCTTTTCCCCACAATCGACAAGGGATCATCATCAGCAAGATTTACCTTGCCAAAATTTATAGAAACATAATTTTCCAGAAATCCCTTATCTGATGTAGAATGGATAGAGGCCCCAGAGTCTAAAATCCAAGACTGCATTTGGATGTCCACCCTCATCAGTTGCACATCATCAGTTCCTTCAACCGCCATGTTTTCTCCACTGGTTTTAGGTCCCTTCTATTTTTCTCTACACTCCTTCTTGACATGCCCTTTCTTTCCACATGTCTAAAAAGTAGGACCACCCCCCTTTTCCTTGTCTCATATTTTCCCTCTTGACCTTGATTGCGCTCTACGATTGTCTTGTTGTGGGTATATTTCTCTTCCTTCAACATTCAGAGCAAAACCACAGAATCTTCCTGATTATCTTCTTCGCACATCTTCTCTCAGTATTAGGTCCTGTATATCTTTCAGAACCAGTTTGGTATTCCATGAGGTACTACTCACAACATTTACAGTTGCTTCCCAACTGTCAGGTAAAGAAAACAGTAAGACTAGTGCACATACCTCATCACCAGAATCAATCTTCACCAATGTCAGCTGACTTATGATGGTGTTGAATTCGTTGATGTGGTCTGAAACAATTTTCCCTTCTTCCATTTTCAGGTTGAAAAATCGTCGCATCAAGTGCACCTTGTTTTCCGAAGAAGGATTATCGTACATATTCGCGAGAGCTTTCATCAGGCCCACCATCTTCTTCTCCTCTCGGATGTTGAACACCGCGTTTTTGGCTGACGCTAGGTTCACAACACTCAGAACTTGTCGTTCCAGAATTTCCAACTCCGACTGCTCCATGTCCATTGGCTTCAGTCCCAAAAGCTGCAAGTGCATCTTTTTTTGATAAAGATAATCCTTAATTTTCTTCCTCCCAAAACTGAAATCAGTTCCATCGAAGGGATTGATCTTCACATTGACTACATCCAGATCCATTGTTGGAGATTTCTGAACTCACCCACTGATACCAATTGTTGTGGAATCATCGATAATCGCAACAACATAAATGATAAACGAGAAAAAATACAGAAGAAAAGAAAACACACGGAACACAACGATTTATGTGGTTTAGGGAAAATCCCTATGTCCAAAGAGGGGCAGAATATTCACTATATCGGGAGCACAATTACAAAGTTTTTTTAGTAGTAACCCTATCCCAAAAATGGGCTATAAAATGGAGAAGACGATCCACTATTTTTACAGGAGGTCCACATCACTACAGTGAAAGGAAACCACCTTTTTCAAAAGTACTATAGTGGTTGTTGGTTGGAAGTCAAAAGTGAAATAGTAAAGTTGAATCTGAAGTCCGCACTGCTACAGTGTCTGTCGGTGTTGGTCGGTCAACTATGCTACAGTTGCGGGCCACAAGCATTCGGCCCAACTGGATCAGGCTACACCAATCCAACAACCACTAGCAGTGAATGCATCTCTAACTGGGGACACAACTCTCACAACAATCTTCCCTCAATCAGACACCACACACTCGAACTCTTGAGTTTCAATGATTGAACTATATCTATCGTCCTCAAAGCCTTCACATTCCCCCGCATTCCCCAGGTCTCTCGACCATCAGTGGATTTCACAACCGAAAATAAGTATGAAAAAAATAATCAATCTGTATATTTTGGACACTGCACAACAACAATTCTTCTACATTAGAGGGGAATGGAGACAGATTTACAGTAGATGGAGAAAGTAGAAGAAGAAAGAGGAAAGAGTAGAGGAACTCCCTTGGAGAAGACTACTCATCGAGACCAAGGTCGGAACCTTCCAAGGACCAACCATCCCAGCAACTGCCAAGTTGTAAATACCCAAATGAATTATATCCCCTAACCCACAGGCTGCTCTACCAATTAATACTCCAACCAAACTAAAAACCCTTTACCTACCCTAACAACTAATGAAAGATAAAATACAACACTATCCATCGATAGTTATTCACACACACCTACCTATACATGCAAAACCCATACCCCCACTAGCTCACAAGGCTGACATGCATTAATAAGGGCATGTTCATGAAGAAATTGAGGATGGGAAAACAGGCAATGCAAAGGGGCGGGGGGTGTTGGTTTGGCATCTCAAGGTTCCCAGGATCTATCAGTGTGTTTGGAGGGAGGGTCACTACAGAGGCATGAAATCCAAGAACAAGAGTTGATGGGGGAATGTATCTCTTAAGCCTATGGATCATGCTCAATTTTCAAAAATTCTGTACAAGATCAATAACTATTTGAAAATTGGGACTGAGGGATGTTAGGGTGACATGAAGGATAAATATTCACCTTGAAGGATCACAACATAGAATTATACTCTGATTAAAGGAAATAAGACTTTGGTTGATGAGGAGGGCTTCCAGAAAATGCCTTCCAAAAAATCAAGGTAGAGGACACATTACATTCACTTGTAAGGGGCCATGTTTATAATATCTAAAGGAACTTCATTTCACAATTTAGATTCAAATGACAACTTTTATTTTTTTGGAAATGAATCACTGTATTATGAATGTTGATGTTGTTTTTTAGATTTTACATGCTTTGGTAAACATACCCTACAAGTTGAATTATTATTATTGTAACGCCCCGACCCCAGAATCCCAGAGTTGGTGCATTATTACATATCAATGGTATGATCACAAAAGATCATGTCTCGAAAGATCGATTAGTTTAGTAGCCTTGGAAGTAATAGATACATTCATAAGGTTTACATTACATCATAAAATGGAAAAATACAACAACATTGTTTCCATAGACAACACTGAGATCCCATAGACTATCCCTACAGGTCAGTCATAATATACTTCTTCGCATCATGGGAAAAATAAAACATAGAAAGGGATGCGATCAAATTCTCAGTAAGGATAACAATACAGTAGAAACTTTCATTAATAAGCATAAACATTTAAGGCAATGTATAAGACTAAAAAAGCCTTTTAAACTTAAAACTTCATCATAATATGGAAAAGATAAAATCAAATAATTCCATTTACTTATTCACATGGATATTCTACTAGTCGAATAATCACATGAAATATCAATAGCCACTTTCATAATGATGGAATGCATAATTCCAGACATTCATAACCACATAGTCAAGGATTTGTGCCAAGAATACAAATAAGATTTTGTCAAGGCCCTATTTCAAGACACTAGTTTTCCTCATGAAACCTATTGATGCATCAAGGAGCTATTGTGGGCTCCACCCATCACTTACTAAGTCCAATGCATTCCTCATATGAAAAGGTTTAAAAAAACATAAACATTCGTATTAAAACTAGCATACAAAATGTCAATACTTTATCTATAAACCATGAATGGTATAAAAATAACACATCCACAGTCAAACATATCAGAAAACCTTTAATAAAATATGGAATTTTTGTATCATAATAAATAAACCTCAAATAAGCTTAAAATCCATCAAAGGATGTTGACATAGATGAAATCAAAACCTTTTTAGAGAAATATCTCTTTCTATTTTGAAATAATTTAAAAGTAATATAATTATAAAAGAAAACATTTATTTTTAAAATATTCTTATAATATTGTAAGGGAAGTTTCAACGATGTTATAACTGCAGAAAATAGCTACACCCGCCGTATAAGTTAAAAAAACATTCTTACCTTAATTTTGTCGAAAAGTTCATAAAGTACCTTGTTAGGAAAATGACAGAAATATTCCTTTCAAACCATTTTATAAAAATTAAAATAAGGGTATAAATAACATTAACCCAAAGTATAGTAAATATTGAAAATGTTTTGAAATGCATTTTTATGAAACATGGATGTGGATGATAATGATGTCCTAGTAGATACTTACATAAAAACAACCTCCGATAATAAAGAGATTGTGAAATAAACCATTATATTATACTTTTCCTTGGTCGAGGGTAGGTTAACCTACTGTATAATGGTGAAATAATTGTTATTAAATTATAAAAGAATCATATACATTAATATGATATCATATATGGTCTTTTAACATTTCTTTGTTAATAATATCTTAGTATTATCGTCGTTTTGGGTGTTAACTGATTCGTTTTCTTTTATATGATTTGTTACGTAAGTAATGTTTGTTATGGATAAGATGTATATTATTCATATTCATAATGATATTAAATCTTTAAACATTATTTTTAGTCATCTAATGAATTTTAGTCTTGAATAGATATGATGGGGAATGAATCTCATCGCGTTTGTGGAGACGGTAACTCGTACGTACGCACGAGCAACAATATCATTCTTTTGATATTAAAATAATATATAATTGGATGGTGCATCATATGTAAAGAATAATTATAATGTTATATTTATTATTTACATCAATTAAACATTATTATCATGCCCAACCAAATAATAATGTATTCAATAACAATTACACCAAGATGTGGAGATGGTAAGCCGTACGTACGCACGTATGGTGTCATGTTATTCAAATGATGAATATATTAATGAATATGGTTGTACCATATTTATAATAACATCAAATTATATAGAAGATAGTGGAGTTATTATTTTATAATGTAAACAACAAATAAATAGGAAGTGGAAGAAGAAAGGAACTTGAAAGAGGTGATAAATATTTACCTCTTTTTTCGGGTTCTTCCTTTCGATTTGATCAAAAGGGCTCCGTAGGTTGGCTTTATGACTAAAGTAAGGACTCTAGGATTAATTTAGGAAATTTGAGAGGGTATTTGGGCAGGGTTTGTCCAATCCAAATGGATTTTGAGGTGTGAAATTAAGATAAGGGAAAGTTCCCTTTTATAAGAGTGGTGAGGGTCACTGTAGGAAAAATTTAAAATATTATTTTATAATAAAATCATTTTCAGTTTATAATGGCTCCAAAATGAATTATTTAATGTTCAAGGTAGGTATGGGTTGAAAAAATCTCAACCAATAAGTTTTAGACAAGTTTAGGTTACCATTTTAACCATATCTTTTATATTTAGGTCTTAGTTAAATTGTTTAACATTTACCGTGTCTTCTTGAATTCTTACACTATATGGTTAATAAAATAATTCTAAACTTCCAAGAGAACTTCAAGTGGTTCATTAATGACATATATAATATTATTTAAGACTTTTGGACAAAACTTAGATTTTATGGAATATTATATCAACCAATAATATAGTATTTGTTTTTAAAACTATTTTACGTCAATTTTGACATTATTTAGAATTTGTTTTTTTTAAATTATAACAGCATGATTACTTCGAAAAAAATTTATTGAATAAACCCTAACATGTCATATTAACCTATAAAATTAATGGAATTAATCAAAAGTCTCAAATTAAATATATTTGGGTATTTATAGTATCAATTATTTTAATCTTTCATTAATACAGTAATTACTGCATCATCATTGTGTCATAAATAAATTTAATTATTTAATATCTAAAAATTATAAATAAAATACCATTATGTAGGAATTTTTTTATCTTTCTAAAGAATTTTTATAGTCGAATTTATATTGTGTGTAAAGCTATATTAAAAATTATTTACTTCTTAAATACTGAATTTAAAACTTTTAACTCTTCTTTGAATTAAATAATATTAAATGTTCTAATCTAATCCATGTGGACCAAAGAGGTTCATATTTTATTCCTAATATTGTTTTTGGTAGAATTATAATTATCAAATATAATTAAGGCATGTGTTAGGGTAATAATAATATAATTTTTACCTTTAATTACCCTATTAATTTTTAACCGTGGTAAATAAAAGTAAAAAGTTACTATTCACCAAAAATTATTTTCATCTTATTGAACCAAATTTTACTTACTGATATAAACCGTGTATCACATATTTTTTAAATTCAACTCATAGAAGTGGTAAAATTATGTTTTATGTAAATTTACAAATGCTTCTAGAAGGTGGGTAAAAGACGGTAAAAAGTTCAATAAAATTTTTATATATCTAAACTTATAATAAAATGACTCCAATGAATTATATTGAACTTATATAGGTATTATGTATCTATTTTGATCTAAAATAAATTTAAATAAAATAAATAATTATTTAAATAAAAATTCGATTTTAACCAATAACTCAGTGTTTTTTATTATTCATCAAAAATTGTAAGTTTTCATAAAAATACCAAAATTTCACTCTAAGATAATTTTGATATTATGAATTAAAAAATAAAGTATATTTTACCAAATTCATAACATTGAAGTTTCATTTATTAATTTAAAATTAATTTCCATTGTTAAAACCAAAAAGCGTGTTTATAAGAAATAATAACTAACAAAAGATTGATACTTGTTTATGATCAATTTCAAAGTGAAATTATTTCCAATGAATACCATTGGATTAGTTGGTAAAAGTGTAATATATTTATACTTCCAACCCAATAAAATGTATAATTTAACACTACAAATTATTTTGATTAAGAAAGTTGTTTTCAGTTAAAATATAGTATTTTTCACTATTCTCCCAAATATGAAAGTTATCAGAAAAGCACCAAAAATTTATTGAAACTGAATTCGTATGTCTCAATTTCAAAGAAGTTTATTTTCTAAAATTGAATATATAAAATTTTCAAATATTGGATTTAAAAAGGGTTCTCCATTAGAAGATGGTAAAATTGTGTTTTTTTAATACTTATTTTATCTGAAAAAAATGACTTTGTTTTTTCATTATGTCTAAGAAACTCATAATATGGATTCTAGAATTATAAAGATTATATAAAGTTCAAAATTTAGTTAATATTATTTATAACCACTTTTGAATGGCTTGTTTGGTAAGTCGGGGTGCGCTTAAATTCGGTGTTGTGTGTAGTGAAAGTTATTGAATTACTTTGAAAAAATAACGTACTATGAAATTTTAGGGTGTTACAATTATATATTACCTACAATAAGTAATTAATTTGAATGAATAATGTTTCCAAATCGTTAATGGACTGTATCATTGTCATTTCATTAGGAGTAAATGTTTTTCTACGGTTTGACCACTTTTATTTGGCACCTCTAAAGAGATTTTTAAATGATCACCACCTTTTCAAAATCCTTTTTTAAGAGCTTTTGTATTTTTAATTGTAGTAGTTCTAGAAAGAATTAATCATTTCCCCCTTTCAAGGGGTCTTCAAATCTGAAGTAAATCTCTTTATGTTTGATTTCATAATTGTTTTACCTCTTTCAATGTCATGAGCCCATTGAAGAAGGTTTATGGCTGTTCTATTAAGCCTATTAAACTGTTCTGATTTAACTTCAGAATTTCCAGTCAAATCCCCTCTGAACATGGCCTTTATCAAATAATGTCATATGAACAATTATACTCAAAATTTATGCATTGGGTATTCATATCACATCAAGATGGTCTAACACCTTCAAAACATGACAACACATGAAACCCACATTTCCACACTTCTGGAAACAATTCAATACAAAAGTTAAGTTGTTAAAGACAACTTGGAAATCATTCTTGAAATCTCTTAATGGTATTGTATTCTTCAAAAAAAAATACCCACCTCTCTTTAAATGGATACATGTTATCCAATCATGTTGATTTACCTTGTACATATGCATTCAAAAATGATGCGCACTCTTCCTTAGAGTAAAACACCCAAAGGCCTAAATTATTTATTTATGGTGTAAGTCCTATAAAAAATGAACACATATCCAAAATGTCTATAACCTTTAATTATTCTCATATCATCCTAGAATATGTTGGTTGTTTTCTCCTATGTATTTTGTTATGCTTAGTTAATATTATGGAATTATTTTTTTGAACTAGGGTGGTATACTAGGGTGTTGGGTTCTTTCTTCAAGCTAGGATCCCCTGCAGGGTTGATTCCTTATCCATTGAATCACTGATGACTTGGTAATTTTGTATTTGTTTTGTGGATCGTGTGAGCCATTGATAGATGTCATTTCCTGGGCTGATCCTGGTCATCCACGTGTCCTGTGCTCTATTCAGGCGTGCCACGTGACTCCTACTCATTTACTCGAGATGTTACTTCGACTCCTCATTTGTTACACTACTCAAAGAATGGATTACCCCAGACAGGTCCATAATTCCCAAGCAAGGCATTCATTCATCTAGGCAGTGAAAAACCTTTCGTTACTCTCCCACTTTCCGCTTGCTGCTTCGTTGTTTTTTGTTTCTTTTTCATTTTTGTGGATCTGTTTTTCTGTTGTACCCTACTTATTTTGAGTTTGATAAAATGCGTGAGTCGGGTCATGTTTTTACGGTGCATGTACTTCCAAATAGGTCAGAAGCATGTTAAATCCTTGCGTTATTTTACGGCTTTCAATTTCTTAGTATCTCTTCTTATTTTTTTTCTGGTTTCATCTTGTCTCGATTCTCCAAGACAACGCTCATTTGTGCCTTTTTCATCTTCATCTCATTGTCTCATCGTCTCATCCTCTATTTACATGACTCAGTATAAACCAATCAAGTATCCCTTATTCACAGGCCATTCTTGGGGTCGTTATACTCAACGACGTCCCCAACAATTGATATCCAAGCGAGTTTTTGTTTTAAATGCATTTTTTTTAAAAAATTCTAAAAACCGTATAGGTTAATTTTTTTAAAAAAAAATACTCTACAAAGGCCGCATCGACGATGACGCCTTTCCGCATAAACACAAAGGCGGCATCGACGATGCCACCTTTTCCCTAAAAGAATATTTTTTATATATTTAAAATTTTAATGTTTTATTATTATGTTCGTATGATTATATATATATATATATTAATATAACTTAATGTTCAAACATAATTTATATTTTATTAAAGTATGTGACTTTTCCAGCCTATATAATATAAATTATAAGACAAATTTGAATCAAATTTTAAATATTTATTAAACATATAACAAGTAGTCCAAAATAAAAATAATTTCTTAAAAAATCTTGGTGAAAAATTACTTATAATCTTTCAAATCCACCTACTTGAAACTTTAAAATGTTTCAAGTACGTGACTTTTCTGGCCTATATAATATAAAATATAAGACCGATATGAATGAAATTTTAAACATTTTCTTAAACATATAACAAGTATTCCAAAATAAAAATAATTTTTTAAAAAATCTTGGAGAAAAATTATTTATAACCTATCAAATCCACCTACTTGAAACTTAAAAATGTTTCAAGTATGTGACCTTGATGGACTATATAATATAAACTATAAGACTGATATGAATGAAATTTTAAACATTTCTTAAACATATATCTAGTTGTCCAAAATAAAAATAATTTCTTAAAAAATCTTGGTGAAAAATTATTTATAACCTATCAAATGTACCTACTTGAAACTTAAAAATGTTTTAAGTACGTCACTTTGATGGGATATATAATATAAACTATAAGACCAATATGAATTAAATTTTAAACATTTCTTAAAAATATACCTAGTAGTTCAAAATAAAAATAATTTCTAAAAAAATCTTGGTGAAAAATTATTTATAACCTTTCAAATCCACCTACTTGAAACTTAAAACTGTTTCAAGTACGTGACTTTGCTGGCCTATATAATATAAAATATAAGACCAATATGAATAAAATTTTAAATATTTCTTAAACATATAACTAGTAGTCCAAAATAAAAACAATTTCTTAAAAAATCTTGGTGAGAAATTATTTATAACCTTTCAAATCCACCTACTTGAAACTTAAAAAAGTTTTAAGTACGTGACTTTGTTGGCCTATATAATATAAACTATAAGATCAATATGAATGAAATTTTAAACATTTTTTAAACATATAACTATTAGTACAAAATAAAAAAATTCATAAAAAATCTTGGTGAGAAATTATTTATAACCTTTCAAATCCACCTACTTGAAAATTAAAAATGTTTCATGTACGTGACTTTGCTGGCCCATATGATATAAACTATAAGACCGAAATGAATTAAATTTTAAAAATTTCTCAAATATATAACTAGTAGTCCAAAATAAAAATAATTTCTTAAAAATTTTTATTGAAAAATTATTTATAACATTTCAAATCCACCTACTTGAAACATAAAAATCTTTTAAGTACGTGACTTTGCTGGCCTATATAATATAAACTATATGACCGATATGAATGAAATTTTAAACATTTCTTAATCATATAACTACTAGTCCAAAATAAAAATAATTTCTTAAAAAATTATGGTGAAAATTTATTTATAACCTTTCAAATCCACCTACTTGAAACTTAAAATTTTTTCAAGTACGTGACTTTGTTGTCCTATATAATATAAACTATAAGACCGATATAAATTAAATTTTAAACATTTTTTAAACATATAACTAGTAGTCCAAAATAAAAATAATTTATTAAAATATATTAGTGAAAAATTATTTATAACCTTTCAAATCCACCTACTTGAAACATAAAAATATTTCAAGTACGTGAATTTTCTATCCTTTACGATATAAACTATAAGAATGATATGAATGAAATTTGAAACATTTCTTAAACATATAACTAGTAGTAGAAAATAAAAATAATTTCGTAAAAATTTTGGTGAAAATTTATTTATAACATTTCAAATCCACCTACTGAAAACTTAAAAATGATTTAAGTACGTGACTTTTCTGGCCTATATAATATAAACTATATGACTGATATGAATGAAATTTTAAAAATTTCATAAAAATATAACTTGTAGTCCAAAATAAAAATAATTTCTTAAAAAATCTTGGTAAAAATTTATTTATAGCCTTTCAAATTCACCTAGATGAAACTTAAAAATGTTTCAAGTACTTGACTTTGCTGGACTATATAATATAAACTATAAGACCGATATGAATAACATTTTAAACATTGATTAAATTGGAACTAAATTTACCACCCTCTTGAAATTCCACTCCGACCAACAAGTAATAATAGTATTTTGATTTCAGTAGACATAAAATGTGTAAAAAATAATGTACAATCATTGCCTATGTCTGTGGCAAGGAGATTCCATCCCACATGGTGGTCTATGAATAGGATGTCTGTGTCGAGTGCGCAGTAGAGTCTGATGACCTGGAGAAGGCTGATCCTCAGGCACTGGAATATCGACTAATGCATCCTCCATCCGTGTGTTAGTGGGAGGAGCTGTCAATTGCATCTCGTACTACCATCCAGATCCTTCTCCCACTTGAGTGGTAGAAGGACCTGCCTCCATCATAGTGGGGAACTAAGCCTGTGATGGAGCTATACCCTATGATAGCGATGGCTTTGGAATACAATTCTGTGAAGGATCTGGAACCCAAGATGGAGAGAACATCGGATATCCTATCAGGAAAGACGGATCCCATTCCACCTGAGGCACATCCTGAATCGGATGACCCTGGACTACTAGAGGGCCGACCTCTGCCTATGGAATAGGTAAGGCCTCACGTGTAGTATGACACTTTCTACGTCGCCGTGGTCATGGCTCCTCATCACCAGCAACAGCTGTAAGATGTTCCTCGGGGGCATGAACCTCTTCTCTCTGAGACGGACGCATGAAGATGCTCCTAGAAAGCGCGCGAAAAGATTCCCTCGCCTCCAACGCTATAGCATGGACGACTGCCCAACTAAAGAACCTCTCCTCCTCTTCATCACTCATGTAAACAATCTACTCTATGTGACTTCCCTATAAATAGATTCAAATTGAATTAGAAAATAATTCAATAAACAAACAAATGGAAATTTATTGACTTACCATCCTACGCAAATCTATGCCGGGTTGGGTAAGATACAATATAGACTTCTGTCTATACCATGGCGCATAGTCAACCTACTCTGAAAGAGAGAATCGATTCGTAGGAACAACCTGAATACCAAACTTTGCACGTCTCTACCAGAATTCGATAAAATTGGCATGTACTCGGGACCAGTCATCATCCTAGGATATGGCTCTGGCATAGATGTACCTAGGGGTAAAACCTGAAAATATCACTTCGAGCTTTAATTGAACGGGAACTGGTGCACGATAATAGGCCTTACTGCATCCTGGTTTGACACTCCTAAGAGATATTATTTAGATGATTCATATTTTCATTATAAACTAATAAAGTATCTAAGAAAAGAAAAATCAAATCAGTATATTTTTCAATGGTAAAATGATAAATATGATGTTATAGAATGAAATAAGGACAAAAGCATTAATGAATTAAAGTTATTATTAGTTAATTACAATTAACTAATGAATATAATATTATTAACTATTAATGAATAAATAAATAAAAAATAACTTAACAATGATTAAATAGTGATTAAAGAATTAGTTATTAGTTGAAAACTGAATTAAGAAAATCAGTTTAAAATGACAATTATAATTATTTAAAATGAAATGGAGAAGAAAATGTTTTAAAATGTAAAGACTATATAGCTTAGAAATAATTGTTATTATTAGACATAATTAATTATAGAATAATTAATAAATAACATAGGATTAAAATATGGATCCATATAATGATTAGCTAACGATACTGATGATCATATAAAGTGAAATGAAGAATAACAAACACATTAAATTAAAAGGCGCCCTAAAATTACATTCTAATAAATATCATATAGTCAAACATTAGTATCATATTTTAGGGTATATAAAGGAACCATAAAATTACATTCTAATTAATATCATATGGTCAAACATCATTGTTAATATTTGTTACACTATCACAATCTTGATTAAAGAAACATTTTTGACATAGAGAGCCATGTTTTCTAGTGTATACTACTATGAGGAGGTTATTCAAATTGAACAATTAGCTTCTTATAGTACACAACCAATTACAGTGGTTAGTACAGCTGATTGTGTAACCATAAGTTACCTTTAAGAGAGAATTCATGTTTTTTTAAATCTGGGACCTGATCAAGAGATCATGTCTATGAGATATAGAATTTTTCAATTCCTGAAAACATTATGGCATCTAGCTTGTCCATTTGTTATTGATGCGCAGTGGGTCCAAGCAATTAATTTATTTTCTCAATGGTTAGATGGTACCATGATGAAGATATACATTGATGTTACTACTATAAAACAACAACGTCCAGTTGTACGAAGATGTATAATTACAAGAGTGGTTAAAGACAGTCCACCTCATAAAATTGAGTTTATTCCAAATGATGCAGCAGAAGAGGACAACCTAGATGATATCCCAGATATATATATCAATCTTACTTCTAATGAAGTGTTTCTTAATGAAGGATCATATGGTGACAACAATTCTAATGATGAGGGACCAACAAAACATAGGGAGGTGGTTTTGAGAAATGCATTAGTTGTACATCAACCTTGACCTACAAAAAATCCTCCACCACTCTTTTCATCTTGGTCAGAAGCAATGACATGCATTCCTGGATTCGACAATAATGTTCACACACCAGCAACTAAGTTCCCTAGAGTTGTACCAGATAGGTTTAGTGAGGTGAAAAAACCTTATATATTGGAAGGAATTTTCCTAGTAAAGATTACTTAAAAAGCATGCCAAATATATTTCATATTGAGAGACACTTAAACTATATAGTTCACAAATCACGCCATAGTAAATATGTTATACGGTGTGAGAAGTATGGGGATGATTGTAGATTTCCCTTGAGGGTTATTCCATACATTACATTTGGAGGTTGGAGAATCTCAAGAATTGAGGCGGCTTATACTTGCGT
Organism: Viscum album; assembly: GCA_963277665.1. Classification (NCBI taxonomy): domain Eukaryota; kingdom Viridiplantae; phylum Streptophyta; class Magnoliopsida; order Santalales; family Viscaceae; genus Viscum; species Viscum album. The sequence goes on along the minus strand of OY728158.1, from coordinate 421,296,411 downwards.
TCATCCAAGCCTCACACAAGATCATACCTCATTGGATGAAAAATTTGTGTCATCTATTGTTGTTGAGATGATTAGGACATGTCAAGATGTTCCAATAGCCCTTGTGCAAGAGAGGATTCAACAAAAATTTAGTTATAATATTTCCTATAATAAGTCATGGATAGAGAAACAGAAGGCAATTGTAAAGGTCTATGGTGATTGGGACGACTCATATCGGGTGTTGCCACAATTGCTAGCCATACTGAGGCATCATTACCAAGTTTTCTTCCATATGGATACAAACGATGTGAAGACCCGACTCCATAAAACTAGGATTAGGTGCCTTCTGAACATGATGTTTCGTTTTGAAATAAAAACATGCACTGATAAACACACATCACGTCCCATACAGAGTATCGAGTTCGGTTCGGGCTCTGGGAAACTGGCAACTTCAGGTTTATTTCAACTGATAAAAGCTGTTACCTGAAACATTTAAATTAAAAAGTAGGGTGATCATAAGAATGTCCAGTAAGGGGTTTAAAAAAAACCAATGTAACTTTTTAAATCATTCTTTAAAACTATCTATAGAAAAGTCTCTTAAGGAAAACTATAACACATGTAACATAACATAAAAGTGCTCAATCAATATTTTCAATGAATACATGAATCAACTATGATTTTTTTTTCAAATGAGTAATAAAGGTCATTATAAACAAGTATGGCATATGATTATTTAAGCAAAAACTAAACAGTTAAGAGTAATACATAATCAGAGTTGTGCGTGAAGGAAACAACTTCAATTTCATAAGTTTGTTACTATCTTACTAAGTGATAAACACAAATCATTCCCTAAACCTTTACTTATGACATAAATATGAACCTGATAAAAACATAAGGACAAGAGTAGTGGAAGAAGAGGCATACCATTTTGAAAAGAACATGTAACATAACTTGAATATGTGGCTTCAACATTTAACTTAGACAATCAATTTCGTATCACCAAGGTCTATCCCCAAGGTGCCATAAAAAATCACCAATGTTATTCACCAATTTATCGTCAAAATGGTCATTTCTAGAGATTAAGTCTTTAACCAATGCATTGGAGTGCTATCAGGGCACACCCTTAATTTGTCTTTAATATCATGTGAGCCACATAGATCATACTTTACTTAAATGGGGTTGTATATTCAAGATGTCCCATACCACCTTGAATAATTCATTTTCATATTACCCAAGGTTTCCCATACCACTTTGGGTAACTTGATTCTTGGTTCATTATTATGATGTGTCATATGCATGTAGGATGATCAATGATATGGAAAAGGAAAAACCATTATACAATTGGTCAACACACATATGACATGACATATATCATTACAAACATGGAATAATTAATCAAAAGAAGATATGGTTTAGAAAACATTATATGTACAAAGGACAATTACTAAACTACATCAAATGGTAGATGAAAAGGGGTTGTTACATGAAATGATAAAGTGATACTCTTTAAAATTATTGCTTCATGGAAATGAAATACATAGATACCTGTAATTAAATATGCTGATAAACATAGCACTTAACACGTAAACAGGCTAAATCATAAACTTGATTAACCTATAGTAAAAATTGTAGAAAATTCATTAGGTGTTAAAATTTTAGGTGAGCATAACATGATTTACAAATCCATTTATGTTATAATACATTTGGGTCAAGTCAGAGTATACCCCTTTGACTTTCAACGTGGTTAATAATATTAAAATTAAGAAATCTCATTAGTGTACATGAAAATAAATAATATCATAGACAAACCCTAAAATCCCACGAGTGTTAAAATATTAACAACCATTAATTGAAATTTGGGTTTCAGAAATTATTCTCATAAAAATGTATTTACATAACCATATATACACCAAGAATATATATGGGTGTTTACACAAAATAAACAAGTCCATTAAAATTTATTGAGTTCTGAAAACCTCTAATTACTTATCAATTATTTAGTTAAACATCAAAACCTTATGTGGGTTTAATGTTCATGAAACTATAAATACATAAATATATAAAAATTTTTCTTTTAAACTATAACATAATTGTACCTAAACCAAAGGCCTAGTTTGCATCAAAAATAACATTCAAAGATAGGTTTTCATCCCCTAAAACCATAACTGTCTAGTTTTGAAATACATAAACATATATAAATACATAGTTATATATATAAGGTTTACATAAATAATATACATGTTAAGAGTAGGTTCAAAAGTAACCTTTATAAACAAATATTACCTAGTATAACATACTGAATAATCTTGGATACCCTAAAAACAGATTGGGTTTGAGTTATAAATATATATATTTATATTTAAAAAACTGTATATACACAATATACATAAATATAAGTTTTAGGTTTTGTAAAACTAAATCGTTAAAAAACATTAAAAGGGATTCTTACATATGTAACCCTTCTGATAACATGATGGAAAACACCCTTGAAAACATTACAGACCCAAGGGTTTGTGTTATATATATACATATATAAACTGTATATACCGAGTGTATAATAGTATAGGTTCCTCTAAATGAATACAAAACATGAAATCACCCTTATCGAGACTGAGGATGGAGCTCGGCTAGGGGGAAGCTTTCTGGATTTGCTGGGAGATTGAGGGAGAGAAGGAGGAGAAGAAACCCGTGGGGTTTCACATGGCAGGGGGGTTTATGTAGAGGCTTCAGTGCACCTAAAAGACTCGACCAAAGAGGTAGTCCGGTGTAGGGAAGATGAATATATAGTACCCTAGGAGGTGGGGTGTGTGAGAGTCTAGGGGAGCAGTGCAAAAGGAAGTGATCGTGGCGTCCTCGGGTGAACTAGTGCGCTAGAGCGGATCACGACGGGGAAGATGACAGGGAAAGGATGACGTAGAGATGAAACAGAAGATTAGATCTAGGCGAGATCGGACGGCTGGAGGGAGAGAAGGAGATTAGTTGAGTGGGTTTAAATAAATCAAAGGCTGAGATTCGATCCTATAATGATCAGATGGTCACGGAGAGACACGATATTTAAAAGAAATGATGTTCGAGATTCGATCATTAATAGATCAGACGGTTGTGGTGAGATGTGGGCGTCCTCATGGCTTTTGGTCGCGTGGACTGTTGGGATTAAACACAAGATGTGTAGAACGACCTAGATTTGCCCATCACCGAAAGGTTTAAAAAAATGTAATAATAATATGAAAAAAATTTAATTTGTATAAACTTTTATAATTTTTTAGAACTTATTACTTTTAAAATATAAAATCCAATTTATAACATACTCTACCATTTTATTTAAAAGATAAATAGTTTTTCCAAATTCAAAATTCGTAGTTTTAAAGATCTAACAAAATATATTTTTCAATAATTATTTAAAGTTATATGAATATAAGATACTATTTAAACATGACTTTTAAAACATTTAGAAGGTGATAAAATACTAGGTTTTTAACCATTTGGATTTTTTGAAATCCATTAGGTTCCTTTATAAGAGTAATATTTTATTTTTAAATTATGATATTTGAAAATATAATTCAAATAATTTGAACATCTTAGCATACTTGAAATACCATAAGATTATAAAAACCACGTTTTTTTATAAAAAGATAAACTTTTAAACCCCAAAGTTCATATATATATAATGGTCATAATTTCTAAAGGACCCTTATAAAAACAGCGAGGTAGGGTGTTTCAAACTCAAGGTAACCGAAGAAGATGGTGCTCCCAATTCCACTGATGGTCAGCACGGTATTCATGATTACAATGGTGATGTTTTTTTGATTTAGTTGACTCGAAGTATCTCCTTTACTTACTGGGACTCGTTTTGGTGATTGGGGGTCTTCCGGTAGCTCTAATAGGGTTTTTAATAGGTATTTTTGGTTAGTGTGTTTACTCTTTTTATCTCAGTGTATTGTAAACAACACAATGTTCTTAATTAAATAAAATCCTTGTGTTTTTCCTTTAATTTTTTTCATAGTTAAAAGTTCTTTAACAAAAGTAAATGAATTGTATCATCATTATATGATACCCAATACTCGGGTTGTTACATTATTCCCCCCTTTAGAGAATTACATCCTCGCAATTCCTTTAATACAAACTCAATAAGAGGAAGCTCCTAGTTGTTCCTACCATATCCCCCATCATGGGTAATCATCAGGTGTGCTCAGCCGAAGACCCACATTGATGCTCAACTCCTCTAGTTCTCTGATCTAGATACACTTAGGGCAGAAGGGGTTGAACTCATGCGCCTAACACTCAGGCTTCCAGAGGGAGGATCAAACAGTATAGAGTTTGGAAATGTCCATATGGACCAACATACTAAGAACCTGCCAAATTATGTCTCTCTCAATAAAATCTAAGTTATAGATGTTGTCATATAGGCTAACGCTGAGGAGTTGGTACATGTAGGTCACACAAACGGTTCCCTATAAGGAACCCTCTTGAAATTTTACTCTGGCCGTGTAGTTCTAGCCTATGGTGAAACACAAGAAGAGCCCTTCGTGGTATTTTCCCCTCCACTAACACTCGGCCAATTGTACTGAGCCTATGCGATAGAAGATGGAAGTATTCCCTTAACAGGTGCAGAGAATCTCCAGAACGTTTGTCACCTCAAACAATTGCTTGCACGTTCCTCGCAGGTTTGCGATGGGATGATACTCATCTTCACAGGTTTTGATTACGATAATCTTCGGTATCTCAATAGGAAGAGATAACATGTTGGTTTGTTCTTCCATACGAATGTTTAAGATGAGAGTTCAATCACTTGAAATCCATTCAAAGGTATTAACAAAGCAAAGATAGGAAAGGGGAAAGGCAACATTACAATAAACATATGTTTATTACTAAACAACAGTGCTTGAGTTTCCCCTAATGACCTACTGCACGAACTCCACACTAAGAATCAAAACTCACTATCTCCTCAAACCAAACACAGGCTGAGCATTCAGGGTTAAACTCATGGGGGCACCTGTGACGTCTCCTGAGTATAAGATGAGGGGTATGAAGTTGGGAGATGTCAGAATACAATTTCTGTCTACAAGAAAGTTGGTTGGACTCATCTTCTAACAATCCAAAGTCCAACAACTAGCCCTAGAAGCCATAGTTCAAGATTTGAAAAAGATAGGCCGCTCGGAGGTCACCAGCAGCAGCAACTTCTTGAAAAGTGTCGAGGGTCATAAAGACAAATTCCTCACCTACCATGAACACCCGGAAAAGTCCCTCATGGAACCTTCCCCAACATATATAGGAGGGAAATTGAGTCATCATCATAAAAAGGTAATCTAATTCTAACCCCCGGTGTAGCCGAGGCACCCGTGGTGAGTTTGACACGTCGTACAAGTGTTTGCATGTCATGCGGATATGGGCATAGTTCCAAAAATTTTCTCGGATAGCTAAAGACACAATGTTCTCTAGGGCCTCAGTGGGGAGAGACAAAAGATTAGTACCTTCATTTTCTATCTGAAAATTAAGAAAATTCATTTTTAGTAATGCTGAAGTATATTTTTCTTTGTTTGAGTTCTGGTTTTCTGAGTTATCCAAACCGAACCCTCTAATACCAACTGTGAAGACCTGACTCCAAAAAACCAGAAGCAGGTGCCTTATGAACATGATGTATCATTTTTAAATAAAAAATGCACTGATAAACACACATCACATTCCATACAGAGGATTGAGTTTGGTTTGGGCTCTGGGAAACCGGCAACTTCAGGGATATTTCATCTGATAAAAGTTGTTACTTGAACATTTTAAATCAAAACGTAGGGTGAGCATAAGAATGCCCAGTAAGGCGTTTTAAAAAAAACCAATGTAACTTTTGAAAGTATTCTTTAAAACTATCCATAGAACATTCTCTTAAGGAAAAATTTAACACATGTAACATAACATAAAAGTTCTCAATCAATATTTTCAAGGAATACATGAATCAATTATGATATTTTTTTTCAAAGGACTAATAGAGGTCATCATAAACAAGTATGACATATGATTATTTAAGAACAAATTAAACAGTTAAGAGTAATACATAATCAGAGTTGCGCATGAAGGAAACAACTTCAATTTCATAAGTTTGTTACTATCTTACTGAGTGATAAACACAAATCATGCCCTGAACCTTTACTTATGACATCAATATGAACTTCATAAAAACATAAGGACAAGAGTAGTGAAAGAAGAGGCATATTATTTTGAAAAGAACTTGTAACATAACTTGAATATGTGGATTCAAAATTTAACTTAGACAATCATTTCCGTATCACCAAGGTCCATCCCCAAGGTGTCATAAAAAAATACCATGGTTATTCACCAAGGTATTGTTAAAATGGTCATATCTAGAGATTAAGTCTTTACCCATTGCATTGGAGCACTATCAGGGCGCACCCTTAACTTGTCTTTATTATCATGTGAGCCACATAGAGCATACTTTACTTCAATGGGTTTGTATATTCAATATGTCACATACCACCTTGAATAATTCATTTTCATATTACCCAAGGTGTCCCATACCACTTTGGGTAACTTGATTCTTGGTTCATTATTATGATGTGTCATATGCATGTAGGATGATCAATTATATGGACAAGGAAAAACCATTATAAAATTGTTCTAAAAACACATGACATGACAGATAACATTACAAACATGGAATAATTAATCAAAAGAACACATGGTTTAGTAAAAAATTCAATGTACAAAGGAAAATTACTAAACCACATCAAATGGTAGATGAAAAGGGGTTGTTAAATGAAATTATAAAGTGATACTCTTTAAAATTATTACTTTATGGAAATGAAATACATAGATACTTGTCATTAAATATTCAGATAAACATATAACTGAACACGTAAATAGGATAAATCATAAACTTGATTAACCTAAAGTAAACATTGTAGCAAATTCATTAGGTGTTAAAATTTCAGGTGAGCATAACATGATTTACAAATCCATTTATTTTCTAATACATTTGGGTCAAGTTAGAGTATATCCCTTTGACTTTCAACGTGGTTAATAATATTAAAATTAAGCCATCTCATTAGTATACACGAAAATACAAAATATCATAGACAAAACCAAAAATCCCACGAGTGTTAAAATATTTACAACCATTAATTGAAATTAGGGTTTCAGAAATTATTCTCATAAAATTATATTTACATAACCATATATACACCATGAATATATATGGGTTTTTACACAAAATAAACAAGCCCATTAAAATTTATTAAGTTCTTAAAACCTCTAATTACTTATCAATTATTTAGTTTAAAATAAATACCTTATGGGGGTTTAATGTTCATGAAACTATAAATACATAAATATATAACAACTTTGGTTTTATACTATAACGTAATTGTACTTAAACCAAATGCCTAGTTTGCATCTAAAATATCATTCAAAGATAGGTATTAATCCTCTAAAACCATAACTGTATTGTTTTGAAATACATAAACATATATAAATATATAGTTATATATACAAGGTTTACATAAAGAATATACATGTTAAGAGTAAGTTCAAAAGTAACCTTTATAAACATATATTACCTAGTATAACATACTGAATAATCTTGGATACCCTAAAAACCCATTGGCTTTTAGTTATAAATATATATATTTATATATAAAAACCTATATATAAACAATATACATAAATATAAGTTTTAGGTTTTGTAAAACTGAATCATTAAAAACATTAAAAAGGATTCTTACATATGTAACCCTTCTGATTACATGATGGAAAACACCCTTGAAAACATTACAGACTGAAGGGTTTGTGTTATATATATACATATATAAACTGTATATACCGAGTTTATAATATTATAGGTTCCTCTAAACGAATACAAAACATGAAAGCACCCTTACCGAGACTGAGGAGGGAGCTCAGCTAGGGGGAAGTTTGCTGGATTTGCTGGGAGATCAAGGGAGAGGAGGAGAAGAAACACGTGGGGTTTCATGTGGCAGGGGGTTTATATAGAGGCTTTGGTGCACCTAAATGACTCGACCCAAGATGTTGTCCAGTGTATGAAAATGAAGATACAGTACCCTAGGAGGTGGGGTGTGCAAGAGTCATGGGTAGAAGTGCAAGAGGAGGTGATCATGGTGTCCTCGGGTGAACCAGTGCACTGGAGTGGATCACGATGGGGACGATGACAAGGAGAGGACGACGCAGAGATGAAACGGATGACCCAGATTAGATCTTGGCAAGATCGGACAACTGGAAGGAGAGCATAAGATGAGTTGAGCGAGTTTAAAGAAATCAAAGGCTGAGATTCGAACCTAGAATGATCAGATGGTCACGGAGAGATGCGAGATTGAAAAGAAACTATGACCGAGATTCGATCTTTAATAGATCGGATGGTTGCGGTGAGATGCGGGCATCCCCGTTGCTTTTGATCGTGCAGACAGTTGGGATTAAACGCGAGATGTGAAGAATGGCCTGGATTTTCGCATCATAGAAAGGTTTCAAAAGAAGTGTAATACTAATAGTAAAAAAATTGAATTTGTATAAACTTTTATAAGTTTTAATAACTTATAACTTTTAAAATATAAAATCCAATTTATAACAGACTCTTCCATTTGATTCAAAAGATAAATAGTTTTTCCTAATTTAAAATACATAGTTTTAGAGATCTAAAAAAAAATATTTTTCAATAATTATTTAAAGGTATATGATTATAAGATACTATTTAAACATAACTTTTAAAACATTTAGAAGGTGCTAAAATACTAGGTTTTCAACCATTTGGATTTTGTAAAATCAATTGGATTCCTTTATAAGAGTAATATTTTATTTTAAAATTATGATATTTGAAAATATAATTCAAATCATTTGAAAATTTTAGCATACTTGAAACACCATAAGGTTATAGAAACAAAATTTTTTATAAAAAGATAAAATTTAAAAACCCAACGGTCATATATATATATAACAGTCATAATTTCTAAAGGACCCCTATAAAAACAGTGGGGTAGGTTGTTTCAAACTAAAGGTAACTGAATAAGATGGTTCTCTCAATCCCACTGATGGTCAGCACGGTATTCATGATTACAGTGGTGATGTTTTTTGCTTTAGTTGACTCGAAGGATCTCCTTTACTTACTGGGCTTTGTTGTGGTGATTTTGGGTCTTCTAGTAGCTTTAATAGGGTTTTAATAGGTATTTTTGGTTAGTGTGTTTACTATTTTCATCTCAGTGTATTGTAAACACCACGATGTTCTTAGTTAAATAAAGATCCTTGTGTTTGTCCTTCAAATTTTTGTTTGGTTAAAAAGGCTTTAACAAAAGTAAATTCATAGTATCATCATTTTATGATACCCAAAACTTGGGTTGTTATAAATGAACATGTGTATCATGATAATCGACTTGATCCATATCATGTTCAATTTCATCGGTTGTTCTAGGCATTCCTTCCCTATATCTCCGCATTTCATTATGATAATAGTTTATTCAGATTGATGGAACATTTCTGTATGGAAAATACAAGGGTGTATTGTTGATTGCGACAACCCAATATAGAAACTGTTCACCTCTTAAGATTGCCTTTTCCATTGTAGAGAATGAAAATTATGAATCATAGAGTTGGTTTTTGGCATTTATCAGCTACCATTTCACCAACATTCTGGGTGTTTGTTTGATATCTAATCACCATCTAGAAATTAATGAGGCAATCAATGCAGATCCTGATATATAGAGATACCCAAATGCACATTCTCAGTTCTGTATTTGACACATTTCTAGCAATGTGCATAAAAAATTCCACAACGAACCAATGAAGAAGACAATCACGAGGCTTGGTATGCATTCTAATCATGAATTTTAGGATTATATAATGCAGATTCCAAAAGAGAAATGGACATTGGAATATGACAGAGGGAATAGGTATGAAGACATGACGAAAAACATTGTAGAGTACATCAATGGTATCTTCAAAGGGCTTCACAAGCTACCTATAACCACCTTAGTTCAAGAGACATTATTTTGATGCGTGAAGTACTTTGTGGATAGACAAAAACTAGCATCATACAAAATACATCAGGGTCTAAGATACAGAAGACACTTTCAACGAGAGATTGAAAGGAATATAGAAGAAGCTTCTGGTTATCACGTCTGTCTCTTTCGAAGAGAATACTCCTGATTTGAAGTTCAAGAGCGTTCAAACCCCATCACAAATCACATCGGTGAAAAAATGGTGGTATTACTGGAAACAAGGAAAAGTCAATGTGGAAACTTTTTGGCATTATGGTTTCTATGTACACACGCCATCGTAGCATGTGCCTCTATGAACATATCATGGGAAGAATATGTTGATCCAGTGTACCAGATGGATACCATTACTAACTATTATGATGCACCATGGAAACCTATTGGGGAGTATCTTTACTTACCAATGCCTGAAGGCTAGATGACAGTGATACCTGACATGAATCGGTTACGTCCACATGGGAGACTGAAGGCCAGTAGGATGCATAATGAGATGGATTGGCATCAAGAACAAGGATAGATTTTGTGATGCACGATATGTCATAAAGAAGGTCATAACCAAAAATGATGCCCTAATGTTGTTGGGTCAAGTTTATAGTCTCATCTATAATGATGTATTGTGTTCATTGTGACATTCCCATATTATAAACTAAATGATGTTATCTCTTCTTTTTTCATTGGTTGTCTAAACCCCGGAAACATCTTCCCTTTTCCATGGTTTTTGGTTAAATTATGTATGATATTTTAGAAAACTATTCTATAACGAAATTATTGTATCATAATTATTAACATAAGTTATTCAATACATATAATTAGATAAATTCCAAAAACATCATTTCTAATTGACATGGTTTATCTTAATCTAATCCATAAGTTTTTAATCATAAAGCTCCTCCAAAATACGTCTAAACAAATTCAAGACCCAATATTTTAGATAATATAACTTATTTCATAATAATATTATTTCTTTCAAGAAATAACTTTCTCCTTATTCCTTAAATAAAATCTGAGATAATATAATTTATTTCATAAATCCCAAAGCAGAACACTTAACCCATATTGTATAGTAAATTTTATTAACCCAAAAATGTGTTTCCTAAACCTTAATATTAAAATTTGAAATCCTAAACACTCAAACCTAAACCCCAACCCAAAAACATCCTCCCTTTGCCATGGTTTTTTTAACCTATGTGTCATATTTTAGCAAACTCTTCTATAATGAAATTATAGAATCATAATGATTAGCATAAGTTATTCAATACATATAATTAGATAAATTCCAAAAACAACTTTACTAATTGAAATAGTTTATCTTAATCCAATCCATAACGTTATATTTACATTTTACACTTACGACACATTTCATCTATTTATATGTAGATGGATGATACCATACTACTCACTCAACAGCCTACCCATATTTTGTAGGCCGTGTTATAGGGTCGTCTAGATCGATTGGTCAAGGTGCATTGAGCGCACCATTTTCATCATAGGGAGCCTCCACATGCCATTAGACCTTACCTGCACCGTCCTGGATTCTATGGCCTTACTGCATCAGATTTCACATTTATAGATCATTACCTACTTGTTTCCCTCATTGAGAGATGGATACTAGAGACACACACATTCCACCTGCCGAAGGGAGAGATGACCTTCACCCTCGAGGATGTGGTAGTGCCTCTAGGTCTGTCAATCTAGGGGAGACCCGTTATTGGGCTCACTCGTACAACTTGGCCAGACCTTGCTCGACGCTTGTTAGGTATTGATATTTTATCTGACCGTAGGGATACATATGGATCATCCATATATATTCCTTGGTTGGAATCACATATTCCAAGTTTACAGGATGATGATGATGATCAAACCATCATGCATTACATCTATGAATATATCTTACGGCTCATTGGTGAGACTATGTGTACTGATCACTCGGGGATGCACATGCATATGATGTATCTACCTCTACTAGAGGACTTTGATCGGGCTGGGACGTACAACTGGGGATCAGCCTTCTTGGAATACACATACCGATCATTATGCAGGCTATCCCACAGGGACTGTACAAGTCTCAGAGGATGCATCATCCTTATTTAGATGTGGGCATGGGAGCGCATCCCAGCTTTCCGCCCTGACCTTGTCAGTCCGTCGGTCGGGATGGAGGTACTGCAAGATGCTCTGTATGGATGCTGGTATGATAAGTCATTTCTATTGATTTCTTATTCTAAAATGATTTATTGACTATAATTTCTCATTATTTTTCACTATCGTTGATGTATTTTACAGGTGGTGTTAGTGACACAATTTTGACGAGGTTTCGAGGCAGCATTTGGGCATATATCGGTTACAGTTGGACTATCTCTTACCTGATTAGGTATGTATATACAATCTATCACTGTCTAACATATTTAATAATAACATCAATTTTGGTTTTAGTTAGGTGCTTTTTTGACAAAATCACTTGTCATTTCAGATTTCATGGCTTCCATAATCGAGTATTACGAACCAGTTGCTATCATACTAAACTATTGGGATTGAGGATACTATGGTTGTAGGGCCCTTCATTCACTTCCATATTATTGTGTGGAAGTAGCCTAACAGAGTCATGTTCCTGTTTTTCCATACTCAGCCGATTCCATTACCATCGAGACATACAGACCGACTTCATGGGATGAAGCTGACTGGGAGGTTGGATGGTGACTGGTCCCAGGTACATGCTAGTTTTATCAACTACTAGCAGAGACCTGCAGAGTTTCATATTCAGGGCATTCCTATGAATTGATTCTCTCTTTCAGAGTAGATTGACTATGCACCATGGTATAGACTGAAGTCTATATTGCATCTTACCCAACCCGACATAGAGATGCAGAGGGTGGTAAGTCAATAAATTTCCATTAGTTTATTTATTGAATTATTTTCTAATTAAATCTGAATTTATTTATAGGGAAGTCACCCAGAGTATATTTTTTGCATGAGTGATGAAGAGGAGGAGGGGGTCTTTAGTCGGACATCCGTCCATGCTATAGTGATGGAGGCGAGGGCATCCTTTCGTGGGATTTTCGGGAGCATCTTCATGCATCTGGCTCGGAGAGAGGAGGTTCCTACCCCATAGGAACATCCTGAAGCTGGTGGCGGTGCTGAGGATCCACGACCATGAAGACGTAGACAGCGTCGTGCTGCACGTGAGGCCTCACCAGTTCCACATGCAAAGGTTGTCCATCTAGTAGTCTAGGGTTATCTGATTCAGGATGTTCCCCAGGTGGCATGAGATCCATCTTTCCAAACAGGATATTTGTAGTTTTCTCCATCTTGGGTTCTAGATCCTTCACATCCTTGGATTCTAGATCCATCACCATCTTGGAGTATATCTCCATCGCAGGCTTGGTTCCCCAGTGCGATGCAGATAGGCCCTTCCACCACCCTAGTGGGAGAAGGATCCGAATGACAGTACAAGATGTAATTGACAACTCCTCCCACTAACACACAGATGGAGGATGCTCCAGATGACATTCCAGTGCCCGAGGATCAGTCTTCTCCAGGTCATCAGACTCCACTGCACACTCAACGCAGACGTCCTATTCGTAGACCACCATGTGGTACAAAATCTCATCACCACAGACATAGGAATTGATTGTACATTATTGTTTACATGTTTTCTTCTATTGAAATCAAAATACAATTATTAATTGTTGGTCAGAATGGAATCTCTAGAGGGGTGAATTTAGTTCCATTTTAATAAATGTTTAAGATGTCATTCATATCGTTCTTATAGTTTATATTATTTAGGCCAGCAAAATCAAGTACTTGAAACATTATTAAGTTTCAAGTAGGTGGATTTGAAAGGTTATAAATAAAATTTCACAAATATTTTTTAAGAAAATATTATAATTTAGGACTACTAGTTATATGTTTAAGAAATGTTTAAAATTTCATTCATATCAGTCTTATAGTTTATATTATATAGTCCAACAAAATCAAGTACTTTAAACATTATTAAGTTTCAAGTAGGTGGATTTGAAAGGTTATAAATAAATTTTCACCACGATTTTTTAAGAATTTTTTTGAGTACTAGTTATATGTTTAAGAAATGTTTAAAATTTCATTCATATCGGTCTTATAGTTTATATTATATAGGCCAGAAAAGTCATGTACTTGAAACATTTTTATGTTTCAAGTAGGTGGATTTGAAAGGTTATAAATAATTTTTCACCAAGAGTTTTTTAAGAAATTATTCTTATTTTGGACTACTAGTTATATTTTTAAGAAATGTTTAAAATTTCATTCATATCGATCTTATAGTTTATATTATATAGGCCAGCAAAGCCACGTACTTGAAACATTTTTAAGTTTCAAGTAGGTGGATTTGAAAGGTTATAAATAAATTTTCACTGAGATTTTTTAAGAAATTATTTTTATTTTGGACTACTAGTTATATTTTTAAGAAATGTTTAAAATTTCATTCATAGAGGTCTTATAGTTTATATTATATAGGCCAGCAAAGTCACATACTTGAAACATTTTTAAGTTTCATATAGCTGAATTTGATTGGTTATAAATTATTTTTCACCAAGATTTTTTAAGAAATTATTTTTATTTTGGACTACTTTTTATATTTTTAATAAAGTTTTATAATTTCATTCATATCGGTCTTATAGTTTATATAATATAGGCCAGAAAAGTCACGTACTTGAAACATTTTTAAGTTTCAAGTAGGTGTATTTTATAGGTTATGAATAATTTTCACCAAGATTTTTTGAGAAATTATTTTTATTTTGGAATACTTGTTATATTTTTAAGAAATTATTAAAATTTAATTCATTTTAGTCTTATAGTTTATATTATATAGGCCAATAAAGTCACGTACTTGAAACATTTTTATGTTTCAAGTATGTGGATTTGATAGTTTAAAAATAATTCTTCACCAAGTTTTTTTACAAAATTATTTTTATTTTGGACTACTTGTTATACGTTTAATAAATGTTTAAAATTTCATTCATATTTGACTTAAAATTTATATTATATAGTCTAGCAAATTCACATACATGATTAAAAGATATATTATGTTAAAATATTAAGTTTTATTTATATATATATATATATACATAACCATATGAACATAATAATAAAACATTAAATTTATAAATTTATAAAAAAACTAAATAAGAAAATACTGTTTTAAGGAAAAGGCGGCATTGACGATGCCACCTTTGTAGCGTATTTTTAATTTTTTTTAACTAATGCGGTTTTCAGATTTTTTTTAAATACGCATTTAAAAAAAACTCACCTGTATATGTTTCAATTGAATTCCTTTAAATTTATTCATATGATATATTCATATTTTCATGGGGATATTACTGTTTTCATGGGGGTTGTTCATGTGTGATGCCTTTATTTAGGGTGTTGTGATTATTTTTTACTACTGGCATTATGAATTTTCCTTACCTATTTAAGAGATTGAGCATGGACCATTGATTGTGGGAAGAAAACGACTATGGTTGGCTCCTATTGTGATTTTTTGGCTCGGATTTGATCTGGATCGCCTCTTCAATGCCAATACAATGATGCCACTAGTGCCACCATCTATGCTGCCTTCTGTTAGGTGAACCGCCTATGTTTTCCCTATTGTTCATGTGGGGTTCTTCCTATTCTCTTTCCTGCACCACCTAACACTCCACTGACAGGTTATCATTACATTGTCTTTCACCTTATATTCATGCGATCAATTCCCTTCTGTTCAAAGGGCCTTTCATCTGGTTCATCGTGAGCTTTCCCGGTGTGAGGTTTTGCTGCGACTTTTAGGGTTTCTCAAAGATGGTCTGTTGAGGCATTCAGGCCACCTGCACTCCTCTCAATTGAGTTTTTTCTACCTCCTGGAACCAGAGTATCTTTATGATGGAGATTCAGTGGAGATCTAATCGATCTTTGGTCCATGGCGACTATGCATCAAGAAGTGTTTTGATCTTGTCTCATTTTTTAATCATTACCAAGTTTCGACTTTAGATTTTTGGCTCTATAGTGATTTATTTATTTCTATCATGTATAGATTTGTATCCTTTTTGGGTGTGTACGTGAGTCCATCCCAGAGTGGATGATGTTGAATCTAATTAACATATTTCAACAATGCCACCTAATTCAATAGGGTCAACCTTCTCAGATAGTTTCTCTGGTTTTCTTCTTGATTCTTTGAGTTTTTATTTCTTTTCTTGACTTTTACTTAGTAATAAAGAGACTGACCTAGGTGGTGTTCTCACTCTTCATGTTAGATCACACTGATCCACATAACGTTATATATATTGTTATTTATTTTCTATTCTTTCTCATTTAGTGCTTCCAGTAGTTTGATTGAATAAGAAATTTGTTCCATTTTCATGTCAGAAATAATCTAATTGGGATATACCAAATCTGTAACCTATGAACACGCATCAGTGGGTCCTGGATGTTCTAAGGGTTAACAGCATAACCCAAACAAGTCGTATCACAACCTACTTTAATGTTGAAAATGGGTTCTACTAAATTTGATGATGAAAATAATTTTAATATTTTGCAGATTAAAATGACACCCTTATTGAATCACAGTTATTTAATTGTTTCCCTTGCTGGAAATAAAAAGAAAGTCACCGCCCTTTCCCTGGATGGACAGACTATTGTCACTTATGTTCATGTACCTGAAGAAACCCTTTGGAAAGACCATAGATCAATCTTTTTATCTTTAGTAGATAAAGTTCTTAGAGAGGTTTCATATGAGTCTTCTTATGCTGGTATATGATCTAGACTTAAATATCTATTCATGAATAAGTCTCTTATTGGTAGATTATACAAAAATGAGATTATATACTTTCAAAATGTGTCCTGGAACTGCAATCATGATACACATTGATTAATTTAATAAATTCTTGTTAGATCTAGCCAACATAGACTTTAAATTGGATGATGAAGATCAATCCATAATATTTTTAACTTTATTAGATGATACATTTAATTATGTTAAAGATTATATGATGTGTGGAAAGGACACACCCTTACTCTCAAAGAAGTTAAATATGTTTTACTCTCCAAATACTTTCAAAGGAATGGTAGTGTTAAGGCTGAGGCAGAGGGTTTGAACATTTGGAACAAAAGTGAATCTAGGGGTAGAAGTGGGTCTAGGGTAGGAGGAAAGATAGGGGTCAATATAAGAAACAAAGGTATAAGTCTAAGAACAAAGTAATCAAGTGTTTCTAATGCGAAAAACCTGGTAATATATAGATGAATTACACTAATAAGAAAGGTGACTATAGTGATAATAGTAATGACCATTCTTTATTAGTTGAGAAGGACTTTGACACTGCTGATGTGTTAAATATTTCTGACATTGCCCTCTCTGATGAATGGATCCTTGATTCTGGATGTTCAATCCACAAGTGTCCTAGGAGGGAGTACTTTATTGAGTTGAGGGAAATTAAATCTTGAGAGGTGTTTCTAGGTAAAAATTAGAGCTTTCATATTATGGGAATATGTTCGTTTTCATTAGAGCTTCATGATAGTACTATTAAAACTCTTGAGGAGGTTAGGTGGGTAACTGAACTAAAAAAACTCATTTTCCTAGGAGTCCTTGACCAAAAGAGATACACCTTTAAATCATTCCTTGGGAGTCTTATGATTTCCCGAGGATCCCTCACTGTCATGAAATGAAACCTTTATAATGACCTTTATGTGTTAGATGATAAGGTTTACAGAAGTCATATAAACAACTCTTGTGATTTAGAACATGAAACAATAACCCATTGGAATAGAATGTTAGGGCACATTAGTGCCAAAGGCCGCCTTAACAAACTTAAAAAACAAGGGATTTTGAGTAATGTGTATATGGAAAATCCATAAGAGTTAGTTTTAGCGGGTCAATGTATAAGTCTAAAGAACATCTTGAGTGTGTCCACTCTGATTTGTAGGGTCCTTCTAAGATCACCTCACATGGTGGAGGCTTGTACTTTGTGTCCTTTATTGATGACTACTCTAGGAAAGTCTAGATTAATATACTCAAACATAACTCTAATACCTTTCAGACTTTTAAGAAATGAAATGCTAGGATAGAAAGTGAATCTAGTAAGAAACTCAAAGCCTTAAGAACTGATAACAATTTAGAATATATGTTCACAAAATTCATTGAATTTAGTGAATTTGAGGGAATCAAAATATACCGGATAGTTGTCGAAACACCACAATAGAATGGACTTGCACAAAGTACGAATAAGATTGTTCTTGAGAGGGTCAGGTGTATTTTATCCCACTTCAAACACCCCAGTTTCATCTGGGCCGAGGTTTACTTTACAAAAAATCTACTTAATTAATCATGGGCCATATTCTACTGATTCTTTTAAGACACCTGAAGTGATCTAGAAAGGATCATCCCATATCCTTTCACACCTTAGGATTTTTGGATCCATATCTTATTCTCATACCCATACAAATATGCTAGCTCATATGGATATGAATTGTATATTTGTGGGTTATCTAGAGGGTGTTAAGGGGTATCATATGTGGATAGATAAACCAGGTTATCAAAAGTGTATTGTCAGTCGAGATGTTTTTTTTCATGAGTCTGGTCTCTCTGTTAGAAGATGAACCATCCATCTAATGTTAAACAAATTTATTCATGAAAGGTGGGGGGGGGGGCTTGAAGACCCACACAAACAACCCGTATCATGGAGGGCGAAAATAATGGATCCCAAGGGCATCAACCCATATAAGGTTCACCCCCTGCGGTTTCATACTGGACACATTAGTAAGACACGTCTCCCGCGTACCTGAAACCGCAATATATGCCATATAGTCTGCCACTTTGTTCCCCTCTTGCCACGTGTGTGAAATACTAACTTTGTAATTTAGGAGTGACTTGCACATTATAATTGTATAGAAGATAGACCAGGGTATGATGCCTCTATCGAGAATAGCATCTTGGGTAATCATAGAGTCTGTTTCCATGTGGCTAATGAAGATTCTTCTAAAGTCTCAACACCTATTGGTGTTGAAGTTCCATTAGTTCCAAAGACTAATCCCAATCCTAGTATGAGAATTTTTCTGCTCCTCCCATTCCCCAGACTCAAAATGAATCCAATTCTGATTTGGGTTATGAACCCCAAACAGAGGAACCAGATAATCTTAGAAATTATCAACTCACCTGATATATAGAGAGAAGAGTTATTAGGCCTCTAACCCACTTCAATCTGGCTTATATTACTGCCTATGTGTTTAATGTTGTCTGGGATTTGTTTAATGATGAACCTCAAACTTACAATAAAGCCATTAATTCCAAATAATCCACTAATTTTTTAGGCACTATGCAAGAAGAGATGAATTCAATCCTTAATAACAACACTTGGTTTGTTGTTTCCAACCCAAATAACCAGGAAATTATAGGTTCTAAGTGGATATATAAGAAGAAAAAAATAATGTTGGAGAAACTAAAATCAAATTCAAAGAATTAATGGTTGCTAAAGGATTTCTTTAATGTAATGGTATTGATTATAGTGAAATATTCTCCCAAGTTGTTAAAAATTCATCTATTATAATTATTATTTCTTTTTCTGCGATGTTTGATTTTCATGTTGAATAATTGGATGCAAAAACTATTTTTTTTCATGTTACTCCTGATGAAACCATTTATATGATTCCTCTTAATGGATTTTCAAATCTGGTAAAACCCCATCAAGTATTTCTTCTTAATAAGTCTTTATATGGGATTAAAAAATATTCTAGGCAATGGTATACAAGGTTTTATTCTTTTATGATTGAAAATAATTTTTCCAAAAGTATGTTTGATGCATGTATATACTATAAAACTATTAACATTAATATATTTACCTGTTATTATATGTTGATGACATGCTTTTAATTTTTAAAAACATGAGGATTATAAATTCTATCAAGAACCAATTGAACTTTGTCTTTGAAATGAAATACTTAGGACATGCCAATCAGATCTTGGGTATGGATCTAATTAGAGATAGGAAGGCTCAAACCCTGCAATTATCTCAGTTTTCATATGTTAAGAAGGTATTAAAAATGTATCTATTTGAGCACATTTAAACTATTAATATTCCTTTTGGGAAAAACTTTAAATTGCCTTTAGAACAATTCCATAAAATGATATGAGTTTTGATTCAGGAATAAGACTCAATATGTCAATATGGTAGGAAGCCTTATATATGGTATGGTCTATTCTAGACCAGATATAGAATTTTTTGTTTATACTTTGAGTAGGTTTATGAGAAAACCAGGTAACCCTTACTATCATGCTTTGAAGTGGCTCCTCAGGTACCTCTCTATGTCTGACAATTTGTGCATTTGATATGGATTTAATAATAGTTTTAGTGATGACATTGTTTGATTTTTTATTTTTATTATGTTTCAAACATTGATACTCAAAAATCAATCACTGGTTATGTGTTTCTTGTATATAGAGGACCGACCTATTTGAAATGAAACATGAAATCATTCATTGCTCTATCAACTATTGAGGTGGAGTATATAGCCTTAACAGAAGCTATAAAATAGGTTATATGGTTGATGGTTTGATTTTAGAGTTGTCTTTATCTTCTGATAGTATAATAGTCCACTGTGATAGCCAATATATACTGTATCAGTCTACAAACTATGTATTCCTTGGTAGATCAAAGCACATTGATATTAGACTTCATTTTTAGGGACGTTATAGAATCTACGGCGATGAGTGTCACTAAGATACCGATGGGGGACAACTCAGTTTATAGATTGACTAAGGTCGTACCATTGTCTAAATTTTGTCACTATCTTAAATTAATGAATTTAATCCAAATTCTATAACTTAGGTTGCGAGAACACCATTTTTATATAAATTTAATTGAAAGGTGGAGATTTTTTGTTTTATGCAACTGAATATGTTGTAATTAAATTCCTTTTAAATTTATTCATATGATATATTGATATTTTCATCATAATATTACAGTTTTCTTGGGGGTTGTTCATGTGTGGTGCATTTATTTACATTATTGCGATTATTTTTTACTACTATCATTATGAATCTTCCTTACCTGTTTAAGAGGTTAAATTTGGATTGTTATCATGGGTGATTGAACAGATATGGTTGGATCCGGTTGTGTTTGTTTGGATCAGTTTTGATCTGGGTCGCCTGACCCATGCCAACACCGCAACACCACCCATGCCACCAGCTATGCCCCCTTTTGTAAGGTGAATCACTAGTTTTTTCTTTACCGTTAACGTGGTGTTCATCCTACGATCTTTCCTATGCCACCTGATTCTCCCTTGATAGGAAATCATTACTCTGCCTATGCACCTTGGATTCATGCGATCAATTATCTTCGGTTCAGTGGGCCTTCCCAATGTGAGGTTCTACTATGATTTCTAGGGTTTCTTGAAGAAGAAGGGAAGCTAAGGCATTTTGGCAACCCACACTCCCCTCCAATGAGTTCATGCCACATCTTAGAACCAAAGTACTTCTCTGGTGGAGATTTAGTGGAGATCGACTCGATCTTAGGTCTAGGGAGACTACACATCAAAGAGGTTTCAGATCTTGACTCGTTTTCTCATCGTAACAGGGTTTCAGTTTTAGATTTTTGGATCTATAGCGATTTCTTTCATTATGTCACGTATAGATCGGTATCCTTTTTGGGTGTTTGTATGAGTCCAACTAGTATTGGATGATGTTGACTCTACATGATAGATTTCACCACTACCACCTAGTTCAATAGGACCGAACTCCTTAGATAGTTTCCCAATTTTTTTCTTGATTTTTCAAGTCTGTATTTCTTTGCATCCATTTTTCTTAGTAATAATAAGACTAACCTGGGTGGTGTTCTCACCTTTCACATCGGATCATGTTGATTCAAACCACGTTATATCTGGTGTTATTTTTTTCAGTTCTTTCTATTTGTTGTTCCAGTAGTTCAATCGAATAAGAAATTTGTTCTATTTTCTTGTCACAAATATTCTAATTGATATCTATCAAATTTGTTACCTATTAATATGAATTAGGGGGTCCTGGATGTTCTGAGGGTTAACAGATTAACCCTATCACTCTGTATAGATGATTACATCCACAAATTATGAAATAAAGAATTTCGATGGTGATAACAATTTTAATCTTTATGGAATCAAGATGAGGGCCCTTCTTGTCCAACGGGGGCTTATTAATGCCCTTAATGGACCTAAGAAACCTATTATTACTTGGTCTGATGATGGATATACCACTACCACCCATAAATATATCTATGTTGATGTTCTTTTTATGTCCCATAGATCCCTATTATTATCCTCAGGTGATAAAGTGCCAAGGGAAGTTTCTTATGAATCTTATTCCTTTCTTTTATTTGGTTAAACTTGGAGAAATTATATATATGAGAGCCTCTTTAGTTGGTATTCTGTATAAAAACCATTGGATGTTTACATTCAAGATGAATTCTGGTGCCTCAATCAAAGAACATCTTCATGGATTTATAAAAATCATGTTGGATATGTCTAACATTAATATTATTGTTGATGATGAAGATCAAACTAGGATTATGCTTATTTATCTAGATAATGGTGATTTCAGGCACAATGAAAGCATTTATTGGGGTCTATCCTAACTTAGTAAATTTCTGATTTGTTAGATTATTCACATATTGTATAATAAACGAATTTCACGACCATGAAATTTTAGAAAGAATATTGAAAATGAAATATGCCGGAACTAAGAGGAGATCCTTTCATGTTAAATTTTTAATTAATTTAATTAAATCAGAATAAATATTACCTTGTTCATGGGATATTTATTCATAGTAGATGATCATTGTCTAAAACCAAATTTAGTTATCCCTTTTTTAGCTTCTAGAATCAAAGTGTATAATACCTCTAGCAAAAATCCACACATTATCCTATGATTTCTAAACGGCATCAATGAATCATCATTTTCTAGCACGTCTGATTATCATCTTTCATTGTTTGTATTGATCACTTCACATTTTTTTGGCCTTAAAGAAATTATCTTGATTTTCTTATTACTAAGAGGATGTGAGAAGGGATAGGAGGATTTTATAGTGTAATATATTGTGCACAATGATTCTTGATTAATCTCTCTTAGAACGTATTTATGGACAATTTATAGTCTTAGGGTAAGGGGTTCTAATTTAGTTAATTACCAAAGTACCCTTAATAAAATATTAAGTCCATGTATGACCCCATTTAATGTATTAAAACAATAATATTATTTTATTTCATGGCGTATACTAACTTGGGAAATGATAAGTATTATTTTACTGGAATGAAAATTAATATTTATCACCAGAAACAATTTTGGTTCGTTCATCCTTGTCATTTATTGAATACCAGAGGATACACTTAATTAATTATTTATTCATAAAATAAATATTATATTCAAAGCATTATGAACAAATATTTATTAAATATTCAATAAATAAATAAATATTATTTATCCATTCAATTTAATATTTACCTTTCAAATAAATATATATTTAATTCATGTGATCGTTAATTCTAGAAAATTTTTTTATCAGGCTTGAGAATAATATTTATTCTGATAATTAAATTCAAATAAAATTTAATTTAGATCAATGGAAACACTTAGTGTGTGATGCTCTAGGATTCTTTCTCATTGACACTAGGTGATCTTACAAAAACTTCAATATTACTATCTAGTAACGGGTCAAGACACCTAAGAAAAAGAAGTTAATGTCGCAATTTCGATAACCACATACGAGCATCCATTGTGTAATATAATCACTTTATCACAATATCTTATCAACCGAGTTGCACACCCATTTCATCAACATATATGCTTGATACATCTTTCTTTGACTATCTGAAATGAACTCATTATTACACCATGACCATGGAATTTAATGCGACAGTTCTATATCAATCAAAGATTCGATATGTCAACTTCTATAAATATGAAAGGGAAAAATCTTTTCTTGATTTATTCATTAATAACATGGAATTCATGACACACCCAATGTACCATACTTCTCATGAACATATAACATCATGGTTTTGTCAGTAAATCTAAGTATGAAAGTCATGAAATGTATTAATAATAATCTTAAAGTCTAAGGACCATTACACACTCACAAACATGAATATTCGATGACACATAAATATGTGAAATTCATACTCTAAAGTTTGTTCTCATAATCTCTCATCTTAGAGATTACTAAGTGAAAACTTAATGAGATGAAGTCTCATCTGCTTATAAGTACTCATACCTAACATTCTACATACTATATAACCCATCATAGAATGTTATCAGACTATAGAACTAGGTTTAAGAATACCATCATGACATTTCCGAGTTCACATCATAGCGGGGAACTACTATTCCCTTTTCAATGTGACAAACACACTAGGTCATTATTATATTAAATTCATTCATAAAAATGAACAATATTTAATAAGATTTTTAATTATAATCTACTTCTTTGAATATAAATGTAATCCAAAGTACGCAGAGTTGGTTCTAGAATACCAACTTCAATAGACTCCCACTTGGACTAGTGCCAACTCCTAATTAATTTCAATCTACTAAACCTTGAATGAAAATCATGTTTATGCTGATTTAAGGATTTAGTCAATGGGTTTTCCACGTTTTCTTCTAGGACAATTTTCTCACTGCAAATTCACCTCTGAGAAAAATCCTTCAAGATATGACCCTTTTGAAATACGGTCTACTTTTACTAACGTGACCTTGACTATTTTGCAAGAGCCACCACTACAGTATTATCAAAATAGAGTGTGTGGGTATTTACTTCTTGGTACCATGTAAAGATCTTGGAAAACTTTTTGTATCCAAATTGCTTCTTTATATTCCTCAGAACCTATAATATACTCAAACACTACGGTAGAATCTGCAGTCATGACTTTCATTGAGCTCTTCCATCTCACGATACCTCTATTGAGGGTGAACATGTATCTTGGATATGATTTTATATTTTCTTGATTTTTTTGGAAACTATCATATTCATATCCTCTGATGACTAGTTCCTTTTCTCCTCCATAGACCAGGAATATATCCTTAGTCTATCTTAGATACTTTAGGATAGTTTTGACTACCATCCAATAATGGTCACCTGGGTTGATATCTTCCAACCACACTTAATGTGTAGGTGAAATTTAGAATGATACATAATATAACATATTTGAGTTCCCCAATGACTACGCATATGAAATACTTACCATATTTTGTCTCTCCTCATGTGGCTGATAACACATTTTCTTGGAAAGATGAATGTAATGTAACATTGGAAACAATCCCCTATTAGATTGTTCTATACCGAATATCTTTAGTACCTTGTAAATTTATGTACTTTGAGTTAGAACAAATAATCTCTTGGATATATCATGATGTATCATGATCCCAAGAATATTAGCTGCATCACCTAAGTAATATATGGAGAAGAATGTATTTAACCAGGATTTGACAAACTGTAAGATTATTATTTCATTTCCAGTAAGTAGTATGGCATCGATATAAAATATTAAGAAAATGACCACACTCCCACTAAAACCTCTCATAGAAACAGGACTAACTTTCAGTCTTTATAAATCCAAATTCCATTATGGATTCATAAAACTGAATATTCCAAGACCTTTATGCTTGCTTTAATCTATAAATGGATCTTTACAATTGTTATACCTTATTGGAATCCTTTGAAGTCACAAATCCTTTGAGTTGTGTCATATGGACATATTCCAGAAGGTTACAGTTAAGGCTATTTTGAAATCTATTTTCCAAATCATATAGTCTTGGAAAACCACTGTGACTAGTAGATTTTTGATGGATTTCAGTATTGCAACTAGTGAAATGGTTTCTCAGAAGCCTTTTTATCGGCACTTTTGAACCCTTTTAATACCAATCATGTCTTATAATAACATAATTTTCCATTAATGTATGGTTTTTTCTTGAATACCCATTTACAAACAATGGTATTTACATCCATTAGTGGGTGTACAAAAATCCAGATTTCGTTTTGATACATCAAATCTATTTCAGAATTCATATCTTCTTCCTACTTGGAAATATCTATGCCACTTACTACTTCCTTACAAGTTATAGGATCATTATTATCAACTAATAATAGGTCAATATACTCAATGAAAATAAAACCATATCTTTTAGGATCTCTAAAATACATCTTTTACACTTTCACTAAAAATGTGTCTTCATAATTTCTTCCACAAGGATTTGTGTAATTTTTCCTGTTCTAACTCTTGTGTACCTTAAGCCTGGTCTTCTTTAGAGTTTATAATTCTCCCACAATATCTTTTAGAGATGTGATACCTTTTAAATAATATGGCATGTTTCACCACAATTAAATTATTTTCTGAGGGGTCGTATAGTTAATATCCCCTTGTTTCATTGGGGTATCCTATAAACATATACCGTGCCTCAGAGAGAAAGTTTGTTGCCTAAAGATTCCTTAAAAACACTTTTTATACCCACACATGTAAGTATTACTATACAAGTTTCTTTCCACTCCACAATTAGTATGGAATATCATCAACCACTTTAATTGGAACTCAATTTAGAATGTCTCCAATTGTCTTCAATGTGTATCCTCCCTAAAAGGATAATGGAAGACTCATGTGAATCATAATTTATCTCACTATGTCCAATAAGGTGAGGTTCCACCTTTCACTTAAACTATTCCATTATGGTGTATAAGGAGAAGAGAGTTGAGATAGAATTCCAAACTCCCATAAATAATCAATGAAGTATTGATTAAGATATTTTCAACCATGGTATGAACAATGTTTCTTGATCTTCTTACCAATCTGGTTATCAACATAATTCTTGTATTCTTCGATTTTTTCAAAAGAATAGGACTTATACATCTTCATGTTAACATATCCATATCGACTAAAATCATCATTAAAAGTTGTATAGTATGAGAACTCACCCCTTTCTTCTTCTAGAAATGACCTACACACATCGGTATGAACTAATTCAAGAAGCTCTTTGTCCCTTTCACCTTTTCCACTAAATGGGGATTTACTCATTTTTCCTTGTAAACACGTGTGACATATACCAAGTGGTTTTAGTTCAAAACAATCTAAATATCCATATTCATGTAATTTGGTCAAACACTTTTTAGTTACATGACCCAACAAGTGATGCCATAGTTGGGTGTGGAATGAGTCATGTGAACCAGTTTTGTTATCAATTTCCATTACTTGGTTCACATAATCTAACATGTAAAGACTGTTATTTAAATACGATTGACCATAACATATTATTTCTTTGTAAAAGAAGCTATATTTATTACCAAATTTGAAACTAAATCCATCTATATAATGTTTGGATATAAATATAACAATTTTGGTTATTGAAGGAACATAATAACAATATTTTAATACTAAGATCATTCTCATCAGCAATGTGAGGCCACAATCCCCGATAACAACAACAACAACAAGTATGGATCTATTAGCTATTTGTAGATTTACCTTACCCTCTACAATATTCCAGAATTTACTTGGTTATTTTATTTGAATACATATGTGAGCACAAAATTCTATATTTAATACCCAATATTTAGGAATAGATAAATTTCACTCAGTGAAAAATGCACCTAAAGCTTCCTCTTGCTTCTTTGCCTGGTGCAATTTTTCTTATAGTGGCCCTTCTGGCCATATGTAAAATAGATGACATCTTGTTCCCTTAATTTCCCCTTATTATTTATCTTCTTGGAAGGGTGTTTCAAGGATTCTTTGGAATTATATCTCTTCATCCAATCATTCCTTTTATTCCCCATAAGGACAAAATACATTTACACTTCATAAAAACTAGAGAAGTTATGAGGGAGTGATGAAAGAATGAGATTGGTTCATAGTTTATTCAGTTGATTAATCCCTAGAACCTCTAGATGCTCAATGTAGTCAATGAGTTTAACTACGCGAGGCCCTGTTGGAGAACCTTCTCCAAGTTTTCTTTGAAAGAGCGCCTTGGTTATCAAAAATTGTTCCCTTCTAGCTCTCTCTATATAGGCCACAAAGATGCTGGAGCATGCTATAAGTATCCAGGTCTTCATGCGACTTCATGAGTTCATTAGACATGAGTGAAATCATTAAACACTGAATATAGACCGCGTCTCTTAAATGTTTTTCATAGAAAACAAACTCCTAAACTCTCTCCTCCTTTGTAGGAGGATCATGAATTGAGGATTCTAGAACATAATTCTTTTTCTCATGGTGTAATAATACTCATAGGTGTTTGAAACATTATTGTAAATTAATATCACACTACAAGAAATTCACTGAATAGCTGCGGTTTCAAAAAACCGCCGCTAAATTATAACCGAAAATGAGGAGCATTTAGTGTTGGTTTTAACTGCCGCTAAAAAATATCTATTTTTGCATGAAAGCTGCCACTAAAGCACAAAAACCTCCACTAAATTGTATGGTGTATGTATTTATCAGTAGTTTAAACCATCTCTAAATATGGACCATTTATTTAGTAGCTTTTTAAACTACCACTAAATGTGATGTTCAGACCCGGGAGCCACTGAACGGTTCCCCAAGACGGTTGGCCACATTCCCTCAAGCATGCCTCCCTATACACCAAAGGGTGACGACTAGTAGTGAGGGTCTAGTATGTTAGTATTGGGGAGATACTACTCTCTTTTATCAGAATAAAACACTAGCAAAAGCAAATAAAAATATCCAAGTATGAAAGTGTATAAATAACCAGAACAATACCATGACATATGATAGTTATACCAGAGAATAAAATAGTCAACTAAAAGATAAAATATTCTATGGAAATACAAATGTCAAGTGTCTACAATGAAACTGAAAGAAAAGACACAACAAATCCCAAACGTATTCTGAAGCACATCTAGTTCCCCTTTCCCATGCTCCAATCCCAAACTGAAACATATCCCAAGGCCTCGCCCTTATCCTATCCTACAACAACAAATTCTACTCGGGTTCTGATTAGGCAACCCAAATACGGTGTGAGTACAACTCAGTAGGCCACCACCAATGATGTCTAAAATGAGTCTAGTCAAAAGATAGTGCATGCAGTTATATGAAGCAATAAATACAAAGAATAAATTAAATAGTTATCACATTGTCATTTAATACTTAATCATCACATTAGGATTATTCAATCCATGTTTCCCAATCGCATAATAATTCATTATTATCATTCATTTTGTGTAGTTCTTCATGCCTAACACTCCAAATATCAGTTGGAATATCATTTATTATTATCATTAATCATTTTTTGTAGGATGTGATTCCTAGAACCCCAAATCTCAATAAATGTAGGACATCATGCCTAGCACTCCAATTCTCATTTGGTGTCAGTCATCATGCCTAACACCCTTACATCTAAGCTCTTAGATAACTATTTGGGGGGAATGCCATGTCCAAGTCCCAACTTCTACATTGGTCTATGATGTCATACCTAGCACCACAAAATCTCAGCCATTTAATCATTCTTTAATTCACAAGAATTTTCCACATTAATAATTTACTAATCTGATGATTATTTAAACTTTTAAAAGTTTAATAGTTAATTCAACAATTAACTAGGAACAAAACCCATTTATTAATTCATAAATTAATTAACCAATCAACACCATTCTCATTCTATAATCAATTCTTCAAAGTTAATTATCCATTTTAAAACCCATCAAGTCAAAATTAATTCTAACAATTAACTAACTTTAAAGACAATCATCATTTCATAATTAATTCTCCCAATTAATTATCTTAATACAATAAATTAGATAACTCAAATACAAGATCAAAACCCATAATTAAATCCCCAAAATATCAATCACTTTGGGGAACCCCCATTCATTTGTTTCATGATTCAATTATCAATAAATCACCAAGGTAAACGCACATCAATTCCACTTTCCTAATTACTCCCATTTAGGAAATCATTAGTTAATGGAATCAAGCAATTTCATAAACTCATACACATATCATAAATCATGACTATGGGAGTTCAATTTAGACCACCTACCTCAGTTTATTGACGGAATTTAGCCCAATAGAAAATCCACAAAATCTGAGCGGAAAAACGTCGTTGATCAAACAATGTATCTAAATCCCTAAAACCAAAATTAATATCAAAGGCATCAAGATCTTGTAAATCTAGATCTTGATTCAAAATCATAGATCTAGATCTCAACCCATAGGTTTAGATCCATGGAAACATTGAAGATCCTCCATGAAAAGAATTAAGAAAGATGGAGGAAAGAAATTAGAGAAGCATCCGGATGAAATCCACTTACCGGGAGGAGGGAAGATCTTCAATATGGGCTTCCAATCTTGAAGAACGATGTTTGGATCACCTTGGAATCCATATGGAAGGTTTTGGGAGCACCTAAAACCATTCAATCTCGATCCAACGTTGAAATATGGGAGTCTTGGGGGGTTTAGGTGGTTTTGAAAGAGATTTTCGGATATTAAAAATCGTGTGCATGGTTTCCAGGGAAGAGCCACACAGTTAGGAAAACCATGCACCAACTGTGCAGAATCCACTTCCCACTTCTGTATGGTTGGCACTGTTTGGTTGCATTGTTAGGGAAACTTTGCAACAACCGTGCAGACTCTTTTGTCCAATTTCACACACTTGGCATGTTTTTGTCGCACGGTTGGTCAAACTATGCACAAACTGTGCACAACCCACTGTCCTTTATTTTTTCTTAGTAGTTAACCCAAACTCACCCTAAGATTATTATCCAAGTTAAAGGTACTTAAAAGCTTCAAAAATTACCTGAAAATATTCGCGAGATGACTCCAGAAAAGGTTAGTATCTTACAATATCTGCACCTTATAATATCTCATCCTCGAGCAGCACTCCCGAACTTCTCTAAGATTATGATTCAAAAATATTGGTCCATTGTGACCTCATGTCTGATCTCGTTCCCAAGTTTCCTCTTGAACATTTCCATATTTCCATAACCCATTAACAAATGGAACTATATTTCCCCGTAACATTTTCTCACTGTAACCCAACACACGTACCAAATGCTCCTCAAAGGACACATCTGTCTTGAGGTCAACTTCCTCCACATAAATCACATGAGAAGGGTCAGGGTGATACCTCTATTGTTGTGACACATGAAAAACATCATGTATAGTAATGAATTTCTGTTGAAGTGCTAATAGGTACACCACCAGCCTGATTCTCTCTAGTACCTCAAACGGTCCCACAAACCTGGGTGCTAACGTGCCCTACCTCTGTATCCTATGGTGACCCAATCTAGGAGACACCCAAATGAATAACAGATCAACCTCTATAAACTCTAGGTTTCTTCTCCATCTATCAACATACAACCCCTATCAACTCTGATCCATTACCATATGTTTCCTAATCAACTACACCTGCTTCGATGTCTCCTGAATGAGTCTTGGTCCCAACAGCTCTAACTCACCTACCTCAAACCAACATAGAAGTGATCTAAAAGGTCTACCATAAAGTTTCTCATATGGTTTCATCTATATAGTTTCCTAATAACTATTTTTATAGGAAAAATCCACTAAATCCAAGTGATTTTCCCAAGAACCACCAAGGTCAAGGACACATGCTCACAACATATCCTCTAACACCTGTATGGTACGCTCTGATTGTCCATCTATCTTTGGGTGGAAGGACATACTTAACAGAACCTATGTACCAAGTGCATTCATTAATCCCTTCTAGAAGAATGAAGTAAAGCATGAATCACAATATAAAACTATAGTATGTGGCATCCCATGAAAATGTACTATGTCTCTCATGTACAGTTCTCCCAACTGCTCTACTGTAATGATTTCCTTGATAGGTAAGAAGCGTTCTACCTTTCTTAGTCGATCCACAAAGACCCAAATAACATCAAGCTTTATAAAGTTCTTTGGAAGCCCATCCACAAAATTCATAGTCACATCATCCCACTTCTATTCCGGAATAGGTAACAGTTTCAATAGGCCTCCAGGTCATTGATGCTCTTCTTTCACCTACTGATAGGTGAAAAACCTTTTTACAAACCCTATTATCTCCTTTTTCATTACTATCCCCCAAAAATATCGTTGAAGGTCGTGATAAATTTTTTTCACCCCACGATGTACCACCCACCGTGAAGCATGAAATTCTTGAATGAGTTCCTATTGCTTAATCATAGGAACAACAAACTTATTTTTCACATAGATGATCTCATCATCATCTATTTTCTAGTATGAAGGTGTCTACCCACCTTCAAGGATTTCCCTCAAAGATAAACATTCCAGATATTCATACTGCCTATCCCTGATCTATCTCAAGAGCTTGGAATCAACTATTATAGAAACCAGAGTCATCCTCTCATAACTCTCCTGAACTATCACATGAATTTCCTCCAACAAGGTCATCAATTTCCACTCTACACTCGACTCATGCACTAACTGAGTCTGAGTTTTTCTACACCAGTAATCATCCACACTATTCACCTTCCCAGGTGTATATTCTAGTTCAAAGTCAAAGGAATGAATATACTCTACCCATCTTCTTTGCCGAAGATTCAAGTCACTCTATGAAAAATATATACTTCAAGATTTTGTGACCCGTAAAAACTATAAACTTTTCACCCAAAAGATAGTGTTACCAACACTTAAGAGCATAATACACTACTTCTAACTCGTGGTCATGCATAGGGTAATTCCGTTCATGTGGCCTCAACTTATGAGACCCATAAGCAATGACTCTATCCCCTTGCATCAACACAACTCCGAGTCTGACCCCAAAATCATCACAAAACACCATGTAATCCTCACCGGACTTAGATAATATGAAAATTGGTGCTAATTTCAAGCAATTCTTCACCTCCTGGAAAGAATTATCATATGCTCCTCTCCAAAAAAAAAACTTTATCCCTTTCTTAGTCAAACCAGTAATCGATGTTTCTATTTGGGAAAGGTCCTAGATAAACCTCCTATAATAACCAGCCAATCCCAAAGGCTTCAAATATCAAAATCATTCTTGGGATGCTCCCAAGTAATCACTGCATGAAATTTATCTGGGTCAAAAACCCCACATTCTTCCGAGATGATGTGCCCCAAAAAGTGTACCCTGTTAATCCAAAAATGACATTTAGATAGCTTGGAATATAGCCAATGCTCTCTCAGTGTACTCAGGACTATATCAAGATGTTGGGAATGATTGTCATGAGTCTTAGAGTACACTAATATGTTGTCCACAAAAACCACAACAAACTGATATAAGTACGGATGAAATATCCTATTCATTAAGGCCATAAACACTGTTGGAGAATTTTTCAATCCAAATGGAATTATGAAGATCTCATAAAGGCCATACCTACTTTTGAAAGTAGTTCTTGGTATATCAGAAGTCCGAACACTCACCTGATGATACCCTAATCTCATATCAATCTTTAAGAACACACTATCCCCCTTCAGCTGTTCAGATAGATCATCGGTATGTGGAAGAGGATGTCAGTTCTTCACAGTCATTTTATTCAACTTTCAGTAATCGACACACAAGCATAAAATCCTACTGTCCTTCTTTGAAAATAAACCAGGTGATCCCCAAGGTGATGTACTTGGATGGACAAACCCCTTATCCTTAAAATCCTCTAACTATTTTTTGAGCTCTTGAAGCTCATTTGGTTCCATTATCTAAGGTGGAATAGATACAGGTCAACTATCGGCATGAGCTAAATAGTGAATTCCACATCTCTCTCAGGTGGCTACCCTGAAAAGTCTTCATGAAAGACATCCTAAAATAGTTCAACTATTGGTGGAAGGATGTCTTTCCTACCACTCCCATCATCCATAAAAAGACTAGCAACTTGGGCTGGGAGCCCTCCTAGTTGATGATTAATTGGCCCAGCTCTTCCAACATGGATATCCCATTCTCCACGAAGGACATATTGATCACCCTCAGAGGATACAAAGGTCACTCTCCTATGATAACAATCTATGTGGGCTTGGTATGCGACTAACTACTCCATACCCATAATCCGGTCAAATCCCATTATAATAAGGACATATATATTCCAAAGGAAACGATACTCTATGATATCTAGCGAACATCCCTTGCATAAACAGATATCCCTAGTCAGTGTTCCCAACAGTGTATTGATACTCATCAGCCTGCCAACGAACTCCACCTCCAGGCTGAATCCATTAACAAGATTTGCAGATATAAAGTAATGTGAGGCACCGATTCCAAACATGGAATTAGCTAAAGTAGAAGAAACTAGAATAGTACCTCTCACTTTTGATGGACCGGCCTCTCTCTCAGCAAGTATAGGCTGCACTGCATGTATCTGTCCTATCTCTCTTCCTTGTGGTGTCGTCTAACTCCACTGAGTAGAACCACTCTGCTAATACAAGAATTCATTCCCTGAAGCACCATTCCCACTTCCTCTACCACCTCTGCCAGTAGAACTCCAGCTACCAGAACTATATGGTGTAGAAGACCCACTTCCCACACTCTGACTCTGAGCAACCACTCCCTCAGTACCAACTTGCTGCTGGCTCCTGCAGAACCTCTATAGATGTCCCATCTTGACACAAAACCGGCACTCCACTGGAGGTCGAGGGCAATGTGTACGATAATGTCTCTTCCAACAGCACTGGTGGAAAATTACATTAGAAAGATCTGTTGTAATTAGTCCTCCTAACTGTCCACCTAACTTTCCACTATCCTGACTAAGATACTCAGGATGTCGCTTCCTTCTCTCAGAAGGAATACCCCTGATCCTCAAACTACCTATCCTGTACTGGAATCCTCATTCAGGTTCCCCTATGAAAAAAGATCATGATGAAACACTTCTTAAAATTTATTCAGCCTAAATATATTCACTTGGTACTTAATTTCACACTTAAGTCCATCCTAAAATTGTTTTTTTAAGATGCCTCATCTACTGCCAAAGCTTGAGGAAAACAATGTAAATCTGGGAAACATTCAACATACTCCATTATGATATGCTTCCTTGTGTTATATGCAAAAAATTGGAAGCCTTATCTTATCTCAGTGTGTTTGGATAGAAGTGTTCCAAGAACATCTCCAAAAGGTCCTTCCATAACATACTATAAATCTATCCTAATCATACCTGAATATCCCACCAGTGCTTTGCAGAACCCCACAACATATAAGCAGCCAACTTGACACTTATCTCATCCGGAGTCTCCAAATGGTCAAGTATCGTCTCTATAGTTTCAGTCCAGAATTCATCTTCATCAGTTCCACCATCTCTAGTAAAAGTAGGAGGGTGTTTTAGTTGAAAATCCCTTTTTAACCTAGACATGATTTTATGAACCCCCCTGGGTCTCTCTTTATGAATTGCATGAAACGAGAAAAGTTCTCTTGAAACTATTCCCCTTCTTCCTCATCTTACACCAATGGTGCCTCAAGTTACCTCCCTGTAAGTTTGTTCTAGGCCATACCCCTCTATCTCTCCCTCAACAAGCATCGTGGAAGCATGATCCTAAAAGGACAAACAGACATCTAAGGTCTAATAATGCAACCTTTTAAAATTTCTTTAAGGGAATAAACTAACACAAGAATTTTCAACATGTCTTTTCTCCATTTTATCACCACACAGTCAACACTGAGGCCTTATCATTACCCTTAACCATCCTACTTAGGACATGGTTAACAAGGGTATATTCATTATTTTTAATTAATCAACCATTAATTAATCACATTATCTAAAATTAATTAATTCAATAATTAATTAATTAATCATTCCCATTTTATCAATCAAGGTTCTCATTAGACACCCATTTA
Source organism: Viscum album (assembly GCA_963277665.1). Taxonomy (NCBI): domain Eukaryota; kingdom Viridiplantae; phylum Streptophyta; class Magnoliopsida; order Santalales; family Viscaceae; genus Viscum; species Viscum album. The sequence continues at coordinate 421,260,675 of OY728158.1, read as the reverse complement.
TTTTTCATAATTATTCCACTCTCACAACAATAAAAAATAGTTCAAGTTCAACAACTTACCCAAAAACCATTTTCCCATGACTGCCTAGTATGATGCATGTCACAACAACCATTAGTGCTTATAATGATACATGAAAACCCAACCATCGTGCCTCTTTAAAACATGAATTAAAATTCAACAATTTTCAAAACAAATATCACATCACACCACAAGTTCATCACACATGGTGAAATAATATACAACTGTAACAGAAAACATCAATCACAACCATCCCACCCTAAGTACATAGATTTTCCCCCATTGGTGGGTTAGAAACTCCCATGCACAAGCTCATAATAAAGCCTCAACTCTTACTAGTCTCCGATCTACCTTTTCCCTACATAGTAATACAAATGAAGAACAAAGAAATGAAAACTCCTTTGATACCACTTTGTGACGTCCCGACATGGGAGCCACTAAACATTGCCCCGAGCCGGTAGGCCACATGCCCTCAAGCGCGCTTCCCTGCATGCCAGAGGGTGATGACTAGCAGCGATGGTCTGGTAAGACATTATTAGGGAGACTATACCCTTTGTTATCAAAATAAATCACCAGCAGAAGAAAATAACAATACCCAAGTATGAAAGCGTATAAATAACCAGAACAATACCATGACATATGATAGTGAAACCAAAGAATACAATAGTCAACTAAAAGGTAAAATATGCTATTCCAATGCAAATGTCTAGGGTCTACAATGAAACTAGATGTAAAGAAACAATGACTCCCAAATGGATTCTGAACCACGTACAGTTCCCTTTCCCATAATCAAATCCCAAACTGCAACCTATCCAAATGCATTTCCCTTATCATGTCCTATAACAAAAAAGTTTGCTCGGGTGCCGATTAGGTGTCCCAAATAGGGTGTGAGTTCAACTCATTAATCCCCCACCAACAATGTCTAAAACGAGTCCATTCAAAAGATATTACATGCAGTTATATAAAGCAATAAATACAATGCATAAATTAAATAGTTATCACATTGTTATTTAATACTTAATCATGACATTAAGCCAATTCAATCCATGTTTCCCAATTGAATCATCATTCATTATTATCATTCATTTGGTGTAGGTCGTCATGCCTAGCACCCCAAATCTTAGTTAAAACATTATTCATTATTATCATTAATCATTTGGTGTAAGACTTCATACCTAGCACCCCAAATCTTAGTGAATGTAGGACGTCATGCCTAACACTCCAATTCTCATTCAGTGTAAGTCATCATGCCTAACATCATTACATCTAAGCGCTTAGATAACTATTGGGGAGGAACTCCATGTCCAAGTCCAAACTTCTACATTGGTTTAGGATGTCATACCTAGCACCAAAAAATCTCAGCCATTTAATTATTCTTTAATTAACAATAATTTTCCACATTAATCATTTACTAATCCAATGATTAGTTAAAAATTTCAAAGGCCATTAGTTAATTAAACAAATAACTAATCACATAACCATTAATTAATTAATAAATTAATTTACCAATAAATACAATTATCATTCCAAAATTATTCTTCAAAATTAATTATCCATTTCAAAACCCATCAAGTCATAATTATTTCTCACAATTAAAAATCTTTAAATCCAAACAACATTTCATAATTAATTATCCCAATTAATTATCTTAATAGAATCAATTCAGTAACTGAAATACAAGATCAGAACCCATAATTAAATCTCCAAAATATCTATCACTTTGGTTAACCCCCATTCATTTGTTCTGTGATTCAATAATCAATCAATCACCAAGGTAAACACACATCAATTTCCCTTTCCTAATTACTCCCATTTCAGAAATAATTTATTAAGGGAATCAATAAATTTCAAAAACTCATACATATATTATAAATCATAACTATGGGAGTTCAATTTAGACCACCTACCTTAGTTTACTGATGGAAGTTAGCCCAACAAAAAATCCCCCAAATCTGAGTGACACAAGGTTGTTGATCAAGCTCCAGATCTAAATCCCTAAAACCAAAATTAAGATCAAAGGCATCAAGATCTTGAAAATATAGATATAGATTCACAATTCTTGATCTATTTCTCAACCCATAGGTTTAGATCTAGGGAAAAAATGAAGACCCCCCATGAAAATAAATAAGAAAGTTTGAGGAATGAAACGGGAGAAGCATCGGGATGAAATCAACTTACCAGGAGGAGAGCAGATCTTTATTCTGGGCTTCCAATATTGAATAACGGTATTTAGATTTCCTTGTAATCCCTATGGAAGGCTTTGGGAACAACTAAAATCTATCAAGGCCGAGGCAAGGTCTAAATATGGGAGTCTGGGGGGGGGGGTTTGAGGTTTTAAAAGAGATTTTCCGATATTAAAAAATGTGCACCCAGTTTCCCGGGCAGTGGCACACGGTTAGGCAAACCGTGCACCAACCGTGAAGACTCCACTACCAACTTCTGCATGGTTGGCATGATTTGGTTGCACATTTAGGTAAACTGTGTGCCAACCATGTGGACTCCTCTTTTCTAATTTTTCACACTTGGCATGGTTTGGCCGCATGTTTTGTCAAACCGTGCACAAACCGTGCACAACCCATTGTCCTTTATTTTTTCTTAAAAGATCAATGAAACTCACCCTAATCTTATACTCAAAGTTAAAAGGTACTTAAAATATTCAAAACACACCTAAAAAAATTCCCTAGATGACTCCAGAAAAGGCCGAGATCTTACTCTAAAGGTAGATTTACATTTAAAAAAATGCTGCTAATTCTGCTGCCCTAGTACTAGTACCCAGAAAAAAACATGTAAAAAATTCATATAACACCTAGGATGGGTGGGGTACATATAGAAATTAAAAGACACATAAAACGCACACACACACACACACAGATATATAAATATATATATATATCCACATACATTCTCATCTTATGAGTTTATAACAGGAATTCCAATTTACATCCACCATTTTTACAACCACCACTAAATTTATAACACCATAAAAGTAATCCAATAGCCAAAATTTACATCCAGCTTTCTTTTCAAGTCGACACTGCTGAAAAATCTATAATTATCAAACATAATTGGAAGGGAAACTAGCTCCATAGACAACTATCCTAGAATTTGGCCAAGTAATCCTGTGGTGTCATCCGTAGGGACCCCATAGGAATCAAATGGGACAACTATCTCCTCTCCAATCAGATTCCATACATTTGAACTTTTCATATTTTTCTCCATACTTGCATTATTTATATCTTTTATGAACAAGAATTTAGTATAAAAAAAGTTCAATAAATTTATTTATATTAAAATGTGTACCTATAAGAGTCAAACTCTAGTATCCCTATGAAGAACTAGAAGTGGAACCCATCTTCCACCTTGGAATTCTAGCCATTTAATCAAATAAAATTAAGTTCAGAACATATATTTCAAAACATTTATGCAGGAAAAAAATTTAAAATGATAACATATGCATAGTACTAACAAACAAAATATACATAAAAATTATAATGAATAACCACACAAAGGAAATAAGTGGTTGCGAAATGAATGCATAAATGTACATAAAATCATTTTCCCCTTCAATCATGTTGGTTCCCTGCTCCATTACTTCATTCACTTCACCCACCCTTACTAGACCAATGTTTTCAATATCATGATGGGTAAATAAGTCCTCTTCTTACAGTTGATGATATTGAATGTCTGAGATCAAATATTCCACTTTATCACCCATATCATACAAATATCTTTGTTTTACGTGAGCAACTACACTCCACCATTCATCCACAACATCATTCACATAATATACCATTTTTTGCTTGCGATGATAAGATATATGGATCATGTAGTTCACAATCACCAACATCCATTAAGCAAGATAATTTAATACAAGTAAATTGCAAGGAATATCTTTTAATACCTCTGATAATATCGACCCATTTTCATTTGAATAAAATAACTGAAAAATACCTATGGTAGTTTAATTCGATTATATAATTCAACTTTCCATAGTATCCCACTTCAAAAAATGTAAATATACAACTATTCTATGTTTTCAAACCTTCTTCTCGATCGACTGTACAAAATCTAAATCCATTCATGTTATAAGAATCAAACTTTATAACTTGTTTTAGAGGACCTAGAGCAAGAAACTTAAAATATTCTGACAACTCTACTTGAGTATCAGTATTCAAGATCTAAAAAAATAAATATACATTATCAGATTTACACAATATATGTTTCAACCTAATATCTGTATTTATTTCAATATTTATGAACTTACACGTCATGAAAACCATTCTAAAAGATATTTATTAACAACTTTTGTAATATCTTTTTCATTTCATGTTCAACATCTCATTCATATCTTTGTTTGTATCCTAAAATATTCAATAAATGGATCTAAAATTTCACTATTTATCATCACATATCTATGTGCCTGTGATAATTCAATTTCTATCAGTGTAACATTTGAGGTCCTCCCAACTGATCGGCCAATAAGAGGAAATATTTTTGATTTCACATGTATTTGAGATTGAGTTGATGTGTCGTCAACATGTCCAACTCGATTAAATCTTTTCTAAATATCATCCAAGTATCTATAACAAAAGGTAAGACACTCTTATGCCAAATATCATTTAGAAATAGAGCCTTCATGTTGAGCTTTATTTATCATGTGTGATTTCAAAAGACCAAGATATCTGTGAAATAAAATAAAAAAACATAATTATGTATTTAATTAAGTTACAAGAATTGTATACATGATTGAAAACATATAAATAAAGTACCTCTCAATTGGATACATCCATCGATAATGTATGGGGCCTCCTAATTTAGCTTCCTCAACCAAATGAACACTTAAATGCATCATGACAGTAAAAAACTACAGAGGAAAGATCATCACTATTTCTCAAAGTGTCAATACAAATATCAGCTGAAGGTTTTCAAGCTCAAATGTATGTATATATTTCTCACATATTGGTTGGAAAAAACGTACAGAATTGGAGTACAGTAGCAATAAACTTTTCAGGAAATAATGTATGCAATTCCAATGTTAGTAACTTATTTAAAAATATATATGAATCGTGACTTTTAAATCCTTGTAACCTCCAATGATTTCAGTCAAAAAACCTTGAGATGTTAATTGAATACCCATTAGATACCTTTACATGATTCAATATTCTAAGGAATGTAACTTTATCCCTATTTTTCATTGCAAAAATTATTGGATCATACTTATCATTATCATCTATCTAGAGATCACATTTTATGTTCATTCGTTGTAAGTATTTCTGAGCATTGAGATGATCCTTCGACGTTCCATGCTCATCAAGAAATGTGAATATCAAATTTTCACAAACATTATTCCAAATATGCATCACATCAAGGTTATTTCACAACAAACTAAATTCCCAACACGTAAGTTTGAAGAATATACTTTTTTTCTTCCATTGTTGCGTGTCGATTTCACTTGATGATGCACTTCAAACTCATTTCCCACTATCATTCAAATTAAACACCTTTCCAAATTTTGTTTAAACATTTCCAAGTTATTACAATATTTCAAAACTAGTTAACAACTTTCGAGGTGGTCTAAAATCAATAAAATCATTGAATTTTGACATGTTCAGCCTAAATCTATGAGATGCATCGAGAAATATTTGATGGAATAAGAAGCACCATTTTGCACTGTGAGGTCACCATTTGGGATCAAAATTAATGTTCCAAATAGGACAAGCCAAAACTGTGTATGTATTCCAACTAGCTAAATTACCAAGTCCAGGGAAGTCACTAATGATCCACATTAGAGAAACGTGCATTTTGAACGTTGTTTTAGAATAAGCATCATATGTCTCAACAATGTTGCTCCATAACTCCTGCAATTATTCAACTGAAAGAGGTAAGTATACATCAATATCATTTCTAGGTGTTTTTTTTCTATGAATAATAATTGAAATGTTAAAATACATTTTTTTCATACACATCCAGGAAGGTAGATTTTAAGGGATCAAAACAACTGACCAAATGTTATAAATGGTACTCAATGTCCCAAATGGGTTGAATCTATCAGCAGACAATACCAATTGAACATTCCTAAGATAAAATGAGAAATCCTGATGTAATGAATCAAATGTATTCCATGATTGTTAAACTTTTGGATGTCTGATTAACCCATCATTGTTATTATCTACAGAATTCTACTTCATGTGTTCGACTATTTTTGATGACATGAATAATATTTGCAATCGTGGTTTTAAAGGAAAGTAACACAAAACAATTTCAACTATGTTCATTTTCCTATTTTTCATGGTAGTATGTGGATTCAGACTCCCAACATCACCCATTGACTACTATATAATAGAAGAATATTTTTTTCAATCCTATTTTCTTGAATCCTCTCACTAATAAAGAATACAATCATTGGGACACACATGTATTTTTGTATAATTCAGACCAATCATGTTAATTTTTTTTTCATATCATAAAAAGACTCGTGTATGTTTTCTTTATGATACGAGTCACACAACAATTCCAATATCATAGACATTTCCATATTTTTAATTCCACATAGGCATTTGATATGGTACAACTTCAGTAGAAAAGAATGTTTTGAATATTACAAACATACACTATAAAAATCATGAATTCCATCATCAACTAAACCATGAAATTTATTTTTCTCAGTGAAGTATTCACTTACATTATTCTCCAGAAAATCAAGAGGAGTATCTAATAATATGTTAAAATCTTGATCTGGTTGTCCTACAGTCTCAATAACATTACTTGTCACGTTTCTGTTTGTAGATTTCTCAACTGGTTGTTTTGATATGTTTTGTTGTTGATGTTTGTGTATTTCAACACCGAATTCATCATTTATAAGGATTTGAATTTCATTTTCCATCATTGATGAATTTGGTAGCTCATTTTGTGGATTGACATTAGTGCTCAACCTTTCTATAACATTCGATTCTCCATGCCAAATCCAACACAAATATTGAGCAGGGAATTACTTTAGTATCAAGTGTTCATAAACTTCATCTCTCTTCAACCATCTTCTAAATTTACATTTAGGACACAGAAATATTATTCTCCCTTCAATGGATTGATTGGAAATTTCAAAATCTAAACACTCCTCCAAACCCTTAGCATACTGAGGTGTGTTCTTCGGTAAAGTGATTCAACTTTTATCCATGTATATCAAAATGTGCGTACACAATATTAAAAAAAATAAACACATAACTATTAATATATATGGAAAGAGATTCATATATACTAGTTAAAAAATTAATATGTTAAATAAGGGTTTCCTATATAAATATATATGGTAAATAATGAACCATTTTAAATAAAGAATTCTGTTGACTTATTACTACAACCAGTTGTACAGACTTCTCTTGAGGATGTTATCCAATTTTTTTTTGTATTTATAAAATATCCAAAAATGAAATAAAATGTTTTCTAGGTCTAAAATGAAGAATCAAATAACTTTGTGTTCAAAATGTTGATATATAGTTGAAAAAGACTAAAAAAAGGCACAACACTCATGGTAAATGATGGAATGGTTGATAGGTGGAGTATGAAATAAAAATTTTCAAATCCAAAAGGACTATGCCCATGGTGTGAGGAACATTGAAGGCCTAAAATTTAGTTATTAAACAAAATATAATGGTTAAATCCATGTACAGAAGGTTGATTCAATTATGAGTAGTTTTCATGATGTTTTATCTTGGATGACTGAAGGGATATCTAAATCATGCTACAATAATGGTCATTATAGAATGGTGCTTATGTTTCATAAGATTAAATTTTGGGGTTAGAGGAAATCACATAACCTTGGTGTTTTTCTATAAATGATACCTAAGGAGAATGTGTCACATTAAAACCAAATGGTTTCATCTTAAAGGGTTCTTTAGTAGAGTTTTATCAAGTTTCACATGGGTGGTTGGTTGTGCCTTGATTACCTAGTCATGTTGGAATGTGTGGTTAACATGTTATGGGTGTTTTTATATGGCTTATTTTTATGAAATGATCCATTAGGTCATTCTACAAAAAAACCATATAAGTGGGGAATTAAGCCATTCCCCCATGGGAAATATTGAAATGGTAATTCAATCCTATTTTTATGGAGAGATCAGACCTGTTACTTGAGTGTTGGTTATTTCTTCTTACGTTAGGTAGGTTCTTTAAAGTGGTAATTTTTTAGCCCACTCCCCCATTATTCCCCTATTTTGATCCCCCCTGCCTTTTTATTGAAGGTTCATTAGATGTTTTTTCACCATAATAAAGCTATGTAATCTTATCCACCCATCTTCTCTCTTTCTCTTTGTGGTTCTTCCTCTAATTTTGGATGGTTTCATCTATGGATTTAATGAAAATTTCCCCAAATCATGGTCATGTTATCTTTTGTTCATGGGGATTAATGGTATTGTGGCTATAAGATTCCGAAGGAGGATAAATTATGCTTGTTTCTTATCATTTGAAAAATGGATTTCCAAAGTATTTTTTTTGGGAATTCAACCAGATTAAACTGGAATTGATGGTCAATTCATGGGGATTTTGGTCAAAGGAGTTCTAGAAGAACGATAAGAGCCTTTCACACATCATTGGTCAATATTTGTATGTCACGATGATTCTTGGTGATTTATCAATGTTTATTACTTATTAGATTAAGATAGATAATTACTTATAAATTTTTATAATTAACTATCAGAGCCTTGAGGTTTGAGAAAGGAGCTTAAGAGTATAGTGATTCTTGGTCTGATCTTGGATAGATATAGTAAATGGCTATGGAATGGGGTAAATATAACATCCTGTTAGGTATACCCTTTAACACATAGAAATATCCATGAATGAATGTGAATGTGTGTAATGATAGGGGACTAAATTCTGGAATGTGGGTAGGGATTAGCTGGGCTCAAAGTGCCTTAAGTGGCCTGGGTTGATCCATATAAAATAAATTTTGTCATTTCATGATTGGTCCATGAATTTTAAAAATTCACAATGGTTATACCGGTAGGGATAATAGAGTCATAAAAAAATTGTTGTACCTCTGTGTTTTCTTTATTAGTGTGATGAGTTGTTTTTGGCATAGGGAGAGCCTTAGTGAGCTATATTAGGGTCATCCAAGTGGTTAACCCTTTATGAATGGACTAGTTAGCATTGGAGATTGGGATTTGTCTAGGAACATCTATAGTAAATGACCTAGAACAAAGAAACACATTAATTTAGAGGGGTAGGATGTTATTAAAGAGTCTAGTAGCTTGTGATAAGCTGTTGGTGTGGGGACGATAATGGGATTAGATGGTAGAGGTGATCAAACACTCACTAGAATGTTCCTAGAGTAAATTTGTGATAATGAAGTTGATTCATAGGATTATTTATCCTCATGGTTCCTAAGGGAATCAGATGGAATCTATTTAACTAGTTAGACACATTAGTTTGTGTTTGGATACTAGTGTTGTTCTAGTGATGGGAGTTGGTGTGGGAATATACTCCATGATTACCTTTGAGGGGGTGTATTGACTCCAAGAGGCTTAATGTTTAGTGTGGTTAGATATTACCTATTATTCATGATTTTATGTTGGGTAAGGACTAAGTGCTTGGAATTTTATTGAGAGCTTCTATACCTATATTTTATTATCATGATGGTTGTGTGTTTGATATTGGTCATGGTTGAAGAACAAAATACCCATATAGGATATATGCCAACATCTAATGGAACACCCATAAGCTATCTCAAAAACATAAAAGACTCCAATTTAGAAATCATAATGAAAATTGTAACCATATATAGAAATTTAAGAATAGTACTCAAACCAAAAATGGAAACCAAATCACTTACCCAACTCAATTTCACATGCGAACCAACTACAAAAATACAACCAAGGTTAAAATAATCTGAAAGACACACAATTACACATTAGAAGCTAAATTCACATTCCATAAAACTATTTAGATGCAAAAATATGTAGGATTACTAAATTAAATCCTTTGAAAAACCTTTTTACATCCAAAATCTAACATGAAAATACCACTATAATCCATGAAAACACACCATAATCATGGTCAACACATTTAGAATTTACTTAGGAATGATCAAGCATTGAAATATTATTCTAGAAAGGTACTAGATAGAGACACCTACCTCAACAGTGTGGTAATGCAATAAAAATCTCATATAAGGAAGAACAAGGCCTGAGGAACAATCCGCACACCATATAATCTAAGAAAATTAAACCAAACATCAAACATATCCCCTCAGGTTTATCCAATAGAGATCCAAGACAAGAAATAAGAAGCAACCAAGGGAGGGAAAAGAGGTTAAGATGAAAAAAACCTTAAAACTAAGAAGAACATTCCTATGAACCTTGAGGATACTTAAATGGAGGATCGAGAGTAAGGGAGGCATGGCGAAATAGAGAGGGTAACGAGGTGCGGTGAGGGTAGTGAGGCACGGCGAGGGTGGTGAGGCATGACGAGGTAAGGAGGTAAGGTGTAGAGAGGGGTAGTGATGGGGAAGGTAGGGCTTTGGGGAGTCGGGGGTTGGGGGGTCAAGGTTGTCAGGGGAGGGGGAGAGTGTCATCTGTTAAAAAAAATTAATGATATAGTGGCAGTTTTTTAGAAATCGCCACTAAATTATTTAAAAATATATATAATGGTGGTTTAAAATATGACCGTTAAACCGTCAGTTTAGTTTAGTTTCGTTTAGAAGATAGTCTTTCTTCAAAATTGATTACATGGATAATATGCTTAATGAGATTTTCATTATTATAAATTATTAAAAGATAATAGTATTATTACATCATTTGATTACAATTAATGTGAGACAAAATAATAAATTTGATTTTAATAATTCTTCCACTATTTTATAAATTCACAATATCCCTCCCAATTGGACTCAGTATGTCTTATTTCTCAGACATTCTAGTATAAAAGATATATATTCCCCTTCTCATAACCCAATTTTTTGCTTGGTCAATTACTAAAAGGTATTTAGGTATGCATGTCTTTTATAGCTGTGAAATTGTAGCTCCTTGATCCATTGAGTGAGATTTCCAATCCTGAAACCCTTACTTAGATTTCCTCAACACTTACCTCCAAGTTATATCAAGTCTGGTGTGGGATTACATCACTTAATGTAAATTGATTAAGTCAACCCAAAATTTTCATAATAACTTCATGATAAAAGTAAGTATCCCAACATGGGTAGGGAAAACACTTAGTTCTATGGTTTTCATTCCCAATCAAGTAATGGAAGACTTAGTCTAACTTTATTATACTTAATTTTTTTCTTATTTTATCCTTTACATGTATTGTTAATATAAAATGGATTTTACTTTAATGATTAACTATACTATGATAAAACATTTACACATAACACATTTATTTTTATCCATATGTACATATTAGTACATTTATTTATGTGATCATGGTTTTGAAACCATAAAATAAATCATGCATAAGGGATAAATAAAATAAATAAATAAATGACACGATCATGAGATTTATCTAATAGTTGATTTATTTATCAGATAATAAATCAATCTATGACCCAAGGGATAAACTTCTGGTCCCTTTCTCTGCATGAGTTACAATATCACATATATCCACATATTAATCTTCCATGTTGAGTTCCTCTTAGTTCTATCTTGAGCCACCTCCACCTTGGATTCATCTTGAAGTTACTACATGCACCTTCATAAACACCTTTGATTACATATTTTTTATAGCTCATACACATATGAGGGAAACCAAAAGACTAATTAAGGGGAATAATATAAAACAATATTGGACACACAGATCCTAGATAATAAAAGAGGGTGGGATGACTCAGAAACCATCATATTTAATTTAATAACAATTAACTTCCAAACCATGCAATTAAATTAAATTAAATTAAACTAACATGTATATAGGTATGGTCAAAATCATGATTGTTCATACACATGAAACGATTACTCATTCAAAACAACTAGCAATCATTTATTTCAATTCTTTCTTTAATAAGATAAATCACACAAAATAATCTGATTAATTATCTTATTAATCAATTAATATATTTCTTCTTATTCCATCCAATCATCTAGAAATACTCATCTGCAATTATTTTTAATAAAATATTTTATTTTATTTTATTTAAAATTCAATATAATAGTACATAACTTTTTTACTTGGAAGTAACTCAATGATTACCTGTTTGAACTATTCAGTATGGTTTTAATTGAAAACAATGCACTCATACGACATATTGTGTACATGGTATGTGTCATAATTTCATAGCATGTACTAAAAATTTAATTCCACATGGAACACATGAAAATTACATAGATTGTATAATTTAATGGTTTGAGTCCTTAAAATATAATAACGATACATGATTCACAATTTCAAATATTATAAAGAATTAATTAACCATTTAATATAATATAAAACCTAATAACCAACATGTATAGTCAAATTAATGACCTAAAAAACTCAATTTGGTGAGGTTTATGGAAATTTTTAATAAATTTAATATTTTCAGGTAAACATGTAAATTACACAGTGTGTACATGACAACCACATGGCGTATACCTCTCTTTTCCATAAATCTTCATTACACACCGAGGGAATCAGTATGTACTTGCATACATTTATGATGTACACAATGTGTATAAAGAATATACAATGTGTACTTCAAGTTATATGACTTCCAGTCTATATACGTTGTGTATTAAATACATATTGTGTATTAATTACACGATGCAATTTTACCTCTTGTTTTTTCTCCTTGAAATCACACAAAATACAAGACATGTAGTCAATCTACATGGTGAAAACTTTAAAAGAGCTATGTGAAACCATAATTGGTCTACATACGGTGCATTTATTGCACACAATGTGTACTAATTACACAACTACCAAGAATCTATGCAAATTACTTTGTATAGTGAACTGTGATTCACGGCATGTAACAAAGGGGTATACATCGTGTAGTTTTGTATTATCAAGTCGTACTTCTTGGAACCTTAGGTTCTGTTCTTCATATGTGATATTCATTTAATTATTAACTGATCTTGGTAATACGAGCTATAAATGAAGAAGCAGAAGAATAGATTTTGATGATGTATCATGAACAAATTAATACTTGAAATGAATTTTAACTTTTAAATGTGCAATGATAAACAATCAAATAAATAATTGTAAATTTTAACTTGACCAATATGATAGCATGTGATGGTTCTGGGCATAGTAGAAGTGCTTATCAGGAATGATCTCGACTCAGAAAATGTCGACTTTGATGGATCATTCGTATATTGTACAAGATGTGAATGTCATAACTTATGAAATTTTTCAAAGAATATTGAAAATGGAAAACACTTAATCCAAGAGGAGATCGTTTCTCTCTAAATTTATAATTAATTTAACTAAATCAAAAGTTATATTACAACCCCTTGAGATCTTTATTCATAGTAGATATTGATATTTTGAAACCCTTTTTGATTTTTTGTTGTTAAGATTATAGGATCCACGTGTAAAATCCCCCTAGCGGTGATCCACACATGATTCTATGATCTCCGAATGACATTGATGAATCGCCGAGTGCCAGCACTATCGAATGATCCTCTTACATTGTTGGTATTGATTGCTTCATGTTTCTTCGGTATTAAAGAAATTCTCTTGATCTTCTCATTCTTGAGAGGATGTGATAAGGAATAGGATGATTCCAGAGAGAAATCTGTTATTCACAATGATTCTTGATTAACCTCTATTATAATGTATTTTCAGTCTATTTATAGACATAGGGTTAGGGTTTGTAATTTAATTAATTTCACAAGTACCCTTAATATAGTGTTAAAGCCGTGTCTGACCCCATGCGATGTATTAAAATAATAATATTATTTTTTTCCATTACACAAGCTAACTGGTACAAAAATAAATATTATTTTACAGACATGAAAATTAATATTTATCATTGGACAAAATCTAGGCCCACTCATCTTACTTGACATTTATTGAATATTCAAATAATTTTTTAATTAAATATTTATTCATAAAATATTCTATTCACTATTTGATGAATAAATATTTATGAAATATTCAATAAATAAAAAATATTATATATATGTGTAATTTAATAATCACTGTATGAATAAATATTTATTTAATACATGTTATCATTAATTATTAATAGAATTATTCCTCAGTCTTGAGAATAATATTAATTATAATAATTAAACTCAAATATAATTTAATTGAGATCAACAAAAATACTAAGTGTTTGACCCTATATGCTTTTTTATCATTAGTATTAAGAGATCTTGTATAGATTCAAAGAAAACTGTCTACCAACGAGTCAAGACACACAAGATAAAGAAGTTAATGTCGTAACATGGACAAACACGTATGAGTTCTCACTGTGTAATATAATCCATTTTTCATAATATCTCTTCAAGAAGGGTGTACACTCGTGTCATCAACATATATTCTTGATATGTCTTTCTTTGACTATCTGAAACAAACTCATTGTTACACCATGACCATTAAATTTAATGTGATAATTCTATTTCAATCAAAGGGTTGAGATACCAATTTCCATAAATATTGAAGGGAAAAATCCTCCTTAACTTATCCATTAATAATATTTCATTTGGGATGCACCCAAGCCTGATTCATGACATGCATTGAAAAAAATCTTAAAGAATAAGGCCTTTACACACACTAGTAGATAAGAATTTCCAATAACACATAAACATGAAGAATTCCTATCGGCAGTTTTATTTTCATAATCTCTCATATTTGAGATTACCAAGTGCAGACTTCATAAGACAAAGTCTCATCATCTTATGAGTACTCACACCTGATAGTAAACACACTATATACCATATCATATAATGTTATCCAATCTTAGAACTAGGTTTAAAAATATCATCACGACATTTCAAAGTTCTCATCATAGTGGAAAAATACTATTCTATTTTCAGTGCGACAGATACTTTAGGACATTATTACATTAAATCCATCAAGAAAAATATGTAATAAGATCCAAAGTGAAAACAATTGAATATAGATGTTCAAGTTAGAGAGAGAGGAAAACCAATATTTTCTGTTGATTTCTACTAAAATAAAGATAAGAATTTATAGTATAAATTGGAAAGAAGAAGATGAGTTGGATAAAGGTAGAAGAAATAGAACTGGAGAATAATATCATTGAGTTAATCCCCCATCGGCCTGAGGCTTAACCCCCTATTACTTTCGCTGGAAGACAGTTCCCAAAACCCTTCCCCCCATATAGCCCACAACTCCCCTTATTTAAAGACTATTGGAGCCTTCCAGACTAATCCCCCATCCCACTCCAACAAATAGAAACCTTTTTTCTATCAATTAACAGCCCCACTAACCACTAACAACCTCCTAACGACTATAAGAGTAATTACATAGACAACTCCTACCTTCAACAGCCCCAACCTACTCAGCCTAGTAAGAACCTTACATTGCAGGTAGTCTAGCCCAGGTTCCTTCCCACATGGTAGCATTCTCATGCTCAATAGCAACAGCCCAAGTCCCTTACCTACTACCCTGCTACCTTCAACAGCCCCAACCTGCTCAACCTAGTAGGTACCTTACATAGTTGGTAGCCCAGCCCAGGTTCCTTCCCACATGGAAATATCCTCATGCACAATAGAAACAACCCAACTCCCTTACCTACTACCCCTATAATTACTTCATGAGGCCTAGACAACCTTATCCCCTACAATCATATCATTTCATTATCCTTTAAATACCACCTTGTCGTCAAGGTTATTGTTTAGTGGATTTAGTGGTGGCCTAAGAAGCTTGTTCAATATAAATTTCTACCTTAGGTATAATTGTTTCCCCACTTTTAATCTGCTATAATGGTATTTTTTGTTTGTTAGCCACTAAAAAAATCTGAATGAATCTTGTCTCTATCAAAATAGTCTTTGAACTCTTGCACTTCCAATGTACTGGAAGTACTTCCCTAAAAAATATACTTCCAGTGTGGAGGTTCTTGAACCCCTTCGTTGGCCTCTTGAATTATAGCATCTACAACTCCCCGATTATAGCTCCCTAAAGCAACTGGTTGGGTGTCTTGTTCACCCTTGTTTCCTTCCTTAGCCTTATTAGTTCCTGACTTGTGCTGTTGCTCAACTTGTTGGTTGAAGCCATAGTTACAATCAACTTTTCATGATGATTTTGGTGTGGTGTTTCCTGAATTCAATTTTCAACTCCTATAGCTCCTACTTACAGTTGATAGTTGTCATATAGCCACCTTGTTTGAGATCCTGATGTGTCTTTGACAACCACAGGCTACTCCTGTTCAGGAAATGTATGTTCAATTGGTTCAAAAAAATCAAGTGCTTACACCGAAACCCACTAAAACACCCCTCACCGCTTATGTACAGGAAACAAATTCCCTGAAACTTCCTAAGTTTGTAACAATTCTACAGTTTGAGAAGTTTTAGCCTCTATTTCCTATGCTACCACACCTCCATATCTATCCAGTAGTGCTTCCTTTAATTTCATCTTGGTAAGGCCTTTTGTATTTGGTTCCAACAAAAAATTCCAAACCCAAGATGTTTCTTGCTTACATAAATCTTCCATCGGTACCTCCATCTATTATTGAATTTTATAGAGAGAAAAATAATCCCCAGCTTCTCTGATCTAAGTCTCATGATCATTTTCGGAGAAAACCAGCTTCATCTCTTGCCTCAAGATCTCCTCCTGACTTATTCTCACCCTTCTGAGTGACATCCAAAATTTCATAATATTTATTATATATTTAGCTCCAAAATAATTGTCTCGTAACACTATACGATTCCTATTCTATATGAGTAAATAATTTTACTACATCTAGTGTGTCTTCTACATTTGTTCCAGAACCTATGAAGTTTTTGTGGTGCCTCATCTGCCCTTTTTGAGTCGAACTCCTTCTGCAGTGTCAGTATCCAAAGATCCAATCAAGAATCCTCTCTCTTAAAGTCTCTCTCTAGAAATCTCTCACTGAAAGGACCAATTGATAGGTTTTCAAGTTAGAGAGAAAGGAATAACAAAAGTTTCTTTTGATTTCAACTAAAATAATGAGCATAATTTAGTGTTGAAATAGGAAAGAAGAAGAAGAGTATGAGAAAGGTAGTTGAAATAGAAGTGGAGAAGAATTCCATGGATTCACTTTACCACTGGGCCGAGGCCTAACCCCCTGATTCTTCTGCTAGAAGCCTATTCCCAAAACGAGTCCCCCCCACATGGACCACAACTCTCCTTATTTAAAGACTCTACTAAAACCTTCTAGACTAACCCCTCCCAACAACTCACAACCAATTTGTTGTCAATGAAAATCCCTACTAACCACTAACAAGCTCCCAAAACTATAAGAATAATGAAATAGTTTCCCTTGGAATTTGATAAACAGTCATACCCTCAATAGCCCCAACCTACTCAGCCTAGTAGGAAGCTTACACAATAGGTAGCCCCACCTAGGTTCCTTCCCAAATGAGAATATCCTCACGCAAAATAAAATCACCCCAACTCCCTTACCTACCACCCCTGGAGCTGATCAATGAGGCTAGTCCTGCCTCGACCCCTCATATTCCTGTTAGTTGGTTTCAGAACCCCAAAAAACATATAATTAATATAAAACTTTAATTTAGACTAGGGTGTATGTTCGTGAATCCTTAAATCTTGAATAAGTTAAATCAAATTTTCTTTATAAAGAACTTCATAATAATCCTAAATTAATGTATAAGGTAGAGAGCTCGCACACTAGGGAAAGACTGGATCATAAGAGTAAGAAGAAATATAATTGTAAATGAAATGGAAAGAATCAAAACCATAATAAATCTTTAGACATAGTAGGTCTATGTCTAGGTATAGGAAAGTACCTGTTATAGATATAGAAATCCTGGTTACATTAGAAAAGAATTCCACAAGCCTAAACAGAATCAAAAATATGTTAAACCTTTTAATAAATCCCTATTTATAGATTCATTTTATGATAGTGATGAATTCCTAAATGTTTCTAGGTCTTACCCCTTATATCCATGGGTCTTATACTTTGAAAATTCCTTCCACATGTGTCTCAATAGAATTTTTTCTTGAGTTAACTAATAGAGTAGAGGGAGAGGTTATCCTCGACAATAATAGGAGATGTTAGGTCTAAGGAAGAGGTTTTTTTAGAACATGATGGGTATTCAATTTTCACCTTACTTGATGTTAGGTGGGTCCCCATCCTACAAAGAAATATTACCTCCCTAGGGGTTCTTGACCATAGAGGCTTAACATTAAACTTTGAATCATGTTTCCTTAAGATCTCTAAAGGATATCAAACAACGATTAGAGGTTCACTTGTGAATGGGATTTATGTATTAGATGGGAAAACCCATTGTTGACGATTAATTAATTCGTATGTCACAAATACTGATAATACTATGCTAGGATAGCGAGTCTTAATAGGTGTTCTTTTTAAGGTCAATCAACCACTTAAACACATTCATTATATTTTATAAGGTCCCGCTTTGACTATGGTGGAGGATCATAATTTGGGATCTTAATAGATGAATTTTCCTAAAATATTTGGATTTATATTATGTAAAATAAATCTGATGTGTTTGATGCATTCACAACCTATAAAACCTATGTTGAAAGTAAAATTCAAAGAAAGATTAATGTGATGAGAACTGATAATGTGTTGGTATAATTTACCTCTGATTTTATTCAATTCTTTGAGTCTGAATGAATTGTTAGACATCAAACTCTTAGGGATGATCCAAAACAAAATGGATTTTCCAAGAGAATAAACTTCACCATATTGGAGTGGGTCTGTAGTATTCTGGCATACTCGGGCCTGACCAAATACTTTTGGGCTAAGGATGAAACTACTACAATATATCTTGTAAATATGTTTCCTTTTGTTTCTAATCAATTTAAATATCCAAAAAAATTATCGAATAATAATACCTCTTCATATAACCATTTGAGAATATTTGGGTGTACAACCTATTCCCATAATAATAATGATAATATTTGTAACACCCGATACTTTTATAAGAAATATTTTGTTTTTATTTTATATAAATCATCAAAGGAATCTTTCACTACACACAACACTAGCTTGGCTTTCTTTACACGCAATCGCGACCTTCCTCGATAGCTTGCGTCGTACGTAATATCGAGTTTTACTAAACAACGACATGACATTAAAATATTATTAAAACTAGCCGTTATGAATAGTAATAACCACTTTTTTAAATTTTGTAAATTTTATTTTTCAAAATGGACTTAATTTTTGGATTCGGAATATCGAAATTATCCTAGGGTAAAATTTTGGTATTTTTCTGGAAACTTTCAATTTTTGATGAATAGTGAAAACACTGAGTTACTATTTAAAAACCGACTTTTTATATAAATAATTATTTGTTTTATTTAAATTTATTTTAGGTCAAAATTGATAAATAATACCTATATAAGTTAAATGTAATTCATTGGAGTAATTTTATAATAATTTTAGATATATAAAAATTTTATTGAACTTTTCACCGTCTTTTACCCACCTCCTAGGAGAATTTGCAAATTTACATAAAACTTAATTTTACCACTTCTGTGAGTGGAATTTCAAAAATCCGAGGGACACTGTTGATGTTAGTAAGTAAAATGTGGTTCAATGAGATGAAAATAATTTTTGGTGAATAGTAACTTTTTACTTTTATTTACCACGGTTAAAAGCAAATAGGGTAATTAAGGGTAAAAATGATATTATTATTACCCTAAAACATGTCCTAATTATATTGGATAAGTGTAATTCGACCAAAAACAACCTTATTAATAAAATATGACCATTTATGGCCACTTGGATTAGATTAGGACATTTATTATTAATTTATTTAAAGAAGGGTTAAAATAGTTAAAATCAAAGTTTAATAAGTAAATAATTTTTAATATAGGGTTATACATAAGATAAATTCGACTATAAATATTCATTAGAAAGATAAAAATATTTCCTAAATAATGGTAATTTATTTGTAATTTTTAGACATTAAATAATTTAATTTATTTACGACACAAAGATGATGCAGTAATTATCTCTTTAATGAAATATTGACATAATTGATGTTATAAATACCCAAATAAATGTAATTTGAGACTTTTTAGGAATTAAAATAATTTCTAGGTTAATAGGACATGTTAGTATTGATTTAATTAACTTTTTTCGAACTAATAATTCTGTTATAAATTTTACAAAAATCAATTACTAAATAGTGTAAAAATTGACATAAAATAGTTTTTTAAAAAAATATTATATTATTAATTGTTATTTTATTCATAAAAATCTAAGGTTCGGCCAAATGACTTATATAAGGTTATATATATTAATAATAAACAACTTGGGGTTCGTTTGGCTTGTTATAGTAAGTTGATTAACCTTATAGTGTAAGAACACAAAAAGACACGGTAAAAGTAAAATTATCTAACTTAAAGTTAAATCTAAATGATAAGGTTAAAATAGTAAACTAAACTTGTCCAAATTCTATTGGATGAGAGGATTACGACCCATACCCACCTTAGCTTCGAAATAAATCAATTTTAAGCTATTTAAAACCTAATATGGCTTTATAATAAAATAATATTTTTAGTTTTTCCAAAGGTGCCCCTCTCATCCCTTATAAAAGGGCACCTCCTCCCTCTCTTCCTCACACCACTTTGAGACTTTAAGCTCGGCCAAACCCTGAAAATTTATCCTCTATACTTCCCTAGAAACATCCTTGAGGTCCTGGTCATCTTCAAAGACCAATTTTAGTGCCCTAAAAGGAGGTCTCAAAGAGGCGCTTCAAAGAAGAGGTAATGTCCGTTACCGATTCTTTCAAATTTATTTCTTCTTCCACTTATTCTTCTTTAGTTTTTTCATTATGAATTAATAACATCACTATCAATAATATACTGATATGTTATTATAAGTATTAAACAAACCTATTTCACCATCTATCCATCCTACGGAAAACGAAATCACCGCACGTGTGTACGTACGTAATACCGTCTCCACGCCGTGGTGTAATCTATTTTCCACCACCACCTTACTTGGATGGGTATAATGGTGTAAAGAATGAATATATATGATTATTGTAAAGTTATATTGATTCTGAAATAGTATACATACACTCCAATACAATTCCACAATCATGGGAATGATATCATCGCTCGTGCGTACGTACGGAATACCGTCTCCACGATGTGATGCGACTCGTTCTACATGATTTTCATTGCATAATGATTACATAAATGAATTGAGTGAATAAATATGATATATATTACACTAATACCATTCTATAAATTAGCTATCTATAACCTAAAAATAATAATAATAATTTATTCGACAAAACACGCATAATAACAAAAAGTAATAAACACCCGAATAACAAGTAGCAATGAAATATTACTAATAATAAGCTAAGAATATGACCATGTATGATATCATAACAATGATTATGATTCTGGAATAAGTCAATGACATTATTTAAATCATTATACAGGAGGTTCAGATACTTACGAAGCAAATTGGACCTAAGGTAAGGGAAATATCACAATCTCATTTTTATCCGATATTGTTTATACTTTAGAAATTACTGGGGTGTATTTTATCATCCACATCAATGTTTCCTCAATATATAATATTATTTCCATAAAACTATAATTGTTCAAATCCAATTTTACCATTTGGTGAGTTTTTAGTAAAATATATGAAAGGAATCTTTTGTCGTTTTTCGTACGAGGTACTTTTTGACTTTTCTGACAAAAGTACAAGAAGAATGTTTTTTTAAACTTATACGGAATGAATGGATTTTTAAAACATTATTTACAAGAATCTTAATTTAAAATTTTTCATTTTTATTTTTAATTAACTTCTTTTAGTTTAAAATTGTATGACATGTTAAGAAAGGAAAAATGTTTTTGAAGTAGAAAGGATATTTTCCTCAAGAATGGAGTTCAAGTGTTTTATCAAAATTATTTTCCATCTAAGATAATATAGGGTTCTGTTTCTATCCCTATTATTACATTTAGTTGATTATGTTGTGATGGAATTATTTTTATGAATTCCTTTATCTTATATGAATTGTTTTATGATGTCATGATGTTTAAGAATCCCATTTTTATTACATGGGTTATGAAATGATGTATGATTTATGATTTTGTGGCACACATAAGAATGGTATCATTATGAGATGGGTGGGACCTATATATCCCTCCAATGCATTGGGTAAAGATTTTATATCTCATGAGATTGACATGGCTGGAATGGTAATTTATACAGGTTCAGTGAAACAGGACTGGAACGAGGGTGACTCGATTCAGAAAGGGACTTTGTCCACTAAGATAGTCTTGGCAATGAGTCTTGACTAACAAGAAATGATTCTCAATGATTATGTGTGTATGCCACAAAGATTCATGTTTTAAGTTATGATTATTGTGATTACATTCCACTACCATGATATATCCCATGTTATGAAATTATGATCTCTTTTGCAGGGTAAGATTTCCAAAATGTTATGTTCTTATGAATATGATGTGATTGATATTTCTTTTGTTTACCCTTTCTGAGCATTTGAGCTCACCCTTTTGTATGTTTTCTTTCCCCAGGTCAGGAAGAAGGTTATTAAGTAAGATATTCCAAAAGGGACTATAGATATGATGAAATAAATGGGAGACAGTGTAGACGCTTTATGAACCGGTTGTTTATGTTTCCCAGTTTCTAAAGACACTATACCTATACGGTCCTTTCATGGTTTTGTTATATGTTGTAATAAGTGTACTTCAATTTTGAAGTACTAACAATGTATGTAAAGTATGGGTCGTTATAATATTGATCCTAGATATCTTAAATTCATATTCCTAGGCTACCCTAAAGGGGTAAAAGGCTATAAAATTTGGGTTAATAAACCAAATTACAAAAAAAATATTATTAGTTGAGATGATATATTCCATGAATCACTCTATTCTATGTTTAAGACTTCCATTGAAAATAAAAGGAATATACCTCAAACTGAGAGTGTTAATATTGGACAACCAACCAAATTTAAGGCACCCATTATGTCTTCTCAACCTTAGCCTCATGCTGAGACCCATCTTAAATCCATATTTGATTTAGATTTAGGCAGTGAGCCATATAATACATCCAATGACTATCAATATGACAACCCATATCTTTATTACACATTAAATCATGATTTATTACCTAAGAATACCCATAATACAAACTAGAATATTTCTATGTTTGGTGTATTTGAGAATTAGGTACATAAAATGAAATATAGAACATGATATATAGAAATATTATTAAAAACTTCCTTAACATGCTTCTAGAAATCATCAGTCCTCTAAAATTGAAAGGGATAACCTAAGGACATGCATAAAAAAGGGGTGAGATATAAAGCCCAGTATGGGAATAAACATAACATAACATGAATAAAAAATTACATATTAGGAAATAGACATATTAATGAGGCATAAAAGGGGTGAAAATCATAAAAATTAACAATGAGATGTGATAACATAAAGACAACATAATAAAATTCATAAATAAAAAAGAGAAGTAAAAGATTCCTTACATTGAGAGGGTGATTACAAATTCTTGAGAGGAGCTTCTTGAGAGCTTGGGGGAACCTTTGGAAGACTCTAGAGATATGTGGGTAGATTAAGTATGTTCTCTATGTTTTTTGAGTGTAGAGGAATGGAATCCTGGGTGGGTTTATATAAGAAAATAGAGAATAGTTCTTTATTATTTCCCAAACCTAGGTTTTGGACTCTATGTATTAAAGAAATCAAAACAACAAACATTTTCATGATTTTTTCAAATGGGTTTTTTCCATAAGAGAGTGGTTTTTATTATTTTATAATTTCATGTGCTTAACTTATTAAAATATTACCCTTAGTATTGTGGAATTGAGTCATGTTTATAAATAATTGATTTAAAATCTTAAAATATAATATAAGTTTTGGAGGATTCATAAAGTATTTACAAAATCAAGAAAATAACCTCAAAATAAAATTATTTTTAAGGGAAAACATATATTTGGTCATGGATACCTTTTATAGAATTTATTACACAACTTTTATGTTTTTATGATGACATAATACATGCCATATATTTATAAATTATTTAATTTTTACTCAAAATTTTGACTACCTCAAAAAGTTATGAAATATTCAACATTCACTACTAGAAATTTAGGATATAGCCACGGTTTATTGAACCATGGCTGGTATTGGAATGTCTATTGGGAAAGGTCTATATATATGGGTTGAAACCTTGGATAAAGTCTTATATCCACGATTCAAATCATGGCTAAACCCCTATATCTATGGTTCAAAACCATGGTAGAAGCTTAAGCCAGGCTAGGTTTATAGCCACAGTTTGAAACTATGACTATAAGCCTTACCATTTCATAAAAAAACACCCCACCCTCCAACCAGAACCCCCCCCACTCCCCTTTCGGTAGCCCACCTCCCTACAAAGATCCCCCCACCACTCCCCCTACAACCCATTCCCTCCAATAAAGCCCCCCTCCACTCCTCCCTAGACGACACCCCCTCCCCTCCCCCTTCCTGGATAGACCCCATCCCTAGAAAGACCCCCCTACACACCCCCTTCACAACCCCCTCCCCCTACAGACCCCCTTTACACCCCCTGCACACCCCCACCCTCCTGCAGACCCCCTTGAACCCCCTCCCCCTGAAGACCCCCTTACACCCCCTGAAGACCCCCTGGCACGCCCTCCTCCATGGATAGATCCCCCTCCCCTCCTCCCTGAACAGACCCCCTCCATCATAAAAGACCCCCCTACAGACCCCCCCTATACCCCCTGTACACCCCCTCCCCATGAATACCCCACTTGCACCCCTCCCCTTCATCCTGGACAGAACCCTCCCCCCTTCTAGGACAGAACCCCCCCCCCCCCACACACCCACCCTAAAGACACCTTGCACCCCCTGCACCCCTCCCCCTGAAGACCCCCATACACCCCCACCCCTCCTTCCTGGACAGACCCCCAACCCTCCTCCCTGGAAATACCCCCTCCCTCCTACACCCCCTCCCTCCTGGACCCCTAGTACACCCTCATATACACCCCCCCTTTCACCCCTCCTTTACCCTACCCCCTTTCACTCCACCTGCATAAAGGTAGGTAAATTTATTGTTCCATGTAACCACACACAAAACATAAATAACCATGCCATGCCACTTAACTTGCCTCCAAATCAAATTTCCATGGTCACTTATGTGATAGTGTGTTAAATAATTTATGTGAAATTTTTTTGTATAATGAAAGTGACTGTATGTAGGATCCACAATCAGTATAGTGACCATGTGACATTATATTAACCAATCGTGAGGCGCAAAATTGAAAAGAATGTTCATGGGAAATAAAGTTACCATAAGAAGTAGAGATCCAATTAACACTAATCACATAAAGTGTATACACCATGGAATCTAATGATTCCATGAGTGAAAATATACCCACTACAATATTGAAATACAACCTACCATGCATTAAAATTCTAAAGGGATTGTGTATGAGAAACAAAAATGATTGTTTTTCCTATGAAGAATTAAAACTGAATATCCACAAAAATCGCATCACATATAAACACCAAATCTCACAAGAGGTGAAGACACCACCAATCCACCAATGAAAAAACCCCAAAACTAGAATTATTGACCAAAATTAATAGAATGAAGAAATACAAACCACAACCATGTTCCAATTTGAAGAAACCTTGTCATGACCCGTCCCCTGGGGCCCATGTCGTGACTACCCCAAGCCCGCCTTCCATAGGCCAGGGGTTGGTGACTAGCACTGAAAAGTAATTTCCATAAAATGGGAAGGCATTGCCTCAAAAACAATACACACACAGACAAGGTACATTGTGCACAAGTAAAACACAACAGAAGATGAAAGGTGCAAACACAACTAAAAACTACCATAGAGTATAAATGTAAGTACTGATGTAAAGGGGCCAAAATTCAAGACCAATAGAAATGGAAATACAGAAAAAATGGAAAATAGCTCCTGAGGTTGTCCGCCATGGATCATAGTGGAAGTGTAGGTACATGTCGTCATTGAGGCTCCCCCCATCAACTATTCACCTCTGTGCACCATCAAGTCCTTGCTCCTTGAGACTCAGTCAAAGCTTCCCATCGTCTGCACAAGACACAAAAAGTTTTAGGCAAAGCCCATGCAGGGGTGAGTATAAAAATACCCATTAGGGACCCTGATTCCCTTGATGGTGTCTTGGAATTTCAAAATGGAAAAAACACAAACCATGATCTCAATAAAATAGCCCAAAGCAAAATAAAGCTCACACTAGGTTTAATTTAAGTACATAAGTACATATGTTTAGTAATAAAGCTAGATCATCTTATTCTGTCATGAGGTTCTACTGCTTACCCACACATGATTGCTCGGTGCTTATCCACACAGGATCGCCCAGCGCTGATCCAAATAGGATCGTTTGGTGCTGATCCACACAAGATATCTCGGTTCTGATCCACACATGATCCCTTAGTGCTGATCCACATAGGATTTCTATCTATTCTTCAGGTCTCAACTATCCACTGGATTCCCGAACAAAGCACGGATGACTCTAGGAGGTTACTCTCATCAAGAAATCAGTCCAATTTCAACCAGTACGAAGTCCCATTAAGAATTAACCCAATGAATTACCATGTCATAAGGGTTACAATGAAACAGATGGTGTGCCAACTAGATGCCCGGTCTGTAAGTTATAGGCATTTTAGTGATGAGGGACCAGTTGGATTTGGGTACAATCCAACCCACAAAAAATACAACATTATTTGAAACTCATGTGAAGTATCTCAAAAGGACCGCCTTATCTTAAGTGTTTCATTTCGGCAGACGGTTCATCGAACAAATGTCCGGTTTAGGAGATATGCCCAATTAAGTGTAACTGGGCCGAAAGTGGTCCAATTCTGGTCTGACCCGACCCGACTCGGTCTGGATCAACCCGATCTGATTTGGGTTGACCTGACCCAGGTCTAGCCTAAATCAGGTTGACCTGTCTGGATCTAGTTGGGTTCAAACTGGCCCATCTAGCGGTGCGACCCACCAGGCTCACCACGGCCTGTGGTTTTAGGTCGACTACCTTCTCCCAGACACAGTATAGCCGCATACGACACTATCTCACATGACCGAGTCCACAGACCACGTCTCTAGCATCAATATGCAAGGTTGGTTGACTTCTCCACCCAGTGCCATGCTGGCGTCTCAGGATTCTAGCGCCACATCCCGTCGTGACTGCAACTTCCTTCACCCAGGCGCGCCACCGGAGAATGCTTCCTTTAGTGCCACGACCCATCACAATCGTGGTTTATGCCACCCAGGCCTGCTATCGGGGTGCGCCTCCTCCTTCAGCCGCCAGCAGGGCAGGTGGCCCATCTCTTCTCCAACGGGCACGCGGCCGGCGCCACTGTGTGCCACCTTACGTTCTGTTTTCCCATGATAAACGAAACCAAATCCAAAAAACTATAGAGGGTTTGGGAATTGTTCATTTGGCCCATTCCCTCTACGTTAGCATTAACATGGATAATATTTCAAGAAAAGTATAACTCTTAATTAAACAAAAAAACCCTATACATAAATTTTGTTGGAAGGAATTTTAGAAGAGGAAGGAGTGTCGACATCCGAAGGTGTTCGTCGGCGTTCACCATCACCCTTCATTTCCCCCAACAGATGATTGGTGGTGATTTTTTTGGGTATGGCGGCCGTTTAAACCGCCGCCATAAGGTTCTATGACAGTTTTGAAAAACCGCCGCTAAATTGTGTGTCGACAAACTTTTTTCGGCGGTTTCATTGATTGCACAACGATTTATGTTAACCGTCATAGTGGATGTATTTTGCGACTGTTTTTCATGGTTTTAGTGGCGGTTTATCTTAGTTGGGCGTATTTGTTTTAGTAGCGGTTTAATCCACTGCTAAAAAATAATTATTTTTTGCCTAAGAAAACCACCTCTAAACAAAATAACCACCACGAGATGGTAATGGAAGATGAAAATTGTGTGGCGGCGGTTAAAACTACCTCTAAATTATTATCTGTTGCGGTGGTTTTAGCCGCCGTGGCTAAAAAAAGACAGATATTTTGCAGTGGTTTTAACCGCCGCGAAAGACAAATTTATAAAAAAATAGCAGATTCTACACATGAAATTTCTTTTTCAAAATTTAAAACCCATTCTATATTTGACTAGGAAATGAACACAACCATTAAAAATAAACACATCCATCTCACATCAACCTAAATGAAAAAAACCAAATGACGTTCCCTCTCTATAAACCAAGAATTTCACTATCACCACCTCTTAATAATAACCACACAATAACAAACTCATGAAATTTATTATACATCATCCCTCATCACAACCCTTATTAACTCACCATAGCCTCACTACTAGCACATTATACATTAATTTGATCACCCTCATTAGATTTAAATTCCCCATAAGATACCACACACATAACAAAAGATAATGAAACAAGACAATCATCATATATCAACATTTATCAGTTTCTATAAGGACCAAAATTTCAATTTGAGGGATTTAAAAATAACAAATATTTTTAACATGGGTATTATCAATATATTTATTATTTCTCTGGGAAACAGGTTCATTGACTAATTTTCAGTTATAATAATTTTTCAAGAATGGTTATCTTAATCACACAATCAAAACAAAAGGCTCTAAAATTAGAAAATTCAAAGGGAAAAAGGTTCCAAAAAACTACACATTTTAGAACCAACAATATTAAAGTACCATTATATGTAATTGCATGAAAATAGTAAAAACCTATGATTTCCCCCTATTTTGAAATGATCTAGTAAATACAATTATTTATCTTCTTTTGAAAACCCATACTTTTTGTAAAATGGATAATAAAATTATGATGTTCCAATATATTCACATTAAAAGAAATGAACTATGATCCCCTATCTCAAACAAATAATTCTAATTTTTTGTATGAGGATGGGGAAAGTGAAAAACCACCTCTAAGAACTATAATGCATGGATTTGAATTGATAAAGCAATAAAATAGTGTTCTTATCAAAATATATCTATAGAACGAACTAAACCATTGATATCCTTAGCCAAAACCTCCCTACAATGAAGAACATGGAAGGAAACCATAGGAGATAAAAGTAAAATCACTTAAAATCAGTGATGTTTTATATATAGATACTGAGGATCAATAAACAAAATAATTGGGGTGAAATACCTCTTAAAATAGAACATAGGTCACCCATGTATTGTTATAGAATTTTGATGAATAAAGTATTCAAAAGGGGTTTATAAATTTATAGGTAGGATCAGAATTAAAATGTCATGGTTATACACCCTATAACACAATATAATGGTGATGAAACATGAAAACCCATGGAATTATGAACAGATCTACATTATAATGGTGCTATTAAAAACTATATCCAAATAACATAGTGCGGTCCACCTTATAGATTCTATAATATTAGAGAAGGTCCATGACACATAAGAAACTCCATGTCACATGTAGATCATCATTATGAAGAAAACCACATTATGATTTAGCTCTACAATAGAACAACCCCAAAATCAATAGAAACTCTAAAACAAACCACTCCAGCAGTGCTTAGAAAAATCAAGAAGTGACACAAAATCCATGATAAAATGGGTATAACCTCTATAATATCAATTCCCCAAAGTCTTTATTGTATCCAACCTCTCGATTCCTCCATATTAACCTCAATAAAATACATAAAAGGAATCATGAGAAATCAAGAAAATATAAGGACATGGAAATGTTTGGTGGCAACCATGTGCCACACATGATTCATATACAAACTGAATATTAGAATATTTTTCCAACATATCAACAATACAACTAATCATGGTCCAATGATGAACACATCTCATCACCCTCTCCACCTCCATCTCTACTTCCTGCTACCACCTGTTATAACATTATATTGAAAATTTAATATTGTTGTATATGTATATTTAAACTTAAAACCAATAAAAGTTTTCAAACTAAATGATTTTGAATTTTTGTGATTTAAATGCTCACCACCAGTTGATGCAATACCATTGGGGGTAGATCTGGCCATATTCTGATATAAATCAATCAACAATTTCTGTAAAGCTGATATCTGAGCTCCCTGGTCTTGAACTGTGTTTCGTAGAGAAGCAATCTCTCTCTAAGCATCTCTGGGTATGGGCTGACAACAACCAGGAGTAGATGCATCTAAAATCCCCAGTGTCCTGCAAAATTCCTCAGATGGTATGGGTCCCAAACCCATCCCACGCACTCTACCTAGATGCTTCTTCCCAAGGACTTTAGAAACCGAGTCATCATGGGAGACTGAGTATGATTGCGAAGGATTGACATCCCATAGTTCTTTAATTTTTACCTATAAATAAAATATCATCCATATTAGAATCAGTATATATTAAAATATTAACAACTGATAATAAGTTATTATAATGAAAAAATGAGTTCATACCCTAACTTCTTTGGCAGGCTCATTAACAAAACTTCCATAGGATTTTTTTGTGAACATACAACCACACTTTAGTTCGGGATGCTTCACGCCCTAAAATTTGTGAATTCCTTAGACAAAGATAAATAAAAAAATTAATATATTAAATATACAATATTTTCTTATAAATATTTAAACCAATTAAAAGATTACTATAGTTGATTGGCTTCTAGAAAAGCATTTTGATCCCATAGTGTGAGGGATGACTTGCTTAGCCTGACTTGATGCATTTTCTCTTGAAAGATCCAGAAATAAAAAGAATGCAATTTAATATTTATTTATTCAATGTTATATCCACTTCATATACATGTATAAATGTAAAATGAGGTTTATATAATAATATATATTTAAATACCATCTGCTTCTCATCACAATGTCGGACAAAAAAAACATTCCAATGCTTTTTGGGTACCCCATCGGGTAGCTTGTCATACATCTATTGGATGGTCAAGGAAGTATCATTGACATCGCACCATAATCTCCATTTAAAATATTTCCATTTCTTAACAATATTTTTTAATGTCCACTTCCATGATATCACATCAGCAACCATAAAGTGGAAAAACATCCATATATCGAAATTAATTTTGAAAATATTAATAACATGACATTAAATTACACCATAATGTATTAAAATTACCTTTATTTGGGAATCAAAAACTTCATTTTCCAACTCGGAGGCATATATCTCTAACCATCATACAAAATAGGAAGGGAAATGGGCTCTACAGCTAGCTGGCCTAGAATTTGGACAAGTAATCCTACAGCGTCATCCGTGGGGACCCCATATGAATCAAATGGGACAATGATCATCTCTCCAGTCATATTCCATGAATTAGAACTTTTTATATTTTTCTCCACACTTGAATTGTTTTCATCTTTAATGAAAAAATAGTTAATATAAAAAAGTGCAATAAATATATTCATATTAAATTTTTTACCTATAACTGTCACCCTCTAGTATACTCATGAAGAACTAGAAGTGGTGCACTGCCACCCCACTGCTAAGGCTCCTGAAGGGGGAGTCGACGACTGATCTTTTAAAGGGATGCTCACAGAGGGTGTGAGAGATATTGTAGGGGGATATGTTTTAGTGGGGCGAGTGGATAGTGGCTCAGATGTCGTAGGGAGGGAGATATATGGACCATCATCTCTCGCAGTTATTCAATGAAATAATATATCGCTTTCTCCTTTGAATTCCTGTCATTTAATCAAATAAAATTAAGTTAAGAACATATATTTCAAAAAAATTATGCAGAAAAAAAACTAAAAAGGATAATAAATGAATATTACTAACAAAAGAAATATACATAACAATGATAAGGAATAACTGCACAAATGAAATAAGTGAATGAGATAATAAATGTGCAACAGTACATACAATCATTTTCTCCTTCAATCATATTAGTTTCCTGCTCCATTACTTCATCCACTTCATTCATCCTTTCTAGACTAATATTTTCAATATCATTATGGACAAAAAATTCCAATTCTTGTTGTAGATGAGATTCAATTTCATAGGTCAAATCTTTCACTTCAACACCGATATCATACAAATCTATTTGTATTACATGAGCAACTACACTCCACCCTTCATCCACAACATCATTCACATAATATACCATTTTTTCTTGCAATTATAAGATATATGGATTATGAAGTTCATGATCACCAACATCCATCAAGCGAGAGAAGTTCACAGAAGTAAATTGCAAGGAATCTCTTTTAACACCTCTGATAATATCGAACCAATTGCATTTGAATAAAACAACTAAAAAATTCCCATGGTAGTTCAATTCAATAATATCAATCAGATTTACATAGTATGTCACTTCATAAAATGTAAATATACAACTATTTTGTGTATTAAAACCCTCCTCTCGATCGACTGTACGAAATCTAAATCCATTCACGTTGTAAGCGTCGAACTTTCTAACCTGTTTTAGAGGACCTCGAGAAAGAATATTCAAATCTTCGGACAAATATGCTCGAGTATTAGTATTCATGATCTGGAAAAAGAAATATACTTTATTATATTTACAAAATATATGTTCCAACCTAATATTTGTATTTATTACAATATTTATGAACTTACACGTCGTGCAAACCATTATACAAGCTCTTTATTCACAAATTTTGTTATATCTTTCTCATTTCGTGTTTGGTCTCTAATTCATCTCTTTGTTTGTATCCTCAACTCTTCAATAAATGGATCTATTATTTCACTATTCAGCAACACATATCTATGTGCCTGTAATAATTCTATTTCTGTCAGTGTCACATTTGAGGTCCTCCCAATTGATCGTCCAATAGCAGGAAATATATTTGTTTTCTCATGTATTTGAGATTGATTTGATGGGTAATGAACATGTAGAACTCTATTAAATCTTGTCTCAATATCATCCAATTATCTAGAACAAAAGGTAAGACACTCCTTATCCAAATAGCCTTCAACAATAGAGCCTTCGGGTTGAGTTTTATTTCTCACATATGATTTCAAATGCCCTAGAAATCTCTAAAATAAAATAAACAAACCAAATTGTGCATTTAATTAAGTGATTTTTTTTACTTAACTGAAAAACATATAAATAAAGTACCTCTCAATTGGATACATCCATCGATAATGAACGAGGCCTCATAATTTAGCTTCCTTAACCAAATTGACAGTTAAATACATCATGATAGTAAAAAAATAGAGGAAAGATCATCTCCATTGTACAAAGTGTCAATACAAACCTCTCATGAAGGTTGTCATGCTGAAATGGATGTAGATATTTCTCACATAGTTTTCTGAGAAATATATAGAATTGGAGTGCAACAGCAGTAACGTTTTCAGGTAATAATGTACGCAATGCCAATGGTAGTAAATAATATAACAAAATATGTGAATCATGACTTTTAAATCCATGTAACTTATGATTCTTCAAGTCAACACACCTCGAGATGTTATTTGAATACCCATCAGATACCTTCACATGCTTTAAAGTTTGATGAAATTTATCTTTATCCCTATTTTTCATTTCAAAAATTTTTAGAGCATAATTTTCATTCTCATATGGCCAGAGATCATGTTTTATGTTCATTACTTGTAAGTCTTTCCAAGCATTGAGATGATCCTTCAAATTTACATGCTAATTAAGCAATGTGAAAAATCAAATTTTCATATAAATTCTTCTCAATATTCATCACATCAAGATTATGCTGCAAAAAATTAAATTCCAAATACGGAAGTTTGAAGAATATACTTTTTTCTTCCGTTGTTTAATTTTTATTTCACTTGATGATGCACTTCGAACCTGTTTCCCACTATCATTCAAATGAAAAACCTTCCAAAATTCTGTTTCAACATTTCCAAGTTGTGTCAATATTTCAGAACCAGTTAACAACTTTGGAGGTGGTCTACGATCAATGATTCTATTAAATTTTGATCTGTTCAGCCGAAATCTATGAGATGCATCGAGAAATCTTTTATGGCACATGAAGAACCATTTTCTACAGTGAGGTAGCCATTTGGGCTCAAAATAAAAGTTACAAATAGGACAATCCAAACCCATGTAAGTGTTCCAACCCGATAAATTCCTAAGCCCAGGGAAGTCACTAATGGTCCACATTAAATCAGTATGCATTTTGAACATTGTTTTAGAAGAAGCAACAAAATTCTCAACACCGTTGCTCCAAAACTCAAGTAATTATTCAATTAAAGGATTCAAGTATACATCAATATCATTTCCAAGCATTTGTTTCTAGTAATAATCATCAAAATAATAAAAGACATTTGTTGAATACACATCCATGGAGACGGATTGTAAGGGATCAAAACAACTGGACAAATGCTATAACTGGTACTCAAAGTCCCAAATGGGTTGAATCCATCGATAGCCAATTCCAATCGAACATTCCTTGGATTAGCTGAGAAATCTGGATTTAATGAATCAAATTTCTTCCATGATTGTGAATCTCGTGGATGTCTCATTAACCCATCATTGTTATTATCTACAAAATTCCACTTCATGTGTTCAGTGGTTTTCAATGATATGAATAATCTTTACCATCGAGGCTTTAAAGGAAAGTAATGAAAATCCTTTTCAGGTGTGTTCCTTTTCTTCTCCTTCATGAAATTATGTTAATTTAGACTTTCAATATCACTCATTGACTACCATCTAGAATAATAAATTTTTTTACAATCATGTCTACTTGAATCCTCTCTCCAATAAAGCTTACAATCATTGGGACACGCATGTAGTTTTTTATAATTTAGACCAAGCCTATTAACAACTTTTTTCATATCATAAAAAGACTCGGGGATGTTTGCTTTAGGAAATGCATCATGAAACAATTCCAATATCAAGGAAATTGCCTTATTTGTAATTCCACATAGACATTTGATATGATACAACTTCAATATAAATTAAATTTCTGAATATTTCAAACATCCTCTATACAACTCTTAATTTCCATCATCAACTAAATCACGAAACATATTTTTCTCAGTGAATTTTTCTCTTACATTAGTCTCCACAGAATCAAGAGGAGGATCCAATGATATGTTACAATCTTGATATGGTTGTACTACAGTCTCAAAAACATCACTTGTCATGTTTCTCTTTTTAGCACCCTCATCTAGTTGTTCTGATATGTTTTGATGTTGATGGTGGTCTCTAGCAGTTCCAAATGCATCATTTATAAGGTTTTTCATTTCATTTTCCATTGTCGATGAAGTTGGGAGGTCATTCTATGGATTGACATCAGTGCTCAACCTTTCTGTAATTTTTGATTCTCTGTGCCAAATCCTACACAAATATTGACCAGGTAATTGTGTCAATATTAAATGTTTATAAACTTCAGCACTCTTCAACCATCTTCTAAATTTACGTTCAAGACATAGAAATCTTATTCTCCCTTCAATGGATCGATTGGAAATTTCAAAATCTAAAAACTCATTCAAACCCTTAACATACTGAGGTGTGTTCCTTGGTAATGTGATCCAGCTTTTATCCATATATATCACAATGTGCCTACACAATATTAAAAAAATTAAAACACATAACTATTAATAAATAGGGAAATATATTCATATATACTAGTTGAAAAAATATATAAATATTTTAAATAATGTTTTCCTATATAAATATATATGGTATATAATAAAACCAACCACTATAAAACCAAAGCATGAAAATTAAAAAGATCCATAAAAGAAGATGAGAACAAGGTTCTCATCCCTGCAGTTTTTTGTATGTCGTGCTACACCAAAACAGATGGCCAAAATGATGATGTCATAACATTGATATCACTAATTTAAGGGCTCAATAAATCATATAATACTTTAATATAATTTAGGAATATGAAATGGAAACAAACACTTATCGTAAACATGACTCACTACTTGAGAAAATACATGGGAAACCAAGATGTAGAACATGCCAAGAATCATTCGGTGAAGGGATTCATGGCTAGGGTAGATGAATCCAAGGCTTATAAGTAAGGTATTTGTTTTTCCAGAATCAAATGAAACATTAAATTCCAAAGCTAAATGAAATAATGTATATTAAATTTCCTAAAATATATCCTGAAATAACACTGAAAAGTATTGTTTTCAATATACCTTTTCAATTTATATGTTATTTTTTTTTAATTATAGAAAGGGGTAAAACCAATAAAATCCATAGTCTTATAGAATTAATATAAAATATTGAATCCCCAAAAAATATACAATAGGGGCTGTATTAAATATTGTGAATATTAACAATTTTGGCCTACTTTATATGTTATTGGTGGCCTCGAATTAGGATTAAAAGAGTTGGTTATGGTCTGGGGTTGATAATTTTAGAACTTGTAGGGTATCACGGTGAAGTGTTATGGGTAGAAACATGTTGTTACCCTACATGTGATTAAATTTTTCGGATTTGGGGTGGATCATGGAACATCAATGGGGGTTGAAACATAATGTGGTTCTATGGGGTGGATCATTGAACATCCTTGGTGATCTACTATAGTCCAGGAGGGGGTCCACTTTCTCCAACCACCACTTTCATGCATTGGAATTTTTTATATTTTACTTTGGATATTTAAAAATACATTTTTTCCACTAAGATGACTAGGAAATAACATAGGTGAGTAATTTGGGAATGTTTCTTTACACCCATTCTTTATATTTCTAAAATCATGTTTAATGTAATATTGACAAGTCATTAATTGATTTGGTCTCCTAGATTGTAGGATAACCTCATTAAAACCTCAATCATTATTATCATCTTTTTGGTTAATGGAATATCACTCCAAATCTCTAACTTTGGTATTTTTATAGGTTTTGAAATATCTATTGATCGAGGATAAATAAAATGGCTATATTTTAGTGGTTAAATTCTAATTATAATAATTATGTGATAGTTAAATTTTTTCTCCATGCATTATTTGTTTCATGTTTTTTTGTGGTATCACTACTGGAAATCCAGCATTTCCCAACAGTTTAGAACCATTGGGAAAGGCTGCAGAACCGTTGGTATATGTTATACCAACGGTTCTGCAAACCTTGGGGAAGCAAGCCGTTGGGAAAGGCTTTTCCCAATGGTTTACAGAGAACCGTTAGGATAGGGTGTTTTTACCAACGGTTCCTTGAACCGTTGGTAAAAACAGCTACATAGAGCCTATGCCAACGGTTTTCAAACTGTTGGCATAGGCTTTACTGTGCAAATTGCACAGTAGCCTGCAATTTGCACAGCAGGTCTGGTTTTTGGGCATTCACCCTCAGTTTCAATTCAATTTTGAATCCAATTATGCCCTCATTTTCAATTCATTTTTCAATCCAATTATTATACCTGTAACACATATAATGCATACATATAGAGAAAAAACCAACACATACAAATAATGCAAACCAACCAACCAACACATATAATGCATCCTGAAAATATACACATCCATAATTAAAGTAGAATTTATAACATAATTATAAACATACATAATTCATTTAGAATTCATTTTAAAATTTAGATGACAATCATATGTGGAATCCGGAATTCAATTCATAATTTGATTGGTTTTTAATATACCATATATTTTTAATAGAAATGATATCCATTTTAAACAAAATACATACATCTGGAATGATACCGGTCACACCGTGCCTTGGATTGAGGTGAGGTTAACTCATACACGTCACAAATGGCTCATTTATCGTTGTCCTAAAGTATCAACATATTCCGAAATCGTTTGGTCGGTTTTCCGTATGTCAGTTGTTGTTTTCACTTAAAATGAAGTGTTTTTTAAATAAAAGAGAGACACTTTGAATGGTGTCGGCCACACCGCGCCTTGTATTGAGGCGGAGTTAACTCGTACACATCACAAATGACCCATGGATTGTTGTGCTAAAATATAAACACAATCAGAATGCGTTTGGTGGGTTTTCCGTATGAATTTAAAATGTAGTCCATTTTAAAGAAAAGAGATACACTTATAGTGGTCTCGGCCAAACCGCGACTCGTATTGAGGCGTGGTTGACTCGTACACGTAACATATGACCCATGAATCGTTGTCCTAAATTTTCAACAGATTCCGAATGCGTTTGGTCAGTTTTTCATATGTCAGTTGTTTATTTCACTTATAATCTTGTCCATTTTAAACAAAAGAGACACAGTCAGAGTGGTACCGGCCATACCGCATCTCGGATTTAGAAGGGGTTGACTCTTACACGTCTCAAATAACCCATGGATCATTTTTTTAAAGTATCAACACAATCCGAATGCGTTTGGCCGGTTTTCCGTATGTCAGTTGATGTTTTTCACTTAAAATGATGTCCTTTTGAAACAAAAGACATACACTTTGAGTTGTGCCAGCCACACCACGCCTCGGATTGAGGTGGCGTTGACTCGTACACATCACATATAACCCATGGATCGTTATCCTAAAGTTTCAATGGAAACCAAATGCATTTGGTCAGTTTTCCGTATGTACTTAAAATGTTGTCCATTTTAAACAACAGAAAGTCACTTAGAGTGGTCCCAACCACACTTAGATGACAATTAAATTAGAATTCATAACGTAATTATAAACATACATAATTCATATAGAATTCAATTAAAAATTTAGATGACAATTATATGTGGAATCCGAAATTCAATTCATAATTTGATCGGTTTTTTCTATACCATATATTTTTACCTCAAATGATGTCCATTTTAAACAAAATACATACACCTGAAGTGATACCGGCCACACCACACCTTAGATTGAGGCGGGGTTGACTCTTACACGTCACATTTGACCCATGGATCGTTGTGCTAAAGTATCGACACAATCCGAATACGTTTGGTCGGTTTTCCGTATGCCAGTTGATGTTTTTCACTTAAAATGACGTCCTTTTGAAACAAAAGACGGACACTATGAGTGGTTCCGACCACACCGCGTCTCCAATTGAGGCGGGGTTGATTCTTACACGTCACATATGACCCATGGATCGTTCTCCTAAAGTTTAAATGTAAACCGAATGCGTTGGGTCGGTTTTCCGTATGTACTTAAAATGTTGTCCATTTTAAACAAAAGAGTGACACTTAGACTAATCCTGACCACACCGCGACTCAGATTCATCCCGGGTTGGCTCGTACATGTCACATATGACCCATGGATCGTTTTGATAAATTATAAAAAGATTACGAATGCGTTTGGTCGGTTTTGCGTATGCCAGTTGTTCTTTTCATTTATAATCATGTCCATTTTAAACAAAAGAGACAGAGTTAGAGCGGTGTCGGCCACACTGCGTCTCGGATTAAGACGGAGTTGACTTGTACACATCACATATGACTCATGGATCGTTTTTCTAAAGTATCGATAGAATCCGAATGCGTTTGGTCTTTCTTCCGTATGTCAGTTGATGCCTTTCACTTAAAATGGCGTCCTTTCGAAACAAAAGACGGACACTTTGAGTGGTGTCAGCCGCACCGCATATCGGATTGAGGCAGGGATGATTCGTACACATCAAATATGACCCATGGATCATTCTCCTAAAGTTTCAATGGAAACCGAATCCGTTTGGTCGTTTTTCCGTATGTACTTAAAATGGTGTCCATTTTAAACAAAAGAGAGTAACTTAGACTTATCCTGGCCACACCGCGACTCATATTCATCCCGGGTTGGCTCGTACACGTCACATATGACCCATGAATTGTTGGGATAAATTATCAACAGATTCGGAATGCGTTTGGTCGGTTTTCCGTATGTCAGTTGATGCTTTTCACTTAAAATGACGTCCTTTTGAAACAAAAGACGGACAC
Source organism: Viscum album (assembly GCA_963277665.1). Lineage (NCBI taxonomy): Eukaryota > Viridiplantae > Streptophyta > Magnoliopsida > Santalales > Viscaceae > Viscum > Viscum album. The sequence continues at coordinate 421,220,839 of OY728158.1, read as the reverse complement.
TTTGAGTGGTTCTAGCCACACCACGTCTCCGGATTTAGCTGAAACCACCGTGCAACATTCTAATTATTATTCGTGACGTGTACGTACAGACGGCACGTCAATCGGACGTGCGGTTTGCATGGTACGACTCAATATTCGTGTTTTAAGTGATGCACGCGCTTCGTAAACGCGCGTGAGGGGGCTCCAAACGGGCCAAACGAAGTCGGAATGGCCTGAAATCAGACGACAAATACGGGACAGTGATTTATGAAGTGTTCGAGCAGATGGCACGTCAATCAGACGTGCCGGGTGCCCGCGGTGACCGACAACGCAGTTCTGGTGTCATAAACGGCCAAAACGGGCGTCCAACGGTCAAATTCATAGAGGACGACCTCAGATTGCGCTGAAACCACCGTGAAACATTCTAATTATTATTCGTGATGTGTAAGAGCAGACGTAATGTCAATCGGACCTGCGGTTTGCGCGGTACGGCTCAATATTCGTATTTTAAGTGATGCGTGCGCTCCGTAAACGCGCGTGAGGGGGGTCCAAACGGGCCGAACGAAGTCGGAATGGCCTGACATCAGAAGAAAAATACGGTTGAGTGATTTCTGAAGTGTTCGAGTAGACAACACGTCAATTGGACGTGCCATGTGCCCGCGGTGACCGACAACGCAGTTATGGTGTCATAAACGGCCAAAACGGGCGTCAAACGGTCAAATTCATATAGGACGACCTCGGATTGAGCTGAAACCACCGCGAAACAATCTAATTATTATTCGTGACGTGTACGTGCAGACGGCACGTCAATCGGATGTGCGGTTTGCGCGTTACGGCTCAATATTCGTGTTTTAAGTGATGCACGTGCTTCGTAAACGCGTGTGAGGGTGGTCCAAACGGGCCGAACGATTTTGGAATGGCCTGAAATCAGACGACAAATACGGGTGAGTGATTTATGAAGTGGTCGAGCAGACAGCACGTCAATTGGACGTGCCGTGTGCCCGCGGTGACCGACAACGCAGTTCTGGTGTCATAAACGGCCAAAACGGGCGTCCAACGGTCAAATTCATAGCGGATGACCTCGGATTGACCTGAAATCACAGTGCAACATTCTAATTATTATTCGTGACATGTACGCGTAGACGACACGTTAATCGGACGTGCGGTTTGCATGGTACGGCTCAATATTCATGTTTTAAGTGATGTGCGCGCTTCGTAAACGCGCGTGAGGGGGGTCCAAACGGACCGAATGAAGTCGGAATGGCCTGAAATCAGAAGAAAAATACGGGAGAGTGATTTATGAAGTGGTCGAGTAGACGGCACGTCAATCGGACGTGCCGTGTGCCCGCGGTGACTGACAACGCAGTTCTGGTGTCATAAACGGCCAAAACGGGCGTCCAATGGTCAAATTCATAGCGGACGACCTCAGATTGACCTGAAACCACCGTGAAACATTCTAATTATTATTCTTGACGTATACGCATAGACGGCATGTCAATCGGACATGCGGTTTGCACGGTACGACTCAATATTTGTATTTTAAGTGATGCGCGCGCTTCGTAAACGCGCGTGAGGGGGGTCCAAACGGGCCGAACGAAGTAGGAATGGCCTGAAATCAGACAGAAAATATGGGTGAGTGATTTCTGAAGTGGTCGAGCAGACGACACGTCAATTGGACCTGCCATGTGCCCGCGGTGACCGACAACGCAGTTCTGGTGTCATAAACGGCCAAAACGGGCGTCAAACGGTCAAATTCATAGTGGACGACCTCAGATTGAGCTGAAACCACCGTGAAACATTCTAATTATTATTCGTGACGTGTAAGTGTAGACGGAAAGTCAATCGGACGTGCGGTTTGCGCGGTACGGCTCAATATTCGTGTTTTAAGTGATGCGCGCGCTTCGTAAACGCGCGTGAGGGTGGTCCAAATGGGCCGAACGATTTCGGAATGACCTGAAATCAGAAGACAAATACGGGTGAGTGATTTATCAAGTGGTCGAGTAGACGGTACATCAATCGGACGTGCCGTGTGCCAGCGGTGATCGACAACGCAGTTCTGGTGTCATAAACGGCCAAAACGGGCGTCAAACGGTCAAATTCATAGCGTACGACCTCGGATTGACCTGAAACCACCGTGAAACATTCTAATTATTATTCGTGACGTGTCCGCGTAGAAGGAATGCCAATCGGAAGTGCGGTTTGCGCGGTACGGCTCAATATTCGTGTTTTAAGTGATGCGCGCGCTTCGTAAACGCGCGTGAGGGGGGTCCAAACGGGCCGAACGAAGTCGGAATGGCCTGAAATCAGATGGAAAATACGGGACAATGATTTCTGAAGTGGTTGAGCAGACGGCACGTCAATCAGACATGCTGTGTGCCCGCGGTGACCGACAATGCAGTTCTGGTGTCATAAACGGCCAAAACGGGCGTCCAACGGTCAAATTCATAGAGGACGACCTCAGATTGAGCTGAAACCACCGTGCAACATTCTAATTATTATTCGTGACGTGTACGCGCAGACGGCACATCAATCGGACGTGCGGTTTGCGCGGTACGGCTCAATATTCGTATTTTAAGTGATGCAGGCGCTTCGTAAACGCGCGTGAGGGGGGTCCAAACGGGCCGAACAAAGTCGGAATGACCTGAAATCAGACGAAAAATACGGGTGAGTGATTTCTGAAGTGGTCGAGTAGACGGAACGTCAATTGGATGTGCCATGTGCCCGCGGTGACGGACAACGCAGTTCTGGTGTCATAAACGGCCAAAACGGGCGTCCAACGGTCAAATTCATAGCAGATGACCTCAGATTGAGCTGAAACCACCGTGCAACATTATAATTATTATTCGTGACATGTACACGCAGACGGCATGTCAATCGGACTTGCGGTTTGCGCGGTATTGCTCAATATTCGTATTTTAAGTGATGCACGCGCTTCGTAAACGCGCGTGAGGGGGGTCCAAATGGGCCGAACGAAGTCGGAATGACTTGAAATCAGACGAAAAATACGGGTGAGTGATTTATGAAGTGTTCAAGTAGACGGCACGTCAATCGGACGTGCTGTGTGCCCGCGGTGACTGACAACGCAGTTCTGGTGTCATAAACGGCCAAAACGGGCGTCAAACGGTCAAATTCATAGCGTAAGACCTCAGATTGACCTGAAACCACCGTGAAACATTCTAATTATTATTCATGACGTGTACGCGCAGACGGCACATCAATCGGACGTGCCATGTGCCCGCGGTGACCGACAACGCAGTTCTGGTGTCATAAACAGCCAAAATACTGTCCATTTTAAACAAAATAGAGACACTTTGAGTGGTGTCGGCCACACCGCGCCTCAGATTGAGGTGGCGTTGACTCGTACACGTCACATATGACCCATGGATCGTTCTCCTAAAGTTTCAACAGAAACCAAATGCGTTTGGTCGGTTTTCCGTATGTACTTAAAATACTCTCCATTTTAAACAAAAGAAAGTCACTTAGAGTGGTCCCGACCACACCACATCTCGGATTTAGGCGGGGTTGACTCGTACACATCTCAAATGACCCATGGATCATTGTCTTAAAGTATCAACACAATCCGAATGCGTTTGGCCGGTTTTCCGCATGTCAGTTGATGTTTTTCACTTAAAATGATGTCCTTTTGAAACAAAAGACATACACTTTGAGTTGTTCCGACCACACCGCGCCTCAGATTGAGATGGGGTTGATTCGTACACGTCACATATGACCCATGGATCGTTTTCCTAAAGCATCAACACATTTTGATTGCGTTTGGTCAGTTTTTCGTATGTCACTTTTTGTTTTCACTTAAAATCTTATGGAAATTCATATAGAATATTTTTATATCATATTTAGTATGGATTAGATTTTAGTTGATCGTGCTATGAAACATTTCAGAGCTAATGAAATTAAGGAAGGTGGAGGGGCTGTCCGGGGGGCTGTCCGGGGACTAAGGAGGAGGGTGGGGGGGCTGTGCGGGGTCTGTCCGGGGGGTGTTTGGGGGTTGTTCAGGGGGTTTCCCGGGGTTGTTCAGGGGGCTGTCCGGGGTTGTTCAGGGGGTTGTTCAGGGGTTGTTCCGGGGTTGTTCAGGGGGTTGTCCGGGGTTGTTCAGGGGGCTGTCCGGGGGGTGTTTGGGGGGTTGTCCGGGGTCCAAGGGGGAGGGTGGGGGGGTTGTCCGGGGGGCTATCCGGGGTCCAGGGTGGAGGGTTGGGGGCTGTACGGGGGGCTATCCAGGGGGCTGTCCATGGGGGCTATCCGGGGGGGCTGTCCGGTGGGTGTCCGGGGGGCTGTCCGGGGACCAAGGAGGAGGGTGGGGGGGCTGTGCGGGGTCTGTCCGGGGGGTGTTTGGGGGTTGTTCAGGGGGTTGTCCGGGGTTGTTCAGGGGGCTGTTCGGGGGTTGTTCAGGGGGTTGTTCAGGGGTTGTTTAGGGGTTGTTCAGGGGTTGTTCAGGGGGTTGTCTGGGGTTGTTCAGGGGGCTGTCCGGGGGGTGTTTGGGGGGTTGTTCGGGGTCCAAGGGGGAGGGTGGGGGGGTTGTCTGGGGGGCTGTCCGGGGGTCTATCCAGGGTCCAGGGTGGAGGGTTGGGGGCTGTACAGGGGGCTGTCCAGGGGGCTGTCCGCGGGCCTGTCCGGGGGGTGTTCGAGGTCCAAGGGGGAGGGGGGGTTGTCCAGGGTCCAAGAATGAGGGGGGTTGTCCAGGGAGTTCTCAAACACACAACCACTAAAAGACAACAACATCCATAAAAATAGACAATATATAAAAATAACTCAACTCCAATACTATATTACGAGTCTAGATAAAACCAACAACTAGAATAGATTAAACATCAAATCTCAGTAATATAAGTCAAAAATGTAACAGATCAATATGTTCCACATCAGCATCACCATCACCATTATCATCATCATCATCACCCTCGTCATCGTCCTCCTCATCGTCCTCACCCTCCACAGCGCCTTCCTCCTCGCCTTCGCCCTCCTCCTCGCCCTCCTCATCTCCCTTCTCTTCCGCATCAGACTCCTCGCCATCATCATCTTCAAGCTGGACATCGGCCTGACCACCACTGGAACTGCCACCTGGTGCACCATATATAGAATGTATCGACGACATGTATTCATCAATCGCTGGGCTGGCCTCTGCTGGAAGTGTTGGACGTAGAACTTCAATAAATTTCATAAATGCACTGTTTTCCCTAGAAGACTGTTCTGCCGTCTCTGTGGCCCTTTTCTCAGACTGTTATTCCTGTGCCCTAACTTGCTGCAGCTCGGTGGCACTACAACTGATACCTGAGGCAGGCCAATACCTCGTCGGGGCTATCCTAGGTCGGCAGCGCACTCTGCCAGAATGATCCTCTCCCAACACCTGATGTAAGTGATCAGATGGCCCAAAATTGTCTGCTTCTTGGGAATCTAGGGCCTCAAAAGCATCCTGTGACAAATATAAATATATTATTAAGTTAAGAAATAGATATTACAATATAAAATCAACAGATTAAAACATACAATCTGCTTCTGAGTCGCTTCGTTGACAGCACTTCCATCCTTTTTTCGTCTACTCGAGCAAAACAGTTTTGCTCGAGGCACACGTACTTCAATATTTTTTACTTGCCTCTACAGTGAAATTGAAAACAAAAGTTATATAAAAACATTAGAAAATGATTAAATAATTGAGGAAACAAAAGAAAATGTAAGTCGTAAAGAAAACTTATAAACAATTGTCATACCTGCTGCCTCTCATGATCTGGCATCGTCGTGCGTCCTAGTGTATGGAGGTATTTTTTTGCATCAATGTTTTTTTTTATTTTTTCCAGATGATTCCTAAATAAAATTCGATAATGAAAAGGATAATATTAATGCAAAACTTGAAAGTTATTATTTAAATACCTCAAATGTAATTCATACCTTAAACTGGGTACTCGTCCAATGAGTAATCATCTGACGATACTGCTCTATAGGACAATCATCCATGAATGGTACTGCCTCTAACTCATTACCAACTCTAGCATGCCATCCAATATACATCTCATGCTTGTAGGCTCTCCAAAGCTCTCCTAAATCCTTTAGACGTTCCAGTCGTGCATCCTCACCATCAGGAAAATTAAATCGAAGATGAAATCAAAATATTAATTCATATAAATACAAAAATAATTCATGGCATTAAATACAATAGATTTTTTTACCCATATCTCTGCCCAAGATCTATCTTTGACCTCATGTGGCCAATGTCTCCACGACAGCGGGCTGACGGGAATGATGTCGGAGTATTTGGCAAGCGTCGCCAGAAAACTCCGACATTACTGCCCTATTTTCTCAACCATCTGATTGTCTTCATTATATTCCACCATAACCTGTGTGCGACGGTTCCACACCGAACGCATGTGTGTATGGCCCCGCCCCCGCCTCCTGTTAGTAGATGTATCTGTCATGAAAGAAAAACAAATATTTTATCAAAACATGTTATAATGAAAATAAATATTGCTATAAAAATTTGTTAGGGTTTTATAAATATACCTGCGCTAGTCTGATCAATGAGTGGCGCCGGATCCACAGAACCTGATGGAACACCCTCTGGTGGAACAGGAGTCGAAGACGATGGAATATAAAAGCTCGGAGAGATAGAAGTAGAAGGAAAAGAAGATGGAACAGCTGTATGACCTGATGCTGACTGGGGAGCGGGAATCATCATGGGATGTGAAAATGATGGGGCAGAAGATGCAGAAGGTAGCGAAAACATGGGAGACCTAAATACCCCGTGAGTCCCTAACGACACACCGGGATCAGAATGTGGGAAGGCTGAAATGTTAGTGGGAGGGGCAGGGTCTAGTCGGGCACGCGCAGCTCTACATCCACCACTGGTATGAACCCTCCTCGTACCACCGGCCTGAGTACTAGGACCAGTACTAGGCTCCTCGTCGAATAACTGTCGACGTAATGGTGGATCCTACAAAAAAGTTTACAAAAAAAATTAATCACATGACATTATATATTCTGTAAATATATATATATATATATATTTGAAATAAAGTACTCACTGTAGGCACTAATGGTGGAATGCCCATCTCCTCCATCCGACGATTGTTCTCCGCCATTTTTTTTCTTTGTCTCTCTTCAATTGGCTGCATTTCCTGCATTTGAAAACAAATATTTAATTAATTAGAAAAAGAAAATTAACGTGTAAACCAAAAAACTAAATATATGAGGGAATGAGGGGATTCATTGGTAATTTAGCTATCAATTGTTTTAGAAGAGCTTGAATGAATTTAATAAAACATACAAGTTGTAATGTTCACCAAGTTAGAAATATTGTTTGATTTGGTTTGAATACAGTTAAATTCCAAATTAGAAAATGCAATTCAAATAAAACAGCAACCAATAAACATTGAAAATTCACATAACGGTCAAGTCAGCTAAAACATATTTGTGATCAATACTAAATAAATATGAATATTACCAACCTTAACAACCCAACTCGAGGTAAACCAAAAGAATTGAGAACATGGATGAATGATTCTATATATTTCCAACCACAACTTCAGGTTCACAATCAACTCTGACAATTGAGATATTGGAGTCATCAAAAGAAATAAATGGATTGGTTCCAATGGCAATAGGGACAGTGTCAATTCCATCATTAGCATCATCAAAAATATGTCTTGGAATTACTTCAACTATGACACCAAATTCAGGTTGAAGTTGATCTTTGACATAAAAAACTTGTTTAGCCATTGATGCCAACACATATGGTTCTTCGGTAGCAAGAGTGCGGGTCATATTAATTACTCGAAATCCAAAATCATCAATAAATGTTCCATGTCTCATCATCGAATCAAACCAATGGCATTTCATCATTGTGACTCGTCCATGAGAGTAATAATCCAATATTATTATTTTCTCAATGACTCCATAATAACCCACATTTTCAAGTTGCGGTCTACTATCTGATGCACTGGCATAACAATCTGTTGTGGCAGTAACCATAATACCATCATGTTGTGTTCTCATGTTTTTGGCTCGTTCAGTGACAATAAATCTGTACCCATTGATAACAATTGATTTACAGTCACGAACCACGGTATTAGGACCAAAATCCTAAGCTCTTATTTCCTCAGAGACAGAGTCAGCAGACAAACTCAATACCTGCAATATAAATGACAGTTAAACTTAAGTAAATATTGAAATAATTAATTTAAACAGTAATATTTTTACCTTCAATTTTAACCAAGCAGAAAACTCTTTGCTATGCAAAGTCTCTCTCCTTCTCAAAGATAAAGAACGATGCTTCCTATTTATCATTGTTTTATGTTCCCTGTAGATAAAAAAATATGAATAGTTTAACAGATATATATGTAAGATATACATATTCAATTTTGTTACCTGATATAGTCATCGAACAAATCACAGTTGAACAAAACTGTGCGATGTGCCATCTCCCGCTCTTCATGGCTTAATGTCTTCAATGTATATGATCCAAGAATTCCTCCTGTTTGAGGAAGTGATGGAAAACTGGGTTCAATTTTCTCATATTGTTCTTCTTTATTTCTCATTGGTCTTTTCATTCCTGTAGTAAGATCAGACAAATACATTGAACAGAAATCCATACATTCTTGAGATAAGTAACCGTTCACGATAGAACCTTCGGGATGATTCTTGTTTCGAACATAAGACTTTAATGTGAACATATTTATTTCAGTTGGATACATCCAACGAAAAGAAACAGGTCCTCTGAGAAGTATTTCAGTTGGAATATGGACAGTCAGATGCAGCATGCATGTGAAAAATGATGGGGGAAATATTTTCTCCAACTCACACAAAATTAATGGGGCATCTCTCAACATTTTTTGCAAGAAATATTTGGACAACTTCTTAGAAAAAAGATCTCTAAAAAAATGGCACAACCGAATAACACCCACCCTTACATTATTGGAAAAAAGATAAAGGATTGCTATTGGAAGCAACTCATGCAGTAGAACGTGATAATCATGAGTCTTCAAAGATTTTAGCTTCAAATATCTTCTGTTGACCCGTTTAGATATGTTGCTTGAATAGCCATCAGGAACTCTAATAGTCTCTAATACTTCCAAAAATTGTTTTTTTTTTCAGTAGGTGTCATCACATAAGAAGCACATGGAAGTTTCCATTTATTTTCACTGATACGCACAGGATGCAATTCTGGTCTGATGCCCAATCCACCAAGTCACGTCGAGATCATAAATCATCTTTTGTCTTCCCCTTGACATTTAGAAGAACTGAAAGCAACATTTCACATATATTATTTTTAATATGCATTACGTCTAAGAAATGACGTAGCAAATTGGTTGACCAATAAGGCAAATCAAAAAAGATACTCCTCTTCCTCCAATTGTAACAGGTTTCCGTGGAAACATTATTTCTCTTTCCAGATTTCATTTGACCCTTCCCAAACGAAAAACTAAAATATTTCAATTCATTAATCACATCAGTTCCAGACATACGCTGAGGTGGATCATCGGTCTCTATAGTATTATCAAATCTTCGACGATTCATTCTATATGGATGATCCTTTGGCAGAAATCGTCGATGTCCCATAAAACTGAAACTACAATGATGTTTCAGTCTTCTGGATCGTGTATTCTTCATACAAACTGGACATGACAGTTTTCCCTTCGTGATCCATCCAGACATCATTGCATAAGCCGGAAAATCATTGATCGTCCACATAAGCGCAGCACGCATCTGAAATATGTCTTTCGAACATGCATTGTATGTGCGCACACCCACATCCCAAAGAATTTTCAACTCTTTTATTAAAGGTTGCATGTATACATCAATATAAATGCAGGGATCATAAGGACCAGATATGAGTATACTCATGAAAGTGAAAGATTTTTTCATACACAACCATGGGGGAAGATTATAAATGTGTATAAAAACTGGCCATGTGCTGTGCGAAGTAAGCATCTGCCCAAACGGATTAAAACCGTCGCATGAAAGACCCAGCCTCACATTATGCACGTCAGCTGCAAAATCAGGATGTCGAGCATCAAATCTCTGCCATGCAAATCCATCTGCAGGATGAACCAACTCATCATTAGTCTTCTTTCTCTCGGTATCATGCCATCTCATTTTTATTGATATGTCATCAGACATAAAAAGATTCTGGAGTCTGGGGATCAATGGAAAGTGCCACATTACTTTATGTGGAATGCGGGATGGTGTTCCATCAGATTTTGACTTCCAGCGGGATGTGCCACATTTTATACATTCATTTCGTTCAGCGGTTTCTTCCCAGAATAAACTGCAATCTTTCGGGCAAACATGAATTTTGTTTCTGGAAAATCCAAGTTCTTCAACTAACTTCCATGCCATATAGTGGTTTGAGGGAATATCTGCATCATCTGGAAGTAAATCCTTCAAGAGGGTAAGAATGTAATCTATTTCGGTATTAGAAATCCCATACATAGTTTTTCCATGAAACAATCGGATTAAAAATTCCATCTTTTTCATTTTATCGCATTGTCGATATACTGGAGTCATGGCAGCATCATTCAATTTTTTCACCCTATCAGTATCATCATTTTCACTAGATGCATCAGTTGTCCTCATATCGACGTCTTCTTGAGTCGAAATCCTTTCTTTTTCATGATGACGAATAAACGGAAACCGATCATCTAACAAATTCTCCATTCCAGTCCTTTCATTTCGATCATCACCAATTTGAGATTTCATTTTCTCCCCATTGTGATACCACACAAAGTAGTTTGCTTGAAAACCATTTTTGGTTATGTGGTAGCTGACTTCTTCACGACTCAACCAAGGTCTACCAACACAATTGGAACATGGGCAGTGTATGCGACCACTATCTAAAGCATTGTGAAATGAAAAATCTATAAAGCTCTCCAAATTGTTTTGAAAATCACTTGAGATACGATTGGTTTCATACATCCAACTTCTGTCCATTCTGTAAAAAGAATTCATATAAGTCATTTTGTCATAAACAATTCAATAGGATTGAACTTTAATAGAAAATACATTTAAGTAAACGATAAAGGAAGAAAATAATCATGGTATCAACTACACATGTGAAAAAAACATACTAATGTGTTATTGAAAAAATGTAAAACCAACAAGAACTTAATGTGTTATCACATCAGAGCATGCCTCATCCCATAACCATATTAGTAGGGTATCCTCATATGCGATTTACCTTTTTGAATTAATATGCACTTCCTCACCAGGTACCTGAGTAGATTTCATAGATATAATCATCTCACATCCTGTAAGGCTTCCATTATGTATGATCTGCAGAATAATTTGAGTGATCATGAATCATGCATGGGATCTTCCCATGATCACTATAGATTATGAGAAGGAATTATGATAGGTCAAATGAAGAACATCAAACACATATTTTAGATAATTTGAGACATAATATAATAAAATAATGTATAAATCTATGGAATTTGGGATAAAAGGATGGATGAAATACTAAAATATGGGAGACTAAGGTGAAGGAAATATATGTTGAACCTAATGTTCATAACATGCATCACCTATGAAATTTTATTGCACTAGGAAATTTCATCATGTTCACAATACATTCCATTGGAAACCTATTTCGATCATTTGATGTCCCCTTGACATGTCAAATAAAATCAGATGGCACCCATGAATATGCCACCCTTGTAATGAAAAGCCTTTAATTCTCACCATACAGACTACATGTTTTCCAATAGATATGTATCTCCTTCTATATAGGGGAATCAATACATATTATCTCAGTCTCATATTAAATGTTAGGAATGTTAGATGGCTACCTTAACACCCTTTAGGCACACCAACTAGGTCATGTGATGTCCTCAAATCATGTCACTATGGACATAAATCACCCTTCAAGACATGTCACACTGACTCTAGAGTTTCCCTCCCTGTGTGTCAAACATGTCTTTTGATGAAAATGGAGAAGATCACCAAAATCAAGAGATTCCCTATAGGCATTACATCCATGATCATGAAATTGCTTCTAGGATCAACCAGTCAGGACTTGTGATGTCCTCCAAACATTCCGTCCTTGATCATTAGAGAAACATCAGACAATCCACTGTACCCCCCTGGACACCCCGTACCCCCCCGGGATAGCCCCGCCCACCCTCCTAAACAGCCTACACCCCCCTCCCCTGCAACCCCACCACCACCACCTAGACATACCACCCACCTGGACACCCCACACACCCCTCCCCCACCAGGACACCCCACCCAGACCCCCAAGACAGCCCACACCCCCTGGACAGCCCCGCCCACCCCCATGGACAGCCTTTCCCACCCCCGTGGACAGCCCCGCCCACCCCCGTGGACAACCCGCCCACCCCCGTGGACACCCCCTACCCCCTAGACAGCCCAACCACCCCCGTGGATAGCCCACCCACCCCCTCGACACCCCTTCTCCCTATGGACAGCCCCCCACCCCCTTGGATAGCCCACCCACCCCCCTGGACACCCCTACCCCCCTTGGCCAGCCCACCCACCCCCCCTGGACAGCCCGCCCACCCCTCCTTGACAGCCCGACCACCCCCGTGGACAGCCCGTCCACCCTTGTGGACAACCCACCCACCCCCGTACCCCCCTGGACACCCCGTACCCCCTGGATAGCCCCGCCCACCCTCCCAAACAGCCCACACCCCCCTCCCCTGCAACCCCACCACCACCACCTAGACATACCACCCCCTGGAATGTGTAGAAATAACATAAAAATACATGATATATAGATAGCACAAAATACTCAACCTATGGGTTCACATTAACTACCTAATCACACACTTCACTACTACCATAAAACACATAAACCACACCACCACCACACAAGACGCATAGCATTTCTCACATTCATTTATAAGCCACTTCATTCACACTTACATTGTCCATTCATTTAATGTTAAATTAATTAAATCCATTTACCACACATCCATTTCTATTCCATCTCATTTATTTAATATCTTGTTTTTTGTTTTAACAGCATAATTTATTCCATAGATAACCAAGAAACTAATAAAACCACCACACAACAACTCACCATTTCACAATAACCATCGACACAATGTTACATCGACCAAACATCTCACCAAAACAACCACATATCACAATAAAAATATTGCACATCACAAACCACCGCACAACCAAAACCACCTCACCACATTATACACCACAACTTCATCACACAACACCTCCACACGACACACCACCACCACACATCATCACTATCATACAACTTCACATGACACATCCATGCCCACTAACCATCACATTACAACCCCACATATCACAAAGCCCAACTGGTCACCTCAATCCCCATAAAACAGCCTACAACATACAATGAAACACAACAAAAAACCTCTCATAGAGGCAACATACCCCAACTTCCACAATTTATTTATTCAAGGTCTTTTATTACATTACCCCTTTATTTAGCATGGACATTATAACACAACTGATATTCCAGGGGAAACTAATTAATTAACAAAATATTTATTCATTTCCCTATTTTAAACGGTGAAATCACATCAAAATCCAAACTTAAAACTAAAATATTAGATCAATAACAATAAAAACAAGGTACTATATGTGTATAAAGAAAAAATTACCTGATTTGAGATGATTCAGATGGGTTTTCACCTATTCCTATGGGGGAGTTTGAGAGTAGCAGAGAGCTGCAGCTGGATTGATAACTTAAAACTAAAATACTAGAGCAATAAAAATAAAAATAATAAAGACAAGGGACCATATGTGTATAAACAAAAAATTACTTGATTTGAGATGATTCAAATGGGTTTTCACCTATTCGGATGGGGGATTTGGAGAGTAGCAGAGAGCTGGAGGTGGATTGATAACTTAAAACTAAAATACTAAAGAAATAACAATAAAAATAAGGAAGTATATGTGTATAAATGAAAAGATACCTGATTTCATATGGTTTTCACCTCTTCGGATAGGGGATTTCGCGAGAGGAGAGCGGTGGAGTGGATGAAATTAGGTTTCTGTGCGAATGGGGGAGAGTAGCCCCGCGGCTGGATTTGGGGGAAATAATTCCCAACGGTTTTTAAGAACCGTTGGGAAAGAGATGCTAAGGACCCCTTTACCAACGGTTTGAGGAAACCATTGGAAAAGGGGTGACCCTTTCCCAACGGTTCAACAGAACCATTGGCAAAAGGTTAATTAACACACCCCTTTACCAACGGTTTGAAGAAACCGTTGGCAAAGGGGTGGCTTTTCCCAACGGTTTCATTAAACCCTTGGGAAAGGCTTTCTTAATCCTTCAAGCCCAACGGTTTTAGCAAACCGTTGGTAAACACCCGTTGGGAAAAACAGCATTTCCAGTAGTGTATATAGATGTTAGTAGTCGAGTTAGGGAGACCTGAATGTGGACTAAAAGGGTTTGTAACTGTGTGATAAAATATATAGTGGCTATTAGGAAGGAAATTTACATTCCATAAATGGTGGGGTTATTTTAACATCATTATACGATCACATTTCCTTGTGAATCATTTTCTAGTTTGTGTGATGGAATCTAAATGGGTGTCTAAGCATGAGACAAAATGCGAGGGACATTTGATGGTGACTTTTATTTTTTTAAATTTTTTTACTAAGTGTATAATGAATGATTGATTATTTGATGGTCGGATCACCTTATTGGATGAGAGTGAAAGAGTATATAAGAATTATACCTTGAACAATGGTTTTACCTTAAAGGTGATTGTAATATTGGCTTGAGGTAAATTATTTGATGCCTCTTGAGGCACATGAAATCCAAGAAAAGTGTACTAATTGGTTTAAAACATATGAATGGTTCAGCTAATGGGATTAGGGTGTAGAAATAATATGAATATGTCTTAAGGGATATGAAATAACATTATAGGTGTGTGAACATATGGTAATATATCTTCTGTGTTCCTTTGTGATCCGATGAGATGAGCTATAGAGGGTAAGGTGATTAGTTAACCATTGTCAATTATCAACATTGAGATTTGGTATGTGAAATTATGTGCTATGAAAAAGGACTTGGAAACATTTCAGAGGTGATTATTATGGATAGTGAGTTGGGTCTTGGATGATAAAGATTTTAGAAACATACATTGAGATACATTAGATGCATGGGACATTATACATGGTAGTCAAGTTGGGTGGAGAGATGCTTTGTGATTATTTATTGTTTATCCTGATGGTGATGTGATATAATGTGTATGTATGATTATTATCCCAAAAGGATGAGAGAAAAATATGGGGAGGGGGCATGTGTAATGAAACCCAATGACATGGACTCATCCCTATTATTCATATGATAAGAATGAAAATATATTCAAAGGCATTATATGATTTAGATTATTCCCGATGATTATTCAGATACTATAGAGCTATCACATGTTCTATGATATCCCATGGTGAGGTTCATTATTGGGGGAATAACTATGGTAAAACCCTACTATAATTCCAATTCTCTCCTCATAGGAACTTGATTCGGCTTTCCCAACCCATGATTCAGCAAAACCTTTTGATTTATTTTGATTTCAGTGGGTTACTATGTGTTTTTTGAGACCCCATTTTTTGGATTATGTCACAATCTACCCCACTTGGAACCCCTCTTGGATTGTGAGTAAAGACAAGTGTTAGTCCTGAAGCCCACTTCTAATAGTGAAAAAGGTGGAAATAATAATCAAGGGTGTAAACCACACATATGGTTGATATTACCCTCATATATCCTAGGAGTATAAGATAATAAACCACAAATCTTCTCCATATAATATAAATAAATCAATTCCATGATGTTTGTAATTCCATACATAAATGAACATCACTAAATGAAATACCATGAAACAACTTCTATGAAAATTACTCTTCAAACACCAACAAGATCCATGACATATCCTAGTAACACCCATCCTAATCAGTAACTCACTCTTATAGACATATAAAAACAGGACATATATAGCGGGTAAGAATACAAGTAGATTCTATAGGATCCTACCCAAAACCTCACATGAAAAATGTTGATTAAGCATAATAATATCTTAGAAAATAAACAAGAAAAAAAAACACATTACCAATAGGGGAAGCAAGGTGCACTAAGGTGTGGCGATGTGCGTTGAGGGGTGGCAAGAAAAGGTCAAGACTGAAAATGCGTGTTGAGGGGTGGCGAGGTGCGCTGAGGGGCGGCGAGCATGATTCAAGACTAGTGAGACACAGTGAGGGGTGATGAGCTAGGTCTTTGGGGGGGTCACAGGGGTCGGGGGGGGGGGGGGGGGGGGGTGGAGTGGCGGCACTCTAAAAAAACATGGTTTAGAGGTGGTTGATTAAAAACAGTCACTAAACCCCTCTTAAAAAAATTTAGCGGCGGTTTACTAAACTTCCTCTAATAGACCGCCGCTAAGGACTATTTTTGTTTTTGTTGTAGTGTAATTAATGAGTTTAATTAATGAACCTCTTAATTCTCTAAACAGTGCACTTACACATCCTTTTAATTCAACCAATGACGTGGTTACACAACTTATGAGTCAAGATAGTAAATGGTTTGACAATGCATTGTGGTCCCACTACCATTTTTCCAACGATGGAAAAAATAAAAATAAAATAACCTATAGTTATTTTATTATTGTTTTGTAAAGTACATGAAATTAACTTTTCCATCCAACCCTTTCTGGTTGATGTTAAGATTCCCTTAAGCGAATCACAACACTGTGGATTGAACCGTTCCCTTAGATTTTTAATTCGAGCACTGGTTCAAAATATAGAAAACACCGCCCACACGTTTACTAAACGCACCTTAAAAAAAGTTTAAAATTCAATTCTGGGCTCTTTGGGTCTCAGAATCACATGCCGTCAATTTTCATAGACTCATAATAATTTCATTTAATTAAAAAAATTACATGGAATTTCTGGGTCTTTACATTCTCCCCACCTTAGGTATTTTCTTCCCTAAAAGCTATAATAAAATCTATAGAAGAAAATACAGGTACTGAGCACGTATTTGAGCCTCCTGCTCCAAAGTGATCTCTTGGAGGTTCCTGTGCTTCCACTGAACTCACACCAGAGGAATCGACCATCCATAAAGGACCTACTCCAATCGATCCTCTATCTTCACTAGGAACTCCGCAAACGTTGCCCCATTGTCGATGTCCAGCTTCCCCCAGTCGATAACGTGCAATGGATCATGCACATACCTCCTCAATTGTGATACATGGAAAACATTATGCACCTAGTGCATCTGTGAGGGAAGATCTTGATGGTACGCCACCTCACATACTATGATGAGAATCTAGAAAGGTCTGATGAACCTTAGAGATATCTTGTCACCCTGGCCAAATCTCTGCAATCCTTGTCAGGGTGAGACCTGTAAGATGGCATGGACTCCCTCTTCAAACTCTAAGGGTCTCTGTCTCCTATTGGAATAAGACTTCTGTTGGCTCTGTGCAGTCTTCATCCTCTACTGGATGATCTACACCTTCTCAATGGTATCCTATACCAACTCTAGACCCATAAGTGTTGACTCCCCTGGGTCTGTCCAGTATAGAGGTGATATGTAAGGTCACCCGTATAGGGCCTCAAATGGAGCCATGTTGATGGTGTAGTGATAACTATTGTTTTATGTGAACTCCACCAATGGCATGTGTTCCTACCAACTATGACCAAAATCATGGACACAAGCACGTAGCATATCCTCGAGTGTCTGTATGGTATGATCTGTCTGACCATCTGTCTGAGGATGAAAGGAGGTGCTCAAACATAGTTGATTCCCGAACACCTCTTATAATCCCTTCCACAAGTGGGGTGAAAATCAAGAATCATGATCTAATACGGTCTTCGATGGTGCCCAGTGATGCTTACAATCTCCTATACATAGAAACGTCCCAAACCCTCTACTAACCCCTTCTCTCGGATGGGTAGCAAGTGGGCCGACTTGGTGAGTCGGTCAACAATCACCCAGATAGAATCATGGCCCCAGGATGTACATGGTAGCCCTATATCAAAGTATAGTTTTATACCATCCCACTTCCATTCTGGTACCTCTAGTGGTTGAGCTAAGCCTTTAGGTACCTGATGCTCAACCATCTTTTGTTGAATAGTGAGGCATCGTGATACGAACTTTGCCACCACTTTCTTCAACCCAGGCCACCAGTACTGACACCAGAGGCCCCGATACATCTTCCCCACATCAGGACGTACTGACAAAGGGGATGTGTGTAACTCCCCAAATACCTCATCTTGTCGTGTCATTGGTAACATGGTGCTTCCTCTAAAGAGAATGACTTGATCCCCACCTTCAGAAAATCCTTCAGGAGACCTTTTTGAGGATATCTGAGCACATCGAGCCTCACAGTCAACGTCCCCAAGCTATGCCTCCCGAAATCATTGAAGGAGTGGTGGAGTGACAATTATATATTAGAGTTAATCTGCCTAATCTCTATCCACAAAGGATATTTGCAATGCAGCTAACTACTTTGTCACCTCACCCAGCAATTGTAGACGAGACCTCCTAGTGAGTGGGTCTGCTACTACATTTCCCTTACCAGGAGTGTAGACTTTATCAAAGTCATTGTCTTGGAAGAACTCCAACCATTGTCACTATCTCAGGTTCAGGTCCCTCTATGAGAAAATATACCTGATACTCTTTTGATTAGAGTAAACAGTAAACCGTTCACCCATCAAGTAGTGTTTCCACATCTTTAGCGCAAAAACTACTGCTGATAACTCCAGGTCATGGGTAGCATAGTTCTACTAGTGTTTTCTAAACTTCTGTGAGACTTAGGCCATCACCGCTTGTTCCAGCATCAGGACACAACCTAGTCTAGTCCCTAATGAGTCATAGTAGACTACATAACCAAGGCCCTATTCTGGTAGCCTCAAGATGGGGGCACTAGTCAGTCTCCGCCTTATCTCGTGGAAACTCTGATGGAACTTCTACGTATACAAGAAAGTCTTCCCCTTCTTTGTCAAAGATGAAAAAGGTGTCACTGACCTAGAAAAGTTAGGTAAAAATCTCTGGTAGTACCTAGCCAATCCCAGGATACTCCACACCTTGATCACACTCTTAGGTGGCTCCTAAAAAACCACTACCTCTATCTTCACCATATCCACTCCAACTCCAGCCTCCAAGATAACGTACCCCAGGAAGTGGACATCCCATATCTAAAACTAGCACTTCTAGAGCTTTCCATAAATCTAGTGATCTCGGAGTGTATCCATATCTATCTGTAGGTGTATGGAGTGATCCTCCTCCATCGGTGAGTACACCAATATTTAGTCAATGAAGACCACCATGAAGCGATCAACGTATGGCTAGAAGATCATATTCACGAGCCCCATGAACACATCCAGAGCATTGGTCACACTTGAGGGAATCACCATGAACTCATAATGGCCATACCGACATCTGAATACTGTCTACGATATGTCCTCATCCTGTACCCTGAGTTGTTGATAGCCTGATCTGAGGTCTATCTTCGAAAAACACTATTCTCCCTTTAGCTGGTCGAAGAGATCATTGATCCTCATCAGAGGATACTTGTTATTCATAGTAACCTAGTTCAGGTTCCAATAGTCCACAAAAAGCCTCAGACTCCCATTTTCTTTTTTTGGAACAGAAACTCGGGGCTACCCATGGTGAAACGTTGAGCCTTATGAACCCCTTTATCTGCAAGTATTCCAACTATACCCTCAACTCATGATGTTCTATAGGATCCATCTGATATGCTGGTGTAGATATCGGTGCTATCTCGGGGTATAGGTCGATGTAAAATTATACCTCTGTAAGAGTAGGTAGTCCAAGAACATTATCAGGGAATACATCATCATACTGTTCCATCACTATAGGATAGATCAGACTCCTATTTTCCACTAAACCAAGGGTGATGCTAGCCAACAGATGAGTAATCGGATGCACCCTCCTCTGAGAAATTCCACCCTGTGCTGCAAAGTTTTCCTTCTCACCAGTGAATTAAAACTTGACCCCATCCTTATGGACACACCACACTCTGCACCTAAAGCAGTTGACCAGAGCATGGACTATGGATAACCACTCCATACCCAAGATAACATCGTAAGGACTTGACGTTGCTACTAGGAGATCCCATATAAAGATCTCACAACCTAGAGTAAGCTCACACTGATGGAACCAGTGCGTAATCATCGAATCCTCTCTCATAGGAGTCTCTAATTGTAAGGATTGAGCCAACGGCTCAATCCGAATCTTCGAGCTCTGAATGAGTGTCATGGAATTGAAAGAGTGACTCACACCTGTGTCTAAAAGTACTATAGCTATGGTGGAATAGACATAGATCGTACCTATAATCATCTTGGTAGTGCCTTGGTCATAGGACTCTACCACCTAAAGCTGAGCTCTCCCCTATCCACCTGCTCATTGTGGTCGTGGTCGACCACCAAGGGGTGGTGGTGGTATAAACTAAAACCATCTTCCACCACCTGCTGCATGACCTTCTCCTCTTACACATCCGCTGCCCTGCATACCTCCTCGCTCGGACCACATATACTACCTCAACGGTCCCTTGATCATCTGTTGATCATCCAAGTGGGGAGTCATATAGTTTAGAGCCATGTGTCCATGTCCGCTGCAATAGTAACTAAAATTAGTCCTTAGAAGACCTCCTCTGCCTCGTGAGCTCTGCACCTCCGACCCTGCATCCTGGAGTCGTCCTCTGGAAGGACAAGACTGATTCAACCATTGCGTTATCTACCTATTGCCTACTTCAAATGACTTGGCTATGTGTCGTCTGGTGGTGGCTCTCACTGTCAGTTCCTGATCAGCTAAGAATCTCTCCACCAATAATGCTCGCTCGAGTACTCCAGCCTGTGTCGGGATATTGGGTGATATCATCGATGCTCTGATCTCTGACTAGAGACCCTGATCAAAGGTCCAATAACTGAAGAATGGGTCATGTACCATGTTGGTGGAGAATCTAGAGAGTTCTGTGAATCTCGTAGAGTACTGGGCCACTGTCAGGCTGCCCTGTTGTAAGTGTAGTAGCTCCTGGATATGCATTGAGCGTAAAGTCACTGGTACGAACTCCACCCTAAAGAGGGTCTTAAAGTAAAACTAGGAGAGTGTCTCCTCCTAATTCATCTAGAGCATCAGACCCCCCCATCTCCCTGATGTTCCCTATAAAAGGGTAGCATCTAGGATCACCATCTGATCTACTGGTGTCTCATCTAAGAAAAAAACCCGTTCCACAGCCTCCAGACAATCCTCAGCTACCTCGGGATCTGTCTCATATCAAAACCTTGGAGGCCTCTATCTCCAGAACTTGTGAAGTGATTAGTCAGTGTTCACGGTCTGCTAGTGGGGATGGTGTAAAATGTTACCCCATGGGTGGTGGTGGTGCTGATACAACACCCGAAGGTGCCATCACCGTAAGAGGGCCCTGTATCGACGCCTCATCGCTCGGTGGGCCATCATCATGTTATCTCTCTGGAATCATGGATGGCTATCTACATAACAACATCCTAAAAGAAACAAGTGTGTCATGGTCAATAAGCTATACCTGGTGATCTAACTCAAAGATATAAAAAAGGAAACAATATTTTCAAAACACATGCAACTTGTGTTTTCATGTACGGAGACGAAAATCATAATTCAGGGTCCTAGTGTAGGGATATGTCAGCCGCCGCACCAACACTAGACTCACCGAACTAAAACCTAAACTCAAGACACTTAACACCATAGCTCCATTGAAAACTTATACTCATATTTATTCTACTAGAACTGACCCCTTTGATACCACTTTGTCATGACCTGTCCCCCAAGGTCTGTGCCGTAACTACCCCAAGCCCACCTTCCATAGGCCAGGGGTTAGAGACTAGCACCGGAAAGTCATTTCCCAAAAATGGGAAGGCATTGCCTCAAAACCTATACACACACATATAGCGTACACTACACACAAGTAAAACAAAACAGACGAAGAAATGTGAAACAAAAACTAAAAACCACCACAGAGTGTAAATGTAAGTACTGTAGTAAAAGGGCCACAATACAAGCCCGAATGAAATGGAAATAAAAAAAGGGAAAATAGCTCCTAAGTTCATCTACCATGGATCCTACCTGAAGGGTACATATAGCTAGTCATTACGGCTCCCCTTGTCAATTGGTCACCTTCGTGCACCATCATGTCTTGGATCCTTGAGACTCAGTCAAAGCATCACATTTTCCTCTCAATAAACAACAAGGTGTGGGAAAATACCATGCAGGGGTGAGTATAAAAATACCCAGTAGGGACCCTGAGACCCCTGAAGGTCTCTCAGAATTTTACAAAGGAAAAACCAAAAAGCATGATCTCAATCATAAAGAACAAAGTAAAAGACAAATGACACCATGTTTAACTTAAGTATAGAAGTACAAATGTTTATTTCTAAAGCTAGATCATCTTATTCTATCATGAGTCTCTACTATTGACCCACACATGATCGCTCAGTGTTGATCCACATAGGATCACTCAATGCTGATCCACACAGGATTGCTTGGCACTGATCCAAAAAGGATCGCTAGGTCTAGATCCAATTAGGATCACTATTCATTCTTCACGTATCATCCAACCACTAGATTCCCATACAAAGCATGCATGATACTAGGAGGATACACTCCTCAATCCATCAGCTGTATTTCGACCGGCACAAAGTTCCAAAAAGATGTAACCTGATGAACTGCCATGTCATAAGGGTTCTAATGCAATAGATGGTCTTTCAACCGGGCTCACAGTCTGTAAGTTATATGTATTTTAGTTCCAAGGGCCCAGTTGGATTTTGGTATGATCCAACCCTTCCAAACTCCAAATTTCTATGAAAATCACATCATGTATCTAAAAAGGACCACCTCATCCTAAGGGTTCTTGTGCTGCAGATGTTTCGTCGAATGAACATACAGTTTAGGAGATATTCCCAATTAAGTTTAACTTGGATGAAAGGGGTCCAGGTTTGGTATGACCCGGTCAGACCGACCCGACCCTGACTCTTTTTTGGTCAACCCAATCTGATTTGGATTGACCTGACCTGGGTTTAGTCCAAATCGGGTCGACCTGGCCCACTGGGCCCACCTAGACCCAACTGGGTCCGAACCAGTCCGCCTGGTGGCGTGCCCTACCAGGCTCACCTCAGCCCACGGTTGCTGGATGACTCCCTTCTCCCAGGACATGGTATATCCATGTCTGACACCTTCTCATGTGGCTGAGTCCACCAACACCTTCCCACGTGGCCGAGTCCACCTTCCATGTCTCCCACGTCAACCCACACGGTGGGTTGACTTCTCCACACTGCACCGCAGGATTCCAGCGATGTAGCTCATCGTGGTCGCGACTTCCTTCTCCTAGGCATGCCACTAGGGCACACCTCCTTCAACGCCACGGCCCATCGTAGTCGTGGATTCCACCACCTATGTTCACCAACTGGATGCACCTCCTCCAGCGCTATGGCCCGTCACTACTACGGCTTCCACAGGCCAGGCGCGCTGCCAGGGCATGCCTCCTCCTTCGGCTGCTGGCTGGGCTTGTGGCCCATCTCTTCTCTGTCAGTCATTCAGCCGGCACCACCGCGTTCCACCTTACCTTCTGGTTTCCCATGAGAAATGCAACCAAATACGAAAATTGCAAAGTTTCCGGGACTTGATCATTTGGCGCTCACCCTCCACATTAGCATTAACATGGATAATGTTTCAAGAAAACTAAAAAGCTTAATTAAACAGAAAATCCCCCTATATCGAGTTTTTTGGAAGGCATTACAGAATAGGAAGGAGTTTCCACATCCGAAGGTGTTCTTAGGCCTTCACCATCGCCCATCGTTTCCCCCAACGACCATCACTCGATCACATTCTTCGTTGTAGTGGAAAGTCATCGGTGCTTCTTTAGATATTCCTCTCGCAGCTCTCCCAAATCCCAATCCCCAGCTCAGATTAAATAGAGGGAAAGTGGAGATTAATGAATCACACAATTAATGAGGTTCATTAATGAGTTTAATTAATTAACCTCTTAATTATCTCAATGGTGCGATTACACATCCTTTTAATTCACCTAATGGGGTGGTTACACAACTTATGAGTCAAGCCATTAAATGGTTTGATGTTGCACTATAGTCCCACCACCGTTTTCCAACTGTGACAAAAATAAAAATAAAATAACCTTTAGTTTTTTTTAAGTCCAAGAAATTATAATTTTCGTCTGAACCATTCCGGTTGAAGTTAATCTTCCCTTAAGAAAACCCTGGTTCTTTAGATTCAATGGTACATTCTGATTTTTAATTTGAGTACCTGTTCAAAAGATAGATAACACTACCCCCACATTTACTAAACATACATTAAAAATAGTTAAAAATTCCATTTCTGGCTCTCCAGGCATCAGAATCAGGTGTCATTAATTTTCATAGACTTATAATAATTCCATTTAATTAAAAAAATTACATGGAATTTAAGGGTCTTTACAAACTTATCCCTAGTAGAAGAAGAACCCTATTGAATCTCTAAGATCTGAGAGGATTAAGGGCCTAATTGAACCCAATTTGAGTTACCATATGAATAATATTCATGTTGACACAATTAATTGAAGCGGATATAGTCTAGATATTGAGGATGGGAGCCTGAAGAATCTAGATCTTGTATTAATTTGATCCTGGATGTGGGCACTAAATGAACATGTTGATAATGAAATCTAGGCTTTAAAGAAGATGATAGAAAACAAATCAAGATTTGAACATGTCAAATATCATTAATGAATATATATCATTGAGGATTGATTATGATTATTTAGTGAAGATTCATATATCATACTCAATTTACAACGAAATTAGACTCAAAGTGTCAGGATCCTGATTAATATGCCAACACCAAAACTACTGACTAAACACAGATCCAAGTTACACTAGGTGAAGCTTGATCTAGGTGTAATAGTTTAAGGCCTATAATTTAATGATGAAGCTTTGTAACCCAATAATAATTTAATATTAAGGTTGGTTATAAGACCAGCCTGTGCTAAAATTACAAATAACCATGGTGATTCGAACATGTTGAATATGACTTGATCTGTGTGAAGGTGTTTGAAAAAAGGAGATGTTCAGGTGTCATTCAATAATCATGAATGAGTTAGAAATATAGTATTGTTCTATTGATTTACAATGTTTTTTTTCTATCATTAGGAGTGAATTTAGTGGAGTCCTAAAACCATTCCAACATAGTGGTTTTAAGAATGGATTTGAATGCATTATAGGTGTATGGTAATTTTCATGTACCAAGTCGGAATCATGGAATCCACGCCTTTTGAATGTAATGATATTTTTGTGAATTGGATGGACTACTATGAATGATGTGATGAGATTTTAATGATTAAGGGAAATAAATTTAATATTTGGGATTCAGTGATCTTTATCCAATGAGATTTCTAGTTTATAGGTTCTGAGATCATATTTGTATTTACACTAATGATGTTTTAGTATATTGAGAATCAATGATAGGTGCAATATAACTAGTTATTTTATAAAAAAAGATTATAAAGTAATAAAGATCAGTTTAAATATGAACTTATGATTGATATTTATGAAGCTGGTTGAGGATAAGATTAAACACTCATGCAATAGGAAGGGAAAAAAGAATTAGACTTTGATAATTTTGTTCAAAGGATAGAAAAAAATAACTATAGTCAATACCACTAGGCCAACCTCTTTATAAATATAGTCAATATTTTTTCTAGAAGCGAATCATATCTCTACATCAACAAAAAACATTCATAGATGGAGACCATATGTACTGACAATGTCACAAACCAATATCATGCAAAAACAGATCATCAATTTTATACCTTTGGTTTGACAACATTAGGATCATAAATATATTCAATATCAACGCAATATACAGACCATTAATGATAGTAATTAAATGCATTAAAATTAGAAAAAAATACAAAATTAATATTAAAACACAAAAGATGTCAAATGAATCCTAGTATGTAAAACAACCCCCCACGTTAGAAATAGAGAGAACTCATCCATCATATCCCCTGACATTAGAAAGGCACAAACGACATTCAACATGCATCCTTTGGTGTTCAGTTGGTGTAGATTTGATCATCTGCAGATGTTGCTGTGAAAAATATGGTGTAGTTCATATAGTGTTCCAACGTCAGATTCCATAGGTGTCCTGTTTGAACCAATGTCCATCAGGGCCTTCCAGTTGTTTAGGTGAAGTCATGTATTTATCAAGCTTTAGATGTGAATATTTTTAAGATAAAATGAATTTCCATTCAATTTAATCACATCAGTATGACCCACTATATGAGAAAAAAACATAGCTTCCACCAAGCATAGTAGGACCTAGATTTTCCAAATCACACTCCACTTATTTGGGGACCTGTTTGGCATAACACAAAACCATAATGTACACATATAAGATTAATCGACTTGGTTTCTTATAACAATTATGAAACCACACATACTATAAAATTATCAAATATTTAATAATTATAAAACATGAATTAATTAGATACAATAATATAAATAAATAAATAAAATAAAAATAACATGTTTCATAGGTGTGTGAACATTATCACCACCATATCACTTTCTGCACACATAAAGTCATTTTGGTAATTGTTGATCAAATGATGGATATGTAACAACTCCCTTATTAAGGATACAAATCTGAATATAGAGGGACTCTATGAAACCCATCAACATAAGTTATATGAAAAATGACCAAATACAATACTTAATGAACATATGAGCCCGTGACCCAAAACTAGATTATCCATAATCGTTATGTTAGTAAGGTGTACAACATGGACTTGACTCATTTATATATATATATTAACATAAAATACTCTATATTAGTTTATCTAAAATTAATTAGACATAAAAATCCTTCAGACATTCACTGTGAAATGTTATGCCAGAGAAGTAAATATCCTTATTTGATTGTATTACATCGTCCCCTAATTGAGGAAATAAAGATACAAAACATGATATTTACTTACTATAGGAAATACCTCATTTATGTTCATACACTATCCATATTTATTTTTACTATAATACATTGACTCTCAATATCAATTAACTACTCAAAATGATTCAATAGAGAATAAAGCGACTCAGTAGATGTTTGTCTAATTACATCCCTTCATCTCTTGAGTGAGAAAACCTTATTAACACATAGAAAAAAAATAAGGACATCCCAAATATTTTTCAAACACTGACCTCTTATAAGTTAGTGATACTATTAAAATACATTACTAAAAACATGAATCAAACACTTGGATGAAGTTCTTGAAGACACTCAAGAGTTTGGAGAGATATATCCTATAATTTGGTTGCATATGACTACTGTAATAAGTATTATCTAACACTTGGATGATGTTTTATGGTGTTTCAAGAATACAAGCATTGAATTTCTTTAAGATACTCAAGGATGATTGTATATTCTACATGTGCATGGTAATTGAGAAAAAGAGTTTAGATAAGTTTGATAAATTTCAAAAGGTGATTTAAGATGTTTTTAAGTGATTGGGAATGATTAGAGATATTTTTAAGAATAACTAGGTTTAAATAAATAAGTTTCAGACTTGGAATACAAAGAGTAAAAAAATTTCCAAGTTTGGAACCGTATGGTCAATCCATTGACTATGCGATTGCTTCGTGCAGTCGATCAACTGACCGTATAGTCATTTGGTCATGTGGTTGATATTTTAATTCATACATTTGATCCATAGAATCATAGTCAGTTGAATTTTAAAAGTTTTGTGGATCCAATTATTGCACTATCAAATACTCATGTGGTCAATCCATATCCTTACGATCAATTGACACAGTGAGTACTTTGTATGCGTGGTCCGTCAACATCCACGACTGATTGTTTGGATCAACCACACGGTCAGTAGAATAGTTATTGTAGGTCATGTAGTTGATCCATGTTCTTCATGTTTTTGATATGTTATTCATGTGGTCAATCCATCCACAGTCTCTTGTCTACCTCAACGTACATTCGATCCAATACTTAGATAAAAATTTAAAAATCAGTAGACCAAAAAATTGTTAGAATTAAAAATTGTATATATGATGATGAAATTGATTGGAATGATTCTTAAGATATTTTTAAATGATCAAAACATCATAAGATACATGAGATACAAAATTGGAAATGGTGAGTGGTTATTTTCAAGGAGATTCATGATAGATCAAAGCAGGTGGAGTTCATGAACATTTAAATGCAGATTTAATGAGTAACTTAATCCAACTATCATGATGTTATTATGATCCATGATTAATGTTTTCTTAAAGAGAATAAAAGTATAGGATGACTTTATGGGAAATAAATTAAGCCTGGTGATGATATTATGGATTGATTGAAACTGAAAATAATTGAATTATGAAGATTATTTGGAAATGTTGTAATGTTCTAAACATCACATAGAGTTGTGATTCATTATTGGATAAAGATAAAGTTGAGTTTTATTCCAAATGTATAGATCAATTTAATATTCTGTAGTGGTATTATTTGAATTAGTCAAGCTATAAGAGGTTGAGACAAGCCTCATAGAAGTGATGTGTTCTTTATATAGATGTGGGAAATTTTATATGCAAATTTACAGTTATTAATTTAAATAATAAAGAGAATACTGATCCTGGTGTTAGAGAATATGAAAGTTGTGAAGAGATAAATATTTTTATAGGTGGAATATTATAAATATCATGTGTAGCAGAGAAGAACTATTATTATAGTGAGTGAGTTTATTCCAGGGCATTGGTTGTTGTGATCTTGATACAACTAAGGATAAGGATTCATCTATAGAATATATACGAAGATAAAGTGTCTGAGTATCTAATAAGAACTGGTGTGTGTTACCAATAGTGAAGATAAAGAAAAGCCGCATTGCTGTTTATTGTAAGATTTATCTATAATCATATCTAGAAAATTTTCTACATGATGCTCAAATTTAAAATATATCTCAAATATAATTCCAAGAAGATCATGAAAAAACAACATTTAAAAATTAAATGGGAGGCTGATTAGCCATCTTTGTAACCTATTTGTGTTTGAATTCATTGTAATAATTGTTGATATCAATTTCAGTATATGAGATGAAGAGTACTGTATAACTATTCTGTCTAGATGAATGATGATAATTCTAAAAATGTCAATTGATTTATGATGAATAGTAGATTACATGGGTAAAAAAGCCCAAAAAATATTAGTTTATGTATATTGAATAACATATTAACCATCATATTCATGAATTTATTAGATGTACAGTCAGGTTTATTAGAAATTCCTACTACTGTGGAATGTGTTTAGCATTCTATGTTAGTTGAATTTGTGTTCTGTACTAGGAATTTATAGTTGAAACAGAAAAAGTAATAGTACTATATTACATTCTTATATAGAGAATTATAATTATAATTTTTCAATTCAAAAGTTTAATTAAAAATATCAATCCATTAAGAGAATACTTCTATACCTAGGTAGATGAAACATGCATGGTTGATTTTATAGAAACAAAATCAGTAGAACCAAGTCAACAAAATCCAATGATTTTATGATCCTATAAAAAATGGATTCAAAATATTAAAATGTGAGATATTTATATCTATGATTCAAGAATTTTAAAACTATAGTGTATAGTTATGTTTGAATTCATTGTTATAAATTTAGAAATCAATTTCAGTATCTAAGACTTAGGGATTTATAGGCTCTTTGTCTAGATGAACGATGATAGTTAAAAATGTTGTAATTCGCTATTTCAATAGATAATAGAACCCTTTTCACCTCAAAGTATTTTACTTTGGAAAAAAATCCAAAGTCATCATTATTCTATATATAAAATGAATAAAAATGATGATTTTTTTTCAAGTGGGTTTATTTTCACCTAATGTAAACCATTATATATTCGTACCTATTTCAAAGCATATTTCAATTGTATAGTTGTTGTAATAAATCAAATAACTTGCTTATCAATTGAAATGAATACACTTTGAATTATCCATCACTACAAAGAAACATGGAAGAGGCACTTCCATACTGATTTAGGTCATATAAGTAAGAATATAAAAATACAATTAATGATGTAAGGTGATTAAGAAAATTTTGACTACACCTACAACTAAATAAACCCAACATGTTAACCTATGCTTCACATTTTTACCATATATACTTTTGGGTGGAGGAATTTAAACCAATGTAATCTATGAACACTTGTTTTCCCAAGCTGAAAATTCTATATATAATCACTAAGCAAAAATTAGAATAAATCAACCAAAATTATACAGATAAAGGGGATGATCTTACTTTCCTTTAACATAGATGTAAGATATATATTGGATATTTATTGGATTATTGATGCAATTTAATGCCGAAAATTCCATCTATATATGGGAATAAAATTTTTCAGTCTTAGATACCTGTAAAAAAAATATATCAAAACTAAAATAAAATAAATGAGGATTAAAACAATAAAAGAAATTTAAAGATGCTAGGAATAAAAGAACATGGTTTATTTCAATGTAAATCCTCCTAAAATTACAACAGTTAGAAAATAGTGAAACTACATATTGAATACTACATTTATGGGGAAACAGTGTTCAACACTATATATAAACAAAATTAAAATCATATAATGACAAATATAAAATAGTGGTATCAAATTGAAAACATTAAAATAAACTACCCTATTAACACATAAAAAATTATTTGTAAACAATAAGAGTAAAAATAATAATATTGGTTGAACAATGTATGATCTTACTTGCCTGTAACATGGATGTAGACTGTATATTGGATGATTTACACCATTTAAATATAAAAATTACATCTATATATGGGAATAAAAAATTTCAGTCTTAGATCCATGTGCATAAAAAATATCAAAAAAAGAAAAATAAAAAATAAGGATTAAAACAAAAAATTTAAATTGAAAGATGAGAAGTAAAATATGGAAGGAGTGAAATCATACCTAATATGTTGAGGTATGTTTTAATATAAAATTATGTGAAAAAAGAATTCCCACAAAATTCACAATGCTGAACATCCACATATAAAAATTTAGTAATATCTTTTTTAGAATGGCCATGAGGACAACCTATAATACAAATTAAATACACACCTTTCACTAATTGGATTTGTGGTAGTCAAATTTTGTCTTCAAATGACCTAAACATAACTATTTCACAATACAAAATAAATGACCATAAGAAAAAATATCGATAAAAGGTAACATTTTAGAAGAATAAAATATAAATCAAATGAAGATATATATTTATGTCTTAAAGGAGGAATACCACACGGATGCAACTATATAGCGAATAACCTATTTATCCAGACTTTCAAAACCACTATTTTTGTATCTTGGATCAGGGATTAATTCAAACATGGATGATAAAAACAAAGAAAAATGAAATAAATAAATATAACTCTAAGGTATCATTTGTAGGGATCATGTACGTGTTCACATGTATCATGTAGTGGTAATTTATTGTCATTCATTCCATTTGTATGTTTGCTCACACATATACCTCTAATGATCATAGGATTAATCCTATAAAATAGAGGATATTATCAAAAAATAACCAACTGATGATTAGATAAGGGGTTATGATTTTCCCATACCTATCAAACAAAGGTTGATGTTTAGAGTTATTTTACTTATGTGAATTGGATTATTAATTTTGGAAGTAATTCTATGGTGTTCATGAGTTTTATTATATTACTAATAAAACAAGTATATGATTGGTAGAAGACATATAATTTTTCAAGACCTTTACAACCCTGCAACAGCACCCCCCCCCCCCCGCTCCTACACCACCCCCTACCCCTGCACACCCCCTTTGAACCCCCTACCCCACCCCCTCCCCATTTTCACACCACTTGCACCCCTACCCCTTGCACCCTCATGCACCCCTCACCCTTCCCCTTGCACCCCATGACGACCCCTACCCCCTACTCCCTGAACCCCCATACCCTTCCCTCCCCCCTACACACTCCCATCCTCCTCCCCTACACACCCCCACTACCCCCTTCCCAAGTACCCCTACACACCCCAGTCTCACCCCTTCCCCTAAACCATGACAACCCTGTTTTTATTACCAACTTAAAAATGATTTATTACATAAAACTTCACTTGATAAAACAAATAAGATCGAGAGGTTTAGTGTATTTGGGGATTAGGATCATTAAATAAATACTTGAAACATGAAATACAACATATTTATTGAAAACTTCCTTTACATGACAACTAAATTCCCTCGTACTTAGCATTGCATGGGATAACCTGAGGACATGCATAAGAAAATGGTGAGCTATAAACCCCAGTAAGGGAGTACACATGGAATAAAATGAAGAGTAAAATACATGTTAGACAATAGGCATATCAATAGAGAATAAAAGAAACATCAACATAAAGGCATGATAAAGCATGATAATCATAACATTGAAATGTGGCAACAACACTTAACATGGGATTAGCATGAGCCAAGGATCATTTCACATAGAGCATGAGTAAATCCTAATTGCACATAAAGCACGAGTAAACCATATTTGCACTAGAATTATCATTAGTAAAAACTCATTGCACATGATGTATCATGATACTATACTTTACCCAATGCATTGGAGTGCTATAAGGGCACACCCTTCTTAAACATTTCATTTCATGCATAAGTGTGCCACATGGATCATAAAACATGGATTCATAAAAAATAATCATTTATTCCATGATAAAGAAATGTGGAATTAATACATGAAACTTTATAATCAATAAGTAAATGTGCATAAAGGTGACTACCCTTGATGGAGAAGTGGGCATGGTATTCACTACACAATGGCATTGGCTTAGAAAATCAGTGCGATTTCGACAGCATAACGGCATGACATAAGAATTCATAAAAAATGGTTGATGGGAGAGAAAGGGTTTAATCATAATATTTACATGTAATGGAAAGTAAGGAGGTCATATATATACATTTCCCAACAATTGTAATGAAATTTAGATTAATGATACAAAAGTATTTCTTGAATGTAAATGAGGAGAGAGAAGTTCCTTTCAGAATTTCGGCATAGTAACGGGTGTACATGGGAGGCATTTACTGAGAGAGAAAGGGGTTTCTCATCATTAAAACATAAAGAGGGAAGTATTATGGAGGTGATAAATCATACCCAAACATTCATAATAGAAATTAAAAGGGTAAAACAACTTAAAGAAAATTGACAAAAATGAGAAAGGAAGAAAAAACCCTTACTTGGAAGTGTGCTTACAAAGGCTAGAGAGAGGCTTGTGAGAGGCTTCTTGGGAGATTGGGGCACCCTGGGAGGATTATAGAGAGAGTAGGGAAGAGGTTGGAAGAACTACAAAGGCTTTGAGTTGGGAGGAAGTGGGAGCTTGGGTGGGTTTATATAGGAAAGGTGAGAGAATTCTTTATTATTTAGGTTTGGGTCCCCTTACATTAAATTAATCCAAAACAAAAACCATACCATGGTTTTTGGAAAAGGGAAGAGGAAATAAATATTTTATAAGGCCAAAGTCTGAACTTCTTAAAATATTATGGTTTCTTATGTGGAGGTGAGTCACACTGCCATGGAAATTAATTTAAAAAGGCAAGGTGTTGAATAAGTCTTGAGGGGTCCATTAATGCTTTGAAAAGTAAGTCAAACAAACCCAAAGTCACATTATTTTAATGGTAAAACATATATTGTCCGAACATAAGGATTATAGTATTTTATTACATCACTATTGGGTCATTATGATGTCATAAAACACATTATATATTTAAACGGTGTTTAATTTTTACCAAAAAATTTGACTGTCTCAGAAAATTATGAAAAAATAACCGTTGGATAATTTCGACATCCTAATTACAAAAATAACATTTATTTTATCTAAATAATTTTCTAAATATGTTAATTTTCACTTTTAAAATAAAAAACGACATTTATCGAAAATTCACGGGTTTTGACAAAAATGGCTTTCAAACCTTAATAAAAATTTTAATTGCATTCATAAAATTATAAGATCATTTATATTTAATAAAACTTAATTTAATAATAATAATATTATTTTATTAAAATACTATTTAATTCAAAAATACCTTAATTTAATAAAATAGTTTTCTTAATTAAATAATAACTAAAAACTCCATTTGTACTTTAAAAACTATTTACAATGTATCAAAAATGACTAGAAATTATATTCATTATTATATAAAAAAATATTTTACATGAACATAGTACTACGTTTTTGTTACATAAACCCTTAAAAAAGCCGTATAAGCCCTAAGGGTAAGGTGTGCGATGGTGACAGACTCTTGGGGTGGCTCGGATAACATCGCTCGAGTGGTAATCTCTATCAACCTCCACTTTTCCTGTAGACGGTCCCGTTCGAGCTTGACATGGTGAAGCTCAGCTTGGGCTTGGTCAAGAGCGAAGCCCAAGGATTCCACCTCTTTTATGAGCTCCAACAAATGGTTTTTGTATGGGGAATTCTACTAGATGAGTCCATCGCTTCCTTTGTCTGAGTAAATTGGATTTGTTAAAGTCCTATATTTATACTAATCATGTGATCACTGTTCAACGGCTATATTAGTAACGGTCAAAATTATTAACATAAAACCAAAGAATTTGACATTTTATATAAACATAAAGAGACATTTAATTTGATCAATAGGTATTTCCATTAATGAAACTTTGGGTCGTTACAATATTCCCCCCCTTAAGAAATTTCTCCCTCAAAAATTTCCTTTTCCCACACTAAAACAAATGTGGGTAACTCAGCTTCATCGTATCCTCCGACTCACAAGTCGCTTCTTCAAACTCGTGGTTTCTCCAAAACACCTTGACGAGGGGCATTGTCTTATTTCGTAGAACTTTTTCTCTACGATCTAATATCTTCACTGGTTGCTCCTCATAAGAAAGATCATCTTCCAATTGTACGACCTCAGAAGAGAGTACATGTGAAGGGTTCGGTATGTACTTCCTTAAGAGGGATACATGAAAGACATCATGTACTTTGGCCATAGTAGGTGGAAGTGCTAGTCAATATGCCACAGCCCCGACACGATCAATAATCTCGAAGGGGACGATGTACCTTAGACTTAACTTCCATTTCTTTCCAAACCTCATGAACTTCTTCCACGGAGATATGCGTAGAAAAACCATGTCTCCAACTTTAAACTTAAGGTCTCGTCGATGATTATCTGCATAACTCTTCTGTTGACTCTGGGCTGTCTTGATATGCTGCTGAATGGTTTTCACATTCTCTACCATTTCCTCGACCATTTCGGGTCCAAGCAGCTTACGTTCACCAACCTCATCCCAACATGCCGGTGTTCTACACCTTTTCTCATATAGGGCTTCATATGGTGCCATTTGGATGCTTGAGTGGAAACTATTATTATAATAGAACTCAACTGGAGGAAGATGTTGATCCCATCCTCCTTTAAAGTCCATTGAGCATGCTCTCAACATGTCCTCAAGTGTTTGGATAGTCCTCTCCAATTGGCCATCAGTTTGAGGATGATAGGCCGTACTGAAGTTCAGTTCAGTATTCAAAGCATGTTGAAGACTCTTCCAAAACTTGGAGGTGAATCTTGGATCTCGGTCAGAGACAATAGGTAGTGGAACTCCATGAAACCTTATCACTTCCCTAATATATATCCGTGCCAGTTGATCCAAAGAGAAATCCTCTTGAATAACAATGAAGTGTGCAGTCTTTATAAGACGATCCACAATAACCCATATTGCATTTTTGCCTTTGGATGTCCTTGGAAGTCCGGTGACAAAGTCCATGGTGATGTTCTCCCATTTCCATTCTGGTATGGGCAATGGTTGCATCATCCCCTTAGACATCTGCCTCTCTGCCTTCACTTGCTGACACACCAGACACTTTGATGTATATTCAGTGATCTCCTTCTTCATATTATCCTACCAAAAGTTTTCTCAGAGATCTCGATACATCTTCGTGCTCCCTGGGTGAATAGAGAAAGTTGAACTATGTGCATCATCCAAAAGTTCCTTCTTCAGTTCTGGACATGATGGAACACATAATCTTTTCCCAAACCGCACAATTCCTTCTTCATTAACATTAAACTATGAGGATTTCCCCTTTTTGATAGATTACACTTTTTCCTAAATTCCCACATCATCCTTTTGAGCATCCTTTAACCTTTCCAAAAGAGGTGGTTGAGCAATAATTTGTGAAAGGATTGATGATGTTCCATTCTCTATGATTCCCATGTCCATATTCATCAAGTCTAAGAAGATTGGATCCTTCTCAATTCTCATCATTGATAGAATCACTAGATCCTTTCTACTTATGAAATCTTCCACCTTGTTTGCTTTCCCAGGGTGGTAATGTATCGAACAATCATAATCCTTGATGAGCTCTATCCATCTTCTCTAGCACATATTAAGCTCTTTCTGTGTGAATATATATTTAAGACTCTTGTGGTCAGTATATATCTGACATTTCTCTCCATAGAGATAATGCCGCCAGATTTTCAAGGCAAAGATCACTACCGACAACTCCAGATCATGCGTTGGATAGTTTCCCTCATGGATTTTCAACTGCCTTGAGGCATAGGATATCACTTTATCATTCTGAATCAGTACACAGCATAAGCCCTTCTTTGAAGCATCACTGAATACCACAAAAAGTTCCCCGCTTGTGGGTAAAGTGAGAACGAGTGCAGTGATAAGCCTCCATTTCAACTCCTTGAAGCTTTGTTCGCATTCATCACTCCAAGAAAACTTTACTCCTTTTTGAGTTAGCTTGGTAAGAGGGTTGAGAAATCGTGATAAATTCCTCACAAATCGTCAATAATATCCAGCTAAACCCAAGAATCTACGGATATCCGTTACCGATGTTGGCCTCGGCCAACCCACAATTGCATCTGTTTTAGAGGGGTCCATATATATCCCATTACTTGTGATGATATGGCCCAAGAATGAGACCTCCTTCAACCAGAACTCACACTTGCTGTACTTTTCATAGAGCTTCTCCTTGTGAAAAGTCTCCAGTACAGTTCTTAAATGCTCCTCATGATCCTCCTTGGTTTTGAAGTATATTAGAATGTCATATATAAAGACTACCACAAATTTTTCAAGGTAATATCTAAAGACTCTATTCATCAAGTCCATGATGATGGATGGGGAATTAGTGAGTCCGAAAGGCATTACTATGAATTCAAAGTGCCCGCATCTTGTACGAAAAGCAGTCTTGGGGACATCTTCCTTCTTCACCCTTACTTGATAATATCCCGACCGCAAGTCCACCTTAGAGAAGTATTGTTCTCCACGTAGCTAATCGAACAATTCATCAATTCTTGGGAGATGATACTTGTTCTTTATTGTGATTTTTTTTAAGTTCACGATAATCGATGAAAAGCCGCATTGACCCATCCTTCTTCTTGACGAAGAGGACTTTTGCACCCCATGGTGAAGCACTTGGGCGTATAAACCCTTTATCCAGATTCTCCTATAGTTGTTTCTTCAGCTATTAAATCTCAACAACAGCCATTCTATATGGAGTCTTGGATATTGGTAGTGCCCCAGGTATAAGTTCAATTGAGAACTCAACATATCTTCTAAGAGGAAGACCAGGCAGTTCCTCGGGAAAAACTTCTGCGAATTCCATCACAATAGGCATTTATTCAAGGATGGTTTCTTCCTTGGACTCAATCATCTGAGCCAGATACGCATTCTCATAGGGCAGTAATATCCATGCTTGAGATGATGGATCTAAATGAGATTCATCTTCCTCCTGACATTTGTAAAGAATCGGGGGTCGATTCTCTATATGGAGTGTGATTTCCCTCTTCCGACAATTTATATTGGATCTATATAAGGAAAGCCAATCCATGCCAAGAATTGCATAAAATTACACCAGAGGGAGTATGAGGAGGTTCGCTGGGAAATTCAATCCACAGACTATAATAGGGGAGGCCTTATATTCATGGGATGCAATGATTGCCCCATTTTCTGTACTCACCGAAATCTTTACTTTCATGATTTGTGGTGGTGCTGGGATTGTTCTAATAAACTTTAGAGATATAAAAGAAAGCGTAGAACCTGAATCAAAAAGTATGTTCGCTATTCTTGAATGAATAACTAGCGTACCTGTCACCACTTCGTTGTCATGGTTCACTTCAGCAGAAGTGATGGAAAAAGCTCTTCCTTGATGCCTTGGAGGTTGTTGGTTGTCTCCGAAAACCCTTGGATTAGGGCACTAATTTTCAAAATGACCCGGTTCTTTTCATTTGTAGCATTGAACAACGCGTTGAGGTTCGAACGGAGCATTCCTATCCTCTGTCACAGACACGGGTCTTTCTTGTTGAAAATTAACAGCTAGGTTCCCTTCCCTTCCACACCTGAAGCATTTCCTAATCCCCTTAAGGTAATTTCCAGGGTGCTTCTTTCTGCACTTTTGGCAAGTGGGGTGCTAGATCTTCTTAGAACCGTTGGATTTATCCATCGGACTGCCAACATTGAATTCCACCTTAAACTTCTTGTCCCCATGATACCCCTGTGATTCCCCAATCTCCATTTCTACCTTGAGGGCACATCAGACAATCTCCTCATAGCTGTCGAAGTCACGGATCACTAATGCTTTCCGCAGGCTAGGCTTTATCCCACCAAAGAAGCGGTCAACTTTGCATTCGGGGGTAACGACAAAGCTGAAAGCGTAACGTGAAAGCCTTGTGAAGTTTACGTCATACGCTCCAACAAATTCTTCATCTTTTTTCTTGAGGGAAAGGAAGTCCCTTTCCATCTTAAGCTGGAGGGTGCGCGGAAAATATTTATCGAAAAACATCTTCCAAAAATCCTTCCATTACAATGCCTAGATATCCTCCTCAGACTTCATATTTTTGATCAACGCCCACCATTGATCAGCTTTACCCTCCATACGATAAGCAGCCAGGAGAACCTTCTCTTGTTCATAACATTAAAGGATGGAGAAGATCTTTTCAATGGAGTTGATCGATTGTTTAGTGATCGTGGGATCAGATGATCCACTAAAAGTGGGAGGCCTTTGTCTCATGAAGCTCTCGATAGCGATTTTTTCTTTCTTAGGGGGGGGGGGGGTTGAACGTTCTTCTTGACATGTGTTTCTATTCAAAACTTGAGTTATCTGAGAGAGAAGCGTGACAAAGTTCGTGATTCCCGCTCCCATTGGATTTGGCATCTCATTAGTACAGTCATCACACTGATCTTCACAACAGTTGTTAGCCCGAGTCCTCCTATTACCAGCCATAGGCTGGAATAAAAGGAAAGTTAGGGGTAACAAATAAAGGGTAATCCAATGACAAAAGTTTATTACTTATAAATAAACTTTTATTTCTTTAAATCATGAGTCTATAGGCTTCAATCTAGGATTTTCATGATCTACTTTCTAACATATATTCTTAGGGGAATTTTTTTCCCTTAATAAGGGTTCATAATAAGATTGTGAATTTATCAAAACATATCCCCCAGGAGTGTAGTAACCAAGAGTGCAGCAAGGCCCGTTGTCGTGCACCAGTTCCCATTCGACTCTAGCTCAAAGCGGTGTTTTCGGGTTTTACCCCTAGGATACATCTGTGCCAGAGCCGCCTCTACCTGCTCGTATCCAGACAGGGAGGTATTTGTTTGATAAACCACTTACTCAGTACTTACCAAAACTTAGGGATGTTTTTATTATACTTATTCTTGTATCTAAGGCTTTACTAGGGTTTCCTAATCCCAAAAATAACTAAACCTATCCTATGATACCAACTATGACAACCCTACTTTTATTACAAACTTAAACATGATTTATTACATAAAACTTCACTTGATACAACAACGAAGATCGAGAGGTTTAGTGTCTTTGGGGCTTAGGATAATTACATAAAAACTTGAAACATGAAATACAACATCTTTATTGAAAACTTCCTTTACATGACCACTATATTCCCTTGTACTTAGCATTGCATGAGATAACTTGATGACATGCATAAGAAAAGGGTGAGATATAAAGCCCAGTAAGGGAGTACACATGGAATAACATGAGGAGTACAATACATGTTAGACAATAGGCATATAAATAGAGCATAAAAGAAACATGAACATAAAGTCATGATAAATCATGATAATCATAACATTGAAATGTGGTAACAACACTTAACATGGAATTAGCATGAGCCAAGGCTCATTGCACATGGAGCATGAGTAAATCCTCATTGCACATAAAGAACGATTAAACCCTCTTTGCACTTGAATTATCATGATTCAACACTCATTTCACGTGACATATCATGATACTATACTTTACCCAATGCATTTGAGCGCTATAAGGGCACACCCTTCTTAAACATTTCATTTCATGCATAAGTGTGCCACATGGATCATAGAACATGGATTCATAAAACATAATCATGTATTCCAAGATAAAGAAATGTGGAATTCATACATGAAACTTTATAATCAATAAGTAAATGTGCATAAAGGTAAATACCCTTGATGGAGAAATGGGCATGGTATTCACTACACAATGGCATTGGCTTTGATAATCGGTGCGATTTCGGCAGCGTAACGATGTGACATAAGAATTCATAAAAAATGGTTGATGAGAGAGAAAGGGGTTCCTCATCATATTTACATGTAATGGACATTAAAGAGGCTATATAAATACATGTACCAACAATTGTAATGTATTTTAGATTCATGATACAAAAGTATTGCTTGAATGTAAATGAGGAGAGAGAAGTTCCTTTCGGAATTTCGGCATAGTAACGGGTGTACATGAGAGGCATTTAATGAGAGATAAAGGGGTTTCTCATCATTAAAACATAAATAGGGAAGTATTAGGGAGGTTAAAAACTATACCCCGACATTCATAATTGAAATTAAAAGGGTAAAGCAACTTAAAGAAAATTGACAAAAATGAAAAAGGAAGAAAAAACCCTTACTTGGAAGTGTGCTTCCAAAGGCTAGAGAGAGGCTTGTGAGAGGCTTCTTGGGAGCTTGGGGAACCTTGGGAGGATTATAGAGAGAGTAGGGAAGAGGTTGGAAGAACTCCAAAGGCTTTTAGTGGGGAGGAAGTGGGAGCTTGGGTGGGTTTATATAAAAAGGGTGAGGGAAGTCTTTATTATTTAGGTTTTGGTCACCTTACATTAAATTAATCCAAACCACAAACCATACCATGGTTTTTGCCCATGGTTTTTGGAAAAGGGAAGATGAAATAAATATTTTATAATTCCAAAGTCATAACTTTTTAAAATATTACGATTGCTTATGTGGAGGTGAGTCACACTCCCGTGGAAATTAATTTAAAAATGCAAGGTCTTGAATAAGTC
The DNA here is from genome assembly GCA_963277665.1 of Viscum album. Lineage (NCBI taxonomy): Eukaryota > Viridiplantae > Streptophyta > Magnoliopsida > Santalales > Viscaceae > Viscum > Viscum album. The sequence continues at coordinate 421,179,565 of OY728158.1, read as the reverse complement.
TTGAGGGGTCCATTAATGCTTTGAAAAGTAAGTCAAACAAATACAAAATCACATTATTTTAATGGTAAAACATATATTTGCCGGAAATAAGGATTATAGTATTTTATTACATCACTATTGGGTCATTATGATGTCATAAAACACATTATATATTTAAACGGTATTTAATTTTTACCCAAAAATTTGACTGTCTCAGAAAATTATGAAAAATTCACCGTTGGATAATTTCGACATCCTAATTCTAGAAATAAATTTTATTTTATCTAAATAATTTTCTAAATATGTGAATTTTCACTTTTAAAATAAAAACTGACATTTATCGAAAATTCACAGGTTTTGACAAAAATGGCTTTCAAACATTAATAAAATTTTTAATTGCATTCATAAAATTATAAGATCATTTATATTTAATAAAAATTAATTTATAAATAATAATATTATTTTATTAAAATAATATTTAATTAAAAAATTCCTTAATTTAATAAAATATATTTCTTAATTAAATAATAACTAGAAACACCATTTGTACTTTAAAAACTATTTACAATGTATCAAAAATGACTAGAAATTATATTCATTATTATATACAAAAAATAATTTAAATAAACATAGTTCTACTTATTTGTTACATAACCTCTTAAAACATCCGCATAAGACCTAAGGGTAAGGTGTGCGATGGTGACAGACTCTTGGGGTGGCTCGGATAACATCGCTTGAGTGGTAATCTCTATCAACTTCCAATTTTCCCGTAGATGGTCCCGTTCGAGCTTGACAAGGTGAAGCTCAGCTTGGGCTTGCTCAAGAGAAAAGTTAAAAAATGCCACCTCTTTTCCGAGCTCTGATAAATGGGCTTCGTATGGGGCAATTCTACTGGATGAGACCATCACTTCCTTTGTCTGAGTAAATTGGATTTCTTAAAGTCTTATATTTAAACTAATCATGTGATCACTGTTCAATAGCTATATTAGCAACGGTCAAAATTCATAACATAAAACCAAATAAGTTGACATTTTATATAAACATAAAGAGACATTTAATTTGATCAAGAGGGATTTCCATTAATGAAACTTTGGGTCGTTACATAAACACACCCATGCCCCCTTCCTCAACACCACCTCCCTACCCCTACACCATCACCCCTACCCCACCCCTACCCCCTTTTACCCCCACCTACCCCTAACACACCCCCTCCCCAACTTTCACCCCTCCCCCTACCCCTCCCCCTACCCCTTGAACCCCCCACTACCCCGTCCCCACTACACACCCCCTCCCCCTAACCCTGCACACCCCTCCTCCCCCCTTACACCAACCCCCCCACCCCACCCGCACCCTCCCCCTACACTTGCACACCCCCTTGCACCCCTCCACCTACCCCTTTCACCCCCTGCCCCATTCCCCCTGCACACCCCCTACACACCCCCCTCCAACTCCCCATCCCCCCTATACACCCCATCCCCCTCCCCTACACACCCCCTTCCACCCCTCCCCCTTTCCTTGCCCACCGTCCATTTATGGCTACTCAAGAACCTATAACACACAAAAATTATTTTTAAACATAATACAAGGATATATAAAATATGTAATGTTTCATAACTTATCATTTATGTGTCACATTCCCCCCCACTCTTTCGACATATTTTATTTGAGAAGTATCCCCTTAGGCATGCTCGAACAACATGGGACACTTATCCAGAATGTATGAATCCATCTCCAACAACTAAAGTGGATTTTTTATCACATATATATTTAATTTTTTGGAATGAATTTCCTTATAATTACCTTTTCATTTTGGACAACTATCAACAAAGTTGTTTACAAAAAATATTCATCCAGTTACAGATCAATATCCTCACTGTTGAGGATATGTGTATACTACAGATAATGCATCTGAATCTATAAAACATAGAACCCATTGTGCATACCATGGTACCATGGAGGATGGTATAATTAATACGGAAATATCATGATTCATTTTAGGATCTTATACGTCTAAATGTACCCTGATTCCATCATCACCTGCCTCCTCAAACACCTATGTAGCAAATGAGGGGACCAATATGAGAAAAAATATTCACATGAAGTGATCTTAAAGGGAAATCTCCATTGGAATGATTTTTACTCATCCTTATTATAATTTTTAGCAATACATTTTTTTATTCAACTATATCTACTCTAATATCTAATATAAAATTCTCGACCAATAAGATAAAGTCTAACCAATATCATACCTTCTCAAAGGTAAGACAACATGTCCTTCCATACAGATCCTCAAACTAATCCATTTGAATCAATGAATAAATGTTTTTGTCATAGTAAAACACTAATATATCAATTTTATCATCCATACATCCTCCAAAAACCCGAATTAATGCTCGATTCATTTTTTCTATATATCCACTAATCTCTCTAAAAGCCCAATGATCTAATGATAAAAGTTCATACTAATATTTCACTATGTACACATCACATTTTATAAGTCTTTACAAAAATATGGGGTAATATACGAATCCCTCTTTGATACCACACTCAGTGGAAATCGATGAAGCTGCATGATATCTTGAACTTAGTGCCTTTCATTATCATCGATAGAGTTATTCTCCTAGATTAGTATAAAAAGACCTACATTGTTCATCTAATTTATTATATAATAAATGGTGTATTGAACTATCAATATCACAACCTTATCCCACATCCAAACATTTACATAATGTGTTTTTAGTTTCTCTTCAGGAGTCTAATTCTAATAATTGAATCTATGAAAATTTGGAAAATAAGAGACATATCCTGGGGAATTTCATTTCATATTGATCCACTAAATCTATTATTTTACAATGTGATACATCATGGTCAACTATGGTCAACTTCATAATACAATTGCTGAGACTCTCTCATCGTATCCTCTCTATTGAAATATGGAACCATCCACTAAACATGGATAAGAATAACTTCATGAATATTAAAATCCTAACATTAAATAGAAACAATTAATGCTAAAATTGTGCGCCTCACCACACAATTAGAACCAACTCCTAACAACACTTATCTCAGTCCACCAATGTGTATATGATCACTAATAGTGGACAAACCACTGGTTCTTGATCCTTAAATACACCCACATAATAGTTTTACAACAATAAAATGAGATTAAATCCCTCATATTATATTCCCTCTCCTACCTATTTAATCTCCAAGTTAGAACATATACTACTACATTTCATTTTCTAAGATCATATTTAATATTTTATCAAATTTCTACAAATAAACTTCCCCAAAGCACTAGTGAAGGTTCTGGTCACACTTGTAGATGATTTACCATAGATTATTTTGGTATGTAAATAGGAAAACTCTCTCACCAAAGAGATATTTCCACAAAAATTTCAATGCGTGGATAATAAATTCCAAAACTAGGTCATAGGTATGGTAGTTACACTCATGGGGTCATAGATAAAGATACATATAAGAGAGTACTATATCACCTAGCACCTTACCTATACATCCTGATGGCCTTTATTTCAATATATTTATGCGTGATGATGCATATGGAAGTCCCTAATAGAATTGATTGTCCTTCACCAACCCTTGTGGGATAGTCTTCTCTAATAGAAACTAGTCGAATGAGTAACAGAAACCCTAGTTCTATGGTTTGACCCAGTGGATCAACTAAAGGATCTAGACTAAATGAATCAACCAAGACAATAGGTGGTGTTAGTTGTTGCACAAGACATATTAAAGGTGTATTTTCATGAAATTTTAAACTAACATAAATATTTGATACAAAATAGCTATGAATAACTGATAAAAAAATAATGAACACATAATTGTTCATAACAAGGAGGTGGATGATCACTGAGAGGGGGTTTTCCATGTCGGAGGCATGCTAGAGGAGGCATGGAGGCCACCTAAAAGCAACGTCGGTGGGGGGAGGTGAGGTGTCCTGTGTTTGGCAGAATATTTGGGGAAGGGGGTCAGAGATTAGAGCTTGCAGTGGGGTTTCCTCATTTAGTGGTGGTGAAGGGAACCATCGTGATGGGAACTGTCATGGGGGGCACCATTGGTGGAGAATTATTGGAGAGAGGAGAGGTCACGATGGGCACTGTCAGGGAAGCAGGGTCGTGCGCAGAGGGTATCGGGGAGGAGGGCGCCACTATGAGAGAGGTCGAGGGTTTAGAGGGTTGCAGATCGGGGGAGGAGGATCCCGAAATGTACAAAAAAAGATAGGGTGATTTTTTAGCTGCATACCTATAATTGAATCGTGGATATAAACAAGCTATAGCTACAGACCTATAAAACCATTGCTATAGGTCCATGGTTATAGCCTAAATTTCTAGTAGGGATCAGGTATTTTTAGTGTTCTGATTCCAAAAAATAATATTTAATTTATCCAAATAATTTTATAAATATGTGAATTTTTACTTTTAAAACTAGAACATTTATTGATAAATTATGGGTTTTTTGACAATAAAAGTTTTTGAACCATTATAGAAATCAAAATTGAGATCATAAAAATTATATTATCATTTAATTTAATAATGATAATTTAATAATAATATTTTTTTTTAAAATATTGTTTATTTCCAAAAATCCATTAATTCATCAAAAGGAATGTTTTAATTGAAATCAAATATTACCCAAAAATACAATTTTTGTTTTATGGTATCAAAGTCAAAATCATTAATAAAGTAACAACAATAATAAGAAAATATATTAATTATTCTACACAACATACATATTCATATTATTAGGGTATTCATACATAACCCTTTATTTCACCAGAAAATGTGCTAAGGGTAAGGTGCATGATGGTGAGATTTTCGTGTGGCGATTCAGCATACATGCTTTGGGACATGATCTAGATAATCTTGAACTTCTCCCATTAATGGTTTCTCTCATGCTTTTTTTTTTGTTTTATATCGACTTGAGATTCATCAATGGAAAAAACCTCCCATAGAAGCTCCGATAAACGGGCTTCATAGGGTACAATCCTACTTTTTCTGGTAATCACTTTCATTGTTTGTGCAAATTGGATGTCAATTGAATTTTTCAAAACCCTATATTTATAATAATTATATGATCACTGTTTAGTGGATATATTATCAATAGTTATGATTTTTACTGGTCATTTAAATCTGATAGGATATAATAAAATCAAATTACAAGTGTTTTTTATAACCATAATATATAATAGGGAATTTAATTCAATTATAAAGGGAATTTTATTTATAAAAGTTCAGGTCATTACAATCAATGAGATAAATCCAAGAGAGTTATTAGGGATCCTACCCGCTTTGGTAAATATGATATGACCTCTTTTTCTCTAAAAATTTTCCAGTATCTAATGTTTGAGTATTACCAAACTTATAATCAATCTATGAATGATAGAGATTCTAAAATTCATATCTATTCCATGGATGATGAGATGAATTATTTGAGAAATAATAACACCTATGAATAATCCATTAAATGCCAAAGTAATTTGTTGTAAGTGGATATTCAAAAGGAAAGAAGATAACACTTGAGATAATAAAATTAAATTCAGGGATAGACTCATAGATAAGTAATTCTTTCAACATGAGAGGATTGATTACTCTGTAATATTTTCTCTTGTTTTAAATAACTCATCTATCTGGTTGTGGCTTACTTTTTTTGCTTACCACGAATTTCATATTGAGAAAATTGATGTTAAAACACCATTTATTCATGGTGGGATTGATGAAAAATTGTATATGAAGCCTCATAATGGTTACATGAATGAGTTTAAGCCGAACCAAGTATGCCTATTAAATAAATCATTGTGTGTCTTGAAGTAGCCTCTCAACAATGATATATAAACTTTGATTCATTAATTCTTGATAATCAGTCTAGTAAGAGTAAATATGATGCATGTTTATAATTTATTAACAATTCCATGCTTTATCTACTGTTATATGTGGATTATATGTTGATCACATGGAAATATATGAAATTGATTAGTGATGTAAAATCACAATTGAAGAATGCTTTTGTGATGAAATACCTTGGTAATGATAAGAAGATTCTGGGAATAGAGATTGTTAGGGACAAATAAAATAGTTCTTTACTTGTTCCATCATTCTTTTATTATGAATGTCTTGAAGTTATAATTTTTTTAACATTTAAATCTTTATTGTATTCCTTTTTCACAACACTTTAATCTATCCTTAACGAAGTCACATAATACTTATGACAATATTGATTACATTAGTATAAATCCGTATGCTAGTATTTGTTGGCAGTATCAGGTATCCGAGGATTTTCACCAGACTTAATTTAGCCTTTTAGGTTTTCACCCTAAATAGGTTTATGTACAACCTAAAAAACCCATAATGGTATGACATTAAGTGGCTTCTTAGATATGTTTCATGTACACTTGTTTTATCTATTTGTTTTGGTAAAAATGTTAATGCTGAACTCTAAATTTGTAGATTCCTATTTTGTAGGGAAAATTGAAACTCGGAAGTGCCTCACAATCTATGTTTTTGCTTCTTGTGTGCTTTATTAGGCCAATTCATTATCCCTTTACTCATTTATGAATTAGTGATCCTATATTTGTTTTATGGCTTATGTGAGTCGTTTATCAATTTCATTACCTGGGAAGATACTAGTTATCCACACATCTTGTTCTTTGTTCTGAGTAGGTCCAACATTCTCAAGCAAGGAATTCATTAATCTAGGTGGTAAAAAACCTTTTTGAAATCTCTCACTTTTTCAGTAGGTTTGAAATCTAGAGAAAACCCTAGAAACTGATTGGTGAAGAAGCTCAATGTTCTTCTTGAGTTCATGTACAACAACATGCATTGACGTGTGAGAATCAATAGATCCTAAATGATATCCCTTTTCTCCTTATGATTTTGTGATAGACTATTGGTCAGTGGTAAGCTATCTTATTTTACATGTTTTCCAATTCTTCTTATTGTTTTTTTCGTTTCTTGTTCATTTTTTTTGAATCTTTTTATCTCTCATATCCTACCTCCATCTATTATGCTTGATTTATTTTATTCCATTCAATTTTGTTCTTTGTATATATTCTTGTTTCTTTGTTTCTAGTTTCTTCTCATCTCGATTCGCCAAGAAATTGGTCTTTATTTCTTTCTTTATTCTGTTTTCATCTTCATCTAATCGTCACATACTTTATTCCTATGACTCAGTAGAAACCAATGTGGTATCTAACAGTCCTCAACCATTCTTAGGGGGTGTTCCACTCAACATCATCCCCAAAAAATGAAAATAAATCATTAACTATAATTCCAGTTGAAATATTTACCTCTAGATATAATGCTTATGCTTTATTTATTTTTTTGACCTTATCATATTGATTAACTTAGGTGTATGAAATGAGTGATTATGCTCTTTATCGTAGTGATAGTATGAAATTATAGACACTTGAATACATGTCATACATCCTATGCATGTCTCATCATGGTGATGTTTTACATTGACATCCCTTTTATCCCTTGTATTATAGTCTACATGATTATAAAAATTTATTACTTGATGTTTTGGTGTAGATTTAATGTAAAAATTTACTGTTTAAATTTTTTATGTAGATTCACTACATAAAATTTTCCATGTTAATTCAGTACATAATGATGTGTAATTTTACTACATAAATTTACTATGTAAATTTAATTTCACACTGTACATAGTTAATGAATACTCAAAAGTGTTTTTGACATGAATTTTCTATAATAATTAAGTAAATTACAAACCATTTTTTGGGTGGGGGGAATCAAAGTTGACATGGATAATGCTAGGTGGTGAATGATGGTTATGAATTTGTATTCATGTGTAGATGGAGTTGGGATAAAGCAGTGTAGAAAACCTAACTACAAGGGAACACTTTTTTTAGTGTGAGGTGTGAATCAAAGTCTTTTTGACATGCATTTTCTATAATTTTTAAGTAAATAACAAATTATTTTTTTGGGTGGTGTGAATCACAGTTGATGTGGATAATGCTAAGTTGTGAATGATGGTCATTCATGTGTATTAACATGCATATTTCATTGTGTTAAATTAGTGTAGGAAACTTTACTAGTGGTATCAGAGCGCAGGGGGGGGGGAGAATTAAGCTAAGAGAGCACTGATTCTGCCGAGTTTCTAGTAATGAATTCCTGGATCCCACGGTTAAAGGTATTTATTATGAGAATAAACATTTAGAAGGCCTGGTAAGGTTTTAATGAGAAATAATCCATTTTTATTTGGTTTATAAGATTTCATCACAATCTAGAATCCATATTGGACCTTGAAAATGAACCCAAAGTAATCGAGTTAGGGAAGAAAGCCCAAACAACTCATTTTATGCTTGAAGAATTGAAGGAAGAAATCAGGCGTACTGAATCTTAGCTTCGACAAGCCAAGTGGTATTTCCAAAAGCTTTAAAGGACACTAGGATATCTAGAAGGATGATTTTTTTTCATTTAACAGTAAAATATTTTTGGAAAAGGATTTGGTATTAGACCAAATATTCAAGATATTTGGAAGAGGCTTGAAGGGATAGCTTCAGGAGAAGTTTCGAATCATCTATAATTTACTATCTTCGATATGCATCCACACAGAGATACAAAAAGGGAATGTATATCAAAATGATATATTGAAGATGATTACACATGGAATTTAGTAGGAGAAGCTCAAGAATATCAATAATAAGTTTTGAGTATTCCTCAAAGTATCCAAGAATAACAAAAATAGATATATGATATTATTACTTGGGAGAAATGAGAACTTGGGGATATTGAACGTGTCGCCAAAAACCTAAATGAAAAGCTCCAGAAATTTGAATACCTACAAGAAAAAAGGGAGAGACAAACAAAAGGAAATAGGAAAAGTCATCTCCCACCTAATGAATCATTGTAAAAACCATGTGAAGCCCAACCAATATGGAAGGAAATCTCTTAGAAACCAATTACTTGAAAACAAAATAAAGGATCATTTAAGTATTTGCTTCATAAGATCAATAGGGAATCCAATCCCTCATATCTCATCTATATTTAAGAAGAATATAGGCCAAAGAAAACACACCCCAAAGGTGTTCCTCCACATGGGATGATCCTATATCTAGATTTCAAAAAGGACCATGGAGCAGCCATAGATGAATGGGATCTAGAACTTAGATATTACATGTTGTCAGTTGGTTTATAGTCATGGACTATTGATAATGTACTCAATTTCATAGGATTTTCTTTGGGAGGTAATGCATGGTGATTTTGGGATACGCTGCTAAGACACTTAGAAGTGAGAGCAGCTGTCCAAGAATATATTACATTCCCAATTGAGGTTATACTGGTATTATTTGATTTCCTTAAAGAAGAGTTTGTGGGAAATTCAGTAGAAGATCGAGATGGAGAATTTGTAGAAAAATCTAGATCAACATTAACCAAAATCTAAATATGTGACATGTTCTACTTTGAATAATATCTTTTTGAGTTTCAAAATTGGTATTATCTTCTTGGACCAGAAGATCAAGCATATGCTCGAGATGTATTTATATAGAAGTATCGAGGAACTTGGCCTAAAATTTTTCAACATGCTTTTAATAAACATCTTTCCCAGAGTATAGATCTTTAGGATTCTCTAGGATTTCGAGCAGAAATAATAAGGCAAGTGATAAGACTCTATTGTTTGTAGAGACATGTCTTATATGATATAAGAAATATTCCATACATTATTTCTTCTTGTGGCCCAAAAGTAGAGGGTATTGAAAGAAGATATGGGTGTGGTCCAACCCAGAAGGATCTTGGAAAAACCCAACAAAGATCATTCAAAACATAGTGTCAGGATGAAAAATGTGAACAAACGAAACCACCCAAGAAAATCTCACTACTGGAATTCTTGGTAATTGCGACGGGATATTTGTGATGGGATCCCATCACAAATAGGCTTTAGCGACGGGGCCCCATCGTAAATAGCCTGTTGTAGAAAATGATGTCGCAAATAATTAGTTGCGACAGGCTTGTCGCAATAAATGTTATTTGTGACGGTAAACATCTCCGTCGCAAATAAGCTCCGATTATATGTATTATATATACATAAATGTTTTCACGACGGGCCCATCACAAAAACTATTTGCGATGGGCTATTGTCCCGGTGCAAAAAAAATATATAAAGCTTTCTGCGATAGGACTGTCGCAACTAATTATTTGCGACGGGACTACTTGACCGTCACAAATATGGTTTTAAAAATATTTAGTTAGGCTATTTGCGATGGGACCCCATCGCAAAAGGTCCTGTCATGAATAATGAATTATTTTTTTTAAAAAAAAATTAGTATTAATGAAAAAATAATATTACTATTATTAAAAACAATAAAAAAATAAAAAATATTAAAATTCTAAATATTCACAAAAAAATATAAAAAAATAAAAAAATATTAAAAACTAAATTATGTAATATTTTCATCGATATAAAAGATAGAAAATGTAAATAATTCATATTACAATGTTAAATTCAAATGTTTGTAACATAAAAAAATCACTGGGGGGTCATCTTCTGGAGGAGGTAGAGGAGCTGAAGGAGCTGGTGGAGGAAACTCCAGCCCTAAACTACGAGTCAGACGACACATGTACTCCATCTGCTCGTGATGTTGCTACTGCCCTCGAAGCATCTCCTCCTCGTGCTGATATTGCCGCTAACACATCTCTTCTTGCTGCTTCTACAAAATCTCTATATGCTCAGCCTAGCTCACAACTGCTCCTGATACTGTGAGCCAGAAGATGGTGCCTCTCCACAAGATCCTCTCGACCTGGACGCCAATATCGCAGCAGTACCATAATAAGTATTAGGAGTCAAATGAGAGCTGATGCCAACTACTCTACCCTTATCAATGCCATACTGAGTCGCCTCCATCCATGCCGCCTCATCGAAATGGTGAGCACTGGTTTGCTCAGCCATCTCGTCCTGACCCTCAGCTTATGTCTGAGAGGTTGCAGCCTCATATGACTCCTTAAATTCCAATTTAAAATTAAAATTGTGAAAATATTATATGCAGTTGATTGTTAAACTAAAAAAATAATACTAACCACAATCTAATGCTGATGATCACATCTAATCTCTCCAGTGGGTGGATCACTATACATCCTCCAATAAACGTCGAACTTCGTAATATTAGGATGCTCGACTGCCTACATAAATATAAAATAAACTATTTATATTTAAAGTTATACAATATATTTAAATAATATACTTTCCATATTCTCTCTATGTGAACTGAATGTACAAATACCTGCTCAATGTGTCACCTCCTGTCTCCCCCAGTTCGGTCATCCCACTGAAGATCTCCTCTTAAATCCACCACCCGACCAGTGTAAACATAATCCATCCCAAACGTGAGATGAAATGTACTCTGGTCAGTGGACTTTACACGAATCATCAAATTCTATCACCCCTGCTTTCTTAATGTTTGTCCTTCTCAAATTGTGCAAAAACTGGTAGAAACGGTCATGCATAGAAACTTGCCATGCCGTGTGGATAGTGTTGCGCATGCTATCATCGATAGAATTCAATAAACCCTACAAATAATTTATAATATCAAGTTGTTAATAAAATAAATTTTAAAATAAATATTATTTATTTGCATACCAGCAAATGATGGAACATGTCGCATCGCACATCAACGGGAATCTGTTCCCAGGTGATCCATGGCTGAGAAAAATAATTATGCAATATAGCGCTGCCCTGTCCAATAGCTAGATGCTGAAAACTGTGAAAAAAGAATAATTCATCAAATAATTAGTATATATATAAATAAATTAATGAAATATAACTAAAATATACAGGTTTCTATACCTCCATGGACGTGGATCGAAACCAATATGTGGACATCGCTCGGGGATAGGGTCAGGAATCATCATTCGTGCAAGACTGTGCCCCCTCCGCGTACCTCCTAAACCACTAGTAGGTTGAGGGTCAGATGATTCCATATCCTCATCATCCAAAGGTAGCTCAGCCTCCTCTAACTCATGAAATAGATAAAAGTCCATCTGAAACACAAAATGATTGTTGTTAGCAGATAGTTGAAAATAACTTTTATATATAGATATATATTAGTTATGATTATAACCAGCATTTAACTGTGTCAATGTTCATCTTCATCCTCTTCTCCATAGTTGTCAATGTCAATGTCTTCATCTTCCTCCTCAAAATCATCAATATCCATATGTGTTTCATTTTCAGCATCTGTTGTCATTTCAAATTCATTTGTAACATCATTAACACCTTCATCACCATCGATCCTTAATTGTGGGGTGTCATCATCGATATTCACATCTCTTTGTAAATCAGATGGATTTTGAGCCATCTCTTGAAAAATTTCAATTCCTTCCACATCAGTGGAACCACATTCATTTTGAGTAAACTGATTTTCCCAAGATTTCATTATTATTATGCTCCACCAATCTCCCAAGTCTCTTGAAGTAGCACAGTACTTTGCATAATAAATTTGATGTACCTATTGAGCCAGTAAAAATGGTTCATTTACTGGAAGAAGACTTTTATATTTAATATCGACGATTCCATGAGTTAGATGAACATGCAAACCTCTATTAGTATCCAACCACCGACATTTAAACATTGTTATGTAATTATGTCCTAGATAACACAACTCAATAATTTCTTCCAAAATGCCATAAAATTCAATTTCAATTTCTCTGTGATGTGATCCTCTCAAGAAAACTCCACTGTTCGTTGTTTTTTTATTCCCCGTATGCATTTGTATGAAATCTAAAACCATTCAACACATATGCATTATAATATTTAACCATATTATATGGTGGGTTAATCAATGTACACAGTCGCTTATCAATTTTATCAGCATATTGAGACACTTGAAAATTCTTAAAACAATTATCAATATAATAAATAATAAACAGAATTGATATTAAACAATCAATAATTTTTGTTACCAGTTTTTTAAACCATTGAAAAATTTTTTTTGTCTGCTTTCTTCAAGAACAGCTACTGTAATTTGTGGAAGTTGTTTCTTGATATGATTATCATATAACCTACAAATAAAATAAGTTTAAATACTATAACATAAATTACAAAATAAGTGATAGATGCACTCACAAGCCAAATTATGTCATTTCTTCACAGTTGAGTAGAACGTATGTATGTGCTCTGTGATGTTCATCATCTGAAAGCCGCCGTTCATGAACTATACCCAAACCAAGATTTGGCTGATTAAAATTTGTTAATTGATTTTCTATTTCGTCATTAACATTCCCCTCATTTCTTCCCATGCGATTCTGTTTTGAGGGATATTGAGATTCAAAATAATGAGAGGATAAAAAAGAAATTTCCTCTTTCAAATAAGCTTCAGCAATTGAGCATTCAACTGATGCTTTGTTACTTATTTTATTCATCAATTTCTACATGCATCTCTCGAATGGGTACATCCATAGAAACTGTACTAAACCTCCACATTTAGCTTCATGTGGAAAATGTAATATCAGATGTTCCATTGAGTCCAAGAAAGTTGGGGGAATGATTTTTTCCAGTTTACATCTAATTATAGCAACATCTTCTTCCAGTTTTCATAGCGCATCGTAGTCTGTTGTCACTGCACAAATTTCTTGAAAAAAATATGATATGTCTGTTATCGAATCCCAAATCATAGAATTCAACAAACCTCTAAATCCAATCGGCATAATTCTTTCCATTATAACATGACAATCATGACTTTTTAATCCAGTAATATAACCATTCTTAACAAATCTTCCCAAATTGGAAGCATGGCCATCTGGAAGTCTCAAATCTGAAATCCACTGACAAAATAATAAGCGACTCTCTTTGGACAGTGTATAAGCTGCTTTTGGATCCATTAACCTCTGTGATCTGATATTTTCAAATAATTCATGTTCTGGTCGCCTGCAAATTTGGGCAAGATCTAATCGTGCCTTTATAGTATCTTTGGTCTTACCTGTTGTATCCAAAACTGTATGAAATAAATTATCAAAATAGTTCTTCTGAATATGCATAACATCCAACATGTGGTGGACCAACAAATCAGACCAATACGGAAGATCCCAAAAAATGCTCCGTTTTATCCAATTATGTTCTTTCCCAAAGCCATTGATTTTTTGTTGGTTGACTATTGGTCCAAATGTGATGGGGGTATTGAAAATACAACTGATTTTAACTATGTACCTAAGATCATCTTTGGAGGTTCATCCCTTTCAATTGTACATTTTCTAAAATGAGATTTTTTCCTCCGAAAAGGATAATCGGTTGGAAGAAATCTATGATGAAAATTAAAATAGAAAGGTTTTTTTCCATTGACCCGCATAAAGGCTTTGTTTTCTTTCATACAGTAAGGACATGATTTCAGACAATGTGTACTCCAACTATATAACATGCCATATGCCGAAAAGTCACTAATCGTCCACATCAATTCAGCTTTTAATATGAAATTTTGTTTCATAGCAACATCATATGTATTAACAACATCACTCCACAATGCATTTAACTCAGCAATCAACGGTTTAAAATAAACATCAATATTCTTTTTCAGATATCCTGGGATTAACAGAGTCAAAAAGATATAAGGCTCCTTCATCAACATCCAAGGAGGAAAATTGTACGGAGTTATAAAGACAGACCAACAAGAATACTGACTACCATAAGAACCAAACGAACAAAAACTGTTAGTATAAAGACCCAATCGTACGTTTCGGGATTCTATAGCAAAAGACGGATGCATACGATCAAAATGTTTCCATGAATCACCATCAGATGGATGTTTCAATCTTTTATCAGTTGAAATCTTGGTTTTGTGCCATGACATCATTGACGCTATGTTCGGAGACATAAATAAACATTGAAACCTGGGTGTAAGGGGGAAATATCTCAACAGTTTTACTCGAATCGATCTAGACTTCCCAGGTTGAGCTTCTTTATACCTCGATTGTCCACATGTGGGACAAATATCCAATGACTCATTTTATCCAGAATATAAGATGAAATCATTTGGACATGCATGAATATTCCGATAACTAAGGCCCATATTATGAATCCTCCTCCTTCTCTCATAGTAATTTGCAGGAAACACATTTCCTTCAGGTAATAGTGTTCTAACCAAATAAAATATCTGATCAAAACAGTTTTTTGTCATTGTATTATCTGATTTAATAGCCATAAATTTTGCAACCTCTTCTAATTTTCTTATCTTGTAACCAGGATATAATGCATCCTCAACAGACCTCAAAAACTCATAAAATTCAGATGGTGCCAACTCAAGAGTTAAATCAATATCACCATGAGTTTCAGTTTGTTGCACAGATGGACCTGCAACATCATGTACTAAATTTTGAAACCGTGATGGATCCGGAATTAAGTTTTTAAGATATTCTCTGGAACTGCATTCACTGTGTTGATACCAAAAAATATAATCTGGTTGAAAACCAAACTACAAGATATGTCCCCCAACCTTGTCAAATGTGTCAAACGTTCTCAGAGCTCATTTTTTACAAGGACACTTAATTGTGCCTTCTGAAACATATTCTAGTTTTTATGATCCAAATGCTAATAAAACTTCAACACCCTCAATATATATAGGATTTAAACCAGAACCATTTGGATTTCTGTGTTGATTTATCCAAGATCAATCATCTAATAATGAATGGTGTTGACTTCCTTATTCTATATTTTTCTACATAAAATATGAAATCATCATTGTTTTTGAATAGTTTGAAATTATAAAAAAACTATCAGAAAAAGAAGATAAATAATTATAACTACTTAATAATTATCATTAATTAAGGGTGACACAATTTCCAGTGGATTGACGACTACTCTTTTTTTCCGACAACTCATTTAATTGCATCTTGATCACACTTATTATTGCTAATTGTTGATAATTATTTCTAATTATTCCAAATTATTTTTAATTATTACAAATTATTACAAATTAATACTAATTGTTACTAATTATTACAATTTATTACTAATTATTACAATTTATTACAATTTATTACTAATTATTACAATTTATTACTAATTATAACTAATTATTACTATTTATTACTAATTTACCAATACTTAGCAATACTTAGCAAAAGGAAAACTTCTTGAATAATGAAAGGAAATTTGGTAATCATCATTGTGGAGATGATTACAAATTTTCCTTTAATTATCTAAACAGATTTCATTTCTTAATTATTCCTAATTATTCCTAATTATTCATAATTATTCATAATTATTCATAATTATTCCTAGTTATTTCTAATTATTCTTAATTATTCCTAATTATAGCTAATTATAGCTAATTCTTCCTAATTATAGCTAATTATTGCTAATTATTGCAAATTTTATCTAATTATTCCTAATTATTCCTAATTATTCCTAATTATTTCTAATTATTCCTAATTATTACTAACTATTACTAACTATTCCTAATTATTACTTATTATTACTAATTATTACTAATTATTACTAATTATTTCTAATTATTACTAAATATTAACAAATTATTACTAATTAGTACTAATTATTACTAATTATTACTAATTATTCTTAATTATTCTTAATTATTACTAATTGTTCCTAATTATTACTAATTATTCCTAGTTATCCCTAATTTTTACTAATTATTACTAATTATGGCTACTTATTACTAATTATTTCTAATTATTCTTAATTATTGCTAATTATTCCTAATTATTGCTAATTATTCCTAATTATTGCTATTTTTTCCTAATTATTGCTAATTATTCCTAATTATTGCCAATTATTCCTAATTATTGCTAATTATTCCTAATTATGTCTAATTATTCATAATTATTGCTATTTATTGCTAATTATTTCTAATTATTTCAATTTATTGCTATTTGTTGTTATTTATTCCTAATTATACCTATTTTTTCCTAATTATTCCTAATTATTCCTAATTATTCCTAATTAATCCTAATTATTCCTAATTGTTCCTAATCATTACTAATTATTCCTAATTATTACTAATTATTCCAAATCATTTCTAATTATTGCTAATTATTACTAATTATTCCTAATAATTTCTAATTATTCTTAATTATTCCTAATTATTCCTTATTATTGCTAATTATTGCTAATTATTCCTAATTATTGCTAATTATTTCTAATTATTGCTAATTATTGCTAATTATTGCTAATTATTCCTAATTATTGCTATTTGTTGCTATTTATTGCTAATTATTCCTAATTATTCATAATTATTCCTAATTATACCTATTTATTGCTAATTATAACTATTTATTCATATTTATACATATTTATTGCTAATTATTTCTAATTATTGCTAATTATTGCTAATTATTGCTAATTATTACTAATTATTCCTAATTATTACTAATTATTCCTAATTATTCCTAACTATTATTAATTATTACTAATTATTACTAATTATTACTAATTATTACTAATTATTACTAATTATTACTAATTATTACTAATTATTACTAATATTTATTACTTATTACTAATTATTACTAATTATTACTAATTATTACTAATTATTCCTAATTATCACTAATTATTACTAATTATTGCTAATTATTCCAAATTATAACTAATTATTCCGAATTATAGCTAATTATTCCTAATTATATCCTAACTATAGCTAATTATTCCTAATTATTGCTAATTAGTACTAATTATTGCTAATTATTACTAATTATATTTATTTATTGTTAATTATATCTATTTATTCCTAATTATATCTAATTAATATTAATTATAACTAATTATTTATAATTATAACTAACAATATCAATTACTTAGTAAAACTAAATATAAATACAAATCAATTGAAATCTAATTAAATTCGAACTAATAAACAACAATTAAAATTAACATAAAAAATAAAAAATATATAAAAAAATAAAATATAAATACCTTACTACTAATCGCTTTGATTTTTATTCAAAACAAAAACAGGTAGAAACAGATACAAAGACCCCCACCTATGGGGGTCGAAAATAGTGAAGCCCTTGGGCATCACCCCTAATCAAGTTCACCCCCTCTGGTTTGAGAAAAGTACCATTAGCATGCCACACCACCGGATCCCCGAGGACCGCAATAATAGCCAAGTAGTCCGCCACTTTATTCCCTTCCCGCCAAGTGTGGGTGACCCTAACGCTGTTGTTCATGAGCACCTTACATTGTCTAATAATGTAGGTAATCAACCATGGCATGTTGTTGTGCCCCTCCAAGGCCTCCTGTACAAACTTCTAGTCGGTTTCCAATTGGACAATATCAAGGCACCCCTGACTACAAATGGACATCCTGGAGAGGGCTGCCAAAGCCTCCGCCTGGATAGCACTCCCCCTCCCATAGAAAGCTGAGAAGGCCATCACCACACTCCCCCTGTGATCCTGCACCACCCCCCCTCCCCGCATAATGCCCAAAGCACAAGCCCAAGCCCCCTCAAAGAAAATATGATTCGCACTCTCCTCCCTCCTTCTCGGACAACACTGGAAATAGGATGCCAGGCTGATGCCCAGCCTTTTAATGCTTACATCCGCAGGGATAGCATTATTCTGGATACGCCAAGTCAGTAAGTTCAGCTTGGTAGGGATGCTCTTCCTCCACACCCCCCTGTTCCCGTGCTCCTGATGACCCAGGGCCATAATGCTCTTACAGAAGTCTTTAAGGTTGAACTTCCCCGACGTTGAAGGGGTAAACACGCACCTGTCCTTAACAGGGATACATACGACCGAGTCAAAAACCCTCTTCTGATCATCATCCAGAATCGATCTGAAAAACAAGGGATGTGAGCTGGCCTCACTGAATGAGATCGAAGGGGCTGGGCACCCAGGGTAACCAAGCACCGATCCTGCCCAGTTTTGATCCCAGAAACGAATCCGCCCCTCCTCGATAATCCATCGAGAGTTAGGAAGCAGCGACGGGACAATGTTGCATACCGCAACCCACAGTGATGAACCCATGATAGGAAGGGAGACACAACAAGCTTTATAATTCTTCACCATGCAGCTCCCCCACAACGTTTCACCCCCGATGATCTCCCAAGCAAGCTTCACATGTAGCCCATGCAAAGTATCCTCCATGCTCCTGACGCCAATCCCTCCTTTGCTGATCGGCCGAGCCATCTTCCCCTACGATACCCATTGCCGCTTCCCCTCCATCGAGGCATCCCAAATAAAATGGGAGATCACCCTGTCTATAGACCGAATGACCCCCTTGGGGACGCTAGTAGATGCCATCACCTGGACTAGTACATCAGACATCACACTATTCACAAGCACGATTTGGACCCCAAAAGAAAGGAGGTGGTTTTTCCAGTCCAGAATGCGGCCCATCATCTTATTCACCACCTTATCAAAGTCACTGTTCTGATGCCTACCAGAAGAGACCGGAGTGCCTAGGTACTCCATCGGGAGAGACCCTTTCCCCATGCCCAACACGGAGCTCACCCTATCCACCCTACCCTCTCCACAAGAGTTTGCAATGAAAAAACAGCTCTTCTCCCTACTCACGATTTGGCCGCTCCATTTACTGTACCCCTTCAGAATGTTATTAACCGCATGAGTGGATCTTTCCCCAAAATTAATAAAAATAATGGTATCATCTTCATACATTAAGTGCGAAATGTATTGGTTACCATGTCTCCTACGGAAGGGTAGGATATCCCCCTCACTCACCCCTCTGTTCAGCAACTATCTAAGAGTGTCCTGCATCAGAATGAAGATGCTCGACGATAAAGGATCGCCCTGCCTCAAGCCACGAACCGACTTGAAAAACCCGTGAGTTCTATCCAGGAAAGACACCCCAACCACGGCGAGCTTACACACCTGAAAATGATATCACAAACCCAGTCGGATAAACCCATCTTCCCAAGCACCCTGTTAATGAACCCCATTCCATACGGTCATACGCCTTACTCATATCAAGCTTCACTGCCACATTAGAACCTCTCGACTTCTGGTTCAGGTCCCACATCAACTCCTGGGCCAGTGCCATGACCCCCTGAATCGACCTCTCATGCACAAAACCGTGTTGCTCCAGAGACACCAACCGAGGCAGAAAACTAGACACCCTCCTGTTGATCAAAGCAGCCAAAACTTTGTAAGGGAAGTTACATAAGCTGACCGGATGGTAGTGGTTAAGGGAAGTAGGATCTTTGGACTTTGGCAGGAGAACCACCGATGTCGTAGCTGCAATCCAAGGAAGGACACCTCCGTGGAAAAAATCCTGAATCGCAAAGAACAAGTCCCCTTTAACCAGCTCCCAACACCCTCTGTAAAATGCCCCAGGGAACCCATCCAGCCCAGCGACGCTGTCCAGATTCAGGTGCCACACGGCCGCCCGAACCTCCTCCTCCTCCAGAATGCCTTCCATCAAAGCATTGTCTTACATAGAAATAAGGTTCAGAACTGCCTCCCATAACACAGCCTCCCCGAAGGGGTACCCCCCCTGAGAACCCCTCTATCGGGCCTTCCAAGAGATCTTTAAAATATCCCAGGGCCATTCCCCCAACCACGTCCCTGTCGTCCGAGAAAGAACCGTCCTCCAAGGATAAGTTAGGCTTCACCACCCATCGCCTCTCTGTAATGCAAGCATGAAAGTACGCTGAGTTATTATCCCCTTCCCTTAGCCACCTAGCTCTGGACCGGTCCATATCTCTGTGCTCCTGAGAAAGCACCAGCACTGCCAAAAGCTCCTTCTTCACTGCTAGTGCATCGAAGACAACATCATCCCAGCATCCCTCTAAGCTAGCTTCCAAATACTTGATGTCCTGTTTGATAGAAACCATATCCCGACCCCATGCAGGAAGGGAGTTAGCCCACCCCACCAGCGCCTGTTTCAACCTCCTTAGCTTGGAATGGAGGGCCACCCAAGAGTACCCCCTCGATGAAGCACTCCAAACCTGCAGCACCACCTAATGGAAGTCCGAGATATTCACCCACTGGTTGACAAACCTGAAGTGGTCCTGGGGAGCCTTGGATCCACTGAAAGAGAGCAGGAGGGGCGAGTGGTCTGAGATACTCCGGGTAAGATGAAGGACCTTCAACTCACTGAAACTCTCAACGGACTGCAAGTTTGCAAAGAACCTGTCCAGCCTACTCCAGCACCGAATCTCCCCCCTGTGATTATTGCACCAGGTAAAGGGGTCGCCCACAAAACCCAAGTCCGAAAGCCCCTTCCCTGCCATGCACTGGGCAAAAGAAAGGCTCGCTTGACGCTGGAAGGCTCCCCGCCCATTCTTCTCTTCAGGCCTCAAGATCATGTTAAAATCACCTCCTACAAACCACAACAACTCTCCTGGATTGAACCCAGAGAGTTCCGACCACAACACCTCCCTACGACGCGCATCACAAATTCCATAAAAATCCAACAAGAAACACTCATAACCGTCACCGGTCACCTTCGACATCAGATGTTGATCCCCAACCTGAAAAAGGTCCATCGTAATCCCTTTCTTCCAGAAAATCCAAATGTGGTTGTTGACCGGTTCCCCATGCATGGGCGCATGCATCTTAATCTTTTGGGTGAACTCATGAATCTTGGAGACTTTCTTCTTGTGCTTGAGAACCACCACCACTTGCACTTTGTGTTTCTGAGACTCTGAGGCAATGAAATCAGATTTTACCCTAGATCCTATTCCTTGAGAGTTCCAAAACAAGAACGGTGATATTAAAACAAAGGTAGCCTGGTATTGCCCCTAGGCGACGTGGACATCCGCACCGGGAAGAGGGACCTCCCCCTGTCTTCCCACCTATTCTTCATATATCTGGTGCACACCCTAGGACTGGCTATTGTCTCGCCTGATAAAGAAAGGGAGGGGCCAGGAGAGGAGCTGTCCTCACTAGCCCTCCCGCGCCTCGAGCGACCTGGAAAACTAACTGCCTCAGACCCCCAAACCTCCACAACCCTTAGAGATACCTGAGAAACACAGTTCAACACACTGGTAGCCCTCCCTTTCGACCGAACTTCTGATCCAAAAAACCTGTACTGCTCAATACTGACAAGAAGTGGGTAACCAAAAGAAGCCTCCCCCGCAAGCCGACCTACCTTCAGAAACCCACCCCCTCCCCGACTAAAGAACATGGGAGGGAAATACCTTAAACTTTGATATTCTGAAGATATTGACGCCCTCCGATTTCTCTCGTCTAAAAAACTTCAACTAAAAAAAATTCTTTGAAACTGAATAATGAAGAGAGTGAGAAAGCGAGATGTGAATAATTTGGAAAAAATGGATGGGGGTATATATAAGTTAGATTAGTTACGATGGGGTTATTAGTGACGGGCAGCCCATCGCAAATGGTGGTAATTGCGATGACCCCTGTCGCAATTACCCTCACCCTCATTAATTACAGTCAGCAGTTAAAAGGTTATTTGCGACGAGTCCCATCGCAAATAGTACCTGCTGACAGTCTTTTTGCGACAGGACGAAATCCCGCCGCAAAAAGGTATTTACTGCTGCCGTGTATTTGCGATGGGACCTGTCGCAAAAAACCTTATGAGTTTTGGCGTGCAAGCCGCGTGATTTGACGTGCAAGTCGCACCAAACTATTTGCGATGAGTGACATATCCCCGTCGCAAATAATATTCGCGCGGTTTGGTGCGCAAGTCACACTAAACTATTTGCGGCGGGAGATGAAATCCTGTCGCAAATAACCAATTATTTACGACGGGCAACTTTCCCTGTCGCAAATAACCCGTCACAAATAGTAGTTTTTCCCGTAGTGTCTGGAAACGATTTGGAAAAGGAAAATCATTATCTAAATTTATAGGAATAAAACCAGAAAAATATAAGCAATTTCTTAGATCAAATAGAATACATAAGTATATGATAGAAAAATTGAAGGCTAAATATGTGAAGTAACTTAGATTCCCTAAATGAAAATATCTATCTAGTTGTGATTATAGTTGGTTCTTTGTAAAGAAAGGTCATTGAGCTGACAGCTACCTTAATGTAGATAGAAGAAGAGGAAGTATTAAAGAAATAATGATGTAAGATTCATCAGAGATATTATTTGAGCCTCTCTAGGGAGAAGATATAGACTCACATGATGAAAGTTTATATTACTTATATTTAAAGTACTCAGAGGTAGAAGAATCCAACTCATATGAGGAAGAATGAAATAACCCTATTTTGATCCATCTTCGAATCACCATGATTCGAATAGAGGCTAATGCACCTGAAAACTCTCTAGAGTTAGTAAAACTAGAGTAAATGGAAGGGGATCTTGTTCATCATTCAGAAATATAAATCCCCTTAGAAGGAATATATTTCCAAGAATGGAAGATTCCTATAGATGATTGGTTCAAGGTATACCTAAAGTATGGGGTACTACATCGAGAAATGACCAATATCTTTGAAGATGATGAGAAAAATGAAGTCTAAAAAACTGTTAGAGGATTATTTGCAATGAATTTTCTATAAATAGAAAGGGTTAACAAGGAAATCCAGAAAAATGATAAGTATGTTCATTTTGGAATAATCCAGATCAGAGTAGATCCCCTTGTAAGAAAAGGACAAGATCTACCAATCCTAATTGCAGCAGTAGATGTAAGTTTAGCCAATTTCTCCAATGCACTATTAAGAGAAGAATGATCAAATCTATATGAAGAAGAAACATCGGTAAAAGTGATCCCACCCATGTTATTCCTGCATGTATATTTTCTCATGCTCTTCCTAATATTTAATTGAATAAATTGGCCAAACTAACATCTAATACTACTATTAGGATTGGTATTTTCTTTCCTTTTATGACTAGGCGATCTACTCCGATATGAATTATTCAAAAATGAACATACTTAGAATTTTTATGGATTGCCTTGTTAACCCTTTTTGGTTTTAAAAAAGGTATTGTAAATAATCCTCTATCTATTTTGTAGACTTTGGTTATCTCTTCATCTTCCAAGATCTTGGTCATTTATCTATATGGTACCCAAGAATTTTGGTATACCATAGACCAATCATCTCTGGGAATCATCTATTCTGGAAAATATATTATTTATGAGGGGATTTCACTTTCTGAATAATGAACCATATCACCTTCTATATCCTCTAGTTTTACTAACTCTAGAGAGTCTTTAGGTGCATTAACCTCTGTTCGAATCATGACTATTCAAAGCTAGCTCAAAATAGGGTTATTTCTTTCTTCCTCATCTGAGTTGGATTCTTCCAGCTCTGAGTGCTATGAATATGAAGAATATAAAATTTCATCATCCGAGTCTATATCTTATCCCCAGATAGTCTCAAAAAATATCTATGATAAATCTTCAATCATTATTACTTTGAGACTTTCTATTCTTATGTCTGTATCGGGGAAATGGTCAGATCTGTGACCTTTCTTGCCACAAAACCAACAAAAATAACAACCTGATAAAGATATTCCTTTAGGGAATCTTGGATACTTCCCATATTTAGCCTTAAAGTATTCTCTCATGTTCTTTTGGATTCTATTTGGTCAAAGAAATTTCATAGATTTTTCTGGATTTCTGCCTGAAAATCTACTTGATGATTTTTTTTCAAATCATTTCTTGATTTTATTGGGTAGTTTCTTTCATTCACATTGGAAATACTGAAACTATGTTTTGAACGATCATTGTTGGATTTTTCCAAGATCCTTCCTTGTTGGACCACACCCATATCTTCCTGCAAAACCCTCTAATTTTGGGTAGTAAGTAGAAATCATGTGTGACATATTTCTTACATCCTGTAAGACATGCCTTTGCATACAATAATGTCTTATCACCTTCCTTATTATTTCTACTCAAACTCCTAGAGTATCCTATAGATCTACACTCTAGGAAAGATGAGTCTTCAATACTTTTTAAACAATTTCAGGCCAATTGCATGGAAGCTTCTCAATAAATACATCTAGAGAATATGATTGATCTCCTATTCCAAGAAGATAATACCAATGACGAAACACAAAAATATATTCTTCAAAGTATCGAATGTCACATATTTAGATTTTGGTTAAAGTTGTTCTATCTTTTTCTACCAATTCTCCATCCCGATCTACCAGTGAATTTTCTGCGAACTCTTATTTAAGGAAATCAGCAACTATTGGTATAACATTAATTAGAAATGTAACATATTACTTCTCAGTTTCTTAGAAGCATATACCAAAATTTCACTTTATTTCCTCTCAAGGTAGCTCCTATGAAATTGAGTTCACTATAAATGGACCATTATTTTAAAACAAATGATAAAACGTAACTTTGAAGGTATAAATCATGTTCATCTATGGTTTCTCTAGGATATTTTTCGAAATACATCTTTAGTATCATCCTATATTGGTCAACACCTTTTGGATGTATTTTATTTGGCCTATATTCTTCTTAAATATAGTTGGGATATGAGGGAATAACTTCTCCATTGATATTCTAAAACAAATCCTTGAGCGATCCTTTTTATCATTCCTAAGGAATTGGTTTCTAGGAAGTTTCTTGTCATATTTTCTTTACTTCCAAAGGTTTTACAGCGTGACCTTTAATGGGAGATGAATTTTCCAATTTCCTTTTCTTCTTCTCTTCGAGTTTGGATTGTAGGTTTTGAAATTTATTGATATTTTCATTTATGTTTTTAGAGACACTTTCTATATTCACAAGTTCTCATTTCTCTCGAGTAATAATATCGTGGACCTGTTTATGGTATTCTTGGATACATTGAGGAATACTCAAAAAACTTCTTATTGATATTCTTGAGCTTCTCTTGATAAAGGCCACGTGAAATAATTGACAGTAAAGCATCCTGATATACTTTACTTTTCTATATCTCTGTGTGGATGCATATCGGAGACAATAGATTCAGGACGATTGGAAGCTTCTCCTAAATCTCTCCCTTCATGTTTCTACCAAATATCTCAAATATTTGGTCCAAGAACGGATCCTCTTCCAGCCATATTTTACTATTCAAATAAAAATAATTCTCCTTCTGGATCTCATAGTGTCATTTCTAGGTTTTGGTCTAACAACTTTTCTTGTCCAATATGAGATTCAATATTCCTGATTTCTACTTTCAATTCTTCAATCTTATCATGAGTTTTCTTGGATTTAATTCCTAACTTGATCACTTCAGGTTCATTTTAAAAGGCCATCTGGCTTCTAGAATTTGACAATACTCTCCAAGACAAATATATATGGATTTTTTGTCGTAATTCTCAACTCTATATTCTAAACATTTATGATCATAATAAATACCTTTAACCATGGTATCTTGGAATTCCATACTGGAAACTCTGCTGAAGCATCACTCTAGCTGGATTTTTTCTTTTCCCCTTCTACTCTGATACCACCATGGTGATAATTTTTTTTATCACTCCTAAAAGTTGTGAAAATTATTCTATTTATTGATGCTAAATTTTTTTATCATTGATAAAGGATATCATTTTATCACCACTTTTGTTATGTGATATAAATAGTTCTTTATCATCATTTTTTAACACTAATAAATATTAACTCGCATGGTAATCATTAGGTATCCTCAGAGAGTAACCCTTAAGTATAGAGTACATTTCAATTTTCCCCCCAAAAAATAAATACCAGTAACATAAACACAATTATAATTGCATATATATATATATATTGAAACTTCATTTCATCACATGGATAAAAAAATTTACGAAAGGAAATTCCTTAGAAAAAGTAGAAGAAAATACGTAGAGAATTTCAAGATTTTAAAAGGGTCATATTTGACTTCTCCCAAGGCAGGAAAAAGCACCAGTGACACAAAAGCCCATACATGACACTATACTGGTGTGAAACCTACTTGAGCGCCAAACCACCCTTCACCCATGATCCTATTTTTTCCTATAAATAAACCCTTGGGGTCTTCATTTGGATGAACAAATTTCCCTGAATCCCGATTGCTACTCTGGTCTCCCTAGTGCTTCGCCCTTGTCCTCTGAAACCTCCAAGGTAGTTCTTTAACACCTAAAGTGAGGGAATTAATGGTGGATCGTAATACTTAACTCCAGTAAGTGTTTTAAATCCATAACACTTGCACGCCCAAAAGTGACCAATACCATTAATTCAAGAATACTTACACTCCCTCCATTCCTTATTCAGGAGCTTGAGCACCCCACTTCTGGGAATACCTATGAAGACTTTTGAAGACTTCAGCCAAGTCTCTCCCAAGTCTATTCATCAAGGTTTTTCATCACTTAAAGTAACATAAAGTCATGAAAGCCTGGTTGAGCACCCATACCTGCACGCCAGCCACTCACTTGAGTGCCCATTCCTCGATGTTCATCATACCCTTCAACCAGTTCAAGCCTTTTATGAAGCCTCTTTCCAATCCATTCATGGAAGATATTATTATTCGTTGGATCCCTTTTCTGAAATGGATCATGTTGAAACCTCCACTAAGACCTCATGATTTAAAAAATATTAGGCAAAATCACACCAGAGTGTCTCCTATTTGGATTTGTATATATATGATTAGATGTTTCCCACACTTGTCCTGTTGGGGTTTGGGATACTCTCTATGTATGTAGTTTTATATCCCCATGGTCATTAGGGTTCTTCTCCTAATAATGGTGTCAAGGATTTCCCAGTCTCATATTCTAGGGATAGGAATTAGTCGTCCCCTTCTCATCTCTAATACCTAGATCCTCCGGTCCCTGATAGGGAGGGTACCATTCATGCTTGTTTTTCCTTTGTGACAAAGGAGAAGTCTCCCTCCCCACTATGGGACCCATTTTAAGGAAAACATAATAGCATAAACCCCTAGCCTTTTGGGCTAGACCTAATAACCTTCACTTTCATTTCAAATTGAATATTTCATTACTCCGCACCCTCATCCACTGTTGCCATGACCTATTTCATCGTAGGCCCATCCTCTTCCATCAAATGGGATGGAAAAGTGTGTTCCTTTTTTGAATCATTCACATCATATTGTTTCTCACACCGAGCATGAATCATGTAGGATTAGAGGTTTGTGATGATCAAAACATCTTCACTATCCACACTAATAAACTACGAGTACTCTTATTCCCACCATAATTGGGATATATAGGAAGCCTTCACATAGGGACCGAGATCATTGGATATCATATTTAGGTTTCCAACATTAATTACCTTAATATGGGGATCCTCTTTAGGATTAAGCCCGGAATTAATCATATCAAAGTACCATACTCCCCTGCAAGACCTAATGAACTACGATAACTCTGATTCCAACCATAACTGGGATACATTAGAGGACTTCACTTAGAGCTTGATCTCACTGGATATCCTATTCAAGAATCCAAACCTAATTCCCTTAATTCAGGCATCCTCCTTATGAGTAAGCCTAGTATTAATCTCCCCTTAAATATCCATGATTAAAGACACCTCTCATGGACCCTTTTACATGGTCATCCTTTTCAGGAGTAAGCCCCAACGTAATCCTCTCAAAGGGAGATAATCCCTTGAAAGACCTACTGAACTAAACGGTCTTTGATTCCCATTCAATTGGGATACATAGGAAGCCTCCCTGAGGTTCAAACCCAACAATTAAAATCAACCATGTTCTCTCTGGGCCACATTCCTAGTAGTGTATAATCTAACTTGGAAACTCATATCCTTTCTAGATTCCTTGGGTTTCTTCAGCATAAGTCCCACACCAAACTTTGACTAGGCACATTCCACCTAGATTTCCTTACCACATGACATTAAACTCTCTGGTTATGTCTTTATCACACGAACATAAAAGTTATGATGTGTCCCATTAAGTGGCACTACCCTACAAGGGTTCTGATTCCTTTCACAAGGATACATAGGTAGCCCATCTATGGGTATGATCCCAACATAAAAAAAAACATCCTTCTCCCTGGACAACAGTAAACTCTAGTGTAACCTTTGTCTCCCTAGATAATGAGAAATTCCAAAGTGCCCCACTGAATGGCTTAAAAACCATCATTGTCGTAATAATGACCAAACAATATCTAGGTAGTATATGAGAGGATACCATTGATGGAGAAACTAAAATACATACAGATATCTCCATTGATGAAGAACCTTGAATAAATATGGATGATTCATAATTCCACACATGTTAATAATTTATTGAAAATTTTATGGGAAACCTAAATTATGCATGGTAAAATAATAAGGATTCCTGAACACATCTTAAATTTGTTAGAGAGTCCCATAGTAGAAAATAATTCCCCTACAAAGGGTTCGATGGGAAAAATCTCTCATCCTCTCAACCAATGCCAGTTCTTAAGTATTTTAGTTCAATAAACCTCACAAACACAAGCCTTTGGAAAGCAGGTCCCTTTGGATACAAAACCATTGGGTGTTTCCAATTACATAAATAAATCTGATGGAAACTGTTTGTAAGTAATTATTCCTAACCAAAACACACGTTCTGAGGGAAACAAAAAAAATGGTGAACTCGACATGAAGGCTTAACCTAGATGATAGTGTTACCCATCTGTTAGACCCCTATAAATTGATAAAATAGGGCCAGAAATGGGAATCAATCACACATGTGTTCATCTAAAATATGCTGCTTTTCTAGAGGTCATTGTTTGTATTTATCATATATACAAGAACTTTATTTCCAAGATCTCCATTTATTCCAAATGGATTCCTTGGAGTTTTTATCCCTGAATGACCTAGTTGCTGCTGAAGTCAGATCCTAGTCTACTCGAAGTATGTCATCACGAACTTGACATCTTTAACATTTGGTCTCCAATGCACCGGTCCTAGAGTACCATTAACACGATACTATATCGACCTTGGAGGCTACCCAACAGGACCTCTAAATCAATAATAACCCCCAGTTGTTGAGTCAATGATGATATGTGGTCAAGAATCAGACAATTCCAAACACCATCTTCAACCATTTTTGGTTTTTATCCATGGAACACAGTCACCAATCCCTCCCCTATTATATGGAGGTCGACTAAGAGGCCACCCATGGACTCATCCCAAACACACATGGGTATTTCACTAAGGATCCTTGTAAAAATCACCGCCATCAATGTCATGCTGTAGTAAACCCTCAACATGATGAGGGTGTTATCTTCAGTTGTATGTCCTAGGTCCCTCAGACCTGAGAATGCAAGATGAACCACCAGGGAAAATAGCCAGCCAACAGGGTGCAAGTTCCTACCTTTTACCACTCTAGAGAAATCCATCAACCCAGCTTGGTGCCAAACAATGAACAAGCACATACAACCATCCTATTTAATTCTGTCAGACAACAGACTCATTTGGATGTATTCAAGGTAGCATTCCAACCAAATGTGGTGGCAATTTGAAAGTAGGATCATACACCCGCCTATAATCACCAAGACTACTAGTAGTCTCATCTGACATCACTTAAAGAATTATGATGACCATTATTAGTGGAAAACAACCAACATGTAGATACACCTTCCAGTATTCATCAATCCATCCAATAGTCTTTTTTTCCAGCACCCATATAAGTCAGTCAAAAAGCTCTAATGTAAAACCTGGGGCAGACTCTACTCTCTTCCCCCATGCATGAGTATTGTTAGTATTGACTTATAGGAAAGGGAGGATAGACGAAAGTACATACATCTACTCTAGATATTAAATGGATGTCTACTCCTATTCTGGCCACCGAAGTCACCAAGCATATTTTGAAAATAGTGAATGTATAAATGAAAATCCCTACCCATATTCTTGATACTTTCCAGAATATCATAAAGACAGATTCAATAGTAGCAGAGGTATAGACACATAATTATATCCCCATATTAGGGATGACTCATCAACATCCCATCCCAGAGCAGATACCCGTCTCTATTCCAGTCTAGGGGGTTATGAGTCACACCCCCATATCATACAGACAACTGGATTGGGTATATACACTCATTCCAATTAGAGATAATCGGTCTGTTCTGACAACCACTACAAAAAAGTCACATACACATTCTCATGATAACTACTTTTCCTAGAAATTGGCCCCAACTACATGTAATAAAGTATCAAAAAAGGATTCTCACTAAACATAGCTGTAAAATCAAGATTTGATTTGTGATCTGGATCCTCTTAATGCTGGAGTTTTTGAATCCCTTAGACATTTATCTATATCAGCTCAAGATCCTACCCTCCCATTACCAAATTATTGGAGTAATAGTATTAATTCTAAAGTTACTCATCATACACTTCATCATGAAGTCTGTTTTCATGAAAATTTAGTCAATATAGAGAACTTATCTTTGGATGAGATCCACGAAAACACTCCATGTGGCCAGATGAACAAGGATCAAGAGGATTTATCCCTTGCTGTAATGCACTATTTTGGTCCCCCCTATGATTGAATTCACTATGAATGTTCTCTTAGCAGTAGTGTTTTTAATTGTTAAGAAAATTCTATAATTTAAATTGTAGTGATGAGAAAGCCCTCTTATCTTAAGGCACTTTTAAACATAAATCTAGTCATGTCTGATGCCTTGTTACTGGAAGGTGAAATACTTTCTTAGCCAAAATATAGCCCAAGGTGATTGTTATTCTATAAACCTCCCTAGGGTCATTCTCCTTCTAATATAGAGGAGGAAACACCAACTAATCCCATTTCTTGTGACAAATTAATCAATAAGCGTCCACTCTAGTTGTACCAAGTTGGGAAACCACTAGAAAAAGATAATTAGGATGTGTTGAATCTGAGGAAACAACTAGATAAGGGTGGAATACCAGTCATGTTATGGCCTTTGGAAACTTCTCTATACAACATTCCAGAGATGGTGGTAGAAGATTGTATTCATGATATCTGCCTTAACATATGAAAGAATCTTCATCATCTGAAAGACAAATTATTACCATATGATGAATATCAAAGTCATGTTAAGGTAATAGAAGGGTTGCTTTGCCAAATTGATTTGGAACCTATCCAGGTTTCTAGAAATCTAAAGATCTAGAATCAACAGGAGGGCCTTCAATGTGAATGCCTCAATGAATTAAAAAGGTTGTAACAATTGATTATGGAATCCCCATCTGGAGTTCATATCAGAGGATGGGGTGCACATGGGGCATTGCATTTCACTACACACCAAAATCATCAAAACATGTCAAAAGTGGTATCATGAAATGTTATTTCCCCAGGATGACTACACCAAAACAAATTCTATACATAAATGAAGATATGTTAATCAATAACAGTCCTTGATAAGTTTTCACCAAAATTAGTCCCAAACAGAGGAATCTATCTAGATGATTCTGCAT
Organism: Viscum album; assembly: GCA_963277665.1. Lineage (NCBI taxonomy): Eukaryota > Viridiplantae > Streptophyta > Magnoliopsida > Santalales > Viscaceae > Viscum > Viscum album. The sequence goes on along the minus strand of OY728158.1, from coordinate 421,147,429 downwards.
CAAGCGTATGAAAACATCAAGAATTCTTCCTTCTTAAAGGATGTCAGCCATCGGACTACACAAATGTCTAAAATAGCACAATTTCTTCTAAAATAGGTGAGCTATGTGGGTGTCAGATAATGCACCCAACCAATGTTTAGACCAGAATTCATAAAATCAAAAGAGAAGTTATGCTGATATCCGTCATAGTAGTTTAAGAACCACCCTAGTGGTAGGGGTGGGGGATTTTTTAACCCAACCATTGGAGTCAATAAACATATCCTGAAGGGTTTAGTAAGAAGAACAATAATAGCCCCAGCCTATATGGATGGTGGATTTTTCACATCCACAATCCCCTCCTTAGCAGAAGTCAGTTTTCTCCAAATTTGGGAAAAAACCACAAAGTGAACGCACAACTAAACTATCTGATGATTCTATTCACATTACTACCCATCAAACAGTTCTTGGGGAACCAAAAAATTTGGGAACAAAGTCTCCTAGAGGATTAAAACTAAGGTGATCTCACAAAGATACTGATAGAATGACATCAATGAATTATGCATCGGTGAATGTCATTAATATCATCATGGAAGATCCTATAGAAAATGAGTCTAGCTTGGGTGAGTTAGATCATTAAGTTCTTATTCATAATGTGATACACATCAATGAAAATGAAGGAGGTGTGCATGCATGAAATCAAAGGTTTACCCAAAATCTGGGTATTCCATGGAATAATCAACTTCCACATCTTCGAAATAAACCTAATAAGGGAAAAGTAAAGGTCATATCATGTCTAATTTTTCTAATAAATAAGGTCAATAATTTTTTCTTGAAGAAATATTTTACCATCAAGATGAGGAGATGAAGGAGTTGAGAAGATTCAATGCAGAGTTACTCTAAAGTAGCATTACTTCCAAACATGCTCCACAAGCAGATCCTCACCTTTCACTTTCAGAAGGAGCTCTTCATAAAAGAGGGTTTGTTGAAACTACCTAGGTAGATAATGAATTCCCTCCATTGGGAACATAGATAGAAAATGGTCAAGTGCATCCTTATATGTGTGTACCCATGGGTTATCCAAGATAAATACTAGTAGTAACACCACTAGTGGTCTTTCTAGTCATCACACCTGTTCAGGCTCCTATTACCGCACCTGCTTAGGTATCAACTCAGAAAGATGTTTCTCAAATGCTCATGAATACAATAGAGTCATTGAAACCTCTATTGGAAGCTATGAAAGGATGGAGAGAAATTGTACAACTTGAAAAGAATGCTTACCCATAATGGGTAGATCTGATCCCCCCCCCACCAAACATTGTGAAATCCACATTTCAAATCTTTAACAATTTGGGAGATTTGGAGAAACACTTGATGCATTTCATTTCTCACTGTGATCCCATGATGGGGATCCCTCAACATTATGAAACATTAAAGATCAGATTTTTTTGTGCAATAATTACAAGGTAATATCTTTGTTTGGCATGAAAGTTTTCATTCTCGATCGATTAGTGGATGAGGAGACATTCATTAGAAATTCCTTTTCTAATTCAGATCAACACTACAGAAGAAAAAAAAATTTACCAACTGAAAATAAAGGGAGAATGAAAGAGTTTTAGATTTCATTACTCAATGGAGATGACTAACATATTCCTTAAACTTACCACTCCCTCAGGAAGTTTTTTTTATAATATGTGTGTAAAATATCTATGATGAGTTTCACACACCACTAATCCTTGTTAAAAACATAGGAGGATTTCAAGACCATTATTTGATTTCCCAACAAGTATAGATCCATCAAATAAAACAAATCTAAGTCTTGTGTAATCCTATAAACTCTAGGGGGGAGAACCAGAAAATTAGTTTCTACTACAGTTACACTCAAGCAAGCACCTATACCTGCTTATACTTCAAATACAACATCATACCATAGGGATCCACCTCTCGAGCCTTAGAAGCAACAACCTCCTTTTCTAGATGATAAAAAAGATAAAAGGTAGATATAGTTCAAGGATTTGAAAAACAAGGTACATTCTTTTTGAAAAGACCATGTCCCTAGATACTTCATCTCAGCTTTGGAAAACAACTTAGTTTAGTTTCCATTGCCAAAGAAACCTAATAAATAAGTAGATGATGATCTCCCAAATTATTTCCCCTTCATAAAATGTTAAAACACCCCATCTAGGAGTATTTTGTTTTTAAAGAACTCCTAAAAAATATGATGGAATTCGATTAGGTGAAGTTGAAAAATTCACCAACCCAAGTAGCATGTATTACTAATACCAATAAAGAGGAAGAATAATAGTGGTAGTAAGTCAAAAGAAAGAATACAAAGAAGTATGATGACTAGATATTTAGGAGAATGATCAATCAAACTCATTACATTCTAAAAACATAGTTGAAACAACCTACTGTTCCTCTTGAAACTTCCACTTCAATGAATCCATCTTCATCAAAATATTAGTCCTCCAAAATCCAATCCTCAAGAAAGTGACATGGTCAGAAGGATAAAGAGAGGTTAGAAGAATATGATCTCATTTTAATTACAAATTTGTCCTTGACTTTGGTTGATTTCATTCCATCAATCTCAAAATCATAGACACTACCCCTCCAAATGGAACTACAAGAATCTACCTGTTTGGAAGAATCTTCATCATATGGGGAGTTGATCTTTGATTATGTTAATTTTATTCACATAATGGAAAACTATGCAAATGATGATTCTGATTATGGACCTGAATTCCATGTACTTTATTGGAGAACTAGGGTAAGAAGTCATCAATGTCGAGGATATAGGGGAAGATATGGGTATACTAGAAGCCACTATTTTAATTACACCCCTACTCAAACCATTTATGCAGTAGAAACTCATTGGAGATCCCTTCAGTGGTCTTAGAACGAACAATGGAATTCTCACACATATGATAGGGTCTGTCCTGGCAAGATCATATTGGAAGACTGATTAGAGGGAATAACACCAATTTATCAATTTTGGATGATCTGAAGCTATCAAAAGATCTTTGGGAAGCACTTATTGAGGATTTTTTAATTCTTCAAGAGTTTGAAACCAAGGTTATTGCTGTTGAGGTCTACTATATAGATAATGATTCTGCAGAATGTCATGAAGTTATATCTTTCATGGAAAAATATGAAGATGATGTTGTACATGGAAACATTAGGACCTTTTATTTATCTATAAAGGTTAATAATATCGAGATCTAATGAGACTTCATTGATAATGGATCAGGAGTCAGCCTCATTCCCATATGTACACTTTCTCAGTTGGCTCTCACAGAATCTAACTTATCTCTCTCCACCGTGATATTGAAAGGTTATGACAAGAATGAACAATAACCTCTAGGACAGATTACACTCAGAACTCAATTTGGGGATCTTGTATCTGATTAAGATTTCATGGGTGTCCAATAGGGAACAACTTTAAAAATTCTTATTGAAAGGCCTTGGTTACATCAACATGTGACCATTCCTTCATCATACCACCAATGTTTCGAGTATTGATTCAATGGTAAAATTGGTACATTTGATGGTGTGAAGTCACTATTCAAAACTTGTAAATCGCATTATATTGAGGTAGAGTTCTATCTCACAAAGGTAACATGGTCCATGGAAAATGATATAACAAGAATCAATGACCTGATTTGTCTGGAAAAGATCCCATCTAACCCATTCAAGCATCTCAGTATAGATTACATGCTACCTATAAATTAAATTGAAAGGGTAGACCGATATCCATGAACTTGTTCAGTGTCTTCCATAATGTCATATGTAGAAATTGATCCTGACAACATAGGATAAGTTATTGATTTACTAAACAATGATGAAATCTTAAATAGAGATTTCTTCATTCCATCTACCGAACTTAATAAAGCCTCTGCTTCATCATCCAGGCTAGAAGAAGTTTTTTCACTAATAGTGAAAGATAGGGATGCCGATTCCCAACACATCAGTTCCCCTTTAATGCTCTAGGAAGACCCTTCATCATCAGTAGGTTCAGAAATGGTTGCATCTTCATTAATTCTTGTTATATATTTTTTTCACTCTAATTAGAATGACCCTGAATTTAGAAGAGAAAGAGGTGTATAATTCATTTCCAAAGTGACACTGGGATGTGTTTTCTTGGAACTATATAGAAATTCTAGGCCTTTACCCTGATATGGCCATCCATCATTTGGGTTTTCCAGAAGAGCATCGGGGATTTAAGCAGACCATAAGAAGAACACACCCATCTCATGCCACCAAAATTGAGGTTGAGGTCGACAAGATTATAAAAGATGACTTTACCAAGGAGGTGAAATATCCCAAATGGCTATAAAATATTTTACTATTTTAATAGAAGTATTGGAAAATCATATTTTTCATTGATTTCAGAGATATAAACCAACATTGTCCCAAAGATGAATTGCTGGTTCCAATCACAGAACTTTTGATTGATGCAACATCTTTCTATGAAGCTCTCTCCTTCATGGATGGATACTCTGGGTATAACCAAATCCAAATAGCCCTAGAAGATGATGAATATACAACATTAAAACCCCTTCAAGGAATATTTTTCTATCGGGTAATGACCTTGGGATTGAAGAATGCTGGTGTGACATATCAACGTGCAATACACCATATTTTCAAACCCTTATTGGGGAAATTAATTTAATGATATGTGGATGATCTAGTGGTTATGTTCAGACAACCTTATTATCACTTTGCTAATCTAGAGACTATATTTAGCAATTTTTTTCACCATAATTTTAAGATGAACCCCTTGAAATGTTCTTTCGAGGTAACCTTGGGAAAATTTCTTAGTTTTTTTTGTATTCCATAATGACATTGAAGATAATCCTAAGAAGATTGAGGTTTTCCTTGGCATGTCACCCCCTAAAAACATAAAAGTGTTAAGAAGAATTCAAGGAAACTTGTCCTATATCTGGTGCTTCATAGCTAATTTGTAAGGAAATAATTTTCCCTTAACCAAATTGATGAAGAAGGGGGTCACATATCAATGGACCAATGACCACCAGGAAGCATTTGATACCATAAAGAAACACCTATTGAGCCCACTGGTATTTATGCCACCTGTTGAAAGAAATCAACCCATTCTTTATGTGATAGCCTTGGATAAATCACTGAGTGCCTTCTTTACACAAAATAATGATGATGGGAATGAAAATAGCCTTTACTATCTCGGTCAAACCATGCTCGATGTAGAGAATCAATATTCAGGTATTGAGAAACAAAACCAAGAATTAATCTTTTAATTATAGAAATTGAGACACTATTTTCAAAATCATGTGGTTCACTTGGTATCTCCCAATGACCCACTCAAATTTATCTTCAATCGTCTTATTTTTACAGGAAATTTGGCATGATGGGTGGTTATTCTACATTAGTTTGATATACTATTTGTTCCTCAAAAAATAATAAAATTCCATGATTTAGCAGACTTCCTTACTGAGAACCCATCTATTGAAGAAAATCATTGAATACTGAATTTTCTAATGAACAAATCTTATAGATTCAAGAAAGTCCAAGAATATGGGAAATTTACTTTGATGGTGCTTACAGAAGTCCAATGGAGAAGAGGATGGAAAACCCTAAACTCAAAAATATTGGGTTAGGAATTGTGCTTATCTCCCCATAGAATGCATTATTTCCATATTCATTTCTGTTATCATAAGGCGGTACCAACAATGAGTCATAATATCAATCTCTCATTGTAGTCCTATAATTAGTACTCCAAGTACCAATAGATTAACTAGAGGTGAAAGGTGATTCAAAATTGGTAATCAAACATATCAATAGGGATTAAACTATTAGAAAAGAAGAACTAATTCCCATATGTGATTATTTATAAGGGTTAATGAAAGAATTTCTCTTAAATCCAACATTGTCTTACATCCCATGGTCACACAATTCCTAAGTTGATGCATTGGAAGAAGCATCAATATCCTTAGATGATCCAAATTGGGATGAAACAATCATTAACATTGCTCATCGTCGGGTGTTTTCACCTTTTGTTCAAATTATAACATAGGAAATAAATGAAATTAGTCCCATTTCTGAGCCATATGGTCATACCACATGATGGATGACACCCATAATGGAATATATCCAAAATGGCGTACTTAAATCAGATAGAATTAAAATAGAAAAAATCCTGAGATGGGCAGTTAATTTCATAGTTTATGATGGCCCAGATCACTAGAAGATCCTCTATAGATGAGGTTTTGATGAAATTCTTCTCAGATGCATTAATGGGGAAGAAACCACAACTTTCATGAAAGAAGTACATGCAAGAGCATATGGTTCCCAACAGTCTAGGCATAGGATTTTTGATCAAATCAGAAGTCTGGGATACTTTTGGCCTTTGATGATGCAAGATTACATAGATTTCACTATGAAGTGTCATCCCTACTAGATGCATACCAACTTCTTTCATCAACCTCTAGAGTTTCTACACACAACTAAATGCTCCTGTCCATTTTCTACATTGGGAATGGATGTATTAGGACCCTATCCTCCAACTATGATTGGTCATTTCAAGTATATTATTACTACTACCGATTTCTTCTCTAAATGGGCTGAGGCAATACCTCTCAAGGAAATCAGGTCCAAAAGAATTGTTAGCTTTGTCAAAGCTAATATCATTACTATATTTGGTGCCCCCATACCTTATTGATGGAAAAAAACACCAATATTGGTTCTTCTGAGGTAAAGAATCTATATTAGGAGTACAATATCAAATCCAACCATTCATCTCACTACTATGTAGTGGCCAATGGATAGATAGAGGCTTTAAACAAGACCCAAATGAATATACTTTAAAAAATGGTGGATAAAGATAAAAAGTATTGAAATGATAATATTTTTCACACATTATGGGTTTATCGAATTATTACTCGTACTACAATACAGTCAACCCCATATCCATTGGTGTATAATACATAAGCAATTATTCTTATTGAAATTCAATTTCCTTCACTCTGAGTTTCCATCTATGACCAGTTATCTACATATGAATAGTATTTGAAGCGATTTGATGAGCTAGAATGATTAAATGAAAAGTGATTTCATACCTTTCATCACATGGAAGTCTATCAGAATAGAATAACATGAAATTTCAACAAGAAAGTTTTCCTCTGCTCATTTCTTCAAGGAGAATTGGTATTAGTCCTCAGGACTCCGATGATACTAGAAAAGAAGCCTCCAAATATTGATTCAAAGTGGGATAAACCTTATTACATACATAATTTCCTCTCTAATGTATCTTATTACCGAATCGTAATAGATGGAGAACTTATTACAACTCCAACCAATGCTAGATTATTGAATAAGTACTCTGTGTAATAACACATAGCTATGTCCTAGTTACATGATGTTAAACTTCACAACAACCATGTCCTAATTTCATGATGTGAAATTGCATAGAAACCGTGTTCTAGTTGCATGATGTTAAACTACATAGCAGCCATATCCTAGTTGCAAGATGTTAAACTGCATAGAAACCATATCCTAGTTGCAAGACATTAAACTACAAAACATCCATATGCATACATGATGCACAATGTTAAAATGTGTAGCATCTTTTTCCTTATCGCATGACATTAAAATTCATGACATCATTTGTCCTTGATATATGACATTAAACTGTACGACTAAAATCTCCTTCATTTGATGTTAAAAAATACCTCACGATACCAAAAATTATACTTCCTTGTGGTTCTTTAAAAAATGAGTAGCTTCCATGTGCAAGAACTACTCACATCATTGCTACTCCATAGAGGAATATGATCCACATTTATCCATATGTTTGAATTATATCTACATAGGTACCCATTTTCAAGAACTATGTGTGGATTGATTCTTTCCCCTATAAAGATACGAAGTGAAACATAGGTCTTATCCCCTAGTCCAGCCATAATGTTTCTTTCACATCAGGTGGATTACATCCTCACTGCAAGATATTAATCTACACGGTTCTTCCAGAACTATGTATGGATTTATTATCATTCCAATGAGATATGTAGAGATTCTTAGATCTCCAAATTTTGGCCCATCTATGACAAAATAAAAATTCCCGCATTCCTTGTGTTTATGAGTCAGATTTGCACAGGGAATACCATCTTCAAGAACTATGTTTGGCTTGATTCTCATTACAATGAGATACGTAGTGACACCCAGATCTCTAATCTAGCATCCAACCATAACTAAACCCCCCTTTATCACATAAAAACATAGTTTGTGTGATGAACCATATCAAGAACTACATATGGATTGATTATCATTCTAATGGGATATGTATAGATGCCTAGATTTTCAATTTTGGGCCCATCCATGAAAAAAAAATAAAACAACCACTTCATTCCCTATGTGTATAAATCAAACCTACATAGAGAATGTTTTTAGAACTATGTGTGTCGTTATTCTTTCTCCAATAATATATGTAGTGACAATTGAGTTATAACCGAGGCAGATCTATAATATCTTTTTTTTCACATCAGTTTATCTTCGTCCATACCGCAAGGTGTTAAATTGTATGGGAATTCAAGAACTATGTGTGGCAAGATTCTTAACCCTAGAAAGATATGTTGTGAATCACAGACCCTATATCCTGGCTCAACCACCATTCAATAATTTTACCCTTACCTTTTACTTGATATAACTTTGTGTTATAAAATAATCTTATACCACCCCTGTTTCTCACATTGAGCACATCTCACATGGGCTTAGGAATTGGGTAAAAAAATTCTATGCATTAATAAGGTATCTTAATTCCTATTTGGGGTTATGAACAGTCCTAGATGTAAGACCTTAAAAGACACAACATATTTCCTTTCTACATGACCTTAAACTGTAAAAAATAATGTACTTACTACATGACTTTAAACTATGTGGTACCTAAAGAACTATGTGTATCTTGATTCTCATCCTATTGAGATACATAGTGAAAACTAGGACTTCGATCTTATTCCTATACATGGGATAAAATAAAAGTCCCCTTCTCCAATATAAAATTTAAAATCTATAGAGGATCCATTATTTTGTGTCCTTTCTTTAAATAAATCATTAAGGAAACAAAAGATATCCCCATTGTATATTTTCTTCATATCTATGTAAGGGAATCCAAAATCATGGCCAATATTGATCTAAATATTTCTCTTGTGAATTAGAAATTACCCCTTTCACATTTCATACTCCTAATCATGAATACGTTTAGATCTTTATAATATTTCTTTGATTTCTGGTGATGGAATATCTAATACCTGGGAGCTATTTTTCCTGACTATGTGGTACGTGTTCCTAGGTGGACTTGCATAAGTCACCGATATAATAGGCCTATCATCCAAAAGATTCCACTATTTGGATATGTACCATATTTCCCATTTGGAACTGTATAATACAACCCCCATAACGGGTTTGTCAAATAATGGTAACATTATTCTTGGGAGAAGCCTCTTCTACCCCCTTAAATATTTGATGACAGTATGCAGAAACCTATATTTTAAAGTGATTATCTATTTTATATTTCTCCCATATCCTTTATCCTGACCTAAAAGTCTCCAAGAATATAGATCACACTTTTTCCCTTCACTTGTTAAAATCACACTTAAATAATCTCAGATCATTTAACCACATGTCATACATTGTTTCCATAATATTTTGGTACTAGTTGCATGAACTAATGACACCAGACAACATATTTCATACATTCAGATAAGACATTTGTAAAAAGTATTTTCCTCCATTTCATTTGAAATCATGAATCTAAATTCTCTTTCTGTATCCATGTACTTTTCTCTATAAACCAAACTCTGTGTTTTAGAAAATATGAATCTCTATAAATATTCTTTGTCTTTTAGAAATAGAATGTCTGATACATGAGATTTATTTTTCATGAATATACAGTACATTCCTCTAGGTGGCCTTGCATAAGTCACCCACATAATGGTCCTATCATCCAAAAGATTCCACAGTTTTTCTATGAATCACATTCCCTAGTTTTCCCTGCATAATACAACCTCCATAATAGGTTCATCAAATAGTTGTAACTTCTTTCTTGGAAAATACTTCTTCCAATTCCTTTATACCTTTTCCCATGCCATTCTCTAAATCCATAAATTCTAAAATCATAGTTTACAATTCCTCCATTCCATACCTGAAAATGGTAGCATGTTTCCAGATAAATTTCCATGAAATTGGATATTCGTAAACCTTTGTTAAAAGCTAAATACCTTAAATTAAATCCCTATAATGACCTTTCTGCATGAATTTAAAATGAACAACCCCCAAAATTTCCTTGCTGCATGAATTTAAACTTCACAAAATAATATTAGAAAGATCCTTTTTGAAAAAATGTTCCCTCCTTCACATACCAAATTTGTGTAGGATTGGTTTCCCATTCAAGGCCTATGTTATCACAAATGTAATCTTTTATTATTAGATATATTTTATTGGGAAAAAACCTATTCTGGTATTGAGACATCCAAATCTTGAATCGCTTAGTTTATTATAAACAAAATTTTAGAATTATTGAGATCTCATTTTACCTAACTATGCAGTATGTTCCGTAGTTGGCATTGTATAAAATCTTCCTATATAACGGTCATGTCAGCCTAAGGATACCACACGTGACTATGCATCACATTCCTTAGTTTCCTCTGGATGACACAGTCCCCATAATGGGGTTGTCAAGTAGTGATAACATCTTTCATGAGAAATACCCACTCTATTATTATATTTCATGTGTTTAGATTTGATGATCATAAAATATCATGACTCAAGATTACCCTTGGAAGTATCTAAAGAATATTAGGACCTTTCTGAACCATCAAGCCTTGTTTGGGTTATAATATCAAAATTCAAGGTCAATGCTATTCGACCTTAAACATTAGCCTTACTAGTACAACATTAATGACTTTAAACATCCAATAAAAAGAGACATAGTACTTACCAGATTAAAAACCCACAAAGGGAACTCTGGAAAAAAAGTCAAATCTCAGCTCACTAGACCTAGAATTTGTATGGTTTAGTAAATATATGAGCGGTAAAAAGTTAAAAGGCAAAGATTTTTCATCTAAAAACAAAAAAAAAATCCTAAGCAAAAGAAAAATATCACTCGATAAGTCCCCTCCACTTTGGGTGATGAAAAAAAGATGCAAAGTTTATTGGGTTGTTTATACAAACCCAATAACAGTCAAACTGTGATCACTAGTCCATTTTTCTTCTGTAAAATTTAAATCACCCCATCCCTATCATTGTAATTATGATTATCTGACTTTAAGATGTAATGTTATGAAAATCATATTTGATATTGCAATTATAGAAAGAAAATAATGATGAATATATAGATGATCAAAAAGAATCTTTTCATTTATAAGTAATAGTCCCCATAAGAAAAAAACCAAACTGGAGTCTCTCTATAAAAAGTTATAAAAGGTCATCGACATAATTCTTAATTTGTTGGATTGTCTTATGGGCCATGGAATCCACCTTTTGATGTTCTATTAGTCAGCCAGCCTTAGTATCCTTATCCTGATGAAGTTCATACTTAGAATATGCAATGGACTTTTCCCATTCCTTTTTGTATTCTCCTTACGAGCAGTGCATTTATTCAATTTCCATTTCAATATAATTCAACTCTTGCTGAAGACACGACATTTGAATAGTCTTCTCTTTGATTTGATGATTGAATGCCACTACTGTTGCACTAGGATTGACCTCAGTTTACGATACTGCCACTCAGAATTAATCAATGTTTCCAGGCAGTTTGGCTTCAATCATAACCTACCAAAATTTGTACTCTTTCACCCATTTTTTAATGATCTCCTTCACCATAGTATAGATTTCACATTAATCAAAACCTATGAATCCCAACATGCTTAATAGATCTGAGAGTCGTGGGATTTTCAAAGGAAATTCCTTGAGGGGTTTCTCAGAAATAAATTTCCATATATCTTTCCAAGATTTTAGAAGTGTGATGCGAAGATCATTCTGTAACTCTGAATCCAAATCATAATCACCATCATTTGGAGGGAAGTACTCCAAGATTAATGCACTTAAAGAAGTTATCTATTATGCTTCTTCCCTAACAGTGGCTACATTACTTCTTAATGATGGTCGAGTTGATGAAGAAGTTTCGTCCACATACCGATCAATAGAAGTTTATGATACTACATGATAAGAAAAATCACGAATAGAATCAAATGGAATGGAAATAATGGGACATAATTACAATGGTTGGTATCTTTTTACCTAATAGTACGTCAGCATCCTGAGAAGATTCCTTACCAAAATTCCCAACCATAGTAGTTTTGGTTGGCCCCTCTTGGTGGAGGATGCTTTGTTGAACTTTCTCAGGGTTTTACAGATGAACCTTATGATGATTTTCTATTTCAAGTTTCACCTGATCTAACACTTCCCTAATAGTGGGATTGATAGTAATGTCAACATCTCCTCCTGGCATAGTTATCGTCATAGCTTCTGTAGATGGAATTGCATATTCTAACTAATTATGGTTAGAAAATCAGGAATATAAAGATTTATTGGATAGAAAACAAATAATAAAGTCCATTTGGTTGTATATAAGGGAATTCAAATTCTACTAAAGTATTAGGCATATTAACATGTTCTAATAATTCTTCAAATGAAATTTCAAGGATCATCATAGAATCAAATGAAATAACAATCCATGTATTAGTATCACCCATGGGAATTCTTAGAGCGGTTGGTTCATGACCCTCCTCTAAAGACTTTATAACCCAAACAACCTCTTCAGTGATAGTCGCAGGGTCAACATCAGTCGTATCAGGATTTTCTGGTGCATATGACAAACCTAAAATATTAAAAAAAATATAAGTTTGTTGCTAATACAGATAAATTATCATGAGGGTATTCTTATTTACTAGAGGTCACCTCTCACACAGAACCATGGATATGAGAAGTGCCAAGAACATATGTTGTTTTCTCTAGCCTGGATGACTCATCAGTTTAAGGAGCTGCTTCATTGGTAGGAATCTACACTTGTCCAAAATATACATCCAAGGTCCCCTGAGGCCCATCAGTAATTTCCCTATGATAAGAAAAAAATAAATTTATGCAATTCCAATAATTTTAAAAATTTTCTACAGATAATGATGAAATTAATCCTATCATGAATGCTTACAACTACTGTTAAAACGTTTAACTGTAGTTTTATTTATTCAATATATTTTCTTCTTTCTATTATTATAGGGAGGAATAACATCATCATATCCAAGAAAGTTTTTAGAGACCGAAATAATCCAACCATCTCATCCTCCAGGTCCTATCGGCCTAGAGATATCTCTCCCAATTCATGAGGTGATTCAGTAGCTCTGAGTTCAGTACCCCCAAGACTATACTATAGCGATGGAACATTAGTCAATTTTTTCTTAGCCATATTCAATTTAAGATGGTATTTCCCATGATAAATAATTCTTTTTTCTAAATTCAAAACGAAAATCAGAAAAAAATGAGATGAAATAAACATACATCTCCAAGATTGAAAAAATCATGCCATTCATCATCTAGAGAAGGAACAATTCCTTTGGCGGCTCCATAATATATCATTTATTTCACTCATATTGTGGTGGGGATTGAATTTTCAGGTGCATCTAAGAGAATCTATAAATCCTAGATATAAATTCTTACTTCATAATTATTTTTCTAAAAAATAGTATCAGATGAGGCTCGAAGATCTCCTATTTCTAGAACATGCATCCCCTCACATAAAAGCACCTACATGGATTTAGAATCACAATACAAACTCGAACATGTTTGAATTACCTCTATTTATACATATTCCTAATACATCCCATATCCCATTTAAGATTATCCTACAGTCTTAGAGTTGACATGATTCTCGATTCCTACCATTAGAGACGGTGGAAGAGAAAATGGGACTCGCTTCTCTTATGAACGATAACATCTGGACCACCTAGGTTTGACATCAAATGAGTTTTTTGGTGTATCCCAATTGACTCTAGTGGGTGGATTGTGTCTTGAATGAGGTCACATCAGTGATGTAAGAACCTCATCACCCTTTCCCTCTAACTCTGATGAATCATCCTTTAATGATGAGGAAGCACATTCCAAACAAGAGGCTTCCTTCCTAATCCCTCTCTTTACTCTGACTCGAGGGAAAACGTTGTTTAAAACCACTTCAGGGTATGATGAAACCTAATTCTCAGCATACCAAAGAGTCAATATTCTCTCTACATTATCAGCAGGTAAATGAAACACCACCCTATTCTTCTCCATGGTTGTTAGAAACCATAACTATAGATCCACCATCAGATGCTTCTCTAATATGACATTCACTAGAGAAGATACAATAATTGTTTTCGATAATTTGAGTTGAAAATCCAATATTTTAAGAGAATAGGCCTCACATATGATTTTACCACATATCTTGGTGTTTAATACACCATCTCTGCAAGCCATCATATACACCCTCAACTCTAAATTGGTTGTCCCATTATTAACAAATCTTCTCTTTGGTGGATTTACATAAGGAAAGAAATGGATCTCCATGAACATACGCAACCTTATCTTAATGTGATAAGGTGTCAAGGATGTGGAATAACACTAGAGAAATCTTGAATAGATGGTCAGAAAAAACTTCCAAGGACCTAGATCCCACTATGCACAGTATATGTTTTGAAATGAGTTGTGATTAATCCCCATAAAACATGGAATGGTCTTGTTATTCTAAAATGATACCTCCCTCCATATATACGTAACCAGAACCTATGGATAATCACTAAAATAAGTGTATCCAACCCCACTATCTTCCTCTCTTCTAGATTGGCCGTTATAATAAATGATCCAGGCCTTACACCGCCCATATAATCTAGAACATGAAACAAATATACACAAATCCACATGGAAAGGAAACCCACAATATGTTTCTTTGCAGGAATTTTAGGGTTGAATTCATACCCCCACTTTTAAAACTCTCCCTTCTCTAATGTTGTCTAGAAAGTGTCGAGCGTACCTCTCTTTTACGCCTTCAAAAAACTTGTTGGGAACATGCAGGTGGGACCATTATCCTTCTTCTTCATTTGGAATATTTCCATCCACTCCTCTGGATGAATATCTCTTCTTGTGTGTGATTTTGTATCTTTATTCTTGATTTTGTAAAATATCTCTAATAACTCACGTGCTAAGGCTGGTTTCTTTTCTACATCATTCCATATTGTCCTTGGAGGAATAAATTCATCATACATATCTACAAGGATTGGAGCACTAGAGATCTTATAGGCATAACAAAAACCGATTTAAAATTCACTTTGTGACAAATGGAAGGAATTCATCTCTAGACTCAAGGAGCTTAGATTTTATGGTACAAAAGTGTCATTCATATATACATAGTTTTTCCCGACCCATATAGCCTCATTAATTCTGATGATTTTAAGATCATCTATAAAATTTACACATTTTTTTAACACCTATTATGCTCATTTCCATGTGTGTTTAACACCCCCTCCTGGGATAAAGTCCCAACCTTTCATCCAGCCCTTCGATTGGTCTATCTGAGAATCTAAAAAAATGGATGAATAATAGTGCGGCTGTAGCTCGGGTGTATGTGCTTTGAAATATATAGAACATGGGATGTGATATATGAAATATGCCTTGGATTTCATCCTAATATTGATATATGTTCCCATGACAGAAACATTGGCATATGAGAAATTGGTTTGGTCTTGAAACCAAGAAACTGGAACATAGTTCATTGGGTTTGGTATGTTGGCATCCTACAGATGACCATATCATCAATTCATTTCTAGAAAATTTATCATTAGTTACAATTATCTTGGGAGCCATTGAACCTAAAAAAGAGATAATAAATCATTTCAAATTAGGTTCATTTTGGACAATTTTTGAAAAATGTAATAGAATTTGACAAAGGCATTGCGGTGCGCAAGTGGAATTGCGGCACACAAGTGTGTCTATCTACATTCGGCGTGCAAATCGAAAGCGTTCTGAAGTAGTGCAACCAGAATTTTCATAAAAATTGTCTTAATGGAATAACTTGCATGAATAGGGATATGATTTCCTAAATCCTTTATGATTTTCACTGAAGTGAAGAGAATATATATAAACGTCGAAGTAAACTTACACACCGCTACCTTGCGCTCCACTATACGGAAATCTCAGAGTGAACCATCAAATATTTTCATCCCTTTAACCTCATAACTAGACCCTTTTTTATTTAGAATCAAATATTGAGGGGGGTCTTTTTTTGACACTCCATTCCATCACATGTATAAAAAATTGAAAAAGGGAAATTCTTTATAAAAATTAGAATAAAATACATGGAGAATTTCAAGATTGGGAAACATACATATTTGAATTAAACTAAGGTAGGAAAAAGCACTGGTGGTGCACAATCAACTTCATTCCACTATAATGGCACACAACCTACTTGAGCGCCAAACCACCCTTCACTCAAGGTCTTATTTTTTCCAATAAATAGAGCCTTGAGGTCTTCATTTGGACAGAAAATTTCCCTAAATCCCGATTGCTACTCTGGTTTCCCTAGTGCTTCTCCATAGAAATTTGAAACATATAAGGTAGTAATTTTACACCTAAGTAAAGGAAATTAAAGTAGGATCATAGGAATTAACTCCATTATGTGTTTAAAATACATAACACTTGCGTGCCTCAAAGCACCATATCCCCATAATTCAAGAAGACTTGCACGCCCTCCGTTCCTTGTACTGGAGCTTGAGTGCCCCACTTTTGGGAATACCTATGAAGACTTTTGAAGTCTTGAGACAAGTATCTCTCATTTCTAGTCATCCCGGTTATTCATCACTTAAAGTGACATCATGTCACACAATCCTACTTTCACACCCATACCTGCGTGCTAGCCACTCAATTGAGCACCCCTTCCTTGATGTTCATCCTATCCTTCAGCATATTCGAGCCTTTAATGAACCCTCTTTCAAATACATTCATGGAGGATTTTCATCTTCATTGGAATAATTACCTAAAAGGGATCATGTTGAAACCTCCACCAAGACCTCATGATTTACAAAATCTTAGGGAAAGACACACAAGAATGTCTCCTATTTGTATTTTTATCTCTATGATCACAGATTTACCACACTTGTCCTATTGATGGGTTAGGGTCCTTGGGATTTATATGGTTTTGTATCTCCACGTTCATGAGGGATCTTCTCCTTGGAATAGTGTTGAGGAGTTCCCAATATCATATTCTGGGGATAGGACTCAATCCTTACCTTATCATATCTAAGACTCGGAGCCTCTGATCCCTGGTAGAGAGGGTACAATTCATGCTTTCTATTCATTTTGGACAAAGGAGAAGTCTTCCTTCCCACCACAAGATACATTTTAGGGAAGAAATTGTAGCATAATACCCTAGCCATTTGAGACTAATCTAATTACCTTCACTTTTATTTTGCATTGAAAGGTTCATTGCTCTGCACCCTATCCACTGTTGACACGACCGCTTCCCTCGTTGTCCCATCCTCTTCCACCAGTGGAAAATGAAAAGTGTGTGCCTTTGTTGAATCTTTAAAAACGTATTTTTTCTCACATTTAGCATAAATCACATAAGATTAGATGTTTTTGATGATCACAAGATCCTCACAATCCATAGTAATGAACTATAATAACTTTGATTCTCACCATAATTGGGATACGTAAGAAGCCTTCACTTAGGGCCCGATATCACTAGATATCCTTTTCAGGAATCCAACCCTAATTCTCTTAATCCAAGAATCCTCCTTAGGATTAATCCAAGACTTAATCCTCTTAAAGGAACATAATCTCCTGCAAGACCTAATGAGCTACGAGAACTCTGATTCCCACTATAA
Organism: Viscum album; assembly: GCA_963277665.1. Lineage (NCBI taxonomy): Eukaryota > Viridiplantae > Streptophyta > Magnoliopsida > Santalales > Viscaceae > Viscum > Viscum album. The sequence continues at coordinate 421,129,580 of OY728158.1, read as the reverse complement.
TTTGGATATGTAGGAAACCTTCACATAGAGATTGAGCTCATTGGATATCCTCTTCAAGAATACAACCCCAATTCCATTAATCTAGGCATCCTCCTTACGATTAATCCTTGAATTAAGTCCCCCTTATATCTCCATGAGTAACTACACCACTCGTGGCCCCTGTTACAAGGAAAAAAATTTCAAGAGTAAGCCCCAAATTAATACTCTCAAAGGGAGATACTCCCCTGTAAGACCTACTGAACTACGTGGTCTTTGATTCCCATCCTAGTGGGATACATAGGAAACCTCTTTGAGGTTCAAACCCAATACCTCAAATCAACCCTATTCTCTATGATCCACATTCCCAGTAGGGTCTAATCTAACTTGTAAACTCATATCCTTTCCGGGTTCATTGGAAAGATTCATTATAAGTCCCACACCAAGATTTGACTAGGAACCTTCCACCTAGATGTCCTTACCATATGACATTAAACTATACAGTTAGGTCATTATCACATGAACCTAAAAGGTATGATGTGTCCTATTAAGTGGCACCAAACTATGTGGGTTCTGATTCCTTTCATAAGGATATGTAGGTATCCCATCTATGGGTATTATCCCAAAATCAAAAAAACTTTTTTCTCCATGAATGATGATAAAATATAGGGTAACCTCTGTCTCTATGGATGAGGATACATTACAGAGTGCCCCACTAAGTGTTTTAAAAACCAAAATTGTTGTAATAACAACCAAATAATCTCTAAGTAGTATATGAGAGGATATCATTGATGAAGAACCTTGAATACATACTGATATATTCATTGATGAATAACCTCAAATATATACAGATAATTCTGAATTCCACACATACTAATAATTGATTGAAAATTACAATGGAAACCTAAATTACGCTTGGTAAAGTAATAAGGATTCATGAAAATTTCATAAATCTATAAGAGAGTCCTAGAGTAGGCAATAATTCCCTTCAAAATGGTGTAATGAACCCGACCTCCCATCCTCTCAACCAATGTGATTTTGTCAGTATTGTAGGTCAATAAACCTCACGAACGTCTTCCTTTGGAAAGAAGTTCCCTTTGGATACAAAATCATTTGGTGTTTCCACTTCCATAAATAAATCTGATGAAAATCACTTGGATGTAATGATTCCTATTTATATCACACATTCAGGGGGAAAAATATTATAATTATTTATGTGTGTGTGTATATGTATACATTAACTATATAATTAATTAGTAATAATAATATATCAATATATTAGAAATTGTAAATTTATTTAAATATAATTATTAGAATTATTACATTTAATTTTATAGTTTTATAATTAATAACATATCGTGAAAAAAATTATACCTGATATTACTATTTAAATACTTATTATTATTATTTATACATTTATATATAATATTAATACATTTATTATTAATAATATTATATATAATATCAATTTACTTATAATTTATAATATCAATACATATATTATTTAGAACCCCCGCTCGAGGGTGGGGGTTGACGGTAGAGGAAGGCCCCCGCGAGTAGGGGTCGGCAACACGAACAACTCAACAGTGAGGATTGGTGGTGGAGGAAGGCCCCCAAGACTAAGGGTCGGCGATGCGAACATGGCCTATGCTCGACGACATTAGGGTTTGGTGTTGGAGGGATCTTCTTGACATTAAGGTGGGTGTTGAATGGATGAGCCCCAATTGAATCGTAGTAGGGCCATGGGAGCTATAATGAAAGACAAGCCTTGCTAGAGGCGACCGACCAACTAGTCTAGTTCTAGGAAGAATCATATGATGCCACTACTAAAAAAACCATATATTTCAGTGCTAGAACTGTATTTTTTCAGCGTAAAAATGTGCCGACATGCTGAGTGTTCTTAAAAGTTTTCAGCCTTTATAAATGCTTTTTTTATCACTAATAAATTCCACGAAAGTTATTGAAAAACATGCAGCACTTCAACAACCCTATAATATAACCAAATTTCAAAAAAATAGTCAAATTAGAATACAAATATTACAAATATTTACATTCTACTACCATTTCAATTCAATGTTTATATACAACATATTTACATTATTTAGATATTCACAATTTGTCAAAAATTAACAAACTAATATAAAATATCAAAACTCTTATAGCATGGTTTCATCAACGGTCATTCTCCATATAGAAGTTTTTCATTGCAATAAATCCAATGTTTATTTTAGTAACAATATAAAATTTCTTAAAAAAATTTAATTTTAATGTTATATAATCCACATATGATAAACTATTTTGTTAATTACTGAACATATTAATGATATTATCAATTATACTATTAATTATGTTGTTAATGATTATATTGTTTGTTTTATATTAATTATTAATTATTAATTATACTAATAATTAATAATTATATTACGAATTATTAATTACATTGTTAATTAATAGTCTATATAAATTATACTGTTAATTACTAAATATATTAATGATATTATTAGTTATTAATTATCTTAATTACTTAAATAGTTGTTAATAATTATATCATTAACCCTGCATTTGGGTGTTTCATGCTTTTCTTTGTAATGTAGCCCCTTTCCCCAACATAATGTAAATATTAAACTAAAATGACATGTTTATTTTGAAAACATGCACTTTGAGTCATATCAGTAACAACATGTGTTAGATTGATATGTGGTCAATTCCTACATGTCCCAAATGAATTATTTATCATTTTCCTAAAATTTGAAAACTATCTAAGCATGTTTACTTGGTTTTGAAAATGTGAAATTATTAAAACTAAAATGAAACTTTTATATTGAAAACACACACATGAAGTTATACCACCTACATTATTTTTCATATTGACGAGAAATCGATTACTACATGTCACAAATTAATTATGGATTGTTATCCTAAAGTTTGAAAACATTAGAGCTTGTTTACTTGAATTTGAAAATGGGACACACATTTTAAACTAAAACAACACTTTTATATTGAAAAAATTCATTTTGATTCTTACTAACCATATCGTGTATTCAATGGATGTTACAAATAAATTGTGGATCATTTTCCTAAATTTTGAAAATAATTAGAGTTTTCTTGATTTGTTTTGACTATGTATCACATATTTTAAACTAAAATCACACTTTTATATTGAAAACAAACTATTTAAGTAATAAAAAACTCATATTTTTTTCAGATTGATGTGCGGTTGATCCCTACACATCAAAAATAAATTATAAATTATTTTTATAATGGTTGAAAACAATCCAAGATTACTTGCTCAGTTTTGGCTATGTGATGCATGTTTTTAAACTAAAATGACACTTTTATGTTGAAAACATGTACTTGGAGTCATACCAGTCATATCATATGTCATATTGATACATGTTCAATTGCTACACATCAAATATGAATTATGGATCATTTTCTTAAAGTTTGAAAAATTTCGAACTCATTTTATTGGTTTTGGCTATATGACCTTTGTTTTAAACTAAAATTAAACATTTATAATGAAAATAGGCACTCTAATTCATACTAGAAACATATGGTGTCATATTTATGTGTGATCAATTCATACACGTCACAAATAAATTATGGATAATTTTATGAATGTTTGAAAACTATCCGAGCTCATTTTTTCAATTTTGGCATCGTGACAAACATTTTAAACTAAAATAACACGCACATTGATTCATACCAGCCATATTGTGTGTCATATTGATGTGAAATATATTCATACATTTCAAACATGAAATATGGATAATTTTACTCAAGTTTGAAAACAATATGATATTATTTTTTTGATTTTGATAATGTCACGCGTGTTTAAAACTAAAATGACTTTTTATATTGAAAACACACACTTTGAGACATATATACCACATCATGTTTCATATTAACATGAGGTCAACTCCTACATGTCACAAATGAATTTTGGATTAGTTTCCTAATGTTTGTAAACAATATGTGTTCATGTTCTTAGTTTTGACAATGTACCATGTGTTTTAAACTAAAATGACACTTTTTTTTATTGAAAACATAAAGTTGGATTCATAATGGACACACCATGTTTTTTATTTGTTTTTGGTTGACTCTTATATGTCAAAAATGAATTATGGATCCTTTTACTAATGTTTTGATATAATTGAAGTCTTTTTACTCAGTTTTGGCACGATGTCCCATGCTTTACACTAAAATGTCACTTAAAAATATGCACATTGAATCATACTGGACACATTGTGTGTCGAATTGACATGTGGTAAACTAAGACAAATCAAAAATGAATTACTGATCATTTTCCTAATGTTTGAAAATAATCAGATTCCATTTTCTTGTTTTTGTCTATGTGACGCATGTTTTAAACTAAAATGAAACTTTTATATTAAAAACATGTACCTGAAGTCATATCATCCACATCTTATGTTAGAATGATGTGAGTTTTATTCATACATGTCACACATTAATTATGTATCACTTTCCTAAAGTATCAAAATAATACGAGTTCATTTTCTCAGTTTGGGATTTATGATGCGTGTTTTAAAATAAAATGACACTTTTAAAGTGAAGACATGTACATTGAGTTATACTAGACACATAATGTATCAGATTAACATGAAGTTGATTCATACCTGCCAAAAATGAATTATATATCATTTTAATAAATTATCAAGATAATTTGATATTGTTTTCTCGATTTTTTCTATGTGATGCGTTTTTAAACTAAAATGACACCTTTAATGAGGAAACACACACTTTGAGTCATACCTGCCATATAATGAGGAAGATTTATGTCCATTCAATTCCAACATGTCAAAAATTAATTATGGATCATTTTACTATAGTTTCAAAATCATATGATCCTCTTTAGTTAGTTTTTGCAATGTGACATGTGTTTTAGACTAAAATGACACTTTTATATTGAAAACATGCACTTGGAGTCATTATGGTCACATCATGTGTCATATTGATGTGTGGTAAATTCATACAAATCAAAAATGAATTATGGATTGTTTTTATAAGGTTTCATGACAATTATAAATTTTTTACCTGGTTTTGGAAACGTGGCATGTGTTTTAGAGTAAAATGATACATTAAATGTGAAAACACACACTTTGAGTAATATTGGTCACATCATGTGTCAGATTTACATTCCCCCAATTCCAAAAGGCCACACATGAATTATGGATAATTTTACTAATGTTTGAAAACAATATGATATTGTTTACTCGATGTTGACAATGTGACATTCATTTTAGTCTAAAATGACTCTTTTATATTGAAAACACACACTTTGAGTCATACTGACCAAATTGTGTGTCAGATTCACATGTGGTCGATTCATACACATCAAAAATGAATTTTAGATAATTTTTATAAATTTTGAAAAAAAATGTCATTTTATATGATTTTACTATGTTATGTGTGCTTTAAACTAAAATTAATCTTTTATATTGAAAACATTCACATTGAGTCATACAAGATTCATTGTATCCTATATTGACATGCGATCTATTATTACACTTAAAAAAAATTACGGATCATTTTCCTAAATTTTGAAAACAATTAATGCTCGTATTCTTGATTTTGACAATTTGAAATGTGTTTTAAACTAAATTTCCTTATAAGGATCGACCGACCTCTCAAAATTTTTAACTCTGAACCGTGTTTTGACTTCCTTCACTATTAGTCCCTCATTTATACTTTGAGAATTGGATTGGGATAAGGGTGATTAAAATCTATTAGTTCTTATAGTATTTTCATTGTAATGTATTTTGTTGATTCAAACATGAAATTAAAATAATTTATCATGCTTCTTCATCATGGAAGTTGAATTTATTGTAAGAGGGCCTAAAATATTTTACATAATCTTCAAAATACAACAAGACACAAAAATAAAATTATGAGGCTAGGAGTATGGAATTATCTTCCTCAATATTTGGTAGTATGTATTCATATTTTTGGGTAGAATTATCCTTGACCCATTTACCTATCACTATTATCTCAATTGTAGCCTTGAAGTCCAATCTCTCACAATCACAAGCAACTTTGGACATGTACTAGCTCTACCAAAATATGTAGAGCGTAACCCTCCATGATACTTCTCCATGACAACCAACTCAAATATTTATTTTTTATAGGTTCATCACCAAATCATTTTAGAGTTTTAACTAACTCATCCTAACCCATAAAGGAAGGAAATTAGTGAACAATTGAAAAGAAATCCACAATCAATTAGGGAATGAGTATGTACCCTTTATAATCATTAAAAAATTATAATAAAATTTTTTATATTTAATTAATCACATGAGTGGTAGGTTTTGAAAATATATTTGAAAGGTTAAATTGAAGATGGACTATATTCGTGGATGCATGTGGATTTGAATGTATCTTAAATGATTTCCCATCAGCTTCTGTCTTATTTTTTATATTATTTTGCTACTGCTCCCAGATGTAACACCCTATATCAAAACTTTTATATTGTTGTCTTCAAGAGGAGGAACCACAAGTTGGTAAGGATCATAAAATCTATAGTGTCACTCAAGAGGTTCTAAAAATCTATGGTGAGGTTTAAATTCCTTTGGAAGGATGGGAGGATCAAATCTAAAAAAAAATTGGATGATAATTTTAAATGTAAGATTAGAATAAAAATATAACTAGAAGATTTCCAATACTAATTGAATTTTATTTTAGGAGAAATAATATCTATGAATTATGATAATAATTCTTGACATACCAAATGTATCTTTAAGGTCATAGCCTGTAATAGATCACAAACATAATAGGTAACCACCTCAACTTGATGTCAGAATTTGTTTTGGCCCTATTTACTCTTCGTACTCATATCTAAAACAAATTTTCTTATTATTTTGAGTACATAAACCATTTTCAATCATTATAGTACAAATAAAATATTTAAAAATAAATTATTAAAAAATATTTTAAATGAAATTGCAATTACCTTTATAAATTACCTGTTTGAGGATGATATTTTGTTAATAGTATATAATATCCTACATAAATTTTCAAACATAATATCCATAATTTTAATCATTATCTTATTTCAGAAAATATAGAAACATTAACCAAAATAATTAAATTTTTTTGAAATATGTTTTGATAGTTAAGTCTTACTATATATACCTTAATCTGTTTCCATTTGAAGAAATCCTTAGGCTTCTTGTGTTCATTCACAGTCCTCATACCATGATTTCACCAATATTTATAAATCTCCATATCATAACAAAATCCTTGTTCAAACACAAGATAAAATATGAATAGTTATTAACTATTAGATCATTTTTTGGACAAACATATTCTGAAAATGTATCTCATGTATGTATTCAAAACCAAAACTACCAACCATTCAAACTTGATAGTCTCATTTATACTCTCAAGACCCACCACATATATAATATCCACTACAAATATTTATTCTTTATATTCAATATAAAAAATATTTTTGTTTTTGAATGTTGTATCTACATGAAATTATATGGTTAATATATGTGGTTGTGGAACTGGTCCAGTTAAGGTACCCTTAGAAGGTCCTTTAAATTTCTTGGTTGATCTAATGGATTGTATTGATTAAACCTTTCATTTCCCCTTTATCTTGACCATATGTAATACCATAAATTATTTTAGACTATTTTTATCAACTGTTAATGTTTTTCCATTTTAAAAAAATTATTAATTACATACATCATATATCTTTATAAGATTAAATGGCCATGCTGTGAAAGTTACAATAGCATTATTGAATGTGATAACATTTAGATCATCAAGCAAAAAAGGAAACTCAATTATCAACTCAAGAGTTACTTCAACCCCCAATCTCATGTTATCTTATAAGAGTTACTTATTTTGTTTAATGTCTCTTGGGATATTTTACATCATACCCCTCATAACAAGGCGATGCGTGGGTGTTGATATATATAAATCACATAAAATTTCACCATGCATAAATTTAATAATATAAAGTTATCAAAAGTTGTTTTATTCACATTTAATAGAAAGATTTATGAAAAAATTGATTACCTCGGGGAAGGTAGATGATGGAGGTGAATGGATAACCTAAAAACTACAGGTTTCATGTGGCTCTTTATGTACTAATCATTGTTCCACTATTGGTTTTCTTTAATCCTATCACATAAATTGGTATGTTATACCCGATCAAACAATAATATCATTTAAATAATCCTTTTGTCCCTTCATGCCTTTTATCATATCATATGTATATCCTTGTGCCTTTTTCATCTCAAAATATGTTCGAGGTGACACTCCAAAAAGTAAACCTATAACGCGGCCATATTGTTTGGTCCACTACAAAGACACTGAAAGTAATTTTTCTTTAGGTATAGTTAATGTCAATTATTGTTTCTAAACCATATAAAAACATAATAAAATAAATAGATATTTTAATGCAATACTATTATAAAGCATAAAAAATTAATATTATGGAATACATACACATGATTACCATTATGCTTGTTTGTTTTAATCTATTAGTTTTCCCAATTTATTTACACGAGTCTCCTTCCATAACACATGATGTGGGATTTATGTGTCTTTTCATTATTATTCATCAATCATTATATAAACAAATGAACATATGTTGTTTCATATCACATAAATTTTTTACTGTAGATTTAAAATACATACTATTTTATTTTTAAATGAACCCAACACTATCATTATTTATGGTAGGGGTATAATGATTTTGATACCTTTTTTTTTATTTTTTACAATCTATTGTTTCTTAAATCAACAATTTTTAATCAAAGTGGATAAAATAAGTAATATAAAATAAAATATGATTGGATATAATGCACCTTAAATGATTCCTCATCACAGTGACCAATGAAATATTTCCATGTTTCCTAGTTTATAACGTGTCCATACATAGCTGGTGGGTGGGGGTTTACATTCCCTTCAATATCTATGAGATGATGCTTTATGAGAAGGTCCATATGGATCTATGAGATTTTCCCGTGATCATTAAGACAAATTTATTATAGAAATAATCTAAAATAAATGAACTCTATAAGGGATAATAAAAATTAAATGAACATTTAATTATATAATTTTTTAGTAAAATAGAGAATGTATATCATAAAATTACCCTAATATCTTCCCACATGACTGTCTTCAATACAGGAATGACATTGTTCCACATATCTATATCAATTAGAACATGTATTCTTGTTATAAACCAATTTAACTAATGAATATTGAATTGTTAGGGTCAATAGGTTTACTGAGTTGATTCCATCGAACCTAAAATTTTATATCTTTTCTTCTTGAAATGATAAATTTAGTTAACACAGTGATGCTACACCTCTCTCTTTTTTCCCATCAACATGATTCTGATCCCCTAATAATTCTATAGTTTCAACATCCATAATGTGTTATTCCTTAGGATTATTAATATCAATGTGTGTAGAAGTCATTATCTACATGGTTAGTCAAAATTTTAATTTATATTACATAAATATAGTATAGAACACATAATATTATGAGGAAAATATGAGTATATTAAAAAAATACTTTAACCAGATCATTAAACTCTCTTTTTTTCTTTAAATGTTGAATGGATTTGTATCCTCTATTAAGTATTCAAATCCCCTCCTTGTGGCCCCTCTAACATACAAGGAACTATCTACATTAGGACTACTGTGAAATAATTGTGATCTCATAATTAAAGGGTTATCTTCACTAGAATTTTCATCTAATATTGTAGTTGTTTTATTCCCCAATTAGACAATAGACCAATTCTTGTTTACTAGATTTGTATCATAAAATTATTGTTCTTCTTTTGATTCCATTATGAATTTTTCATCCTTATATACTTCCACACTTAAATTCACCTTCATGAATCCTGATTCAATGAATTTAACTACACTTCTATTGTTAACCCATTTTTAATAGAAAATAAAAACATTAAATGTTGTATAATACAACTCCTATATCTATTCGAAGATTCCCAAATGTGAAATATTCATATAAATTGGATTTCATTATTTATAACTGGATACGTGCATCAATTCCACTATAATTTCAACTCCACTACTTTCCATTGTACTGTGTTCATATTATTCCTTTTTATAGAATATATAACCATTAATTATAAAACTATTTTAAGGTATAACATTTAAATTTGGTCCAATTGGCTAGCCCTCAAAGTCATTTGAAAAGTGAATTCATATTTGTAAAAAACTCCTTATATATATGATCTCAGAACCATCCTATAAACTGTTGATTATGGGTATTTGATATCCATCCTTCATTCCTTGATGAATTCAAATGTATAATAATAACCTGTGGGATTTAATGTTTAGATAAACCCTTGAAATATTATATACAATGTAAATGTGTGATTTCTCCTTCTCTATAATGGTAATTGTAACAGAAACTCTTTCAAAAATCACTTCACCCATAAGGCATCTACTATGATGAGATTTTGGGTAACCAATTCTATCAATACCTGATAGGTAATTGGTACATAATTCCCCAACTTCTTTAACAATACATCTCTTTTCAATACACACATTTGGATTACTTCAATTCTTGATGTACCCTTTTAAAATATTCATATACCATTTAATAGGGTACATCCATCTATAATGTAAAAGACCACATAGTTTAATATATCTAACCAAGTGAACCATCAGGTAGAACATTATATCAAATAATGATAGTGGGAGGAAAACCTCTATGTCACATAATATGATTGAAATTTTCTTATTCATGATGGAAAACATCAGGGGATCTATAACTTTTGTTAGGGGATATGTTGATGTGGTAATCCCTATGTAATGCAGTTGGTTTCCGACCTAGTGGAAAAGGAACCCCATAATACTGCACAAAGCATAGGATCAAATCCTTGTAGGGACCCCAATATTGGGGGTGGGGGGATTTATTTCTACAGAGGAACCAGGGGGGTCGTCAGATTCACGATGATGTTAGGTGGGCCGACGTTCTGTCAATGAGTTTGGCCAAGGTGAGGGGTCACAGTGCTGTGTGGTGTCATCATGAGGCATGATAATGAAGACCTCAATATAATGAGATCTTTATGAGGTGGGAGCGGGCCATGATAGAGCTTCTCCAAGTAGTGGTATGCGTGTCAACATGCAGTAGGGTAGAGAAATTGTCAGGAGTAGCGTGTCAGGTGACAATGCTAGAGGTGTGGTGGCATTGTGAAGTATGATTATAATGATGTTGGTGTAAGGATGTCTTTTGATTGTAGGAAATGTCCCTGATAGATATTATCTAGGTGGTGGTAGGTGTTTCTTCTTACAGTAGGGAAGCGAAATCATCTGTGAAAGGGTGTCAGGCGGCGGCGTATGATCTTCTCAGCGGAGGCTGAGACTGCATCAATTATGGAAAAATAAATAGGTCTGGATTTCAGATGAAATCCTAGATGAGGTTCAGATCAAGAAGCATCCACCATCAATGCAGAGTTAGATTGGATGTTTGAGAGGGTATGGATTTAGCCATCGGTACCAGGCACCATGCAGTTCGGCACGGTGCATTAAGAGATGATCATTCCCTACAGGTCGGATGCTTAAAGTGAAAACTAAGGATCAACTGGGGAGGGTCTTGTATTAGGTGTCTGATATTTGGGATTCATAAGACATGTTCAAGTCCTAGTGCCTTTGGGCCTTTATTACATGTAAATTTTACCCCTCAACCTGATTGAAAAATGGGATTATCCATAAATAATAATAAAAAGGGATGACAAATATGGGATACAAACCATGTGGATGACCCAGAATTGATAGGAAGTTCAGTTCTTAAAACATTTCTACTTACCCTTATATTGAAATACTCCTATATGAAATTACCTTCATGTGATCTAGGTAAAGACCCTTATACAGCTAGGTATTACCATTATGTGAACATGATTACCCATACAAAAACCAAGGAATTCCTTCATGAAGCCATGTACTAACCCTTATGTAACAAAGTAGTTCCCTTACACGATTTAGGGAGTACCCTTATACAAACCAAGGAATACATTTACATAGTGAGTTATTACCCTTACACATGTAAGGTATTAAACTTATGTATCTAGGAGTACCCTTAATCAAGTAGGGTATTACCCTTATACAAGTTGGGTATTACCCTTATGTAAGAGTTAAGTTACATTTATGCAACAAGAGTACCCTTACACAATTATGGAAGTTATCCTTACACAAATAGGAGTACCGTTATACAAGGAGAAAGTTACCCTTATGCAACATGTTACCATCACACAAGATCAACTACAAAGTAAAGGAAAACTTACTAATTCATATATCTAGAATAAGTAATTAAATTTGAAAGAATCCAAATTAATTCAATTTGATTATAAACAACAAAAATAATAAATGAAAAGAATACAAAAATCTAAACCTTTACAATAAATAATTAAATAGGGTGGTATTTTCAAAAAATTGGATATTGAAAAGGGAATATATTCATAATCCCTAAACAATGCTTAAACTTGGGTAATTGAATAGCCTTAGTCAAACTATCAGCTGGATTGTCTGATGTATAGATCATAATGACAAATAATATCCCATTTTCAATGACATACCATATAAAATACAAAATTTTGTCAATGTGTTTTGATATTACATGGAAAATATGAATTTTAAAAAAATTTAATACAGTATGACTATCACAAAAAACATATATATTACCAGAATATAATAATAGTTCATTAACTAAGACTTTTAGCCAAATTAATTCTTTAATATCTTTGGTTAATGCTAGTTATTCATCCTTGGTGGTGGAAAGAGAATCAATGGACTGCAGGTTGCATTTCTATGAAAAAACACCATTACAAGATAATAATACATAACCAGTAGTAGATTTTCTAGTGTCTATATTACCATCATTGTCAGAATGAACAAAGAAAACAATATATTGACTATAAGAATCAGTTTTTCTAAGACAAATATACAAATCAGAAGGAATTGATATATATCTAACTAAAAACTTTAATGCATACCAATGTGGGATTCCAATACTTCATAAAAACCTTCTCAAGGTACAAACATCAAAAGGAATATTTATCCAAGATCATATCATGAAATTCATGAGGCTACCTACTATGTTTTCATAATGGATTTTACACATAAAATCAATATCAAAATCAATTCTAGGGGATTGGGATAAGGATAAATTGATGTTCCAACCTAAAGGCACACTAATAAGTTTCATGTTATCCAACAAATATCTTTTCAGAATATTCTTGATATTTTTGGAGTTAGTGGTCTAGAAAAAACTATTTTTACTTTGGATTACATGTATATTCATGGATTTGAATATTAATAAAACATATTATTACATATTATTCATTGTTCTACATGATTTTAATGTTATAATGTCCTAGAGTATCTGTCACATTGATAAGGTCATAACAGTTCCCCAGTATAATGAGAACCATGAAATTATATGATGATATTCTTAAATATAGTTATACGGTCGGATAACATACTATGATGGGAGACATAGAATGTTTATTATCAGGCATGATTACTCGTAAGAAGATAACACTTATTCTGATGAATTTCACACTTGGTAGTCTCCATGAAGGGGGATTATGAGAACATACCCACCTATAGGAATTCAACATGTTTATGTGTCATCATATATTCTTATCTATGAACATGTGTAATGGTCCTTAGAATTTAAAATTATTATTAATTCATGTTATAAATTACATACATAGATGTATTTTTTAATCCTGGATGATATAATTCATGGAGAAGTTTGATATATTGGGTGCTTCATGAGTGATGTACTGTTAATTAATAAGGCGATGAAATATTTTTCCCCTACAACTTTATTAAAGATGATATCTCAACCCTTTTATTGAAATGGAATCGTTGCATTAAATTTTATAACCACGATGTAACGATTAGTTTATTTTAGATAGTGAAAGAAAGACGTATCAAGATTATAGGTTGATGACACAAATGTGGAACCTACTTGATGAGATATTGTGACAAAGGGATTATATTACACAGTAATCATTCATGTGTGGTTTTCAATGTTGTGGCATTAAGTTATTTATTTTGGATTCCATGACTCGTTGATATAAATTAATCATAAAATTTAGAAAATCTTTCCTAATGAAAACAAGAAAGGAGCTTATAACATCACACACTAAGTGTTTTTTTTGATCGCAATTAAATTCTATTTGAATTTAATTAATGGAATAAATATTATTCTTAAGAACGAGAATAATTTTATTCATATTTTATTAATAAAAAATATAAAATAAATATTTATTTGTGAAATTATGAATAAAATATTTATTTTATTTTTTTAATATTTTATAAATATTTGGTCACCATATTGTGATGAAAATTTTTATTTATTAATAAAATACTTAGTTAATTATTTATTAAAATATTCAATAAATTCTAAGGATGATGAGTGGACCAAGATCATATCTGGTGATAAAATATTAATTTTCAAGATAGTAAAATAATATTTAAAATCGTGTTAGTGAGTACACACCATAAAATAATAATTATAATAAAAATAATATATATGGCATGGAGTAAGATTAGGTTTATTATATTATTTTAGGGTCTTTGTGTAATTAAATAATATTTTAACCTAAACCCTAACTCCATAAATAAATGGTTATGTCTATTGTGTAGTGTTAAATTAAGAATTGAAAATCGTTTCACACAAAAGTCTTCACTCTCGAATTACTTCTTCTCTCCTCCTCTTAAGAATAAGTATAACAAGAGAGAATACTTCAACCCCGAAGGATATATAAGTGATTAAGTTGAATAATAAAATATGGCAGATCTTTTGTGATAGCCCCTGACATTCCATCGGTGTTTCTAAGAGATCAAAGGATCATGTGTGGATCACCACTATAATGATTATATACATTGATCCTACGAGAACAATGATGGAAATATAAAAAGGGTTTTGGTTGATCAACAACATTTTCAAAGTAATATCCTTATATGGGGATTTTTTCTTCAGATATAATATAAATTAATTATAAATTTATCATGAAAAAGACCCACTCTGGGTTCTGAGGTTTTCTTATATCAAATTGCATGGAAATATTTTATTGGTCATGATGTTTACGACTTTCTCAATTGGTGAATGATTCATCTAATTTGAAAAAAACCTTTATGGTTATCCACCCACCAGAAGATTTTACTGTGCCCATGACCTTGACGTGGTATCAAAGTGAGGTTACATTTAAATTTATAACTAATTATTTTATTTCTTATTTATATGTGTGATAGTGGTTATATCTTTCATTTCTAGAATAGTCATTCTTTAATAAAATATTTAATTAACATGTTTTTGACATTATAATTATTTCATTCAAAATTCATATTTTCTTCAAGGACTAAGGACAAATGAAGAATGACCAGAGATTCTATCGGGAAGTTCCAAATATTATGGGCGGTGAGACTGGGTTACACGACTTGTAGCCAGAGTACACACTGTGTTCCCAAGTGCACTAAAACTGGATGTTTCGTAGGATACAAGACATGCTATGCAGTCATTACACACTATGCATTTATTTTGCACTGTGTATAGATTAACAAAACTAATAAAATGTCTTGTCGCATTACACGACATGTATATGGAATACACTTCATGTAGTCTATATGGTTTAACAACAAAATTAATGCAAACCGTGTGGTAAAATATAGGGTTACTAACCATGTGAGACTGAAAGCCTATGTAATTAATGAAACCCCTGATGTATAACCAGTGAAAACAACATGTATTTCATTAATTTACACATCCAAAATACATTATAAGTTATTTTCAGGGTTATAAAGACACACAATAAGCGAGATACATGAAGAATAGTTGTTTATTATATGTCATGTAGTCCCGTATAGAAACAACCTGCCAAGTCATTCGGTGGGTTATGTGGACACATGGAAAGCATGATACATGGAGTGTAGATAGTTAGTACACACTGTGTGGCCTAGATGAGATACATGAAAAATAACAAAGTTTTTATCCTAAATACATGACCAATGAGGAACACGACGTGTAGCTTGATAGTACATGCCATATAGTCCCCCCCAAAAAGACAGAACAAAATTACATTAAAATAGTTAAATTCAGCATTAAAAACTTATTAAACTGATTGACACCTGATGTGTCGAACAACATAATAAAGGTTTTGAATAATTAAAAAATGATAAATTTATGTATTTTAATTATCTATAATTATTGTTCATGTCATTTATTTTCCTTGAATTTATTAATGATGGGTATCTTTAGAAGACTTAAAATGGTCATTAAAGATGGAGAGAATTAATTAATGAATAACAGTTTGATCATATTAATAATAATGAATGAATATAAATGAATGTTAGAAAATATAATTTTGTGTATTATTTTCATGTGTATGACGGATAACAAGCTTGACCAAGACCTATGTATGTGTTGGTTTAATTTAATTTAATTTATTTCATGGTTTTTCCATTATATAATATTAAATTAAATATGATGGGCTGCAAGTCATACCTCCAAAATTTATTATGTAGGACTTTCATGTCCAAGGTGATTTATGTAATTCCCCATAATCAATTATTTGGTTCCCCTCACCTGTGTGTGAGTTACAAATACATGTAATAAAAAGTTCATACCAAGGTGCATGGAGTTAGTTCAAGATAAAATTGATATGATTCCAACCAAGGTGATACACAGGTGGATAGGTGGAACACCACAACCCATGACAAGACCTTCATAATGATTTTTCCACTAGGTCATAGGTTGATTAATTATCCTCTCAATAAATTAACCATTAGATAAGATCATGATCAGATAATTTATTTATTTATTCTATCTTTTGACTTATTTATTTTAGGGTTTCAAGACAATGATCACATAAATAAATGAACTAATATAAAATGATATAATTTAAATAAATAGATTATGTTTAAATTTTTTATCAAAACATGATTAATCACTTAGGTAAAATCCACTTAATATTAACAAGACAAGAAATGGATAAAAATAAGAAATATTTACACATAATAAATAAAATCCCTCAAACATAATATTAATTCAGAATAATCCTTCTATTACTTGATTTTGAATTCATCCATTGAACTAAGTGTTTACATGGACAATGTATGGAATCTTAATTTTATCAGCGAGTTCTCAACAGGTTTTTGGGTAAAACTAACCAAATTTGTATTAAATTTAACATCCATAATTTATTTAATACAAATTTGGAAGAAAGTGTTATGGAAATACCAATTAGTATTTCTGGATTGGAGAGTCCACTCAACAGTTCAAGGATATATCTATTTATAGTTGGAAACCTACCTTAATACCTTCTTATGGTTTTCGTATCCATAATCTAGATCATAAAGAAGAGAAATATAGAACCATTCTACTAGAATATATTAAGTGACAAGACATTCTAAGATAAATGGTGAGGGCTGTTGAGACTTTATAAAATAGTGGGAGACTTAATAAAACTGAAAATATTTTTATTTCTCACATAATTTGTAATCTAGAAAAGTATTAATAATAATATCTTTTAATTATAGAATAATGAAAATTTCATCATCCATATTATCCTTACGATCAATATTGGAGAAAGACCACCTCCTTACTAGTAATAACTTATAGGAATGGTTCAGATACCTATAGGTTGTATTGAACTATGAAAAAATATTACATGCTTGATTCCTCACTTCTAGATCTTCTTATTAAAGAGGAAAGTGATGAAGAGTTCATTGTCTATGATAAACACTTAAGTGACATAGTTTATGTTCAATGTTTGATTTTATCAACAATATCTAGTGAAATCATGGAGTCTCATGAAGACATAGATTCTTATAGAATTCTCTATAATATTTGTGGTTTATATTAAGAGAGATATATATGGATGTGGTTTGAGATATTCAAGGGGATCTTTTAGAGTAGGTTTAGAGAAGGTGCACCAGTTGGGAATCATGTGGTCAAACATATTGGATACATTGAGTGCCTGGATGATCTATGGTTTCAATTACCTAAAGAACTGAACATTGATATCATTCTTGTATAACTCCGTCAGAGTTCATCAATATTTTTAGTTAATTTTAATCCGAACAATATAGAGATGTCTCTTACAGATATTCTTACACTACTGTTCAAAGTTAATAAATGGAAGGCCTTCTATCCTTATAGTGAAAAAAGAAAAGTCTACGTGATGATATATAAATCTAAAGAATCTTAATAATCACCTTCAAATAAGAGAGGGATCAAGGTATAATCAATTGAATAAGATGTTGTTTATTTCACATGGGGTAAGCAGGTTGATTTAAAGAAACAATGCACACATGAAAAGAAGAAAGGGGAAGATTTAGGTGCATTTATAATCATGTGAAATCTATCTATTTATATAAATTGGGTTTTATATAAAAAATGTGGTACTTACATATTTATTCAAATATTGGAACCAATTAGATTCTAGAATATTAATAGGGTGGAATTTGATCAATGAACTGCAAACATAGCTAGACTTTCTATTGTGGCTATCAGGGACTACCACCTCATGTTTTCAACGAGAATGATCTTGGTTTTAAAATATTGTTATTATGTTCCATATATTACCAAAAACATTATTTATACATTTGGAATTGATATGGATGGATTTATATTCATGTTTGGGAATAAATGTTTCTTCTTTTACATAGATAACATTTGTTATGGTATGGCATATTTAAAAAATAGTCTTTATGTGTTGGATTATAGACACTAAGTAATGGAAATTAATAATGAAAATACTTCACATGACTCATACCATACCAAAATATCGAATCACAAACTAGGTCATGTAATGGAAAATCATTTAAAAAAATTATAGTAATATGGTTATTTAGATTTAGTTGAACTAAAACCACTTGGTGTATGTAATATATGTTTACAAGTAAAAATGACTAAATCCCCCTTTAGGGAAAAAGGTGAAAGGGCTCGGGATCTTCTTGAATTAGTTCACAGTGATGTGTGTAGACCATTTATTGTTGAAGCAATGGGTGGGTACTAATACTTCGCAACTTTTACTGATGACTTCAGTAGATATTGATATTTCTAATTAATGAGGTATAAGTCGGATTCCTTTGATAGATTCAAAGAATAGAAGAATGAATTTGAGAACCGAATTGGTAATATGATTAAGAAACTATACTAAAACCATGGTTGAGAGTATCTTAATCAGGAAATCATTTATTATTTATGGGAGTTTGGGATTGTATCTCATATCAATCCTCCTTATATAATACAGTGGAATGGTTTAAGTGATAGGAGGAACCACACCTTGTTATACATGGTAAGATAAATGATGAGTCATGGTAGATTTATATTATCATTTTGGTGATATTTGTTACAAACAGTAGCACATATAATAATTAGAGTGCCAACTAAATAAGAAATCATTATTCCATATTATATTTAGTTTGTAAATAAACCCATGTTGTTGTATATACAAGTGTGGGTTTGCGAAACATTTATTAAGAATATTTCTAGAAATAAGATTTCACCCTAAGGAACTAAGTGTATATTTATTGGTTAACCTATGGAAAATAAAGGATATTACCTATATGTATCTACAAATGAGAAATTTTTAGTTAATAGATATACCACCTTTTTTGAAGTGGATCACATCTCTAAAATAAATATTTGGATCGATATATTCTTTAATAATGGAAAAGATCAAGATATACAGGAGTGGGAACATGAATAAATTCCACAAATCTCAATGGAAGAGAACATTCTAGATATATAAGTACTATGTAGGATTACAATAGAGGTTAGAGAAACATAACAATATGGTCTTATAGTCACCAAATATGGTGACTCATTATTAGTTGATAATAACGATCCCATAACTTACAAGGAAGTAGTAAGCGTAACATATGTTGCTAAATAGAAAGAAACTAGGATTTCTGAAATGGATTACATATACTAAGACCATGTTTGGATTTTGTTAGATCCTATAGTGGATTTAAATCCCATTGTTTTTAAATGGAAATTCAATAATAAACTAGAAATGGATGGTAAAGGGTTCAAACAACATCAAGGTATATACTATGAAGAAACATTTAAACTATTTATATGATGAAATCCATCAAAATTCTACTTGAAATTATATATTTCCATGACTAAGATATTTATAAAATGGTTTTAAAAATTTCCTTACTTAATAGGACCCTTCAAGAATATGTCTATATGACACAACCTGATGGTTTTGTGTCTCAAAATAATTATAACAAGGTATAAAAATTTCAAAGATCAATTTATTGATTGAAACAATCATCTAGTTCATGGAACATTTAGTTTAATGAATCCATAACATAATTTGTTTTAATAAAGAATGAATGTGAGACTTGTGTCTATAATCGGTTTAGTGGGAGTGTTTTCATTTTCTTAATAGTATATTTCACTAAAATACTGCTTATTAGAAATGAAATTCCTGTCTTATATCCTATTAAATCCTGGATTAATAAATACTTCTTCATGAAGGAATGAGGAAAAGAAACATATGTTTATGGGACCAAGATATATAATGATAAATCTAAGAGTATGCTCGATCAAATTCAAGGTGTATTTATTGATAAGATACTGAAGAGATTTAGTTTGGAACAATCCAAGATGATATTGTTCCAATGTCACATGTCATTCATATCCTTGAAAACGTTTCCTTATAAACATGAGTAAAGATAGAGAATGTTAAAGATTACATATGCGTTAGTTATTGGGTTCATTATGTATGTTATTCTATTCATGGGGCCCGATGTTTCTTATGCCTTAAGTGTGGTTGGAAGATATCAAGCTAACCTAAGTAACCACCACTGGATGATATTCAAGACTATACTTAAGTATTTGAGGTGTACTAAGGACATGCTTTTGGTATATAGAGGAGATGATGAACTATTCATCAGAGGATATAAAATGCTAGTTTTGAAATAGATAAAGATGATATAAAAGTGAAGATGATATTCATATTCACTTTAAATGGAGGTGTCGTGAGATGGAGGAGCTAAAAAATGTTGGTGGTAGATTCCATAGAATAGTCTAAGTATATTGTATCTTATGAGGTAGTTGAAGAAATATTTTGGATATGAAACTTCATCAAAGAGCTTTATGTGGTATCTAGTATAAAATATTTTATCTCACTATATTGTTATAATACTATAGTAGTAAATATTTTGGAGGATGAAAGGTCACATTAGTGAATTAATAACATTATCCATAAGTATCATCTCTCATTAGATTTTTCTCAATTAGGTGAATTCATAGTGTGATGAATATCTATGCAAGAAAATATGGTGGACCCCTCAACCTAATTCTTAACTCACTAGAAACATGATCATCATGTGAGGCCTAGGCAACTAAAATTCATAGGAAATTGGATGTAGTCTAGGGGGAGTCTATTGGAGTTATTGTTTAAGAACAATCTATTTGTACTTCTTATAACATATATATATTAAAGGATTTGAATATTAATAAAAACATATTATTACATATTGTTCATTATTTTACATGACTTTAATGTATTAATTTTCTAGATTATATTTAATATTGATATAGTCATAACATTTTTCCACTGATGATAAATTTAAAATACCATTATGATATCCTTAGATACAGTTCTACAGTCAGATAATATACTATGATGTGACACATAGAATTTTGAATGTCGGGTGCGAGTACTTGTATACAGATCAGACATATTCTCATGGAGTTCTCACTTGGTAATATCCAAGAAGGGATATTATGAAAATGAAAATGCCTGTAGGAATTCTACATGTTTTCATTTCATTGGATATTCCTATCTATGAACATGTGTAATAGTCCAGAGACTTTAAGACTATTATTAGTGAATGTTACGACTCACACACTTAGATATAATTTATGAACCTAGAAAATATAGTTCTTTGAGAAGTTGGATATGTTGGGTACGTCACAAGTGACTTATTATTAATTAATAAGTCAAGGAAGTATTTATCCCTTCTAACTTTATAGAAGATGAAATCTCAACCCTTTGATTGAAATAGAACCATCACATTAAATTCCATGACCACGGTTTAATGAAAAGTTTATCTCAGATAGTCCAAGAATGAAGTATCAAGAATATTGATTGATGACACATACATTAAACCTTCTTGATGAGCTATTGTGACAAAGGGATTATATTATACAATAACCATTCAATGTGTGGTTGTTAATGTTTCTATATTAACTTATTTCTCTTGGGTGCCTTGACCATTTTCTATATAGTAATCTTTGACATTATACAAGCTTATCCAATGATAATGAGAAATAAGTATAGAGGGTCACACACTAATAATTTATGTTGATCTCGATTAAATTCTATTTGAATTTAACAAATGTAATATATATTATTTTTAAGACTGATGAATAATTTTATTCATATTTTATCGATTGCAAATATTAAATAAATATCTATTTTCTAGAATGTGATTAAAATATTTATTTTATTTGTTGAATATTTTATAAATATTTTTTCTCAAGATTTTGAATAATATACATATTTAAATATTTATTAAATTATTAAATAAATGTCGAGGAAGAGGAGCAGATCATGATCTTGTCTAGTGATAAATATTAATTTGTAAGCTGGTAAAATAATATTTATTATTTCTCCAGTTAGCACATTCCCTAAAATAGTAATAATAATATTTTTATTTTGAATGGGGTAGTATTAGGTTTATTATTTTATTTGAGGGAAATTTTGTAATTAAATAATATTTTAAAAATAAACCCTTACTTTATAAATAAATGGTCATGTCTATTGTGTCAGGTTAAAAAAAGGATTGAGAATCATCGCACACAACAAAATTCTCTCTTGAATTCCTCTTTCTCTCCTCCACTCAAGATGAGAGGAACGATATAAAATCCTTAAAGCATAAAGAAACTATAAAAAATAAATATAAAGAATAAAATATGATAAATCTATCATTCTAGCACCCAAAATCCCATCGTTGTAGTTCATAGATCCAATGATAACTTGTGGATCACCTCTATAGGGATTGTACACTTGGATCCTATAAGTGAAACGATAATAATACAAAACGAGGATCAGATGATCAATAACATCATAGAATAAAAATTCTAAGATGAGGTATTGTTTCTTTAGATCTGATATAAATTAATTATAAATTTAACATAAAAAATATCATCTTCAGGTTCAGGGATTTTCCTATGTCAATATTTTATAAAAAAACTCATTGGTCATTCCATTTACATCATGTACAATTGGTGAATGATCCCTCAAATCCAAAAAAACAATTATGGTTATCCACCCATTAAGAAATTCTAATGCACTCAAAACCTTTAGATACGAGTAGTTTGGGATAAATACAAAAACCTATATTTTTTTGTCCCTAGTGATTTCCGTATCATGAATTTTCTTTTCTTGTGATAAATATTTCATTTCAAAAGGATTATTCAATTGTTTTTCATTTGATTAATCAACCTGATTTTTTTAAAAATCATAATAATATTATCAACATATGGGAGTAAATATACAAAAACATTCTTAACAGATTTAAAGTAAACACAAGCATCAAATTTACATCTAGTAAAATCATTTTTAAGAATAAAATAATAAAATTACTTATACATTTGTCTAGATGATTCATTAAGTCCATACATGGACTTTATTTAAAGGAATAATTTATTGTTTTTAAAATATATTGAAACTCCATCAGGGGTTTCATGTAAATATGTTCATCCAACTTATTATACAAGAAATTAGTTTTAACATCCAGCTTCTCAACATGAAAATCATTTTGGGAAGCAATGAATAATAACTATCTGATGGAGAAATTATTGTAAAAAGGTGAAAAAATATCACTATAATCAATGCATTATTATTATAGGAATTCCATTATGAAAAATATATCATTGTATTAAATTCTATTTTCCCCATTGTTGTATTATTTCTTCTTAAAAATCCATTTAAAACCTATTCTTTTCTTCTTTTTTAGGTTTGTTAAAAATTATCTAGGTTTGGTTTTTAAGAAAATAATTTGTTTCATCTTTCATAGAAGAAATTCACAACCAAATTCATCAAATTTCAGAGATTTTTTAAATATTTTTTGTTCATCATTTGCCTAGGTCAAAGCATGTATCAAAGGAAAAGGCAGAAACATCAGCTTCAGTTCAATGGGATGGGGGACTTATGGTTCTTTTGGTCCTATACCAAATCTAATGATAGTCTCTCAAGTCACCATATCTCTCAAAAACTATCATATATTTAGAATCACTAGTAGGATATTTTTAATGTGATTCGATTAAGGGATATTAGTAGAGATAGCCTTGGTTTTGGGTTGATTTTTTTGGCTCAAAACTAACTTCAACAAGTATTGGTTTATATTGTTCAGATTATATAGGATCATATGACTTCTATTTAGTAGTAGAACCCCTATGAAAAACTACACCATGGATGATTATAATCTTATGAAAACTAGGATTATCAACCCAAATCATATACCCTTTCAAACCATGTGGGTATCCCACAAAGAAATATTTCATAGCCTAAGGTTTGAGTATATTAACCATGTTGTGGGAATAGGTGGTACAACCAAAAAATCTAAGATGGGTTAAGCTAGGGGTGAATCAATCTACATATCCTTAGAGGTTTTCAGGTCAATGGCACTAGAAGGATATATATTGACTAGACAGACAACAGTAGAAATAAAATCTTCTTATATGGACTTGGGAAGACTATAATATAAGAGCATGCTTATATCTCTTTCTAAAATAGTCCTATTCATCTCCTTTGCTAAGACATTCTATTTCAGGGAATCCATAGTAGTTCTATAAATAGTAACACCTTTATAATTATATTAGTCTATGAAATAATTTAAAAAAACTCTAGACCATTTTCTTTTCTAAGGTATTGAAGTTTATTTCTAGATTCAATTTCAACTCTAGATTCAAAAATTTTGAATGTTTCAAAAGTTTTAGTGTAAAAAAATGTTCCGTTTTCAGGTAATTTTGATGTTTCTAAGTACCTATGTTTTCAAGTAGTGACTTGGGAGAGTTGGGAGAACTTTAAATGTTTTTTTGGTGCAAAGGGGAAGTCACACGGGTGGTGCACAAGTTGTCTAAATTGTGCGGCCAAACCGCGCACAGTTGGTCTTGGAGGCAGTAGATTCCGCACGGGCAGCGCACAGTTTGTCTAACCGTGCATCCAAACCATGCGTGAAGGGTGGCCAAGGAAGTAGCTAATGCACGACTAGTGCACGGTTTGTCAAACCGTGTGAACTAACAATGCAACCACTTAAATGAGATCCTTAAATTGTGGATGTCACTCGGTTTTGCCTCTAAGTGCCTCGTATTTCCTCCTAAGCGGCCCTAACCTGGGATTTGTCTTCTACTAAGGTCATAGAAGGTCTCCCATCATTCCATAGGTGATCCAAAGTCTCCTCTTGGTGAATCGAAGATGTATTCTTGAGGTATGTGATCGTTCTTCATCATTCTTGATCGGTTTCTTAGATCTACTTATATCTACTTCTCCTTTTCTCTAGGTTTCTTAGATCTACGCCCGTTATGGGTAGATCTAAGTGTGTGGTACCAAATATGATGAGATTTGGTATTGATATTTCTAGGAGAAGAGATATAAGGTGGGTTCTGGAAGAAGCAACCTGGTTTTCTTGAGCGTTCTCGACCGTTGTGGTTTTGGTCAAAACCTTCAAGGTAGGTGGTTCCGTCCCGACATGACAAGTTGATTATCATTGTATTTGATTGATTTAGTTCAATTGTTGATTTAAATTAAATTGTAAAAGTTTTATTTCAAATAAATTTATAAAAAATTGATTCCAGTGAATCGAGATATTTGAAATGGTTTTGGCATGAAAATTTGGAAAACCCCAATTCCATTGAATTAGGTGTGGTTATGGAAATTGGACGATTTAAATTGTTGAATTTAAATTATGGATTTGATGGAAATGATTTCAATTAATTTTTTAATTTAATTGTGGGAATAAAATGTTTAATGATAGAATTTGTTTTGAATGGATTTCAAACTGGTGAAAATGGCTTAAAATGAATTGATAGAAACCCATTAGTTTTATCTTGTGAAAATGGTATGTTTTAAAAAAAAAACCTGTTTTGTTTTTAAATAAAATGAAATTCGCACTTTTGAAATAGAATAATGGGATTTATCATATTTTAAGTTTTATTAAAATAGATCACCCATCACGTAAGAGCGCATGCAAGCCTTAGGCAGTTAGTGAGTTATTTGGATACACTCTACTCTACGAGAACGTTCTAAAACATACTTGTGGTGGGTCACATCCCCGATGGGTTGGTGACGAGTCTCCTTTGGCCAGTTTCATATAGATGTGTATATACACATTTTTCTGAGTTCACATAGAGAGTGCAAAATCCTATAACTTGTTAATACTATCGTACCTTTTGGAAGATGACCATGTTGCTCTCTTGTTTGTCTATTTTTGAGATATAAATGTATGCCAATGATTTTGAACTATTTTACATGCCTGCTGAATTTATATAAACATTTTTATATAAATTCATTGCTTAAGCCATTGTTTTAGAAATATTCCATCATTGTAAAGCCTTTGCTTAAATTAATTTTTCCATCATTTGAAAATGTATAAAATGTTTTTTTAAAATATTATTTTGAATTGCCAAACCTGTTTATTTTAAAATTGAAAGTTTTTCTTTGGATAATATATATTTGGCATCCCTTCCGAAATCTTTAGTGGTATCCTACTGGGCTTAGGCTCACACCCTACTTTTTCCTTCGGGTTTTTGTAGACTTTATTCTTCTAGGATCAAGCAAAGGTAAGGGATCTCTTAGAGGCGGATCCAGTTATTGATCTTTGTTCTTGGTGATTTGTGCACTTAAGGACCTTGGGGCTCTTTTCCCCATATTTAGTACTTGGGTTATTGTACTTTGGGCTTTTTATGCCTCTTTTTATTCTGGTACATTACTCCCAGTGGAGTTCCTTTTTTTACATACTGTCTTGTTTCTTTTGCTTCCATATTCTTGTGGAAATTTTTTTCCCACTTGCATGTTGTGTGATGTTAGGTGCTAGTCTCCAACCCACAGGGATCAGGAACGCCCTTCGGGCTATGTCAGGGCCGAATTGGTTATCGGGTTACCAGGGTACCCGGGCTAGTTCGTGACAAAGTGGTATCAAAGAGAGGTTAAGCATCTTTCCTTGATGACAGTATGCATTTTAGTATTCTTGTCGAGACTTTGGAGGTAGTTGTGATTTAGTTCCTAGCTAGCTCTAACCACAATGAACCTTAAGTCACTAGGGTTGGTTAAGGAAATATGACTTGTGGATTAGTTCTATTATTTTCTATGTTTTGATTTGGATATAGTGTAATCCAAATATTGTTATCCCTTATTTTAAGAATAGTTTTCCTTATTACTCGAATTGGGTGTTAATCTATGTCTTTTTATGCTGTGTAGCATCATGCCTCCGAGAAGACGTGGAAATCAGATCCAAAAAGTGGCTGCTGCTGAATCTCAACAAGCAAGTCCTAATGTGGATCCGAGTCTGGTTGAGGTGATTGTTCCCATTGTCCATGCTATGTGACAACCACCACCTCTAGTTCCTATTCAGGATCTCTCTATAGATCCTCAGAGTGATATTCTCCAAAGACGTTCTCAAGAATTCATATTCTAGAAGCCACAAGTTTTCAAAGGCTCCAATAACCCTCAACTTGATGGGAAATGGTTGAGTAAGATTGAACGTCTGTTTGGGTTCTTGGAGACACCTGATGTGATCAAGGTGACGTGTTCCACCATCATACTGTAGGGACCAAGTAGGAGATGGTGGGATATAGTGGTGATGGCTGGGAAGCATGAGGGTTTGGAGTGGAAAAACTTTAGGGTTAGTTTCACTAACCAATTCTATCCAGAATCAATGGTGTTGGACAATACTGTGGAGTTTTTCAAGCTTGAGAAGGCCAAAAAAACCGTGTCTGAGTACTCAAATAGTTTTTCTGAGTTGTTATAGATTGATCCTGATATTTTATCTAATTAGAGGATGAAGTCTCGACGATTTGAGTTGGGACTTAGATCAAATATTCATTCTCAGGATTTCTTACTGAAGCTACCCACTTATGCTGATGTGCTGGATAGGGCGATGATGGTTGAGATGGACTTGGCAGGAAAGTCAGGGTTGAAGGAGGTTCTTTTCCCTCCTTGTGGCAGTGTGGGTTCCTTTAAAGGAAAACATAAGCGTGACATTTCTCATAGTAGTTCTCGACAACAAAGTCATTCCAGACCTCCGGTAGAACTATGAGGGGCTTCATTGACTTTCTATCAGTGTGGGAAGCCAAGACATTATAAGATGGTTTGAACTGAGGCACCCAAGAACTATAGCTCCTATGGACATTTAGGGAACTTACATAGATTCTTACATTACATATCCACTCCATGCAGTTGAACAAGATCATAAAAACCTCCAAAAACTACAGAGAAATCAAATGCTTCACGTGCAAAAGGGTTCTAGCCACATGCATCTGGAACAAAGCTTCTTCACGGAGTGGAAGAGTCGCCAGAGGTAGCTGATACATGTCCTGTAACTATGAGAGGTACCATTACTATAGCTTCATCTTTAGTAATAGCTCCTTTTGAGACTGGTGTGTCTCACTCTTATATTTCAACCCATCTTGTTAATCTGCTTAATCTACCTATGGAACTTTTATCTTGTGCGATGGAAATTACTACACCCCTTGGTACAATTAGAGAGAAGGGTCTCCGTAGTCCTTCTTGTGACTTCTCTATATCAGAGGTTGATAATTCTTGGAGTTTTTTGGTTCTCGAAATGAAATATTTTGATGTTATATTTGGGATGGATTGGATCATTGCCAATAAATCCCGGATTGATTATTATCATCGATGGGTCTACCTTACTACACCCAGTGGTGTGCCTCTGTTTTTTCAAGGAAAATGGGACCCAAGGTCAAGCAGTGCCAGACCATCTTATCCAGAGTTGGGGAAAGTTATATCAGTGTTTGCCTTTGATCTAGAGATAGATTCAATGTGTTGTGATCTTCCTCCATTCGTCACTGATTTTCCCGATGTGTTTCCTTCTAACTTCTCTGGTTTTCCACCAGTAAGGTAGGTTGGTTTCTCAACTGACTTAATGCCTGATATTCAATCAGTTTCAATTACCTCTTACCGAATGGCTCCAGCTGAACTAAAAGAACTAAAGTATCAATTAGACGATCTTCTTGAGAAAGGTTTTATAGGCCCAAGTGTGTCACCTTAGGCAGCACCTGTTCTCTTCTCCAAGAAGGATGATGGTTCTCTTCACTTATGTGTTGATTATCATAAGCTCAATCGAGTTAAGATAAAGAAAAAATATTTTTTTACCATGAATTGATGATTTGTTTGATCAATTTAAAGGGGAATAGTTGTTTTAAAAAATTGATCTTCGATATGGTTACCATCAGTTTAGGATAAAAGAATTTGACATTCATAAGACCGCTTTTTGGAGTAGTTATGACCATTATGAGTACCTTATTATGCCCATCGTCCTAACAAATTCTCCTGTAGTTTTCATGGATTTGATGAAAAAGGTTTTCTGTGAGTATATAGATACTTTCTTAGTAGTATTTGTGGATGACATTCATGTCTACTCCAAGTCTGATGAGGATCATGTCCATCATCTGAGAATAGTTCTGAGTCTTATAATGAATCACCGACTTTATGCCAAACATTCAAAGTGCGATTTTTGGATTCGGGAAGTGACATTCTTGGGAAATGTCATGTCAGAACAAGGAATATCAGTTGATCCTGAGAAGGGGAAGGCTGTTATGACTTGGGAACAACCTCTAAATGTTTTTGATATTTAGAGCTTCTTGGGCTTAACTGGATATTATCGCTTATTTGTTAAAGACTTCTCAAAGTTAGCATCTCCAATGACTGCTCTGACTCAAAAGGGAGTGATGTTTTTCTGGAATGATAAATGTAAGAGTTCTTTTGTTGAGATAAAGCATCTCTTAACTACTATGCTATTGTTAATTCTTACTAAGGCCAGGATAGGTTACATGTGTAATGCCCTGACCCCAGTTACCTAGAGTCGGTGCATTATTACGTAACATTGGCATGATCACAAAAGATCAAGTCTCGAATGAACTATTATTTTAGTAGCCTTGGAAACACTAGATAAATTCAGAAACGTTACATTACATCATAAAGTGAAAAACTACAATAAAATGGTATCCATAGTGCACACTCATATCCCCTTCCGACTATCCCTGCAGGTCATTCATAAAATACTTCTTCACATTTTGGAAAAATTAAAACATTGAAAGGGGTGAGCTCAGATGCTCAGTAAGGATAACAATATAGCGGAAACTTTCATAAATAAACATAAACATTTAAGGCAATGAATAAGTAAAACAAAAGCCTTTTAAACTTTAACTTCAACATAATATGGAAAAATAAAATGAAATAATGCCATTTATTTATTCACATGGATATTCTACTAGTCAAATAATCACATGCAATATCAATAACCACATTCATAATGATGGAATACATAATGCCAGACTATCATAACCACGTAGCCAAGGCCTCATGCCAAGACTACACATAAGATTTTGTCAAGGCCTCGTGCCAAGACACTAGTTTGTCTCATGAGACCTACCAATGCATCAAGGATCTATAGCGGGCTCCACCCATCACTTATTAAGTCCAATGCATTCCTCATATGAACAAGTTTAAACATATCATAAACCATAACATTATCGTATCACATAAAACACGCATAAAGGAAACATAACATTTCCACATTTCAATCACAAGATATCAATACAACACATTGATATAATAAAAACACTATCAAAACCATTTTCAATACCAAAATATAATAAAATTAAAACTTGGTATTTATTTTTTTTTTTTAAAAAGTTATAGCTTGTAGAGAAATGTTATACTCAAATAATGGTCACGGTGGCGGAGAAGTCATTGTCACCGCATACATAAGACAAAAAATTCCTTTTTTTGTTTAGTAAAAACACTTTGTATAAAAATATTCCTTTTGAATAAACGTAAAAGTCAAAGGGGTTTATACATCGTATAAAAGAAAGTTGTGTATAAAACAAAATATGCCTCAATGAAAGGAGATGGAGACGAAGTCCCCTACAAAGATCATTTTTAAATAAAATAGATCTATTATGTGTATTAAATATATGTACACATAAAGAAAGTATAAATACAAGATAGGACATAATAATATCATGACATAATTTGAAAGTTGGAGATTAACCCAAAAAATGGAAATTGGGTTAAGAAGTTCCCTTACCTCGTGTACGACTTGATTCGACCGTTCTTTAACCTCCTGAATAATAAACTAGGGTTAATTTCTAATTTCTTAAGAAACTTTTTCAAGTTCATTACTCCTTTTATATCACTTATTACCATGTTATGAACATTATGTAATTATTTAAGTTAATAACGGTCGTTTTGTCGATCTTTGGTACTTGAGTCAAAAATAAACTTCTCATAATTACAATTTGTTCATGTGGTAAAATATCTATTATATCCAGAATTATATTAATGATGTATATATCATATATATCATATATATCCATTGATGTAAGAAATGAAATGCACCGTTCATGGAGACGGTAAGTCGTACGTACGCATGAACACTACTTTCATTTCTATTTCGTATTTAATGAAATGAAAACATAATGATATAAAGGTGTATTATAACTCCAGTATAATATCATATATAATATCATTTACTCCATCCTTTACACATCCCACAAATGGCATTAACGATTCAAATCACTTTGAGGGGGCGGTAGTCTGCACTTCCTAAAATGAAATTATCATGTTTACCCATAATGGAAATCATAAAGGTATGCCATAAATGAAAAATATAGAAGCATAAGGAAACAATAAACATAATATATATCATATATAAATATAGTTACATATTAATGGCCACCATGAAATATGTTAAAAGAAGATTGAACAATCATCGTTTCGTTAGGCACTAATTCACCAACCACAAAAAGAGTATGTTCTTTAACCATTAGACGGAGGTGTGTGTAATTGTAAATCAAATAAATCTCATAACAACATCATAGTATATTTAAGATACTGGTTTTGTTAAAAAATAAAGTAATAAAAAGAGTTTAAGGGTTTGGATAAGAAAAATAAAACAAAAGAACATAATAGTAGAAATTATCTTAAAATCGGGTAACTCTTCTTGATTTGAGCCAAAGGATTCCTTGGGAAGACTTCTGCCCAAATAAAGGTTGCTTGGAGTTATAGAGGGAAGTTGAGAGAGTATTTGGGGAGATTTTGGCCGAGACAAATGGATTTGATGGTGTGAATGAGGTGGTAGAGGTGGGAGCCTTTTATAAGAGGAGAGGAGGGGCACTCTTGGAAAGTCATGAAATGTTACATTATTATATAATGAGTTTCGGATTTTAAAGCTCCCAAAATTATATATGTAGAGGATATGGTATTAAGGGTTTGAAATATTATCATACAATAGGGTTTTTACAAGTTTACATCTTATATTTTACATTATCTTTTCATTTTATTTAAATCGTTAATTAATGAGGTAATCGCTGCATCATCATGGTGTCATAAAATATTTAATTTATTTAATGTCTCAAAATTATGAAAAAAATATCATGATGTAGGAAATACTTTTATATTTACAATGAATATTTATAGTCTAAAATTTAACTTATATAACCCCATATAATAATTGTTTTAGTAAAACAAGATATGTTTGTGACAATTTTATTTTTACTTTAAATAAAAAGTTATTAATGTCAATTTTTACCCAAGTGGCTCAATGGGGTCCCCAAGTTGACCCATGGATTGTCTTGGTCGGCCATGAATCATAAAATAAGGGTATGACAAGTTTCAAGATGTTTTCATATTTTTATAATATCATTTTTACCTTACATTTCACTAATTACCTTTAATCGTGATTAATAAAACTTAAAAGTTACTATTCACCAAAAATTATTTTCATCTCATTGAACCAAATTTTTCTTCCTAATGACAAACATGTATGTCAAATTTTTGAAAATAAATATACAGAAGTGGTAATGTTTCATTTGCACAAAAAATTAGTTTTTAAACTGCCACTTAGTGGTTTCACTATTCATCACAAATTGAAGTTTTTTAGAAAAATACCAAATATTCACCCTAAGCTATAATTGATATTCTGAATTAAAAAATAATTTCTCTTTTACAAAACTCCAAACATATAAGTTTCATTAATTAATTTTATAATTAAATCCCATTATCAAAACAAATAGCGTGTTTTTAAGAAACAATATCAATCAAAAGATTGACAATTGATTATGTCCAATTTCAAAGTGAAATTAATTCTAATGACCACCATTGGATAAAATGGTAAAATTATAATCTAATTATACATTAAAACCACTCAATAGTATAATTTATCACTATAAATTATTTTGATTAAAATTTTTGTTTTTAAGTATTTTTCACTATTCATCAAAAATTGGAAGTTCTCGAAATAATACAAAAAATTCAACATGGGCTAATTTCGATATTCCGAATCCAAAAATTAAGCCCATTATGAAATATAAATTTATATAATTTTCAAAAAGTTGGTATTACTATTCATAATGAGTACTTTGATTGGTCGCAGTGTGTTAGAATCTCGAACTTGCGTACAGTGCAAGCTATTTCATTATTGAAAGAGAAGCGTACCGTGGAAACTTGGGGTGTTACATTCTCCCCTCCTTCAATAAATTGCGTCCTCGCAATTTGAAAATGTTATTAGAAAATAAAAGGTTTAAAATAGAAAATACCTTTGTGGAAAACCCACATCAGAAATAAGGTTAATAGAATTTAGCCTTTATAAGAGGGAAATGGAAATGAGAAAGTCACCACCAAATTATGATCTCGATTAGGATAACATTGGTGTAAATTAGAGACATATAATTGGAGGAAAAACCTAAATATTTGTAGGGAGTGATTGAGGTCATAAATCACAAACAAGTGTAAAATTGAGGGCCTCCAAGCCATCAATCTATGATGAAAATATCACCAGTTCAACAAAACATAAGGTATTAGGATAACACAATTTTTAAATATCCCTTTCATAATGTTTAAGAATTAATTTATTCAAAGAATAAGAGAGAGGTATATATATATATACTTTACAAGTAGAGTTTCAAACTTCAACTAATTTCTACCACAAACTCATCTTTCACTCAAAAAGATAATAGAATTCAAAAATATTAAATGTTTCCTAATTGTACAAGGTTCCAAATATTTAAACATACAATTTAGATTAGGAAAAATATTTTTTAATAACTAGGGACTTCATGTAGTCTAGTGGTAGGTAATAAAGGCTTGTCGCACTATAGTTGTGGGTTCGATTCCTGCAGCTTTGTCCAATGCGACGGGTTATCCCCCAACCTGCAGGTTTTCCTTTTCCTAAAACTATAGTATTATAAAATTCCAAAAATAATCTTCAGAAATGTTTAAACCTTAAACAATAATATCCAAAGTTCAACTTAATCCATTCCAACCTTTTTAGTTATCCAAAATACCTCTGTCCAGACTTTCTCTAAAAGGTCTCTAAATTCCAAAAATCAATTGTAACATCAGATTTCCCAAAAATAAAATAAAATTTCTCTTATTATCACATACTATAAATATGATTACCTTCATCGTATTAAAACCTTAATGAAAACAACAAGTGTTGTAGTACAATCCTTATATATATCACAATATTCTTATAACCAAAATATAATCCTTGAGTCCAAAAGCACCAATACATTAATTATTATCCTTCAACTATAGTAACAACAAAATATTGGACTTGATCCCTTGGCCTTTTCTGAGGTAAGTTTCCCTGATGATTAGGACATTTATTTGAATAATTCCCCATTTCCCTACAATTGTAGCATTCAACATTGATAGCCTCTTTCTTTCTCTTGCAATCAAGAGCCTGGTGACCTTTTTCTCCACATTTATAACAAACTCCCATTCCTTTTAGGCAATTACCAGGGTGATTCTTCCCACAATTATCACATAATGGAAAATCCTTCTTTTCCCTTTTTCCCTTTATCTGTCTCTTTTTCTACCATTATCTTCTTCTCTTGCATTACTTTATTGTCATAAGATTTAGATAATTCTTTTCTATCTTGATATCACATGAGACAATATCTTCGTACCATGAGAAAAATTGTGAGACTAAGGCTCGACGGAGAAATGGTTTTAACCCATCAAAGAAACGATCAATCTTACTTCTTGGGTTACGTATATAATATGCTGCATGCCTCACTAACCTTGTAAATTTAGCCTCATACATTGCAACATTATCATCCTCCTTTTGTCTCAGACTTAGAAATTTTCTTTCCATATCTGCTCGATGGTCATGAGGGAAGTATTTTTCTAAGAAAATCTCTTTGAACTCCCTCTATTCCATATTTGATACTTCATCATCTTCCTTTGTGTTTTGAATCAATGACCACCATTGATCAACATCTCCAGTGAGGCGGTAAACTTCCATGAAAACTTTATCCCTTTCGCTACTCTCCAAGGCGTGGAATATTTTCTTTAAGGATTTTATCCATTGCTCAGCTACTAATGAATTTGTACCCCCATTAAATGTTGGCAGTTTTTTCCTCATGAAACGATCTAACATTTATCCTCCATGTTGCGGATCGGGGTGCTCCATACGAGTAAGGTTATTATTCATAACCTGAGTTATTTGTCCCAATATGGAAATAAGTTGATCAGAACCAGTTTTATCACCATCTCTACTATAATTATCTTGAGCAGGAGGGAAATCCCTACATGGAGTGCATGCATTGATACAGTTTTCATTCCTTCCACTAGGTGCCATTTTTAAAAAATGGCATAAACTAGATTAATTTATGAATCAAAATACATAATTACATACTTGTAAAACACTTAACATAAATTGAACTATTTATGCATATAATCCATAATCATAAAAATGTATTCTTTGAGGAAGTATATACTCATAAACCCTTCATAATGGGTTGTAAATAAAATGAGAATTATCCAAAGCATATCCCTTGGGAGTGTTGTAACCAAGAGTGCAGCAAGGCCCGTTGTCATGCACCAGTTCCCGCTCAAGTCTAGCTCAAAGCGGTATTTTTAGGTTTTAACCCTAGGTACATCTATACCAGATCCGCCTCTACCTGCTCGTATCCAGACAGGGATTTATTTCTCGGAAAACTCACAAAATATCTATAATACCAAAATTATAGGAAGTTCCTCTATACTAATCCTCAAAGTCTATATTAGGGATATGTTCTCTATTCAGAGTTTATCTAAATCTAGATCCCAAGGTTAGTAATAAACTACCTCTGATACCAACTGTAATGCCCCGACCCCAGTTACCTAGAGTCGGTGCATTATTATGTAACATTGGCATGATCACAAAAGATCAATTCTTGAAAGACTAATTAGTTTAGTATCCTTGGAAACAATAGATAAATTCATAAACATTATATTACATCATAAAGTTAAAAAATATAACAACATGGTCTCCATAGTGCACACTCATATCCCCTTCTGAATATCCCTACAGGTCATTTATAAAATACTTCTTCACATTTTGGAAAAATTAAAACATTGAAAGGGGTGAGCTCAGATGCTCAGTAAGTATAAAAATATAGCGGAAACTTTCTTAAATAAACATAAAAATTTAAGGCAATGTATAACTAAAACAAAAGCCTTTTAAACTTGAACTTTAGAATAATATGGAAAAATAAAATGAAATAATTCCATTTACTTCTTCACATGTATATTCTACTAGTCGAATAATCACATGCAATATCAATAACCACTTTCATAATGATGGAATGCATAATACTAGACTATCATAACCACGTAGACAAGGCCTCATGCCAAGACTACAAATAAGATTTTGTCAAGGCCTCGTTCCAAGACACTAGTTTGTCTCATGAGACCTACCGATGCATCGAGGAGCTATAGTGGGCTCCACCCGTCACTTATTAAGTCTAATTAAATTCTCATATGAACAGGTTTAAACATATCAAAAACGATACCATTATCGTATCACATAAAAAATGCATAAACGAAACATTACATTTTCCACATATCAATCAAAAGATATAAATACAACACATTGATATAATAAAAACACTTTCAAAACCATTTTCAATACCAAAATAAAAGAAAATTAAAATTTGGTATTTTTTTTTATTTAAAAAAAGTTATAGCTTGTAGAGTAAGCCGAAACTCAAATAATGGTCACGACGGCAGAGAAGTAATTGTCACCGCATACGTAAGACAAAAAATTTCTTTTGTTATTTAGTAAAAACTCTTTGTATAAAAATATTCCTTTTTAATAAAGGTAAAATTCAAAGGGGTTTATACATTATATAAAAGAAAGTTGTGTATAAAACAAAATATGCCTCAATGAAAGGAGATTGAGACAAAGTCCCTTACAAAGATAATTTTTTAAATAAAATAGATCTATTATGTGTATTCAATATATGTACACATAAATAAATTATAAATACAAGATAGGACATAATAATATCATGACATAATTTGAAAGTAGGAGATTAACCCAAAGAATGGAAATTGGGTTAAGAAGTTCCCTTACCTCGTGTCCGACTTGACTCGACCATTATTTAACCTCATGAATAATAAACTAGAGTTAATTTATAATTTCTTAAGAACCTTTTTCAAGTTCATTATTCCTTTTATATCACTTATTACCATGTTATGAATATTATGTAATTATTTAAGTTAATAACAGTCGTTTTTTCGATCTTTGGTACTTGAGTCAAAAATAAACTTGTCATAATTACAAGTTGTTCATGTGGTAAAATATTCATTGTATCCAGAAATATATTCATGATGTAGATATAATATATATCATACATATCCAGTATATATATGCATTTATAATATTACATAACATTTAGAGGTAAGAAATGAAATGCACCGTTCATGGAGACGGTAAGCCGTACGTACGCATGAACGCTACTTTCATTTCTATTTCGTATTTGATGTAATGAAAACATAATAATATGAAGGTGTATTATAATTCCAGTATAATATCATATATAATATCATTTAATCCATCCTTTACATGTCCCACATATGGCATTAACGATTCAAATCACTTTGAGGGGGTGGTAGTCCGCACTTCCTAAATTGAAATTATCACGTTTACCCATAATGGAAATCATAAAGGTAGGCCATAAATGAAAAATACATAAGAATAAGGAAAACATAAAAATAATATATATCATATATAAACATAGTGACATCTTAATGTCCACCATGAAATGTGTTAAAATAATATTGAACAATCATCGTTTTGTGAGACACTAATTCGCCAACCACAGAAACAATATGTTCTTTAACCATTAGACAGAGGTGTGTGTAATTGTAAATAAAATACATCTCATAACAATATCCTAGTATATTTAAGATACTGGTGTTGTTACAAAATAAAGTAATAAAAAGAGTTTTTGGGGTTGGAGAAGGAAAATAAAACAAAAGAACATAAGAGAAGACATTACCTTAAAATCGGGTAACTCTTCTTGATTTGAGACAAAGGCTTCCTTGGGAAGACTTCTACCCAAAGTGAGGCTTCTAGGAGTAAGATAGGGAAGTTGAGAAAGTATTTTATCAGAGTTTGGCCTATCCAAATGGCTTTGATGGTGTGAATAAGGTGGTAGAGGTGGGGGCCTTTTATAAGAGGAGAGGAAGGGCACACTTGGAAATTCATGAAATGTTACATTATTATATGACGAGTTTTGGATTTTCAATGTCCCAGAATTATATATTTCGAGGATAAGGTGATAAGGGTTAGAAATATACTCATCCAATAGGTGTTTGACAAGTGTAAGTCATATATTTTACATTATCACTTCATTTTATTTAAATCATTAATTAATGAGGTAATTGCTGCATCATCATGGTGTCATTAAAAATTTAATTTATTTAAGGTCTAAAAAATATGAAAAAAATATAATTATGTAGGAAATCTTTTTATATTTCCAATGAATATTTATAGTCAAAATGTTAACTTATATAACCCTATGTAATAATTCTTTTAGTAAAACAACACATGTTTGTGACAATTTTATTTTTACTTTAAATAACAAGTTATTAATGTCATTTTCTTACCCAAGTGGATCCATGGGGTCCCCAAGTTGACCCATGGATTTTCTTGGTCGGTAATGACTTATAAATTAAGGGTAGGAAATGTTTCAAGGTATTTTATTATTTTTATAATATCATTTTTACCTTAAATTTCACTAATTACCTTTAATCACGATTAATAAAACTTAAAAGTTACTGTTCACCAAAAATTATTTTCATCTCATTAAACCACATTTTGATTCTTAATGACAACCATGTATGTCAAATTTTTGAAATTCAATACACAGAAGTGATAATGTTTCATTTACACGAAAAATTAGTTTTTAAACTACCACTTAGTGGTTTCACTATTCATCAAAAATTGAAGTTTTTCCGAAAAATACCAAAAATTCACCCTAAGCTATAATTGATATTATGAATTCAAATATGATGTCTATTTTACAAAACTCCAAAAATATAAGTTTCATTAATTAATTTTATAATTAATTCCTGTTGTCAAAACAAATAGCGTATTATTAAGAATCAAATATCAATCATAAGATTGACAATTGTTTATGTCCAATTTCAAAGTGAAATTAATTCTAATGACCACTATTTGATAAAATCGTAAAATTATATTCTAATTATACATTAAAACCACTCAATAGTATAATTTATCACTATAAATTAGTTTGATTAAAAATTTTGTTTTTAAGTATTTTTAACTATTCATCGAAAATTGGATGTTTTCAGAAAAGTACAAAAAATTAAACATGGGCTAATATTGATATTCCGAATCCAAAAATTATGTCCATTCTGAAATATAAAATTTATATAATTTCATAAAGTTGGTATTACTATTCATAACAGCTACTTTGATTGGTCGCGGTGTGTTAGAATCTCGAACTTGCGTACAATGCAAGCTATTTCATTATTGAAAGATAAGCGTACCATTGAAGCATGTGGTGTTACAACATGGTCTTCTGTGATGCATCGGGTTTAGGTTTAGGATGTGTCCTTATGCAAGGTAATCATGTTGTTTCCTATAGATGTCGTCAGCTTAAGCCTCATTAGAAGAACTATCCTACCCATTACCTTGAACTTGCATCTGTAATATATGCACTTAAGTGTTGGAGACATTACCTTTATGGAGAAAGTTTTGCTGTATATTCAGACCAAAAGAGCTTGAGTTATATCTTCAATAAAAAATATTTGAATCTCCGCTAAATGTGTTGGGTGGAGAACCTGCAATCTTTCGACTTTGACATTGACTATACCCCGGGAATAGTAAATGTAGTTGTAGATGAATTAAGTAGGAAACTTACATCACAGGCTATGAATGAATCTTCAGAAGAGTGGAGTTTCATTGCTCTTTTTTCTTAGTTGAATATTGAAGAACAGTGGAAGGGGAATGAAGTTTATTTATCCAGTGTTCAGTTGACTTCTACTCTCCTTGAGTTAATTCTCCAGGAACAACAACTGGATGATGAATTCCATAGAATTAGGGACTCTCTTTATGTTGGGGAGACCAACACCCAGTGGTCGTTCTCCAAAGAGGGCATTCTGTGTTATCGAAACTGTTACGTTGTACTGTTAGCAGCAAGGAATGATGTGATGGGGGGTTTCCATAACTCTCAGTGGTATGTACACCCAGGAACCATGAAGATGTTCTATGACATGCGACGACAGTTCTGATGGCTAGGTATGAGACGAGACATTGCTGAGTTTGTATATCGTTGCTATACATGCTATTATGTTAAAGCCGAGCACCAAGAACCTCCGGGTTTGCTTCAACTACTTCGAGTACCTACATGGAAGTGGGATGAAATCTCTATGGACTTTGTGGTTGGGTTACGTCAAACCCAGAGGAAGAATAACGTGATATGGGTTGTGATCCACAGACTGACCAAGTTGGCTCACTTTATACCTATTCAAGATACAACCAAAGTTGATGACTTGGGAAATATCTATGTGAAAGATGTTGTTCGTTTTCATAGAGTTTTGTCTGCTATAGTCTTTGATAGGGATCCTCGGTTTACTTGTCGCTTTTGGAGAGGCCTTCAGGAGGCACTGGGATCTCAAGTCTGTTTGAGCACGGCCTACCATCCATAGTCAGATGGCCAGATAGAGAGAGCTATTCAAATCCTTGGGGATATGATCCGCACATGTGTTCTCGAGTTTGGTGGGTCTTGGTATGATCGTCTAGGGCTAGTTGAGTTTTCTTATAACAACAGTTATGAGTCTGCGATCAAAATGGCTCCTTTTAAGGCATTGTATGGATGTCCTTGTAAATCTCTTTTATGTTGGTTGGAGATTGGTGAAAGTTCTTTGGTAGGACCAAGTTTGGTCCAACAGATGACAACTAATATCCAGTTGATTCATCAGAAAATGTTGACAGTGCAGGTTCAGTACAAGTCTTATACTGATCGTAGCTGTAAACCTTTATAGTTATCAGTTGGTGACTAGGTTTTCTTGAACGTTTCATCTCGATTAGGTCATTGACGGCTTGGGAGGCAATGGAAGATTTCTCCTTGTTTTGTGGGACCTTTTGAGGTTGTTGATATTATAGGGAAAGATGCTTACCATCTAGCTCTACCACCATAGCTGACGTCGATAAATAATGTGTTCCATGTATCGTAGCTGCGAAAGTATCTCTCTGATCCATCTCATGTTGTGAGCTGGAGTGATCTTGATATTGAACCAGATTTATCTATTATTGAACGAATAATCAGAGTTGTTGATTCTAAGACCAAGGTAATTCGTGGGAGAACGATACCCCTGGCTCGTGTACTTTGGCAGCATGGTTCTGATTCTCATGAGACGTGGGAAAGGGGGGCACTAATGAGAGAGTAGTGGCCTCATCTTTTTGACATGGAGGTTACTTTATTGGATTTCTGGGGATAGAAAGATCTTATGGTGGGGAGGTTGTAACATCACATTACGTTTTTAGGTACTTTTTATGTTTCTAGGTACCTCTGTTTTGGAGTAATAACTTGGGAGAGTCGAGAGAACTTTAAATGATGTTTTGGGGAAAAGGGGAAGTCACACGGGCGGCGCACAGATTGTCTAAACCGTGCAGCCAAACTGTGCGCAGTTAACCTTGGAGGTAGAAGCTTCTGCATGGGTAGCACAGGGTTTATCAAACCGTGTGGCCAAACCTTGCATGAAGGATGGCCGAGGTATTATCTAATGCACAGCTAGCACACGGTTTGTCAAACCATGAAAACTAATGGTGCGACCACTTAAATGAGATCCTTACATTGTGGATCTCACTTGCTTTTGCCTCTATGTGCCTCATTTTTTCTCTTAAGCGGCCCTAACTCAGGATTTGTATTCTCCTAAGGTCATATAATGTTCTCCCATCATTCTTGAGGTGATCCAAAGGCTCCTTTGGGTGAATCGAAGCCGGATTCTTGAGGTATGTGATCGTTCTTCATTGTTCTTGATCAGTTTCTTATATCTAGTTAGATCTACTTCTCCTCTTCTCTCAGTTTCATAGATCTACGCCCATTATGGGTAGATCTAAGTGTGTGGTACCAAATATGATGATATTTGGTATTGATCTTGCTAGGAGAAGAGATATAGTGTCGGTTCTTGAAGAAGAAACCATGTTTTCTTGAGCGTTATTAAATGTTGTGGTTTTGGTCAAAACCTTCAAGGTAGGTGGTTCCATCCAGACATTCCAAATTGATT
The DNA here is from genome assembly GCA_963277665.1 of Viscum album. Lineage (NCBI taxonomy): Eukaryota > Viridiplantae > Streptophyta > Magnoliopsida > Santalales > Viscaceae > Viscum > Viscum album. Next base: position 421,086,790 of record OY728158.1, on the reverse strand, counting down.
ATCATTGTATTTGATTGATTTATTTCAATTATTGATATAAATTCTATTGATCATGTTTTCTTTCAATTAATTTGATAAAAACTCGATTCCAGTGAATCGAGATATTTGAAATGGTTTTGGAATGGAAATTTGGAAAACCCCATTCCATTGAATTGGGTGTGTTTATAGAAATTGGCCGATTTAAATTGTTGAATTTAAATTATAGATTTTATGGAAATGATTTAAATTAAATTGTGGAATTTAATTGTGGGAATAAATTGTGTAATGATGGATTTTTTTTTGAATGGATTTATAACTGGTGAAAATGGATTAAAATGGTTGGATAGAAACCCATTGGTTTTTTCTTGTGAAAAAGGCATGTTTTGAATTAAACCTGTTTTGGTTTTAAATGGAATGATATTGGCACTTTTGAAATAGAAGAACGACATTGATCTTATTTTAAGCATTCTTAAAATAGTTCACCCATCATGTAAGAGAGCATGCAAGCCTTATGTAGTTAGTGAGTTATTTGGATACACTCTACGCTATGACAATGTTCTAAAACATACATGCGGTAGGTCACATCCCCAACGGGTTGGTGATGAGTCTCCTTTGACCACTGTCATAGGGACATGTGTATAAATATTTTTTTGAGTTCACATAGAGAGTGCGAAATCCTATAACTGGTTAATACTATCATACCTTTTGGCAGATGACATTGTTGCTCGCTTGTTTGTTTATATTTGAGATATAAATGTATTTTAATACTTTTGTACTGATTTCCATGCCTGATGAATTTATATAAACTGTTTTATATAAATGTTTTGCTTAATCCATTGTTTTATAAATATTCCATCATTGTAAAGCATTTTCTTAAATTAATTTTTCCATAATTTGAAAATGTATAGCATGTTTTGTTAAAATAGGATTTTGAATTGCCAAACCTGTTTATTTGAAAATTGAATGTTTTTCTTTGGATAATCTATATTTGGAATGTGTTCCGGAATCTTTGGTGGTATTCTACTGGGCTTAGGCGCACACCCTACTTTTGCCTTTGGGTGTTTGTATACTTTCTTCTTCCAGGATCGAGCAAAGGGAAGGGAACTCTTGGAGGTGGATCCAGCTGTTGATCTTTGGTCTTGGTGAGTTGTATCCTTAGGGACCTTAGGGATGTTTTTCCCATTTTTAGTACTTGGGTTATAGAACTTTGGGCTTTTTATGCCTCTTTTTATTCAGGTACATTACTCCTAGTGGAGTTCCTTTTTGTTTTTCATACTATCTTGTTTCTTTTGCTTCTGTATTCTTGTGGAAAAATTGTTCCCACATGCATGTTGTGTGATTCCAGGTACTTGTCGCAGACTCGTGTGGTTCGGGAATTCCCTTCGGGCTATGTCCAGGCCCGCTCGGTTATCGGGTTACCAGGGTTCCCGGGCTGGTTTGTGACATTTAGATTCCTAATTGAGTATGTAAATCCATAATTTTCATGAATAGTCATCTATAGAGGTCACATATTAGTTCCCACACTATGGGAATCAGTCCTAGAGGGACCCCGAAAAATAGAATGCATGTATTATAAATGGGATTTATCTCTATAGGCTAACCTATTGAAACTATCATGTTTGGATTTACCAAGAACATAGTCTTTACAAAAAGGATGGTTGTCCATATTACACCATTAAAAATTCCCTATTTTCGTGTTTCATTCATCCCTTTTGAACTAAAATGTTATAATATACAGTACCATAACATATTATTATCTATCATGGGGGAAATAGGTTCATTTAATTATTTCATATAAGTCCAACCACCTAAGACACATATACCATTTGTGATGGTTCCTTTCATTATAGTGAGTGAAACCTTAGATATCCAAAAGAATCATTAAATTAGACCTAAAATTATACCCATTTTGGTCTAAGACACTGATTGAAATTAGATTTTGCTTTAAATAAGGAACCCACCTAACCATCTATAAGGATTTGACTGAACCATCATGTAACTCTAGAGAAACAGTTCCTCTACACATGATTTGAAAACTTTTTATTTATTTATTTGGAAATCATAAACACTATAAATCTCTCTTTGATTAGTGAAATAATCATGTTTGGGACACATATAAAATGAAAATATTGAATCCAGGACCCATTCAACACTCATAGAATCAGAACAGACATTTATAAAATCAATTGTTCCAAAATCTTGGTTAACCAACAAAGAATAGTAAATATTATTGGTGTTGTTCTCAAAATTTTCCCTTTGGGGAAAATTTCTTATAATATATCCAGGCTTTTTATATTGAAATCATTTTATTTTTTTACCTCTAGACCCAATCAAATCCTAGAATTTTACTTACCCCGTTTTCCCTCTCTCCTTATGACCACCTCAAACATTGAACGCCTCATATTCCTACATAATAAAATTAGGATTCTTCTTTTGGATTTATTTAATGAAAAGGTAAAATCTACTTCATATAGATTTAAATAATACCTACCATACATCATTGAGTATTTAATTTAATTATAATAATCATCTAAAGAGTTAGATGATATGATATCCAAATCTTCATTATTCAACTTAACTTCTATATTAGACAAATAAAGAATGACTTTATTAAAGTCGTCGATTTGAGACCTAATAATAGCTCCAAGACACATACAGATGTTATAAAATCATATCATCTTATGTAGTTATCACACTAAGGTACTTTTTATATATAAGGTTTCATGTTTAGATCATATTTGTGAAGCAATTGATTCATAAAATACCTTACAAAGGACCTTATCACCTAGAGATAGGATCATTAAACTATGGGCCTTCATAAGCACATCAGTAGGGACATACAATTTAGTAGTATAAGGATTTCCATTAGCAGATAGGGTAAAAAATTTATTTTTAGTACCACACAAGGCATCCGGGAGATCATTATGGTTTTGTAGTATGTCTATCTTTACCAACTATAGATTGAAATCACTATCCCTATCAAATTTATCTATGTAAAATTTCATAAATACCATTATTCTATATTAGGTGGCTCTGATACAAGTTTTTAGGTGCATTTTAATGTGTTAGTCCCTATACAATAGCCAATATCCAATAATCTAATTATTGGGTTCATTAATTAATATAGACAACTCGATTAAAAATTAATAAGAAGGGGGAATACATATAAAAAATGAATGTGTTTCCAGAAAAAATAAATAAAATTGAGATATAATGTGCTTTGGTCTAATGCAGACCTATGTTCACAACAAGAGCACCACTATAACACTATATTATAGTGAAATAAAATATCAATAATAAATAGAGACTAAAACATAAAAGAACCAGGAAAACTTATCATAGGATTTTCCTTGATGAGATCACACTACTAGAAAATATAGAAGGATACAACATAAAATTATAACAAGAATTAAAATTGAAAATAAGAATTAACTTCTTACATATTCAGGTTCAAATACTAGAATTTATAATAATCCCGAATGAAGATCCAGATGTCAAAATCTTCCATCACATGAGAAAATTTCATAAAAAAGGCTAAGTTTATCCACTAATTTCCACAGAAACCCTAGACAGGGATGGATATAATGAAGAAGATATTTTATAGTGAACTTCAGGAAACTTTGATGGAATATACTTCTTACTATGCTCTCGATATTTCTCTCCATCTCAACACACCAGATTTTGAATGATCATTGATGATGAGCCTCAAGGAGTAATGTTAATAGTAGTTCAGGAGATGATGATTTAGGTGGTGAATGCAGGATATAAAACATGTGGATGACCCATAAGAAATAGGTAGTTTGGGTATTAAAACAAATATGCTTACCCTTACATAGAAATAATAATATGTGTAATTACATTCATGTGAACCAGGTACAGACCATTACCTTGCCAGGTATTACCCTTACGCGAATAGGAGTACCCTTACACAGTTAGGGGATACCTTTATATGCCATGGACTAACCCTTACATAACAAGGTAGTACCCTTATGTGAACTAGGGAATTCCTTTATGAAGTAGGGTATTACCCTTACTCTTATATGCTATTACCCTTATGTATCCAAGAGTACTCTTACACAAGTAAGGTATTACACTTATTCTAGTTGGGTATTACCCTTGTGCATATCAGGATAAATTTATGCAAGAGTAAAGTTACCTTTACATAATAGGAATACCTTTACATGAGTCTGAAGGTTACCCTTAAATGAATAGTAGTACCATTATGTGAGGAGTAAGTTATCATTATGCAACTAGATACCTTTGTACATGATCAACTATAGGGTACGAAAAACATGCTAATTCATATATGTAGAAAAAGAAATTAAATTTGAAAGAATAAAAATTAAATAAATTTGATTATTAATTAAAAAAATCCTACATATAAAAAATTCACAACCTCACTTCATATTTCTTTGAAAAATAAGAAAATTCTAGTTAATTTATGTCACATATTTTTAGGCAGAATGCAACATAAAGCTACATGAATTCAATCTTACATCAAAACATGATAATCGTGTGATTTTAGACTATGGAACATCAAATTATTCAATGAAATGAAATAATTTATATTTTAGGAATATTTCTCTGGAATTTTTACACCATTAAGGAAGTTGAAAAATCGAAAAGTTTCATGTTTGGATAGAGTGTAACCTACTAGAGGAAGAAAAGTTCATCCTTCACCCTTCAATAATGCCAAATATTCCATTATCATCATAACAATTATGTCCAACCTCGACTTAATTCCATATTTTTCTAGTACATTTAGCAAAGTTAAAATAACACTATCTCATACATTTTTTCTACATACATGACATTATGAAAACGTATGATGTAAAAACAATTCTAGAACTGTAATTCAAAGAAAATTGATCTCTTTTTTCCAACCTGATTACACAAGGTTTTTTTGAAAAATTATTACCAAAATTAGTGTTAATATATTTTATATTCACACATTGTTTTTCACCTGTTAGTGGAGGTGGTGTTGTACCTTTTTTTTGTATTTTCATCAAATGATATCGTCTAGGTTGGATATTTATGTTTTGAGCATAAAAAATCGATATGTCCTAAAAAAAGTCTTAAATGAATGTTTCAACCTAACTGAGTGTGTAACTTCTTCACATATGGGAAACCCCAACATTCCTTTAATGCTATATTCTGAGAAATTTATATAAGAAATAAATTAATTTATTGTCCAATACAACATAGAACTCAATGTAAACTATTTAAATATATGATCATCATAAAATATACCACCTGTATCTAACACCAATTTTAAATATTTTATCAATGGAACTAAATAGACATCAATATCCTTACTGAGACGTTTTAGTCCATATATAATATCATAAAAAATAATTTATTTGTGTTTAATGCATAACCATTTTGTAAAGTTATAATTTGACATAATAACTTACTGTATACCATGAGTACTAATTTTGTAACAAAAGGATTTATTCTGTATGTAGATAATTCAATATGGTGCTTTTTTTTGGCTCATTTACATATTCAAGATACTCATAATGAATTTTCTTAAATTAAAGAAAGTCTACTGGGTGACTTAGTTTCCCATCTTCAATTCTTGAATCTATATGCCATGTCAATTGTCTACTGGTTTCTTAACATCTATATATTATTCTAAATTTTGTGATGATAGGAAAGTGCCATACAACATTTAAAGTACTTGATTCTTCTTTCATGTGTTGATCCTCACCACACTTGGGGTATTTTATGAGTGATTCATGAATCTTGTGAAATAATATGCAATAATTTGGATAGTCATGTATTTTTTAGAGTTTATAACAATTTAATATAGAATTCAATTAATATAATTTGTTCGAAAAGGAAGTTCATTTTCTTATGGTAGCATATCATTTAGGAGAACAAGTAGTTCTAAAAATCTTGTGTCGCTCTATCTGCTGCAATATTTCAAATTATGTATCTTCAATACAACTAAAAATGTTGTATATTTAGTACAATTGGTATAAAATGGTCTCTTTGTACAATTATCTAACTTCTTAATCAACTTTGGAAAATCAAGAAGGTCATCTTCAATTTTCATTTTCATTTCTTCCATGCGATCTCCATTATCATTAATACTAGTATTCATATCTAATGACCCATAAATGGAAGTACCATCCTAGTCAATATGTACAATTAGTTTTCACCTTTTTTAGTCCAAAATTTATAGATTCGATCTATTCTATATAAAATCAAATGTTCTTACAACACTTTTGGAAAAATTAATTTGGAATTAGAATTACATAAATTTAGATAAAGGATTTGAGAGGGGTTGTATGCATGGTCTATTGAAAACGTTATGAACTATTTAACTCCATCCCCATACTCCTTTGTTATATGATTTCAATTTATCCATTTTCAATTTATATCCATCCTATAAGTTTTGATAATATTAATTTTGTAAAAAAAAATAAAAAATATACATAAGATAGGAATATAATGTATATATACTATGATATGTAAAAAAGGTATCAAAATATGAGTATATACATTCTCTATTTCTGGAATTTTTATATAGCTTGAAAATGTTAAAGGTCACTACTATAAATCTAGTTACAACATTACTCAAAATATAAATTCATCCCTTTTTAACCCTGTCACTCTTTCATTTGTTTTTTATTCTTTAAGTCCCACTGTTTCCATACTCATTTCTAATAATATCATAATTTTGAATTACTTCATAAATCTATTTTCAATAAATCTAATTTTAAAATTTTTGAATCAATTAATCTTTTAAGATACAAAGAACTCAATTAGAAACCTCCTTGAAAGACAACATAAGAAAAATATATTTCATTATTAAGTAAAAAATATTTTGAGTATCCAAACCCTTTGGAAATCATATTAATAATGTGAATAAATCCAATTACATTCATTTTGAATCAATTAATATTTTATGTGACATAGAACTCAATTATAAACATCATTGAGAGACAAATTAAGAAAATTATATTTTATTTTTAATTAAAAAAAGTTTTGAGTATCAAGACCATTGAGGAATCATATTAATAATATAAAGATATCATTTGAAGAAATCACATGTTAATAATATGTAAATAGATATATGTGTGTGTATACGCTAGGTAAAATGTTAATAATATAGTCTTTTCACACTCTTATACCATGTGAATAAATCTAAATTAACAGAAAGTGTAATAAATATATGAGAGAAAATCATTTGGATAACTGACCAATTAGTTTCCATGCACACTCAATTATTATAATACAACTTACCTATATCAATTCTTATGGACTCTACATAAACATTCAATCAGAACAAACTGGGCCAGACCCAAAAATATAAAATCATTCCAAACATCTAGCCACATATAAAAAATTATATATATTAATATATAATAAGTTTTATATTTCATATATGCATGTGTGAGACGATATATATTTTATACATGTATATAATATCAAAAAATTAAATCAAAATATAAATAAAATATATATATGTTATTTCATTAAGGGAATTTTTTCTTGTTAATTTTTTGTAAAAAATTTAACATCATAATTAAATTTCCTTCTTCATATAAAAATTTCCTTGGGTAATTATAAACATTTATAGGAAACTATACAAATAATATGTTAAGACGCACTACCAAACATGAAAAATTAGAAACACCAAAACTTTGAGTATCCAAACCCTTTGTAAATCGAAAATGGAGGTCGTATGGTACTTTAGAAAGCCACTATAAAACCCATAGGCCAAGGTGAATGAGGGTCGTATGGTACACAAAAAAAGAATAACTAAAAAGGTGAAATAATGCAATATCAGCTATAAAGGAGTAGAAAGAGTCATATACCTTTTGTTTTCAAAGGGTTGATTTGTTCGACATGTTTGAGGGGCAGTGTCGCAATGGTTGAGTTACACAAGAGCTTGAATGACATGAAAGTGGGGTTCTATGTTAGGGTTGTATTTAAGAGACTGAAAGGGTTTTATAATCCCATTCCAAAAAGCACTAAAAATATAAGTTTTAATGACATTAAAATAAAAAACGTAGACAAAACCTATATTTATCAGTGCATTTTGGAAAGCATCAATAAAAACTATATAAAATAAATTAAACAAATATTAAACAAATATATATAAAAAACGTATAAATTATAAAAAAATTAAAATTTATTAAAATTATTAATTAATAAATAATTTTAAATTCATTATTGTTATTAATGAGTGAAATTTAATGACTAAAATGAATAAAATTCAAAAATAATAAAAAATGAATAATTTTTATTAACTAAACAATTTAAAAATGAATATATATTAAATTGAATATGATTAAATATTAAATATGTACATTACAACCATATTAAAAAGAGTAAAAGTTAATGAATAAATATATATAAATAATAATAAAAATGAATAAATTGAAAAAATATTTAACGAATAAATCTCAAAAATAAATAAATTATAACGAAAATTTAAAAACAATTAACATAATTAGTGAATAAAAAATAAAAAATAATATTAAATGAATAAATGGTAAAAAAGAGTAACATTTAATAATTAAAAAAATTCCATAGATAACATAAATATTAAAAAATGAATAAGTGTTATTAATTATATAGAATTTTTTAAAAAATAAAAATGAATATATGTTAAAATGAAAATGAATACATACTAATTATATAAATTACAAATGTATTAAAAATTTTAAATTTTAATGAATAATCATGTATAAATAAATAATAAAAATAGATAAAATTAAAAAAATATTAAACACATAAAAATTGATAATAAATAAATTCATAAATATTTAAAAATAATTAAGATTATTAATGAATAAATACTGTTAAAAATTAACAAATTTGAAAAAATATTAAAAATTAATAAATAACATATATTTAATAAAATATAAAAAATGCATAAAATTTAACGATTAAAAACATTATATATATTTAATATATTATGTTAATAAATAAAGTTTGAAAAGGAATATTAAAAATTGAATAAATTATAGAAATATTATGTGTATGAGTGTGTTTCTATATAAAATTGCATTAATTATATATATGTGCGTGTTAAATTAATGTAACATAAGTTTCATATATTCTAAATTGAAAAAAATGAATTCTTATTAAACATCCATTCCTTGATACTAATTAGTTAATATTTATAATTAATATTAATTTTCAATTATAAACCATTTTTCACTAAATATGTAAGATCCTGAACTTTTTTAGAGTTATCTCGGGACTGAATTCAGGTACTTTTCATGCTTATTTAAGTCCCTTTTGCTGTAGTTATGACTTGGGCTGTGTTTGGGTGGTGTTTTTAAGAAAATTTTGAGAAAAAGTGTTTGTGCAAAGTTGACAGATGGTTAGGGTAAACCATGCGCCCAACCCATCTAACCATGTGAACCCAGGCAGAGAGGTGTACACGGTTGGCACACAGTTTGACAAATTGTGTGCCCGAACCTAAGAAAGTGTTCAACCTCGGATAGAGAGGTCTACACGGTTGGTGTACGGTTTGGCCTAACTGTGCGCCCCTACCTAGAAAACCATGAACACAGTTTTAAATCACCCAAAAATTTGTTTTAAAACCCCCTAAACCCCCACAACACCTTCTATTAAACATTGTATTAGTACTTGATGATTTTAGGTGATAGAAGATCTATTTGGAGGGGTTACAGGGATATCCAACCTCTCTTATTCATGATTCCAAACCCGAATCGAAGATCCTCACTTCTCCTGATAAGTGGATCTCATCCTAATGCCTATCCTTTCTCTTTCCCTGATCTTTTGGGGGAGTTTATTCTATGTTTCTTTAGATCTAAACTTAGTCAGGGAGATCTACATTTAGGATTATAGATGTAGATATATATTGATAAGATCTTGATATCTTTGATCTTGATTTAGGGATTTAGATCCGGAACTCATATCTACATTGTTGTCCTACACGGAATTTCGGGATTTCTGTTGAGTGAATGTCTATCAATAAATTGAGGAAGGTGGTCTAAAATCCAATTACCATAGTTGTGGATTTGGTACATATATGAAAAATTGTATAATTTATATCATCTTTTAGAAATTTATATTCTAAAATTAGTTTAATTAGGTTGACCAATTGAACTATTAAAACACTGTTGAATTAAATTATTAGTTGAGGAATTAATCATGAGACTAAGGGGCTGCCCTATTAGATAATTAATTTTGGAAATTGAGTATGAGATTTATGGATTGAAATATAGATAATTAATCAGGGGATTAATTATGAGATATTGAATTGGCTAAGTTGAGATAATTAATTGTAAATTAATTATGTGCTTTGATATTATGATCTAGACAATTAATTGCAGGATTAATTATGATGAGTTGATATTTAGAATGGGATAATTAATTGTGTAAAAATTAATTTTTGGGATATGAATTGTGACATTAATTAATTAATTTATTGAATTAATTAACAGTGATTTAAATGTTTAGTTAATTGTTGAGTTAGCTAATGAATTTATTGTATTTAAATAATTGTTGAATTAGTAATGGGATTGATGAGGATAATTAATTTTGTGTGAATGAATGGTAACATGGCCATTGAAAATTGAGAAGTAAAAATGGTAACATGGTCATCATACTTATGAGTAAGAGAATGGGAACACAGACATTTTAATGAGAAATGTACATAGTAACATGATCATTATACTTATGAGTAATAGAATGGGAGCACAATCATTCTATTGAGGAGTAATAGTGGTAACATGGTCATATTACATAAATTTTTGATATTAGTAACTTTGGAAATGTGGCTTATAAATGTGAAATTAATGAATGGAAATAATGGAACTCCGAGTTATGGCCTCACATGAGACTATTTTGAACTCTTCCATGAGTCAAATCAGGTACTGAGATATCATAGCACCTTTGAATACATAAATCTCCATAGAAAAGTAGGTATTAAGATATGATATTACATAGGGAATTATTTATTCTCCCATATGAGATGAAGTTAGTATTGAGGTATGAGTATCCACAAGAACCCTAGAGTTAAAGTATTTAGATAAGAATAAATTATAATGCAATATCTGGTTATTTATGCATTGTACATATTTATTATAGAACTACATACACTATCTTTTGACTGGATTTATTTTACACACTATTTGTGGAGGCCTAATGAGTTATACTCACACCCTAATCAAGCTTCCTAATCAATACCCAAATTGATTATATTGTTGCAGGATAGGATAAGGGAAAAGGCCCTTAGATGGATTGATAATTTTGGATAGAGCATGGATGAGGGGACTAGACCAGGTTTGGAACCCTCTTGGGGAGTTAAAATATCTGTATTTATATTTTTAATATAGACACTTGACACTTATATTGGAATATCATGTTTTCCATTTTAGTTTAGTATTGTATTTCTTGTTTATTTATCTTATGAAATGATTATTTTTCTGGTTATATATGATTATGTGTTTGTTTATTTATTTCCATTGGTTTTTTGCTCTGATAAATGAGGTTATAATCTCCCCATGACTGAATTACCAGACCCTTACTACTATTAAGTAGCCTCTAGAATACGGGGAGGCGCACTTGAAGTCATGTGGTGAACTGGCTCGGGGCACCATCACGTGGCACCCGGGTCAGGACGTTACAAAGTGGTATTATAGGACTGGTTTTTATTATTCTTATTTTGTCTTACTATTTTGGGAAAGGTATATTGGAGACTAGAAAGACTCTAGTCTTTTTAATGAGCTCTTGCAAGGGAGTTTCAAACCTATTTATAGTGGAAACCGAAGTACTTAGGGTGGGATTGTTGTTATTGTTGTTTATTGTTATAGTTGAATATTATTTCCCCTTGGGTGACACACTTTTAGTGTGATGTGATTATTATTTCTATGAATTTTTTAGTATTGATTCATGGACAAGAATGGAAAAAGAGTTGAGTTTACATGCATCATTCTAGGTACTCAGGTTTATTGTGACATGCATCATTTTAGACATGTATGGGAAAATGTGTTATAGGTAAGAGGTTAAACATGAACTATTTTCCTTGTTTGTGAGATTAAAATGAAAAAATGGTGCCTAACATGATTGAAAATGTATGTGAAAAAGGATTTGAAATAATAATAACAGGGTTTCTAAATGAGAAACTTGATTATGATAGTGTGTTTACCCTTGTTAACCAAAACCTAGGAGTAGGATGGTTAATGGTAGTGATAGAGCCTTGGTTTGACCTTGTTGTGAGATATGGGGAAATTATTGGTTGTGATCTATTTTGATTATTTTATCTTATGTAAATTTTATAAGGTTTTGTTATGAGAACTGAGATGTGTGTTTGTAATTGATAGAGTGTGCCTCCACGGTGATTGTTAAGGGGACGACTGAGGGGAATACCTAGGAATAATTTTCATTTAGGGAACTTGAGGCACCGATCATTTCATATGAAGATGAAGGGGATCAGTTTTGAGTTAACTGCTCTTGCTTCATAAAATTCATGGAATGAGACCCAGGGAGAGTTGTGAAAGGTGTGTCTATGTAGACAAGGGAGTTTCAGTTGAATCGCCCTATGAATTTTACTAGAGAGGGTGGAAATGAGGGAGATTAATTATGGGTTGTGTCCATAGAGAAAATACTTGACCATTTGAGACTCTGGATAAGAAGAGGGTCAATTTGTATGCTTATATGATATGGGGATCAGCGAATCACTGGCGGGACATTCAATCATGAATAGGATAGACTAACTGTATGTTATTGAAGGAATTCTTGAATAGGTTCTTAGATAAATTTTATACAGAGACACTGAGACAAGAGAAAGCTGGTGATTTCATGCATCTGACATAGGGGAGCTTGTTAGTGATGGACTTTGTTCGATGCTACATAGAACTGCAACAATTTTCTCTAATGTTAGAAGGAGATGAGGCAGTTATGGTGAAATGTTTTTAGGATGGACTTAAGTGTGAGATTAAGTCCTAGGTGAATATCTTCATGCTGAAGAAGTTTACGAAAGTGGTGGATCAGGAAATCATAGTTGAAGGGAACCTGAAGGAGGCTTCCAGTACTGGAAATTTAATTGTTACTTGACTATTAGGAGGTGAAAATTCTGAGAGCAGGAAGCGTTAATTAGAAAAAGTTTTCCAATGTATTGGGAATCAGAGTATACAGACAGGAGGTTTGGTTGGATAAGACCTTAATGGGGTGATCTTTTATCAACGTGGTAGGTTGGGACACTATAGTTGACACTGTTCCCGACCACTATTAGAGTGCCGATCTTACAGAAAGATGAGACATCTACAGAAATTCTGCAGGTCGTAGCAACATACTGGTACTAAAAGAGAAGTCAGGCCGAGTCATTTTATGGGAAGAGGATATTCTACACTATATTGGGTTTTTAGTGGAGTTCAACTGGCTGAGGTTGTATAGGTATTGGACACGGTGCTTCTTGGAAGGAGTTCTCTCATAAGTAGAGTGGTGCTACTCAGGGGATTCAGACAGCATCACAGGGAATAGGGTTAACACAGTTACATGTAGTACAGACTACACTTGTGGATAGAGAGGTTTGACCATCAACAGAGAGGGCGACTATTCTAGTTGCTTCTACTTTATCTAGTACCTTATTTGTTAGTGGTGCCTCTCATTATTTTATGTATTCAAAATTTGTTGATGGTTTGAGCCTAATAGTAGAGTCTGTGAATAGGGTAATGACTATAGATACACCATCATGAGTTAGTTCTATAGAAATCTATCTTTGAAAGGGATGTTCACTAGATATCAGGGAATATTATTTTCTTTTGGATCTCTATGTTCTTGATATGACAGACTTCGACCTGATTATAGGGATGGACTATCTAGTTGCCTACCAAGCCCACATTGATTGTTACCATCAGAGAGTGATCTTTGTGTCTCGTAAGGGTGACCAGTATATTCATCATGGAGAGTGGGATATCCAGGCAGGCTGAATAGGGATAATTACTTAGTAATTGAGAGAGATCATAGTCCAAGTTTCTAATATATTGTTAGATGATGAGGGTTTAAGTAAATATGTCCTTCCACAAGTAGTGGAACTATTTTAGGATTTCCTTCTAGAAGAATTTTCAGGGATACCGCCTAAGAGAGATGTATAATTCACTATCGATCTCATGCTGGGGGCTGATCCAGTATCTATTCCACTATACAGAATGGAACCAACTCATATTTTATATCTTAAGACCTAGTTGGAGGAGTTATAGGATAAAGGATTTACCAGTCCAAGTTGGTAGCCTTGGGGATCACCTTTTTTTTAAAATAAGGATGACAGGAGTTTACATTTGTGTGTCGATTATCAGAAGTTGAACCAAATGAATGTGAAGAACTGATATCCTCTTCTGTATATCGATGATCTGTTTGACTAATTGAAGGGAGGTTGTGTGTTCTCAAATATTGATTTGATATTATCGTATCATCAGATGAGATTACTGACTTTTGATATACCGAGGACAACTTTCAAAATAAGTTATGGCCTTTATATGTTTTTCGTAATGCTGTTTGGGTTAAAAAGTGCACTAGCAGTGTTATAACTTTAATGAACAAGATATTTTATCTGTATCTAGATCAGTTTGTGGTGGTGTTTTTGGATGACATCTTGGTGTAATCCAAGACTCATGATGATTATTACAAACATCTTAACATTGTTCTGGGTACACTGAGAGAACATCTGTTATACGAAAATCTATCTAATTGTCAGTTTTGGATTGACTAGGTATACTTCTTGAGGAACATCATCTCGGAGGATGGTGTGTCAGTGGACCCAGATAAGGTTAATTTAGTGGTTTCTTGGGAGAATCCCAAGAATGTTTTTAATATCTGATGATTCCTAGGATTAAATGGATATTATAGGATATTCAACCAAGGATTTTCCCATTTGGAAGCACTGATTTTGGGATTGAAAAAAAATGGAGTAAAGTTTTAATCGTCAAATGCTTGTGAGATATCTTTTTTGGAGTTGAAGAAGCACTTAACATCAACACAAATTTTGATCCTACCTGAGCCGAGTGAGGAGTATATGGTTTATTATGATTCTTTGGGGATCAAGCGTGGAGCTGTGTTGATGCAGGGAGATCGAGTTGTGGCATATGGGTCACGAAAACTGAGGCCTCATGAACACAATTACCCTATGCATGACCTCAAGTTAGAATAAGTGTTTTATTCTCTTATGTGTTGGTGACGTTATCTTGTGGTAGAAACGTTTACAGTCTATATAGATCATAAGAGCCTAAAGTATATATTTTCACAGTATGATTTGAATATTCAATAGTGGATATGGGTTTAGTATACGAAATATTTCGATTTTGAACTATCATATATTCCCGGGAAGGGAAATAGTATGGCTGATGCCTTGAGCTGGAAAACTTATATTCAGATTGTTTAGGAGTTGAGTGATGAGTGAAATATGATGACCTTGTTGGATGAAATTCATTTGGTGATTCATGAGAGTTAAGAGGAGATGACTCTGGTTTTAGTTATAGTGGAGTCTATGATTTTGAGACATATCAGGTTTAGACAATATGAGGATCTAGAGTGATTATCCATGAGGTAAATCATTGAATGTGGGGATACATCATCATAATTTTTTAAATATGAATATGAGATCATTTATGTAAAGAATCGAGTTTTGGTACTTATGAGCATGCAAGAGGAGATCGTGTGGGAATTTCATGAATTGAAATGGGCGGTGCATCTAGGTGTAACTAAAATGTACCATGAACTATGATGCTAGTTTTGGTGTCTGATCATGAAAAATGAGATAATAGGGTTTGTGATAAGATGTTTCACCTTTCAGCAGGTGACGGTAGAGAATCAACGACCTAGAGGATTTATATAGTCATTGCCCATCCTAGAATGGAAGTGGGATGATGTGACCATGTATTTTGTGGTGGTTCTTCCAAATACTCTTAGGAAGAATGATTCTATTTTTGTTATTGTGGATCGAATGAAAAAGGTAGTGAATTTCCTACCAATAAGAGAAACCTTTACAGTAGAACAGTTGGGAGAACTGTACATTTGGGAGATAGTCCATCTACAAGGAGTTCCACAGAATATAGTTTCATATCATAATTCATGATTTACTTCATGATACTGATAGGGATTGTAGAAATATCTTGGCACATAGGTATTATTGAGTATATATTTCCACCCGTAGATAGATGGGCATTCAGAAGGTACTATACAGGTTCTTGAGGATAAGCTACAAGAATGTGTTCTTGACTTCGGTGGGTCTTGGGAAAAGAACTTGGATTTAGTGGAGTTGGCCGATAACAATAGTTATTAGGAAACTATATAGATTTCTCCATATTATTCTCTTTATGATAGGCCATTTAGATCACTACTATGCTTGATGGAGGCTGGTGAGGTAGAGTTTTTGGGACCGAGTCTCATACAAGAGACATCAGAGTTAGTACGGTTGATTCAGATATGCATGGCTACGACTCAGAGTATAAAGAAGTCATATGTTGATAGACAGAGATGACCTCTAGAGTTCACATAGGGTGATTTTGTATTCCTTCGAGTTTCACCTAGGTTGGGTCCCCATAGGATATGGAGGTAGTGCAAGTTGGCGCACAAGTTTTTTTGGACTATTTGAGACAGTAGAGAGAATCGGGCCGGTGGATTACTGATTGGATCTTCCACTGAGATACAACACTATGTGTGATATTTTCCATGTATCAAAACAATGGAGACATCACCCCAACCCTTCTCATGTGATCTATTTGTATGAGGTTGACCTTGATATAGATTCATCCTTTGAGGAGTATCTGATAAATGTGTTGGATCATAGTGAGAAAGTGTTTCGAGGAAAGATAGTGTCGATAGTTCATTTTTATGGAAACATAGACGTGTACAAGAGGAAAAATGGGAAAGTGAAATAGATATGAGGGCACAATGTCCTGATCTTCTTGGCACAAAATCTTAGAAATTATTAGAAGTGCAGATTGAGGATGAGCTATTATAAGTTGGAGAGATTGTAAGATCCTAAATTTTTATAGAGTTATATCAGGGTTGAATTAATGTAATTTTCATTCTTATTTAAGTACCTTTATTGGATTTATGACTTTGGGGGTTTTTGGGTGGTGTTTTTAAAAAATAATGAGAAAAAATGGTCTATGAATGGTTGACGTATAGTTAGGGTAAACTATGCGCCCGACCCAGCTACCCTTGTGAACCCAGACAGAGAGTTCGGCACGATTGACACACATTTTGGAAAATTGTGTGCCTAAACCCATGAAAGAATGCAACTCTGAACAGAGAGGTCAGCATGGTTGGTCCATAGTTTTTCCTAACCATGTGCCCCTGCCCATAAAATTTGTAGTACCCTAAATTTCTGGTATGAAACCATGTATTTTTTATGGATATAAAGTATAAGGGGGAATTTTGGGAGAGTTTGGTGATATTTCAATAAATTTTGGGGGCTAAAGGAGAGGAACACAAGCTGTGCACTATTTATCAAAACCGTGTAGAAATCCTAGGAGAAACCACGTGCAATAGCAGGTTTGAGGCAGAAAGCTTCAGCATAATGTACACATGGTTAAGGATACCGTGAGGGGGGGGGGGGGGGTCATGTGAGGGTATGTGTAGACAGTAGCTAACACATGATTAACTAATGGTTAATTTAACTATGATAACTTACCATGCACGTGGTTACAGTGAGATCCTAAAAAGGTGGATCTCACAAGTTTTTTCCTCTAAAATGATTTTTTTCTCCTAATAAGCCATAACTTAGGATTATCTTCCTTGAAGATAGGAGGACCTCTCCTAAGCAGTTTGGAGTCAATCAGAAGTCTTCCCATGGAGATTCAAATCCAGATTCTTAAGGTATGTGATCGTTCTTTATAGTTCTTGATCAGTTTCATATATCTACTAAGATCTACTTATCCTCTATTCTTGGTTTCTCATATCTACACCTGTTATGGGTAGATCTATGAGGTTTTATACCAAACAAGTTGATATTTGGTCTTGATTTTTCAAGGAGAAGATATCTAAGGTGGTTCTGTGAATAATCAACATGGTTTTCTTGAGAATTCTTCATCTATTGTGATGTTCTGTCAAAACCTTTGATGTAGGTGGATTCACTCTCATCTCCTATTTGTAGAATTGATTATATCAGTTTAAAATTGTGTAAATTGGTTAATATTGATTGTAAAATCATGATTTGATACATGGAATAAATCTCTTTAGGGATGATTTATCATTTTTGGTAGATTTGTGAAATCATGATAAATTATTGTGAAAATAATTTTAGTTTCGTGTATTTAAAATGGTGATTTAAAATGATTGATTTTCTTTAACTTTTAACTGGTTTGATTGTTCACGGGGTTTCAATAAAAATACTTTTTATTGAAATGAGTTGGCATTGTAATGGTTTTAATGAAAAATAGTTTTCAATAAAAACATGATTTTATTGAAAGGGTTATTTTGGCATGATCTTTGGGAATATGTGGTGTGTGTGTTCATGTTTCATATATAGGGATTGGTTGAAATATAAACTTTATCTCAGTTCCAAAGGGTTAATGGTACATGGGATACAATTACCTTATGATGACATGGTAGGTCGATGAGAAACTGCTCATAAGTATGGAACTGGCATCATGTAGAATGCATGGTTGGTTGTGTGTATTTTTGGTACAGATTGGGTATGCCAAAGGAATATTGAAATTTTTTAAAGCATTGTTTAGTTATTTTTATGGAAAAATAAATCACTGTAAAATTGTTTTCAATTTCACTGGTTGGCTTTTGGTTATAAATGGTTTTGGAATCTTGTTTATATTTAGTTATAAACATTTTTGAGAAATTGATTTATGTAAACTATTTTATATAATTACCACTAACTCTTATATCCTAGTGGAATTAGTGGGGAATTAATTAGGGAAAACTTACTAAATTTTATACTTATCCCTGCTTTGGTACTTTGGTTCTTTTGAAGATGTTATCTTCTAGGATAGGGGAAAGGTAAAGTTCCACATGTTTTTAGCACCACTTAGTGATGCTCAGGCTATTTGGTGATCTTGGAGAATGAGGCATGTGGAGCTTGGATTCTTGTGGTATTCTTGGAGTCTTTAGTTGGATTCCACTATGTAATTTGATAATTGTTTAGTATTCCATTGTTTCACACTTGTATGTGGTTTTTATATGATTAATGTAGTTGAGTTATCTTGATTTTAATCATGGATCATATAGTGAGATTTTTGGTTATGGTTTTTTTGGTTAGTGGTTACTTATTAAAGGATAAATAATCCCCCATTTGTATTTGAAACCCTTGGGCATTTATTTCTAGACTTTTATATCTTTGGGATGTTGCCTAAGGCCAACTAATGACTTGTTGTACTCTCAATCTTTTTAGAATGAGTGGGTCATTACAAATGGTATCATGTTTTTTGGTCCTTGCCTAATAAGTAGTTTTCAATTTCTTGGTATTGGAGTTGATTCATCCTTGTCTATTCCTTGGGTTGTGATCTTATAAAGGAGTAGGATTTTCGAGACATGAAATGTATAGCATAAAAGTATGTAGCTAACATGATTATCTATAACTTCAAGTTACCAGGGTTTTGGGTACATAAGTGTTTTGGAGACACTTATAGGATACTAGAATCTCATTGTCATGGGTTTAGCCAATGCGATGAACATGTCATGCATTAGAGGAATTAATTCCCACTAAGAGTGTACAAATCATTAGAGTAATGATATATGATCTTTTGATAAGGTGATTTTTTTTTGAAAAATGAAGAATTTGTTTTCAAATGAAATATTTTGAAGATGATATTTGGTGTATTTTTAAAATGGTTTGATTTTCAAAAGTAAGAATGGATTTTTCAAAAAATGGTTGAATGTGAAAAAGGATGTTTTTGAAAAACAATGTTGTAATATTTGATGTGATATAATTTGAAATAATAAGCCATCTGCTTCTAGAGAGAAAGACTTATAGAGTTTATTGTTTGTTTAGAAAATGGCACCTGATAGGCATCATAGAAACCAACTTGAAGAAGCTGTAGAGAACTTGGTTTCACCTGAGCCATAGGTAAACCAAGAAATAGTTAAAATAATCTTCCATGCATTTCGGGCTATAGACATGGGGAACTCGAAGGATGATTCAAGTCATGTGGACCATTCCATCCAGTTCATGAAGCAGAATCCACCCGTATTCTGAGGTGATTATGAACCTGAGAAGGTGGAGGTGTGGATCAGTAGAATGAATCGTTTCTCCAAGTTCATCGGCACACCGATGGATCTAAAGGTCAATATGGAGATGTATATGATTGAGGATATTTCACTCTAGTGGTGGGAACTAGTATTTCATGATAAATCATGTCAAAGCCTTACTTGGGAGGATTTTGAGAAATTTTTTAATAAATAATTCTATCCTCACATGTTCATGATCCAGAGGACGACATACTTATTTACCCTGATGTTGGATAATCTCTTTGTCATATAATACACATCTAAATTCATTAATTTAGTTTACTTTTCACTTGAAGATGCAGCAAGGGTGTCCCTAAAGGAACCCATCTTTGAATTAGGTATAAGGAAGGAAATTTGATCAAGGATTGTGTGGATCTATATTAATGAGTATACAAAGATGGTGAACAGAGCAACAGTGGATGAATGAGGTATATCATGAGAAATGGGAGGAGTAAGTATGATGGTCCCTTCTATAAGTGGGGGAAACTCCAATTTTGGGAGAAAGTGAAAGAGAGATACCTATTTCTAAGGTTGGAGCGGGAATCATAATTCGAGATCAGGATCTGTAAATCTTCCTGCACAACCAAAGAGTCAGTCGGGATAATACCAATGTGTTTCATTTGACCACATAAAGTGGGAGTGTACATCACCACTAAGATCATTCCATAATTTCAACAAGATGGTACACCTTAAGAACTTTTATCGTAGTTCTTGAAGGTCTGGTACTCGAGACACTTCTCAGGTGTCACAAGAATCGTTTTCTTTCGATAGGATAAGGCCAGAAAAATCATTCTTGTCAGTAGAGAAAATTTATCCATGGTGATTCTCAGAATACCATGACTCATTAGTAAGGGCAGTCTCAAAAAGGCAAAAAAATAGCGAAGTACAACGATGAGGAAAATGTATGGACCTGAGTAGATGATTATGGATGATCATGCTAGACCATCTACGGTGAGAGGTACAATTCTTTTAAATTATACCTTCATGCAAGTACTGATTGATACTTGTGCATTTCATTCTTTCATCACTTTTTGTGTTGTCGAACTGATATGTTTAAAACTACAAATGATGCCCTCTATGATAAAAAAACAAACTTTTATCAGTGAAAGAGAATTCCAAGCCTTTGTGTGCAGAGCATGTGCTATAACGGTTGATGGAGCTAAGCTAAAATGGGACTTCTTGATGTTAGAGATTTATGTATATGATGTAATCCTAGGTATGGATTGGCTTACAACATTCAATTCTCACGTAGATTTTTATAGGAGGATAGTTAGTTTCATGACTGAGGGCGGTGTCGAGCATCTCTTCAAAGGAGATAAGGTTGTGAAGAAGGGTGAAACTAGATTATTGGCATCAGTAATGGGAATGATATCTTACCAGTTGGCATAATTTACTTTGGAATCAATGGAAGAGATCCAAGATGTTAGTTTTCCAGTAGTGGTGGATCAATTTACATTTTTCTTCTCTAAGAACTTCTCAGGGTTACCACCTATAAGGGAAGTGGAGTTTACGATTGATCTCTTTCTAGGGACTAGTATTATTTCCCTTCCGTCTTATAGTATTGAACCAACACAGTTAAGGGAATTGAAATTATAGTTTTAGGAGCTAGTAATTGTAACACCCCAATATTTCATAGTGTGTTATTTCTTCAAAATAATTGAATAACTTACACTACACGCAACACCGAGTTCAATCACACCATGACTTACAAAACAAATCCATTCAAAAGAGGTTATGAATAGTATTAACTAAATTTTAAACTTTATATAATCCTTATAATTTTAGAATCCATATTATGAGTTTCTTAGATATAATTCAAGAACAAATTCATTTTTAGTATTGCACTTTTATCAACTTTTAATAGTGAACCCTTTTTAAATACAATATTTTAAACTTTTTGACTAAATGGGGACATAAAAAAATTTAAAATGAAACATACCAAGCTTCCACGGTACACTTTCCTTTGAATAATACAGTAGCGTGTGTTGTACGCAACTTCGAGTTCTAACACACACCACAACCAATCAAACTAGCCGTTATAAATAGTAATACCTACTTTTTGAAATTATATATATTTTATATTTCAAAATGGACTTCATTTTTGGATTCAGAATATCGAATTTAGCCTAAGTTGAAATTTTGGTACTTTTCGGATAACTTTCATATTTTGATGAATAGTGAAAATTACTAAATTTTAATTAAAAACAACTTTTTTAAACAAAATAATTAATAGTGATAAATTATGAATTTGAGTGGTTTTAAAGTATATTTAGAATATATTTTTACCATTTAATATAATGTTGGTCATTGGACATAATTTTACAATTAAACCGAACATAAACAAGTGTCAATCTTTTGATAATTATTATCTCCTAAAAACACACTTTTTGTTTTGACAGCGGGAATTAATTTTAAATTAATTTCTGCCACTTCTATATTTTAAATTTATAAAAATGGATTCCATATTTGGAATCAGGATTTCCAAATTGTGTAAATAGGTAACTTTTATTTTTAGACATTTTGAATAATTATTGCGGTAAATATTTTATTTACCATGGTTAAGGGTAAATTCGGTAAATAAGTGTTAAAGAATAATATTATAATAATAATAAATTACCCTAAAACGTGTCCTAGCCTTATTGGTTGATAAATGTTCGACTATAGGCATCTTTGGGTCGATTGTGGGACCCCATGGCGCCACTTGTTGGTGATAGGGACACTTTTTTTTTAATTAAGTTAAAATGAATACAAAAATGACACAAGCATATATCTTTTAGAAAAACAATTATTACATAGGGTAATATAGGTTGGATTTTAGATTATAAATATTCATTATAAAGATAAAAAGATTTCCTACATAATTATATTTTATTTATAAATTTTAGACATTAAATAATTTAATTTATTTATGACACAATGATGATGTAGTAATTACTATAATAGTGAAAAATTAAAATAATTGATATTATAAATAGCCAAATAAATAAAATATGAAACTTTTAATGAATTAAACTAATTTTATAGAATAATATGACATATTAGGATTGATGTAATTAACTTTTTTCGAAGTAATAATTCTGTTATGAGTTTCACAAAAATAAACTATTGAATAGTGTCAAAATTGACATAAAAGATTTTTTAAAACAAATATTATATTATTAATTGATATTAAATTCCTAAAAATCTAAGGTTCGGCCAAGAGACTTATATAATGATAGGTTCATAATTAATGGACCACTTGGTGGTCTCTTGGATGTATATGGTAAGTTTATTAACCATATAATATAAAAATACAAAGAGACATTGTAAAAGTGAAACTAATTAACTTAGAGTTAATACTTAAATATAAGGTTAATATAAGTATTCAAACCTGTCTAAATTCTATTTGTTGAGTTTTTTTTCGACCTATTCCCACCTTAAACTTTTAATAATCAACTTTTGAGCCATTATAAACCTAATATTAATTTAATATAAACTAATATTTCTAGCTTTTCCAAAGGTGCCCCTCACCCCTCTTATAAAAGGGAACTCTTACTTCTAATTTCTTCACACCTTAAAATCCTTTTGGTTTGGAAAAACTCTTCCCAAATAATCTCCCAACGTCCCTCACTACATCCTATAGGCCTTAGTTTGATCAGAAAGCCAACCTAAGGAGCCCTTTTGATCAAATCAAAAGGAAGAACCTGAAGAAGAGGTAATGTTTTCACCACCCCTTTTCAAGTTCCTTTCTTCTTCCACTTCCTCTTTCTTTGTTATTACCATTATAAAATAATAACTCCAGTATCATATATATACTTTGATATTATTATAAATATGGTACAACCATATTCAGTATTCTATCCACCATTTTAATAACATGTCACCATACGTGCGTACGTACGGCTTACCGTCTCCACGTCGTGGTGTAATTGTTATTCAATATAATATTATTTGGATGGGTATAATAATGATGTGTAACTCATGTAAATAATAAATATGACATGTTAATGATTATTTATATATGATATACCATCCACTTATATATTATTTTAATTTCAAAAGAATGATATTGTCGCTCCTGCGTACGTACGGACTACCGTCTCCACGAACGTGATGAGATTCATTCTCCATCGTATCAATTAAAGTATAATTATCATATGATGATTTAAAAATGATGTTTAAGGACTTTATATAATTCTGGATATGAATAAGATACAACCTATCGATACCAAACACGACTTATGTAACAAAACATATAAAAGAAAATGAGTAAGTTAACACCCGAAACGACGATAATTAAAAGATATTATTAAAAAATCAATGTTAAAAGATCATATATGATATCATAATAATATATATGATTCTTGAATAAATTTATAACAATTATTTAACCATTATACAGGAGGTTAAACTACCCCAACCAAGGAAAAGTACAAGGTAAGGGATCTTCTTATCTCACTTTCAATTCCGTGAGATTTCCATTGTTCGCCACTAAATTATTGAAAGTGGTGTATTGTGTACTGCCATTTGATATATATTATCATGATTATATTTATATCCATGTTATTATGTAAATCATTTGGTGTTTATTAAATTTTGTTCATACGACTCAGTTGATTACAACGTGGTAAGGGGTTTTCATCTCACTCCTTATTCCCGTGAGATTCATGCCATATTGCCACCATTACCTTTTGTGTGGTGTATGTACTGCCCATAATTATATTTTTTGTGTAATACACTTTAATTTATGTGTATTTACCTATTCATTGTATGATACCTCTTTAATGGGTTGTATGTTTCATAAGTTACCAAATTGGTAAGGGTTATTTCGCAATCTCTTCAATAACCGAGGTTGTTTATATGTAATAATCTACTGGGATCTATTTATCATCCACATCAATGTTTCTTAAAAATGAATTTCAAAACATTTTTACTACTTACTAGAATATGGGTTAAAGTCATTTATACCCTTGTTTGACTTTTTATAAGAGGTTTATAAAGGAATCTTTCCGTCAATTTCCAAACAAGGTGCTTTTTAACTTTTTCGACAAAATTAAGTTAAGAATGTTTTTTTAACTTATACAGTGGGTGTGGCTATTTTCCGCCGTTATAAAATCGTCAAAGCTTCCCTTAAAAGCTTATAAGATTATTTTCAATGAAAATGTCTTATTTTATAAATATATGACTCTTAAATGATTTCAAAATAGAAAGAGATATTTTTCTAAAATAGACTTGATTTCATCTTTGTCAACATCCTTTGATGGATTTTAAGCTTATTTGAAGTTGATTTATTATGATACAAAACATCCATAATTTATTGAAGGTTTTGTGATATTTTTGATTGTGGATAAGTTATTCTTATGTCACTCATGGTTTTTGTTTAGAGTATTGACACTTTATAAGTTATTTTTAATCCAAATGTTTATGTTATATTTCAACCTTTCATTTAGATGAATGTGTTAGACAAGTATGTTCCGGGTTGGGGACTAGTAAAAGTAAGCCCTCCGGTTTGGTCTCCGGTTATTAGAGGAACTCCGGTTTGGTCTCCGGTTATTAGAGGAACTCCGGGTTGGTGTCCGGTTATTAGAGGCACTTCGGGTTGGTGTCCGGTTATTAGAGGCACTCCGGGTTGGGTTCCGGTTACAGTTAGCCCCAAGGTCTTGGGACGAGGCGTCGACAATGAAATTAAAGTTCAGCATTATGCATTCCATCATTATGAAAGTGGTTATTGATTTTGCATGTGATTATTCGATTAGTAGAATATCCATGTGAATAAGTAAATGGCATTATTTCATTTTATTTATGCCATACTATGTTGAAAGTTCAAGTTTGAAAGGATTTTGTTTTAGTTATACATTGCCTTAAATGTTTACTCTTATTTATGAAAGTTTCCGCTATATTTTTATCCTTACTGGGCATTTGAGCTCACCCCTTTTCTATGTTTTATTTTTCCCAGGAAGTGAAGAAGTAAATTATGAATGGCCTGCAGGGATATTATGAGGGGATAATAGTGTGGACTGTGGAGACATTATGTTGTTGTAGTAGTTTTTCATTTTATGATGTAATGTAATACTTATGAATATATCTAGTGTTTCCAAGGCTACTCAACTAATCGGTCTTTCGAGATTTGATCTTTCTTGTGATCATGCCAATGTTATGTAATAATGCACCGACTCTGGGTAACTAGGGTTGGGGCGTTACAGTTGGTATCAGAGGAAGTTTAGTACACACCTTGGAAGCTAGATTTAGATAAACTCTGATTAGAGCACGTAGACCTAAGATGAACTTTGAGGATTAGTATAGAAGAACTTCCTAGAATTTTGGTATTGTAGAGATTTTGTGAGTTTTCCGAGAAATACATCCCTGTCTGGATACGAGCAGGTAGAGGCGGCTCTGGCACAAATGTACCTAGGGGTAAAACCCGAAAACACCGCTTTGAGCTAGACTCGAATGGGAACTGGTGCATGACAACGGGCCTTGCTGCACTCTTGGTTACGACACTCCCGGGGGATATTCTTAGGATAACTCTCATTTTCTTTATAAACCATTATGAAGGGTTTATGAGTATATACTTCCTCAAAGGAGACATTTTTATGATTATGGATTATATCCATAAACTATTTAATTTATGTTATGTGTTTGACAAGTTTGGGATTAGGTATTGTTATTCATAAACTAATCTAATGTATGCCATTATTTAGAAATGGCGCCTAGTAGAAAGAATGAGAACTCTAGAAATGCACATGATACAAAGAGAAAGAAGGATCATATATTTTATGGTCTTAAGCCAGAATTTACAAGAGAAATAGTCTCGCATGTATTATCATCATATGAAGAAATAATATCATGTGTTGATAAGATAAGTAAAGAGTTTGCTGAGTCCTATGGCTTTGAAGGGAAGTAAGAGAAGAAAAGGATGGAAGAGAGAAAGATGGATAAAGGTAAGAGGGAAAAGAATAATTTTACCATATGTGATAAATGTGGAAAGAAACACCCTGGAACTTGCCTGAAAGGAATGAGAGTTTTTTATAAGCGTGGAGGAAAAGGGAACAAAGTACGTGACTGCAAGGGTAAGAAAATAGTTTCAAATGTAAAATGCTTCATTTGAAAGGAGTTTGGACACTACGCAAACCTATGTACCAGTCATCAGACTATGCCGCAAATGATGCTATTGGATAATAATAAAGTTATGATACTACCACAAATGAAGAGGAATGATTAGAGTTCTTATGTTGATTATGTCATTTGAGTGTTGTATCAACAATGTAATTGTTATAATAATTATGGAGTATATAAGGATTGTACTGTAGTACTATTTCATTAAGGACTTGAGATTGTATGGAACAAAGAAAAGTGACTCAATAGCAGGATAAATTTTTGGAAAATATATGGTTGAGAGAATGATAAACCATAATATAGTTCTGATACCGAGGTAGTGATTTTGGAATAATACATAATTGTTTTGGAAAAATTATATTGGATATTCTTGACTACCTTGGAACTGATTAATGATTTGTATATTCCATCATTGTTGGGGTTTAAAACATTTTTGGATTGTTGAAGTATATCCAGTATTCTATATGGAATAAGGGAGCATGAATGTAATTAATAAGGAATATGGTAATTCAGGATGTTTCAGTGTATTAAAAGAATACATGATGAAGGTATTCATATGCTATTACGGGGTAAAAAGAATCTACATTATGTTTACCTTCCTTATAAATGTTGGACTGTGAGTTTGGATAGAAGTATTTTGGATAGTTCTAGTTTGGATTATTTTGGATTGCCATAAAAGGACAACCTGGAGGTCGGGCGGCAACCCGTCGCGACCGACAAGGCCGCAAGACTTGTACCCGCAACCGAAGGGCGAAAAGGGTGTATCACCTACCACTGGCCCATGAGATGTCCTGGATTAAATAATGTAGTTTTTTTAAAAAGATCTGGTAGATGAATTATAAATTCATTTATTTTGGAACCCTGTACGAATAGTATAAATAAAATTTTTTTTACGTTCTATTATCTTTTTGAGTGAAAGATGAGGTTGTGGTAGAAATTTATTAATGGATAAAACACTAATTATAAAGTAAGTATATCTCCTTACGATCTTAGCCAATCTCATAAATAAATTCCTCAACATTAATAAAAGGAACTTAGAACAAAAATGTTGTCCTAGATGGTACCTTAAATCATCACTAATTTATGGCTTTGGGATTGTTGGCCTTTTCATATCCATGTTCTCTACCACTCTCCATCAGATAATTGATGGTTAGATTTCTCTTCCATATCCATATTTTCCTACATGGAACCCTAGTATGTGTTATTTTCGGTAATCTTCATACTTTCCACTCTTTGTTTTAAATAGAGGCCTCATTAATTCATTTTTTGATGTGGGATTTCAACTAAGATATTTTGAAACGTCAAAAATGTGTTATCCCAATACCCTATGTGTTGTTGAACCAATGGTATTTCAAATCATCATAGATTGATGAGTTTAAGGACCTCAATTTTATACTTGTTTGTGATTGATGACCTCAATCACTACCTATAAATATCTACGTTTTCCCTCCAATTATATGTCTTTAATTGCCACCAATGTTCTCCTAATCGAGATCATACTTTGGTGGTGACCCTTTCATTTCTCTTTTCCTCATATTAAGACTAAATTTTAGTAACCCAATTTCCGATGTGGGTTTTCCCACAAATATATTTTCTATTTTAAACCTTTGATTTTTTAAGAACAATTTCAAATTGCGAGGACGCAATTTATTGAAGAAGGGGATAATGTAACACCCCAAGATTTCATAGTGTGTTATTTCTTCAAAATAATTCAATAACTTGCACTACACGCAACACCAAGTTTAATCACACCATGACTTACAAAAAAAATCCATTCAAAAGAGGTTATGAATAGTATTAACTAAATTTTAAACTTTATATAATCCTTATAATTTTAGAATCCATATTATGAGTTTCTTAGATATAATGCAAGAACAAATTCATTTTCAGTATTGCACTTTTATCAACTTTTAACAGTGAACCCTTTTTAAATACAATATTTTAAACTTTTTGACTAAATGGGGACATCAAAAAATTTAAAATGAAACATCCCAAGCTTCCACGGTACGCTTTCCTTTGAATAATACAGTAGCGTGTGTTGTACGCAACTTCGAGTTCTAACACACACCACAACCAATCAAACTAGCCGTTATAAATAGTAATACCTACTTTTTGAAATTATATATATTTTATATTTCAAAATTGACTTCATTTTTGGATTTAGAATATCGAATTTAGCCTAAGGTGAAATTTTGGTACTTTTCGGATAACTTTCATATTTTGATGAATAGTGAAAATTACTAAATTTTAATTAAAAACAGCTTTTTTAAACAAAATAATTAATAGTGATAAATTATGAATTTTAGTGGTTTTAAATTATATTTAGAATATATTTTTACCATTTAATATAATGTTGTTCATTGGACATAATTTTACAATTAAACTGAACATAAACAAGTGCCAATCTTTTGATAGTTATTATCTCCTAAAAACACGCTTTTTGTTTTGACAGCGGGAATTAATTTTAAATTAATTTCTGCCACTTCTGTGTTTTGAATTTAGAAAAAAGGATTCCATATTTGGAATCAGGATTTCTAAATTGTGTAAATAGTTAACTTTTATTTTTAGACATTTTGAATAATTACTGCGGTAAATATTTTATTTACCATGGTTAAGGGTAAATTCGGTAAATAAGGGTTAAAAAATAATATTATAATAATACTAAATTACCCTAAAACGTGTACTAGCCTTATTGGTTGATACATGTTCGACCATAGTCATCTTTGGGTCGATTTTGGGACCCCATGGTGCCACTTTTAGGTGATAGGGACACTTTTTTTTAATTAAGTTAAAATGAATACAAAAATGACACAAACATATATCTTTTAGCAAAACAATTATTAAATAGGGTTATATATGTTGGATTTTAGATTATAAATATTAATTAGAAAGATAAAAAGATTTACTACATAATTATAGTTTATTTATAATTTTTAGACATTAAATAATTTAATTTATTTATGACACAATGACGATGTAGTAATTACTATAATAGTGAAAAATTAAAATAATTGATATTATAAATAGCCAAATAAATATAATATGAAACTTTTAATGAATTAAAATAATTTTTTAGGATAATATGACATATTAGGATTGATTTAATTAACTTTTTTAGAAGTAATAATTCTGTTATGAGTTTCACAAAAATCAACTATTGAATAGTGTCAAAATTGACATAAAAGAGTTTTTAAAATAAATATTATATTATTAATTGATATTAAATTCCTAAAAATCTACGGTTCGGCCAAGAGACTTATATCATGATAGGTTCATAATTAATGGACCACTTGGGGGTCTCTTGGATGTATATGGTAAGTTTATTAACCATATAATATAAAAATACAAAGAGACATTGTAAAAGTGAAACTAATTAACTTAGAGTTAATACTTAAAGATAAGGTTAATATAAGTACCCAAACCTGTCTAAATTCTATTGGTTGAGTTTTTTTCGACATATCCCCACCTTAACCTTTGAATAATCAACTTTTTATCCATTATAAACCGAATATGAATTTAATATAAAGTAATATTTCTAGCTTTTCCAAAGGTGCCCCTCACCCCTCTTATAAAAGGGAACTCTTCCTTCTCATTTCTTCACACCTTCAAAGCCTTTTTTTTCAGACAAACTCTGCCCGAATACTCTCCCAACATCCATCAATACAACCTAGAGGCCTTAGTTTGATCATAAAGCCAACATAAGGAGCCATTTTTATCAAATCAAAAGGAAGAACCTGAAGAAGAGGTAATGTTTTCACCACCCCTTTTCAAGTTCCTTTCTTCTTCCACTTCTTATTTCTTTGTTATTACCATTATAAAATAATAAATCCAGTATCATATATATACTGTGATGTTATTATAAATATGGTACAACCATATTCATTATTCTATCCACCATTTGAATAACATGTCACCATACGTGCGTACGTACGACTTACCGTCTCCACGTCGTGGTGTAATTGTTATTCAATATAATATTATTTGGATGGGTATAATAATGATGTGTAACTCATTTAAATAATAAATATTACATGTTAATGATTCTTTATATATGATATACCATCCACTTATATATTATTTTAATATCAAAAGAATGATATTGTCGCTCGTGCGTATGTACGGACTACCGTCTCCACGAACGCGATGAGATTCATTCTCCATCGTATCCATTAAAGTATAATTATCATATGATGATTTAAAAATGATGTTTAAGTACTTTATATCATTATGGATATGAATAAGATACAACCTATTGATAACAAACACGACTTATGTAACAAAACATATAAAAGAAAATGAGTAAGTTAACACCCGAAACGACGATAATTAAAAGATATTATTAACAAATCAATGTTAAAAGATCATATATGATATCATATTAATATATATTATTCTTGAATAAATTAATAACAATTATTTCACCATTATACATGAGGTTAAACTACCCCAACCAAGGAAAAGTACAAGGTAAGGGATTTTCTAATCTCACTTTCTATTCCGTGGGATTTCCATTGTTCGCCACTAAATTATTGAAAGTGGTGTATTGTGTACTTACATTTGATATATATTATCATGATTATCTTTATATTCATGTTATTATGTAAATAATTTGGTGGTTATTAAATTTTTTTCATACGACTCAGTTGATTACAACGTGGTAAGGGGTTTTCATCTCACTCCTTATTCCCGTGAGATTCATGCCATATTGCCACCATTACCTTTTGTGTGGTGTATGTACTGCCCATAATTATATTCTTTGTGTAATACACTTTAATTTATGTGTATTTACCTATTCATTGTATGATACCTCTTTCATGGGTTGTATGTTTCATAAGTTACCAAATTGGTAAGGGTTATTTCTCAATCTCTTCATTATCCGAGGTTGTTTATACTTAATAATCTACTGGGATCTCTTTATCATCCACATCAATGTTTCTTAAAAATGAATTTCAAAACATTTTTACTACTTACTAGAATATGGGTTAAAGTCATTTATACCCTTGTTTGACTTTTTATAAGAGGTTTATAAAGGAATCTTTCCGTCGTTTTCCAAACAAGGTGCTTTTTAACCTTTTCGACAAAATTAAGGTAAGAATGTTTTTTTAACTTATACGGCGGGTGCGGCTATTTTCTGCCGTTATAAAATCGTCTAAGCTTCTCTTACAAGCTTATAAGATTATTTTCAAAGAAAATGTCTTATTTTATAAATATATGACTCTTAAATGATTTCAAAATAGAAAGAGATATTTTTCTAAAATAGTCTTGATTTCATCTATGTCAACATCCTTTGATGGATTTTAAGCTTATTTGATGTTGATTTTTTATGATACAAAACATCCATAATTTATTGATGGTTTTGTGATATTTTTGACTGTGGATAAGTTATTCTTATGTCACTCATGGTTTTTGTTTAGAGTATTGACACTTTATAAGTTATTTTTAATCCAAATGTTTATGTTATATTTCAACCTTTCATTTAGATGAATGTGTTAGACAAGTATGTTCCGGGTTGGGGACTGGTAAAAGTAAGCCCTCCGGTTTGGTCTCCGGTTATTATAGGAACTCTGGTTTGGTCTCCGGTTATTAGAGGAACTCCGGGTTAGTGTCTGGTTATTAGAGGCACTCCGGGTTGGTGTCCGGTTATTAGAGGCACTCCATGTTGGGTTCCGGTTACAGCTAGCCCCAAGGTCTTGGGACGAGGCCTTGACAAAGAAATTAAAGTTCAATATTATGCATTGCATCATTATGAAAGTGGTTATTGATTTTGCATGTGATTATTCGATTAGAAGAATATCCATGTGAATAAGTAAATGGCATTATTTCATTTTATTTATGCCATACTATGTTGAAATTTCAAGTTTGAAAGGCTTTTGTTTTAGTTATACACCGCCTTAAATGTTTACTCTTATTTATGAAAGTTTTCGCTATATTGTTATCCTTATTGGGCATTTGAGCTCACCCCTTTTCTATGTTTTATTTTTCCTAGGAAGTGAAAAAGTAAATTATGAATGACCTGCAGGGATATTATGAGGGGATAATAGTGTGGACTGTGGAGACATTATGTTGTTGTAGTAGTTTTTCATTTTATGATGTAATGTAAGACTTATGAATATATCTAGTGTTTCCAAGGCTACTAAACCAATAGGTATTTCGAGATTTGATCTTTCTTGTGATCATTCCAATGTTATGTAATAATGCACCGACTCTGGGTAACTAGGGTCGGAGAGTTATAATAATTAAGGGTTTCATTCGTCCAAGTACATCTCCATGGGTATCCCTAGTTTTGTTCGTGAAGAAAGTTGATGGAACTATTTGGCTATGCATCGATTATCATAATATTAACCAAGTTTGGATAAAGAATTGGTATCCACTTCCATGCATTGATGATCTATTTGATCAATTGAGGGGAGATCAATGGTTCTCTAAAATTGAATTGTGATCAGGATATCATTAATTACGAGTTTAGAAGGAAGATATTTTGAAGAAATCTTTCAGAAGCATATATGGACACTATGAATATTTATTCATTACTTTATGTCTCACAAATTCACTAGCAATATTTATGGATTTAATGAATCTTATATTTCAGCAATATCTTGACTCTTTTGGTGTGGTTTTTGTAGATGAAATCTTGGTGTATTCAAAGATAAGGGATGATCATGAGGAACACCAGGAGACAGTGTTCCAAATCTTGAGAGATCACTGTTTGTATGCCAAACTATCTAAATGTAATTTTTAGATACAGGAGGTAAGCTTTCTTGGACATGGGATTTTTGAAAAACGTATTTTGGTGGATCCTTAAAAGATAAAAGCTATGATCTCGTGGAAACTGCCGAATAATGACTTTGAGATATGAATTTTTCTTGGTCCAGTTGGTTGTTACTGACGCTTTGTGAATGATTTCTCACCACTAGCCTCCACAATTACAGCTTTGAAAAAGAATAATTCTCCATTCAAATGGATAGAGGAATTATAGATGTCTTTCCAAGAGTTGAAAGTTTATCTTACTTTGGAACCAATCTTGATTTTACCAGAATTATGACAGGGATATGTGGTGTACTATAATGCTCTGGCATTGGGGTCGGGTTGTGTTCTTGTGAAATGAGACCATGTTGTGGATTATGGTTCAAGGAAGTTGAAAGTTCATGAGAATAATTACCCACCATAATATTTGGAGCTAGCTGCGGTCATCCATGATTTGAAGACATGGAATCATTATCTCATTGGTGAGAAAAAAACTTTGTTCATGGACCAAATAATATTGAAACACATTTTATCATTGTGAGATTTAAATCTGAGGAAAAGTAGATGGATGGAGTATCTCATAATGATTGACTTTGAATTGATATATACACCGAGAAAATGGAATTCGGTGGTAGATTCATTGAGCATAAATTCAAATGCTCAGATATTGAAAGAATCTTTAGATGAATGAAAGTTGATTTCAGTCTTAGTCGACAAGCATATAGAATGTGAAGACCAAGGTGATGTTGTGATATTATTTTTAGCTATTTAAAATTCAGGCAATTTTCTCCTATCAACCTTTCAATGTTCTAATGCTCTGCTAATGTGTATAGAATCACTCGGGTCGAATCTTCAACGATGATACTTTTTAATAGTTGATTGTTTTTAGTTGATTGTATTTTGACTGGGGGGGGTTGTTTTCATAGATTAATTGAAATGATTTATTGATTTAACAATCTAATAAATATTGGTATGAGTTCATTATTAGGGATTTAAGCTTCAGATATCCTTGAACATTGCTTTATATTGCATTAAATTACGCCCACTTCACAAGATGACGTTGATCGGAATTCGCAAGTGTTAAGGGTTTAATCCAAACCTTAACTTAACGGGGATTATAATCTCAATATTTAATTGATTTTGGTAGTGTATTTATGTTTCCAATAATCCATATAATCCATAAATTAAACAAAATACGTCATTAATCCATGACATGTTAAGTCCAACATACACAATGTTAAATTAAAGAATACTCATTGAGCAAAAGCTCTCAATCGCTTAACATATCAAAATTTTGACTCACCCCAATGAAATATTTACTCATCCATTGAAATGATTAATAATATTGATTATTATCTTTATCATAATGAATTAATAAGAGAAGAAAAATAAATGGATAAGAAAAGAGTGGTGAGCTGATCACACACATGAGTGATGAAGAGAATAAAAAACATAATTTTGATTGAATGAGAAAGAAAAAGAAGAGGATAATTTTTAACATGATTTAATAAATTTAAAGAAAATTAATATTTCAAAAGAGTGCTTATATGATAATAAGAGTTAATGGGAAATATATTTTCATTAAAACCGAATTACAAAATAAAGACTTACAATATTACAACAAAGAACAACACAAAATTAAATGAAAACAAAGAGAGGAGGAAGGGTATATGAAGTTAAAACATGAGTATGTTAGGTCCTACCAAGACTTTTTAAAATATTTTTTTTCATTCAAAAGATGTTCCTTTATTCTAAAATTCCAACCACATGTAAGGATAAGAGGTGGTTGTATTTATTGCCCAAGGAGGTGGACTGTTTGCATTCCAAATATTCTCCTCAAATTTGATCCCCAATTTGGAAAGATAGATAGATGAATCTTGAGATATTTAATTCTTACAAGTTGTAGATATTGATTATTACTATCATCCCTCAAAATTTTGCGGCCATTGGACTTTTGGAGACAATGATACGACTATTTTACTAAACAGTTTTCACATATCTATTTTTATCAACACTTTTTCGAAGGATGAAATGTGTATGGGTTTTTTAATATTAAGATGACATAGAATAAAAATAATTTATTCTAAAAAGTTTTCCTTCCATATTCTATATTTCACACTAAAAAATACCAACTTGATTTGATTAGTATATCAGGGTAATATTCAGGAATTGTGTCCCGATTTTAATTCATGGCCAAAATGGTGGGATGGACTTAAAAGAATTAGTTGGGACCCTTGTTTTTGTATTTGGGTCTTTAAATTTTTATACAAGACTCATTTAAATTTTTCCCAAACTTTTCAGGAGAATAAATGAATTTGGACTTCTGTATTGAGCTTAGTAATTCAATCTTCATGGATGGCCCATTTTCTTTATAGATTCTGTGGGCCTTCGTCTGTGGTCCATATGACCCTCCAAATGGACGATTTGGCCACGAATTCCTTATAATGATTTGTTTTAAATTGAATAAGGAATCCTAAAAACAATAAACACACAATTTAGATCAGTAGGGTGATAGTAATTATTAAAACATTATACATTCTTGAATCTAGATGAATTCAAATAGTGATAAAAAATTATATTTAATATTTAAACATTATATTTAAAAAAAATTATGAAAATCTCATATAAAATATGTAATGGGAGTATATAATAAGTTATGAAAAATTGAATAACATCAACTCCGCCACACTTAGTCTTGTGCATGTCCTCATTTTCAACAAATATAAAAAACATTTCAAAATCATTTTCACTCACCAAAAGATATTAAAATTTTGTTTTCCACACTCATGGGAGTTTTAGACTATTTCACTCATCCATATTGAATTCCTCCACAAATTTTTATAGAAATAATGTTCCAAAAAAATACTTTCTTCATGCTCAAATATGTAAATCGATAATGTGGGTACTCAAAACTTACTCCTCTCAAGATGATAAAAATTTATTTCTGGAGGTTCACTCATTCACTAACCAAAAGTGAAAATCATAGTGTTTGAAAGAGCTATCATATTCCATTCCCAATCCTAACAAGCACTAGAATCAAGAGGTCTTTTGAAGAGGTTTTTTTGTGCCTATGGGACGGTAGGAATTTAGTATTCGAAAGAGTAGAAAGAGGGGTGAAACACCAACATGGAAAAAGAAATGCACAATATTTTTCAAATAAAACATGGAAGGAAATGGAAACACATATTTACAAGTAAACAGTTGTTTGAATAAATACAAAAAGGTGGAAGAAAATTTTAAGGAAATGAGAAGATATAATATTTAAAAAACACAAAACTTTTACCCATGACATAAGTGTTCTTTTTTTTTTTAACTTTTTTTTTGAAATTTGAACTTGAAACAGATCTCACACTCACCACTCATCCCATGTTTGATCTCCTCACAACACTAATTGTAATAGTTATAACAAGATCAAAGGTTTATGAAGAGTAATTTTTGACCCACCCAAGACACAAACCAATCTTTTTTCGTTTTTTTCGTTTTTTTGTTTCTTTTAACACTTTTCAATAAAATTTGAACAATATGTCATAATAATATATAAATTCACAAAACTCATGGAATTATAACTCCTCCCCCACACTAAAATGGTTGAATTCCCTCAAGCATATGATAACAAGTCCAAAATAAAGAAAGGCATCCCAAATGAAATACATTCCCCCCACACTTAAATTTCAATAAATAATGGAATGTAAATACATGTAGATGTTTGGTGGGATAAGTTATTTGGCTTGTAACATGGATATAAAAAAAGGTTTTCATAGGCTCAGAGAGGCTTTTAAAAGTAGTATTAATGTAAGGGTATTGGGAGGTTATTTGGCTAATGTGATTATCAAGAGGTTTAGAAAATGCCTTTATCATATTAATGCACACAAAATTGGGAAATTCAACTCAAAGTTCCACAAACTCAAGACTAACAAATGGGGGTAAAAAATAAATTTTTAAATATGACCTTAGGTTGCCTTGGCATGAAATCTAATCTTGTTCCTCATGGTTTGGGAAAATCATTTTCCAAATCAAAAATTGAGCATTCAATTTTTTTTTGTTTTGTCACAATATTCTTTATCCAAATATATAATGAAAAAGAAATATTTTTGAAATAAAACCATTTCTTTTGACTCCCCAAAATGGTTAGACAAAATTTAAAAATTTTATGGCGAGTAATTATGACTCTTGATTTTCCATATTTTTTTAAGTGATTTTTATTATTGTTTTTCATTTTTTAGGTTTTTTTAGTTTTTTTATAAAGACACACTCACACAAAAGAGTAAATAAATACTGTGTTGAGGAAAGTGGTAAGAAAATGAAAGAGAGGGGAAGAATAAGAAAGAGGGAGAGAGAGGAAGAGATTGAGAGAGATTTAAAGGGAAATAGGTGCCCCTGGTTTGGATTTAGTGGTCCGTCGTCCCCATTTGGTGGTGGGTTGATGGAATTTATGGATTTTATGGAAGTGGATAGGGGTCCTGGGATGAATTTAATATCATGGTGATGCTTTAACCGATGTACTTTAATGGTGAATGCCCTTTTGGAAGAGGGGTCTTGGACTTTCACTGCACCAAATGGGTAAACTTGAGAAACAATAAAAGGACCTTCCCAATGAGAATTAATCTTGCCTGTGTGAAGCTGAAATAGAGAGTTGAAGAGAAATACCTTTTCACCTTTATGGAATACCTTTCTCAGGATGTGTTTTTCATGCAGTACCTTAACCTTTTCTTTTTACAGATTGGAATTCTCATAGGAATCAAGTCTAATATCTTCCAATTCCGTTAACTGCAACAATCTTTCTTCACCCAATTTTTCACAATCAAAATTACAAGTTTTCACATCCCAAAATGACTTATGTTGTATTTCAACTAGTAAGTGACACAGTTTTCCAAAATCTAGCCTAAAAGGAAACATCCCAATAGGTGTTTTATAGGAAATTCGATAAGCCCAAAGTGTTTCACCAAGTCTTTCAGGTCAGCCTTTTCTAGTGGGTTTTACAATTCTCTCAAGCACTCTTTTTTACAAATATATTAGAAAGTTAAGCCATGAAATTTGTTTGGGGGTGATATGAAATTGAACTTTTATATTAAACTTAATTCTTTATGAAAAGAGATTCCATGGTTCTATTAAGAAAATGGGTTTGTCAGTCACTTATCAAGGCACATGGTGTGCCAAATTGGTGGAAGATGTGTGTCTTTGAGAACTCACTAACAATATGTGAATCATTTTTCTAGTGGGATTATCCTAAAAAAACTGGGAAACATAATCAACCGCAATAATAATTTATGAGAATCCATTGGAAGGGGGAATGGTCCCATGAAATCGATGACCCAAAAGTCGAAGATCTCAAAAAAAATTAAAGGCTTTTTGGGCATTTGATTTGTCTTTGAAATTGTGTCAAACTTTTGGCAAGTGGGAACTGATTGAAAGAACTCATGTGAGTCCTTGAAGAGTGAAGGCTAGAAGAATCTAGAGTCTAGGACCTTTCGGAAGGTCCTTTGTGGTCCAAAGTGGCCACCTCTGGGAAGTGAGTGACAAAATTCTAATATAGAGGAATGTTTCATCAACACATCTTCTAATTACCATGTCTACCTCAATTTTCCAATCATTATTTTCTTCCTAAAAATAGTATTTTGAATCAATTTTCAACTTCATTTTTTATTCTTTTGAAAAAAATTTAGGAAAAACACCAGAAACTAAGTAATTTACAATTGGGGCATACCATGGTATTTTTGGAGAGAGAGATGAAAGTTTCTCAGTTGGAAATTCTTGATCAATTATTTCTGAATGAGAAGAATTAGAAATTCTACCCAAGTCATCAACCACAAGGTTTTATTTTCCAAATCTATCTTTGATTTCAAGGTCAAATTCTTAAAGTATTAGGATCCATCTTATTATCCTTAGTTTGGTATCACTTTTCTTTAGTAAGAACTTTATAGTAGAATGGTCTGTGAAGATGATGATTTTGTCACCTAAGAGATAGGGATTAAATTTATCTAAGCTGAAAAATACTACTAAATGTTTCTTTTCAGTCACAATATAGTGATATTGAGTTTCATCCAATGTTTTTGAGGCATAATATATGACATGAGTAATTGTTTATATTCTTTGACCTATAATAGCCCCAACGACTCTATTATAAGCATCACACATCAACTGAAAGGGTAAGGACCAATCTGGGGGTTGGATTATTAGGGCAGATGTAAGATTAGTTTTGATTTCAACAAAGTTTCTCTTGAAAACATCATTGAAATGGAATGTGTAATCATTTTGGGGAAACCAAGTGAGTGGGAGGGAAATCCTACTGAAGTTATGGATGAATCACTGATAGAAACTAGAATGACCTAGGAATGAACGAATGTCTCGAATAGAGGTGGGTTTAGGAAGTGATTGGATCACTTCAATTTTGGTAGGATCAACTTTAATACCCTCTCTTGAAACCATGTT
Source organism: Viscum album (assembly GCA_963277665.1). Lineage (NCBI taxonomy): Eukaryota > Viridiplantae > Streptophyta > Magnoliopsida > Santalales > Viscaceae > Viscum > Viscum album. Next base: position 421,046,371 of record OY728158.1, on the reverse strand, counting down.
CAATAGTACAATCCCATTTGCAACCATGAAGAGTCATTTTTCAAAATTTAATACAAGGTTTCACTTAACACACATTTTAAGGACTAGAGAGAGTAAATTCAAGAAAGATTAAATTAACTCACCATAAATGGAAAATTCATCCATGAAGACTTCCTTGTAGTGTTCAATGAATTTAGAAAAGATACTCATCATACACCTTTGGAATGTTGCAGGATAATTAAAAGGGACAAAAGGCATTCTTCTATATACATATGTTCCAAAGGGGTATGTAAAATTTGTCTTTTCTTGGTCATGAGGTGCGATTGGGATTTGTAAGTAGTCGGTGTATCCATCAAGAAAGTAATAATGTGACTTTACAGCTAATCGTTCTAGCATTTGATCAAGGAATGGAATATGGTAGTGATATTTTCTTGTTTCAACATTAAATTTCCTATAGATGATGCACACTCTCCATTTATTCTTCACTCGAGTTTTGACTACCTCCCCATGTTCATTTGTGACAATATTTACCCACCATTCTTAGGTACAACTTGAATTGGACTAACCCAATCACTATAAAAAATGGGTAGATAATACCATATTAAAGAAGATTGCTGATCTCTTCCTTAACTACCACAAGTATGTGTGGATTGAGTCTTATTTGAGGTTGTCTAATTGGTTTGGATGATTCCTCAAGATGGATGTGATAAAGGAAAAGAGCGGGGTTGATTCTTCATATGTCATCTAGGGTCCAAACTAATGCCTTTTTTCCTCTAAAACCTAAACAAGTTTGGACACATCTGTTTCAGTAAGTGAAGCAGAGATAATTATAGCATAAGAGTGATCCTGGAAAAGGAATGCGTATTTCAGGTGTTTAGGAAGAGGTTTCAGATCAAACTCATATTTTATTTGTGGGATAGACAACTCAAGAATGGAGGAAAGGATTTCAATTGGTTTTGATTTATTTTCCTTAATATTTTCCAAGTTGGAGCAGTATATATCATAGTTGATTTCGTATTCAAGAGAGTTTTCAAGTTCCTCTATATTGATGGAGTCTATTAATGAAAGGTACACATAGACTTCCATATTTAAGGCTTGATTAATGAGGATGAAAAATTCACAATCTCATTTATCATTAGAACAAGAATAAGATGATGGATTAAGGTTCAATTGTCTCTTAGAAGTGTCCTTAGAAGTATGGATTTAGAATGCAGAGTGATCCTTAGATGGGTGTCGCATGGATTGGAAAATGTTGAACTTGACCATTTGGTCACCAAATTCCATGGATAATTTTCCTTAATGGACATAAATTTTGGTTCTCTCTATCATTAGAAATGGTCTTCATAGAATTAGGGGAGATCATGAAGAGTTTGTCTCACCTTCCATGTTTAGGACATAGAAATTAGCAAGGAAGATAATATCATTGTCAGGAACAAGGACATCATCGATTATACCCACATGACTAGTTGTGCTTCGATTATCCAATTGAATGAAAAAACATGTTGGATGTAAGGGACCAAGACCAAGGTTGGAGAATATTTATTTGGGCATGAAATTAATTTAGTCTCCTAGGTCTATGAGTGCATTATTGAAGTTGGACCTTGCAATTTGGCATGGAACTGTAAAGATCCCTTTATCTTTTCACATTTTGGGAATAGACTACTGGGTGGAATCATTTTTGAAGGTCCTAAGTTGACTCTTAAGGGTGAACAATTCCTTAGGAAACATTTAATACTTAGGGATTTTTATGGAATATAATAGGAGAATGTTGACTTAAACACGTTAAACATTTTGAGCATTTCATGATCGGGTTCGAAGGAATTATTTGGATTAGAAATGTCTAGAAGAAAAGGAATTGGGTTCCAAAGTGGAATGGGAGGAGGTGAGGGAAAGGATTCAGGTTCCTTTTCAAGATTATTTTTCCTTTCATTTTCTAGGTCAACATTCAAAGAGGATTTGGAGTAATTATCATGAGGCATAGAAATTTTCATTCCCGATCTAAGTGAAAATTCACTTACATTACCCTTGGGGTTGGGTAAAGGTTGATCTAGGTGTTGGGAAGAATTTTTATAACGCCTCAACCCTATTTACCTAGAGTTAGTGCATTATTACATAACATTGTCATGATCACAAAAGATCAAGTCTCCAAATAATGATTAGTTTAGTAGCCTTGGAAACACTAGATACATTCATAAACGTTACATTACATCATAAAGTGAAAAAATACAATAACATGGTCTCCATAGTCCACACTCATATCCCCTTCTGACTATCCCTGCAGGTCATTCATAAAAAAATTCTTCACATCCTGGAAAAATTAAAACATTGAAAGGGGTGAGCTCAGATGCTCAGTAAGGATAACAATATAGTGGAAACTTTCATAAATAAACATAAACATTTAAGGTAATGTATAACTAAAAAAAAGACTTTTAAACTTGAAATTCAGCATAATATGGAAAAATAAAATGAAATAATTCCACTTACTTAATTCACATGGATATTATACTAGTCAAATAATCACATGCAATATCAATAACCACTTTCATAATGATGGAATTCATAATGCCAGACTATCATAACCACGTAGCCAAGGCCTCGTGCCAAGACTACAAATAAGATTTTGTCAAGGCCTCGTGCCAAGACACTAGTTTTTCTCATGAGACCTACCGATGCATCAAGGAGCTATAGCGGGCTCCACCCGTCACTTATTAATTCCAATTCATTCCTTATATGAAAAGGTTTAAACATATCATAAACCATAAGATAATCGTATCACATAAAACTTGAAAAAAAGAAAACATTACATTTCCACATTTCAATCACAAGATATAAATACAATAGATTAATATAATAAAAACATTATAAAAACCATTTTCAATACCAAAATTAAAGTAAATTAAAACATGGTATTTATTTTTCATTTAAAAAAAGTTACGGCTTGTAGAGGAAGCTGAAACTCAAATAATGGTCACGGCAGTGGAGAAGTCATTGCCGCCGCATACGTACGACAAAAAAAAAACATTACCTTTTATTATTTAGTAAAATGATTCTTATAAAAAATATTCCTTTTGAATAAATGTAAAAGTAAAAGGGGTTTATACACCTTATAAAAGAAAGTTGTGTATACAATAAAATATGCTTCAATGAAAGGAGATTGAGATGAATTCTCTTACCTCATGTCCGACTTGACTCGACCATTATTTAACCTCCTTAATAATAAAATAGTGTTAATTTATAATTTCTTAAGAACCTTTTTCAAGTTCATTATTCATTTTATATCACTTATTACCATGTTATGAAAATTATGTAATTAGTTAAGTTAACAACAGTCATTTTGTCGATCTTTGGTACTTGAGTCCAAAAATAAACTTCTTATAATTACAAGTTGTTCATGTGGTAAAATATTCATTATATACAAAATTATATTTATGATTTAGATATCATATATATCATATATATCTAGTATATATATGCATTTATAATATTACATAACATTTAGAGGTAAGGAATGAAATGCACCGTTCATGGAGATGGTAAACCGTACGTATGCATGAACGCTACTTTCATTTCTATTTCGTATTCAATGGAATGAGATCATAATGATATAAATGTGTATTATAATAACAGTATAATATCATATATAATATCATTTACTCCATCCTTTACATGTCCCACATATGGAATTAATGATTGAAATCACTTTGAGGGGGCGGTAGTCCACACTTCCTAAAATGAAATTATCGCATTTACCCATAATGAAAATCATAAAGGCATGACATAAATGAAAAATAAATAAGCATAAGGAAAACATAAACATAATATATATCATAAATAAATATATTGAAATCTTAATTTCCACCATTAAAGGTGTTAAAAGAAGATTGAACAATCATCATTTCGTGAGGCAGTAATTCGCCACCCACAGAAACAATATGTTCTTTAACCATTAGACGAAGGTGTGTGTAAGTGTAAATAAAATACTTGTCATAACAACATACTAGTATATTTAAGATACTGTTGTTGTTACAAAATTATGTAATTAAAAGATTTTAAGGGGTTGGAGAAGCAAAATAAAACAAAAGAACATAAGAGAAGACATTACCTTAAAATTGGGTAACTCTTTTTGATTTGTGCCAAAGGCTTCCTTGGGAAGACTTCTGCCCAAAGTGAGGCTTCTAGGAGTAAGAGACTGAAGTTGAGAGAGTATTTGGGTAGAGGTTGGCCGATCCAAATGGCTTTGATGGTGTGAATAATGTGGAAGATGTGGGGGACTTTTATAAGAGGAGAGGAAGGAAAGTCTTGGAAAGTCATGAAATGTTACATTATTATATAATGAGTTTCGGATTTTAAAGGTCCCACAATTATATATTTCGAGGATAAGGTGACAAGGGTTAGAAATATACTCATCCAATAGGTTTTTTACAAGTTTAAGCATTAGATTTTACATTATCATTTCATTTTATTTAAATCGTTAATTAATGAGGTAATCACTACATCAGGATGGTGTCATAAAATATTTAATTTATTTAATGTCTAAAAATAATAAAAAATTATCATGATGTATGAAATATTTTTAGCTTTCCAATTAATAATTATACTCTAAAAGTTAACTTATATAACCCCATGTAATAATTGTTTTAGTAAAACTACATATGTTTGTGACAATTTTATTTTTACTTTAAATAAAAAGTTATTAATGTCATTTTCTTACCCAAGTGGCACCATGTGGTCCCCAAGTTGACCCATGGATTGTCTTGGTCGGCCATGACTCATCTAATAAGGTTAGGACAAGTGTCAACATATTTTCATATTTTTATAATATCATTTTTACTTTTAAATTTCACTAATTACCTTTAATCGTGATTAATAAAACTTAAAAGTTACTATTCACCAAAAATTATTTTCATCTCATCGAACAAGATTTTTCTTCCTAATGACAACCATGTATGTTGGATTTTTTAAATTCAATACAAAGAAGTGGTAATGTTTCATTTACATGAAAAATTAGTTTTTAAACAACCACTTAGTGGTTTCACTATTCATAAAAAATTTAAGTTTTTCAGAAAAATAACAAAAATTTACCCTAAGATATATTTGATATTCCGAATTCAAAAATGATGTCTATTTTAAAAAATTAAAAACATATCAGTTTCATTAATTAATTTTATAATTAATTCCTGCTGTCACAACAAATAGCGTGTTTTTAAGATACAATATCAATCAAAATATTTATAATTGTTTATGTCCAATTTCAAAGTGGAATTAATTCTAATGACCAACATTGGATAAAATGGTAAAATTAATATCTAATTATACTTAAGAACCACTAAATAGTATAATTTATCACTATAAATTATTTTGATTAAAAAATTTGTTTTTATGTATTTTTTTACTATTCATATAAAATTTGAAGTTCTCAGAAAATTACAAAAAATTCAACTTAGGATAATTTCGATATTTCAAATAAAAAAATAAAGTCCATTTTGAATTATAAAATTAATATAATTTCAAAAGGTGGTCATTACTATTCATAACATCTACTTTGATTGGTGGCGGTGCGTTAGAATCTCAAGCTTGCGTACAATGCAAGATATTGCATTATTGAAATAGAAGTATACCATGGAAGCTTGGGGGGTCACATTCTCCCCTCCAATAAATTGCGTCCTCGCAATTTGAAATTGTTCTTAAAAAATAAAAGGTTGAAAATAGAAAATACCTTTGTGGAAAAACCACATCGGAAATAAGGTTAATAATATTTAGCCTTAATAAGAGGGAAAGGGAAATGAAAAAGTCACCACCAAATTATGATCTCGATTAGGAGAACATTGGTGGGAATTATAGACAAATAATTGGAGGAAAAACTTAAATTTTTGTAGGGAGTGATTGAGGTCATCAATCACAAACATGTGTAAAATTGAGGGCCTCAAAGCCTTCAATCTATGGTGATTTAAAATATAATCAGTTCAACAAAACATAAGGTATTTGGATAACACATTTTTTTTAATATCCATTTCCTAATGTTTAAGAATTAATTTATTCATAGAATAAAAGAGAGAGGTATATATATATATATATATTTGACAAGTAGAGTTTCAACCTTCAACTAATTTCTACCAAAAACTCATATTTTCCTGAAAAATATAATAGAACTCAAAAATATTATATTTATCCTAATATTACAAGGTTTCAGATATTATCACATACCATTTAGATTAGGATAACTATTTTGTAATAACCAGGGAATTCCTGTAGTCTAGTGGTAGGTAATAAAGGCATGTCGCACTATGGTTGTGGGTTCGATTCCTGCAGCTTTGTCTGACGCGATGGGTTATCCCCCAACCTGCAGGTTGTCCTTTTCATAAAACTATAGTATTATAATATTCCAAAAATAATCTTCAGAAATGTTTTAACCTTAAACAATACTATCCAAAGTTAAAATTAATCCATTCCAACCTTTATAGTTATCCAAAGTACCTCTGTCCATAATTTCTCTAAAAGGTCTCTAAATTTCAAAATCAATTGTAACATCAGATTCTCCAAACAAAGTAAAGTTTCTCTTATTGTCACATACTAAAAATATGATTAACTTCATCATATTAAAACCTTAATTAAAACAACAAGTACTTTAGTACAATCCTTATATATATCACATTATTCTTATAACCAGAATATAATCCTTGATTCCAAAAGCCCCAATACATTAATTATTCCACTTCAACTGTAGTAACAACATATGATTGGCCTTGATCCCTTGTCCTTTTCTAAGGTAAGTTTCCCTGATTCTTAAGACATTCATTTGCATAATTCCCCATTTCCCTACAATTGTATCATTCAACATTGATAGCCTCTTTCTTTCCCTTGCAATCACGAGCCTGATGACCTTTTTCTCCACATTTATAACAAACTCCCATTCCTTTTAGGAAAGTACCGGGGTGATTCTTCCCACAATTATCACATAATGTAAAATCCTTCTTTCCCTTTTTCTCTTAATCTGTCTCTTGTTCCACCATTCTCTTCTTCTCTTACTTTACTTTATTATCATACGATTTAGAGAATTCTTTTTCTGTCTTAATAGCACATGAGACTATATCTTCATACGTTGAGAAAGATTGTGATACTAAATCTCGACGGAGAAATGGTTTTAACCCATCAAAGAAACGATCAATCTTACTTCTTGGGTTACATATATAATTTGCAGCATGCCTCGCTAACCTTGTAAATATATCCTCATACTTTGCGACATTCTCATCCTCCTTCTGCCTCAGACTCATAAATTTACTTTCCATATTTGCTCAATGGTCATGTGGAAACTATTTTTCTAAGAAAATTTCCTTAAACTCCCTCCATTCCATACTTGATACTTCTTCATCTTCCTTTTTGTTTTGAATCAGCGTCCACCATTGATCGACATCTCCAGTGAGGCAGTAAACTGCCATGAAAACTTTCTCCCTTTCGCTACTCCCCAAGGCATGTAATATTTTCTCCATGGAGTTCATCCATTTCTCAACTACTAATGGATTTGTACCCCCATTAAATGTTGGTGGTTGTTTCCTCATGAAATGATCTAACATTGATCCTCCACGTTGTGGATCATGGTGCACCATATGAGTAAGGTTATTATTCATAACCTGAGTGAGTTGTCTGAGTATGGTGATAAGTTGATCAACACCAGTTGTATCACCAGCTCCACTATAATTATCTTGAGCAGGAGGGAAATACCTACATGGAGTTCGTGCATTGATACAGTTTCCATTCCTTCCACTAGTTCCATTTCTAAAAAATGGCATACACTAGATTAGTTTACGAATCAAAATACATAATTCCATACTTGTAAAATAGTTAACATAAATTGAATAGTTTATGGATATAATCCACAATCATAAAAATGTTTTCTTTGAGGAAGTATATATTCATAAACCCTTCCTAATGGTTTTTAAAGAAAATGGGAATTATCCTAAGCATATCCCCTGGGAGTGTCGTAACCAAGATTTCAGCAAGGCCCGTTATCGTGCACCAGTTCCTGTTCGATTCTAGATCAAAGAAGTGTTTTCGGGTTTTACCCCTAGGTACATCTGTGCCAGTACCGCCTCTACCTGCTCGTATCCAGACGGGGATGTATTGCTCAGAAAACTCAAAAAAATATCTATAATACAAAAATTATAGGAAGTTCTTCTATACTAATCCTCAAAGTCTATCTTAGGGATATGTGCCCAAATAAGAGTTTATCTAAATCTAGCTTCCAAGGATAGTACTAAACTTCCTCTGATAACAACTGTAATGCCCCGAACCTAGTTACCTAGAGTCGGTGCATTATTACGTAACATTGGCATGATCACTAAAGATCAAGTCTCAAAAGACCAATTAGTTTAGTAGCCTTGGAAACACTAGATACATTCATAAAGATTACATTACATCATAAAGTGAAAAACTAAAATAACATGGTCTCCATAGTCCACACTCATATCCCCTTCCGACTATCCCTGCAGGTCGTTCATAAAATAATTCTTCACATCCTGGAAAAATTAAAACATTGAAAGAGGTGAGCTCATATGCTCAGTAAGGATAACAATATAGTGGAAACTCTCATAAATAAACATAAACATTAAAGTCAATGTATAAATAAAACAAAAGCCTTCTAAACATGAACTTCAGCATAATATGGAAAAATAAAATCAAATAATGCCATTTACTTATTCACATGGATATTCTACTAGTCGAATAATCACATGAAATATCAATAACCACTTTCATAATGATGGAATTCATAATGCCATACTATCATAACCATATAGCCAAGGCCTCTTGCCAAGACTATAAATAAGATTTTGTCAAAGCCTCGTGCCAAATTACTAGTTTGTCTCATGAGACCTACCGATGCATCAAGGAGCTATAGCGGGCTGCACCCATCACTTATTAAGTCCAATGCATTCCTTATATGAAATGGTTTAAACATATCATAAATCATAACATAATCGTATCACATAAAACATGCATAAAGGAAACATAACACTTCCACATTTCAATCACAACATATAAATACAACACATTAATAGAATAAAAAAATTATCAAAACCATTTTCAAAACCAAAATTAAAGAAAAGTAAAACATGGTATTTATTTTTCATTTAAAAAAAGTGATGGCTTGTAGAGGAAGCCGAAACTCAAATAATGGTCACGGCGGCAGAGAAGTCATTGTCACCACATACGTACGACAAAAAAACATTCTCGTTTGTCATTTAGTAAAATGCTTCATATAAAAAATATTCCTTTTGAATAAATGTAAAAGTAAAAGTGTATTATACACCATATAAAAGAAAGTTGTGTATAAAATAAAATATGCCTCAATGAAAGGAGATTGAGACGAAGTCCCTTACCTCATGTCCGACTTGAGTCGACCGTTATTTAACCTCCTGTATAATAAACTAGAGTTAATTTCTAATTTCTTAAGAACCTTTTTCATGTTCATTATTCCTTTTATATCACTTATTACCATGTTATTAACATTATTTAATTATTTAATTTAGTAACGGTCGTTTTGTCGATCTTTGGTACTTGAGTCCAAAAATAAACTTCTTATAATTACAAGTTATTCATGTGGTAAAATATCCATTATATCCAGCATTATATTAATGATTTAGATATCATATATATCATATATATCCAGTATATATATGAATTTATAATATTACATAACATTTAGAGTTAATAAATAAAATTCACCGTTCATGGAGACGGTAAGCCGTACGTACACGTGAACGCTACTTTCATTTCTATTTCATATTAAATGGAATGAGATCATAATTATATAAAGGTGTATTATAATTCCAGTATAATATCATATATAATATCATTTGATCCATCCTTTACATGTCCCACACCTGAAATTAATGATTCAAATCACTTTGAGGGGGCGGTAGTCCGCACTTTCTAAAATGAAATTATCCCGTTTACCCATAATGGAAATCATAAAGGCATGCCATAAATGAAAAATACAGAAGCATAAGTAAAACATAAACATAATATATATCATAAATAAATATAGTGACATATTAATGTCCACCATGAAAGGTGTTAAAAGAAGATTGAACAATCATCATTTCGTGAGGTAGTAATTCTCCACCCACAGAAACAATATGTTCTTTAACCATTAGACGAAGGTGTGTGTAAGTTTAAATAAAATAATTCTCATAAAAACATCCTAGTATATTTAAGATACTGGTTTTGTTACAAAATAAAGTAATTAAAAGAGTTTAATGGGTTGGAGAAGCAAAATAAAACAAAAGAACATAAGAAAAGACATTACCTTAAAATCGGGTAACTCTTTTTGATTTGATCCAAAGGTTTCCTTGGGAAGATTTATGCCCAAAGTGAGGCTTCTAAGAGTAAGAGAGAGAAGTTTAGAGAGTATTTGGGAAGTGGTTGGCCGATCCAAATGGCTTTGATGGTGTGAATAAGGTGGTAGAGGTGGGGGCTTTTTATAAGAGGAGAGGAAGGGCACTCTTGGAGAGTCATGAAATGTTACATTATTATATAATGATTTTCGGATTTTAAAGGTCCCAGAATTATATATTTCAAGGATAAGGTGATATGGGTTCGAAATCCACTCATCCAATAGGTTTTTTACAAGTGTAAGTCTTAGATTTTACATTGTCTTTTCATTTTATTTAAATCGTTAATTAATGAGGTAATCACTGCATCATCATGGTGTCATAAAAAATTTAATTTATTTACTATCTAAAAATTATAAAAAATATCATGATGTAGGAAATATTTTTAGATTTTAAATGAATATTTATAGTTGAAAAGTTTACTTATATAACCCCATGTAATAATTATTTTAGTAAAACAACACATGTTTGTGACAATTTTATTTTTACTTTAAATAAAAAGTTATTAATGTCATTTTCTTACCCAAGTGGATCCATGGGGTCCCCAAGTTTACCCATGGATTCTCTTGGCCAGACATGACTCACCCAATAAGGGTAGGACAATTTTCAAGATATTTTCATATTTCTATAATATCATTTTTACTTTAAATTTCACTAATTACCTTTAATTGTGATTAATAAAACTTAAAAGTTACAATTCACCAAAAATTATTTTCATCTCATCGAACCAAATTTTAATTCCTAATGAAAACCATGTATGTCAGATTTTTTAATTTCAATACACAGAATTGGTAATATTTCATTTACATTAAAAATTAGTTTTTAAACTACCACTTAGTGGTTTCACTATTCATCAAAAATTAAAGTTTTTCAGAAAAATACCAAAAATTCACCATAAGCTATATTTGATATTAAGAATTCAAAAATGATATATATTTTACAAAATTCAAAAAATATAGGTTTCATTAATTAATTTTATAATTAATTCCCACTGTCACAACAAATAGCGTTTTTTAAGATACAATATCAATCAAAATATTGACAATTGTTTATGTCCAATTTCAAAGTGAAATTAATTCTAATGACCACTATTGGATAAAATGGTAAAAATATATTATAATTATACTTAAAAACAACTCAATAGCATAATTTATCATTATAAATTATTTTTATTAAAAAAGTTGTTTTTATGTATTTTTTTACTATTCATAGAATATTAGAAGTTCTCAGAAAATTACAAAAAATTCAACTTAGGATAATTTCGATATTTATAATATAAAAATTAAGTCCATTTTGAATTTTAAAATTAATATAATTTCAAAAGGTGATTATTACTATTCATAACGGCTAATTTGATTGGTCTCAGTGTGTTAGAATCTCGAACTTATGTAGAATGCAAGCTATTTCATTATTGAAAGAGAAGCATACCATGGAAGCTTGGGGTGTTACAATTTTATTATTGTTGCTGGCTCAGGTGGGATTCAAGTTGACCAATTTGGGTTTCATTGTTTTTGAGGCTGGAAAAGGTGAAAGAGGTAAGATATTCCACTACTCTTTCCAATGGTTTATTAGATGAAGAGGCTTGTCTTGGATTGGGATTGACTTGATTTTGGTTATTGGAAAAGTGATTTTATTAGTTTGGGAATTATAAAGTCTCACTAAGAAAATGGAATCCATGAGGAGGATTGTTCTTTTGAGATTGAGGAACAAAAGGATAAGGTTGATGGAAGTTACCGCCACTATGACCATATTGGAATTGTTTTGGATTTTGCTGAGGGAACATAGGGGGATAAGAAATGGGATTACCATATCTCAAGTTAGGGTTATAGGTAGAAGAGAAGGGATCAAAGTGGGATTGGTTGATGTTTATAACAAACTAACCTATTTTTTGAGTGTTGGGGTTCCATTGAGCATATGCTGCATTGAGCTCTATTTTTTCAGAAGAATTATATGTATCCTCTTGAAGTTGTGGACATGTTTCTGTTGGATGAGATTGGGAGCTTAAGATTCCACAGTCCTTGATATGTCTAGGGTGTAGAGATTATGGATAAGATAAGGTTGGATCTTTGGATGCCACAACTAGTTGTCGCACAAGACCTGTAAGTTCCCTCATCCACTCTGTCATCTTGTTCGTCTCTATTGACTGACCATCTTGGGCTTGTTTTACTTGAGCATGTGCTCGAGTATGAAATTTTTGTGAGTTTTCAGCCATGATAATTATGATATCTCTTGCATCTGGAGGAGTTTTATCAACAAGAGCACCACCACTTGCGACATCAATGAGAGTTTTCTCCATAGCCAATAACCCATCATAGAAGTATTGGATCCAGATTTGGTTAGGGATTTGGTGGTGTGGACTGGTTTCCACAATATTTTTTAACCTCTCCCAGTACTCATGGAGTGATTCATTAGGAATTGACGAATACCACTTATTTCCTTTCGGATAAAACCAGTATAAGAAGATGGAAAGAATGTTTCTAAGAAAAGTCTCTTCATGTCATTCCATGTGGTTATGGAACCAAGAGGGAGGTAGTAAATCCATGACTTAGCAGTGTCAGCTAGGGATAAAGGGAATGCTCAGAGTTCTTTTTATTCCATATAAATCCCTTGAGGATTCATGGTAGAGAACACTATTTGGAAATCTTTAAGATGAAGATGTGGATCCTCACCAGCTAGCTTGTGGAAATAAAAAAGAAGATGAAACAAAACTGATTTCAGTTTGAAGTAAGAAACTATATTTTTATATTTAATACCAAGGGTTTGGTAATTCATATCAGGGGAAGCAAGTTATTTAAGTGTTTTTTCGCCCGGATAAGCCATATCTAATTCAATTGGTTGGACAAGGACTGGTTCTTGAATAATTTGATTATCCCTAATGTTCCTCCTAAGTTGGAAAAGTGTTCGCTCAATTTCATGGTCAAAAAATCTGAGGGATTATTTTGGTGGATACGGGTAATTTAGAGAGATTTTGGACGAAATAGGAAGACATGTTTTTCTTTGTGTTTTTTTTTCAATTTATGATTTTTATGAGATGGCGGGTTTTTCTTTATGTTGTTTTTTTTCAATTTTTTTTTTCAATTTTGTGTTTTTTCTATTTTTTTACAATAACTAGAAACTAACAACTACTTAATTGAACCATCAATGGAAATGGTTCCATTTGAAATCACGAACAATTGTCACCTATCGACCATTCAAGGTTCTGATGCTCTGCTAATGTGTATAGTAGCACTCGGATCGAATCCTCGGCAATGATACTTTTTAATAGTCAATTGTTTTCAGTTGAATGTATTTTTACTGGGGGAGTTTTTTTGTAGAGATTAATTAAAATGATTGATTTATTTTACAATTTAATAAAGATTGGGTGAGTTCATTATTAGGTGGTTAAGCATGTGATATCCTTGAACTTTTCTTTTATATTTCATTAAATTAACACCCACTTCACAAGATGACATTGATCGGAATTCCCAAGTGTTAAGGCTTTAATCCAAGCCTTAACGTAACTATGATTATAATCTCAATCAATTCTTGATTTTGGTAGTGTATTTATGGTTTAAATAATCTTTGTAATCCACACATTAAACAAAATATGTCATTAATACATGACGTGTTAAGTCCAACATACACACTGTTAAATTAACGAATACCCATTGACCAAAAGTTCTCAATCTCTTAACATCACTAATTTTGACTCACCCTAATGAAATATTTTCCCATCCATTTAAATTATTATTAATATATTTTATTATGTTTATGATGATTAATTAAGAAAATAAGAAAAATAAATGGATAAGAAAAGAGTGGTGCGCCGAACACACACACGAGCGACGAAGAGAATTAAACATAGAATTTTGAATGGATGAGAAATCAAAATAAGACATTTATTTTTAACATGATTTAAAAAATTTAAAGAAAATTAATATTTAAAAATATATGGTAGATTATAATAAGAGTTAATGAGAAAGGTATTTTCGTTAAAACATAATTACAAAACGAAGACTTACAAGATTACAAAAAAGAAGAACACAAAAGTAAATGAAAACAAATAGAGGAGGATAAGTAAATCAAGTGAAAAGTTGAGTACTAATGGTCCTCCAAAAACTTTTTCAAAATTTTTTTCGTTCCAATTATTCTCCTCTCTTTTGAAATGCCAACCACATGCAAGGGGAAGAGGGGTTGTATTTATAGCCCAATGAGGTGGACTGTTTGCATTGAAAATATGCCCCTCCACTTGCATCGCCAATTTTTCCATTTATAAAGATGAATATGGAGATATTATATTCTTACAAGTTCAAATATTTATGTTTATTGTCATCCATAAAAGTTGGAGACCATTAGAATTTTGGAGCCAAAGATATGGATATTCTACTAAATAGTTTTCACCTATCTATTTTTATCAACACTTTTTTGAAGGATAAAATGTGAATGGGTTTTTGAACATGAAGATTCCATAAAATAAAATTTTTTTCTTCTAAAAATATGGCCTTTTATATATTATATTACATAATGAAAAATCCCATCTTTATTTTATGAGTAGATCTGGAGAAAATTCAGGAATAATGTCGTGATTTTAATTCCCTGCAGAATGGTGGGATAGACGTCAAAGCATTAGTTGGGAACCTTGTTTTTTGTATTTGGGCCATTAAATTTTTATAAATGACTCATTGAATTGTTACCCAAACGTTAGATGAGAATAAATGAATTTTGTCTTGTTTATTGAGCCCAGTAATTCAATCTTTATGGATGGTCCAGTTTCTTCATAGATTCTATGTTCTTTCTTGTGTGGTCCATATGACCCTCCAAATGAAAGATTTGGCCACTGATTCCTTCTAATGATATGTTTTAAATTGAACAAAGAATCCTAAAAAATAAGAAACACACAATTTGGATCCTTATGGGGATATTTATTATTAAAACATTAAACTGACTTTAATCTGGATTAATTCAAATAGTGCTCAAAAATTATATTTAATATTTAAACATTAATATTTTACACAAATTATGAAAATTTCATATAAAATAAGTAAAGGGAGTATATAATAATTTATGAAAAAGTGAATAACATCAACTATGCTTGTTTCTGATTTGGTAAATATGGTCAAAGAGGCACAAACTTTTGATGTAGAATTCCTGGTTATGAGTTCCAAACTCAATGGTGGGGAGACCATTGAAGGCTCGAAACTTAATGGGAGTTCGGTTTTGTGTTTCAGAGATCGAATGGTTGCACATATGGATTTTCATGAACAAATCCTTCATTATAACCACCATTCGAGATGGGATGTACTTCCAGGAACACAAAAGATGTATAAGGAGTTGAAGGCACAGTTTTGGTGGAGAGGCATGAAAAGGAAGGTGGCTGAGTTCTTCTCGCAGTGCTTAACTTGTTAGCAGGTTAAAGCAGAGAATTTGAGACCATAGGGAATATTGCAGTCTTTATATATTCTATTGTTGAAATGGGAGTATATAGATATGAATTTTGTTACAGGTCTCCCAAGAACAGTCCGTAAACATGCTTCCATATGGGTTATAGTGGATTGTCTTACCAAGTCGACCCATTTAATTCCAATTTGTGAAACTCATATAGTGGAGGATCTATCAAAAATATAAATCTAATATGTTGTAAAGAGTCATGGCTTAGTAGTGTTAATAGTCGCAGATAGAGATCTACGGTTCACATCTCGTTTCTGGAAATCCTTATAGAAATACCTTGGCACTCAGTTGAATATGAGCACGACGTATCATCCTCAGATAGATAAGAAATCCAAACGGAAGATAGAGACATTGGAAGACATGATGCAAGTTTGTGTAATGTATTTTGGTGGCTCATGGTAGGATCATGAAATAGTTTGGAAATTTGGAAAATAAAGTGGCATCATTTCTTAACACCATTTCATGAAATAGTTTAGAAATTTGGAAAAATAAATGAAATTGTTTTGTGAAACCATTTCATGAAACAATTTGGAAATTTGGAAAAGGAAGTGAAACCATTTCGGGACACCATTTCATGAAATAGTTTGGAAATTTGGAAAAGGAAGTGATAGTGTTTCATGAAACTATTTCATGGAACAGTTTGGAAATTTGGAAAAGGAATCGACACTGTTTTGTGACACTGTTTCATGAAAATATTTTTGAAATTTGGAAAATTGTTGGGGATAAGTCACCATGACCTCCTATAACTTCTCATACACTATATTTCAGCAAAGGAATGGATCAGAGTGGTCTGATCCATTATATCAGATACCTCTCAAAACATTCTTATCCTTGAGAATCCAAAACCAACCCTGATCGGAAAAATAAAAAGGGTTCCGAACAACCACCCTTTGAGATACCTCTCAATGTTCTCTCCACCAAAGGAGCTCATCCACTTCAAAATGAGCACACAAAACCACAAAAAAACAAAACATATCTTCTAAACACTCTCTCGGGGGAGATATCTCTCAAAAGAGAGAAAGCCACAACAAGCAGAAAAAGAAATCCATCTCATAAATAAGAAAGGTCTACAACCACATACAAACATCATTACATGAGAAGGGATAAACCTCAAATAGCTCAGGGTAATGAGCACGTATATTTGAATCAATTTCCCTTTTACTCTCCTCCACACCATCATCCCACCACAATACACGAACCAAGGGAATAACACACCCACGTAACACCTCATCCTTGAGGAATTGAATCTCTACATGCCACTCCTCAAAGGTCACATCATCATCAATGTCAATCTCACCCCAGTCAATGATGTGAGAGTCTTCACGAAGATAACGACAGAGCATTGACAAATGAATAACATCATGTATCCATCTCATCTATGGGAGAAGTGATAATCATTACCCTATGCATCCAACACAATCCAATACCTCGAAAGGGACAACAAAACAGGGAGAACGCTAACTCCCACGACCAAACCTTCGCTACCTATAATGGGGATTCACCTTTAGAAACACATTATCCCCAAAGTCAAACTCCAGAGGTCTCCTCTTATGATCATCATAGGACTTCTGATGATCTTTTGATGCCTTCATGCATTCTCTAATCACCTAAACCATCTTTGTCGCATTTTGTACCACTTCTAGCCCGAGAATTGTTGACTATTAAACCCCAATATATTCAATGAATAATGGAAATGTTGGCCAATAAAGGCTTCAAATGGCACCACATCGATGGTGGAGTGAAAACTATTGTTGTAATAAAACTCTACTGAGGGTAAGTGACTCATCCACGAACCTCCAAAATCATGGACACAAGAGTGAAACATGTCTTCAAGAGTCTGGATGGTCTGATCTGTCTGACCGTCTGTCTGCATATGAAAAGTAGTGTTAAGGCATAGTAGAGAACTGAAATAATATTGGAGACCTCTCCACACCATGGAGGTAAAACGTGAGGCTCCATCGTAAATGATCTTCCTTAATACTCTATTGAGTATCACCACCTCCTCTAGATACTGTCTTAGAAAAACCTCCAATAAGATTGACTCCTTGAACATTATGAAGTGGGATGATTTCATAAAATGATATACTACCACCCATATAAAATCATAGCCTCCCCGAGCTCGAGATGAACCAGTAAAAAAGTCCTTCAACATGTCCTCCCACTTCCAGTGAGGAATATCTAATTTCTAGAGCAACCCACCGGGAACACGGTTCTTGGCCTTCACCTTCTGGTAGACCAAACTTTGAGACACAAACTCTGCAACTCTATGCTTCAACCCAGGCCACCAAAACTAACTCCTCAAGGCTCGGTACATCTTCATCACACCAGGGTGCACCGCTAAAGGTGAACTATGTAATTATATATGAAACGTCTCACGCATCACCAAAGGAATAAAAATCCTTCCTTGATAAAACACTCGGTGTTGTTCATCCTCATAAAACCATCAGGGGATTCACCAAAAAAAATTCAGTCCCTCCAGACGTCTACCTCAAGATTCCTCAATTGGGACTCTTCTACCTGCTGCACCAGAGAAGACTGCACCGTTATCTTGAAAATACAACCTCAACCCCCTAAATTCTCCCATATTCAGATGCAACTTTGAAAGCTATTCCATCACTCTCTGGGAATCACTAGATTCACGTACTGCATCACTACATGACTTCCTACTCAACGCATCAGCTACAAAATTCCCTTTACCAAGTGTATAAAAAAAATTTAAGTTGTAATCTTATAAGAACTCAATCCACCGATGCTTTCGAAAGTTCAAGTTACGATTGGAGAAAACATTGCTCAAGATCTTATGATCGGTGAAAACCCCAAAGTGCTCGTCGATGCAGTAATGTATCCAAAAATTTAGAGAGAACACTACAACCACCAACTTGAGATCGTGGTTGGCATAGTTATGTTCATGGGGAAACAACTTCTGAGGCCTAGAAGAAATAACTGATCTCTGATACATCAGAACATAGTCTAACCCAAGATGTGAAGCATTGCAGAAAACATCAAACTAAACTATCTCAGCTGGAAGACAAAGAACTAACACACTAACAAACTTATACATTAGATAATTGAAAACTACCTCAAATTGATCAGTCCACATAAACGCCTAATGCTTCTTGATCAACACTATCATAGGAGTCATAATATGAGAGAAATGGGCCAAGAACCTTCTGTAATAGCCTACAATACCAAGGAAACATCACACCTATGCCACTATCATGGGGGATGCCCAAAACAGAGCTAATTTTTTCATTGATGGATCCACAGTTACTCCCTTTTAGGACACAACATTCCTTGAGAAATGGATTTCTTAGCCCAAAACACACAATTTGACAACTTCCCAAATAGTTGTCGTTGACTAAGAACTCCCAAAACGACCTGAAAATTCTATGCATACTCCTCCTTAGACACTGAGTACAAGAGGATTTCATCAATCAAAACCACCACATAATCATCCAAGAACTCATTGAACACAATTTTCCTCAACCCCATGAACACAGCGAGAGCATTCTTCAAACTGAATGGCATCACCAAGAACTCGTAATGACCTTGAAGAAAATGGAATGTAGTCTTCATGGTATCCTCATCCTTCAATCACATCTAATGATACACTAACCACAATTAAATCATTGATATCAGCTTTCACCCTTCATTTGGTCAAAAAAAATCATCAATTCGTAGAAGATGATAGTGGTTCATTACTATCACTTTGTTCACACAATGATAATCGACACACAACTGCAAACTTCCACTGACCTTCTTTACGAAAAAAAGTGGTTCACCCTATGGTGACACACTCAAAAAAACAAAACCACACTACAATAGACCATTGAGCTAAGTACACAGATCTCGCAACTTTTAAGGCACCATCATATATAGAGACATCGAATTATGAGACAGGCCTTGCTATATCTTGATCCCAAACTCAATCTCTCATTGAGGGGGTAATGCAACAAACTCTTCTAAAAAAAACAAGGAATTATTCCATGGCCCTAGAAAATACTATCTATTGAACTTATAATGAACTCAATATTATCTCAGCTATCAAAGATGAAAAATAAGGAACACACCTCTAACCCATCCAAGGGTCTCGCTTTCCAACAAACACTAATGGCTCTCCATCAACATCGAAGAACACCACCTACCTATGGAATCAATCCACAATATTCTGCACTCAATGCAACCCATCCATGATGAGTATGACATCATATGGTTGTATATGTAAACACTGGAAATCTCCACAAGCGCGGTGCTACCCTAACACTAGCTCGCAGTCTCTACATACAGCAAACAAGTCATCTCGACCTCTAACTGGTGTAGTCAATGCCAAGGGAAATGGAAACCTCTCTACATCATGCCCCAAAATGCGGAAAAAGTTAGGTGATATGAAGGAATGTGTGGATTCTAAGTCAAATAAGGTATACACATAAGTAGAAAACAATAAATGGGTACCTCAAACAATGTCTGGCTCACCTAGCACTAGCAATGTTAAAGCATGAATCTAACCACAACATGATCCACGACCTCTCTAACCCTAATGACCACCATCACCACAACCACACTCTTCTCTCATAGGACGAGGAGAATCCCAGGGCTTTCCTCCACCTAACTCATATTCTCTTTACTAATCCAAAGCTGGTGCAACCTGCTACTACTGCCTTGGATAGAACTACCTCAATGAAGGAACCTGGAGTGGAACACCTGGTGCATGTAGACCGATCTAAAAGGTTTGTCACTCTCTCTGTTGATTACCTTATCCTCTATAAGAAAAAAGCACATGGTCCCTTGGAATAGGCCTTAGTGCCCCCCATAGAAACAAGATTTTGAGGGCTGTGACCTACCATCAACTAAATGGAAACTCTCCTTCCCAGAAAACCAAGAACCTCAGACAACATCTCTACTTCGTGAGGAATTTGGATGACTCCCCTCTTATGAAGATCCAGTTCTAGAAAACATTCTCTCAATGACTTCTTCCCTCTCCAACACCTCTAGATATGTCTTCAGCATAAAAGGAGGGACCTGGCACTAGATCTCTAGACACAAATCATCCTCAAAATATCATGCCCTGGCCTTCTCATCTCGAAACAAGTTTGAATAATATCGTAAAAGGTTCCTAAAATGGATTAATAACTCTCTCACACTCGAGCTCCCGTGTCAAAGGGTAAGTAGATCCTGGTGACCGGAAAACTTCATGGTCGAAGAACAAAACTTGAATCTGAAGTTTTATCATAACTCCTACAATGATTTCATCAACTCCTCACAATCTACGAGGAACAAGAACCACCATTGCCTCACTACCCCATGTAGCTTCGTCACAACCAACGACACCCAATTCTCCTTCCGAGCACAGATTGAGTTGAAAGTTGTCTCAACCTTCTCCAACCAGTCTTCTATGACTACATCTGAAATGGAGCTCTCATACTTTTATAGACTCCAGTGCTGAAAATCTCAGAGTTTCCTCCTCCAAGTGTCATCATCTTCGACATCCACTCTACGGTGATCTACCGGTGCATCCTGTTGGACATCTTCTGTGCGAACTTGATGAGGACATTGAGATGGATCCATAACTAGAAAAGATCAAATAATTAGATCTCCTAAACCTGGAATATGGAATACTTTATCATTAATTAATTAATTGTTTTATTTTATTCATTTTAGGTTAACCAATCATGAGGTTGACCCATTCAAACATAGGGGAAAATAAGAATGATTCATGATCCTTTCATAGGTCTCTAAACTGCAACCAGTATCACTAAATTTAGTAGCCTCTGTAAACATAAAGGTCTATGAATCAAATAATACGGGGGACTAAATACTAATGTCTCAGTCAGTATCAAGTGTCTAAAATTATTTCTAAACTTAGATAACACCATTTCCCTACTAACCCATGCAACATCACCGGTGCCTAGCTCCAGAATCCATCCTATACCTCAACTAGAGCTCTGATACCACTCTTTCATGACCCCCTACACACAAAGTTTACCTCTCCAAGGTTATAAATATGAGAAAGAAGATAGTGACACCCAAGTACCACCTCAAATAGGCTCTAGGTTGGAGACTAGCACCGAGGGTATAATAGACACAAAAAATGGAGGCATTACACTCTAAGAGAACACATGAAAAAGAGATTGATAAGAGAGACACCAACCAACTCCAACTCAGACTGTACTATAAAACAAAACCAAGTAAAAATATGTATTCTCATGAAAGAACTAATAAAACTGAAATGGAACACTACTAATAGAAAAAGAAATAAAAACAGCAACTATCGTGAAGCCTGAAAAACTTTTGAAAACCCCAAGCTAGTGGTAACCATCTTGATCTACAACCTACTCTAGGTGGCCTAAAAAAATTATTATATACACATAGGGAGAGTGTATTAGTATACTCAGTAGGATCCTCCCAGAAGCCTCTCATAAAATATTAATGAAATCATGCTAAAGAACAATGAACAACAAGTGAAACCGACTCACCACCTAAATAGGTATACAATGTTCCTAGCCACACCTTGTATATTCTCACCTAGTATTGCATTCAATATTATATAATATCATAAATAATTTCAAAGGTACCCCGCTACCACATCCCCATTGGCTTTCTGCTTTTCCCCAACATTGCACGTCCTAAGAATCTCTCTCCAAAAAGGGTGACCGGAAGATACCTGGGTGATCACCAAAACATGAACCTCATGCAACACAACCACTAAATCCACATAACCAAAGTAACCAGGTAGTTTTCAGGAGCCACCACATTTCTCATAACATGTATCATACAACGAGCATTATAACCCAATCCATTACAACCCTTACGCCGTGTAAAGATCTCGAAGACATCACAACCTATACACGTTACACCTATAGTAGTCCATAGGAAACTATATTTAGAATATATGTTTGTGAATAAACACAAGATATTACAAACCTCTACACACATATATGGGGAAAACATACTACCATGCCTTCCAGCACAAGTAACTACAAAGAGAAGAGAGCGGTGGCAAAGGGGGTAGTTAGCCATCCATCCTCCCACTGGAATGTTGGGGAAAACACCCACAAGGATCACAATACCCAGGGTATTAGTTTCCATAACTGATAGGGTGGAGTATCATATATAAACACAAAATTATAGAATATAATACAGCTCACAACCACACTATGGAAAAAACTGAGTCTTAGACTCAACTGCAGCTAATGTCTCTCAGACTCCTGACTACCACTGCTAAGACTAGATATCCTATAAGCATATAACCATTTAAAGATCTATATTAAGTTACTTACCCCTTTTTATTAGTTTCACATGGCACTAATTAATTCATTAACCATTAATTAACTGTTATTAATTCCTCATTACATTTCATTATCATCACCCCAATGTTCCATGCCCTCTAGGAATAACCAAACCAATCCCAGAACTTCTTAGAAATATTAACTCAACATTGCATCCAAATAAGATCCAACCCTATGGGTTAACATCATTTATTAAATCATTTATTAATTGTATTATTACTTTCATATAATTCCAGTCATTCTAGAAAATCAAATCTGAACTACCAAACACCAGGGGATCAATATGGTGAGTATATGGACTACCCGTCAAGCCTTTTCAACTTATAGTAGGTGAACTAGACTCATCCATCCTCGATAAGCTAAACACAAAAAGAATGTGACATACTCTAAACGTATTCACCTCCTTTAGAAGGATGGTAATCAAGACCAACTTCCTTAAGAAATGGGGAAATTAAAGAAGATAAACAACCAACATGATTCAACAAGCATCCAACATTCATAACTGACCCATTTCATCATCTCCAGTGTCCTACCCGACACCCACATGATTAAACCAATGCATATAACCAATCTAAAAGTAAACTACTACCCCAACCCCTATGATCACCTACCCAACATACCAAAACAGACTCCCAGAATCATCCATCCTAGGATCACACCACAACACATACAGAAGGAAAACAATCAACAAGAAACTGGGCTCTCATCCCCAAGTAAGGCATTTAGCCTTCCCACATAACGATAACTCATAGATCCAAGAATAATGATCTTGGAATTTAAAAGATAAAGGGTAACTCAGAACCTTACCATGCATTAAATTTTATCAAACAACCAATTATTAAATCCATATTGAATTTTCTGGTTTGTTTAAACATGTATAACTGCATCCATTCGATTATCAACAATTTACCACAGAAACAATTGGATTAAAAACATGAATTTTTTCTTTATCCAATTAATTTACAATTTATCCCGACTTTATGTTCACTACCAATTTCCATCAATAACGACATGCTAAAAAAATCTTTCATAGATATCACACTATCTAAAAAAACAATAGGTAACAAGATACGATCAATATCAATTTATTTATCCGGTTCAAATATTTATTATGTCAATTCCACTATGATCCAGTGTTCTAAAACATGATAAATCTATAGTTACACATAAATTAATATAGAATCTATGAATACCCTAACTCAAAAGGTTTCTAACATTATTTGCTTGGGAATGTCCAAAACAAAAGATCACGATCACACTCCTGGAAGACTACATCCACCCGAGGATGTAAAGACACCATCACACCAACCAAAAACCAAGAAAAACCTATTAAAAACAAGGATATCATATGACATAAAATGGAAATGAGGAACACAATAAGAGGAACCCAGAAGAATGGTGGTAGAACAACCCTTATATCGAAGATGGATCGACACTTCTTGGAGGCACCAAAACAGGGGATGTACATGCAGTAGGAAGAAACTCCAGTGAAGAAATGATCCAAGACTTCCACACTATCACAAATACTTTAGGAAGTAAGGAAATATTAGATCATCTCACAATAGGGAACAATAAAAAATAATAGGGGAGGAAGATATCTCATCCCTTTAAAAGATTCATCAGAGCAACAATTTAAGATATGTTGGATTTTCCATTAAGATCAGATTTGTCAAAGATAACATGTTTTGACCAAGTACAGGCTTCCCAATTATTAAGAAAAAACTATGATAGGAGATATAGGATTTAGATCAGCATTAAATCCATTAAAACAAGGCTTTAATTATATTTACATCAAAGTTAATTTAAAATGGGAGAAACTATAGAAAATCTAGAAAATTTAAAGAGGAAATGACATAGTTCTAGAAAAACTATTCATGAAACCATTTTGGTGCCACTATTTATGTGACACTATTTCTGTGCCACCATTTCTATGCCACTATTTCATGATTTTTTTTCTTCTAAATTTGTCAAAGGAAGTGGCACTATTTCATGTAATAGTTTGGAAATTCGGCAAAGGAAGTGGCACTGTTTCCTGACACTATTTCATGAAATAGTTTTGAAATTTGGAAAAGGAAGTGACATAACTTCATGAAACCATTTCATGAAACAATTTAGAAATTTGGAAAAGGAAGTGACACCATTTAATGATACCATTTCATGAAGAAGTTGGGAAATTTTTAATAGGAAGTGACATCATTTTGTGACACCATTTCATGAAACAGTTTGGAAATTTGTTAAAGAAAGTGAAACCATTTCATGAAAAAGTTTGGGAATTTGGAAAAGGAAGTGACACCGTTTTGTGACACCATTTCAGGAAATTGTTTTGGAAATTTGTCAATGTTTTGGGGATAAGTCTCCTTAACCTCCCAGAATAGCTCAAACACCATATTTCTACAAAGGAATGGACCAGAGAGGTCTTGGTCAATACATAGTTTTTTTATGAAATATATATTATATCAGTATTTTTAAACACGATAAAAATCACCCTATATCAACACTAAAAAATTAATGGAAAAGGTAACCTTTATCAGCATTAAAAAAAGCTCTGATAAAGTTGGGGCATTAATCAGTGTGCATTGAGTGATGATAAAGGTAATAATTATCAACAATTTTAACTAGAGATGATAAAGGGTAGCATTGAATATAGTTTGATATATAGTAGTGTCTAAAAAATGATTAAAAAACCTTTGGGCCAATGATTCAATATTATGATTTCATGCCACTAGGCCTTTGAGATATGAATTGTATGGTCTTAGTGGGTGACTATCAATTCTAATTGGGAGGGATGAGGTACAACCCACTTGTGTACCTAGGGTGTGTGTATGATTTGGTCTTGTAATCATATCATCTAATATAATAATATTAATACATTTATTAACAATACTAATACATTTATTCTTCAAAATAATTATACATATATTATTAACAATATTTATACATTTATTATTTATTATTCATAATAATAATTATTTATAATATTAATACATTTATTATAATATTGACACATTTATTCATAATATTTATTATAATATTAATACATTTATTATAGTATTATAATATTAATACATATATTATTATATTAACACATTTATTATAAATTTAATAAAAATTTGTATCTTACTATTGATACATTTATTAATACATTTATTATTATATCAAAACATATATTCATAATATTAATACATGGGGCACTACGGTTTTTCCATGGGAGTGGTAGCGCATCTTTGGGAGTTCCATGAGGAGCTCCATAGCATAGGCAATGTAGAACCAAAATGAACCACAACATGATACTGATCCTGGAGATGCCATGAGGGACTCCATAATGTGGATCCTTAGTTCTAGGAAATGAACTAAAACATAGTCAAGTTGACCATGGCGCATGTTGGTGTGATAATATCAATTCTCGTTGATGCATCATACCAAAGGGCCTTTGGGTCTTCAACTTCCCTAGTCTTCAAGTGCAATTGATATTTAATAAAATAGGTCTAGTGGTTGTCTTCAATATTTGTGGAGAGGGATGATGCATGAACCATTGAGGCACCTTGTAATCCCCTATATCTAGAATAAATATTATTATAATAAAATTTTCTCCACATCCTCATGGTCAAGGTTAAAACCTAGACCCTACTCCTTTCACCCCACATTGGGGGGGATGACAATTTTTCTCCATGCATGCACAAATGTTGGAAGTGGGTGCGTTGAGCATGTATGAGTGTGAAGATGGGGGTCTTAGTCGAGCATGGTGTAGGCATTGGATAACAACATGAGAACACGGGGGGGGGGGGGGGGGAACCGAACATGATCCCTTTATACATGGGTTAACAGCAGGAAAAAGGGTCCTTTAGACCATGTAATGGCCTTAGGCCACTAGGCCTTCAATAAATCATCAATAGGGCCTTTATGCCACTAATAACTAGGCCTTTATGTCATTTCAAACATGTAATAAGAGTCATAGTGGGTGCTTCCCAATCCTTGTTAGGATGAATGAGGCTTGTCCTACTACTATATCTTGGTGTGTGTGTGTTCTTAATATTTATAATCAATATAACCTAAATAAAGATTTTTATTTAAAAATTTATACATAATATTATTCTTTATTCCTAATATTTAATAAATTAAGAATATATATATATATATAGAAATACCCTTTTTTTTCAATTTCATATATCTCATTGGTTGTGTACACACACACACATACATATACGTACACATGATACCACATCAACTTGTATGTGTATAACACACACACACACCCATATAAATGAATACATATGTAAACATAATTTCATATACATTTTCAATGTGTGTGTGTGTGTGTGGTTATAATTAAATATTAATGTATTATTCTAAAATAAAATAATAATTTTAGTTAACTTAAATATATTTTAACAAATTTCTATTGAAATATATATATATTATAAGTATTATTAATAACATTATTATTATACTATATTGAGGAAAAACTGCATAATTAAGAAAATAAAAATAAGAAAATTGAGAATACAAGGCTGAAAAAATAATTCCATCTCTCATACCAAGAATGAGAACATAAAATCCCATGAAACATCAATAAAAATTCTATAAAAGTAGCATTAAATACCATTGTCCTTTAAAAAATGAGATTGAGATTAAAGACTCAAATTATCTTGAGCCACCTGAGCACCTTGACCATGAGGGCATTTATCTCTTCACCATTACTTCTTAAGATCATGTTCACAAAAAGTAACATCAATGGCTTAGAGGGAAACCTCCACTTTCTACTTGTCCTAAAAAACACACATTAGTTGATCATCTTCTCTAATATCAGCTATCAATTCAAAGGGGCTATATGTCACAACCCTTGACTCTATCACCCTTGGATTGCTAGCTAAGAATGAAATATAAACATTTACCCCTTGAGCACCTTTTTTTATATAATACCTGAGGGGTGGTTGTAGATACTGAGTAAGAACATGCTACCACCTTTGGGAACACTTCCCTAGATTCACCCAAAGAGATCTCTAAAACCTATTGGACAACTTGAGTGGGAGGAAGGCCAAATTCATTTTTCATAGCAATAGGTTTTTCCACTACTTGAGTCATAATGTAGTCATTAACATTTTCCCTTTGGGATGATCTAACAGTAGGAAGATTATAACTGGTAGTCCTAGATAAATCCCCCGACTCTACAGTCTTTTCCTTCTCTACACTACAATCCGGACATGGATTTTCTATAACAACATCCTCTATCACCTCAAGTGTAACAACCCAAACTTTTTTGAATGAAATTTATTTTATGAAAATGTGTGTTATCTTATATTACACAACAAAACTATATATCATTAATAATTAATTGAGTATAAATTGAAATTTAACCATTGGGTTTTGATTGATATATGATCAATGGTCAATATGTCTGTTGGAAACTATACTCTTAATAATAATTTTAACTTTATAATTATTGCTCATAAGTATTAATGACAAAGGAAAATTAATACAGAAATATGATTCAATGGATTCATCTAGAAGATTCATGCCTTATAAAGTCCATTTTTCAGAGCATAGGAAGTAGTTAGCGTCATTAGGCTTCGCTCCTGACCAAGCCCAAGCTAGGTTTCAACAAATGATCATTGAATGAAATCATTTATGAGAGATGTTCAAGTAAGTGGAAATTATCACTCGGGTGATATTATCCGAGCCTCCCCAAGAGTCTGTCACCATTGCACACCTTACCCTTAGGTCACATGCAGGTTTTATAATGTGTTATGTGTTAAGGTCTTAGTTACTTAAAATGAAATCCCTTTGTTAAAATAAATTTTTACTTCATCATTTCCATTTTAAGAATAGTTGTTCTTAAATGTTAATATGAAATTTGATAAATTGAGTTTTTTGTGAAAAAATGGTACTTTTTATAGAGATATAAATTATTAAATTAAACTAAGGTTTTATTAATAATTTTTATTATGATGAATTGGTTTTATAAAATACTCATTTTTAAATATAAATGATAAAATAATATTATTATTTTTAAATGTTAGAAATTTTGTTATGCATTTTCTCTCCGCTATTAATTTTACTAAATAAGGATTTTTATATTTAAAAGTTAAATTTATCATAATTAAATAATTATTAGGATAAAATAAACATAATTTTTAAAATTATCATGTCAACATTAGGTTAGGTTGAATTTATTAGAATTTTCTAAAATATTTTGTTTTTTGGTGAATTGTAAAAATACTGTTGTTAGTTTTTGGTTTGTTTAATGACATCATAATGATTTAATAAGAAATATAAAATAATTTTAGACTCTTGTGGATTAAAATAACATATTAGGTGTCCCAAGTGTCCAATACTATGGTAAATCCCATAGTTTTTCAAATACCACTACTGAGGATCCCACATAAATCAATAAAAAAACCCCTCACATTTTCTATAAATACCCAACCATTTCTTCATTTTAATTCGTTAACAATTAATTATCCACTAAAATATGATAGTATTACCTCTTAATGAGTCCTACAAAGGTTTCCTTAATCCGCCAATTTTCCGATATTTGAGTTTTAGCTGTCACTCTTCAAGGTAAGGGAAATCCCAACTTCTCTTTTCCTTTAAAGTTTGCTTTTTATACGGTATGTATTTAAAATTTCCATACTATGTTCTTATATAAATTTTATTCGATTCCTTTAATGTATTAAGAGTGTTTTATGAATGGTATACCCTTGTCCCCTCTCTTTTTAATTTTTTCAAAAACCATGTTTCTTACGCATTATGCTGTTAAATTTTTTTTCTGAAAATTTATCTTTTTTTCTCAAGAAATTATCTTATTTTATTTTATTAATACCCAAACCTATTTATTTTTTAAGGGTATTCACATAGAATTCAAAATTATCTATTTTATTCTGGGATAAACATACATGAAACCCACATTATAACAAATGGGCCCTGATGACAGCATAGACACCCCGCCTTTAACATGGTCGTTGGGTCTCGACCCACCAGGTACCACCAGTTGTCTCGCAGACACATGGTCCCCGCCTACATGCCCGAACAGGTCGTCTGAATAATTATTATCTCCATAAGCCAAAAAATATCCTTCCTAATGTGCTTTTTTCCTCACTCAAACACACCCTGTCAAATATTCTTCTCAAAATATATTTCTTTTTCTCAAGAAATTATCTTATTATCTTTTATGAATACCCAAACCTATTTATTTTCCAAGGGTATTCACATAGATTTAAAAATGATATATTTTATTCTGGGATTAAAATACATGAAACCCAACTTATAGAAACTGGGCCCTGATGACAACACAAACACCCCGCCTTTAACATGGTCGTTGGGTCCCGACCCGCAAGATACTACAAGTTGCCCTATAGACACGTGGTCCCCACCCTGGGGCCCACCCATGTGCCCGAATGCTTCATATGACTAATGAAATTCCCAAAAGGCCAACACATGTCTTTTCCAGTGTGATTTGGTCCTCACTTACACACACCCTGGGAAGCTTCCTATATGTTCAGCCATCCTGATCACTACTCCAAGACAAACACACTTAACTATGGAGTTCTAATCTGGTAGGCCCCCAAAAATGATGGTGAACTAGGTTGATATGAGTCATGCCATTTAGTCATTTGACACTTTATCATTATGAGGTGTTACAATCACCTACCCTTAGAGCACAATGTCTTCGTTGTGGACCTTAGATCTCAACCCAGGAAGTGCACCACACTTAAGGCCGAATTCCTCCTCTGATACCAAATGTGACTACTGGGCCCTAATTATAGCATAGACACCCCACCTTTAACATGTTCTTTGGGTCCTAGACTTCCAGGTACCACCAGTTTCCCTGCAAACACGTGGTCCCCACCCTAGGTACCACCCATGTGCCCGAACAGGTCATCTGACTAATGACAGTACCCACAGGCCAACACATGTTCATTCTAGTTTTCTTTTTTCCCTCACTCATACACACCCTAGGAAACTTCCTAGAAGGTCACCCATAATGATCACTACTCCATGCCAAGCACACTTAACTATGTAGTTCTAATCAAGTAGGATCTTGAAAAAGAAGGGGTACCTTGTTGACCTGAGTCATATCATTTAGTTATTTAACCCTTTATCATTCTGGGGCATTACAATCAACACCTTTTAGGGCACAAAATCATCGCTGTGGGCCCTAGATCTCAACCCAGGCAGTGCACCAAACTTAATGTTGGGTTCCTTCTCTGATACCATATGTGACAACTGGGCTCCGATGACAGCACAAACACCCCGCCTTTAACATAGTTGTTGGGTCCCAGACTACCAGGTACCACTAGTTTCCCCACAAACATGTGGTCCCCACCCTAGGTCCCACCCACATGCCTGAATGGGTTGTATGACAAATGATAGTCCCCAAAATCCAACACATGCACTTTTCAGTTTGCTTTTGTCCTTACTCACACAAACCCTGGGAAACTTCCCAGAAGGTCACTCATCATGATCACTAATCCCGGACAAGAACACTTAATTGTGGAGTTCTAATCAGTTATACTCCCAAAAAGGAAGGTTCACCTTGTTAACATGAGTCATATCATTTGGTCATTTAACCCATTATCTTTTTGGGGTGTTACACACCTTCCTTTTTCTTGGGTTAATAATGACATAGATATCTTGTCTTTAAGAACTTCCTTTTAAAACACTACTATTTTTATATGAAATCTATTTATTTTATTCTCCACAGGTTATTTATAAAATGTATTATTATTATCTATGTGGATCACATTAATTAATACATATGAAGGATGCATTTTCATAGCGCTCAAATGCATTGGGTAAAAAATTTAATCTCTAGAGATGACATGTAATATGATACCTTTGTGAATAACCTTGGTAATTTTTATGACACCTCGATGATAACCCTTAGAGATATGATTATGAATGAATAAATTAAACATTTTATCCACATTTTCATGTTATAAATCATGTTTTTTATTATAATATGCATATCTTTTGTTACTCATGCATTTATGTATTTCCTCAAGTTCTTATTGATATTCCGCAAGATCGTAAGTAAACTATTTCCCTTGATTTCCCTTACCAGGCCTTATGATCACCCTTTCCTTTGATGTATGTCCCTAGGTTATGAGATACTATAATTGAAATTAGGATGAAGCTATCTTTAAGCCTTTAAAGTGAGTTAAAATAATGTTTTCATGTTTTCATGTATTATGTACCTTATTTTCACGACACTAAAAATTAAAACATCCTCTGTTTGTAAAATGCAACGTAAATTTATGTAATAAAAGGTCAGGATTCCATATCAAGGTCCTGCTATCATCACTTTGTACCAAGTCCTTCCATTTAGAATCTATAGAATTTAATGGAAGTCCTCCAACCATGACAGAACCAGTGGCATCATCATACACCTTCATCTTAATGATATAAACGTGCATTAGAACCTACCGAGGAAGAGCGCTAATAAAGTCATGGATATAATACTAATAATTAATGAAATTAAAATATAATTAATGAATTTTATATAAATAAATACATGCGTGCGTGCTAACAAAAAATAATGAATTTTAATATTATTCATATTAAAAATTATTTAGATATTTTATTTTTTTAGAAGAAATGAAATTTAAATATAAAAATAATAAATAGTGTTTTAAAAAATTCAATTGGTAGTAAATTTAATATTTATATATAATGAGTAAAATATATATATTTTAATATTTAAATATAATACAATTAGTATTTAGAAATATAAATATTCATTTTTATTTAGTTTAAAATATTTTTTCATTGAAATAGAATGAATCCTTTTGGTTTATAAAGTAGCACTCATAATACATGATTGGTTATGTTGGAAAATTATAATTTTCTATCCTGGGTATGCATAAATTGAAATAGAATTATATTATTTTCTTATATATGGAACAAAATAACCTATAAATGATATAAAATTATATTTGGATCCATTGATAAAAAATATAAAATTATTCTGGGATTCAGGTATTACATTTTATGATTCTCATAGAATTGAAGAGTTCACATTGAGAGCCATGTTATTTGATATAATAAATGACTTTACTATTTAGGGAAATTTGAAATTATTTATAATTAAAATAATTTTAGGGCTTCCCATTTATGAAGAAGGGACACACTCAGTTAGGTTGAAACATTCATTTAGATAATGCTTTTAGGAAATCCCAACTTTTTACCCCTATTATATAAATTCCAATCTTGAAAAACATTATTTGATGAGAATTTAAATGAATTTATAACACCTTATATATTATTAAGAAACATAAAATTTGATAAAGTAAATGTTATTTCAATGGATTTAAGGAAACACAATTTAAAAATCCTTGTGAAAATACATTTTCAAAGGGATTAGTTTTTTTTACATACCATATAGGAATTATATGAAAGTTAAAATTTTATTTATTTCATTCCCATAGAAAAAATATATGTGATATAGTCATTTGAACGTTAATAAATTCACCTAGAAAAACAAAATATGGAATTAAGTCTCGGTTGGAAAACACTAATATGGGAAAAGTTAAGGGTTGGCACCAACAGAGGGCGAATGATGGAATTTTCATTCTCTAGAGACTTATTCTCATTCCAAGAAAGAGAGATTTCAATTTTATAACTTCCTTAATGTTCAAAAAATATCAATAGTATTGTTTTGATGACTGATTTTAAGTTAAAGGTATTAAAATCACATAAATTTTATGTTTTGATGCATGATTTAATGTGCATGTCTTTACGTTTCATTCTATATTAAAATACATGACACATATTTACTAGAATTTTCTTCATTTTCAAAGTTATATAAAGTAAATTTATAGTCCTAATGATGTTTTTAACTCTGTAGAAAAAAATTTCTAGCATATTATATGATTTTGATATGTACTTCCTCTTGAAATTATTTGATATAAAGGTTCACATGATGGTTCACTTGTTTTGAGGGATTCGACTATTTTGTCTTATACATTTTAGTTGGATGTGCCTCGTTGAATAATATATTATGATTTTGATTGGGTATGTCAAAAATCAAAGTAAGACAAAAGGTTTTATTTTAAGGTGATATATTTTTAGGATGCTATGGAATTTTATACCATCCTCTTGTTGATTTGGATAGCATTGGTCTCCTAAGATCTCAACATAGTGGGTGAAAGAATTTTTAAAATAAATTTTGTCACAATTAACATTACATATAGGGAGTAATCTCACCTTTATGTTTTATATAATAGTATATAGGTTGTGCTATATATTGAAACTCAAAAATTAATTTCTAGGTATTTGAATCTATCAACGTATGAAATATGGATATCAAATACACATAATAAATAGTTTATAATATGATTTTAAGAATACATTTTTAAGGAGTTACCTAAATATATGAATTCAATTTTATAGTGACTTTGATGTATAGACAGAGAATAAATTGTACATGTATTATCATATAATAGTTTTTTAATTAGTGGTTATATACTCTATACAAATAAATAGGATCTATTTAGTATGATGAAATGTAGTGGAATTACTCTTATGGAGGAAGAAATGCATGTATCATTTACTAAGGAAAAAATCCAATTTTTGATTTTTTTTAATTTGGCATCATCGAAAAAGTATAGGGGTTAGATTACACAACACTTCAAGTGATGATTTTTTGATGTAAATGGTTTGATAGTAAAGGTGTAGTTAAAATTGATGAATTAAGATTCTTGATATTGATTTTTAGAGAGGAATAGTACAAGGATCAACCATTTATAATGGCATCATAAACAACAAAATAATTTTATCCCCCAAATATTACAAAAAATTAAATAATTTTTTTATTTTCAACGATAAAAACTGAAATGTCAAATGAGAATTCCATTAAGGCTGAAAATTTCATTGGGATGTCGCAGTCATTTTTTAGTGGTCTCAATTTGGATAGTGTCTTGTATATCAGAGGAAACCACAAGAAGGTAATTCTGATACATGATATACGGGATAGATCCATTTAACCTTTAAAGAAAAAAAAAGAGTTCAATGAACTGATCTAATATCTATAATTATTGTTTTTATAGATAATTTGTTTCCACATAATATTATGTTTTCATTACTATATTTATTAAATCTAAATTAAATATTTAACTTTTTGTGCCTATAGTGGATTATCCACATAAATGCTTCCAATGTCGAGGGACAACAAGTTAGTGATGTTGAAATTGAAAAGATGTTATAATATGAAGAATAATTGGTTGAAAAAAGATTAGAGTGATATAGAACAATAATATTTGTAACAAATATTA
This sequence comes from Viscum album, assembly GCA_963277665.1. Lineage (NCBI taxonomy): Eukaryota > Viridiplantae > Streptophyta > Magnoliopsida > Santalales > Viscaceae > Viscum > Viscum album. The sequence continues at coordinate 421,011,022 of OY728158.1, read as the reverse complement.
TGTTGAGAAGTAAATGTCTAAGATTAAAGGTTGGATGGAATGAACATGGTCCACCTATTGACCCCAAAATGTCAATTTTCATTAGTTACATTGGGGTCAATCCTTTAGTGCATGTTCTAATTGATATAGATACATGACACATTTTTTTCTAGATTGGAGGTAATAATTTGGGAGGGTATCAGGAAAAAATTATTATATAATTTATCTATTTTATCTAAAAAAAATGAAATATTGATTTAGTTTTCATTATCCCTTATAGAGTACATTTATATAAGATGATTTTTGTGTGAAATTAAAATTAATGGTTTCTGTAAAAGATCATAGTTCAATTTAGATACTTCTAATGAAACACAATCTAAGGGATGTTGCAGGGAAAGTAATACTCCACCCACCCATTATATATGAACACATCTTAAAAAAACTAACCTAGGATGATTTCATTGGATATTTCGAGGAGGAATCATTGAAGGTATATTATAATTACTTGTATTTTATTAGATATTACATGTATTAATCACTTTGATTATGTGAAGTCCCAAACTCAGATGCCACTAAAAGGTGCCCTAATCCTAGTTGGCCACATGGACTAAAGTACATCTCCTCAAACACCAGAGGTTTCCAAATAGTAGTGGGGAACTAGGGTGTGTCCATAGGAGGCTATGTCCTCATTACCTGAGTGGAACATAGTGGATAAGGAATAAATTTTAAATAGTGGAAGCATAATTTAACCAGATGGCACAACAGAAGAAAACACTATAAAAACTGGACTAGTAACCCTCCACAGTAGAATCATATATAAAAAATCATGAAATAATAATCAATTGATAATTGGAAGTTTAAAAATTTATAAAAGTATGATAATGTGTTTCATGTATCTATAAAGTAGGAAAACATGGATACAAATAGTAAGCAGTAGTACTGTACATGCTATACAAAACAAAGCCAAAAGTCTATCCAAGAATCCTGATATTTTCCTGGACATATGCTAACTATATCTATCCTATGTCATTGATGTAGTTAATTATTTGTAAGAGGATTCTTCCCCTTATCTACAACTTATAGCATGTAGCCTTCCTGAGTACCATAGGTTTCCCAGATAGGTTGTGAGATAAATCTCAGTAGGCCACCACCAACGATGTCTATAAATATCCAATATGTGTATATAACATGGAAGTGTGGATATATAATAATAAAAGAAGTAATTGAAACTATAAATGGGCCAGCTCTAGTTCTTTAAAGGAAACCAAGCTGACTCTACAATCTTCGACTCTTACTAGAATATCTCTGAAAAAGGAACAAGGAACGTAATGATCGGTATCACATTTATAAGGGATATCATGCCTGGTATCATAGTATCATAGTGGACACGATTCCCAATATCACAACTATATAGGGACACCATTCCTAGTATCATAATAGGGGTCCTCATGCTCAGAAAATATCACAAGGGGCATCATGCCCATATAATATCATAAGGTTCGTCATGTCTTTATGGTATCACAAGGGATGTCATTCCCGTATGGTATCGCAAGGGAATTTATTCCCATATAGTATATCAAGGGATATCATGCCCATATAATATCACATTTATATAAGGGTATCCATGCTCGTATTGATATAACATGTCCATGAGTCATCATGCCCATTTATTTTAACTATTTTGGGCTATCAGGCACATCTGATATTAAGCAAGAAGGACACTATTCCCCCATATATATATTTATATCATGCATAATGGTCATCATTTCCAATTTACATAATTAAATAGGGTTTCCATTCCCACACATCATCAGTAGTAATATCCATTGGCATTAATATGAACCAAGGCATAATTCATAATTCATTTACATTTAATCATGACAAGGGTTTGGCCATTGTCCAGTTTAAGCAAGTGACATGGGCTCACCATTCACTTCAATTCAATTTATTACAATTTTCGTGGGAACTAGTCATGATATGAAACTTCATTTAATCTATATCAAAATTATATCACATTTTAGATTTAAAAAACACTTCATTAGGTTCTTTGTCTATATACTCATGGAATCCAAAAAGGAATGTAAGAGGGAAAACCCAAATGAGATGTCTCACTCTGAGGTTGACAACTCAATATGAGTTTTTTCTCTAATAAGTCATTAGGATATAAGAAAGGAAACCAATTCAAGTCATATATACTGTACGGGAAATGCATGGCGAAACCAGAATACGACATATATCATAAATTAAAAAATAATTAGACATAAAAGGATTATTTGTAGTCCACCTAACTCGACTCATACAAATCTACTCATCTAGTATCGACCTTCAATTTTTCCTACATTGTAAGAAATCTAAATAATAGATGAATGGCCTAAAAATAGGGCATATGATCCTACAACTTGATAACTCCATCATGATAAATACAAATAGAAAACTATACAAAATGAATGAAGAACTTACCAGTGCCTATCCAATGAGATTGGTGATGCTTGAATAAGACTTCAGATGAAGATTTAGGATCAAAATCTATCAAAGTGGATTTTGGGAACTCAAACATAAAGAAGGAGGGATCTCTTGTCTGCTGGAGGAGAAATAGGAGGAGAGGTGATTTCAAAAATGATTTAAGGTTGTTTTGGTAATTTTACATAAGAAAAATAGAGGCACATGGTTTGGCCTCACGGTTGGCCAAACCATGAACCAAACATGCTATGATCACTACCTTGGATGGTTACCCACATGGTTTGGCCACACAATTAGGGAAATCATACACCAACAGTGTGATATGTCTCTTCTAAAAACTACAGAGGTTTTGAATGGTCATGCAACCCATAGAGCACGATTAGGGAAAACAATGCACCTGAATTCAACCCTTTATTTAGCCATGCATGGTTAAGAGAGACTGTGCGGGCTAGGTCATACGCTATCTACTAACCATACGAACCAGTGCTTTTCACCACCGATTGGGGTTCCGCACTCTGAACGATCCTTGAACACCCTCAAATCCTTTGTAACCTCAAAGGGAATCCATATTACTTCCAAAGTAAAGGATTATACTAAAATTAAAAGAATACATACCTCGAATAAAAAATAGGTTCCTACAGTATACCTCCTTAGAGGAATTTTTCCCTGATTTAACCTACCAAGGGTAACAAAACCTAATCTAAGAATAACTTCATCGAATGAGCACATACATCAGCCTCGCACTCCCAAGCCTCATCTTGTACCTAGTTGTGCATCAATGGTACACATACTAAAAAGATATAATGGACTCAGTTATACTTTGTGTTTCGATCAATGATATGTATAGGATACTCTTCAAAATAATAATCATCATCTAGCTCAACATCTTTGAGATCCAAAGCATGATGCAGGTCAGAGTGATATCATTGATGCTATGAAATGTGGAATATTTCATGCATGGAATGATACCTATGAGGTAACAGAAACCAATATGCTACCAGATCAACTCTCTCCTAAACCTCAAATGGACCAAAAAGTATATTGACAACTTCCCTTTCCTTCGTATCAATATATTCCCAAGTTTGGGTGATACCTGTAAGAACACACGATCCCCAACCTCAAACTCTGATAGTCATTAATGGTGATTAGAAAATGATATCTGTTTAACTGATTAGTATACATCTACTTCCTGATTAGTAAAACTTGCTCCAAAGTCTCCTAAATGAGATAAGGACCTAGTAGTGACGCCTCTCCAACCTCTATCCAATATATGGGTGAACAACATGACCTACCATATAGGTCCTCATAGGGATCCATCTATAGTGTCTCCTAATATCTATTATTATAGGTGAAATCGATGAGACATATATAATTCTTCCATGATCCACTGAAATCAGGGATTCATGCTTAGAGCATGTCCCCTGGAACCTATATAGTCTGTTCTGACTGGTGACCAGTCTGAGGGTGAAAGACTTTTCTTAGAGGCACATATGTACTCATAGGATTCTATAACCTCTACCAAAACCTCAATGTCAAATGAGAATCCCTATATAAAATGATATTATGAGGTACCTTGTGTAGTCGTATGATCTCACAAACAAACAATCTCCCCATCTCATCAACTGATAAAGTGTCATGAATAGAAAGGAAGTGGGATACTTTTTTCAGTTGATCCCTGAATACACAAACTACATCACAACCTTGAGGAAATTTTGTTAATCTGATGAAAATATAAATTGAAACATCCTCCCATTTCCTTTATAGGGTTGTTTACATCTATAAAAATCCATCAGGTCGATGGTGTTCTGCCTTCACCTACTAACAGGTGGAACACCTAGTGATACAACCTTCTATCTGATGCTTTATCCCTAGATACCAATACTATTGCCACATATCACGATACATCTTGGAGATTCCTTGATGAATTTACCAATGAGAATAATGTTACTCATGCATTATCTTCTCTCCCATATCTGTGGGAACATAGATACTCCCATGTATATGTAGGATTTCATCATCATTGATAGACCAATCTAGAGGTGGGTCCTCCAGCCATACTCTCTCATAGGGCCATGACTTTAGGATCATAAAACTACCTCATCTTTACCTTTTACACAAGTGAAGAGGTCATAGATAGTGATGTATGTAAAAATTGTCCATGATGGCCCTACACCTCTTTGTTTATCTCATAAAATAAGGCCATAAGATTCTTTTCACTACTGGTCACCTAGACTACCTATGTATGAGTCCTCCTTCTTAGAAAATCGATAACAACATTGGCTTTCCCAGGTGTATAGGCTAGCTCGATGTCAAAGTACTGCCGATATTCAACCCATCTCTACTTCCTAAGATTTAAATCTCACTATGTAAAAATATGCCGAAGGCTCTTGTAGTCCGTGAACACCACAAAATTCTACCCCAATAGGTAATTCCTCTAATAACAAAATTCTTGTAAAAAAACTATTAACTCGATAAAAAAATTTGGGTAATTTCACTCATGAGGCCTCAACTGCTGCATCCCACACACAATGAATAAATCTTCCTACATAAAAATTGCTTCTATATCAATACTTGTTGCATCAAAATAGAATGTATAGCTCTTACATATCTCTATAATTACTTAGATCAGTGCTGAATCAAATCTCACTTTCAGCTCCTGAAAGGTTGTCTCACAGGTTTCCGACCATATAAACTTCACACCCTCTTAGTAAATACCATAATAAGTGCTTCTAAACATTATAAGTACAATATAAAATTCTTGTAGTTACTTGATTTCCCCATGAAACTTTATATATCAAATTTTTTCTTGGGATTTTACCAAGTAACCACAACTCTCACCTTCATCGGGTCAACTGAAACTCTTACCTATGAGATAATGTGACCTAATAAGTTATCCTTTTCAATCTATAAATGGAATTTATTAATCTTATCATACCACTAGTTCTCTCTCAGTGTATTCAAAATGGTCTCAAGATGAGTTCCAGGGTCCCTCTGATTATTATAATACACCAAGATGTCATATTAAAAGACCATGACCATGGATTCCATATAGAGATGGAAAACCCTATTAATCAGATCAATAAAGACTGCAGACACAGTCATAAGACTGAACAACATCATGAGAAACTCATATAAGTCGTATTGACTATAGAAAGTTGTATCTAGAATATTTGAAGGTATCACTTGAACTTGATGATAGAATAATCTCAGGAAGATCTTCAAGAATACCCTCTCTCCTCTGATCTTGTAAGCAATATCATCAATAAGAGGTATAGGATACTAGTTTTTCACTATAAGATGATTCAACTTCCATTAATCCACACAATGCCTAAGGTTTCCATCTGCCTTGTTGGTGGAAAAGACGAGTGAACCCCAGGGAGAAGTATTGTGATATATGAAACCTCTGGCCTCTAAATCATTTAGCTGCCTCTTGAGCTTCTTCAAATCACTAGTAGAAATATTTTAAGGTGTAATGGATACTGGTGGAGCTCCGGGAACTAGACTGATAGTAAATTCTACCTTAATATCAGGAGGGAGTCCTAAAAATTCATTAGGGAAGATATCCCTGAATCGATCAACTATAGGAGGGAAATCAATCTAATGTAGTCCCTAGTTATTCATCTAAATTATGGAAATCTGGTTAGTCACTCCACCTAGCCCAATATGCACTGGTATAGCTCTACCAACATAGACATCCCACTCATCCTTGTGAATATATGTTTTACCCTCTAGTGATGTTAATGATATCCTCTAATGATAAAAATCCACATAGGAATTATAGATAATCGACCAGTCCATATTGAGAATGACATCCAAGACTATATTTCAATTTAGAAGATGTTCCATAAGAATTGATGGCTTCCTACCTCAAGTGGATAGTCTTTTCATTATAATATGCTCTTCGATCATATGCCTAGATGTGTATCAAGATTCATAATGCCACAAGAGTACTCAACATGAATCTCAAGGATCTCCACAATTGGAAGAAATATAAAATAATGTGATGTAACTATATCAAATAAACTAGAAACAATAGTATAGGCTACATGAATAGTAACTTGAACAATAGACGGCCCGATATCCCGCTCCTCTAGTATAGCCTGCATTGAATATATATGTATTGATTCATGACCATGTGCTACAACATAACTACCTGGAGTAGTTATGCTCTACTAGAAATGTATATTTAAATCTTGGATACCACAAAAATGACTTCATCCTCTACCTGTACAGCTAGTAGTAATCCAACCACCTTCATAATGAGGTGATACTAAACAATCTCATGAAGATGGAGCTAGCATAGATCCTCTCCCACTCAAAATAGATGGGAATATCCTGCAGAATTGTTGTAGATGACCCAATATGTCACATACCCAACACTTGATGAGGTCTCTAGGACATTGGAGATTAATATGATCAGGATTATCACACTTATTACAAACCACATAACTATCTGTGGAACTCATATAGATACCGCTGATCACACACATAATATCAAAACATCACTTCCAACTGCTAGTAGAACCACTACTTTGTTTGGGTTCTAAACTTCCCTGGATCCCGCCATCTTATTCCCTTACATTTAAATCAATAATAAGGGTTTGTTTTACTATTTTAGATATGGTAGTCAACAAAAAAACATTTACCTAATAATGAATAGTATGCCTTAGGCCATCCTCAAACCGTCTTGCCTTTGCTAACTCATTAGCAGTGTAGATATGCGCGAAGTACTAAAGCTCTATAATATATGTTGAATAGTCCATGAATTTCATAAAACTCTATTTTATGTTCATAAAATCCTTGGAATAATTAGACCTCAGGGTATCTTGAATGAAATAATCAATTAAGCTCGACTGGAAATCCCTCCAAGTCTCTTCCTGATTTTGACATGATATAGTATATCCCACCAATGTTTGGTGGATCCTCGAAGAATATAAGTAGTGAGTAAGAATATCCTCTCAATATGTTTCTACAAATTCTCAAATATAGAAATAATAGTATCTACCTATAACTCTATAGCCTTGGGTCGGTCATCCCCCAAAAACATGGGCGGATGCTCCTGCTGGAACTCCTGAGTCTACTCTCTCATAGAAGGGGTAGAGCATGGAGCTCCCGATAGTTGAATATTTAGGGTGTATACTATAGACTATGTAGGAAATCAATGTTATGTTATGGTAGAAACTATAAGTACCAACTATGTTTTATTAATCTCCTACAAGAATCTTTATCTGATAACAATTCTATTTATAACAGTAAAAGAACTCATAGAAATCAAAAGAAGTGAAATAAACACAATGATCCTATATGGCATAGAAGATGCATGACATGTGAATTTAGTACAAGGTGCCTAATATGATTCATGGTCAATTCTTCCTTTCCCTCATCTCATCTATCCAAAGATAAATGATAAACCTAAATTATATCAATAGTAACATCATAATTCAAGTGCATCACGCAACAATGGAATACATTCAATTATAAAAAGAAAAATGATGAAAATAATAATTTCTATTTGAGGAAATTTGGATTTTCTCTATAAATGGGTCAGCTACTCCCAGGAACAACTCATTACCAAATCCCACAGTGTTCCTAATCTCTTATCTATTTTCTCAAAATAGTAAGGAGAGAAAAGAAACCTCTGATACCACTATGTGATGTACCGGCCCCATATGCCACTAAACGATGACCTGAGCTCGGTTGGCCACATGGCCTCAAGAACATCTCCCAAAATGATAGAGGCTTCCAACTAGTAGTGAGTTCCTATTGTGTGTCTTTGGGGAGACTATTCACTCATTACTAGAGTGGAACAAAATGGATAATGAATAACTGATAATTATCAGAAACATAATATCACTAGATGATATAGAAAATGAAATCACTATAAAGACCAGACCAGTAACCCGTAGTAGCAGAAGAAAATATAAACAAACAAGGAATGATAATCAACTAATAATTAGAAACTAAATCATGTACAAAAGTATGATAATGTAAGTCATGTATCTATAAATAAAAAAACATGGATACAAATAGCAAGCAATATTATTGTACATGCTATAAAAAAATCCAAAATTCTATCCAAGAATCTTGAGCTCCTTTCAGATCATCTACTACTTAGCTCCATCCTAAGTTGCGCAAGATGTAAAGAATCCATAAGATGACGCTTCCACTTATATACACCCAGAAGCATGTAGTATTCCTAGGTACCATAGGCAACCTCAATTGGGTGTGTGATAAATCTCAATAGGCCACCACCAATGAAATCTATAAATATCTATTCTATGTATAAAACATGACAGTGTGAAGATATAATAATGAAAGTAGTAGTAATAACTATAAATTGGTCAGAACTGGTTCCTAAAAGGAAACCAGGCTAATTATACCTACGTCAGCCCATTCCATAATATCTCTGAAAAAGGAACATGGGGCACAATGCCTGGTATCACATTTATAATGGAAATCATACTTGATATCATAGTAGTATAGGGGACGTCATTCCAAGTATCACAATAGTATAGGGATTCCATACTTGGTATCATATTAAGGATTTTCATGCCCATATAGTATCCCAAGGGACATCATTCCCATATAGCATCACAAGGGATGTCATGCACATACGGTGTCAAAAGGTACATAACGCATGTATAGTTTCAAAAGAGAAGTCATGCCCATATAGTATCAAATTTATATAAGGGTATTCATGCCCGTATTGATATAACATATTCAAGGGTCATTATGATCATTTAGTATAATTATTAAGGTTCATCATGCCCATTTGATATTAAGAAGGAGGTAATCCATTCCCCCCCCCACACACACCTCACTCATAAGGGTCATCATGCCCAATTTCCATAATTAAAGAGGGTCTCCATTCTCACACATTTTCATTAGTAATATCCATTGGATTTAATATGATCGAAGCCATAATTCAAAATTCATTTACATTTAAAAATGACAAGGGAGTGACCAATTTCAAATTTATTCAAGTGACGTTGGCTAAAAACTCACTTCTCTAATTCATTAAAATTGACAAGGGAACTAGTCGTGCTACGCCACTTCATTTAATCCATATCAAAATGATATCACCATTTAGAATTAAAACCAATCACTCCATTAGGTGGTTTGGATATATACTCATGGAAGCCAAAAATTTATATAAGAGGTCACACCCAATGGGGATGGATCAATCATAGGTTGATAACTAAATATTAATTTGGATTCTAACAAGTAATTAGGCTCCATGAAACACAACCAATTGGGCAGCACGCCTTGTAAAAGTACACAGCTTGGCCAAGTAACTAGCCAAACTAATTGAGGGACACATGCATGTACCCTGTGTTGGGTACACGCCATGTACCCATGATACATGTCCTATACCTGGGGTGTTACATGCCCAAAATAGTGAGAATACATGCCCATGTGGTGATTTGGGAGGTACACACAATGTATGGTCACTACACACCATGTATTGTCCCCTTGTAACCCTTTGAGGTTTTTTTATTTTTCTTTCCCCGATTTTATAATTGGACCTGAGAGTAGTCAATTATGACTGGTTTCCCATGTAGATCACACTGGTAAAACCAGTAAAGTGTTTTGAAGACTTCTAATGGGTGTTTTGAAAGTTCTAACTTGATGGGGAGGTTCTTACTCTAGTAATAGAATTTAGTTGTCTCTTGAGTGTCAGACCATAGCGTGAATGATAGGCTGGTTGTTCGGACCAACCTAGTTTGAGATCCTGATTGGAGATGATCCATGGGATATCTCTCATGACCGGTGCCTAGTAGATTTTTGGTGGGGACGTCTCTTGTGAAAGTTGTATCCTTTTGGATTATGAGTCCATGAGACTAGATGATTCTAAGAATCCCCAGAGGGATGCATTTACTTATACATTGATCTAGGGAGTCCCTTATAGGATCCTATACTCATGTATCTTTTAGAGGATCCCCATTGTAGGATTCCTCTATTGTTTACTTTTTGAGGATCCCCATCATTGGATACCACTGTTGGTTGTCGTTAGAGGATCTAGAGTTGGATTTCTATTTTTCTGTTACCACTAAGGATCCGGAGTAGGACTATTTCACTCATGTTTACCTAAAGGATCTCGAGTGGGATTCCACTCAAAGTTGACTTGAGGGACCTAGTAGGTTCCCGTTGCTTGACCAACCATGAGATGTACATTGGTTTTGGGAAGATATGGTGTTCTTGTGTCACCATAGAACCTATACTGGATTGGTAAGCACGTGGGGTTGTGGATGGACTGTTGGGTTGGGAATTCAGGCCACCCTCACTCGTTTGTTTCTAATTGAAATGGGTTTTTTCTGATGTAGTGGTGTTTATAAGAGGTGTTTCCTAGTTGGTGACTATTGAGCCTAACATGAGGCATCCTTCTTCATGTTGGGATGCCTGAATGTTCTTATTGGGATCCGTTTTGCTTATTGGGATTCACAGACATGCTTCCTTAAGATTTGGCTTCTGAGCAATGTTATTTCTGATATTTTAGTGATACCCTGAGGTATTAACTAGGACTTCGTTTTTGATCCTAGATGTATATATATATTGTGATATATTTTTTTTGGGATGTACAGAGGTGTTTCATGGTATCTGTATATTTATTCTTACATGTTTACCTATCCCTTAGTGATACTAGGATTCTCGTTGTAGGAATGCCTTGGACTGGCTCAGTGGGTTGTTTATTTAAGCACCCTGAGTGATACATGGATTCCAATTGTATGAATTCCTTAGACGGGATCATCAGTCTGATGATTTTTGTACCCTTAGTGATACTTGGATTCCCGCTATAGGAATGCCTTGGACAAGCTCTTTCAGTTGATTTCTTATATACCCTGAGTGATAGTTGTATCTAGTTGAGGTATTCCTTAGATGAGCTCAATGGGATTTTTAATGTAATTAAACTTTGAGTAAATCATGGATCTAATTGAGGGATACCCATGATGGGTACATTGGTTGGATATTTTTGTACACAGAGTGATACATGATCCAGTTGAGAGATGTCTTGGATGGGCCAATGGGTGATAGACTTATGTACCCCGAGTGATACATGGATCTAGTGAAGGATTCCATAGAGGAGCTCAGTGGGTTGATGAATTCCATTCCTTTAGTGGTAATTGAATTCCCATTGTAGTAATGCCTTGGATGGGCTCATTGGCTGGTTGATATATTATTGGAATGATGGTGCTTTTCCAGATTAGTTACAGGACTCGAGGGATGTAGCATGGAATCTCATGAGATGTTAGGACATAATCCTTGAGATCATTACTTATAAGATTGACGATCAATATACAGAACCCATGCATCAGTGTTTGGAGGTGAGTACATGTGAAACAAGGTGTAGGACAAGTATCCCCTGTGGTGACGTAGCTTGCTTAGCAATATTTCTGGCATAGGGTGAAGTAAGTATATATGTATTGGGATTGTGGACCCAATGATCGAATTAATGGTACATGATTTGAGTAGATCAATTTCCAAATCAATTCCCTTTAAGAGGATGTCTAGTTGACTGGGATTACAGACCAGAGGATCAACTGTTATTGGATTTATTGTTATTAGTTTAAGATACCAATGAATAATCATATTTTTGTATATTTGTATAGGTATGGTACTATACAAGTATATGTACATATATATGGACATATATGGTGGAACTGGCCCAATTGAAATGGATTATGGACCCTGGGTTCGACTGTGGGATCACTTTTGGTTTTGCTACCTTTTGGTTGTGCTTCATCTAGGCTGAGAACGTTTCTTTTGCATACACTTTTATCAGCACAGTTACATGTTGCTTGTTGGGGTGGCCTAATAAGATTCTTTCTCACCCCTAACTGTGCACCTTAGTGTATGTGTAAACATTATGTCTTCGTTTTAGGTTGAGCACGAGTTGTGTGGTGGATAAGGATGAGGCCCAGAGTTGCATGATCAAGTAGAGATACTAAAGTGGGATCTTATGATCGAGATGGTTCAGTTTAAAAGTGTGTGGAGACCAAGTACGTGGTCTAGCTCGGAGTTAGTCATAGATACATTTAATTTTAATTCTAGCATGTTTTTTATTATTTTATCTGTATGGTTAGCCCAGGGTGTGACCAACATTGTATTGTATGACATAGTTGTTTGGGAATTTACATCATTTCATTAATATTTCAGCATGTTCTATTTGAGTTATTTATTACTTTCGCACGTTGTTTTTTTACTAATATTTATAATAATTAGTTGTTTCCTCTATTTATTTACTCTAATATGAGTACATATTCCCCCCACTATCACCTCCTAGGCCCTCAATACTAGTCCGAAGCCACTAGCATACGGGGAGCGCTTGAGACCTTGTAACCCACTAGCTCGGAGCACCGGTTTATTGGCATTTGGTCAGGATGTTACAATGTTGTATCAAAGGTTTTATTTTCCTGGGCTTTAAAATTTTGGATATGGTATATAGGAGTATTAGAATTTTTTTGGAACCTGGGATGGATATTGGACTGGTGTGTTGATAACACTTGTTCCTATAAGAAGTCTATGTTTCTAGGGTTTGAGATTGTTGTTCTGATATGTGATGTTATAGTTTTATCCCTTGTGTGATGCACATGTTGTGTGGATTTTATGATTTACTATGGATTTATGGATCTTGGATGATTTTAGAGGCCATGTATGGTTTTTGAATCTTGTACGACAAAGTCAACCAGCATCTCATGCATCATATTTGTCATGTAGGATTCACATAATATAGGCATGTGAGTGTCTGATTTTACTAATGACTGAGGCCTTTGAAATTTTTTATGTATATACTTAACTTTGATGGAAAGTTATGTGGATGTACATAAAGGAATTTTTTGTGAGGCTGATGTCTTGGTCCTCGTGCACATGAGGTTCAGTGACCTAGTTGGTCATCATGACATGTGATTCCCTTTTTTTTGGCCCTTATTGGGTGTTGTTTCTCAGGTATATGGTTATCTAGTTGGATCACTAAGTATGGTGCTGATAGATGCCAATAATTTTCATGGGAACTCTACCTATAGGGGGTATTACTATATACAGATTCCCGGTGAGTTTCAATTAAGTTTCTCTTATGCATTGGTTTTTTGACCTCTAGGGTGTAGTTCCTTTTGATAATGTTTATAGAAGATCAAGACCCTTATAGTCCATGTTTTCAGTAATAACCCTTATAGGTTGTGCTAATATTTCCCTAATTTTTAGAGTTTTTCAACTTTTGAGGTAGGTGATTAGACATTGCGACTTAGTGGTGAGGCTTATTCTATAGGGATAGGTGAGATACCTAGAGTCCATTGGTTTAGACTCATACCCTTGTAGGTCGACGTCTGTTATGTTTGAGGGTAGTATGTAGGAGAGGTTGGACCATGTTCTTAGATGCCTATTTAGGCAGTGAGCTTTGTTTTATGCTCTTTTTTTGATCAAGGCATGATAGGTGCTCGAGTTATACATTATAGGCATGTTTATGCCTTTATCTTTTGATGAAGCACTTTGGGTGATTGTTTTTTTAGTCTGAATTTTACAGATAATACTTTTTGGGTGGCTGTCCTGGTTGACCAGTGTTTCCACTGTTGCTAATGTAGTCAGATCATGGGTAGACACACATGACTAGAATGATGCCGTGTTATGGGAAGTTGTGGAATAAATCATGTCATAGGTGTGGAGCTAGATTTTGAAGAGGAGTTATAAGGGAGATTCTAGATTATGAAACTGATGTGCCACTTAGCATGATCAGTTTAGCATTTGATTAGATGAATCACTGGAGTACGAGTTGGGTGATAAAGATACATGCTGGTTGAAAGTGGTATCATTTGAATCATGAATCAATGAGTGGTCAGGTGCGAGCCGAGGATCAATGTTTTTTAGACTTACTGAGGACTTGGATCTTGAATGTTGTGCTGGAATGTCCCTCCATGGTATAGGTGACATCATGATATAAATTGGGTACCATGAGACGGTTAACCTGTGTCGGAATCCTAGTCAGGTTTTTATAGGATAATGAGCATGGCTCAGAGAGATCTATACACTCCTTTGGTATAATCTTAGTGTAATCCTGTTAGATATTATCATGCTTTATCTTGATTCATCTTGAGTATACTGGGAAAGAATCATCCCTACAACAAGCACCATTTTATTTCTAAATGTTCTTCCTTGTTGAGGAAGGGAACCTATTGAGGTTTCACTTGAGGAGTGGGGTAACGTAAGCTATATGGTGGGTAGTGAACCATTTTCCATTTGAGAATGACGCCCCTCATTTTTAATTGAAATCAAGAGTGGAGTTAGTTTTTTTATTTGTTTCATTAGGATCAGTGTTTATTTGAGATGATGATAAAGGTATTCCTATGCTAGGGAGTACCAGATCAGTTGTTGTTGAATGTATTTTATGTAGAAGGAAGTTGTTGATGCTATAAGGATAGTCATTGGATAGTCGAGATATCTTGATTATAAATATTCTTAGGTTGATATAATGTATTTTGGTCCTTTCACTATGATTCCTGGGAATGAGAAGGTTTATAATGGGGAGTTTGTAAGAACCTATGTTTTTACAGACAACAGTTTTGAGCAGAAATTTGATTTTTTTCTTTATAATGCTTAACTGGGGTAAAATGGTCCTTTCACCAAGAATATGATCTCAGATAATTTTTTTGACCACTCCATTGGTCTTGGAATAAGGTGGTAACCCTATGATAGTAGTTTGGTAGAAATTTGAGCTGTTCAAATTTTAGAAAAATAATTAATCATTAATATTTATTAAATTAAATATTAGATTATTCATGCAACTTAACTCAAACTTAACTTTTGAATAGAGCATCATATTAAGATTCCATCACCTCTATTGAGTCGCAAATAGAGAGTTTAGCCTAAGTGGTGCATAAACTTGAGTCGGGCATCGAGGCTAGCCCAAACCCCTTTTTTCTTCTTTTTCATTTTATTTTTATTTTCTTTATTTTCTTTTTTATTATCTTCTTTATTCCTTATTATTCTTGTGTATGCCCCTCTGAGGTCTCCTAAACCATGCGACCAATAGAAGAGAGGGATGGGGAGAAATAGCAGGAGAGAGTAAGAGAGTAAGGAGCTACCGCGAAGCTCTCGATGACTTGGATTGACGTGTGGCAGTCGCAGACCATCAAATCAAGCCAAACTTCATCAGTTTCCATCCAACAGTATTCCATTTTTGTGATTTACAACAAAACCACTTTATATTCATTGTTTACTAAATATAATTCCCCATTATTCTTGTATGGCCCCCTAGAATCCTGGTATGTTGATTTGGGGGGTTTAAATGGGTGTTTTAGCTGATCTGGAGGGTTTTCCATTTAGGAAAACCCGATAACATGGCGTGTAGTCCAAGGTGACACACAACATGTTCTCTTTATTCAGGGAAGATTATGATTAAGGAGTACACACCATGTATGGGTTATAACTGTCATGTACTAGTACTCAACCATGTAGCTGAGTACCCAGGCATGGCTAACCATGTAAGTGTGCATGTCCATGTATAGCACATGACCATACCCCATGTAGGGTAGTATGCCATGTAGAAGTACATGGATTTTCCATGTAGATGGCCATGCCGGTTGAGGGACACAATCATGTACCACATGTTGGGTACACGTCATGTACCTGGGGTGTTACAAGCCCAAGACGACGAGAATACACACCCATTTGGTGTGTTGGGTGTAAATTTCCTGTATGGTCTTTACATCCTATGTACTATTCACTTGTAACCTATTTAGTGGTTTTCATTTTTTCTTGCCTCAATGTTAGAATTAGACCTAAGAGTAGTCTATTCTAAGTATTTTTCCTTGTAGATCGTGATGGTGAAACCCGTGGATCATTCTAAGGAATCCCAATGTGTTTTTGGGGATTCTACCTTAATGTATATGTTCTTTCACAAGTAATAGAATTAAATTATCTCTAGAGAGTGATACCAGAGTATGAATGATTGTTTGGTTGTTCTAACCAACCTAGTTTGAGATATTGATCTGAGACACACCATGTGTTATCTATTGTGATTGGTGCCTAGTAGATTTCTGAGGAGGACGTATTTCATGCAAGTTTTTTCCTTCTGGCCTATGATTTCATAATAAAAGATACTTATAAGGATCCCCTAAGGGATTACTTATCTTATACATTGATATAAGGGGTACCTTATAGTATCCTCATACTCGTGTATCATTTGAAGGATCCCTATTATAGGATTCCTCTATTACATATCGTTTTGAGGATCCCAATCATAGGATGCCTCTGTTCCTTTTCATTAGAGGATCCGAAGTAAGATTCCTCATTTTCCGTTACAGCTAAGGATCCCAAGTAGGATTCCTTTGATCATGTTTACTTGGAAAATACTATGTGGGATTCCTCTCACTGTTGACTTGGGTTCCGATTGCTTGATCAAACCTAAGCTGTACGTTGGGTTTTGAAAGAGATGGTGTTTGGGTGTCACTTTAGTATCTATGCCAAATTGGTAAGCCCATGGGGTTGTGGATGGTGAGTTGGGTTGGGTGTTTGGGCCACCCTCACTCATTTGTTTCTTCTTGACATGGTTTTTTATGATGCAGTGATGTTTACCAGAGTTGATTCCTTGTTGGTGGCTATTGAGCCTAGTGCAAGGAATCCTTATTCTTGTTGGGATGCCTAGATGTTCTTCCTAGTATCCTTTTTCTTATTGGGATTCCTAAACATGCTTCCCTAGGATCCATCTTCTGAGCCATGTTATTTTCGATATTTTAGTGATAACCGGTGGTATTACCTAGGACTGGGTCATTGAGACTATATGTGTATATATATGGTGATATATATTTTATTGGGATGTCCATAGATGTTTCCTGGTATCCAGCTATTTATCTTTACATTTTCACCTATATTCCCCAAGTGAGACTTGGATTCTCCTTAAAGTAATACCTTGGATGGGCATAGTGGGATGTTTATTTAAGTACCCTAAGCAATAACTAGATTCCCATTGTTGGAATACCTTGGATGGGCTCAGTGGTCTGATGATTCATGTACCATGAGTGATACTTTTATTATCGTTGTATTAATGCTTTGGATGATTGAAAGAGCACTTTCGTGGGCACCCTCAAATGATTAGTGTAATTTTGGGGTACTTAGGTGCAACAGAGTGGCTGACCAAGGTTGTCTCTCAAAGGATAAAGTGAATTAAAACAACTTTCTAGAGGTATTGTAAAAATAAAATATAATAGAATTAAAACACTACTTGAAAGGATGGGGGTTTTTTTTATCGTTTATAAAACTTGAAGAAGTTTACTGGAAGAAGATTTCATTCTTTTTGTTTTTAATTTTGAAATGATGATTGATTAAAAAGACACAACAATAAGATGTTTTTTTAGGAAGTATTTAAAAGGATTAATCGACCTAACTCTACCTATTCATTTACTTATTAATCATTATCATTCAAATCAATATCCACTTAATTATGATCCCTTAATTTGTTAACCCTCAAACCCTATAAGAGTTAACTTAACCACAAAGATGGAATTACTTAAACCCCAGGCTAGCTTCAGAACACGCAATCGCAGCACCCTGCTTTGATTGTTGTTCTAAGGTTAGATTATGGTCAGTGGTTAATTAGATCACATATACATTTGGGAAATGAGGATTAATTGTGTTTAGAGATTATATTTGAACTCTACAAATTTATCCTGTGTGGTCTTGCATTACAGATTAAGATCACGCTCTCACAATTTACACAAAATATCGACCTCATGTGTTTTTGTGTTAATTATTCAATTGATTTCATAGTTTCCTAAAATTTAAAAACACAATTCATGGATCATATTAAGTGAATTAAAGTATCTCAATGATTCTAAATAATTAAATTAATAGGGTAGATGATAGATTGATTACTAAAATACTACTCTTCCATGGGGGGCGTAATCATCGTAGAAGTGTTTTGCATGTGAAAAGGTTTATAATGGGTATAACCCAATAACGCGTCTACTCAAGAATTCTAGACCAAAGAGGAAGATTAATAGAAGAATAAATTTAAACAAAACAGATGAAAATAGAAGAAATAAAATAATAACAAATAAGTTTATTACACAAACAGAAGCATTACAACACGAAGGAGAAGAAGAAGGCTTTGTTGAAGGGATCCTTGCTTCAAGAGCTACCCTTATTGAAATGGTTGGATAATTGGAGTGGATGCACTTATCCTATTCCCTAAACTTCCCAATGCACATCCCAACCACAAAAAATGAGAAAAAACACCAATTTATAGAGTGGTGGGGAGGCTAGGTTCAAAGTGGTTTCAAGTGTGAATGGGGAATCTCGGCCAAATATTTTATTCCAACTTGAATCGCCCATTTGACCACCACAACGCGTGAATTGTGTAGCCTACTAGAAGGATAATATGTCCGTATATGGTTACTCTATCTCTTCTCAAAATTTGGGCTCAATCAAGTCCCTGATCAAGGAGGTATATCCGAAATACATAAGCTTCTCCATTGTGGTGTGTCCATCCCACCTTTGACTGTATGGCCCAATTAATCCATTCAAATGAATTCTTTTTATCTAGTGTCCTGAATAAAAGTTGTATCCCATGAACTAAGGAACACATTTAAAAAATATTAAGTTCAAATAATCCAAATAGAAATATTTATGACTGAAATACTACAGTGATTTTGAATGGGTAAAACTGGAATTTTAATCAAATATTCAAATGAATGATCTAATCCCAAATACATTCAAATTAAACATATTTAACACAATGTGAGGAAATTATATCATTTATTAACAATAAAATATTAAACAAAATAGTGTTTTATCAACACCCCACACTTACCCTTTTTCACTCTTGATCAAAACCTCATATCAAGTAAACATCAATATCAAATCAAAACCAATTTTAAAACAAACATCCTTGAGATCAAACAATTACACACCAAGAAACAAAAGATATAATGACTCATAAAAATTAATTATTTTATTTTCTCCATTTTTATCATTAAATATATTTCCAATTCATTTATCCTCCAATGCACAAAACACTTACCTCGTTTGAATTTTCTCTTATCACATAAATATCAATTTTTTTGCAATGTCTTTCTCATCCAAACTCATAAAAGGGTCACCATAGGCTTGATAAATTCCTACATTGCCACCCGATGTGAGTTAAGGAAATATGTTTATCATGAAGACTTTTCAGGGTTGTTCAGTGGCTTTCGGTTGGTAGGATTTAGATGTGAAAAACTCCGAGTCTAAATGAGGAGGGCTTGACTCTTTTTGAAGCAAAATTGCATTAATCTAATTTTCACTTAAATATGGTCTTCTCCTCAATCCACATAGTATCAATTTAGATCCATCATGATGAAAAGTCATGGAGAGTTTACACCATTCATCATTTCAGCATAAAAAATTTCAATCTTCTCAAACATGATTTTCTTAAAAGCTCCTAATAGGCACAAATTTCTACCTCAATTAGAAGCTCTAGAAAAGGAACAACTTCACTTGTCATGAAAGCTCCATAAAAGGCACAACATTAAATAAAATGATTTTATTCAAAAGCAAACACATATCTTCAGAATTTAATTCTCCACCCAAAGTATCACATAATGTTTTATCACAACACAACATATCTTCCCCCACACTTAAGTTCAACTAGATTAAGCAATTTCACTTCAAGAGTTGGTTGGATAGGGAAAATTGGCTTGTAATGTGGCTAACCTAATAGGCTGTGCATGGATTCTATAGTCTACAAGGATTAAATGTTCAAGGTATGCCATTATAAAAAAGGATTATTTAAAATAGAAGCTTTAATACGAAACAAATGCCTCAATCATTTAAACATATGTACCTCAAACCCTCATGTTTTGACAGGAATAAATCAAATTCTGGTTAAATAAAGCATGGTTTGGTTCTCTCAAGAAGTGAGGTGAATGTAAATAATATGAAAATAATGGTTTATAAGCCTCACAGGAAAGTGATTTCAAATATAAAGACAATGATATGTGGCATGGTATTCAAAATTCAATGTACTTCTCATGAAATTACTAAATATGTGAACTTGAAACAAATTCATTTTCAGAATTCATTTAAGCTCAGTTTCATGGGATAAATTGTATCACTCAATGATATTCATTTAAAAATTGTGATGATAATCATTTCAGCTCAAAAAGTTCAAAAACACAATGAAAATTTGAAAAATAAACACACAAAATTTGAAAAACACACAATTTTGTTTTGTTTTGTTTTTTTAAACAGGAAAACAATTGAAATTACTAAACTAAAAGGTTCCCTACCCCACACTTAAAATATCGCATTTTCCTTAATGTGAATCCATGAGATGATATATGCACATAAACTGCAGAATTTTTAAATAGGACAAATAATATAAAATTAAAAGGGTTAGGAACAGCTTGATGTGCTCAAGTGATGATGGGGTCATGCAGTGTGATAAAATCCACTGCATTAGTAGGAAGTCCCTCAATGTATCTCTTCAAACGTTTCCCATTGACTATAAAGATCCTTCTAGTGTCCTTGTGTGTGATCTCCACTGCACTATAAAAAAAATTAGATAAAATTTAAGGACCTAACAATCTGGAACACAACTTACCATGTATCAGCTTCAGTCTTAAACTGTAGAGAAGGACATTCTCTTCAACATGACACTCCTTTTTTTGGATCATTATATCATGAACTAATTTTGATTTTTCCTTATAGAGCCTTGAGTTCTCATATGAAGACAATCAAATCTCCTCAAGCTTTTGAATTTGCAGCTTCCTTTGGATTATTGCTTGGGCCAAATCCATGTTGCATATCTTTATAGCCCAATAAGCCCGATGCTCAACCTCTATAGGGAGATGACAAGAATTTCAAAAAACAATCCGAAATGGGGACATACCAATGGGTGTCTTGTATGCTGTCCTATAATCCCACAATGCATCATCCAAGCACTTGCTCCAATCCTTCCTATTTGGCTGCACGGTTTTCTCTAAAATCTATTTCAACTCACAATTTTAAACCTCAGCCTGGCCATTTGTTTGGGGTTGGAATGGTGTTGATGTTTTGTGTGTCACCCCATACTTCCGAAGGAGGGAAGCCAAATTCCAATTGCAGAAGTGTGTCCCTTGATCACTGATGATGGCCTTCGGTACTCCAAACCTGCAAAAAAATTGTGCTTTAAAAAAGTCCACAACAAATGAGAATCATCAGTCCTGGTGGCCTTAGCCTCCACCCATTTACTCACATAATAAAAAAAAAACCAAAATATATAAAAATCCAAATGAAATAGGAAAAGGACCCATAAAATTGATGCCCCAAACATCAAAAATCTCACAGAATAGTATGGGTTGTTGGGACCTCTCATGTCTCCTAGAAATGTTCCCAGTGTGTTGGCAATGAGGGCATGACTTACAAAACACATGGGCATCATGGAATAAGGTAGGCCAATATAATCCAGACTCTTATACTTTCCTAGATGTCCGTTGGGGTCCAAAGTGTCCACCACAAGCAAGTGTATGACAAAAATGTAAAACAGACTCCAAATCATGATCAGGAACACACCTCCTAATAACATGATCACTACACATGCGCCATAGGTATGGATCATCCCAAACATAATACCGACTCTCAATTTTTAATTTTTGGACTTTATGTTTCTTTAAATTTGCTGGTATTTCAAAGGAAACAATGTGGTTAACTAAATCTGTATACCAAGGATATGTACCTGAGATGGAATAAAGATGATCATCGGGGAAAGTATCCCAAAGTGGTACATGGTCCAAGGTGTCATCCTCTAGTGTGTGAGTAATCCTACTCATGTCGTCCGCCACCAAGTTTTCTAACCCCTTTTTTCCTTTATCTCTATTTCAAACTCTTAAAGAAGGAACATCCAATGGATAAGTTGTGGCTTTACATCTGGCTTCTTCTGGAGGTACCTCAAAGCTGCATGGTCAGAAAAAACAACTACTTTAGATCCCAATAAATATGAACAAAATTTATCTAAAGAAAATATAACAGCAAGAAACTCCTTTTCTGTTGTGGTGTAGTTTGATTGGGAAGAATCCAACATCCTCGATGCATATGAAATCACCTGTGAACATCCCTCCGCCCTCTGAGATAAGACAGCTCCAACCGTGAAGTTGGACGCATCACACATAAGCTCAAATGGAAGGTCCCACCGCGGGTGTTGTATGATCAGTGGAGTGGTCAGACACTTCTTTAACTCATCAAAGGAAGTCCTGCAAGAATCATCAAACACAAAATCAGAATCCTTTTGAAGTAATCGTGACATAGGAAGAGCAATCTTACTAAAATATTTGATGAAGTTCTGATAAAATCCTGAATTCCGTAGGAAAGATCTAACATCACGTACACATGAAGGATATGGTAAGGATGAAATAATATCTACCTTAGATCTATCAACCTCTATCACATTTTTTGACACTACATGGCCTAAGACAATGCCATGCTCTACCATAAAATGACACTTTTCAAAGTTCAGGACCAAATTATTCTCAATACAACGATTCAACACCTTTCCCAAACTACTTAGACATTCATTAAATGAAGACCCATACACAGTAAAATCATCTATAAATACCTCCATGAAGGTCACAATCAAATCAGAAAAAATACTCACCATGCATCTCTGGAAGGTACCTGGGGTGTTGAAAAGTACAAATGGCATCCTATGGTAGGAAAATGTGCCAAAGGGACAGGTGAATGTAGTCTTCTCTTGATTCTATGGAGCTATAGGAACCTTGAAATATCCAGAAAATCCATCCAAGAAACAATAGTGTGTCTTCCCAACTAGTATCTCAAGCATCTGATCAATAAATGGGAGGGGGAAATTGTCTTTGCGAGTGGAATGATTTAGTTTCCTATAATAAATACACACATGCCAGAATTTTTGTACCCTCATTGGAACTTACTCATCTTTCTCGTTTTTAACAACAGTAACACCACTTTTCTTAGGCACAACCTGAATAGGACTTACCCACTGAGAATCTGAAATGGGATAGATTATACCTACCTCGAGCAATTTTTCAACCTCTTTTTTAACAACCTCCAGAAGGGTTGGATTGAGTCTCCTTTTTGATTGCCTCACCGATTTAGCCTCATCCTCCAATGAATCCTATGCATGCAAATGGCGGGGATAATACATGATATGTCAGCCAAGGTCCACCCGATTGCCCTGATGTTCTCCCTCAAAAGATTCAAAAGTATTTCTTCATGTTCAAAAGATATATTGTTAGCAATGATAAAAGGTAATTTCTCACCACTTAGCAAGTATGAGTATTTGATATTTGGTGGCAATGGATTGTGTTCCAGTTTAGGGGGGTGGTGTATGGATGGGGTCATAGAAGGAACTGAAATATGTGCACAAAGAGCATCAGTATCAGAATATACATCATCAAAATCAGAGAATAAAGCATCAAATCCATCAGCATACTCAACAGCCATGTCATAATTAGAGTCGCCATGATCAAAATTAGAATATGATTCCATTACAAAATAAAATCTTAGAGAGTATTTTTCCTTAGAAATGGGTGTGGAAGTACTCTTAGAAATCAAACTAGAACCAATACTCATAATCTCCCTAAGCATAGGACAATCCAATTCCATGGTGTTTTTACTTGTTGGTTCAAAATGGGAGATAACAAATGCAGAATGATCCTCTGAGGGGTACTTCATGGAATCCATAAAATTAAATATCACAACTTCATCCCCAAATTCTGTGGAAAGTGTACCCCTATTGACATTTATGATAGTTTTTGTAGTTTTGATTAAGGTCCTACCTAATATAATGGGGGCATGAGAACTTACCTAATCATCCTACATTTTGAACACATATAAGTATGATGGAAAGATCATGTCCCTTACCCAGAAAAGTACATCCTCAAGGACTCTCACTGGATATGTCGTAGCTCTATTTTCCAATTGCACCACTACTCTCATCAGCTTCAACTCACCAACCTATAAAGAAGAGAATACAGAGTAAGGCATCACATTTATG
This sequence comes from Viscum album, assembly GCA_963277665.1. Lineage (NCBI taxonomy): Eukaryota > Viridiplantae > Streptophyta > Magnoliopsida > Santalales > Viscaceae > Viscum > Viscum album. The sequence goes on along the minus strand of OY728158.1, from coordinate 420,986,610 downwards.
GAAGATCCCAAATCACAAAGTGCATCAGAAAAGTGCAACTCCGCTATGGTGAATGGGATGGTGAATATCCCTATATCCTTGCACTTTGTCGGCATTGCTAGTGTTGATGTAATGAGTGCTGAGACATTCCTTACAAGGTTGATTCTCTTATTTCCCTTGAGCCCTCTTTGATTGTTTTAGAGTTATTTTATGAATTTGGCATACCTTGGGATTTGTTTGATGGATTCAAGTAGAGGGATGTTGATCTCAACATGCTTGAATGTGTCCAAAACCTCTTTTTTGCATCGCCTCTTCATCCATATTCTTGGTTTGAACAACCCTATTTGGAAAATGAATGGGTTTAGTGGGAACATCATCAATCTTTTTCTTACCTTTATCTTTCTCCTTGGATTTCTCATCAGTTGGTATGGAATTGGAATTTTTTGTAGATGAGGTGAATCTATGTGGAATGGTAGGTGGAGATGTTTCAATTTTTTGCTTCCCATATCTCAATGTGATGGCACTGACATTCCCCTTGGGATTTGGAGTAGGTTGGGATGGTATATTTCCGTAATTCTTACTTACAAGTTCATGGAGGGTGGTGGCAATCTGGCTCATTTGAGTCTTCAAATCCCTCAGCTCCGAACCTTGACTTTTCAGCTCATTCTGTTGATTAAGAACAATTTTCTTCAAAAGTTCATCATTGCTAGAATCTACCTTGGGTTTGGGATTCCCTTGTTGTTGGCTTGTTGATGTTTGGGCTTCAAATCTCTTTTGGGGTTGTTGGAAAACATGCTAGTAAGGTGGAGGCTGTAGAAAGTTTTGTTGAAAGGGGGGACTTTGTTGTTGTCCAGAGCCATACCTCATGTCCATTTGATCTTTCCACCCTTGGATGTATGTTGGATCAAACTTCTTTTGGGGATATGGTTTTTGTTGTTGTTGCTGCTGATATGGTCTCCCAGGGAACACTGCTGCACAATCTTCAGTTTCTTGGAGTTGTGGGCAACAGTCAGTTGGGTGGCTTATCTCAGTACAAATACCACAAGGACTTAAAGGAGGGGGTTGAGATGTCTTTTGTTCCAAATAAATATGTCTCACCACAGTCGTCAATTCATCCAACTTGGTATCAATCAAATGAAATTCAAGAGAAGATGGACTTACCTGATGTACTCGCCTAACATGTGGTGTACCTCGATCGCCAAATTGTTGGGAGTTTGGGGCTATTTTGTCGATCAACGCACGTGCAGCTACTGGTGTCTTTTCCACCAATGCTCCTCCAGCTACAACATCCACCATGATCCTCTCCATACGTGTGAGTCCTTCATAGAATTACTGAATGAGGAGTTTCTCACTGATTTGGTGATGTGAACAGCTTGCACACAACTTCTTGAATCGCTACCAGCACCCATTCATTGACTCGCCTTGTGCTTTCTTGATCCCCGAGATCTCCTTATGAATAGAAGTGGTCCTTGATGCTGGAAAAAATCTCTGCAAGAAAATACATTTCAAATCATTCCAACAAGTTACATCATCGGGTTGTAAATAGTACATCCAGTCTTTTGCAGCTCCATAAAGTGAGAATGGGAATGCTCTTAGTTTGATTTTATCTTCAGAAACATTTCATGGTTTTAAATTTTAGAAAACCACATTAAATTATATATTGTGTTTATTGGGATCTTCACCATATAGGCCATGAAACTTTGTAAGTAAGTGAATTAACCCAGATTTTAGTTCAAAGTCTGATTCGAGATTTGGGTATGCAATACAATTTGGTTGATAGTTAATATCAGGTGCAGCCAATTCTTTAATGGTTCTATTATGTTAATTTCCATTATTTTCTACCATTAGTTGTTTTTTTATGGTTGAATTTGAATTGCTTCCCATTTCAATGTTATAATATTGAAGTAATTCTACAATTGGTTGAATGTTGAAACTTCCCGTAGACTGAGAATGTCTGATTCATTCCCTAAGGCTACGTTCAATCTCAGGGTCAAGATGTAAGAGATCATCGGGATTAATTCATGTCATAACTCAAATAAAAATGAAAAGAAAGAAATTAGGCCATATGAAAATAAAAATAATAAGTTTGAGTTGATGGTCCATAAATAAGTAGAAGAAAATAAAAGAAGAAGAAGAAAAAAATTGATTGGGTAATGAAGAAAGAAAGAAGAGAGGAAGCGAATAAAATGTAAAATAAAATAAAAACCTCTAATTGGTTGAAATAATTACTTGACTCCCCAGAAATGAAGCAAATTTTAAAGAGCACTATCGTGGGAACCCTCAAATGATTAGTGTGATTTTGGGGTACTTAGGTGCAACAGAGTGGATGACCAAGGTCGTCTCTCAAAGGAAGAAGTGAATTAAAACAACTTTCTAGAGGTATTATAAAAATATAATATAATATAATTAAAACAATACTTAAAAATATTGTGGGGTGGTTTTGTATCGTTTATAAAACTTGAATAAGTCTTCTAGAATAATATTTCATTTTTTTGTTTTTAATTTTGAAATAAAGTTTGATTAAAAAGACACAACAAGAAGATGTTTCTTAGGAAATATTTAAAATAAGTAATCGATATAACTGTACATCTTCATTTACATATTAATAATTATCATTTAAATTAATATCCACTTAATTATGATCCCCTAATTTGTTAACCCTCGAACCCTACAAGAGTTTACTTAACCACAAAGATGGAATTACTTAAACCCTAGGCTAGCTTCAGAACACACAATCGCAGCACCCTGCTTTGATTGTTGTTCTAAGGTTAGCTTATGGTCAGTGGTTAATTAGAGAACATATACATTATGGAAATTAGGATGAACTATGTTTAGGGATTATATTTGAACTCTAAAAATTTATCCCGTGTCGTCTTGCATTACCGATTAAGATCGCGCTCTCACAATTTACACAAAATCTCAACCTCACGTGTTTTTGTGTTAATTATTCAATTTCATTATTAGTTTCATACAATTTAAAAACAAAATTCAAGGATCATATTAAGTTAATTACAGTATCTCAATGATTCAAAATAATTAAATGAATATGGTAGAAGATAGATAGATTACTAAAATACTACTCTTCCATGGGTGGCGTAATCATCGTAGAAGCGTTTTTGCATGTGAAAAGGTTTATAATGGGTATAAACCAATAACGCTTCTACTCAAGAATTCTAGACCAAATAGGAATATTAAGAGAATAATAAATTTTAACAAAACATAAGAAAAGGGGGGAAATAAAAGAAGAAAAAATAATTTTATTACACAACCAAAGCATTACAACACGAAGGAGAAGAAGAAGGCTTCGTCGAAGGGATCCTAGCTTCAAGAGATACCCTTATTGAAATTTTTAGATAATTGGATTGGATCCACTTATCCTCTGCCCTAAAATTCCAAATTAATGTCCCAACCCCACAAAATGAGAAAAAACACCAATTTATAGAGTGGTGGGGAGGCTAGGTATAACGTGGTTTCAAGTGTGAATGGGGAATCTCGGCCAAATAATTTATGCCAAATTGCACTGCCCATTTGACCACCAAAACGCGTGAATTGTCTGGACTTCTAGAAGGATAATATGTGAGTATATGGGTCCTCTATCTCCTATAAATATTTTGGCTCAATAAAGTCCCAGATGAAGGAGTTATGGCCGAAATAGATAAGCTTCTCCATTCTAGCGTGTCCAGCCCACCTTTGACTTTATAGACCAATTACTCCATTCAAATGCGTTATTTTTTTATCTATTTTCCTGAATAAATGTTGTATCCCATTCAGTATCGAATCAAATTACAAAATATTAATTTCAAATAATTCAAATAAAAATATTTATGATTGAAATACTACAGTGATTTTTAAAAGGTAAAACTGAAATTTTATTCAAATATTCAAATGAATGATCTAATCCGAAATACATTATAATTAAACATATTTAGCACAATGTGAGGAAATTATATCATTTATAATCAATAAAATATTCAAAAAAATAGTGTTTTATCAATGATATTAGTGTATTTCTTTCTTATATGCCCTGAGTGATACTTAGATACAGTTTAGGGATGCCTTGGATGTGATTAGCGGGGTTTTAAATGTCATTGAACCTTGATTGAATCGTGGATCCATTTGAGGTATTACATGTATGGTATTATTTGTTGGATATGTTTTTACCCTGAGTGATACTTGGATCTAGTTGAGGGGTGACTTGGATAGGCTCAGTGGGTGATCGAATTATGTACCATGAGTGATACTTGGATCGAGTGAGGGATGACTTGGAAGGGCTCAATGGGTTGATGACTTCCACACCTTGAGTGATACTTTGATTACCATTATAGTAATGCCTTGAACGGGCTCATAGGATAGTAGATATATGATAGGAATGACAGTGCTCTTCCAGATCAGTTACACGACTTAAGGGGTGTATCATGACATCTCATGAGATGTCCACGCGTACTCCATGAGATCTTTATTTATAGGATTTACCATTGGTATACAGAACCCTTGATTCAATGATTTGAGGTGAGTACGTGTGGACCTAGGTAAGGATGAGTATCCACCTATGGTGATACAACTTGATCATAGATATTTCTAGAGTTGGAAGAAGAAGGTATATATTGATTAGGATTACATACCCATAGATCGACTAAATGGTAAACAATTACAAGTTTCTTGTTGGGGTGTCCTATTGATATTCTTTCTCAACAATGAACATGCATCTCAGTGTACATGTGGACATTATGTATAATTTTCATGTTGAGAACAAGTTACATGGTGGATAGGGCTGAGGCCCAGTGTAGCTTGATCGAGTGAAACTACTCTTGTGGGTTCTTCTGATCCGGATGGTGTAATTCGACAGTGTCTGGAGACCGAGTATGTGTTCTAGGTTGGAGTTAGTAGTATAGCTCGGTACTTTTACTTTTAGATTATTTTTTATTGTTATATCTTTATGGCCATCCAAGTGGGCGACTAGCATTGTATTTTATGACACATTTCAATTATTTTTACAACATGTTCTATTTTAGTTATTTATTGCTTCTGCATTCTGTTTTTTTACTACTGTGTATGATACCTAGATATTTTATTTTTTCATTCACTCTAATATGAAGGTATAGTATCTCCAATATCACCTCCTAGAACCTCAATATTATTTTACAGCCTCTGGAATACAAGGAGGTGCACTTAGGGTCTTGTAATCCTTTGGCTCGGAGCACCAGTTTAGTGGCATTTGGGTCAGGATGTTATAGATGCTCAAATAGAAATTTTTTTGTTGAAGTATGATGTAATTAACTAGTTTTATCAAAGGTATCAATTAAAATAATCAATAAATCAACAACCAAAACATTAAAAGTCATACATCTAATCTTTGATGTTATCCATTCCCCTCAAAGTCTTTCCTAACCCGAGGTAAGCATTTTTTCATAAAAGTTCCCACTAAATGTGAATCAAAAAACTATTGATACATTTCATGTACTAAAATACTATAGAGTTAAATTGATTGTGATTTATATCTATCAATATCCACTCACCTCCTTGTTGAAATAAGTACAATTTACTTTTTTCAAGTATATATTCTAAATAATAAATAACATTCTAGAGATCATGTGAGTGTAGTGATTCATATAAATCATGAGTTGAGAAATAAGAAAAATTTTCCCATTAATGATCTTGATGTTCACATGGTTAAACTTTATATTATAACTTTTATAGCATGGTAGATTATTATTATAATGATAAATGATAATAATGACATATATCCTTTAAAATTAATTTTATATACAATAACATTTATAATTAATGAAAAGAAGTTATGAAACAATGTATGTTATTAAAAAATGATAATTAGAAGGGAAAATAGAAGGTCAAGTCAATACAATATAAAAGATCAAATAATTGAATGAAAAAAAATATCTGGAGAGTAACTTAACCCCACTAATTGGAAAACCACATTTATTAACACTAGAAGTTCATGTAGATATAAATTTATTAGATTAAATTATAAACTACAATGCATTTTAAGAACAAATAAATGTATGGGAAATTATTAACATGATTAATCTTGAAAATATAAATAAAATTCTCAAGCATGAATGACAGGGAGCCTCGGTTGTGAATTTATATATGAGGTAGATTTTCATTATTGTTTTATCCAATAATTAATATACAATGTTGATTACAGATTAATACTATTTATAGTTTTTACAAGTTTTTATACAACACAAATATAAAGGTTTGACCCAGTGATTAAAAAACTGGATTCATTAGTCCTCATGTCACTTCTACGTTAGAAACTTATTAATACATAAAACTCAAGGGAAAAACTCTATATTATAATCATATGGAATATTATTCATTATTTCTATTACTTATTAAATTTTATTTTTTATGAGTCACTAGATTCTCATTACGATCAATTTGGATAATCCAAAGATATAATTTTTCGATTTAATGCATGGATATCCAATAAATTGACAACACATGAAGTCCCTTATGAATTTTTAACACACAACATTATACAATTACAAATAAACTTCTAATTAAATGTTTTATATTATGTTTCAAAAAGAATTTTTTAATAATATATAGGTGTTTATTTATTTTCAAAACCATAGTATGAGGACGACCAATGTGCATGAGAAACCTATAAAGACCCTAATTTTTATGGGTTGTAAAATTCAAGAGGAATTTTAAATTTTTCCTCTAGAGAAGGGGTAAATCTGAGAAATAGGATTTAGAATAAAATTCCAAGAGTTTAAAGATCTCTATAAGTTATTTTTGAATATAGATCGAGGCATATGAGTTATATCGAGTGCTTAGGTGAGAATAATAAGCTTTGGGATGAAAATTTGGATTTTCCAAAAGGATTTTACCCTATTGCACTATTTCCACACAATTATGGGAAACCATGAGAGTAAACTGTGCATGTTAGTTTTTCCTAGGATACAGATGCACTATTGTAGAAAAATAATTGAGAACCTATCATTCAAGTATTAGAGGGATCTACATGGTTAGAGAACTATTTAAAAACATGTGTAGCCAAACCATGCAAGGTGATGTGGCTTGAGATAAGTCTAACTACATAGGTTAAAAAACCATGTGAAAACCATGAAACTAACCATATTTCATTAAAAATAGTAAATTACCATTTTTACCCTTTTAATTTTTAACCCTCAATCCATCTTATCATCTCTCTTATATATGAATGAGACATGGTATCCTTCCAGTTCCATCTTTTTCTATTCCCATTGGAAAAGGGTAGTTTCGATGTATATTATGGTGAGTATTACTCTCATTATAAATCCTTTATTATTTTCCTTTATAACCCCCTAATTTTACGATATGTTAACTAGGTTTCGTGAAATTATTTCACTAGATCATGGTATAATCATCCCATTTTGATGGTTATTTTGATCAAAATGACTATCAGATGTTCCAAGATGATGAACACATGCCTTCATTCACCATTTCATTGATGTTACATCACCTTATGGATTTATTTAGTGTTTTTACTAAATTAGATATTTTTTTATTGAATCAGTATTTCATATTAATTATTTTTCCCTAGATAGTGTCAGGAATAGACCATATACCTTCCATGGGTGGTTGGTCGTGGCTTTTATGTGACATGATGAATCGATGAGTTTTTAGGTGATTATGCCTAATTGAATTTAATTGAATAATTAATTGTGAAATGTTATTATTATTTTATTTAAGTGATATGGCTTGAGATTGGGGATTAAGATCTGATATAATCATGGACAAGTCTTGGATGAGATTGGGAAAGTGTAGTAATGATTTTCTTTAAAATAAATGACTTTGAATAAGGTAGGTGGTCCTTGAGCATCACCCTATGGTTTATACATGTTATTAATATGGAATATGATATATAGTATCAACAATATGTGAGATCAAACTTTTTAATAAAAAGAATTTTATTATTAATAGTAAAATACACATGGATAAAATGACAGGTCAAGGGACACAGTGGAGCATTTAATACTAGTTAATGCTTCAACCACTGATAATTAAGGGTTCGATTAAAAATTCACATGATAAGTTATGTGGAACTGAGAGGGATATGATCCCAAGGAATTTTAGGTTTTGGGTTTTGAAAAAGTGTGTGATGGGTGGTTACAAATGTTGATTTTTTCCATAATCGATGATCAATCATAGATCTATACAATGATGAGTGCTGTGATCCATAGAATTGAGTCAAAGAAATAGAAAATAAATAATTGTTCCAGAAAAAAGAGATAGAATATCAACACATATTCTTTATAATTAAATTAATTAAATAAAAATTTACCTTTAATGAATGCTTTCTTATTTGATGAGTCTGGAGATTGATATGTGGTTCACCATCATTACATTGTAAAAACCAAGTGTAGATTTCTTCTAGAAGTGATACACACCTATTCCAGGAATCTCCAGACATCACCAAAGGTGTCTCTAGGTGCTTGCATTGAAGATCCTTACACTTTTGTTTTCCACCTTGATTTCCTCAAGAATCACTTCCAAAGCATTCTCCTTGATCCAGTGAAGAAGGATTTCTCACCATTCTTGGGAGCATTATTGGAGAAAGGGGTCTTTCTAGGATTGAGAGGATTCTCCAATATTTTTTATGTACAACCACCAAAATGAATTGTCTTATAAAAAAATAACATAATTGGGTATTTATATTGTTATGGTTAAAATAAAATAATTTCGCAAGTTCCCTTCATTATTTATTTAATCCTAGAAAATCCCCATGTCAAATAATAATACTAATATTATTATTTCTTTACATGCGCTTAACTTGTGAATTATAATTAAATATTAATTTGTGAAATAATATTCAATATTATTATCTCTCAACATAGAATTATACTTAATCTGAAATTCCTCCAAAATATTTATTGGACCTTGAAAATTTTCTATTTATTTATTAAATAAATATAACTACATTATTTTACAGTAAATAAATAAATATTATATTTACTAAACAAAATATAAATATTGATATGCGATCAAGAATATATGAATAATTATTAAACCAATTAAGAGAATAAAAATTATTAAAACTATTAAATAATAAATAATAATATATTATTTAATTGATATTATGGATACACTTAGTGTGTGACCCTCTAGGCCTCTTTCTCAGTGGCACTAGGTGAAGTAGCCTAAAGTCTAAGGTTATCATCTAGAAACACACCAAGGAAACCATAGATAAAGAAGTAAATTATGTAATGACGCGTAACCTCATAAGAATTATTAATATGTAATATAACCCCTTTATCAAAATATCTCTAATCGAGCAGGATACGTGCCATTTCCATCAACCTATGTGCTTGATATCTCTTTTTCCGACTTTCTGGAAAAATAACTTGCCTATGAAACACCATGGACATGGATTTATATAGTCAATATCATTTCCATCATAGGTAATGATAGATTAACTTCCATAAATGAAAAAAATGGATGAATCCATTCTCTAATTACTCATTAATTCAATATTACTCATGGCATACCCAACATATCTTACCTCACCCTGAACATCTATCATCACGGTTTTCATCAATACGTCTGAGTGCATGATTCATAATGCTCATTAATAACAATATTAAATTATATAGACCAACAAACATGTTAGTATATAATAACATCCAATGACTCATAGAAATGTGTATTTCCTACTAGTGGGTCTTGTTCTCATAATATCCACACTCGATATTACCAAGGGAGTACACCATGAGAAGGTGCCTCAAAGTCCTATGAGTACCCACCCTTGATATCCGGTATTATTTGCCTCCCTCAAATGATATAATATGGTTATATAAAATATATTCAAGAATATTGTCTTAGAACTATTAAATCCTGGTTTATATTTTTGAAATCAGGATATAAATATAAAGTCCAAAGATATAACAAATTAAGACACATGTGAAAAACAAAGAGGATATTACCCGAAGTGAAACTTTAATATAGAATTGTTAACTAGAGGGTAATATAAATCCATAATGTAACCATATATGGATGTGTGATATATGTATAATAAATTTATATTTATTATATAGTAGTTTTTAATGACTATGAAGAAAGTCAAGATACAATGTAATAGAATTTAATCTCATTCTTTATTTCTGTGAGATATATGCCTTATTCACCTCTCACTTGTTTTGTGTGATGTATATACTTACCATTAATTTATTCTATGACTATTATACTTAAATATATGGTTATTTACATTACCATTTTATGATATTTATATCATGGGGTTCAAGTTTCAAAAGTTACGAAACCGGTAATGTAATTTTTGTCTCAATTTTCTTTCTTTGAGACACATGTCATGTTATGCACCTATATTTCTATATGAGGCGCATATACTGACTTTGAAATGTTACATCATTAATATAATTCCTTTAATGATATTTTAAGCTTCATTTAGTTTAATTTTATTACATTGGGATTATGGTTCAAAGTAACCAAGTAATAAGAGTTAATTGAAATAATCTCATCACTTTTAATGATTTTTTATGATTATGCATTCTTTGATAAAATTTTATTATCCATATCTCAAGAAAAATAATGAAATTTATTATCCTATCGTTATTCATTATATATTAATGTTTTTTATAATTTTCCCGCACTTGGTTACATAAAATAATTAAGAAAGTGTTTTTAATAAAGTCCAACTTTACCTATCTATTCGGTCCGAAAAATGTGTTCATTCAAAATAATGTCTTATAAAAGGTCTCAAAAAATATTCTATTTTACTCCTATGAACATTAAAAGGAATTTTTCCCATAATATACCATTTTGAACAAAAAGGGTTTTAACAAAGAATCTACTTGTCATTTTGTGGTTGATGCACCTTTCTAAACTTTTCATGGTGTAAAAGGAATGTTCATCATGTTCAGATTTATCTACCATCATGACTGATTTTAGCTTGAAGATTCACTTACAAGATTAAAAGTTTATTTTAATTAAGAAAGAATTCCTAATATTCTATAAATTCATTGTTTCAAAGTATTTTTCAAATAATATATTTTCAAAACGTTTTCAAGTTGTTCTATAAGCTTTCAAGGAGAATGGTTTTTAAAATATTTTCAAGATTCGTTTATAACTTTTGAAGTGAAATGGTTTTAAAAATATTTTCAATATTTTTTTATAAGTTTTATTACCATGAAAATGGTTTTAAAAAGGTTTTATATTTTTAAAAATCCCTTTTCACAGAAGAAATTATATTTTCCCCAAGAAATTTGTTTGAAAAGTATTTCAATATTATTTTTCATCTAAGATATCATCCATTGATGTTACTCATTCCTTTCATGGAAAATATCAAAAAGTTACATTCATATTGTTTCTTTGAATGTTTTATTATTGATGTAATGGTATTTATGAAACATTTTTCTCTTTCATGGTTTTATGTTTATGAAATCCCTTTTTCTTTAAGGGGATATTCTTTTGATGAAATGATTATGAAACTTGTATCATTTTCCATAGTTTTTTATTTGATTACATGTTTACGATACCCATTTCATTTCATGGGTTAATATATTATTTTTTATGATTTTTTGGCACATGTATTCATTATTTCATTATGAGATGGTTGGGACCTATATCTCCCCCAATGCAGTGGGTAAAGATTTATATCTATTGAGATAGACTAAGAAGGTCTTTGGAGTGAACCTTGACTACTAAGATGGACATGGGAGTGAATTATGACTACCAAGATGGTATTAGGAGTGAACTCATTCTAATAATATAGTCATGGGAGTAAACCATGACTACCATGATGTTATGAGGACTGAACCCATACTAAAAATATGGTATTGGTAGCGATGCCTTTGCTACTTTGGAAATCATATTCTATGCTTATGTTTTCCAAAATTTCATGTTTTATTCCTATATTATGATTTCATAGTGTATGTCCTTTATTTCCTTATGATACATTCCTTCCGAACTATCAAGCTTTATTCCATGATACATGTTTATGATCTTTGATATGCAGGTTAATATCCTCAAATTTTTTAGTCAAGTTCTCATATCCATATGATCATGTTTATGCTTACATGTCTCCCGTATTTACCCTTACTGAGCATATGATCTCTCCCATTTTTAGGTTTCTCTCTCCATGTTATGAAGACATGTATTATATTTGATTTGTCTAAGAGGGGTGATAGTCTTGAAGAACCTAGTGGGAGATAATTTATTTCACATACTTACTAGTGTTTATGATTCCATATTTCCAAAGGAACAAGACTTGTACGATCTTTGGGCATCTGTTTTTATTATATTTTAAGTATTCCACAAAAGTGATGAAAAGTATGTGTATGTCAAGATTGTTTCATTATAGATATCATGAAGAGTTGGTTTATCTAATAATTATTTAGTAAAATTTATTATCAATTGAAGTTAGAGTTATGAATATAGAATTTATAATAAAAATGATTCCATCTTTGTAGGGATAAGACATAACATATGGAGTGTCTCTTTAGTAAAGGATTATATAGTAATACTATTGAAGAGAGATTGGGATCCAATTTTATTTCAAAAGTTAACAATTTATTATATTTAAGGGCATTTCGAAAATTTTATAGACATATTAATGCATATGTATCTAAAAGGATTAAAAATGGATGTATAAAATATAGAAAGGCTTCAGGAGTAATTTGTGAAAATAAAATTCCTTTGAATTGAAGGGTAAAATTTTTAGGACTATTATTATACCATCTATTATTTATGTCATAAAGTTTTGTACTTTTATGGGACACCTTGAAAAATAAATAAGGGTTGTAGAAATGAAAATATTAAGTGTCATTTTAGTTCAAAAGTCATACCACATATTCAAAACTAAGAAAATGCGCTCGAATTATCTTGATACTTTAGAAAAAATATTAATTATTCATTTTTTACCTATAAGAGTTATCCTCGTTTCCATATAACACATGGTGTGTCCAATATGATTGAAATTTCATGTTTTCAAATTATAGGCGACGTTTTAGTTCAAAAGGCATGTCACATACTTAAAACCTATAAAAGACACTGATATTTTTTTATATTATATGAAAAACATCGAAAATTCATTTATGATTTTTAGGAATTAACTTCAAATCCTTCCAATATACAGTGTGGTCATTATGATTGAAAGTGGATGTTTTTAGTTAAAAGTGACCTTTTAGTTCAAAACACGCATCAAATACTCAAAACTAAGAAAATTCACTTTGATATTATTGATACTTTAAGAAAATGAAAAATAATTTATTTATGACATATAGGAATTAACCTCATGTTAATTTGACACACTAAATTTTTTTATGACTAAATGTGTGTGTTTTCATTTAAAAGTGAAAATTTATTTATAAACAAATGTCTCAAACTCAAAACCACTAAAAAACTCATATTATATCGATAATTTAGTAAAAATATCAATAAATAGTTTTTGACATGTATTAATTAAACCCACATCAATCAAATACACACAGTGATTAGTATGAATAAAAGTGATTTTTTTAGTTTAAAAGTGACATTTTAGTTCCAAACTCACATCACATAAACATATAGATTAAATTCACTAATATTGTCTTGATAAATTAGGAAAAGATTAATAATTTATTTCTTATGTTTAGGCATTAACATCACATCAATATGATAAATGGTGTTACTATTATGCACTAAGGTGCATGTTTTCATTTAAATGTGAGATTTTAGTTAAAAACATGCATCACATACTCAAAAATGACCAAAAAAATTTTATTTTCATAAATTTTATGGAAGAATATAAATAATTTATTTTTGATGTGTATAATTAACCACATGTCAATCCAATGGACGATGTGACTATTATGATTTAAAGTGTATGTTTTCATTTAAAAGTGTCACTTACATTCAAAACACACATCACATTATAAAAACCATAAAAATGAACTCGTATCATCTCAATAATTTAACAAAAATATTGACAAGTAATTTTTGATGTGTAGGAATTAATCTCATTCAAATTTGACACATGGTCTGTCCGATATGATTGAAAGTGTATGTTTTATTTTAAAAGTGACATTTTAGTTCAAAACATGCATCACATACTCAAAACTGAGAAAAATAACTGATATTTTCTTGACACCTTAAAAACAATATTGATAATTCATTTGTGATGAGTAGGAATTAACCACATGATAATCTGATTTATAGTGTGGCTTTAATGATCGAGAGTGTGTGTTTTCATTTAAAAGTAATAGTTTAGTTAAAAATAAACATCACATAATCAAAATATATAAAATTCACTTGAATTATTTTAATACTTTATAAAAAATATAGATAAATAATTTTTGATGTGTAATATTTAACCATATGTCAATCTGAAAAAGGTGTTGCTATTATGAATTAAAGTGTGTATTTTCATTTAAAGGTGACACTTTAGTTCAGAACACATATTACATTCACAAAATTGATAAAATGTTCTTATATTATATTGATAGTTTAAGAAAAAGGTTGAAAATTTATTTGTGATGTGTAGGAATTAACCTCACATCAATCTAACACATTGTGTGACCGGTATGACTGAAAGTGCATATTTTCAGTTTAAAAGCAACATTGTATTTCAAAAAACGCATCACATACTCAATAATAAGATAAAAATTCAAATTTTCTTGATATTTTGGGTCAATGATCTAATAAAACGCATAACCTTATGGGTTGATAAATTCATAGGGAATTTGAATTATTGTTCTTCGAAGTAGAGTTTGTTTGAGAACCAATAATCAGATCAAGTTTATAAGTGGTTAGACATCTCAAGGAGATGTTTTTATATGTGTATTGGGCTCTTGGAGGTGTTATGGTTGATCAAGTGATCATTAGAGTGTTGATGGGTGTACTTACAACTGTTTCTCATGAAAAGGCCCAACCATGATTGATGTATCACTGAGAGGGGGAGTGAGTGAATCAGTGATATATTTTTCTTTTAAATTTACTTTATTTTGAAACAACCTTCACCTATTACTAAATATTTTTCACTTTTTTGAAAACAAAACAATCAAACATTCATAGGAACACAAATATTTATAGGATTCACTATTCAACAAGAGAATCTATGACCTTGGAATAGTTTAAAAACAATCCAATACCACACAATCCACTATAAAAAGATCCTTTTGTGTGGATACAACAATTTGGATATACCCCTACACTTGTATAGAAATATGATCAATACAATAGTTCACATTATTCTTCTATCATGAATGATGTAAAAAATTTTTCGTAACAAGTATTGAAACCTTCACCATTTGGTTCAAAACAAGTTACCATGCTACCTTATTGAATACCTTTAATACATAATTCTCCACTTTCCTACCCAGCAAAAGGTAAGAACTTCACTTTTAGAATTTGTACAAAAACTTATTCTGATGGCTCGCTTTGATTACTCTATCTGATTCCTCAGTCTACAAAAGAAATAAGAAAATGAAACTCTAGAAACAATTTTGAACCACTTCATCTTTACTTGGTAATTTTCATTTGATTTATCAGTTTGATCAGATAACTCTGGCTACTATCTTCATACTTCTTCTTTTGTCTGAAAATTTCTTGAAGTAAAGTCTATATGGAAACTTATTTTTTCTACCAAAACACTCAATGATTTCTTTATATGTTCTCATAGGAACATTACTTTGATTTCATAAAGTAAAATATACTTTCTACAAGTTATAATAGAGAAGAAATTGGATTGGATGAGAATCTAAAAAAGTTTTCCCACTCAACCAAATATCTAAAACATAAATTCTGCATTCATTTCAACTTCTTCTTTTACACTTTCAATGCTTCTCAATTCTTCTTGAACCATATAGAATCTTCTAATGAATTCATCCAACGCTAAAATTTCTAACCATTTTTCAGTACGATAACATTTTATGTTCTAAATACTGAAAACACTCATTATGTTGCTTTGTACCATATGAGAAACAAATGAACAACTTCTCATTCCAATTCTCCATACCGGAAAAAAGATATAAAACATTGAAACCATTATTCATTAAATATTGTAGAAACTTCATTAGACTTTAGTTAATTTTATATAAAAATAGTCACAGCTTTTAAGGATATCATCACCCATCAACAAAACATCAGCAACATCTTAAAACCCTATTGAAAAAGACTTCTACAAAATTCTTCAAACAAATATCATGTTCTTATTTTATTCTAACCAATGATCCTACATCTGATGTAGTGTCGGTGTCAGCATTTGTATAATGAATCATTATCTACTTCACTCTGATGGATTGGTTTCAAGTCATGTCTAATGACTCTTGAACCACTTGGAAAACACATCAACGTTATTTTTCCCTTGAACCAATTGAAGACAAGAACCATTTCTTTTGTTTTATGAATATGGTTGACTACATTATTGATCTTTATCCAGTTGTTATGTATATGATTTCCATACACCCCCAAAAATTTCATCTTTACAATTTGATGGTCCCAACATATCCCACTTACATATTCTTCAAAAACTCATAGAGCAATTCAGATCTTTCTCTAATGAATCATTGGCATACCACGTCAGATGGACCAACATCATCACTTCAAAAACACTTCAAACTTCCAAGAATTTCTTCCTATATAAAATTATTCTAGTATCATGACTTATTCATGACTTTTAGAACATAAGGATCGACATAACATAGTCTAACTTACATTGTAATGTTTTATGACCTCCCATCTCTCAAGCATATTCTATCTTCATATGCAAACCTCAATTCGATTGGAACCACTTGGAATGACTCAAAAACCATTTCCCCCTTTCATTCAAAAATCATGAATAATAATTTTCTAATAAAATTATGATATTTGAAAATTAAAAACAAAAATATCATTGTTATATTTTAGGTACCCAAAGAAGACTCAGGTATAAAAACTTACTATGACGAAAAATTTAAATTTCAATATAAGGTGAGTCTGAAAACCATATTCTTTTAGTAAACTTCTTTAGATCAAAAAACCAAAACAAATAGAATTTCTTATTAAATATGTGTCTAATATTCTGATTAATACTCCCCCTTTATTTATAATTATTTAATCACCAAAACATACAAGTTTAAGAGATTTTTACATAATGAAAATAAAATATAAAACAATCAGTGCAAACTTCTTTTGAAAAAAAAAACTACTTCCAGACAACATGGTCCCAACAATACCCCTTTGTATTTTTTTTGTCAGTGAAGGTTCATAAATCATTGAAAATTGTAACCTCAATCAATGGAATTCTTATCTAAAATTTTATACCTATGTGAGCAAAATCAATATAGGAAACAAGTAATATTTAGTGAAAAAACATACAATCCAAAAGTAGTGATTTACAATTTTTTTTGTATTTCACCTTTCCAAACCTCTTTGAATTTAAAAATTTCTTCTTCATATTCTTACAATATTATTTTTTTCTTTAAAATCTCAAAACATCTTTTACTTTCAAACTTTTCTATTCAGATTATTTCACTTATAATGTAAAAAAATCCTACCCACTTTATCAAACTGTTAAAATAGTTCGCATACTTACATGATGAGTTAATAGCTTACCCACAACCCCTACATAAATGCTACCTTAAAAGTTTTAGAACATATCAATGGAAATATTTATGAATTTTTTTTCCACATTTACAACACTATCCAAATACATGATGAGATAGGGGATAAAAACATACCTTAAAATTTTAAAGAAATCAGTTGGATGCCCATGTTCAACCTCAATTTGAAAAATGTTTCCCTTGGTAAAGGTTTTGTGAAAATTTCAAAAAATAAATTTGATGTATGAACATACTCCAGATTAAATTCATTATTATCCACATACTCTTTGCTGAAATGATATTTCATATCAATGTGTTTTGGAAAATGATGTTATAATGGGTTTCTTTTATAGTTTATGGAACTATGATTATCACAACCTAAGAGAAAGGGTAACATCACTTCAATAAGTAAGTCTTCTGACTGATTCTTCATCCAAAAAATTTATATTTTATCGTGAGTGGAGGAAACATATTGAGATTCAGACATTATAATATTTATTGAATTTTGTTTCTTATTATGAAAATTACCCAATTTTTCCAAAAAAATAAAAATCCACCACATATGAATCATCTTTCCTCAACTCTTTCTACCCAATATGCATCAGTATAACCAAACAAATAAATTTTTTCTATGTTACCATAAATGATTGTGAAATATATTATGAATTTGATATATTTGATAATAATTTTTCTATCAAATGTATGTGATTATTTTAGATCACTTTTGAATCTTGAAAATAAGGTGAAAGCATAAAATATGTCTGGTATTGAGGTAGTCAAATACAAAAAACTTCCAATAAACGTCCAAAAATCTTTAGAGTTAACTTAATTTCCTTATCCATCTTTATTAAAATTAGTTCCCAGTAAATTTGGCGTGGAATAAAGTTTCTAATTTTCCATGCCAAACTTATTAAGAAGTCCCAGAGAATACTTTTAATGAGAAATAAATATGTTTTTCTTATTTTGTGAGATTTTTAACCCTAGAAAGTAAATCATTTCACCAAGAATAGACATTTAGAAAAACTGTTTCATTTCTCTTACAAATCCTTCAAAATTTCGTTAATCATTCCTAAAAATTTAATCTTATAAATATAAACAATAAAAATGAGGGAAATATCCTAACATTATTTAATGTAAAAATTACTATCAACCCTTCATTTCTTGATGTTCAACTTCCTTAAGCAAGTATCCAATTTGGAATACTATGCCCTCATAACATTCTTTATCCTATACAATGATTTATTTACACACATAACTTCCATCCTTCATAATGAAAAACCACATGGTTGTTTAGTATAAACATATTCATCATGTTATATATTATGAAATTATGAATTTACATCCATTTGAAAAATTTTCTAACTTCATTGTGCAAAAATAACAAGAAATATTCTAATTATTTCAAACCTTTACAATGGTGAAAAATTCTCATAAAAATCAATGACTTCAATCCATGAGTAACCATTTCACACTAATATTTATTTTTTATTATCACCTTTCAATCTTCATTCAACTTGTTCCATAATACCAAATTTGTAATAATAACAATTTTTCATTTGGTTTAAGTACAATATCCCAAGTACCATTTTTCTTAATCTGATCAATCTCTTCATTCATAGCTTGAATCCATTCTAGTTGCTCAAAAACTTCACTAACATATTTTGGTTAAACTTTTGAATAAAAAGAAGTGCATGCAATAACTTTTTATATTCTTATATTATGAACCTTTTGATTTTAGTCTCCAATAAAGTTTTGAGATTCCACTTGCTTCCTCAGCCTATGATGAGATGTTTGATATTATTCTTCTTCATTAGAAATTACTAAGTCTGATTCTTACATTTGTCTAATAACACAATTTTTGAAATACCTATCAAGTTTCATAACAATGATTATTTCATCCTCTTCATCTTCATCATCTACATGTTTTTTTGAAACGTATTCCAAATATTTTTTAGGAACTTTTAAATCAATAGAATAAAATAATCTTCCTACTTCTTTTTTGAAACATCTATATCCCCTTTATTGATAGATAATATGAAATAAATATCCCATCTTCACCTCTGTAATCAAAATTTCCAAGGTTTCAATGTTTTTTATTTATAATGTAGGGACTCCCAAAAACTATTAAGTGTTTCAAACATGGAGTTTTGTCATAAAAAAATTCATAGGGAGTCATATCAGAACCTGGACCATAGAAACTGAAGTTTTTAATATAAATAGTTGTTATTGTAACTTGTGTCCATAAGTAATGGGAAATACCTTGTTCAAGTATCATAGTATGCCCCATTTCAAGTAAAATTATATTATTCCTTTCATCAACACCATTTTTTTGTGGTGTGTATAGTGCACTAAACTCATTCCAAATTCCATGTTTTTCAATATGACTTATGAAATATTAATTATTATAATCACCACCAATATCAATTCCCAATTTTTTCACAACATACCCACATTTCATCTCCTCTCCTCTCCTGAAACTCTTAAACCTATTTAGATATTTCTATTTATGTTCCAAATACATAACGTTAGTAATTTTGATTAAAATCATAAATAAAAAATTGGAATACATATCTTTGAATGTTTATTGTTTTCTCATCATCCAATATATATCAAAATGAATAATTTCTAGGGATTGAGTTTAAAGAATATCAAATTTCTTATTCATTATGTTTTTTTCTTCCCTATCATGCAATACCAATATCTTTTTCTTGACATATAATGAATACCACTACCACTATCTCTCTTAGATAACTTAATCATGTTTCTCTAACACATATGTCCCATAATTTTATTCCATACATGATTTTATTCATTCATGATTAAGTAACATGAGTAATGAACATCACCAACTTGAAAAAAAATTCCTTTTGTTTGTTGGTCTTTTGTAAACACATTTCCCCCCCCCCTCTTATTTCACAAAAAACCATGTTTTCTAAAAACAACATTATTTACTTCATAAAACATTTATGAAACACTGAACAAGTTTTGTTTCAACCCATAAACAATCAAATATTTTTTAGATTTCAACTTTTCTTCCCTAATAATTGCATATCAAATACCTTTTATACTGATGGATTCATCATTACCAAATGTCACCATTCCTTCTTTGAAATATTTCACATTAATAAAAAATTTAAAATCTCTTATCATGTGAAAATAACACCCATTATACAATATTCAAGTTCATTATCATTTTTTAACTTTTAGAGCAGTTTCTAAAATAAGGGTTTTTTATTTACCTTTATATTTATTCAAATATAGATTTTGAGAATTCTAAAACATACTTTCTTATGCTGGTAAAAAAACAAGACACCCTTTTACAATATGTCCAAGTTGTTCAAATATTTCACAAATAGTTTCCACAAGTTATAATCTATTCTAAACTTTTAGAACATAATTCACAGATTCCTTACTTTTATAGGATTCACTCCCCATTAATATTTTCCTTCTATAACTCATGGAACAATTGTTGTATTATTGATTAAACAAACACATGTTTTTTGTATGCCCAAATCCACTACCATACTAGTAGTTCCCATAAAAATAATACTTTCCACTATAACTTCCCCACTGCTCAGAATTACGAACATGTTTCTTAGCAACATTCTCACCTTTCACATCAGAGCTTTATTGTGCCCCAAACATTCCATTATTGCCCAAAATATTATTTTTTAATTTTTATTTCATTACAACCTTATTGAAATCATTAGTGTTAGAAAATTTTTTAGACTTAGGAATTTTAGAATGTTATGAAATAAAAAATTTACTAGTTTTGTAAACATGCATGATTTTCTCAAACTAATTATTCTTAGGAACAAAAACTTTATTATCAAACATTTAAGGAAACTTTTTATCCTTCTTAGGTTAATATTTTCTTGAACTTTCACCAAATTTAGAGATAGAATTTTTGAAACCTGTAACTCCCTACTCATATTTAGAAAAATTTTATTGCATAATTCCAAACTATTATTCTTTTTCATTTAACTTTACTTCAAGATATTCATTCGGATTCTTTTATTTATCAAGATACTTCTTCAAGAAATCAATCTCTTTAAATAATGTAGCTTTAAATTTAGGAATATATTATTTATTATTTGTTTCATTACTTTCCTTCTTCAACTTTTTTATCTCTCTTTCATGATTAAAAATATTTCTTAGACATTATTTGAGTTCTCTCTTAATATTAAATTGTAACTCTATTACTTCATCTTTAGAACTACCACTTCCAAACATTTCTCGATTAACTTTTAAAATGTAGTTACTTTCTCTAAAAAATTCAGTAAACTCTTCATCCTCATATTTACTTCCTTTATCTTCATTTTCTTCAGAAAAAAAAATCTTATCCTTTTGGATTTGGATATATTTTTATCCTTACCATTTGAAAAGGATTTAGTCTTATCACCCTACTACTTCCCATATCTTCTTGATATTATTTCATATTCACCACTATATTCTTCATTATTTCTTTTAGGACAATTATAATTAATGTTTCTAATGGATATACATTCAAAAAACTCAAGGGAAGTTTCCCTTTATACTTTTCTATACCACTTTTCTAGTTTTTATAAAATAAGGATAAAAATTCATCAATATTATTACATACCTCATTTTTTGAATCATAGTTAGCAACATCTTCACCTTCCAGAATCTTATTAGAATTTCCTTTCTGGGTATCCTTGAATGAAATTTCTCTATCAACTTTTATCTCACATTTAATAACTTTATCCCTTCTCATTTCACAAGTAATAATGGTACTATGAAGGTTATCTAGAGAAAGATTTTCAATAGCTATATCTTACAAAATGAAACTGTGGAATAAAAATTATCAGGAAGAATTATCATGATATTTTCAACAAAAAAGGATTATTCCAACTTATCAGCAAGACATCTAATGGTTCTTACAATATCATCCACCCTTTTAAATTAGTCACCAATAGATTCATACTCTCCCATTTTGTGATCTTTATATTTCATCCTCCATATTTGTAACTTTTCTTTCTTCACATTTTTATTGTCTTTATACATGTTCTTTATCTTTTCCAAGAATCCTATACCTATAGAAACTCCCTTAACTCTTAGAAACTCACTTTCACAGAATGATGAGAGTAAATCATTCATATATATTCCATCATTATTTAGATTCTTCTTGTCCATAGATGTTAGAGGAACTTTTACATCAAGATGAGGAAATCCATCTATAACAGCTTCCAAAACATTATACACAAGATAAATAAGATGTGGAAGAAATATATCATTCCAAATGTGATAGTTCTTTCCATTAAAGATAAGAATCCACTTATTGTACACAAAATATAGCTTTTCCATAGAAACTTCTCTTAAAAAACTTTAGCAATGTGTAAATGAGGGGAAAACTTTCTTTGATACCAATTGTTAAGGCCTAACCAGGATTGAAGTATCACTGATAGGGAGAGGGAGTGAATCAGTGATATCTTTTTATTTCATTTTTTCTTTCTTGTGAAACAACCTTCACCTCATGTTATAGATTTATCACTCTGCTAAAAAAACAATCACACATCCACAAGAACACAAGTATTTACAAGGTTTAGTACTCAACAAGAGTAGATACAACATTTATATGGTCAGGAAACAATAAAATACTATAAAATAAACTAGAAAAAAAATCATTTTTTGAATATAATAATTAGGATATACCCATACACTTGTATGGAACTATGATCAACACAATAGTTCCTGTTATTCTTCAAGAACAAATGTGGTAAAATAAGTTTGTGTAAAAATTAATGAAACCTTCACCAGTTGGTTAAAAACAAGTTACTATGTCTCCTTATCAAATTATACTTTTGAATACATTAAAACAAACTTCTTAACTTACATACCCAATAGAAGGTAAATACTTTACTTTGAGACTTCATATAGAAACTTAGTATGATGAATCAGTCTGATTCCTCTCCCCAATTGCTCAGTCCAGAAAATAAATAAGGAAATAATACTTTGGAAAAAATTATATAACAATTCAAATGTCACATGAAATATGTATCCGATTGATTTTTTTAATCTGGTAACTCTGACTACTATCAGTATTCTTCTTCTCCTATCCAAAACATTCTTTAAGAATAGTCTATCAGAAAAATTATTCTTTCTCCCAAAACATTAAATAGTTTCTTTCTCTCACTACACATGAACAATATTTCAATATCATAATGTATAATGTACTTCCTACTATTTATAAGAGAGTAAAAATTGGTTTGGGATGGAATCAGAAAAAACGTTCCTACTCAACCAAATTTACAAAACCTAAATTCTTCATCCATTTCAAATTCATCTTTGACTCTTTCAAAACTTCTCAATTCTTATAGAACCTTATAAAATATACTCACAACTTTATCCAGCTTCAAACATTATAACAATTCCTCAGTGCAATAGAATTTTATGTTCATATGAATTTCTTAATTATGATAAAAACATATGTAGGACTTAAAATGCACATTACAATGCTTCATACCATCGAAAAAACAAATAAATGTCTTCTCATTCTGATTATCCATACCAAATGAAAGATATAAAGCATTGAAAACATTATTCCTTAAATAATGTTTTAACTTTGTTATAATTTGGTTACATTGACAAAAACATTGTCACAACTTCTAAATATATCTCCACCCTTCGACAAAACTTCACCACCAACTTCAAACCCTCTTGACAAACACATCCAAAAAACTCTTCAAACAAATATCCTTTAAATATTTTCTTCAGAACAATGATCCTAAATTTGATGTTGTATTAGTGTTAGCATGATTCTGATGGATAATTCTATGCTTCAATTCAGTGGATTGGTGCCAAGTCTTGTCCAATGAATCTTAGCATAGTTGGAAAACACATCAGAGTTATTTTTCCCCTGACCCAATTGAAGACAACCACCATTTCTTTTGTTTTATGAAATTGATTGACTATATTGTTGATATTTATCCATTTTATAGGTATATAATTTTTGTATAGTCCTAAAAATTCCAAATTTCTCATTAGTTGGTCATAACATCTCTCATTTACTTATTATTTTAAAAACCATAGAACAATTTTGACCTGCCTCTATTGAATCAGTGGCACACCACAACAGATGGACTAGTATCAACACATCAATAATACTTCAAACTTCCATGCATTTATTTATCTACAAACTTCTACTAGTATCATGACTTGTTCATGAATTTGAGAACGTAAGGATCAAAATTGAATCATATGACTTACGTTATAATGATCTATGACATCCCATCCTTTCATTATATTCTGTCTTCAAATCAAAACCTTAATTTGATTGGAACCACTTGGAATGAATTGGACATCATTTCTCCCTTTCATTCAAAAGTCTTGGATAATAAGTTTCTAATAAATTTATGATATTTCAGAATTAAAAATATGTAATTCATTATTAGAATTTAGGTACCAAAATCAGACTTAGGTACAAAACCTCATTGTGATCAAAAAATTATTTCTGGACAAAAGTTGAGTCCAAAAACCAACTTCTTTCAGAAAAAATATTTAGATCAGAAAACCAAAAAAATAGACTCTATTATTAAATCTATGTTTGATATTTTGATTATAATTCCCCCTTTCATTCCAATCATCCAATAATAAAAAAAATCAAAAGAGATTTAATTTTTTTGTAATGAAAACAATACAAAAAAATCAGTACAAACTTCTTTCAACAACCCAAAACAACTTACAACTAACTTAATCCCAACATATCAATGTAGGTGAACCACTACGAGGAGGACCCCAATGTGATGGATACCATAGTGGAGGGAGAAATTCCTAGGACAATGTCATGGATCCCTTGGTTGTTTATGGTTCCTGGGTAATCCACAACACTGTAACACTAGGTCAGAAGGTGTTTTGGTGGGTGTAGAACCTAGGTGCTCTTTCATATTTGAAATGGTTAGGGCCATAATGTCTAAGGTGAGCATTTAGATATACATGGTTCACAATGTGTCGTTCATGCACATTACCATGGGGCCAAACATGTGAGGTTCCTAGGGTGTTTTAATGGGAAGGGAAAACTCCAAGGTTTACACTGTAGTGGGACTTGAGTGGGTGTTTTATGAGGGCTACAGTGAGTCCCTCCCCATAGTGTTGTCCATAGTGGGTGGAGGGGATAAGGGGTTAACTTTTCCAAAACATTGAGAAGATGAGGGGATGACCATAGTCTTCATAGTATTGGTGTAACACCCCTAGGTTTTGAAAATAAATGAATTTTATAATCCATCCATTAAACCCAATTTTTCATATTCAATGTTTTGAATTTCGAAAAAACAGTCATCTAGAGTTATGACTAGTAAGTCATTTGGAGTCTGATAGAACAAACATTATTTTTAGTGATTAGAAACATACCCTTATAAATAGTAATATGAATATTAATCTGATCCTTATGAATAGTAAATAATGGTATTATTTTATTTCTTAAGGTAATAAGATAATGAGATCTGAATTAATTTTTCAATGTGATATAAAACTAATTAAACTTTAAAATTTTTATTTTTTGATTTAACTGTGATTTTATTTAAAAATTAAACCAATAATATTTATAAAATTAATTTTCAAAAATGGAGTTTATTTTTTAAATCTAAAAATCACAAAATGGTAGGGGTGAATTTTTGGGATTTTTCTAAAATACTTGAATTTTTCATGAATAGTAAGAATAATGTTTTGAGGTTTCAGTAATTTAATGACATAATAATTAAAATAAAAATTATGGTCGACATTTTTATTGTAAAATAAGATATTATGTGTCCCAAGTGGATAATACCATGGGAAAATACCATAGTCAAGCCCATGGTTTTACAAAAACCACTAATGAGGTGTCTTTTTTAATTAATAAAAAATTCTCTCTCTTTTACTATAAATACCAACTCATATATTCGTTTTCCTTCATTAAAAATCCACCATACTCTAATATCTGGTGGTTTTATCTTCCTAAGAGTTCTCCCAAGGTGTCCTTAAGCCCCCAAGGTCCCAACCTTCATTTTCTTGGAGTTACACTACAAGGTAAGGGAATCCTTCACCCTCCACTTTTAGTCGACACTTCTTTTATGTTATCAATTTGAATTTTTATTCTCACATGTTGTGGTTGATATTATGTATTACTATTAATTTAATTTTTATTTCCATATGATTAGATACACCTTTTCTCTCATTAATTTATGTTATTAAGTTTTAAGCGACGTCGTTAGGCTGCTGAATTTTCATAAGGAATCTCTCCACTTTTCTTTTATTTTAAAGTTCATCTCTTTTATTTTTTCTATCCTAAACTCTTCTGTCAAAATGACCATGATAACTCTAGTATCATATTTATACTGTATTTATATCATGTTAATGGAATAACCATCATCAATATTCTTACTCCCTCCCTTTTAGTTTTATAAACGAAATCAACGTACATGAGGTTCCAATTTATAACCTTGGTGGACGATGAAGTTTCATTCTTCATTTTATCCTTCATTAGTAGTCATTAAACCATTTATATGGTTGAACCAGACTGTAATATATGTATTATAACCTAATTAATATTTATGAACCTGTATATGTACATATTATTAATTTATTTGACAAAACTATTTCCTAATAATCCTAATTCCACCAAATAATCAATGTGGTTATCATCTAATGATTCATACTCTTTCCATGTACCCAAATTATATAAATGAACATTAACAATTCTATATGTTCATAAATAATATTTAATTTCAATTTATTAAATTTACAACTATTCCACATGAATTCCATTACTTAAAAACAAGTGAACCACTTATGAAAATCTAAAAAACAAACACTCTGGAACGACGGAATTCAGTATAATAACATATCAATAAGAACATAAATGAACTAAAAATAATTATTAGAAACTAAATAAAAGTCTAATAGGTTATTAAATAAGTTATTAATAAGTCTAATTTCATATTCCAGAGCTTAAGATTTAAGAGTAGAACAAGTTTGGACATAAGGTAAGGGTTTTTCTACCCTAAATTCCATTTTCATTCGGGTTAATTTTATTATCTAATTAACCCAATGAAAATCTTATTTATTATTATGTACTCATAAAAAATTTTGTGTGTGGGTTATATATATTTTTACCAACAAGAATATTTCCTAATTTTATGAACGATTACATGTTTTAAAAGGAACTTACGAAATTGTTTCCGAAATACAAGCCTGATCGATGGGAATTTCTCTAATTCTTATCTATTTTCAAGGGAACTCTATAATCCATTTTTGTAAAACATTATCATTATAAAATAACTCATTTTATTATAAAAATACTTTCTTACTTCACTTATGGTTTTATACAAATATTTTTCCATATTAACTCTTCTTTTCATCACTAGTGTTGATTATTATGAATTATTGGGATTAGTGTTCCATGTTATCATATACCACATTTAATTTAATGTTTTATGATTATTTTGTAAATGGATGTGCTATCTTAAAAACATTCACCAATTTACTCTGAATAGTTAGTGTTTATGCTTAATGTTTGGGGAAGGTTATTTGCATTTCATATATTAACTTCAATATGAATGTATATGTTTTTTATGTTTATCACCATTCATATGAGGAATTAATTGGACATAGTAAGTGTAGGGTGGGGACCACTATATCCCCTCGGTGCATCAGTAGGTCTCATGAGACAAGCTAGAGTCTTGGCCCAAGGCATTGAAAAAAGATTATTTATGGTCTTGGAATGAGGCCTTGGAGGTATGGTTATGTTTTCTGGCAATATGAATTCCCTCATTATGAAAATAGTACTGATGGTTCATGTGGTTATTCAACTAGTAGAATACCCATGAATATGTTATGTTATGGAAAATTTTACTCATCTCATATTTCTGCCATATTATGTTCAAGTTTATTTTTAAAGGCATGTGTTTTCAATTGTTCACAATTTCTAACGTTTACGTTATCTTACACTGTATTTCATACCCTTAATGAGAATTTGATCTCACCCCTTTCTTATGATTCAATTTCTCAGGACATGAATAATTTTATTATGAATGACATTCTGAGATAACCTAGGAGTTATGGAAGTGTTTAAGGAGTTCTTCTATTGTTTTTCATATGATGTTGTAGCAATGAACTTATGTATGTATATTCTTTCCAATAATAATAAACTACTCGATCCTTTGGGATTCTTATTAATTATTTGTATTCAAATTTAATCAAATAAGGTATTGAATCCGGGCAACTAGGGTCGGGTCCTTAGAGTTGGTATCCAAGAGAGTTTAGTAGAAAACTTGGAAACTAGATTTAGAAAACATAGATTATGGAAGAGTCCCTAAGGTAGTCTTTGAGGATAAACATAGAAGAAAATCCTGGTATTTTGGTAAGGAATAGATTATATAGATCTTTCAAACAATACATCCTTGTCTTGATACAATCAGGTAGAGGCGGCTCTGGCACTAATGTAACTAGGATTAAAATCTCCAATAAGGAGCTTTAGGCTTGACTTGGAGTATCCTGGTACACGACAATAGGTCTTTCTTTACTCTTGGTTATGAAACTCCTAGGGGATATGCTTAGGATAATTCACATTTTCTTTACAATCCATTATGAATGATTTAATTGTAATTTTTTCTTCAAAGATACCATGTTTATTATTAATAAATTAGCTACGCGTAGAAATTCAATTTATGCAAAGTATTTTTCTACATTGAGATTATACATTATGATTCATACCCTAATCTAGTGTATGCCATTATTTATTAATGGCACCTACTGAAAGGAATGGAAACCTTATGAACATGTGTGTCCCCTCTAAGGATTTCCCTTTGATGCAAGATAATGATGTTGGATCTGGTGCTGTGACTGGTGGTGAGAAACTTATAAATATATCGGAAAAACTTACTCATGTTATGAATAATAAACTTGCCCATATGGAGCATCTCAATCCACCACGTGGAGGATCTATGTTAGATCACTTTATGTGACAACAACTTCCATCATTCAATGGGACTACAAACCCATTTATAGTTGAGCAGTGGATAAGTTTCCAAGAGAAGATATTTCTCTCTTTGGGATGTAATGAAAGAGAGAAGGTTATCATGGTAGTTTATCTTCTATCGGGAGATGTAGATCAGTGGTGGTTATTAATACAAAACACAAAGGAGGAGGAAGAGATAGAATAAATGGAATATATGGACATTAATGAAATATTCCTAGAGAAATATGTTTCTCGTGAATATCAAGTGGATATGGAAATTTAGTGTCTGAATTTGAAGCAAAAGGAAGATGATAATGTTGAAATGTATGAAGCTGACTTCACAAGGTTTACAAGGAATGTTGTGGACTACATAATAAATCCAAGGATCAAAATTTATCGATTCTTTGATGGTTTTAAACCATTCCTCCAAAGGGATCTAGTCTCCCAAAATTTCTCATCATATGAAGATATAATTTCTTATGTTATCATGATAGAAAATGAATTATCAAAGTCTTATGAATTTAAGGTAAATAAATAGAAGAATATGGATAATGAAAACTCTAGGAAAGTAAATAAGGAAATTGGGAATAAGGGAAGAGTTGAATTTCCATCATGCAGTAATTCTGGGAAGAAACAACCTAGCACTTGCCTGAAGGGAATGTGAGTCTGTTACAATTACAGAGAAAAATTACACCTAACTCAGGATTGTAAGGGGAAGAAAGAAGCTACCAATGTTTTGTGTTACAATTTCAGGGAGATAGGAAATCATGCACATGAATGTCCTAAGTGTCAGGGAAATATTCCCCAAAGAAGACCAAGGGAGAAGGGTAAAGCTTATGCGGTCACAACCACAGAGGTTGATTTTCCTAACAAAGTGGTTTCATCTACATTAATCATTTCATCAAACTTAGAAAAGTGATTTATTTGATTTTGGATCATAGTATTAATTTATATCTTCCTAGTTTTCAAGGAAAATTTGATATGTGCAATTTTATTTCATAAAGGAGTTATCAGTAAAAATCCCTAGCGGATTTATCACTACAAAAAAGGCATGTCAATTAGTCTCCCTCATGACACATAAACATACTTTAGTTGCTAACATTATCATCATACTAATTACTGAATTTGATATAATTCTTGGTAAGAATTGGATGTAAAATTATGATGCATATATCTATTACAAGAGGAAGAAAGTTACAATTTTTTAGTATGGTGTGGAATCCCTTATCTTCTGGGAAAAAACACCACCATATGATTCTCATCTAGATCCACCCCCAGTAGCTCTACTGAATTCAATTATTGTAGAGGAATAGAATTCAATAACTATAGGTGAGGAAAAGAATGTTCAAATATAATATGTACCTGTTGTGCGAGAATATATTGGCGTCTTTCCAGAGGATTTACCTAGACATCCTCTAGAGTGGGAAATTGAGTTTTCCATTGACTTAATTCTTGGTTTAAGGCCCATATTAAAGACCCATTATAGAATAGCCACTTTGCAGTTAATGGAACTAAAGAGACAACTAGAGGAATTGAGTGATAAATGATTTTTTTGATCTAGTGTTTCTCCATGGGGAGCCCCTGTCGTCTTTGTCAAGAAGAAAGATGGATCCATGAGGATATGCGTTGATTACTGGGAAATAAATGATATTACAATAAAGAATTAGTACCCTCTACCACGAATTGATGATTTATTTGTTCAACATCATGGATCCCAATATTTTTCTAAGATTGATCTTTGATCTCGATATCATCGGTCTCTTGTAAGGAAGGAAGACATTCTAAAAACAGTATTTCGAACCCGGTACAGGCATTACAAGTTTCCAATAATGACTTTTAGAATAAATAATGCACCATCTATTTTCATACATCTAATGAATAATGTTTTCAAGGAATATCTTGATGACTTATTAGTGGTGATTATTGATGATATCCCGGTATACTCTAAAAGCTATGAAGATCATGAAAATCATTTGCGCACTATTCTAAAGACTCTTAGAAGAAATGAATTATATGGGAAGTTTAGAAAGTGTGATTTTTGACTTCAATCAGTTTCTTTTCTTGGCCACATTGTCTCTAAAGATGGAATATCTGTAGATCATTCAAAGAAAGAGGCTGTGCAAGAATTATTACTCCAATTAACATAACCGAGGTATATAGTTTCATTTATTTAGCAGGTTATTGTCAGCATTTCATTCAGAACATTGCCCGTTTAGCCAACCCAATGACCAAGATCAGATGAAAAGGGGTTAAGTTCATTTGGAAAAAGGAATTTAAATAATGTTTTAAAGAGTTGAAGAGGAGGTTAGTGAATGATCCTATCTAAACCCAACCATCAGGGAATGATGGGTTTGTTATCTATAGCGATTCATCAAAGAAAGGACTTGGTTGTGTCCTTATACAGAATAATAGAGTGATTTCTTATGCATCTAGGCAGCTAAAAATTCATGAACAAAACTATTTAACTCATGATCTTGAGTTAGCAGCGGTAATCATTTCTATAATAATTTGGATAAATTACCTCTATGGAAAAAAAGTGAGATATATACAAATCATAAGATTTTGAAATATATTTTCTCACAGAAAGAACTCAACATGAGAAAAATAAGATGAATTGATATACTCAAATATTATGATTTCACAATACACTACCACACAGGGAAGGAAAATAAGGTGGTAGATGCTTTGAGTAGAAATGACCACGGAATTCTAAACAAGATAAGATTTGAAAGGGATCCTTTGTTCATGGATCTAGTAAATATAGATATGGGAATTATAAAGGAAGGCAACACATGACTAATTTTTCAAATGGTTTCCCAAACTTCTTTACTAGAAATGATAAAAAGTTCTTAGGCTTATGATGAAGAGTTTCAAAAGCAAATTAAAGAAATAAATTATGAGAAGTTGATTAACTTTTTATATGAAGGTGGAATTTTGAAATTAAAAAAGAGGCTTT
Source organism: Viscum album (assembly GCA_963277665.1). Classification (NCBI taxonomy): domain Eukaryota; kingdom Viridiplantae; phylum Streptophyta; class Magnoliopsida; order Santalales; family Viscaceae; genus Viscum; species Viscum album. The sequence continues at coordinate 420,954,203 of OY728158.1, read as the reverse complement.
GTGTTCCCACTATTCCTAAGCAAAAGAGGGAACTATTGGATGATGCTCATTGCCCGGATTTCTCTATACACCCTGGTATCACAAAGATGAATAGAGATCTAAAGGAACATTTTTGGTGGGAAAACATGAAGAGGGAGATTTCTGATTATTTGTTGAGATGTTTGGTGTGTCAAAATGTGAAGGCTGGAAGACAACATCATAGAGGAGTCACGCAACACCTTGTTATTCTTATATAGAAATGGGATGATATTACGATGGACATTGTCATGGGGATACCAAATAATCCAAGAAAGAATGATCTGATATGGGTCATTGGGGACAGTCTTACAAAATCAGCACATTTCTTGCTATAAGAGAAGATTTAACACTTGAATGTTTAGCAAGACTATATATTAATGAATTTGTAAGACTTCATGGTGTACCCATATCAATTGTTTATGATTTTGATCCCCATTTTACATCACAATTATAGAAGAGTCTTCAGAAGGCCTTAGATACTGATCTTTGTTTGAGCACTGCCTACCACCCACAAACTGATGGACAATCATAACAGACTATTCAGACTATGGAAGTCATGTTGAGGTCTCTCTCACTTTAATTTCAAGGAACGTGGGATCATTATTTACCTCTCGTAGAATTTTTCTATAACAACACCTTCCATTTAAGTATTCAGATGGAACCATATAAAGTGGTTTATGGAAAGAGATTTTGGATACCAACATGCAAGCATGATTTTGGTGAATGAATGATTGTAGGCCAATAACTTTTTAGGGAAAAAATGGAAAATGTGAATATTATCCAAACCCATTTCAAAATATCTCAAATTAGTCAAAAGTACAATGCTAATAACCAAAGGAAGGTTTTGGAATTTCAAAAAGAGATCATGTTTTCTTAAAGGAATCTCTATGGAAGGGTATTATATGATTCAGTATGAAGGGAAAATTAAGTCCCAGGTACATTGGACCATCTGAAATTCTGGATCAAATTGGAGTCGTAGCTTACCGTTTGGCAATGCTTCCAAGTCTCTCCAAAGTTCACAATGTGTTCCACATATCAATGTTAAGGAAATACATTCCATACCCAACACAAATAATCACCTATGAAGAAATAGAAATTGAGCCCAATATATCTTATTTTGAAGATCCTATTAAGATTCTTGATACTAAGTAACAAGTATTGAGAAATCAGATGACTCGTCTAGTAAAGGTTCTTTGAAGGAATCATAAGAGGGAGGAAGCAACATGGGATCCTGAGAAGCTTATGCTGAAGATATACCCAAATCCTTTTAGGTAACATTTTTCGAATTTTAGGAAGAAATTTTTGTAAGGAGGGGAGAATGTAACACCCCAAGGTTTTGAAAATAAATGCATTTTATCATCTATCCATTAAACACAATTTTTCCTCTACTATGTTTTGAATTTCGAAAAATAGTCATCTAGAGTTATGACAGGTAAGTCATTTGGATTCTAATAGAACAAACATTATTTTTGATGAATACTAGAATACCATTGTTAATAGTAAAATGAATAGTAATATGACCCTTATGAATAGTAAATATTGATATTATTTCATTTTCATAAGGTAATAATATAATGAGATCTTAATTAATTTTTCAATGTGATATAAAACTAATTATACCTTAAAATAATTATTTTTCAAATTAACTACAATTTTATTTAAAAATTAAACTAATAATATTTATAAAATTACTTTTGAGAAATGGAGTTCATTTTTGAATTCTACACGTTGAAAAATGGTAGGGTTGAATTTTTCGGATTTTTCTAAAATACTTGAATTTTTGTGAATAGTAAAAATATAGGTTTGAGTTTTCGGTAATTTAATGAAATAATAATTACATAATAATTAAAATAAAATGTATCTTTTAATTTTGGATATTACAATAAGATATTAGGTTTTCCAAGTGGAAAATACCATGGGCAAGCCCATGGTTTTACAAAAACCACTAATGAGGTGTCTTTTTAAATTAATAAAACATTCTCTCTCTTTTACTATAAATACCCACTCATCTATTCGTTTTCATTCATTAAAAATCTCTCATACTTGATTATCATGTGGTTTTACCACCTTATGAGTCCTCTCAAGGTGACTTTAATCCCCCAAGGTCTGAACCTTCATGTTTTAAGAGTTACTCTACAAGGTAAGGGAATCCTTCACCCTCCTCTTTTAGTCGACACTTCTTTTATGTTATCTCTTTGAATTTCCATTATCATGTGTTTGGGTTTATATTATGTATTCCTATTAAATTAATATTTATTTCCATATGATGAGATTCCTTTTTTCTTTCATCAATTAATTTTATGAATTTTTAAGCTACGTCGTTAGGCTGCTGAATTTTCATAAAGAATCTCTCAACTTTTTTTTTATTTTCACGTTCATCTCTTTTCTTTTTTATCTCCTCACCTACTCTATCAAAATGACCATGATAACTCCAGTATCATATATATACTATAATTATATCATCTTACTGAAATAACCATCATCAATATTCTTACTCCCTATCTTTTATTTTTATAATTGAAATAAACATCCATGAGGTTCCAATTTATAACCTTCGTGGAAGATGAAGTTTTGTTCCTCATTTTCTCCTTCAGTACTATTCATGAAACCATTTTGATAGTTGAACCAGACTATAATATATGTATTATAACCTAATTAAAATTCATGAACCATTATATGTACATATTATTAATTTATATGAAAAAACTATTTCATAATAATCCTAATACTGCCAAATAATTAAAGTGGTTATCATCTAATGATTCATCCTCTTTCCATATAAAAAATTGATAGAAATGACCATTAAAAATTCTAGATGTTCATAAATAATATTTAATTTCAATTCTGTAGATTTACAACCATTCCACATGAATTCCATTACTTAAAAACTAGTGAACTGATTATTAAAATCAAGAAAACAAACACTCAGGAACGATAGAATTCAAGAGAATAACATATTAATAAAAACATAAATGAAATAAAAATAATTATGATAAAATAATTAAATTTCTACTAGGTTCTGAAATAAGTTATTAATAAGTATAATTTAATTTTCTAGGAGACTAAGTTTAAGAGCGGAACACGTTCGGACTTATGGTAAGTGTTTTTCCACCCAAACATCCATTTTCATTCAAGTTAATTTTATTGTCTAATTAACCAAATGAAACTTGTGTATTATTATTTAATCTGTAAAAATTATGTGTTTGGTTTATATATATGTTCACCAACTAGAATATTTCTTTATTTTATGGATCATTATGCTTTTTAAAAGGAACTTAAAAAATTATTTTCGAAACACAAGCTTGATCTAAGGGAATTTATCTAATTTATACCTATTTTCAAAGGCACTCTATAATCTGTTTTTATAAATCATTATCTTTATAAAATAACTCATTTTAGTATGAAAATACTATCTTACTTTAGTTTTGTTTTTATAAAAATATTTTTCCAAAATAACTCTTCTTTTCAATGTAAAATAGTATTTATCTCAAGATTTACTCGAAGATTTTATAAGAGTATCTTCATCTATTTCCTCACTCTGGTTGATTCTTATGTATTATTGGGATTAGTATTCCATGCTATCATATACAATATTTAATTTAATGGTTTATGATTATTTTTTTCTATGGACGTTCTATCTTAAAACCATTCACAAATTTACTCTGAATGTTTAGTGATAATGCTTAATGTTTGGGGAATTTTAATTGTATTTCATATATTAATTTCAATATGAATGGATATGTTGTTTATGTTTATCCCAGTTCATATGAGGAATGCATTGGACATATTATTTGTTGGGTGGGGTCATCTATAGCCCCTAGGTGAATCAGTAGGTCTCAAGAGACAAACTACGATCTTGGCACAAAGCCTTGAAAACAGGATTATTTATGGTCCTAGCACGAGGCCTTGATGGTATGGTTATGTTGTCCCACATTATGAATTTAATCCTTATGAAAATAGTATTTATGGTTCATGTGGTTATTTGAATACTATAATACCCATGATTATGTTATCTTATGGAAATATTTACCCAGCTCATATTTCTACCATATTATGTTCAAGTTTATTTTTAAAGGCATGTGTTTTTAATTATTCACCATGTCTAACTTTTAAGTTATCTTCCGATGTGTTGCTTATGCTTACTGAGCATTTTATCTCACCCATTTATTATGTTTTAATTTCTCATGACATGAATAATTTTATTATGAATGACATGTTGAGATAACCTTGGAGTTATAGAAGTGTCTAAGGAGTTTCTATGTTGTTTTTCATTTCAATTTGTAATGTTGAACTAATGTATGTATCTTGTTTCAAATAATACTAAACTACTTGGTCCTTTAGGATGCTTATTCCTTGTTTGTATGCCAATGTAATCAAATAAGGCACCAGCTCCAAGCAATTGGGGTCAGGTCCTTATAATTGGGGGGTACTCAAGGGATTTCTGGGGGTGTACTATGACATGGTTCGTATAATGGTGTGCCTTAACTTTCTTAAAATAGAGGGAACCCCACCTTTTCCATTTTAATTTTAAAAATCCCCTCCTCCTCTCTTCTCCCCCATGCATGACCTAAACTAAAGGGTACTCTCTCATATTGATTTCGTTGATCCCCTTTAGATGGGGTGATTTATTAGGTGTTTTATAACAAGACAACAATATACCCTTCCCATCCCACCCTTTATTATTTTTTTTGTTTTCCCTTCATCGCCTTTTATTTGGTGGAGGCCAGTTAGGGTTTGGAAATGATTTCAACTATATTATGGTGGAAATAATTTTTTTATTATGGGGATTTTTCTCAGCGTGGATGGATTATATCCTAATATGTTGATATCACACCATTACACATTGTTCCATTGAAGGAATATAATTGTATGATTTATGTTATGGTTTTTTTTTGTGAAATTGGATCAAATTTCCTTTTAAATCAATGTCACATATTAGGTATTTTTCCAGGATGGTGCCAAGAGGATATCATGAGCCGTTCATGGGTGGTTGGTCACAATTTTCATGAGATGAGGTCACTTGGTGAGTTATTTGTTGATTTTTCCTAATCTATTTAGTTCATAAAATTAACAAAAAAAGTTTCTTAATTATGAATTCATTATAATTAATTAATTTGGATGTTTTTAAATCAGATAAGGCCTTTTGTGGATGGATAATGGATGGATGCCTTAGATGTGTCTCGATGAGGATGTACTAGCATGCTTGTAAAGGGTATAACTCCATTTTAATTAGGTGGTCCTCAAACATACATCCTTTAGTAAATGAAACTTTTATATATATGGCATGTGATATGTGGTATCATTGATTATATGAAATTGGATTTGAAATTAAATAAATCACTTTATTTGTTAAATGAATTATTTTATTTATGTAAAATGCCTATGACTTGAATTGAATATAGTTTCAAGGCCACGAGAGACCTCATGGACTGGCTAGATTCCTTGGAAACCAATGGTCAGGGCTATGATTATAAATATGTTATATGTGATACTTAGACCTTGATAGGGTATAAATGAAATGAATTAAATAAATTGAAGTGAATGAGACACATCAGACCTAGTGATAGGTGACCTTAGTGACCTTCGAGTAGAAGAGGTTGTTGGAAGTAGAGGAGGGTGTTGGATTAAGTGGTTGTCTTGAGTTATCCATGTGGGAACCATAGTTGAGATGAATGTGGGGTGATTATTCCTCCCCCACTGAGATGTGGTTACCTTGGTGGGTAGAACCTATAGATCTTTATGTATAGGTTGGGTGTGAGGACTGACCTTGGGTGACTGGATAAGGATATTTTATTAGGACATCTTTCTTGTGTGATAGTAATATGTGATTATCTACAAGGCCAATGAGGAAATGTGATGTGATTATGATGATCTCGAGGGACACTATGTCCTATAAGTAAAGGGCATTGACTAAAGAGTCAAGAGGAAGATAAAGAGAACTAGATTGGGTGTATATTCTTCCGGAGACCTAGGCACCTCCATAGGGTGCCTGAGTGATATATTGACCTTAGCCATGGTGCACATGGGAATGGGTACACTACTATAAAATGTGCAATATACAACGCTATCCTTTATCAATGCTATCAAAATGTTTTGATAAAGGGTACCCTTTATCATTACTTTATTTGTAGAACTGATAAAGGGGAACCTGTATCAGCACATTTTCTAGCCCATATAAAGGTCATGATCACGTGTGTGAGTACCACATTGAAATATCGGATGTTCAGGCAGATATTTATATACGACTCCACCGCATCACAAGGACAGAATCCTACCGTAGGGATGGTCTCCCACAAAAACTCTCCACACGCACCTATATGTGATCGACCTACACGCACAAGCCTTCATTGGCCTTGGCCAACCCTATACTTCTAGCAGGCTTTAGCCCACCCGCATACATGTGGGTTAGGTCCTAATGAATTGCCTGCCCTGCCCCCATCCTTGTCTATAAATGGCCCAACCCACCTTCAGATGTGGGGCGTGTACCAATTTTTCTATATACCAATAAAAAAAATAAAAGTATTAAAAAACATTAAAATATGAAATAATTTAACAAATAAAAATTAAAAAGGAATAAATTTAAAAAAATATTAAAATTTTTATTTAATAATTAATTATTAATAAATTTAATATATATATATATATATTATATCTATTAATAAATAGTATATATTAAATGTAGATATATGAAATGAATAAATAGAAATAATTGAACAAATAAGAATTAAAATTGAGTAAATTGAAAAAATACTAAAAAATTTATTAATTAAATAATTATTAATAAAAATGATTATATTTAATATACATATATATAAATTATAAATATTAATAAATAGTAGATCTTAAATATAAATATATATAATGAAAAAAAATCTAATAATTAAACAAAAAATTAAAAATGAATACATTACAAAATTACTAAAAAAATAATTAATGTAACAATTATTAATAAAAATTAATAAAATTAATATATATTAATTATAAATAGTAATAAATAATAAATATAAATATATAAAATCAATAAAATATAATAATTAAAATCATATTAATTTCTTATTCATTTTTAATGGTTTTTATACATAATTATTCATTAATATATTTAATATTATTAATATAGAAATATATTAATATATATATATATGTATATATATAAATATATATAATATTTCCTATAATATTATTTATTATATACTAAATATTTATGCTTACATTAAATAAGTCACATATTTAGTGAAAAATGGTTTATAATTAAAAATTAATATTAATTAAAATTGTTGATGAATTGTATATGAAACATGTGTTACATTGATTTAACACATACTTATATATAATTAATTCATTTTTATATACAACTCTCACACAAATAAAATTTCTTTAATTTTTCCAAATTTAAATATCCATTTTAGAATTATATTTATTAAAATAATATATTTAATATATATTTTGTTTCTAAATGGTAAATTTTATCATTTTTATATTTTTATTCAATATATAAAATTTATTAATATTTAATATTTTTTTCTAATTTATTCATTGTTAATACTATTTATTAATTAATAATCTTAATTGTTTTGTAATTTTTTTTTAATTTATTCATTTTCAATTTTTTATTATTCAATGTGTTTGTTCTTTTATCTATTCTCATAATTTATTTATACATATTTATTCATTAAGATTTTGTGTTTTAATGCTTCGGTACACCTCTTCTATCGTCAACGATCCCATCATGGTTGACCGCGAAACAAAAGTTTTCTAATATGGGCACATTACTAGGGTGCTCGTCGACGTTGATCTATGTGCAACCTTGGTTGAGTCAGTTTTATTTCTTGATGATGACATAAAGCTAGATCTTTTAATTGAGTTTGAGAAGAGCCCATATTTCTATAACAAATATTTAAACATTGGGCATTTGGTCACGTTTTGTAGGAAGAATCTATACTGCTCCAATTGCAAGAACACTGGACATTCTATCGAGAAATGTAAGTTTAAATTTCTAACCTTGGTGAAGTTGTTGTGTATGATAATTTAAGGATAAGGAAGATGGATGATGATAATATCACTTGAACTATTTCATTCGTTGCTATTGTAGTAGGGGTATTAGGCCCAAATGGTTCTGTAGGCATGGGTTATGCAGTAGGCAACATTAATTTGGTTATTAATGGGGAAACTGATGTTTTAAAAAATAGGGATTCATGGGTTGAGTTGGAAAATGTGGTGGATATAGTGTAGGATCCATTTTATAACCTCTATGGGAAGCATGGAAATCATCATTCCGTGAGAAATCCGGATTGTTCAGACTATGAAAGTGTTGTCTAAGATGATGTTTTTGAAGAAATGAGACAGGAGAGTGACATGGTCAAAGGGGATATAGATCATACTCCAGTTCCTCGGGTATTTCATATGCCATATAATGAGGAAAAAATGTTTTAGTGGATAATGAGGGGTTTCATATGGTCACTAGGAAGGAAGGATCTGTCCTATGTAATCTACTATGCAAAGAAGCTGTTATTGAGGTCGATCTGAATATCTATATGTCTTTTGGGGATGTTTGATCACCTGTAGGAAAGGAAAAGGTTGAAGATTTTTCTCTTGAGGATGTAGAAATGTTTGTTCCAAGGGAGTCCCCTCTTTGACTGATATTTTCAATCGATCATGTATAAAATAAGTGTTCCAAGAGGAATTTGGTATTTCTCTTGGAACTGAAGACAACGAGTCTAATGATAGGGAAGCTGATGGTCAAGATGACATGTGGTAAGCCCCCAAACAATGGAAGAGAGGTAGGAACCCAAGAGGCTGGGGTGATCTCTGAGGATGGGGTGGAATACATAAATAAGGTAAATGTTGGATGATATCTTATTTTGGTGGTGTTCTATGGGGTACTTTTTTCATTGAAACTCCTCTTTCTTTTTGTTTATGTACTTTTGTTAACTAATAAATTTTCTAGTATCATGGATATTTCAATGGTCTGCACATTCTAGGGTATAATTATAATTATAAATTATAAATATATATTTAAATATTCAATGTATTTACTATATATAATGATATACATATATGTAATGACATAAATATATTTATAATTATATAAAAATATTTATAAAAATATTTATTTATAATTATAATTATAAATCTTTATCAGTGCTAAAAAATCAATGATAGAGAGGTTTTTATCAGTGATTATTATTTTAGCACTGATAAAACCCATCTTTATCAATTCTTTTTTGGAAGCACTGATAAAACCCACCCCGATCTTTTAAAAATAACCCTAACTAAACTAATTTCCATCATGTCGTTCAAGCTCTCTCAGAATTTCATCTTTGTTGCTGCTCCACCTCAATCTTCTCTCAGATGAATCAACTCTAAAATCTAATATGTTTTATTTTTTTCTCCTACACTATCACTACTTTCTTGTTCAGTTTCATCAGTGTGTGTTAGTTTGGCTTTATCTTGGCTTAGTGGTCTCATGGTTCCTTGTTTAGGAGCTATGTCAATGAAGGCCCCACCATCATTCATCCTCCTCTGATAGTTCATTATTTGTGGGTTTCTGCATTACTGATTAACCCTACTAAGGCTCTCATAGGTCCTACTATGATGATATATGGTTTATAATGTTGTGTTCAATTTTTTCTATTCCCAACTCACTCCATGACCATTGGTTTTTTCCTGGTTATAATGTCATCCCATTCTAGGATCTCTCTATCACTAACCCATACCTGTTCTCTTCCACTTCCCCACTTCCAAGGCTTACTATGGTAGAGCATGACCACTACCTCAACATTATAAATTTATAAAAATGGTTGAATAATGTGTGAATGTAAGGAAAATTTTATCTTCCTAGAAATTTAATGGTTAATGAAAAAGGAAATATCAATGATATTACTACATTAAAAATTAATATGATATATATTAAAGACGGAAACAGATATGAATAGGAACAAAAACTATTTTTTCAATCATTATATGAATTTATGTGATGTGATAAAGAACTAGAAGTTACCACAACTATAATTATATTTTTACAACTTATATAGTTAGTATAAATAAACATTACGCCTTTAATTGAATTTCTATTGTGAACAATGGAAAGATGTAAGGATCATTACATTTGGTTATTTTAGAAAACCTCAACAAAATTTAAAATTAATATTCATTTAATTAAATATTTAGGATCAATTTTTTATAGAGTTGGTGTTTTATAAGGAATTTGAGAGGATTAGTTTTCTAATTATTCTCTAGCTAATGACAACTATTCAATTTTGAAAAGGATTTTTCTAATCTTGATAAAGTGTCAAGGTAGTTTTAATATTACTTGGTAAACAATATATAAGGGTTAGGGTATGTTATTTTACCCTACCACAGCTTACATAGGTCTTCGTTCGATGAAATCTGATTCATGGTGTTATGTTTTTGTTTTTATGTTGCCCTAGTTTTTCATTCTAGTTACTCTTGAACGTTATATACATTGTTATCCTATCCCTATCACACATTTCCCTATTTTGGTCATGATCATTGGTTTCAAGGGTGATTTTGGATGGTGCTGGGAGCTCCTATGGTAGTGGACTTATATAATGTGGTGTTTACAAAGATGATTACTGTTATGTTTCTTCTCCAGTGGAACACATTTTTTTAGGTCTTAGAGATATTTAGTGAGTGAATTTCATGGGAGACTACCTTCAAGAGGGTGTTTGAAAATTGAAAATAAAGGGTTATTTAGAAGCATAGGGTTAGAGATAAAAACATTTTTATTGGATTCTAATTTAAAAATTAAAATTTTATTTATATAATATTTTTATTTTAAAATTATTATTTTATGTAAGGTGAATTTTTTTTCAAAAGTATCATTTTATATTTCCAAAAACCTATTATAGGCGGATCTAGTATTAAAGTTATTCGGATTTTCAAATTGATTTTTAGAAGTTAAAATCATATCATTTTATGTGTAAAGGGGAAATAAATCATGTTTTCATTTCACATAATTATGTTTAATTAATTTATTTAAAATATAACTCCCTTTTATTGGATTTTGTTTTTAGAATAATCTATGTTAAAAGGGCTTAAATAAACTTTAAATTATTCTTGGGTATTTTTGCTTAAATGTTTGTATGTGTTTGATTAATATATATTTATAGTTTTCATGTATATATCTATATTTTATGATTTACATGTTTAGTGATTTCAAAAACTATAAATTTTTAGTATAAAGGATAATTAAATTCTTTTGTAAATGATTCTTATTATTCAATGAAATGTATTAAATAAATATTTGAAGTTGATGGTTTCTTGAGTTAAATTATAAATTTGATTTTTAATGTGAGGAAAAGTAATTATTATTGAATAAAGTAACATTTTCATATATTAAACTGATTAATATTTTCATATACATAAAGCTTTATCTAATGGAATATTTTAATGAGTTTTGAAGTTTTTATAAATTAAATTTATGGTTTCATTTCTCATTTGGGATGTTTTATACCGAATAAAAGGTTTTTAACGCTTTTAAAACTAAAAATTTCTTTGTTTCTTGGGTTTCAAAGGTTTCCTTGTAAATAAATGGGTTTCCTTATATTTTTAGAAATTAGTTTTTATTTTTATTTACCTATTTTGGGTTTAATGTATTTTATGGGTGAGTATATATTTAAAAAGACTCTTTTTATGATATTATAAATTTAATATACTTTTATATTTTAAATATAATTAGGTTATGATTTTTTTGGTTGTATGAAAATGGTTTTGGTTATTATTTCAGTCATTATTAAAGTGTTTGGTTTGGGTAATGATTTCTATTAGTTATGAAAAATATTTTAGTTAAAATGTTTTGGGTTATATAATTTAGTATGAATTTCTTATATTAAATTAGTTATATGATGTATTAGGGATATATATTGGTTCAAATGTCATATGTATTTAAAACTTATAAATCAGGTTTATAACCTATGTAATATGATTAAATGTGCACATTTGGTTTGAGTTTGGATGATTTTTATTATGAATTATGAAAATGAAAAATTTAGTTATTGAATTTCCATGAAATTTAATACTTTTATAATAAAATAAGTGATAGATTAAGTAAAACTCAACATAAATTTTTTTTAGAAGTTAAATCACACCTCCAATAGGTGGGTTTTTATGTATAATGTGTCTTAGAAAATTTAATGTTGGAATTATGAAATTTCTGCATCAATTGGGTATTTATAGTAGATGCATGGTATGCTGAAAAGTTCATGGTTAGTTTATATTATTAATTTTGATTAGGATATGTACAAAATATTATAATTATTGTGATCTAATTTGTATCATTTGGAATTATTTTACTATCACCCATAAAAATATCTAATTTAAAACACATTTATCTCAAAATCATACAAGATTAGAAGATAGTGGAAGGATTTTATAAAGTTTATTATAATATCCCCTAACCATACATGTGGTAAGTATTTTATTAAGAATAAGAATACACTTTTGGATATACCTATGAAGGTTTTGAATAATAGATGTGGGAGATATATTGTAGTGATATGTGTCATTGTTAGAGGTGGAATCAAAATGTTTTTGATCTTAATGATGTGAAATCCATGCTAACCAAATTTGTTGGAATGTTTATTAATAGAAATAATTTGTGGTGTTTTTAATGAATTTGAATAGATTATTTTGGATATTGTAGGAAAATTGAAATATAACTAAGATTTTTAAATATAATATTTTTTAAATAGGTGTTTTTAGTGGGTTATAAAATAAATATATATGTGGTTATTCCAATAATACATGATCTAGAATAATCTACAGAAAAAGAGAGTAACATGGAATCCAACTTCACTTATGTCGTCAATAATAGTATTATCCATTCATTTTATGAAATTCAAATCTTCTTAACCCTATGTCAAAATTTGGTGATTACATGACCTTGTATGTTTAGAGAATAGATATTTTTTAAAAAAATTTATAAATCCAGGACATAATTAAATGAAAATCAAGAACAATAATTTACATGGGAAGTCATTCATCTAATAATAAATAAATTTTGATTATCATTATATTTATTACCACCTTTTGTCTCATTTAACATCAAATCAAGAACTAGGAACAACAACCACATGTCTACCCTAGATTGTTTATTTTCATGCCACCCTTGTGTGAAATGATAACTTGTTATGAATCATAATCAATAACATTCAAATGTTGGGTTCCACTGATTATAATTATCTATAATTTTCTCCTTTGATTATGAATATATTATGTTTATTTAATTATTAATTATATAAAATTAATATTTTATGAACCTAATAGTATGAATATGAATCGAAAATGGATGAATACTATCAATAAAACAAAAGACTATGAAGATGGAGTGAAATAGTTAATAATGTTTGCAATAGATCATGTATACAACCCTTCTTAAATACTTTTTACATATTTACATTGTTTTTATTCAATAAAAATTAGTCCGGAAAAGTAGGAGAACATTTTCATTTTCACAAAATATATCATAGAACTATATTTTGGTCTACACATGGGAAAAATTGAATGTGCACACCGATTAGGATGACACTATGATTTATGGATCATTTGATATGAATACCAGTGTAAATAATGATAGAGATTGTATAAAAGAAATGAAAATAGAAATTTAATATTACCTTTATGATTGTCCAATGTTGTTAATAAGTTAAATAGTTATTCTAAGAGACCATTTTATATTGGTTTTACTAAATATACAACATTTTTAGATGTATTGAATTTAAATAATTTTAAAGCTTCCAGCGAAGGGAGTGAGACTATCTTTATAGAAATACTTATTCTATTAAATGATATACTACTAGAAGAAAATGAACTTACTTGTTGAACATATGATGCTAAATTATTTATATTATCAATGGTCATTATCTCTAAAAAAATAATTTTTTTTTACAAATGATTGTGAATTTTTTTCAAGGACCATGAATCACTCAGAAAATGCCATAAGTGTGGAACGAATCAATACAAGAAAGATGAATCAAGTCTTTTGAAATATGTAATGTACATTTCTATTATTCCATGGTTTAAAAGACTATGAAGATCTTAGGAAACCATGAGGTAATTGAGATTTCATACAAATATAAGAATTAAATATGGGAAACTGCGTCATCTAGCAGACTCTCCTCAGAAGAGAAAATTGATTATGAGTATCCTAATTTTGTAAATGTTCCAATAAACATTCATCCTAAATTATCTATTGATGGAATAAATCCTGTTGGTGTATGAATTAATAATCTTGGTACATTTATAGTTATATTTGTAAATTATAACTTGCTTCATTGGTTATGTATAAAGTGAAAATACATTATGTGGTCTCTACTTATATCTATGCCAAAACAACCTGATAATGATATTGATGTCTATTTGGATCCGTTGATCAAACATCTAAAATTGATGTGGGATACATGTGTTATAATTTATGATTCTCATATAAGTGATGAATTCACATTGACATGTTCTATGGGATGATAAAAAAAATTCATCATTATAGAAATTTGTTAGTATATAACATTAAAGGAATGGTGGGGTGTCCCATTTGCGAAGAATGAACACACTTAGTTCAGTTGAAACATTATTTGAAGGATGTGTTTTACAGAAATTGGAATGTTTTACCTTGATGAAATAAATATAGATCCTAGATGACAAAATTTGATGGGAATACCAAATATGGTACAATACCTTCTCTACTAATGGGTGATCAAATTTTCGATAAATTAAAATATATTGACACTATTTTTAGCAAACCATTTTTGAAAAAAAAATTATGTAATCAGGTTGGAAAAAGAGATCAATTTTCTTTTATTTACTCTACTAGAATTTTTGTACGTCGGACATTTTTTTGATTTCATGTATGTAGAAAAAAATGTATTAGATAGCACTATTAGCATATTATTAAATGTTTCTAGAAAAAAAGATGTCATCAAGGCTAGGTTGGACATGATTGATATGGGGATAAGGGAAGAATATGCACTAGTGAAGGGTACAAGTCCTACTCATCTTCCTCCAGTAGCTTACATTCTTTCCTCATAAGAAAAAATGAAATTTTTTATTTTCCTTAAAGGTATAAAAGTTACATAGGTTTATTAATAAAATATAATGAATTTCATGTCAATGAATAATTTGAAGTTATAAGGTATGAAATTAAAAGACTACCCTATTTTGATCCAAGATTTTATGCAAGTCACTTTATGTTTCATTCTTCCTAAAAATATATGACATATGTTAACCAAACACTTCAAAATTTTCAAAGATATATGTAGTATAGTTATAAACCCGATAAAGTTTCCAATAATTAATAAGTAGGTTTTAGTCACATTATGATAATTATAGATGTTATTAACACTATTATTATTTGATATAATAGTCCACCAGATGGTTCACCTAGTTATAGAGGTTTAACTTTGTGGTACTGTTTATTATAGATGGATGTATCCCAATGAACGATATATGAAGATTTTGAAAGGGTATGTCATGAATCGAATTCAACCAGAAGGTTGTATTGTATAATGATATATTTTTGAAGAATTTTTTGAATTCTGTATTGATTACGTATCATATGTTGATATAATCGGTCTCCAAAAGTCCCATCAGAACATATTACTTATGGATGAAGGGACATTCAGAAGTGATGTTATTACAATTACCATCACAAAGTAGGAGCAATATCACCTTTAAATTTTATATAATAATGAAGATGTTTGTCCATACATTGAATCCCACAAAGCAATTCTTATACATTCGAACCTATCAAGGGATAAAGGATGGATATCAAATATGAATAATCAATAGTTTATAGGATAGTTCTGAGACCATATTTATAAAGAGTTATCTTAAAATCTGAATTCAATTTTCTGAATAAATTTGACGAATAGCCAGGGGCCAAATTAAAATGTTATATCTTTTACATGCTCTATAATTATTTGTTATACATTCTAAACAAAATAATATGATAAATATAGTACGATGAAAAATAGTGGAGTTAAGCTTTTTGTGGAAGTGATGCACATATCTGGTTCCACGGAAAGAAATCCAATTTATGTGAATATGTCATATTTTGAACCGATATATTAGTTTTATTATATAGGGTTTCAAGTTCTACTTTCTCATTTCAAATGGGTTGAAAACATGAGTATAGTGAATGTTAATGAAATGGGCTTCATGAAGACGAATTTTAGTATGGAAGGGGGAAAGGGAAAGTCATTCATAATAAAATCACAAGTAGTAAAGTTATTTTATGTCTTAGATCTAGAAAACAAGAATTGGTAAATTATCCAGTTAGTGACTAAAATAATTGTAGGGTTAGAAGAAAATTCAATCAATGATGACCCTTTAATTGGGAGATCATAATAATTTCATAGTGGTCACAATGTAGAAAATGTATTATACATTAGTGGTTACCATAAAGAGGGGATTTGGATTATTTATATAGGATCAAAATCCCTTCAACGTTTAAAGAAATAAAATATATTTCAATGGGAAGGTTAAAGTGTTTTTTAGTATACTATTATTTTTCCCATAATATTAAGTGATCTCTACTATATTTATGTAATCTAAATTAAATGTCTGACTACTCATGAAAACAATGACTTCAGCATATGATTATGTTACAAATCCTTAGGTAGAACATGAAGTTGTTGCTGAAACTATAGAATTATTTGGGGATCAACACCATGCTAATGAATAAAATGTATCATCATCATGATGTTGACTAAAATTATCAAGGAAAGAAGTAAATATATAAAATTTGACGATGTCTAGAATCAACATAGTAAACCTATTGACCCCAACAAGTCTATATTCATTAGTTATGTTG
Source organism: Viscum album (assembly GCA_963277665.1). Lineage (NCBI taxonomy): Eukaryota > Viridiplantae > Streptophyta > Magnoliopsida > Santalales > Viscaceae > Viscum > Viscum album. The sequence continues at coordinate 420,937,360 of OY728158.1, read as the reverse complement.
GGGTTAAAATGAGGATGGATGTTTTAATTGTAATAGATTCATGGTGACATGTCAAAATTCAAATGAAGGAAACCCTTTAGGAAGATATAAAGGTAATGTTAGGATATAATTTCTCTATTTTGTAGAAAAATTATATAATGAAACATTGATTTAGTTTTTATTATTCCTTATAGATTTCATTTATTTTTGATGTTTTTTGTAATAAAGATGTATTAATGGCTATTGTAAAAGCCGATAGAGTCTTATAGACTCTTATTACCATGTTTTATCTTTGGGATATTGAGGGTAATGTAAAGCTCCACCCACTTGTTACTTATGAACACATGATAAAGTAGAAAACATGAAATCATTTCATCAATATTCATGATAATAAATCATTTCTGGTGTATTGTAGTTGATAATATATTATTTGAAATTATTTATTTTATAAAAATTTGATTCAAAATTGTTAATTTATAAAACGAAAAAATAGTAATGAGAATAAAATTGTGCATCAAAACCAATGTACCCCTATCATAAAGAAACAATGGGGTATGCTATACTAGAGAATAAAATGGTATGTATTTTAAATAAATAATAAATTTTTCATGTGACATGAAACAACATATGTTCCTTTTTTATATGCAAATTGATGAATCATAATCCAATAAAACTTTCATCCCACATCATGTGTTATAGAAGGAGCCCTATATAAATAAGAAGAGTAAAATAGTTGATGAAAACATAAAATTAGTATGGAAGACATGTGTAAATATTGAATAATAGTAATTTGTTATGCTTTATAATAGTATTAAAGAAAAATATATATTTATGTTCATATTTTTTTATGGTTTAGAAACAAGATTCGTGATTGACCATTCTAGAAGAAAAACTACTTATAGTATATTTGAAGCAGCCAAAATAATAGGGTCGTGTTAGATGTATAGGTTTTGAAGTGTAACCTAAAACATGTTTCAAGAAGAAAAAATTGTAGGAATATACATATCAGATGATGAAAGGATTTCAGGTGAAAATATAGGTTTTGTAAGATATTATTATCTGGTATGGTTTGGATGAACAATTTATGAAAAATAATCAAAGTGAACTGGTAGGGGAATAAAAATCAGCACATGGACAACCAAATGACCCCATTAGATATGATGTTATTCATTCCCCTCAACCGTATAACTTTCCTAAGGTAATCACATTTTCATTACTCTTTCTCCTAAATAAGAATCAAACAAATTATGATAACTTTGTATTCTTAAAATTATATAGGATAATTTTGTATGCGATTTATATCTATTATCACCACCTTGTTGTGAGGGGTACAATGTATAATATCCTAGGAGACATGATACACAAAAAATAACTCCCAAAATATCACATGAGAGTGGGGATTGAAGTTTCTTAGGTGTCGAGTGTTGAGTTTCCTATTCCACTTGATGATCCAGATATTATAAAGGTCAATGAATTTGGGAGTTATTTTTTGACATATAATCATATAAAGATACATGAGGTATGTCCTTAACAAATTCTTTCAAATGAAAAAGTTTTGATGAAAAAAGTTCTGAAGTGAGGTATGCTATTATAGATGGATAAAATGATGGGGAAATAGAGGTTTGGATCAAGAAAATATAGAAAATAATGAATGAAAACAAAAATAACTTCTAGGAGTACCTTCTCCCCACAAGTTCCATTGAAACATATATTATCATTACAACATCATGAAGACACCACATTCAAGGATGGATATTTTTCCTACATTCCGTATAAAGAAGTAATATTTGAAACAATCTTTATAGGCATGGTTAGTCAAGAGAATATAAATGAGATTCTCAACTTTAAATAGTTGGGAGTCTCTATTTTGAATACATATATAAGGTACATTTTCATAATACATCTTTCTAGTAAATGATCTAATATTTTCATTAATTTTAATAAATATTCATATTTTCTATAGGAGTTTATATTACTAATATTTAAAGGGAAAACCGTATGAATAACAATTTGGATTTATTAATATCTGTATCATTTATATGGAATAAATTTCATTAGAGATGAATGAAATTGATAAGAAAAAAGATGATCTAAATAGTGAATATGAGAAGAAAATAAAATAAGGTAGACTCTATTTTATTCCTACAATACATGGGTAAAACTCTACATTATAATCATATAAAATATATTTTTTATTTTTTCATTACTTATTTTTTTTGGTTTTTAGGAAGCACTAGATGATGATCGTAGTCAATCTGGATACCCAAAATATTTTTTTTGATCCAATACACGGATTTCCATCAATTAAACCACACATTATGTGTATTGTGATTTTTTAATACACCACAATCAACATTTTATAGATAAAATTTGAATTATAGGTTTCAGTTTGTGTTTTATCAAGAATTTTTTTATGATAGAGAGATTGGTAAATATAGCCTAAATCATGGTATATGGTCAATGATTAAATATAATAATCCTATGGATTACTTCAAATAGATATAGATTAAGGTATATATAAAAATATTTAACTATAAAAATATATTTCCAAAAAAATACTTATTTTGTTCAATTTTTTTGTAGTTCCTAAGGCAAGATAATAAAAATGGTTTTGGATATTATCTTTACAAGTTTATAAAAGATATCATATGACGTCAAAAGACTAGAACCCCCAAACATGTAATTTCAAAATGTAATTAATATTTCATTAAATATATTTATTACTCATTTGTTAGTATATATTTTATTAGTAATATGAATATTTCTAATAATCTACACACTGAAAAGAAGAAGTAAATTTATTTTGAGATGAGTTGGCATCGTACCTGGTGTTGGAATGTTTTTTGACATCAAATTTAGATGATTACCTACGATGTTTGTGATCAAGTATGATCTATGACATTAGAGATACACTTTTGATGTGAATCATTAGTATCATAATGATTATATAATATTTTATATATGTTTATCAAGGAGAATTATAATAGTGGAAATCAATTTGTTTAGAAATGAATGACTAGAATACATGGTGTGTAATGTCTTGGTCCAGGTGCCACACACCGATGACCTGAACTATTTGGTCACATGACCTCAAGCATACCTTCCCATAAACCAGAGGTTTCCGACTAGTAAGGAGGGTCTAATAAGTTAATAATGAGGAGACTAGACCATATTTTATCAGAGTAATATACCAGTAAAAATACATAAACAATAGCATAAGCATATATAACAAAAAAACAACACCAATGTTTTAAGATTATCAATGAAGGATATAAAATATCCAACTAAAGGAGAAAATATTCCATGCTAATTTATGAGTCCAGTGTCTAAAATTATACTCATAAGAAAGACATCAACGACCCCCAAGCGGGTCCAGAACCACATCTGGATCCCACAACCAAGATCCATCTCGACTCAACCATCTAACCCGGGGCCCTTTCCCTTAATCTATCCAACATCCATGAAGTCTATTTAGGTATCGATCAAGATTCTCGAGTAAGGTGTGACTACAACTTAGTAGACCACCCCAATAATGTTTGAAAATAATCTAGTCAATAACAAGTGTATGCAGTTTTATAAAGAAATAATTAAAATTAATAAGTAAATAATTATCACACTATCAATTAATATGTATTAACCTCATAGACCACCAGGTTCTGGAGGATACCCATACCTCAATACCTACTCCATCTCATGTCGCATCTTAACCATGTTACATTTTCAAGTCACAGTTTATATAAAAAATGGGATTTCATTATCCATTTTTTTAATTTCATTATTATGAAAACATAGAACCATAGTCTAATGTCGATGTTTTGGGTATAGAACATGATTACCAGTAGTTCGTTTATTAATAATGAATATATACCATGGGCATGGAATTTCATGTCTAGCACCCTAACTCTCAACCATGCATATACATCATTAGTGTAGAATGTCATGTCCATCTCCCCAATTCTCAATCATGTGAATATAACATTGGTGTAGATCATTATGTCTAACACCCCATTCATCAACCATACTGATATATATACCATTGGCATATATCATTATTTCTAGCACCCCATTTATCAATCAGACATGTATTTATATCATTGGTGTATATCATCATGTCTATCACCACATTTAATAACTATGCATATATATCATTACTCATCATAATATCACATGTATCTCATTATCCCATGCTTTCTCATTGTCACCTCAACCAAGATTAATGAACATTTAATTCTCTTATCAAAATTAACCCACCCAACTTCCATTAATTAATTCATAAATTAATTAATCCACATCCATTAATTATGTCAAAAATTAATTAATATTTTCACAATACCATCACCCAATAATTAATTCAACAATTAATTTTTCAACACATAATTCCATATATAATAATTAATTTTCCAATTAATCATTCAACTCATAACATCAGTATTCTAGAATTAATTCCCTAATTAATTTTCTCAAATCATGATATCACTATCCATAATCAATTCCCTAATTAATTATCTCAAACCATAAAATCAATATCACATAATTAATTCCATAATTAATTACTCAATTCAACCATCACAATTCTTTCATAATTAATTACCATAATTAATTATAAAATTAAAAAATCCCAAGATCCCATAATTAATTCTATAATTTATTATCTCGTTAAAAAATCAAAAACTCTCACAATTTCACAATAATATCAATTAATTAATTTACAACATTAATTATTTCAATTTGGGATTTCAATTTCTAAAAAACTCTATAAATTTTATAACATTCATATACGTAATAAAAATCATGACTATGATATTTTAAAATTAGACCACCTACCTTAATTTTTTGATGAACGATTACCCAATAGAAATACCCAAAATTGAGCAATATAACAATGTAGAATGGGTTCTGTATATTCAACCTAAATCAATATTAACAAAATCAATATCTATCTAATTTAGATCTAGATATACAAGACTATATCTATATTCCAAAAAACTGGATCTAGATCAATAAAAATAGGAGATAACTCCCCATCAAATGAATGATATAAGGATGGGAGATAAATGGGAAATCAATGAGATAAGATCCAATTAATGGGAGGGATTCATATCTTAGATTTGGGATTCAAATTGAGAATAAATAAAGTAGGATGTCCTTGTAATTCCTTTATAAAGATTTGAAATTTTCCAAAATCATAAGGTTCTGAGTTTGGGTAAAATTGGAGATATTTTGGGTGTCAAGTTGAATTCACAACTATTATTTGGGCCATTAAAATTATTGTGCAGAGCTTCCAGGGTAGAGGCGCATAGTTTTCCGTAACCATTCACCAACCGCATGCTTAATATTTTGGGGTGCACAATTTTTCTTTTTAGGGAACATAGTTTGACAAACCCTGCACCATCCATGTGAAACCCCATTGTCCAAGGTTTCACGGTTTCTTGGGATGGGGCACACGGTTTTCTCAAACCCTGCACCAACCATGCCCAACCACATTTTCTTCATTTTTTCTCAGTTTTAATCCCCAAAACACTCCAAGTCATAACTTAAAAAAATTACTCAAATAAAGAAAAAATATTACCTGAAATATACTCTGATTCAACTCTAGAATAGGTCAGGATCTGAAAATCTCCCCACCTTATAAAAACTCATCCTTAAGCTGCACTCCCAAGATTCCCTAAGATTCCGAGCCAAAATGATCAGGCCACTATGCCTGCATATCTGCTTCCCTTTCCTACATCTCATCCTACACACGACCATGTTGAAATAATACACACACTGTTAGCCCAATATTTCCCTTAAACAATTTCTCATTGTTCTCAACACACATATAGGATTCTTCTCAAAGAATATATCTATCTCAAGATCAACCTCATCGACATCGATCACATGAGAAGGTTTGGGGTGATACTTCCATAGTTGTGATAAATGGAATACATCACGAATAACACTATATTTTTGTGGAAGAGTCGATCAGTATACCAACAATCTGATTCTCTCCACAATCTCAAATGGTCTGATGAACTTGGGTTCCAACTTACCTAGACTATATATCCTGTGGTGACCCAAACTTGGAGACCCCAAGAGGAATACACAATCACCATCGGTGAACTCTAGGGGTTGTATTTTTTTTAGTATATGACTTCTACCTACTCTAAGATGTTGCCATACATTTTTAAATTAGCTGAACATGTTCAGACATATCCTGTATGAGACTCAATCCCAACAATTCTTCCACACCTACCTCCATCTAGAATAACAATGATCTACATAGCCAACCATAAAGAGACTCATATGGCGCCATCTGAATAGTTTATTGATAAATTTTGTTAAAAGTAAAACTCCACTAAATCTATGTAGTTCTACCAAAACCCACAAATTCTAGTACACTTTCACATATAATATCCACAAACACTTATATAGTATGATCTAATTTCCCATTTGTCGGTGGGTGAGAAGCTGTACCCAATAATAACTTTGTCCTGAGTTCCTTATGTAACAATTTTCAAAAGTATGAAGTGAACTATTTGTTATAATTTGAAACAATAGTCTATAGAACCTCATATAGAAAAAATATCTCCAAAACATATAGTTATCCCAACTATTCCACTAAGAAGGTAACCCGTATATGTAAGAAATGTGATACTTTTGTCAGTTGATCCAAAATAACCCAGATAGCCTCATTTTTCCTTGGTATATTGGGGATACCCACCAAAAAATCAATTGTCACATGATCTAACTTCCATTCCAGAATGGGTAATGACTGTATAAAACCTCTAGGTTGTTGATTCTCTTCTTTCAGTTGATGATAGGTGTATCATCATGTCACAAAACCTAATATCCTTTTTCATGTCTGGACACCAAAATTTTCATTATTGTTACTGGTACATTTTGGTTACACCTAGATGTACTAACCACATTGATTCATGTAATTCACACATTAGCTCATATCATATGCTCGTAGGTACAACAACCCAATTACTAACATAGATGATATCATCCTCATTTATGCTCCAATTGGAAGGTGACTCCTCACCTTCAAGGTTTTCCCTCAAGGTCAAGAACTTAGGATCCTCATACTTACTATCAAAAATCCGTCTCAAAATTGTAGACTCTATGAAAATTGATACTAGAGTTATCTTCTACTAACTATCCTAAACCACCACATTCATCTCATCCAGTAAAACCATTATATTTACTCAACACTACACTCCTGAACTATATGAGTTTGAGTTTTCCTACTTAAGTAATTATCCAAACTTTTTCCTTTCCCAATAATATATTCAATATTAAAATCAAATGAATACATATAATCAACCCATATTTGCTGATGAATATTAAAATCTCACTATGATAAGATATGCCTTAAGCTCTTGTGATCCGTATACAATGTAAAATTTCTTCCCAAAAGATAGTGTCACTAACACATCAGAGAATAAACTACTGCTTCTGTCATGAGGTTGTGTGTATGGTAGTTCCATTAATGTGGTCTCATCTACTTAAAATCACATGACATGTGTAATTCTCCTTGCATCAACATACCTTGGAGTCTGATCCTAGAAGCGTTACAATACACCATGTACTCCTCACTTGGCTCGGGTAGGATGAATACCAGTTACAATGTATAAAACCTTTTCAACTCTCATAAGGCCTTCTCACAAGATTCCAACCAATAAAACTTTATCTCCCTTTTGGTAAAGCCTATCAATGGAACCTCTAAATGGGAAAAGTCTTTGATTAATCTCCAATAATATCCAGTTGACCCGAGAAAGATTTAGATATATAATATGATTTTGGGATTCTCCCCAGATACCACTGCATGTACCTTCTATGGGTCCACTAACACACCTTCCTTTGAGATGATGTTCTCCATGAACTGCACCTGATCAATCCAGAACTAACACTTATATTGATTGGTGTATAGTCAAAGCTCTCTGAGTGTACTCATGATTATGTCAAGATGTTGGGCATGATCATCATGAGTCTTAGAGTACACTAAGATTTCATCCATGAAAACCACCAAAACATGATCCAATTGTGGATGAAATATTCTATCCATCAACTCCATAATCACTGTTGATGAATTCATCTACCCAAATGGCATAACAATGAACTCATATAGACCATACCTACTTCTGAAATAAGTCATCGGTATATCACAAGTCTGAACTCTTGGATGATGATACCATTATCTAAAGTTAATCTTCAAGAACACACATGCTCCTCTAAACTATTAAAAAATTTCATTGATACATGGAAGAGGATACCAATTCTTTACCATATTCTCTTTCAACTTCTGGTATTCTAAACACAAGTACGAAATCCCATCATCCTTATCTGCAAACAAAAAATGTGATTCCCAAGGTGATGTGATCTGTTGGATAAACCCCTTATCCTCCAACTCTTCTAGTAGATTATTGAGATCTTGGAGATTTGTTGGTTCTATTTGGTATAGAGGAATAGAAACCATCTCAGCTCCAGGAATGAGCTCAATATATAATTCCACATCTCTATCAGGTGGCAGCCCCAAGAAGTGTTCGAGAAAAACATCCTAAAACTATTCCACCATGAGTAGAAAAAAATCATGCATTATGCCACCATCATCCAGTCAAAAACTAGAATCCTAGGATGTGACATCTCCTAGTTGCTGAGTAATTATACCTACTCAGCCTACCTAGATATCCCACTCCCCAAGGTGAATGTACCGGTTACCCTTAGAAGATGTAAAATTCACTATCCTCTGGTAACAATATATGTCTGATCAAGATGATACTAGCCAGTTCATACCCATAATTGGGTGTAATACATACATGTCAATGATATAAAGACCCCATAAAAAAATACTCCCCAACTTCAATAGAATATTCCTTGCTCATACAGGTGTCTGTAGACTGTACTCCCAATAATGTATAAATAGTCATAAACCCCCTCACAAACTCCACCACTAGGATCAAACCATTAGCATGTTTTACATATATAAAAGAATGAGAGGAATTAGTATCAAATAAGGAACTAACTAAAGATAAAGATACTAGAATAATACATCTCACTATCAACATTCCATCCTATCTTTTCACAAGTTTAGGATGAACAAGATGTAACTATCCTACCCCTATTCCTTGTGATGTCGTCTAACTCACATGAGTTTCAACACTCTACTAATATTAGAACTCTTTTTTAGATGCACCAAGTCTACTGCATCTACCTCCTTGGCCAGTAGATCTCCTGCTGCTAGACTGATATGGTGTAGAAGATCCCCTTCCAACACACTAGTTCTATCTAGCTCCTTCTTCACTAACTATCTATCTCGGGTTCATGCAGAACCTATATAGATGTACCATCTTTCAGAATTCTTGAAAATTCACTAGTTGTAGAGGAAAACATTTATGAAAGTGTCCCGAGTTACCAAAATAGTGGAAGTGCTCTTGGATAAGATCTTGAGTAATTGATCCTCCTGAAAAACCACTCTACTTCCCACTACTATAGATAAAGTTCTCATTATAATTCTACATGTTCTAGGAAGAAATAGCTTTATATATCCTATAAGAAACCACTTATGCACCACTAGAATCCTCCTTCAGGTTCCTCTCTGATATGAGAGACTGATTCATCACTTTTGAAAACTTATTCAACCTGAAGATATTCACCTGGGACTTAATTTCACACTTAATTCCATCCTTTAATTGTTTTTCTGAATTAGACTCATATGCCACAAATACTGGTGAAATGCACTAAAAATCTATGAAGCATCCATCATATTCCATCAAGAACATGCTCCCCTAAGTCAATTTCATGAACTCTGCTACTGTCTCTGTTCTCAGAGTCTCTGGGTAGAAGTTCTCCGAGAAATTATCCAAAAAGTCCTTCCATAGTATAACATTAGTCTATCTAGTCCATGTCTGAGTGTCCCACTAGTGCTTCATTGATCCTCATAGCATTTAAGTAACAAAATTTACCCTCTTATCATATGGAGTCTCCAAATGGTCAACTATCGTTTCGATCGACACAACCCAAAACTCATCTCCATCAGGTCCACCCTCTCTAGTAGAATTAGGAGGGTTCTATAAATAAAACCCTATCATTTGGTCTGATATTCTCTTCATGCTTGACCTGGGTCCCTTTTTATGAATTTCATGAAATGAGTGAATTTCTATCAGAATGTATCTCATGGTTCCTCACCTAGCACTATCAGTGACTCATATTCCAATACTGGTAAATCATCTCCAATCATATCCTCCTATCATCCTCTCAAAAAGCATCATCATAGAGGAATAACTCTAAAATTTCAAACACACATCTTAGTAATCGTAAAACAACTTTATCAAAATAATGTAATAAGAAAATCACAATTGTCGAAAAAATTTATTTTCCCAAATCTCGCCACACGGTCAAAACTGAGGTGTTGTCACTACCCTTAACCATCCCGACTCTTAGGTCTTGGTTAACAAGGGTAAACACATTCTAAATTTTCACATTTCATTATATACCACTTTTTCACATTTTCATCATTTTTACCACTTCTAATTTCATATTAGGCACATTTTTCAATGTAATTTCATAAGTAAGGGAAAAAAATTCAATATCAACAAAAGCAAAACCCATTTTCTTGTGCATTCCTAAAATGATGCATGTCACAAAATAATCATAAATTCCTAGAATGATGCATGTAGACTCAACTCTTATTCCATTTAGGACCATTATTCAGTTATCAAAATATCTCAGAAACAATTATCACATCACAAAATAAGTGTTTCACCCAATGTGAAATAACATTCAATTGTAATAGCAAATAAACATAACAATATCCCACCCTGGGCACTTGGGTTCTCCCCCATACATATGATAGCTACTCCCATGAATGAGAACATAATGAATCCCCGAATCATCCTAGTATCCTATATAACTTTCCTAAACTTTAAGACAAAATAAGAAGAAAAGAAAACTCATTTAATACCAATTTTTAATGTCTCAACATAGGTTCCACACACCAGTTACCCAAACTGGTTGGTCACATGACATCTAGTGTACCTCCCCATATTCTAGAGGCTTTCGACTACTAGTGAGGGTCTGATAAGTCAATCATGGTGAGACAATACCCACTTTTATTAGATTAATACACCATTATAAATAAATAAACAATAGAGTAGGTATATATAACCAAAAAACAATACCAATGTTTTAACATTATCAGTGCAAGAAATACAATATACAACTAAAGTAGAAAACATGTCATGATAATGTATATGTCTAGTGTCTAAAATATAACTCAAAAGAAAGACACTGACGAATCCCAAGAAGATCCCAGACAACATCCATTTACCACAACCAGGATCCATCCCAACTCGGCCATCTAACACAGGGCCCGTACCCTTAACCTATACTACATCCATGAAATCTATTTGGGTATCGACCGGGAAGCCTGAGTAGGGTGTGAATACAACTCAGTAGGACACCACCAATGACGTATAAAAAAAATCCAATAAATAACATGAATATGAAGTAGTATAAAGAAATAATTACAATGCATAAGTAAATAGTCATCACATTATCAATTAATCTTTATTAACCACATAGAACATCAGGTTCCCGAGGACACCCATACCTCAATAACTTCTTTGGACCATTCATTGTCTAAACTAATTTACATATTCAATTGAAAATTCATTTCAGTAAATGGGCTTTCATTATCCATTCCATTTTAATTTTATTATTACAATCACTTGGAACCGTAGTCCAATGATAATGTTTTGGGTATATAACACCATGTCTAGCACCCCATTTATTAATCATACACATATTCCATAGACATAGAACATCATGTCTAGAACCTTAAATATCAACCATGCATATACATAATTGGTGTAGAACGGTATGTATAGATCCCCAATTCTCAATCATGTGCATATATCATTGGTGTAGATCATCATGTCTAACATCCCATTTATCGACCATATATATATATATATATATATATATATATATATATATATATCATTGGTGTAGATCATTGTGTCTAGCACCCAATTTATCAATCATGCATGTATTTATATCATTGGTCTAGATCATCGTGTCTAGCACTCCATTTAACAACTATGTGTATATATAGTTACTCCTCACAATATCACATGTTTTCTCATTGTCATGTAAACTAAGATTAAACAACATTTTATTCTCTTATCATAATTAACCCACACAACTTCCATTAATTAATTCATAAATTAATTAATCTAAATCCCTTAATTACTTCGACAATTAATTAATCTTTTCATAATATCATCATCCAATTATCAATTCTCCAATTAATTATTCAACAAAAAATTCAATATATCATGATCAATTCAATAATTAAGCATTAAACTCCAGAAAATAAATATTATATAATTAATTTCCCAATTAATTATCTCAAATCATGATATCACTATCTATAATTAATTCCCCAATTAATTATACCAAACCATAAAATTAATATCCCATAATTAATTCCATGATTAATTACACAATTAAACCATCATAATTCCTTCAAAATTAATTACCATAATTAATTATCCAATTAAAAAACCCCCAAATCCCATAATTAATACTCCAATTAATTATCTCATTCAAAGGTACCTAAATCTCATAATTACACCATTATCTCAATTAATTATTTACCACATTAATTAATTAAATTAGGTATTTCAATTTCTAAAAAAATTGAGAAATTCTAAAACATGCATATATGTAATCAAAATCATTACTAGTGGATTTGTGAAATTATAACACCTACCACGATTCATTGATGAATGATCTCCCAACAAAAATCCCCAAAATTGAGCAGGGAAATGACATAGAACGAGTTTCAGACCATTAATCTAAATCAAGATTAAAAAAATCAAAAAAAATATAATTTATATCTAGAGATAAAATCCTAGAACTAGATTACCCATATATAGATCTAGATCTAGTAAATTAAGCAATAACTTCCCACCAAATGAACAAGGGAAGAATGGGAGATGAATGGGAAATAAATGGGATAAGATCCACATACTGGGAGGGATGTAAATCTTTTATCTTGACTTTAAATCATGAATAAAAAATGTTGGATAACCTTGTAATCTTTCTTGAAAACTTAGAAATCATCAAAAAAATTTAAGGGTCTGAGTTTGGGTCAAATGGGGGATGTTTTGGGGGTTCTTGTGAATTTAAAATTACTTCTCTGGCCATTAACACTATCGCAGATGGTTTCCTACAAAGAGGTTCATGTTTTTTCCTAACAGATCATCAATTGCGCTCCTTTTATTTTATGGGGTTCATAGTTTGTTTTTTAGGGTGCATGGTTTGAGAAACCATGCACCGGCTATGAAAACCCCGACTATCCAGGGTTTCCCTATTTCTTGGGCTGGGGTGCATGGTTTTCTATAACCATGAACAAACTGTGCACAACCTATTTTTCTTCCATTTTTCTCAATTTTCCACCCAAACACACCACCAAGTCATAACTCTAACAAAATTAATCAAATAAATACAAAATAGTACTTCAAATCTAGTCTGAATTAACTCTATAAAAGGTCACGATCTTACATGGTCTGAAAATGTATACAAACATCATGAACATGTGATTTCCTTCTACTTATTTAGTTAATTTTTTATCATTTAATCTACTTTTTTAGTTAATATCCTTATCATTTTTATATGGTACTTATTTTTTAAAAGTTATATATTTTTTCTAAACACACATCACATGATCAAAGCTAAACAATAAAATTCATATTGTTTTGATACTTTTGGAAAATGATACAAAAGTCATTTTTGATGTGTAGAAATTGACCACACATTAATATAACACCTCATGTGGTTGATATGACTTGAAGTGATTATTTTAAATAGAAAGGTGTCATTTTAGTTTAAAACGCATTTCAAATATCTAAAACTATGAATTTTTTTTGGAATATTTTAAAAATTTAAGAAAACAATCCATAATTCATTGGTTTCATATTATAATTGATTTCATGTCACGACCCATCCTTGGGGCCCATGCCGTGACTACCCCAATCCCGCCTTCCATAGGCCAGGGGCTGGCGACTAGCACCAAGGCATAATTCCTGGTAAAAAGGGAAGACATTGCCTTTGTAAAGTAAACAAACACCACAGAGCAAGCAAGCAGAAGTAAACACAAAGTAAAAACTGGGTACAACAGTAAGTGCAGAAAAGTAAGTGGGCCAATATGCAAACCCAAACTGAAATTAAAGTTCAACTGGAAAGGAAAAACAACAACTGAAATTAAAGCCGCAACGTCGATCCGTCCACTGGAAGTCCCACCTGAAGGGTGAGTACAGATGGCCTCCACAGCTCCTGGGGTCCAGCCGTCCACTCTAAGTACGTCCTACCCAGTGGTCCACCTCTAGGTACCGTCCTGATCTACTAGCCTCAACCACGATCAGCGTTGTCCGTCGTCTGTAACCAACACAACTTAGTGTGGGAATAGCACTTGCAGGGGTGAGTATAAGCTACTCAGTAGGGACCCTAAGACCCCCGAAGGTCTCCCAGAATCCACAATGGATAAACCACAAAGGAAAGATACAATCACGAAGTAACATTCGACACTGCTTAGGTAAATGTCCATACATATACCTAAGTCATCAATTCCAGTACGCTCCAATATCCGAGCCCATGTACATCCCAGTCCACACAGGAAAGAAAAACGTCAATCCACACAGGATAACACAACACAATCCACATAGGAAAGCAAACAGGATTCAGATCACATAGGAATACTTCTTCGTAAGACGATAGAGATGATAAGATATAGCCACTGATTCATCTCAGCCGTCGGACACACAAAGGATCGATAGGTACTAACCCCCACAATGACCCACAAAGGATCTAACCCACAAAGGATCGATAGGTAACTAACCCCCGCAATGACCCACAAAGGATCTGACCCACAAAGGATCAAAAGGTAACTAACCCCCACAAAGACCCACACAGGATCAGACTCACACAGGATCTGTAGGTGCTGGCACACAAGACCACTGAGCGCTGACCCACATAGGATCAGTTGCACTGATCCACGAACGATTGCTGAGTGCTGTAGTCATCGCCGTCGAATCCACTGAAGATCTCTGTATAGTCATCGTCGTAGTCGCAGCCAGCTCTAGGGTTCCCACACACAACAAGCTCATTCGGGAGGATCCGCTCCACGAGCCAAGAGGTTGATACATCAACTAACACATAGTCTAGAGTTGATGTATCCAAAAGTTCTGTATCATCAACAGGATCTCAACGTCGCAGACGACACGTCAATCGGACGCCCGGTCTGAGAGTTATTGGCTTTTTCGTTCCAGGGGCCCATTTGATTTTTAAGGCAAAACCAACCTGACCATTCTCCAACTGCATCCAAACCTCGAGCGAAGTAATCCAAAAGAACTTTCTCACTTAGAGCAATCCATTAAAGTTGACGACACGTCAATCGGACGTCCGGAGGTTAAGTTATGATCGTTTCCGCTTCGAGGTCCCGGTTGGTTTTGTGTACGATCCAACCAGGCCGAATCCAAAGTACTCTGAAACCTTGAGTTCGATATACCGAAATGATCGTCTCGATCCAAGGATCACATCGAAACTAATGGTGCATCGATCGGAGGCATGTTGCTCATGTTATGGGAAACATACCGAAGAGGTTCGGTATTAGGGGGTTCGGGCCCGGTTCGACCCGGCCCGATACCCCCAGGGTCGGCCCGAACCGGGTCGAACCATCCCGGGTCCAGGTCCGACCCGCTTGGGCGCGGCCCGACCCGGCTTGGGCACGGCCCAGCCTGGCGGACCAGCTAGTGCAGCCGGCCCGGCACGCGGCGCACTGGCCAGAGGCTCAGCTGAACGACCGAGCTGTTTCGGATGCGGGGGGGGGGGGGGGGGGGGGGGCGCTGCCCCTGCGTGAAGAACCGCGACCCCTTTATGGGGATGCTCAGCTGGCCGGCTGGGGGTTACGACCCCTGGCGTTTTCCTCGAACTGGCCGGCCCGCACCGGCCAGCCGGCTGCTCCGCCACGGGACCGGAAAGGGCCGGTCCCCTCGCTCCGACGCCGGCGGCCCGGTCCCGGCCGCCGGTTCCCCTGCATCGCCGTGGCCCAGAACCGACCGCGTCGTTGGTTCGTCCGGCGCAGTGTGACGGCGCCTCGCCCTTCCTCCGTGGCCCCGCTCCGGCCGTAGTGCTTGTGAGGTCCTCCGGCGCGGCGCGACGACACCACGTCCTTTGTTCATCTTCTACGGCGCAGCGCGACGACGCCGCGGATTTATTGATTCCAACGACGCGGTTTGACGACGCTGTGCTTCTCTGCTCTCCCTTTTTACAAAGTCTGTGCGGTGATTCGGAACTGCGTTGCCTTTCTCGCTGCATCAAAAATCAACAACCAAAAAGGGGAGGAGTGTCAGTCGTGTTTGTTAGGTCTGACCTCCTCTCGTTATCACGATAACAGGCTGTTCAAGGAAGGGAAGATAACGATGGAAGAAAACACAAAGAGAAACGCATAAAACCCTTACCTCAACGTTTTCGTCGAACGAGCGTTCATCACGGATTTAACCATCGCGGAAGAAAAGGATCGCTGTAGAAGAAGAGGTTCACCATTGGCATTAGGTGATCTTCGAGGAAGGCGTCTCTCGCCGTCGTCCGCTGTCGGTGGTGCGTTCTTCGCATTCTTCATCGAAGAATGAAGAATCATCTCTTTTTCTCCCAAATGTTTAACACAACACAACCCAACCATAATAAAATAAGTTCAACAATTATTTTATTATCAACCTAAGTTTTTGAAATTCAAAAGATAAGAAATGAACAATTAATTCAATGAATTAATTGTAACGATTTAACCGCCCAATTAAATGAGGCGTTTCTTAACCATAAAAACGTAAGGTTTGACTTTCATTAAAAAGGGGGTTGCGGGTGCGTTACTTAGGAGGGAAGAAACGGTGAGGCTCGTTCAGGCCCCACCTCACAAATATCCTACCAAGTGGGTAGGATATTTTGGGTTCCACCTTATCCGCTTAACTTGGCTTAAGTGGCTTTAAGTGAAATAAAATAAAGTGTTGCACCACTTTTATTTTATTTCTTAACTTAACCCCAAAAATTAGAAACCACACCCGAGAAAATGAAACTCCAGAAAAGGTGTTTCTAAGCAAATACCAGTGCTTCGATTCCACCAGTGCCCTCAGAATTCAATTCCGAGCACTAGTTCAAAAGTTATAAAACCCCGCTCGTTCGTTCACTGAATGTACCCGAGCTAAACTTCGGAAAATGATTTCGGGGACACCTGACGTCGGAATCAGGTGCAGTCAGAAACTGCGTTCTTGTAAAATTTCAATGAAAATTAAGAAAAAAAGATCCTTGAATTTTATGGGTCTTTACATAACTCCCACCTCAGGGATTTACTTCCCTGTAAAGATACATCAAAAACTAGGGAAACAAAAGTGGGTACTGAGCACGCATCTGAGCCTCCCGCTCCCAAGGGCTCTCCTGGAGGTTCTCGTGCTGCCATCTGATGCGCACTAGAGGAATCGACCGTCCACATAGGACCCACTCCTATCGATCCTCAATCTCCACCGGGACCTCCGCAAAAGTCGCCCCATCATCAACGTCCAGCTCACCATGGTCAATGATATGTGTCGGGTCGTGCACGTATCTCCTCAACTGAGATACGTGGAAGACGTCATGCACCCGGTGCAACTGAGGTGGTAGAGCCAGGTGATAAGACACCTCGCCAATCCTTCCGATGACCTGGAACGGTCCGATGAAGCGTGGAGACAACTTGCCACCTCGTAAAAATCTCTGTAATCCATGTCGAGGTGAGACACGCAAGAAGACGTGGTTTCCATCCTCGAACTCTAGTGGCCTCTGCCTCCTGTCAGCATAAGAGTTCTACCGACTCTGAGATGTCCTCATCTGCTCCTGGATGACCTGGACCTTCTCTGTCGTGGCCTGGACCATCTCCGGTCCCACAAGTGCTGACTCCCTAGGGTCTGTCCAGCACAAAGGAGATCTGCAAGGTCGGCCGTACAACCCCTCATATGGTGCCATCCCGAGGGTGGAGTGGTAGCTGTTGTTGTATGAAAACTCCACCAAGGGTAGGTGGTCCTCCCAACTGCGACCAAAGTCAAGGACACATGCGCAGAGCATGTCCTTGAGAGTCTGTATAGTCCTCTCCGTCTGACCATCTGTCTGAGGGTGAAAGGCAGTTCTCAGACGTAGTTGTGTCCCGAACGCCTCCTGCAACCCCTTCCAAAGCCGGGAAGTAAAGCGAGCACTCAATCGAAGAAGATAGATGATGGAACACTGTGAAGCTGTACAATATCCTGAACGTAGACACGCCCCAAGATCTCTACTGAGCCCTACTCTCTGATGGGTAAGAAGTGAGCCAACTTGGTGAGTCAGTCGACAATCACCCAAATGGAGTCGTGACCACTGGAAGTGCGTGGAAGTCCAGTCACGAAGTCCATATATATCTCGTCCCACTTCCACTCCAGGACCTCCAAGGGCTGTACCAAGCCTGCTGGTACCTGATGCTCTGCCTTCACCTGTTGGAAGGTGAGGCATCGAGAAATGAACTCTGCCACAAACTTCTTCATGGCCGACCAACAGTGCTGTCGTCTGAGGTCCTGGTACATCTTCGCCACTCCAGGATGTACTTACAAGGGAGAAGTGTGAAACTCTCTTAGAACCTCCTCCCGTAAAGCAACTGGTACCAAGGTACATCCTCTGAAAAGGACGTCGTGCTCTGCTCCAAAGGAGAAACCATCAGGTGCCTGTCCTGAGGATATCTGTGCATGTCGTGTCTCACAGTCAGCGTCCCCACGCTGTGCCTCTCTGACCTGCTGCAATAGTAGAGGGGTGACTGTGAGAGACTGAAGGAAGGCTGCTCCATATCTATCCACGAATGATATCTGCAAAGCGGCTAGCTGCTCTGTCTCCTCCTCAAGTAGCTGAATGCCCGTCCTCCTGCTAAGAGCATCGGCTACTACGTTCCCCTTCCCAGGAGTATAGACTATCTCAAAGTCATAGTCTTGGAGGAACTCAAGCCATCACCACTATCTCAGGTTAAGGTCCTTCTGAGAGAATATGTACCTAAGACTCTGATGGTTAGAAAAGACTGTAAAGTGCTCGCCCATCAGGTAGTGCCGCCATGTCTTCAGAGTGAAGACCACTGCTACTAACTCCAGGTCATGGGTAGCGTAGTTCTGCTCATGCGGCCTCAACTGACATGATCCATAGGCGATCACCACCCACTCCTTCATCATGACACATCTGAGTCTGGTCTCGGATGCATCGCAGTAGACTACATACCCTACTCCCTCCTCTGGAAGTCTCAAGATAGGGGTGCTGGTCAATCTCTGTCTCAGCTTCTGGAAGCTCTGATGACATCTGTCTGACCACACAAATGGTTTCCCTTTCTTCGTCAAATCTGAGAGTGGTGCCGCAACTCTGGAGAAGTCTAAAACAAATCTCCAGTAGTATCTAGCTAGTCCCAAGAAACTCCGCACCTCCATCACGCTCTAGGGTGGCTCCCAAGCTAGCACTGCCTCGATCTTCGCAGGATCCACTGCAACTCCCACCTCAGAGATGACGTACCCCAAGAAGTGGACCTCACATGTCTAGAAATAACACTTCGAGAGCTTTCCATAAATCTGGTGCTCTCGGAGTGTGTCTAGTACAACCCGCAAGTGGTAGGTGTGCTCCTCCTAAGTCATCGAGTATATCAAAATGTTGTCGATGAAGACCATGACAAATTGATCGAGGTATGGCTGAAATATCCTATTCATGAGGCCCATGAACACTGCTGGAGCATTGGTCACGCTAAAAGGCATAACCAAGAACTCATAGTGGCCATACCGACATCTGAAGTCTGTCTTCTGCACGTCCTCGTCCCGAACTCTGAGCTGATGATAGCCTGACCTGAGGTCTATCTTTGAGAACCACCGTGCTCCCTTGAGCTAATCGAAGAGGTCATCAATATTTGGTATCGGATACTTGTTCCTTAATGTCACCTGGTTCAGGCGACGATAGTTGACACAAAGTCGCATGCTCCCGTCCACCTTCTTGGAAAACAATATCAGGGAAGCCCAGGGTGAAACACCGGGTCAGATGAATCCCTTGTCCTGCAAGTCCTCCAACTATACCCGTAGCTCTCGAAGCTCAGTGGGGGCCATCCGATATGCTGGAGTGGATATCGGGGCTGTCCCGGGGTACAGATCAATATAAAAGTCTACCTCTCTGTGAGGAGGTAGTCCTGGAACGTCGTCGGAAAAAACATCCGCATACTAATCCACCACTATAGGAAAACTAGGACTCTTCACGTCAACTGCTCCTAGGATGAGGCTAGCCAACTGATGAGTGATGGGATGTCCTCTCCTCTGCGGAAGTCCATCCTGTGCTACGAAGTCTCTCTTCTCGCCGGTGAAGGTGAACCTGCTCCCGTCGGTGCGTACACATTGCACCTTGAGCCTAATACAGTAATTCTAAGCATGGACTGTAGATAACCAATCCATGCCCAAGATGACGTCGTAAGGCCTCGACGCCACTACAAGAAGATTCTAGCCGAAGCTCTCGCCTCCTAGAGTAAGCTCACACTGCCGACACCAGTGTGTAATCGTCAAGTCTACTCCCTTAGGAGTCTCTAGCCATAAGGATTGAGAAAACGGCTCTATCGGAATCTCCGAGCTCCGAACAAGGGCAGCGGCTATAAAAGAGTGACTCGCTCCTGTGTCTATAAGAACTGTAGAAAGGATAGAATAGAAACAGATAGTACCTCGAATCATCTCAGGCACGCCGTGGTCGTAGGCCTCCACTGCCTGGAGCTGTGCCTGTCTCTTCCCACCAGCTCCCTACGGTCGGGGTGGACCTCCTGGTGGTGGTGGTGGTAGAGCCTCAAAGCGTCGCCCACCACCTGCTACTCGGCCATCTCCTCTTCCTCGTCTGCCTGCTCCCTGCGGACTGCCATGGTCGACCCTCTACCTCTGCCTCGGTGGCACCTCATCCGTCTGCTGCTCCTCGGCACGGCGGGTCGGTCAGTCACGAGCCATGTGGCCCTGCCCGCCGCATATGTAGCACTGCCAGCCTCTCGAAAGACTGGCTCTGCACTGTGTTCCCCGCACTACTAAGCCAGTGTCCTGAGGTCGTCTGCCGGAGGGTTTGGTCTGCCTGGACCCATGATTCAACCATTGACTACCCACTGCAGAAGATTCTGCTACGTGCCGCCCCACGGTATGTCTTTCTGCTGAAGAAGGCTCAGCAAGAAAGCTCTCGATCAAAAGGGCTCGCTCCAGTACTCCTTCTTGGGTCAGAATGCTAAGGGAGATCAGAGATGTTCTGATCTCATGCCTCAATCCCTGATCAAAGGTCCGAGCCCAGAAGAATGGGTCCTGTACCATGTATGTTGAGTAGCACGAGAGATCGGTAAATCTCGCCGAGTACTGGGCGACCGTCAAGCTACCCTGTCGCAGCTGAAGAAGCTCCTGGATGTGCACCGCACGGAGGGTGGCTGGGACAAACTCTGAGCAGAAGAGGCTCTCAAAGTCTGTCCAGAGAAGAGATGCCTCATTGTGAACCTGGAGCATCAAGCTCCACCATCGGCCTGCTACCGCGTGCAGTAGGCTCACTGCGAGGATCACCATGAGGTCTGCTGGTGTCCTCACTAACCTGAAAACTCGTACCACTGCCTCCAGCCAATCCTCAGCTGCCTAGGGGTCTGTCTCCCCTCGGAACCTGGGCGGTCACTGGCGCTGGAACTCGTGTAGTGCACTAAGGTGACGTGCATCGTCAGCGGCTGGGGCTGGAAGTATCGGTGGCTCGGCGGGTAAAGGTACCACCGGTGCCCTAGCTGTCAAAGGGCCTTATACCAAGGCCTCATAACTTGGTGGGCTGTCGTCACGCTCAACTCACGGAACCCTAGCTGGCTGCGATCGTGGGGCCATCCTGAAATGTAAACAGGTGCGCCATGGTTAGAACAGTATACCTGGTGAGCTGACATAATGTAATCACAAAGAAAACTTAAAACACACATTAAATCAATGTTTTCACGCATTAAGTCAGAAATCAAAATTCAGGGTCCTGGTGTATGGATACGTCGACCTCCACACCAACATTGGACTCCCTGGACTGATAACCACACCCAATACGCTTAACACTATTGCTTCACATAGAAAATGATCAGAGTCCAAAGTTCTGTGGTAGAACCGAACTCCTCTGATACCAATTTGTCACGACCCGTCCTCAGGGCCCAAGCCGTGACTACCCCAAGCCCGCCTTCCATAGGCCAGGGGCTGGCGACTAGCACAAAGGCATAATTCCCGGTAAAAATTAAAGGCATTGCCTTTGTAAATTAAACAAACACCACAGAGCAAGCAAGCAGAAGTAAACACTAAGTAAAAACTGGGTACAACATTAAGTGCGGAAAACTAAGTGGGCCAGTATACAAACCCAAACTGAAAGTAAAGTACAACTGGAAAGGAAAAACAACAACTGAAATTAAATCCCCAACGTAGATCCATCCACTGGAAGTCCCACCTAAAGGGTGAGTACAAATGGCCTCCACAGCTCCTGGGGTCCAGCCGTCCGCTCTGAGAACGTCCCGCCCAGTGGTCCACCTCTAGGTACCGTCCTGCTCCGCTAGCCTCAACCACAATCAGCGTTGTTCGTTGTCTACAACCAACACAACGTAGTGCGGGCATAGCCCGTTCAGGGGTGAGTATAAGCTACTCAGTAGGGACCCCAAGACCCCCGAAGGTCTCCCAGAATCCACAATGGATAAACCACAAAGGAAAGATACAATCACGAAGTAACATTCGACGCTACTTAGGTATATGCCCATACATATACCTAAGTCATCAATTCCAGTACACTCCAACTTTCGAGCCCATGTACAACCCAGTCCACACAGGAAAGCAAAATGTAAATTCACACAGGATAGCACAACACAATCCACATAGGAAATCAATCGTGATTCAGCTCACACATGAATACTTCTTTGTAAGACGATAGAGATGATCAGATATAGCTACTGATTAATCTAAGCCGTCAGACCCACAAAGGATCAATAGGTACTAACCCCCGCAATAACCCACAAAGGATCTGACCCACAAAGGATCGATAGGTAACTAACCCCCGCAATGACCCACAAAGGATCTGACCCACAAAGGATCGAAAGGTAACTAACACCCGCAAAGACCCAAACAGGATTTGACCCACACAGGATCTGTAGGCGCTGGACCACACAAGACTGCTGAGCGCTGACCCACACAAGATCGGACCCACACAGGATCAGTAGCACTGATCCATGTAGGATCGCTGAGTGCTGTAGTCGTCGCTGTCGAATCCACTGAGGATCTATGTACAATCGTTGTCGTAGTCGCAACCAGCTCTAGGGTTCCCGCACACAGTAAGATCATTCGGGAGGGTCCGCTCCACGAGCCGAGAGGCTGATACATCAAATGACACATAGTCTGGAGTTGATGTATCCAAATGTTCTGTATCGTCAATAGGAACTCAACGTCGCAGCCGGCACGTCAATCAGACGCCCAGTTTGAGAGTTATTGACTTTTTTGTTCCAGGGGCCCGGTTGTTTTTTAAGTCAAAACCAACCCAAAAGTTCAACAACTGCATCCAAACCTCTAATGGAGTAAGACAAAAGATCCTTCTCACTTAGAGGAATCCATCAAAGTCGACGGTACATCAATCGGACATCCGAAGCTTAAGTTATGAGCGTTTCCGCTCCGAGGGCTCGGTTGGTTTCGTGTACGAACCAACCCAAATGAACCCAAAGTACTCCTAAACCTTGAGTGAGATATACAGAAACGACCGTCTCGATCCAAGGATCACATCGAAACTAACGGTGCATTGATTGCAGACCCGTAGCTCATGTTATAGGAAAAAGACCGAAGAGGTTCAGTATTAGGGGGTTCGGGCCCGGTCCGACCCGGCCCGATACCCCCAGGGTTGGCCCAAACCGGGTCGACCCATCCCGGGTCCGGGTCCGGCCCGCTTGGGTGCCGCCCGACCCTGTTGGCCCAGACCGGCCAACCCGGTGCAGCCCGGCCCAGCCTGGGCACGGCCCGGCCCGGCCTGGCGGCCCTCCTGGCGGACCGGCCAGGCCAGCTGGCCCGGCGTACGGCGCGCTGGCCAGAGGCTCGCCCGAGCCATTTTGGATGTGGGGGGGGGGGCTGCCCCTGCATGAAGAACCACAACCCCTTTATGGGGCCACTACACTGGATGTCCGGGGGTTACAACCCCAGACGTTTTCCTTCAACCGGCCGGCCGGCTGCTCCGCCACGGGACCGGCAAGGGCCGGTCCCCTGGCTCCGACACCGCCGACCCGGTCCCTGCCGCTGGTTCCCCTGCATCGCCGCGTCCCGGAACCGGCCGCGAACTTGGTTCATTCGGCGCGGCGTGATGGCGCCACGCCCTTCCACCGCAGCCCCACTCTGGCCGCGGTGCTTCTGAGGTCCTCCGGCACGGCACGACGGCGTCACGTCCTTTGTTCATCTTCTATGGCGCAAGGTGATGGCGCCGTAGATTTATTGCTTCCAACAGCGTGGTGCGGCGAAGCCGCACTTCTCCGCTCTCCCTTTTTACAAAGTCTGCGCGGTGCTTCGGCATCGCGTTGCCTTGCTCACCACATCAAAAATCAACAACCAAAAAGGGGAGGAGTGTCGGCCGTGTTCATGCAGTCTGACCTCCTCCCGTTATCACGATAACATGCAGTTCAAGGAAGGGAAGATAACAACGGAAGAAAACACAAAGAGAAATGCATAAAACCCCTACCTCAATGTTGTCGTCGAACGAGCGTTCGTCGCGGATTTAACATTCGCAGAAGAAGAGGATCGCTGAGGAAGAATAGGTTCGCCGTTGGCATTAGGTGATCTCTGAGGAAGGTGTCTCTCGCCGTCATCCGCCGTTGGAGGTTGGCATTCTTCGTTGGTGGTGGCGCGTTTTTCGCGTTCTTCATCGAAGAATGAAGAATCTTCTCTTTTTCTCCCAAAGGTTTAACACAACACAACCCAACCATAATAAAATAAGTCCAAAAATTATTTTATTGTCATCCTATGTTTTTGAAATTCAAAAGTTAAGAAACGAACAATTAATTCAAAGAATTAATTGTAACGATTTAACCGCCCAATTAAATGAGGCGTTTCTTAACCAGAAAAACGTAATGTTTGACTTTCATTAAAAAGGGGGTTGCGGGTGTGTTACATAGGAGGGAAGAAACGGTTGGGCTCGTGCGGGCCCCACCTCACAAATATCCTACCAAGTGGGTAGAATATTTTGGGTTCCACCTTATCCGCTTAACTTGACTTAAGAGGCTTTAAGTGAAATAAAATAAAGTGTCGCACCACTTTTATATTATTTCTTAACGTAACCCCAAAAATTAAAAACCACACCCGAGAAAACGCAACTCCAGAAAAGGCGTTTCGAAGAAAATACCGGCACTGTGATTCCACTGGTGCCCTCAGAATTCGATTCTGAGCACCGGTTCAAAAGTTATAAAACCCCTCTCTTTCATTCACTGAACATACCCAAGCTAAACTTCGGAAAATGATTCAGGGATCACCAGACCTCGGAATCAGGTGCCTTCCGAAACTGCATTCTTGTAAAATTTCAAAGAAAACTAAGAAAAAAATTTCCTTGAATTTTACGGGTCTTTACATTTCATGTCAATCTGACACCCGATGTGGTCATTATGACTCAAAGTGAGTGTTTTCAATGTAAACGTTTCATTTTTGTTTAAAATGCATGTCACATGATTAAAGATGATAAAATTGTCTCATATTATTTTCATAGATTATAAAAACAATCCATAATTAATTTTTCATGTGTAAGAATTGACCACATTCCAATTCGACATGTGATGTAGTTGGTATGACTCAAAGTGAATGTTTCCAATACAAAAGTGTCATTTTATTTAAAACATGCATCACATAACCAAAACTAAGAAAAAAATATGAAATTATTTTCAAACATTAGGATAATTATCCACAATTAATTTGTGATGTTTAGGAATCTACCCCATATCAATTTGAAACTCCATACAGTCAGCATGACTTTATATGCACGTTTTCAATATAAAATCCTCATTTCAGTTTAAAACACATGTTACTTTCTAAAAACCAACAAAATGAGCTCAAATTGTTTTGAAACATTAGTACAATGATCAATAATTCAGTTTTAACATATATTAATATTATTATTTTCAATATGACATCAGATGTGGTTGGTATGACTCTAAGTATATCTTTTCAATATAAAAGTGTCGTTTTGGTTTAAAATTCATGCCACATGCTCAAAATTGAGGAAAAAAATAAAATTATTTTTAAAAATTTGGTTAATTTTCCATAATTAATTATTTTGTGTAGGAATTAACAATACATCAAAACGATAGATGATGTGGCCATATGAATTGAAGAGCGTGTTTTTAATATAATTGTCATTTTAGTTTAAAACGTGTATCACATATCCAAAACCAAGAAAATGAGATCTGATTATTTTATTTTTTTTAAATAATATATAAATCTTTTATGACATGTAAAAATGAACTACACATCAATTCAATACATGATGTGGTTGTTATGACACAATGTGTGTGTTTTCAATTTAAAAGTGTCATTTTAGTTTAAAATGCACACCACATAACCAAAAATGAGAAAATAGTCTAGAATTATTTTCAAACATTAGGATAACATTACATAATTCTTTTTTTATGTGTATTAATTGATTTCACATCATTTTGATAGATGATGTGTTCGGTATGTCTTGAATATCATGTTTTCAATATAGAATTTTCATTTTAGTTTAAAACACATATCACATAGCCAAAGCTGAGAAAACAAGTTTTTATTGTTTTCAAACATTAGTAAAATTATCCATAATATATTTTGGATGTGTAGGAATTGAATAAACGTCAATTTGACACACTATGTGGTCTGTATGACTCAAAGTTTATATTTTAAATATAAGTTTTGTTTTAGTTTAAAACACACTTTAAATACCCAAAACCAATAAAATGAGATTTTATTGTTCTTAAAAATTAGGAAAATAATGCACAATTCAATTTTTATGTGTAGGAATCAACTTCATGTCATTCCAACACCCAATGTTCTTATTATAACTCGAAGTATGTTTTTTCAATGTAAAAGTGTTATTTTAGCTTAAAACGAACATCACATAGACAAAACCATGAAAAAGAGATTTTATTGTTTTCCAACTTCAGGTAAGTGATCAATAATATATTTTTATGTGTAGGAATTGACTTCATTTCAATTCAACAACCATTGTGGTCAGTATGACTCTATGTACATGTTCTCAATATAAAAGTTCCATTTTAGTTTAAAATGCACGTCACATGCTAAAACTGAGAAAAATGCTATTATTGATTTAAAAAATTATAAAAAATACCTATAATTCATTTTTTAGATTTCGGAATTGACTATAAACCAATCCAACACATGATGTGGTCTATATGACTCAAACTGCGTGTTTTTAATATGAAACTATAATTTTAGTGTAAAACACATCACATAGAAAAAACCTAGAGAATGAGTTTGGATTGTTTTACTACTTTAGTAAAATGGCCTTTCATTCTTTTGTGACTTGAAGGAATCAAACACACATTAATATAATTCCCTATGTGGTTGGTAGGACTTGAAGTGTGTGTTTTCAACAAAAAAGTATCATTTCAGTTTAAAACATGCATCAAATAGACAAAACAAATAAAATGATTTCTGATGGTTTTCAAACATTAGGTAAAATGTACACAATTTTCATGTGATGTGTAATATTTAAAAACATATCAATAGGACACATGATGTGACTGATACGACTCAAATTGTGTGTTTTCAGTAGAAAGGTGTTATTTTAGTTTAAAACACATCTCACATCACCAAAACCAAGAGAACGATATGAAATTGTTTTTCAAAATTTTTTAAAATGATTCATAATTAATTTTTCATATGTAATAATTGATCCCACAACATTCTGACACACTATGTGGTTGATATGACTCAAAGGGTGTGTTTTCAATACAAACATGGTATTTTAGTTTAAAACACACATTAAATAACCAAAACCGAGAAAAAGTGATTTGATTGTTTTAAATCTTTAGAAAAGTGATCTATAATTAATTTTTTATGTGATAGAATTGACCACATATAAATTTGACACATGATGTAGTCTATATGAATTTAAGTAAGTGTTTTCAATACAAAAGTGCAATTTTAGTCTAAAATACACATCAAATAGTCAAAACAGAGAAAATAAGGTCATATTGTTTTCAAAATTTAAGATAATTATCCATAATTCATTTTAACCAAGTAGGAATTGCATGCGCATCAATATGACATGCGATATGGTTGATAGGACTCGAAGTGCGTGTTTTCAATACAAAGTTCCATTGTAAATTAAAACACACACCAAATATCCAAAATGAATCAAACAAGATTGGATAATTTTCAAACATTAGTAAAATGGACCATAATATATTTCTAACTTGTAGGGATCGACCTGACATCAATCCAACACCCGGTGTGGTCGGTATGACACAAAGTGCATGTTTTCAAAAGAAACTGGTCATTTTAGTTTAAAACATGTGTCACATCGCCAAAAACAAGAAAAAAATATTGGATCATTTTCAAAATTTATTGAAATGATCCATAATTCATGTTTGATGTGTAAAAATTTACCACACATCAATCTGACACACGATGTGATTGACATGACTCGAAGTGCGTTTTTTCCACACAAAATTTTCATTTAGTGTAAAACGCATGTCGCATCACCAAAACTAAGTAAATAAGCTCATATTGTTTTCATACATTAGGAAAAAATTCATAATTCATTTTTCACATGTAGTAATTTAAATCACAATATTTTGGTACATGATGTGGTTAAAATGACTCAAAGTGTGAGTTTTCAATACAAAAGTTCCATTTTAGTTTAAAATGCACATAAAGTAGCCAAAACTGATAAAATAACCTCAAATTGTTTCATATATTTTGAAAAAGATCCAAAATTAATCTATCATGTGTCGTAATTGACCACACATAAATGCTACACATGTTGTATTCAATACGGCTTGAATTTAATGTCTTCAATACAAAAGTTCAATTTTAGTTTAAAACACTCATATAATATTCTAAACTAAAATAACAAGCTCTGATTGTTTTCAAACATTAAGAAACTGATCCAAAATTCATTTTTCACATATATGAATTGACCACACATCAATCCAACAGACGATGTGATCAATATGATTTAAAGTGCAGGTTTTTAATACAAAAGTTCCATTTCATTTTACAACACTCATCAAATAGCCAAAACCGAGAAAGATGTCTCAGATTATTTTAAAATTTTAGGATAAGGGTGCATAATTCATTTATAAAATGTAATAATTGATAATATATATATCTGACACATGATGTGTCTGATATGAATCAAAGTATTTTTTTTCAATATAAAGGTTCCATTTTAGTTTAAAATCCACATCACTATCCAGAATTTAGAAAACAAGATTTTTTTTAAATTTGGGAAAATAATCCATGATTTATTTGTGACATATAGAAATTGACCACATGTCAATTTGACACATGATGTGTGTAACACCCCAGGTAAATAAAGAATAGAAATTTTCATATTTATCCATATTTGTGAATAAAATATTAATATGACTTTAAAGGGGACACTATGCTCAATGGCGTACCCAACACGCAACAACGAGTTTCTTGGGAATCTTACGTTGCACTCTAATAATAAAATAATATTATTTCAAATGGTAGTT
This sequence comes from Viscum album, assembly GCA_963277665.1. NCBI lineage: Eukaryota > Viridiplantae > Streptophyta > Magnoliopsida > Santalales > Viscaceae > Viscum > Viscum album. The sequence continues at coordinate 420,907,611 of OY728158.1, read as the reverse complement.
AACATGTAGCCGTTGTATTGGCGGGAATGGATATAAATAACTAAAATATGATTGTATATGTTTTATAAATGTTTTTACATTTATACAATAAAAGATAAAGGCTTAAAATACGGAAAGAATTCAATTTTAGGTGTATATGCCCTAGTTTTCACTAAAGGTTCACTTATCACCTTTTAATGGAGAACCGTCATTAAATATAGTTTTCTTCACTCTTAAACATTCTTTTGGGCAAAATAAAACTCTTATTAAGAATCGGGACATCAAAATTTACTTTGTGTAAATTTTTGGTATCTTTTTGATAAAGTTCATTTTTTTTAATGAATAGTGTAGAATGTTGTGTTTTAATTCAAAACCTCTTTTTAATCTAATTTATTTATATGATTAGATAATATTTTGAATTGGTTTTAAAGTTAAATTAGAAAATATTTTTACCATTTTATCCAATGGTGGTCATTGGAATCAATTTCACTTCGAAATTAGACTTAAACTGGTGTCAATCTTTTGATACTTATTGTTTTGTAAAAACACGCTATTTGCTCTGGCAGCGGGAATTAATTATTAAATTAATTAATGTGACTTATATGATTTGAATTTTGTAAAAAAGACTTCATTTTTGAATTCGGAGTATCAAATATAGCTTAGGGTGAATTTTTGGTAATTTTCTGAAAAACTTCAATTTCTGATGAATAGTGAAACCACTAAGTGATAATCAAGCAAACTGATTTTTCAGTTAAATGAAAGTTTACCACTAATGTGTATTGAATTTTGAAAATCCGACATACATGGTTGTCATTAAGAAGTAAAATGTGGTTCAATGAGATTATAATAATTTTTTGGTGAATAGTAACTTATTAAGTTTTTAATCGCGATTAGTGGTAATTAGTGAAGTTTAAGGTATAATTAATACTTTAATAATATGAAATGACATAGACACATGTCCCAACCCCATTGGTTGTGTCATGGCCGACCAAGACAAGCCATGTCCTAACTTGGGGACCCCATGGATCCACTTTTGTTGGGAAAAAACATAAAATACTTTTTATTTAATGTTAAAGTGAAAATGACACTAACAAAGTATGTTTTACTAAAACAATTTTTAAGTGGGGTTATACAAGTCCAAATTTTGATTATAAATATTCATTGGAAAGCTAAAAAGATTTCCTATATCATAGTATTTTTTTATAATTTTTATACATTAAATAAATTAAATTATTTATGAAATAATAATGATGCAGCGATGACATCATTATTTGACAATTTAATTAAAATGGAAAGATAATGAAAAATCTACAATATACACATGGAAAAAACCAATTGGATGAGTGGATTTAGATGCCTTATCACCTTATCCACGAATTCTATCAATGTGTTACCCTTTAAAACCGAAAAGCATTTTCAAATAAAGTAATATTTCATTGCTTTCCAAAAGTGCCCCTCCTCTCCTCTTATAAAAGGCCCCCACCTCTACCTCTTCTCCCACACCCCTCAAGCCTTTGTCTCGGCCAAACCCTGCCCATTTACTCTCTCAACATCCCTCTCCTCATCCTAGAGGATCCCCTTTGGGCAGAATCCTTTCAAAGGAAGCCTTTAGGCTCAAATCAAAAGGAGTTACACTTTTAAAGGTAATTCATTCTCTCATGTTCATTTGCTTTATTTTGCTTCTCCAACCCCCTAATCTCTTTTTATTTACTTCTTTTGTAACCACACCAGTATCTTCAATATACTAGGATGTTGTTATAAGATTTATTTGAGCTACACGCTCACACAACTACATCAAATGGTTAAAGAACATACGGTTTCCGTGGATGGTGAAATTCTGCCTCCCGAAACGATGATTGTTCAATACTCATTTAACACCTTCAAAGGTGGCCATTATGATGTCACTATTTTTATATATGATATATAGTATGTTTATGTTTTCCTTAAGATTCTGTTTTTTACATTTTGGTCAAACCTTTATGGTTACCATTATGGGTAAACACGATATCTTCATTTAAGGAAGTGCGGACTACCGCCCCCTCAAAGTGATTTGATTCGTTAAATACCATATGTGGGACATATAAAGGATGGAACTATGATATTAAATATGATATTATACTGGAACTATAATATACCTTTATATCATTATTATTCTATTCTATAAAATACGAATAGAAATGAAAGTAGCGTTCATGCGTACGTACGGCTTACCGTCTCCATGAACGGTGCATTTCATTTCTTACCTCTAAATGATTATGTAATGTTATAAATGCATGAATGTACTGGATATATATGACATATATTATATCTACAACATGAATACAATTCTGGATATAATAAACATTTGGCCACATGAACAACATGTAATTGAAAGAAGACCACTTTCGACTTAAGAACCAAATACCGACACAATGAACATTATTAACTTAAATGATTACATAATGTTAACAACATGTCAATAATTGATATAAAAGGAATAATGAACTTGGAAAAGGTTCTTAAGCAAATAGAAATTAACTCAAGTTTATTATTCAGGACGTTAAAGAACGATCGAGTCAAGTCGGACCCGAGGTAAGGGATCCTACAACTCTCTTTCTTTTTAAGTACACTCTTTTCTGTCATTTCTTTTAAGCTCATCTTTATTATGATTGGGATGTTATTTTATATTAATCCTACTGTAATTTTTATGTTCATGTGATGAGATACCCTATTCTATCTCATCAATCCATTTTGGAAGTTTTATGTGGCGCCGTTAGGCTGCCGAGTTTTCGTAAGGGATTTTTCATCTCACTTTTATTCCCGTGAGATTTATGCTACATTTGCCACAAATTCCATTGAGTGGTGTATGTACTGCCCATTATTCTACACTTTGTGTAAAATACTTTCGTTCATGAGTATTTACATCAATGATCTATTGTCCTTCTTTCATGGGGTGTATGTTTTGAAAGATACCCAAGTCGGTAAGGGAACCTTTCACCCTCCTCTTTTTTAAAAGACTTTTTTTGTTGGGTCTTTTAATTTACATATTGTTATGTTGGGATATGTTCTCATATATCCTTACTGATGTAAATTTTATGTCCAAGTGATGAGATACACTTTTTATCTCTCATCAACTCTTTTCGATGTGATGCCGTTAGGCTATCAAGGGAACTTTTTAACCCAATTTCGTTTTCTTTGGGTTCAACATGTAGTCATTGAATATGTCATCCATTGAATATGTGTGAATGACCTTTTATTGTTTTACACTTAATATCCACTCATATTGGGTGTATTTATATTTGTCACACATATTTTTGAGATTGATTTGTCCTTGATTTAAGGATACCTTCTTTATAAGGGATTTCATCACATTTTACATCCCTATTGAGACTTCATTGTTGTTATGCACCAATTCACTCTTATATGGTGTATATACTGCCCTTTGGAATATTATATCATGGATTCCTTTATTCCCATGATATTACAAAGTTTTGACTAAATGTTATTCCTCAATTATTGTATTCAAGTGTCTCTAATTTTGGTAAAACCCCTTTAACCAAAATATCATTTTAAATGTTTTAATTATTCGTTCTTATTAATATCCATGTTTTCAAAGTGGTTTTAAGGATTTATTTATATGGATATTAATGGTTTAAAATTTTAAAAGCTTCAAGGTGGTATGGGACACTTTGATTCGAAAATATCTTTATTAAATGTTTTAAATGGTTTTGAAAATGGTTTCTTTTTGAATGGATTCATTATTTCAATATACTAAAATGTTATATTGTAATTGAAATGTGGAAATGTTATGTTTCCTTTATGCATATTTTATGTGATACATTTATGTTATGGTTCTTGGGCATTGTTATGAAAAACGGGTGGTTCCGTGATAAACTAAGGGCGGGTGAGCCTGATATAGCTCTCCAATGCATTGGGTAACGCGAAGGAGTGAAACGTTGAGGTTTCTCCGAAGAGATTTTTAGGGAATATACTGTGATGGGTATTCCAAATGTAACCAAGAGGGTTACTCCCTACGTAAGAATGTTATGAATGCCTCAAGTTACCTTTATGTCTTATGATTTCTATGATTTATTCATGTTTTTATGAGGTAGGTTAAAGTGCCTATGTTTTATGGGTAAATTATGATTTCATCTTTATGTATACATGAACTCATGTTTCCTATCCATATTTTTTATGTCCCTTACTGAGCTTTTTATGCTCATCCCAAGTTTCTGAAATGTTTTTCAGGTCAAGGGGAAAGGTACATGATAAGCCGATAGAGTCAAGGATGTGTTAAGAGAGAATCCATGTTTTATTTTAAATATGTTCTCGTTGATGGGAGGAATGAATTTTGTCTTTTATGTAATCCACTTTGTTTAAATGTGGAATATAATGCAAATTTCATGATCTAATTCTCTAAAACTCTAAACCTGAAAAGATCCTCAATGTGTAATCTTGTAATAACTCAAGATTAAGTATGTTTTAAGGCTGGGGCCTTATAGTTGGTATCAAAGGTCGGTTTAGATAACTTTAGAGGTTAGGGTATTCCTTAAGCATAAGTGACATTACCATAATGGTTAGGATTTCAGAAAGAGTCCTAGTTTTAGATAAAGTGAATGAGTAAGTGTATCTTAGTGTTTATCTTCCTCATTAGTACATAATGGTTTTGTTGATATACTCACACTGACCTTTTTGGTTTTAGTAAATGGCTGGATCTAGCAGGCACCAAAGTAACAGTGGATGTGAAGGAAACTGTGATAGTTTTTTGAGCAAGCAACTGAATGATATGGGAGCTGCAATGAGAACTCTTCTGATTATCCTCAACCAACTATCATGGAGTCATGATCAACCACTTGAACCTTGGCGAGTTCTCTAATGCATCATGTACGAGATGACCAACTCGATGTGGAAATTCAGGTAATAATTATTAAGGTAACCATTAGGGTTTATATGATCCTTACTTTTTAGGTAATTATGGGTTACTCTATGATATGATGGAAAAGGAAAGGAATGAGATAAACTTGAGGTTAAAATATGTTATGAATATTTTTGAAGATTTTATCTCGTTTTGGGGAATGTTTTGAGAATTATATAGTTTTGGAAAAAGGACAACACGCAGACCGTGTGACAACCCGTCGCGTCGGACAAAGCTGCGGGAATCGAACCCACAACCAAAGTGCGACTGGTATTTATCGCCTACCACTGGACTACGTGAAGTCCCTGGTTAGTTTGATTGATTCTTTCAAGTTATATGATTTTATGAATTAAGAGTAAGTTGATTTTGGGTTATTTATGAAAATGATTAACCTATCATGGATGATATGTGATTAGGTTAATTACTTTTCAATATGAGACTTTAGGAGCAACTGATGTTGTTTGGAGGTAAATGTTACGATTTAACTAGGAAGACTATGTGACTAAATCTTTCAAATATTTGGGTTTCGATCTTATATTGGTTTACTTTGAAGAATTTTATGGACAAATTGTTTATCGAATGATCCTTGTTGAACATTGGGTTTTGTTTGACAAATTTTGGAGATTAAGAATAGATTTCCTTTTTATAAAGGATTATCCTTTTCTGGATTATATGATCTTGTAGTAACCTTTTTGGTTTTAGTTTTGGATAAGTTTTGAAGACATGGGAAGTATATAGCTATCTTTTGTGGATTAGGTGATTCTCTAGAAGTTGATTATAGTACTCTTAATGTGAACAAGTCTTCCTAAATACTCGCCTTCAGGAGAAAATATGAGTTTGTGTAAGGAATCTAATAAAAGTTGAAAGTCAATATGATAAGTGATTATGTTTCCTTATGAATAAATTCTTCAATAAAAAGTAACTTAAAACAAAAATGTTGTCTATTAACTTTTCCTACTGGGGAATCGAATACCGTTTAACCCATCACATGTTTGTGATTTTCTCGTGGTTAACTTTCTCCTAAACATTTTTCTGTCACTCTCCATCAGAACATGACCCTATGTTTTCTCCTCCATGTCCATATTTTCATACTTGGAATCCTGGTATGGGTTAACTCGGGTGACCTCTGTGCTTATCTTTCTTTATTTTAAAGTGATTGTTTTACCGACTCTTGTTCCGATGTGGGACGTTCAAGGATGTTCCCAAGCGCAATTTTAAAATTGCGAGGACGCAATTCCCAAAAGGGGGGAAGGATGTAACACCCCAGGTAAATAAAGAATAGAAATTTTCATATTTATCCATATTTGTGAATAAAATATTAATATGACTTTAAAGGGGACACTATGCTCAATGGCGTACCCAACACGCAACAACGAGTTTCTTGGGAATCTTACGTTGCACTCTAATAATAAAATAATATTATTTCAAATGGTAGTTAACATGTAGCCGTTGTATTAGCGGGAATGGATATAAATAACTAAAATATGATTATATATGTTTTATAAATGTTTTTACATTTATACAATAAAAGATAAAGGCTTAAAATACGGAAAGAATTCAATTTTAGGTGTATATGCCCTAGTTTTCACTAAAGGTTCACTTATCACCTTTTAATGGAGAACCGTCATTAAATATAGTTTTCTTCACTCTTAAACATTCTTTTGGGCCAAATAAAACTCTTATTAAGAATCGGGACATCAAAATTTACTTTGTGTAAATTTTTGGTCTCTTTTTGATAAAGTTCATTTTTTTTAATGAATAGTGTAGAATGTTGTGTTTTAATTCAAAACCTCTTTTTAATCTAATTTATTTATATGATTAGATAATATTTTGAATTGGTTTTAAAGTTAAATTAGAAAATATTTTTACCATTTTATCCAATGGTGGTCATTGGAATCAATTTCACTTCGAAATTAGACTTAAACTGGTGTCAATCTTTTGATACTTATTGTTTTGTAAAAACACGCTATTTGCTCTGGCAGCGGGAATTAATTATTAAATTAATTAATGTGACTTATATGATTTGAATTTTGTAAAAAAGACTTCATTTTTGAATTCGGAGTATCAAATATAGCTTAGGGTGAATTTTTGGTAATTTTCTGAAAAACTTCAATTTCTGATGAATAGTGAAACCACTAAGTGATAATCAAGCAAACTGATTTTTCAGTTAAATGAAAGTTTACCACTAATGTGTATTGAATTTTGAAAATCCGACATACATGGTTGTCATTAAGAAGTAAAATGTGGTTCAATGAGATTATAATAATTTTTTGGTGAATAGTAACTTATTAAGTTTTTAATCGCGATTAGTGGTAATTAGTGAAGTTTAAGGTATAATTAATACTTTAATAATATGAAATGACATAGACACATGTCCCAACCCCATTGGTTGTGTCATGGCCGACCAAGAAAAGCCATGGCCTAACTTGGGGACCCCATGTATCCACTTTTGTTGGGAAAAAACATAGAATACTTTTTATTTAATGTTAAAGTGAAAATGACACTAACAAAGTATGTTTTACTAAAACAATTTTTAAGTGAGGTTATACAAGTCCAAATTTTGATTATAAATATTCATTGGAAAGCTAAAACGATTTCCTATATCATAGTATTTTTTTATAATTTTTAGACATTAAAGAAAGTAAATTATTTATGACATAATAATGATGCAGCGATGACATCATTATTTGACAATTTAATTAAAATGGAAAGATAATGAAAAATCTACAATATACACATGGACAAAACCAATTGGATGAGTGGATTTCGATGCCTTATCACCTTATACACGAATTCTATCAATGTGTTACCCTTTAAAACCGAAAAGCATTTTCAAATAAAGTAATATTTCATTGCTTTCCAAAAGTGCCCCTCCTCTTCTCTTATAAAAGGCCCCCACCTCTACCTCTTCTCCCACACCCCTCAAGCCTTTGGCTCGGCCAAACCCTGCCCATTTACTCTCTCAACATCCCTCTCCTCATCCTAGAGGATCCCCTTTGGGCAGAATCCTTTCAAAGGAAGCCTTTAGGCTCAAATCAAAAGGAGTTACACTTTTAAAGGTAATTCATTCTCTCATGTTCATTTGCTTTATTTTGCTTCTCCAACCCCCTAATCTCTTTTTATTTACTTCTTTTGTAACCACACCAGTATCTTCAATATACTAGGATGTTTTTATAAGATTTATTTGAGCTACACTCTCACACAACTACATCAAATGGTTAAAGAACATACGGTTTCCGTGGATGGTGAAATTCTGCCTCCCGAAACGATGATTGTTCAATACTCATTTAACACCTTCAAAGGTGGCCATTATGATGTAACTATTTTTATATATGATATATAGTATGTTTATGTTTTCCTTAAGATTCTGTTTTTTACATTTTGGTCAAACCTTTATGGTTACCATTATGGGTAAACACGATATCTTCATTTAAGGAAGTGCGGACTACCGCCCCCTCAAAGTGATTTGATTCGTTAAATACCATATGTGGGACATATAAAGGATGGAAATATGATATTAAATATGATATTATACTGGAACTATAATATACCTTTATATCATTATTATTCTATTCTATAAAATACGAATAGAAATGAAAGTAGCGTTCATGCGTACGTACGGCTTACCGTCTCCATGAACGGTGCATTTCATTTCTTACCTCTAAATGATTATGTAATGTTATAAATGCATGAATGTACTGGATATATATGACATATATTATATCTACAACATGAATACAATTCTGGATATAATAAACATTTGGCCACATGAACAACATGTAATTGAAAGAAGACCACTTTCGACTTAAGAACCAAATACCGACAAAATGAACATTATTAACTTAAATGATTACATAATGTTAACAACATGTCAATAATTGATATAAAAGGAATAATGAACTTGGAAAAGGTTCTTAAGCAAATAGAAATTAACTCAAGTTTATTATTCAGGACGTTAAAGAACGATCGAGTCAAGTCGGACCCGAGGTAAGGGATCCTACAACTCTCTTTCTTTTTAAGTACACTCTTTTCTGTCATTTCTTTTAAGCTCATCTTTATTATGATTGGGATGTTATTTTATATTAATCCTACTGTAATTTTTATGTTCATGTGATGAGATACCCTATTCTCTCTCATCAATCCATTTTGGAAGTTTTATGTGGCGCCGTTAGGCTGCCGAGTTTTCGTAAGGGATTTTTCATCTCACTTTTATTCCCGTGAGATTTATGCTACATTTGCCACAAATTCCATTGAGTGGTGTATGTACTTCCCATTATTCTATACTTTGTGTAAAATACTTTCGTTCATGAGTATTTACATCAATGATCTATTGTCCTTCTTTCATGGGGTGTATGTTTTGAAAGATACCCAAGTCGGTAAGGGAACCTTTCACCCTCCTCTTTTTTAAAAGACTTCTTTTGTTGGGTCTTTTAATTTACATATTGTTATGTTGGGATATGTTCTCATATATCCTTACTGATGTAAATTTTATGTTCAAGTGATGAGATACACTTTTTATCTCTCATCAACTCTTTTCGATGTGATGCCGTTAGGCTATCAAGGGAACTTTTTAACCCAATTTCGTTTTCTTTGGGTTCAACATGTAGTCATTGAATATGTCTTCCATTGAATATGTGTGAATGACCTTTTATTGTTTTACACTTAATATCCACTCATATTGGGTGTATTTATATTTGTCACACATATTTTTGAGATTGATTTGTCCTTGATTTAAGGATACCTTCTTTATAAGGGATTTCATCACATTTTACATCCCTATTGAGACTTCATTGTTGTTATGCACCAATTCACTCTTATATGGTGTATATACTGTCCTTTGGAATATTATATCATGGATTCCTTTATTCCCATGATATTACAAAGTTTTGACTAAATGTTATTCCTCAATTATTGTATTCAAGTGTCTCTAATTTTGGTAAAACCCCTTTAACCAAAATATCATTTTAAATGTTTTAATTATTCGTTCTTATTAATATCCATGTTTTCAAAGTGGTTTTAAGGATTTATTTATATGGATATTAATGGTTTAAAATTTTAAAAGCTTCAAGGTGGTATGGGACACTTTTATTTGAAAATATCTTTATTAAATGTTTTAAATAGTTTTGAAAATGGTTTCTTTTTGAATGGATTCATTATTTCAATATACTAAAATGTTATATTGTAATTGAAATGTGGAAATGTTATGTTTCCTTTATGCATATTTTATGTGATACATTTATGTTATGGTTCTTGGGCATTGTTATGAAAAACGGGTGGTTCCGTGATAAACTAAGGGCGGGTGAGCCCGATATAGCTCTCCAATGCATTGGGTAACGCGAAGGAGTGAAACGTTGAGGTTTCTCCGAAGAGATTTTTAGGGAATATACTGTGATGGGTATTCCAAACGTAACCAAGAGGGTTACTCCCTACGTAAGAATGTTATGAATGCCTCAAGTTACCTTTATGTCTTATGATTTCTATGATTTATTCATGTTTTTATGAGGTAGGTTAAAGTGCCTATGTTTTATGGGTAAATTATGATTTCATCTTTATGTATACATGAACTCATGTTTCCTATCCATATTTTTTATGTCCCTTACTGAGCTTTTTATGCTCATCCCAAGTTTCTGAAATGTTTTTCAGGTCAAGGGGAAAGGTACATGATAAGCCGATAGAGTCAAGGATGTGTTAAGAGAGAATCCATGTTTTATTTTAAATATGTTCTCGTTGATGGGAGGAATGAATTTTGTCTTTTATGTAATCCACTTTGTTTAAATGTGGAATATAATGCAAATTTCATGATCTAATTCTCTAAAACTCTTAACCTGAAAAGATCCTCAATGTGTAATCTTGTAATAACTCAAGATTAAGTATGTTTTAAGGCTGGGGCCTTATAATGTGGTTGTTATGACTCAAAGAGTGTGTTTTCGATAAATATTATCCATTTTAGTTTAAAACTTGCATCACATCATCAAAACTGAGAAAAGAATCCCAAATTATTTTGTCATCGTTTTATATAGTATTACTTAGTTTATTTCATTATTATTTTTATATGAAACTTATTTAATTCATTTTCACAGAGATAATATTGAATTTGAACAAGAAATGGTTTCACATTTTAAGGATTATTCTCACATTTCAATTCCATTTGAATAGAATCCCATCCATAGTGAGTTTTTTATCACCATAGATGAGATCCAATTCACAAGGACCAACTTTTGAGAATAAAAATAAATTTTGTGACGTGTAAGAATGAACCACAACTAATATCATACACGGTTTCCTTAGTATAACCCAAAGCATATGTATTATTATAAAATTGACATCTTGTGTTTAATTTATTTCTTTTAGTATTACAAATATAACAATTTCTTTCTTATATAGGTGAAATCATTTTCTCAATCCTAGGTGATTCATTTTGAAAATAATATAATGATTAGGGGTAGAGGTCTAAAGACAAATGAGCATTGATGTTTTTGAATGTATGTGATAAATTTTCCTTACTCTTTTAATTTTACAAACAAATTATTAAAATGTATATAATATAGTTTTTTTCTCTTGTATTTGTGTTGTAAATTTTATTTCAAATAAATTCTATATTTTCTCTTGTATTTTATCTTGTATTTTATCTTATATTTTCTCCTATATTTTCTATTTAGTTTTTGTTTTTTCTAATAAAGTGTGATGTAATTTAAACACACACTACATCAGTAGGCCCCTTTATCAGTGCTAGAAAAAGTGATAATAGAGGGATCCTTTAATAGTGTTTCTAAAAGCATTGATAAATATATCCTTTATCAGTTATTTTTCTAGAAAAGATAAATGGTACCTTTATTAGCACTTTTAGTAGTGCTGATAAATGATACCTCTATCAGATATTTTATATCATTGATAAAAGTCTTGGTCTTTTAACCATTCCTTGATTTTCATCACATTTTTTTGCATTCAAAATGACCTATTTTATAACTGTTAAATGAACCATTTATAGTAGTGGTAGTGATAATTTATGGTGTCACCTTAGTACCAGAATCAATATTATGAGCCTATTAAAAATATAGTGATTGGGGTATTTCATGAACTTGAGAGGCTATTACCAGATTGAAATGATAGGTTTGGGAGGAAGGTCGACCCAAGCGAGATATTCCATATGAGATGATTTAGATGGGACACACTACCCACTGATATGTATTAATATAAATGGGATTTCTTTGATGTTCTCATTGGATTTGGCCTTTGTTTCTACTACTATGTGATGAATTGGAGGGATGAATTGGCCCTATAGAGATGTATATGTGAGAAGATTAAATAGGTATACACTGCCCTAAATGAGAGGTATACGTGAGATGACATGGGGGGGACACACTGCCCCCCCGAGTGATCATTATACTATTGGATTCTAAGGATTTGATCCTAGGATATGACTTCTACACCTAATTCTACTATATTTCCTAGTACATTATCCTAGGAATTATAAATGGTCTTGATATTGTTTGATATAGTTGTGTGACATGATTAGAGGCACTCTGAATTTGGAAAACTTAAGTTTGGGTCAATCTTGGGGGTTCTGTTAGAACCCGAGGACTGATAATGGTAATTAAATTATACTTATACACTATTTTTATTTATTCAGTGGGGCATAACACATTCCCATACCCTATATTTATTGGTCAAATATGAGATCATGTTTTTAGTTCCTTACTATGTTGTACTCACACCCTTCATGGGTGGCCCTGACACTTGTGTACCAAATCATCTTTCACTGTTCACATGTTTTGGTTAGACATAGGCCAGAGTTTTGATTGTACAACTAGATATATTATATGGAGTCAAAAGATGGATGTGATATATCTTGTGGATAATAGAGTATCCATGCAGTTTTATTTTATTTATTTGTATTTGTGATCATCCTAGTAGGTGATCAGTCATTGTGTGCTAGTATGTACATGGGTCTGTATGACTATAAGATTCTATATTTATTTATGATTTATTTTATTGTTCATTTATTCTACAAAATCTAGTTCATTATTATGTAATATGTTTGGTTATTTTCATATTATCTCACACTCTGATATGAGGTTATTTTCTTCCCATAGTAACATCCTAGACCCCTGCTACTAGTCACTATCCTCTAGTATATGTGGAGGTGTGCCTATGGTCTCATAGTAACTTGATTTGATTACTATTTAGTACGAAACATGATGGGGATTTTACAAAGTGGTATTATATATTTTATGTGATTAATATCATAGAGGGTATTTGAGTTTTTTTATCTTATTATTTGGGTATATGGTTGAAATGTTATATTGAAATGTGTCGAGGATTGTGATAGACCTTGGACTGGTTCATTGTGAACACCTTCTTTGATGAGAAGTCTAATTTACTAGGGGTATTGGATTTTTGTTCTTGGTTTTTGATTTTATGATCATATGATTTCACCTAGTGTGAAAGACATGGAGTTTTGGATTTATGATATATGTGGTTCTTGAATCGTATCCTATAAGAAGGAGTCTTGTGTGCATGAATTGTATTTCTTATATAGGATTCAAAAGACATATGTGTGTGGTGTGAGATTTATATCACTAATGATGAGGGTTTAAATGTTTAAAGTTTCAACAACAACTTATATGTAATTTTTCTATATAACCTTTTGGTAGAATTATGCTTAGTCAAATCACATTATATTTTCTCTGATGACAGGTCAAGTGGAATCTATGGAGGGATACTCTATGATAATGACTACACAATCCCTCTAGTAAGGGATGTATAGTGACCCATTTTAGGTCAATTCATCCATTATATTCATTTTTGATAAACCCATTATGGGGGATTATGGTACTAGTTTTGAGATAAAAATAAGTTATGTTATTTAAAGTGTTTGAAACAACCCATATGGTATTTTCCTATATAGTTTCTTAGTGTAATTATACTTAATTGAACTTTCTGATTATGGAATACTCGATACATATTTTCATAAGGAGATTCTGTTATATATATGTTTCCTTAGATGAGATCATGATTCTCAAGGGGTAGTCTTGTATGCATATTCATGGTGAGAATCAATTCTCATGAGTAGGCTGGAAATTTGGAATCTGATTCTTGATATCTATATGAATACCTTAGAGTGGGTATTTTTATTTGTGAGTTTCCTTATAATGTTTGATATAGGTACTGGTGGGTGTTTCATATGAGTTATGAATTAGGTTAGATGAGCTATGATATGTATGAGGTTAACCCAAGTGAGGGGTTAGTATAGACTTCAGAGTTCCTTAGAGATAAGAAGAATGAGTGTATTCATTATGTTTTAAGATTTCTAAATAAGAGGTACTACTAAGTATATGATATATTCATGAAGATGCCTTGGGATTTTGTGATGAAAAGGAATTGAGGTTATTTGGTATTGAAGTTTGGTTTCAGAGGGTAGGATCCGTGTGATTCATAGCCCAATTGATTTTAGGTGTTCTTACCAATTATATAACGGATCATGATCCTATATGGTTGGATCAAGAATGTATAAATCATGGGTAAAATATTGTGGTTTATTAACTCTGTTGGTTTGTTGGAGTTCCTATAGTAGACCATGATATAGGTGAAATATCCAATTTAGAAGAGGAGTATTGAGGGTGCTTCTGAGTAGGTTCATTTGACATGAATCATGGTATGGTTAGTTTTTTAGATTTATGATAGTAGATTAGGTGATGTGCGACTCATATCTTGAATTAGATTCTATGAATGGGTGGTATGACACCATATCATTGTTGGTTTTGGATAATAATGAGGTAAAACGTGCCAGTTGCACATGATGTTGTTATAGTTTCAATTAGTGAGTGGATATTAGTAAACTAATGATTGATGATGTTAATTGGATGGTTTCCTCTTGGTTTCCCAAAACTTTATGGAAATAAGATTTGTTACCTCTGTGAGTATGTTTACACTGTCTATAGAATGGTGTTAGGAGTTGAGAAAATGGATGATCATGGATCGGGTGGAGTGACACACATTAGATGATGGAACCTATTATATTTTCACTCAAGTAGTGGTATACGAGAATATAGATGGTAGAGAATTCTCCATTATCTATCGGAGAATTTGGCCCTTGTTAAAAATGGAATTTCACCAGGTGTAGAGGATGATGTTCCCAATGGGTAGTGGTTATTGTTTCATATTGGCACTTGGGTATGATTGGGATGGTCACATCCAGTCATTATGTACAGTAAGGGATATAATGTGTGTTTTGAAGTAAATTCAACATTAGGGTATAGTGTTGGTTGTGACAAGATCAGTCATTGTATGGTCTATATAGAATTTAGATGTTTCTGAGAAAATGAATCTAGTTTTATCTGGTTCCGTGGTGAATACCATATTTTTACTTTGATATGATGTTGAATAGATTCAGTGCATTGAGGTCAGAATTAGAATGAATTTTATATGATCTAGGAGTGATTTGGATCAGCGGTGTATCAATTCTTAGGGAGAGAGCATGATGGTGGGTTTGGTTGGTTGAGTACGCAACCATATAATCACATTGAAAGTTGGATTTATATTTTGACGTTGGATTTTGGAAAATCCCAGAATGCATTTAGGAACTAAGGCAATGTGATTAGGTGATGATATAGTTTGTTTATGGATGAAACTAATTGTTTTCCGGAATGGATAGTCAAAGGAGTAACTAATGGTGTTTTCATGTATTATTGGGTGTAGTTAGATAAAACCCACAACATACGTTTCAATGTACCATGAAAAATTGTGTTTCAGTAGGGAATTCCAATGGTGAGGAGCACTATGGTTTGAAATTTATCTTTATGAGTTGAGTATTATGGGGGGTGTCACTATAAGAGTAGGGATGAAAATATTTATGAAACTATAATGTTTTGATATATATGGGAACTATTGAGTTCCATATATATGTTTTAGTGTTTTGTTAATTGTTATGAGTAGTGTATGAGGTTTTCATGTGTGGTGTACCATGTGTTTAGAGTTACTCAACAAAATATTGAGTAGAATTCCTGATTAGAAAGAAATGATATGGTTGTGAATTAATGACTATTATTGGTAATGTTTGATAGTTTACAGAAAATTGAGGAATCATAAGGATAATATTTTCTATGGTGGGGAGATTATAAAACACTAATTTCAGTACAGGTTGATAAATTCTAGGGGAATTTTGAATTTTTTTCTTTAAAGTATAGGTAATTTGAGAACTGATGATTGGATCAAGTTTTTGAGATATTTAGTATCTCAAAAAGATGTTTTTAGACATGTATTGGGTTCGAAGCGTTGTTACTGGTTCTTAAATGACAGTTGAAGTGAGACCAGATGGACTGATATCCATTTTACACTATAGGTGCAACAATATACAGAAGAAAATGTAATAATGGAGGGAAAATTCCCATTTTGAGGGTGTAGAGACCTTGGTTGGTCATGGTTTCTAGGAAACCCACCATATCGTATTATTGGGGAGTATGAAGTTTTAGTGTGTGTGGAAGTAGAGAGTTCCTGATTTTTGGAAATGAATAAGGCTAAAATGCCAAGGGTAGGAGTTTCATTGTCCATGGTGCATAGTGCACAGAGAATGCATATCACCATGGGGCTGGGAATATGATGTACCCATGATGTTTGTATGGTAATGGATAAATACCCATGTCCATTTCGTTGTGGGACATGGGTGGGAATTTTTAGAGGGCCATTGGGAGTCTCTCCCCGTGGTTTTGTATGTGGTTCATAGGGGGATTCAGGGATAATCCTATCCAAAATAGTGAGAAGGCCATGGTCTTTCCATGGTCCTTAGCATATCCAGGGTCCTCAGGGGTTTTTTGGCATGAACAATGATGTGGTACATATCGTGTTTCACCTTGAATTTCTTAAAATGGGGGGAGACCAATTTTTTCCATTTTAATTTTATAATACCTATCCTCCACTATTCTCCCTCATGAAAAAATGATACCAGAGGGTCTTCTCCCCCTTTAATTCCTTCATCCAATTTTATATAGAGAGATTTATTGGTCATTTTATTTTGTTTCAAGGTGAGTCCCTTCTTGTTTATCCACCTTTGTTATTTTTTTGGTTTCCCCTTCACTACCTTTGATTTGGTGGTAAGGGTTTGGTGATTATTTACATCAAATCATTGGGGAAATTGCATGTTATGAGTGATATTTTTCCTAGTGAGGCAGAAAAATATCTTTAGATATTGATTACATGTCACTAAACATCATTCAATTTAAGGTACATGATCATATAATTTTTTCTTAGGGTTTTTGGTAAAATTTTGTAAATTTTCCAATTGAAGTTGTGTCATATGTTAAGGATTTTTCTTAGGATTGTTCCAGATGACAAAATTAACCTTATATAGGTGGTTGATTGTAATTCAATGCAATAACGCCACTCTATGAGTTATTATTTTATATTTCATAATCGATTTAGTTTGAAAATTTTATTGAAATTTTCAATTAATTATACATGTACTATAATCAATTAATTTGATTTCTTTAGACTGATATTGGAAATTGTGTAGATGGACAATGGTCAGATGGATTGGTTGGGTCTCAATGAATATGGCCAATAATTATTATAAATGGGATAACTCATCTTGAGGTAGTTAACCCCTAGAACATACCCACTTTAGTAAATTCACTTTATATAAATATGGAATGTGATATGCGATCTCACCACCTCTGTGTTTTTGAGATTTAAATTAAATGAACTATGTTGTTTATTAATTGAATTTTCATATTTTAGTAAATTTCCTATGATTGAAATTAAATAATTTTCTACGTCCATGAGTGATCTTTTGCACTGGATGGATTTCTAGGACACTGATGGTTGATTTTGTGACTATAGATATATATTCTATAATACTTATACCTAGGAAGGTTATAAATGAAATAAATTAAATAAAGTTAAGTGAATGAGATACAATAATTCTAATAATAGGTTCCCTTAGTGATCTATGATTAGAATTGGGTGTTGGTCTGGGTATTCAGTCAGTGTAGTCCATATGATAAATTTTTGACACCTTAGAGATTTTGGGATAGTTGAGATGAACATGGGGAGAGTGTTCCTCCCCCACTGATATGTGATCACTTATTTGTGTATCCCCTATGGATATTTAAGTATAGGTTGGTTGTGAGGAATGACCTAGGGTGACTTGGGAAGGGTATGGGTTCGAGGAGATCTCCCTTATATGGTAATAATATGTGATTATCTATGAGGCCATTCGATTTGATTATGATGACATTGAGGGACTCTTTATCTTCTAAGTGATTAAGTTTGACCTGAGAGTTGAGATGGAGAGAGTGGAATTCATATAGGGTTTCTATGATTGGGGACACCTAGGGGACCTTGGCGGGTTCCCTAGTGATTTGTTGACTCTATTGAGGGTGTGTGAGGTAATTGGAAGTGATGATTTTGGGTGTCACCTTAGAACCCTAATTGATGTTCTGAGCTCGATATATCTATAGTGATGGGGATAGGTTGTGAATTTAAGAGGTTAACCTTGGATTTGTGTGATGGATTTAGAGAGATGGACGACCCTTGAAAGATGTTCCATATGAGTTGATTTAGGTGGGACGTATTATCCATGAGATGTATTTAGATACATGCGATTATTTGGATGTTATCCTTTGACATGAACATCATTCCTACTACAATGTGATGGATAGGAGGGACACATCCCCCCCACTGATATGTATATGTGAGATGACCCAGGAGGGATGCACCACCCCTAGTGATTATTACATTGTGAGATGATATGATAGGGATACACTACCCCTTGACAAGATGTATACATGAGATGATCTGAGAGGTACAAAATTACCCCCAATAGTGATCAGTATACTATTTGATGCTTTGAAATTGCACCTTTGATTTGACTATTGATTTTGATGCTACTAGATTTCCTATGACATTCTCATAGGAATTGATTGTCGGAATAATATTGGATGGAATGGTTTCATGACATGCTCAGAGAAACTAAGGCACTGGCTTAAGATGGTTTAGATCAATCTCACATTAGAAAAAAATGACTAAAAATGGTTATTTATTTACACTTTCACAATGTGTTTATTTACTCAGATGAGCATATCACATACACATATCCTACATTTATTCATTATGTTCGGGATCACATTGGTGGTTACCTACTATGTTGTACTCAAACACTATTTGGAACATTTTATAAAACATGGAGGATGGTTTCTATCTCCTTTGGAGAGCTTATCTCTCTTTCATTTTATGGATATCAGTTCTCCGATTTCTCTGAATTGGTCATCTCTCTGGAATGTACCACTGATATTTTAGGGAATAAAGATATTTTTTCTCCTTGCTGTCCAAGAAAAGGATTCATCCTGTTAAAGGGTCATTCATAGAAGTATGAAAGTGATTTCAATTTTTGGGATCTATTTAGATTAATTGTTTTTTATAATGTTCAAGTTGAAAAAAAATTATTTTTAGAAGGATATTAAGAGGAGAACCTCTAATGTGGGGTTTCTCAAATTTTGGGGATGGTGATGTGGGAGGAAGCTTGTGTGATACTTTAGGAAGCTTCTCCCGGTTACAGGGATAGTGATGGGTTCGTGCTGATGATGACCTTGGAGAAATTTCTTGTGATCAAGATCTAGTCTTAGATATAGCATGCTTGTATGGAAAATGGTGGTACGGTGAGTGGAGGGCACCATAGCGGGTGAAGTGCAGGCGGACGATTGTGACAACTGGGTCTTGGATACCAGTGGATATAACCCACTGTGCATCATCATTCAGATGGAGGATGTGCCAGTGGTGTGATTGGATCTGACAAAGATGGTGTTTTAACCAGCAGTGACCTCGGTCTGGGATTTTTGACCAGCGACGAGGTGAAGATGGTGATTTATAGATTACGGGGCCTAGGTCGCTGATGATTTGGGGTGTCGGTAACGATAAGATACAGGCTAGAGGGCGGTTGTTGCAATGTGTATTGATGATAGAATAATGCATGATGACTTCAGGATGTGGGTTCTGGGGTCAAATGGTGTGCCAATGGTAGTTGGGTGGGCTTCTAGTGATAGTCAGAATGTGGTGTTTGAGGTGATGTGGACCGTCCTTGATGAGGTTGATGGTGATGAGGATCACTATGCATGGTGTTCACTTCTTTCGGTGGTGATGCATTGATGGAGTTCTAATACGGGGATACATCATGGAGGATAGTAATGTTTACTTTAGGATGTGTATGTGTGATTTTAGGGACTTTCTAGGCTAGATATCATGTTTGGTGAAGTCCATCTAGAGTGATATGGGTGCTGACTACGGTGAGGCAAGGGCTGAGGTGACCTCAGACCACGGGTTTGGGTGAATTTAAGTTCATATCAAGTGGGATGGGACCTCAGGATGCCTATCTTCACATGAGGTGTTTAAATCAACAAGATGGATGTGTTGGAACTATTTGGGTGGGGTTATTTTATTTGGGATTTTTCTAGTTAAAGGGAGGATATTTAGGGGTCTTAATGCAATGGGTATTGATTTGGGTGGTGTTCGGCTACTGCTTTTGATTTAGGTGGTGACATTTACTACATGACTTTATATTGTTTGCATAAACCTTTTACATTAATAAATTTTAGGACCGAGTACGCTTGGATGGTGATCTTTCCTAATGTACTCACACCCTAATTTGGTGCCCATGGAACTTGGGTACTCGAGAAACCTTCACTGTTCGCTTATTATGGTTTGGTAGAGACAAGATATTAGATCATTTGGTTGAATATATTGGATAGATTCAAGAGATGGATGTGGTTTGGCTTATGTTTAACAATTGATACTTTCATTTTTATTTTATTTGTTTGAATTTCTGATTGGCATAGTGGGTGATCAATGATTGTGTGTTGGTATGACCATGAGTTTGTATGACTATATGCTTCCACATTTATTTGTCATTTATGATTTTGGATTATTACTTCCACACAATTTGATTTATTACTATGAAATATATTTTCTTATTTTACTTTTATTTCATACTCTGATATGTGGGTATAGTCTCCTCATGGTAACACCATAAGCCCCCACTGCTAGTCAACAACCTATGGAAGATGGGGAGGTGTGCCTGAGGTCACTTATCAACCCGATCCAGTTGATATTCAGAGTGAACCAGGATGGGGAAATTACATATTGATAATTCATTTGTGTCATGTAGAAATTAACTGCATATCCATCTGACACATGGTGTGACTGTTATTACTAAAATTGAGAGTTTTCATTTAAAAGTGAAATTTTAGTTCAAAGTTGACATCACAGACTGAAAATCAAGAAATCGTGATTATATTTCCATAATACATTAAAAAAATATTGATAATTCCTTTTGGACATATACAAATTAACCTCACTTTCATATAATACACGGTGTGAACAATATGACTGAAGGTGAATCACATACTCAAAATAGATCAAATACGTTGTGAGTATTGTTTTACTTTGTAATGTATTTTATTTATGTGCCATGTTATCATTTTTAGTTATTTATTATGTTTTATTATTCATTTTTTCATTTTTTATTTTTTATTTATTCATTATTGTATCATATTTTGGTTTTTTTACAGTATTACTAAAGTAAAAAAAATTATATTTTATTAGAGATACACGATTCTTTTCTTCGAGCCAGGGGAGGTGTATTTGACCACTGGTAGCATGATCAGGCACAATTAGAATGGGTCCTAAGGATTATAGAATATTGTTCCGTTGAGTGTTCTAAATGTTAAATTGTTTTTATTCTGGTTGGAAATTGTAAATGTTTGAAATAAATTATTCATATTAATGTAATTATAATGTATTGGAATGTTTTTAATATAAATTTATTTATAATTATAATTTATTGAAATATTTTTTTTATTTTAATTTATTTATTTGGATTCTTTAGTGCATTTTCCATGTTACAACACATTTCCACAACTGATGACTTTTATCAGTGTAAAAACTAGCACTAAAAAAATTAACTTTTACTAACTTTATATGTAGTGCTGATAAAAACAACTTTTATCGGTGAATTTTTTATCAGTGATAAAAACTTATATTTTTTATTAGTGTTGGAAATATTATTGATATTTTAGTGATGCTAAAATGTTTAACTGTAGTATTGTTGTTTTTTTTTGAAAAAAAATTGAAAATAGGATTAAGATAAAACTATTTTTGAAATGTGTATTCATATACAGATGTTGTTGTATTGATATGCATGATATATGATTCATGGTGGCACATGTCATGTGGGATTCATGCATGAATTAAAAAAACCTTCATGATGCAACTCTTTGGGTTGGAAGGTTTGAAATTGGCCATTGTGTATATCATCCTTGGAGGGAGAGTGTGATCTGACACATTTTTATCCAATTAGGTGTGTGTGTGTGCTGTTTTCTTTATTGTTCCTCTAAAACTACAAGTGATATACTAGAATATATAATAAACCAAACACACATAAGAAAAAAATATTTACACTTACTACAACATATGGAAAATGTTCACCAATTGTTTTCTGATATGCATATATTTGTATAAATGTTCACAGAACATTATATATATATAATGCATAACAATTATTCGAGATGAAACATTTAAATATTAACATATAATAAAAAACATATGTTCCCTGGATTTTTTTGTGTTTTATTATTATTTTAATTGTTTTTATCACACACACACATATATATATTTATATAGAATAAATTTTTAAACATTAATTTTTAGCACAAAACTTTAATCTAACAACTCATGAAATTTATTTATAATGAAAAAAACACTGCCACAAATCGATGCATGTGTAATGCCTTATTTTTTCAGCACTAAACAAAAAGAAATGATAAAAGTGGTAAGTTTATCATCGCTAGATAAAAGTGCTGATAAATGTAGCTTTTATCAATGCTAAAAAATCAGTGATAAAGATATACCCTTTATTTGTACTTTTTTAGCACTGATAAAGGTTGATCATTATAAACGCTATTGTTAACACTTCTAAAACCTTTTAATAAAAAATATTATTAATATATATATATATATATATATAATTATTATATTTATATTAGAAAAATGTTTATTTATATAAATTAATTAAAAAACACATGTTTATAATTAATATAAATATGATATATTAATATACAATTTTTATTAATTCAAATATATATATGTATATATATTTAGAATTATAAAATTATAATTATATATATAATCATATTTATAATTATATACAAATATTTATAAATATATTTATTTATAATAATAATTATTCATATATATATATATATTTTAATAACTTTATGTATAAAAAATTATCAAATTTATATTGGTCAAACTGTTTAATAGTCTATTTATATACATTGATAAAAAAGCATGTATATAATTAAAATATAATATAATATATTAATATTTTATATAAAAAATTATATTATATATAAATGAATATATTTATTTAGATATATGTTTATATTGATATTAAATAATTTAAAATATATGTACATGTCTAACTACATGTATGTAGGTGCATTTATGTGTATGCATGTGCGTATGTATATATGTGTGTTGATATGTTGTGTACATATGCATGTTTGTAAATCACATAAATGTTAAAAATTCACTTTTTAATATTTTTTAATTAATTGAATTTAATTTAAACATTTATTTGTATACAATCAAAAATAATGTAAAAAATTTATTTAATCCATTGTAATATTTATTTATACGTATATTTATTTACTATACATGTAATATTTTTAATATGTTTGTAATTTATATGAATAATATTTATTCATTTTTATTTATTATTTTTTAAGATTTAAAATATGTTTGAAATTTATATAACTAACCCATTTTAATGATATTTTAAAACAATTTTGTTATTTAAATATTTGATTATACATTTATAAATATATATAGTTTTTTAAAAAATTACTTATGAAATTATAAATAAATATATATTTATTTAAATAATTATAAAATTATAAAAAATATATTTGAATAATAAATATATTTAGTATATTTATAATTATATATTTATAAATAAATAAATATATATTTATAATTATATATAAATACTTTGTCAATATATTTACATATAATTGTTACTATAAATAAATAAATACAGATTTAAATAATTATAAAATTATAATAAATATATTTAAATAAATAAATATCTATATTACATTTATAAATATATATAAATACTTTTTAAATATATTTATTTATAATTATATATATATATATATATATATTTATTTAAATAAGTATAAAATTATAGTAAATATATTTCAGTAAATATTGTTATTATACCAAAAAGCTCCAGGAGCCAGGAGAACCTGCTCCTACCAAAATTTATTAAAAATAAAAGACAATATAATAAAGGGATAATGGATAAGTTCAAATAGAGAGAAAACCCTCATCTGAAAAATAAAACTACAAATGTGGAGAAAAATGATCGTCGCGATGCCCATCATCAGCATATTTCCATTCTGACTGCGAATTCTTCTGATTGAATAGTATAGAGTACTTTTCCCAATGTTTTACCTTCTCAAGGGTGAGGTACTTAGAAGAAGACCTAATAGACTGTCCATGCCCACCAACCCAATCATCTCTACCACATCCTCAACCACAATTTTTTGGATGATGACCCCATTTCCATGTCTTAGTTTTCAGTCATGCCCCTTCCAGTTTACCCCCCCTCTGAATGATAGGCATTCTCCATGAGTGGATGCCCATTAGAGTGAGGAGTTTCCAAGTAAGAAACCTATATATTTTCCCCCATTATACTATTTTCTTTGCTGGATAAAGCATTCTCTAGCATCAGTTCCTCATCAACTTCTTTCTATTCAACCCTTTCAAAATCAGATTGACCATGGTCAGGCACTGGTTCACCCAGCACAACAAGATCCTTCATAGAAATATCATGACATGAGCATACAACCACAACTTACCATTACTTAATGGAAGATTCAAGACCTATAGGATCCCCAAAAGTAGTGGAGATTACCCAATCCTTCTTATCACCTTGAACATTTTTCTCCTTAACCAGGGAGTTCCACTCCTTACGGACCATGGTAACATCCATTTTAAGGGGATATAGAGGCCTTTCAGAGGAATCCCCTAACAAGGGAGCAGACACTTCCTTACCCACTTTATCTTCCTTATTCTTCTCAGTTCCTAGTTTCTTCCTTTTCAAATTCCTTGATTCTTTATTCTTGGAAGAACCAACATTATTAGTTTGGATTCTAATGACATGTCAATGTCCAAAAAATTGATGGCCAACCACTTTATAAAAATCACAAAAAGAAGAAACAAATTCATATTCAAACTTAACTTCAATATTCAATCCATCAACCAACAGAGTGTCATTGCTTGGACTCGGATACAGAAGATCAACATCAAACAAAACCCTTTATTAATAACCATATATTCCTATAATTGTAATATCATCAAGCTTTAGAGGTGCCCTTATACAAGAAGAAACATCATTTAAGATTCACAGGTTCCAAAGAACACAACTGATCCCATGAATACGTACCTAAATCTATGAATTAGTCAGCTTTTGGTTATAAGGATTAATATCAAGCCCCCATGAAAAAAGTAGTAAAGCACCTGGATTGAGATTATAGAAGCTCAATATCCAAGCATTATAATGATGAAATTTATATTTAAAAATAATATGGAAATATCCCTTTCCAATTAGAAATATTTTACACTCATTAATACCCCATATTCATCCAGGATTTTTTTTAAATCACACACATTAATGGGATTATCCCATTTAGAAAGGATTAATCTACCAATTAGTGATAATTGACAATGATCAAGTCATTCCTGCAAAAAATATCGATCAATAGAGATAAAAAAAATATTGTTCTCATTAATGGATATTCAATGCCCATTCGCTGAGCAATTGCCAACCTTCCTAGATAAAATTTTCACAAAAGTGACAACCCTTCATTTGGAATAGAAACACTGAAAAGATTATCTTCAACATTAACAGATGTGGAAGAAATCTTAAGGTTCATATAATTGACATCCATGCATAGGGAATCGGCCCCAACCTCATCAGAAAGAATATCATTTGTGGACGACCATACCTAATTAGGGTTCTGAGATACAACATCCACAAGTAGATCCTCAACCTCATAAACTGAAGAAGTAAAAGTGGAATATGATACCCACAATATGTTTGTAACATCCATGATATTCTGATAATCTAAAAAAGCCACATCCACCCGATCAGCTGCAGAAAACATCTGATTAGATCATTATTGGTTCTAAAAGAGAATTGTTAAAACATTTATTTATCAATTATAGAATTTTAGTACTGATAAATACAAGTTTTATCATTCATTTTTTTAGAACTGATGAAGGGGTATCTTTATCAACACTTAAAAATCATTTATAAAGAGTATTTTTATCATGGATTTTTATTTTAGTGCTGATAAAAATACTCGTTATCATTACTTTTTTGAAAGTGATGAAATAATCCTTACAAGTTATTATAAAAATAACCCTAATAGAGTGCTACCTCTACTCATGCCTTCAAGATTTTTTGGAACCATAACATTGTTTCCACTGTCGCTAGATCCTACTACTATTGTCAGTCATCTTTCTCGATGAATCGATCTCTCCAAATCTATGTTATGTGCCGATTTCTCTTATTGGTGCCTCCAACCTCACAATTTCTTTAGTTTCACCTCACCATACCCTACTACATGCGTCTTCACTTCTTCTTGAAAAACTGAATAAATATCCCCCCAAAAAAACATCCCTATTGTACATGATCAAAATATCTTCCACCATCATCCTTTTCCATGGACTCTCTCCACCAACACCGATCCACTAATCCATGACTATGCAACAACGAGGCATCATCATTATGATGCATCACCACGACATGTTGATTCTCTTCCTGTGCAACACACTCCTTACATAAATCTCCCCTATGGATATATTTCCCTCCCTCCACCATTTAGTGTACCAGCCTAACACCACTCCCATTTTTCTCTTTACATCATAGGAGCCTGATACCACCTCATTTCTACTCAATTACACACCAGGTTCAACCTACAGACAGGATGCTCAAACTAAGATTGATCCCCTCATTTTTCATTGTCTGATACACATGAAAGGTAGTGAGTTTTGATGAAGTTCCTTTCATGAAATTTTTGGTGTGTGTGTTAATTTTGGAATTTCATACAAGAGGTCGGCGTGTGTCGAGATCTACATTTGTCTAGAGATAACAGTCCTATGAGTTTCAATCCCATGCAAATTAATTCTCTATCTCCTTCACAACAATCCAACACTAACACACCCACAAAATAAATTCCTAAAACTAATAAAAAATTATGAATTTTATTAACATCAATTATTACTTTTATAAATTTATAAATAATAATCAATAATAATTTATAATTTTTTATAAGTATAATTGGTTATATTTATACTTATAAATATAGTTTTTTACACGTATATATACATCTATAAATTAAATAGTATATATTATTATATTTATATAATATATATATAAATGTTTGTTAAAAATGTATAATTTTATAGTTTTATACTTTTTTAATTTTATATACTTATATATAAATTTTATAGTATATTGTGTTATACTAATATAATTTAATAATAATATTTATTACATATTTATAGTTTTATAGTTTTATTGATTTATAAATTTGTATAATTTTATAAATTTTATAGTATATCACAATATATATATATATAAATATTTTTTAAATATAAAATTTTATTAATTATTTATAATTTTATAGTATTCTAGATTTTTAAATTAATATGAAATTATTGTTTTACTCATTATAAATTATTATACATTTATACATCCATAAATTATACTTTTATATATTATAATTTTATAATTTTATAAATTTATAAAACTATATTCTTCTATGAATTATATATATTTTTATAACATATTTTTTACTTTTATATAGTTTTATAAATTTTTATACATTTATGAATTTTGTATATTTATTTAAAATATATATTATTTTTAAATTATCTATAATTTTACACTTCTATATAAATTTTTAATTTTATATAATAATTTAAATATATATACAATTGTAATTTATACTTTATACATGTATAGTTTTTTCAATTTATCAATAGTTTAATACTTTTATTCATTCATAAATTTTATTTCTATAAATTGTAAATTTATATTTTTATAAGTTTGTAATATGATTATTAATTTTTCAACAAATTAATTTGGCTAATTAAGATATAATTTATTATATGTAATATTTTATATTTTAAATCATAACAGATAGAAGTTGGATGTATCTTTTAACTGAGTGTTGAATGAGTTTCAAAAGATGCTTTGATTTTTTTGGATTCCATGTTCAAAAATTTATCTAATGGGGAACTTATTCGACCATATTTTATAATTTCATCGGTAGGCCACGACTTGATCATAAATAAGTATGTTATAATATCATTAGATTTGGATTTCAAACCAAATATGAGGCATTACACTATAAAATAGAAACAATTAAACAATTAGAAAATGTTGATAGACCTAAGAGGTGTGATGTGAAAGATATGATATTTTTTCAGTTTTATTTTCTTTCACAATCCGAGTATTTACTTAATGACTAGAAATTCAATGTCTATGTTGAAAATATTATAAAAAATATAATAATATCTTTTTTTTATTTAGGAAACAATTATTATATTCAATAGTTTTATTTTAAATTATAAAAATGGTTTTCAAAAATTATTGATATTATTTTTATATATTTTTCTATTATTACAATCAATAGATATATTTTAATCGGTATTTTATAATGTAAATGTGATTTTAAGGGTAAATTATTGGTTTTAATGTTAATAAATTGGATTTATATGATGTTTCAGAATGAGGATGATATTTTCTATTTCAAGAATGATCTAAATAATCAATATTTTAAATTTTACATCAAAATTAAAATGGAGTTTGGTGATTTAAAATTATAGTGAATAGAATCATTGTGTTTTTTATAATGTAGTTTGCTCTATCAATGAGATAAGTGGTATCTATATTTAGAAATACAATCATGTGAATGGAGAAAAGGTGGTATCTATATTTATATGATCATATTAACTTTCAGAGACCTCCTAGATAAAAAAAATCCAACCTCCTACATAATATATATTGATAATAACACAATATAAAGGGTATGTATCTAACTTTATCCAACCTATAGGATATATATCATGACCTCACTCTCAGAAAAGGTGAATTAATGTTTAACTGCATTGAAACTCCAGAACATAATTTTCATCCAACAACACCTGCATGGTTTAAATTAGGGGATTCCTCCACAACTACATCTTCTATCTTATTTGGTGTTATAATTTAAAGGGATGAGTCTCAAGAAAAAAATGAAATAATAACAATCATACAAATAAAATTCGTCTCTTGAATAGTTATTGTTTTATTTTTTTCCTCAGACAAATCCCCCATATCTTCTGGACATGCACCTATGTTTCTTGAACTACCTTGAGTAGTAGTCATCCAATACCAGGTACCCGTGATCATAGTGAATGAATTCATAGGATACCACCTACCACTATTGAAGTAATTATTTTCTTAAATTCAATTGCTCATTTCCTTCAATGAATGATGAAATTATTTGAAACTTTCAAATGTTGGGTTCCCCTTAGTTGAAAGGCCCCTTTTTAAGTATTTATTCATTTTTTTAAATATTAATATTACCAAATTAAATAGGATGGATATGAATATAAAATGGATGGATGCATATCTTATAACAAAATAGTATAAATATGGGGTGAAAGTGTTAATCAAGTTTTCGAAATATCATGAATGTGAACCTTCTTGAATGCTTCAACCGTGTTTAAACTATTTTTATTCAAGAAAAATTGGTCCAGAGGATTTGGAAGAACACTTGATCTATCATGGAATAGATCAAAGTTATGAATATTAGAATAAACATGAGGAAAAGTGAATGTACCTAGTTACTAAGATAATACTATGTTTTATGGATCATCCAATATGATTATAAGTGTGGACAATGAATAATATTGTATTGAGGATGTGATTACATGTGTGAATGAGGATGAAGATTGCATTGAGGAAATGAAAATGGTAGTTAAAGATGAACTTTTTCATTATTAAAAATTCTATTGGATGTTAAAGAGTTTCACAAAGACTCCATTGTATACTGGTTGCACTAAATATATAGCATTTTCATCTATACTGAAGATTCGTAATTTAAAAGCTGGAAACAAATGGAGTGATGCCAGTTTTATTGAACTACTTTTTCTCTTGAATTATATGCTCCTAGAAGATAATGAAATTCTTATATGAACATATAAGGCTAAACGAATGCTACGTTCAATGGGTATGTTATCTAAAAGAATAAATTCCTATCCAAATGATTGTATACTATTTATCAAGGACCAAAAATCAAAGAATACCCAAATTGTAGTTCTTATCAATGTAAGAAAGATGAATTGGATCCTACAAATCTTTTATGGTACTTTTAAATAATTACAAGGTTTAGGCTCCTATATGGAAGTGAGGAGACTAAAAGTTAATTGATGTGGAATATAGATAAAAGAAATAAATATGGGAAATTTTGTCACTCAAAAAACACTCCTCAGTGGAATAGAATTGATCACGAGTATCCTAAATTCAGAAACCAACCAAGAATCCTTCATATTGCTCTATCTATAGACAGAGTGAATCCTTTTGGTTTTCAAATAAATAATCAAAGTACATGTCCAATTATTTTGGTAAATTATACCTTTCCACCATTGTTATGCATAAAATGAAAATACATTGTGTTATCTATGCTAACATTAGGACCAAAATAAATGGGTAAGATGTTGATATTTATTGGGCTCTGTTGGCCAATGATTTGAAATTATTATGGGATTCAGGTGTTATGTTGTATGATTATTATAGAAATAAATATTTCATGTTTATAACCATATTGTAATATATGATAAATTAATTTTATTTTTATGGAAATTTTTCAGGATATAGCATTAAAGTAACTCAAGGGTGTCCCATTTTTTATCTTGGTGCACAATCAATTAGGTTGAGCCATTCAAAAAAAAAACTATGTTTCTAGGATATCATATATTTCTACCCTAGAGAAATAAGTACCAATCTTGGATGGAATTATTGAATGGGAGTCTAGAGGAATGAATATTACTATCTCGACTAATGGGTTTTCAATTATTTTAGAAAGTAAAAGATATGTCAACTGCCTTTGGTAAAATATTTTCGAAAAACATTACAAAAAGGAAAAAGTGATCGGTTTTTTTAATTACCATACTAGAATTTTTTGCACGTTAGACATTTTCTTGATGTTATGCTTGTTGAAAAAAATTATGTGATAGTTTCATTGGAATATTACTAAATTCACCTAAAAAGAAAATTATGTAATTAATGCTAGGTTGAACATGATTGACATGAGAATATGGGAATATTTGGCACCAATGAAGGGTGAAAATGTATTTTTCTTCCTCTAGTTGCTTAAACTCTTTCCAGCTAGGAGATATATAAGTTTTTAAACTTCTTTAATGATGTAAAGGTTCCATAAGGTTATTCGTTGAATATCAAGAATATCATGTCAATGAATTATTAATGTTAAAGGGTTTAAAATCATATGACTATCATTTTTTGATTCAAGATCTCATTTTTGTAGACTTATTTTGCATTTTTTTTTCAGGAATTTACTTCATAAATTATCCAAGATATATTTCTTTTTCAAATCTATATGTAGAAAAGTTATAGACTTGGTGAAATTGGAAACTATAGAAATAGAAATTGCTGTCTTATTATGTGAATTGTAAATGTTCTCGTTGTCGAAATTCATTGATATAATGGTTCACTTAATGGTTTAATTAGTGAGATATACTTGACTATATGGTCTTATACATTATATATGTATGTACCCAATTGAATGGTACATGAAGATTTGGAAAGGGTGTATCAAAAATTGAAGTCATCCAGAGTGTTATATTATGAAGAAATATATTGTTGATAAAGATGTTGAATTATGTATCGAATAAATATCTAGTGTGGAAATCATTGGTATACCGAAATCTCATTACACTGGGTGTCTTTTGAGTGAAGGAATTTCTAAAATAGATGTTTTTTCAATCAATAAAACTAATTGGGAGTAGGGTCATATTTATGTTTTGAATAAAATTTTAGAGGTTTCTTTCTATGTTAAATTCCAAAAATAAATCATTAGGCATTTTAATCCATCAAGGGGTAAAATATGGATATGAAATATGTAACCTACCAACCTGGATTCCACTAAACTGGTGCTCTGAGCCAATGGGTTACAGGGCCTCAAGCATGCCTCTCTGTATACTAGAGTCTTCTGACTAGCAGTAAGGGCCTAGGGTGTGATATTGGGGAGACAATGCCCTCATATCAAAGTGATAAAACAATAGAAATAGATAATTATCATACATATTAGTGAACAAATAGAGTGTATAATAAGTAAATAATTGAAATATAACATGTTTTAATAATAAATTAAATATTTTAAAATCCCAAACATCTATTCATATGATACAAAATTGTCCACCCACAGGGCCAACCATATAGATACAAGAGTAAAAAAGGATCTGAAATTTAAAGTATAGGGATCTACTACTAACTCTAAGCCAGACCACGTACCCGATCTCCAGACACTGTCAAACTGCACCAGTCTAATAAAAAGAACTCACAAGTAGCTATTCTCGATCATGAAACTACAGGACTCATCCCTATCCACCATGAAACTCATGGTCTACCTGAAAATTATACATATGGTCTATACGTACACTGAGGTACATGGGAAGGGGTGAGAAATAATCTCAATAGGCCACCCCGACAGGAAACCTATAAGTTTTCTGAAATAAGTGTTTGACAAACAAACATAATCAGCCTCGCTCAGACACAACAAATGGTATGTAAACCAAACAAGAAACTATACCTAATCCTTGGGTCTGTAATCCTATTAAACTGGGCAAGATTCACAATGGATTTTCATATCTATATATATATACACATATAGTCCCATACCTATACATATATACATAAATATGAATATTCCTGAGTATGTGAATCAATAACATGAAACCATATCAGTAGTCGATCCTTGGGTCTATAATCCTGATCACATAGATATATTGTTCATGTACATTGAGTTGTACATAATACCACTCAAGCCATGTATCATTAAGTCAATATCTGGATCCATAATCCCAATTGACATATAACTTCTTCGGCCAGTGTCAGAATTATATCTCTGAGCAAGCTACATCACCACATGGGGACACTTTTCCTACATATGGTTTTACATATACACACCTCCAATAACTAACTATAATACCATATACCAATGGTAAATATTGTATAGAAGGATACCACATACTGATGGTCAATCCTGTTAAGAAGAATTCTAGAGAGTCAATCATGAAATCCTGTAAAAGCCCACTTAGTCAGTCACCATGCTACCCAGTCTTGTAAATGTAGTCCAATGTCTGAGCCCTAGGTCTCATCTATAGGCCATCAAAAAATTCAAATCCCAGATGAACCCTAAGGGTATTACCCTTAAGCGATCTGAAAAGAGAGAACTTACTATTGAGATTCCATGCTATACCCCTCGAGTCTCATAACTGATCCAAAATAGAGTTATCATTTCGGTCATAGGCCGAGGAGATCGTAATCATCCCCGACACTTTGGAGTTCATAATTTACCATGATTTTTGGGACTCCAGGCTCATATAAAGAGATAACTCACCGGTGATGCGTCCTGATACACCCCTAAAGTCTTGTAACTGATCTAGAAATGCATAATATTCCCCATCATATATCACTAGCCTATGAGTCTGTCCAAGGCATTCATACCCTAGGGAATCCAAGTATCACTCAAGGTGTATAATTCATCATCCATATGAGTCCATCCAAGGCATTTATATAATGGAAATCCAAGTATCACTAAGGGAATAATAGTCAACATCCATCTAAGTCCATCCATGGAATTAATATAATTAGAATCCAAGAATCACTCAAGGCATATAAGTCATCATCCCTCTAAGTCCATCTAAGGAATTCCAACAAAGAGAATCCAATTATCACTCATGGAATACCATAAACATCATGTAAGACTCAACACCTAGAATCCAAGAAATAGCTATGTCTATCACAACAAAATATATATCACAATATATATATAGGCTCAACAACCAAGCCCTTGGTTGTAGCTCTGGGTATACCAATAAATATAAAAAATAACATGTCTCAGAAGTTGGATCCCAGGTATGCATGTACGGGCATCCCAAAAGAATGAAAGAGGCCTCACATTCAGCTCAACAACCACTAACCAGAAAGCACCTCTGGTAACCATCACTGCATCAGGAATAACAATGTTAGAGAATAAAAAAATGATTGAGGTTGGCCTGAAAGTCCAACCCATCACTCCAACCACATCCCCATGGGATTATAGCTTCAGCAGAGGTTATAAGGTAACAAAAACTAACATATCTACCCAAACCCGATGTACAACTTAGGGTCAGTCAAACAACATGAACCCATTGGGTCCCTCAATTCAAACACTGAGAGGCATAATACTTATGATCATCTAGTAAAACACAAGCAATGACTTCCTATATGGTATCCTTAGATAAAAAGGAAAAGGAGGAATCATACACATGATCCTTGAATGATAATAAAATAGGGGCACCTACAAGGGATCCTTGAAACGGAACACATGTAAGGGATCCTACAAGGGAATCCAAAGATCATTATATAAGAAAAGTCACCCCTCACAGGATCCTTGGTAACCATATAGAAAGTAGAGGCATCCTATATAGGATCCTCGATAACAACTATTCTAATGGACTTAGTTAGAAGTGAACATATCACAAGAGAGATTTCCTCAAAGGAAAACCACAAAGTCATAAACCATAGGAGATATATTTCAGATCATCTCAGAAAAAAGTCTCAAACTAGGTTGGTCTGAATGATCAACATATCATTCATTCCAAGTCTCTCCCTCAGGAGACAACTGAATTTGATAACTGGAGGAAGGACACATCCATTTACATAGAAGCCCAAAAACACCCATTTGGAGTCTTCATAAATCTCCATGGGTTCCACTATCATGATTTACATAGAAAAACAATCAAAATGGAATAATATCAGGTCTAATTCCAACTAAGAGGAATGAAAACATAAAATAACCACAAAGGGTTGAAAAGGGGTAGTACATAATGTGTCACCCTCGATACACAATGTGTGCTCCAAACATGCCACATGGGTGTGTACTCCTGTCAGCCTGGGCGTGTAAAATCCCTAGGTACATGATGTGTGAAATAGGTACGTGGCGTGTACCCAAATTAGGGTACATGACTATGTTCCTCAATTGGACTGACCATCTTCTCTTCCAAGCCGTGTACTTTTACATAGTGTGTTTCCCACAGATGGTCTAGCTATGTACTCCACACGACCATGTACCCTTGCACAAGTTTTCCTGGTCGGGTGCTCGGATACACATCTAAGTACTAGTACATGGAGTGTAAAATCATATACACATTTAATACTCATTAAAATTATTCTTCCTTGAATGGGAAGAACACATGACGTGTCACCCTGGACTACATGTTGTGTAGTGTGGTTTTCCCGAACAAAAAACCCTCGGATCACCCAAATCCCCTATTTTCATCCCCAAATCAACAAATTCGGCCACTAGGGGACCCATAAAAGCACAATAGGGATTTAAATTTTAAAAAAGGAAAATCTATGAGGATATATAATAAAACATAAATGGGCCTACCTTTAGGTGAAAATCGTCGAATCTTCACTTGATTTTGCGATCCACGGTTGTCGCACGTTGTTCCAGAACATCAAGGGATTCACAACGGTACTTATATTTATACATATATCTAAATCTATTTCTATATCCCTATAATATTTTATATTAGTTTGTGAAAAATTAGTATCCAAACAGGAGATATATGAGAAGGAGGAAGGAAAAGAATGAAAATAAAATGAAATAAAGAAAAAGAAGAAAAAGGGGCCCATGCCAGCCCCAGCAGCCAGCTCGAGTTTATGCCTAACATAGGATAAAATATTGATTCCAGACTCAACTATGAAGAAAAAATAGTAGTATGATGATCCATTAAAAAGGTTTGCATAAACTAACCTGCACGAACAATTTAATATTTCATTTTTTATATATCAAATATTATTTATTTAACAAAAATTCAAACAGCTCGGATTTCCACCAAACACCTTTCATAGGGTAAAAACCATATTATGAGACCCCAAAAGTGATCAAAAAAATTACTTGAGATCATCTACTAGGGGAAAATACCATTTTACCCCCCACAAACATCTAAAAGCAAAAAATTCAAATTTCGGCTCAAAATTGTGGTCTGAAAAAACATGGGTCCTTAAAAACTCCCCACCGTAAACCTTCTCATATCTAAAAGTCATAGTGAAAAGACCATTAACCACACTCTCAACTAAAGATTCTTTGCAACAAATCTATCTGGACTGTCCAACAACCAGCCTCATTACATTAACAACTACCTTCTACATGGAAGACATTTAACAAAAAATGATATGGTACTCCCCGCCAAAGGATACCCTTAGCATCATCTCAAATCAAAACACTGAGAACAACATCTAATATAAAACACTAAAGTCCAACTAAAAACGATTATCACCACACACAAATGGCTAATGGTGAACTCCCCCACCATATGGATTAATTTACACTACTCCTTGAGGGAAACCTCAATAGGTATTTTCCTACACTAGGGAATAACATTTAGAAAAGAAAAGGGAGATCTAAATAGGTATAATTATCTCTTATAATACATAATATTTATCAAGATATATCATGATCATCTCTAAAAAGAGTATAGTAAGATTCCAATAAGGGGTTTGTACAACTACCTCCAAGCCACATTCACCATCCTATCAAAACCTGATCAGGATTCAGCCATGGGTCAACCATCTCATTGTACCAAATTTATTTAATGATTTCACCTCTACCATATAGGGATATTCCCAAACAACCTTCAAGATCTAATCCGATGGAAATTCTTGAAACCTCTTCCCTTGAATCACACCTGACTACTCAGCAATTTAGATTCAAATGATATTATGTGTAACCATCGTGTATCTTTATCACCCAAATCATACTCCATCAAGTCTTCCATCACAAAGATACACTAACCATGCTATATGATATGTTAGTTTCATTAATCAATAAGTTACCTCAGAAATCCTCTTCAAAAGAGAGCACCTTTCCCATGCCACAATTTATTCTATGACCACCCATCACCTGATATCATTTCAGTCTTGAGTTTCTACCTATTCTCTGACTACATTAGAAATAGCATAAACACTTGAACAGTCTTTCCTGTCGAATCCAGAAATGAAAAACAAGAACCCAAGGAGATTCATCAAATGATGAAGGAATTAACATGCCTATAATGAATAACATGAGCATCTACCATGCCTCAATCTCAAAACAAGTATAAAAAAAGCTCACTTCCCAAGAAGGAATATAAAAACACCAACCAAACTCTCTTACATAGGTTTAACGATAACAAAATAGATGTCAAACTACAAGGGTTTGAGTAAAACTTAGGGCCTCTAGGTTGCCCACCTAGACCTATAGAATAACCCTCACAACTGGGTCACAAGGTTTAACCACCGATCCCAAAAGATCAAAACCTATCCAAAGTAGGTAAAGATCAAAACAACCAATAAAGGTCAAAATAGAAAACATGTCCTACAAGGGACTAATCCTCTTTGAGCATTATCCGAAGGGACTTCCCCCTAGAGGTCACAAAACCAACACAGAAGAGAAATTAAATTGACACTCATTGAGCATCTGTTTACGGAAATACCCCATGGATATCCAGCTCACATAAAATTATTGGTACATATCATCATCGTACTCAGTGATCAGTTTATGTAACCATAACCTAAGAAAAAAACCGTAAAGGGGTTTAAAAAATTTTCATCACATGCCATATTGACCTACTAGGTCATTGTACCTTCTGTACATGAGGATTGAGTCATCAGCCTCATAAAACAATTCCTCAATGAAAATCCACATAACCTACCATCAAAATGAAAATATATATGTGTAACTAGGTCAAACTAAATAGGACTTAAGAATTAGTAAACCGCACACTAGTAGGCCTATATGATGTGAATCCTTCATGCCAAATATGATGCATGAGATGCTTATTTCCTTTGTTGGCCAAGATTCAAAATCATTCCTTGGCCTCTTGATAATGTCCAAGAGCTAGAGATCCATCATAAATCATAAAATCAAGAAAACATGTGTGTCACTCAAATAAAAAATTATATAAAACTGTAACATCATAGATCAGAACAACAATCCCAACCCCTAGAAACTAGGACTTCTTATTTGAATAAGTGTTCTTGATGCACTAGTCCGATATCCATAAAAGGTTAAAATACATTACTAATACTCTTTTATACTCTATCCCAAATAGTAAAGGCCATGAATATAATATCTATGATACCACTTTGTAACATCTCAACCAAAATTCCACTAAACTGGTGCTCTGAGCTGGTGTGTTACAAGGCCTCAAGCGTGCCTCCCCGTGCACCAGAGGCTGCCGACTAGTAGTGAGGTATAAGGGTGAGAGAGTGGAGATACTATGACCTTATATCATAGTAACAAAAAATGAAAGTAACTAAGTATCATACACAACAGTAAACAAAAAGAGTGTGCAAGTAGTAAATAACTAAAATAGAACATGTTGTGATAATAAATGAAATGCTATAAAATCAGGAACAACTATCCATACAATAAAACACTTATCACCCACTGAGGAAAACATTAAAATACAGGAGTAAAAAAGGAACTAAAAGTAAAAGTACAAGGCTATGCTATTCACTCTGATCCAGAACACATACTCGGTCACCAAACACTATCGAACAACACAATCCCGATCATAAGAACTGAAGATCATCTCTTTCTGATCATGAAACTATGGGCCTCAACCCTATCACTATTTAACTCGTGCTCAACCTGAAAAGCATACATAATGTTTACACGTATATAAAGATGCATATGGAGGGGTGAGAAATAATCTTAGTAGTCCACCCTTACAAGAAACCTACAAATTTGATACTATAAGTGTATGAAAAAGCAATGTTCTCAACCCCACTGAGACATAAAAAAATGTAAGAACACCAAACATGAAACCCAAATTGAACCTCAAGTCCGTAATCCTGGTCAACAGGGAAAGTGCCACCATGGATGTCCATATCTATATACATATACATGTATAGTCCCATACCTATATATTTATAAATAAATATGCATATTCATGATTACACAATTCAACATCATTAAACCACACCGACAATTTATCTTTTGGTCCATAATCCTGGTCACATGGACATATTGTGCAATGGAATTGAGATTGACATCATTCCACTCAAGGCCTGTATCATTTAGTCAATAATTGGGTCTATAATCTCAATCAACATATACGTACTTCATCCAATTTCATAATTATATCTCTGAAAAAATATATGTCACCATAGGGGGATACTCATCCTACACCTGGGATCCCACATAATTGCTTACAATCACTAACTAGGATACCATACTGATGGTCAATCCTATAAAAAAGCATACCACATTCTGACAGTCAATCCTACCCAAAAGGATTCCAGGGAGTACATCTAAACATCCTCTAAAAGATCACTGAGTCAGTCGTCAGGCTACCTAGGCCTATAAATCCAATCCAATGTCTGAATCCTAGGTCTCGGTCTATAGGAAGTCATGACATTTAGAACACAAATTAACCCTAATGGAATTACCCTGAGATGATATGTAAATAGATATGTCACCGGTGATATGTCATGCTACACCCCTCGAGTCTAGTAACTGATATGGAAGAGCATAATCATTCTGATCATAAGCTGAGGAGATCGTAATCATTCCCACCACTAATGAGTGTGTAATCTACCATGAGTCTTGGGGCGCGATGCCTGTATAAAGAGAGAACTCACTGGTGAGACATCATGCTACACCCCTCAAGTCTCATAACTGATCAGGAGTAGCATAATCTTTCCCATTATATATCATTATCCTATGAGTCCATCTAAGGAATAATTACCATATAGAATCCATGTATCACTCATGGTGTATAATCCATCATCCCTTTGTGTCCATCCAAGTCATTCCTAAAATAGAAATCCATGTATCACTAATGGAATTCCAGTCAAAAGCCCTTTGAGTCCATCCACAGAATTTCTATAATGGGAATACAAGTATCACTCAAGGCCTATAAGTCATCAACCCTCTGAGTCTGTCTAACGTATTCCTACCATGGGAATACAAGAATCACTCAGGGAATACTATAAAAATCATTTAAGGCTCGAAATCTAGATACCAAGAAACACCTCTGGTCATCCCAAAATTTATATATCACAATATATATATAGGATCAATAGTGATGTCCCAGGTAGTGCCTCCGGGTATACCAGAAAATATCAGATATAACATGGCTCACAATCCAGATCTTGTGTAAGAATATCTAGGAATCCCATCAAGAAATAAAAATCCCAGGAAGAATGTCCATGCATATCAAAATAAAGAATGATGCCTTGCATCTGGATCAATAGCCACCAACAAGGAAGCACCTTTAATAACCATCGTGGCATCATCAATAACCATGTCAGATCATAAACAAATGTGTAAGGGTGGCCTGAACACCCAACCCAACACTCCATCAACAGCGCCATGGGCTTACCAGTTAGGCATGGGTTCTAAGGTGACACCCACTACCATCTCTACCCAAACCTAACATACAACTCAGGGTCAGATCAAAAATGGGCACCCGCTGGGTACCTTAAGTCAAACACTGCGATGAATCCTACCCAGAATTCTCTAGGTTAAAGTGGGAGAAGGTAACCTACATGAGATACTAAGATAAAAAGGCAATGGAGGAATCCTACACAGGATCTTAAAACGATAAGAAAACAGAGGCATCCTACAAGGGATTCTATAAATAGAACACAGGAAAGGGATCCAATAAGGGACTCCCTAGATTAGAATATAATAAAAGGTATCCCTCAAGGGATCCTTGGTAAAAAAATATAAGTTAGAATCATCCTAAATGGGCTTCTAAATAAAAACTATTCTCATGGAATCAGGCCAGAATGGAATATCTCACAAGGGAGACATCGTCAAAGTAAAACCATGCAGGCATTAGCCACATGATATAACTATCAGCTCATCTTAGAATAATATATCAAACGAGGTTGGTTCTAATTCCCAACCTATCATTTACACCAATTTTCTTCCTTAGGAGACAACTAAATTCTATAACTAAAGGTAGAGCTTCTCTATTTAGGTAGAAGCCCCAAAACATACATTAATAATCCTTATAATTCTTTACGTGTTCCACCCTCACAATCTACATAGAAAACTACTCATAATAGAGTAATATCGGGTCCAATTTCAACTTTAGGGAAAGAAAACATGAAAACCCCTCAAAGGGTTGAAAAGGGGTAGTACATGGCATGTCACCCTCGGTAAACAACATGTACTCCCAATACGCCACATGGGAAAGTACTCCCGCTGCCCTGGGCATGTAAAAGACTCTAGTACATGATGTGTGGAATGGGTACATGGCATGTACCCGACATGGGGTATGTGCCCATGTCCCTCAATCGGTCTGGCCATCTACTTGTCCTGGCCATGTACTTTTACACGGCGTATTACCCACACGGGGTCTGGTTGTGTACTCCATATAGCCATGTACCCCTACATGGGTTCTCTTGGATGAGTACTCGATTACACAACCGAGTACCAGTAGAAAAATATAACCCCCTATACATAGTTTGTACTCATTAAACTTCATCGCCCCAAAACGGGAAGAACATATAGTGTTCCTCCATTGACTACATGTTGTGTAGCCTGGTTTTCATGAACAGAAAACCCTAAGATCACCCAAATCCCCTGTTTTCATCCCCAATTCAAAAGATAAAACCACTAGGGGCCTCATACAAGCATAATAGAACATTAAATTTTGACAACAGCCAAACTACGGGGATATATAGTGAAAAAATAAATGATCTTACCAACGAGTGAAAACTGCCTAAGCTACACTTGATTTATTGGTTTATATCTACCGTACATCAATCCAACGCATCGAGGGATTCATGATGGTACCTATCTTTCTCACTCTATCTCTTTATCTCTCCCTCTCCCTTTATATCTTAGGTCATAGTGAATGTGGATCCATATAAGAGGATTCCATGAGAAGGAGGAAGGAAAATAAATAAATGAAAAGGAAAGAAAGAAAAGGATGAAAAAGAAAAGAAAAGAAAAAGGGGCATGGGCCGGCCTCAGAGTCCAAATTGATTTTATACCTCGCCTAGGCTAAACTACACTTCCAGAATCAATGGAAGAGACAAAATCTTAATATAACACTTTGTTCAAAATTTTTGATCAAATGAGCCTACATGAACAATTTGATATTTAATTTATTAGATATTAATATTATTTAATCCACAAAAATTTGAACAAGTCAAATTTCCCCCAAAATCCTTTCCTATGATAAATACCCTATTCCGGGACCAATTAAGTTGTCATAAAAATTATCTGAGATCAGATTCTAGTGTAAATGGCCATTTTACCCCCACTATCACCTAAAACAAAAAAAATCAAATTTATTCCCAAAATTGTAGTTCAGAAAAACATGGGTCCTTAAAAAATATACTTAATAAATAGTTTATAGGATGGTTTCAAGAACATATTTTTAGAAGTCAAATGAAAATATAGATTTAATTTCAGAATGTCTTCGACGGCTAGCCATAATACCAAGTGTGCATGTATTATCTTACAATGGTTATGTAATTAATGGTTATACATTCTATAAAAACAAACATGATGAATTCAGTACCATGAAAAATTGTTGATTTAAAATTATGGCCAAATAAATGCATGTATCTAGTACCAGGAAATAAATCCAATTTATGTTAATATTTTATACTTTGGAATCATAAAAAAATCTGGTATTTGGATTATACAACATTTAAAGTGATGAATTTTCAATGAAAGTTGGTTGATAATTGGAGTGATTTTAAAATATATGAATTAGGATTCATGAATGTGGA
Source organism: Viscum album (assembly GCA_963277665.1). NCBI lineage: Eukaryota > Viridiplantae > Streptophyta > Magnoliopsida > Santalales > Viscaceae > Viscum > Viscum album. The sequence goes on along the minus strand of OY728158.1, from coordinate 420,864,604 downwards.
ATCATCAATAGATGTACTAGATGAATTCCTACTATCAGTGGCCTTAAAGTGGAAAGAATAGTATGGTCGTGTTAGAGGTGCGTGTTTTGGGGCGACGCTCTGAACATATTTTGAGATAATAAAAGAATAGGGGATAAAGATAAACAAATGGAAGAGATGTAGGAATGATTAACTATCCTTGAAAAAAAATTCATTGTAAGTATGAGTTGATATAAAATTTTATGGGGGGAATTAGAGAGAATAAAAAACTCAAGAACAACCACCACATGAAGATATCCCCCCACACTCACTAGCTTTGCGGAAATCCATTCTCCTAAAAGAGATATCTTAGACAAAGCAATCAATAATTTCATAATTGTTTATAAGAAATGTGAATAAGGTAGACACTAATACCTTTCTTGTACTTATATTATAATAGGAGAAAATGACTTTGATTTATATCCATCAACACTCACCCATAACCTTGTTGTGAGTGATACCATTTTAAATATCCAAGAAGACACTCTACACAATAGTCAAATTCCAATAGATCATGTGAGAGTGAGGATTAGCAAGGCTCATGATCTGTCAACCAGGATACCTGTTCCACTTGATGTTTCATATATTCATATGGTCGAGAAAGCTATTGTAACATTCATAACATAAGACCTTGTAAAAAACATGTTGAAAAGGATGTATTAATTTTCAAATAATTTTTCTTTTATATCTTTTAAAAATTAATGAACAAAGGTCTCAATCGATGAATTTAATTACAAATGGACAATGGGAAGGGGGTGAAATTAAAGTTCAAATCAAAACTGAAACAAATCTCAACCAACCAATTGAAAAGATCTTCATAATTCACCTTTACCATATACATTCCATATATTCATTTACTAACAATGATGGTTCATGTGGATAAAAAGTTACAATGTGGTAGTAATCACATAGTTTTTTTAAAGAAAAAATGTAAAAATAGGCCATTACAGACTTCATTACTCTTGAGAAGGAAAATTAAATCCTCAAGTATGAATTTCTAGGAGTCTTAGTTGTAAATTTATACATGAGGTGTGTTTTCATGATTTTATTTCTAATAGATGATCAACTATGGTAATTATGACTAAATAAAATTCATATTTATTGTAGATGTATATATGAATAAAAATTAAAGGGGTTAAACCATGAACATAAATATGGACTCATTAGTCCTCATGTCACTTCTATAGAATAAATCAAAATGGAATCAGTTAAAATTGATTAAATGTTGGAATAACTATCCAAGTCATTTGAAAGAAATCTTATAGATGACGACTCTTATTAATTCCAATGATATAGGTTTAGAACTATACAATTTATTCATATCAAATATATTTTCATTACCTTAATTAATTATTCCTTTTTGTTTTTTAGGAAACATTGAGTACTCATTTCAGTCAATTTTGATACTCCAAGGATTTATTTTCTATATTCATTGTATGGATACCCGACAAACCACCACACATGATGATTTTTTCAATTTCTAATACACAACATCAAACCTTTTAGAACTAAACATCAAGTTATATATATTATATTATGTTTTAATGAGAATTATGTTACGATAAGGAGGTGTTTAAATATCATTAAAATAATGGCATGAGGACATTCCATGTGCATAAGGAGCCTATTAAATTAAAAAAGTGAATAAGTATCATGGTGTATATAATAATATTTCACTATAAAAACACAAATCAAAGTAAATTACTTATTTTTATCAATGTTTATATAGATTCTGAAATAAAAAAATGGAAAATATTATGGTTATTATGTTTATGAATTTACGAGAGATATCATATACCATCAACAAAATAGAATACCCAAAGATGTATTTTTGAAGATAATTACTATTTTATATAAAATATTTATTAATCCTTTGTGTATTTATATTTTTCCAGTACTAACATGACTATCAAAAATAATTGTATTCACACAAAAATAGATTTGTTTAGAAACACACATGAAACATACCTGGTGTCAAATTTTACACATATATCATGATGATGTGACATACTACTTATTTAATTGATTTTATCATAATTTTATATATTTTCTTAGTTAATTTCATTATCATTTCTATTTGATAATTATTTTTTATTACATAGATCATAAAGAAATAAATTCTTAAACAAGGATGATTCACTCTTGTACTATGATCATGCACTCAATTTGATACATGATGTACCTAGTATGAAAAAAATTGTATGGTTTCAGTTTAAAATTGAATGTTTATTGACGTATTGTTTCATATTTATGTTTTATTTATTTATTTATAGTATAATAACATAATAATTTGTTTCTTATACAGGTGGAATATTTTTCTTGGGTTGGGGTGGTTTCTTCGAAGCTTCTTGTGCTCATGCAACATTAGACTTTGAGGCTGTAACTAAGATAATTACAACAAGGAAATGGGTCAAGAATGTATACAACCATCATGAAAATTTTAACTCCTACAAAATTTTGAATTAATTTTTTCATCAGTATAACAACTATTTATAAGTTAATTTCATTATAATTTTTATCTAACATATTTATATTTTTTACAGATCTTTTAGGAATTAATGTTTTGATTTCAACTATCTACAACAGTCCAGAAAAGAAAGAACATGTTCCTTTATAATGGAATAGGAAACTCCATGGTGCTTAAAATGTGAAGTGTTTGAGGCGTTATGGATTTTCATCATCCATCATAATAGAACATGTTCTCACTTTTATAGGTTTTTTAGATAGTTTAAAGAAAAAATATATCAAATAATCAATAATTCACAACTCAATCTATTACAAAGTTTGTTCGATATGACTCATACTGTAGGCTTTTTGTTTATAATTGACATTTTAGTTCAAAACACGCATAAGATACTAAAAACTAAGAAAATTCATTAAGATTTTTTTGATACTTTAAGACAATAATTTATAATCTATTTTTTACATGTAAGAATCATACACACCTTAATCTGACACATGATGTAGCCGGTATGACTTAAAGTGTGACTTTTTATTTAAAATTGGCATTAATTTTAGTAAAAAAGAACAAGTGACACACTCAATATCAAGAAAACACATTCAGATTGTTTTTATACTTTAGTAAATCATTCTATAAGTCATTTTTGATGTGTAGGAATAAATTACACCTCTATCTGATGCATGGTGTGATCTATATGATTCCAAATGTATCTTTTTATTTAAAATTGAAATTAATTTTAGTTAAAAGAACAAGTGACATACTCAAAATCGATCAAATGCATTAATATTGTTATTATACATTATAAAAATGATCCATAATACATTTTTGATGTGTAGATATAAACCTCACCTCAATCTGATGCATGGTGTGACAAGTATGACTTCAAGTGTGTCTCTTTACTTAAAAGTTACATTAATTTTAATAAAAAAACAAGTGAAATATTGAAAACCAAGAGAACACATTTATATTATTTTGATACTTTAGTAAAATGATCCATATGCCACTTTTTTTGTAAAATACAGTGTGTGCCCGATTTTACTCAAATTGTTCGTTATCAGTTTAAAATTGACATTTTAGTTCAAAATATGTGTCACTCACTGAAAAACAATAAAACATTCTTCTATTGTCTTGATAATTTAGGATAATAATGCCTATGTCATTTTTTATGTGTAGGAATTAGTCTCATGTCAAACTAGTATATTATGTGACTGGTTTGACTCAAAGTGTATGTTTTTAGTTTGAAATGACATTTTAGTAAAAAAAAAAGTGATATAATCAAAACCAATAAAATGAATTCATATTGTTATTATAATTTAGTAAAATGATTCATAATTCATTTTTGACATGTAGGAATCATCGTTACCTCAAATTGATGCATGATGTGGCTGATATGACTCCAAGTGTGTATTTTTATTTAAAATTGACATTAATTTTAGTAAGAAGAACAAGTGAAATACCCAAAACCAACAAGATGTATTTTTATTACTTTGATACTTTAAGAAAATGATCCATAAGTCATTCTTGAAATTTATCAATAAACCACACCACAATATGATCCATGGTGTGATTAGTATCACTCTAAGTGTATCTTTTTTATTTGAAATTGATATTAATTTTTGTAATAAGAATAAGATACATAATAAAGAAATGAAAACATATTCATATTGTTTTGATACTTTTGGAAAATGATCCGTTGGTCATTTTTGACATGTATCAACCAATATCACCTCAATCTGACGCATAGTGTGACCGATATGACTCCAAATGTGTTTCATATTAAAAATAACATTAATTTTAGTAAAAATAACAAGTGACATACTGAAAATTAAGAAAAAACATTAATATTGTTTTTATACTTTATGAAAACTATCCATAAGTCATTTATGATATGTAATAATAAATCACACCTCAATCCGATGCACTGTGTGACTAATATGACTCCAAGTGTGTCATTTTATTTAAAATTGACATTATTTATAGTGACATACTCAAGACAGAGAAAAAGCATTTAAATTATTTTGATACTTTTTGAAAATAATCCATAAGTCATTTTTTTTGTATGAATCAACCACACATTAATCAAATACACCATGTACCTGATATGACTCGAAGTGTCCATTATCAGTTTAATATTGACATTTTAGTTCAAAACCAATTTCAATCATTGAAAACCTAGAAAGAGAAGTCTTATTATATTTCAAATTTTTGAAAATGATTCATATTTCATTTGTAAAGTGTAGGAAGTAGTCTCACATCAAACTAACACATGATGTTATCGGTATGACTCAAAGTGTCTATTTTTAGTTTGAAATTTCATTTTAGTAAAAACACCAATGACATTTTAAAAACCGAGAAAACACATTCATATTATTTTGATACTTTTTTAAAATGATACATAAGTCATTTTTGATGTGTAGTGATTAGCCTATCCTCAATATGATGCATAGTGTGACAGATATAACTCCAAGTGTGTTGTTTTATTTAAATTTGACTTTATTTTTTGTAAAAAGAACAAGTGACTTACTCAATACTGAGAAAATTAATTCAGATTATTTTCATACTTTGGTAAAACAATCCATAAGTCATTTATAACATATAAGAATCAACCTAACCTCAATCTAATGTATGATGTGATCAGTATAACTCCAAGTGTGTCTTTTTATTTATAATTGAAATTAATTTTAGAAAAAAGAACAAGTGGTATAATGAAAAATAAGAAAATAAATTCAGATTATTTTGATACTTTATTACAATAATATATAAGACATTTTTGATGTGTATGAATCACCCTCACCTAAATCCGATGCACGGTGTGACCGATATGACTACAAGTGTGTCTTTTTTATTTAAAATTGACATTAATTTTGGTAAAATGAACAAGTTAAATAATTAAAATTGAGAAAAAACATTTAGATTGTTTTTATACTAGAGGAAACCTATACCTAAGTAATTTTTGATGTGTAAGAATCATCCAAAAATCAATTAGATACATAGTTTGACTACTATGACTCAAAGTGTTCGTTATCAGTTTAAAATTGACATTTTAGTTCAAAACTTGTGTCACTCAATGAAAACTTAAAAAACATGATCTGATTGTATTGATAATTTAGAACACTGATTAATAATTCATTTGTGATGTGTAGGAATCCGTATCACAACAAATAGACACAGGATATGATCGGTACAACTCAAAGTACAAGTTTTCAGTTAAAAATGAAAATTTAGTAAACAGATCAATTGACATACTCAAAATAGAGATTTTTTTTATTGTTTTGATAATTTATGAAAATGATTCATAAGTAATTTTTGACGTATAAGAATCACCTGAACCTCAATCCGATGTATGGTGTAACTGGTATGACTCCACGTTCATCTTTTTAATTAAAATCAAAATCTTAGTAAAAAACACAAGTGACATACTCAAAACATTGTAAAACCATTCCTAATGTTTTTATATTTTAATAAAATAATCCATAAGTCTTTTGTGATGTTTAGAAATATTCCTCACCTAAATTAGATATACAGTGTTTCTTGTATGACTCAAAGCGTTCGTTATCAATCTAAAATTGATATTTTAGTTTAGAACGTGTTTCACTCACTGAAAACTAAGAAAATGCACTTGGATTGTCTTGATACTTTAATAAAATGATTCATAAGTCATTTTTTATATGTAAGAGGCATTCTCACATAAAACTGACACATGATTTGAGCAGTTTGACTCAAAGTGTGTGTTTCCAGTTTAAAATGACATTTTACTAAAAAAGACTAGTGATGTAAAAAACAATAAATCATATTCATATTGTTTTGATACATTAGGAAAATGATCCATAAATAATTTATGATGTATATAAATCTACCCCACCTCAATCAAACACACAGTGTGACATGTATGACTCTTAGTGTGTCCTTTTAATTAAAATTGACATTTTATGGAAGTATTCTTTCAATTTTATGTTTAATTTTTATCTTTATAGTTTTAATAACATTATACATGTTTTATTACATATGTGGATGTTTTTTTCTTGGGTTGGGGTGGTTTGTATGGCAACAGATACCATGGTCGGGATTTTTTGAGTTTGGGTCGCGGGTGCCAATGATGATGAAACATTAATATTTTTAAATGTTTATGGATATTAATTGTAAATGTAATTATAAAAAACATTTTTTGAGATGTATATAGAATTTTTTTTTGTATTTGTGATGTAAAATTTATCTTAGTTAAATTATGTATTTTCATACAAGTTACAAGTGTATTTGCTGCATTGTGCTGTTATTCAAACAACACACTACAACTGGTGGGTGTTTATCAGTACTTTTTTAGCACTGATAAAGGGGGACCATTTAATGTCTCTAATGGAAAAAAAACTTTTTTAGTGTTTTTAAATCCATTTTTGTGTGCTGTAAATGGTCGATCTATGGTAATGAAACATTTATACAACACACCAAATTTGAAAATTATCACATTTGATATATAGAACATATATTCTCTTTTTTTTTGGTTTTGATATTTTTAATAATTTTATTTATTTTCTATAGATTAAATGTTTAAATATTAATTTCATAATATAAAATATATTTTCATGTTTCAATATTGAAATGTTAATTATTTTTGGAAGAAATGACATATGTTATTTGGAATTGTTTTTTGTTTTATCCAATTATGAAATCCTTTTAAATTGTTTTTAAAACACAAGTCGCATGTTATGTTGATTTTTTTATTATTTTTAATGGTTTGAGATTATATATATGTTTTCAGGATTTTTTTTAAATTTTAGTTTCTTAACATAGAACATGTTATTGTCTTATAATTATTTCTTATTCAAATTTTCATTTTTTAAATTTTTTTAAACACGGAACATATGTTCCATGTGTTTGTTCGTTATTTTATTATTATTTAATAGTTTTTGGTTTATATATAATTAAAAAAAATGTTTCCAATTTTTTTAACACATACTATTTTTAGGTGTTTTAAAAATTGTTCGATATGTTTTTAAAAAATATTAATTAGTTTTAATCCATATAACATGTATTATAAGATTTTTTATTTTAATATTATTAACTATTTTTATTTCATAATTTATCTTCTTATTTAACTTATTTTTTTAAAAAAATTTCTTTTAACTTTTAAATGTCATCATTTTTTTAATACCTTTGAATTTGTATGCAATTTAATTGGAATTTACTTTCAAAATAAATGTTTTTTTTGAAAAAAATTATAAATCAATTTTCAAATAGTTTTAAATTCATATATATTTATCTATTAATTTATTGAACTTATTTAATCTTTTTTAATTGATGATAGTTTTTAAAGAATATATTTTGATAAGGCGGTGATGTTTTTTAAGCATGGATTTATCAGTAAATAGTTTATTTTTTGGATTTATCAATTAATGTCTCATAACGTTTGCGTTCTCCTTGACAAGACAACAGATCTGGTGTTTGCCGAGGACGATGAGGGCTGTTGAGGGTGTGGGGCGACTTTCAGTCAGATCGTGATGATGGTCCTTGGGTTGTGGGAGGGCACTAGGTTAGACGAAGATGTTGGGATGGGTGCTGCGATGTGCTGTTTATAGGCTGGCGATGACATGGATTGGCTGGTGCCCACCGGTGCTGACTTTCTTTCTAGGTGTGACTTGGGAGAGGGGGGACCTCAGGTTGTGTGGGAGAATTTAGGGTGCGACCTTATTGTCATTGGAAGTGTGTGGGATAGGCTATGTAATGAGATGGAGCAAGATTGGGGGCTTGTTTGGGCAGCCTTCAATGCTTAATGGGCCTACACGCCGCTTATTCGGTGTGATGGCCAATTTCTGCATGTGTTTATGGGCCATTAGATCAAATGATGTTGATATTTGTTGTTAATGGGTTCAGGGACTGTCTTTTGTTTTGAGTGGTTAGTTCCTTTCATGTTTTTGTGACATTTCATGTGTCACATTCTGTTTAATTGTTGTAATTTTATTTTAATAAATAAATTTTTAGGACCGGGTGTAAGAACCCGATTCTTATTCTTGAGGTACAGGTTTCTTATTTTCTCTTTTCCTTAAGTATTTTTTTTTTGAGAAAATAAGGAAAATGGGGAAAATCCTAAATTTTGGAAGTACACGCCATGTACTTTTCCACAAGCTGTGTACTTCTGACCGTGTGGAATGAGTACACGGGGCGTGTGGCAATGTCAGCGATGAAGGGTGTCAGAACCCACTACACACCATGTAGTGGTACTTTACACGTCGTGTAGTTATCCAGTTGGAAAATAGTAAGGAGGTGGCCAGCTGTGCGACAGAACACGCCGTGTGCTCATGTAGATACACTGTGTAGTCATGTCGGCAGCTGAACAGTGCCACGCTGGTGGGAAGCTGCCAAAGGAATAGTTAAAAAATGGGAAGTACACGCCGTGTACTTAGAAGTACACGTCATGTACTTTTTTTCCGCTTAAAATGGGCAGTAGCCTCCCCTGTTCATAGGGAAGGCTTAGAACCGGACGGGAGCTCGGGAGAGGATGATTGAACCTTCAGAGATCCGCCGAGCGCACGTCGGGAATCCGTTTCCACCTCAGACTATCTCGTTGGAACCACGCTGGTAAGACCTTCCCACTTCTTTAATCGTTCTTGCCAATCCTTCCACTAATGGGAGTTATTTGTGTTTAAGATAGAATTATTTTACCTCAGATCTATGGTGTTCTTGGACATTTTAGAAGGCTTCGTTCACGTAAATCGTTCGTGGGTGTTTTTGGTAGGTGGCTTGGTGTTTATTTCCCAACTGTCGCGTGTTTTGTGCATTTTGAGCTACAAACCCATATTTGGGGTGTCGTGGGGATGAGGCCATATCTATTTTAAATACCTAGAATTGTATAGGTAATTAATAAAATAGTAAAACTATTGTTTAGGATCAGTGCTTGGATCCAGGACCACCCCGGGGGTGCGTTCCTCTATTTAGCTGTTTGGAAGGGATACCCAAGGGTATGTGTTTAAAGTATTGGTTGTTGAGAGGAATTGAATGTGAATGTTTATTTACATGTTGGGCATAGCCCGGTTACTTGGGCCTGAGGGAAATGTTTTACTTAGCCCGTGGGCGTTGTTTTGCTTAGCCCGAGGGCAGTTGTTATCCTAGCCTTAGGGAATTTTTTTTGTGACTGAGGGAGATGGACTATATGCATGAGGGCGACACTACCTACGCTTGAGGGAAAAATCTGTTATGCCTGTGGGAAATTACCTGCGGGTTGGATTCTGATTACCGGCGGGTAAAGTTTTCTTGTCTGAGCATGCTGACTATTTACTTAGAAATGCATTGTGGTGTTTTCTTATATTAAATGGATTAAATGAATAATTAAATGGAAATTTAACTGTTAAGTTAGTTACTTTTGAGTACTAGTTAGTTTATTTCATTTTACCACTACACACTGTTGTTACATGATTTCACACAGTTGGGCACGTTCCTTTGGTGGGTGCCTACTGGGATTCATTTTTCACACGCTGTTTAGGTCATGATTTTCGGCCCAAACAGATTAAATTTCTACAGGTGTAGATAAGGGAAAGGGTCCTTATACAGGTACATGGTTGTTGCTGAGGAGTGGGGGAGCATGGGACCGAGCTCTGGTTCGCGATGCTACCGGCTGATTTGTTCTGTTTTTCTTTCCTGTACTGTACTATACTTTTGTGTAACATGTTCTGGCTACTTTCTTAGAATTTGAGGCATATTGCACCATTTTTTTTATACTGGTTGGTATTATCAACTGTAGTTGTTTTTTTCAGTTGTGTATGGTTTACTGCTTCTGTTTTTGTTGTATGTTTTATTTAAATTCCGCTGCGCTACACTTTGACAAATGATGGCATAGTTTCCCCACTATCAGACCTGGGCCCTTGCTGCTAGTCATTAGCCTCTGGCATTTGGGGAAATGCGCTTGAGGTCACGTGGAGAACCAGGTTCGGGGCACCCGTTGAGTGGCACCCAGAACTGGGACGTTACAAAGTTGTATCAGAGGGGTTATTTTTTTTGACTCACTATTTGGAGCCATAGTCAGGGAAAGGACGAACGGTAGTAGGTAATAAGCTGTGCCTGGGCGTAGCTAACCTGTGTATAGGGAAAAGCCAGTCTACCTCGTATTTTTGCAATTATCTTCATTTTACAAATTTTACAGTTGATTTGATTTCACTGCTCGGTGACACACTTGGATTGTGCTATTTATATTTTATCTATGGGTTATATTTAGTTGCAACCTGATGAGATGAAGGTATGCCGTCTCATGCATCATATAGGCACATTCTATAAATCACATTCCATGCATAGTTCCATGCCATATAGGTGAATTAACATTTTCATGTTGTTGTTATAGTTGTTGTGCTAGTAAAGCATGCTGTTGTGATAGGTGCTTTGATAAAAACCTGCTATGTGATAGGGTATTTTATTGTATGAGCCGGTTGATAGAATGGATGCCAAACATTGGTTTTTGGGGAGTATGGTCCCCACTGACCGGAATTTTGTGAATCATTATCTGTTTATTAGTTATAACACAGATAAGATGTCAAACATTGATTCGTGGGGAGTATGGACCCTCACGGGTCAGAATTTGACACTTAGGTGTTGTTTTTTTGGTATTTCTGGGTTCTAGGGATGTTTCTGAGTCATACTGTATGGAAACCCAGTATACACGCCATGTAGTATTTTTAAACATGCTGTTTATGGACTTCTATTCTGGAAGAAAAATAATCTTTTTGAGTACAGGCCGTGTACTCTAAGTACACGCCAGGTAGTCGCTTCCCGTGTCACAAACCATATGTGTGGAGACACAGGGTAGGGAAGGCTTGGGTAAAACACGCCATGTACCGAATGTACACACCATGTAGTGTTGACCTGGAGTCCGGCTGTGTAACTAACAACACGGGTCGGTGAACTCTTTTCTTGAACACGCCGTGTCAATGATGGACACGCCGTGTATTGTGACCTGGGGACTCAGCCGTGTAACTAACAACACGGGTCGGTGTCACCTCTCCTTGAACACGCCGTATACCAGTGGGACATGCCGTGTAGGCTTGTCCAAGGATAGAACGTGTGGATTTAGCCATGTGAATGGAAAATGGGGTGTTGTACACGCCCTGTGTAGGTGTAACACGTCGTGTAGCTTTCAAGCCGAGTTATCGGCCGTGTCACAAATGACACGGGTAGTTGGAAAATTTCATCATCAACGCCATGTAGATTATTTACACTCCATGTAGTTTTTGTTCAACGGGATCCGTGTGGCTTAGACATGTAGAAAGGACCTGGGCAGGGGAAGGGAAGTCAAGTAAACACCGTGTAGTCATTGTACATGTTGTGTAGTCTGGTTTTGAAAATCTTCAAATGCCTTCTTACTCTTGTTCCCTTTTTGGTTCCTTTGCTTTTAGTCATGATAATATTGAATCTAAGGCATGTTTTTGACCTTGTAGTGCCATGTCGCCTAAATGAACACTTGTTGTTCTCCAGGTGAGCGGAAACGAGTATATTCCAGAGATGGTGGGCCATGGGATACCAGTAGATCCTCCAGAAAAGCTAGATGCGACGCCAACTGTTATACCTGACATAGGCATTGAGGCGCAATTCTGTAAAGGCTTAATGTAGTTCATGCAGACCTTTGATGGAGCACTGCAAGCTGCCACATCTATGGCTGAGCTAACTCGTATATTGCAGCTGCAACATCCATCTACATTTTCGGGGGATGGTGGACTGCAGGCTGCAAATTATTTGATGGGGTCGATGCAGACTATTTTCGAGCATCTTGAGACACCTCCAGGGCATAGGGTCAAGCTCGTGACATATATGTTGTGTGATTCTTCCAAGAGGTGGTGGGATGTTACCACCCAGTCAGAGCATCATAGAGACATGGCGTGGGAAGATATTCAGAAAGTCTTCTATGAATTCTTTTTCCCGAAGAAGCTGAGGTAAGATAGAGCTCAAGAGTTCATGAATCTGTAGTAGGGAGCTATTTTGGTGATGGACTATTCTGTTTGTTTCACCGAGCTTCAACATTTTTCACCAGTATAGGTGGGTGATGAGACGTTGAGAGCCAGACGCTTTGAGGATGGTCTCTGTTATGACATTTGAGCGCTAGTGAATGTATTTAGGTTGCCATCATTACATTCTATTTTGAACCATGAGCTGATTACAGAGGGGAACCTGCGGGAATCTAGTGGTGTGGTCCAGGGCGGTTCAGCACCAGTTACAGGTACAATTTCTAATGGAAAGTGGAAGATACAGATGGACTTCTCTTAGGGTGGCAGTACCATCCAGGATGTTTCTTCAGGTGGCCCGGCCAGGTGCTACCTATGTGGTAAAGAGGGAAACAAGAGGCCGCAGTGTCCATGAGTCCCAGTGGAGTGCCGAGCTTGCGGCAGGATGGGTCATCTGCAACGCTTTTCTTGGGCGTTTACACCAGTTGCTAGTGAGAGGGGTTCTATGAAGACTCTGTGTATGGGAGAAGGACTAGTGGATTCTTACCAGTCTAGGAACTTGAATACGTCAGGGTGTGCAGGTAGAGATGGTGGTCGTGGCCATGGTAGCCAGACACCAGGATCTCAGAGGCATCAGGGTGGGACAACTCAGGGTAGCCATGCTTTGTCGCAGGGCCGCAGCACTGGGCATGCATATGAAGTGAAATAGACGCAGCAAGAGCAGGATCCCAGACCTTCTACTATTAGAGGTACTATTCTAGTAGCTTTTGTTTTATCTTCAGTACTTCTCGATACAGGTACTACACATAGTTTCATATCTGTGCCCGTTGTGGAGAGCCTTGGGCTCTGGGTTTCTACTTCTTCTGATATCATGACGCTAGACACTTCTTTGGGGACTAGAACGATTGGTGTGCGTCAGTGCAAGGAGTGCCCCCTTGAGGTTGGAAGGTGTCACTTTTTATGGGAACTTTATGTCTTAGAGATGACGATCTATGATGTCATTCTTGGGATGGACTGGTTGGTTCCCTTTCAAGCCTTTGTAGACTGCTATCAGAATAGGGTGAGTTTCACGTCACCAGAGGGTGGGGAGTTTCTATACAAGGGTGAATGGGATGTTCAGGCGAGTCGAGCTAGACCAGAGCATCATGGGCGAGGTGGAGTCACAACCTAGATTTCTAGCTTATACCTGGATGATCAGGGGTCTTTTCAGATGGATTTTCCCCAATTGGTTGATGGTTTCAGGGATGTCTTCTCGGACAACTTTTTCGGACTACCTCTGAAGCGAGAGGTGGATTTCTCTATTGAGCTTGTGCTAGGAGAATCACCAGTGTCCATCCCTCCTTATAGGATGGTCACACCTGACTTGAAGGAGCTCAAGAGGCAGTTAGAGGAGTTACAGGCGAAGGGTTTCATCCAACCTAGTACTGCTCCTTGGGGTTCCCCGATCCTTTTTGCGAAGAAGGCGGACGGTACCCTCAGACTCTGTGTGGATTATCGGAAGCTGAACCAGTTGACGGTTAAGAACCAATATCACTTACAGAGGATTGATGATCTTTTTGATCATCTTCGTGGAGAATGAGTGTTCGCAAAGATTGAATTGAGATCAGGATATCATCAGCTACGCATGAGACCATCAGATATACTACTTACAGCTTTTTGAAGAAGATACGGTCTTAATGAGTAATTGGTTATGTCGTTCGGACACTCGAACATTCCAGTAGTTTTCATGGCTATAATGAATCATGTGTTCCATCCATATCTATATTCTTTAGTGGTAGTATTCGTGGACAACATCTTGGTGTACTTTCACACTCGACACGACCATGCCACCCATCTTGAGATCGTATTGAGTACACTGAGAGAGAATCAGCTATATGCTATGCTTTCAAAGTGCCACTTTTGGATGGAATAGATTCACTTCTTGGGATATATCATCTCAGAGGAAGGAGTTTCAGTATACCCAGAGAAGGTGAGGGAAATAGTTTCCTGGGAGCATCCTAAGAACATGTTTGAGATATAGAGTTTCTTAGGGATTTCTGTCTACTACATACGCTTCATACAAGACCTCTCCCTCTTAGAAGCACCGTTGACGGGTCTGATTAAGAAGGGTGTGAAGTTCGTTTGGTCGGAATCTTGTGAGACAACCTTTTAGGACCTGAAAGAAAGGTTGAAATTAGCACTGATCCTGATACTCCCAGAGTAGGGGAAGAGCTATACAGTTTACTGTGATGCATCGGGTATTGGGTTGAGAGCAGTGTTGATGCAGGGCAATCGAGTTTTTTTGTATGGGTCTTGGCAGTTGAGGACACATGAGAGGAATTACCCGACGCATGATCTCGAGTTTACTGCAGTTATTCAAGTGTTGCACTGTTGGAGACATTATCTATTGGGATAGAATTTTTTGTTTTTCACCGACCACAAAAGCCTCAAGAATATCTTTAATCAGCGTGACATGAATTTGAGGTAGAGGAGGTGGTTCGAATACCTACAGTCCTTCGATTTTGAGCTTGCCTATACACCTAGTAAAGGTAATGCAGTAGCTGATGCACTGAGCAGGAAGACTCAGATACAGGCAGTGTAGGAGGCCAGTGGTGAGTGGCATCTTATGGCCTTGTTCTCTGAGATGCATCTAGAGGTGAATGACAGTTAGGGGCAGACTTATCTTTTGTCTTTAGCTGTGACTTCTATCCTCCGTGTTAGAGTAAAGATGAGACAACTATCTAATCCAGAAGGCCTAGTTCTACGGGAGTCGGTGGAAAGTGAGGACCCTCATCCTGTATGGACGATAGACGATGACGAGGTACTGCGTTCCCATGGACGCGTATGGGTTCCAGGGGATATACGCGAGGAGAGGATGCAAGAGTTTCATGCTTCAGCTAGGGAAGTTCATCCCGATGTTACTAAGATGTTCCGTGACTTGAGATGTCAGTACTGGTGTCTGGGTATGAAGAGAGGAGTATCTGGTTTTGTTACGAGGAGTTCCACCTGTCAGCAGGGGAAGGCAGAGTACTAGAGACCAGCTGGAATGTTACAGCAGTTACCCATTCCGGAGTGGAAATGGGATGATGTCACGATGGACTTTGTGATAGGGTTGTCGAGGTCACCTAGAGGCAATGATTCCATGTGGGTTGTTGTGGATAGATTCACGAAGGTAGCTCACTTTTTTCCGATCAAGGAGACTTTTGGCGTCGAAGAGATCGGAGGGCTGTATATCTGAGAGATCGTACGTCTTCATGGGGTCTCTCATTCTATCGTTTCAGATAAGGACTCCTGTTTTACATCTCGTTTCTGGTAGAGTTTTCAGAGGGCACTAGGTACACAGGTGCTTCTGAGCACAACATACCACCCTAAGACTGATGGCCAGTCAGAGCATACGATTTAGGTGCTGGAGGACATGCCACGTGCATGCTTCCTAAACAATGGGGGCTCTTGGGAGAAGTATATACCCCTAGTCGATTTTTCCTCTAACAACAGTTTTTAGGCGACTATTGAGATGGCACTATATGAGGATTTATATGGTAAAAAATGCCGATCACCTTTGTGCTGGTTAGAGGCAGGTGACGTAGATTTACTGGGACCACGTCTTGTGCAGGAGACTTCTGAGCAGGTCCAGTTGATTCAGAAGTGGATGGATACCACGCAGTCTCATCAGAAATATTATGTTGATCGCTGTAGACGACCTTTGGAGTTTGTGGTTGGAGATCAGGTTTTCTTGTGTGTCTTGCCGAGGCTGGGACACAGGAGGATCATGGGACATGGTAAACTTTCACCGAGGTATGTGGGGCCGTTTGAGATTCTGGAGAGAGTTGGGCTGGTTGCCTACCTGTTTCAGTTACCGCAGCGGTACCAAGCCATGCACGATGTCTTCCATGTATCTCAGCTGTGCTGCTATCATTTAGACCCATCTCACATCTTTCATCCCGAGGAGGTTGAGCTTTATATGGATGCGTCCTTTGGGGAGCATCTAATTCGCATCGTTGACAGGAGCATGAAGGTTCTCTGAGGCCGATCAGTTCCTCTCGTATTGGTGCTATGACAGTATGGCCAAGTGTAGGACGAAACCTGGGAGTAGGAGACCGATGCACGTGCTCAGGGGCCAGAGTTGTTCTGAGCTATAGCTTCTCCAACCTTGGAAGGGCAATTCGGGGACGAATTTCTATAAGGGGGAATGTTTGTAAGAGCCCAGTTCTTATTCTTGTGGTACGGGTTTCTTCTTATCTCTTTTCCTTAAGTATTTTTTTGAGAAAATAAGGAAAATGGGGAAAATCCTAAATTTTGGAAGTACACGCCATGTACTTTTCCACACACCGTGTACTTCCGGCCATGTGGAATGAGTAAACGGGGCCTGTGGCCATGTCAGCGATGAAGGGTGTAGGAAACAACTACATGCCATGTAGTGGTCCGTTACACGCAGTGTAGTCAGTCGGCAGGTGAATAGTAAGGTGATGGCCAACTGTGCGGTAGAACACACCGTGTGCTCATGTAGACATGCCGTGTAGTCATGTTGGTAGGTGAACAGTGCCACCCTGGTGGGAAGCCGCCAGAGGAACAGTTAAAAAATGGGAAGTACATGCTGTGTACGTTGTTTTTTTTTGCTTAAAATGGGAAGTAGACTCCCCTGTTCATAGGTAAGGCTTATAACCGGACAAGAGCTCTAGAGAGGATGACCGAACCTTCGGATATCCACCAAGCGCACGTCGGGAATCCGTTTCCACCTCAGATGATCTCGTTGGAACCACGCGTGTAAGCCCTTCCCTCTTCTTTAATTGTTCTTACCAATTCTTCCCCTAATGGGAGTTATTTTCATTTAAGCGAGAATTATTTTACCTCAGATCTATGGGGTTCTTGGATTTTTTAGAAGGCTTCGTTTGTGTATAACGTTTGTGGGTGTTTTTGGTAGGTGGCTTGGTGTTTATTTTCCAATTATCGCTTGTTTTGTGAGTTTTGAGCAATGAAACCATATTTGGGGAGTTGTGTGGCTGAGGCCATGGCTATTTTAAATACCTATAATTGTATAGGTAATTAATAAAATGGTAAAACTATTGTTTGGGATCATTTCTTGGATCTAGGACAACCCCGGGGGTGCATTCCTCTGTTTAGCCATTTGGCCGGGATACCCGAGGGCATGCCTTTAAAGTATTGATTGTAGAATTGCCTTGAGAGGAATTGAATGTGAATGTTTATTTACATGTTGGAAATGGCCCTGTTACTTATGCCTGAGGGTAGTTTTTTACTTAGCACGTGGGTGTTGTTTTTCCCAGCTCGAGGGCAGTTGTTATCCTAGCATGAGGGAAAATTATTTCGTGCTTGAGGGCGATGGACTCTATGCCTGAGGGCGACACTACCTACTCCTGAGGGTAAAATCTGTTATGCCGGTGGGAAATTACCTGCGGGTTGGATTCTGATTACCTAAGGGTAAGGTTTGATTGTATGAGGATGATGACTATTTAAATAGAAATGCACTGTGGTGTTTTCTTATATTAAATGGATTAAATGAATAATTAAATGGAAATTTAACTGTTAAGTTAGTTACTTTTGAGTACTACTTAGTTTATTGCATTTTATCACTGAACACTGTTGTTTCATGCTTGCACATAGTTGGGAACGAGCCTTTGGTGGGTGCATACTGGGATTCATTTCTCACACCCTGTTTGGGTCATGCTTTTCAGCCCAAAGAGATTACATTTCTATAGGTGTAGATAAGGGGAAGGGTCCTTATACAGGTACATGATTGTTGCTGAGGAGTAGGGGAGCATGGGACCGAGCTCTGGCTCATGATGCTACCGACTGATTTGTTCTGCTTTGCTTTCCTATACTGTACTATACTGTTGTGTAACTTGTTTTGGCTGCTTTATTAGAATTTGAGGCATGTTGCACCCTTATTTTTATACTGGTAGGTATTATCTACTGCAATTGTTTATTTTAGTTGTGTATGGTTTACTGCTTCCACGGTTGAAGTATGTTTTATTTAAATTCTGTAGCGCTACACTTTGACAAATGAGGGCATAGTTTCCCCACTATCAGACCTGGGCCCTCGCTTCTAGTCAGCAGCCTCTAGTGTTTGGGAAAATGCGCTTGAGGTCACGTGGTGAACTGGGTTCGGGGCACCCGTTGAGTGGCACCTAGAACCGAGACGTTACACCGGGCAAGCTCGTTACCTGAACTTTCCTGGTAATTATTAAAAATTGAAAATTATTAATATTTTTTAATTTAAAAGTAAGTAATTAATTAATTCATAAAAATAAATTCTTAAAAAAATAATTATTATTAATTAATTAAAAATCCATTAATAATTATAGTTGATAATTAATAATTAACAAGCAATTAATATTTTAAGTAATAAATAATAAATAATCATAAATAATTGATAATTGAAAATTAATAGTTGACAATTAATTATTAATAATTAAAATTTAATAATGAATAATTAACATTTAAAAATGAATAATTTACAATTATCAATGAATAAAAATTTGAAAATTAAATATTTAATAATTATAAATAATAAATAATAAATAATAAATAATATTTATTAATTATTAATTAATATATAATAATTAAAATTTTAAAATTAATTTAATTTATAAATAATTAATATTTAATAATTGTAAAAAATAATTAATTCATAATTCATAAATAATAATTAATGAGTAAAAAATAAAAAATAAAATGTAATAAATGATAACATACAATTAATTAAGATATTAAATAATAAATAATGTTTAATAATAAATAATTACATAATATAACACATTTCATGGTGATTTTTATAGAAATGTTGTTAGAATTAAATTTTTAGAAATAAATTATGTATTTAGTGTCATTTTAAATCACTACTAAAAAAATAAACCGAGACCTCAAGAAGCGGTTTTAAAAACCACTAATAAATTACCATTTATTTTTTAATGTCAGAATTTAAATTGAGAATGATACATGTTTATCCCAATGGGACCCAGCTAGGCCAATGACAAGACCACGTGTGTATCGCCAATCCTTATTTTAAGAGGTTTGTGGTTGGTGGCCTTCCAGTTTTATTAATTCTATGGATGAATGAATGTACAACATTTTTTACGAGTCATAGCTTAGGAGATATGTATTTTAGAAGGACATGGCGATTGGATCTCATATTTCTCAACGTGGTTGGTGATGTTAAAGTACTGACCTAAAGAGGGTTTCTCATATGTATGTGATTTACATTCTGTAATGTACTTAGAGGTAGGATGACATTCAATAGAGTACATGAGTGTGGAATAAATGTGTGATCTCATTAGCATCTTTCCCAGTTTGTGTTCTATTTTTTGGGATACAAATATTTAAAGTAAGGGAGAATGTATTGTCATTAATTTTTCCTCAGAATGACTTTGCTTTTACTGGTAATTTGGCTCCCATGTAAATTATTTTTGGATTTATTAGTGTCCACAGTCATTGAATTGATCACTTTGGAGGCTTAACTAGGTAATGAGAGAAATTTGGAATGAAAATATGAAAAGTATAATTTTCATAGACAAACACCAAAAAATTTAAACATCTTGTGACTCAGAATCATATTGAAAATCCATCAATGTAGTATTACCTGAGATAATATATTATAGTAAGAGGTAATGTTTAGATATTTGTGGTTCCAGGACCTTAACAGAAGGGTGATCTTGGATAATTTCTCTTCTCTCTGACCACAAATGGTATGCCCCATTGTTGGACATATTTTCAATAAATTCAAACATTCTAAACACTAAAAATCACAGTGGTTTGTCAATCATATGAGATGATGATGGATGTATGAGACAAAAAGGTTTAAAAACACATACTTTAAGTTATTATTTTCCATTAATTAATAATTTGATAATAGATTCTATGGGAAAAAATGTTGGATATAATATTTTCAATCCAATGGGAGTTTGGTAATGTCAACATTGATGAGAGATTTGGTCAGACAAGTTATTGTTACACTTTAATGATAGTTTCTAGTGAGGGGAATCATAGATGATATTAAAATATATTATTTTTATATTTAAATTATTATCATCTTGAGTAAATATTTTGAAACACCGTGTTAAATAATATCGATAATGATAATTTAGAGTGATAAGTTATTGTAATCAAAAGATGGACATGGGAGGGGAAATTGTTTTTATATGGAGTAGTTAGGAATCAATATTGGATTCTCAAGGTCATTATTTCCCTTTTACTATATTAATTTTAAAAAATTAGGTGAACTTTCACAACCCCCTCCCCACAAGGAGTACCCCTCCTGGGTCGACAATGTGAGAAGAGAGATAATGACCTCTGTGTCCTACCTCCAGTAGGCCCCAGGTTAGAAACTAGCACTAAGTATACAATAAAAACACAAATGTGAGGCATTAACCTCTAAGAGAACACATGCGAAAGAGAGAGATAAGACATATACCAACCAAATCCAACTAATAAAACAATAAGAAAAGAAATCCCAGGTAAAAATTTGTAATTTCATGTTAAAAAACTACAACTGAAGGGGAGAAACTGCCAATACCTGAAACAAAGTAAAAACAACAGTAACCACAAGCCCAAACAGCTCCTGCAACCCCAAGCTAGAAGAAACCAGCTTCATCTCCAACCTGCTGTAAGTGACCGGAAAATAGTTTATATAGACATAGAATGAGTATAACAGTATACTCAGTAGGATCCTCCCCGTATCCTCTCGGGTAAAAGTAAAGAAATCATGCTAAAGTACCGTGAATAATTAGTGAAACAAACTCATCACCTAAATAGGTATACTAAGTTCTCAACCTCTTCATGGATACTGTCACCATGTATCACATACAAGAGTATATAATATAATAAATAATATCAAGGGTACCCCAACACTACTTCCCCACTGGTTTACAACATTGCCCCAACGTCACATGTCCTAAGAGTCTCTCTCCAAAAAGGATTTCCCGCAGACACCTGGGCGAAGCACCACAACATGCACCTCATGCAACAAAACCACCACGTCCACACAAGAAAAGTAACCAGGTAGTTTCTGGGAGCGACCACAGCTCGCAAAACATGTATCATACGTTAAGAATTATTCCTCAATTCATTATATCCCATAAGCTGAGTAAGGATCCTCAAGCCATCAAAGCCTATAAACATTATACCTATAGTAGTCCATATAAAACTATATCTAGAATATATGTGTGTGAATAACCACAAGCCATTATATCCCTCTACACACATATATGGGGAAAACTAATCGTTGTGCCTACCAACACAAGTAACTATAAAGAGAAGAGAGCGAGGCCAAAAGGGGTAGTCATTCATCCATCCTCCTACTAGAATTTTGTAGAAAACACCCCCAGGGATCAGAGTCCCTGAGGTGTCAGTTTCCCTAACTGACGGGGTGGAGTAGCATATAGAAACACAAAAAGTACAGAATATACTATAGCACCCAACCACGCTATGGGAATAACCTAGTCTTAGACTCAATTGTAGATAACATATCTCAAACTCCTGACAGTCACTTTTAAGACTAGATATCCTATAAGAACACAACCATTTAAAGAGCTTTAATACATCAGTTCATTCCCTTTTTATCAGTTGTACTTTACGTTAATTAATTATTTATACATTAAATAACTATTAATAATTTCCACATTATATTTCATTAGCATCACACCCAAATTTCACTGTTCATTTAAATTTCAACCTTAGCATTGTGTCCTAACATGCTCCAACCCCATGGGTAAAAATAATTTATTCAATCATTTATTAACAACATTATTACTTTCCAATATTCCCAGGAATTCTAGAAATACATTCTTAGGTACTAAAAACAAGGGGCTCAACACGGTGAGCAGATGAACTATCCATCAAGTCTTTTCCACCTATAGTAAAATCATAGACCCATCCTCCCTTGGGATGATAAACATGGAGAGCACATGTCATACCCTGCGCATCTTCGCCCCTTCTGGAAGAAGGGTAAGAAAACCAGCTGCCGTGAGCAGTGGTTAAATTAAGGAATGTTGGAGTTAGTGGGCTCGAATCAAATACTTTTCCATTTATTCATTAATAAATACCTTATCACATCTTGATTATTCTTCTACATGACAATGCATGTGATAATGTCCCAAGGATAGCTGTTGCATTAAAGGGTCATAGCGGATCCCTGCTATGATGAGAACCCGGAAGTTCCATAATGATGTTCTTGAATATATGTTCTATAACCGGACGATGTTATTCGTAGGACACAAATAATACGGGCCATTAGGGGTGAGGACTCATAACACTTTGAGGCACCTTCTCATGGTGTGCGCCCATGGTAATATCTAGGAGGATATTATGATAACGAGACCCGCCAGTAGGAAATCCAAATTTCATAGTGTCATTGGATGTTCCAATATGCGGAAGTGTGTATTGGTCTTTAAAAATTAATATTATTATTAATCAGTATTACGACTCGCGCACTTTGATATATTAACGAAAACTATGATGGAACACTATTCGCAGCAAGGTAGGATATGTTGGGTGCGTCACGAGTGACACTACATTAATATATAAAGCGAGAAATGATTTGTCTCTTCTGTTCCATAACAGAAGTAGATATCTTAGGCCATTTCATGAAATTGATATAGCATAAATAAATCCATGTCCATGGTGATGAATGAGCAAGTTCAATTCTGGAAATTCAAAGAAAGAAAAATTGAGCACAAGGGTTGATGGTAGTAGCAGGAAACCCACTTGGTTCGAGATATCGAGACAAAGAGATCATATTATACTGTAAGCGTTTGTAGGAGGTGACACATCATTTCAACATTAACTTATTTATCTATGGGTGACTTTGCGTGTTGCTAGATGCTAACCCTGTACTTTAGGCCAGTTTTGCCTAATGCCACTGAGAAAGAGGCCTAGAGGGATACACACTAAGTGTGTCAAAGTATCTAAATTAAAAATTAATTTATCAAGTTAAATAAAGCTTATTACCGATTATTGTTTAATAATTATTTAAGTATGCATGATCGCATTAATTTCGACACTAGTTATTTGAGGGAATATATTGTGGGTGAAATAATATATTTATTAACAAGTAATGTAGTGATATTTATTGTAGAAATAAATATCCATTACTTAAGGTCTAATAAATGTGGTGGAGGAAATAATGAAAAATGGAAAAATAAAAGTACACGCCATGTATATTAAATATACACACTGTGTATTTTTTTCTAGGAATTTATGTGAAATAAATATTGTTTATTTAATTAAATAATATTAGGTGTAATTCACTGGGCATATGTCAGGTAATAATAATAGTCAACTATTATTATTAGGCATGGGGTATTACTAAGAATTAAATGAAATGAATAAATATTTTCAGGTAATTAATTCATTTTATTATTCTATGTAATTAAAAATCACAATTATATATTTCTCATTAGCATAAAAATTTTGGTGCGGTTGCGCACAACGGATTTGGAAAAGCTCTCAAGCCAAGAGAGAATTCCTTTTCCACCGAGAATGCTCTCAAGCTACGATAGAAAGATCCACATCCACAAGATCAAGGAAATCAAAGGCCGACATCACAAGTGAAGGATCTTCCATGCTAGCACTCAAAGATCCCTTCAGCAACATCCATAGATACGTGGAGCATGTGTGGATCACCGATAGAGGAATCCTACACTTGGATTATATGACGCAATGACAGATCACATCAGCTCGTGACTGGAAAAAGCAATGATGAATGAATTCTATCAAGGTAATTCTTGTCAATTAATTAAATTAATTATAACCAACATATGATGATCTTATTTATGGTTATAGGACTCCCCTCTTTATTTTTCGTTCTTCGTTATATTCCAAAGATCTGGCATTTTATTATCATGACGGATCTCAGATTGATCATTGGTAACGCTAAAATTAAAATTGGGTACACCCACAAATGTGCTTTCGTTGCGGCCAGAACCAGCAAGTGGTATCAAAGGGTTCATATAATTGGTTATAATAATTTATGTTTTTCGTTGGTGATTTATGCCTTTAATAATTTAGTTATTACAATTCAAGTAAATCATTCTTTAAAATCTGAATCTTGAGATCTGTTCCTCCTCTCACATTTCACGTTCACCTTACAGAAACGAATTTTTCTTTTAATTTTGATTAAAATAAAAAAGAGGATCTCATCCAGAGGTTCCAAACATTCCTGGCCATACAACAATAGAATACACGGCCTGTATTCAGAAGTACACGATGTGTAGTCTAGGTTCAATGCATCAGACTAGTCTGCCAAATCAGGCTGTGTGTTGGGGTATTCCTAAGTCATAAATGACACAGTGTGTTGACTAGGAACAGGTTGCACACGATTTTCGGATTACACTCCGTATGGTCCACTGAACACTGTGTGTAGTCCCTTCAGGATAGGGTTAGACCATGTACCCTGTACATGGCTTGCCTGTCCAGAAACCATGTAACACGGATACTACACGGCGTGTGTCCCACTGAACACGCCGTGTACTCCAAAAATTTCAGAAGTACATCTACATGCCATGTCACCAGGTGTGTACTTCAGATGGATGGTGAACAAAAATACACACCGTGTAGTCAGAACTGCTCACCGTGTACTCATCCAAAATACACAGATTTATTAAAATTTATTATTATATTATACACACCCTAGATATGTTTCACATAGTGCATGCATAAAGATGAGGCACAACAGGTGATAGGTGTTTTATATATATGTGTCTAATTTAAAATATGTGTAATTTTCATTTATACTCATTGGGTAGTTAGGATTGGTAATTCACCGGGTTTCCTCCAAGGTACAAGTTACACACAAAGATAATTTTAAATGAATTTATTTGTTTAAAATTATGATGGATGAGAATCTCAAGGAAATTCAAAAAAAGGGTTTAAGATAAAATGATTGATTAATTAATGATAATTAATTTATTTGAGAGTGATATATCTTAAACAAGAAAGATTAAAAAATTGAATTCTCATTTTATTTATCCATAAATATCATTGCATGTATAGATGATCATGAGATAGACCAAAACATTTATATGCGAATGGATTATTTTAATTAATTTATTTAAATTAAATTTGTTGGCATGTGAGCCTTCTCCTCATTAATATATAGGGCATGCACGCCCAATGATTATTTTATGTAAAAACCCCATTTTACCCCACACATGCATGTGATATAAATGCATCTGTAATGGATAGAGCTCCCAAGCTAGTAGAGGTGGCTCAAGTCAAGAGCCAAGGTGAAACCAATCCATGGAGATACAATGGTGGATAGGTGGAAAGCTGTAAACACGAACCCGAAAGGTTAAAGGTGTTTCTCCCCTGAGCCTTGGGTTAATTCATGAAACTTCTAGATAAACTAACCAATAGAACAAGCTCATTATAATAACATTTCTTTTATTTATATTAGTTTCATGGTTTATTTATTGTGGGTGTGTTGTCACGATCACACAATTAATGAATTAAACAAGCATGCAAGATGGAACTAAAATAAGACCAACATATGCATAAATATTATATTAGACATGGTTAATAACTTAAGTATATCCTACTTATTGTTAAGAATCATGTAATAAAATATAATAAAATGTAAATCTACATATAAGGATAAAATCCATCAATGAAATATTATGTCTGTATAGCCTTCCATAATCTTGGTTAGAATCAAACCATAGTTCAAAGTGTTTGACCAACCCTAGTTAGGGTGCTTTCAATTATCAGGGAATTATAAATTCAAGATTTTGGGTTGACTTGAATTGGTTTGCATCAAGGGTTGACTACCACAACAGGACTTGGTGTGACCAAGAGGGAAAGGTTGAGGAAATCCAAAATAAAAGGATTTCAGGATTGGTGAGTCCACTCAGTGGATCATGGAGCTACGAGTCAATGCAGTAGGCATTTAGAATGCCTACCTAAAACCCTTAAAGTTTCTTGAATAAACCTAGTCAGGGTAATGAGATGGGAAATATAGATCCTTTCCACTATAATATTCAGGCAATGAGATATTTCAAAGTCAATGGTGGGGGATATTGGATTTCGATAAAATAGTGGAAGACTAATAAGTGTTAATTAATTTATTTGTCTTAGTTGTATCATAATAATGTAGTAACACTTTTCTCATCTTAATTTTTAGAAATGGAAAGAAAAATGACATCAAAAATATCATTGAGAACCATAATCCAGAAGGAAAACCTTCTCACTTTGACAAATTTCCAAGAGTGGTAGAGGCATTTACACGTCATCCTTCACCAC
Source organism: Viscum album (assembly GCA_963277665.1). Taxonomy (NCBI): domain Eukaryota; kingdom Viridiplantae; phylum Streptophyta; class Magnoliopsida; order Santalales; family Viscaceae; genus Viscum; species Viscum album. The sequence goes on along the minus strand of OY728158.1, from coordinate 420,837,982 downwards.
GAGAGGAAATTGTATGTGTTGGAAGAGCCTATTCTAGCTGGGCCTGGAAAAGAGTCCAATGATGGGGAACTATATCTCTATTTGAAACACATAGAGGATGCTACACATGTCCAGTCTTTCATGCTATCAGCCATGTCTAATGAGCTCTTGAAGAAACATGAAAACATAGACATGTATAGCATTATGTCTCACATTAATGATCTCTTTCAAGAGATTGAGAGATAAGAGATATATGAGATCTCCAATGCTTTATTTACAAAAATTCTTGGATAGTATTCACCTACTGGTCCTCATGTAGTCAAGCTCATTGGCTACTTTGAAATCCTTGACATATTAGGGATTAAGTTCTCGGATGAGTTGCGTACAGATCTCATCCTATCATCACTTCCCAAGATCTTCTCTAGCTTCATTGTCAACTACAACATGAGAAACAATGAGATGATTCTATCAGAGCATCTGACCTTAATTATCCAAGTAGATATGAAAATGGGGTGTGACAAACCCATAGTTATTATATTGAATAAGAAAAGGAAGGACAAGTCAAATGGGACAAAGACTTATAAATGGTGTGAAACCCCCGAGTACCGTCCCTCCAAGATGGGGAAGATCCACATGTAGGGAATGAAATGGAAGGTGGTATGTTTTTCATGGGGAAAGAAAGGCCACTGGAAGAGGAACTACACCCAAAAGTGTGGGGATGCTAAAGGTTTGTTCGTTATCAAGTGTAATCTTTCCATTTATACACATTGGTTATTAGATACCACTTGTGGGGATCACATCTTTATTCAAATGCAGGAACCAAGTAGATTTAGAAAGATTTTCTGGGAGAGAAAGATATTTGATTTTACAATGGCACAAGTCTGGCTATGTTAGCCATCAGCGATTACCACCTCTCACTGCTGACTGGGATGATTTTGGTTTTACATAACTGTTATTATGTTTCTAGTGTTACCAAGAACATAATTTCTGAATCTTGTTTGGATATGGATGGATTTATTTTCATGTTTGGAAATAAGGGTTGTATCTTTTATAAGAACAACATATGATATGGTATGGAGCATTTAAATAATGGGTTGTATGTATTAAATTATGAAAAACTAGTGTTGGAAATTGATAATGAAATGGACTCACATTACTATTACATCATCTAGTTGTGGCATCACCATCTCTGTCATGTAAACGAGAAGTTCTTGACAAAGCTCTGCCAAGATGGATATTTAGACTCTACTGGACTAAAACCACTTGATAGATGTCATGCTTATTGAAATGGTAAAATGACCATGCTGCCATTTTGTGTATAGGGTAAAATAGCCACAGAGCTTCTAGGATTGGTCCACACGGGTGGGTGTGGACCATTTCCAGTAGAAGTTAGAGGTGGATATTATTACTTCATTAATTTTACTGGTGATTGGATTAGATATTGATATGTATAATTAATGTGGTATAAGTCAGAGGCCTTAGAGAAATTTAAGGAATTCATGAATGAAGTAGAGAAGCATCTTTGTAAGAAGATAAAGAAGAATCGATCAGATCGAGGTGGAGAATATCTGAACCAAGAGTTCATTGATCTTCTAAGGGAGTCTAGGATTCTATTTCATCTCACTCATCCTTATACACCACAGTGGAATGATGTTAGTGAAAGGAGGAAACACACCATGTTGTATATGGTGAGGTCAATGATGAGTCATTGAAATATTCTATAATCCTTTTGGGGATATTCATTACAGACTATAGCACACACATTAAACTGAGTACTAACCAAGGCAGCAAGTGGAATTCCCTCCGAGTTATGGTATGGAAAGAAACCCATTTTGTCACACACACATGTATGAGGATGTGAGGCATTTGTTAAGGCATTTTCAGGAAACAAAATAGCACCCCGAGGCATGAAGTTTATCTTTATAGAAAATCCCATGGAAATGAAAGGATATTACCTATATAACCCTTCAGACAACAAAGTGACTGTCGCGAGACTAGTTGTATTTCTTGAGAGGGAGAACATCCGCAAAAAGGATAGTGGGAGTAAGATTGAATTCGACGAAGTTGATGCTCATGATACACATGAGTTGGTACAGGAAAAAGTTCCACAGGTCCCCATGGAATAGGTTCCAGAAATAGAAGTACTGCGTAGGATCTCAAGAGAGGTAAGGGAACCGGAGTGATTTGGATTCCTAGTCACCAAGGATTGTGAATCGTTATTGTTGGAAAATTATGAACCTATATCCTAAATGTATGTAGTAGAAATCTCAGAAGTTGTAAGATGGTTTGAAGCTATGAATTATGAGATACATTCCATGTATCAGAACCAAGTCTGGGATCTGGTTGATGATCAAGTTGGTGTAAAGCCGGTTGGATGAAAATAGGCATTCAATAGAAAAGCAGACATAAAAGGTCAAGTTAGCTCCTATAAATCAAGGATAGTGGCTAAAGGATTTAGACACCATCAAGGAATTGACTATGATGAAACCTTCTTGCCAGTTTCCATGTTTAAATCCATAAGAATCATAATTTCCATAACAGCTTACCATGAAAAAGTGATTTGGAAAATGGATGTCAAAACAACATTCCTTAATGGGAACCTTTAGGAAAATGTCTATATGACACAACTAGAAGGGTTTGTGACACCAGGTGAAGCCAAATGGGTTTTCAAGATGTAGAAATCCATTTATAGATTAAAGAAAGCATCCAGGTCATGGAACATTCGATTTGATGAAGACATAAAGGAATTTGGTTTCATTAAGAATGAATGTGAGCCATGTGTTTATAGGTAGTTTAATGGGAATGTGATCCTTATCCAAGTAGTATATGTTGAAGACATATTGCTTACTTGAAATGATGTACCAGTCTTACAGCCAGTTAAGGTCTGGTTGAACATGTGTTTCTCCATGAAGGACATAGGTGAAGAATCCTACATTATAGCGATCAAGATCATTCCTTATAGATCCGAGAGGCTTCTTGGACTATGTCAGGGTACATACATTGACTAGATACTAAAGATATTTATTATGGGACAATACAAGAGGGGATTGGTTCCAGTGTCACATGGCCTAAATATTTCTAAGAAAATGTGTCCTTAGACACAAAAAGAGAATGATAGAATGAGTAATATTCCTAATGATTATGCTATAGGATCCATAATGTATGGAATGTTATGTACCAGGATTGATGTTGCCTATGCACTGAGCATGGTAGGAAGATATCAAGCAGATCTAGGAGAAAAACATTTGACTAATGTTAAGACCCTTCTTAAGTATCTGAGAAGAACTAATGATATTTTCTTGGTGTATGGAGGAGACTAGGAGCTTGTCATCAAAGGGTATGTGGATGTTTGTTTTCAAATAGATCAGAACGATTTGAATTTGCAATCTGGATATGTTTTCTGTCACAATGGAGGATTTGTGAGCATGAAGAGTTCAAAGAAACTAGTTGTATCTGATTCTAGAGCAGAGTCCGAATATATAGTGGCTTCTGATACAGCCAAGGAAGATATCTAGATTCAGAACTATGTCAAAGAGCTTGATGTGGGGCCTAGTAGTAAATATCCTATCACGTTTTATTAAGATAATACTACAGCAGTGGCTCTTTCAAAAGAATGAATGTCACATCAACAGACAAAGAAAATACTCTGGAAGTATCACCTCTTGAGATATTTTTATCAAAGGGGTGAAGTTGTAGGGAGCATAGTGTCCATGGAAGAGAATGTGGAAGAACCCATTACTAAAGGTCTATCTCAGCTGAAGCATGAATATCATGTGAGAGCTAGCGGGTTAAAGGTTGTTAGCAGTTGGCTCTAGTCTAAGTGGAAATTTGTTGGAGTTGGTGGCCTAGAACCAAAAACGTTGTACATTATTCATTAATAAACACCTTATCACATCTTGATTGTTCTTCTGTGTGACAATGCATGTGAAAATGTCCTAAGGATAGATGTTTCACTAATGGGTCATATTTAATCCTTGGTATGATGAGAACCTCGTAGTGCCATAACACTTTTCTTGAAAATATTATCTATATCCAGATGATTTTATTTTAGGGACGCAAATAATACAGGCCATTAGGGGTGAGGACTCATAAAAAATTGAGGCACCTTCTCTTGGTGTGCGCCCATGGTAATATCCAGGAGGATATTATGAGAATGAGACCCGCCAGTAGGAAATCTACATTTCATAATGTCATTGGATGTTCCTATCTACGGACGTGTGTATTTGTACTTAAACGTTAAGATTATTATTAATGGGTATTAAAACTCGCACACATAGATGTATTTATGAAAATTGTGATGACACATTGTTCGTAGCGAGGCAGGATACGTTGGGTGCATCATGAGTGACACTACACTAATAGATAATGCGGGAAATGATTTTTCCCTTCTTTTCCATAACAGATGTAGATATCTCAGTCCATTTGATGGAATTGATATAGCCTAAATAAATCCATGGCCATGTTAGGGAATGGGCAAGTTCAATTAAAAAAATTCAAAGAAATAATAATCGATCACATGGGTTGACGACACTAGAATGCAACACTCTTGATTCTAGATATTGAGACAAAGGGATTATATTACATGGTAAGCATTCGTAGGAGGTGACACATCATTGTGGTGTTAACTTCTTTCTCTATGGGTGCCTTGGCATGTTTCTAGATGCTAACCTTAGACTTCAGGAAAGATCCGTATAATGCCACTAAGAAAGAGGTCTAGAGGGTCACACACTAAGTGTGTCCAAGTATCTCAGTTAAATATTAATTTAACAAGTTAAACAAAGATTATTCCCGATTGTGGTTTAATAATTATTTAAGGATTCCTGATCGCATTTATTTCAAAACTAGTTATTTGAGAGAATATATTGTGGGAGAAATAATATATTTATTATAGAGTAATGCAGTGATATTTACTTTACAAATTAATATCCATTACTCAAGGTATGGTAAATGTGGTGGAGGAAATAACGAAAAATGGAAAAATAGAAGTACATGCGGTGTATATTAAATATACATGCTATGTATTTTTTTCAGGGAATTTATGATAAATAAATATTATTTATTTAATTAAATAATACTAGGTGTAATTCGCTGGGTGCATGTTAGGTAATAATAATAGTCAACTATTATTATTGGACATGGGGTATTACTAATAATTAAATGAAATGAATAATTGATTTCGGGTAATTAATTCATTTTATAATTCTATGTAATTAAAAATACCAATTATATATTTCCCATTAGCCTTTCCATTTTTGTGTGGTTGTGTACAAGAGATTTGGAAAATCTCTCAAGAAAAGAGAGAATTGTTTTTCCATTGATAACTCTCTCAAGCTATGAGAGAGAGATCCACCTCCACTAGATCAAGGAAATTGAAGGTGATCATCGCAAGTGAAGGCTCTTCTGCGCTAGCACCCAGAGATCCCTTCAGCGACATCCAGATATATGTGGAGCACATGTGGATCACCACTAGAGGAATCTTACACATGGATTCTTTTATACAATGAAAGATCACATCAGATCGTGACTGGAAAAATCAATGAAGAAATAATTCCATCAAGGTAATTCTTGTCAATTAATTAAATTATTTATAACCAACATATGATGATCCTATTTATGGTTCTGGGACTCCCCTATTTCTTTTCCTTTATTCGTTCTATTCAACAGATCCGATATTTTATTATCATGATTGATCTCATATTGATTATTGTTAATGCTAAAAATAAAATTGGGTATGCCCACCAAGACGCTTCCGCTCCACCTGAAACCTACAAGGAAGATAAACAACCAACAAGAATCCGCAATCATCCAAACATTCACATCCTACCTATTCCATCATCTCTGGTGTCCTCTCTGACATGCAGATGCATAAACCAATGCATCTCTCCACTCTAAGAGTCAACTGCTGCCACAACCAACGGGCCTCCATGCCCCCACATATCACAATAGCCATCCAGGCTCACATCACAACATCAGTAGTAGGAAAAAACATCATATCAATGGGGCTCTTATCCCTTAGACAAGTAAGGGGGTAACTCAGAACCCTTCAAAGAATTATCAAACAACCAATTCTTTAATCCATATTGAATTAACCAATTTAATATTCGTAGGTTCCATCTTTGTGAAACCTAAACAGTAAACTATCACAAATTGATTAAACATGCTTATTGCATCAATTTTATTAACATCAAATTACAACAAAAATAAGCAGATTCATTTGCACACCACTTTATCTTTAGTCGAACAATTATCAATTAATTTCAGCTTTACATTCATTATAAATTTCTATCAAGAATGAAAAGGTAATCAAAGAAAGAATATATATCACACAATATAGAAAAACAAGAGGCAATAACATAAGATCGATATCAATTTATTTATCTAGTTCAAATATTTAATATGTCAATTCCATTGCGATACAGTGGGATAAAAAATTCTAACTATAAAGTTTCATGTAAAAGAAAATAAGAGAAATGAATCCCCTACCTCAAACGGTTCTTGAAGTTATTTATACGAGAAAGGGCCACACAACGGGTTATGATAGCCTCCATAGTGACAACTGTATCCACACGAGGACGAAGATACACCAACATACCGGTCAACACCCATGAAAATACCATTAGGAACATGGGGGTAGAATTACATAAAATGTTAAGCATAAACAGAAGGGGATGAACCCAAAGAATAACGCCAGATCATACCTTATATTGAAGATTGATTGATACAGCTTGGTTGCCTAAAAAAAGAGGGGAACAAATCCATGGTGTAATGTTTGATTGCACAAATCCTAAGAGAAGGAATGGAAGGTTCAAGCTTCTCACACCCTAGAATAAGGAGGAATAACTAGGGAGGAAGATATATCATCCCATTAGAATATTTAATGGATCTATGGTTTAAAATACGCAGGATGTTCTATTAAAAATGGATCAAAATAAACCACACGGTTTGACCAAGTAAAAGCATCCCGATCCATAGAAAAAATTAATATTGGAGTTATGTCCATTGAACAGGCCCTAGAGTCCTTAAAACTAGGCTTTAAATTCATTTTTCATCAAAGGAAACTTCAAAGGTGTGAAATAGTAGAAAGATGAAAACACTGTTCATGAACATGGAATTTTGAAAAGGAAGATTGAGGCTACCGTTGGACCTCACCATTCTGGAAACACAGTTCAATAAATAAAAATTTGGAAAAGGAAATATAGGGTACCATTGGACCTCACCATTCTGGAAACACTATTCATAAACTTGAAATTTGGAAAAGGAAATAGAGGCTACCGTTGGACCTCACCATTCTGAAAACACTGTTCATGTACTCAAAATTTGGAAAAGGAAATAGAGGCTACCATTGGACGTCACCATTATGGAAACACAGTTCATGAATTCAAAATTTGGAAAAGGAAATAGAGGAAACCGTTCGACCTTATAGTTCTTGAATAATATTCATGAACTCAAAATTTTGAAATGGAAATAGTGGCTACAGTTGGACCTCACCATTTTGGAAACACTATTCATGAAATCAAAATTTGGAAAAGGATATAGAGGCTACCATTGGACCTCACCATTTTGGAAACACTGTTCATGATCTCAAAATTTCTTAAAGGAAATAGAGGCTACTGTTAGACATCACCGTTTTGGAAACACTATTCATGAACTCAAAATTTTGTAATTGAAATAGAGGCTACCGTTGGACCTCACCGTTCTGGAAACACTGTTCATGAACTCAAATTTGGAAAAGGAAATAGAGGAAACTGTTGGACCTCACCATTCTGGAAACACTATTCATGAACTCAAAATTTGGAAAAGGAAATAGAGGCTATCATTAGACCTCACCGTTCTGGAAACACTATTCATGAATTCAAAATTTAGAAAAGGAAATAGAGGAAACTGTTGGACCTCACCATTCTGGAAACACTTTTCATGAACTCATAATTTGGAAAAGTAAATTGGGGCCACCATTGGACCTCACTATTCTTGAAACACTATTCACGTAAGGGTACTGATGACATTGTTCACATAATGCTACCATTACACTGTTGACCTAAGGCTACTAATGACACTGTTCACTTAAGGATACAATTGCACTCTTCGCATAAGCCAACCAATGACACTGTACACATAAGGCTACCATTGCACTTTTCACCTAAGGCTACTGATGGAACTGTTCACATAAGGCAACTGTTGCACTATTCATATAAGCCTACCGATGACACTGTTCACATAATTGGAAATTTGGAAAAGTGTTGGGGATAGGTCACCTTGCCCTCCCGAAACACCTCAAACACCATATTTTCATGAAGGAATAGACCAGAGAGGTCCGAGGCATGACATCAGATACCTATAAAAACATTCTCATCCTCAAGAATTCAAAACCAACCTAAAATGAATAGAAAATAAGTCTAAACAACCACCCATCGAGATACCTCTCAAAAGAGAGCAATCAATAAGAAGTAACCAAACAAAAGACATCTCATAAACACGAATGGTCTAAAACCACAAAGGGAACATTGTTACATGAAAAGAGTTAAACATCAAACAACTCTGGGTACTGAGCACTTATCTGTGACTCACCTTCCCAGGCACTTTCCTCTATGCCATCTTGTCGCCAAAAGACATGAACAAAGGGGACAAAACACTCACACAACACCATCTCCCTGCGGTCTTGGATCTCCATAGGTCGCTCGTCAAAGGTCTCTTCATCATCAACATCGATCTATCCCCATTCGATGACATGTGAGTCATAATAAAGATAACGACAGAGCTATGATACGTGGAAAACATCATGTATCCTACTCATCTATGGGAGAAGTTCTACTCGATACGCCACAGCTCTGACACGAGCCAACACCTAAAAAGGCCCACCAAATCGGGGAGAAAGCTTACTCCCATGACAAAACCTTCGCTTCCCATGACAGAGATCCACCTTCAGAAACACATGATCCCCAAAATCAAACTCTAAGGGTATCCTCCTCTGATAAAAATATGATTTCTGATGATCCTGCATTGTCTTCATCCTCTCATGAATTACCTGAACCATCTCTATTGTATTTTGCACAAGTTCTGGTCCGAGAATTGCTGACTCTCTGACCCCAGTCCAACACAACAGAGAACTCAAAGGTTAACCATACAAGGATTCAAATAGCACCATAACTATGGGGGAGTTAAAACTATTGTTGTAAGATAAATCCACCAAGGATAAGTTCTTCATCCACAAACATCCAAAATCTAGGACACAAGAGAAAAACATGTCTTCAAGTGTTTGGATGGTTCGCTCCGTCTGACCATATATCTGGGGATGAAAATTAGTGATAAGGCATGGCTGGGAACCGAAAGCATTCTAGAGACCTTTCCACACCCTATAGGTAAAATGAGCAACTTGATCAGAAATGATTTTCCTTGGGAATCCATGAAGTCTCACCACCTCCTCCAGATACTTCCTCGACAAAACATTCACTAATCTTGACTCCATGATTGCTATGAAGTGGTATGATTTTGTTAAATGTTCCACTACCACCAAATAGCGTTATTTCATCCCTGTGCTGGAGGTAAACTAGTAAAAAAGTCCATTGAGATGTCCTCTCACTTCAACTAAGGAACATCTAACAGCTAGAGAAGACCTCCAAGAACACAGTGTTTGACCTTCACCTTCTAGCAGAACAATCATTGAGATACAAACTCTGCAACCGCATGCTTCAGCCCAGGCCACCAGAACTAACTCCTCAAGGATCGGTACATCTTTTTCATGCTAGGATACACCGCTAATGGTGAACTATGGAACTCTCTAAGAACTGTCTTGCACATGAACAAAGGAACAAATAGCCTTCTGTGATACAACACTCAATGTTTTTCATCCTTAGACCAAACATTAGGGGGCTCACCATAAACAAATCGGTCTCTCAATAACTCCACCTCAAGATCCCCCAACTGAGAATCTTCCACCTGATATAAAAGATATGACTGCACCATAATCTGGAAAAGACAAACTCTAAGCCCAACTTCTCCCATATTGTGATGTAATGTAGATAGTTCTTCCATGAATATCTAATAATCACCAGATTCATGCACTACATCACCACGTGACTTCTTGCTCAGAAAATTAGCTACAACATTCCCCGTTCTAGGGGTATATGATATTTCAAAGTTATATTCCTGTAAGAACTCCATCCACCAATGTTATCACAAGTTTAAGTCATGCTAGGAGAAAACATATATCAGGCTGTTATGATCGGTGAAAAATACAAAGTGCTCGCCAATGAGGTAATGTATCCACTACTCCAGAGAAAACACCACGGCTGACAACTCAAGATCATGGGTAGCATATTTACATTCATGGGGATGAAACTGTCAAGACCCATAAGAAACAACTGATCTCTGATGCATCAGAATACAACCTAACCCCAGTTGCGAAGCATCGCAGAAATAATAAAACTTAACTCCCTCTACTTGAAGACAAAGAACTGGAGCACTTAATAACTTCACCTTTAGATAATCGAAAGATTCTTAACATTGATCAGTCCATATGAACGCCTGATATTTTCTGGTCATATCTATCATAGGAGTTACAATTTGAGTGAAATCACCTACAAACCTCCTATAGTAGCCTGCAAGACCAATAAATCTTCACACCTCTGACACTGTATCGGAGGATTCCCAAGACACAACTACCTTTATATTTGATGGCTTCAAAGATACTCCCTATTGGGACATAACATGCCCCATGAAACGGACTTCTCGAGCCCAAAACTCACACTTTGACAACTTCCCAAACATTTGATGTTGATGATGAACTCCCAAAACAGCGTGTAGATGCTCTGAATGCTCCTCCTCAGACATGGAGTACACAAGGATGTCATCGATGAAAACCACCATGAACTTGTCTAGGAACTCACAAAACACAATGTTCATCAATCCCATGAACACAGCTGGAGCATTCGTCATGTAGAAAGGCATTACAATGAACTCATAAATCCCCTGACGAAAATGAAAAGCAGTCTTCAGGATATCCTCATCCATCACACGCATCTGATGATATCCTCACCAAAATTCAATATTTGAGAACCAACTTGAACCTTTTAGTTGATTGAATAAATCATCAATCCATGGAAGAGGATATAAATTCTTCACTGTCACTTTGTTTAAGTGATGATAATCGACACACAACTGCAAACATCCATCAGCCTTCTTCACAAAAAAAACTGGTACACCCCATGGTGCCACACATGGCTGAACAAAACCATACTATAATAGACCATTAATCTATATATGTAGCTCTTGTAACTCAAAAGAGGCCATCCTATATGGAGACATAGAGATATTAGATGCTCCTGGTTATAGCTCGATCCCAAACTCAATCTCTCGTTGATGGGGTAATGCTACAACCTCTTCTAGAAAGACATCAGGGTACTCTTCTATGACCCTAGAAAACACCAACTACTGAACCTATGATGAAATAAACATTATCTCAGCCTACATGGATGATAATGACAGAACACGCCTCTGACCCATCTGAGGTTCTCGCTCGCCAACGAACACCACTGGCTCTCCATCCACATCAAAGAATATAACCTATCTCCTGAATTAATCCCTGATAGCCTGCATTTAATACAACCAATCCATGCCAAGGATTGCATCATATGATTGTATTCATAAACATATTAAATATCTCCCAGAGTGGTGCTTCCCCAACACTAGCTCACAGTCTCTATACACTTCAAACAAGTCATCTCGGCCTCCAACTGGCGTAGTAAACACCAAGGTCACTAGAAGCCTCTCTAACTCAAGTCCCAAAGCATGGAAAAGGGTAGGTGATATGAAGGAGTGTGTTTCTCTTGAATCAAACAAGGCATATACCAAGGTAGAAAACTGTAAATGGGTAGCTCAAATGATATCTGGATCACATGATGATGGAAACGCTAAAGCATGAAGCTAACCACAAACTTATCCACAACCTCTCTTACCCAGATGATTACCACCACCAAGGTCATGCTCTTCTATATGAGGATGGGGACTGTCACGAGGCTATCCTCTACCTGCCCCATCTACCCTCTATTGATCCAAAGTTGGTGCAACCTGTTGTTGATTCTTTGAATGGAACTGCCTCACTAGAGGAACCTGGAGCAGAACACCTGGTGCACAATGACTGCTCTAAAAGGCTGGGAACTCTCACTATTGATGACCTCAACCACCATAAGAAAAACAAGAGTATGATCCCTTGGAATATTCCTGAGAGCCACTGCCCCCCGAGAAACGAGATGCTGAAGGATGGGAACTACCCCTAGCCAAAAAAAAAACTCTTCTGACCTGAAAATCTGGAAACATAGACCATAGAACTACTTCATGAGGAATCATGAAGACTCCCCTCTCTTGATGATCCGGTTCTATCTAATGTCATCTCTACAGACTCTTCCCTTTCTATAACCTCAAGATATGTCTTCATCATAAATGGGGTGACTTGGAGCTAGATCTCTGGACACAAATCCTACTCAAAATGCCTCACCCTAGACTGTTCATATGGAAAGAGGTCCGAAGCAAATTGTAAAAGGATCCTAAAATGGATTCCAAAATCTTGCACACTGGAGCTCCTCTATCGATGGGTAAGAAGATCTTAGAGACTAGACACCATTGTGGTCGAAGAAACAAACTCAACTCTAAACATATATCAAACTCCAATGAGATCGTCAAATCCTCACAATCACCTAGGAACAAGAACCACCACTGCCTCGTAGCTCCATGTAGCATCGTCACAAGAAAGGAAAACTAGTGCTCCTTCTGAGCACAGATCGAACTGAACCCTATCTTGACCTCCTCCAACCAGTCTTCTCTGAATGCATCTAAAATGGAGCCCTCATACTTATGTAGACTTTGGCATTGAAACTCTCGGAGTGTCCTCCACCATGTGTTGTCGTTGTCAACCTCTACCCTACGATGATCTGCTGGCACAACCGGATGGACACCTTCTATACGATCCTGACAAGGATGTCGACCTGGATCCATACCCGTAAAATAAAAAATACTTTGAGCTCCTAGACCTGGAATATGGAAGACTCAACATTAATTATTTTTTTCTTTTATTCATTTTAGGTTAACCTATCCCAAAATCTACCCATTCAAACACAGGAACAATGAAGAATGATCCATGATCCTTTCCTAGGTCTCTACCCTGAAACTAGTATCACCTCATTTAGTAGACATTGTAAACTTAAAGGTACCCACATTAGATCATAGTGGGGGACTAAACGCCTATGTCTCAACCAGTCTGTAGTGTTTACATCACTTTCTAAACATGAATGACACTGTTTCCCTACCAACCCATGCAACATTGCTTGTGCCTAACACCAAACTCCATCCTATCCCTCAACCAGACCTTTGATACCACTCTGTCATGACCCACTCCCCACAAGGTGTACCCCTCCTGGGCCGACAATGTGAGAAGAGAGATAATGACCCCCCTGAGTCCTGCCTCCAGTAGACCCCGGGTTGGCGACTAGCACTGAGGGTATAGTAAATACACAGATGGGAGGCATTACCCTCTAAGAGAACACATGAAAAAGGGAGAGATAAGACAAACACCAACCAACTCCAACTCATACAACAAAAAATGAAATCCCAAGTACAAATATGTAATTTCATGAAAAACAACTACAACTGAAGGGTGGGAAAACTGCAAGTACGTGAAAGAAAGTAAAAACAGCAGCAACCACAAGCCCGCCCAACTCCAACAACCCCAAGATAGTTGAATCCAGCATGATCTCCAACCTTCTCTAGGTGACCTGAAAAATAGTTTATATAAACATCGGGTGAGTATAACAGTATACTCTATAGGATCCTCCCTAGAGCCTTTGATGAAAAAGTAAAGAAAACATGAAAAAGTGTAGTACACAACTAGTGAAACTAACTCATCACCTAAATATGTATACTAAGTTCCCAGCCTCACCGTGGCTACTCTCACCAAGTATCGCATACAAGAGTATATAATATAATAAATAATATCAAGGGTACCCCACTACTACTTCCCCACTGGTTTTCTGCTTTTTCCCAACGTCGCACTTCATTAGTATCACTCTCAAAAAAGTATTGCCCACGAGCACCTAGGAAAAGCACCACAACATACACCTCTATCAACAAAACCACCACGTCCACACAATAGAAGTAACCAGGTAGTGTATGGGATCCACCACAGCTCGCATAACGTGTATCATATGTATGGAATTATACCTCATGACATTATAGCCCATACACCTAGTAAGGATCCTTAAGCCATCACAGCCTAAACATGTTATACCTATAGTAGTCTATAAGAACCTATATCTAGATTATATGCTTGTGAATAACAACAAGACACTACATCCCTCTACACACATATATGGGAAAAAATAACCATTGGGCCTACCAACACAAGTAACTACCAAGAAAAGAGAGTGAGGCCAAAGAGGGTAGTTAGCCATCTATCCACCCACCGAAATGTTGGGGAAAACACCCCCGAGGGATCAAGATCCCTAGGGTGTCAGTTTCCCTAACCGATGGGGTGGATCAGCATATAGAAACACAAAAATTAAATAATATACTATAGATCACAACCACACTATGGTCATAACCAAGACTTAGACTCAACTGCAGCTAACATATATTGGACTCCCTTCTACCACTACTAAGACTAGGTATCCTATAAGTAAACATCCTTTTAAAGAGCTTTAATACATTACTTCATTCCATTTTTATCAGTTTCAATTTACCTAAATTAATTCTTTAAACATTAAATAACCATTAATAATTTGCACATTATATTTCATTAGCATCAAAACCAAAGTTCACTGTTCCATTAAATTGCAACCTCAACATTGTGTCCCAACAAGCTCCAACCCCCTGGGTTAACATCACCTATTCAATCATTTATTAACAATATTATTACTTTCCCATATTCCCAGGAATTCTAGAAAATCATTCAAAGATACTAAACACAAGGGGATGAACACGGTGAGTAGATGAACTACCCGTCGAGTCATTCCCGGCTATTGAAAGAGCATAGACCCATCCTCTCTTAGAAAGCTAAACATAGAGAGAACGTGGCATACCCCAGCCATATTTTCCCATTTTGGAAAGAAATTAAGCAAACCATCTTCCTTGAGAAGTGGGGAACGTAATGAAGAAAAACAACCAACAAGAATCACCAGGCATCCAAACATTCACATCCAACCCGTTGCATCATCTCTGGTGTCCTCCCCGACACCCAAATTTATACACTAATGAATCTCACCACTCTAGGCGTTAACTGCTACCACAAACATTAGGCCCCCATGCCCCCACATATCACAACAACCATCCAGGCTCACATCACAACACAAGAAGTAGGAAAACAAACATCATATCAATGGGGTTCTCGGACCTTAGACAAGTAAGAGGGTAACTTAGAACCCTTCAATGAATTTTCAAACAAACAGTTCTTTAATCCATCTTGAATTAACCGATTTTTTATTTGTAGGTTCCAACTTCGGGAAACCTAAACAAAAATTTATCAAAAATTGATTAAACGTGATTACTGCATCAATTTGATTAACATCAAATTACTACAAAAACAACCAGATTCATTTATATGCCTCTTTATGTTTAGCCGAACAATTATCAATTAATTGAATATTTACGTTCATCGCCAATTTCCATCAAGAATGAAAAGCTAAAAAAATCAAGCATATATATCACACTATCTAGAAAAAAAGTGGAAATAACATAAGATCAATATCTATTTATTTATCTGACTCAAATATTTAATATGTCAATTTCATTGTGATCCAGTGGGATAAAAAATGATAACTATACAGTTTCACGTAAAAGAAAAGAGAAGCAACGAATCCCTTACATCAAATGGTTCATGACGTTCTTTATATGAGAGCAAGACACACTACAGGTTATTCTCTCCTCCCCCGTGACAACTGTATCCACTCAAGGATGTAGTGACACCACCACACCGTTAAACACTCAAGAAAATCCCACTAGGAACACGGCGATAACATTCCATAAAAGGGAAAGGAGAAACAGAAGGAGATGAACCCAAAAGAATGGCGATAAATCATACCATATATCGAAGATTGATCAATATAGCTTGGTTTCATAAAAAATAGAGGGGAACCAATCAAAGGAGGAAAGTTTGATCGCACAACTACTATAGGAAGAAATGGAAGGTTTGAGTGTATCACACTAGAGAACAAGGAGGAAAAACTTAGAAGGAAGATATCTCATCTCTGTAGGAGATTTAACGGAGCAACGATTTAAGAAATGATGGATTTTCCATTAAAAGAGGATTTCATTAAACCACATAGTTTGACCAAGTAAAAGAATCCCGAGCCTTAGGAAAAATTAATAAAGGATTTATGGCCTTTGAGTTGGACTTAGAGTCCTTTAAATGTGGCTTTAAATGCATTTTACATCAAAAGAAACATCAAAGGGTAGAAAATGTAGGAAGCTGGAAACACTATTCATGAACATGAAATTTGGGAAAGGAAAATAGAGGCTACCGTTGGACTTCACTGTTCTAGAAACACTAGTCATGAACTCAAAATTTTGAAAAGGAATTAGAGGCAACTGTTTGACCTCACCGTTCAGGAAACACTGTTCATGAACTCAAAATTTGGCAAAGGAAAAAGTGGCTACTTTTGGAGCTCACCGTTCCGGGAACACTGTTCATGAACATAAAATTTGGAAAAGGAAATAGAGGCCACCGTTGGACCTCAACATTCTGGAAACACTTTTCATGAACTCAATATTTGGAAAAGGAAATAGAGGCTACTTTTAAACCTCACCGTTTTGGAAAAACTGTTCATGAACTCAAAATTTGGCAAAGGAAATTGAGGCTATTGTTGGACCTCACCATTCTGGAAACACTATTCATGAACTCAAAAGTTTGAAATAAAAATAGAGGCTACCATTGGACCACACCATTCTAGAAACACTGTTCATGAACTCAAACTTTGGAAAAGGAAATAGAGGCTACCGTAGGAACTCACCATTCTGGAAGCACTGTTCATGAACTCAAAATTTGGAAAAGAAAATAGAGGCTACAATTGGACCTCACCATTCTGGAAACAAAGTTCATGAACTCAAAATTTGGGAAAGGAAATAGAGGCTACCATTGGACCTCACCGTTTTGGAACCACTATTCATGAACTCAAATTTTGAAAAGGAAATAGAGGCTACCATTGGACCTCACCATTCTGGAAACATTGTTCATAAACACAAAATTTGGAAAAGGAAATAGAGGCTACCGTTGGACCTCACCATTCTGGAAACACTGTTCATTAAATCAAAATTTGGAAAAAGAAAATAGAGGCTACCATTTGACCTCACCATTCTGGAAACACTATTCATGAACTCAAAATTTGGAAATGGAAATAGAGGCTACCGTTGAACCTCATCATTCTAGAGAACTGTTCATGAACTCCAAATTTGGAAAAGGAAATAGAGGAAACCATTGGACCTCACGAAACACTATTCATGAACTCAAAATTTGGAAAAGGAAATAGAGGCTTCTATTGGACCTCACCATTATGGAAAAACTGTTCATGAATTCATATTTAGGAAAAGAAATAGTGACTACCATTGGACCTCACCATTCTGGAAACACTATTCATGTACACAATATTTGGAAAAGGAAATAGAGGATACCGTTGGACCTCACCATTCTAGAAACATTGTTCATGTACTCAACATTTGGCAAAATAAATAAAGGGTACCATTGGACCTGACCATTCTAGAAACACTATTCATGAACTCAAAATTCGGCAAAGGACATTGAGGCTACTGTTAGACCTCACCATTCTAAAAACACTATTCACATAAGGTTACAGTTTCATTGTTCACATAAGGTGACCATTGCATTGTTCACATAAGGTTACCGATGACACTGTTCACATAAGGCTACTATTGCATTGTTTACCTAAGACCACCAATGAAACTATTCTCATAAGGCTACCATTTCACTGTTCAAATAAGCCTACTAATGACATTGTTCATATAAGGCTACTATTGAACTATTACTCTAAGGCTATCGATGACACTGTTCACATAATGCTACTATTGCATTTCTCACATAAGCCTACGGATGACACTGTTCATAAAAGGCTACCATTTCACTGTTCACCTAAGGCTACCGATGAAACTATTCACATACTTGGAAATTTGGAAAATTGTTGGGGATAGGTCACCTTGACCTCCTAGAACACCGCAGACACCAGATTTTCACAAAGGAATGGAACAGAGAGGTCTGGGCCATTACATGAACAATTTAAATTAAAAAACCATGATATTGGAGGGATAATATGGGTTATGAATTTTGATGGAATACCTAGTTGTTGGGATAAGTATACCCTATAATGTAGGGTTGTGGTGGATCAGATAATTAGGGATTTCTTTGTTAGGACTTAAAACTACACTTGGGACAAAAACCTTATACAAGGTGGACCCATATGGCTAGCTAAGCCAAGTAACCAAGGGCTACAAGAATAGAACATTGATAATCCCAACATATACATGAACTAATAGTCCACATAACCTATTAAATATCTTTATATTATCATTCCATGTTATATTTTTGTAGGCCCCCATGTATCTCAACATGTATCCATATTTATTTTTATCACCCTAATTTCACAAGATGTCAATTGAGGCCCTTGAGTAGTAAATTTCAATCAATTTTCTACATAAATCATGATCGTGACACTATCAAAGATAAATGAGATTAATTTAAGAAAATTTTAGGCATGTTAAATATTGAGACCCCAATTTAATGACAACACAAAATATGAAAACTATAATAGTGACATATTTTTTATTTTCTCAAGTAGAATAAAATGGGTTCTAATTTTTGTACAAGTGGTAAAGGCCCTCCCATAATACTATATCAAATAGGGTTCAACCCCTAGACGGTCACAATTTAGTGTATTTCTAAACATCACCACAACAAAACGGTGACAACCATGATATAGAAGGGTGGGAGATACAGTGCAAGGATGGCCGACCACAGTGTGGTTTTGGGTTTCTAATACCCCCATTAACTTTTTATTAGGTATGTTTTAACATTTATTTTTTGTTTAATTATCTTATGATTAATAATGCTGAAAAAGAATTTGGAGGATACATGTAATAGCGAAGTCCGATATTTGTGGGAATTTTCAGCTTAAATCTACAGTTTTTTTTGTCAGTCGGTGATTACATGATGTGTAATGGGAGTATATGTCATGAAATGGACACTGGGTAGAATATGTGAATTTGATATAGGGAGTGAGTGATTCACATACCTTGTAATATGTTCATGTTATTTAATGGGAAATATCAGGTTTTTAATAAAAAGATAATGTGTTTTTAGTGATTTCGGTCTTTGTGGATTACACAACATGTAATGGGATTACACGCTATGATATTATCATGAATAATGGGTTTTAGAGTGCCGTGTAGGTTTTTTATTCACTCATCCTCTGTTCATCCAATATTTCCCAACACAGAGCTTACCCTAGTTGATTTTCAATCACTCCTTCCTTTCTAGGTCACCTTGTTCTGTGATTGATCACCATTGTGGTTGGGTTACTTCTCTCTGGGTATGTAATCCTTCTAGTTTTTATTTTTTTAGTAACTAATATGATTTAGGATATGTTTTTGTATGGACTTTTGATCAGATAGTGTTTTCTATCAATTCTTTTCAGTTACATGGTGTGCCTTTTCATTCTAAGTCTGTTCTCTTGGTTTCTAGTCACTGTTGTTGAATGTGGCTAGGTTTTTACCATCTTGAGGTAAGTATTTATATACAATGGGTTAATTTTATGAATTTCATGTCATTATTGATAAATTACGTTGATTTGTTTATTTATTAGAAGTGATACGTGGTTTTACATTATTTCATAGAAAATAATATGTTTTTTTAAAAATGGGGTTTACTTTGAAAATGAATTTTCCTGATTTGGAAATGTGTTTGCAAACACCAAAGTTGATCAGCTTGGTTTGAAAATGTTTTATAAAATTTTGACCATGGTTTTGAAATGAAATTTGAAAAATTACATATTGGGAACCTTGGGTGCATCTGAAAAGAGACACGGGTAGCCTTAATGTGTGTACGAAACCACTATAAGGGAACCTTTTATGATATCATCTAGAAGGACAATATATTGGTTATGATTTGGATTGGTAGGACTCTATATCAGTTGGATCCAACATTATTCCTATTTAGGATTTTAATTTTAGTGTCTAGTATGAAGTGTCCCAATGGCTAGATCCTATATGTATGGTGATTTTTCATTTATGGTTATTTATTGTGTGATTATTTTTATCTTGGATTGTTGAGCATAGTTTTTATATGAGATAAGTTTCAAAGACATGTGGTTACTTATTTACCTCTTGACTTATGAAAAATGTTTTCATATTTTATCACTTATACTTATCATATATTAGGATTTATAATATGAAAGGATTTTATGAAAATCAAAGGGAAAATGATTTATAAATGATTTTTATTTATGAAATTTTTTGGTAAAACTATTTTGTTTTAAAAGCTTCAATTATTTCATTTTTTATAGTAGACCTTGTATAAAAACTATGTTGGTATCCTACCGTGATTTATCTCACACCCTAATTGTCCCTTTGGTCATTTGTAGATGTTTTTTATTGGATTTAGGTAATGGGAAGCACAACTTGTAGCATGCTAACATATCTTTTTTCTATTACTTTTGGTTCTTGTTTGTCTGGAGGTAACTGTTGGTCATGTGGGGATTTGTCTTACATTCTAGTTTAACCTATTTTGGCTTGGATTTTATGTATTTGGGGAATATAATCTATTTATATTTTTACATTGGTTGTATGTATTGTTTTTCTTATATTCCAGAATGGTTTCTGTTATCCTGATTTACCTATATTACATGATGGTCTTGATTTGGGTGGCTTGTATAGTTAACCCCAGCTGGTGTGTTACAATTTGATATCAAAAGGATGATCAACCTAACGTGTGTTAGAATTTTCTGAGTTTGATTATATATATTCGGTAGATCAGATTTAAGATCATCAAACTTCTGTAAGTGCGGAAAAGCCAATCAGCTCCCTTCCATGATTGAAACATAGTTAACATGGGTGGTTGGGGACTATTTATAGGTTCGAGACTTGGAGTTTGAGGACATTTGAATAAACTATAGGAGAATTTTATTTAAATTGACATGTTTCTATTTTATGTAAGTCCTTTCATGGTTGCTTTAAATTCTTAATATTTTAAATATTTTTTATCAATAGATGAAGTTGATCATATGATTTTAGAATTTTCTCATGACTGATTCGTTTTTATCTTTTTTTAAACAATACATATGGAAAGGGATCTTCCTTATACAAGAGAGGAAGATCTGAGATAGTAGCTACATACGAATCCTCAAGCACACCCTTCATTGGTAGAAGCTATTAGCCTCACTATTTAGACTCTAGTTCAATTGGGTGTCAAGAATTTAGGACGTGTGGTGGATCATGTCTCAGAATTTACTTAGAAAAATCCACCCATATTTCATGGTGTCAAAGGACCCGGATAATCCACAAATTGGATTGAGCGAATAGAAATGATATTCAAATTATCGAAGTCACCTAAGGAGTTTAAGTCGGGTTTTTCCATGTATATACTTGAAGGGATGGGAAGGAGATGGTGGGACTCTATTGTGTAAGGCAATTTCCATAAGGACCATACCCAGGATTACTTCAAGAAAGTATTTAACTGGTATTTTTACCCCGAGACATTTTGTGCATCAAATAACATAGTGTTTTCACCTTAGATTAGGGGGAGTATACTGTTCTGGATCATTCTTCTCGTTTTTCTAATTTGGTGTATCTGGAACCAGATCAGTTCACTAATGAGTACCTAAAGTCTTAGAGGTTTGAGTTAGGACTAAGTCTTGATATTCAATCGATGTTGATACTCTTGTGCCTTCTGAACATTATGGAGGTAGTTGAAAAGGAAGATTTGGATGAGGTAGATATAGCTACGAAGATATGATTGGGTAGAGCTTTAGCTGGTTCAGTGGATATCCAAGGTGTATTTTCTAACCCGAAGTGTCTTTAGGACTAGTGTTAGAGTCTTAAATAGGGAAGTAGTAGGTTGTATACTACCTGTATAAAAGGTGAGGTCATAACAAGCATAACTATTTGGAGGATCCAAATACCTGTCATCTTTGTGAATGATCTGGCCATCTACATCATTATTTTGAAGAGATATCTTAGGAAGTAGGGTGGGGTCTACTCTCACAAAGGTTTTGTAGGTTCATGAAGATGCTTCCAAGGGTGGTGGGTCTAATCCTTGAGCTAAGGTATAAGTTCATGTTGTTAATACTGAATGAATTGATGTAGTAAAGTATGCTCTTGGGGAATTTGAAGTAGGTCCTCTATTGTTAGTGGTACGATGCTTATCTCATATTCTATGGTGCTAGATTTTTTTTGATATTGGTGACACTAAATCTTTTATATTGTCAAAGTTAGTTGACGTATTGGGTTTTCATTTGGAAATTATTCAACTATTTTGGATCATTCCATGCCTTTGGGAAAGTGGTATGAACAAGGTTTAAGATGCCCCATGTGTCAGGTGATGATAACCTATTTTGAGGTGGAGTGATACTTTTTAGGGTTTGATCTTGACATCTATGACTTGATTAGAAGCAAGGATTAGAGGATTAGTTTTAAAGAATAGGTAGAATATTATCATTTTTGGGTTTAGTTGTTATCTCCCAATGGGACCACTCATGTCTTCTAGGGTTAGTGGGATTCTATATCAGGAAGGGAAAGGAATGTTTTTCCTTATGTTGAGGTAATATTCTTCCAATTATTAGATATGTTTCTTGATGTAGTTGACCCTTTTTTGGGTGATCGACTTCATACAGTTGTGTGTGGATACCCTGAGGTCTTTCAAGATGATTTTCTGGTTTATTGCCACTGAGTGAGGTTGAGTTTCCTATAGACCTTATCCTTGGTATGATGACCATTTTTATAATGTCTTACAGTATGAAACATGCTTATTTGGTGGATCTTAAGGTCCAATTTTAGGACATAGAGGTTAAAGGATTTATTTTTAAAAGTGTTTCACCATGGGCTTTGCATGTCCTATTTACTAATAAGGTATACAAGAGTCTCATATCATGTATTAATTATTAGAAGTTAAATCAGGTGACTGTTAAGAACAAATTTCCTTTTCCCAATGATTGATGATCTCTTCGATTATCATAGATGAGATCATTAGTTTTTTAAGATTGACCCGCGGTTAGGGTACAAATGGTTGAGAGTTTGAGAAGAGGATATACATAAGTCAATGTTTAGGATTTGATATGGGAATTTATATTTTCTGGTTATTCCATTCGGTCTCATTAATACCCCTTCAGTGTTTATGGATTTGATGAACCAAACTGTTCACCAGTTCTTATACTATTTTTTTGTTGTGTTTGTGGATGATATTTTGGTGTACTCCAATCTGGAGGAAGAGCGCATGGACCATTTGTATATCATTCTTTGACCCTTAAAAACATAATCTGTATAGTCAGATTTCCAAAAATGAGTTTTGGATCTAGTAATTGAAGTTTATGGGGTTTGTGATATCTGATATGGTTGTCTTAGTAGATCTTGAAAATGTAAAAGATGTTATTTCCCAGGACCATCCTAGAAACGTGTTTTAAATTATACGCATCTTGGGTTTGGTTGGTTTCTATAGATGGTTTGTTCTGTACTTCTCCAAGATAACATCTTGAAAGAAATATTTAACCCATAATGGTGTAAATTTTTAATAGAATGAAAATATTTAATGATATTTTGAGGATATAAAGGTGAAGTTTAATTTAGAACTGGTTTTGATTCTTCTGGAATCAGTATCATGTTATAATTTTTTCTACGATGTTTCAGATATGGGTTTGGGATGGGTATTGATTCATGGGAAACAAGTAATGTCTTATGGCTTTCACTAGTCACAACCTCATGAGAAGAACTACCCTACCCATGATCTTGAGTTGGTATAGGATATGAATGAAATCAAAATGTGGTCTCACTCTCTCGTTGTAGAGCAGTTTATGATATGCTCTGATCATAAGAGTGTAGGTTCTAAGCATAGTGTAAGCATTCCATGGGTCATGCCCAACCTTTTTTTCATGATCGATGATCAATATGATATTTACACAATGATAAATTTTACGATCAATGTAATTGAATCAAAAAGATACATACAATGAATACAATACCATAACTATAGGGAGGATCATCACATATTATTTATAATTAATTTAATCAATTAATGAATTAAAATTTTGAAATTCTTTCTTAATCAATGGATCTGAAAATAGATCTACATTGCACCATCATTGTGTTGTAGGAATAATGAGGAGAAAGACTCTAATGGTGATCCACATGTGTTCCAAAAATATCTTAACATCACCGTAGGAATCTCTATATGGTAGCATTGTAGATCCTATCACCTATGTAATCCTCGTTTGATCAACATGAGAATCACTTACAAAGTGTTCTACTTCTTCTCTCTTGACTTGAGAGTGAGAGATGGATGAATATGTTTCTCTTTTATTGGGAGTGTTCATAGAGAAGGGAGATCTCTATGTCTTGAGAAGATTCCCCAAATTTTTTGTGAACAACCAAAACAAAGGAATTGTCTCTCTTAAAAAATAATAAAATTTGGTTTATATAGCACTAGGGTTAAAAATAAAATAATTGAAAAAGTTTAATTTATTATTTATTTAATCCATGTGGAACCCGATTTCAAATAATAATAATAATAATATTATTTCATGACATGTGCTTAACATACGAATTATATTATCAATTATTTATTCAAACACTATTCAATATTTATTATTTCTCACCAGAACAATAAACCCTATCTTCCATTCCTCCAAAATATTTTTCAAGCCATGAATAGTAACTATTTATTTATTAAATAAATATCACAATATTATTCCCTATTAATTAATTAAACATTATATTCACTAAATATAAAATAAATATTTATTAAATATTTTTCTCATATTATATTCTCTCGAATAACAGGTGAAAGAATATATAAGATTAAGAAAACATGAATAATTATTAAACCACAAAAAATGAATAATATGTATTCAATATGTTAAATAATAAGTAATAATATATTATTCAACTGAGATTCTGGAAACACTTAGTGTGTGATCCTCAAGGCCTCTTTCTCATTGGAATTAGAAAAGCCTAAAGTCCATGTTTTGCATCTAGCAACACACTAAGTAAAACATAGAGAAATAAGTTAATAAAACAATGAAATAATACCTAATACAAATGCTTAATGTGTAATATAGTCCTTTTAACTCAATATATATAATAAATAAGGTTGCATGTTGGTTCCATAAACCTATGTTCTTGATGTATCTTTCTTTGAGTTCCTGAAAATTTAACTTTCCTATAGAACACTATGGCCATGGATATATTTAGGCTATATCATTTCCATTAAAGGGCCCGAGGTATCAAATTATTTAAAGAAAAAAGGGACAAATACTTTCTCACATTATTCATTAATGCAATATTACTCATGATGCACCCAATATATCCTACCTTACCATGAACATCTATTGTCACAATTTTCAACAATACATCAATGTATGTAACTCATAATACTCATTAATAATAATCTCAAATTATAAGTATCAATACAGACGTCCATAGATAGGAACATTCAATGACACATATAAATGTGGACTTCTTATTGGCGGGTCTCATTCTTATAATAGCCTACACTGGATATTACCAAGGGTGTGTACCATGAGAAGGTGCCTCAAATCCTATGTGTCTCCACCCATGATATCCTATATCATTTATGTCCCAAAAATGATATTATAAAACTATAGAACATATATTTAAGAATAGTGTCATAGCACTTCTAGGTTCTCATCCTAGAGGGGATCTACAATGACATTTTAGTGAGATAACTACTCTTTAGAAATTATCACACAATATGTTACACCGAAGAACAATCATAATGAAATAAACAGTTTATTAACATTTAAAACTATGAATTTTTTTTCATTAAGTACACAGAAGTTGGTTCTAGGCACAATCTCTGAATAGACTCCCACTTTCACTAGAGTTATTTGCTAACAACCATTAGTCCACTAGCTATCACATGATACTCATGCTTCTGCTGAGATATGCCTTTAGTCAAGGGGTATGCCATATTATCTTCCTTGGTTACTCTTATTAATACAACTTCACCACTCTAATAAAAATCCCTCAAGAGGTTATACTTATAGAGTATTTTCTTTGTCTATTGGTGTGACCTTCGCTCTTTTGTAAGATCCACCACTATAATATTATCAAAATAATATGTGATAGAGTCTTTACGTCTAGGTTCCACATGAATCTGATGGAAAAAAATCCATATAAAAATGGATTCCTTGGCTACATCAGAAGCCACAACCACTCAGAATCCTATGTATAATCAGAAACAATTGGCTACTTTTAACTCTTACTGCTCACAAATCCTATGTTGTAATAGAAAACATATACTGACTATGAATTTAGATCAGTTTTATATATCTAAAAACTAACATCAGTATTAACTATGACGACTAACTCCTCATATCCTCCATGCACACGGAACATATCCTTAGTTATTCTCACATAATTAATGAAATCCTTAATAGAAGACCAATGATATTACCTTGGATCTTCTTGAATTATTCATACCATGATCAATGAATACGCAACATCAATTCTAGTACATATCATGAAATGCATGATTGATCCTATCAATAATGTGTATGTGATCTTACTCATTATCTCTTTTTCTTGTTGTTTCTGAGGACACATTTTATTAGAAATATGTAAACCATGTAACACAGGAACTAATCCCCTATTAGATTGTTCTATTATAAATATATTTAGTATTTGGTCAATATATGTACTTTTACTTAGTCTATGTAGCCTCTTGGATATATCCGGAATGATCTTGATCCCTAGAATATAGACTGCTTCAACTAAGTCCTTTATTAAGAAGCAATTTTTTAACCAATCCTTAATAGACTGTAAGACTCATATGTTGTTTCCAATAAGTAATATTTCATCAACATATACTACTAGGATAAAGAATGCATTTATACTAAACAATTTTTAAACACATGGCTCACATTCATTCTTAATGAAACCAAATTTTTTTATAACTCCATCAAATCGAATGTTCCATGACCTAGATGCTTTCTGTAACGACCCAATGTTTTTCAATGGAAATGTACCTTCTTATATTTATTAAAACACAAAATAATGAACTAATAAGTTCTAAGTGACCTTTAAACATAAGTTTTTCACTCTTATGTTTCGAATTTTAAAAATCCGACATACACGGTTGTGTTTGAGATGTTTTTTGGAGTCTAATGAAACAAAAATAATTTTTGGTGAATAGCGACCTACCCTTATGAATAGTAACATACCCTTATGAATAGTAATATGACCCTTATGAATAGTAATTCATCCAAAATAAGAGTAACATTACCTATGAATAATAAAATAAAATTTAGACATCTTAGAAAGTGATAATTTGACCTTAGTAAACGTTTTGGTATTTTGTAAGTCATAAATAATTAATCATAAGTAGTTAATTAATTTAAAAGAATATTTAATTCCCTAAATCTATTCTTAAATTATTTAATAAATTTCTTATAGTTTTTAGATAATTTTATAAGACCCTACGTAATTTTTTAAAGCACTATAAAATTAGTTTTAATCTTAAAAACTGTTTTTTAAAGTAAAATATGATTTTAATTAAATATTAAATTAATAATATTTAGAAAATTATTTTTGAGTAACGGACTTAATTTTTGGATTCTATACGTCGAAAAATGGTTGGGGTTAATGTTTGGGATTTTTTTGAGATACTTGAATTTTTGGTGAAAAGTAAAATACATTAATTTACCGATTAAATACATTATAATTAAAACCCACTACTATTGACATAAGAAGTGATGTAAGCACCCAAATATCGAACTCACATGCCTTATTTACTGTTATTTGTCGTTCAAGACTCACTATTCCTTGTCTTAGGGGAAAATAATAAACTAATGAATTTTATATTAAGGAAACCCCTCTCCCCTCCACTATAAAAGCCACCCATCACTCCCTCTTTTCCTCACACCTCTCAAGCTCCAAGAATTCTCTAAAATCTGACCAAAAACCTTCCCTAGATCCACCCCCAAGTCTAAAATCTTCTTGTCTCATCAAAATACCAATCTAAGGCCCTTAAGGAGGTTCTCAAGAGAAGGATTCAAGAGGCAATTTCCCTCCCTCTTCTCCTTTAATTTCATTTCAAGTTCAAGTTCATTTCTTGATCTCTCCCCACATATCTTCATCCAAATTGTATTTTAATTCCAGTATTATACACATACTGTAATTTTATTATTATAATGGGATACTATATCATCCAACCCCCATTCCCTCTTCCTTTATTTTATTAAAGATAACATTGTTCGTGAGGTGTTAATTTATCACCTTCAAGAACAACATGCCTTCTTCTTCCATTTATACCTTCAGATCTGGTCATGAAACCATTTTTATGGTTGAAACAGAATATTTTATGTGTATTATGTTCTATTTAATGTTCTGGAAATAATATATGGACATATTACAAAGTGATAAGTTAAAACAAGTTCGTTGTGATCCAAAAACCGCCCAAATTGACCCAAATAACCATCATTTAATTCTTATCTAATGATTCATCCACTTGGATCTAATGTAATTCATAAAAAAATAATTCAAGCTCCTATAATATCATTAATTACATGTAATTTCATTTCTTTAGGTTTACTCATGTTCTACCCAAACTTCAATTTAAGAATACATGTGAACCACCCAAGAAAAACCATAAAAACGAACATCCCTGAACAATGTTTTTAAACTCTCTAAGTCATCCAGAGGAACATAATATTACATAATGATGCCATAATGAACCCTATTAATTAACACATGGTTCTTAATTTTTAATTAATGAATATAATGTCATTATATAGGACATTAAAGAGAAGAAAGCATTTGGGTACAAGGTAAGGGGAAATCTCGAACACAATTTTCTTCCTTCTGGTTCTCCCTCTTTCACTCCATTTTTGATATTTTTAATCCTCAAAGATCATTTTTTCATCATTTAATTTACGTTTTTGGGATATACATGTTTTCCACTGGTTTTTATGTCCAACAAAATGTTTTCCAAAAGAACTCTTCTTTTAAGAACACCCCTTTTACTTCTCACTCAAAGTGGACGGTTCTTGTAACATGTTTCTTATTCCCTCTTTCTTTTGGGAACCCAAAGCTTATGAATGCTTTATAATGAGATGAAACCCATTCCATTCCATGGGTTATTTATGTACATGTTTGATATGTGTTCTATGTGTCAAGCATGATAATGATAATATTATGATGTGACGGGTGCGCCCGGAATTATATAGCGCTCCAATGCTTTGGGTAATGTGATTAATCTCATGAGTAAATGTGAAATGATGAGTGAACAAGATGCTAGCTTGGTTCACAAGTATTTATGGTAGTTAACCACTAATACATGATGTTTCATTTTTATTCATTGCCACATTTCAAGTCTTCTATTTATGCTCCCCTCATTTTCATGATCTTTTTCCTATGTTATGATTATGCTCACCCCATGATATATTGTTCTTATCTATCCTCTTACTGGGATTTGAGATCACCCCTTTTTATGTATATCCTCAGGTGGTTACATGTACTAAGGAGAGGACAAGTGCCAATAAGAAGCAATATAAGAAGAAATTAAATGAATGTTTTTGGTTGAAGTTGTATTTGTTATGTATGGTCCTAGATTGCCCAAGACACTAAACCTTTGGATCCTATAAGTGTAACACTATTATGTTGTTTATCTTTGAAATGATGTAATAATAATGTAAGAAAAGGATGGGATGCTATAGTTAGTATCAAAGGCAAGTTTTAGTTAATTTGGGATCTAGGATTAGTGAACCCTAGAGAAAACCTCTAGTATGAGACTAAGTAAAAATATGCACACAAGAATATTTACCTAGGGATCCCATATGTTATGTTTTTTGTATAATTGTTTAAATGAATAATTTATGCATGACTTGTTTAGTTATGTTTTGTTCTATCCTTCTCTATTTTAGAAAATGGTGGGAACTAGGAGAAATCAAGCCAACAACTCATGCGAGGGATAATGCAACGATTGCCCAAACAACATCCCTAATGATTTGGGAGGTGGAGTTCAAAACTTCATGGTGATGCTTACCCAATTATCTCAGGTTATGAATAATAACCATAATAATGGGGAATGACCTTCTTCACTAAAGAGGGAGAAACTGGCTATTGAATGTTTTATGTAGCAATGACCACAAAAGTTTTGTGTATCTTCTGATCCACTAGTTGCAGAACAATGGGTCAACTCCCTGGAGAAGATCTTTTCTGTGCTTTACTATTCTAAGATGGAGAAGGTGACCCTAGATGTTTATTTTCTGGATGGAGAAGCCGATCAATGGTGGTCTTTGATTAAGAACACCAAGACAAGGGAGGAAATTGAAGTGATGGAATGGGAAGACTTTAAGACAATTTTTCTTAACAAGTATTTCCCAAGAACTCTTCGCAAGAAGATGGAGAGAGATTTCATAGAGCTCAAGCTAAAAGAAGGAGAATCTGTCACAACCTATGAAGCGAATTTCAAAAGTCTTTCAAGGTACGCTTCAGATTTTTTATCAACAATGATAGCAAAATTGATAGATTCTTTAGTGGATTAAAACCACACCATCAAAAGGCGCTTGAAATTAGAGACTTTGGGAGTTATGAAGAAGTTGTTCGGTGTGCTCTCAAAGTGGAGATGGAGTTTGGAGAAGGGTCCCATGGCTATGGGGATAATAAAAGAAGGATGAATTTTCAAGCTGGCGGATCTAATGATAATGGTGGGAAGAAAACTCAATGACCAACATGCCAAAAATGTGGAAAGTTGCATCATGGGAACTGCCTCAAAGGGATGGGGAAATGCTTCAAGTGTGGGAAAGAAGTACACCATGCTCAAAAGTGTCTAAAAGACACGAAAAGGAAGGAGAATGTAGACGATAAAAGGAGAGAACCACTCATGGTTAAATGCTACAACTGTAAGGAGCTAGGGCACTATGCAAACCAGTGCACTAAACCTCGAGTTCTTGAGGGTAATCAGCGTCAGCAGCCACCAAAGCCAAAGGAACATGGGAAGGCTTATTCCATCACTACTATGGAGGTAGAGCATGATAATGAAGTCGTACAAGGTATACTTCCGATTAACTCAAGAATGGAAAAAGTCTTATTTGATTAAGCGTCTACGCATTCCTTTATATCTTGCAAGTTATCTAGAACTATAGAATCGAATCCCCAAAACCTTAAAGTAGAGATATCTGTAAAAACACCATGTGGTGAAATCATTGCAACCCAAGTGTTTGGCTCTTCTACTATTAGCGTATGTGGGAAGATTCTTCTAGAAAATCTCATAATGCTCCCCTTGGTGGAATTCGACGCTATAATGGGTATGGATTGGCTCTCGTTATATAGATCTCATATCAACTGTCAGGAAAAGGAAATATATTTTCATATTCCAAACCATCCCATGATCCTCTAAAAATGCAAGGAAGATCATGAATCTCCTTTGAAAATTACTTCAATGGTGTGGGTGTTGATTCCCTATAGACAAGCATACCTCGTCCAAATGGTTGAGTTGAAGGAAAGTTCCAACCTTGAGGAAATGCCCATCATGAGGTAATACAACAATGTATTTCTTGAAGAGTTACCTGGAATTCCCCAGGATCGTGAGGTAGAGTTCTCAATTGAACTCATACCCTGAGCTACTCATATCTCGAAGTGCCCCTATAGGATGTCTCCTATTGAACTGGAGGAGCTAAAGAAGCAGTTGCAAGAGCATCTGGACAAAGGGTTTATACGCCCTAGTGTATCACCTTGGGGTGCACCAGTTCTCTTTGTGAAGAAGAAGGTTGAAACAATGCAGCTGTGTATCGATTATTGGGAACTCAACATGATCACCATAAAGAACAAGTATCCTCTCCCAAGGATTGATGACTTGTTCGATCAGTTAAGAGGAGCTCAATACTTCTCAAAGGTGGCTCTTCGTTCTGGATATCATCAGGTAAAGGTGAAGAAGGTAGATATTCAGAAGACTGCCTTCCGTACAAGGTATGGGCACTATGAGTTTTTGTTGATTCCCTTCAGACTTACTAATTCCCCTAAAATCATCATGGATAGGATGAATTGTGTATTTAGACATTACCTAGACATATTTTTGGTAGTGTTTATCGATGATATTCTCATATACTCTAAGAGCAAGGAGGAACATTAAGAACATCTAAGACTTGTGTTGGCAACATTGAGAAACGAGAAGTTGTATGCCAAGTTCAGAAAGTGTGACTTTTGGATGAGTCAAGTCACGTTCTTGGGACATGTGATCATAAGTGATGGAATTTCTATGGATGCTTCAAATACAAAGGCGATTGAGGAATGTCCTAGGCCCTCTATTGTCATAGAAATCTGTAGTTTTCTTGGATTAGTTGGGTACTACCGTCATTTTTCGAGAAACTTTTCACGATTGTCATGCCCACTAAATAAGTTAACAAGGAAAGGGGTAAAGTATGTCTGGAAAAAAGAATGTGAGGGAAGCTTTAAGGAGCTAAAGGGAAGGCTGATCACTACACCTGTACTCACACTACTAAAAAGTGGAGAATGTTTTGTGATATACAGTGATGCTTCAAAGAAAGGCTTGGGTTGTGTACTCATGAAAAATGATAATGTGATAGCCTATGCCTCACGACAGTTGAAGATCCATGAGAAGAACTACCCGACGCATGATTTAGATATGGAAGCCATGAATTTTGCCTTAAAAATCTGGTGTAATTACCTTTATGGTGAGAAATGTGACATATACACCGAACACAAGAGCCTAAAGTATTTATTCACACAAAAGGATCTCAACATGCGTCAAAGGAGATGGTTATATCTAATCAAGGATTACGATTTCTCTATTCACTATCATCTTGGAAAGGTGAACAAGGTAGCTGATACTCTAAGCAGAAAAGAACCTACTACTCTATCCATGTTGCAGATTGAGAAAGACCATATCTTCTTGGATATGAAAATGATGTATTTGGAAAAAATAAGGGCAGGGGATGCGTCCTACCTTGCCCAAATGATTGTGCAACCATATATCTAGTAGAAGATTGAGGAAGCACAAAGGGATGATGTGGAGATACAAAAGAGGGTGAATGCAGTAAATGAAGGGAAGCTGCAAGAGTTCCATATCGATGATGATGGTGTGATTCGGTTTGGAACTCAAATTTGTGTGCATTCATCACCCAGGATAAAGAAGGAGATATTGGATAATGCACATAGATCAATATTCACTATCCATCCTGGGAGTACCAAGATGTATCGTGACCTCCAAGAACACTTCTGGTGGGATAACATGAAGAAGGAGATTGCAGAATATATATCATGGTGCTTGGTATGTCAACAAGATAAAGATGAGAGACAAAAGTCCAAAGGTATGATGTAGCCATTACCTATACCCATGTGGAAATGGGAAAATGTTACTATAGACTTTGTCACGGGTCTCCCGAAGACGTCAAAGGGAAATAATGCGGTATGGGTTATGGTTGATCGATTAAGCAAGACTGCCCATTTTATCGCTATTCGGGAAGACCTATCGCTTGAACAACTTGCAAAGATATATGTGAAGGAAGTGGTGAGACTACATGATGTTCCACTCTCGATTGTCTATGACCATTATCCAAGGTTCACATCTAAATTCTGAAGGATCCTTCAGCATGCTTTGAGTACTAAATTATATTTCAGCACGACCTATCACCCCAAACCGATGGACAATCTAAAAGGACTATTCAGATGCTTGAATATATGCTAAGAGCCTGCTCTCTTGAATTCAAAGGTGGTTGGGATCAACATCTCCCATTGGTTGAGTTCTCATACAACAATATCTTCCACTCGAGTATTCTGATGACTCCGTATGAAGCTCTTTATGGGAAACAATGTAGAACTCCAACCTGTTGGGATGAAGTTAGAGAAAGAAAGCTACTTGGGCCTGATCTTTTTCTATAGATGACAGAGAAGGTTCAATTCATCCAGAAACACATCAAAGCTACTCAGAGTCGGAAAAATAGCTATGATGACAACCGTCGAAGGGACATGGAGTTCGACGTTAGAGATAATGTCTTCCTTAGAATATCTCCATGGAAGAGAGTAATGCGATTTTGGAAGAAAGGGATGCTAAGCCCTAGGTATATTGGCCCCTTTGAGATCCTGGAACGCATAAGATCCGTGGACTATCAGCATGAACTTCCACCAAACATGGCTCAAGTCCATGATGTGTTACATGTATCACTACTGAGGAAGTACATACCAGACCCCTCACATGTACTAAACTTAGAGGTGGTGCAGCTGGAAGATGATCTCTTCTATGAGGAGAAACCAGTAAAGATTCTGGATTGGAGAGATAAGGTTCTACACAACAAGACAACCCATCTTGTCAAAGTGTTGTGGAGGAACCATAAGTTTGAGGAAGAAACTTGGGAACCAGAAGAGGCAATGAAGGAGAGGTACCCTCACTTGTTTGTGTAAAGTGAAATTTCGGGGGTGAAATTTCTTAAGGGGGGAAGAATGTAACGACCCAATGTTTTTCAATGGAAATTTCCCTTCTTATATTTATAAAGACATAAAATAATGAACTACTAAGTGCTAAGTGACCTTTAAACATAAGTTTGTCACTCCTATGTTTGGAATTTTGAAAATATGACATACACAGTTGTGTTCTATATGTTTTTTGGAGTCTAATGAAACAAAAATAATTTTTGGTGAATAGTGACCTACCCTTATGAATAGTAACATAACCTTATGAATATTAATATGACCCTTATGGATAGTAAATAATCCAATGTAAGAGTAACATTACCTATTAATAATAAAATAAAATTTAGACATCTTAGAAAGTGACAATTTGACCTTAGTAAATGTTTTGGTATTTTGTAAGTCATAAATAATTAATCATAATTAGTTAATTAATTGAAAAGAATATTTAATTACCTAAAATTTATTCTTAAATTATTTAATCAATGTCTTATAGTTTTTAGATAATTTTATAATACCCTACGTAATTTTGGAAAACACTATAAAATCAGTTTTAATATTAAAAACTGTTTTTAAAGTAAATTATGATTTTAATTAAATATTAAAATAATAATATTTATAAAATTATTTTTGTAAAATGAAATTCAGTTTTGGAGTCTAAATTTCAAAAAATGGTTGGGGTAAATTTTTGGGATTTTTCTGAGATACTTGAATTTTTGGTGAATAGTAAAATACATTAATTTACCGAATAAATACATTATAATTAATACCCACTATTACTGACATCACAAGTGATGTAAGCACCCAACTATCAAACTAACATGCCTTATTTACTTTAATTGGTCGTTAAAGACACATTATTCCTTGTCTTAGGGGAAAATAATAAACTAATGAATTTTATATTAAGGAAACCCCTCTCCCCTCCACTATAAAAGCCACCCCTCACTCCCTCTTTTCCTCACACCTCTCAAGCCCCAAGCCTTCTCTAAAATCTGCCTAAAAACCTTCCCTAGACCCCCCCCCCACGTCCAAAAGCTTCTGGTATCATCAAAATACCAAGCTAAGGCCCTTAATAAGGTTCTCAAGAGAAGGATTCAAGAGGTAATTTCCCTCCCTCTTCTCCTTTAATTTTCTTTTCAAGTTCAAGTTCATTTCTTGATCTCTCTGCACCTATCTTCATAAAAATTGTATTGTAACTCAATTATTATACATATAATGTAATTTTATTATTATATTGGGATATTATATCATCCAACCCTCTTTCCCTCTTCCTTTTATTTTATTAAAGTGAACGTCATTCGTGAGGTGTTAATTTATCACCTTCAAGAACAACATGACTTCTTCTTCCATTTCTTCCTTCAGATCTGGTCATGATACCGTTTTTATGGTTGAACCAGAATATGTTATTTGTATTATGTTCTATTTAATGTTCAGGAAATAACCTATGGACATATTACTAAATGATAAGTTAAAACAAGTTTGTTGTGATCCAAAAACCGCCCAAATTGACCCAAATAACCATCATTTAATTCTTATATAATGATTCATCCACATGGATCTAATGTAATTCATTATAAAATAATCAAATCTCTTGTAATATATTTAATTACAATTAATTTCATTTCTATATTTTTACTCATGTTCTACCCAAACTTCAATTTAAGAATACATGTGAACCACCCAAGAAAAATAGTAAAAACGAACATCCCCGAACAATGTTTTCAAACTCTATAAGTTATCCAAAGGAAAATAATATGACATAATGAAACCAGAATGAACCCTATTAATGAACACATGGTTCTGGATTTTTAATTAATGAATATAAAGTCATTATATAGGACATTAAAGAGAAATAAGCATCCGGGTACAAGGTAAGGGGAAATCTCGAACCCAATTTTCTTCTTTCGAATTCTCCCTCTTTCACTCCATTTTTGATATGGTTACTCCTAAAAGATAATTTTTTCATCATTGACTTTTCTTTTCTGGTATATAAATTTTTGTCACTATTTTTTATTTTCAAAATTTTTTTTCTAAAAAAACTGTTCTTTTAAGAACACCCCTTTTACTTCTCAATCAAAGTGGACAGTTCTTGTAACATGTTTGTTATTTCCTCTTTCTTTTGGGAACCCAAATCTTATGAATGTGTTATTATGATATGAAAACCATTACTTTTTATGGGTTATTTATGCACATGTCTGATATGTGTTCTATGTGGCAAGCAGGATAATGATAATATTATGATGTGACGGGTGCACCCTGAATTATATAGCGCAATTATGAATGTTACAAAGTGACGTGTGTGCCCTGAATTATATAGTGCTCCAATGAATTGGGTAAAGTGATGAATCTCATGAGTAAATCTGAAATTATGTGTGAACAAGATTCTAGCTTGGTTCACAAGTAGCTGTGGTAGTTAACCACTAAGACATGATGTTTCATTTTTATGAATTGCCATATTTCAAGTCTTCTATTTATGCTCCCCTCATGTTCATGATATTTTGCCTATGTTATGATTATGATCACCCCATGATATATTTTTTTTATCTATTCTATTACTGGTATTTTAGCTCACCCCTATTGATGTTTATCCTCAGGTGGTTACATGTACTAAGGAGAGGATAAGTGCCAATAAGAAGCAATAGAAGAATAAATTAAATGAATGTTTTTGTTTGAAGTTGTATTTGTTATGTATGGTCCTAGTTTTATGAAGACACCAAACATTTGGATCCTCTAATTGTAACACTATTATGTTGTTTATCTTTGAAATGATTTAATTGTAATGTAAGAAAAGGCTGGGATGCTATACTTTCTTCAATCCATAAATGGATCTTTTCAACTTTCAAATCCATTTTTCATCACATGGATTCACAAAACCTTATGCTTGTGTCATATAGACATCATTATGATGGTTACCATTAATGAATGTAGTTTTTACATCAATATTACAAATCTCATAGTCATCTTAAGATAAAATAGAAAGTATAATTCTAATGGATTTAATAATGGAAACTGGTGAAAAGGTTTCATCAATAGTCAATTACTTGACGATGTTTAAACCATTTATCCACTAGATTTTATTTATAGTTATTTAATTTATCTTCCATGTATAGGTTTATCTTGAATAACCATTTTCACCCAAATATCTATACATCAACTGGAACATCAACCAAAAACAAAAATTGGTTACGATACATGGAATCAATTTTAGAATTCATTGATTATTTCCATCTTATAACATCTTTGATCTCTACTGCTTATTTGTAAGAGAATGGTTCATCATTGAAACCAATAATGAGTCACCATATTTGGTGACTAGAGAACCATATCCCCCTTTTTCTCTTACCTATATTGTTCTTCTAAGAAGTACTTGTGTTTTAGGAACTACTTATTCCATAGGGACCTATAAAATCTTTTCCTGTACTAACTCTTGTGTATCTTGAGTATCAACTTCATCGAAGTGAATATTTCACCCACTATAATTTTTTAGGATGTTCTCCCTCTCAATAATGATGGATTTTCTGGTGAAAATAAATTTTTTCTACGGGGTTTTATAGGTAGAATCCCTTTGTTTCATTGGGATAACATATAAAGACACACTTTGTGCCCTGGTTTTCTAGTTTGTTTCCTGATATGGTCATAAAAAATGAATCACAACCTCGTACATATATTTGTGAAAAAATGGGTTTCTTTCCTCTTCATAACTCGAAGGGAATTACATTTTCTACTTTAGTAGGTACTCAGTTGAATGTGTATATTGTAATTTGTAATGCATATCCAAAAATGATAATGGAAGATCTGTATGACTCATCATCTACCTTACCATGTATAATAATTTATGATTCCTTATTTCACTAACACCATTCCGCAATGGTTTGCAAGGTGGTGTGAGTTGAGATAGAATCCTAAACTCCCATAAAATTATGATGGATTCTTTGTAAAAATATTCACCTCCTCGATTCAATCTATGCTTCTTTATCTTATCTCTATGTTTATTCTCTACTTCATTCGTGAATTCATTGAATTTCTCAAAGGACTTTGGATTTATACCTCATTAAGAAGACATAAACATATCTACTCGAGTCTTCAGCAATATTTATGAACTAAGAATACCCACCTATAACTTCTACTAAAAAAGGTACACACACATCAGTGTATACCAATTCAAGAAGATCTACAGGCCTTTGACCCTATCCACTGAATGGAAGTTTTACAATTTTTACCTTAAAAACAAGCATGAAATATTTCAAGTGGTTTAGGCTCACATGAGTCTAGATAACCATCTTGATAGAGATTTTTTAAATGCTTCTCGTTTACATGACCAAGGTGGTTATTCCATAGTTGGGTGTTATATGAGTCATGTAAATATGATTCATTATCAATTTCCAATACATATTTTTCATAATATAATACATAAATAGAACTATTTAAATGTATAATACCATAACATAAATTTTATTTATAAAATAATTTTTTTCCAAACATGAAAGTAAACCCATCTGTATCTAAGAATGATACATAAATTATTATCTTGGTAACCGTTGGTACATAATAAAAATCCTTGAAAACAAAAATCATTCTCATTGGAAATTAAAGGTGGTAGTCATAAATGGAAAGAATATCCATCCTCACACAATTAATAGCTCTCAAATCCACCTCTACTCTAGAGATATTTTGAAATAAACTTTGTTCCTGCATTTGGATATAGATGCAAGGACCACAAGCTGTATCTAATACCAAATGTGTAGATATTAAAATATTATGATTGATAACGATTGAACCTTTATATTAACCTTGCTTCTTGGTGAGTTCATATTCCAGCAGACTGGCTTTCCCCATGAAAAACACACTATCTCCTTTTCCTTTCCCTATCTCTATATATTCTTCTTATTGGAAGGATAGTGCACATAAGATTTAGACTTGTTATAGGTATTGGACCCCTTTTCCTTGTTCTTCCTTTTCTTATTCACCATAAGTACTATTGGTTTATCACACCCCATATGTCGATATTCTCTTGATAAATCAAATTAATAATTTATGAAATACTCTAATAATTATTTCTCATATTTAAATTACCATTAAAACAATAGAAGGTCTTGAGAAGTGATGAATGTATGAGATCTGTATGCAACTCATCTGAGAATTTAATCTCTAAGATGTCTAAGCATTCAATGTACCCAATAATATTGACTACATGAGGACCAGCTAGAACATACTCTCCAATATTAATTATAAACAAATCATTGGATATCCTATAACAATATTGCCTCACCTTCTCTTGATAGAGTCCCTGAAGGGGAGACATTATTCTATACACATCCATGTCATCATGTCGCTTCAAAACATCATTGGTCATGGATGATAACATGAAACACGAAACAAATGTAGAATCATCCAAATGTTTCTCATAGAGATTTAACTCTTCATCACCATCCTCTTTACCAGTTTCTTTAGGATTAGGTTCTTCCAACAAATATAAATCTCTCATGGTGAAGGATAACACGTAAGTGCCTTTTCCAGTCTTGAAAATTTGTTCCATTGAGAAGGTTATCCTTCTAAAGTATAGATCATAGTGATATGTTTGATTTAATTTTTATTCCTGTTTCTACAAGTAATATGATCATAGATTTAGTACTTTATCTAATAAAATTTTGACAAATAAATAAATATTCACTAATTACCTACTATTTTATCAAAACCCAACATCCCTCACCATTAAATTTAGAATATTATATTGATTCGAAATTCTAGTAGAAAGGATCCATATTCCCATTCTCATTACCTGAACATTGGTTTGTTAAGAAACTCGAATGGTTTTAGTTACGAATTCTAAATAACAACCTCATTAACTCACAGTTCCGTGATCTATTGAGTGGACTCCCTAATCCTGAAATCATTAAATTGGCTTTCTTCAAATCACACATCTCTATTACACAAAGTCCTACTTTGGAAGTCAACCCTTGATGTGATCTAAGTTAATTCAACCAAAAATTTCAAGTTTGAATTCCCCAATAATTGAAATACCCCAAAAATATGGCTGGTCAAGAACATTGGACTATGGTTCTATTTTATATGAAGTAGTGGAAGGATATACCAAATTAATATATATAATTTAAGGGTTTCATCATTTATTCACAAATTTTCAATTATTATATTTATTAAATTCTTGTTAATATTAAGTGGAATTACATAATAAATTATCCATGTCTTAGTCAATATTTATGCATAATCTAATTTATTTTAGTTATATCTTGCATGCTAGTTAATTTCATTAATTCATGTTATCACAACAAAATATCCTTAATAAAATAACCAAAACAATTGATAGAAATAAAATAATTATGTGGTACGATCATGTTCCTTTACTAATGGTTAGTTTATCTAGAAGTTCATAAACTAACCATTGACCTAGGAGAAAAAAACATTGAAGCAATTAAGGTTCATTTACAACTTTACACCTATCAAACTATGTATCTCCCTTAGATTGGTTTCACCTCAGCTCCAAACATGAACTACCTCCATTAGTTTGGGAGATCCTTCTATTACATATTGCTTCACTCACACACAAGTGAGAGGAAAATGGTTTACATAAAATAAACCATGGTAATGAAAGACAATAAATAATAATAGGAGATAAGGTATGCAGACCTACAATTTAATTTAATAATAAATTAAATGAAACCAATCACATACATAGGTATGGTATATGATCATGATCATACACATGCATGCAATGGATTACACATTTAATAAAACTATCATTCAATTCTTAATCGTTCCTATTTAAGATAAATCATTCTTGAATGAATTAATTATATTATTTAATTATATAAATATTTTATCTTAATTCTCATCGAAATTTTATTGATATTATCATTCATCATAATTTTAAACAAAATAAATAAATTTATTTAAAATTAACTATGTACATTAATGTACCTTGGAGGCCATATAGTTAATACCAATATGAGTCTACCCAATATGTATTATACTCATATACTAGTTACTCTTATGGCATAGGGAAAACATGAATTATAACATACTTTCATGCAATGTAATATAAAATTAATGATTACATAGATTACATGATTTTTATGTAATATGTTATGCTTTAATGAAAATTGAGTAATATCTATTATAAAACTCGTACATGATATGAAAATCTGAAAATTACACAGAAATTAATTAAACACACAGAGAAATACACATATAAACCAATCACATGGAGTGTCCTATCAACTTAATGAGAAAAATAAAGCACATGTTGATAAGGATTACACAGTATAATAAATTGATTTTATTTCTTCATAATTTGATTTAAGTAAATGGTGAGTACAAGCATGGTGCACAGTGTGTACGTCTATCACCCTCTGTCCGAGGCACAAGATTATGGAATTGGTGTGTCAATATTGACTCAACAAATTAGAGTACACAACATGTATAAAGGAATACACCATGAGTAGTCTCTGAGTTACATGTTCACCATTCTCGTAGGCCATGTATGGAATTACATGACCTGTCTGTGACTTAAAGGACTACACACCATGTATGTGGGATATATATTATGTACTCTAGATGACCATGTGTTAGGATTCCCTAGTCAACACATGATGTATGAAATAAATGCACTGTGTTCCATCAATACACATAGGTTGAATTAATTATGAATTAATTCCTATAGCATGGAACATAAACACATGGCATGTAACTCCGGTTACATAGTGTGTACTTCTATATTTTCCAGAACAAATCCTTGGCACCTTCGTATGAGTTCTTAAATTTTTATTTCATTCATTTAATTAATCATTTTGATTATATCTATGAGAAATAAAGGAGGAAGAAGAAGATCTCACACATGAAAATAAAATAATGATTAAAATTGAATTGAAAACTAAATGACAAATGCATAAATCAATCAATGATATTTAAATAATTATAAATAATTATGTGACCACTTTGATACCACTTGTAGGTTCCAGGAATAACGAAAGTATATGATGGGTCATGCCCAACATTTCATTTGGTCATGATCAACGATCAATCTGAGATCTACATGATGATAAACATCACAATCAACAAAATTGAACCAATGAATACAAACAGTGGATAAAACACTAGAACCAGATAGAGGATCATCACATATTATATATAATTAATTTAATCAATTAAATAATTACTTTGTTTTAATTATTTATTCATTGAGGGATTTGACAATAGATCTGCATTGCACCGTCATTTCATTGTAGAAATCATGAGCAGACTCCCTCATGTAGTTATCCACATGTTTTCCAAAAATATTCGAATGTCACTGTAGGAATATACAGGTACTAGCATGATAAATCCAATATCTTGCATTTTCCTCCTTTTATCACCATTAAAATCACTTCCAAAATGTTCTCCTTGATCTCTCTTGAGTTGAGAGTGGGAGGTGGAGGAAGATTTATCTCTATTATTAGGAAAATACTTGGATAAGAGAGCTATCTAGGTCTTGAGTGGATTCTTAAATTTTTTTTCACACAACCAAAACTAATTAATTGTATCTTTTAGAAAATAATATAATTGAGTTTATATACATCTAGGGTTAAAATAAAATAATTTCACAAGTTCCTTTAATTATTTATTTAATCCCTACAAAATCCCATTTCAAATAATAATAAAAATAATATTATTTCTCAACATGCTCTTAACTTGCAACTTAAATTAAATATTATTTATTCAAAAAATGTTCAATATTTATTATTTCTCACCAGACCAATAAAATCAGTCTTCCATTCCTAAAAAATATTTATCGGGACTTGAATAATGACTATTTATTTATTAAATAAATATCACTACATTATTCTTCAATAAATAAATAAATATTATATTCAAAAATAGTATTTTATTAAATATCTCACTCAGATTATATCCTCTCGAGTAACTCATGACAAAATATATATGATCAAGTAATCAGGAATAATTATTAAACCATGTGTGGGAATAATATTTATTCAACTTGTTGAATAATAAATAATAACATTTTTTTAATTGAGATTCTGGATACACTTAGTGCGTGACCCTCTAGGCCCTTTTCTCAGTGGAATTAGGTAAAGTAGCCAAAAGTCCAAGGTTAGCATGTAGGAACATTCCAAGGAACCCATAGAGAAAGAACATGATTCCATAATGACACAATACATATTATAGATGCTTATTGTGTAATATAATCCCTTTAACTCAATATCTCTAAATCAAGAAGGTTTCATGTTGGTTCCATCAACCTATGTACTCGTTTTCACTTACTTTGACTACCTAGAAATTAAACTTGCTTATAGAATACTATGACCATGGATTTATGTAGGACATATCACTTCCATCAAATGGTGTAAGGACTAGGCCTTAAACCTTACATAATCTTGAATAAAATGAATAATTCACATTGAAGATATTTTCAGGTTTAGAGTTTTAGATAATTAGGCCATAACTATTACATAACAACTTGAAGATTACAAGTAGACACTACTACTCAGTTTTTATTTTTTTTAAAATAAAAACTCTTAAAAAGAAACATGTCTAGGTCCATG
This sequence comes from Viscum album, assembly GCA_963277665.1. Classification (NCBI taxonomy): domain Eukaryota; kingdom Viridiplantae; phylum Streptophyta; class Magnoliopsida; order Santalales; family Viscaceae; genus Viscum; species Viscum album. Next base: position 420,793,808 of record OY728158.1, on the reverse strand, counting down.
TTTTAGACAACATGACATTTCCTTGATCCCATCCATGACCCTATTCATCTTTACGGCCTGCGGAAAAAATTTCAAAAACGTGGGATGAGCATAAAAAGCTTAGTAAGGGATACACAAAGAAGTAAACTATTAGTTTTTCAAAACAACAAGTAAACCATTAATACTTTAACATAAGTAATACTTTTCACCTTTATGAAGTAGTAAGTACTCTTCACTGAATAAAAGATCACTACATACCCTTTTGTAACCAAAATATTACCATAAAACTCATATAAATAACACATAACATAAAAAAGGTAACTTGGGATATAAACATACATAAATGGAATAACCATATGGTCTACTTCCACAAATATCAAGAAATGGAATATCCATACGACCGACTTCCATAACTAATGCATTGGAGGTTATAACGTAACCACTCATCCTGGTTTTCACGGCACCACCTGTCATTTGGTTTATCACATAACCACCCATCAAATGTCCAAGTACCATTATAAAATAATAACATATAAAAAAATTATAAAGGAAAGAAAACATTTCCACATATCAATCACAATATATCACTTAAATATATTGACGTATCAAATCCATTATCAAAACCATTTAATAAAGAGATTTTTTTGAATCAAAGTGTCCCATACCAGTTTGAAGATTTTAAAAGAATTAACATTTTAAAACAATAATGTACATAAAAATAAATCCTTAAAACAATTTTTAATACATGGACATTAATGATAAATATTTTTAAGAATAAATCTTTAAAAAATTTAAAATGATATTTTAGTTAAGGAGTTTTTAACTAAATAAGAGACGCTTGAAATAAAATAATTGAGGAATAACATTTAATCAGAACATTATAATATCATGGGAATAAAGGGATTCATGATATAATATCCCAAATGACAATATATACACCATATAAAATTGAATTTGTGCAGAACAATAATAAAGTCTCAATGGAATGTAAATTGAGATGAAATCCCTTATAAAAATGGTATCCTTAGATTAAGGATAAATAAATTACATAATAATGTGTGAAAAATATAAATACAACAAATATAAGTGGATATTATGTGTAAAAAATAATAGGTAATTCACACATATTCATAGGATGACATATTCAAGAAGTACAAGTTGAACCCACAGAATTGAAATTGGGTTAAGAAGTTCGCTTGTAAAAATTTGATAGCATAACAAAGTCACATTAAAATTAAGAAAATGAGTTGATAAGATAAAAGGGTATCTCATAACTTGGAAATAAAATTTATAGCAATAAGGATATAGAAGAACATATCCCAACATAAGAAGATTTGAATTAAAAGACAGAAAAATATTCCTTTTAAAAGAGAGGAGGGTGAAAGGTTCCCTTACTGATTTGGTAACTTACGAAACATACACCACATGAAAGAAGGATCATACAATGAAAATGTAAATACCCACATATTAAAGTATCTTACACAAATAACACAATCCTGGGTAGTACATAAACCACACAAAAGGAAGTAGTGCCAAATATATCATGAATCTCACGGGGATAAAAAGTGAGATGAAAACCCCTTACCACGTTGTAATCAATCAAGTTGTATGAACCAAAGTTACTAACCACCAAATGAATCATATAATACCATAAATATAATAAGGATAATGATAATATACATCAAAAGGTAGTAAAAAATACACCACATGCAATAAATAAGTGGCGAACAATGGAAATCTCACAGAATTAAAAGTGAGGTATGAAATCCCTTACCACATTCTAATAAATCGAGTCGTATGAAAAAAAGATAAAAACCACCAAATGATTCATATAATACCATGAATATAAAAAGAATCATGATAATATATATCAAATGGATGTAAAAAATTCACCACATGCGATAAATAATTGGTGAACTATGGAAATATCATGAAATTAAAAGTGAGATAAGAAATCCCCTTACCTCGTTATCCGACATGACCCGTTCGTTATTTAATCTCTTTAATAATAAACTAATGTTAATTTCTAATAGATGAAGAACATTTTTTAATTTTTATTATTCCTTTTATATTACTTATTACTATGTTATAAACATTATGTAATCATTTATGTTAATAACTGTCGTTTTGTCGATATTTGGTACTTGAGTAAAAAGTGAACACCTTATAATTACATGTTTTTCATGTGATAAGATTTACATTATCTTCATAATGATATTAATTATTTAGATATCATATATATCATATATATCCAGAATATACATGTATTTATAATAGTACATAACATTTAGAGGTTAGAAATGAAATGCACCGTTCAAGGAGACGGTAAGTCGTACGTTCGCATGAACGCTACGTCCATTTCTATTTCTTATTTTAATGAAAATAAAAATATAATGATAAAAAGTTATATTATAATTCCAGTATAATATCATATATAATATTATTAACTCTATCCTTTATATGTCCCAAATAAGGAATTTAACGGGTCATATCACTTTGAGGGGGCGGTAGTCCGCGCTTCCTCTAATGAGATTAACGTATTTACCCACTATGGAAACCATACAATATTTATATAAATGGAAAATTACAGAATAATAAAGAAAAAATAAACATAATATATATCATATATACATAAAGTTCCATAATAATGGCCACCATGAGAGGTGGTTGGAGATATTTTAACAATCATCGTTTCGTGAGGTGTTAGTTTTCCATCTAGAGAAACATTATGTTCTTCACCAATTAGATGGAGGTGTGTGTAAGTGTAGTTCTAATCCTTATCATAACTTTATCCTAGTATATTTAGGATACTAGTGTTTTTACAAAATAAAGTATTAAAATGAGTTTAGGGGTTGGAGAAGTAAAATAAATGAAAACAATTTAAGAGAAACTGTTACCTTTAATTTGGGTAACTCCCTTTGGTTTGAACCAAAGGACTTCTTGAAGTGCCTTATGACTATGGTAAGGCTTCTAGGACGAGGATAGGGATGTTTTATTCTTAATTGGACAGATTTTGGACGAATAAAAAGGCTTTATAGGTCTGAAGAATTGGTTATAAGTGGTCTCCTTTTATAAGGGAGAGGAGGGGCTCTTTAGGAAAGTGTGAAAAGATTATTTTATTATATAATGATATTCGGTTTCTAAAGGTCCAAAAATCATTAAAATAGAATATAAGATGACTCATAGTCGAAATAAAATCTTCAAATAGTGATTGGATAGGTTTTGGATATTATTTTAATATTTATAATCTTATTTATTTAAATCATTTATTAATGAGGTAAACACTACATCATTAATGTATCTTAAATAATTTAATTTATTTGATATATAAAAATTATTAAAACAAATAACATGATGTAGGTAATATGTTTATATTTCCAATGAATATTTATAGTCGAAATGATAATTTATATAACCCCTTTTAAAAATTAATTTAAGAAAAGATATTTTCTTTTGTCATTTTTTCCTTTAAGTTAATTAATCAAAATTGTCATTATCACTCCCAAGTTTCTCAATTGAGTCCCAAAATAGACCCAAAGATGCCCATGGTCGTTAATGACTCAACCAATAAGGTTTTGAAAAGTCTTAAGGTAATTTTAAACTATTATAATACTCTTTTTACCTGGAATTACCCTATTTACCTTCAACCGCGGTAAATAAAAGTCAAATGTTACTATTCATCAAAAATTATTTTCATCGTATTGAACTAAATTTTACTAATCGATAACAACCATGTATGTTAGATTTCCAAAATTCAATTCATGGAAGAGGTAAAATTTCATTTAAATGAAAAATTCAGTTTTTTAACTACTACTAAGTGGTTTCACTATTCATCAAAAATTGAAGTTTTTCAGGAAAAAAAAACAAAAATTCAGCATAAGATTTATTTGATTATCCGAATTCAAAAATGATTTTTATTTTTTAAAATTAAAAACATAGGAGTGTCATTAATTAATTTTAAAATTAATTCTTGTTATCAAAACAAATAGCGTGCTTTTAAGAAACAATAACTATCAAAAGATTGATACTTGTTTATATCCAATTTCAAAGTGAAATTAATTCCAATAACACACATTGGATTAAATAGTAAAAATATATTTTAATTTTACTTTAAAACTAATTAAAAGGATAATATAACCATAAAAATAAATTATATTAAAAGGCACATTTGAATTAAAATACAATATTTTTTACTATTCATTAAAAATTGAACTTTATCAAAAAAATAAAAAAAATAACCAAAGTAAAATTTGATGTCCCCATTATAAAGAAGGATTTTATTTGGTCAATTTTAATGTATTAAAGTGACCAAAACTATATTTAATGAGGGTTATCCATTAAAAGTCTGTAAATTGACCTTTTACAGTAAATTATTCTTAAAAGTAGATTCATTCACATTTTAAGCCTCTAAAATTTTATTGGATAAATGTAAATACATTTAACAAACATGTATAATAATATTGTAGTTAGTTTTGTTCAATTATTCAAATTCAACGTCTATGAGTTAAATACCATTTAAAATAATAATATTATATTATTATTGTGTAACATAAGATTTCAAAGAAACCCATTGTTGGGTATCGGGTACGCTATCAAAACATAGCATCCCCTTTAAAGTATAATTACTATTTAATTAACAAATATTAATAAATATGAAATTCTAATATTCTTTATTTTCTTGGGATGTTTCATTCTTCCCCTCTTTTGGAAATTGCGTTCTCGCAATTTTAAAATTGGGCTTGTAAATTTCATTGAAAGTCCCACATCAGAAAAAGAGTCAGAAAAACTATCACTTTATAAGAAATAAAGAGAAGTAAAAAGGTCACCTGAGTTAACCGATACTTGGATTCCATGTAGGAAAACATGGATTTGAAAGAGAAAACAAACATTCATGTTCTGAGGGAGAGTGATAGAAAACATGATTAGGAGAAAATTAACCACAAGAAAATACAAAACTTATGATGTGTTAAGCAGTCTTTGATCACCCAGTAGGAAATTTAAACCAACAATGTTTTTGTTTTACATTCCTTTTCATAATTTGTGGAATTCATTTACTAAATATAATTAAAACATAAGGAAATATACTTACCTTCATGTAGAGTTTCTTCCTTTATTAAATAATATTTTCTCCAAACAATGCACATTAAAAAAGACTTGGTCACATCAAAGCACAAGAATATTCTTCTAGAGTTTCTTCCTTTATTAACTAATCTTTTCCCTTGTCTTTATACAACAACTAAAACCAAAATGGTTAGTACGAGATCATATAATCCCCAAAAAAGATAAACTTTTACAAAAACAAATACTACTATTAATCTCCAATTTTTTTCTAACAAAACCCAAAGTTTAACAAAGATCATTTAATAAAAAACTATCCATAAATTCGTCAAAGTAACCCAAACTATGATTGAAGCCCAAAACTTGAAAAGGATTTGATCACATAGTCTTCCACAAAAATCTTAACATTTATCTCCAAAAACATCGACTACTCTTAAAGTCTCATACTGAAGTGTAATTAACCAAATCACATATTCTCTATGATAGGCTAATAATTTCCATAGATAATGAAAAATCAACTTATTCTTGATTCATAAAATCATCTAAATAATAATAAATAGTCATAATAACCAAGGACATCACATAGTCTAGTGGTAGTCGATAAATCCCAGCCAAACTTTGGTTTTGGGCTCGATTCCTGCAACTTTGTCCGATGCGACATGTGGTCACACGGTCTGCGTGTTGTTCTTTTTCAAAAACTATATAATTTTATAACATTCATAATAAGAGATAAATTCATCAAAAATAACCACAATATATTTTAACCACTAAGGTTATGTAATAACATTCATTTTGCATCCCAAAATGTATTAACCTATAATTTCATCAAATTCACGGATCATATAAACCCAAATGGTTCTTTAGAACTATATACACAAAAGAAATGATAATTATGGCTTGAATAAAATTTTCATATATCAATCTTCAGGGATACACATACAATAAAAACTCTTCTAATGTAATCTCATCATCAAAAGAGCCTTAAAAATTTTAAGCATTTCACCATCCTATATTTACCATAACACTTGAATCCCATAAGTGTTGTAATCTTACTTATTCAACATTTTTCATGATCCATTAACCAATCCATTCAAAATTATTCTGAAATAATCCATTCCAACAAAAAAATCATGAATCATATCCTAATATTCCATAATATCAAAAGATATGTTTATAAATAATCCATACGTTTCATTGGTCATTCTTATTTTTTTGCATCCTCAATTGGAATGGAATTAGGTATTGGTAAACATATATTTGTACGATCATGGTGATCCCATTCCCGAAATATCTTTGTAGGATATCTGTTTGTATAATGACCATTCACACCACATTTAAATCATTCAATTAATTTCTCAGAAAGAACATCTTTCCATTTCCAAGAGTCAACTAGATGTTTCCTTTTTCCATGACTGGTTCTTGATTTATGACCTTCATTCCAAAATCTATAGTATCTTCTAGTCCCTTTGAAGCATTTTCCTAGGTGTTTCTTTCCACATCCTTGACACAAAGGTTTTTGAACTTCCATACCTTTAGGATTATTACCTGAACTTCCGTAGGGATTTTTTTCTTGCATATACAATGCCTTATAAAAATCACCAAGGTTTAGGTATTCAATCATGACTACAGATAGTTGGTTGAGAATAACCACAAGAGTTCTAATTGTAGTTCTCATTTAATTCAGTTGCTCATTCAGAAAACAATCACAATTTTATTCACATCTACTGTTACTTTGGTGCCTGCTAGATCCAGCCATATACTCAAACCAAAAAGGTCAGTGTGAGTATATCAGTAAAATCAACATATAATATCTTATGAGGAGGGTAAATAATAATATATACTTATTCATGATATCTTAAACTCATTAACTTTATCTAAAATAACTATTAATCTTTATAAAATCCTAACCATTATGGTAATGTCACTTATTCTTAAACAACACCCTAAACTCTAAAGTTATCTAAACCGACCTCTGATACCAACTGTAAGGACCTGACCTTAAAACATACATAATCTTGAGTTAAATGAATAATTCGCGTTGAAGATATTTTCAGGTTTAGAGTTTTAGAGAATTAGGCCATAACTATTACATAACAACTTGAAGATTACAAGTAGACACTACTACTTAGTATCTATTTTTTCATAAAATAAAAACTCTAAAAAGTAAACATGTCTAGTTCCATGTTTTAGACATCATGAATTTTCCTTGATCCCATCCATGACCCTATTAATATTTATGTCTTGTGGAAAACATTTAAAATCATGGGATGAGCATAAAAATATCAGTAAAGGATACACAAATAATGAAATTGTTATTTTTTCAAAACAACAAGTAAACCATTAATACTTCAACATAAGTAATACTTTTCACCTTTTTGAAGTAGTAAATACCCTTCACTGAATAAAAGATCACTACTTACCCTTTTGTAACCAAAATATTACCATAAAACCCATATAAATAACACATAACATAAAAAGGTAACTTGGGACATAAACATACTTAAATGGAATAACCATACTCTCAACTTCCACACATATCACTAAATAGAATAACCATACGATCGACTTCCATACCCAATGCATTGGAGGTTATAATGTAACCACCTATCCGGGTTTTCACGGCACCACCCGTCATTTGGTTTATCACATAACCACCCGGAAAATATACAAGTACCATTATAAAAACATAACACATAAAAAAATTAGAAAGTAATTAAATCATTTCAACATTTCAATCACAATACATCACTTAAATATATTGACGTAACAAATCCATTATCAAGACCATTTAATAAAGATATTTTTTTGAATCAAAGTGTCCCATAGCACTTTTATAATTTAAAAGGATTTAACATTTTATAAAAATAATGTCCATATAAATAAATCCTTAAAACCATTTTTAAAACATGGCCATTACTGATAAATATTTTAATGAATAAATCTTTAAAACATTTAATAGGACATTTTTGTTAAAGAGTTTTTTAAAAAATGAGATATGATTGAATACAAATAATTGAGGAAAAAATTTAATCAGAACTTTATAATATCATAAGAATAAAGGGATTCATGATATAATATTCCAAAGTACATTATATATACCATATAAAATTTAATCGGTGCATAACAATAATGAAGTCTCAATGGAATGTAAATTAAGATAAAATCCCTTATAAAACGGTATAATTAGATTAAGGATAAATCAATTACATAATAATGTGTGAAAAATATAAATAAACCTAGTATAAGTGGATATTAAGTGTAAACAAATCATAGGTCATTCAAAAATATTCATAGGATGATATATTCAAGAAGTACAAGTTGAACCCAACGAATTGAAATTGGGTTTAGAAGTTCCCTTGTAAAAATTCGATAGCTTAACGGAGTCACTTTAAAATTCAGAAAATGAGTTGATGAGATGAAAGGGTATCTCATCACTTGGACATATAATTTACAGAAATAATGATATAGAAGAACATTCATAACATAATAAGTTGTGAATTAGAAGACATAACAAAAAAAGAAGCCTTTTAAAAGAGAGGAGGGTGAAAGGTTCCCTTACCGATTTGGTATCTTACGAAACATACACCACATGAAAGAATGATAATAAAATGAAGATGTAAATACCTATAAATTAATGTATCTTACACAATGAATACAATCATGGGTAGTAAACACACTACAGAAAAGAAGTAGTGGCAAATATTGCATGAATCTCATAGGGATAAAAAGTGAGATGAAAACCCCTTACCACATTGTAATGAACAGAGTCGTATGAACCAAAGTTAATAACCACCAAATTAATCACAGAATACCATAAATATAATGAGGATCATGATAATATATATCAAAATTCAGTACACAATACACCAAATGCAATAAATAAGTGGTGAACAATTGAAATCTCATAGAATTAAAAGTGAGATATGAAATCCCTTACCATGTTGTAATAAATCGAGTCGTATGACCAAAAGTTAAAAACCACCAAATTAATCATATAATACCATGAATATTAAGATAATAATGATAATATATATCAAATGGAAGTTCCCAATTCACGACATGCAATAAATAATTGGAAAACAATAGATATCTCACAGAATTAAAAGTGAGATAAGAAATCCCCTTATCTCGTGGTCCGACTTGACCCGTTCGTTCTTTAATCTCCTAAATAATAAAGTAATGTTAATTTATACTTGCTTAAGAATCTTTTTTAACGTTTATTATTCCTTTTATATTACTTATTACCATGTTATAAACATTTTGTAATCATTTAAGTTAATAATTGTCGTTTTGTCGATATTTGGTACTTGAGTAAAAAGTGATCACCTTATAATTACAAGTTGTTCATGTGGTAAGATGTCCATTATCGTTAGAATTATATTAATGATTTATATATCATATATATCTTATATATCCAGTATATACATGTATTTATAATAGTACATAACATTTAGAGGTAAGAAATGAAACACACCATTCATGGAGACGGTAAGCCGTACATACGCATGAACGCTACTTCCATTTCTATTTCTTATTTTAATGGAAATAAAAAAATAATTATACATATTTATATTATAATTCAAGTATAATATCATATAAAATATTATTAACTCCATCCTTTATACGTCCTTTATAAGGCATTTAACGAGTCATATCATTTTGAGGGGGTTGTAGTCCGCACTTCCTCTAATGAGATTATCATATTTACCCACTATGGAAACCATAAAGTATTTACATAAATGAAAAAATATAGAAGAATAAAGAAAATATAAACATAATATATATAATATATACATATAGTGCCATCATAATGGCCACCATGAGAGGCAGTTGGAGATATTTGAACAATCATCGTTACGTGAGGCGTTAGTTTTACATCCAGAGAAACATTATATTCTTCACCCATTAGATGGAGGTGTGATTAAGTGTAGTTAGAATAATACTCTTAAAAAAATCATAGTATATTTAGGATAATGGTTTTATTACAAAAGTAAGTAATAAAAATATTTTAGGGGTTGGAGAAGTAAAATAAAAGAAAACAATTTAAGAGAAACTGTTACCTTTAATTTGGGTAACTCCTTTTGGTTTGAACCTAAGGACTTCTTGAAGTGCCTTCTGTACAAGGCAAGGCATCTATGAGGAGTCGAGGGATGTAGGGAGATTAATTGGGAAGAGGTTGGACAAACCAAAAGGCTTCAGAGGTGTGATTAATTTGTTATAAGTGGTCTCCTTTTATAAGGGTGAGGAGGGGCTCTTTAGGAAAGTGTGAAAAGATTATTTTATTATATAATGATATTTGGCTTCTAAATGGACAAAAATCATTTAAGTCTAATATATGATGACTGATAGTCGAAATAAAATAATCCAATAGAAATTTTACTAGTTTTGGATATTATTTTAATATTTAAAATCGTATTTATTTGAATCATTTATTAATGAGGTAAACACATCATCATTATTATGTCATAAATAATTTAATTTATTTAATGTCTAAAAATTATAAAAAAATACAATGATATTGGAAATTTTTTAATATTTCCAATAAATATTTATAGTCTAAAATATAATTTATATAACCCCTAGTAAAAATTAATTTATTAAATGATAATTTCTTTTTTCATTTTTGCCTTTACTTTAAGTTAATTAATCTAAATTGTCATTATCACGCCCAAGTTGCTCAATGGGGTCCCAAAATAGTCTCAAAGATTCCCAAGGTTGTTAATGACTCAACCAATAAGGTTTGGAAAAGTGTTAAGGTAATTTTGAATTATTATAATACTCTTTTTACCTTGAATTACACTATTTACCTTTAACCGCGGCAACTAAAAGTCAAAAGATACTATTCAAAAAAAATATTTTCATCTTATTGAACCAAATTTTAATTCTTGATAACAACCATGATTGTAGGATTTTTGAAATTCAATTTACAGAAATAGTAAAATTTCATTTTAATGAAAAAGTCAGTTTTTTAACTACTTCTAAGTGGTTTCACTATTCATCAAAAATTGATGTTTTTTAGAACAATACCAAAAATTCAGCCTAAGAATTATTTAATATTCAGAATTCAATAATGATGTATATTTTCCCAAATTAAAAACATAGGAGTGGAATTAATTAAATTTAAAATTAATTCTCGTTATCAAAACAAATAGCGTGTCTTTATGAAACAATAACTATCAAAAGATTGATAATTGTTTATGTCCAATTTCAAAGTGAAATTAATTAAAATGACCAACATTGGATTAAATGGTAAAAATATATTTTAATTTCACTTTAAAACCAATTAAAAGGATAATCTAACCATATAAATAAATTAGATTTAAAGGCACTTTTGAATTAAAATACAATATTTTTCACTATTCATTAAAAAATGAACATTATCAGAAAAATACCAAAAAATTACCCAAAGTAAAATTTTATGTCTCCATTATTTAGAATGATTTTATTTGATCAATTATAATTTATTAATGTGAACAAAACTATATTTAATTAGGGTTCTCCATTAAAAGATGGTAAATCAACCTTTTAATGTAAATTATGCTTAAAATTTGATTCATTCACATTTTAAGCCTCTAAATTTTTATTGGATAAATGTAAATACATTTAACAAACATGTATAATAATATTGTAGTTAGTTTTGTTCAATCCTGCCAATACAAAGACTAGGAGTTAACTACCATTTAAAATTATAATATTATATTATTTGTGTGCAATGTAAGATTTCAAAGAAACCAATTGTTGCGTATCAGGTACACTGTCGAACATAGAGTCCCCTTTAAAGTAGAATTACTATTTAATTCAAAAATATTAATAAATATGAAAAAGTAATATTCTTTATTTTCTTGGGATGTTAAAAAGGGTCTCAGATATCAACTTCCATTAAATACCATAAGCGACAAATCCTTTCTCACATTATTTATTAACCCAATATTACCCGTGATGCACAGAACGTATCCTACCTCACCGTGAACATATGTCATCATGGTTTTTGTTAATACATCAATGTACGAGACTCATAGCACACATTAATAATTGTCTCACAGTCTAGGGATCAATACATACATCCATAGGTAGGAACATCCAATGACACATATAAATATGGATTTCCTACTAGCAGGTATCATTCTCATAACATCCTATAGTAGATATTAACACGGTTGTACACCATGATAATGTGCCTAAAAATCATATGGTTCTCCACCTATGATATAATATATCGTTTGTGTCCCTAAAATGATATCATACGACTATAAAACATATATTTAAAAATAGTGAAGTAGCATTTTTGGGTTCTCATCACAGAGGGGAATTGCTATGACCTTTTAGTGCGACAAATACTCTTGAGACATTATCAGATACTATTTTATGAAGATGAACAATTAAGATGTGATATGAATTTTATTAATATTAAATAATATGAATACAGGTTATCATAAAGTACATATATGTTGGTTCCAGGGAACCAACTCCAACAAAGTGCCTGAAATATATTTTTTCTCAAAAGGATCTGAATTTATGATAGAGACATTGGGTAGAGTATCTTTAGACTTTTGATTTTGATATTTCTTATACCCATAGGAAAGGGAATGTGGTTGCTGACATATTGAGTAGGAAATTAACACCAAAATACATGAAGGAATCAGTTGAGAAGTGATCTCTAATGAGTTTGTTTAATGATATGATCTTGAAAGTAGAATAGGTTGGTGGATAGGTGCTCTTAGCTTTGATGAAATCCAACTCGTCTTTTGAGGATCAAGTTCAGCTCAATAAGGTGAAAAACCCTAAGTGACAATTATTATGTATAATTATTTATGGTGGGGATACCTCAGGTGAGTTGTCTCAGTCTCCATGTGGAGCCTTATGTTTCTATAGTAGTTTGGTTGTTCAATTTTCCCTAAGGTAGGAGTTTTTGGACAATAGACATTGTTCTTGTTGTTCCATACACCAAAGGGCTACCAATATGTATCACAACTTGAGGCGTCAATATTGGTGGCAGGGGATGAGATGGTAAATTTTGGATTTTTTATCACGATTCCTCACTTATAAAGAATGAAGGTGGAATACTAGAGTCTTTATGGGTTACTACAACACTTACCCATTCTAGTATGGAATTTGGATGAGTTATCCACGGACTTAGTCATTGTTTTTCCACAGAATCTTAGTGAGAAGGATGAAATTTAGTTGATCATTGATCAACTAACAAAATCAGTGCATTTCCTACCTATCAAGGAGATGAATAAAGTAGAACAACTTGGGAACTTGTATGTACGAGATATTGTGAGACTTCATGGGGTTCTCTATGCGGTGGTACCTGATAGGAATTCAAGGTTAACATCTAGTTTCAAGAAATGTTTTCAGGAGGCGATGTGTTCCAAGATTAAATTGATAAAGAAATATCTTCTATTTATGGATGAACATATAGATAGGGATATATTGTTTTTATAGGATATTCTCTAGGATTGTGTGCCTTATTTTACAGGATCTTGGGAATCATTTTTCTTTGGTTGAATTTTCCTGAAAAAATATTTATCATGATTCAATAAAGATAGTGCCCTTCGAGGCTTTGTATGGGAATCCATGTAGATCTCCCTTATATTGGGAAGAGTTGGGAGATATGTCCTTGGTTGGACTATTTAACACCCCGATATTTTCATGAAATATACTTTTAAATAATTTTTTTCTTTATTATCTTTATTTTCAGGCGACACCATGTTAAGCTTTCATTAAACAAAACATCGGCTTAACATTAATTACAGACAACACTGAGATTCTATGAAAAATAATTTTATTATGGTAATTATTTAAACAAGAAAATTATAACCTAACTATTAGAATTGATGGTATAAAAATGATTAATTTAATTATTAAAGTATGATTTATACATATAAAACCCTTTTTATGTTAAAAAGAAATATTTTTATGAAAAACTATTTAAATGCACACAAGTGTGTCTTATACCAATAAAATAAAAAAATAAATATTTTTGAAATATATTAATTAAACATATATATAAAATATTTAATAAAATGTTTAAAATTAAACCTTTGTGTTTTCTAGACATGATATAAAAATAAATCTAGTTTTATGCTTAAAAACTGTATTTTTCAAAAAAAAGTTTTATCTTATTTAGATGACATAGTTGTTTCAAATCTAGTTTTTTGAAAAATTTATAAATTATATTTTACAAAATAAAATTCTTATTTGAAATATGTATATCAAAATTTTTTTTTTCATTGTAATTTTTTTGATAAGTTTCACTTTTTAATGAATAGTAAAAATACTGAATTTTAATTTAAAATAAATTTTTCTTCTAAATTATTTTTATGTAAAATTATATTTTTGATTTGTTTTAAACTATAATTAGATATGTTTTTTTATAATTTAATATAATTTTGTTTCTTGGAATCATTTTCACAATGAAATTAGATATAAAAACATTCAAAACTTTTGACAATTTTTACCTTAAAAACACGTTGTTTTGTCACGTTCGTGGGATCAATTTTTAATTAATTTTTTGAAAATTATATGAATTGAATTTGAAAAAATGGAATTAGTATTTGTAATTATAATTTTAAAATTTATTAAACATTTCACTTTTATTTTTGGACAATATGAATCACAACTTTAGTAATTTTATTACGATGGTTATGGGTAAATCAGATAATTAAGGGTAAAAATAATATTATAAATATTATAAAACTACTCTAAAAACTACTAAAATGTATTTGGATGAATTTAATTATACCCTTAACACATAATTTAATAAATTTAATAATTCCATGTACAATTTTATCAAAAAATTACTTGAATATTATTAAAATAATAAAATTGAATAAATGTCTTAATCATACTTTTAATTAGTAAAATATTTTTAATATAGGTTTAAATAGAATTTATTATAGAATATATATATTTATGAAATATAAATGGTTTATCTAAATCATATAAATTTATATTTAATTTTTGGTGAAAAAATATTTATCATAAATAAATATACAATGATGATGTGGTAATTATTCAATTAATATAAAAATCAATTAAGTGACATTATAAATATTAAAATCAATAAAATTTGAATTATTTAAGGTTATAAAATAATTTAATAGGTTAATATGACATGTTCTAGGTGTATTAAATTAATTTTTATCGAAGTTATTATATTGTATTGATTTTCTTAAAGTCAATGTAATGAATAGTGTCAAAATTGATAGTAATGATATTTTATGAAGATAATATTTTATTAAATTAGGGAAAAATAATAAAACCCATAAGTAAGGGAAAATGGGATAAATTATGGTCTAAAATATCATAATTCTACCTTTTATGCTTTAATCAATACCTTATATGTAAAAATATATACTTTTTAAAATTGAATATTTTGTTACCGTAGTTAAAATTAAATTAGGTTAACTAAGGGTTAATAAAAAATATATGGTTTAAAATTACAAAAAAATATGTCTAAAATACATTTTTTGTTGTATTACCACCCTAAACCATATTATATTCTTATTTCTTTCAATTTTTATGTATTTCGATTGAGAGTTATTTTATTATAAATTAATCTTTTGAGAAACTCCAAACAAGTGCCACTCACTTTCAATGTAAATGGACACCTCCTACCTCATCTCATTTCACATATTTGAGTCTTATATCTCAAATAAACTATGAATTATTATATTCTACACATCACTATCCACATTTCATAGGTTATTTGTTTTTAAAGGACCAACTCTAGAGTTCCTTAGAGGAGATCTAAATGAGTTGTTTCAATGAAGAAGTAATCACTCTAACCAATCACTCTCTTTTTCTAATCTTATACACCGCCTCTAAACATATGATATATATCATTAAATAATATATTAATAATCTTAAATATTATGAAGTTTTATTATTATTTTGAACACACCATTATATAGCTCCTTTCCCATTGAACAATAAGTGAAAGTATCACTCAGGTGTACGTACAACTCACCGTTTCCACGTAGCGATACAATTCATTTTCCATCACAATATTTTATAAGAAAGAATTATGGTGGGTTTAATGATTATATATGATATTTATGACATAATTATACCTCCATAATGATAATATCATATTTACCTTTTTACCATATAATCTTTTGGAAAATGATAACGTTGCTCGTGCGTATGTATGGCTTACCATCTCCATGATGCAATGAGATTAGTTTTCATATGTATTTCACATAGATGATAATAAGGATGAATTTTATGAATATATATGATATATATAACATAAAAATTATTTTATAATTATAATATATAATATAATTCTCTTCTTTTAGTATGAAAAGAAAATAAAAACAACGTTCATGTGCACATACGACTTATCGTCTCCATGAACGGCATATTTTATTTTCTACCTCTTACTTTTATGAATCACCATGAAAAAATATACAATGAATATAAATATATGATATTTATATCATTATTTATCATTCTTTATATGATGAAATCATGATCTATGTAAGATGACCGAGGATAAAAAATAAAAACAGGTACAGGAAAACAAAATGACTATAACTTGAAAGATAACTGTAACATAAAATTGTTAATAAGAGAGTAATATAAATCCATAAGTAAGTAATATATGGTATTATATATATTAATATTATTTTGATTTATATGTATAATATACTTCTATTTATTAAATAGGATTTTTGAATGTATACGAAGGAAGTCAAGACATAAGGTGTTAGATTTTTGTCTCAGTTTTATTTCTATGGGTCACATGCCTTACACATTAATTTTTTATTCAACGTGGTTTATATAGAGCCCCTAAATATTTTTTATGGGTCTTATCATGAATATTATGTAATTTTAATATCCATATAATTTTACTTCATTCATGCTACATACAATTCTACTAATTATATAGTGGGATGAGTTAATTTTACAATCTCACTATTATTCAGGATAATTTATATGTAAGTATCTACTAGGGAATATTTATCTCCCATGTAAATGATTCAAATTTTTTTTTCCAAACATATTTTTACCATTAGTATATAATTTTTTAAAATCATTTTTATAAATTTATTAATTTTTTCTAAATTGTTTGAAAAGAATATTTTTTTTTTTCATTTTTTAAACAGGGCTCTTTGTGACTTTATAGACAAAAATACATAGAAATAATGTTTTTTAACTTATAGGGCATGAATGGGATCCTATGCCATTATGATGCCTTAATTCCATGAATATTACTATACAATATTACAAGGTTATTTTTTTTAAAATATTTTCTTTAAAGATTGAGTGATATTTTATGAAAAATGTTTTCTAAGTAGAAAGGATATTTTACTCAAGAATTATTTAAAAGTGATCTGTCAATTTTTTTTCCTTCTACGATAACTTTTTTGATGTTACTTTTGTTTTAATGGGGATATTTTTCAAGGATACTATCCTTATTATTCCTATATTTGGGTTGTGTTTATAATGCAATTATATTTATGAAACCTATTTCTTTTCCATGGTTTATGTTATGATCGAATGATGTTTATGAAACACATTTCATTCCATGGGTTTTGATATGATTAATGATTTATGATCTTGTGGCACAAATGTGTATAGTTTTCATTATGTGAAGTTTTTGACCTATATGGACCTCCAATTAATTAGGTAAAGAGTTATATCTCATGAGGTAGACATGGGTGGAATGAGGAGTGAACTATCTTCAGTAAAGTACTTCCTCCGCCATGATAGTCTTGGTATTGAACCTTGACTTATACAATAGTTTGGGAAGTGAAACCATTCCACTATGATAGTCTTGGAAAATAGCCTTGACTACTAATGAAATAATTTTATATTCTTATGTGTATGCCAATATTACATGTTTTATAACAAAGTTATTCTGTTATGATTTTTGTCTTATGAATTTTTATGATTTATTCTATGACTAATGATTATGATCTTTTATATGCAAGGTATTATTTTCAAATGTTATATTTATATTCTTATACCATTATGTTTTTGTAATTATTCATATCTCCCTTGTTTACCCTTATAGTGCATCTAATCTCACCCTTTTAATATGTTTCTTTTCCCCAGGTTATAAATAAAGGTTTTAGGTAGGAATACTAAAGGGGAAGACCTTTATGAGGGATATTAAAGATCTTTCACTAAATTATAAGAATGTGTTCCAAGTTTCCAAAGGAACTAAAATAATAAAGTCTTTGTGTGTTTGTTTGTGAAATGTATAAAATATTCCACAAAAAATGATATATTTTCCATGTACGTCAAGATTGGGTCATTATAGATTACGTGTTGTTCAGGAGATGATGGATATGGTGAAGTTGAACTAGAGATGTCTTATAATGGCATAGAGTCATTCGAAATCTTATTCAGACTATCAGTATTGGCCATTAGAGTTTGAGGTTACTAATTGGGTCTTTCTCATAGTTTCACCTCGCTTGGTACATCATCGGTTGGGTATGAAGGGTAAGTTAGAACTAATGTTTTCGGACCCCTTTGGGATGATTATACTACTATGGAGGGTGGCATATCATTTGGACTTTCCATATGGATTGAATAATATCTAAGACATGTTTCATGTTTTCTAATTAAGGTGGTATGTACTAGATCCTTTCCATGTGATTATATATGTGTATATTGATGTTGATCCTGTAACTACTTTGGTTGAACCATAATTTGATATTATAGATCACCAAGATATGGTAAAATGGGTTAAAACAAACCCCTTAGTTTGGGTACTATGGTAGTGTATAAATGATCACCAAGAGACATGGGAGCATGATTTTTTGGTGAGTTAACAATGACAATCTCTTTTTATAGAGCTTGGTTCTTGAGGAATTTATGGGGCGAAAAGTTTTTATGGTTGGGATATTGTAACACTCGGTTACCTTTTTGTGAGGTATGTTTTATCCTTTGTTTTTTGTTTCCTTTTTTGTGGATGAATAATTGTTAAAAGGAATTAAAAGGATAACTTTAATGATGAAGTCATGGATTTTTTTTTCAGATTAAACATATAGTTTTTTCTATTATCTAGGTGATTATATACCGTGTAATGGGATTACATGTTGTGTAATGGATTCAAAAATAATCCATAGATTAGATGTATGGAATGAATGATTTGCATGTTGTGTAACAAGTTTACATTGTGTAATGGAAAATATCATGTTTTTAATAAAAAGGTGATGCATTTTTTTAGTGATTCTAGTATTTAGGGATTAAACAGCATGTATTGGGATTATATGACATGTAATGCGATTATACAACATTTAATTTTCATGAGTAATGGTTTTTAGAGAACAATGTGTGTTTTTTGCTCATTCATCCACTGTTTAGGCAATCTCTCTTGAACAAAGTCTTACCCCTAGAGATTTGGGGTGACTTCTTACCTTTTGGATTAGTTCATTCAATGATTGATAAAATTTTTGTCTTGGTTACTTCTCTTAAATAATGTAATAATTTTGGTTTTTCTTTGGTTTTGGTTACAACAATGGTTTTGGATATGGTTGTATACATATTTTTTATCAGATAGTGTATTCTATCAATCCTTTTTAAATTTTCTTAATGTTCCTTATCCATTTAAGGCCATTCTCTTGGTTTACAGTCACCATTGTCGAATGTGTCTAGGTTTCTACCGTGTTGAGGTAGGTGTTTCTATATAATGTTATAATTTGGTAAATTTTATGTCATTAGTGATAAATTATTTTTGGATTTTAATTTATTAGAAGTGATATTTTGTTTCAAATTATTTATTGAAAAAGAAAATGTTTTCCCCAAAGAGTTTTTTATTTGAAAATGATTTATCCTGATTTGAAAATGGTTTTTAGAACTCCGATGTAGATTATATTGGATTTGAAAAATAAAATTGTGAACATGGTTTTGAAATGAAATTTGGAGAATAGAACATTGGGAACATTAGGTATATAAGGAATGAGAAATGGGTAGCCTTAGTGTGTGTACAACACCACTAGGAGGTAACCATTTGCGATATTGATTGACAGGACTCGATATTAGTTTTGATATTGACTAGTAGGATGTGATATCACTTAGATCCAACATTATTAATATTTTTTAATTTCTTTTTTGTGTCTAGTACGTAGTTTCCCAGAGGATAGATCCCATATTTGTGGTGCTTTTTCATTTTGGGTTATTTATTGAATGACGACTTTTATCATGGATTGTTTCTCAAAAATTTTATATATGGTTGGTTTCTTGGATATATGGTTACCTGTTACCTCTTGATTATGGAAAATTATTTCTTATCTTATCAATTTTACTAGTCATATTTATATATTTATAATATTAATTGATTTTATGAAAATCAAAGGGAAAATTATTTCTAAATTATTTGGATTTATGAAAATTATTTGTAAAAATGTTTTTTTAAAAGATAGAATTGCTTCATTATTCATTTTAGTCCTCATATATTAACTTTTTTTGGTATCCTATTGTTCTTTATCACACACCCTACATGTGACATTGGGAATTTTTAGATGTTGTATTGTAGGATTCAGGTAAATGTAAGAGCATATTGTAGCATGTTGTATTCTCCTTTTGCTACTGGTTTAGGCTCGGGTTGGTTTGGAGGTGACTGTTAGTCAGGTGGGGATCTGAATTACATTCTAGTTTACCCTATTTTGGCTTGTATAATATATCTTTATGTCATATTATCTATTTTTTCTTTGTAATATGTTTTTATGTATTGTTTTTCTTATATTCAAGATTTGTTTATGTTATCTTGTTTTTCCAATATTACATGAAGGTCTGATTCAAGTGTCTTGTCTAGTTGACCTGGTTTGGTGTGTTACAAGGTTTCTAGACTATGGGAATATATTTTGGGCCACTATACATCTAGGAATTCATGTCATGAAAGTTTTCCTTATCAACTAATTTAAAAATTGTTTTGTTTTCTGAATATAATTTGTTTTTCCCCATATAGTTTCAAATATAATTGTTTTTACTTTTATTATTTTAGATATCCAAAGGTAGTATTTTTGGTAAAATAATATATTAAACATGCACATGCATGATTAAAATCCAATGATAGGTGCGAGTGATGATGACTTATGATGTGATTCTAGTTGGACATAGGATTTATAATATATCCATGATGACTTTATAAAATAAGTGATTCAACAAAACATGTATTTTTAATGATGTTTTTGCAACAATAAGAAATAGATAAACATTGGTGGGTTTGATAAGAAATAAAATTCAATAAATTATATTTGTAGAAAGTGTTTTACAAGTTAATATTTGTACTAGTGTTTCACATCATAGTGTTTATTCCCTATTGAAGACCAATATAGGTAGATAAGTAACTCAAATATTAAATGACCATTATCTTTATCAACATATCAAATGAATTATTAGTTTATTGGATCATATAAAATAGATGTTTCAAATTTTTAGCAATTATCTAATGATATGGAACTTCAGATAAATATTTACTTTATTATAATAAAGCATGTAGTTCTTTATAAGATATATCTTGTTTTTTATCACCATAGTAAAATATACCCCTATCACTTTTCACCCATATCCTCTATAAAGTTGTTGAACCAAACAATATCTTTACCAGAACTTTTCATAAAAGTAAACTATTTCTCTTTGGTAGATAACACGACCCCTTATTTTAACTAAGAAAATAAACCCATGAAATACCTTCCAAAAGTAAACATGTAACATTATGTGCACATCCTACAGTTAAAATCATCTCCAAAGTCCACATACACATACCATTTTAAATAATTTACATTCCAAAATCACAAATATACTTTAATTATTCCCTTGAAATACATTATTATGCATTTCATGAATTCACAATGTTAATTTATTAGTTTATTTGTTTATTTTTTCATGAATCCCATCATATGAGGAATGTCTAATTAGGTAAAAACTATGAAATACATAATGCTTCCAACAGATGATGTAGAAAAACCATTTCCATATACTCAACCACTTCCTTTATCTTTAGTTACTACTCATTAGATAACTTAATGTATCCTTTCATAGGAATATACATCTGATTTTCATCTAGTATAGTAAACCTACTTAAAATATTTCAAAATTATTTTTCTAAATACAACCACATGGTTCTAGACACATGGTCTCTCTCTCTCTCTCTATATATATATATTAATTTCTTTAATCTATATATATTTTAAAATATAATTAATATTAAACCCCATATAACTTATATTTCGATATATTAATGCATTCCCTATGGGATCATATCATATACATATATTATAATAATACAATAAATATAATTCATATATCACTAAATAACATAAAATAACAATATTAGTCCTTACCAAAATATTTATATGTCGTTTTAATCATGAATTAATCCATTATTTTGTTCTATAATTTTCATTAGTACTTTAACCTATATAAACTTATCTAGAGGTTTGATACTAGGAATTTCATTCCAATATTAATGAATGGATCTACCCAAAAAAAATAGATCTATTTCTCTATATCTCAATGAATCAATGTGGGTTTCACATAAAATTCTTAATTTGAAAGTCTTCTAATAATATAATACTATAAACCATACTGATAGTGTAAATTTTCATGACAGGTGATTATATCCCAATGAAAATTATAACCTCATTTTTTTAAAATCCATCCACTATTAACCTTTTATTCTAATATTATGATCCACCTTGACATGATATGTTATTTTTTGTAATGAATTATTGAGTTATGATAATGATGTTGGCTACCAATTCATGTTGAAATATAATGAGAATATATTTAACTTCATCACTTTATCCCACTTAATCAAATCCTCAATCTTCAAAACCTCTTCCTTGAATTCCAAATCTCTAGAACTATTCAATTAAAATTACTAAAATGATGATGAATACAATTTAAATGGTATTCAAAACCTAATTTAACATCTCAATTTCACCTAAAGAAATTAATTCAAAGGCTTTTTTGTCTCATACATATGTACACCTTAAAACATAAATTTCTCATTGAAACTTGATTCATAACTCTCACTTTTAGTTTCAACTATGTATCAATCCTTATATATGATTAATCTATTAAATATAATGTTCTTAATTATAATTATATTCATATTCTCAAAATCAAAAAAGTATTAGGAAAACTCCTCGATACCATTCCAATAAAATAAGTATGTTTTGAGCATATAATTAGGATTCAATATTTTATTAAAATTTATATATATACATTTTCCAAAAAAAAAATTATAAATGAAAATGACTCATATGTAACGCCCCGACCCTAGTTACCCAGAGTCGGTGCATTATTACATTACATTGGCATGATCACAAGAAAGATCAAATCTCGAAAGACCGATTGGTTTAGTAGTCTTGGAAACACTAGATATATTCATAAGTCTTACATTACATCATAAAATGAAAAACTACTACAACAACATATTGTCTCCATAATCCACACTCATATCCCCACATAATATCCCTGCAGGTCATTCATAATTTACTTCTTCACTTCCTGGGAAAAATAAATCATAAAAAAGGGGTGAGCTCAAATGCCCAGTAAGGATAACAATATAGCGGAAACTTTCATAAATAAGAATAAACATTTAAGGCAATGTATAACTAAAACAAAAGCCTTTTAAACTTGAAATTTTAACATAGTATGGAATAAATAAAATGAAATAATTCCATTTACTTATTCACACGGTTATTCTACTAATCGAATAATCACATGCAAAATCAATAACCACTTTCATAATGATGGAATGGATAATTCCAGACTATCATAACCACATAGCCAAGGCCTCGGGCCAAGACTAAAAATAATATTTTTTCAAGGCCTTGTGCCAAGACACTAGTTTGTCTCATGAGACCTACCGATGCATCGAGGAGCTATAGCGGGCTCCACCCGTCACATATTAAGTCCAATGCACTCCCATATGAAAAGGTTTAAACATAACATAAACATTCGTATTAAAACTAGCATACGAAATGTCAATAATTTCACCATAAACTATGAATGGTATAAAAATTGCACATCCACAGTCAAACATATCACAAAACCTTCAATACAATATAGAAGTTTTGTATCATAATAAATCAACTACAAATAAGGGTAAAATCCATCAAAGGATGTTGACATAGATGAAATCAAAACACTTTTTAGAGAAATATCTCTTTCTATTTTTGTAATCATTTAAGAGCCATATAAAATAAAACATTTTCTTGAAAATATTCTTATAATCTTGTAAGGAAAGCTTTGACGATTTTATAACGGAGGAAAATAACCGCACCCGCCGTATAAGTTAAAAAAAATTCTTACCTTAATTCTGTCGAAAAGGTTAAAAAGGACCTTGTTTTGAAAACGACGGAAAGATTCCTCTTATAAATAGTCAAACAAGGGTATAAATTACTTTAACCCATATTCTTGTAAATAATAAAAATGTTTTGAAATACATTTTGAAGAAACATGGATGTGGATGATAAAGAGATCCCAGTAGATTATTACGTATAAACAACCTCGGATAATGAAGAGATTGTGAAATAACCCTTACCTTGTACTTTTCCTTGGTTGGGGTAGGTTAACCTTTTTATAATGGTGAAATAATTGTTATTAAATTATACAATAATCATATACATTAATATTATATCATATATGATCTTTTAATATTGATTTGATAATAATATCTTAGTATTATTGTTATTTCGGGTGTTAACTTACTTGTTTTCTTTTATATGTTTTGTTACGTAAGAAATGTTTGTAAAGGATAGGTTTTATATTATTCATATCCAGAATGATATCAAGTCCTTAAACATCATTTTTTTAAATCATCAAATGATAATTATACTTGAATGGATACGATGGAGAATGAATCTCATCGCGTTCGTGGAGACGACAGTCCGTACGTACGCACGAGCGACAATATCATTCTTTTGATATTAAAATAATATATAAATGGATGGTATATCATATATACAGAATCATTAACATGTTATATTTATTATTTACATGAGTTACACATCATTATTATACCCATCCAAATAATATTATATTGAATAACAATTACACCACGACGCGGAGATGGTAAGTCGTACGTACGCACGTATGGTGACATGTTATTCAAAGGGTGGACAGAATACTGAATATGGTTGTACCATATTTATAATAACATCACAATATATATATATATGATACTGGATTTATTATTTTAGAATGGTAACAACAAAGGAAGAAGAAGTGGAAGAAGAAATGAACTTAGAAAAGGGTGGTGAAATCATTACCTCTTCTTCGGGTTCTTCCTTTTAATTTGATAAAAAGGGCTCCGTAGGTTGGATTTCTGATCAAAATAAGGCCCCTAAGTTGTATTGAGGGAAGTTGGGAGATTATTTGGGCAGAGTTTGGCCGAACCAAAAGGCTTTGAAGGTGTGAAGAAATGGGAAGGAGGAGTTCCCTTTTATAAGAGGGGTGAGGGACACCTTTGGAAAAGCTAGAAATATTAATTTATAATAAATTAATATTAGGTTTCTAATGGATCCAGAGTTGATTATTCAAAGGTTAAGGTGGGGATGGGTAGAAAACAACTCAACCAATAGAATTTAGACAGGTTTGGGTACTTATATTAACCTTATCTTTAAGTTTTAACTCTAAGTTAATTAGTTTCACTTTTACAATGTCTCTTTGTATTTTTATATAATATGGTTAATAAACTTACTACATACATCAAAGCGACCCCCAAGTGGTCCATTAATGATGAACCTATCATGATATAAGTCTCTTGGCCGAACCTTAGATTTTTAGGAATTTAATATCAATTAATAATATAATATTTGTTTTAAGAACTCTTTTATGTCAATTTTGACACTATTCAATAGTTGATTTTTGTGAAACTCATAACAGATTTATTACTTCGAACAAAGTCAATTAAATCAATCATAATATATCATATTATCCTATAAAATTAGTTTAATTCATTAAAAGTTTCATATTATATTTATTTGGGTATTTATAATATCAATTATTTTAATTTTTCAATATTATTTTAATTATTGCATCATCATTGTGTCATAAATAAAATAAATTATTTAATGTCTAAAAATTATAAATAAAATATCATTATGTATTAAATCTTTTTATCTTTCTAATTAATATTTATAATCTAAAATCCAACATATATAACCCAATGTAACAATTGTTTTGCTAAAAGATATATGCTTGTGTCATTTTTGTATTCATTTTAACTTAATTAAAATACAATGTCATTATCACTTACAAGTGGATCCATGGGGTCCCAAAATCGACCCAAAGATGCCCATGGTCGACCATGTATCAACCAATAGGGTTAAGACACGTTTTAGGGTAATTTAGTATTATTATAATATTATTTTTTAACCCTTATTTACCGGATTTACCCTTAACCATGGTAAATAAAATATTTACCGTAGTAATTATTCAAAATGTCTAAAAATAAAAGTTACCTATTTACACAATTTGAACATCCTGATTACAAATATGGAATCCATTTTCCTAAATTAAAAACTCAGAAGTGGCAGAAATTAATTTAAAATTAATTCCCGCTGTCAAAACAAAAAGCGTGTTTTTAAGAGATAATAACTATCAAAAGATTGACACTTGTTTATGTTCGGTTTAATTGTAAAATTATGTCCAATGACCAAAATTAGATTAAATGGTAAAAATATATTCTAAATATACTTTAAAACTATTAAAATTCATAATTTATCACTATTAATTATTTTGATTAAAAAAGTTGTTTTTAATTAAAATTTAGTAATTTTCACTATTCATCAAAATATGAAAGTTATCCGAAATGTACCAAAATTTCACCTTAGGCTAAATTCGATATTCCAAATAAAAAAATGAAGTCCATTTTGAAATATAAAATATATATAATTTCAAAAAGTAGGTATTACTATTCATAACGGCTAGTTTGATTGGTTATGGTGTGTTAGAACTCGGTGTTGCGTACAACACACGCTATCACATTATTCAAAGAGAAGCGTACCGTAGAAGCTTGGGGTGTTACATTCTCCCCTCCTTCAAATAATTTCGTCCTCGAAATTTCTAGAATACTTATCACATGAAAAGACTCGGGTGGTTTTTCATCATAAGTTCCTCGGGTTCCCACGTTGCCTCTTCCATCTTATGGTTTCTCCACAAAACTTTTACCAGACGCATCGTCCGGTTTCTCAGTACTTGTTCTCTCGTATCAAGAATCCTGACGGGCTCTTCACAATAGGAAATATCGGGTTCCAGTTCTAATTCCTCATAGGTGAGTACATGCGTTGGATCAGGCATGTATTTCCTCAACAGAGATACATGGAACACATCGTGAACTTTGAAGAGACTTGGCGGCATTGCCAATCAGTAAGCTACAACCCCAATTCGTTCTAGAATTTCGAAAGGTCCGATGTACCTGGGACTCAATTTACCTTTCTTACCAAAACGTATGACTCCCTTCCACGGAGATACCTTCAGGAAAACATTATCACCGACTTGAAATTCCAAATCCTTCCATCCATTATCGGCATAGCTCTTCTGCCTACTTTTAGCTGCTTTGATGTGATTTTGGATTACTTTCACCTTTTCCACCGTTTCCTCGACCAGTTCTGGCCCTACAAGTTTTCTTTCACCAACGTCATCCCAACAGGTTGGTGTACGACATCTCTTTCCGTATAACGCTTCATATGGTGCCATCTGAATACTCGAATGGAAGCTATTGTTATAGGAAAATTCTACCAGAGGTAAATATTGATCCCACATACCCTGAAAGTCAAGTGAGAAAGATCTCAACATGTCTTCTAAGGTTTGAATAGTCCGTTCTGATTGTCCGTCTGTCTGAGGGTGGTAAGCACTGCTCAAATGAAATTCAGTATCCAGGGATTTCTAAAGACTTTTCCAAAATCTTGAAGTAAAAAGGGGATCAAGATCAGAAACAATTGATAAGGGTACTCCATGAAGTCTCACAACTTTATTAATATGTAGTCTTGCTAGATGTTCCAGGGGTAGATCTTCTCTTATAGCAAGAAAATGTGCTGACTTGGTAAGACGATCAACAATTACCCATATTGCATCATTCCTTCTAGGAGTCTTTGGTATCCCCATGACAAATTCCATCGTAATATTGTCCCATTTCCACTCCGGTATGGGAAGAGGTTTCATGACTCCTCCAGGCTGTTGCCTTCCAGCTTTCACTTGTTGACAAACCATACATCTTGACACAAAATCAGCAATCTCCCTCTTCATGTTGTCCCACCAAAAATGTTCCTTCAAATCTCTATACATTTTGGTGCTCCCAGGGTGTATAGAGAAATTGGAACTATGAGTATCATCCAGCAATTCCCTTTTTAGATCAGGTAAATCGAGAACACAAAGTCTCTTCCCGAATTTCAAAATTCCATCTTCATACACAAAGTCTCTCAATCTCCCATCATTCACAGCTTTAATCTTCTTTTGGAATTCTTCATCATCGGTCTGAGAACTCTTAATCATTTCTAGTAAAGATGGTTTGGCAACAATTTGAAAAATAATTGATGTTTCACCTTCCCTGGTTATTCCCATGTCCATATTCACTAGATCAATGAAAACTGGATCCCTTTAAATTCTCATATTGTTCAAAACTCCATGGTCTTTTCTACTCAAAGCATCTGCCACCTTGTTTGCCTTCCCCAGGTGGTAGTGTATCGTACAATCATAATCCTTGAGTAATTCAAGCCATCTCCTTTGCCTCATGTTGAGTTCTTTTTGTGAGAAAATATACTTCAAACTCTTGTGATCAGTATAAATCTCACATTTTTCACCATAGAGGTAGTGCCTCCATATCTTCAAAGCAAAGATCACAGCTTCTAACTCGAGATCATGAGTAGGATAGTTTTGTTCATGAATTTCAAACTATCGTGATTCATAGGCAATAACTCTATCATTCTGCATAAGGACACAACCAAGTCCTTTCTTCGATGCATCACTATAAATAACGAACCCATCATTCCCCGATGGTAGAGTCAATATAGGAGCATTGACTAATCTTTTCATCAGTTCTTCAAAACATTCTTCACACTCTTTTGTCCAAACAAATTTAACCCCTTTACGTGTGAGCTTCGTTAATGGGTTAGCCAATCGGGCAAAATTATGGACGAAACGTCGATAATAACCTGCCAAACCGATAAAACTGCGTACCTCAGTTATACTCGTAGGTGCTGGCCATTATTCGATTGCCTTGGTCTTAGAAGGATCAATAGAGATTCCATCTTTAGAGACAATATGGCCAAGAAAAGAAATCTCATGAAGCCAGAATTCACACTTGCTAAACTTCCCATATAATTCATACCTCCTCAGAGTCTTCAAGATAATGCGCAAGTGATTTTCATGATCTTCGTAGGTTTTGGAGTATACCAAGATATCATCAATAAATACCACCACAAATTCATTGAGATACTCCTTGAAAACTCTATTCATCAGATCCATGAATACAGAGGGTGCATTAGTCAATCCAAACGGCATTACAGTAAACTCGTAATGCCCGTACCTGGTTCGAAATGCTGTCTTCGGAATGTCTTCCTTCTTCAGACACAACTGATGGTATCCAGATCGAAGGTCAATCTTTGAAAAGTATTGATCTCCATGCAGTTGGTCAAATAAATCATCAATACAAGGTAGGGGATTCTTGTTCTTTATCGTTATAGCATTGATCTCCCGGTAGTCGATACATAACCTCATAGTTCCATCTTTCTTTTTAACAAAAAGAACAGGGGCTCCCCATGGAGAAACACTAGGGAGAATAAATCCTTTATTACTCAATTCCTCTAGTTGTTTCTTTAGTTCGACTAACTCTACAGTGGCCATTCTATAAGGGGTCTTCGATATAGGCCTTGATCCAGGAATCAAATCAATGGAAAACTCAACTTCTCGTTCTGGAGGATGTCCAGGTAAATCTTCCAGAAATACATCTACAAATTCTTTCACGACAGGTACATCATCTATTTGAACATTCCCTTCCTCACCGACAGTTATTTCATTCTCTTCCTCCCCAATAATTGAATTTAGTAGAGCTATTGAGGGTGGATCTAAATAAGAATTAGGTGGTGACGATTCTTCTCTAGAGATAAGGCGTTCCTTATCATTATCATCAAGAATAGTAACCTCTTTCTTTTTACAATAAATCTTCACATCATAGTCCGAAAGCTCGTCTATACCGAGGATTATATCAAACTCAATCATAGGTATGACGATGAGATCAGCAGATAAAGAAAATTTATGTGCTCTAATGGGGACTGATTCACAAAACTTTATTGCAATGATACTTCCCTTAGGAGTTTAAACTGACAACTCCCTTATTAAATCAAATTGGAAATATCTAATTTTCTTAGCAAACTGGGAAGATATGAAACAATGCGATGATCCAGAGTCAAATAATTCATTTTCTAAACTTGAGGAAACCATTAAATTACCTGCCACCATGTCTTTCGGAGCTTCTACCTCAGCAGTTGTGATAGCATAAGCCTGGCATTGATCCCTTGGCCTTTTCTGAGGTAAGTTCTCCTGATGCTTAGGACATTCATTCGCATAATTTCCCATCTCCCTGCAATTGTAGCACTGAACGTTGGTGGCTTCCTTCTTCCCTTTGCAATCACGAGCTTGGTGGCCTTTTTCACCACACTTGTAACAGACTCTCATTCCCTTCAAGCAAGCACCGGGGTGTTTCTTCACACATTTACCATAGGATGGATATTCAACCTTTCCTTTCTTCCCCTTATTTCCATCCCCAGATTGATCAGTAGGTCTCTTCTTCTCTTGCTTTGCTTTAAAGTCATAAGACTTAGAGAATTCCTTTTCGGTCTTGATAGCACATGAGACAATGTCTTCGTACGTTGAAAAGGATTGTGAGACTAATGCTCGACGGAGAAATGGTTTTAACCCATCAAAGAAACGATCAATCTTACTTCTTGGGTTGCGAATATAATCACCAGCGTACCTTGATAACCTTGGAAAGTTAGCCTCATACTTTGTGACATTCTCATCCTCCTTCTGTCTCAGACTTAGAAATTGCCTTTCCATATCTGCTCGATGGTCGCGAGGAAAGTATTTTTCTAAAAATAGATCTTTGAACTCCCTCCATTCCATATTTGATACTTCATCATATTCCTTCGTATTTTGAATCAATGACCACCATTGATCAGTATCTCCAGTGAGGCGGTAAACTGCCATGATAACTTTTTCCCTTTCACTGCCCCCCAAAGCCTGAAATATTTTCTCTAGGGAAAATATCCATTGCTCAGCTACTAAGGGATTTGTACTCCCATTGAACGTTGGTGGTTGTTGCCTCACGAATCGATCTAACATTGATCCTCCACGCTGCGGATCAGGGTGCTCCATACGGGTAAGGTTATTATTCATAACCTGAGTAAGTTGTCCCAGTATGGTGATTAGCTGATCAGCACCAGTTTCATCACCAGCCCCACTATAATTATCTTGAACAGGAGGGCAATCCCTACATGGAGTGCATGCATTGATATGGTTTCCATTTCTTCCACTAGGCGCCATTTCTAAACAATGGCATAAACTAGATCAGTTTATGAATCAAAATACATAATCCCATACTTATAAAACACTTAACATAAATTTAACTATTTATGGATATAATCCATAATCATAAGAATGTTTTCTTTGAGGAAGTATATACTCATAATCCATTCATAATGATTTGTAAAGAAAATGAGAGTTATCCTAAGCATATCCCCCGGGAGTGTCGTAACCAAGAGTGCAGCAAGGCCCATTGTCGTGCACCAGTTCCCGTTCGAGTCTAGCTCAAAGTGGTGTTTTCTGGTTTTACCCCTAGGTACATCTGTGCCAGAGCCGCCTCTACCTGCTCATATCCAGACAGGGATGTATTGCTCGGAAAACTGACAAAATCTCTACAATACCAAAATTCTAGGATGTTCTTCTATACTAATCCTCAAAGTTCATCTTAGGTATACGTGCTCTAATCAGAGTTTATCTAAATCTAGCTTCCAAGGTTTGTACTAAACTTCCTCGGATACCAACTGTAACGCCCCGACCCTAGTTACCCAGAGTCGGTGCATTATTACATTGCATTGGCATGATCACAAGAAAGATCAAATCTCGAAAGACCGATTGGTTTAGTAGTCTTTGAAACAATAGACATATTCATAAGTCTTACATTACATCATAAAATGAAAAACTACAACAACAACATATTGTCTCCATAATCCACACTCATATCCCCACATAATATCCCTACAGGTCATTCATAATTTACTTCTTCACTTCCTAGGAAAAATAAAACATAGAAAATGGGTGAGTTGAAATGCCTAGTAAGGATAACAATATAGCGGAAACTTTCATAAATAAGAATAAACATTTAAGGCAATGTATAACTAAAAAAAATCCTTTTAAACTTGAACTTTTAACATAGTATGGCATAAATAAAATGAAATAATTCCATTTACTTATTCACATGGTTATTCTACTAATCAAATAATCACATGGAAAATCAATAACCACTTTCATAATGATGGAATGCATAATGCCAGACTATCATAACCACATAGCCAAGGCCTCGTGCAAAGACTACAAATAAGATTTTGTCAAGGCCTTGTGCCAAGACACTAGTTTGTCTCATGAGACCTACCGATGCATTGAGGAGCTATAGCGGGCTCCACCCGTCACATATTAAGTCCAATGCATTCCCATATGAAAAGGTTTAAACATAACATAAACATTAGTATTAAAACTAGCATAAGAAATGTCAATAATTTCACCATAAACTATGAATGGTATAAAAATTGCACATCCATAGTCAAACATATCACAAAACCTTCAATACAATATAGAAGTTTTGTATCATAATAAATCAACTTCAAATAAGCATAAAATCCATCAAAGGATGTTGACATAGATGAAATAAAAACACTTTTTAGAGAAATATCTCTTTCTATTTTTGAAATCATTTAAGAGCCATATAAAATAAAACATTTTCTTGAAAATATTCTTATAAGCTTGTAAGGAAAGCTTTGAAGATTTTATAACGGCAGAAAATAACCGCACCCGCCGTATAAGTTAAAAAAACATTCTTACCTTAATTCTGTCGAAAAGGTTAAAAAGGACCTTGTTTTGAAAACGACGGAAAGATTCCTCTTATAAAAAGTCAAACAAGGTTATAAATGACTTTAACCCATATTCTTGTAAATAGTAAAAATGTTTTGAAATATATTTTGAAGAAACATGGATGTGTATGATAAAGAGATCCCAGTAGATTATTACGTATAAACAACCTCGGATAATGAAGAGATTGTGAAATAACCCTTACCTTGTACTTTTCCTTGGTTGGGGTAGGTTAACCTCCTGTATAATGGTGAAATAATTGTTATTAAATTATACAATAATCATATACATTAATATGATATCATATATGATCTTTTAATATTGATTTGATAATAATATCTTAGTATTATCGTTGTTTCGGGTGTTAACTTGTTTTCTTTTATATGTTTTGTTACATAAGACATGTTTGTAAAGGATAGGTTTTATATTATTCATATCCATAATGATATCAAGTCCTTAAACATCATTTTTATAAATCATCAAATGATAATTATACTTGAATGGATACGATGGAGAATGAATCTCATCGCGTTCGTGGAGACGGTAGTCCGTACGTACGCACGAGCGACAATATCATTCTTTTGATATTAAAATAATATATAAATGGATGGTATATCATATATGCAGAATCATTAACATGTTATATTTATTATTTACATGAGTTACACATCATTATTATACCCATCCAAATAATATTATATTGAATAACAATTACACCACGACGTGGAGACGGTAAGCCGTACGTACGCACGTATGGTGACATGTTATTCAAAGGGTGGATAGAATACTGAATATGGTTGTACCATATTTATAATAACATCAAAGTATATATATGATATTGGATTTATTATTTTAGAATGGTAACAACAAAGGAAGAAGAAGTGGAAGAAGAAATGAACTTAGAAAAGGGTGGTAAAATCATTACCTCTTCTTCGGGTTCTTCCTTTTGATTTGATCAAAAGGGCTCCTTAGGTTGGCTTTATGATCAAAATAAGGCCCCTAGGTTGTAGTTAGGGAAGTTGGGAGAGTATTTGGGCAGATTTTGGCCGAACCAAAAGGCTTTGAAGGTGTGAAGAAATGGGAAGGAGGAGTTCCCTTTTATAAGAGGGGTGAGGGGCACCTTTGGAAAAGCTAGAAATATTAATTTATAATAAACTCATATTCGGTTTCTATTGGATCCAAAGTTGATTATTCAACGTTTAAGGTGGGGAAGGGTAGAAAACAACTCAACCAATAGAATTTATACAGGTTTGGGTACTTATATTAACCTTATCTTTAATTTTTAACTCTAAGTTAATTAGTTTCACTTTTACAATGTCTCTTTGTATTTTTATATAATATGGTTAATAAACTTACTACATACATCCAATCGACCCCCAAGTGGTCCATTAATGATGAAACTATCATTATATAAGTCTCTTGGCCGAACCTTAGATTTTTATGAATTTAATATTAATTAATAATATAATATTTGTTTTCAGAACTCTTTTATGTCAATTTTGACACTATTCAATAGTTGATTTTTGTGAAACTCATAACAGATTGATTACTTCGAACAAAGTCAATTAAATCAATACTAATATATCATATTATCCTAGAAAATTAGTTTAATTCATTAAAAGTTTCATATTATATTTATTTGGGTATTTATAATATAAATTATTTTAATTTTTCACTATTATAGTAATTACTACATCATCATTGTGTCATAAATAAAATAAATTATTTAATGTCTAAAAATTATAAATAAAATATCATTATGTAGGAAATCGTTTTATATTTCTAATGAATATTTATAATCTAAAATCCAACATAGATAACCCTATGTAACAATTGTTTTGCTAAAAGATATATGCTTGTGTCATTTTTGTATTCATTTTAACTTAATTAAAATAAAATCTCATTATCACTTACAAGTGGATCCATGGGGTCCCAAAATAGACCCCAAGATGCCAATGGTCGACCATGTATCAACCAATAGGGTTAAGACACGTTTTAGGGTAATTTAGTATTATTATAATATTATTTTTTAACCCTTATTTACCGGATTTACCCTTAACCATGGTAAATAAAATATTTACCGCAATAATTATTCAAAATGTCTAAAAATAAAAGTTACCTATTTACACAATTTGAACATCCTAATTCCAAATATGGAATCCATTTTCCTAAATTCAAAACACAGAAGTGGCATAAATTAATTTAAAATTAATTCCCGCTGTCAAAACAAAAAGCGTGTTTTTACGAGATAATAACTATCAAAAGATTGACACTTGTTTATGTTCGGTTTAATTGTAAAATTATGTCCAACGACCAAAATTATATTAAATGGTAAAAATATATTCTAAATATACTTTAAAACTACTAAAATTAATAATTTATCACTATTAATTATTTTGATTAAAAAAGTTGTTTTTAATTAAAATTTAGTAATTTTCACTATTCATCAAAATATGAAAGTTATCCGAAATGTACCAAAATTTCACCTTAGGCTAAATTCGATATTCCGAATCCAAAAATGAAGTCCATTTTGAAATATAAAATATATATAATTTCAAAAAGTAGGTATTACTATTCATAACGGCTAGTTTGATTGGTTATGGTGTGTTAGAACTCGGTGTTGCTTACAACACACGCTATCACATTATTCAAAGAGAAGCGTACCATAGAAGCTTGGGGTGTTACATCATATCTTTTCTTGTATAGATATACTTAGGTATACATTATCCCATTAACACAGATGAACTCTGATTGATAAGTAACACTACCATAATTACTACATATACCCATAATGTCTTGGGTAACTTTAATTGTATGAATATGTTCTTTAAAACATCCTTCAAATTCTTATTCATTAGATCTACTAAACTATTATATTGGTGTGTATCTATAATATTATTTCTCTAAAAAATTATATTCTTTAGATAGAAATACTTTATCTCTTCACTGACTCACTCTTGTCTAATATTGGGTCTTAATAATTTAAGATTTTATCGCGACTCATTCTCAACTATATTCTTCCACCTATGAGATAAATTAATCATGTTAGACTTAATTTTCAAAATGTCGACCCACACATTACTTATAGATTAATCAATACATATAATGTAGTATAGTGATCTTATAAACGAATATAATGGCGTGGTTATCCAAACATCACTATATACTAAATCTTACTTTCAAACCATTGTGGGTTTCCCTCCTTTTGATTAGGATATATGAAATTAATTTCCAATGTAATAGTATTTTCCTAAACCAACCACTAATGAATTTAGGTTTGGTATAATTCATTTTCTAGAAAAAACCATTATCACCTTCACTTATGTGATTTAACATATGATCAAAACATTATAACTTCCAAAACTTGTTTATTGATACATTCATAGGTATTGAATTTTTTTATAATGAATATGAATATTTTTATAAAACTGAAAACCATTAAATTATTTACCTCATTATTTATGACCATAATTCTCTTGAAAATATTTCTTATACCCTTGTTGATAGTGGAAAAAAATATATCATATTAAAAATATCTAAATGACATGTTTTTTTATTCTAAAATATATGTTATTTTAAGGATCCTTTTACTTATCTATATACTCATGGAAATTTGTATTCTTCCCAAAACTCCAGTAGTTAGGAAAAAACCCAATAAGATTACTATGATCCTTTATTTTTTATTTATATATTCTTATTTGATTTTACCTTTGTGTAGATCTCCAAATTCATTCAAATGAACTTAAAAATATTTCTGAATATAATAACAAAGGATGACATCGCACAAATTTTCAGCTTAAATATAGAACACCAAGAAGTAATACTTATCGATATTCAAATTTCATCTTAGATTTTAGTTAATAAAGATAGTAAACTAATATCTCTTAAATTATCTTAAAAGGTAATAATTATCAGTCCTAGTTGGCTTGTTATTGTGTTGAACTCATTAATATAGTCATCAAGAAATCATACATCAACCATGTTTTATTTAATTTACTATATTATAATATATATCTTATTAGATGATAAAGTATTACAACTTATATTTTCCACTACCTTCAATATATCCTTTATTTTCATATCACCTATGAAATTAAATATTATTTTCTTATATATGACAAAGTGCCCAATCCTAGAGTTTTTTGATCAAGAAAACCCCACTCAAATTACTTCATATTATATAGTTTATTAAATATAAGTAATAATTGTATGATTTTTTATAAAGATAATTCATGTTTTTATTATCAATAATTTGAATTTAGATCTATTGAATATGATAATATTTACCTTCACCTCTTTAATAACCATTATTCAACTTGATACCTAAAATACAATTAATCCAAAATTAGGATATGATATTAGTTACTATAATCAATGAATCCTAAATGTCATGACCCAGTCTACCTGAGAAATACTCCTAGGTTAATAGTAAAGGTAACAGTGACCCTCAAGGTCTGACACCAATAGCCCCCGAGTCAAAAACTAGTATAAAGGATATAAAACATGTGAATGAGAGACATTACCCAAAAAATCCTAGAAAAATGATAAGAATGTTACCAATCAACAACATAATTTAAAATAAAACCTATATCCTATAATAAACCATAATACTTGTAAATTTCATAAATGTATAATTATTTAAAGAAAAATAACAAAATAATCTCATAGGTGGAGAATATAAATAAAACTCTAATATTTAAGATATTAAAGTTGAACTTGATATATAAATTCACCCTATAAACCTAAAAAAAAGTTTTTTTAGATAAGGGTGAGAATAAATTTATACTCAATAGGATACTCCTCAATACATCTCATGAAAATGTAAAAGAATCATACTAATGCTTTAGTGAATGAATAACAGATCCAACAAGGACCCACCAGGTCAACTACCACCCAACCTCACCAAGGTTCTCTCATCCAATACCATATCTTGAAACAATAATACAATAATGGAAGAATTTATGAATAATGTACCCCATAACCAATTCCCCATTGGGGTTTTCACTCTCAAACTCCTAAAAAAATGTCTTGATGCTCCCAATACCTTTTTTAATCCATGCCACAACATATTGTATCTCATGTTACAATCATATGCCACATATTACAACCACATCATCATCATCACAACATAATCATCATCATTATCATATATCCACTACCACATAATATATACCAAAAAAATATCACACTTCTGTTATATCAAGGTATAATGAACATGAGGTGCATCAACATCGTGGCCTCCTCCTATCATGAACGATCCCCACCATGTATAATCACCACATCCTCATAACCATGTCAGCCAGTATATCACATACCATGAATATAAGTCATTAAAACCCATGTGTTTATACCTATAATGATCCATCATAGACCATAACACACATATAAGGGAGGCTAATGGAGAGGAAGTAGTAATCCATCCATTCCCTCACCAACCTGGATGTTAGGGGAAAACACACAGAACCCAAATACTTTGGGAACATCTAAGGTTATTTGTCTCGAGTGTAGTGTGTATGAAATAAAAAGGAAAGTAAAAGTATATTATAACCACAAAAAATCCCAAACCAAAGGGTTCCAACTAAAAAAATACTAACACACCCATCAATACAATAATACTATCACCATTACATGGTACCATCATTTCCAATTACTATGCCACAAGATAATCCCACATTCCACACAAAATATTGATAACAACCATTCAAAATTTCCCATTTAATCACATTATTTAACTATTTATATATTTACCATCACCAACTATGATACATTAATTAATCATATTTAATGATAAATCATTATTTAACCATAACTCATGTATAGTCTATACATTACCCATTCATTTACATCACATTATTCATTCAATTTATAGCCCACACCTATTACCCGATTTATGATCAACAATAAAAATTTACATATTAATGCGAAACTATATTACCATACCCACAACTATCAACTATCCATTGTTAAATATCCCTATAACATTGTCCAATAAATTCTAATGTAATAATTAAATCACCACTTTCCCACATAACTATCCCTGTAATCATTCCACATCCACAACAATATCTTATCTTGCTGACCATGGAATTGAAGCTATAACACCCATTGAACAATCTATTCCAACCTCCAAAAAACACCCATAACCATCGGCTATCATAGAAACAAAAATAAAAAAACATGCAAAACGAACCAATGATATACAATAACCAATTCCAAAAATAAGGTACTTACATAATTATCTTTTTAAAACTTTAATTCTTATTTATTTAACATCTCTTTTATAGGTGATAACATAATTATTATAAATTCCACACAACCTATTTAAATACATATTAAATTTATTACCCTTTTATAAATGGTGATTAAAATAATAAAGTCATATTAATGCACATATAACTTAGTAGCAACAACCATTCTCAACAACAACTCTAAACAATTACCAATCATTTAAGTAATATTAAGAAACTATAGAAACACATGTGTATATTCCCATTCCCTTTAATTTCCTGTAGTTTGATTCATTATATTCATTAGGATAATCATTACCATAAACCCAAAGTGATACAAATCAGGATACTCCCACATTATACACAAATAAGGGAGAGTTACCAAATCCCCTACCTTAATTGAAGATTTACAACTTTTGTATAAGAACACTGTGAGGAATACATGTTCACAAAGACAAAATAATTAAGGTGAATCCTCAATAAACTATAACATAATAATACCCATAAAAACTGTGACACATATCCATTATGGACAATCGAAAACCACCAAAATATTCTTTTTAGATGAAGGACAAAGGAAAAGAACCATGTGGAAAAGAAGTGTAACTCACCTCAAATCACCATCGATTGACCTCCTAAAGACACTGGCTAAGGAAAATAAAGGGACAATAAAATAATACCAAATATAATCCAATAATCACTTAATTTTAGATATAAATTTAAGTAATTTGAAATAATTTATAGGAATTACCTATTTTATACAAAAACTGGAAACAAAAGCACCATGGAATGACAGGTCATGGTTGCATCGTGACTTGGCCAATTCAAACAAACACATTATTTTATTTAAAAATTTGGGAATTATTCAATCCAAAATAACCGAGGAAGTGTCATTCCATGAACAAGGCAAAAATACATGACATCAACCAACATAAAACCCTTAATATCAACCCCCTAGGTTCCACATCATGATATCTATAGTTGTTCCAAGAAGCCTATTTATAGAAAATCTCAAAAACTCTCCAAGGAACTTTCACACCTTGCCTGAAATATACACAATGTGATCTTTAAATTGGTAAAGGTGGAAACTAATATTAGTAACATTAAAATTATATAAGAGTGAAAAAAATTATCCCCTTTAAACCCCTCATTCTGATACACACTTCCTCTATTCCACGGACATGCATCCTCCTTGAAAAAGTGAAAACTCTAAATCTCATAGCCTATGCTTCAGGGCCATGAAAACTCCTCTAAACCACCACTAATCACCTATAAAACCACTCCATACTATATCTAGACCTTCAATATTTAACTAATATGGAATATATGTGACCTCTTTATCCCAGTTGAAAACTATTCTCCAACAATATCTCTCTCATTTCCATATCCTCCCATCACCTCAAACACCTGCAAGACTCAAAGTAAAGGGTTGGGTATAGTCGATCCATTATATTAGATAACAATCAAATTATTTTTATCCTTGTGAATCGAAAGAAAATTAAGAAAAATAGAAACCGCCAAACCAAAATGCTTCTAGAGATACCACTCACAAAGTTAAAACACCACAACTAAATCACACAATTGTGCCAAATGAATCAAACCGAAAAAAATCTATAAAACCGATATCATTCATTTTAGAATACAAATTAAACACCTTATCATCATGAAAAAAGACTCAAAACAACTCAAGATATTGGGCACACATCTATGACTCACATTTCTAAGCACATTCCTCTAAGCCACCATAGATTTACAAAACACAAACCAAAGGGATAAAATTCCCATAGAACACATTATATCGATGAATAAAAATCTTGATCAGTAGATCCAAAAAATGTAACATTATATTCTTTACAAACTCTACCTAATAAATGAAATGGGAGCCACTATGAAGATACTAATGAAGCCACAATACATGAAATACATCACGCATCTAGTCCAACTGTAGGGTAAGTACGAACCGATATGCCCCAACCCCAAAACACAAAAAAAAATCAAAAGGGACTGTAAATTGTTGATAAATATTACTCCCTCAACCAAACCTATACTACCCATGATGATTGAAAACACGCAATAATATATGATCACCAACCATGAATTATAGATGTTACATCATCTAATTAGTACAAGATTTTGTCGGTCTTGTTCTACCTTTAACCACCTCCAAATCATTTCAACCTTCTTTATCATGATTTTCTCCAAATCTGGTCTATGAACTACAAACTCTCCAAACTAGGTCCAGAACAATGAAAATATATAACGGATCTTATAAAACTATTTGAACAAATCCATTCTAATGTAATATTGCTATATTTTATTATAATAAAAATTAAACAAGTTATGTTTCTTCACTAACAATCCACCATAATCCATACCACTAGCCTATATAATATCCTCAAGAATTTTAATGGTCCACTTAGCCTTCCCATCCATCTGAGGATAAAACGAAGTACTAAAATTTAGATAAAGGCCAAAATCACACTGAAAAATATCCCTATACTAATGAGATAAATTGGGGATCCCAATCAAAGATGATGGTTTGGAACCCTCTGAATCCTTACTATCGTATCAACATATCATCCCACCAAAACATCAATAATTATAAACTCTTTAATCTCTAATAAGTGAACAAAATTCATAAACCAATACATAATTACCCAAATAACATCATATAATACATGATCTCATAGAAAAATAGTGAAGAAATATATCAATATATCCTCCCACTTCTACTTTGGGACATCCTATGGTTGAAAAAAACAACCTAGAACATGATGCTCAACCTTTACCTATTGGAAGAGAAAATAGTATGACATAAACTCTACCACAAACCACATCATCACAAGACACATAAGATGACTCCAATATGTCTGGGATATACTAGGATGTTAATATAATATTTAACCATGTAACTCATATAGAACCACCTCATGCATTTTTTATAGAATAAAACATATTCCTTGAAATAACATCCAATGCTAATAATCATTCGACTAACCCTCAAGAGTATAACCATGAAAATGTCATCGTAGATCACTTATATATCAGAATCTCTACATTTATACTCATCTACCTTCTACACCAAAGATGATTTTATTGTAATATAATACATGAAAACTCTACCACCATCCCCCTCCACATAAATATAAATTATAACAAGCTCCTCCATCATCCTCCAAGCATCTCCAAACCCCCAAAAAATATCTCCTCATGGATTCTTAACTATTTCTTCAGTAAAAAAATTCCATTTATATGAGGTTTATGAGATATTAAAGTTCTAATATTGAAATAATTCCATCCATCACCCCTAACTTAGATTTAGATCTCATTGAAAAAAATATACCTCAAAAAAATGTGATCAATGAAGACCATAAAATAATCACCAATGAGGTAATAATGATAAATATTCAAAGGAAATACAACTAATAAAAAATAAATATTATTGGAGAAATAATTTCTCTAATGAGAAAATAAATTTCTATATCTATATTAGAACACTTCCCTATACTGAATCAATATGAATCCTAAACTAAGACGATAAGGATCATAGAAAATGAAAAACAAAACTCACTCTTCTAGTAGTTATGGAATAGGAAAACTAATAAACCATGCCTTAATGTAGTTACAATCTTCTTAAAACTGATTAGTCTATAAGAAATTGTATCTTTTCATAGTAAAATATGTCAATGGGGTAGTAATATGAGAGAAATTGGACACAATCCTATGATAGTATCCATTGAGACCCATGAAATTATGGACCAATCCAACATTCATGGTTTATCCAAAAGAAAACATTACCTTGATATTAAAATCATGGAACACTACTCCCTATTGTGACACCATATTCCCAAAAAAATACACATTTTTCATTAAAAAACTTAAAATTAGGAAACTTTCCATAGAGATAATGATGTTGAAGGATTTGTAAAATAAC
The DNA here is from genome assembly GCA_963277665.1 of Viscum album. Lineage (NCBI taxonomy): Eukaryota > Viridiplantae > Streptophyta > Magnoliopsida > Santalales > Viscaceae > Viscum > Viscum album. The sequence goes on along the minus strand of OY728158.1, from coordinate 420,750,515 downwards.
CCTAAGATTCATGGAATGATCCTCCTATCACATTGGGTATATAAGATTTTTTTTGATGAAAAATGCCATGAAATGTTCTAGGAACTCACTAAACATGGAGTTCATGAGTCCCATGAAAAAATGAGATGTTCATGACATAAAATGATATAAAAAAATTAAATTTTATACCCCAGCATCTGATTGTGGTCTTTACTGTATCCTCCTTCCCTACTCTCATATAATGATATCTGGAATATTGATCGATCTTCAAAAACTAACTAGCTCTATTCAAATAATTAAATAGTTTATCAATACTTGAATGGGTATAATGTTTCTTGAACATAAATTTTTTCAACTGCTAGTAGTTTACAAACTACCTCAAATAACCATATACATTCTTAGATAACAACATTAGATTACCTCAAAACGATACATTGGTCTAGATGAATCCTTTTTTTATATAAAATCATCAACTTAGATCCTCAACTCCCACCACTCAGAATGTTCCATATGATAAGGAGGCATCAAAATCAGGGAGGAAGCTAGACATAAATTTATCCCAAACACAATATCACATCATGGGGGTGGGGTTAAAACCTTCTCGAGGAGTATATACAGAAACTTATCGATGAATCTTGGGAACTCCACCACCTATGCATCCACATAACCCAAATAAAATGCCACTAGTTACAAAAAGATGGTCTCTAAAGTCTTACAACCCATCTAATGTCACTTTTATCCAATGAAAACTACACTTTGACCTCCAATACCCTAAAACAAAAGAATCTCCTAAAGGAAATAAATGGTCATGCACAAATAATACAACCAATACATGCCAAGAATGATATTTCAAGAATATATCTAAATTATTAGAAAAACCATTATGACTAATGCTTCACCATCATCAGCTCAAAACCTAGACACTCTTCATAAACACTAGGATGATCCACAACTAGATTAGTAAAGACCAGAGGCATTGGAATCCTATACACCTAGAATTACAAGGCATAAACCAAGGCTGGAGAGATAAAATAATAAAATTATCTATAATAAAACAAGTTATAATCCATAGTATAAGATAAGAAAATGACACCTCAAACATCCTCTAGCCCATTTGGCAATGGCATCTCTATTGTGTTCACCTGACCATGTCCAACTCTTCTCCATCACAACTAAAGATCACCTCCATGGTTACACTCAACATTATGTCCCAAAGGGTGTGGGATATCCAAGGGATATCCTCTAACTACTCTATCTCCTCTTGGATTCTTGAAGATATTCCAATCCTGTTATTGATAGGTCTTTTATGGAATCTAATGATGAGGTTGAAATGGAAACTAACAGGGTACCCCATGTTGATCTCTGAGAAAGCCTAGGAATTTGAATCTTCAATGATAATAACATTTATAAGAAAAATACACTAGAAAATATCCCCTAGTGGGTGTATAAGAACTAATATCTCTAGAGAAGAAATAATAAAAATACTAAGGTTGACTCCTAGAAGTAAAAACCAAAATATCCTTGCCTCACAAGACCCTACATTCATAGCCTTTCTCCTTGTGAATCCAAAATGATCCCCCTAACAAGAACATCCTAGCATCCTATGCATCCTATCAATCACATATACATTATTTTTCACCTCTTAATATAAATTCTATGTAAATAGGGTAACCGCATATTGAATAATTTGGTGAAACCCCTCCTCTTAACATCACACTTTGGAATCCCCATATAGGAACAGATTAATAGAAAAACGTAAAAGGTCACTAATGAAAATATCTAGCTCTCACATTCTTCGGCTCCCTTACTTGAGAGAGATAAACTCTTCCATATTCACCACCCTCACCATCAATTAAAGTAACACTACATGAAACTATCTTTGAAGATACTCCCATAAAATATCTATCTCCTTCCACTCCATGATAAAAAAAATTCACCACCAGTGTACTACCCATCATATCTGACAGATAACTGATGGAACCTGATACTCCATCCTATCATGGATCATACTGAAGGAGATATTATGTGATTTGAACCAATAATCTATCCTCCAATTAAATACTGTCCCAAATACTTCACAAATCCCTGGCATAATAATTCACATAAATAATTCCTCTAAAACACATCCTCTTCAACCTCATCAATACTCCAATGGTCTACTAGATCATCCTACTGCACCTCTCAAACCTAAAACACACATAGATGATAACTATTTTGTATTTTTGTAAGATGTAAGAAAATTCCTAAGTATAATAATGTGGAATTAATTTAAGTTACATTTAATTATATTCATTTCAATTTTTCCTAAATTCACTATAATTTAAAAATAAACATTAACAAATATTGTGCATCTACTCCTCCATGTTATCTACCCTATAATCATTATTTCCACACCTTGGGTGTTTGGTAAGTTTATGATCCATTTTTTGGATCCTAGGGGGACCTAATTACTAATTTCCTAGCTAGTCTCCCTTGTTATATCACAATCTATGTTTGAAAAACATTGTTTCCCAAAAAATACCATAAAATTATCACAATGCTAAAATTTAACTCCATCCGAAATATAAACCTTGATTATACAACATTATCATGATTCAAAACCACTAATATCCACTCTTGGGCCAAAAGATAAGTTGAGAGTGACTCTCTAGGACCTCCTCTAAAAGGCCTTGGGTTAGAAATTAGTACCAAGGGTATAAAACATAAAAATGAGAGGAATTACCATAATAATACTGATAACATATTAATAAAGACCCTAATCATTAGATTAATATAATATAAAACCAATATCCCAAAATAAACCATAATTCATCGAAATGTCATACAATCACATGTCTTGAACTTAAAATACCAAAATAAAATTCTAGTGAAAAAATATAACCACAACTCTAAGATATGATCTAGTAAGGTTCATATCGATCTCTAAAACTACCCCAAAAAACATAAAATAGTTTTATATAGATAGGGGTGGACATGCATTTATAACTAGTAGGATCCTCCTAAAGACTTCTCACAAAATATTAAATAAGAATACTATGATTCCATGAATAAATAAAGGAACCAACAAGTACCACTAGCTTAACTATCACCCAACCTCACAAAGTCTCACACATACAATATATCATCCATGTATAATTACATAATAATAGAATAATATATGGAAAAGGTACCTAAAAATCACTTCTCTACTAGATTTTCTCTCTCTTACCCTAATAAAAAATATCATGGGGATCCCACTCACTTCTACAACTATTCCACAATATACTCTATATAATGTGATAATTATATTCTGTATGTCACAACAGTATCATCATCACAATCACATCATCATCATCATATATCAGATACCACATACTATATACCAAATACATATTACACTACCACTACTATTGGGTACCATGAACATGAAGGACAATAACCTCATTCCTTCCTTATGCCATTCATAACATCCACCTTGTATCATCATCACATCATTGTAACTAAGTCATAAAACCATTACATATAATATTCTTACACTTATAATGATCCATCACAACCTATACCAAACCAAGAAGTAAGATCATATGAGATGAATTAATTATCCAACTATTCCCTTTCCAACCTAGATGTTAATGGAAGGCCATCAAAACCAAAAACCTTTGGGTGTCAGTATGGTTATCCTACTTAGGTTTGGGGCATATAAAATCAAAATTACATCTATGATAAAACTACACATAAGGAAAATATATAGTTTTTACATAAAAAACATCCATTCCCATCATAAAAACCACAATATTACCACCATATGTCATTTCAAATTACAATTCCACACTATAACCCCACTTTTAACACTAATTAGAAACCAAAACCATTCACAATTTCCTATTTAATCACATAATATAAATATTTAGAGATATATACTTACCATCCATGTTACATTAATTATTCCACTCATTAGACATATTTAATAAAAAAAATTATTCTTTAAATATCACCCATGTTTAGTCTAGTCATTACCCATTTATTTCAAGTATTAAAAATAATTTACTTCTTATAGTTCATTCAATTTCCAACCCACACACATTACTAGGTTTATTATCAACAATCATAATTCGTATATTATCAGGAAACTATATTTACATACCCAAAACCATCAACCAACCATAATGAAACTTCCCATAACATGTACCAACAAACACCATAATAACCACAAAACCATCCATTTCCTGCATAACCTACGACATCATCATTCCACATCCACAACCACATCTCCTCTTTCCAACTGTGTCATGGAAGCTACAATGCCCACTAAAAAATCCATTTGAAACACCCAAAACATGAAAAAATATATATTATCTAATCACAAAAATAACAACAACATAAAAAACAATGAAATAAAACAACCAATTCTTACAATACATAATATCTGTAATTCACTTTTTTCAAACATTCCATAATATTTTTTTAACATCTTTTACTTGGGTGATAACACAATAATTATATATGTCAAACAAAATTTTCATTACCATATATAATTGATTAATATTATTTTAAAGTTCATTGAAATAATAAAATCACAACAATATCACCTTTAACTTAGGAAGAATTAAAATTCTCAACAGTAACAAAAAACAATTGTCAATCACACGAACAAAATCAAGAAACCATGAAAACACATGTGTATCACCCCATTCTCTTCAATCAACTTTAGTCTGATTCATTATATATTATAGAATAATCTTTAACATCTTCCCAATGAAAGAAAAAGAATGTCACTCTCATATTATACACAAATAAAGAAGAGTTCTTGAATCCCCAAACTCTATTAAAGCTTTACAAAAATTGTGAAAGAACAAGAAAAGGAAAAGGATGATCACCAGGACAAAATCATGTAAGATATTGCTTAAAAATATATAACACATAAATACCTATAAAAAACATAGATTAACCAAAAAAACCCGAAACCAATTCCATAGAATTCATAGATGAAGGTCAAAGGAAAATAACTAAGGGTAAATGAAAAAACTCAACTCAAAACACCACCAATTGATCTCCTAAAGCCAAGGACTAAGGAAAATCAAGGTACACTTAAATACCATTGAGGATAAAAATATGATCGCCTAATGTTCAATAGAAATTAAAGGAATATTGAAAAAAATTTAGGGACTATAAAATTTATACCATAACTAGAAACTACAATTTCATGGCATGATAGGTCATGGTTGTGTTGTATTTGGGAAAAATAGAATTAAATACTATGATCCAAGCTATAATATAATTTAACTTCATTCATTTAAATCTCATGAAATTATTTAATCTGACATGATCAAGTAAGGTTCATACTAAAACCAAGGCACCATAGTGTGGCATCTCTCAATATAGAAACCCTAAAATTAGTGCTCTAAGAGCCACATCACAATATCTATAGTTGTTCTGTGAATCATATTCATGGAATGTCTTAAAAAAATACCCAACTTAATTTTTCCACATGACAAAAATTTCCACTCTAAGACCAAAAAATTTAGAAATGGGTAAAATCATAAGAGTAAAAAAATATTTCATAAGAGTAATGAAAATTCCTATAAGTTTCATCCCCAAAAAATGTAAGACTTCTAAATTTTCCAAAATACACCCTTCATAATCCTCACACTATGACACACTTCCACCATTATGAGTCCAAGACTCCTTCTAACAAACAAAGAAAACCACTAATATCACCACATATACTTCAGGGCCATTCCATATCTATTCCATAACTCATCACCCATAGAAGAACCCTCTACAAAAACTAGCCCTTCATACTATGATTCAGATGACCGTACCGTGGTCACTTTCCCTCGGTTCAAATCTTATCATTATTAATATCTATTGACCTCTAATATTTTACCATCATATCCAACACACACAAGACTCAAATAAATGGACTCATAAGGGCGAGGAAGTTACACTAAAAAATATGATCATTCATGAAATAAATGTGAAGAAGGAAAAGAAAATCAAGAATATTAAAAAACAAAAGAAAAAAATCTCATAGATTTGTATTATTTGTATAAATTCATAAATTCATAGTAAAAAATAATGAATGTTATATTTTATTAGTGCAAACTGATGTAGTAATGAATACAAAAATCCCATATTAATACTAAGCTAAATGATGGAGCCACATTACAAGATTTACAAGAATTACATATTAGTCTATAGTGACCCAGTACCCCATGATGATATACTTGGTCAACACTATTATGTATTAGATTTAATTAAAAGTATTTAGATTGATGAATATATTAATTAAACTAATCATTTGAACATTGTATTTTGAAATCATTATTTAATTAATGGTTAATTAGTGAAATAAATCTTAATATACTTCCATGTTAATTTGAGAAGGATTTACACCATTTAATCCAACATGTTGAAATTGAAAGTGTATATTGAAAAATGAAATCCTATTAAAATGTTATATTAATAATAATTATATCTATAAAAAATATTTTAAATTTTAAATTTAATACCTATTATAAATTGAATGATTTTGGATTCAAAACTATTATTTTAGAGGAAAAATCACATGTAAAGGTATTTTAGGATGAGCTATAGTTACCAAACCTACTATATAATATAAAATTATCATATAAATATTTTGAAGAATATTATAAACATAGGGCCAAACATTGAGAATTATAAAGAAATTATTTGGAAAAAAATCCATATTGGGTTGAAATATGGTTATTAAAAATATATAATCAATTGTTTATATATCAGTATCAAGATCACATCATAAAAAATTTATTTGAAAAATACTAAATCCATTTTTAAAGTATATTATGGTCATCTCAAAGGCTATGTGTACATGTAGTAACATCACATATTTACAAAAAATATTTTTAAATTAAATATGTAAATTAATTCTGATGTTTTTAATTTTTGATAAATAATTTATGAAAATAATCATCATCAAAGTTTTTTATTATATATTTTTCAAGTATAATGTAGTTATATTACAATTTTTTATAGGGAATACCACAAACCCAGAGACAACCTGTCACATCCAGTGAGGCCATGAAACTTGATCCCATGACCAAAGGGTGATAATGGTGAAATGCCTACCACTTTCATACGTTCAATCCTATATATATATTATATATATATATATATATTCTTGAATATCTATTAATATATTTATGATTCTTTTTACATATATAGTTTTCTTTCACAACTGCACTAATTTTATTTATTATTATTTTTATGATAAATAATTTATTAAAATATAATGATTAAATATGATTTTGGAACAAAAAATATTCACTTATCATACATTTTTAATTAAATTTATGGTCATTCAATTTCTAAATTGTTTTTAACAAATTGGGTTTCATGTTTTATTACTCTAAAAATTTCCCTCTTAAAATGATAAAAAACATGTTTTATAATAAAAAAAGTAAGAAATATGGGTGTTTTTTTATTTTGGAAATTCAAAAAATAATTTATAATATAAAAAAGGTTTATTTTGTTTTTATAATATAGTTTTTACAAAAGTAAAATGGTTATTTATATGTCATTTTAATTGTGAAATAAAAGGTTGTTACACTAAAACCTATATGTATCAATTACATATTTAGAAAATAAATTCTTCTTAAATAGAATAATAATTTCATAAAATACATAAAATCAAATTGGATTAATATAATTTATTAAAAAAATTCTATATTAACATAGATATATTCCCATATCATAATGAAATTATATTTTTAAAAGTAGTGATTTTGAATTTTACGTGCTGAATGGTTAATTTAAAAATAGAAATATTATTTTAAATGTCAAATTAATAGATAATTTTTTTTTGAATAAAAGTAATTTATTCTTGGACTCAGAAAATTGAACTTAGGTTTGGGTGAATTTTTGGGATTTTTTGAAGAAGTTGATTTTTTTAGAAAATAGTGAAAATACCATTTTTTAAAAATACCAAAACATTTAATTCATATTTATTATATGATCATAAAATAAAGATTTATAAATATTTTTTATTTAAAAAATGTATTTTTTATTAATAAAATTCAATTAAAAAATTATTTTACATCTATAAACCTATATTTGATATTTTGGAACCTAAATTACATCTCTTCTAAAAAATTCATTTATGCATTATACATTTATCATTTTAAAATTATTTTCTATCATATTTAGAAATTGATTGAAGTAAAATTTATTTCATATTTTTAATGATAAATTTTAGATTATATACTAAGTTAAATTTTATTTGTATGAACAAAAATAAGTTACCGAGTTAAAAAGTGAGTTACCTAGTAAAGGTAAAATAAAGAAAAATAGTTAAAAATAAAAAGGAAATACATAAAATACCTCAAAAACACACCATGAAATAGATTTTTATGGTTTTTCATGACTTAATCCAACTTCTCATAATTAAGTATCAACCAAATTACATGAAATTAATTAGACTCAAAATAGGTTAGCCTTAATAACAAAATAATCAATATTTTAATCTTTAAATATCATCCTCCTCATATATAATCACTCATGAATCTTATTATTCTTCCAAAAAAATTAAATGTTCTCTCATCATATATCACTCAAGTATTCTATTAAATTGTTCTATCTTTAATCTTAAAGAGTTTTATTGATTCAAAGGGTCAACTTTAAGCTATGAATATCGGGAGATGTAAGGGTTTCCTCAATCATCCTCTTTCATTTTCAAGTACATTAATTTTTTTATATTGTATTTTCAATTAGTTTTTCATATAATAAAATAATATTTATAGCATGTTATTATATTCAATTTGATATATTTTTAATGATATTTTTTCTGTTCTCATTATATCCTTTTCCTAACTCATTAACATGTTGAAAAAAGTGTTCTTCACCCCTCTTTTCCCATTACGACCCTTTTAAATTCATTTTCATTTCAATGGAAAATGTTATTGTGAATTACTTTTACAATCCATTACTTTTTTTATCAATGATAGAACACCTTTACTTATCATTATACTAAATTCTTAATCTGTTATAATGATCAAACATTCCCATATCCTTAAAACTATCCAAATTTTGGAAAAGAAAAGTGTGTGTAGTTTTTCTAGGGTTCAAATATCTATCAATATACAAAAAAGTGTATGGAATATCTAGAATAGATGTACCTAGGGGTAAAAAACAAAACAAATTATGAATTGGGTATTAATTCTATCATCACATGGTGCCCAACAAAGAGGTATACCTGGACACTTGGTTTGATACACCCATGGGATATACTTTGGAAAATTCATATGCTAGTTACAAACAAATATTAAGGATTGGAATATCTGTATTAAGATCAATTTCAACTAATATCCATATTATTTATAGGTACCCTCACTACCACTTGATGAAATTTCGTTCACTAGGTTACTACCTATAAAATTATGAAAATCCTATAATTTCTAAAGTTGATTATTGGATATTCACCTAGATAGTCAAATTAAACCATTAAAAATGGATATTTATTACAAACTTTATAACCAATGATTATGTTCTCTATCACTCTCCATATTTCCATTGAATTTATTTTTCCCTTCATTTACATGTTACTATGTATATATGGTGTGTCAGAGATTAAATATCTGTAAGAAAAATGATCTATCATTTAGATTATCTCGCCTTATTAGTAGCTATGCACAAACATATTTTTTTATTTTAATGTTTTTCCTTGAGAATTTCCATTATTTATTCTTCTAATTGAAGGGTGTTCACTTAGATACCCATCAATCAATTAACTGGGGAAATTATTGGCTAAACCATATAGAATTTATCTATATGTTTTAAATACCATATACTTCCTTACCTTGATTAATTTTCATTTTCCTAGAAAATTACCAAATTTCATTGGATTCCAAAGGGTTCATCATGTTATGATTATTGATTAATTGATGTATGCTTTTCTCTATATTGCACACATACTTTAAGGCATAAGATGGGTGATCCTTGATAGTTATCAAATATATTTTTAAAATAATTAATCCTTTGAGATGACATGATTATGATACCTTGGAAGAATTCACTGGTAATGTTTTATAACACCTTAGTGAATAACCTAGTTAATATGTTTTATGAAACCTTGTTGAAGAACTATATTGATATTATTATGAATATATCATATTTATGTTGAATTCACATTTCCATGTATTGCCTCATGTACTTATGATGGAATGTTTTATGTTGTTTCCATATTATTATGATGCTAAGATCATATTATGCTTGCATATTTATGCCAAAATCCTTATGTAATGATTCATGACTTATTAGATATGATGTAAAAGGTATGATATATTACATTATATCTTTTCAAAAAGAATATTCTCTCATAATCACTTAATTATCTGATTATCACTTATGATATTTTATTGTTATCATCCATGTTTACCCTTTTTGGTTATTTGAGCTCACACTTTATCATGTTTATACATTTCCCTAGGAATTACAATTAAAGGTACACAAATAAGATAATTTCATACGTAGATAATATATATGGAACAAATGTGTATCTTAATATTAGTTTAGATTTAAATATACCTAGATCCTAAAGTCACTAAACTTTTGATATTTTCAGTTGGTTGTAATTAAGGTGATATTTGTAAAATTATGTAAATTTAGAACTAGATCTAGAAGCATGGTTTTGGGGTGTCTATTTAGGTATTAGATCCATGTTTGGATATTTTGGGAATTAGAATTTGGAATATTTGGGTATAATACCTTATATAGATAACCACTTTCTTTAATAGGACTTGGTTAAACTCTTATAACCCCATATGATTAACCTATTATATGTATTTATATTGTGGGTTTACTAATTATAAATTTTAAGTGAATATCTATGTTTAATATGTTTTTATCTATGGGTAAAATTACCAAGATTCAATGTTTTTATAAAGGGTAGAATGTAACATCCTAGATTTCTAATGAGTATTTTTAAATTAAATATATAACTACATTTTTTTGTCTTTATTTTTTAACAAAAAATTATGAAAATATTTATCCCCCAAAGTGTTTCCGTATATTTTTTTTCAAATATAATATAATTGAATTATTTTTTAAGCAAAAGGATAACCCATAGATTGGGCTACAACTCATCACATCTGGTGATTCCATGGATATCAAACCCATGACTGCTGTGTGAAAAGGGTGAAATGACTACCAAAAGGTTATATCATACTTTATTTTAAACTTACATACTTTTATATTTACAAACGGAAGTGAAATCCCTGAAAAAATGGAGACATCAATCGCATTATGTATCAGAACAAGAGGAATCTACTTTATTGAAGCCTCGACGGGTGCCAATCCTAAAAAATCTCAAGTATAGAAGCTGTCAAGGATTCGAAAAGTCGATTATGGTAGTTTCATTATGGAAGCTGGCCCGGATGTGTTACAACAGAGATCTGAACATTGAAAGTACTCCATTATGGGTCATATATCGTATCTCAAGGGAGATAAACCCTAGGCATAAGATGATCTGAAGCCCCGCATTGCTGTGGTATGAGGTTTTACTAATTGGAAATTGGTGCCACAGGGGAAAGGGTATTTTCATATAATGTTTACCTCACAAAATGACCTTGATAAGGTGTGTAAAATATGTAATCTTCATCTTAAACCTGGACTACTTTGACTCTCAGAATGAGATTTTTCTTTCAATCCCAATAATCACAAAAACTACACTTCCCAATTTTGGGTAAGGTTTCAAAACTTGAACTGGTTCTTCTGGCACTGTCAAATCCTAAATGATCTTGCATTATGTATTGGTACTCCACTAAAAATGGACTAGAGAACACTTAATGGTAAACTAGGATTGTTTGCTAGAGTGTTAATTGAAGTGAATTTTGAAAACAAGTGACCCAACTCTATTGACATCAATGCTAGATATAATAAATCTCTACTGATGGTTGAATATGAAACGATTCCCCCATACTGTGATTTTTGTAAAATTGTGGGACACTCAATTCTTAATTGTAGGATTGTTCATAAAAATCCACCACCGGTAGCCTATTCTGAATGGACAGAGGTAAAAAATCATAAGAGGGGAAAAGATGCTGCCCCTTATAAACCTGAAACAACTAAGAAAATAGTTGAAAGATGGGTTTCCAAACCCATTACACAAGCACAAAATGACCATGGAAATCAAGGGTTGAACTTGTATATGAACAGGATAATCAAAACAGTAAAGATGTTATTGACTCAGATGTTTTAGCAATCTTTGAACATCATAATTATGCTTTTGATAACCATGAAAATGATGAAGGCTCATTACAGGAAGTGTAGGGTCACACTGCAATTGATAAAGCCAAGGAGAACTACAACAGTTCAAAACTTCCAATGAAATCTGGGAATATGAACAGTACTACTACTATGACTAACACTCCCCCTGCTTTGGATTTTTATAATAACACTTTTCAGGACCCTTGCTCAAGTGATTGTACAGATCCAATTCGAATGGATCCAAGGAAGAAGTCAACATCAGATGCACAAGAGGAGGTATGTCTTCACTCAATGGACTGTGCAGGTTCTTCTGATGGCTCTATGGTCATGCAGCGGACTAAATGTGGGACTGATCGAGGGACTGAATTAAATGAGACTGTCTCTGCTAGCTCTGGCGGGGGTCTGGTAACTGCCTAGCTTCCTTGCACTCAGCAGGCTATTTATTTTAATACCCATGCTTCAATTGAATCGCATCATAATAGAATTATGCATAATGACACAAGAAAATTAATCCCCCCTCATACTGCCAATTTAGGTCGTCATTGTGTGAAATCTGATGTTATATGCAACACTATTTCATTGGAACCTGTTAAATCTATTTCTCCTACTTTGAAAACAGAATCTGTTTTGAAATAGAAAACCTCTGATCCCTATTTGACTTCTGGAATGATCACTTCACACCAAACTCCTCTTAAAATGGATAGGGTAGATACAAAACCAACATTGGACACTCCTGCTACCACTCAAAAGACAACTATAGAGGATGTTTTGGTTTCTGTTTTAGAACAAAATTCTGAAACATGCAATGTTTTTTCACTGAAATCCATTCAGTCTATTTCTCTTGCTTTGAAAGCAGACACTGTTTTAAAACCGCACATCTATTCTCCCCATTTAACCGCTGACAATAACATTACACACCATACTCCTCTAAAAATGGATTGGGTAGATACAGAAACCCCTACAACACTGAATTCTACCACTACTGTTCAGAAGACAGAAATAGAAGCTGCTTTGATTCCTGTTTCAGAACAGAATTCTGAAATGACAATTGTTCACATTATAACCACTACACACACTACCCCTGGTCAGACTTCATCTACTGATATAAATGAAGCCACTTCTTCCAGTTTTGAGATCAGCCTTATTGACAAGAAACCCAAACCAAGCCCCTCTCAAGATTTTAGAAGATCAAAGAGGAATAAAGGTTCATTAAAAAACAAAAAAAGGGATCTAACCCAAAACGCAAGTGAAAATAAAAATTCTCTTTTGGAATTGTCAGGGTATCGCTATTAATGATACTTTAGATGTTCTTAAGAGGATCTTAACCACTCATAAACCAAATATTTTCTCCATCTTAGACCCTCAAATAAACTTTACTCCTAAATTCAAGAACATATGTGCTCTTAACTATGTCTTTCTAGGAGCCTGAAAAGATGGATCCTCGGTTGAATCTCTATGGACCTTTTATCACACTTCCCTACAAAACGTGAATATTGTTTTATGTTCAGAGAAATATATTACTTGTGACTACTACTGGGAAGGGAAACACTCATTGTATACAATGATATATGACAAAAACAGATATCAAAAAAGAAGAACCCTTTGGCATGATCTGTCTATGTTAAAAAATAATATTCATGTCCCTTGGATTGTCATGGGTGACTTTAATGACATTCTCCTTTCCAATGAAAAAATTGGTCCCACTCATCTGTCAATTTCTTCAAGAGAGTTTAGAGCTTCAATTGATGATAATAATCTTGTAGAAATCAACCTAACTGGTGCCAAATATACTTGGTATAAGAGGAATTATAATAAAGATGTTTCCAGTAAACTGGACAGAGCTTTTGATAATTTGGATGCTCTTGTTAAATGTGATAATGTCTCTTGTATCACTCTAGCAAGGTTGAACTCGGATCACCATCCTATTCTGGCTTGTATTTACTCTAACAAATGCAAGCCTATTCTCCCTTTCAAATATAGTAATTCTTGGTCCATAGATCCTGAATGTGTGTCTCTTATCCAAAATGTTTGGGATATTATAAGTCATCATCAGGATGCCTTTGCCTGCATGTTTAAGCTTAAAAATTTAAAACAAGCCTTAAAGGGCTGGTGTAGAACTAAAAGTAACCAAATTGACATTGATATCTCCTCTCTTGAAAAAGAGTTGGATCAACTACAAAATCATAATAACACCTTGGATTTTAACATCGATCCTAAAACTGAGATAAACATATATTTAAAACTCAATTCTCTTCTCACTTTCAAAGATAACATGCACAAACAAGCCTTCAAAACCAAATGGTTAACCGATGGAGATAGAAACACTAAATTCTACAATTCTCTCAAAAGGGTTAGAAAGACTAATAGACCTCTTACTAAACACCTTCATAATGATGTGATTATTGACTATGAGGAAGCTATTTCCATCCCTGTTGTTTCTTATTTTCATAATATTTTTAATAGGCCGAACATAGATATTGATCTTCGACCTGACATAATTACAAGGATGGTGGATGAAACTGAAAATTTATCCCTAATATATATACCTTGGGACCATCAAATTAGATACACTGTTTTAGTTTAAAACCAGATAGTGCACCTGGTCCAGATGGTTTCAATAACAAATTCTTTCAGCAACAGTGGGATGTTATTCATCTAGATGTCTGTAATCTTGTGAAGTCTTTCTTTCACAATGGCTTCCTCCCTCATGGTCTGAATTCTCATTTTCTTACTTTAATCCACAAAGTGGATAATGCATCCGAAATTCATCAATTTTGGCCTATTGCACTGATAAACACTCTATTCAAAATCATTTCCAAAATTCTTGCTAATAGACTTTCACCTATATGTAACAAAATTGTTTTTGGGAATCAGTTTGGCTTCATTAAGGGAAGGTCTATACAATACTGTATCTACCTCGCCTCTGAAAACACCAACAGTCTTAATAAAGTTACCAGAGGAGGAAATGTTTCTATCAAACTTGACATTAGGAAGGCTTTTGATACTATTGATTGGAATTTTATTTTTAAGGTTCTAGAAGGATTTGGCTTCAATGATACCTTTATCAAAATAATAAAAACTTTTTTCAACTCTGCATCTTTGTCCATCTTGGTCAATGGCACCCCTAGGGGCTTCTTTAAATTCACAAAAGGGGTAAGACAAGGTGACCCGCTCTCGGCAATTTTATTTGTAATTTCTGAAGATTACCTAAGTAGGATCCTCTCTCATATGGTAAATCAAAAACAAACTTAAACCTATAAATGCGACCAAAAATCATAGAGTGCCTACTCACCTCTTATATTCTGATGACATCATCTTGTTTCTTCAAGGGGACCAAAAAAAATCCAAGTTCTTAAACAGGCCCTTACTCACTATGATAATGTCTCGGGTCTGGCCATTTCATGGCATAAATCGCACATTTTTTTGGGTAAAAACTTCTCCACACAAAGGAAAAACAATATTACTAGAAATCTTGGTATTAAAGAAGGTTACTTCCCCTTCACTTATTTGGGGGTACCTATTTTATGGGGAAGAACAAAAACTATTTATTTTTCTAACATAGTGGATCAAATTATTAATCAACTCTCTAATTGGAAAAGAATCTCTCCATGGCTGGAAGAATCTGCTTGGTCAAATCAGCCATTGTCTCCAAAATGGTCTGCTCCCTTATGATTTATAAATTTCCTGTTGGTTCTCTCAAAAGTATTAACACCTATATTAATAAGTTCATCTGGAAAGGAAGTATCTTTCAGAAAAAACTTATAACCATTCCCTGGGCAACCTATTTCAAAACTTTGGAAAAGGGGGGGTATTTGAATTAAAAACTTAAAGTTGTTTAATGATGCTCTTCAAGCTAAACTTACTTGGAGACTGGTCAATACTGACTCGAAGGCTATTGAATTTCTTAAAAGCAGATTCATTCCCAAACATAGGAGGGGGCACCTCAATTATATCTCTTCCTTGACATGTCCTTACATTCGGTACACTTATCATAAGATCATGGAAAACTCTAGATGGATTGTGAGCGCTGAATCCAATATAAATTTCTGGCTTGACAATTGAACTGGTGTTCCTCTGGCCTCGATGCTTACCCCTAATTCTACTCTGGTGGACACTAGTCACACTATTTAAAATGTTCTCCATTCCCATTGGGATAACCTTCCTGAAAAAGTTGCTCAGATCATTGATAACTATCCTTTTATTAACTGGGATTATTTTCTTGTCTGGGAACCTGCTCCGAATGGTATTCTTGACTCAAAAAATTCTTATATTCACAACTTTCTTGGAACTGAATCCAGCTTTCAATGTTTAAATTATTTCAATAATACATGGATTAAGACTTCTAGACTAACTCTAATTTGGCGCATTTCTCATAATATATTGACCACTGAGGTTCGCCTTCAATATTTTGGTATCCAGTTATGCTCTAAATTTCACCTATGTAATAAACATAGTGAAGACACTAACCATATATTTTTATCTTGTTCCATAGCTTCCTCTCTTTTGAAATATATTTTGACATTTTTAATTTCATATGGCGTACCCCTGACACAATTTGCACCCTTATTATATGTTGTGTTCAGTGCCAAGCCTCTTAGAAAATTATTAACATTTTCCTAGCTACTATTGCTGAGATCCTACATGTGATCTGGTATGACAGAAATGATATTCTACACAATAAATTCTCATTAAATCTTAGTGCAGGGAAAGCACAGATCCTCATTTCGATTCAAGGAGCTGCATCGATCCAAAAACTCACTACAACAACTCGGTTGATGATTGGGAGATTTTTCACAAGCTTTGGGTTGAAGGCATATACCGCCAACATCTTCACACCTTGGAAGTCTTCTAGAAAACGCCAATGCTGGGATGGATCAAAGTTTACATGGATGGTGCCTCAAAGGGCAATCCGGGACCTTCCAGCTACGGATCCATTTTCAGAGATTCTCCTGGCATGTGTCATGGATGTTTCTTTAGTAACTGCGGCATAAATTCGTCATTAGAGGCTGAGATAATGGGAGTAATTCATGCGGTCAAGTTTTCCATTCAAAGAGGCTGGAGGAAACTATGGATTGAAAGTGATTCCACCACCACTGTCCAGGCCATCTATAATGGTGTGACTCACCTGTGCTGGCCCTTGATTAATCTTTGGATGGAGTGCCTGGATTCTCTGCATGAAATAGACTACACTGCCCCGCATACCTTCAGAGAGGCTAATGTTGTTGTTGATGCCCTTGCCAACAAGGGTCTTCATCAGACTATGACATGGATGGACACCCTCCCCCTAGATTTACTCCATCTATTTGATAAAGATTGTAAAAAAATTCCTTCTTTCCATCTCTTGTAATCCTTTCGACTCTTTTATTCAATAAAATGTGCTTCGGTCTTTGACCGAGGCACCACTTTTCAAAAAAAAAACTATTTTAAGTTAATAAGTTATTTTCATGATAAATATCTTTTTAATAGATAATTTTTAAAACATATTTTTACATCAAAATAAAAAATCATCATAATTTATTAATTAAATTTTTCATCATTCAATTTCTAAATTGGACTTATCAAATTTTGTTACATGGTTTATTAACCCAAAAATTTCCCTTTTAGAATGATAAGTAACATGATTCATAATAAAAAAAAGTATGAAATGTGTGTTATTCTTATTTTTATCATGTAAAAAAAAGTTTATAATATAATATTTTTTTTATAATACAGCTTTTGAAAATGTAAAATGCTGATTGGCATGCCATTCTAATTATGAAATATAAGGGGTGTTACACTAAAACACATTTTTATTGATTACATATTTAGAAAATAAATTAAAATTATTTAGAATAATAATTTAATAAATTTTAAAAATAATTTTATTGTAATATAATTTATAACGAACATTAAATAGTAACATGGATACACTGCTATCTCATAATGAAATTAAAATTTCTAAAGGTAAAGATTTGGAATTTTACGCACCAAATTATCAATTTTAAAATACACATGTATTTTTAAATTTCACATAATGATAGAATTATTTCATATAAAAGTATTATATTTTATTAATTAGCACATAAAAATTATCTTATGGAATTTTTTTGTGATTTTTTTGTACAAGTTGTGTTTTGGATGAATAGTCAAAACAACTTTTTTAAAAATACTGTAACATTTACGACTAAATCATTATATTTTCATAACCTAAATAAATCATGATTACGTTTCCTTGATCCAAAATTATTAATATATTGATATAATTCAATTGAAAATATTAAGTTACATCTTGAACCTATGTTTGCTATTTTGGAACCTAAATTACATTATTCTAAATACCGTTTTTATGCAGTATATGTTTATCATTTTAGAATTAATTTCATTAAATTTAGAAATTTAATGATTTAAAATTTATTTTATATTTTCAATCATAAGTTCCAAATTACGTAATAATCTCAATTTAATTTTTAGGCTAAAAATAAGTTATTGAGGTAAAATTTGAGTTATCATGGTAAAGGTAAAATAAGGTAAAAGGATAAAATTTAAGGATAAAGGCATAAAATACCTAAAAACTTAACATTAAATATTATTTTAATGGTTTAAACTACCTTGAAAAACCATTTAATATTTCATTATCTACCAATTTTCTTAAAATTAACACCCACCATAAGTGATTAGCTTTAAATAAAAAATAGTGAATATTTTAACCCATAAATATATCCTTCCCCAGGTATAAATACATACCCCTTTTCTCATTATCATACACAAAAATTAGAATTTATCTCATCATATATCTCTTATGGTGTCTCTTATATTTCTCCAACTTTTAACTTGAAGAGTTTTTTTGGTTTGAAGGGTCATGTATATGCTAAGAATCTCAAGAGAAGTAAGGGTTTCTTCAATCCCCCTCTTTCATTTTCAAGTAAACAATTTTTTTTAGATTATAGTTTAAATTATTTATTAAAATAATTATATTAATTTTATTATAGGTTATCATCTTAGATTTTATATATTATTAATTGGAGTTTTTATATTCCCTCTTATTATATCCATTTCCCAAGCCATTACTATATCGAAACAAGAGATCCTCACCCCTCCTTTCATATTAATTTTTTGATACGTTTAAATAATTTTTAATTTTAATAAGAAATATTATTATTTATAATTTTTATAATTTTATTACTAATTTATTAGTAATATATCTCCATTAAATCTCATTATACTACCTTTGTAATATTCTATAATGCACAGACTTTCCTATATCCATAAAACTGAGATAAAGTTGGTAAAGAAAAACATGTGTGGTTTTCATAGATATTAATTTCTTGTTTGGATACAGAAAAGTGTATGAAAGATATGTCACAAATTCACCTAGGGGTAAAAACCTCAAAAGGTAAAATAAGGTATGAACTCAATCATCACTTGGTTCATAACCAAGAGGCTTAATTTCACATTTGGTTTGAAACTTTCAGCGGATATGCTTTGGATAATTCACATGATCCTTAAAACATATAACAATTAATTAAAATATACGGATTGATATTCACTTTTAGTTGACATCCATATTCCATGAATGTATCCAGCACCACTACTTGTTGACATTTATTCAATTGGGCTAATACATATGAAATTATAAATATTTTATAGTTTCTACAATTGATTGTTGGATATTCACCAATATATCCACAATAATCCTTTGAAAGGGGTTATTTACCAATCATTTTATAACCAATGATTATATTCTATATCACTCTCCATCAATCCATTAAATTTAATTTTCCCTTATATGATCATGTTTCTATGTATATGTGGTGTGGTGGAGATTAATTCTCTATAAGTAAAATGATCCATCGCTACCTTTAGCTTTCCTTATCATTAACTATGAATAAATATATCTTTTTTTCAAATGTATTTCCCTATGAATACACTTTTATGATCATTTTTATTGAAGGGTGTTCACCTAGATAACCATACATCGATTGAATGGTAAAATTATTGAATAAATCATATACCCTTTATCTATATGATGTAAATACCTTATACTTAATTATCTTTATTGATGGGTATTTACCATTAATATTTATAAAGTACATTATATATCCTTTTAATTTCCAATGGGTTTATCATTTTATTATTATTTATGGATTAATTTATATTTTTATCTATGTGTAACACATAAATTTCGGCATATCATGGGTGTTCCCAAATAACACAGTAATTCATTCGGTAAAGAATTAACCTTTAGAGATGATATGTTTATGGTACCTTGGAATCCTGTCATGGTAATGTTTTATGATATCATTGTGAATCACCTCGGCAATATTTTTTATCACACCTTAGTGATGCACCTTGGCGATATGTGTGTGAATGTATCATATTTATGGTGTAGCCACATTTCCATGTGATTCCTAATGTACTTATGATGTAATGTTATATGTTTTTCCTGCAATCTTATGATTCCATGTTCAAATGATATTTAATTAATTTTTCAAATATCCTTAGGTAAGGATTCATGAATTATGAGCTATGTTATACCAGGTATAATTCTTTAAATTATGTATTTTCAACTTGAAAATGTTCCTATAACCACTTGTTTATCTCATGCTCATTTATGATCTTTGGTTGTTATAAACTATGTTAACCCTTACCAACCATTTATATAAAACATTCTTATGTTTCAATATTTCCCTAGGAATTACAATCGAAAGGATACATATAGGTAAATTACATGTGTGGTGGATCTTTGTAAAAGAAATTTGTATTGTACTATAAGTTTATATTTTAATTTACCTTGTTACCAAATACAACGAACCTTTGATATTGGGAGTTTTTTTAACTCTTTTGATGTATTTAAATGTATATAAGTCTAATAAAATATCTGGATGTGTGGGTCTAGGGTGTGTCACATGTATTATCTTAAAATTGGCATGAAATTAGTGGATATACATTATATATAAAAAAGTAAATTATTGGATGAAATGCGATTAAACATTGTTGTGTAACTGTTTTAGATAAAATAATGCATAAATCTAGTGAGAATGATATAAATACCACTATAATAGGAAAATATGATTTGGTGATAGATTATTTGTGATAACTAACTTATTAATGGAAAACTGATGCTTCCATGAAAGGTTTTAATAACAAACAATTATTCTATTATAATTAATAATATTTGAGATAAATATTGGTGAAAAATTATATATCAATCTCTATGGTATTTTTCATTTAATTGGATATAATTTTGGGATTTAGAGTCCTAGAACCAAATACTTTTTAATTTATATTTCCTATAAATTCATGGATTTGAATATTATTAACATATCCCATATTGATTGTTCATCTGCCTAATACTTATGTTTTAATGTCCTAGAATATCTATCTCATTGAAAAAGTCTTACCAATTCCTTTCTATGATGAGAACATTGATGTTCCATGACAATATTCTATAACATTCTACTATAGTTTGATACCATTCTATGATGAGACACATAGTATGTTGACTATAAGGTGTTGGTACTCATAAGAATATAAAGATTTCTCTCATAAACTTTTCACTTTCTAATATATGAGATATGAGATTATGTGAATAGAAATGCCTATATAAATTCCATTTGTTTTTGTGTTATCATATATTCCTATATGTGAGCATGTGTAATGGTGTTTAGAGTTTTAGATGATTATTAATGCATTTCATGACCTGAGAACTTTGATGTATTACTATAAAGAATTATGATACAATTTATGGAAAATTTGGGTACATTTGGTTCATCATGAATGATGTGTTATTAATGAAAAATTCGAAGAAGGATTTTTCCCTTCCATCTTTGTGGATGTTGATATCCCAACCCTTTAATTTGAATGACTCTCTGATAATAAATTACATGAACATGGTGTAATGACAAGTTTTTTCTAATATTTAAAGAAATATGTATCAATCATAAAGGTTGATGACATGGGTATACAACATGTTTGTTGAGATATCTAGATAAAGATATCATATTACAAAATGAGCATTCATATGGGTTTTTTTTATCATTTTTCCACCCCTTTTTCCTCTACAAGTGACTTGACCTATTTCTTGATAGTAATCCTGGACTTTATGAAAACTTGCCTAATGCCAATAAGGAAGAGGCCTAGAGGTCCACACATAAAGTGTTTTATTTGATCTCAGTTAAATATTATTTATATTTAACAATTAAAAAGAATATTATTCTCCAAACCAAAAATTAATATCAATTCAAGATTTATTAAATGAAAATAAATATTAAATAAATATTTTTCCCAAGTTAATTATTTAATTATTATATTTTATAAGATTAATTTATCTCTAGTTGTTCATGATCTAATTATTAATCATTTATTTATTAAATAAATAAATAATTTAGGTAAAAAAATATTAAATAAATATTTATTCTTCAGTCCATGAATAAAAATATTTATTTATATACTGAAGGAATAAATATCTAACTAAATATTTGTTCAAGTATTCAATAATGTGGATAAGGACAAACAAACCAATATAAGGTTTAATGATAAATATTATTTTTCAAGATGGTAAAATAATATTTATCATTACCCTGCATGGCATGAGAAAGAAATTACTATTACATGGAAAGAAGTAATTTAAGGGATTAATATATCATTAAGGGATCATGTGGAATTAAATAATATTTAACCCTATCTAATAACTCTATAAACATACCATTATTTCCATTGAGCCATGGTAAATTTAAATTTGGACAGTTTTTGTGCACAATGAAATATTGAGATCTATCTATAAACATCGATAAAATCAATAGATTTTATTCTCTAAAACCTTAGATATTATCCCCCCTCATCTATATTTTTATTAATAAGAGTGAAATACAAATTATTTAATCCTAAAGGAATCATTAAAGTTATCAAGGAAAACACTACAAGATGATTGATCCTTCGTTCTAGCATCATACAGTCTATCGATGTTTTTCGGAGATCAATAGAGAATGTGTGGATCACCACAATAGGGATTTTACTTTGGATCCTAACATTTTAATGAATCTATGACAATCGAGTTAGAATGATCAATATAAATAATGAATAAATATTTCAAGATCGAGGTATCCTTTATTCTTCTGTATAAATTAATAATAAAATTGATGTGAAAATATATTCTTTTGGTTCCGGTGTTTTATTTTTAATTTTTTTTCATAAAATTTCTTATTGGTAATGAAATTTATTTCTTGTACATTGAAAATGGTCCATCAAATCCGACTGAAGTTGAGTTGTCCATTTTCCCAACATGTGCTTCTACTACACTAGAAACTAATTATTAGTATCAATGTAGCCATGATAGAATTTATAATTATTTATTTGGTTATTGATCAATAAAAATTTAAAATTTATATTTTATTTAGTGTTGTAATTCAATATTGATATTTTGTTAAGATATATTCTTCCATATCTATATTTCTTTCTCATATTACCAAGATCGGTAAATAATTAATTAATTATTCACTCAAATAACTCATCCGAAGGTTCTATGAACTCTGGTTAGATAATATAGGGTTACACGGTGTGTAATCATCTATCACACACCATGTACCCTTGTTCATTGCACTAGGACACACACAGGGTCTCTGAGTTGTCATGTAATGAAGACACGCTGTATTTATTAAATACACCATGTGTAGACCAGCCAGGGTGGCACATGGTTTAACCAAATTATACGTTATGTTGATTGCCTACACATCATCTAGTCCACATGTTTTCATAGATGAAAAAATTAGCTATATATATGGCATGTAATAAATTAACCACTTGTATTTAATACATGAAACATACAAGTCATAATCCATTCAACTTGAAGTTAACACTTTGTATCCTTTTTAAACATCATGTACCTCATCAATTTCCATGTGAAGTACATTCTGAATCCTTAGGTGTTTATGTTATATATCTAGTGAATCAAAGTACACTCTTTGTGGAACATTTTTGTGTGTGGAAATATAAAATTTAATTAATTAGTCAATAAAAATCATTATTATGTGTTCCATGTGTCATTAAATTGAATCATACATGCCATATAATTGGATTTATTAGATATAAATGCTAAATTAATTTCTGTATAAAATCTAAACTATATACTATGAATAGTCACAATACGTTGACTACTTCATGCACATTTAAATCATTACACACTATGTTAATTAAAATTTGTTACATGTCCAATTTAATTGAATCATACACACCATAAATATATGATAAAATTTGTATTCTAAATAATGAATTAGTAGATTGTATACAAACTCAGTACATAGAGAGTAGTTCGAATATGTACTTGCTGATTTTCTTCCAAGTACAGAGCTGTGAACTATTTTATTAAATTTTATCAAAAATAAAAAGTATATTTTATTTAAAATCATAGTGGGTGGTAATATCAAGGAAAATTGGATGAAATATGATAAAATTAATTAACTGATTAATTAAATAATTAATCAGATTAATTTAGGCACATTTTATCATATTAGAGAATGAATTGAAATTAATTCTAGATAGTTATTTTAAATATGTAGTCATTGTATGTGTATAACTGATCATGATCATGGGACAAAAATATTCTTATTTTGGTCTAATTTAATTTAGTCTATTTCATGGTTTTGTACATATTTTTTGTTAAATTAAATAAGATAGCCTGTATTTCATGCCTCCCTCCTTTATTATGTAGGACCTATGTATCGAATGACATTTTATGTAGTTGACATTAATGAATCCTTTAGTTTCCATCACCCATACATGAGTTATACAAACATATGTAATAAAATAAGTATTCGAAGGTGCATATATTTGATTCAAAGAAGATATAAGGTGGAGGAAGTTCAAGAAGGAACCAAGGTGAATCCTACTTGGGAAATACTTGGGTGTACCAGTGGGATGATTTAACTCATTTCAATACTAAAACAATGAGTTTTACCTTAGGGTCATAATTTATTCATTGTCCTCTAAATAAATCAACAATTAGATAAAGATCATGATCATGTCAAATATTTATTTATTTTATTTCTGTCTATTGTATGATTTATTTTATGGATGGACTAGCAAGATCCCAAAAATAAATGGACTAATATACAAATATGGAATTAAAATAAATGGATAATCTATAAATGTTTTATCAAAACATGGTTAATCACATAAGAAAAATACACATAATATTAAAAAGAAATGTAAAATATAAAATAATATAATTTACACATAATAAATAAAAAATCCATCAAGTTAATATTAATTCACTCTGCCTTCCATTATCCATTTTCAGAAAAACCATAGTTAATGTACCGATTTAGGCCATGGTCAAGGGAAATATTAATTATCGTGGAGTCCTAGAAATGATTATAAGTTGACTTAACTGAGATTGTGTTGAATTTAATGGCCATAGTCTATTCATTAAAAATTGGGAGGCCAATATTGAGTAAATTCATGTCTAGGTTTTAGGATTGGGGAGTTCACTCAATAGAACAAGAAGCTACAAGCTCATAGTTGGAATGACTACCAACCTAAATATCTTATTATGGGTTTCATGGACATTTTTTATATCATAATAAGAGAATATATATCATTTCCAATAGATTTCCCTTAAAATAGGACATTCCAAGTTCAATATTGAGGGACTTTGAGACTTGATAAAAAATTGGACAATTAATAAAATTAAAATTATTACATCTCACGTAGTTGGAATTCAAGATTAAAATAATAAAATTTGGATTGTATAATTTTAGGAATAATTGAAATTGAAACAAAAAAACACTAAAAATATTTATCAACTCAAGGTATATCCTTAAAAATACAAATTTATGGATTTGTTATAATTGTTTATGCACTTTATTATTATCTTAAATTTTTTATTATGTATTGTAATTACTTATTCCTATTTTGCCACCCGAGAAAGTGAGAAAAGGTAATAATGATTCCTACTAGAGATATATAGAGGATTATTACTATGTAGATTGTATTATATTATCATCTATGTCTATAGATTTAGTGATAAAACATAAGGACATGGATTCTTACACCATAATATTTCATCTTATTTTTCAAGAGATAGAGAAGTAATGTATTAACTGAAATAAGATTGTTAATGAACTACATAAGTGTAAACTAGAATAATGGAATGTAGTTACTGATAATAATTTCAAAATATTGGATTATATTGATTAGTTAGAAAAATTGGACTTCCAATTGGATAATAAATTATCCATTAATATTACTTTATTATACATACCACTGAGGTTATCCTTATTCTTCCAATATTGGATAAATTTAATGGATATGATTCTTAGGAAAATTTTGACCATAATTAAATAGGAATATTAGGATTGGTTGATACACATTTATCCACCCATTATGGTGAAATGTTTGAAAGACAAGTCTGAAGATGCCATTAAGAATATAAATCCAAAAGATTATTTTTAGTTTCATTCAATGAGACAATAGATTCAAACGTAAAAGAATAATAAAGAGGCTATTTACTTCTTATTTTAAAATAATGAATACTAGAAAATAAATTTCAATGAATTGAATATGATACCAGATGCATCCACGTCAGGTATATTCATCAATTCTCTATTCAATTTTGTTTTATTAAAATACAATTTTTCTACAATATACATATATTTAAATATATGAAATGAAAAATAATAGAAAGCATGGAGAGTGAAATCAAAAATGTTCTTAGAATGGGATATTTCTATGTTATGCAAGGGTAGATCAATACAAATAATTTCCAAAATGGATCGATTCATGTTTTTGAGGAGTGTTTCCAAAATAGTTATCTTAGTTTTCATCTAGACACAACAAGAATTTATTTCACATTTTGGAATAAATTTTTTCAGGAGACTTCATATTAAACTATTTTTTAGTTACTCATTAATCATAGATATACAGTAAAATTCACGATGAATATAAAATATAAGAGTATTAACTGATTGTTTAATGATAATTACTTATCAAATGAAACTAAAATTAGTTGAATTTTTATACCTCAAAAGGATGTATTAGACTCTATTGAGCTAAGTTACTAAGTATAATGAAAAACTAATTATAAAATTTTAGATAATGAAACCTTTAGAAATAAATTAATTCCACAAATATTTTATAATAGGTTCAAAAAGTATATATAAACCATTCTAATGATAGAGGTAAATTCAATATACTTAATGAGCTTCTATTAAATTTTTTAGTAATGCTCAGTGATGAAAATGAATGAACTTGTTAAAGATAGTGGAACCATCAAGTTATCTTGTCTTAGAATATCTTATCTAGGTAACAATTGATCCTAAATGTGGAATAAATGTCTTCATAAGAATAAATTTCCTTATATAAATTAATATATTTATGGTAGTAAAAGTAAGAACATTGACAAGTGTTAAATATATTAAAAACATTCCATAATTTCTTCCATGACATGCTTTAAAAATAATAACGAAACAAGTAATCATATTCCAACTATATTGAATAATAGATATCATATAAATTTCTATATGATAAGAATATATTATGACACAACCACAATTTTTTTCTAAAACAATTTGTAAAAAACTATCTTTAGTAACAAATAAACATAAAACAAATAAGTGAATGACAATTAATAATATTATATTCACTAAGGATATTAATTTATAGTCAAGGATAACTATGTTTCCATAAAGGAATACTATATCATTAAGAATTATGGGAGTAAAACTTAACCTCTATGTGTTGAGGCTATAGATTCACAAGAGTTGTTGTATAAATAATGGACTCCAACAAGATTAATATGAGTAATAGTTACAGAGACAAATACTGTAAAGGAATTCATACCCAAATAAGTTTTTTATGTTCACCATGGTGGGTGATATATATATATATATATATTATTTCATAATGTAGATTCATACAAATAAGTAGTAAATAGAAACATGATAAATTTGAAAAGTATATATAAATTAAAATATTGAACTCAAAATATCAAGATTCAGGAACTCCATTTTTGCAAGTCTCTAATACTTGATAATTATTTTGAGTATTTAAGAGAATCTAGAAATTAATGGTACAAGATGGTACCAATATAGAATGATTGATTATTGATAGGTTTATTCTATGAAAAAACTTATACACCAATCATCATGAATAAAATATTTTTTAATTATACTTGTTGAATAGTACTTATATGACCATCATTTAGAGCTATTAATTTTCATAGACCACCTAATTTACAAGAAAAATTATGGAATATTTCTATATGATTAGATTAAAAGAAAAACCTATAGTATATGCCTATAAGTAATAACTAGTAAGGTTGAGTAACATTAATTAATTCCAATAATACATACACATTACAGAAATTATTTTATGGATAAATCATGCATTGTGATAATTTAATATTTGTTTGTGGATGAATGAGTGACATGTATGTCTAAAAAGTTTGTTGTTGCACTATAAGTTTTGAATATTGAGATGTTGATAACATATCAAAGACAAATAATATGTCTTACAAGTTTGTATGATTAAGGAATGAATTTATATAAGAATGAGTTAATGTAGAAACCATGTTCTGGGGACAAAGATATAAAAAATGTATCCATGGGTTTTATAAATATACTCATAGTATATATATTAATATATTATTGAAAAATAAAGGTTTAAAAAAACCATGAGGGAATTGTTGTAGGCATATAATATCTTCAGTAGAAAATGCATGAGAATATGAAGATATTATTTAGATTAAAATAATTTCAAAATCTTATGTTATAAGAATTTATCTTATACTCAATGATATGTGATGACATTTGATGTTAACTATGTGTGATCCATAGTTTGTGAATATCAAAAATATCTAACAAAATTCCACTGAAATGTAGTTAGAACTATCTAGTAATACTTTGATATGAAGAAATGGATAAGTTACTAGTGTCTTGAGAAGTGATAATAATAGTGATCAAGGGAGTTGAACACTTGTATTCATTTATTTCAATTAGATATAGTTTTAGAGTATGGTAAATGTACTTTTTAATACAAAAATAATATAGAAAGTGTAAAACATATTTACAATATTGAATTTTTTTGTAGATTTTTTTACAAATTATGAGGTAGTCTAACAATGACCTATTCATATTTTGATTTATACTAAAAGTAAATGTTTTTATAATAATTTTTAATAATATTTGACTATAGTCTTAATCAAGATGTCTAGTTCTTGAAAAGGTAACTAGAGGTGGATACTCAGTTATATCACTACTTGAGGGATTTTTTCAAGGTTGAGATATCATAATAAGAAGATTCACCACATAAACTTGTGGATTTACTAATAATATTCATGGAAATATGGTAATCCAAGTAGCTATATCCATACTCATAATAAGCATGTTTAATATGTGATAACTAACTAGTCATTAACATCTATCTCTAGTGAAAGTGGGAGACTGTTAGAGTTGGTGCACTAGAACTGGTTTGTACTTTTGATTTCTTATAAAGTCATGGATTTGAATAATATTTCCTTATTATATACATATTTTTATTCTCAATAACATTAATGTGATAATGTACTAGAATATCTATCATATTGAAAAAGTCATAGAAGTTCCCCGTTATGATGAGAACCTTGAAGATCCATGACGATGTTCATAAATATTGTTCTATAGTCGAATAGAACATTATGATGGGACAGATACTTTGGTGACTATAAGGTGTGAGTAATCATAATAATATGTGGATTTATCTCATAAGTTTTACACTTGGTAATTTTCAATATGGGAGATTATAATAATAATCTATCCTATATAAATTCAATATATTTTTTGTAATTAGACAATCCTATCTGCAAGTGCGTGTAATGGTCCTTAGACTTTAATATTATTATTAAAGCACATCAAGAATCACACAATTTTATGTGTTACCATAAAACATGATGATACAATTTATGGTGATCTTAGGTAAATTGGGTGTATCATGAATGATGTGTTATTAAGTAATAATTCGATGAAGGATATATCCATTCCATCTTTATAGAGGTTGATATCTCAACCCTTTGATTGAAATGAAAATGTTACAATATACTCCATGGAAATAGTGTAATGAGGAGTTTATTTTAGTTAGTCAAAGAAATACTCATGAAGTTTAATGGTTGATGAATCGGTTATGAAACATGCTTGATGAGATATTGTGATAAAGGTATTTTATCAGACAGTGAGAATTTGTATGTGGTTGTTATCATTGTGACATACCTTCATATTTGGAATCATTTATCCATTTCTAAATATTAGTCTTAAAATTTATGAAATCCTACATAATTCCACTGAGGAAGTGGCCTAGTGGGTCACTCAAAAAGTGTTTCATTTGATCATAGTTAAATATCAAATATATTTAACATTTAGAATAAATATTATTCTACATTCCATGAATTAATATGTATTAATGATTTATTAAATGATCAAAAATGTTAAATAAATATTTATTTTCATGGTAATTGATTAATTATGAGACTATATTTTATTTATTTATCTCCTGTTATTCATGATGTAATAAGTAATTATTTATTTATTAAATAAATAATTTTTTATTTATGGGAATATTTAATAAATATTTATTCACATTTTTGATAATAAAATATTTATTTATTTATCGAGTGAATAAATATCTAAAAAAATATTTTTTTTCATGTATTTAATAAATTAGAAGGGGGATAAGAGGACCAAGATGATGTAAGATGATAAATATTAATTTTCAAGATGGTAAAATTATATTTGTCATTACAACAATTAGTGAGCACTATGGACAAAAATAATATTCTTACATGAAATGAGGTCATTTAAGGGTTGAATATATTATTTAGGGACTATTTATAATAAAATAATATTTAATACTAACTCATAACTCTATAAATAGACTGTTATGTCTATTTCTCTAGGGTAAAATCGAATTTAGAGAATTGTTGTGCATAAAAAATCATGAGCTCTTTATCTAAAGACCAAGGAATACTCTATAGTTTCTTCTATCAAGACTAATATATTCCCCACTATCCTCCATGATCTCAATAATAAGAGTGAAATGATGATTCTAAAGCCCAAATAAAATTTCATTGCGATCAAGGTGAAAACTGCATGTTGATTGACCCACTACTCTAGCCCCAAAAATCCATTGAAATTGTTTAGAGATCAAAGGAGCATGAATGGATCACCACTAAATGGATTCAACATTGGTTACTCAAGTTGAATTAATTCTATTCAAATCAAGTGAAAATCATCAACATACTCAATGAATAAATATTTCAAGATCCATGTAACGTTTAATCCTCAGATTAAATTAATTATAAATTTATTGTGAAAAAATATTCTATTGGTTATAATGTTTTATTTGTCAATGTTATTCATAAATTTTTAAATGGTTATGATGTTTACATCTTGTAAATTTAGAAGGATTCATCTAATCTAGAAAATGAAGAGTTGGCCATTCGGCCAACATGTGCTTCCATTGTGCCTAAAACCAAAACAATTTGCCTAAAATTGAATCCATACCACCACTCACCTTGGGCATATTATCCCTAATTTCTAGAGGCATTAGATAATCTATGAGGGATAAATATATAATTTTGGATGATAAAAATACCTCAAAAAACACTATAAACAAATTTTATCTTTTATTTACATTTATAATTGAAAAAATTCAATGAATGTATAGATAAGATAAAAAAACAATAAAATATATATTTTTAGCACACTCCAAAACTAATAAATCCATAAAATAAAATAAATATCAATGCCTAAGTGGGTGATATCATCCCTTTATTATCATCAACTCAATCATTGATTTTCAATTTGGAATGTATCCCTCTAACAATAACTTCCCTGAGATACAATTCCATAAAACCTAAAATAAATTTGAATCACATAAGGATATGTACCAAAGTGAACAACCAGATGGTGAGTATTTAAAAATTCCTAGTATTGAATCCTGAAATATTTTTTATTTAAAAACCATATAACAAAAAAACTATTATTCTAGTTTATAAAAAGGGAGAATGAAAAGAAATTTTATTTTATAAATTCAATATTTTACCCATAAAGTCATAGTTACACTAAATAACATCTTTTTATAACCCAATTAAGTAAAATATTTTATAATAAATTAAAAAAAACTGGAAAATACTATGAAAATTTTTCATATAAATTTAATTGAACATCATAAAAGAATAATAGACTCTAGGTACAAAATCTATAATTCCACTAAATGTAACTACTTTATAACCAACAATATGATCTCACATTCTCACTCAAATCAAACTTCCAAGGAATGATCAAGGGTTGTTAACTAGTATTCAAAATATAATTCTAATACTTTTTTAATCTATATCAATGTTTCATACTATGTAGTACCATTCCATTAAATTTTAAAAAATATAAATAAATAAATTATTGATAAACGACACATATATCACCACCATATATCCTTCTCATTTACAAGCCCGATTTATTGAGTATATTCATTTTATATATCAAATTATTAATGAAATTTTATTATATTAAATAAATATACAAGAGAGAGTCCTTAAATAATAAAAATTAAACATAATTCATTTATCATAAACCAAATAAATAATTATGAAAATAAAATAGTTTTGATCATTAATCAAATACACATACTAAAACACCTTGAAATAAATTAAACATTTATAAAAATAAAAAAATATCATAAATAAAACTATATAATTATTCTTCAAATATTTAAAAGATCAAAACTAAAGTATTCTGTTTTTACATATGATATAATTTTAATATTAATAATCAACACATGTATTTTGAAAATGTCACATAAAACATCTTCCAAAATAGTACAAGAGAGTTTAAATGATATTAAATTATATTAAAAGGTGTTAATAACATCCCAAATAGTAGGTTATATCAATTCTATGGAAGGTTTTGTATAACTGATCCTGTTTCTACACCTGCCCATGTATTTTTGGAAGTAGACCGACCTTATCTTAGAGTCTTTCCTCTTGTACCTTCCCATGGTGGATGGGTGTTGAGGTCCATGGTTTACTATTCCAAAAACTTATAGCTCCAATATACACTATCATTTCATGTACCTAGAGTGTGGTAGGATGAAGAGGACATGATAGATATCATGAGGGGTATATTTTCCCTCATTTAGACACCTGAGAAATGGATTATGATGAATCCATCATTCATACTATACGGACCCATTAGGAAATTGTGTGGTGTGGAGGGAGAGGTGGAAAACATGATGGTCTCACCTGGGAGGATTTTAAGGGACTATTCTTCATGTAATTCTTCCCTAATACACTGAAGTTAGACCAATCACACGAGTCCATGGAACTATAGTAGGGGTCTATGATTATAGCTTCATACTTCTCTCATTTCACTAAGATACTATTTTTTGATCCTCCAATATCCATGAATGATGCACATAAGTCTAAGAAGTTTGAGATTGGTCTTCATTTTGACATTATAATACATGTTAGGTTCATTGACCTAATGAAATACCTAGAGGTTTTATGTTAGGAATTTACTATCGATAATGCCATTGATGAGGATCGAGTAGTTGGTCTTCTTCCACCCCTCAGTACTCAGGAGAGTGGAAATATTACTTATTCATTGAGTGTCACTTCTGGTAATAAGAAGAGGAAGACTGGAGATGGGAAAAAATATGGCAGTATGTGGGTGGGCCAGATTATGACTTCTTTATCCCCCTCAGTAGTTCTACAATGATTTAACAATGGGATAGTTAAGTATTATTTCACGTAAAGTACATCACCACTGTATAAGTATCATTATTATGGAAATATAGGGCATCTCCAATAGTTTTTCACTAGATATTTTAGGTAGTGGTTCCATAATGGTGGAGGGAATACGTGATCTATGACCCAAGGGTCTGAGTGGAGTCCTTATTAGGAGACTCAGACAATGATTACTTAGAAGGTTCATGTATATTAAGGGCATGGTCATGATATTGAATAAATCCATGTTTTTGTGGTGGATCATACTCTTATAGATGGTTGTTATGGACCATCTACTATTTTATGTACTATATTGATCACTTTCAAATTGCTAACTAATTTTTTTAATAATGTTACTTCCCATTATTTTCTCACTTCAAAAGTTATTTCTAACCTTGATTTACCATTCATGTTTTCTCCTGAGTTACATTCCCTCAATAAACCACCGGTCATGAATGTCGAAAATAATTTACAATTCCCTGAGTTTCTTATAGTTGTTTCTAATTATGGAAATCTATGGGTTTTTTTTATTATGGAGATAATGAGGTTTGATGTGATTCATTAAAAGGACTTGTTGAACAACTTCTGAGATCACATTGATTTCTATCAGAGATGAATATTATTTTAATCAACTAATGAAGATATGTTCATGATGATAAAAGAGTGGGAACTGGGAGAAGGTATAGTTGTTCCAAACTTGAGTCAAGTTTGGATGATTAAGGCTTATATTATAGGCTTGGCTATTTGAGTAGGATTAGTGGAATGTTCCTCATATTTTTCTGAAGTTTTAGATATCTATTAGGATATCTTCCTAGTTGAATTCATAGGACTTTACATTGATAGAGTATTTGAGTTTGAGATAGTTCTTATAATAAGTGAACAACCCATATTGATATCCCTTATCGTATGACACTGATCAAGTTAATGGATCTCAAGGTATAGTTCAAGGACATGGAGTATAATGGATTTCTCAGGTCTTGTACCTAATCATAGGGTGAAACTGTCTAATTCACCATGAAGGAAGATGGTTTTCATATTCTCTATGTAGATTAATATAAGTTGAATCATGTGATAGTGAATAAAAAAAAATTATTTTCCCAATATCAATGATATTTTCGACTAATTATAGAGAGATCGTTGGTTCTCTGATATTGATATTAAATCGAGAAATAAAAATTTTTGGATAGAGATGAGGGAATCTTGAATATGGTGTTTCGATACAGGAATATGCTATAATAATACTTGGTGATTCCATTTGGACTGAAAAATGTGCCGATAGTGTTAATGGATTACGGTAAAATGATCTTCCACGCATATAATGATTCTTTCTTTATAGTGTTCTTTGATGAAATCCTCATCTTCATTTTGAACACGCAGCAACATGATATACATCTCATGATGGTCTTGAGTACACTTTCAGCACATTAACATTATGCAAAGATATCCAAGTATAGATTTTGGATTCAAGAGGTGAAATTTATGGGGTACATGGTTTATGAGACATGTATATCCATGAAGATAGATAAAGTTGAGGCTGTGATGTCCTGGAAACATCATTGGAATGAGTTTAAGATCAAAAGCTTTTTGGGTTTAGTATGTTACTAATGACATTTTATCTAGAGATTCACTCATTTTTAGCACCAATGATTGTGCTGAAGAAGAAGGGGTGTGATGTTCTAGTGGACATACCTATTTGAAGAGTCATTTATTGGGTTTAAGAGAAGTTTGATTATAGTTCTAATTTTGATACTTCCCAATATAAAGAATGGTATTTCTATTTACTTTGATGCATCTGGTGTTGGTTTGGGAGAGAAAAATAAGGAAGTGGGATTAGGTAGTATCTAATGGGTCACATTAGCTATGAACCCATGAGAGAAAATATAATACTCATGACTTGAAGCTAGAGGCCATGGTCTGCACTTTAAAGTGTCAGCAGTAGTATCTCTTTGGCTAGAGGTTTATTTTCTACACAGACCATAAGAGTCGTCACTATATCTTCACACAGTAGAACATGAACTTAAGATAGAGGTATTAAGTATAATATCTACATACATTCAACTTTGATATGTCCTATACACTAGGTGAAGGTAAATTCATTATAGATTATATAATCTTTAAGAAGTAGGTAGCTTAGAAGATTGGTGAATGATTTTCATAGGAATAATGGTTCTTGATGATTTTATTGGATGATTAGAGGATGGATGATTCCAAGGACTTGGTATCAATGATATATTCAATATTTTGGTCAGATATTATTTAGTATACTAATAAAAAGATTTATAATAAACTGACCTAGAGTGTGTTGTGATGTGGGAACATCTAGTAGGTGCTGTTATGATATCCAAGTAGTCATTAGGCGGTGATGATGTTATTCTTGTATATGAGAGAGTTATAGTCCTAACTTCTATTAGGTAATAAATGATGAGTTACTTCCATACATCTAAGTGTGTCGTACATCTTTTATTGAGAAATATGTACCACAACTTTAGGTGACAGTTTCAGTGGCCAAGGATGAAGAGGGACATTGCAGGATTTGTTTCCTAATGCCTTAACTATCCAAGGATAGAGGCCTAGCACCAACGTCTTGGTGGTTTTCTCAAACCACTTCTAGTGAACATGTTTAAGTGAGAGTTAATCATGATGGGATATTTTTTTGGGTTACCTAGGACACTAAATATTTTTTATGCGATCTGGGTGATTTTTGATATGTTAACAACAGTTTCTCATTTCTTCTCAAACAATGATACTCACTCAATAGAGGAATTAGAAAAAATTAATGTATGTGAGATAATATTCTTACATTTAGTTTCATTGAGATTAATATATGATAGAGACATAAGTTATACATTATATTTTTGGTATGTCTTGCATAAGGCCTTAGAGAGTTATATGTGGTTGAGTACAACATAAAATCCTTAGACATATAGATAGTCAGAGTAGATAATTCATCTGCACAAGACACGACAAGGAGCGAGAGAATCCTATGAATGGGTGAGTATAACAATACCCAATTGGGACCCTACGACCCTCGAAGGTCTCCCCGAATTCCACAAATGAAAAAAAACAAAGCATAATTCCAAGCACAAAGCTCAAGTAAAGATTCAGCTCAAACAAGGTATACAACGTAAAGAATAGGAATAATGATGGTTATTCATAAATCTAATACATATTATTCAATTGAGAAGTTCCACTATTGAACCATGAATATTTACCTCTATCACCGATCCATATAGGGTAATAAGTCACTGATGCACATAGGGTCATTAGCTGTCTATCCACACAGGGTCGTAAGTTTCTGATCCACAATGGTCCACTCTAAGGTTGGTCCTCATTGGGTCGCGCTGCTGCTGATCGACATAAAGTCGTAAGTCGTCGATCCACACAAGGCCGCAAGTTGTCGATACACATAGGGTCATAAGTCCTCAATCCACATATGGTCATAAGTCGTCGATAAATATAGGGTCTTAAGTCACTAATCCACACAGATTCGTATGTCGCTGATCCACAATGGGCCTCTCTAAGGATGGTCCACATCGGGTCACGCTACTGTTGATCCACATAAGGTCGTTCAGTTGCCGATCCATATAGGGTCGTATGATACTTGACAACCAGCCCCAGGATTCATGCACTTGGGTCACTTGAGTTTCTGAGAAACTGCTACTCAAGATATCATCCATACCTCAACCACCACGAAGTCCCATTAAGTAGTAAACCGATGAACCGCCACATCATAAGGGTTCCAATGGAATAGATGACGCGTCAATCAGACGATTGGTCTGTAAGTTATAGCCATTTAGTGTCAGGGGACCAGTTGGATTTGAGTCTGATCCAACCTAGCCATACTTCAACCTTTTCCAAAACCCAGTTGGAGTATCTCAAAAGGACCTCCACTTCCTAAGGTTCCCATTACTGTAGACGGTTTATCAAACAGACATCTAGTTTTGATGATAAAACCCTTTAAGCGAAACTGGATGAAAAGGTTTGGGGTCCGGTCCGACCCGGTCCGCTGGGCCTGGCCTATTTTGGCTAGACCTGAACTGAAGGGGCTAGGATGTGGGATCGGTCCGCTGGACCATGGGACCGGCCTGACCGACCTAGCTGGGCATGGCCCGCCGGGCCGCTGGACCAACCCGGACCGCTAGTTGGGCTCGGGGGTGCGGCCTCACCCAAACGGACAAATTTTCCATTCAGTCTTCAATAAGCGGCACCAGTTTTCACTACTCCACTTAGCTAATATCCTTAGACCAGTCAATGATGGGACCCATGGGCATAGGTCCTCCCTTCACCCACCACCATGGCTCAGAGCGGAGACACCTCCTCCGCAACATGCTGCCGCGACACGCCGCTCGACTTTAACACAGCCAGCGATGGTCAGCCGCCCTCTTTGTCTGCTGTGACACCTTCGAGCACTACCACCTCCTCACGGCCGGTGAGAATCAGCCACCTTCTCCTCCAATTGCCTGCATCGCTGCACCGGTGGAGTTTCCACAGACCACTAGTAATGATCCGGTGGTCCAATTTTCTTACCAACTGCACATATGGGCCTTCCAAGACATCACCATCACTGTGTGGGCCCCCTATTTATCATTACACTGCATTGGTCGGTCGCCCACGAAGAACTCAATCAATATCGAGATCGGTGGAGGCCCTGGGCTTTGTTCTCTTGGGCCCACACCCACAACGCTAGCATTATAACATGGGTAGGGGTCAACATCATCAAAAGGAGATGAAACATAAAACCCTTAAAAAAACTCCTACCTTGAACTCATTTGAATACACTGCAGATGAGGGAGATGAACTTGCATTCGAAGGTGTTTTTCATCGCCCGTCATTGTCTAGTTAGAATCCTCCAATGGTCATCGAAGCTCTATTCTACGTTGGTGGAATACATTGACAGAACATCATCATAGGTTTCTCTCATAAGTGGCCAGAACCCATGCCCATGCATTGTTTAAATAGAAGCGAGGGAACCGCTGACTTTTCATTTAATTAATGCGATTCATTAATGAAATTCAATTAATTTTCCATTAATTCAAAGAACATCATAGTTACGCAACCCAATGGTCATATCAATAAATGAATTGCACTCAATCTTAAAGATACACCATGGTCCCTCCACCAGCGCTCAACTGTTACAAGGAAAGAATAAAAGAACTTTGGAGTTTTTTTGTAAAGTCCAAAAATTAACTTTTTTGTTCGACCCTTATTGGTTGAAGTTATTATTTGACTAACAGAATCCTGGAAATAAGAATTAAACGGTGACCTTAGTAATTTAAACTGAGCACCAATTCAAAATATAGAAAATGACTATCACATATTTACTAAATGTACCTTAAAAAAGTTGAAAATTCTATTCCAGGATCTCTGGGCCTCAAAATCACGTGCCTTTAATTTTCGTTGACTCATAATAATTCCATATAATTAAAAACAATACAAGGAATTTATGGATATTTACATCCTCCTGACCATAAAAGTTTACATCCCCAAAAGACACAACAAAAATAGAGAAAACAAGTTGGGGGTACTGATCTTGTATATGAGCCTCCTGCACCCATGTGCTCTACTGGAGTTTTCCATGCTACCACCAAAATCGCCCAAGAGGAATCGACCTCCAATGAATGACCTTCTCCGGTTTATCCTCTATCTCTAGAGGGAACTCTGAAAACATCACCCCATTGTCAATGTCCAGCTCACCCCAGTCGATAACATGTGATGGATCATGCATGTACCTCCACATCTGTGACACAAGGAAAACATTATGCACCTGATGCATCTATGGTGGAAGATCTAGGTAGTATGCCACATCGACAACTCTGCTAAGGATATAGAAATTTTTTATTAAACCCGGAGTTAGTTTGTCACCCTGACCCAATATCCACAATCCTCATCGGGGACAGACCCATAGGAAGACATGGTCTCCCTCCTCAAACTCCAAGGGTCTCAGTCCCCTATCAACATAAGACTTCTAATGACACTGTGCAGTCTTAAACTACTCCTGGATGATCTGCACCTTCTTAGTGGTAGCCCATACCAACTCTAGACCCATATGTTCTAAATCCTCTCAGTCTGTCCAACATAGAGGTGATTTGCATGGTTGTCTATACAGGCCTCAAATGGAACCATTCCGATGGTGGAGTGATAACTGTTGTTGAATGAAAACTACAACAATGGAAAGTGGTCCTCCAAATTACATAAAAAATCAAGGAAATATGTGTGAAGTATATACTCAAGTGTCTATATGATCTGATCAATTTTACCATCTATCTAAGGATGAAAGGCGGTGCTCAAGCGTAGCTATGTCCCGAATGCCTCCTTCAATTGCTTCCACAACAGGGATGTTAAACGAGCACCACGATCGGAGATGATCATCGATGGAACCCCGGGAAGTCGTACTATCTCTTGTATATAGAGGTTTCTTAAGCCCTCTATTGATCCCTACTCTCAGATGGGAAGAATGTGAGTAGACTAGGTGAGTCAGTTAACAATCACCCAGATTGAATCATGGCCCCTAGAAGTATGTAGTATTCTTGTTATAAAGTCCATGGAGATGACATCCCAATTCCACTCCGACACCCCAAGTGGCTAAGTCAAGACTACTGGAACCTGGTGCTCGGTCTTCACTTTTTGATAGGTGAGGCATCATGAAATGAACTCCACCAACGATTTATTCATCCCTGGACACCAGTACTAATGACGGAGGTCCCGGTACATCTTTTCCACACCAGGGTGTACCTCCAAAGGGGATGTGTGGAACTCCATCAACACCGCCTCTTGTAGAGTCACTGGGACTATGGTGATCCTCTAAAAAGGATGATGTTATCCCTACCTTCAAAAAATCCTTCAGGATCCCATCCTGAGGATATCTGATCACATTGTGTCTCATAGTCAGCATCACCAAGTTGTGCCTCCCATACTCACTAAAGGAGTGGGGGAGTGACATTCTTATACTGGAGCTATTATACTACATCCCTATCCACCAAGGATAAGTGCAATGTGGATAGCTTCTCTATCTCCTCACTCAGCAACTATAACGCAGACCTGTTGCTGAGTGCATCTGCCACCACATTCCACTTACCAGGAGTGTAGACCATCTCAAAGTCATAGTCCTGGAAGAACTCCATCCATCTCCACTATCTCAGGTTCAGGTCCATTTGAAAGAAGATATACCTGAGACCCTTGTGATCTGAGTAGAAAGTAGACTGTTCTCCAATCAAGTGGTTCCACCACATATTCAAGGAAAATACCACTGCTTCTAACTTCAGGTCATGGGTAGTGTATTTATTATTATGTTGCCTCAGCAACCATGAGACATGGGAGATCTCTGCTTGCTCATACATCAAGAAACATCCTAGTCCGGTCCCGGATGCGTCGAAATAGACTACATATCCAACACCCTCTTCTAGTATCCTCAAGATGGGGGTACTCGTCAGTCTCTACCTCAGCTACTAGAAACTCTACTAAAATCTCTCTATCCACAAGAAAGGTTTTCCCTTCTTTGTCAAAGCTGATAAGGGTGATGCTACTCTAGAAATGTCAGGTACAAATCTCCAGAAGTACCTAGCCAACCCCAGTAAACTCCACACCTCGGACACACTACTTGGTGGCTCCCAAGAAAGCAAAGCCTCTACCTTTGCTGGGTCCACTGCATCTATAGCCTCCAAGATAAAGTGTTCTAGAAAGTGGACCTCCCATATCCAAAACTGGAACATCATGAGCTTTCCATAAAGTTTGTTCTCTCAGAGTGTATCTAGAACTATCTGCAGATGCATAGCATGTTCCTCCTCCTCTGACGAGTATATCAAGAAGTCGTCAATGAAGACCACCATGATGCTATCAAGGTAAGGCTGGAAGATCCTTTTCATGAGTCCCATGAACACATACGGAGCATTAGTGACACCGATAGGAATCACCACGAACTCATAGTGTCCATACTGGCATCTGAAGGTCATCTTTAGTACATCCACATCTCATACCTTGAGCTGATGATAGCCTGATCTGAGGTCTATCTTTGAAAACCACCGAGATCCCTTAATATGATCAAAGAGATCACTATTCATCAAGAGTGGATACTTGTTCTTCACAGTCACCTGATTCAGAAACCGATAGTACATCCAAAGCCTAAAAAACCCTTCTGACTTTTTGGATAACAAAATTCGGGCTTCCCATAGTGAAAAACTAGGCCTTATGAACCCCTTCCCCTACAAGTCCTCCTGCTATACACTCAACTCACGAATCTCTATAGGATACTCTGATATACTGGTGTAGATATCAGTTCCATCCAAGGGTATATGTTGATGTAGAATTCTACCTCTTTATGAGGAGGTAATCTCCAAAAATCATCAGGAAATACATCACCATACTGGTCCACCAATATAGGATAACTCAGAATCCTCATATCAACTTCTTCGAGGGTATGGCTAGCCAACTAATGGGTGATTGGTTGCACCCTCCACTTAGAAAGTCCATTATAAGCTGCAAAGGTTCAATTCTTGTTAGGGAAGGAAAACCAGGTCCCATCCTCATGGTCACACCGCACTTTGCGATTAACATAGTCGATTTGACATGGATAGTGTATAACCATTCCATACCCAAGATGACATTGTAGGACTTGACGCTGCTACTAGGAGATCCCAGCCAAAGATCTAACCTCTTAGATGAAGTTCAAACTTCCAACACCAGTGTGTTACTATTGAATCATATCCTGTAAGAGTCTATAATATTAAGGATCAAGCCAATGGCTCTACCAGGATCTTTGAGATATGAACGAGCGCTGTGGCAATAAATGAGTGAATAGAACCTGTGTCTACAAGAACTGTAGCTTGGGTGGAGTAGACATAGATAGTAACTCAAATAATATCTGGAGTGCTTTGGTCATAGGCCTCAACCTCATAAATCTTAACTCATCCCTGTCCACCTGATCCCTAAGGTCGGGGTGGACCACCTGGAGGTGGTGGCGGTAGAACCACAAATTTTCGCCCACTGCCTACTGCACAACCTGAACCTATTCCATATCCACCACCCTGCGGACCTCCCTGCTCGAATCTCTGCCTCTGTCATGGTGGTCCCTTGAGTGTCTACAGATTGTTGGTACGGTGGGTTGGGCAGTCACGAGCCAAGTGTTCCTACACGCCACATGAGGAGCATAGTATTCCCTTCTGCTAATCTCCTCTATCCCACGAGCTCTGCACCTCCAACCCTACATCTTCGGGTCGTCCACCATAATTTCAAGCCCACCTGGGTTCTTGTGTCATACCCCTACTGCCTTCTGTGGATGACTCGACCACATGTATTATGGTGGAGTCTATCACTGTTGGTGCCTGCTCATTTAGGAAGTTCTCCACCAAAATTTCTTGCTCAAGCACTCCATCCGGCGTCAATATGTTGAGAGATATAATGGATGATCTGATCTTCTATTAGAGACACTGATCAAAGGTTCGGGCCTTGAAGAAAGGGTATCGTACAATGTCGGTGGAGTAACAGGAGAGGTCAGGGAATCTCACTGAGTACTGAGATATTTTTAGGCTGCCCGACTATAAGTGCAGGAGTTCCTGAATATGCACAAAATGTAGAGTCGCTAGAAAAAACTCCTCCTTAAAGAGGTTCTTGAAGTCCAACCAGGTTAGGGTCACCTCATAATGCATATGGAGCGTCAGGCTCTACCATCTCCCTATCGTGGCCTGGAAGAGGCTAGTAGCTAAGATCACTATCTGGTCTGCTAGTTTCCCAACTAGGTGGAAAACTCTAGCCACAACAACCAGCTAGTCCTCAGCTGCCTGTGGATCTATCTCATCTAGAAACCATAGAGGCCTCTATCGCTGGAACTCATACAGTTCACTATGTCTACATGCACCATCCACTGGTAAGGCTGGGGGAAACTACTTCCCTATGGGTAGTAGTGTTGTGGGTACACTACCCGATGGTACTATCTTTGTAAGAGGGCCCTGCACCAAATCCTCATCACTTGGTGGGCCACCATCATTAACTCTCTCTAGAATCTTGGATGGCTATCTACACGGTAACATCTTGTAAAGAAACAGATGCTCCACAGTCCATAAGTTTATACTAGGTGAGCTGACTCAAAAGAGGTCAAAAAGAAAAAAACATTTCAAAGACGCATGTAATCAATGTTTTCATGTATCGAGTCAGAAATCATAACTCAGGGTCGTAGTGTATGGATATGTTGACCGCCACACTGAAACTGGACTCACTAAACTGAAATCCACACTCAAAACACTTAACACTATTGCCCCATTGAAAATATCAGAGTCTGAGTTCTTCGGTAGAACATACTCCTCTAATACCACTTTTTCTCGACCCATCCCCCTAGGCCTATGCCGTGACTACCCCAATTCCACCTTCCATAGGCCAGGGGTTGGCGACTAGCACCGGAAAGACGCATCCCTTAAATGGGAAGACATTTTCTTTAAACCATTAAACACACAGATTAGGTACACCACAAAATTAATGAACATAGTAAAACTACTAAAGTAAAAGTGTAAATTGAATTTAAAGGGGATAGTATACAAGCCCAAATGAAAGAGATACACCAAAAAGTAAAAACCAGATCCTGAGGTCCTCCCCCATGGATTCTACCTGAAGGGTAGGTAAAAACCATCTCTACGGATCTCAACCTCAACTGGTCACCTCCGTGCACTATTTGGTCCTGATGCCCTATCCTCGGTCAAAGAAGTATATTGTCTACACAAGAAATGACTAGGTGAAGGAAAATTCCATGTAGGGTGAGTATAAAAATACCTATTAGGGACCCCAAGACCCCCGAAGGTCTCCTAGAATTCCAAAAAGGAAAAAACAAAAATCATTAACCTAATCACTAAGCATAAGTAAAGACTCAGCTCAAACTATGTATAC
Source organism: Viscum album (assembly GCA_963277665.1). Taxonomy (NCBI): domain Eukaryota; kingdom Viridiplantae; phylum Streptophyta; class Magnoliopsida; order Santalales; family Viscaceae; genus Viscum; species Viscum album. Next base: position 420,705,724 of record OY728158.1, on the reverse strand, counting down.
AACGTAAATAACAGGAATGATAATGATGAGTCATAAATGTAACACATCTTATTCCCTTGAGAAGTTCCACTACTGAACTATGAAGAAGTCTCCCTATCACTGATCCACATAGGGTCGTATGTCACTAATCTACATAGGGTTGTAAGACGTCGATCCACACAGGGTCATAAGTCACTGATCCATGACAGGCCTATTTAATGCTAGTCCTCATCGGGTCATGCTACTTCTTATCCACATAGGGTTGTATGTCTTTGATCCACACAGGTTCGTAAGTTGTCGATTCACACATGGTCGTAAGTCGTCGATCCACACAGGGTCATAGGTCACCGATCCACATAAGGTTATAAGTCGATGATCCACAATGGGCCACTCTAAGGCTGGTCCATGTTGGGTCACGCTATTTCAGATCCACACAGGGTAGTTTTGATGTCGGTCCACAGAGGGTCGTATAATCCTTGACAGCCATCCACAAGATTCCAGCATTTGGTGTGTTTGAGTTTCTGAGAAACCACTACTCATGATACCAGTCGTACCTCAACCACAAATAAGTACCAAGGAGGAGTAACCAGATGAACCGCTACGTCATAAGGGTTCCAATGCAATAGATGTCGTGTAAATTGGACGCGTGGTGAGTAAGTTATTGGCATTTTAGTGTCGGGGGCCTAGATGGATTTGAGTCCGATCGAACCGGGTCATACTCTTACATTCTCCAAAAAACCATGTGGAGTATCTCAAAAGGACCTCCACATACTAAGGGTCTCAACTCCATATACGATTCATCAAACGAACATCTGGTTTAGAAGATAATCCCCTTTAGGCAAAAATGAGCTAAAAAAGTTCAGGGTTCGATCTGACCCGACCCAAAGGGGCTTTGTCGTGGGATTGGACCACTGGGCCATGGACTCGGCCCACTGCCATCTGATCTGCCCCCCAGGCTGTGGGAGTAGACCGAACCACCCCGATGGGCACGACCTGCTGGGCCTCTGTACCAACTAGGCCTGCTAGCTGAGCGCGGCCCGCCAACTAGGCGTGGGGGTGTGGATTCCCCCAAACAGAAAAAGTTTATGTTTGGTCTTCAATTAGTAACACCAATTCACACCACTCCACCTCACCGGCCCAGGTATATGGGTCAACCATGGAACCTGTGGGCACGGGTCCTCCCTTCGACCACCACGATGGCGTAGTGCCGCAACACGTCCTCCACAGCTCGAAGCCACGACACCTCCTCTGCAGATCGAAACCGCGACACCTCCTCCATGGCTCAGAGCCGCGACACCTTCTCTGCGGTGCGCCGCCCATCATCAACACAGTTGGCGATGGATGACCTCCCTCTTCATCCGCCAACACCTCCTTGGGGCCGGCGAGAGACGATCGCTGTCTCCTCTGGTCATCGGCACCACCTCACCATCATAGCTTCTTTAGGTCACCAGTGAAGCCCTGGTGGTCTGATTTTATTTTCTACTATGACTATAGGATTTAAGGGATGTCACCATTACTATGTTACCCTCAGTTTCATCTTTCCACTACATTGGTCAGTCACCCATGAAGAAAACAATCTATATCGAGATCGGTGGAGGTTTCAGGCCTTGTTCAGTTCGGCCCACGCCCTCCACGTTAGCATTATAACATGGGAAGGGTTCAACACCAGGAAAATAATATGAATCATAAAACCCTTAAACAAAACCCCTACCCCAATCTCATTGTAAGATGTTTCAGATGAGGGAGATGAACTCATGTTCGAAGGTTTTCGTCTTCACCCATTGTTTTCTGGTTCGAATCCTCCAACGGCCGCCGAAGCTCTATTCTACGTTGGTGGAAGACATCACTGGCACTTCATCAGAGGTTCCTCTCATGAGTAACCAAACCGATACCCAATATTTTTTGAAATAGAAGAGATGTAACCTCCCATGATGAATTTAATTAATGTAGTTAATTAATAAACCACAATTAGTGTTCCATTAATTCAATGAACATCGTGGTTACGCAACACAATGGTCATGTCAATAAATGACTTCCATTCAAGCCTAATGTTACACCATAGTCCCACCACTTTCGCTCAATGGATACAAGTAATGAATAAAATAACATTGGTGTTAATTTTTTTATAATGTCCAGAAATTAACCTTTTCATCTGATCCTTGCCAGTTGAAGTTAAGTTTCACCTAGGTGAATCCTGGCGCAGGGAATTCAATAGTGACCTCAGATTTTTAATCCTATAACTAGTTCAAAAGATAGAAAATTCCGCTCACATGATTTCTGAATGAACCTTAAAAAAAGTTCAAAATTCCGTTTCGGGCTCTCTGTGCCTCAGAATCACATGCCATCAATTTTGTCTGACTCATAATAATTCCATATAATTAAAACAAAATTGAATTTCAACGTCTTTAAAACTAATATATTGGATTGGTTTTACACCCCATTCAATTATATCATTAGTCATGTTTCACTCCCAATACATTCATGGTGGAAAAATCCCTATACTAAACCGGGTTTACTCCTTATTCAAGTTCTTATTATCTCACGATATATCCATCTTTACAAAACATATTGGAGGGATATATAATTACAATAACATCTGTCACATAATGGAAATCATATATATGTGTTCCAAAATATTGTGAAATATCCATCATATAATCATATCATAACCTAAGGATTGTAAAAAAGTTTCATAAAAGTTTCTTCATTTATTTCATAGTATTACCAAAGGAAAAGAAATAGGTTTTATAAGGGTTTCATCAAAACTTAATTAACCCATGGGAAAGAAAATAGTTTCATAGAATTATAATAAAATCATCACCCTGAAAAGACATATAAATATAAAATGTAAATGGTATCATTGGATCATATCCCTATTAAATAATAATCCACATCAATGATGTTATTATAGATAAAAAATTCCTTTAAAAGATCACTAGAACATTTAATAAGGAGAATATCATTTTCACTTTGGAATAACTTATTTAAAATCTAAAAATATCATAAATATTAAGGAAAAATTTTTTGTTTAAAAGAAACTTGAAAATTTTTAAAGGAATTTTTAAATCACTGTCCAATCATGATAGTGTAATATTATATTCATACTATATACGTTAAAACAATGATTCCTTTTATATTTTCAGTAAATGTCAAAAGTACCTCATTTGAAAAAAGACAAGAAGATTACTTTTAAAATTTTTTTTTTAAAATTAAACCATGTGTAAAAATGAATTTTAAAAATCATAGTATAATTTTTAAAACATTATTGAAATTTTTTTATGAAAACATAGACATAGAAGAAAAAGGAATTTCAACCAAAGTGAGATATAAATTCATGTATCATTAAAAACATTCGTTTGATCTATTGAGTACTTAAAGAGATCAAATTTAAAGGTAAACAAGAAATATATATAAATACATATAGGATAATAAAATTCATATTATTATTAAGATTTATATCATGAAATTTTATTATCATAAACAATCCCAGTAAACAATGAGATTATAACATAAAACTCTTACCTCAGATTCGACTGGTTTCAAAAGTTATATAACATCCTATATAATAAATTTTGATTTATTATATTTATATAATATAATAATTTAAATACTTATAATATCATATATTATATTATTATAAAATTTCATCACCCATTTATGAATAATTTCTTATTAAAATTTTCTTTTTCAGGTGATAATTGTTTCATTCTTCATGAGAGTTTTAGTTGGGTAGTTCTGATCCTTGTAAGTTAGTCATAGTTCAATAATAGATAAAATTTTAAACATGATATAAATATAATATATATTCGTCTAATATATAAATTTATATTCCTCCATAAAATATAGAAAAATTATTTATACAGTTTATAGAGACAATAAACCGTACATACACATGAATACTATATCCATTTTTCAATGGATTGAAATAAATAATGGTAAATAATAATTCAACTTTATATAATCATATTGAAATCATAAATAAAATAAATATTTTTTAAATCTATCATTATAACCATCATGGTAAAGTAGTAATGAAAAAATAACTACACTGATACGTAGAGACTGTAATCTGTATCTGCACGCTTGCAATGTTTTCGATTTCAATAGTATGAAATGAAAGTGGATAATGTATGTTACATGATAATAATAAAAATTAATTATATATAATATACCAATTTAATTATTCTATAATGTATACCTTGTATTTAGAGGATAAAAAATAAAATATAAAATTGAAAATGCTCGGTTAAGAGTTATACCTCTTTGGTGAGAACATCTTTTGGATTATAGCTTAGCACTTTAACGAATGATATTTTATCACGTAGAAAATATATCGGATGTGGTTAAGGAATATAGGATTATATTAGAGTAGGTATGGGATCACATATAATACTCAAACATTATGAATAATGAAGGAGAGGAGGTTCCTTTTTATAAGCGAGGGAGGGGTACTTTGGGAATTACATAAATTATTTAATTAATATAAATTATTTTTCATGAAAAAATGGATAAAAATTTATAATTATAATATAATATTATTATGAGTCAAAATAATATTATAATATAAAAAAATAACATGTTTTGGTTATTTTTCCCTTATCTTCCTAGTTTTAACACATAATTAACTCTTTTGATAGTTACCGTGATATTAATGTTTTTGACTCTTTAGGGGACCATAAATTCACTATAAAAGAACAAATGGACCATAAATGGACCGTGGTTCATATTTTTAACAATATAAAATTCACTTGACTAAATATAATATTTTTAAAAAATTTAAATCATTTAGTAAAATATTATTTATTATAAAATATCATTAATTTCATTTTAGGAAATACATGAAATATTATAACATAATACGTATCTAACTCTTGTAAAGTATTTATAAAATGGAATGGATTCATTTATAAGGAATAAATTATCACTTCATAACCATAAAATCAAATATTTACATGTTTTGATGTAATTTTAAACCTTATCCTTTTGTTTAACCCCTTGGTTAACAAATTTTAATCTCAATCATTGTAAAAAAATTTCTATATTAAAGGGTCATAAATTTAATTAAAAGTTAAAAATTTTATCATAAATAACAAACTAATGAAAACATTAACCATTTATCAAACTATTTTCCATATTTCATATTTTTATTTATTATTAAATAATTTAATAAAATATATTTAACATAAAATACTATTTATTTCATTTTAAAAACTATTCACATAATTTGATTTTAAAATCAATATGAAAATAGTTGAATTAGAATATGAAACTTCAAAAAATATATAATATGTCATATTTTTTTTATCAAAATTCATGATAAACTTTAACTTATTCAAATTAATATTACTATTATATTTTTTAAAATAATTTACTCGATTTATCTACTACTTGTATATGCATTATTTCGTCATTGTGTAAGAATTTAAGATAATTACACCATCACTAAAAATTAATAATAAATCTCTATAATAAAAAAATTCATTCATATTTAAAACAAAAATTTATAACTGAACTTAATTTTTTACCCTTATCGCAAAATTTTATTGATATTAAAATCATGAAAGTAACATTTTTGGCATTATCTTTTACTTAAATATTATATGGGTCAAAATCAATGATAAATGAAAAAAAGGTCATATTTTGAATGTTTTCATTATTATGTCCCAAATTTTATCATCCAATGAAATAAAGAAATGTTTTTTAATAAATTTTAATTTTTATCACATTAATTTAAAACCTCATTAACCCTTTTTTACCATTACTGTGGTAACAAAATTTTACTACGGTCACTATAAATATTGAACAATGATAAAAGTGAAGTACTTAAAAAATTTGAGAATCCTAATTCCAAATATATAATCCATTTTAAATGTTAAATTTCTTTAAGTGTCAAAAATTAGTTTAAGATACGAACTCAAAATGCAATGAAAAACAATTTTCTAGAAAAACACATTTTATGTATAAGAATGTTTCTATACAAAATTCAACCATAAAATTGATTCTAATGAAAAAATTAGATTATTATTAATATAAAATGATTAATTTTAATTTTAAATAATTTTAAAATAAAATGAAACATTGTGAATTCTTGAACTAAAAATACATTTTTAAATAAAAATCAGCATTTTCACTATTAACATGAAAATAAATCTTCTCAAAAAAACACCAAAAAATCAACCTAATATTATTATGATATTATGATTTAAAAATGATATTATTCTCATAAAATAAAAAATTCAAAATTTCCATAAATTATTTATAATATTATATCACGAAAAACAATAAAAACAATTTTTAGAGAAAATGTATTTTGAATAATTAAATGTCATTACTAAAAATTGAGTGATTATTTCCTCATATATTTTTGAATTTTTATTTATTTATTTTGATATTTATATATATTTCATAATTATGTTACTTCTATTCATACCTTCTTGTTCAATGACTGTGTTATAATAGTCATAATATTATAATATTTATTGTTTCATTAAATCTCAGTGTTGTGTGTTATATAAACTATCAAACATAATGGTCTTTTAAAATAATAGGGTATTAAATTATCTCCCAATTAATAAATTATGTACTCAAAATTTTAACTAGTACTCTGTATTCAAGGATTTCATATTTGAAAACTCTTTTGTTGAAAACCCGTATCATAACAAGGATTAATAAAAACTTCTCTTGAAAATAAAAAAAATTAGAAATATGAAGGTAAACTATAATAATTCATAACTAAATTTATACATAGGAGATATTATTGGTAATTAAAAATATATACATGGATGAAAAATTATTATCCAAATAATAATTGAGTGATTTAGAAAATTGGTCATAATAAATTGAATGATCAAGAGAAAGTTAATGATTGCAAAATCATAAATCAATGATGTTTGAAAAAGACCATCGATTAATATGAAATGAAAGTCATATGATAAATATTTTGTTTCAAGATCCTTTTTCTTGAGTTGAGGAATTAATTTACTATCTACATTAATAAATTTTAAAAATATACATACTTTACAATTATAATTTCATCCTTTAATCAATTTCCACAACAATCTCATCTTTTTCTCTAAGTGATGAGTATTAAAGTTGATTTTTTTATACCTAATGTGATAAAATAAGCTTATAATGGATCTCACAATAAATATAATGATAACTATATATTTCTATAAACTTAAAACATTAAAAAACCAAAATTGTTAGTTAAAGGTAATATAAGATCCAAAATGGATAAAACTTCATGTGAAAAATAATAAATTTTACTCTAAAAATTTCCACAATAACACCATAGGTTCAACATATACCATTGCATAAATAAATAACCATACAGCCCAAATTACTTCAATAACCTCAACATTAAATTATGTTTTAACCATAAATGAGATCTCATACCTTTCAACTTATATCCCCAAAAATTTAATTGTATTCCTCCCAAATAATATTTCATCTCAAATAACATGATAAACCTTTGTGTTACATTTACCTCAACCCAATTAATTATCTCCCAAAATATCATTAATCACCATGATAGATAAATATATAATATTAAAATGTAGCTAACTTGACCAAAACATCATGAATATAATTTAGATACTAACTATAAAGTTAATACTTATCTGGAACATAAATATCTCCAAAAATATCTCTTTATCAATGCATCACACTTCAAAAATCAAGAAAATATATATCCCACTATCCAATAGGTCCTAATTAACTCAATATCAAAACATATATTAATAAAAAGGGTTATTTAAACCTTAATAGAGTATTCGTCCTAAAACGCAACAAATGTTTCAATTCACCTCAAAATACCATCAATTAAAACCTCAATGAAAATATAAATGATTAAAAACTTTCAAATATACTCCATAATTCAAAAAATGCAGTAAAATTTACCAAAGATCACATAAATCACTTTTTCATCAAAATCACCAATCAAATTCTAAGGTCATAAATACTATCCAATTTAATTTATCATATCTTTATCCAAAATAAACATTATTATGTCAACATAAAAAAAATTATTAATGGTTATAAGTCCTTAAATAATGTGTCTACCAAAAATATCCTTTAGTACTAAATATGTTTCCAAATCCTTAAATAAATACTATTTTGGAATAATAAAAAGGTGTTCCTGATTCTTATTACCAAAATATCACAGATATAACAATTATATAACATAATTCACGAATTTGAAAACATAAAAACTCAAATAATTTCACTTCAACAATTTATATAATATAAGTTATTCCTTTTTATATGAGTTAACTATTAGATAAGGTCCTTATATTAGGTAATTCCCATATTCCCAATATAGAAGACGTTAAAATATAAATGTTACCATATGATTAAATAAATATCCCTATATCAAACTCTTTATTTTTCATTGTTAAATACTTACTCTATGACTTTCTTCTTCACAAATAAAACATTTTCCCATTCATCTAATTCATTTACCTTAGCAATTTTACCACATAGATGACATATTGGAAGCTAAATCTTCTTCCCCTCATGGACATTATAAAACTCTATTTTTCTCTTATTAGGTATGTCAAGAAACTCAACCAAGTTGGGATTTTTAATAATATAAGGATATAGATAATTAGGAATAATGACATAGTTTCACATTATAGATCTTATTTCATATGGTTTCTCATAAGGAAAATCATTCCATTTTCTGTCACATTCTATATTAACATGAATCCTCCGGGTTCCATCCATTGAATGAAACAAAAATTTATTGTATGAGTAACAAATAGTCATAATTAGGAATAATATAATCATAAAATATCATTCATAGGATTTATAAATCATGAAAACTTATTTTAAATATATGAAACCTTAAGTTTATCTAGTATATCATTATTTATCATCTTTTTAAGTCCTTTATAATTGTTTATAATAAAAAAGAGAGTTTACCCAAGAATATCCCATAGGAGTATCAAACTAGGTGAGTAATAAGGGAACACTCATCGGGCACCTGAATCATTATAAAGATATACTTCAACCATATCTTTTCGAGATTATTACCCAAAGATTCATCTGTTCCAAAACTACATCCACTTATATTCTCTATACATTTATTAATTATTGGGAAAACCAGAAAATATATACTTTACTAAAATATTAATGTGTTATCCTATACTCAGACTAATCCACAAGGTTTTCATAAAATTTCTCTATTCACAATATCTAAATACTGACCAAGCAGTATGCTGATACCAACATTAGAGACCTATAATTTATATATATAAATATCATATTAGTTTTTATGAATATTAAATATATAACATTTTGATCCATTCCATAACCGAAAAGGTTTAGAGTATTTGGAAACTTGATACATAACAAACTGGTCTATAAGAGATCTACATCATTTCCTACTAATTTCTTCATAAATACCACCCTTATTGGACTCATAATACATAACATCATTCTTCATAACTGGGGGAAATGATATATAAGAAAGAGTGAGATTATATGGTAAGTAAGGGTAGAAAAGGTAGATATCAATGATCACATAAATATAAAATGAGCAAAGAGGGATGAGAAAATGAGATTAAAATTTTAAAACCATACAATGCATATCAGATATAAAAATATTGTGTCATGGAATAAAGCTTTATTGTTCATAAGACATGAATCAAGGAATAAAAAACATGAGCCATGAGAGCATAAAATTGGTATAAGACATATGTTTATGAAATATACATAAGCATAGAAACTTATTTCATTATTTAATGAAAAATACCAATATTATGATAGTGGATTGAATTCACTCTCTATTCCATAATATCTTTATTCAAGGTTTACTCCCAAGACTATCATTGTCACGACCTGTCCTCGAGGCCCATGTCGTGACTACCCCAAGCCTACCTTCCACAGGCCAGGGGCTGGTGACTAGCACCAAAGGCATAAATCCCGATAAAAATGGAAGGTATTGCCTTTATGAAACATAAACACACACAACCAGAGTACAAGTAGAATAAAACACTAAGTAAACCAGTATAACAAGTGTGATGAAAGTACAAAGGGGGATAGAAATACAAGCCCAACCGTAAAGTACAAGGAAAAGACAAAACAACAGGAAGGTGTCAAGCTGCTCCTGGATCGTCCTCCGGAGTTCTTACCTGAAGGGTAGGTACAGATGGCCACCTCAGTTCTCCACATCTGTTTGTCACCTCTGGGTACCATCTCATCGTGAAGTCCACCTTCAGGTGCCATCTCATCATGAGGTCCATCTCCAGGTACCTTCCAGCTCTACAAGCCTCAACCATAATCAGTGATGTCCATCGTATGCATCCAACACAACGAGGTGCGGGCCTAGCCCGTGAAGGGGTGAGTATAACGATACTCAGTAGGGACCCCGAGACCCTCAAGGTCTCACTAAATCAAACTAGGATAAACCATAAATAAATATCTCAACAAATAACCTTTACTTATGTATATACCCATACATATACCTAAGATATCAAGTAACCCATCTCTATCATGAGGTAAACACAAAAGTCATTGACTCAGCTCAAACAAGGATTTTTATTCATGATATCAAAACCAAAACTACCAGATAACTCCTCCTATGTCGACTACATTGATCTTGTCATGACTCCGAGGTGCTACTCACTAACCTTAGACTGCTGAGGTACTCCTCCTGTCGAGTACCGCGGGTCTGCCACCTCACAAATTAGTGCTCCCCCGCCATGGGTCTACCACCTCACATAGTAGTGCTCCCCCTCAGAGCCTACAGAGGTACTCCTCCTATCGAGTACCACGTGTCTACCAACTCACTAAGTAGTGCTCCTTCGTCATGGGTCTGCCACCCCAACACAGTAGTGCTCCCCACTGGGCTATTCAAGTCACTCTGAAAAGAATCAGACAAGCAGTCATCAGGTTTAGACAACTACTAGGTCTCTGCACTCCGAATTCTCATCTCCGGGAGGATCCGCTCCACGAACTACTGGTTGATACTGAATGTATCTCAATTTACCATGAAGAAATATCACAGAGGACCACCTCGTCATAGGGGTCTCAACGCAACAGACGACGCGTCAATCGGACGCCCGGTCTGTGAGTTATTAGAATTTTCGTTCTAGGGGACCGGTTGGATTTCTGGTACAATCCAACCCGGCCAAACTCCTATTGTGTCCAAACCTCAGGTGAATTATGACAAAAGAACCGTCTCATCAAGAAGAATCCAATATAGTCGACAACACATCAATCAGACGTTCAGTCCTTAAGTTATAAGTGTTTCCTCTCTGAGGGCCTGGTTGGAATTACGCTCATTCCAAACCCGACCATTTTCCAAAGTCATCCAAAACTCACTTAGAGTACAGAAAAAGGACCGACTCATCGTGAGGGTCCTAGTTCCACAAAAGGCATGTCGATCGGGCGCGCGGCCTTCATGTTATTCACGTTTAAGTGAAAACGGGCCCGTCCCGTTAAGCCCGGTGGGCTGACGGGTCGGGTCAACCCAGAGATGGTGGGTCTGACCTGGAAGGGGCTCGGTCTAGCCCGATGAGACATGTGGCCTGGCCCGAATGGGCACGACCTGACCCAGTATGGCCAGGCCCGGCGCGGTGCAGCCCGACCCGGTAGGGTGCGGCCCGACTGGTTGCAGCTCAACCAGCTGGCCGCTCGGCTCGACCCGGCTAGGCTGAGCGGTTCAAGAGGGCACAACCCCCTGGGCTGTCCGAACCGGCAGTTCCATGTGGCTCTGCCATCCCATCCGGTCGGCCGAAGCCGTCCCATCCAGTCAGCCGCCTGCCGGCCGGTTCGCCCGCCGAAGCAGCCCGCGGAGTGCGGGCTGCGGTTCTTCGCAGTGCTGCACCAAAGGGGCGCCACAGTTCCTTCCTTCGGCACGACTGTTTATAGACAACCGGTTCTTCCCTGGTCGAGTGGCCCACGGTTGCGGCCTGCAGTTCTTTTTCACACAGCCAGTGCACAACCACCTCTTCCGTTCATCACCGCTACCTCCCGTTGCCGCATCCATTGCTTACAAAAAATAAGATCCAACGGAGGGCCGAAGGGCCGTGTTCGTTCATCCCACGCCCTCCGTGTTAGGAAGTAGCAATTGGCCAAATTCAATAAAATTCTTAAAACTAGAACAAGAATAATTTTAATCGATTAAAATTGAACATAATCCCCCAACCTTGATAATATTCGCGAGCATCGTAGATGACGGTGTCGATTCCCTCATCGTCGGAGTGCACACGAAGAAGAAGTGGCATCTCATCACTTGTCGCGGAGAAAAGAAAAGAAAGCGAGTTGTCAACCTTTGTGAATTTAGAGTTCTTCGTCGAAGAGGCGTCGTTCTTCATGGAAGGGTGGTGTTCTTCAACAATGGAGGAACTCTCTTCTTCTTTCACAAGAGGTCTCTCTCAAACATTCCCCCAACACAGCATGTTCCAACCAAATTAAAAAAAATAAGAATTCCCCTTATTTTTATAAACATTCCAAGAATTCAAAATTAAAAACACTTAATCAATTAATTGAAGAGGTTCCATTTATTAATTAATGTATGTTGGAAAGAGTTAATGAGGGGGAGAGTGGATGTGGAAAGGTCACATTAAATAAGGGGGTTGCCAATTAATTGAAGGTAGTTTATGGAGTTTAGGGGGAAATGAATGGCTGGGGATCATGTGGGCCCCACCTCTCAAACATCCACACTTGAGTAGTTAGGTGGATGTGGGTCCCACCCTTAACTCCCCTTTGTATGATATAACTACCTTAGATATAAATAAAATTGTACACACCAATTGTATTTATTTAATTCTAGATTCCGAAAAACAAAATTAACTTTTGACCTGCATAAAACGCAACTGCGGTGAAGGTCCCCTTAAGCAAATATCGGTTCTACGAATTCATTGGTTCCCTCAGATTTCAATTCCGAGCATCGGTTCAAAAGATAGAAAAACCCTCTCGTTCTTTTACTAAATGTACCAGAGATAGAAATTTGAAATTGATTCTAGGAACACTGGGCCTCGCAATCAAGTGCAGTCAGAATCCATAGACTCATAAAATTCCACAGAAATTAAAAAAAAAATTCCACGAAATTTCCGGGTCATTACATTACTCCCACCTCAAGTCTTTACATCCTCGTAAAGCTATAACACAAACTAGGGAAAAAAATGAGGGTACCGAGCACGCATCTGAGCCTCCATCTCCCATGTGCTCTCCTGGAGGTTCTCATGCAGGCAACGAATGTGAACCAGGGGAATCGATCGTCCACGTAGGACCCTCTCCTATTGATCCGAGATCTCCACTAGGACCTCCGCGAATGTCTCCACATCATCAATGATGTGGAACGAATCGTGCACGCATCTCCTCAGCTGAGATACGTGGAAGATGTCGTGCAACTAGTGAAATTGAGGTGAAAGGACCAGCCGGAAAGCCACCTCGCCTACTCTACTGAGGACCTGGAAAGGTTCGATGAAATGTAGAGATAAATTGCCGCCCTGTCTAAATCTCTGTAGACCCCATCGAGGTGAAACCCATACGAAGACGTGGTCATCCCCCTCGAACTCTAGTGGTATCGTCTCCTATCAGTAGAGGACTTCTATCTACTCTGTTTCGTCTTCATCCACTCTGTGCCAGCTGCTATCTCACCACTCCTAATAGCTGAATGCCGTTCTCTTACTAAGAGAATCTTCTACAACGTTCCCCTCACAAGGAATATAAATTATCTCGAAGACATAGTCCTAGAGAAATTCAAACCATCACCACTGTCTCAGGTTCATGTCTTTCTGAGAGAAGATACACCTGAGACTATTGAGTTAGAGCGAACCATTAACCGTTTGCTCAACAAACAATGGGTGAGACTAGAAAATTGTAAGAAATCATCTCCACCCTTCTTTTTCTACGTTCTACAAGAGTTGATGTGATTTCTCCTTTGCCGAAAAGAGAAATATGGTCTCATCCCCAGGATGAACAACGTTTTCTTGTAATACAATCAATCCAGACATGAATGGTACTATTTCATTCCATAGACGACGTCATAAGGCCTCGACGCTACTACCAAGTGATCCAACTGTTACTCTCGCCTCCTAGGGTTGAGTCACACTGTCAGCATCCATGCGTGGTTACTGAGTCTCCTCTAGTAGGAATATTTCAAGTGAGGGTCATGTCAACAGTTTTAACCAGAACCTCTCAGTATCAACCAAACAAAAAGGACAGGAAATAAAATGTCACATGGAAAAGTGTATTTTATTATTTCAGCTCAGAGTACAAAGACACAAAGAAACCACAAAAAACAACAACAAGGAAGCTGGAAGCACAAAGAACAAAGGCCTCGATGCCTAGAACTAGTCCCGCTCCTGTCCACCTGCTTCTGGAGATCCATAGTTGTATGCTTCAGCTGCCTGAAGTTGTGATCTCCCATGTCCACCCATTCACTATGGTCGGGGTGGACCTCCTGGTGGTGGTGGTGGAAACACCTCGAAGCGTCGTCCACCTCCAGCTGCACGGCCAGCTCCTCTGCCTCGTACGCATTCACCCTACGGACTGTCTCTATCGAACCTCTGTCTCTACCTGGGAGGTCCTTCTTCTATCTGCTGATCATCCGAGTGGTGGTTTGGACAGTCATGAGCCATGCGACCCTGTCCGCCGCATGTGTAACACAACATGGTAGGTCTAGCTCTGTCTTTACCCTTGGTGCCTTGCACTACCGATCATGAGTCGTGCGGTCGACCACCTGTAGGTCTAGCCCTCTTTGACCTCTACGCCATCTGTCTACTGCCAGATACAGAAGACTCTTCTGCATTCCAGCTAGTGGTGGGTCCCTCTACTGGAGACTTCTCACCAAGGAAACTCTCCACTAAGAGGGCTCACTCCAACACCCCCGTCTGCATTGGGATGTAGTGGGAGACAACTGAAGCCCTAATCTCTCACCGGATCCCCTTCTCGATGGTCAGGGCCCTAAAGAACGAGTCTCGTACCATGTCTCTAGAGTAGCGTGAGAGGTCTGTTATCCTCACCGAGTACTGTGCTACTGTCATGTTTCCCTACTGCAGATGCAGTAGATCCTGTATCCACACTGCTCGAAGGGTGGATGGAACAAACTACGCCCGGAACAGGCTCTCAAAGTCTTCCTATAGGAGTGTCACCTCGTTGTGAATCTCGTGCATCAAGCTCCACCATCTGCCTACTACTGCCTATAGGTGGATCATAGAAAGGATAACCATGAAGTCCGCTGGAGTCCATACCAGTCTAAAGACTCTTGCCACAACCTCTAGCCAATCCTCAACCGCCTGTGGGTCCGACTCTCCCCGGAACCTGGGTGGCCTCTGGAACTAGTAATCGTACAGCGCGCTCAAGAGGAGTGCACTCTATACTGCTGGGGATGGTAGAATTGGTGGCCTAACAGGTGGTAGTACCGTTGGTGCCTCCACTGGTGCCTCAACTGGAAGAGGGACCTATACTGACATCTCATCACTCGGCGGGCTGTCAGTACATACAACTCTCAGGGCACTAGCTGGTCATCTGCGGGGAGGCATCCTGAAAGAACAGATGCGACACGATCAAAAGTATATACCTGGTGATCTGACCTGGTTTGAGCTAACTTAAAAGAAACTTTTGAAAACAGACATGCAATCACTGTTTTCATGAACTGAGTCAAAAATTAGAAGTCAGGGTACTGTTGTATGGATACGTCGGCCACCCGCACCAACACTAGACTCCCCGAACTGAAGACCACACTTAGTACCCTTAATACTATTGCTTCACAGAGAAGAAAATATAAGAGTCATATGTTCTGTGGTATAACCAACTCCTCTGATACCAATTTTTCACGACCTTTCCTCGAGGCCCATGCCATGACTACTCCAAGCCCACCTTCCATAGACCAGGGGCTGGTGACTAGCACAAATGGTATAAATCCCGATAAAAAGGGAAGGCTTTGCCTTTAGAAAACATACAAACACACAAATAGAGTACAAATGGAAGCAAACACTAAGTTAAGCAGTATAACAAGTGTACTGAAAGTACAAAGAGGGCCGGAATTACAAGCCCAACAGAAAAGTACAAGGAAAAGACAAAACAACAGGAAGGTGTCAAGCTGCTCCTAGATCATCCTCTGGAGTTCCTACCGGTGGGGTAGGTACAGATGGACACCTCAGCTATCTACATCGGTTTTTCACCTCCGGGTACCATCTTGTCATGAAGTCCACCTCCGGGTACCATATCGTCATGAATTCCACCTCCGGGTACCGTCCAGCTCTACAAGCCTCAAGCACGATCAGTGCTGTCCGTCGTCTGCATCCAACACAATGAGGTGAAGGCATATCCCGTGCAGTGGTGAGTATAACGATACTTAGTAGGGACCCTGAGACCCTCAATTTCTCAATAAATCCAACAAGGATAAACCACACAGAAAGATCTCAAGAGATAACCTTTACTTAGGAATATTTCCATACATATACCTATGTTATCAAGTAACCCATATCAATCATGAGGTAAACAAAATGGTCAATGACCCAGCTCAGAACATGATTTTTATTGACGATATCAAAACCACGGCTGCTGGAGAACTCCTCCTCTATCCAGTACAATGATCATGTTGTGACTCCGAGATGCTAATCACTAACCTTAGACTGCTGAGGCACTCTCATGTTGAGTACCGCAGGCCGGCCACCTCACAAAGTAGTGCTCCCCCGCCATGGGTCTGCCACCTCACACATTAGTGCTCCTCCTCCTGGCCTACAGAGGTACTCCTTCTGTCAAGTACTGTAGGTCTACCACCTCAAAAAGTAGTGCTCCTCCTCCATGGGTTATCCACCCCAACAAAGTAGTGCTCCCCATTGGGCTATTCAAGTCACTCCGAAATGAATCGGACAAGCAGTCATCAGGTTTCAGACAGCTACAAGGTCTCTGCACTCCGAATGCTCATCTCCTGGAGGATCTGCTCCACGAGCTACTGGTTGATACTCCATGTATTTATAAGTCCCACAATAAAATATCACAAAGGACCACCTCGTCATAGGGGTCTCAATGTAACAGACGACACATCAATTGTACCCTCGGTCTGTGAGTTATTAGCATTTCCGTTCCAGGGCCCTGGTTGGATTTCGGGTACAATCAAATCCGGACAAACTCCAACTGCATCCAAAACTCATGAGAAGTATGAAAAAAGAATCGTCTGATCAAGAGGAATCCAACATTGTTTACAGCACGTCAATCAGACATATGGTCCTTAAGTTATAAGTGTTTCCACTACGAGGGCCCGGTTAAAATTACGCTAATTCCAAATCCAGCCATTTTCCAATGTCGTCCAAAACTCACATAGAGTATCGCAAAAGGATAACCTCGTCGTGAGGGTCCTAGTTCCACAGACGGCGTGTCGATCGGACGCGCGGTCTTTATGTTATTCACGTTTAAGTGAACACGGTCTCGGCCCGTTAAGCCCGGCGGGCTGACGGGTCGGGTCAACCAAGAGTTGGCGGGTCCGACCCGGTAGGGGGTCGGTCCAGCCCGATGAATTACATGGCCCAGCCCTAAAGGGTGTGTTCTGGCTTGAAGGGGCGTGGCCCAACCTGAAGGGCATGGCCCGGTCTGAAGGAGCGCGACCTGGCACGAAGGGGCGCAGGCCGACCCGAATGGGCGCGGCCCGGCCCGGCGCGGCGCAGCCCGGCCCGGCAGGGGGTGGCCTGGCTAGTCGCGGCTCAGCCGGCTGGCAGAGCGGCTCGGACCGGCTGGGCCGAAGGGTCTGAGGGGGTGCAGCCCCCCCGGATTTCCGAACCGGAGGCGCCGAGAAGCACTGTCCTCCCATGCGGCATGCCAAAGCCGTCCGGCTTGGCTGTGCATGCGGCCCGCTTGGGCGGGCCACGGTTCCTCAAGAGCGGTGCCCTCCTGGCGCCACAGGTTCTTCCCAGCCCGGCCGGCCTCCTACCGGCCGGTTCGACCGCCGATCATCCCGCACAAGCGGGCCGCGTTTCTTCTTCAATGCGACACCATGAAGGCGACCCACCTTCTTCAACAGGGTCGGCCGCCTACTGGCTGGTTCGCCCACCGAAGTGGCCCGCAGAGTGTGGGCCACAGTTCTCTGCAGCGCGGCGCCAAAGGGGCCTCGCGGTTCCGTCCTTCGGCCCGACTGGTTATAGCCGTCTAGTTCTTCCCCAGTCGAACGACCCACGTTTGCGGGCCACGGTTCCTTTACATGCGGCCGACACACAGCCGCCACTTCCATTCATCGCCACTCCCTCCCATTGCTGCTTCCATTGTGTACAAAAAATAAGATCCAACGGAGGGTCGACGGGCCGTGTTCGTTCGGCCTGCGCCCTCCGCGTTAGGTAGTAGCAATTGGCCAAAATTAATCCATTTCTTACAACTAGAACAAGAACAATTTTAATCCATTAAAATTGAACATAAACACCCTACCTTGATAAGATTCAAGATCGTCATGGATGACGGTGTTGATTTCGTCGTCGTTGGAGTGCACATGAAGAAGAAGTGGCATCTCCTCACTTGTCACGGAGAAAAGAAAAGAAAGCATGTCGTCGATCACTGGGAATTTAGCGTTCTTCATCAAAGAGACATCGTTCTTCATCAAAGAGACATCGTTCTTCATGGAAGGGTTGTGTTCTTCAACGAAGGAGGAACTCTCTTCTTCTTTCACAAGAGCTGTCTCTCAAACATTCCCCCAACAAAACATGTTCCAACCAAATTAAAAATAAGGATTCCCATTATTTTAATAAACATTCCAAACATTCAAAATTCAAAACACTTAATCAATTAATTGAAGAGGTTCAATTTATTAATTAAGGTATGTTGGCAATATTTAAAGAGGGAGATAGAGGAAGTGGAAAGGTCACATTAAAAAAGAGGGTTTTCAATTAATTGAAGTGAGTTTAAGGAGTTTAGGGGGAAATGAATGGTTGAGGATCATGTGAGCCCCACCTCTCAAACATCCACACTTGGGTAGTTAGTTGGATGTGGGTCCCACCCTCCCCTTTGTAGGATATAACTACCTCAGATATAAATAAAATTGTACACACCAATTTTATTTATTTAATTCTAGATTCCCAAAAACAAAATTATCTTTCAACCCCAACAAAAGGCAACTGCGGTGAAGGTCCCCTTAAGTGAATAATGGCGCCGTGAATTCATTGGTGCCCTCAGATTTCAATTACGAGCACCTGTTCAAAAGATATAAAAACCACTCTTTCATTTAATAAAAATACCTGATCTAAACTTTGGAAATGGATTCCGGGCACACCAGGACTCGGAGTCAAGTGCCGTCAGAAGCCACAAACTCATAAAATTCCAAAGAAATTAAGAAAAAAAATTCTTGAAATTTCCAGGTCTTTAAAATCATAGTTGATAGTGTGCCTTAAAAAAATTGTTTCCCCACTATTCTAGTCGTTATTATCTAATGAAATATCCATTTGTACACAATGCATTAAAGGGATTTATAATTCCAATCTCACCCATCACAAAATAAAAATTATTCAAATTAGATCCTCATCATAACACATTAATAATATCATCATACCATAAAACATGTAATGAAAATATGATTCCTAAACATTTCATCATTTTGTCATAACATACCCCCTGTAAAATAAATGTGTTTCATAAATATTTCATTATAAATTAATTAACCAGTGGGAATCAAATGAGTTTTATATAATTATACTTAAATCATAATCAACAAAATTAATTAAAAGGGATAAATTATGTGGTATTATTCAATCATATCCCCAGTAAATCATAACTAATATCAAGGATATTATTATATATAAAAAATATTTTTAAAATATCATTGGAACATTTCATGTAGAAAATATTATTCTCACTTTGAAATAACTTATTGAAAATCTATAAATTTCCTAGATATTTTGGAAAAACTTTTCATTTAAAATAACATTGGAACCTTGTAACTTAATATTCAAAAAATTGATCATTCATAACGGTGATAAATTTTATTTGTTTCATATATTTTGAAAAAATATTCATTTCACATTTACGGTAAAAGTCAAAAGTACCTCATTTGGAAAATGAAAAGATGATTATTTTAAATTTTTTTAACTACATAACGGGTAAATATTAATTTAAAAAATAATATAATAATATTAAAAACATTCTGGAAAATATTTTTATAAAACATGGATATGGAATAAAGTTTATTTTCGACTTATGAGAGAAATAAAATCTATTTTCCTCAAAAACATTCTTTTGGTCTACTGAGTAATTAAATAGAATAAGATGAAATTAAAACATTTAATATATAAAAATAAATAGTGGATAATAAAATTCATGAGATTATTGAGAGTTATATCATGAGATTTCATTATTAGAAGCTTAATCATAAAGAATCCTAGTAAATAATGTGATTATAATATAATTCCCCTACCTTAAGATCTATTTTATTCTAAAGCACTATAACCTTATATATAATTGATTTAAATTAATTATAATTTTATAATATAATCATTGAATACTTATAATGTCATATATAATCATAATATAATATTTTAACACCCATTTATAAATAATTCCTTTTTCAAAGTTTCGTTTTCTGGTGTTAACTATTTTGTTATTCATCAGAGTTTCATTTTGGCCATTCTGATCCTTATACTTTGATTAGGGTTATATTATATAAAGAATTGTAACCATGATATAATTTTAATATATATTAATTACACACACACACAAACAAATATATATATATATATATATATATATATATATATATATATAATGATCCATAAAATATAGATTAACAAATTACACTATTAAAGGAGATGGTAGGCTGTACGCACGCATGAACACTGTTTCAATTTTTTGATGGATGAGATGAATGAAAGGTGAATAATAAATAACCTTAAAAAATAATATTAATATCATAAATAAAATATATATTTATTAAATTCATCATTATAAAATTACATGTAAATTGGTGATGAAATATTAATTACACTACTTTGTAGAGATAATAAGTTGTACGTACACACAAGTGAAGTTTCTGCTTTCCATAGGATAGAAAGGTGAATAATGGATGTTAAATCAGAATAAAAACAATTAATTATATTTAATATACCTAATTAATTATTTTATAATGAAAACAATGAATTTATATGTTGCAGAAGAAGAAATAAAATTGAAAATGCTCGGTTAAGAGTTATACCTCTTTATTGAGAAACCTCTTTTGGATTACACCTTAAGCCTTGAAAGAATAATATTTTAAGAATAGAAGAATCTCTAGGATGTGGTAAAAGAAGATATTATGATATTGGTGTAGTTATTTTATGATATTTAAGACTCAAACATTGTGAATAATGAAGGAGAGTATGTTATTTTTTAAAATAAAGGCAACGAGAACTCTTGGAATTACTTAAAGAATTAAATTAATATAAATTAAATTTCATTGAGAAAAGTATAAGAATTTATAGAATTAAAATTTAATATAGTGAATATTCTAAATAATGTCACAAAATAAAACTTCATAATGTTTTTATTTTGATTTTATCCTTATCTTCTAAGTTTTTACCAATGTTATCCTATTTGACATCTACTATGATATCAGTATTTTTTTCTCTTTTGGGGTCTATAATGTCACTATAAAAGGAAATGTGACAAATAAATGGAAAAATATTAATATTTTTAACCATATAACATTTTATTTTATGGATATAGTATTTATAAAAATTCTAAATCATTTAATAAAATATTATTTATTATAAATGTTATTAGTGTCAATTTTGGAAATATATGAACTATTATAATATAATATATTTCTAACTCATATTAAATGGTTAAAAATTGATATTTATTCATTTAAAAGAAATATATTATCTTAATATAATACAATAAATAAATTTTTATAAGTTCATATATCATTTTAAACCTTATCTTTTGGTTTAACCACTCAGTTAACAAATTTTAGTCTTTAACATGGTATTGACTTTTATAATATTAAAGGGTTCTAGTTTTACATATTAAGATACAATTGGATCATAAATGGAAAATTAATTAAATTTTATATCATTTATAATAATACTTTTAATCATTCAATATTTTTATGATTTTCAAATAAAAAAAAAATATTAACCATAAAATACTATTAATTTCATTTGAATAACTATTCACATAATTTTACAATGAAAAAAGAAATTTAATTAGAATATAAAAATATAACACATCGAAATTTTTTTATTTTTATCTTAAAAATTTATGGGAGACTTTAAATCACCCAAAAACTATTAATTTTAGAGTTTTTAAAATCAATAACCTGATTTTTCCACTACATGAAAAAGCACTATCTCGGTGTTGCGTAAACATTTAAAGAAATTATTTCATAATTAAAAATTTAATTTAAATTAACATTATAAAAAAATTAATTCATTTTTTAAATAAAAATTTATAATTTAACATATTTTTTATCATTTCCACAGAATATTATATGTATTAAAAGCAATAAACTCAAATTTTTTACTTCATCTTTTACATAAATATCATAGGTTCCAAAATAGAATATAACTGAAAAGATTCATATTTTTGAAGTTTATATGATTATGGATTAAATATAATCATACAATGAAATAAATTCAACTATTTTAATGAATTTTAAGACTTATCACAATAATTTTAACCATAATTAACTGATTTTACCTTTACCATGGTAATGAAATTTTACTATGGTTACTATACATATTTAAAAAAAGGGATGTATTAATGAAATTTGAACCTAGTTATTCAAAATATAAAATAAATTTTTAATATTAATTTTTAAGAAGTGGAAAAAGTTTTTTTAAGATATGATCCCAAAATGCTTCAGATTCCCCCTAGAAGGATTCCTTTTTAAGTATAAAAAATATTTTATACCAAATATAACCATAAAATTAATTAAAATGAAATTATTTAGTTTTTTAATAATATAAAATAAATTATTTTACTTTTGACCCATTTTAAAATAATATTTAACTTTTTGAATGCATGAAAAAATAGAGTGTTCTATAAAAATCAACATTTTCAATATTCACTAGAAAATCAATCTTTTTAGATAAATAAAAAAATAAACATAATATAATTATGATATTATGATTGAAAAATGATATTATAATTATAAAATACAATTTAAAAAGTTTTACAAAAAAATTATAATATTTATTCATAAAAATAAATAAAAACCATTTTTGACGAAAACATATTTGGATGAATAAAACGACATTACTAAAAATTGAGTGATTATTTCATTAAAATTTTCCTGTAAATTTTTATTTATTATGACAATTATATATAATTAATTATTTGGTGAATTCTATTCATACCTTCCAATTCAATGATTTTTATAAGAGTCATAAAATAATAATATTTAATGGTTTATTAAAGAAAGGTGTTTTGTGTTGTATACACTATCAAACATAGTGTTATTTTAAAATATTTGGGTGTTATAAGTACTAGGAGTGGATCAGGTTGAAAGGGTGATTCTTTAAGAATTTGTTTCCTCTATATTTTTTATAGAATAATAATAAAAAATTTAGAAGGATATATGGGGGTGGAGAATGATATAAGATATTATTGGTTATGAATTTTTAATAAGGAGTATCAATTTCCCTTATTAATAACATGTATCCTATGGTGGGTAGGTTCTAACCTCATCATATTTTATTGAATACCCTATTATTTCTATTAAATATTTTATAATTTATAAATTTTTGGTTTCTTATGAGTTAAATATATTTCAGGAGTGACTGGACATGTCAGGTGTGGGGGTACTATTGCTTATATATAGAAACTGATATCACCTGGTAATCAGTGGAGGAAAACATATAAACTTATAATATTCCTTGGAGGTATAACCTCATCTGATATATATATAATTTGGTGAAACTATATTAGTTGGTTGGTGATCCATTGGGAACTCAGTTCAATTCTACTGAGAACATAGTGGTTTGTGAACTTATTTGAATAAAAATGATTTTTTTAATTTTATGAAATACCCTTTTAAATACCTCACTTCCCTATCCTAGATATTTCATAATGACCCTATATTCCCCTAATTTCCCCCCCATATATCCTTTATCTCCCAAATCCAATTTTAAAATCTTATTTGAGTTTTTTAAGATCATTATGGTTCTTAGGGTAAGGATATTCCCACCTAAGGATCAATCATGATTTTCTCTTATTTCCCTCATGTTATTTATCTCAAATCCATAAAATGGGAGTTTTTATGACATGTTCATAAAAATTTTAAGATTGAGGATAGAATGGGATATGATATTGAATTATTTAACACCTATAGTCTCTTGTTAGGCGGTCCTTATCATTATTCACTAGTAATATGTTAGTGTACTATTATACATGAATGGGTGTGAAGGTATGCTTAGTGAGTATAATTATTATTCTAATAATACTTTTCTCTCTCTATAAATATAGGTATACATCTATAAGGTTATTTAGGATATTTATATACAAATTTCACACCATTTATGGTGTAAACAGATTATAGTAATCAAGTGTTCTTCTATGTTGGAAATGAACATCATATATGGTATCCAGGTTTAAGAGTGGTGAGTTAATTGACTTGTTTGAGACTTAGTTTGGATTTATGAATAATTTTATAAGAAAGGTTGCTGATTCATTGATGGTTATTACTATTTTATTATGATGTGGGTGTGTGTGGAGTATGATTTTTCTTAATGGAACTTGTCATTATATATAAGTTTTGGTTAGTATGATGGGTAATTTTATGGGAAACTGAACCTTATTTAATGATTAATTTCTATTTAGGCCCATGGATACATATAATTAATTTACATTACATGTTGGAAATGGATAATTCATGATTTTTATGTGTTATAAATTGGTTTTTATATTTTTTGGATTGGGTATTTTATTTTTTTCAATATTTTCGATATCTTGCATCCTCCTCATTATATTGATTCACTTACAACTATTTCAAATGTTGATGAATGGGAAGGGGAGTCATGTTTCCATAAATTTGGTTCTATTTTAAAATATTTTGGATATATTAAACGTTTATAATTATTTTTTTATATATTCCCATTCATTTAGATGTCCTAGATCCATATGACTATTTCATTTCATGGTATAGAAGACCAATCATTCAATACCCACGAGACATCATTTTTAAACCATTAATACTCATGGAGTATGTATAAGAAATCATATACATGTTATTATACAGAATAATTTCTCTATTTAAGCTTGTATTTCATCATCTATGATGATACAAACTATCTTCCCATGACATTCATGGCTATATCCATGAGTGATATATTTTATTATGGGGCCATCTCCCATTCAAAAAATCGACATGAACCCCCCAAAACCCATATAAATATACCATTCCACCATTTTATATCCATATCAATAGAGTTAATCAATTGATATGACCATTGCCTATGAATTCTAGCATTTGATAAACATCACTATGTGCTTTCAAATATTAAGAGTACGATCAGAGCAGTGAGATCATTATAATAACTGATAGAGAGACCATTCCACCATTCAATGATGTTTTTGTTTGAGTGATGGGTTATTATATGGCTGGCTAGACTTAATATTAGTATTAGTTAATATGGAACACCATAAGTTCATATAATTAACTGATATTACATGTTGGGAGGGGATATGTCCCGAATTCCTTGTGTTATGGATTGGTAGTGTATTTTGCATAGATTGTGCATTGAAAACTCTGGTGAAGATGTTACATTGAGAATCTATATATTTTAAATCCATAAATAAGTATTTTAATGAAATATAAGAGTAATGAATAATAAGAGGTAGATCAAGAAGAGTTAAGAAGGAAGGCCTTACTTTGATATAGCTCTAATCATTACTAATGGAGGAAGAAGAAATGATAAAGGAAGAAGAGGAGTGATCTATCCCTCCACATTCCAAGCATGTGCCAAAAAATAGAAATCCTTAATTTCCCCCATATTAGTTACCCTCTCCCTTATTTAACATACTATGTAAATTAAATGAGGATGATTATGATCAAAATATTAAAATTAAAAATGATAATGATAATACTGAAGATAAAAATAGTAATGATGATGGTGATAATGACTATGATAATAATGATGATGTTTATAATAACGATAATGATGTTAATAATAATAATGATAATAAAAAAAATAATACTAATGATAATAATGATATTAATAATGATGATAAAAATATTAATAATTATTAGTATATAGTGGTGTAACAAAAGAAACAAATAAACACACATCCATTTTTCTAGTATGGATTAGAACTCATCCCCATTGAGGATGGTCCCAAAACCAATATTTCCCTTTAAATATTGAAGTACCAAAAGTCTTGGTGGCTCAAAATCCTATTTCATGGCCCAATGGAACAACCAATATTCTTATTTAACCACATCAAAGATACTCTCATGTATATATAAAATGAATTTTTTCCCTCTGGATAATGATGTTGTCATGGTAACCCATCCATATATACCAAAACAATATCTCTCCAAAGATTCATATCAACCCCATGAATTCAGAAGACACCAAATCCCACCCCCGACAACCCTGTATCCCATTTCCTATGATGAAATCTCAATTCACACCTTGTTAAACTCTTTTACCCTAAAGTGGAAACCAACTATTGACTCATAGGATTCCCTCATATGCCAAAAATAAATTCATGCAACTTGTTAACCTATTTATAACACTCGACTCCAAGTGCAAAATGTACTCTATATGTGGATCCCATTGGGGAGAAAACCATAACATTGGATGCAGTATAGAAGCTATGATTTACACGAAAACGATCTTGAATGTATGATGATGATGATGATGAAGACGATTATAATAATAATAATTTTTAGAATTATGAGTTTATAACCCAACTCAAATCCTAAAATATTATTAAATAATGTGAAATTATAGAAATGTATACACATGGTACAACAATCTATTGGATAATAGTACATGTTGATTTTTTTTCTTTTATTTTACATTATTTATTCTTGATTTTTGGATTTGGATGCAAGAATTATAGAAACTTTAGTGAGACAATATGTATTTCATGAATTTTTAAACCATGTAGCCAAACTATACTCACCCTAGTGTAGAACACATTATTTACGTAAGTTATTTTTTATTTTTCACATCTATATTTTGGCCAATGTTATTACAGGAGATGTTATAAATTTTGTTTTTTATGTCGGTTAATTTAAAACCGACTTCAAAAACAAAAATCTAAAACATTTTCCAAATCTATTCCTAAAAACTGACGTGGAAAACGTTTTGGAGTCATGATTTATTACAACACTTTTTAAATAATCGATGTGGTATATAGATTATACGTCGTTTATGCAATAACTAACATAATAAACTATTCCTCCAAACCATTTTTCTCATTGGATATTAAAAAGCTGATGTGAAAAATAGGTTTATCACATTAGTTATTTTTATAACCGATGTGATAAACTAGTCTGTGAAGCATTTTTTCATGTCAGTTAAACAATGAATAACGTGAAAACAGATATAATACGTTGGTTATTAAATAACCAACCTAAAAAACCATTCCCATACATTTATTACATCATTTATTAAATAACCGACATAAAAACCATTTTTTTTAATAAAACCATTCAACAATTACTATGATCTGCCAATGAAGACCAGAAATAAGTAGAAAATAGACCAAAACCAGGCCAAAAACGGACAAGAATACATACCAGAAAACATAAAAATGATACCAAAACAAGAAGAACCAAAGAAAAATTAAACATTAATATACATAACATTCAAAACATACAATTTCAACTAAAACAACCTAAAAACCCTTGGACATGTCCTACCCCATGGATATCCCCCCACCTCATTAGACAACCCCCACCCCCTTGAAACCCCCAACCCATTGACAGCCCTTACCCCTAGACGCCACCCCTCCCCACTAGACAGCCCACACCCCCTAGACACCGGCCAACCCCCTGGACACCGCCACCCCCTTAGACAGCCCCACCCCCTGGACACCCTCCCACCCCCCTTGGACACATTCCCACCCCCTGGATTTCCCCCACCCCCCTGGACAGGCCCCCACCCCTAGACACCACCACACCCCACTAGACAGCCCCCACCCCTTAAACACCCTCCCAACCCTACCCCCTTAGACAACCTCCCACCCCTGTACACCCCTAACCCCTTAGACTAACCCCACCCCCCTAGATAGCCCCCACCCCCTAGACACAATCCCACCCCACTAGACAGATCCCACCCCACTAGACACCCCCACCCCCTGGACACACCTACCCCCTTCGACAGCCACCACCCCTGGCCACCCCAACCCCCTAGACACCCTCCCACCCCCTAGACAACCCCAACCCCCTGGACACCCTCCCACCCCTTGGACACCACCCCACCCCACTGGACATCCCCCACCCCTAGAAACATGCCCACCCCTGGAAACCCCCACCCCCATGACACCCACACCCCCTAGACAACCCCACCCCCTAGACACCCCACTCCCTAGACACCCCCACCCCCTGGACAACCCCTACCCACTAGATAGCCCCACTCCCTAGACAACACCCACCTCAAGACAACTCGCACCCCTCTGGACACCCTGACCCCCTAGTACCCCCCCCACCCCATGGATAACCCCCACACATAGATATCACCCCACCCCACTAGATAGCCCCCAAACCCATGGACACCGTCCCACCCCCTGGATAGCTCCTTACCCCATAGACATCCCCCACACCTAGTCACCCTCCACCCCTAGGACACCCACTGGAGATCCTCCCACCCCTTGGGCAGCCCCCCCGGACACCCTCTCACCCCCTGGACAACCCTTATCCCCTGGACAACCCCCACCCCCGGAAAACCCTCCCCTCCAGACACCCCTGATCCCCTGGACATCCTCGACCCCCAGACCTCCCACCCACCCCCTGGACAGGTCCCACCCCTAGAGACCACCCCACACCACTAGACAACCCCCACCCACATGGACACTCTCCCACCCCTACCACCCCTGGATAGCCCCCTACCCCCTGTACAACCCCCCACCCCTGGACACCCTCCCACCACCGGACTACCCCCACCCCTAGGAATCATCCCCCATGGACAACCCACCCCGTAGAAACCCCTACCCACTGGACATCCCTCCCACATCAATGATTTCCCCTCACCCCCTAGACACCACTCCACCCCACTAGACAGCCCCCCCCCCACACCCCTTGGACACCCTCCCACCCCTACCACCTTGGACACCCTCCCACCCCTAGACACCAACCCACCCATATGGACACCCCCACCCCCTGGACACCCCCACCCCTAGATAGCCCCACCCCCTGGACAACCCCACCCTCTGGACAACCCCCCTAGACACCACCCCACCCCACCCCACTGACCCCCCTCCAACACCTTGGACACCCACCCACCCCCGTGACACCCGCACCCCACTGGATAGCCCCCACCCCAACTGGACACCCACCCACCCCCTGGACACCCCCACCCTCTGTAAAACCCCTCACCCCCTAGGAAACCCCACCCCTAGACACCACACCACCCCACTGGACAACCCCCACCCCTAGACACCCTCCCACCACTACCCCCTTGGACACCCCCGCACTCCCTAGACACCATCCCACCCCCATTGGATAGCCACCACCCTCTAGACACCCACCCACCCCATGGACACCCCTTCCCCTTGGATAACCCCCTACCCCCTGGGCAGCCACTCTACATGAAACCATTACAATGCTCTACCAAAGTATGAAACAAGCAGAAACCAGACCAAAAGTAGACCAAAAACATATCAGAATCCATACTAGAAAAACATCATAACTAGACCAAAATAAGAAAAACTAGTGAAACATTAAACATTCACATATACAACATTCAACACATACAATTTCAACTAATAAAACCTAAATCCAACAATAACAACTAACAAAAATAGAATTATAATTACAATATTCAAAATTACATTTTACACTACAAACAAACTAAAATCCAATCAAACCTCTAAATTAATTAGTACATTCCACTTATAAGTGTTTTACCTCTTGAGAACTATAGGGTTCAGGGTCATCAAATAGATACAAATTAAATCAAATGAAATATTATTGAAATGTTTATAAGGAAATATTACCAGGTCAAACATTACAAGTGTTCTAGTTTTAATTATTGCATACATAAATATTAACACATAATATCCACATTTAATGATGCCTTGTTGTTCAGGAAAATTATATTTAAGTGAGTTTCAATTCAAAATATCATTTTTACGTAATACATTGAAAATTAAAAATTATAAATCGATATTTACCTTTACCTTTACATATTTGATCTTTGAACTATTTTCTTGTGTTTTTTCAAAAGTATGCCCATACCCATTTAGAAAATAATATGAATGGGATAAAGTTCAAATTCATTATAATATAAAAAACTATTATGAAATCAAAACTTACTTTTCCAACATATTTTTAAAACATCCCTGCACATCGCCAAGGATAGATCATATCCATTAAAGTGTATTCTCTCTTGAAAAAACACATAACATCCAATGATAACTGATATAATTTTTTAGGTTAATGGTTTTTTATGTAAAAAATAATGAACAATTTTCCAGATATATGTTTCATACCTCTCACAGAAAGGCATCATCCAACACTGCGTGATTATATTCTATTCTAATCTTTCAGCAATATAAAGTGTTCTTTGTTCCTCATCCAATGCATGTGATTTAGGGGAAATCAATTACAGGTCCATGAATCCATATACCTATGTCTTCTCATTCATCTCACACATGTTATAAATATAACTAATAAAAAACAGACATACGTATACATTTTTAATAAATAGAATAAAGGGAAAGGTGTTAAGACTTACATGGAAAAAATATGCTCCACGTTGATGCCCAAATTATCTCTAGTAAAAAACTCCCTGATAACATTTTTCAAATCCCCACATTTATTACATGTCCAAAAACATGATATTCTATTGTAAATGAATAATGATCCACCAAAATTGTTGAATATCTTGACAATCTGTCAGGACTATTAGAATATGTATCGATTTCATACTCATTTGTCTTTGTTGTTGTCTATATAGTATTTATTTACCATTGAAGTATTACTATAAATAAATAGAAAAATATATTAGTTTTCAAATGTTAAAAACAATTTAATAAAAAATAAAATAAAATATATAACATACACACCTCTATGGAAATGATTCATAGAATTCTAGAGGGAAAAACTAAAAAGTGACCAATACTATGTCCAACTGTCATCACCTCATCTGTAGGAAATTGTAAAGGAGCTGATCTATCTATAATATCCTTTATTTTGACCCTATGATTCTCTACCTCTAACAGTTGATGATGAACTATATCTCTTATACAATATACGACCCCATATGAAACTATATGTGGGTGAGGATTGTCAACAAACAACTCACAATACGTAAAAAGTTGTGGCAGAGGAGTGGGATAAACAATGTGGTCCACATGATACAGTGGAGGATAAATAATCGGGTCTGGAGGTGGGGGAGTGGGAGTTGCTGGCAGAGGTGGAGGATAAATAATGGGGTCTTCAGGGGGAGGTGGAGAAGTGGGAACTGCAGTCTTGAATTGTCTTTGTATGTCTGTAATCATATACTATACTGACACTCTAATATTTTCCTCCATCTTCACATTGATATTATGAACTTCAACCTCCAAGGATTATATTTTTTATAAAATCCCTCTATGAAATAATTTGTAGAGTGTGGAAACACTTTTCTTACTAATACACTTTTCAGGAATCCTCATTGACAACCGGGGTGTTCGGGCTTTCCCAATGCTGAAAAGAAAATATCTTGCCTGCCAGCAGCTGTAAATACCCCCTATGTGCTCTGATACTTAAGATAATCATTTATTAATTAATTTACCATTTCTATAATGATTAAAAGTATATAATGAATATAATTAACTTAAATAAATAAAATAAATATCTTACAATCCTCTCAGCTACGATTCTCGATTCATTCGAAAGATATTTACCCATTCTGCTCATCTGATCTTTGTTCCATTTTTCATGTATAGATGGAGGGGGTGGAGGGGAAAGCTCTCCAGATCTTGAAGATTCTTCTATATGTTTTGGAAATTTTTCGACCACCATTTGTTCTTTCAATAAACTATACCCTCCCTGAGATAATCTATAAGGGTGTATATTTTTAAATTTGATCTCCTGATGACATGCCCTTGTTTTCTAAAAATTAATAATAAGAAATCATTAAAAAATCATTAATAAGATCATTTATATAAGAAAAAATATAAATATTTACATTTCCCTTACCAAAAATGAATATTTCTTTCTATTTTCAACATATTCATTCCATGTGTCTACATATATGAAATGGATTTTCATTTTTCCTAGGACAAAAAGAAAATGAAATCAGATGTGAGGGTTGATTTGAAATCCATCCTTCTCCTAGAAGCCATCGATAAATATTTCCTCTTGACTCCTCTAGGGTCAGGAAAATCAAATTTCATCTCATAATGAAGTGGTAAAATATATTATACTATAAAAATTTAAATATTAGGCAAACAATAGAAAAAGATATTACCAAAATTGTCTCCCATAACTAAGATATTATTGCATTTTCCAAACTTCTCCAACCATCATAAAAAAATTATTACTTTTCTTTTACCCTTAGTTGATACAAAAATCATAAATTATTTTGCATTTGGACCTATAGGAATATCATTGTCATAAAAACCAACGAGTATCCATTGGTCCTGGCTACGAGCACGTGATAATTTTGGTAAATGTGTGCAGCCAAATTTACCAACTCTTGAACTCTTATTTTTTGTTATGGGAGCACATGAGGAATATTGGGGAACATCAAGAGCATGTGAATGTTCCTCCTCAGCGGTATGATCATGATGATCATCTCCAAAATCATGTGGTTGATGATCTGTTTGATATGTCATTATCCTTCAAATAAAAAAAGAAAACATTAGTTCAACAATATATAAATTCCATTATTACAATAAAAATGTAAACAAAAAATTAAAAAAAACTAGGTTATGTAATAGTAAACATGGGAAATTTGGTAAGCATGTTAAAAAATGATAAAAATAGTAAACATGGTAGTTTAATTGTCATTGAAAAAATTCAATAAATATATAAGTTATGTAAAGTTAAACTATCCTAAACTTTGGTAAACATGGTAAACATGGTAAACATGGTAAACATAGTAAACATGGTAAACATGGTAAACATGGTAAACATGGTAAACATGGGAAACATGGGAAACATGGTAAAGTAATTGTCATTCAACAAAATCAATAGATATATAAGTTACGTAATGGTAAACATGATAAATTAAACAAAACAAAATTAAAATAAACAAAAATTTCTACTTATTTGTTTTAATAGGTGTATTTATAAATAAAAAAAATTAAAATATCAAACATTTTATGAAATTAATAAATGTAAACTAGAAATAAAAATATGTTACTTAAAATATTAGAAATTTAAAATTGGATTATTTTCCCAAATTCCTTCGTCATGATCATTCCTTCTGGCACAAACAATGTCTTCAACATGCTCATCATTATTTTCTACTAATCTCTCCATGGAAGTAGGGATCCCTCATAAATCATAATTTTCATCAAATTTATCCTCACCAATATATTATTTTTTTCCTTGTAAAATAGTAGAACACTACATATCTGATTGATCAACAACATAGAAAATCTATTTTTCATCTATTTCCATTATAAAAGAATCTTCTCTGTCATCTAACCTATTTATATTAACAACTGTCCTTACAAATTCATTATGTCTGACAATGTTGTTACCTATAAACCATTTGAATTTAAAAATAAGAACTATAATTTTAATATAATAAACCTCCCATATTTCTTTAGTGACTAGATAATATGCACCTGATGAAGAAATTGGGTTTTCTCTATAGAACTCAAAAAATGAATTACTTCTGCAAACATGAATACTCCACTATTTTGAACATCATCCCTTTTGTCCTGAGCTCTCGTATAAAATTTATAGTCATTTATCTCATACCCAGACCATGTTATCACATTTACACATGGGCCACCCACTAACTATCTTAATTCCTCTGATACATCTGATATACTAAGAAAGGTATTTTTAAGCAATTAAAAAAATGTTTTGTTGTCCTAATTCAAAATCTAAATTTCCTTCTTCTTTGGATGGAATTGTTTTAACTCGTTAATATGAAATTTGATATACAGTTGAAAATAAATTATGTTATTCAAGATGTATAATTGTACCTTCTTCATCTATTCAGTTGACAATGATTTGACTTTCAAGCCACAAATCCCCTTTCCCTCATTATTAACTTGTTCGTGGCGAGATGGAGGAAACCCTATGTGCTCCGTTGCAACCATGTAGCTAGTAAAAAACTCCACAATCTCCTCAAAAATATTCTTTTGAATAATGGTGGCTTCATGTCGATATGTTTTCTTATTATACCCATTCAATATTTTCATATACCTTTCAAAATAATACATCCAATGAAGATATAAAGGTCCATAAAGATTTATTTCTTGAACTAGATGAACCATTAAATGCACCATTATATCCAAAAAAGGAAGAAAATTCATTTCCAATAGACAAAGATTTGAAATTTAATCCCTTTCCAAAATTTCCAAAGCATTCACATTAATCACATTCATAAAAATTGAATTGAAAAAATTACACAAATAAATTATAATCTTTCTGACACGGAAGTGAAATATTCCACGCAATGAATCTAGTAGAAGTTATAACATCATGGTGTGAAAATAATGATATTTCATACCTATCAACATTAAATCCTTCAAAGAGAAATTTTTTTTACATTTTAAGAATAAAGTTGAGGCACTTTGACATCATCAAGACACTGAAAAAAATATAATTTGCTTCCTCTTGGATAATGTATGAAAAGATGGGGGATGAAATGTTCGCATTCCATTAGGATTGAGAGTTAACTCCAAATTTATTCCCATTGATAGTAAGTCTAATATTTCATTCAACCCATATTCAATTTTTACTTTAATATATAACAATGTCCCATATCAAAATATCATATATATTCTTCTCCATGTGCATGACATCAAGATTATGTTTCACTTACTGACATTTCCAATATGGTATCTCAAAAAATATTGACATTTTCTTCTAAATATGTCTATCATTACCAAATTTATGTGTCTTTCTTAATGTCAAATCTTTGTTTTGATCCCTCTCAAAATACACATCAGGGGATAAAGGTTTTAAATTAATATAAATAATTGTGAGTAATTGAATGCATTTTTTAGTCTTATATAAGATCGATCCACAGTAAAAAACCTCCAATGATCCATGTATAATGTTTTCCTGTCATGATGCAATTGAAAAAATGAAGACTGTTGTTTCCAAATTCGACATGTTTTTTCCACTTAACACTATATCCGGAAAAACTTCCATATGCAGGAAAGTCATTTATAGTTAACATAAGACCAATATTTAGTTGAAAATATTCCTTTTTATAATAATAATACACCATAATACTATTCTCTCATTAAAGTTTCGAATCATCATTCAATGGTAACAAGAAAACATCCATATCATTTCTGTGTTGCTTCAAACCAGAGATCATTATACTCAACATGATATATTTGCACTTCATACAAATATTAGGAGACAGGTTGTAAATTACCAATAAAATAAGACATGAACTATGTGTGATACTAAGGATTCATTATAGATTCATTCCATATGTGCACAACCCAAGTCTGATATTTTTAATTTCATTTATGAATGTAGGATACTACTCACCAATTTTCCTCCATTGTAGACAATTAGCTGGATAGTGTATTTTTACATCACATATATACTCATCAACAGTCCAAATTAACCTTTTACCATCATGTGAATTATAAAATAAACTTTTCAAATGATAAATTATAGGAATATACCAAAATACCTTGTCAAGGATCTCTATAATCTCTATATCAACCTATTTTTTTTCTTTCAACCTATACCGTGATGTCCCACATTTAGAAAACATTGACATAAATTAATATTCCTTCATATATATCATGAGGTCATTTAGATTAAAATTTATTTTCTTTTATCCCAATCCTATTGGTCATAATATTTTCTTAGCCTTATAATGTGAATCTGGAAAACCATTGCCTTTTGGGAATAATGTCTTTAAACAATTATAACATCTCTAAAAAAATTTGTCACACCATACATGTTTCGCCTTTAAGTTAATTAATCTTAAAACAACCAACAAAATAATAAAATCTATACAACTAGGATACAATGGTTTTTCAGCATCACCATATTGACGCACAATTATCAGTTCTATCTCAATTTATTCTCCTGCAATATCTTGAATCATATCTTCAAGTCCATCAGAGTAATTATCTTGAAAATAATCATCAACAATATATTTGACATTCTATATAGTTTCACCAATCTAAATCTAAGGGTTGTAACTCGATTTAAAACCACAGAAAATCAGATGATCTTTGATCTCTCTAATTTTATACTTCTTCATATTAAAACATTTCACGTAGGGATAGAAAAAATGACATTGCTTGGAACATTTCGTTTAGAAAATTCAAAAAAGGCATCAACATAATCCTCATATTCAGTACTCATTCGATGCACCATAATCCAACTTCCACTCATTATTACCTATAACAAATATCAAATTTATACATCTTGTTATGATATGCCAATTTTATGTTTATATGAAAAATATCATAATTTGAATGTAATTTTTTTTTGAAATATACAACAAATATATGCATATTTAAAAAAGATATGCATGGAAAGTATTTTAAAAAGAAAATATAGTTAGATGTAAAAAATTTATATTTATATGAAAAATGACATAAATTTAATGAAAAATAATTTTGAAAAAACAATTGGGAATAGATGTGTAAGTAATCAGGGACTGCGGAATAATCAAAGGAAAGATTCTAATTGATTTTTATTGATATAATAAAGTTATTCCTCCTACTAAAAAGTTTCCAAGGAAATTATTATATGATGATGATAAAAGACTCATGAGAAAATTTTCAAAGGGTGTGAGAGGAAAGTGTAATTTATAATGAAAATTCTTTAGAAAGAATAACTTGATTTCCCATGAAGATGTTATCTCCAAATAAGTTGAAGTGGAGGAATTTAAAAAATATATAGACTATCTGATGTTATTATATTCCAATGGTTTCGATGAAACTATTGGGATATATAAATACCAAAGGTTCATGAACCGTTGGTATACATGTTGTCCAATATATAATCTATTCCAATGGTTTCATGGAAACTGTTGGGATATATGTATACCAACTGTTCAAGAACCATTGGAATAAACTCTATAGTATATAATATATTACAATGGTTTATGAAATTGTTGGAATATCCTCTTCACCCAGCAACCAGAAGCATACCCTCTTCCCCCAGCAACCAAGAAACACTGTACCCATCATCGTGTTCTTGACTTCCAGAACCTATACACCTGACTTCTAGAACCTGTAAATTCGGTGGGGGTGTTCTGCGAGTGGGGGTGTCCAGGGGTGGGGCTCTATGGGGGTGGGTCAATCCAGGGGGGTGGGAGGATGTCCAAGGGGGTGGGGGTTGTCCAGGGGGTAGGGGTGTCTGAGGGGGGGGGGGTGTCCAGGGGTAGGGGGTGTCTTGGGGGGTGGGGGCTGTTCAAGGGGGGTGTCCAATGGGGTAGGGGTTCCTAGGGGGTGGGGGCTATCTAGGTGGGGGTGGGGGATGTCCATGGGTGTGGGGGGGGGGGGGGGGGCTATCCAGGGGGTCAGGGTGTCAAGGGGGTGTGTGGGGGTGGGGGCTGTCCACGGGGTGGGGGCATCTAGGGGGTGGGGCTGTCTAAGGGGTGGGGGGCTATCCATATCGGTGGGGGTGTCCGAGAGGTGGGGGAAGTTCATGGGGGTAGGGGTGTCTAGGGGGTGGGGGTGGGTGGGGGGCTATCCATGAGGTGGGGGATTTCCAAGGTGGTAGGGGTGTACAGGGGGGTGGGGGTATCCAGGGGGTGGAGGTGTCCTGGGGGGTGGGGGTGTCCAGGGTGTGGGGGTGGGTGTGGGGTGTCCAAGGGGATCAGGGGTGTCCAGGGGGTGGGGGCTGTCTGGGGGGTGGGTGGGGGGGTTTATATCTGGGTGGGGGTGTCTATAGGGGGTTGGTGGCTGTCCGGGGGGGGGGGTTGTCTAAGGGTGTAGGGGGTGTCCATGGGGGTGGGGCTGTCTAGGGATGTGGGTCTCCAAGGTGGTAAGAGGTGTCCAGGGTAGTGGGGGGGGGGATGTCTAGAAGGTGGGGCTGTCCAAGGGGGTAGGGGGTGTCTGGGGTGTGGGGTCTATCATTGTGGTGGTGGTGGGGGCAGCTGTCCAATGGGTTAGGGGTGTCCCGGGGGGTTGGAGCTGTCTGGGGGGGGGTGTCTAAGGGGGTAGGGGGTGCCCAGGGGGTGTAGTGGCAGGGGAGGGGGTGTCCAGGTGGAGTAGGGGAGGGGGTGGGGGAGGGATGTCCAGGTATGGGGGGATGTCTAGGGATGGGGGTGCTATCCATGGTGGTGGGGGTTTCCAAGGGGTTGGAGTGGTGGTGGGGGGGGGGGGGGGGGGCTACCCGGGGGGGGGGTGAGGTGTCTAGGGGGGTGTCCGGGGGGGGGGGGGGGGCTATCCAGGGGGTGGGGGTCTGTCCAAGGGGGTAGGGGGTGTCTAGTGTGGTGGGGTGGGGGTTATCTAGGGGGTGGGGGTGGGGTGGGTGGCTGTCTAAGGGGGTAGGTGGTGTCCAGGGGGTGGGGGCTATCTAGGGGGTGGGGGTGTCCAGGGGGTGTGTGCAAGGGGGACTGTCCAGGGGGCATGGGGTGTCCATGGGGCGGGGGTTGTCTAAGGGGTGGGGGATGTCCAAGGGGTGGGGGAGGGTGGGGGCTGTCCAGGGGGTGGGGGGGGGGGGCTATCCAAGGGTGTAAGGGGTGTCCAGGGGGTAAGGGGTGTCAAGTGGGGGGGGGGTGTCTATGGGGTGTGGGGGATGTCCATGGGGGTGAGGGTGTCCAAGTGGTTGGGGGGAAGAACTTGCAGGATAATGATTTCATGGTAGAACACACATGGAAGTACACACAACCATGATTAAATACACATGGTAGCAACAAAAATCATAGAATTTGCATGATATCACTACCAAAGTTTATTTTACCTAAAAAGAACTTAGAATGGTAAAAACGAACACTATGAAAATTACTATAATGGAAAGAACAATGATAGGAAACTAATATATCAAAACATAAATTTAAGGAGTCGCGAAGAATAAACAATGAAATTGAGGTGTGTGAGGCATACTTGGGTAGTGTGAGTTGACTAAATATATTTGGTGATAATAAAGATGATGAATGATGTTGGAAAAATGTGGTTGGAGGGAATGGATTTGTAGAATCCTTTCCGGGTTTTCTTCTCAAGAGAGACAAGTCATAGGTCTCTCGATCAAAGAAAACATAATAATGGAATAGGGGGCCTGATAAATAATTTAAAAACAATATCACATCAGTTATTTAATAACTGAAACACAAAATATTTTATGACGTCAGTTATAAAATAAGAGAAATTATAAATATCAATTTATAATGTCAGTTATTTTATAACTGACGTGATAAATCACCGAGATTTGATTTATCACATCTTTTATTTTATAACTAATATGATAAATTGTCGAGAATTGATTTATAACGCTTTTTACAAAATAACTGATGTGATAAATCAAATCATGGTATTTCCTATGTCAGTTATAGAATAACCAATATTATAAATCAAATCTCGGTACTTTATCATGTTAGTTATAAAATAACCGATGTAATAAATCAATGTTTTTAGTTTTTTAGGTCGGTTATATTTAACCAACGTAAAAACCCCCAATGTGGTCAACGTTTTTTTCACTAGTGACATGTCTTCAATTTTATTAGTGTTTTTATCTTGGTTGTTGCATGACTTTTTCAAACCATGAGATTTTATATTGGGTAACTAGTTCCGACCACACGATTGGTGCATGGTTTGGATAAAAATGTGGAAAACTTTACAATCCTCCCAGGTCACTTAAAAAAGAAAATTTACTTAAAGTACCCTATTCATTATATCCCATCTTTCACTTACTTCCCTCTAATTTCATTTGTCACATCCTCTATACATGGGGGTTTTCTTCCTCTTTCTTCCTTAGTACCTTCTTGTTGGGTCTTTGAGTGAAGATCTCCAAGGTTATTCTTAATTCCTTCTAGATTTTCCATATCATATTTTTTCATCATTTTATTATATTTTATTTGAGTATTAGAACCCTAGTTTAACATTGGGTTCAAAAATATGGTAGTGGATGGGTGTTCAATGAAGTTTTATAATTATTTAGGAACATGAGAATCACTATTTCTCATCTCATGTTGTGATAATTAAAGGTGATGAGTTTTACATGAATTTGAGGTGGGTGTATTTATATAAAACGTATTTCCTTTGGAATACTTAGTGTTCTTGAGTTCATATTTGTTTTTGTTAATAAATCATTCTTTAAATGAGTTGATTAAGGATAAATTAAAATTTTTTAATGTGGTCATTAGTTTGGGTAGAGTAAATTTGTGATTTTAATGGGGTTTTTAATAAAAAAATAGTCCTCACCTATGAGGTTTATGATTAAATGTTTTAAAGAGTTTTTTTTCTAAATGGGGATTTAATAGATTTTTTTTAAAGAGGAGTGGTCTGGTTGGATATTTATTTAAAATAGTAAATTTTTTATTATTTATTATGGGATTAAATGAATTATTATGATTTTTAAGATGCATTATGTTATGGTATATGGGAGACCTTGGGTGTGTATGAGTGACCTAAATAGTTATTGTATTAGTGTAGATTATGAGCCCTCTAGGGAATGTGGAACTAGTAGCTTTAGAGTGAAAGGGATGGATACTTATGACATAGTGGGATCTTAATAGCTCCCAAAATTTTTAGGTTCACCCATGCTGAATAATGATCCTTGAGTGAGTCATATTTACCTCTAGGCCCAAGGATAGATCCACATGTTTAATTTTGAACTTGTCAATCCATTCTATTTTTTATTCCCTTGCTTCATTTATTTAGATGTTACGATGTTGATTATGTTTTACACCCCTTATTACACCTTATTTTTCCCCTATCCATGTGTTATGAAACATGAACTGTTTTATTAAAATGAAATTATTTTTGTAATCTTTTCTCAAAAATTATTATTATCAATTAAATTGGTTATTTCAAAAGAAATGGTTTTAAACTAAAACTAACAGTTTTCAATATTATAAATGTTATATATCTCCGTGGTTATATCTGTTGGATTTTTTCCCTATAACTAACTTATTTTCACTACATGATTACTAGTATTCCTAGTTTTGAATATTAATAAAGTTCTTACTACATCATAATTATTATTTTATATGACATTGAATGAGATAATTTATTAAGGGTAACAATCAAAATGAAATGACATATTAGTTCTAAGCTATTATGAGAACCTAGAAGTTCTATGATATTATTATTGAATACATTTTTTATGTACATATGATATAATATTATGGGATAAAAATGAAATAGGATATTAGGGTTTGGGCGATCATAAGACAATGATACTTCTTCTCATTATGTTCATTCATGGTAAGGTCAGAAAACGAGGTTTTGAAAACTTTACCCTCTATTATGAATATGTGTCATTGGATATTATTATCTAATGAAATATACAATGATTAATAGAATTTAAGTTATTATTAACGCGTATCACGAGTCGCACACTTTGATGTATTGATGAAAAAAATGATGACATATTCTTGTGAAGAGTTAAGATATGCTGGGTAAGTTATGATTGGTATTTATTTAATGAATAATGTGAGGAAATATTTTACATTCCATTATTTAATAGGAGTTGATATCTTAGAACCATTTATGGGAATATAAATTTTAAATTAAGTTCATTTACATGGATTTTTTTTTCAGAAAGTTAATTTTAGAAAATAAAAAGACAGAGACATCGATACATTGGTGGATGTCCCTAATGTGAGTCATTCTTGATTTGAGAAATAAAAAAAGGGATTATAATACATAGTGATCATTCATAGAATATTTTATGTCATTGTGACCTTAACTCTTTTCTCAATGGGTGACTAGATATATTTCATGATGATAACCGAGTAATTTTAAAAGTTATACCTAATGCCATTGCGAATGGGGTCTAGAATATCACAAACTAAGTGTATCCAAAAACATAATTAAATTTAATATGAAATTAAGATGTTGAAAAAATATTATTCCCACATATGGTTTTATAATTATTCATATCTAGTTGATCACAAATATCTAGTCACCGGTTATTTTATAAAATATATACAAGGTGAATGTTTAATAAAATTTAATTATCTATTTTAGGGAATGGAATATTTATTTATAAAATAATAATAAAATTGAATTTATTTATTTATTTAAATAATTAATAGTTTTTTGACATTTGATAAATACCAAGGAGGAAATACAAGATGCATTAATTGTCTATTGAAAATAATATTTACTTATCCATAAGTTTATCAAATGTCATGTAAATAAAACTAAAAATAAAAATATGTATACATGGTGTTATATAGGGATTAAGAGAATAATAAGGGCCCATGTTAATTTTTTCCCTAATCCCAAATATATATAAAATCAATTAAATATTTCTCAACCCTAATTGTAATTGGGACCAATGAATTCTAGAGAGAATCCTATCAGGCCTTAGAGATATCTTCCTATAGATCACTCTTAGGAACATAGAACAATTCTCCTCTTCCACCCTCTCAATTAATGTGAGAATAAAAGTAATCCTTCCAACTCAATTGTATTCATATTATGGTCAATGTCAAGTAACATAATCATTGTAATATTTCATGCTAGAACCCCAGGATTTCTATGGTGATGTTCAAAGTTATATGGTCCATGTGTGGATCATCGATAGGGGGATTCTACCCTTGAATCCTATGAAGCAACGATATCTTGACCAAAATCTATCATCTAATTCATCAAATAATAATGATTTCTAATGTGAATTAATAATTTGTTTACATAAAATAATTATATATTATATGTGATGATCCCATATTTTGGATTATGATGTTACAATTTTTCTATTTCTGATGATAAATCCAAATAAGTTTATGAATTTCCATTTTTTGGATTGGGACAAACTGAGTTAACTATGACCCAAATCCATATAGTAGTATCAGAGTTGTCATATAATAATTTATAATAATTTTTATTCATTAATTGATTACATGCATTAATTATTAGGGCTTCATTTTTGGTTTATTTTTTCTTCAATCTAAAATTTTATTAAAAACTATTTTTTCAATTTTAGAAGATCTTAAATATGTTAAGAACATGTGAAAAATGAATTTATAATCTATTAGGAGGTTCCAGAGATTCTGGATGGTAGACATTGTTACCTATCGCTTAAATAAAAAGTAATTTTTTTTGTATCAAGGTTCACCACACTTGTACAAACAATGGGATACACAACGTGTTGAGTGATAAATAATATGTGGTGTATTAAATGGTCAATAAAAGCACCATGTTTTTACAAGGCCAACCTAACACATGGGTTTTTCAACTATATGACATATAGTTGGCGTATTCATTATATAGTCTACAAAAGTTCACAAAAAAATCATTGAATTCATGTGGTCAAATTGATGTTGTGTATTACTATTTGACGTATGGGATTGACAACCGAGTAACATGGATATAACATTTCATATTGTTATTGTACACGGTTTATACCTCACAAGTGTCCATATCTAAAAAATATGAAAAATACCTAGGTTTATTTTATAGTAACCTGATAAGAAATATACATAGGGTCTAGCTCATTAGTTTACATTGTGTATCCCACTTGGGATACACCCTGAATACCTTGGAATATATATTGGACACACTCCAAGTAACAGACGTGATGTGTATCTCATTATTACACATTGTGTAGTCATTCTGTAATTAACAAAATTAAATTACATAAAAAATAATTAATTTATAATTAAAAAACAAATTTCATGGCTAACTGCTAATGTGATTCCCAGGTAACTTGTTTTTTAGAATTTATAAATGATAAATTAATTTAATGAAACTATCAAAAAATATCGGTAAATGTGTTTTGTTTCCTTATTTCCCAAATGTTTTAAATCTTCAAGATTGTTCACATGGACATTATGATATAAAAATTAATTAATTAATTAATTAATTTAATTAACTAAAGCAAATTTATCTTAATAATAAATAAATAATTAAATTTAATAATATATATTTTACATTTTCACATTCATTCATGTGTGGATGATCATGATCATAGATCACCTATGTATGTGATTGGTTTCTTTTAATTTACTGTTATTTAATTAAAATGATGGCATGTGTTTCATCCTCTCTTCTATTATATGTAAGACTTTCATGTCCATGTTTTCTTTTATTTAAACCC
The DNA here is from genome assembly GCA_963277665.1 of Viscum album. NCBI lineage: Eukaryota > Viridiplantae > Streptophyta > Magnoliopsida > Santalales > Viscaceae > Viscum > Viscum album. Next base: position 420,661,305 of record OY728158.1, on the reverse strand, counting down.
CCTTAATGATTCCATTATCTCCCATCTACCACATATGAGTAAATACATATTTAAAGGAAAGATATCCCAAGTGAGGGGAGGTAGTCTAATTTTGGAGTTGAGGAGTTACCAACCAAGGATATTTATAGGCGCACAGGTAGAACTCCATAACTCAAACTTGGTAGGGTTATTAGACATATTTACCAAGGTCCAAGGGTTCGTTTATCATATTCTAGATAAATCAACTTTTAAAAAAGCTCATGATAATACAATTTGTTATTTTATTTATTTTAGTTTTATGGTAAAATATTTATGAACGCTTTATCATTAGCTAAATAAATTAATAAGCATGAAATATGAAATTAAATTAAAATTAAAATATGTGTAAATTTTATCCATACATGATTATTCACTTAAATAAAATCCATTTAATATTAAAAATAATGTGATAAGATAAAATGGGAAATTTACACATAAAAATAAAATCCGTCAAGTCAAATATGAAGTTAGAAAAGGATACTACTACTTGGGTTAAAATAAACCCATAGTTCAAACTACTTGACCAACCTTTATTTGGGTGGTTTCAATTTTTTGGAAACATAAAACATGATTTTTGGGTTGAATTAACATAGTTCACATTAATTGTTGATCACCTCTATGAGACTCAGTGAAATTAGTAGGAAAGTGTTGAGGAAATCCAAGACTATGACTTCAAGATTTAGTAGTCCCTTCAAAATATCAAATAGTTGTGTGTCAATACAGTTGGAAAGTTACACATACCTAAATACCTTTGAATATATATTTAAAGCCTTCATTTGGATTATGAGAAGGGAATATGGATCCTTTTAACTATAATATCTTTGAAAATATTTGAAAACCAATGGACATGACTATTAGGTTTAGATTAAACAGTGGGAGATTAATCACTAAAATTTTATTATCTATTTTTAATGTAGATAAAGTTATAAAAAATTATATTTTTATAGAAATGATAATCCATATGAAATTTATATTATCACTACAATCTATATTAGAGAAGGATAACCTTTTCATCAGATCAAAAATCTTGGAATGATATAGGTTCCAGTGCAATATACTACACAATGAGTGGAAATTATATCGGTTGGAAACCCCTATTCCTAAAGAGTCTTATAAAGTTACTAGTAAGGTGGAACTCACTATTTTCATGAAACAACAGGATGATGTGGTTGAAGTCTAATGTTTTATTCTGTCATCAATGTCTAATGAGATTATGATGCAATACAATGAAATATATGGATATGTAATTATGTCTAACATTCGTGATATTTATCATTATAAGGTAAGGAATGATATATATGAGATCTCTATGATACAGTTCATGTGAAAATGTGGAGAGTCGGTGCATACTGAGAAACATATAGTCAAAATGAATGGATATATAGAGTGCTTGGACATATTGGTCTTTAAAATTATAGATAAGTTACAAACTGATATCATTTTATCCTTATTATCTTAGATATTATCCAATTTCATTAAGAACTATAATATGAGAAATACTTATAAGACTATTTAAAAACACCTTACCTTGATTCTCTATGTTGATAATAACTTGAGGCATGAAAAACCTGTAGACCTTATAGTCAATAACCCTAAGAACAAGGCATAGGGCACCAAGACTCTCTCAAATTAAAAGGCTCATAAGAACATTCCTTCAATAAAGAAAATATATAAAGGTAGATAAATGAAACAAATGAATTATATTATTTATACGGAAAGCTGGGCCACTGAAAGAAGAAATTCACCTAGATAAAGAATTATTATTGTTTTTAGGTGCTTTCATTATTGAGTAAAATATTCCTATATCTACTAATTGTTTATTAGATATTTATTATGGTACTCACATCTATATCAAAATATATGATGAAACTATATTCTAGAATATTTATAGAGGAGAGGTGGATATTCGTACTACTAAAAAATAGCGACTTCCTACCTTGGCTATGAAAGGCTATCATTTTCTGTTGCTAACATGAATAATATTTGTATTGAAAAACTATTATTATGTACCTAGTTTTACAAAAAAATATAATTTCTATATTCTTTCAATATTCGCATTGTTTTATTTTCAAATTTGGGAATAAAATTTGTTTCTTTTATAAAGACAATGAATGTTTTGATAATACACATTTATATAATGGTCTTTATGCATTAGACTATGAAAACAAATATTTAAAATTGTAACTAATAAAGTTTATTAGAGTCTAATCATAACCAAATTTGGAATCACTAATTTGGTCATTTAAATGGGAATCCATTAAAAAACACTATCACGATGTATATTTAGATTCTTTAAACTAAAGAAACGCGATAAATGTATATCTTGTTTACAAAGAAATATGACCAAATAATCATTTTGTGGTAAGGGTGAAAGATACATTGATATTATATAATTGGTAAACATTGATGTGTGAAATCCCTTTCAAATATAATCTAGAAGTTTTTATTATTATGTTTTTACTTTTATTAAAGACTTGAGTATAAAATGAAGTGTTTATTTACTGAGGTATAAGTATAAATATTTTTAGTAATTCAAGGAGTTCAAGAATTAAATATATAATAAAATTTCTAAGTAGATAAATAAGATTTTTCTAATAACTGTTTTGAGTATCTTAACCAAGTGTTCATCTATTATTTATGGGAGTTTTGGATTCTATCTCAGCTCACTTATCCATAGACACCACTATGGAATGGTGTTAGTGAAAGGAGGATTCATACCATTCCTGATATGGTAAGGTTGATGATGAGTCATGTAGATCATACATTATAATTTTGGGGATATATAATATAGACTGAAAAAAATATACTAAAACAAGCTTTAACTAAGGTAGAAAATAGAATAACTTACAAGTCGATGTATGTTAGGAAATTTGTGTTGTCGCATACTCATCTATGGGGTCGTGAGGTGTTTTTTATGGATAGATTTGGAAATAAACTAGTGGTATAAGGAATTAAGTGTATCTTTATAGAATACCTCCAGGAAAAAGGGGGATATTTTCTCTTTGTACCTTCATAAAATAAAGCCAGTGTGTCAATAAAATCCATATTCCTTGAGATGGACCACATCTCTAAAAGTGATAGTGGGAGAAAAATTATCTCCGATAATGATTATTCACAAGACACAAAATAGTTTGTGAAGGAATAAATTCATTAGGTCCCTATGTGAGATGTTGTTCTTGAGACAAAATTACTATTTAGGACCACTAGAGATCTTATAGAACCATTAATTTTGGTTTTATAGTCACCAAAGAAGGAGACTATTTTTTTGATAATTTTGACCCATTTCCATACAAGGTGGTAATAAAATCCTAAAATATATAAGATACAATAAATTCATGAATTATGTAATGGATTTCATGTATTATAAAAAATTATTGGTTTTGGTCAATCTTCAAGTTGATGTAAATCCTATTGGGTTTGAAGGGGCATTCGAGAGAAAAATGGACATGGAAGGTAAAATTTGTTTTCATAAATCATGAATAGTGGATAAAGGGTTAAAAAGTGTTAATGTATTCCAAAACCATCAACCTCTCACTCTCTCTCTAGGGTTTCCCTGGTGGCGATCTGGAGGGGGAGGCCCACGCTTCGCCTTATCTCCCCCCTTACTCACTTCTTCCTCTTCCTGTCCAGTACTTTCTAGGTGTTCTTCTCACTTGGTGATGGCTTCTATGGATGGATTTGGTGGTATTAGATGGGTCTAGTATCTATTATGGTGCCTAATACCGATTTGAACTCTGCTATGGCTTCAATTACCTTCAAGGCACTCCCTGTCGGTTGGCGGGCATGGTTTCAATGTGGCTCTGGGATGTGTTGTCCAATCGGTCAAAGGTGTTTCAAGAGGCACATCCATTGCTGTATTTTTTCTCTGATCGCAATGGTTCTTTCAAGACATTTTTCATCTATGGCATGGGATTTGGGGTGCTTTACTCTGGTGAAGTTCCATTAATGAAGATTTCCGGAAAGGTTGTAGGTTTTGGCATTGGTCCTTCCTTATGTGATGACCTCAGTCTGCTCAACCTCTGCTCTAGTTTCTAGTTCCATCACTTCTGAACAGGTCAGTCTGGTATTATTATTCCCAGGAGGCTTTGGGTCTTATGGGTGGAGCGGCCAACGGGGTTCCAGGAGGCAAGTGTGGTTGGATTTTCCTCTTCTTCTAGGTTTCAATTGCAGTTTCTATTGGATTTGGTGAATTTCGAAGAAAGTTGATTTCTGTGGCTGTTTTTTCAATTTGTGTGACTGTGGAGATTTCTATGTGGTTGTCTATTATGGTGTTTATGGAGACATCTTTGGGCTCCAGCAGACGGTTCATAGTGTTTGTTTTGAATCAATTTTGAATTTTGGTGATTTTTGTTTATGGAATATTAATGACGGGGGTGAAGCGACGATAGTGTGGTATTGAATCGTGTTTTGAAGATTGTGACTATGAAGGAGACGATGAAGGTAATGGTTTCCTTGTTGATAGCTAGACGATTACTATGACTCTGCTTATCGGGTATTTTCTGGTTACAGGCTCCGGTGGGGGTGGGGAAACGATGGTGTCAACGGTGGAGATGTAATGGTGATGGAGGCCGGTGATGTGGCTTCATATTATTGTGATTATGCTTGGATTGGGGCATATAGATTTCTCGAAGATTGGTCTGTTGATGTGTTGGCAATGGGTACGTGAAGCTATGTGTTTCGAGGGTGCCAAGTTTGTGTATTTTCAAATTTTAGGATTTGGATGATCAATGTTTGTATATTTGAAACTTGAATGTACGGTGACCACTCCTCCTAAAGTGGGATTTTAGAAAATTAAAAACTAATTTGATTATTATATTTAAAACCATTGTAATTCTACATACTATATAACCTTTCCATGATGATAAAATTTTGAATATGGATTTCAAAAACGTTTTCCATAACTAAGACCTTTAAAAATATGTCTATATTACAAAACTACAAGGGTTTGTGAATCAATGTAGTTTCAATAAGGTATGGATGTTTTCGATATTCATTTATGGATTGAAGAAAGTAACCAGGTAATGGGAAATTTAGTTTGTTGAATCCATTAGAGAATTTGGTTTCATAAAAATGAATGTGATCCACGTGTCTATAAGTGGGTTAGTGGGACCACAATCATTTCCCTATTAGTATATGATGATGAAATATTAATAATCGTAAATGATGAATCAATATTACAATTAATTAAGTACTAGTTATAAAAGCGATTTTCTATGAAGGAATTAGGTGAAGTAGCTTATGTATTTTTATCAAGATGATACTTGATAGATCTAAGAGGGTTCATAGGCTATGTCAGGGATATACATCATCCAAATACTATAGAGATTATATATGGAATAATTCAAGAGTGGATTGGTTCCAATGTCACATGGTCTACATATTTTTAAGAAAATTTTTCATCAGGCACAATAATAGGAATATTGGATGAGTAGGATCTTATATTATTCTTTGATAGGATCCATCATGTATTCCATGATATATAGTGGTATTGATGTTTCCAATTCCATGATCATGGTAGGTAGATATAAAAATTATCCAAGTGAACAACACTGGACTACTTTTAAGGTTATCTTAAAGAATTTCAGGTGCACCAGGGAGATGTTTTTGGTATATAGAAGAGATAAGAAGATAGTTGTTTGGTGATAAAAATAATCCATTTTCCAAATAGATCCGAATGATCTGAAATCATAGTCAGGAAATAACTTCAGTCTCAAAGGTGGAGAAATGATCTTAAAGAGTTCAAAGTGACTAGTTTTCATCAATTCTATAGTGGAATCTAAGTATATTACAGATTCTGATGATTCTAAGCATTGAGGATACAAAACTTATTCTAGGATCTTGATATGGTTCCCAAGAGTAAAAATTCTATCATATTATATTGTGATAATACAATAGTGGTGATTCTCACAAAGGTTCCATGGTCACATCAATGGATGAAGTACATAATTTGTAAGTATAGCATCTTAAGATATTTTTATCTAAGGGGTGAGTATTTAATAAGTAAAGTTTCCATGGTGGAGAATAAGGGAGATCCCTTAACTAAATCCTTATCTCAGTAGAACTGTGAACATCATGTGAGATATTTCAAACTAAGAGTTTTTAGAAATTGAATCTAGTGAATGTGAGAGTTTGTTGGAGTTAGTGCCCTAGAACCAACTTGTGTATACTTTATGATTAACAATACTCATGGTCCTGAATATTAATAATGTTTTTGTCCCATAATTATTATTCTTCTATATTAAATTGTTTGTGGTATTGTTCTAAGGGAAAACATAACACTAAGAGGTCGTAGTTTTTCCTAGCTAATATGAGTACCCGAAGTTCTATGATATTATTCTAAAATACTTTTTCTATGGTAGATTAATATTAACTGATGAGACATAGATGGTATTGTATATTAGGGGAAGGGGATCAAATTTTGTTTTGACTTCATCTCATTATGTTCATCCTTGTTATTATTAAGATATGAGGTTATGAAAACATGACCCACTCGTAGGATATCCATATCTATATGTGTCATTAGATATTAATATCTGTGGATGTATGTAATGGTACTTATACTTTAATATTATTATTAATTTATATCATGATTCATAAAATTAGATTTATTGATGAAAAAATTGATCACATATTCTTACGATGAGATAATAAATATTGGGTGCATTACAAGTGATATTAAATTAATGAATAATGTGAGGAAGTGTTTTCTTTATTTTTTTTATTTAATGGAATATGATATATTGTTCCCATTAATGGGTATATAAATACCTGATTAAGTCTATGACCATGGAATTTTATCATAAAGTCCATTTTTAAAATTCATAAAAAGATTCATCAAGCACATAGTTTGATGAAACTAGTGTGAAACTTGATTTGATTTGAGATATCACGATAAAGTAATTGTATTACACGATGATTTTTTGTAGGAGGTTGTGTGCCATTACGACATTATATACTTTCATTATGGGTTCCTTTGTGTGTTTATAGAAACTAACCCAGTACTTTAGGTCGTTATACCTAGTGCCACTGATAAATAGGCCTAGAGGGAAACAAACTAAGTGTATCCAAAACCTTAGTTACATTCAATATAAATTTGACATGTTAAAAAAATATTATTCTTAGACATGAATTAATAAATATTCATGTTTGGTTGATCACAAATATTTAGTCACAAGTTATTAAATGGATTATATGTGAGTTGGATATTTAATAAATATTTATTCTATATTTTAGTGAATGTAATATTTATTTATTTATTAGTGAATAAAATAGTGGTATTTATTCAAATAAATAATCATTAATCAAGGTTTAATATATACCATGGGGATGAGTTAATGGTGTACTGAAATGATATTTTTTATACAGAAGTTTAGTTTTTATCAAGTATATAATAACTACAAGATTATTATTTACACATGAGGTTCTCTAAGGATTAAAAGAATAATAAGGGCTCATGTGAAATTATTTATTCTCTAATATTAACTCTATATAAAGTTTATTATGATATTCTAAAATCTAATGGTCATTGTAAAAATTTAATTCTAGAGATAATCCTATCAATCCCTATAGATAACATCGTTTAGAACACTTTCAAGAGAAGAGATCAATTCTCCTCCCACAATCTCTCAATTCTAGAGAGAACAAAAGGAATCCTTACACCTTGAAATGAATCTTATGAAGATAAATGATGAATGATTTAATTTTGGTAATATTATATTTTATCACCCAAGGATTGAAATGAAGATATTGGGAGGATTATGGTACATGTGTGGATCATCTCTATAGGGATTCCACCACCGAATCCACTATTGAAAGTCAAAATAATATGATATTGTTATCTAGTTTGTTAATGATGAAATAATTATTACGCAATATAATTATTTTTTTACATAAATTAATTATAAATGATATGTTTGGATCATGTATTTTTGATTGTGAGGTTTTAATTCTTTTATTTATTGTATATATTAGAATAATTTAACAAACTTTAATTGTTGGACATGATACCGACCACATTCACTGTTCCATGGAACCTTCATGTTGAGTTTAAAAATTATTTTTCTTTTAATTTTCATGTAATATAATTCATTTTTTATTATGTTTCATGCAAAAAAAATATATCAAACACATCAAAGTTACTAAATAGATATATAATATAAAATCTTGTGGTGTTACATTCTATACCCCTTGTAGGATTTTAACCCTAAAAATTTTATTAATCTAAATAAAAATTGCGGATAATTGAACATCTTTATATTATTAAGTTCCCATATATCTTATTCAAATTTATGATTTCACAAATCAAATATGACCAAGTGAGTATTATTTTTCTAAGGAATTTTATATATTTCATCCAAAATCTCAACTGGATATTCTTTATATAAAATATCATGATCTAGTTATACAACATCTAGGTTTAGTTAATGTGAAGGATTAGGTTTTCAAATTCTTAGAAGAGATACATGGAACAAATCATGAACTAAGAAGAGGTTTAATTGATGTTTCATGATATATTATACCATTAGTATATGATTAGAAATCCCATTGGGACCGATATATCTCAAGATTATATTTTATTTATTTCTAAATATAATAACATTTTTCGAAGGATATATTCGTAATAATGAATTGTCACTAATTTTTAATTATATATATCTCCATAGATTATTAGTATAATTTTTTATTGACTATGAGATACTCTGATGTGTTATTGAATATCTCCAACCTTATTCACCATTTCTTCATCTAGCTTAAGTCCCAATAGATTTGTTTCTCCAACATCAACCCAGAACGTTATGGTTCTTTAATTTTTTTCTATGCATGGATTCATAAGGAGCTATATGAATGATTGAGTGAAATTCATTATTGTAAGATAATTCAACCATAAGAATTCATAGATACCAAAAAACTTTTAAATACATATATAAATCTATTATTATATATTTTACTATTAGAATGGTCCTCTTAAATTGACCATCAATCTGAGGATGATAGAATGTGATAAAGTCTAACTCTATATTCAATAATGGTGGATTATTTCTCCATAACATTAAGGTAAAAATCATATCAGGATTAGATAAAAATATTAGTGGTACTCTATATTACCTTACCTCCTCCTTAATTTATATCTAGGATGGTTTTAGGAAAGAAATATTCTCTAATCGTAATGAAATGCATTGACTTATTAATCATATCAGCTACAAAAAAAGTGCATCACAACATTTAGATGCCTTAGGGAGCCCTATAATGAAATACAAGGTAATGTGTTTATATTTCTATACTGATATGGGTAATGGTTTCATTTTTTCCTTTAGACTTATGATGTTCAGACATAACTTTTTTACATAACATTTAATGAGATACAAACTCTTAAATTTCCATTTTTCATGTTGTCCCACCAAAAATACACCTTGAGATCTCTATAAAGTTTTGTGCTTCCATTATGGATAAATAATGATTATATATGTGATTCATAATATAGATCCCTATTTAATTCTTTTATTTAAGTGATAAATGTCCAGTTCCTAAAACTTATTATTCCATCATGGTTAGGTATGAACTCCGAAATAATCCTTACATTATTTTACAACTCCTAATCATGCTTCCATACCTCTTTAATCTGTACATGGATAAATAGTATAACATTTATTTTAGAAAGTTATGATTTATCCCATTACATTATGAATTTAAGGTATATCCTCTATAAATTCATAAGTATTGGATATTTTTCAATCATCATCATAGATAAGTTATCTTGATCCTACCGGCTTAGAGCATCAACCACCATGTTTGCATTCCTAAGATGGTAATATATTTATCATTCATAATCTATAATCAAATCTAACCATATACTTTGGAATATATTACAAAATTTCTATGTGAATATTTAATTCATACTTTTATAATCAGTATATATATAAAACCTTTCACTATAATGATAATACCTTTATATTTTGAAAGAAAAAATTATCGATGTTAGGTCAAAATCATGAGTTGGGTAATTTGTCTCATAAACCTTCAATTAAAATGCGACATATTATACTACCATATAATTATAAAATATAAAACGTCCCAATATCTTCTTTTATGAATATATTTATATGAAAAATCTTTCTCCATAGTTGGGTATTGTGATTAAATGTGAACTGACTGATTTTTTATTTGAATTCCTTGAAATTTTAGACACATTAGTTTGTCTAATGGAAACTATCTCCATTCCATGTAAATTTTTTTAGTGGATTTTATATATAGGGTAAACTTAACACAAAGAATTAGTAATATCTAGAAAGTACATGAAACATTTCAATCTCAATCACTATGGTTGGTCTAGGACACTGTTTAATAACATTATCCTTTGAAGTATCCATCGAAATACCCTCACATGGAATTAAATGATCCAAGAATGATTATTTGTATAGTTAGAATTCACAATTGATAAATTTTTAATAAAACCTCTCCTTCATCAAGGTCTTAAACATAATCCTTAATTAATATTCATGCTATTCATTTTTCTTGGAATATATGAGAATATGATTAATAAAAACTTTAAAAAACCACTAAAGTTAATATCCTAATAATATATTCATTATATCTGTGAATACAACAAGGGATTTGATAAGTATAAATGGAATAACTATAAAGTCATATTACCCTTACCTTTTATGAAATGTTATCTTGGGTATATTATCCCATTTTATCCTTAACTAATGATATTCATATCGAAGATCAATATTGGAAATGTTTTGGGAATTGAATAGTTAATCAAAAAATTCATCAATATAAGGTAGATGGTACTTTTTATTGATAATAATTGTTTTAATATCATGATAATCAATGAAAAGGCACATTGAACTATATTTATTATTAAGAGAAACAATAGGTTCACCCTATGGTGATACACTATGGTGTATGAATATCTTTTTTACATTCTCCTAGATTTTTTTCTTCAATTCCTAATACTGAATTAGGGATATTTTATAAGGAGTATGAAATATTTGTGTATTAATAGGTATGATTTCTAATGAAAAATTAACTTCATGATTTAGATGAAGACAAGGAAACACTTTAGGAAATACATAAACTTATTCCTGATCAATAAGAATATCCTCAATGTTGAGTTTCTACCAAACCATTTGAGATAAATAACCCTCATGAATAGGTAGTAAGACCCATATAATGGAAGTAATTTCCATTGGGAGTTTATGATTCTCCTCATATCGATAGATGATCATAGATTGATTCAGAATATCGAAAGAGACTTCCATTACTCGACAATTGATATGGGATCTATATAGGGAGAGCTGATAATTTCCCAAAATAACATAAAATTCAAATATATGTAGAATAAAATCATTTTTAGGAGGAATATTGTCAGAATATTATATCAAAGAGGAGTTATAGACTTGTTTTGAAATCAACATACCAGTAATAGTTTTCATTGATAAATCTATATCTAACCATTGAGGTCATGATGTGATACTCTTATCAAATTATTTATATATAAAAGAGCGTGTGTAACCATATAAAGATCATTTAATGTTCATTTGAATATAATAGTCATAAATTTATCTATTTTATTTTGGTTCTTATAATTTTATTACAAAAAAAATGTTAGTGTGAGTATCTAGAATTTATAGTCTGAGTGATAAATCATATAATAATGAAAATAATTGAAGATATGTCAAAATTATGAGACCTTATTATCAACCCATGACATTAAAATTTTTAATCTATGATTTCCAAGGTCATATTAACATCCCTCATAATGGTTTTGTTTGAAATAATCCCCATAGATAGTTTTTTGGGTTGTTGTTTTTGTGGTAAATGTTGGGAGTTATTGATTTTTTTTCAAACTTTGTATGAAGTTGTATAGAGTTTTTGGATAAATTGGATAAGGATAATGTTTGACACATAAGTACCAAAGGGTTACATGATCACATGAAATAAAGTCTATCACGTGATCATATGAATAAAATAATATCACATGATCACATGAATCAAAGGAGGTTATGTGATAACATAAGTCAAAGGATATGACATGATCGAGTAAGTGAGGAATATGATTGAAGTAACCTAGGATAAGGTATATAATAATTGTAGTTACTTTGAATAAAATTATTCTATAAAATCCAATGGATCATAATATGAATTTGAGAGAATCATATGAAGGTATTGATGATGTTTGAGGAAGAAATGCTTGTGACTTATGATAAATATCGAGTGTATGATCTCGAAAATATCTTGTAATTATAATATGAAAGTTAATTCATACAAACCGAATGAGCTAGAATATTTTATGTGACCTGAGGGGATCATTTAATAAAGTGGTGAAATATGTAGATAATTCTTATTATTAGACTTAAAGTAGTGGATTTATGCCTATAAATACCCCTTAACTCATCATTAGTAAGGGGATATTTTCCATAAGTGTTTTCATTTGAAATAAATTCTTTAGAAGGTGTTTAATGAAGGTGAGAAGGTTGTTACACAATCTCAGTAGTATAATTGGAGAACATAATTTATTTTTTCAATAAAAAAAGGAAGTTTTGTTAATATATAAGTTGTGTATGTAGATAACATAACAATTTTCACATATAGCTATGGAGGATTCACAATTTCGTATATGAACAAGAGTTATTTAAACTAGAGATCCACTATAAAAAAAGAAGTAGTATTGTGATAGGGTTACATTCCAAGGGTATCTTGATGGAGTATTGTGATCACATATGGCAGCATGGTTTATGCGATTTAACAAAAAATACCCATAAATGTTATTTTAATCTGTTTGATGAAGTAAGAGTATAAATACACACTCATTTATACATGAACCAATTCAAAACTGATAAATATTTCTAGAAGATTCTAATAAAGAATTATTTCATTCACTTCAGTAGAGAAATAGATCAATGAGATTTTAAATTGTGAATGGTTGTAAACTTGGAGGGATAGTGTGTCCTCTCCAAACATTATAACAAAATTTCCTTAAAGTGGAATCATTATATTATAAAATTACCTTTATATAATCCTTTATGTATCCTAGTAATGGGTGAACCAAGGGAAATTGTTGTGTATCATGCATGCTTTAATTTCAATATTTACGTATTGTTGTGAGAATAAGAGATAATAGAGTATTGGACAATTATAAAATAAGATCAAAGGGTATGTTTTTTAATATATCATACCTTGATTCACCCCCCTATCTGGGTATTTAACATAATGGGACCACAAATCGGAATAAAAGAAATCATTTAATGTTAGATATTATCTCTAAGTAAAAGGGATGAAAGTTATTAATCATAAAATGATTTTGATATTTAGTGGAAACAATTATCTTATATTGAAGAATAAAATCCAACACTATTTTATATATTTAGGTGTGAACGCTTTTAGAGTTCTGATTGATAGTATTTAGTCCAATATGGATAGTGGATCATTATTATATGTAGAGAAAAGATAATTGGATGCTAATTATAGAGGAATAAATTCTTTATAGGGTGCCTTATCTAGTAAAATATATATGAAGGTGATTTCATTGTAGTTATCATATTCCATGTGGGAAAAAACTATTAATATCTAATAAGGTGATTAAAAATTACGGGAAACTAAATTTTAGGTTCTTCATAACAAGTGTGAGGTCTTAAAGATGAGCTGTAATGAGTTTATTGATGTGTTATTTGATTGGGTGAATGTGGTGGTAGATTATGTGTGAGGTCTCATGGAAATCCTTGGTGATATAAATACCAGCTATAAAATATTGTGAATACTTCCAACTGTGTTCAATATTAATGTCTTTGAATTAGAGGAAAATGAAATGAAGAAGTTTACATTTAATAGTTTGCATAATAATTTTTTTTATATATGAAATGATAAATGATGATAATGATGCTATTGAAAAGGGATGTCCAAGGAGGTGGAATTTAAGGCTGTGAATAATCTCTCCATGGAGGATGTTTAGGAATAAGAATAAGTAGATTAATTCTTGTCATTTATTTCCTCAAATATTCAAAGGATAAAATTAATGTTTAAAGGGAAAGTTCCATTTGCATGATTTCTATGTGGGATGGTTAAACATATCACTGCAATGTTCACCATGAAGTTTCAAGATAATGAGGAGGATGTTTATGAAACCACCATAAAGATTTATTATAGTATTGTGAAATATAAAAAGATAACTAATAAAAATTTATTCAATTATAATAAATTTATTTCAAAAAAAAGAGAGTTTATAACAAACCATGGTATATGAAATTGAAAACTACAATGATGGTAGAAAAAATTCTACGGTGGAAGTTTTAGGAAATTCCAAAATAAGGGAACAGGTCGATAATTATGAAGGAGAAGAAAAAGGAAGAGTTGATCTCCAGGATGAATTAGAAGCTTGTCTTGAGAAGATAGTTGTTTGGAGAGATAAAATTAATAAATATAATTGAGTAGTTCATGATGTCAAACTCTACATTAAACAATAAGAATAAGAAAAGTCTTAATATGTAGACAAAATTAACAATATCAAAACGAAAATTTTGGAAAACTTATTTTCATTGATTTCAAACTCAAAGTTGAAGGATATAAGAGAGTTATAAATGGTTTGACTAATATAGTAAAATATCGAGAAAAAAATATTGAATAACTTGAAGAGGGTATTATTTAATTGTGATGAAAATTAGAAAATTAATTGAAAATCGTGACTCCCGACATGACACTGGGAATGTAGGTCACACCGGCAATATAAAAAGGGAAGATAGTATACCAAGGTCTAACAAAACTATCAAATAATTTCCAAGATAAGAACATAAAACATTATAATGACACAACTGGTATGCGACTTGATTGTAAATAAAAGGAAATTATGATTGGTGACAAACCAAAAACACCCAGTCAGAGGTCAAAGATTGATTTAGGCATGGATTAAAAGTATAATATTTAGAGAAAATAAAGTAAAAAATGGTTCTATAATAATGGAACATTGAAATTCACCTCATATAAAGTTTTTTTATTATGGAAATATGAGAAATTATCAAAATGTGTGTTCCATAACCCAGAGGTACCAAAATAAAGAAGATACACATAGGCTTCTAAAGAGAGTTAGTATTACCAGAATAAATTTGATGGTCACTATCTTTGGTGTGGAGGATTTTGAATCCTATCTAGATAATTCTCATCAATATTGTGAAGAAATGTACTAAATTAGGATCAAAGTGATTGCGTGTAGTATCTCAAGGGGTCAAAAAATTTACTAAAAATTTCAAAGAAATTTACATATTTTAAAGATGAATTTAATTAATTATACTCTTAGGAAGATCGATAATACCAATCAACATCAAGTATAAAGTCAAAGATAGGGATAAAAAAGAAAATAATTGAACAAGTACTGGTTGCATAGATTTCCCAAAAAGCATCAGATCATGTTGATGAATGGATCCTTAATAGTTGATACACTTACTGCGTGATAGTAAATAAAGATCTTATAATAGGAATCAAGTAAGATAAAGAAATTATTTTCAGATTCAATAATTATAAAGGAATAAAGATTATTATTTCAGTAAAATCCATGTTTGATGGAAAATATATAAGACGTGTAGATGTCTTGGTAGTTGAAGGTTTTAGTAAAACATTTCATAGTGTTACTAAAATTTTCAACTTAAGAAATACAATAATATTTAATAGGATGATTTGGGTAATCAATGGAAAATATGGTATAATAGTGATATAGGTGGAACACAAGAAGGGGAATCTCTCTCTTGTGAGTGGAAAAGAAGATATATGTTTTTTCCAAGGAAGAAGAAACCGGATTATGGATTAAACATATTGGTCATATGAGCCAAATATCCTTGGAAGATCTAGTGAAATCTGATGCTTCTCAAGATCCTACTAATATAGAATGTGATCATACTAATAGGTGTTATGATTTCAACTAATTTAATATCACTAAAAATATGTACATGGAAAAAGAGAAAAGGTCAAAAAGAGTTCTTGGACAAGTGTATATTGTTATATGTGGGATAATTTCACAAATATATATTGGTTAGAAGTGATATTATTACCTTTTAATAGATTATTATATTAATATTTTAGGCATTTCATTCATCACCCACAGGTACAAGGTGTTTAGTTTCATAAAACAATATTATATGGAAATTGAAAATATGATTGGTCAAAAAATTAAAATTTAACAAATAGAAAATGTGATGATGTTCACAATAAGAAAGTGGAGAAGTATTTTGAGAATAATGGTATAAGAAAAAAGTCTCAAAATTAATGATTCCTTTGATAATTTGATTGGTTTTAAAAAGAAACTAGATCATCAAAAAATGGCTATAATTATGCTTATTGAGAGTAATCTCATATATATATTTTGGAAAGAAGAATTTTGGAAAGAAGAATTTTGGAAAAAAAACCTAAATTTATAACATAGCTTTGTTATGATTTTTGGAAGATAAAACTCTATATTAGTTATTTTATGGAAATAATCCAAAATTAAATTACTTTTAATTCATTGAATGTAATTTTTTAATTCTCATTAAGAAGAAATAGAGGATGTTTGAATCTTGGGGAGATGAGGGGATATTTATTAGATATTTATGAAAAATAAAATCATATAAATGATTGAATAAGTGTATGGGAAAGGTTGTGGATTTAAATGATATTATTATGGTAGAAAATGAGTATAATATTAAAAAATTCATGAATATTATCAGGAGGATATTAATGAAGAAATGAATATATTAGGGAACATACATGTTTCTAAGATAGATTGAGAAGAATATTCAGATAATGAATTGGATGAATTTAAACCAACATCTTCAAAAAATCTAAATAAATGATATAAAATTGATAGTTTGAACATAATTTGAGATCAGATAGCTCTATTGTAGATAGGGAGAATTGAGACTCTACAATAAGAATCATTCACTTCATAGGAAAAGCCAATTTTTTTTCAGAAGATAAAAAATTTGAGAATTGATTTTAGGTGATGAATTAAGAGCTTGACCAAATCAAAAAAAATAAGACACATTTTATTTTTTTGAGGCAAAAAACAATACATTATTTAATATGAAATGTATCTTCAATAATAAGATGAATGAATATGACATGGTGATTCAAAAGAAATAACAACTCATGTATAAGAGATACTACCAAATACAGGGTATCAATGTTGATGAAACATTGTTACCTATTGAAAGGATGAAGATAAATAGAAGATTCATTTGAATATTAGTGAACAGAAAATTCAACATTTTATATAAGGTTGTAAATTAATCATTTCTGAATGGTTTTTTTGTAAGAAAAGGTGTATATTTAATAACAAGATGATTAATTTTTCTGTGTGAAAAATGTTTTTAATATGAAAAATTAATTATTTAGACTGAAATAAGAACTAAGAGCATGGTTTTCATGTTTCAATCAGTATTTTAAAAATATTGGATTCCACCATGGTTGAGTTGATTACAATCTCTATCTAAAAAATGACAGCAACCAAAGAATAATGTGCTAGTGTATATCGATGACCTAATACTTGGTGGATCAAATGAATCATCATGAAAATAATATGTAGAGTTCATGAAATCTGAGTTTTAAATGTCAATCATTGGAAAGATGTTGTTTTTCAAAAGACTATAGTTGACATAAAGAAGGTATGGAACATTCATTTCTCAATAAAAATATAATAAGGAAATTTTGTGTTGATTTATAATTGTTAATTCCAAGGATATGATAACTCTAGATTATACTTGGATGAAAATGAAAAGTGATAATAAATTCTTAGTGATCAATGTCAAAGAACATAGGTAGATCATCAATATCCTTTTGTACTTAACAGTGAAATCACCCAATATTGTATTATAAACATTACAGGAAATAAATTACCAAATAAATCCTAATTAAATCCACATAATTATAATAAAAATAATTCTTGAATATATCATAGTCATGATTGATTTTAGTTTTTTATAAAATGATAAATCCAAAAAAAGAGCTATTGGGTTATATAGATATAGATTGAGAAGGTTCAATAGATAATATAAAGTTAATATGTGGTGATGTATTTTATGTTGGGAGACAATATATTTTTTTGATAAGAAAGAAAGAAGATTGAATTTCAATGAGCTCTAAGAAAGATGAATGTATTGTGTCCATTAAAACGTTTTAATAGTTACTATGGATGAATAATCATCTTAAATATATGGGAGTTGAAGTGAAGTCTCTAATCAGAATACATATTTATAAATCATGTTATATAAGTATTATAAAAAATCAATTCCATAACTCAAGGATAAAGAACATTGAAATTAAATATCAATTTATCATAGAGAAATTAGAGCATTAATTTGTGAAGTAAGAGGATGTTTATAAGGACCCAACCTTGAAACATTAAATAATATTGAATTAAATAAATAACTCACATTGATGATCTTTTCAGGTTTAGAGTTTTAGAGAATTAGGCCATAACTATTACATTACATCTCAAAAATTAAAAAGTAGACACTTATACTCAGTTTCAATTTTTTCATAAAATAAAAATTCTTAAAAAAAGAGTCTTTTCTAGTTCCATGTTTTAGACAACAGGACTTTTCCTTGATCTCATCCTTGTCCCAATTCTTCTTTAAGTCCCGTGAAAAACATTTCAAAACATTGGATGAGCATAAAAAACATAGTAAGGGTTATAAAACAAAGAAATAAAACATTAGTTCATCAATACATATATAACATAATCTATTTAACATACCTCATGAAATCATAAGACTTATTAATAATGCATAGTAATCAAAAATAATAAACGTAACTTGTGGCATCCATAACATAACTACATAGTAGCTTTCACGGCAACATAGGGAGTTACATTTGGAATACCCATCACAATATATTACCAAAATATATTAGGATAAACATTAACGTTTACCTCCATCACGTTACCCAATTCATTGGAGAGCGATCTTGGTTTCACAAGACGAAGGTTTATCATGGACCCACCCATATACATAAACAATGCACAAGAACCATAACATATTCATAACTCAAAACAAATATAAATCAAAGACAAAATTTCAACATTTCAATCACAATATATCATTTAAATATATTGACATAAAAAATCCATTTTTGAAACCATTAACAATACCAAAATACATAAATGAGTATATGGTATATAATTTTCTTTTAAAAACAATACTTCTTGTTAAGGAATCCAAAGATCAAATAAAACTCGCGGCGATGGGAAAGGTTGTTGTCACTGATTATGTTAAAAAGAATCATTCTTTTTTTTCATTTAGTAAAATTCCTCATAGAAAAAGATTCCATTTGAATGAAATGAAAAGTAAAAGGTGTTTATACACCATATAAAACAGTGTTGTGTATAAAACATAATATGCCTCAATGAATGGAGATTTAGATGAATTCCCTTACCACGTGTCCAACTTGACCTGTTCATTATTTAATCTCTTGAATAATAAACTAAAGTTAATTTCTACTTTCTCAAGAAACCTTTTCAATTTTATTATTATTTTATTTTACTTATTACCATTTTATAAACATTATGTAATCATTTAAATTAATAATGGTTGTTTTGTCGATATTTGGTACTTGGGTCAAAAATGAACTTCTTATAATTATAATTTGTTCATGTGGTCAAAATTCCATTATCTCTAGAATGATATTAATGATTTAGATATCATATATATCATATATATCCAGTATATATATGTATTTATAATATTACTTAACATTTGGAGATAAGAAATGAAATGCATCATTCATGGGGACAGTAAGCCGTACGTACACATGAACGCTACTTTCATTTATATTTCATGTTTAATGGAATAAAAACTTATTGATACATAGGTATATTATAATTATAGTATAATATCACAAATATAATTTCAGTAACTCCATCCTTTAGAAATTCAACGTATGGAATGAATGAGTCATATCACTTTTAGGGGGGGTGGTAGTCCGCAATTCCTCAAATGAAATTATCGTATTTACCCACTATGGAAACCGTAAAGGTAGTATATAAATGAAAAATAAAGAATCTTAGATAAACTATAAATAAATATATATCACATATAAATACAGTTCCATCTTAATGGCCACCATAAGTGGTGGTAGGAGATAACTAAACACTCAGCGTTTCATGAGGTAGTAGTTCGCCGTCCAGACAAACAATATGTTCTTTACCTATTAAACAGAGGTGTGTGTAAGTGTAGTTCAAATAATTCTCATAAAAACATCCTAGTATGTTTATGATAATGGTTGTATAATAAAATAAAGGAGTAAAAAGTGTTTAGGAGGTTGGAGATGTAAAATAAAAGAAAATAATTTAAGAGAAGACATTACCTTTAAATCGGGTATCTCTCTTTGGTTTGAACAAAAAGGTTTACTTAAATTTCATTATTTCTTGAGGAATGATTATAGGAGGAATAAAAGGATGTATTGAGCTGAATTGGGATGAGTTTTTATGAGCCAAGAGGCCTGATAGGTGTAAGTAATGGGTTAGAGGTGATGGATTTTTATAAGGGGGAGGAGGGGATCTTTAGGAAAGTTTGAAAATATTATTTTATTATATAATTATATTCAGTTTTTAAAGGTCCAAAACCCATTAAAGATGAAGATAAGATGAATCATGTTCAAAATAAAATCATCCAATAATAATTGGATAGGTTTTGAATACTGTTTTAGTTTTTATAATCTTATTTATTTAAATCATTCATTAATGAGGTAAGCAGTACATCATTATTGTGTCTCAAATGAATATTTATAGTCGAGGAGATAGCTTATAAAAACCTATGTAAAAATTTATTTTCTAAAAGATATATGTTTATGTCATTTTTTATTTACTTTAAATTAATTAATATAAAGTGTCATTATAACTCCCATGTGGCTCCATGGGGTCCAACAAACCACCCAATGATGCCCATGGCCGGACATGTATCAACCAATAGGATTATGACACATGTTAGGGTAATTTAATATTATTTTAATATTATTTTTACCTTGAATTACCCTATTTACCTTTAATCGTGGTAAATAAATGTCAAAAGTTACTATTCACCAAAAAATATTTTCATCTTATTGAATCACATTTTAATTACCAATATCAACCATGTATGTCAGATTTTTGAAATTCAATTCACATAGGTGGTAAAATATTATTTAAATGAAAAATTCCGTATTTAACTACTAATTATTGTCTTAACTATTCATCAAAAATTGAAGTTTTCCATAAAAATTCCAAAAATTCAGGATAAAATATATTTGATATTCAAAATTCAAAAATTATGTCTATTTTAATAAATTCAAAACAGAGATGTTGGAATATTGTAACACCCCGACCCTAGTTACCCAGAGTCAGTGCCTTGTTACATAATATTGGCATTATACAAGGAATCATGTCCCAAAAGACCAATCAGTTTAGTAGCCCTGTAAGTACTAGATACCTTCATAAGTTTTACATTACATCATCAAATAAAAATATCAACAAAATTTTGTTCCCTTTTGGTTTAATTTATCTTTGATCTTGCGTTATGCTCTTGTCTGTTTTTGGATGGTTGGAGGCAAGTGATTTGTTCGACATGAGGATATTTGATGGTGGGAGTTGGATTAGTGTGCAAGTCGATTGTTTTGTTCATGGTGGCCTTTTTTGTGGATTTTCTGTGTTGCTTCAATGGTTCTAATTTTCTTCTTTGGAATTCTTTTCTAGAATTTCTACATAGATTTTCTCCATAAAGGGATTAGAGTAGGAGATTTCTGCCTGGTGTGTTCCCACCGGCAGTCGTTGTAGCGGTAATTTCAAGGAATCTCACATCTCAAGATCTGACCTGATGGTACATAATTATGGATTGCGATTTGTGATGATAGTGTTGGAAAATAGTTCGTGAAAGAGGCGGTTGTGGTGCTGGATTTTTTGTTTTTGAATATTGAATTTTGAATCAGTTACCTCATGAATGGATCGGTTTGGGTTACCTCTCATCCTTAAAGCGGATTTTGAAATTCAAATAAAAAGATAATTTTCAGTGAAACATAAAATACTTCTTCACATCCTATAAATAATAAAACATAGAAATGGGTGAGCTCAAATGCTCAGTAAGGATAACAATATAGCGAAAACATTCATAAATAAGCATAAACATTTAAGGTAATGTATAAGACTAAAACAAAATCATTTTAAATTTAAACATAAGCATAATATAAAAATTCTAAAATCAAATAATTCAATTTACTTATTCACATGGATATTATACTAGTCGAATAATCACATGGAATATCAATAGAAACTTTCATAATTATGGAATGCATAATGCCAGACTTCATAACCACATGGTCAAGGCCTTGTGCCAAGGCTACATATAATATTTAGTCATGGATTTTTTCAAGACACTAGTTTGTCTTATGAGACCTATCCATGCATTGAGAAGCTATATTGGTCTCCACCCATCACTTACTAAGTCCAATGCATTCCTCATTTGAAAGGGTAAAACCTACTCTAAACATTCATATTAAAACTAGCATACAAAATGTCAATACCTTAAACATAAACCATGAATGGTATAAAAATAGCACATCCACAGTCAAACATAACTCATTCAATACAATATGGAAGATTTTATTATAATAAATTAAACTCAATCAAGAATAATGAAGGATATTGACATAGATGAAAATAATCATCAAAACAATTTGAGATAAATATCCCCCCATTTCTTTGAAAACATTTAAAAGTATAATTATTTATCAGGAAGATGTTTAAAATGGATTTTTGAATCAAAGTGTCCCATACCACTTTGAAACTTTTAAAAGGAATTTTAATTTTAAAACATTAATGTCCATATAAATAAATCCTTAATTTTTTTTAAAACATGGACCTGAATGAGAAATATTTAGAAGAATAAAAATTGAAAACATTTAAAATGATATTTTAGTTAGATTTCCTAACCAAATGAGTGACGCTTGAATACAAATAATTGAGATAATAAAAACTTAATAATATCATGAGAATAAAGGGATTCATGATATATTTTTTCAAATTACAATTTATACACCAAATAAATTTGAATTGGTGTATAACAATAATGAAGTCAAGATGGAATGTAATTTGAGATGAAATACCTTATAAAATTATATCCTTAGGTTAAGGATAAATCAATGAAATAATTATGTGTGAAAAATATTAATACCCTAAATATGATTGGATATTATGTGTAAAACAATCATAGGACATTCACACATATTCTTGTAACATCAACACCAATGACCTGGATGTTTAACTCAATGAATGAAAATTGAGTTAAGATTACTCTTATCAAGTTCATATTGATGAATTGAGAATTTATCAATGGAGTTATTATGTGTATCAAAATATAAACACACAAAGGGGAGTGGAAATTACTTCCTAAATAAATAAATTGTGATTTCACACATAATATTGGAGAAAAATAATCTATGATGTTTGCAGAAAACCCAATGAGTAGAAATTGAGATTAGAAATTCCCTTACCGATTTGGTGAGTTACGAAACATACACCCCATGAAAGAAGGATAATACAATGAAGATGTAAATACCTATAAATTAAATTTTATTTCATAATTAATACAATATTGGGAAGTATGTACACCACACAAAAGGAAATAGTGGCAATGTAGCATGAATCTCACGAAAAATAAGAAGTTAGATGAAAACACCTTACCATGTTGTAATCAATCGATTCGTATGAAAAAAAGTTAATAATAACCAAATTAATCACAGAATACCATGAATATTAGTATAATCATGATAATATATATCAAATGTCAATACACAATACACCACATGCAATAAATAAGTGGCGAACAATGGAAATCTCTTGTAATTAAAAGTTAGATAAGAAACCCCTTACCTTGTACTTTTCCTTGGTCAAGGGTACGTTAACCTTATGTATAATAGTTAAATCATTGTTATTAGATTATAAAAGAAATATATAAATAAATATGATATCATATATGACTCTCTAATGTTACTTTGTTAATAATATTTCAGTAGTATCACCGTTTCAATTGTTAGCGGATTCATTTTCCATTATATGCTTGGTTACGTAAGACATGTTTGTTATGTATAAGATGTATTTGATTCATATACAGAATGATATTATGTTCATAAACATTATTTTTAATAATAAAATGAAAATTATTCTTGAATGATTATGATGGGGAATGAATCTCATCGCGTTGGTGGAGACGGTAAGCCGTACGTATGCTTGTATAGGGACTTTGTCATTTATAGGATGGATAGAATAAGGAATATGGTTGTACCATTTTTATAATAACATAACATTACATAGAATATACTAGAGTTATTATTTTTGAATGGAAGAAACAAATAAATAGGAAGTGGAAGAAGAAAAGAACATGAAAGAGGTGTCGAAATATTTAACTCTTCTTCCGGTTCTTCCTTTTGATTTCATAAAAGAGCTCCTTAAGATGGCTTTATAACCAAAGGAAGGACTCTAAGATGAAGGTAGGAATTTTGGGAGGATATTTGGTTAGGTAATGGCCAAGACAAATGGATTTGGAGGTGTGAAATTAAGAGATGGGGAAGTACCCTTTTATAAGAAAGGTGAGGGTCATTTTAGAAAAAAATAAAAGTATTATTTTATAATAAAATAAATTTCGGTGTCTAATGGATAAAAAATGATTTATTTAGTGGATAAGGTGGTTATGGGTTGAAAATGTCTCAAACAATAGGTTTTCGGCCGGTTTAGGTCACCATATTAACATTATCTTTTAGATTTAACTCTTAGTTAAATAGTTTGTCATTTACCATGTCTCTTTGTATTTTTGTATTATATGGTAAATAAACATACTATAACATTCCAAGAGAAATATAAGTGGTTCATTATTAATACAAATAAAATTATCTAAGTCCTTTGGTCTATCCTTATATTTTTAGGAATATTATATGAATTAATAATATAGTATTTGTTTTAAAAACTCAATTATGTCAATTTTGACACTATTTAATATTGGATTTTTGGATAGCCATAAAAAATTTATCACTTTGAATAAAATTTATTTAATCAATTCTGACAAGTCATATTAACCTATAAAATTAGTGTAATTTATCACAAGTCTCAATTTACATTATTTGGTTATTTATAATATCAATTATTTAAATATGTTATTAATAAGATAATTACTGCATCATCATTGTGTCATATATAAATTAAGTTATTTAATGTATAAAAATTATAATTAAAATACCATTATGTAGGAAATATTTTTTTCTTTCTAATGAATATTTACAGTTGAACTTATCTTATGTGTAATCCTATATTAAAAATGGTTTAGTTGTTGAACATTGAATTTAAAACTTTTAATTCTTCTTTAAATAAAATAATAATAAATGTCCTAATCTAATCCAAGTGGATCAAAGAGGATCATATTTTATTAGTAGGGTTTTTTCTGGTCTAATTACACTTATTAAATAGAATTATGGCATGTGTTAGCGTAATTATAATATCATTTTTACCCTTAATTTTGTTATTTACTTTTAACCGTGGTAAATAAAAGTCAAAAGTTACTATTAATAAAAAATTATTTTCATCTTATTGAACCACATTTTACTTACTTAAATTAACTGCGTCTCTCAGATTTTTTAAATTCAACTCACATAAGCTGCAAAATTATGTTTTATGGAAATTTTCACATGCTCCTAGAAGGTGGTTAAAAGACGGTAAAAAGTTGAATAAAATTTTATATATCTAAACATATTATAAAATGACTCAAATGAATAAAATTGAACATATACAGGTATTATGTATATATTTTTACTTAAAATAAATAAAATAAATAATTATTTAAATAAAAAGTCGGTTTTAAACAATAACGCAGTGTTTTTCACTATTCATAAAAAATTGAATGTTTTAAGAAAAATTCCAAAAATTCACCCTATGATAATTTTGATATTCCATATTCAAAAAATAATTTTATTTTATCAAATTAAAAATAATTAAGTTTCAGTAATTAATTTAAATTTAATTCCCGTTGTTAAAACCAAAAATCGAGTTTTTATAAAGTAAAAACTATCAAAAGATTAACTGGTGTTTATGTCAAATTTAGACATGAAATTACTTATAATGACCTAAATTGTATTAAATGATAAAATATAATTTAATTATACTTAAAAAACATTCAAATTCATAATTTAAATCTATAAATTGTTTCGATTAAAATTTTTTTTTTCAATTAAAATTTAGTATTTTTTAGTTTTCCACAAAATATGAAAGTAATCATAAAAGTACCAAAAATTCATCCAAAATAAATTTTTATATCCCAATTCTAAATAAGTATTTAATTTCATTAAATTTAATATATAAAAGTGTCAAATATTGGTTTTAAAAAGGGTTTTCCATTAAAAGGTGGTAACATTGCATTTTTATAGAAATACATCTTCTATCTGAAAAATTGAATTTGTTCTTATACTATGTCTAAGAAACACATAATATTTATTTTTAAATAAATGGAGTATATAAAATTCAAAATTCAGTTAATACTATTCATTATTTCTTTTTGAATGGCTAGTTTGATAAGTCCCAGTGCACTCAAACTCTGTGTTGCGTGTAGCGCAAGCTATTGAATTAATTTAAAGAAAATAAGTTACTATAAAATATTGGGGGTGTTACTTTAATTACCCCTTTCGGAAATTGTGTCCTCATAATTTTAAAATTGGGCTTTATAAATTAATTTAAAGTCCCACATCAGAAAAAGAGTCAATAAAATGATCACTTTAAAAGAAAGAAAGAGAAGTACAAATGTCACCCGAGATGACCCATACTAGGATTCCATGTAAACAAACATGGATATGGAAGATAAAATAAGTTTCAAGTTATGATGGAGAGTGATAGAAAACATGATCTGGAGAATGTTAACTAGAAGAATACCACAAACTTGTGATGGAATAAACAGTCATTAGTTTCCCAGTAGAAAAAGTAAACCAACAATGTTTTTTGTTTTTAGTTCCATTTCATAAAGTTGAGGAATTTATTTATTAGATTGACTAAGAACATAAAGATATATACTTACTTTTTAAGTAGAGTATTATCCTCTAATAAATTTCTACAACTAATTTATCTTTTTTTTGAACGATTAGTATTGAAGATGACTTCGTCACGCATGATGTGCCAGAATCAACTTCTTGAGAATCATGTAATCCACAAAGGATAAACAATATATTTACCTTGTCTTTAGAGATTAACCAAAACCAAAATGGTTAGTACAAGATCAGATGATCCTCAAAAAGGATAATCCTTTAGAGAAGGAAATATTAATCTTAATTTCTAAAATTAAACCAACAATACCCAAAGTTCAATAAATACCATTCAATAAACAATTGTCCTTAAAATCTTTCAATATAATCCAAACTAGTATTGACCCCAAAAACCTAAAATAATCTGATTATGCAGTCTTCCACTTTAAATTGTATCTCCAAATAACATCAACTAATCTTAAAGTCGCATTCTTAAAAGTAATTATCCTAATTACATATTCTCTATGATAGGTTAATCATTTCAATATATAACCTGAATCACTATAAATCCACAAAAAAAACATAGATAAAAATCTGCCATTTCTCAAACAAAATCCCATAGTATTCTATTTTCCTTAGGCATATAGTGTTCCCAACAAAGCGAACATCTTACAAAATAACATTTATCACTTAATCATCAAATAATTTTCCTATACAAATGATATCCATTTGATAAGACATAATTCCCAAATCAACTTATTATTGATAAATAAAATCATTTTACTAAAAATAATTAGTCACACTAACTAGGGACTTCAAGTAGTCCAGTGGTAAGCAAAAAATCCAAATTGCACTCTGGTTGTGGGTTCGATTACCGTAGCTTTGTCTGATGCGGTGGGTTGTCACACGGTCTGCGTGTTGTCCTTTTTCGAAAACTATATTTTATAACATTCCCAAAATGAGATAAATTATTAAAAATAACCATCACATAATTTCACCACAAATATTATCTCATACCTCTCATTTTCATCCCAAAATTTAATAACTTGTAATTGCCTCAAATTCAAGGATCATATAAACCAAAATGGTTTTTAATAACAATATCAATAATATAAAATATAATTATTCCTAAAATAGAATTTTCACATAACAAATAACATTGTTACACATACAAGAGACAAATATTTCAATGTAATTCCATCAACATAGAGAATTAATACATTTAAACAATTCACCATCCATTTATTTCCACATAGGTTCTTCCATGACCAAGAGATTATCCTATAGAATAGGGAATTCACTCGAGTAATGCCCAGGTCCCCTATAACTATGGAAAATGACTGTAAATGGATTATTGGGATCATTTTTATTTACTTCCATAGTACTCTTCATTTTTCCTTGATAATTCTTTACTTTATGTCCTTATTTCCCACACATAAAGCATTTTTTTGTTCCATTTAGACACTTCCCTAGGTGTATCCTTCCACATTTCCTGCATGATGGAAATTGAGCTTACTTTTATCCAAGGTCTCCACTGTTGGAGCTCTTATCATTCATCGACATTCTCTTATACGTTGAATCCAGGATTTGGTTAATATATATGTTGTTGATCATATTTTTGTAAAACTGATTCATCATGAACATGATATCTTTTACACCTATAAATATTCCATTTCATTTCTCTTTTCCATCACCATTCCCAACTTGTACATAATGTTCAATGTTACTATGACTTCCTTGGAATCCAGCCATTGATTGACCCAAGAAAGCATAGTGTGAGTCATAAAATCATTTAGAGAATATCATAACACCTTATTTTAAATCTAAAACACCATAGGATTAACCAATGTTATTTATTCTCATATTATATTAAAATCCCTCAAATAAGTTGGTAATGAAAATATGAATTATCCTAATAATATCACGTGGGAGTGTCGTAACCAAGAGTGCAGCAAGGCCCATTGTCGTGCACTAGTTCCCTTTCGAGTCTTGCTCAAAGCAGTGTTTTCAGGTTTTACCCCTAGGTACATCAGTTCCAAAGATTCCTCTAGTTGCTCGTATCTAGATATGGATGTATTTATTAGAAAACTCACAATTTCTCTACAATACCAAAATTCTATAAAGTTATTCTATACTAATCCTCAAAGTATATCTTAGGGAAATTTTCTCTAATTAGAGTTTCTATAGATCTAGTTTCCATGGTTTTTACTAAACATCCTATGATACCAACTATAATGCCCTGACACCAGTTACCCAAAGTTGGTGTGTTTTTACATAACATTGGAATGATACAAAGAATCATGTCCCGAAAGACCAAAGTATCCTTGGAAGTACTAGATACATTCAAAAGTTTTACATTACATCATGAAATAAAAACATCAACACCATTTTGTCCCATTTTGAACACACTAGTATCTTTAGCCTATCCCTATAGGTCAACCATAAACTACTTCTTCACATCCTGGGAAAAATAAAACATTTAAAGGGGTGAGATCATATACTCAGTAAGGATAACAATATAGAAGTAACATTCATAAATAAGCATAAACATTTAAGGCAATGTATAAAATTAAAACCAAAGAATTTTAAACATAAACTTAAGCATAATATGGAAAAGATAAAATCAAATAACACCATTTAATTTTTCACATGGATATTATAATATTCTAATAATCACATGTAATATCAATATCCACTTTAATAATGATGTAATACATAATGTCAGACTTCATAACCACACAGTCAAGGACGTGTTCCAAGACTACAAATAAGATTTTGTCAAGGCCTTGTGCCAAGACACAAGTTTGTCTCATTATACCTACCGATGCATCGAGTATCTATAACGGGCTCTACCTATCACTTAATAAGTCCAATGCATTTCTAATAAGAAAGGTTGAAATATAATGTAAACATTTGTATTAAAACTAGAATATGAAATTTCAATATTTTTACCATAAAACTTGAATGGTATAAAAATAGCACATCCACAGTCAAAAATAACTCATTAAATACAATATGGAAGATTTTATTATAATAAATTAACCACAATCAATAATAATGAAGGATATTTACATATATGAGAATAATCATCAAAAATATTTGAGAGAAATATCCCCCATTTTTCTTGAAAACATTTAAAAGTATCACTATTTATCAAGAAGCTGTTTAAAATAGATTTTTGAATCAAAGTATCACATAACAATTTGAAAATTTTAAAAGGAATTTTAATTTTCAAACATTAATGTCCATATAAATAAATACTTAAAACCATTTTTAAAACATGGAAATTAATGATAAATATTTTGAAGAATAAAATTTTAAAACATTTAAAATGATATTTTAGTTAGAGTTTCTAAAAAATGAGAGACACTTGAATAAAAATAATTGTGGTAATAGAAACTTAATAATATCATGAGAATAAATGGAATCATGATATATTATGTCAAATTATAGTATATTGACCAAATAAAAGTGAATTGGCATATAACAACAAAGAATTATCAATGGAATGTAAGTTGAGAAGAAATCCTTTATAAAACTGGGTCCTTATATTAACGGTAAATCAATGAAATAATTATGTGCCAAAAATATAAATACACTAAATATGATTAGATATTCAGAGTAAAAATATCAGAGAACATTCACACATATTTTTGAAACAACAACACCGATGACTTTGATGTTTAACTCAATGAATGAAAATTGAGTTAAGATTACTCTTATCAAGTTTATATCGATGACTTAAGAATTTATAAATGGAGTGATTATGTGTATCAAAATAATAAGTACAAAAATTATAGTTAAAATTACTATATAAATAAATAAATAGTGGTTTCACACATAATATTAGAGTAAAAAAATCAATGAAGTTTGTGTAAAACCCAATGAGTGGAAATTGTAATTAGAAATTCCAATACCGATTTAGTGACTTATGAAACATACACCCCATGAAAGAAGGATCATAAAAATAAGATTTAAATACCCATAAATTAAATTATATTACATAAGGAATACAATCATGGGCATTACATACACCACACAAAATGAAATAGTCGCAATATAGCATGAATCACCTGAAAAATAAGAAGTGAGATGAAAACCCATTACCATGTTGTAATCAATCGAGTCATATGAAGAAATGTTAATAAACACAAAAGGAATAAAAAAATACCATCAATATAAATATACTCATGATAATATATATTAAATTGCAGTACACAATACACTACATGAAATAAATAAGTAGCGAACAATGGAAATCTAACAGAATTGAAAGTGAGATAAGAAACCCCTTACCTTGTACTTTTCCTTGGTCGAGGGTATGTTAACCTCCTATATAAATGTTAAATCATTGTTATTAGATTATACAATAACTATATACATAAATATGATATCATATATGACCCTGTAATATTTCTTTGTTACTAATATTTCAGTTGTATCATCGTTTCGGGTGTTAACTGATTCGTTTTACTTTATATACTTGGTTACATTAGCCATGTTTATTATGGATAGGATATATTTGATTCATATAAAAAATGATGTTATCATAATAAAAATAATTTTTAATCACAAAATGAAAATTATTCTGGAATGATTATCATGGGGAATGAATCTCATCGCGGCCATGAAGACAGTGAGCCGTAAGTACGCATGTATGGTGACTTTGTCATTTATATGATGGATAGAATAAAGAATATAGTTGTACAATATTTATAATAAAATCACAGTATATAGAAGATACAGGAGTTATTATTTTATAATGGAAACCTCAAATAAAGAGGATGTGGAAGAACAAAATAACTTTAAAGATGCGATGAAATATTTAACTCTTCTTCAGGTTCATTCTTTTGATTTGATCAAAATAGCTCCATAGGTTGGCTTTATGAAAAAAGGAAGGCCTATATGATAAAGGTAGGAAACTTTGGAGGATATTTAGGTAGGGGTTATCCGATCCAAATGGCTTTGGAGGTGTGAAATTAAGAGAAGGGGAAGTACCCTTTTATAAGAGAGGTGAGGGTAACTTTAGGAAATCATGAAATATTATTTAAAAATAAAATAATTTTCGGTTTATAATGGATCAAAAATGATTTATTTAGTGGATAAGGTAGGAATGGGTAGAAAACCCTATCAACCAATAGGTTTTGGATAGGTTTAGGTCACCATATTAACCTTATCTTTTAGATTTAACTCTTAGTTAAATAGTTTTTTATTTACCATGTCTCTTTGTATTTTTATATTATACGGTTAATAAACATACTATAATAAGACAAGAGAACCCCATGTTGGAACCATGGTCTTCTATGCATGATTTAGAGTGTGGTTTGTGTTTGTTTTCAATCCTCAATGGAAGCTCGGCTCGTGTACCAGCAAAGAGATCATACCTTTGAAGCAGACAACAGTATTGAAGGTGGCGTCGTTTCCCAGTGTTTGCCAAATTTTTGGGGTCCAAAATCTGGAAATTGGTGAGCATCGAAAAAATAGGATTTCCTTGAAGATCATGATTTAATATGTCAAAGGCATGAATTTCGCGAAGAGAGGATGCATGGTTTGGAAATCGCGAAGACCAGAAGAATGGAGGCGGTGAGTCTTCGTGATTACGTCAAAGATTCGCGAACGGCAGAGTTGAAGAGCTTCGCGGCGATGAAGGGCATTGCGAGGGAGCTTCGCGGCGAAGGCGCAAAGGAATGTTGGGCTTCGCGAAGGGAGCTTCGTGGCGCTGTCGCGAAGGTATGTTGACGGTGATTCTTCGCAACTACGTCAAACTCCGCGAACGGGAGATTGGCGTGGAGCTTCGCGATTTGGACAGTTTTCTGGCAGAAACATTGGAGCTTCGCGATTTGAGATGACGTGGCGTTGACTTTTCATGGAAGGGACGAGGGTCGGTGGAATCTCCTATAAATAGAGGCTGACCCCCTCAAGAGAAGTAGAGAGAATTTCAGAGAAATTCCTTTGCTCTTGGTTCGCAAAGGTCTCTCGTGAAGGCAGCGTGCTTCGCGAAAGAGGAGCTTCGCGGTGGCTATTCTGGCTCCGCGAATGACGTGTGCCCCACGTTGGCTCAGTGAGAATTGCGATGAGGCAAGAGATTCACGATAGCCATGCATTGCGAAGGCTGGAGCATCGCGAGAGTGCTTCGCGATTGAGCTTCGCGATTGAGCTTCGCGAAATGGCATGGGCTTTGTGAAGTCTTGTTTGAGCTTTTCAAAATTGGGAGCCTCGCAATGTAGGGTACTTTGCGAAGGCCTTTTTCCAAAGGTTGTTTGCCCTGTGAAGAAGGGAAAAAAGGGGTTTTTCCTCAGTGGTAGGAATTTGGATCTTAACAGAGCATTAAACTCAGGACTCTGATGCAAGCAAAGTCTCATGCTGAATAAGAGACAATTAACTTCATGACTGTCAATTGAAGAGACCATCACGTCTATAAACTGAGTGGGACTTCACCAACGGCAGTGATCCAGGGGGAGTCAACGGGAGTTACCCAAGGGACGCAGTGAGCTATCCTTGAACATTTTTAAAGGCAGTGAGCCTGGGACAGAGTGTCTGTACCTGAACTTGTGTAATCTACAGCTAGTGAAGCATAGTGGTTTTTGGTACGACCGAAAACCTGTCGGCGTATGCTCCTTGGATGTAGCCCTTAGTGGTGAACCAAGTAAAAAGGGATGTGTCTTCTCTGCGCATGTGAATGTTTGCTTTCTAATCATTATCTTCATACAGGTTCAACAGGTTCCTACCAACGTGGGAACAAGATCCATCACTTTAAATAGAAAAAGTGGTCACCCTGATTCACCCCTCCCCTCTCAGGGTGTCCCGGGGTCCTTCAAGTGGTATCAGAGGCAGGTTGCTGGTGTTGAATCAGACCTTTGTTTTCTTTATGGAAAACGCGGTCAATGTTTGGGGAGTCCCTCCCTTCGATGGAAACAATTTCCAGATCTGGAAGAACAGAATTAGATATCATCTGAGATCTCTTGGAATGGAAGTTCTCTTTTCTACTGTGCAAGGAATACAAGTCACTGATCCAACAGGCCTTGCTATGACTGAAATAGACAGGAAACTTCTTGATGCCAATGCTAAAGCACAGAATGCACTCACTGCAGCCCTTTCTGATCAGATCTACCTAAAGGTGATGAATTTCACCTCAGCAAAATCCATGTGGGATAAACTTGAGAATATTTATGAAGGTGATAGCAAAGTGAAGGAGGTGAAACTACAAGTGCTGCACAATCGGTTTGATGATCTGAAGATGCATCCAGATGAGAATGCAGACTCTTTCTTCAATCGAATTACTGAAGTGGTTGGAGCTATTCGGGGTCTAGGAGAAGAAATCAAAGACATTGATATTTTAAAGAAAATATTGAGAAGACTTCCACCTCTTTATAATGCGAAGGTGTAATCCCTTGAGGAAAGAGATCTTTCCATACTTTCTCTAGATGATCTACTCAGCAGTTTGGTAGCATATGAAATGAGAGTCAAACCTAAAGATGCTACGACTCGAGTGAGCAAGGAAATGGCATTCAAGTCCATGGATAAACTGAAAATCTCAAAGGATAGTAGCGGTGAAGATGACGAAGAAAAAGAAATTCTTTCTCTCATTGCAAAGAAGTTCCAGAAGGGGGAAGGGAAATTCAAAGGGAAGTTACCTCTCGCGTGTTTCCGTTGTGGAAATGTTGGGCACATTGCCTCTCAGTGTTTAAAAATGATCAATGATGAAGATAGTGAGGATGAAAACTTCAAGAAGCCTTAGAGAAGGTTCTTCAAAAAGAGGGACTTCAAATCTGGCAAGAAAATGCAAAGGAAGAGTTTTGTCTGTGAAGAGGAAGAAGATGATAATGAATTCTGTGATGATGAAGAACCAGAATTCAAAACTGGGAACCATGCTTCTATGATGGCCACTGTTGAAAAGCCAGAAGATACTGAAGGAGAAAAACAACTGCGAACTTGTGTAGATCCTGAGATGAAACTTAAGGATACGGTTAGTAAGCTCAAGATTAAATGTAAGAGCTGTAATAAGTGGAAATCAATTTTAGAAGAATCAACTGAATATGCTGATCAACTTGAAGCTGAAATTGAACGACTGGAAGAATTTTTGAAGGTACAGTCTAAAATAATTGAAAGTAATGATGATGTAGTAGATCTGAAGCTGAGAATTGAAGAGCAGGCTAAGGTCATCAATGACCTCACCTCCAGACTGGATGAATAATCCAAGACTACTGATGGTCTTGAGGAGGAATTAGTTACTCTAAGGATTAAACTGGAGATTGAATCAGTTCCAAAAGAATCGAGGAAGAAAATGCAGTTTGGAAGATTCTCAGATGCAGAATTACTAGAAAGAGCCAAGTTTGGTTCAGATGGGGTTGAAAAAATCTTGAGTAATCAAAGACCCGCTTGCATGTGAAAGAGTGGAATTGGCTGTGAGGCTGAGACATCAACTGCTGGAAGTGAAAAGACCCAAAAGAAAGATAAGATGAAAGTTGACCATGCTGAAACATTGCCTAGAATTCCGAAAAAGGAACCCTCATTCCAAACTAAAAGGGGACCCACAAATTATCCTCAAACATTCAGAAATGACAGACAATCTTATTATTCTCCCAAGGAAGAAGGTATGAGGAGAAATTTAAGTGAGAAGACATTTCCTCCCATGAAGTGTCAGTTCTGTGGCTATCTGGGCCATACCATGTCATATTGTGAAGAGGCAAGAAGCTATCTGAATGGAGAAGATTTAGAAGCTCAACAAAGGAGAACAATTTCATATCCTAATTCTTATAGAAGAAATAATTTCTAT
Organism: Viscum album; assembly: GCA_963277665.1. NCBI lineage: Eukaryota > Viridiplantae > Streptophyta > Magnoliopsida > Santalales > Viscaceae > Viscum > Viscum album. The sequence continues at coordinate 420,625,523 of OY728158.1, read as the reverse complement.
GGATATTGTTTTTGTTGTTCTAATTTTCGCCATAAGGCCACTAATTGCTGGCAGAGAAGGGAAATGGACACCTCATACCGAAGGTCAAGACAAGTCAAGTCTTGTTAGCAAGATAGTGTTGCTCTTTCAAACAGGTTTTCGCCTCTCAAAGAAGACTTTTACTATGAAGAACCTGGGTATGCAGAAGAGATAATTGAAAGACCATCAGTTCTTTATACTCGGTCTAATGTATCATGGAAGGAAAGGAAGAAGATTGAGAAATCCAACCTTACAGAGGTGGCCCTCAAAGCTACAAAGAACAACAGTACCTGGATTCTGGATAGCGGTTGTTCATCTCATATGACAGGTAATGTCGGCCTACTAACGAATATCATAAGGAATGTCGATGGTACAGTATGATTTAGTAATGATGGGGCTCTGAAAATCAAAGGGAGTGGAAGTACAGAATTAGCTAATGGAGAGCTAAAGAAGACTGAAGTCCTTTACGTAGATGGCATACGTCATAATCTCCTCAGCGTGAGTCAACTCTGTGACTCAGGACTTATAGTCACTTTTAATCAGAAGGGCTGCACTATCAAGGGAAGGACTGGAAATTCTCTTATGAAGGGATGCCGAACAGAAGGCAACTTGTATCAAGTTGATAGTGAAGAAAATGTATGTTACATGACTATTGAAGAAGAAAACAATTTGTGGCATCGGAGACTGGGACACATCAATCAACAAGACATGGAGAAAATATCAAAATTGAGAATTGTCATGGACATTCCCAACCTGAAGAATGAGCGTGAAAAATCTTTTGATGCATGTATGTGTGGGAAGCTGGCCTGCAGTTCATATCGACCAAAGAAGAAAAGAGCGTCTCACCTTCTTGATCTGATTCATACAGATGTTTGTGGGCCAATAAATGTTGCTGGAACTCATGGAGAAAGGTACTTTGTCCTTTTCATAGATGATCACAGTATAATGGCATGTGTGATGGTCATTCACAGGAAACGACAAGTCCTTGACTGCATGAAAACATATCGGCTAATCGCCGAGAATGATACTGGACGAACAATCAAAGTGTTGCGATCTGACAATGGAGGAGAATACACGTCCATTGAATTAGAGAATTATCTGGAGAAGCATGGGATACAGCATGAGGTAGCTTCTGTGAGAACTCCACAACAAAATGGAGTTGTTGAACGTAGGAATAGACAGGTGAACAACATGGCACGAACAATGCTGATTGAGAGTCCTATTCCACGACATTATTGGAAAGAGGCTGTTCAAGATGTAGGGTACATTCAGAATCGAACAGGACTTTATATGGGTGAGACGAAGACACCATATGAATTGTGGCATGGACGGAAGCCTTCTCTAAAATGCTTTCGTGTCTTTGGAAGTAAATGCTTCATCAGGAACAAAGAAGGAAATCAAGGGAAGTACGGTGACAATGCAGATGAAGGAATTTTCCTCGGATACTCAATGAATAGCAAAGCCTACAAATGTTTCAACAAGCGTTTAGGGGGGATTGTGGAAAGTAGTTATGTTAAGATAATTGAAGAGAAAACCACAAATGCTTCAAGGATTCCATATGCTGATGTGATAGAAAGTCAGGAAGAATGTGAACGTGAAGAAAATAAAAATATTGAAATAGAGGAAGCTGTTCAAAACACTCAACAGTCACATCAAGATGTTGACTCAGAAGAAGAATCTGAAGAAGAAATAATGGCTGAAGAGAATACTACTGAACCTCACAGGAGAAATCGAAGAGCTGAGATTGATCCATCCAACATAATTGGGGACAGGAGTGCACCCACTCAAACAAGAAGGATGAGGAATACCACACAATCTGCATTTCTATCAGTTGTAGAGCCATCCCCATTCGAAGAAGCTGCAAAAGATAAGTCTTGGGTGAAAGCCATGAATGATGAATTAGATCAGATTGACAATAATAAGACATGGGATCTTGTCCAGAGACCCGAAGGTCACAATGTTATTGGTACCAAATGGATCTTCAAAAATAAGTTTGATGAGCATAGAAGTGTCATCAGAAACAAGGCGTGACTGGTATGTAAATGATACTCCCAGATTGAAGGCATTGATGTTGAAGAAACCTTTGCTCCAATGGCTAGACTGGAGTCAATCAGGCTTTTCCTTGCCATGGCACTCCAAAGAGGATATAAAGTATATCAAATGGATGTCAAGACAGCATTCTTGAATGGTGTACTCGAAGAAGAAGTCTACATTGATGAACCAGTGGGATTTGTTTTGGGTCCTGATGAAACAAAGGTCTGTAAACTGAAGAAAGCTCTATATGGTTTGAAGTAGGCACCATGGGCATGGTACTCACGGCTGGACTCATATCTCAAGAAGTTGGAATTCAAAAGAGAAGGAATTTATCACAATCTCTATGTGAAGAATTCTCCAAAAGATCAATTCACGGTTCTTGTCTACGTTGATGATATCATATTTGGTGGCAGCAAGCAGAAATCAGTGGATGAATTTTCCAACCACATGAAATAAGAATTTGAAATGTCTATGATTGGGGAGCTCACATATTTCTTGGGGATGCAAGTGATTCAAAAGAAGGAATACAATTTCATTTCTCAGGAAAAATATGCAAGAGAGTTACTGAAGAAGTTCAATATGCAAGACTCCAAACCAATGTCAACTCCAATTGCAGTTGGAACTAAACTTGGAAAGCATGAGGATGGGAACTCTGTTGATCCCACCATATACAGGAGGATCATTGGAAGCCTGCTGTACCTGACAGCGACAAGGCCAGATATTGTCTTTGCAACATGCCTTGCGGCCCGCTTTCAGAGTAATACAAAGGAGGAACATCTGGCAGCAGTAAAAAGAATCATGAGGTACATTCAAGGTACACATAACTTCGGGTTATTTTTTGCTGCAGGCAGGGACAGTGAATTATCAGCGTTTTCTGATGCTGACTGGGCTGGTGATGTAGTCGACAGAAAGTCCACTAGTGGTGGAGCTTTCTATATTGGGTAGAAATGTGTATGCTGGTTGAGCATGAAACAAGAAAGTACTTCTCTTAGTACTGCGGAAGCCGAGTATATCTCCGCCACAAAGGCATGCACTCAACTGCTATGGATGAAGCAGCAATTAACTGACATTGGCGATGAGGTGACGCAACCAATGGTGTTTTACTGTGACAATAAGAGCGCAATTGATATTACGAAGAATCCTGTTCAACATTCTCGTACAAAACACATTGAAATCAGGTATCACTTTATCAAAGAGAATGTTGAGCAAAGCGTGATTAGATTGGATCATGTGGGAACAGATGAACAAGTGGCTGATATCCTGATAAAGCCACTGTCAGCGGCTGTGTTTGAGAAGCATCGGTTGAACCTCGGTGTTCGACCACCTCCTAGTGCATAAGGAGGATACAGAGTACCCCTCTCCCCATTTGTTATAAATGTTTTAATCTATTTATGGATATGATACAGGGTTATGGGGGAGATACTATCCAGGGGGAGTATGGTTTGAGCTGAACGTGAAAAATTTTACTGGTCTTCGGATTTATTGTCAATGGGGGAGAAAGGAGAATAAAACATTCAGGCAAACTTCTGTGATGAGAAGAATGAGAAGGAAAACAGTGGGACCCAAGTCAAAAATAGTGGAACCTAATTCAAGCCTCCTCTCTTGTTTTCTACACCGAGCATTGCTCACGTAGACTTAGAGTGTTGGCTGGGTTGATTCCTGCGGTTTTTTGGTTTTCACATTGATGGAGATCTACGGAATTTTTCTTCTAATTGCCAACAAACCCAAAGGGGGAGATTGTTGGAACCATGGTCTTCTATGCATGATTTGGAGTGTGGTTTGTGTTTGTTGTCAATCCTCAATGGAAGCTCGGCTCGTGTACCAGCAAAGAGATCATACCTTTCAAGCAGACAACAGTATTGAAGGTGGCGTCGTTTCCCAGTGTTTGCCAAATTTTTGGGGTCCAAAATCTGGAAATTGGTGAGCATTGCGAAAATAGGATTTCCATGAAGATCATGATTTAATATGGCAAAGGCATGAATTTCGTGAAGAGAGGATGCATGGTTTGGAAATCGCGAAGACCAGAAGAATGGAGACGGTGAGTCTTCGCGATTACATCAAAGATTCGCGAACAGCAGAGTTGAAGAGCTTCACGGCGATGAAGGGCTTTGCGAGGGAGCTTCACGGTGAAGGCGCGAAGGAATGTTGGGCTTCGCAAAGGGAGCTTCGCGGCACTGTCGCGAAGGTATGTTGACAGTGATTCTTCGCGACTATGTCAAACTCTGCGAATGGGAGATTGGCGTGGAGCTTCGCGATTTGGACAGTTTTCTGGCAGAAACTTTGGAGCTTCGCGATTTGAGATGACATGGCGTTGACTTCGCGTGGAAGGGAAGAGGGTCGGTGGAATCGCCTATAAATAGAGGCCGACCCCCTCAAGAGAAGTAGAGAGAATTTCAGAGAAATTCCTTTGCTCTTGGCTCGCAAAGGTCTCTCGCGAAGGCAGTGTGCTTCGTGAAAGAGGAGCTTCGTGGCGGCTATTCTGGCTCCGCGAAAGACGTGTTCCCCGCGTTGGCTCAGTGAGCATCGTGAAGAGGCAGGAGATTCACGATAGCCAAGCACTGCGAAGGCTAGAGCATCGCGAGAGTGCTTCGCGATTGAGCTTCGCGATTGAGCTTCGCGAAATGGCAGGGGCTATGTGAAGTCTTGTTTAAGCTTTTCAAAATTGGGAGCCTCGCGATGTAGGGTACTTTGCGAAGGCCTTTTTAAAAAGGTTGTTTGCACTGTGAACAAGGGAAAAGGGGGTTTTTCCTTAGTGGTAGGAATTTGGATCTTAACAGAGCATTAAACTCAGGACTCTGATGCAAGCAAAGTCTTATGCTGAATAGGAGACAATTAACTTCATGATTGTCAATTGAAGAGACCATCATGTCTATAAATTGAGTGGGACTTCACCAACAGTAGTGAGCCAGGGGAGTCAACGGGAGTTACCCGAGGGATGCAGTGAGCTATCCCTGAACATTTTTAAAGGCAGTGAGCCTGGGACAGAGTGTCTGTACCTGAACTTGTGTAATCTACAGCTAGTGAAGCATAGTGGTTTTTGGTACGACCGACAACCTGTCGGCGTATGCTCCTTGAATGTAGACCTTAGTGGTGAACCAAGTAAAAAGGGTTGTGTCTTCTCTGTGCATGTGAATGTTTTCTTTCTAATCATTATCTTCATACAGGTTCAACAAGTTCCTACCAACGTGGGAACAAGATCCATCACTTTAAAAAGAAAAAGTGGTCACCCTGATTCACCCCTCCCCTCTCAGGGTGTCCCGGGGTCCTTCACCCCAAGAGGTTAATTATTAATATATATAACCTTATCTATGTCCTTTCTCCAAACCATAGATTTTTAGGAATGTTATATCAATTTATAATATAGTATTTGTTTTAAAACACAATTATTTCAATTTTGACACTACTTAGTATTTGATTTTTTAGAAAGCCATAAAAACTTTATCACTTCGAATAAAATTTATTTAATCAACCATAATAGGTCATATTAACCAAGAAAATTAGTGGAATTCATCATAATTCTCAATTTACATTATTTGGATATTTATAATATCAATTATTTTAATATTTCATTTGTAAGATAATAACTGCATCATCATCATTGTGTCATATATAAATTAAATTATTTAATTTAAAAAAACTATTAATAAAATATCATAATTTATGAAATATTTTTATATTTCTAATGAATACTTATAGTCAAATTTATCTTATGTTTAACCCTATATTAATAATGGTTTAGTTATTAAACGTTGAATTTAACACTTTTAACTCTTCTTAAAATAATAAAAATAAATGACCAAATCAAATTCAAGTGGACCAAAGAGGATCATATTTTATTCATAAGGTTGTTTTAGGTCTAATTACACTTATCTAATAGAATTAGGACATGTCTTAGGGTAATTATAATTTCATCTTTACCCTTAATTACCTTATTTACTTTTAACTGTGGTGAATAAAAGTCAAAAGTTACTATTCACCAAAAAAATTCATCTTATTGAACAAAATTTTACTTATTGATGTCCATCGTGTCTCTCAGATTTTTGAAATTCAACTCACAGAATTTGTTAAATTATGTTTTATACAGATTTTGAAATACTCATAGAAAGTGGTTAAAAGACGGCAAAAAGATCAATAAAATTTTGTATATTTAAAAAAATTATAAAATGACTCCAATGAATTAAATTGAACATATATAGGTATTAGGTATATATTTTTTCTTAAAATAAATTAAAGAATTAATTATTTAAATAAAAAGTAAATTATAAACAATAACGCAATGTTTTTCACTATTCCTAAAAATTTTAATGTTTTCAGAAAAATATCAAAAATTCACCCTAAGCTAATTTTGATATTACAAATTAAAAATTAATTCTATTTTACCCAATTAAAAATATAGAAGTTGGATTAATAAATTTAAAATTAATTCCCATTGTCAAAACCAAAAAGTAGGATTTTAAAAAATAAAAACTATCAATAGATTGACATGTGTTTATCTCAAATTTAAACATGAAATTGCTTATAATGACCTATATTGTATTAAATTATCAAAATATAATCTAACTATACATCCAAACAATTAAAATTCATAATTTATCACTTTAAATTATTTCAATCAAAAAAATTGTTTTCAATTAAAATTTAGTATTTTTCAGTCTTCATCAAAATATGAATCTTTTCAGAAAAGTACCAAAAATTTATCCAAAACAAATTTTTTTGTCTATATTCTAAATAAGAATTTAATTTCAATAAATCAAATATATAAAAATGTCAAATATTGTTTTTAAAAAGAGTTTTCCATTAAAAGGTGGAAAAATTGCATTTTTTGAAAAACACTACTTTTATCTGAAAAAGTGAACTTGTGCTTATATTATGTCTAAGAAACACATAATATAGATTCTAAAATTATATGGAGAATATAAAATTCAAAATTTAGTTAATACTATTCATAACCACTTTTTGAACGGTAAGTTTGGTATGTTGTTGTGCGCTCGAACTCGGTGTTGTGTTTAGCGCAAGCTGTTAAATTATTGTAAAGAAATTAACTTACTATGAAATTTTGGGGTGTTAAAATTAATTAATTTAAATTTAAATCCTGTTTTCAAAAAAAAAGTGTGTTTTTATGGAATAATAACTATCAAAATATTGACACTTTTTTATGTCTAATTTGAAAGTGAAATTATTTTCAATGACCAACATTGGATTAAATGGAAAAGATATAATCTAATTAAAAATTAAATCTAATTCAAAAGAAAATATAACCTTACAAATAAATTATATTAAAAATAATTTTTGAATTAAAATTCAATATTTTCATTATTCAATAAAAATGAACATTATCAAAAAATAAAAAAAATTCATCAAAAGTAAAATTTTATGTCTTGATCTTAAAAAAGAATTTAATTTTTTTCAAATAGAACATATAAAAGTGAAAAAATGGATTTAAAGAGGGTTATCTATCAAAATGTGATAAATATATCTTTTGAAGAATATTAGAGTATTTTTTTCATAAAATTATATTCATTCACATTTTGAGACTTGAACATTTATTGGATAAATGTAAAAACATTTAACAAACATGTATAATCACATTGTAATTAGTTCTATACATTCCCTCCAAAACAATGGCTAGTATTTAACTACAATTTAAAATAATATTATGTTATTATTTTTTAGTATGACCCAACATTGTTTGCAACGTAAGATTTCAAAGAAATCCTTTGTTGCGTATCGAGTACTCCATCGAACATAGAATCCCTCTTTAAAGTAAAATTAATATTTAATTCACAAATATTAATAAATATGAAAATGTTATATTCTTTATTTACCTAGGATATTACATCCTCCCCCCTTTTTGAAATTGCATCCTTGCAATTTTTATTCACTTATCAAATAAATGGGGGTATTTATCCCTCATATGATTTTCATATTTCGACGGTTCCTCTTCAACCATATGGTTTTCCACAAAACATTTACCAAATGAATTACCTTATTCCACAACAATTTCTCTCTTTGTTCTAGAGTCTGGACTAGTTGTTCGACATAAGAGAGATTCTCTTCTAACTAAACTACCATTGCGCACAAAACATGAGATGGATCCGGCATATACTTTCTCAACATTAAAACTTGAAAAAAATTGTGTGCCTAGGATAATCTTGGAGGTAAAGCCACTTTGTACAAAACTGATCCAACATTATCCCGGATTTTATAAGGTATAATGAACCTCAAACTAAACTTTCCATTCATACCAAAACGTATCACACTATTCTATATAGGAACATTGAGAAATACATGATCACCTACCTCAAAAGAAGATCCTTCCTTCAGTTATCTGCATATCTTTTCTGCCTTTTCTAAGTTGTTCTCATGTGCTTCTGAATCAACTGAACTTTTTATGCCATCTCTTCTACCAATTTTGGTCCCATAAATTTCCTTTTAGCTACTTCATCCCAGAAATAAGGGGTTCAACACCACTTCTCATATAATACCTCAAATGGGGACATCTGTATACTTGAATGAGAACTGTTATTATAAGAAAATTCAACCAAAGAATGATGCTGGTCCCAAATTCCCTAGTAATCCAATGAGAAAGCACATAACATATCCTCCAAGGTCTTAATTGTTCATTATGACTACCCATTCGATTGAGGAAGAAAATCTATAATAAAATTTAATTCAATACACAATAACTTCTGAAGGCCTTTACAAAAGTTAGAAGTAATCCCGAGATCACGATCAAATACAATGGAGATGGAAATTCCATGCAACCTAACAATATCATTAACATAAATTCGAGAAAGTTGATCTAGAGACAATGTATCTCTTATAGGAAGGAAATTAGAAAACTCAGTCAATAGATCAACAAAAACCCAGATGGGATTATTACCTTGAGATTTATTTAGTAATCCCACAATGAATTCCATGGATATATATTCCCATTTCCTCTCTAACACTGGTAAAGACTAATGAATCACTTTTGGAAAAATCTTCTACACTTTAACCTATTGAAAAGTCAAAAACATCACCATAAAATCAGAAATATATTTTTTCATTCGATACCACTAGTAATACTCCCAAAGATATTTGTACATCTTAGTACTGCCCGTATGAACTGAAAATAGAGAACTATGAGATTCACATAACAACTCATTTTTCAACTGTGAATCACATGTTATGCATAATCTCTTTTCAAATCTCAAAATAAAATCATTTTCAATGTTAAAATCATGCAACTTACTCTTTTGAACCAACTCTACCTTTTTCTACAACTCACTGTCTTCCTTCTATGCTTGCTTAATTCTATCTGATAGGGATGATTTCACTGTCACCTAAAACAAAACAGATTAATTTCCTGAACCAACAACATCTATGCTAACGTTCATTAAATATTTAATCAAAGGATCTTGTTCGAAACACAATAAGGTTAATGTAGCATTACTTTTTTGACTCAAAGCATCAGCCACTTTATTTTCCTTTATTGGATGGTAATGAATTGTGAAATCATAATCCTTGATTAATTCAAACCATCTCCTCTGTCCCAATTTCAATTTTTTCGGAGTGAATATATTATTAAAAATTTTGTGGTCGGTATATATCTTACATTTTAATCCATTAAAATGATGCCCCCAAATTTTCAATGAAAAAATAATAGAAGATAATTGAAAATCTCATGTAGGTTAATTTTACTCATGAGGTTTCAACTAACGTAATGTATAAGCAATTACCTGATCATTTTGCATAAAGAAACAACCACGTCCTTTCAACGAAACATCACTGTAGATATAAAACTATCCATACATGGAAGGTAAGGCCATAATAGGAGCTTTCACCTATATTCTTTTAAATTCTTGGAAACAATCATAACATTCCTTTTTCGAAATGAACTTAACACCTTTTCGAGTTAACTTAGTCATTAGGCTAGATAATAGTGAATTTTTTTCAACAAACCTCCAGTAATAACCTTCCAAATCAAGAAAACTATGGATCTAGATTATATTTGTGGGTCTTGGTCATTATTAAATAACTATTGTTTAACCAGGATCAAAATTTATTCTGTTTTTTGAAACAATGTTACCAAGGAATGAAATTTGTCATAACCAAAACTCACACATGTTGAATTTCCTAAACAATTTCTTTTTTTAGGTTTCCAAGAAAACCATTAAATGACTTTCATGTTCCTATTAACTTTTGTAATAAACCAAAATATCATCTATAAACACAAAAACCATATATCACATAAGTCTACTGAGATATCACTACAACAAACTGTTCAATTCTGATTATAACTATCCCAAGATGTTGATTTAGATGGTCATTTCCCTCTATACGCGTTCCTAGAATAGATTACCTGATTTCTCTATGAAAACCCATTCCGAACACAAAAATATCTTAGGCGAATCAACATGGTAATATTTAAATGATATTTCATTTCAATCTTACCATAAATTAAAAATAATTTATGGATATTAATTTAACAATATTCTAACTCCTAAAGTTATCTAAACTGACCATTGACACGAACTATAAGGCCCCAACCTTAAAACATTACATAATAATGAATTAAATGAATAATTCAAATTGAATATCATTTTAGGATTATAGTTTTAGAGAATAAGGCCATAACTATTACATTACATCTAAAAAATTACAATGTAGACACTTCTACTCAGTTTCTTTTTTTTATAAAATAAAAACTCTAAAAAAAGTGTCATGTCAAGTTCCATGTTTTAGACAACATGACTTTTCCTTGATCTCATCCTTGATCATATTCATCATTAATTCCTTTGAAAAACATTTCAAAACTTGGGATGAGAATAAAAATCTCAGTAAGGGTTATAAAACAAAGAAAGAAAATATTAGTTCATCAATACATACATAACATAATCTATTTAACATACCTCATGAAATCATAAGATTAATGAACAAAACATAGTAATCACAAATCATAAAGGCAACTTGTAGAATATATAACATAATTATGTTGTAGCCTTCATAGCTACATAGGGAGTTACATTTGGAATACACATCACAGTACATTCCCTAAATATCTTAGGATAAACATTCACCTTTACCTCTGTCACGTTACCCAATGAATTGGAGAGCTATCTCGAGCTCACCCGACCAAGGTTTTTCATGGAACCACCTGTATATGTAAACACTGCCCAAGAACCATAACATATTCATAAAACATTAAATAAATATAAATGAAAGATAACATTTACACATTTCAATGACAATATATAATTTAAATATATTAACATAACAAATCCATTATCAAAACCATTTTCAAAACCAAAATATGTAAAAGAGTATATGGTATTTATTTTCCTTTTAAAAAAATTACATCTTGTTAAGGAAGACAAAGATCAAATAATACTTGCGGTGGTGAAAACTTTTGTAGTCACCAATTACATTAATATAAATGGGGTTTAATAAATAAAGAACATACTTTCCTATAATGTAAAATGAAACATAAAGAATCCTGATAAAAGTGAGATTGTAACAGAAACCTTTACAACTTTTGTAGCCTTTGAATAAAAAAACAATATAGGATAAAAAATAATATGGATTTTTAAATACCCATAATATTCATTAAAATGATCTTAAAATACATTCCTGGTTATTTTATACACCATTGAGTATAAATAAGGCGGTGAATATTGAATATATCTTAATGAAGGGAAATTAAAACGAGGAACCCCATACAACATTAGAATCTCTTCAATCAAAATACCATGAAAGATAGAACATGATATTTATTTTTAAATACCTTAAATTTTATGATGGTATTATAAACACATACATAGTTATGTATATACACCACACAACATAAAACAATTGGTGAATATGACATATGTCTCATGGAAATAAATGTGATTTCAGAAACTGTTACCTCATGTCCGAAATTGATTATTATACACTCTAAAATCCAATATAATAAATTTTAAATTATAATAAATATATATTATATCTATATTAATAATTATATTAATATATTTAAATCCTTTATAATTTACAATCACCCTTTATTAATTATTTTTCATTAAAATCAATATCTGGGTGTCAGTGGTTATATTTTCCGTGTATGTTTCAATTCAAAGATTCTATTACTTACACTTTTTTCATGGATATAGAAGATTAAAAATGTCTTAAATATAATATATATTTACTATATACACATTTAGAAGCATCCATAAGTCATGGTGATGTAAATTCAATTACATTACTTTGTGGAGGTAGTAGTCCGCACATATGCACATGTGGTTTTAAATTTTTCAATAAATGGAATGAAAGAAATGTAAAAGGTAATTTTTCTTTATATAAACATAAATATATCAAAAATATAATAAATATTCATTAAATATATCTATATAAAAATTAATGAGTGATTTAAATGAAAAAAAATATCTCTTCATGGAGGCGGTACTCCACACATACAAATGAGGTGAGTTTAAATTTTCAATTAAACTGAAAAGAGATAGAATATGGTTTTACAATTAACTTAACATCATTTTATTATATTATATATACTTATTTAATTATTTTAATATGGTCATGTAATATTTGGAGGATGTTTAATAATAAATAAACATTAAAATGGTTGGTAGAAACACATGACTCTTCCATGGATAATTTCATTCGAGAAATATTTTAAGACTTATTATATTGGTATTTTGGGAACAACATAACCTCTAGAAAATTTGGATGATTGTTTTTAAATTATTTATTATATATTGGTAAAAATAATGTATTCAAGTTGTGTTGATAAGTGATAATAGGATGTTCCATTTTATAAATAAGGGGATTGGAACCCTTATAAACACCATTAACTTTAAAATAAAATAAATACATTTTTCATGGGAAAGTGGAGAAAATAGACAAATTTTAGAATGAAATATAATTTAAGGTTTAAATAAACTAAACTGATAATATTTAAATAATGTTTATTGATATTTCATTCTTCATATTTTAGTTTAATCCCCTCATTATCCTATTTGGCCCTTACAGTGGTGACAATATTTTTACCATGGTAACTATTCATTATGAATAAAACATAATTTGAAATTATAACATAATATTTATTATTCTGATTAAAAATAATAAATATATTTTATAATATTAAATATATATTTTTGTGCTATATTAATTTAAATATATGTGCATAAAAAATGTAAAAACCATTTTTTGAGAAAAAATATTTTTAGGCATAAACATGATTTCATTCTCATTACTTGCATAGTAAAACCCACTAAATGAATGTGAAATTATTCTATTGAATATATTATTTAAATTCTTTACTAAATATATTCATTAAAGATTATTAATTTAAGATGAAAATACATTTTTCACTTAAAAAATACATTTGGTAGAAAAAAATATTTTTTACTTCAAAAAAATTTATCTTCATTTATAACTATTTGATAATCTATTAATGTATGATTATTAACTGTTATATATGTATAAACAATACATTTACATAATTTTAATACTATTAATTGTATAAATAAAATTTTACGTAATAAATATATTATAAAACAATGTTTATAAATAATATATTTATATTTATTTAAGAATAATTAAAGAACAACTTCTTATAAGTACTTATTTGCATTTGATAATTATATTTCTTATAATTTACTTGCATTATATAACATTTTTAAAAAAATAAATAATAATTCACTTATGTTTGATGTTTCATGCATCCTAGGTTATCATACACGTTGAATTTATTAAGGATAAATATATTCTAAAAAATCGGTGTGTTACACTAAAGAGATTCAGTATGAAAAAATTCCCAGGTGGTATTGGTTCCAATGCCACATTGTATATATATTTCCAAGAAAATGTGTCCTTAAACACAATGGGAGAGCAATTTGATATGTATTATCCCATATACTTATATGATATGATCCATAAGATATGCCACGCTATATACAAGGTCTGGGGTTTTTTGTAACACCCCATATTTTTAATAAATATTTTAATAAATATCCATATAGAAATATAAATATAAATTCTAACATAATTTTTTTCTTTTAATCAAACAAATATTTTTAAAAATATTTATCACCTAATTTATTTGATTACATAATTTTTTCAAGTATGAAATAAACTTATTTATAAAAATGGTTTTATTAAAAGGGCAACTTGTAGTCCAAGTGAAAACTAACCATGTCTGACATGGATGTAATACTTAAACCAATGATTGATAAGTGATATGGGTGTATAAAATTACAACAAAACATATGTTATATCTAAAATAAATTGAAAATGTGGTTATAATTTCATAACAAAAAAGAGGGAGTTTCCCCAAATCTAATTAAAAAACTATATTCCTTTAACTAAGAGTTTTATTTTCACATCATCTTGGTAATTATGTAAATGTAATTTAATGTTTAACAAATTATGATATATGTTTTAATTATCATAAAATTATTACATAAAAGTGTTGGATGAACTATTAAATGAAATTTTATGTGTAAAACATGATAACATAAATAGTTAAATGTTAATAATTTGATAGTTTTTATTTCTTATTTACATTATAGTTCATTTAATTTCTAAATTTATTTTTATCTTAATCTGTGTATATGTTTTATCACTATAATTTTTTTATTTTAAAGGTTAGGTAAAATGTTTTATAATAAGAACTAAAAAATGATTTATTTCATCAATTAAGAACAATACATTTACTGAATGACGACAGCCAGTAAAATACCCACTACTATAATAGATATACAATCAAGAATAAATAAAAAAACTCGTATAGGATAATTTGGATCCTTGTAGCCTCCTAGGATAATCATGCTGACAAACAACACTATAAATCTGAAAAAACATTAGTAATAAAATAAACATTTTAAAAAATAAGAAATATTAAATCCCTAGAGGAATGTTTTTATGTGGTACAAGGTATTTATAAGATTCATAAAATTAATGTGACCATTAGAATAACACTTTACCATTGGAAAATAGAAAATTTTCATAAAAAATAACTTTTAAATAAATCAGAAAAATCATTAAAAAATAAATTTAACATTTTTATAAAATTATTTTGATAAGATAACTATAATATTTGGAATAAAAACATTAAATTTAGCTTAAGGTTAATTTTTAGTATTTTTTCTGGGTGAAAAGTGAAAATATTGCATTCTATCAAATTGTAATATATATGATCTTATCATTGTATAATCCTAATTTATTATTTATGAATAATTTATCTTTATTAAAAATTCATTTATAAATTAATACAATTCATTTAAAAATATAATTTTAAATTTAAAAACCTATGTTTGGTATTTTGGAACCTTAGTTACATCTTTTCTAAAAATAGTTTTTATTCTTTATACATTTATTATTTTAGAATTATTTTTTATCATTTTCATAAATTGAATCTAGTAAAATGGATTTAATATTTATAAAAAATATCCAAATTATCTAATAAGATCAATTTCATTTTTAGGTTGAAAAGAATTTATCAGGGTAAAAAGTGTGTTACCACCATAATGGTAAAATAATTTAAAACATTACAAATAAAAATTAAAGACATAAAATAACTAAAATCACATTATTAAATAGGTGTTTAAGGGTGTGTATAAAATTAACCAATTTTGTAACATTTATTATCAACTAAATGCTTTAAAATTAATTCCACCCAAAAGTGGTTGGTCTTAGTAACAAAATAATCAGTAATTAATCCCTTAAAACCACCCCTCCCCAAGTACAGATGCCCACCCCCACATATCATTATCACACTAAAAAATTTAATTTCACTAATCGTATATCTATAAAGGAATGTATTACATTACTAACTCTTAAATATTTATGAGTTTTTTTTGGTTCGTAGGGTCAACTCTAATCTAAGAAGCTAAAGAGAAGGGTTTCTCCAATCCTCCCCTTTACTTTTCAGATTCATTACTTTTTTATATTGTATTTTTAAATAATTTTTTATAAACCTAATATTGATTTTATTATGTTCTATTATATTCCATTAATACATTTTAAATTAATTTTTATTTATTCCCGCTCATTGTAACGTTTTTTAAGCTGTTACTATACTAAAATAAGGGCTCCTCACCATCTTTTCTCATTACCTTTGTGATCCATTTTTTAATTACTTTTCATATTATAGGGAAATTTAATTATGAATCATTTTTATAATTTAATTATTATTTTTTCAAATAAGTATTACTATTCCCTCTCATAATACTACCTTCATATGCTGTTATAATGTTCAAAATTTCCCAAACCATTAAAACCATTATGAAATTTATAAAGAATAGTGTGTGAAGTTTTTCTTAGAAACAACATTCTGGTATAGGTAATAAAAATTGATTTGGATCAATAATTTATGTACCTAGGGGTAATAACCACAAAAATAAAAGATTATTAATTAACTTGGTCAACACCTGTTTCATGATAAAGAGTCCTTTCTGAACACTTAGTTTTATAATCCATGGGAATTTTCATTAGATAATTTACATGCACTTTAAGATCCTTAATAAAGTATCAAAATATATTGATTGAGAATTAAATTCGATTGATATCTCAATTCAATGAACATAACATCCAGCACTTGAAGTTATAATTCCATCAATTGGGGTACAAAACTTTATATTTTTAATATCCTATAGTTTCTAAAGTTGATTATTGGATATTCACCCGAATATACACATTAATCCATTGAATAGGTTTGTTTTCCACTCAATTTAAATCCAATGAATATTTAATATTTCAATATTCCTAATTCTCATGGATTGTTCCTTTTTCATCCATGTCCATGTTACTATGTACATGAGTTATAGTGGAAATGAAATATCTAAGATCCATCACTGCCTTTATACTACATAATCATCTGCTATGAATTACTATTTTTCCAAAAACTCTCCCTTCTGGATAACCTTGAATGATTCTTATGATTGAAGGGTGTTTACCTATATAGCCATTCTTCAATTGATTCGAGAAATTATTGACTAAACTGTACACATTTTATATAAACGGGGTAAATTACTTATTATTCATTATTTGGATTGATGAGTTTTACCTGAAATATTACCTAATTTCATTGGATACCCAATTAATTTCAATCAGGTTTATCATTTCATAATTTTTTATAATCACGTGATTATGTTTCATTATATTGAATGCTAAAATTTATACATATGAAGGGTTTACCTTGATAGTGCTCTAATACATTGGGTAAAGAATTAATATCAAGAGATGATTTGTTCCTGATACTTTTGAAACACGACTTAGTAATGTTTTATGATTCTTGTGTCAAAATAATTCATAATATGTTTCGTGTAACCTTAGTGTTGAGATAGAGTGATATTTTTATGATTGAATCATGATTATATTTCAGCCACATTTTCTTGTTACTCGTCATGTACATATGTTCCCATTATGCCACATGTTCTTATGATCATTTAATTACTCTTGTACTTATGTTTATGTTGTTATAATATGACTCTTGTTTTACCCTTGATGTTCATTTATTCTCTCTTTTATTTTCTTTCCCCTTACTAGGATTTATATACCACCCTTTCTTTTATTTCCCCTTTTCCATATAAATTGGAAATAAATAGACACGTACAGTAGAGTTACATGTGTAGAGAATTTTTTAAGGTGAAATGTACCATGTATTGAATTTTAAATATATAAATGTACCTATTTTCGGAAGGAAATGATATTCTGATCCTAGGAGTTTTTTATAACTCTTATGATGTATTAAAAGGTGTGTATGTTTAGCACCAAATTTGGAAGTACGGGTTTGAGGCATCTAAGTTGGTATCTGAGTAGAGTTTGGTTATTTTTGGGTATTAGGATTTGAAGTATATGGGTATATATCTTTAGATAAATAACCTTTTTCTATAAATGATATGGTCAAACTAGTATGATCACTTATGATTAACATCTTCATAGGTATTTATAATGGGTCCTTTTTATAGACAAAATATAAGTGAACATATGGGATTAGTAAGTGTTTATCAAAGAGTAAAATTGTTAGGGTGTAATTTTTTATGTTATTTAGAATGAAACATCATCTATTTCCAATGAGTAGTTTTATATTTTTTTTAAGAAATATAAATATAAATGTTAAATTTATTTCTTTAATTTATTAAACCAAATATATATACAATATTTATCACCTAATTTATTCATTTACATATTTTTTTCAATTATAGAAAATTATTTTTTATTAAAATATTTTTAGAAAATAATTCATCTCGTAGGACAATAGAGAACTCATCACATTTGGCATGGCCTTGGTGCTTGAACCCAGAACCGAAGGGTGTAATGGGTGTCTCAGCTTCCTCTATCCTATGTTCTACCATAATTTCATTTTCTATCTCTTTTATAAATAAAATTATATCTATTTTATTATATTATTTATTATTCTTAAGTATGAATTTTTATTTTATAACTAATATACTTTTATTAAATTTTTTTTCCATATCATCTTGGTAATTAAGTAATTATAATTTAATGGTCAAAAAAGTATTATGCTGGTTTTCTTTCTCATAAATTTATAATATATGACCATTGGATGAACTATCATATGAAATATTTTGCGTAAAACATGGTTAAAATGGTTAAAAGTAAATAATATGTTATTAACGATTTCTGATTTATATTATTGTTCATTAATTTCTAAATGTTTTTTATATTATTCAGCATATATGTTATATTACTCTAAAAGATTCCTTTTAAAAGGTTAAGTATCATGTTTCACAATAAAAACTAAAAAATTATTTATTATATTAATTTAGAGTAATACACTTACTGAATGACCACACCTCAAAAAATTTCCACTATTACAATAGGAATATAAAAAGAAATAAATAAAATGATTGGTATATGAAAATTTGGATCATTTTAGTCTCCTTGGATTTTCACACCCACAATGAACACTACAAAATGGAAAAAAAATTAGTAATCCAACCAATATTTCAACAATAATTATTATTGAACCATAAGAAAAATTATAGAAAGTGATACAAGGTATTTATATGATGTGAGTAATTAATGCAAGTATTAGAATAATACATGACTGTTAGAATATAAATAGTGTCATAAAGACTATAATTTCTCAATAAATTATCATTTTCATTAAAAATTACATTTATAATATTTAAAAATTTATTTTATAAAATTAATACCATTTTTTGAATCATCACATTGAATTTATCATAGGGTGAATTTTTTGGATTTTTCTGAAATAGTTGATTTTTAGGTGAATAGTGATAATATCATTTTTCTTACAAACTATAAAATATATGAACTAATAATTATAAGATCATAAATTAATATTTATTAAGAATTTAAATAAATCAAAAAATAATTTATATATAAATATAATAAATTTAAAAATATTATGTAGCATTTATAAACCTATGTTAGATATTTTGGAACCTAGGTTACATATTTTCTAAAAACTATTTTAATCATTATACTTTTATTATTTTAGAATTATTTTTTTCAATTTTATAAATGTAATCAATTAATATGTATTTCATATTTATAATCATATGTTCTAAATAATTTATCAAGGACGATTTCATTTTTAAGAATGAATGTAGTTACCATGGTAAAAAGTGAGTTTCCACGGTAAAGGTAAAATAATGTAAAAGGTTAAAATTAAGGGGTAAAGGAATTAAATAACTAAAAACACCATTAAATAGGTGGTTTGGTATTTTCACAACATTAAAAAAAATTCAACACTAATTATCAACCAAATTCATTAAATTTTATGCCATATAAAAGTGGTTGTCCTTAATAAAAAATAATCATTATTTGTACCCTTAAACCACCCCTCCTCAAGTATTAATACCCATCCGAATTATCATTAACCTAACAAAATAGACTTTATCTCATAATATCTCGCTCATAGGGTCTCTATAATCACCCTATCTTCAGTCTTGATGAATTTTTTTGGTTCAAAGGGTTGGATCTAAGCTAATTAGCTCATGAGATGTTAGGATTTCTCTAATCCTTCTCTTTCATTATAAAGATAATTACTTTTGTTATATTTTCTTTTTAAATTCATTTTTCACATGATTCCATGATTTTTAATCCATATTATTATCATCTATTTAATATGTTTTAAATGATATTTTATTTATTCCCTTTCATTGTATCCTTTTTATAAGGCATTACTTTCATGAAATAATGGTATGTTAACCCTATATTCTCATTACATTTGCAATCCGTTTTTAAATTGATTTTCATTAAAATGGAAAATGTTATTATGATTTATTATTATAATTTACTTTATATTTTATCAAATAAGGATAACTATTACTACTCATTATAATACCTTTATAGAAATTTATAATGATTAATCTTTCCCATATCCCTAAAAATATCCTATGTTTGGTAAACAAAAGTGTGTGGGGTTTTCCTAGAAATGAAATGCCTATTTGGATACTACAAGTGGGGTTTTCTATCTAGAATATATATATTTAGTGGTAATAAACCCAAAGGTTGGATTGGGTATTATTTATATCCTAACTTGGTATATGATAAAGAGGCCTTGTTTCATACCTTGTTTGACAATCCTAGGGTATTTTCTTTAGATAATTCACATGCACTTTATAATCCATAATAAATGATCGGAATATATGGATTGAGATTTAAATTTAATTGATATCATTATAAAATGAATGTAACATCAACCAATTCATGTTACCATTCTATTAATTTGAGGTAATAACCTTTTAATTATGAATATAATATAATTTCTAAAGTTGATTTTTGGATATTCACTCAAATAGCCACCCTAATTCATTGAAGGGTTTTTTCCCTACCTAATTTGTAACCAATTAATATATTATATATTGCTCTCTGTCATTCTCACTACTAATGATATTGATTTTAATAGTGCTATAAATTCACTTCATCAATGCTAAAAAGTGATATTGATCCAATCTTTGTTAAAAACTTACCTTTATCAATGATAAAAAAAAGTACTGATAAAGGGTACCTTTATCAAAGCTTTTTTTTTTCTAGTGCTGGTAAATTGTTTTTAATTTATTTTGGAGTGCTCACTCTCCCCTCGTTATCAACACTTCTCCCCAACCTTCATCTGTTCTTTTTAGCCACCCACCAGATAGGAATGCACGCTGCCCGCACCCCACCCTTTATTAGTGCTTGGAATAACCCTTTTTCCACACATTTAGACTACCAATCCACTAGTTAACCGATCGCATGTGCTTGGAATCAAACCTTATAGCTCCCTTATGAAATTTGAAGATCTTTACATATACCCTAAGTTGTTTTATTATATATTTGATGTTATTTCAATATATATATATATTTATATATATATATATTTGGAGACATATTTTTTATTCATATATTTATATAATTATTTTTAAATAAATTTATAAAATATATGTTTGTGTTGTGTGTATCTGATATATATATATAATTATATTTATTTAAATATATTATATATTAATATCCATTTATATATATTAGAATTTAAATATATATCCATTTATTAACACACACACATATGTATATGTAAATATTATGTAAACATTTGTATAATTAAATATATTCATATATTTTTTAAATTTTAAAAAGTTTAGATGTTTTTTAAAATAAAATCCATAATAATTAAGTCCATACAACTTATATAATTAATTTTAAAAAAATATTTAGTAAATTTTTATATATTGAATATTTAGATAAATTTTTTATAAATTTAGATATATATTTATATGTCAATATATTAACATATATATTTATAAATATTTCCATATAATTGAATATTTAGATATATTTTTTATAATATATTTATAAATATTTACTATAACTGCATTTATATAATATATGTAATGATAATGACATATTTATAAAAATATATTTTTATATGATGTATTGACACATTATTGACACACCCATATACACATATTTTCAGACACACATACACATTTATATGTTGCACATACATGCACAAATATTTACATATATGTATTTATTTATATATATAAGAATATACACATAAATATATATTTTTTTTATTAACACAGACATATTTATATAAAAATATTACTTGTATATGTGTGTATATATATATATATTAAATATATTTTTATAATGTAAATAAAATGAATACTTTTTTATTTTAATTAAGTTCATAATAAATATTTATTTCAATATTGTTAATATATTTTAAAATAAATTTTTATTTAAATACTAAATATTTATTTGTATAATGGATTTATTATATATAAATATATGAAAGCATGCATATATTTAATTATAAATAAAACTACAATATGAAGAATGATAAAATTTAAAAAACAAAATATCTATATAAATGTAATAACTGAGAATAAATTTATTCTCCATGGAAAAGCACGAGAATTACCTCTTAAAAAAGTTGAAATTCCATTAAATATTATAAAATAAGGGTATACCAATTATGAACATAGTTTTGGAGCCCTTTTGAGCCTTTTTGGACCTTGAGAAAATAGTGATGAGGCCCCCCCTAGTCAACACAATGTATATCGCTTTACAGACTTCAGTTTGATATGTGATACAGGTCAAACAAACACTGGAAGCAGAAGTTATGACTGTTTGAAGTTCAAGGCATGTTTTTAACTTATCTTAGACCATTAATTTATTTATTAGAATTTACATCATCCAATTGTTATTAAATGTTTATTACTAGATAATAACTATCAAATTATGAAATAATATTATTTTTTAACTATTATATAATCAATTTTCACTAATTACCTTATATATTAAGTAAAGATGCATATTTTTTCTTCTCTAAATCATATTTAATTAAATATGTTATATTTATATCAATATATTATATTTATATAAATATAAATATATTTATATATTAATATATGATTTTTAATTATTTTTTTTATGCAATATAGTTTTTATCCGCACTAATAATAATGCATCGATAAAGAGTACATTTTTTTAGTGCTAAAATAAAATAATTAATTAATGTTATCCTTTAACAGTACTAATGAAAGTTCCATTTATTAATAATTTTTTAGTGACGATAAAAGCCACACTTAATAGTGGTGCCAAAAAGTGTTGATAAATGGTTCCTTTTCTCAGTAATATTAAAAATTTCTGATAAAAGCCAGATTTATCAAATCTATAAAAAAGTACTAATAAGTGTAGTCATTATCAGCAATAGAAAAAATTACTCATAAAGGTTACCTTTTATCTGTGTAAAAACATGATTATAAAAGATACCCTTTATCAATTGTTTTTAGACCTAATAAAAAGTACCCGTTTTCCGTTCTTTTTTAGCACTGATAAACATTGAACTTTTTAGTGATTTTATCTAGCATTGATAATGGATAGCTCTGGATAAAAAAAAAATGTAGTTGTGTCACATGTATTTTACCTTTCTCACCTATGTTTATGTTCTTATGTACACATGGTATGGTGAAAATAAAATCTTTATTATCCATTATTGCCTTTGTCTTGCCTGATCATTAGATATGCATAATTTTCCTTCCAATGCCTCTCCCTTGTGGATATGCTTGTATGATTCTTCCAATTTAAGGGTGTTCATCCAGACACCCATACCTCAATACCCTTTACTTATATGGTGTAAATACCTTATACTTAATTATCTTGATTTATGGTTATTTACCTAAAAATTACCTAATCTCACCGGATACCCATTTAATTTCCAATAGGTTTATCAAGTCGTGATTATTTATGGATTTATGTAAGTTTTTCCATATATATGTAAAGACCCAGAACTTCCATGTAAATTGTTTTTAATTAAATGGGAATTGTACGAGTCCGTGAAAATTAATGGCGCATGATTCGGAGGCCCGGTGTGCCCAGAATAAAATTCTGAATTTTTGTTTGGGTAAATTCAGTGAACATACGAGCGGGGTTTTTATAACTTTTGAATCATTGCACCGAATTAAAATCTGAGGGCACCGTTGAACTCGTAGCGCTGATATTCACATAAGAATACTTTCACCTCGAAGACAGTTGGTCGAGGGTGAAAGTTAGTTTTTGGGTTTTTAATGGAAATAATAAAATAAAATAAACACATGTTTTACTTTATTTTATCTTTTATAACCACCCATGTGGATGTTATATGTGTGGACCACCACACCTTAACCTCCCATGAGAGGTCATGGTGGTGGGGACAACTCAAGGCCTAAACCTCCTGTTCATGATTAATTGTGGTGGGGACCACCTGAGTTCTCAAAACCTCCCAATTTAAATTTAGGAGCAGGGACCACCCAACCCCTATTAATGGGGGGGGGGAGGAAAACATCTCAACTCCCTCATTAATGTGGAGGAACCTCTTGATCTTCCTCCACATTAATTCTTCCAATGCGCCAATTGATTGTGCCAATTCACCCTTAATCAATTCAACCATTTTGAATATTATTCCTACAAATTAATCTATTATTTGGAGTCTATTGTTTCATTTTGGTGGAACTTAGGAGAGGAGAAATATTGGGAGAAGGCTCCCAACGAAGAACACTCCACCGGTGGAGAATGCCGATGAGGAACACCTTAGACTTTCTTCCTGGGAACCTCCTTCGATGTAAGACATGTTCATCTACAACGAATCGACGTCCGCCTTCTCGCGCCAACGGTGAAGAACACCGAACAAGGTAGGGTATTTTTGAGAATGAAAATTTTACCATGATTCATTCCTTCAAAAAAAATAACACAGATCAACTTCTAACTAGTTGATCCACATTTGTTTTCCTTTTGTCGGTTTTTGGATGAATATTTGCAGGAGGGATTGATGTGTTATGTTCTTTGTGAAACTATTATTACCGCTCTATTGAGAATAGTGTGGGTCAAACTAACATGGCACGTCCCCTACGCAACCCTTGTGATGATTTGTGGTGTTCTTAGAACCAGAGGAAGGCAGCAATGGGGTCGAAGGTGACGAAGGTGATGAAGGCAACAATCGTGCTCCCCACAGCCTCCGCAACCTGCGCCACCCCCACGAAGCTCCGACGCTCCGGCCGAACTGGCACCGCTGCCCCGAGATGAACCGCACCACCCCCCGGTATCTGAGCCGCCTACCCACGCCTCTTTCCGACCGTGCCACCCGCTAGCTGAACCAGCCTGAGCCGCGTGTCGGTCGCGCCACGCCCCGGCCACGCCGCACCAAGGCCGCGCCGCCCCAGCCACGTCGCACCGCGGCCATTCCCTCCCATTATACTCCGGCCTCCCTACCAAACTGGTCCCGGTAGCGCCACATGCTAGATGAAATGGCCTCAAACACCCTGGCCAAACCGGCTCCCAGCCACCTATGCCCTCACTGCCGAACCGGCCTCGCAGCGCCCTCCCGAGCCTCCCCGGGCGCAGAGAATCGCGATACCCTCATGAGCCCCCGGCCAAACCCGCACATGCGCGGCACACCGGCCGAACCGGTTAACGCTCTCATGGAACCCCTACAGAACTGTCCCCTTGCAGCCCCCTCCGGGATGAGCTGCCCTCACAGCACCCTCCAAGTCGAGCCGCCCTCATGTCGACCCGCGGATGGTCCGCGCCCTCGTGACCCTCCGTGACACCTTGTGGCCAGCTGGGCTGTGCCCAGTGGGCCAGGTCGAACCTAACAGGCTGTCCCACCCAATGGGTCTGGCCAAACCCAACGGGTTAGGACGGGTCAACCCTAACCGGGTTGGCCCAGACGGGGTTGCACCGGGTCGGACCAGACTCGAACCCAGTATGACCCTTTACTTTCTTTTGGCCATATCATTGGAACCAGACGTCCGTTTGATGAAACGTTAATGAACCTATTAATCTTGGAGCATGACAGTCTGTTTGTGTATACCCCACTAGAGTTTGGGCTATAGTTGAGATTCGGTCAGGTTGGATCGTGCACGAATCCAACCGAGCCCCCGAGACTAAAAGGCTAATAACTCATAGACCGGGCATCCAATTGATGTGTCGCCTATCTCATTGAGACCCATATGATGTGGCAAACCTTTGAGATAATTATTCATGGGATTTCATGATAATTGGAGTATTGAACAGTAGCTCGTGGAGCGGATCCTTCTAGTGATGAACGAGTAGAGTGTAGAGACCTAGTAGCTGGCTAAGACCTGATGACTGATGACCATTTAAATCAGAGTGATTCTACTAGCCCAGTGGGGAGCGCTTGGTTGTGGAGGAAGACCCATGGTGGAGGAGCATGCCTGATGACGTGGTAAACCCATGGTACTCGACATGATGAGTACCTCAGCAGGATATGAGGGGGAGCGCCTGGGTGTGGTGGCAGACCCGCAGTGGGGAGAGACTATATATGATGCACCAGACCCATGGTACTCAACAAGAGGAGTACCTCTGCAGTCCAAGGTTAGGGGGAAGCACCTCAGTGTGATGCGACAGACCCACTGTACTGGATAGAGGAGGAGTTCTCCAGCATCCAAGGTTTCAATAATGTGTTGGGGATGTTTCCTGATACTACCCCAAGAATAAAATCACGGTTGAGCTGAGTTAGTACTTTTGTATTTCTCTCATGATTGAGATGGATTAATAAATAAATTAGGTATATGTATGGGCATATACCTAAATATGGTTAACTATTGATTCCTTACTTTATGGTTTATCCTTAGTGGATTTGTGAGACCATGAGGGTCTCAGGGTCCCTATTGAGTATAGTTATACTCACCCCTACATGGGCTATGCCCACACATTGTTGTGTTGGATGAAAACGACATACAATGCTGACTGAGGCTGAGAGTAGTAGGACTGGACGGTAACCAGAGGTGGACCTTACGACGAGTCGGTACACACAAGAGACTGACAAACGTGGAGTGCTAAAGAGGCTATCTGTACCTACCCTTTTGGTAGGAAACCCAGAGGATGACCCATCATCTATTTGTCCTATCTTTAGTTGTTCTTATAGTTCCAGTTCCATGTACTTTACAGTAGGTCTTGTATTTCCAACCGCTTTTTATTTTTCAGCACTCTTTTTTAATTCAGTTTGCTTAGTGTGTTGTATCCAGCAGTGTCCTTTTTTGTGTGATTTTATAGGTTATAAAGGATTTGCCTTCCTAGTTTTAGGGAATTACACCATTGTTTATAGTCTCCATCCCTTGGAATATTGAAGGCGAGATTGGGGTAGTCACGACATGGGCCCCGGGGGACGGGTCATGACAAATTGGTATCAGAGGAGTCGGTTATACCACATAACTTAGGACTCTAATATTTTCTATGAAGCAATAGTGTTAAGTGTACTGAGTGTGGTTTTTAGTTCAGTGAGTCTAGTGTTGGTGCGGTGGTCGACGTATCCATCCAACAGGACCCTGACTTTTGATTTCTGACTCAGTGCATGGAAACACTAATTGCGTGTGTGTTTTCAAAAGTTTTCTTTAAGTCATCTCAACAAGGTCAGCTCACCAGGTATAATTTTTAACCATAAAGAACCTATTTATTTTCAGGATGCCTCCATGTAGATATCCTGCTAGAGTTCCGAGAGTTGTACATACTAATAGCCCAATGAGAGACGATGCCTCGGTGCAGGGCTTTCTTCCAGTAGAGGTACCAGCGGAGGCCCCACTGGTTCAATTACCTGTTGGGCCACCGATGCCACCAGCCCCATCAACAGATGTCACACACTGCTTGAATGCATTACACGAGTTCTAGTGCGAGAGGCCACCTAGGTTCAAGGGAGAGACGGACCCACAGAAGGCTGAGGATTGGCTGGAGGCTGTTGTGAGAGTCTTCCGACTGGTAGGGACACACGTCGACCTCATTGTGATACTTTTTTATAGCCGTTTACAGGCAGCAACGGGAATATGGTGGAGCTTGATGCTCCAGGACCACGATGAGGTGACACTTATCTGGGCAGACTTAAAGATCCTGTTTCATGCAGAGTTTGTCCCAGTAACTCTTTGCACAGTTCACATATAGGAAAACATCATCTGTAATAGAGAAACATCACTATTGCACAATACTCTACGAGGTTCATAGACCTCTCGTGCTACTCCACCGATATAGTTTGGGAACCATTATTCAGGGCTTGGGCCTTTGAGTAGGGAATCAGGCAGGAGATCACAAATTCAGTGATCTCACTCAGCATCCAGATGCAGGATGGGGTGTTAGAGGGTTCCCTCATTGTAGAGTGTTTCTTTGCTGAGCAGTCTCCAGCAGCAAGATCCACAACCAGTCCACCCGTAGCGAAGTCTTCTACAACTGGAAGCAGAAATATGTCGTAGAGGTTCAAGAGGACCATACCTATAGGTGGACAACCATATGACTCAGGATTTGTTTTACAGGGCACCCGAAGCGGAGACAGACATGCCAGGAGCGGGCAGTGTTACGCATGCGGTGGGCAGGGTCACACGGCTCGTGACTGCCCGACCCACCATTTAGATGTTTAGCAGATGGTCGAAGGATCGCCCAGGTAGAGACAGAGATTTGATTGAGGAGTTCCATAAGGATTAGCTGGATGTGTCAGAGGTGCTGGTCATGTATCTGGAAGTGGACGACAATTCGAGGTGTTACTGCCACCACTACTAGGAAGTCCACCCTGACCGCATGGAGCTGGTGGACAAGGGAGAGCTCAGCTCCAGGCAGCAGAGGCATACCATCATGGCACTCTGGAGATGATTCGAGGTAAAATATGTGTCTACTCCACCATAGCTGTAGCACTTATAGACACAGGTTCCTGTCACTCTTTCATTTCCACTTCCCTTGTTCAGAGCTCGGAGACTCCGACGGATCCATTGGCTCGATCGTTATGGATATAGACTCCTACGAGAGTGGATTCAACGATTAAGCACTAGTTCCAGGAGTTTGATCCTAATCCAGGAGGTGATATCTTCAGCTGGGATCTCCTAGTAGCAGCGTCAAGGCCTTAAGATTCCATCTACGGTTTAGACTAGTTATCTACATTCCATGCTTAGATTGACTGTATTAGGCGCAAAGTGCAGTGTGTCCTCCTGGAAGGGACTAGGTTTATCTTCAATGGTGAGAAGGGATCCTTTGAAGCATAGTATGTACTTACTCAGAGGAGAGATAATCCGATCACTCATCAGTTGGCTAGCCATACCCTCGGAGCAGTTGATGTGGAGAGTCTGAGATATCCTATAGTGGTAGACCAATATGCGAATGTATTCCCTAGTGATGTTCTAGGTATACCCCCTCTCCAAGAGGTAGAATTTTATATTGAATTGTACACCGAGACAACACTGATATCTATTCCAGCATATCAGTTGGCTCCCGCGGAGCTTCTCAAGATCTGGGTACAGCTAGAGAACTTGCAGGGGAAGGGATTCATCTCACCTAGTGTTTCTCCCCAGGCAGCCCCAATTCTGTTCGCCAAGAAGGTGGATTGGATTTTGAGGCTTTGTGTTGACTATTGGCGCCTGAATTATGTGACCATGATGAACAAGTACCCACTCCAGAGGATTGATGAATTCTTTGATCAGCTGAAGGGAGCACGATGGTTCTTAAAGATAGACCTCAGATCAGGTTATTACTAGCTCAGATTTCGAGATGAGGATGTGCAGAATATTTCTTTCAGATGTCGGTACAACCACTACGTGTTCTAGGTTATGCCATTCGGTTTAACCAACTCTCTATCAGTGTTAATGGGAATCAGGAATAGGATCTTTCAGCCAGACCTCGATTGATTTGTCATAGTCTTCATCGAAGACATTCTGATCTACTCAACTATTGTGGAGGAGCATGCCTACCATTTGCAGGTAGTACTGGACACAATCTGAGGGCACAAACATTATGGTATGCTTTCTAAGTTCCAGTTCTGGATCCAAGAGGTTGACTTTCTGGGACATGTCATCTTGGAGGCTGGATTTGTAGTGGAACCAGTGAAGATTTAGGTGATACTTTCTTTGGAGCCCCCCAGGAGTGTGAAGGAGGTACAAAGTATCCTGGGTTTGGCTGGTTATTACCAAAGGATTATACCAGAATTCTCCAGGGTTGCAGTACCACTATCAGCCATGAAGAAGAAGGGGAAACCTGTTGTGTGGTTGGACAGATGCCAGTAGATCTTTCAGAAGCTGAGATAGAGGTAGACTAGTCCCCCATTTTGAGGCTTCCATAGGAAGGTGTAGAGTACGTAGTTTTCTACGATGCATCAGGGACCAGACTTGGATGTGTCATGATGCTGGAGTAAGAAGTGATCACATATAGTTCTTGATAGCTGATACAACATGAGCAGAGCTATGCTACCCAGGAACTGGAGTTAGAAGTAGTGGTCTTCGCCTTGAAGATGTGGCGACACTATCTGATGGGTGAGTGCTTTACAGTGAAATCTGATCACAAGAGTCTCAGGTATATCATCTCTTAGAAGGACCTGAACCTGATACATCGACATTGGCTTGAGTTCCTCCAGGACTATGACATCGAGATGGTTTATACTCCTAGTAAGGGGAATGTTGTTGCCGATGCACTTAGTAGGAGATCTGGTATACAACTTCTAGGTGAGGTGATGGATCAGCAGGCCGCTTTTCCGATATGATTTATGGATTGAGATTGGTCAGCTTTTCTAAATTCTCTTATATTCACTCCCCCACGTATTCAGTGAGTCAGGGAGGCATAACATGGGGATGCTGACTGCGAGGCGCGACGTGCTCAAATATCTAGAGGGCATGAACCTGGTGGATTTTATGAAGGTGGGGAGCACGTCATACTCTTTAGAGGACGTACTACGGTACCAGTTTCACTTTAGGAGGAATTTTTGAGGGAGTTCCACATATACCCTCTAGCGGTACATACAGGAGTAGCGAGATATACCCGGATCTCCGATGACAGCACTGGTGGCCAGGAATGAAGAAGGTAGTTGTAGAGTTTTTCTCTCAGTGCCTCAGTTGTCAGTAAGTAAAGGTGGAGAACCAAGTACCAGCAGGATTGGTTAATCCTATAGAGGTCCCAGAGTGGATATGGGATGGGATATCCATGGATTTTCTAACAGGACTTCCACGTACATCCATAGGTCATGAATCGATCTGGGTGATCGTCGACTGACTCACCATGTTGGCCCACATCCTACCGATCAGAGACTAGGGTTCAATAGAGATATTGGGATGCCTCTATGTGTAGGAGATTGTGCAACTACATGTAGTACCTTCAAAGATTGTCTCTGATCATGATGCAAGTTTTACTTCTCGGCTATGGAAGGGGTTGGATGAAGATTTTGGGACGCAGCTTCGTTTAAGCACTGTCTTCCATCCTCAGATGGATGGTAAGACTGAGCAGACTATGAAGACCCTTGATGACATGCTCCATGCCTGATTCCTCGACTTTGGTCACAGTTGGGAGGATCACTTAACTTTGGAGGAGTTTTCATACAACAAAAAATATTACTCCACCATTGGGATGGCACCTTTTGAGGCGTTATACGGGTGACCTTGCAGATCACCCTTGTGCTGGACTAACCCAAGGGAGATAGTACTATTAGGACCAAAAATGGTATGTTCTACCACAGAGAAGGTGCAGATCATCCAAGAGCCGATGAAGACTGCACAGAGCATGCAAAAGTCATATGCTGACAGTAGACAAAGACCTATGGAGTTAGAGGATGGTGACCACATCTTTCTATGGATGTCACCCGGACGAGGCCTACAACGATTTGGCCGAGGTAGCACATTATTTCAAAGATTCATCAGACCTTTTTTTGTACTCAGTAGAGTTGGTGAGGTAGCTTTCTACTTAACTCTTCCACCTTAGTTGCATCAGGTGCACGACATATTCCATGTATCCCAGCTGAGGAGATACATGCATGACCCTTCTCACATCATTGACCATGGTGAGCTGGACGTTGACGATGGGGAAACATTTAAAGAGGTTCCAGTAGGTATTGAGGATCGACAGAAGCAGGTCCTTTATGGATGGTTGATACCTCTGGTGTGCATTCATTGGCAGCACGAGAACCTACAGGAGAGCACAAAGGAGAGGGAGGCTTAGATGCATGCTCAGTACCCCCACCTATTACCTTATTATGTGTTGTGGATTACATGACTGTAGAGCCCTAAGATGGGGAAAATATAAAAACCCAGAATTTCAATGTAATTTTTTTAAATTAAATGGGAAGTTTATGAGTCCGCGAAAATTGACGACGCATGATTATGGGGCCCTGTGTGCCCGGAATCAATTTCTAAAGCTTTGTTCAGGTATGTTCAGTGAAAGTATGAGCGAGTTTTTTATAACTTTTGAACCAATTCTCAGAATTGAAATCTGAGGTCACCGTTGAACTCACAGTGCTGGTATTCACTTACGAAAACATTCACCTCAACGACAGTTGGTCAAGGATGAATGATAGTTTTTGGGTTTTTTTGTGGAAATAATAACATAAAATAAACACATGTTTTATTTTATTTTATCTATTATATCCACCCATGTTGACTTTGTTAGTGTGGACCACCACACCTTAACCTCCCATGAGAGGTTATGGTGGTGGGGACCACTCGATGCCTAAACCTCCTCTTCATGATTAATTGTGGTAGGGACCACCCGAGTTCTCAAAACCTCTCAATTTGACTTTTGGGAGCAGGGAACACCCAAACCCCTATTAATGGGGGGAAAGGAAAACCTCTCAACTCAATCATTAATGTGGAGGATCCTTTTGATATTCCTCCACATTAATTCTACCAACACACCAATTGATTGTGCCAACTCTCCCTTAATCAATTCAACCATTTTGAATATTATTCCAACAACTTAATCTATTATTTAGAGTCTATAATTTCATTTTGGTGGAACATGGGAGAGGAGAAATATTGGGAGAAATATTAGGAGAAGGTTCCCAATGAAGAATGCTCCACCGAAGAATAACACTGACGAGGAAGTCCTTCAACTTTCTTCCTTGGAACCTCCTTTGATGTAGGACGTGTTTGTCTACAACGAATTGACATCTACCTTCTCACACCAACATCGATGAACAACAAACAAGGTAGGGGATATTTGAGAAGGATATTATTCCTGTGATTCATTCCTTATAAAACAAAGAATGCGGATCAACTTTTAACTAGTTGATCTGCATAATTTTTCCTTTCTCCGATTATGGGAAGAATCATTGCGGAAGAGATTGTTGAGTAATATTCTTTGTGAACCTCTTGTAACTTCTCTAATGTAGAGAGTTAGGTCCAAACTAACATGGAATGTCTTCTCCGTAACCCTTGTAATTATTTGCGGTGTTCTTTGAACCGAAGTAAGGAGACAACAACATCGAAGGCGACGAAGGAAACGACCGAGCTACTCACGACCTCCGCGACCTGCGTCGCCCCCACGGCATTCAGACACTCCAGCCGAACTGACACTGATACCCCGGTCCGAACCACGCCACTCACCAGCTTCTGAGCAACCTCAGCAGCACCACCCGCAGGCTGCTCCGCCTGTCGGCCGAACCAGCCCGAGCCGTGCTGTGCCCCGACTGCGCTACACCCTGACCACACAGCACCGTAGCGACGCCGCCCCCAAGAAACTCCAGCCTCCCAGCCGAACAGTCCCCAGCCGCGCCACCTACTAGCTTGACCGGCCCCGGCCACCCCGTCCACCTGGAAAAATCGGGTCCTAGACACCTGTGCCCTCACGGCCAAACAAGCCTCACATCACCCTACCAAGCTTCCCCAACTGCACTGTCTCGTGGCACCCTCCTGAGCCCTCGGCTGAACATGCTCCCTCGTGGTGCCCCAGCCGAACAGGCCCATGCCCTCGCAGAGCCCCAACCGAATCAGCCCCATGCGATGCCCGCCTTGCTGAGTCTCCCTCGCGGTGCCCTCCGGGACAAGCTGCCCTCGTGTCAAACTGCGGCCGGTCCGCGCCCTCGCGATCTTGCCATGCCCTCTTGACCGGTCCGCGCCCTCATGGCGCGCTGGGCGGGGCCCAACAGGTCGGGCCAAACCTAATGGGATGTCCCACCCAACGGGTCGAGCCATACCCAAGGGGTCAACCCGGGGTGACCCGAACCGAGTCGGCCCAGACCAGGTTGGGCAGGGTCAGTCTGATTGGGTTGGACTGGACCCGTGCCCACTAAGACCATTTACTTTCTTTTGGCCATATTATTGGCACTAGACGTCTGTTTGATGAAACGTCAGCAACCCTGGTAATCATGGAGCATGGCGGTCTCTTTGAATATACCCCACTGGAGTTTGGGGTATAGTTGAGATACGGTCAAGTTGGATCGGGCACGAATCTAATCGGGCACCTAGGACTAAAAGGCTAATAACTCACAGACCGTGCATCCGATTGACGCGCCATCTATTGAGTTGAGACACCTATGATGTAGCAGACCTTTGAGGTACTTCTTCGTGGTAATTTGTGACGGTTGGAGTATAGAACAGTTTCCCATTGAGAAGATACTTCTAGTGATGAGCGAGCAGTGTGTGGAGACCTAGTAGCTAGCCATGACCTGACGACTTCTGACCGTATGACTCAGAGTGATTCTACCTTCCCAGTGGAGACCACCTGTTTTTGGAGGCAGACCCATGGTGGAGGAGCATGCTTGGTGACATGGCAGACCCATAGTACTCGACAGGAGGAGTACCTCAGTAGGCTACGAGGGGAAGCGCCTGGGTGGGGAAGTAGACCCGCGATGGGGAGCGCCATTGTGGGACACAGTAGACCCATGATACTCGACAGGAGGAGTACCTCAACAGTCCAAGGTTAGTTGGAAGAGCCTATGTGTGACACAGTAGGCCCACTGTACTCGATAGAGGAGGAGTTCTCCAGCAACTGAGGTTTTGATAATGTGTGGGGGATATTTCTTGATACAACCCCTAGAATAAAATCATGATTGAGCTGAGTTAGTACTTTTTTCCCTCATGATTGAAATGGATTACTTAATAACTTAGGTATATGCATGGGCATATTTCTAAGATGGGTTATCTATTGATTCCTTACTTTGTGGATTATCCTTGGTGTATTTGTGAGACCTTTAGGGTCTCAGGGTCTCTACTGAGTATTATTATACTCACCCTTGCAGAGGCTATGCCTGCACCTTGATGTGTTGGATATAGATGACAGACAGTACTGACTGTGGCTGAGAGTACCAGGACTGGACGGTACCTGGAGGTGGACCTTATGACGAGTCGGTACACGGAGGAGACTAACGAGCGTGGAGTTCTAAGGCATCTATCTATACCTACCCATCAGGTAAGAAACCCAGATGATGACCCAATAGCTGTTTTCCTATCTTAATTTGTACTTGTACTTCCAGTTCCTTGTACTTTAAAGTTGGGCTTTTATTTCCAGACCCTTTTTACTTTTCATCACCCTTTTGTAATTCAGTTTTCATAGTGATTTTTATCTAGCTGTGTGCTCTGTTGTGTGCGTTTACAGGTTATAAAGGAAATTCTTTCCCAGTTTTAGGGAATTATGCCTTTGGTTCTGGTCGCCATCCCATGGCCTATGGAAGGCGGGCTTGGGGTAGTCACAGCTCAGGCCCCGGGTGACAGGTTGTGACAATATAGAACACATAAATTTAGACATATGAAGGGTGTACCCTGATATCACACCAATACATCATGCAATTAATTAATCTCTAGAGTTCACACGCTCATGATACGTTGGTAGAATTCCTGTTAATGTTTTAAAATACCTTGGTCAAAATCCATGGTAGTATGTTTTATGACACCTTAGTAATGATCTATGGTAATATGTTTATGAATAAATCATGTTTATACTAAAACCACATTTCTATGTTATTCTTCATGTACATATGACCATGATATGCCTCATGTTCCTATGATCATGTTACGAGTCGTGTCTTTATGTACATTTTCTTATAATATGGATCATGTATTACCCATGATGTTTATTTTTTATCCATTTTATTTTCATATACATTATTGAGATTTATAGTTCACCCTTTCTTATGCTTACCCATTTTCCAAGAAATTACAATAAAAGGGATAAATATAAGAGAGTTACATGGGTAGAGAATTTGTATAGTGTAAATGTACTATGTATTGAAAGTTAAAGATGAAAATATACCTTGTACCTAAAGACAAATAACTTATGATCTTGGGAGTTTGTTATAACTCTTATTATTTATTAAAAAGAATATATTTTTAGGAATATATATATATATGTTCAAGTATAGGGAGTCTAATTTTCTATGGATTGTGCTTGGAAGAAAAATATCAAGCTAATTAAGGTGAAAAATTTTGCCACTGTTAATTCTATTCGTAAACAATATGGGGAATATTAAGGATATATTCCTTGTACATAGAGAAGAGGTGGTCTAGTCATTATTGGATTTATAAATTCTAGTTTCCAAACAAATCAAAATGATAAAATATCACTATTAGGATATATATATATATATTCAGTCTCAAAGAAGGAGTTATGGGATAGAGGAGTTCAATGAATCTAGTTTTCACTGATCTTATAATGAATTTGAGTATATTTTGAATTCTGATGTATCCAAGGAAGAAGTTTGGGAAAACAATTATCCAAGAATAAGATGTGGTGACATATGTAAAGATACAATCATATTATATTGTGATAATTCTGTAACGGTGTCTCTTATAAAGTATACAAGGTCACATCAAAGAAACAACACATACATTGGATGTATAAAATCATGTGTAATTATTATTAATTAGGTTTGTTCATAGTGAATAAATTTTATATATAGGATAATGTGGTGGACCCTTTTGTTAAATCCTTATCATAGCAGAGGCATGAATATCATTTGAGAGCTAGTGGAATATGAGTTATTAGTAGTTGGATCTAGTAAAAGAGTGAGTCTGTTAGAGTTGGCTACCTAGAATTAAATTCTATATACTTCATAATTATAGTTATTCATAGTTTTTAATATTAATAATGTTCTTTTCAAGTCATTATTTCCCTTCAATATGAAATTTTATGTGATAATTCCCTATGGGTATCTTTCACAATGAAAGTTCATAACAATACCCACATTATAAGAACCTAAAAGTGATATGAAGGTATTCTTAAATATTTTTTTATAAACATATGATATCATATGATATAACATGTATGATATATACTATCAGGTATAGGGGCTCATAAGGCATTTGGACTCCTTTTTATGAAGTTCATCCTTGGTGATCTAAAGATAGGAGGTTCTGAGAACCTGCCTCACCAGTAGGTTATTCATATTTATTTATGTCATTGTATATTCCTATCTATGAACAAATGAAATTTTCCTTAGAATATAAAATTAATATTAAAACATTTCACAAGTCATGTAATTTGATGTATTGATGAAAGCTGTGATAACATATTCCCTTAACAAGGTAGGATATGTTTGGTGCATCGTGAGTGATATTTTATTAATGAATAATTAAAAGAAGGATTTATTAATTCTTATCGTTTACATAATTTTATATCTCAGACCCTATTGGTAATATAATTTTCATATTAAGTCCATTACCATGGTGTTTTTTCAGCAATATTAATTTTAGAAATTAAAATAATGCCACAACGAGCAGAAAGGTTAATGACACTAGTATGAAACCTACATGATTTGAGATATTAGGAAAAAGATATTATATTACACAGTGAGTTTGCAAAGGAGGTTATATGTCATTATGACAATAACTCATTTGTATATAGGTGTCTTAGTGTGTTTCTAGAAACTAATCATGGAATTTATTTCATTATTCTTAATTCCTTTGAGAAAGGGGGCCAGAGGGGAACACACAAAGTGTATCCATAATATTAGTTAAAATAAATATGTATTAAATATTTTGTATATATATTATTCATATATAAGTTTTAATAATTAATCATGTTTGGTTGAGTTAAAATATCGAGTCACCAGTTATTCGAGAGAATATATGCCAGTTGAATATTTAATAAAAAATCTACTATATATTTTAGTGAATGTAAAATTAATTTATTTATCTATTAATAAAACAATGGTATTTATTTAAATAGATATTATCTTCTCAAGGTTTGATAAATACCATGGAGGAAAGATGGGTTGAGTTATTGGTGTAGGGAAAACCATATATTAAATATCATTTGAATAAATCTATTTATTCATGAAAAAATATTAATTTATCCACACGTTCTTCTCTTTTCAAGTATATAATAACTATAATATTATTATTTTGACACAAGGTTCTCCAGATATTAATATAATAATAGGGCCCCACATGAAATTATACATTCTCTAACACTAACAATATATAAACCCGGTCATTTCATTAAAAATTATAATTGTTTTTGTGTACAATGAATTATAGAGAGAATCCTATCGAGACATATAGTCATATTCCATTTGAAATCTCTCAAGAATAGAGATAAATTATATTCTTTCAACCTCTGGATTATAGATATAATACATGTAATCATTTTATCTTGAAATGATTCATGTGATGGTCAATGATGAGTGATGGAATCATTAAACTATTTTGTGATAGAACCTGAGAATTTCAATAACAATTTTTTGAGGATCATAGTACACATGTGGAGCACTACTATAGGTATTCTACCCTTAAATACTCTATCAAAAAGATGACATGACTTCATACCATCATCTAATTAATCTATAAATAAATAATACCAACACAATGTGATTATTTATTTACATAAGTTAATTATAAATTATATGTGATGATCCTATATTTTTAATTATGAGGTTGTAATTCATCTTGTTTTGAATATAAAAATGAATAAGCTGATGAATTTCTACCATCAAGATTGAGATTTACTGCATTCTCTCTTCCATAAAACCTTCAATTTGAGTTTACGAATTTATATTTATTTAATTAGATTGTAATATAATTAGTTTTTTATTTTGTTTATTGAATTATAATATATCAAACAAATAAAATTTATTACAGATAAATATATTATATAATATTTTTGTAGTAAATTCTATCCCCCTTATAATAATTCTTTACTCAAAATTCTATTACACTGAAGAAAAAATGATGATTCTTCTACCTCATTACATTCTCAATTTCCCAAATAGATTCCAAAAAATTATGGTTTCACAAAAATTCATTTTCTAGGATAGTAGTCTATTTTATTGTATTTTATTACTTTAATGTATAATATCCTCTAGTTTTCCTTCATATGAAATAACCTTCTCCAATGGAACCACATATGATTTTAGTTTGTGTGAATGATTAGTTATGAACTTCTTTAGAAGAGATACATAGAATACATCAAGAACACAATAGAGGTTTTGTGGAATATCTAATAGATATGTTACCATCATGATATAATCAATAATGTCATAGGGATTGATATATCTAGGTCTCAACCTCCCCTTATTTCTAAATCTCATATCTTTATTCTAAAGAGATATTTATAAGATGGAATTATCACAAACTTCTAACTCTAGATCTATCTATTGATTGTCAGCATAAAATATTTCCTTTCTCTAACCTAATTTGATGTTCTATAGAATGCATCTATCCTTATATTCCATTTTCTCAACTATCTCTGTCCTGAATAGATTTTTTTCTCTAACTTCATCTGATTATTTTGGATTTATTAACTTTTTTTCATAGAGGGTTTCATAAAGATCCATCTGAATGCTTGAGTGAAAGATATTGTTATAATATAATTTATCTATAGGAAGGTATTGATCCAAAACAACTTTAAAATCCATAGATAAATCTCTAATCATATCTTCTATGGATTTAATTATAGCACTCTGATCAATTTTACCACCCAAATAGTGCTCAGGCCCAGTGTGAAACTGGTCTATAAGCGCGGTCCTCATATACCAAAGGATGTAGAATAGATGTGAGAGTGTGAAGCAGTTATAGTGGGGAGACTATACCCTTAGGTGGTGTTACAAATATTATTCCATAGATAAATATATCTACAGAAGAAAAACAAAAAAACATAGGACCATTAACCCACCTTTGTGAAAGTAGTAACTTAAAATAGCATAATCATAAACATGCAGCAACAAAATAAATGATGATTCAAAGATACCATTTGTAGAAGTAAAAACCGTTTTTAGAAGCATTCATATAGATCATTTCATACAATATAATAAGTAAAATGGTTCATCCATGGCCAACCAAATCAATATATACATATAATAATGCTGGAATAAAAACAAGACTCAAACTACAACTCCAAATTATGTAGGAACCTCCAAGGTCCCTTTCCATCCATTGCATACTATGCAATATGACTCCATCACTAAGGTCAAGCTCCTAAGCCTAAACAATTACCTTATCAAAGAATAATAAAATCTACATACATCCCTAAGGGCCCGTGAAGTGCGTGAGAATAATATTATTAAGCCACCACCAACGTGTTCATAACATTCATCTATGATTAAGTGTAACTAAAAAAATATAGCACAAAACCTGCACACCAAAAAATTAATATGATTCCCTTGTGCTTAATAGCCACAAGGAATCAGTTTTCTTTTCTTCATCATCAATATATCGGTAGTGGAGAGGATCCACAAAAAAAGAACATGACATCCTCTATCAAAAATCACCTTTGCTAAAATCTTAGTTTCCACCACTAAATATGTCACATGAAACCTCATGGCATAAATCATGTAACAATGTCCAAAAATACATGCCCAAAAAATATGTAGCTTATATATTAAACCCTTTCTTGAAAT
Source organism: Viscum album (assembly GCA_963277665.1). NCBI lineage: Eukaryota > Viridiplantae > Streptophyta > Magnoliopsida > Santalales > Viscaceae > Viscum > Viscum album. Next base: position 420,584,959 of record OY728158.1, on the reverse strand, counting down.
TTCCCATTAAATTGATTCCTGACACCCCGAGGCACAACGATGTCTATATTCCAATAATAAAAATCACTGGCTTAATAATTGATGTCCTGAGGCACAATGATATCCATCCTCCCAAATAATCCTTGCCCAATTACTTCGATACATGACTAGCCTCATCCCCCAAGTGATGGTCTCATCACCATCCCCACATCTTTATATGGAAATAACCTCAAACCATAGTTATGGTAAACACCATTCTAAGTCACATATAATAGAGGCCTATCCACATGAGTGGTCAACACCACCTCATAATTTAAGTCCATTTTTTGGGAAAATGACTCCAATAGTGCATCAACCTATCACAATGAAAAAAATCACCAGCAAAAATCCATATCCACCTCATCCTAACACCTTGTTCCCATATGACCCTTTCTCTTAACTTGATGGTCAATACCATCTCAACATCTCATGCAATTTCTTTAATCATGATGACCTCATCACCTTAATCTGATGACCACATCACCCACCCCTATGATCAAAATCACCTCGAGTATCTGGAACAAGCCCATCCTAACGATCACGTAGCCTCAAAGCAGGTGATCATTACCACCTCAATACTCAGGAAACTACCATCACGTTCCATTGGAAATGTTAAATTTAATATAAATAGCATAATTTAATTAATAAATATACCCATACTAATCTACCCAAGGTGAAAATCCCTTCACTTGGATTACACCATTTATAGTCAAGGAGGAGCATGCCCATAGGCATATCATGTGATATTTAAATTAATTTAAATGAAAGAATTTAATTTTTATGGTCTCTCTTAGAAAACCCAATGATTCTATCAAGAAAAATCCTTACAAATGAGTGAAATAAAATAGAAATCAATATGCCACCTACCTCATACTATTAGATTCTCACTCATTTGATCTCAACCTCTAACTCAAGATAATTCAAAATGAATCAGTGTTATAAATGAATTACCTGAAAATAGGATAAAATGGATCACATGGATTTAGCAAGTCATCTAGAGAGAAAAAAAAATAAGTAACAGTTCTAAAGTCTTTAACAATGAGATTCCAACGAGACCAATGGTGATTGTTTTAGAGTTCTGATGTAGGAGATGGCTCAACACCTAGGGGAGGAACAAAAGAGGATCTCTCATATTATATGTGGTCGGTGGAGAAAGAAAAGAGTAGGAAAAGTAATAAATATGATCAGTGATTTTTGGAAATTTTCCACTTTTAAGTGACCCACAAGGTTTGGCCACAAGGTTTGGCTAACCATGCACAAACCGTGTGGCACCCACTATCCTGGAAGCACACCCTGCATGGAAATGGTGACTGGTTTCCCAAATTGTGCTTCGACCATGTGAATCCCCTCTATTAAAAATAAATTGACCCTCACATGGTCGTATTCACCCTTGAATACTTTTTCAAACCTTGTCTCGATCCAAAGGGGGTTCGTACAGTTACACCTCAGATGCCAGACAGTTTTTCCAAATAGCGCACCTCTGTCTGTTCCTTCATGAAACTGGGTTTCCAGCTTCCGATGCTCCCAAAACCCACATGAAACCTAGATTAACATGGAGATAATCTAAACCCATGTAAAAAAGTCCTTGTATATAAAAAATATTTGAAGTAAGTTTATAATATCAAGAAGAGATTTGGTCCAACCACCAAAATCCAAATAAATAAACTGGTTGAGGATTTTGACCGGCTCTGAAAACCCAACATGTTACAGTCTACCACCATTATCATAGCTTATACCTATTATATAAATAATCACTCAAAGATGGTACCAACTATAACCATATATTTAAAACCTATCTCAGTCTAATCTGATCATCATGTCATAGGTGAACCCTCTCAAGGCGCTCCCCACCATAGAAGTTACATACCATGGTAACTTCCTGACCCAAAACTCAAATAATTTCGATGGTCCACTGGCCATACTCAGACAAAAAATCCTCCCATGACGGATCATTAATCATTAACCTCATTAGGTGCTCAAATCATCCCATGTCACATTTGACACCCATCAAGTATCACATCTCATCAGATTCCCACCTCATGCCCTTGTCTCACATGGCACCTATGAGGTCTCGAATATCATCTGATGCCCAATATCTGTCTCGATGACCTGCCACTCAAATAAAACCCACATAATATTGATTCCTAGATGCCTTCATACCTCAAATAGATCCTGCATCGCATCGATGCTCATAACAAAACCCGATGCCAACCCACATCATACATATAAATATACATATACATATACATATACATATACCTATACATACACATATACATTTACATATACATATACATATACATATACGTATACGTATACGTATAAATATACCTATACCTATACATATACATATACTTATACATATACATATACATATACATATACTTATACTTATACATATATATATACATATACATATACCTATACATATACCTATACATATACATATACATATACATATACATATACATATACATATACATATACATATACATATACATATACATATACATATACATATACATATACATATACATATACATATACATATACATATACATATATATATACATATACATATATATACATACACATATAAATATTCATATACATATACATATACATATACATATACATATACATCTACATATATATACATATACATATATACATATACATATACATATACGGATATACATATACATATATATATACATATACACATACATATACACATACATATACACATACATATACAGATTCATATACAGATACATATACACATATATCTACACATACATATACACATACATATACACATACATATACACGTACATATACACATACATATACACATACATAAACATATACATGTACACATACATATACACATACAGATACATATACCTATATAGATACATATACATAAACCTATACCTATACATATACATATACATATACATATACATATACATATACATATACATATACATATACATATACATATACATATACATATACATATACATATACATATACATATACATATACATATACATATACATATACGTATACGTATACGTATACATATACATATACCTATACATATACGTATACGTATACGTATACGTATACATATACATATACATATACATATACATATACGTATACGTATACATATACATATACATATACATATACATCTACATATATCTATACATATACATCTACATATACATATACATATACATATACATATACATATACATATATATATACATATACATATACATATACATATACATATACATATACATATACATATACATATACATATACGTATACATATACATATATGTATATATATACATATACATTTAAATAAATAAATAAATAAATAAATATATAAATATATAATATCTGAGATGATGAAATCCTACTAAAGAACATCTGGTTAGTCTGAAATTACCTCTCATGGACCTTGTGCACCTAAAACCTAACATGCCAATAAAAAGGGACATGCCAAAATAAAAGGAAACCTGGTCACTCCTTATGGAATACCCTTGACTGTAGTCAGCTCCTTTTCCTGCTCAACACCCAGGAACTCCACTCCATGCACCTAGCTTGAAGAACGAATACCTAAGGCCTAGACTCCTTGTAGAGGTGCACTTGCTATCGGCCATTAACCGCAATATTGGGTCCCACTATCTCTACCATGACCTTCATATGCAGTTGAAACACAACTCCCATTTCCAAGTATCACTCTCGTTCTGACCTCAGATTCCTGAGTCTCTCCTGGTCCCTGGCTTCTTTTTGTCTAAGAAGGCTTCCAACTGAACCTCTCGAGATGCCCATCCCGGCTGCATGATCAACACTCCTTCAGTGAACGATCACAATACATCCATATATTTCCTGAATTCCAACACTAGAAGCACACCATCGATGAACCACTCCTCTATGGTCTTCTCGATCCTCTATCCAGAACACTCTACTTAGACTCCTCCCGACCTCACTTCCAACTATCCAAAGTGTCACCACTAAAATCACCTAACACCATCACCCAAATCGATTATGATTGGTCCATAAAACATCCCTAATCTATCAACACCAGATTAATTGACTCTAAGAATGAGGCTAACCTGATGATGTTTACCTACACCCTAATGGCATGCTACAAACCATCTTTGAAATGCCTCACACACTCTATGTCTCTGCCCACCATACCAGGTGTGAAACAACACAAGTTGGTGAATGTAGTTGCATAGTCCATGATAGAAATGTCTCCCTATGGTAGGCTTAAGAACTCCTAAGCTCTCTCCTCCCACATGCATCTCTGGAGAAAAGTTATTGAAGAAACTATCCTAAAAAACATCATGGAAAATCCCTTATGCTTGTCCTCCTGAACCTGTACATCCAACCAAATTGTTTTTGGTCTTTTGAGCATGTATGTCACTGGCTTCACCCACCGACCTTGGGGTGTCTAAAGATACTCCAAGATGCTATGTACTAACTCTATATTTTTCTCCACCAACTTTGGTTTACCCTTATACTAAAATAGTAGTGCATATTGTGAATGGAAATGTCATGTTAGGTATTCCATAGATGGATCGACTCCATTAGGTCCTCTGTCGATACCATGAATGAAACATACCAGGCTCACCCTTATATTCCCATCAAGATAAGACCCAAAATCTACTAAATCATGTAGTTATCTCACCTATACCAGAGCTCGTACCTATTCCTATACCAATACTTCATGATCTTCTTGACCCTTTGGGGCCTCATCCCAACCCTTAGGGAATCATTCTATTCATTCTCATGTGGCACCAAATCACCACCCTCATGATTCTCCACTGGAGCCTGTCTAGGTGGAATCCTGGTAAATAACAAAAAAATAGTCAAACAACCATAATATATATATATATATATATATATATATTACATAGAAAGGAAAATGTGTAATAAGAAACACGATTTTCCCCACCCTTAGAATCCCCCATCACAACCGTGCCATGCGAAATCCGGCCTTATGACCCCTCACATACCCATACCAGAGCCATGTATAAAAATAACCTATATTCATAGACCCATTCCAACCCAAATTGGAGTTAGGCATCAAGTGTTATATGGCCTCAAAGACCCAAACCTTCCCAAAACAAGGATATATGTCACATAACATCCGAGGAAGCTGAGTAGAATCTCACCAAAAAGAATATATACATGAAACACTATTTAACATTCTTTATTGAAATTTTAAATAGATCAGCCAAAAAATATCATCCTTCCCTACTCCTATCAGATCATGGTCCCGCTATATATACCACATGCATATAACCACATCATATAGCATCACACACAAATCTCATTGCAACCAAATGATTGGGTTGGCTAAGAAGAACACCACTAAAGAGAGGTTAAGTAGGAAAAAATTGATTGGATTCCATTATTATCTATTTAAACAACCCATACCCTCTTATAATAATCCATGTTCCCAATGATTATACCAATAAATTTAATCATAAGAAAACACACACTCACACATCATTCCTACATTCTTATTAAAAAAAATGTTTACACCTTTATTTTCATACCAAGATAAAGGTCCATATCTCCTCCTTTTCCATACCATGCCAGGGGTCACATATCATAATAGACAATAATCACAACCAAAAACACCATTAATGGTTGAAATCAAATCAAATGTTAAGAGAGAGAAGTAGAACACGAATTTCCTACCACTAGAAACTTGGTCTGTCCCCCCTGCATGGAGATTCATGAATGCAAATACGCACACTATACTCATTTTCGATAATATCCCTGCCTTTAGACTACCATAACACAAATAGTAAGACCAAATTAAAAGAAAATAATTTGATATCATTAGTAGCTATCCCAATTATACTACTAATTCCAAATCATGAATTGCTCTAATACCACTTATAGCATCCCGACCCATTTTTCCTCCCCAACAATTCTCAACGATAGTGTTACACTATGCCTTAGGCACACATACTCATATTAAAAAGGGGTTTGACTATTAGAGAGGGTGTAATGAGATGATATTGGGTAGACTATACATTTAGGTGGTGATAATAATAATGTTCTATAGATAAATATAGGAGTGGATAAAAAAATAGGTTCAGTAACCTACCGTAGGGTAATCAATAAAATAAAAGTGAGAAAGAATAAACAACAAGAATCAAAATAAATAATGATCTAAAAATAAAATTTGTATAATTAAACACCATTTTTATATGAAAACATATACGACAGTTCATACAAGACAATCAGTAAAAAGGGTCACCTATGGCCTACCCTATTAGTATATACATGCAATCATTCTAGAATACAAAATACTCAAAAGCTAACTCAAGTTGATGTAGAAACATCCAAGTTCCATTGAAATACATCCCATGCAATGAAATATGACTCGATCACTTAGGTATAACTCCTGAGACCAAACCATTACCTGATCGAAAAATAATAAAATCTTTGCACGTCTTAAAGGGACTATGTAGGGTGTGAGAATAATATTAGTAGGCTACCACCAACAAGTACCTAACATACATCAATGAAAAATCAGGTTTAATTAGAAATAAGTAACATTACACATGAACATCTCAAAAATAACCTTCTTCCATTATGCTTATCAGACACATGGATTAAGTTATCTGCTTCATCCATTGTTGGTATAATGGTAGTGGAGAGGATCCTTAGAATAAAAGTTCAAGGAATCCTATGAATAAAATAATCCTAGGTGAACCCTTAGGTTCCATCTATAAAAGTGTCACTCAAAACCTCATTCCATCAATAATGTACCAACATCCAATAATATACACCCAAATAATAAGTACCTGGTCCTTTAGACCCATGCTCGAAAGCTCTCATTAGCTAAAATTCCAACATCCTGAGGCACATATATAGATTTCTTCCAAAAGTAAACACCATCATCCCAATAGAAGACATCCCAAGTAATGATTATATTCTTCGACTCAAATAATATTTTCCCAATGACCTAAATATATGGTGAGTCTTAGCCCCCAACAGAGGTTCTTAACACCATCAACCGATGGATCTTCACCATCCCCATAATTTTCTATGGTAAGAACCTCCAACTATACTTATGGTCAACACCTTCCTAAGACACATCTAATAAATTACTATACCAACATGAGTTGTAAACACCACCTCATCATCCGAGTCCTATCTCTATTCACATGACTTTAATGATGAATTGTCCAATCATGGTGATCAACAATCACCCAAAAAATACATAAGCCACACCATATCAATACATCATTCCCCTATGACCATTCCACTCAACCTGAAGGTCAATACCCTCTCAAATTATTTATATATTCCCTCAATCATGATAGGCTCATCGACTCAATCTGATGACCAGATCGCCCAACCTGATGATCAATATCACCTCGAGTATCTTGGACAATCCCATCCTTATGATCAAATTGACTCAAACCAAGTGGTCATTACCACCTCAATCCATGGAACAAGACCATCATGTTCCCTTTTAAAAATTTTATTTAATATAAAAAGTTTATTTTAATAAAAAGCATCCTCATCCAAATCTTCCCAAGGTTCAAGCCCCTCACCAGGATTATACAATTTGTAGTCAAGGAGGAGAATGCCCACATCCATATATTGTGATCATTTAATTAATTTAAAGTCAAGAATATAATTTATAGGGTCTTTATCGAACAACGCAAATACGTGATTAAGAACACACCCTCAAAACATTAGGGAAGTCAAAGATAAATCTAGGAACCACCTACCTAGTACTGGAAGACGCATTCTTCTCTAATATCATCCTATAAATCTATTTGGATAAGTAGAAATCAACATTTAGAAGAATTTAATACTAATGGGGTAAAATGAACCACACTGATTTAGCATTCTATATGGAGAGAGAAATAAAATAAAAGAATCAAGAGTAATTCATTCCTTATTAATGTGGTCCCAATGATCACATGATAATGTATTTGGATTTTAGATAAAGGGATTGGATTAATACCTAAGGGAGGAAGAATAGAGGAGTTACCCTTTTCCATGAGTGTGGCGGAGAAGAAAAAAAGGATGAAAACTAATCATAGGGGTAGAGTAATTATGAACATTTCACACTTTTAATTGACCCATGTGGTTTGGCCGCATAGTTTGGATTATCATTCTTCAACCATGATGCACCCACTATCTTAGCACGACACCTCACATGACCATGGTGTATAGTTTCCCAAACCATGCACTAGTCATGTGAATCCACCATATTAAAACTACATAGGTCCTCACATGGATGTTTGACCCAACCATTAGGGGTTTTTCAAACCTTTTCCAAAGCCAAAGGGGGAATGGTTGGTTTAACCTGGAAGGCTTCATAGTTTTCCCAAACTATGCTCCTCTATCTACACTTTCCTAAAACTAGATTTTCATCCTTCGACACACCCAAAACCCAATAAAAACTAGAGGGGCTTATAAAGATTTTAAAATTGTCTAAAAATATGGCCTTGGGTCAAAAAAACATTAATTATTTTGTTTCTATGATCAATAAAATATTTGGTCTAATATGAAAACTACAAAAATTTAAACTGGTTGAGGATTTCAACCTGCTAAAAAAATGAGGGACATTGCATGAATGGTCTAATTAGACTAACTATCTATTTGAGGATGATATGTGGTGCTATAGTAAAACTATGTATTCAATTATTGATGATGAATTATCTATAACGTTTAGGTAAACCTCATATTGTGGTTAGATAATATTAATAATGGTACCCTATGAAATCTTACCACCTCCTCAACACATATCATAAAATGTTTGTCGAGTAATAAATACTCTTTCATAGTAATGAATCTTGCCAACTTTATAATATTATTGATGATAATCCAAAAGGATTTATGGCATTTAAATTTCTTGAGGAGTCCTATGATGAAATCAATGGTAATTTTTTCCCATTTCTATACTATTATGGGTAATGATTGCATTATCCCCTTGTACTTTTTATGTTCAAACACAACATGATGATATATGAATCAATATGTTAGATACTCCACAATGTCCATTTTTCATGTTGTCCAACCAAAAATAATCCTTGGGATCTCAAAACATATTTGTGTTTCTAGGACGGGTAAACAATGAAAAGCTATGTGATTCATCCAATAAATTTATATACAATTATCCTTTTATAGGGACACATATGTGGTTCAAAAATTTTATCGTTCCATCATGGTTATTGTTGAAATTGGGAATCATCCTTACCTTCTTTCACATATCCAAACCATCCTTCCATGCATATTTTATCATTACATGGATGAGTGTTTTAACATTAATATTAGAAAGATAATATTTATCTCATTCCCTCATGACATCAAGGTCTATCCTCTATAAATACATAAGTACTGTATCTTTTCCAATAATCATAAAGTAAAAGCTACCATGATCCTTCTGACTTAGAGCATTAACCATCTTATTTCCCTTCCCAAAGTGGTAATACATTGAGCATTCATAATAATTAATAAACATCAACCTTATAATGTTTTTCATATTCAACTACTTGAATGTGAATATATAATTCATTATTTTAAGATCATTACATATATCAATCCTTTCATTATATAGATAATGCTTCTATATTTAAAAATATATATTGTTTCTAGCTCTAAATAATTAATTGATTAATTTTTCTCATGAACAATAAATTTTCATGGGGAATATGAACATATCAAGTCAATGTTCGTAAGAAATAATCAGTGTGCCTTATTTTATGCAAATATATATATCAGAAACCCTTTTCCAGAAAATGTTATTGTAAGTAAAGGTACAGTAAAAAATTTATTTTCAATTTCCTGAAATTTTCTTCATATTAATTTATCCAATTGAATTTGGTTCCCTTATGAAGAAAATTTATTAGTGGATTTCATATCTGGGAGAAATTTCTCAAAAATAATCAATAATTTTTTTCCAATATAAGATATCTACAAATACCAGTCACTATGGTTAGTTTGGTCCATTTTTCATAACTTCTATATTTGAAGAATCCACTGATATACCCTCACAAATAATTACATGACCCAATAATGATGCTTTATATATCCACAATTCCCACTTGCAAAATTTGGAATGTAACTTATCCTTCTGCATGGTCTTTAACACAATCCTTAAATAATCTTCATTCCATTTCTTTATATTAGAATATATTAGAGTATCATCACTAAATACTACCCCAAACTAATAAATATAATCTCTAAAATCCATACTCATTAAATCTATGAAGATAGTGGTGGATTTTTTAAGTCCCTATGGCATTACTATAAATTCATAATGTCCATACATTGTAAAAACCCATATCATGGGTTTTAACCCTTAAATGATGATATCCTGATTGAATATCAATCTTGTAAAAGTATTTATATTTACACAGTTAACAAAATAAGTAACCAATATGGGGAAGATGATATTTTTTATTTATAGTTCTATTTTTAATTTCTCAATTATAAATGAAAATATGCAAGAAACATATTTAATCATAATAAAAACAATATGTTTACCCCGTAGTGATGTAAAATGGTGTATGAATACCTTTTCTAGACTATGCTGAAGTTTATTCTTCAATTCCCTCTACTCTATTAGGTCCATTATATAAGGATTATTCTAAATTTCTCTATTAACAAGTATGAGTTCTATTGAAAACTCAACTTCATGGTTCATAGGAAGACTATGAAACTCTTAAAACAAATACATCTACACATTCCTAAAACATAGGTATACAATAAATGTTGCGATTTCCCCCAATAATTTGAGATGAAAATCCCTTGTGAATAGGTAGTAAGACCCATATAATGGAAGTATTTTTCATTGGGAGTTCATGTCCATCCTCACATTGATAGATGATCGTAGGTTAATTCAGAATATCTAATACGACTTCCCTTACTTGAAAATTGATATGGGATCTATAAAGAGAGATATAATTCATGTAAAAAATAACATAAAATTTAACTATGGTGAGATTTTTTAGGAAGTATATTCTCAAAAGAATCTATCAGATAAGAGGTATAGATTTGAGATAGAATTAACATACCATTAAGGGATTTCATTGATAAATAAATATATAACTATTGAGGTAGTAATGTGATGATCTTATAAAATTATTTAGATATAAAATAATGGGTAAAATTATATATAATAAAATTAAAGTTCATGAGGGTATAATAAGAATTCCTTTATTTATTTAATTTAGGTTCTAATCATTTTCTTACACAAAAAATGTTAGCGTGAGTATCAAACATTGATAATTCGAGTGATACATCATATAATGATGGAAATAATTAAATATATGTTATAATTTATGAGGCCTTCATATCAACCCATGACATTGTAGTTTTAAATCTGTGATTTACATGATCATATTCAAATTATTCATATTTTTTCTGTTGAAAAATACCTCTTCTAGGGTTTTTGGGTTGTTTTTTCGACAAGGTTATAATTTGTTAAACTTTTTTTAATTTTATCTATGTAGTTTTTTAATTTATGGAGAAATTGTATAAGTAGAAGGATCAATAGAAAATTCCCAAAGGGTTACATTATCACATTAAATAAAGGAAGTCACTTGATCATGTAATGTAACAAATATCACATAATCACATGAATCAAATATGGTTACACGATTTCATAAGAAAAAGGATATTACATGATTGAGTAAGTGAGGAACATGATTGAAGTAACTTAAGACTAGGAAGATAATACTTATGGAAACTCAAAATCACATGGTCACATATGTTCAAATGTAAAATGGGATGATGTTTTAGTGAATCACATGATTTAAGTGATTCTTCCAAATGTGGAGAGGCCTACAACATGTGATGAAGATAGATCAAATGATCTTGAAATGATTTTATGATAACAAGAAATGAGTTTGGTCATGTGAATTACATGAGGTAAAATATGGTAGTTTACCCAAGGTGGATCATTTTTTAATGTGGTGGATTTAATGGTTAACTTTGATTATCAGAGTTAAATTAGTGGATTTATTCCTATAAATACTCCTTAACTCATCCTTAGAATGGAGAGGTTTTATTTATGTTATTTGATTAAAATAAAAGTATAGATAAAGGGTTTCATGAATGTTTGAAGGTGGTTAAATGATCAAAGTATCTTAAGAGGAGTGCATGGTATATTTCTCATGAATATAAGGGAGTTAAATGATCACAGAATTCTCATAATTAGGGCACATAATGAGTTTCACATAAAGATATGGAGTTTTTTTGATTCCATATAATCACATGTACTTTTTTAATGCATATTTATGATCAAAAAAATAAGTATTCCAGCACCAAGGTTACATGCTAGGGGTATCATTATGCAGTCCTGAGATCAAAAAATTTAGTATGGTTTATGTTATTTAAGATGAATAATTATCCATGAATTTTTTGTGGAAGATGAGTATAAATACATGCCCATTTATGTGTGAAATGACTCATAACTGATAAAGGAAATTATAAGAGTCTACTTGAGGAGTATTGTGTTTACTTAATAAGAGGGATCCATACATGATATTTGAAATTGTAAATGATTGTAAACCAAGAGGGATAGTGAGTCCACTCAAAATATTGTAAGAATATTTCCCTATATTGGATTTGGTACATTAAAACATTTCTTTTATATGCTCCTTAAACTATCCTGATTAAGGGTGAACCAAGAGAAATTGTTGTGTATCATGCACGATTTATTTTCGACATTTTCATATTACAGTAGGAAGAATAGGGAAGATATTATTATTTAATTATAAAAGAAGATGAAAGGAGAAGGTTTATTAATCTATCATACTATAATTCACCCCCACTTTTAGGGACTTCTTCCTAGTGTATCTAACAATTGGTGTCATAGAAAATAATTAAATTCATAGTTTCTCTCACAGTAGAAGTGAGAGAAACTATTATTCACAAAATGATTCTAATATTTGATTAATAAAATTAAACTATTGAAGAATCATATGCCACTCTACTTTCGATCTTTAGGTAGGATTGTTTTTACAGATATGATTCATATTATTTCAAATAGTTTTGAAAGTAGAGCTTTATTAGAATTAGACCAAATATAACTAGATATTGATGCTAAAGGAATCAATGCTTTTTGGGGTTCTTTATCCATTACAATATATACAAAGGTCATATCATGCAATATATCAGATTATTTGTGTGGAAAACTTATAAATATATATATGAATTTGATTCAAATTTCTAAGAATCCAAATTATAGGTTTTGTGTAGTTGTTATGAGGACATGAGGATTCACCATAATGAGCATATTGGTTCGTTATTTAATTAGGTAATTGTAGTGGTGGATGAAATGCAAGGTATCATGGAAATCCTTAATAATGTAAATATCATCGAAAACATAATGATAATACTTTTAACTCATTTCAATTTGATTTTTTATATAATGAAGGGTAAATATTTGAAGGATTTTATGCTCCATATATTTTATAGTACTCTTGTCACATATTAAATGTGAAATAATGATAATGAGGCTATAGAAAAAGGGACATCTAATGAGGTGGAATTTAAACCCATAAAGAATCTCACCATGGAGAATTTCTAGGAAGAATAATAGGTGGATAATGTTATGTTATTTCATCCCTCAAATAATTAAAGTAGAATAAGAAATTTTGAAGTAAAACTCACTCTTGCATTATTTTGATGTGGGGTGGTTGGGGATCTTGTAGAAAACTATCCCAAAAAGATTCAAGATGATAGTGAATTTTAAATGAGTAAGCCTTATTCAATGTGAGATTTAGGAATAAAATTAAGTTATATTTCTTCAAGAAGAAGAATTTCCTTCTTAATAAAACTACTGTTCATAATAAACTGATGTAGAATGAATTTCCGATTAAAAAGACTATAGAGAAAAAGATGTGGTGGTAGTTTTAGGAAATTTTAATCAAGGTAAGAGAGTAAAAATGATGATGGGGAATCATGAGTAAGAGATGATCTCAAATATAGATTAGAAACAAATATTATGGAGATATATTTTTGGACAGATAAAACAAATAAATCCAACAAAGTGGTTCATGATTCCAAACCCCAAAAGCAATAATATGAAGAATATAAATATTAGTTGATTATAGAAAGTGAAAATATCTAAGCTAAAAGTATTTAAAACCCAGATAATGTTATTGAGTTCAATATTAATGTTAAGGAACATACCATATTTATCAATGGTTTGACTAAAATATTAAATGATAGATTGAGAAGTATTAAAGAATGTGATGAAGAAGTTGTCTACCAATAAAGAACATTATAATATTAGGAGAAACTATTGACTCTTGGTATGAAATTGATAAAGTAGGTCACATAGAAAACATAAAAAGGGATATTAGAGTATATAGTTCCAAAAAAAGTCAAATAATTATCATGATAAGAAAACAACATATCATAATGATAGAGACGATACATAGAATGATTGAAAATATATAGAAGTAATGATTGGTTCTAGGACACAAACAACCACTTTATGGATGATGTTTTATATGGGTATCAATCATAAACAAAAGATTCATAGAACCCAAGGTATAATAGGTGCTACAAAAATGACACATAGAAATGCACCTCATATCTGCTGTTATTATTGTGGAAATATTGGACTTTCACAAAATGTATGTTCCATAACTAAGTGGTACCAAAGGGAATAAGAGAAACATATGTATCCAAATAGAGATTAGTAATCCTAAGAAATTTTTTATGGTCAGTATTTTTGGTGTTGATGATTTGGACACATGTTGATATATTTATCATTAATAATTTGGATAAAGCTTCCAAAGTAGAGCCTATGTTTTTGTGTACAGTAGCTAAATGGATCATTGAATGAACTGAAAAAAAAATTAAAGTTTTTTAGTATGAAGTTGTTCTAATATACTCCAAGGAAGATCAAGAATACTAGTCAACATCATGTATTAATTCAAAGACATTGATTGAAAAGAAAAAATATGAGCATGAATTGGTTGATAATATTTTCCTAAAAGTATCTTATCATGCTGGTAAATAGATCCTTGACAGTGGAGGCACTTCCCACATGATGATAAATATTTATATTGTTCTAGGAATTAATTATGATAAATAAGGGTTCATTAAATTTAGTAACGATGAATGCTTAGATATTTTCATATCAATTAAATATATGTATACAAGAAAATATATGACACATATAAATGTATTGGTAGTTAAATTTCTCAGTCAATAAATCCTTTGTGCCAGTAATCTATGTGAATCGGGAAATGTAATATGATTTACACATAAGATGGGTATCATAAAAGAAATATATGATATAATAGTGATATAGGGGAAACACATGAAGTAAAATCTCTAACTTGTGAGTGGAAAATAAGATATGTTATTTGTATCTACGGAATATGAAAAAAGATTGTGGAATAAATGATTCATCCATCTAAGGAAATTTCCCTTAGAATATTTGATGAAATTTGATGCTGATCTAGATCTCCCTAATCCATAACATAATCATACTCATATATGTGATTCCTTCAAATAATATATGATAACTTGAAAAAATTACAATTAAAAATAGAAAAGGTAAATAAGAGTCCCTGAACTGGTTCATATAGATTTGTGTAAACCTATTCCACAAAGATATATTGATCGTAAAATATATTATTACATTTTTATTTATGATTATAATAGTATTTAATGGATTTAGTTCACCACCCACAAGTTATAGGTGTTTCGCTTCATAACACAATATTATAGGGTAGTTGAAAAGATTCTTGGTCAGAAAATACAAAAGTACCAAATTGACAGTTGGATGGAGTTCACAAACATCCAAATAGAGGAGTATCTTGAGAATCATGGTATAAAGCACCAAGTAATAGAAATAATAACTCTTTATTAAAATGTATTGTTTGAAATTGGTAATTCTATCATCAATAACATGGCCATAATGATGCTTACTAAGAATGATCTGTCAATAATGTTTTGGAAAGAAATAGTCTTAAAAATTATATATATTTAAAATAGAGATTATTTAGGTCCTTGGGAGGAGAATACTATATATGAGTTTTACTATTTAAATAATCCAACATTGAAGTACTTTTTAATCTTCTAAAGAAAGTGTTTCACTAAAAATAAAGAGAAACAAATGAAGTTTGAATCCCATATGAATGATGAGATATTTATTAGATATTACAGAAACATTAAAGCATATAAAGTATTAAATTAGTGTATCTGAATAGTTTTAGAGAGAAATGATATTTTTGTGTGGAAAATGGGTATAATATTTAAAAGATTCCTGAAAAGTATCAAGATGATAATAATAAAGAAATGAACAGCTCATGGGGAATGGATGTTCCTAATATAGATTTAGAAGAAGATTCTAATGATGAGTTAGATGAAGTTAGACCTATATTTGTACATAATGCAAAGTTCTAAGATGAAATTTATAGGAATAACATAATTGATGACAAAGAAGCTCTAGTATATAGAAAAATAATGGAGTCTCTACGAAGAAAATCATTCCTATCATAGGTAGAACCAAATTATTTTGAAGTTGTTCTAAGAGATGATATTTGGGTTCAGGAAATGAATGATGAGATAGACCAAATAAAAAAGAATCATACCCATGGTATTGTTTCAAGGATGAAATACAATAATTTCATTGATACTAAATGGGTCTTCCCTAATAAGATGAATTAATATTGAACATTTACTTGAATAAAAATCATTTATTTTGTGCATGAGAGACTCCCAAATAGTTTCTATCAGTACTGATGAAATATTTTCAACTATTTAAAGGATATATACAATTATATTTATATTATGGAAAATAGTGTCAACGAAATTAAAATATTTCTAGATTGATGCTAAGTCAGCATTTCTAAATATATTTTTTGGAAGAAGTTGTGTACATTGAACAACAGGATTTTTTTTCTTATTCATGAAGATGAGAACGATGTTTATCTTTTAAAAAAGGGATTACATGGATTTAAATAGGTAGCATGATCATTGTATTCATGACTTGATCAATTTTTTAAAAATCATTGTTTCTTTCATGGTGGATTTGGTTACAATATCTATATCAATAATGAGAGTAATCAAAGACTGATGGTGCATGTTTATGTTGTTGACATAATCATTAGTGGATCAAATGATGCATAGTGAATCAAATTTTTTGAGTTAATGAAATGTGGTTTTAAAATTTCAATGATTGGAGAGATAATGTTTTCTCTTGGATAAATACGACACAATAAAGGCATGTTACATTCATCACTTAATAAAAATATTCTAAGGAAGTTCTCGTAAGACTCGAAATGGATAATTACTAGGAGATGATAAATATTGTTACTACTCAAATGAAACTACAAAATAATGATGAAGGAAAATTTTTAAATGTTGAAAAATATAGATATATCATCAATAACCTATAATAATTAAAAAATGAATTGACCCAATATTGTTTTTACCACATTCTAAGGATCACAATATAAAATAAATCAAAAATAAATACACTTACATATGATGAAAATAATACTTCGATATATCAGTGGAATGATAGATTTAATTTTTCTAAACAATGTAAAATATCATAAAAAGTTATTAGGTTTTACATATTTATATTGGTATGGTTGAACATGTGATAGAAATTTGACATATGGTGGTAAATTCTATCTCAGATGACTATTTAGTTCTAAGATAATTAAGAAATTATATTTCATTTCTATGAGAACTATAAAAGATAAATATAATAGAGATGCTCAAGATTTCATATAGTTACTATAGATAGAGAAACAACCCTAAGATATGGGCGTTGAAGTGATATCTCTGATCATAATCCCATGTGATAATTCATGTTCTATAAATCATAGAAAAAATCCAGTCCATAACTCAAAGAAGAAGAATGTTGAAATCAAATATCACTTTATCAAGGTGAAATTAGAGCATCGGTTTGTAAAGATGAAGTATGTTCATACTAAACTAAAAGTTACTAGCATCATGATGTAGGACTTACCCAAAAAAGTGTTTGAATGAAATTGACTAGCTATTAGAGTTCGGCTGACTCCCCATACTTAAACAATGTTGATGTGGGACCCCCTCTCTCTATGGTATGGTGTGTTTTCCCCAATGTATTTCCATGTTTTACTTGTCTAACTTTAGTAATTTCCCTTATTTTCTATATTTTTGACGCTTCATTTTCATTTTATAAAGTGATATTGGATGCTAGTTGTTTTTTATGTTGTATATTTTCTTTTCAATGGTTTTTTAAGTACAATTTTTTAACTTTTTCCATAAATATCTAATAAATAAAAGGGTAATTATATAACTTATATGTGGAAAAAAATTTCATTAATTTTTATTTTAATGGTTAAATCATCCCAACTGAATTAGTTTTGGTACCCTAGAACTAGTTTTTAGCCCTGGGAAATTCCGAACATTTTTCAAGTATTTTGGAAGACTAGACTAGGTGACTTATTTGGTTGACTCATGTTTATTCATTAAAAATTTATAACATATCACCCTATTTTTATTAGGGGAGTGTGGTAGTTTGAATATAGGACCACCGGGGCATGAGTGGAGTTTGGGGGTGGAGGTATGACAATCTCTTCACCAAACTGAAACATGAGTTACCATGATTGTTTGGGAAATTTACTTTTTTTATTGGATTTAGGTTTTCATAATGTGATTGTGTTTATTTTACTACTATAATATTATTTAGGGTGACTCCATGATTTTTTTAAAAAATTAGACTGTTGGGGTGGAAATCGGAAGGGAACCAAATGTACATGGTTTAGATACTATGTAAAGATATTGAAGTCAGGCTTGAATACCTTTCAGTTCCACTCACATGATTATCACATTGTTAGATAAACTATAAGAACAAACCATTCATAGTATATGTTTTTTGAATATATTTATTTTCACACCCATTTTTCATTTGGGATCATCGTTATCACTAGATATACTTTTTTAAAGGGTACATGGGTGTATTATTTTGAATAATTTATTTTATTTGAGATTTAATTATGTGTTGAGTGGGTTTTTTTCCCTGTTTGATAGAGCATGTCACCTACAAAGTCCTTAGATAACTCTAAGGGGAGAGTTTCAAATCATACACTCCAACCTAACACTATGATATATCCCACCATTTTCAAGATATCAATTTGGACTGTTGATTCTTTGGGGTAGGATGGTGGATGAGATCATACCTGAAAAGTGAATCATGCTCATGAATTTTCTTGGATGTACTAATCTATGTTTTCAAATAACTGAATACCCCAGAGATCAAAGAATTTATGGAGAAAATTCAGAACATATTTGGACTTATTCAAAATCATAAGACCTCCAACGTTAGTTTCACTATAAACATTACAATGGGAACCTATTTTAGGTGGTGGGAATCCATTATATAGGTTAAACTGCATTAGTTTTTCCCATGTTATGAATTCAATATGATGTTTGATTATTATTTTTATCTTTAGATTTTGAGAGATTCTAAATCTGGGGAGTTCATGAATTTTTATTAGGGAAACCAATAAGTCATGGAGTATTTTACCTAATTCAGTGAGTTGATCCATATTTCTTATGACTTATTCAGGAATGATTATATTAAAGCTCATTTCATTTAGGTGGGATTAAATTAGAAAAATCAATCTAACATCATTTTTGTTTTCTTACAAACATATGAAGTAGTTTTTAATAATGTAATATTCGAAGAGACCAAGATGAAATTACTAGAGATCTTGAGTATAGACTATAATAATGCATGTGGTATTCATATATGTTCATTGGGTTAGAATAGAAAGCATGAGGAGGAAAATCAAGATGGTGGTAGGAGTGTACATCAGTCCTTGGATTTTATTTTAGGGGCATATTCATGGTGTAAGTTAGTAGATTAAGTTTAGTGTGGGAAACCAAGTCACAATAAGAAATATTTCCATGATAACCCTAGGGAATTCTACCAGTGTGGGAACATGGAATATCTTCATCCTTATTACATAAATCCTCTCCAGAGCATCAAAATAGGATTTTCTCCACCAGAGGATCTGATGTGGGGTCTACTAAATTAAAGGGAGTGGGTTGTCACTACCTGGTAAAGGGATGTTCTCAATTTGTGAATAGGATCAAAGTGATCCTAAAAATGGATACTTATATGAATCTAAATGTGTTCCAGAGGACTTTGAGTCCAACTGAACAACCATTTGAGATATGGTATTTATTGATTCATCGATGCCCTAGGAACTATTTTATTTTTGAGAAATAGATTCATTTATCTCATTAGAACTAGTCAATATATTGGATTTGTGAGTGAATATGATATCATTTTTAATGGGTATTTAAACTCCATTAGTAAGGAGGAAAGAGTATGGTATCATGTACCCTGATTGTTGGGTGATGATAAATAACATCGAGGTCATGTGAAATTTTATAGTCTTGTACATGGAAATTTTTTGAGTTTTTATTAGAATAGATAAGATGTTCAAATTTAACACAAAAATTGACTTCTATAACCATAGAGTCCTAATCCTTTCTTATGATGGAAAAAATGAGGTATTTTAGGGTTATTGTGTCCCAAAATTAGGAAGGTAATGACCTTTTATACTAGATATTGAAATAATCTCTTACCAATTGTCTAATTTTATTTTTGTTGTAGTTTATCATAGTATAGGTGGTCTACTTCAAGTGGGTGTATATAGGTATCTTGAGGTATATCCAGATGATTTTTCCATATTACTGTTCGAGAGGATGTTATAGTTATCAATTGACTTAATCCCTGAGATGAGACTCTTATCTTCAACTTCTTATTGTGTGGATCATATCGAGTTAATTGAATTAAAAGGATAAGTTATAAGATATTTAGAAAATGATTTTTGTCCCAGTGTGTCACCCTTGGAATAATTGGTTCTCTTCCCAATGAAGGTGGATTATAGCCATAAATTTTTTATTGATTATAAAAATATCAATATGGTGATCATGAAGAATAAATAATCATATTCATGAATCAATGAAATCTTTGTTCAGCTCAGGAGAGTTAGGTAGTTTTCTAAAATTGATCTCAAGTCAAGATAATATCAATTGATAGTGTGGGATATTTTTTTAAAAGAACTGTATCTTGAGAAGATATGTGAATTATGAGTATATGAATATTTTATTTGGTTTTTCTAATTCCCATCTTATTTTCAGGGACCTAATAAAATATTTCATCATTATCTTGAAACCTTCATGGTGGTTCTTTAAAAGGATATCTTGGTCTATTTAAGGATAAGGGAGAAGCATGAGGACTAAATATATATATATTATTTGGATAATATTTAAATAGAATCATCTATAAGTTAATCTATCCATATAATAATTTTAGATCCCTAAGGTGAGATATTTAGGGAATGTGGTGTTTGAGACATGTATTATTATTGATATGGAGAAATTCCAGGATGTGATGTCTTAAGAAATGCCTAAAATTGTTTTTTATATCAGGATTTGTTTTGGTATGGGTTGATATTACATAATGAATTTATTGTATTTTCGGATGTTATTATCTCCCTTGATGAAATTGACTCAAAATGGAGTGAAGTCTAATAAAGATTAGTAATGGTAGAGATCATTTGAAGAGTTAAAGGCCAATTTGACATCAGATCCTATTTTTAATTCTTCTTGAGCCTTGAAAACTCTACGCTATATATTGTGATGTATCAGGTATGGGGATTGGTTTTGTGTTGATATAATTCGATCATGTAATTTATTATGGATCTCATCCTTTATTCCCCCATGATAAGAATTACACCACCCATGACCTTGATTTGGTAGCACTGATGCATGATTTATTGACTTTGAACTGCTACCTTTTTTGGGGAGAGGTTAATGGTGTATTGTGATCATAAAATTCCAAATTACATATTCACCAAGAGGTACTTTTTCAATTGATGGAGATACTAGGTGGATTATCTCCATATTTTAGACATTGATATAGTTTACAACCCTAGTAAAGGAAATGCGATAGATGATGCATTAAGTAGGAAATTATTACCTTAGGATATCATATAATTATGGGATGGGTAATGCTTGATGGGTTTGTTTTATGAGTTATGTCCTAGTACATAAGAGGAGAATGGGCATGGGGTTTTGGCTGGTGTGAAATTTTCCCATCCTTTTGATCAAGAATGACTTATGTAGCTAAGAAATTGTGTTTTTCATCATATCAATGAGGTTATAGATAACCTGGAGGCCTTAGTTGTTGGGTTTTAAGATCTATATGGTACCATTTGTTTCAAAGAGAGTCTTGATGTTCCTTAATATTTATGATATGAACTGATGGAAAGTTGGATCCTATTTAGTTAGGTTGTTCATCTTAAGAATACCCAGATGTACTATATTCTTAAGTGTTAGTATTGGTGGATCAGGATGAAGAGGGTGATTGGAAATTTCATGTCATAATTTTTCACTAATCAAAATATTAAAGTATATCATCATATATTTATGAGTTTTTTAAAGAATCTTCTTATTATAATTTGAAAATTGGACGGTATTAAAATAAATTTCATTACTGGATTTCCTCAAACCCTTATTGGTAAGAATGTGATATGGGTCATTGTAGACTGATTGTTGAAATCATCCTACTTTCATAACATATAGGAGTTTACTAAAGTGGAATATCTTGGACAAGTATATATCTGCGAGGATGTAATGATTTATAAAACACCATTTGGATATTATTTATTATCATGATTTATTCTTTTATTCTCTATTTTTGAGGGGCCTTCAGGAAGTGATGGGTTCCTAGTTGAAGTGGAGTACAACATGTCATCCTCATGTAGACCTGCAGACTAAGTGAGCTATTCAGGTTTTAGAAGATATGATTCATGCATTCAAGATCAAATTTTATGGATTATAATAGAAACAATTCTCATATATTAAATTTTCATATAATAATGTTTATCAAGACATGAAAAATACAGGACATTTGAATCCTTTTATGGATAACCATGTGAGACTCATATTTGTTAGAAAAATGTGGGAGAGAATTTCTTAGTGGGACCAAGAATCATCTTGGAGATGAAGAGTAAGGTTCAGATGATTCCTAAAATATTGGAAGTTTATTAGAGTCACCATAAATTTTATGTTGACTATCATTATCATCTTCTAGATTATATAGTTGTTGATTAGGTGTTTCATACAGTTTCTAATTAATTGGGACATCATAAGTTTGGAAATCTAGGTAATATGATGTCATGTTATACCAGACTACTTATGATCATGAAGAATCTTTGTAAAGTTTCAACCGCCTCTCCCTTACATCTTATATGATGTCTATACATGATGTATTTCACATGTACAAGATAAATAAATATAATTTGAACCCATCTCATATCACCATGTGTGATGGATTAGAGTTAGTACCTAACCCCAAAATATGGAAAAGCCTGTTCATATGATAGATTACTAGAAAAATGTACCTCATGGTAAATATATACCATTAGTTCATGTGATCAGATAGTGTAGTAGAGATATCCATGATATTTGGGAGAGTAAATCTTTAGTGAGATAGATGTAGCCTCACTTGTTCTCTTAGGTTGGGACTTGAGTAATTTATAGGGGAATAAAGTGTCATGGTGGGTAGAATAATGAAACTATATAGGTCACTAGAACATATTGATTTTATGATTTTATTATACTTTATTTATTCTTTGATTTTTTTAGTTGTAGGATTGAATTGTGGAAATTTGGGAAGGCCATTAGTGTCACACAGTTGGCCTACATTTTACCAAACTATAAATGGTAAACTATTTGTTTTAGTGGAATTTTGATGATTGGAACATTGTTAGTCAAACCATACATCCAACCTTTTTAATCTACCATGGGTTCCATAGTTTGGAAAATTATACAGGCAAACCATGGGTCCCTCCCAGAATGGTTAAAAATTATAATTTACCTAATACCCCTTTTCTATTTTTAATCATATTTCCTATTCTTTTAATCCCATTTTGTGTACCCCCGCCTCTAGCCATGGGTATTTTATTCCTCTAACATCCTTTATTCCTTCTTATTTAATCTTTGGGTGAATATATGTATGTTTAGTCTTAATTCCTTCAACATTTTATCTCCTATCCTATTGTATCATATTTTCCTTCCATTTATTTTGAGTATCAGAACCCTAGTTGGACATAGAGGCCAAACCTAGGGTTATAGATGGATTTTTAATGATTTTTCATTTTATTATAGGGTCTTTAGGATCCCTCCTTCTCATCTCTTGTGGTTATAAGATAAGTAAATGTGTTTTCACTATATTTTATGTAGGTGTCCCTAAATTCAATGTCTTTCAATTGTCACACTTGAGTTCTTGAGTCTTCATTTGGTTTTCTAGATAAATTATTAGTTAAATGATATGTTGAGGTATTAATTATATATCTTTAATGTGGTCATTGGTTTTTGTGGAGTAAATTGTTTATTTTCATGGGTTATTTCATAAAAAACATGTTTTGTTCCTATAAGGTATATGATGATTTTTTTAAAGAGGGATTTCATTAAAAATGGAATTTTAATGGATGAATTGAAAATAGAATTGGGGTTTTATACCATTTCATTAAAATAGTAAAGTGGGGATTGTTAATCATGTGATAAAATTAATGATTATACTTCTTGAGTTTCTTACATGTTTTGGCACATGGGAGATGTTGGGTGCTTATGGGTGACTAGGATGGGTGCTACCCTAGTGTATACTATAAACTATATATGGAATGTGAACTTAGTATATTGATAGTGAAATATCTAGAAATTTGAGATCTGGTGAGACCATGGGATTTACAACAATTGGTAATATTATATATTCCAACTAGTGATTCTTGGGAGAATCTTAGTTACCTAAACACCAAGGGTTAGATCCCCATGTTTCTTGTTATTCCATGATATTATTTATGTCTCATTTCCTCTGTTTGGATGTTATGATGATGATTATGTCTTATGACCTATATTTCACATTATTTTTGTCTTTGTTCATATGTTTTGGGGATTATACTATTTTATAAATACCAAAGGACATTTGAAAAGATTTCTAAAAAAATTCTTCTAAAATAAAGTGGTAATTTCCAAAGAAATAGTTTCTAACATGAACAAGCAATTTTTAATGTAAAATATGTTATATATATTCTTGGTGGTATCCTATTAGGACTTTCCTCACACCCCAAATCTACCTTGGTGTGTATATATACTTGGTTATACAAGATGTCCGAAAAGGGAAATGTTCCATGTCTTCTAGTGGTATACCTTGATTCTCATTGTCCTTAATCAGTTTAGTGAAGGTGGTGACCAAGGGCCACATGGATATCTTTTCTAGAAGGTATTTTGAGATCCTCAGGTGTCTCTTATGAATTACAGATATATTATCCTTATCGAGATTTTCTATCATAGATCATTTGTATTACTTATGATGTTATTGAGAATTTAGTTTCAATCTATAAATTGATGTAGGATTTTGGTTATTTTATTTCGCGTATTCTCTATTTAGTTGTTCATAATGTTTTTGAACTATTTAATTTTTTTCCATGAGCATAAAATATTTGGATGGTTCATAATAGATCTATGAGTGGAATATATATTGTATTCATTTAAATTCGGAGGGTGAAATCATTCTCTCTTGATCAGTATTGATACCGTGGAACTTGTTTCTATCCTGGGGAGATTGAGAACAAGCCTTGGACCTTGTGATGGGATGAGTTGGGTCAAACTGGGAACGTTCATTACAACATAGTATAATATCACACACTTTTTGTTGGACGAGTATGAAAATATGGATATATGATCATTAGGATTCAATTAGAGTGTGCATGGGAGGGTTTAGACAACTCATATCGATATTAAACCTCATGTTACCATGGGTGTGAGAAATTTTCATTATATATGGGATTGGTTTTTTAGTATAATAATGTGATTTAGTGTGGGATACTACTACTATGTTTTTCAATGTAATCCTATGAGTTGATTATTTTTAGAAAATTTGAGTTATGGGGTAGATATGGGATGTAATCCTGAGGTGCATGGTTTTGGTTCATGGTTTTCCAGACCGTGTGATGACTGTTTGACTAAGACTAGTTACCTTATAGTACAAATTTCATGGTTGGATCACTATTATAAGAACAATGAGGTGAAAAAATGATTAGTAAAAAAATGTTTCAAATTTTAATTTTCTCGCCTATTTTGCATTTAGGATAACTATTACTACTAATGTTACTTGTTTAAATAGTAGTTGGGTGAATTCTTATGATTAATTTATTCTAGTTGGGATAAAATTTTATGTGTAATGGGTTTCTTGTTTAGTGTTCAATATATATAATTCCACACATATGTTCCCTAGCTAACTTTAAGGATGGAGGTAAAAAAGATACCATGTAGGATAACCCTTTGGTAGATCATTCTATTATCAAGATG
This sequence comes from Viscum album, assembly GCA_963277665.1. Lineage (NCBI taxonomy): Eukaryota > Viridiplantae > Streptophyta > Magnoliopsida > Santalales > Viscaceae > Viscum > Viscum album. The sequence goes on along the minus strand of OY728158.1, from coordinate 420,558,517 downwards.
ATACTATATACCATTCATTATTGGTGGAATAATGGTATTTTAGATTAGAACCAAATTGTGAATCAACCCCATGAATTTACTAGGTAACATCCATATGTATTTATGGGTGACTAAAGATCCCAATATCCAAAAGAATTAATATAGAAAATTGATCACATCATCCAATTTATTTAGACTCATGAGACCTCCATGTTTAGTTTCACTACATACATGATAGAGGGACTAAAACATAAGTGATGGGATTTCAATAATATGTCTAAACTACATGATAATATTTCATGGGATTCATTCTAGATGATGTTTAATAAGTAGTTCTATCATGAGACATTGATAGTGGAATAAGTATTGTAGTTTTTTAAATCTGTAATAATGAAAGAGATCGGTGATGGATTATTTTGTCCACTTAATTGACTTGGTATATATTTCTCTTGAGTTAATCACATATTATTATCATAAAACTAGTCACATTAAGATTAGTTTGAGGCCTGTAATTCAATCCATAATAATAATTATTTTTTATTGAATTATGTGGTAGTTGTTGATAAAGAAGTGTTGATCTAGAACAATATTTAGTACCAGAAGTTTTTATTGTGGATTATTCTATTTTATAGAGTATTCATAGTTCTTCGTCGAGTAATAAAAGGATGTTTGAGGAGGCCCATTGAGGTGGTGGAGGAAGTGTGCATCAGTCCTCTATATGTGCTAATGGAATCCTAAGGGTATAATCCATTAGTTTGTTTTAAATTTGGAAAACGTGGTCACATATGTACAGACTTCTAGGAGTACCCAAGGGAATGCCACCAGTTTGGACAGTTGGGCCACCTTACGTTTTTTATAAGTCCTCCCCATAGCATTAAAATTGGATATTTTCAATCGAAGGCTCTCAAGTTTGGTTAGATGCATAAATGGTATATGGTTATTCCTCCCATGAAAGGGGAGATTCTTAGTCAATGAATAAGTCTTAGAGTAGTAATTAATATGGGTGCCTATATGTGGTTTTATAGTTATATACTACTCTAAGGCCAAGCCAACAACTATTCATGATCATCATTATATCTTTTTTTCTAGGAAAAGAGTAAGAAAAATAGGGTCCTAGAAATATTTTATATAGGAAAACCTAATTAATTTATATCATTTAAAATCATTTATTCATTATGGTTACGAGTAGTGATGATTCTATTTTTGATGGATTTTTCCACTCCCATGGAAAATAAGAATGACAAAGGCTTCAATTTCCCTTAGTTCTAGGCGATGATAGATGAAATTGAGGTCATGTGGGATTTTTTATCCTTTATATTGGATATATTTTTATCTAATTTTTATCTAATATTATATGATAAATATTAAGACCAAAATTTATTTCTATCATCACAGATCCATATTTCTTTATTTTTATGGGAACAATAAGGTTTTTTAGGGTGAGTGAGACCCTAGTTCTTGTATGGTTGAACCTATTAATCTAGATATTAGAAATATCAATTATTGGATATTTTATTTTCTCTTTGATATAGATGAAAAGAATCCATTTGGTCAGCTTCTAGTGGCGGAATATTCTACAAAAAATCTGGGAGAAAAAAATACAGTCAATATTCCAAAAGAAGAGTAAAAGGGATAAAAAATGAATAAAAATAAAATAAAAAATACATATAATTTAAATGGATCATGAATAATATCTAGATACATATAGATTCATAACTATTCAAAATATCTAAAAAAATATTAAAGGGTGAAAATCTCATATTATTGGAACCCTAGCTCAAAATGAGATCACAAGGAAACAAAATGTTATAGTAAACTACATTTCTACTATTCTAAATCCACATGGTATTTTTATTCTACTATATTACCAGTATAAGTAAGTATATAAAGATATAATATCCTATTAGTTTTTACATCCAACTCTATAATAGTAACCATGTTGATTTCTGTACTATTATAATACCACTATTGATGTTTTTAGTCAGACTGCTACAATGTAATCATTTATATTATCCTCTTAAATTTAGGTTGGGGGACTCTAGTCCCTAAACCTCTTACCAGGTTTGATTTCCCCTTGGACCTCCAACAACCTCACCATCGAGGTTGAACCATGATATTTGTTCCATAGTGTATACTATGGGCCACAATACCTTTCTCGACATTATCCAATGGATCATCCTAAATCCTTCGAACAATATCCCACTTGATGCCTGATCTAGTAAAATGACCTCATTTCATTGTTACATATTCATAGAACTTAATTAAATATAATATTATCCTCATCATCATTTATAAATGGGTTCTTTACCATAAAATATTAAATTAAAATCTAGTATTTCGTAAAATACCAAATTATTTCAAATTAAGGGTTTAGTTTTGAGCTAATGATTCATGAAATTCAGGTTTCATTAATTTCCATACTCCCACAATGTTTTTCAATATTCATCCTCTCATCCCATATTAATCAACTAAAACTAAAAAAGGCATAACAGTGCCTCAACATCTCAATCAAAATTGACTTATTCAAATTTTATGTGGTATTATTTGTTCCACATATATGTTTTTCAATGTTAATAACCCATCATGTGTTAAGCCAATGATAAAATGAAACTTTAACCGAATGTTATTTTTAAGAGAATAAAACACAAAGTTATTTGAAATATGTATAACACTCTACTTGTATAAGTGGAATGAATTTTACTCTATCTTTTTATCTAGGATCTGTAAGAATTTTATCATTGAAACCATGTCTTTCCTAGATTATGTTACATAAAATGTACTCTATGTCTTTGGTAGATAACACCACCACCTTTTATAATTTAGATATCTATCTTACTATAATTCCTTTATAGGTAAAAACAATACCTATGAAACTCCTCCTACTATTAACATCTCCTCCATGGTCAAGGTCCACATACCCATGCAATTACTTTCCATTCTCAATGTAAAGAGATACTTTCTTTATTTACTAAAGACACATCAATATCAGCTTCCAAAAATCTAAATGATACTTTATAGGGGTATCTATATACTTTCTCACAAATCCCTCTACCTAAGTAATATTTAGTATTTTTTTGACCATGACATACATCATGTTTCCATGCATAAAGGACCTTTACCACATTCTCAACCTCTTATACTGTTTTTAGTGCTTTTCCAGTGACAATTTGAAAAAGGTTTTTAGGGGAATAAAAAAAAATTAGATCCCAGTATACTAAATCTATTCGAAAAATTATTATGTAGTCAACCTATGATAACATAAAGGTTCCAAATTCATGTTCTATCTTAATCTAGATCCTAAAAATCATACTATCTTCTTTATGATATTTTATCTCTAACTCCTTATCTAGTTTCCTTTTCATTTCATCAATAATATATATACATGATCCTATAAGGAGAATATAATTCAAATATAGAAGATATATAATTTTTTCACAACTAAAACACTTGATAGAGAAGCAAAGATTGATTGTACACCACATATATGTATTTTTACTCATGAATTAATATGAATTCTAGTTCCACATATTGGGTTCCTGCTGTAATTCACATTAATTTTTCTAGAGTTTGAAAAATATTTATTCCTTTCTAGAATCTACAATTAATTCAGGTTTTCTCACATAAATTTACTCCTCCAAGTATCTATGAAGGGATGACATCTTTACATTAATATTCTCAACATGTAAATCCATTGATGTAACAATACTAAGAACCACTCAAATGGTGGTAAGATTCAATACATGTGAGATCATATTAATAAAATACACATATTTGTTTTATTGAAATCCTTTAACCACTAGTATTTATTTATACCTCTTATTAACATCATGTTATTTCTTGACCAGGTATACACATTTTTCATGAAATTATTTATTTTATTGTTGTAAAAGAGTTAACTCCCAAGTATTATTATCATAAAATGAAAATATCTACCCTTTGATTCCCATATACCACTTACTATATTCCTTAAACTACATTACATATTCAAATAATTTGACTTCTATTAGGATCACTTTTTGGATGAACACACAGAGAGGGAGGGGTGAATCTGTGTGGGAATCCTTTTTTCACTTTTAAAAATTCATCCCTTTTTATACCTCTTTCAATTATTCAGCGAGTGATTTTCTTTTCAATTTTTCTTATTGTTAGGAAGCCTGTATAAAAAAAATACTAAATCATAAAGAATAGTCGGATTTAGTGAGGTTCACCTCCAGTGTGGATGAATACACCCTTGGTCTACACTGGTTATTTTCCCATACACACACAACTTCTATTTTATTATCTAGAAAATCCCAAGAAACGGGATGTACTTGAACTTGTTTTCCAAGTACTAATCAAGCATAATTAGATCTATTAAATCTAACAAATTTTTAGGATGTCAACCTACTCCCCTTTAAGTGATAAATAAATTTAGATCATGTTTCTTCTTTTATAGACACCAATTAATTTTAGGGGCTTCCTCAATACAAGATTATGTATTATGGGGTAACTCCACGTAACTTTAAATCGATTCCGTTGTTGATTTTGAACCCTCCACAATGTAGAGAGAAGCTGTGGTGTATGATTTATAACTTCCATGAACCATATGGTGAGTTTCTTTATCCAATATTGTAGTAGAAGAGTGTAATTTTTATCATCCATGGCTAAAGAAATTTCCTAAATAATATTCATATCTTTATGAAAACACCAATATGCACATCATAGATGGATGAAAGATAATATTTTGGATGATCATATCAATATCTCATCCATTCGAGCATGGATCTATGATGGAAGTTTCAAAATTATAAGAAATATAGCATACTATTACACTTGGATGAGAGCCATGGTTGAAGATGATGGATACCATGGCTGTAAGACCCAAATTTTCATTATCGGGAGGCTATGGTTATTTATGTATCTTATTAAATGAGTTAGAAATGTCCCATCATAGCATTTCCCACATCACTTTGTCCCTTGGTTTCAGGCCTCTTAATAAGTTTCTCCATTTCAATCACCTTTAATGATGACACTAGGGTTGGAACTTTGACACACTAAAAACATACAATACCCACAAGGTCCATTCCACACCCTTGTGAGGTCCATGAGAATACTTGCGGGTTCTATGCTCTCCTTATTCACTTATTTGGGCTCTCTATGTGGTTCTATGCATGCCCTACAACCTACTACCTATGGATGGCCAGGTAAACATCTCCCACATGGTTGATCCCCTAGGTCCCATATGTGTGGTTGAGGGGTCCTTAGGTGGTTTTTGGTTTTCTTATTTTTTTAATAAGTCCTAATAAAATGCACTGAATATTTTACCATGTGTATAATTGTTAAGCCAACTAGAATTCCTTCTTCCAAATGATCCATCATGAATAATATATTTATATTTTATTTTTTGTCAATAAATTCAAATATCCTTATGAAATTAAATATTTCTATCATCTTACACCTTCTTAATACGTCATTCAATCAAAACTTGTTTATCCTATCACATACCAACATTGGACGGAGCATATTCATTCATCATTTTAATAGACTATGTGTATTCCCCTAATGTCTCTCACATGAGTATTTGGAAATAATTTATGATTAAAAATAATCACACATAGCATGGATAATTTTTCAAGAATGAAATTCAATGGTAATAAAAGAATCTATCATAACTATCCAAGAATCACTATTTCATCCACAAAAAGATATGTCCTTTGAACTTCACATGGTTGGTTCTTATTCTAATGTTCAACTTATTACAATGTTACTTTTCCAAACAGTAATATATCTTATAAGAATATTCTTTAGTAATAACAATACATATGCAATCTTCTTCAATTAGTGTTTTATTTTCATATAGTAAGTCTAAACTCAATGCACATTGTTTCCTAGGAACTTCACTTCAATCTTCAAAAAACATGCTTGGGAACATCAATCAACTTATAAGATGTTCTTCTTATTCAATACATAGTAACATTATAATAAATCATTAAAAATAAATACAATACAAACATAAATTAGGATCATCAATCACCCCGTTTTTATTTGTTTTCAATACCAATAGAAAATTACATGTAAATAAGTTTATCCAATTTTCCCTTATGATTCATTTATTTTCAAAACAGTGATACTTAATACATTTGTTTTTCTTCTATTACCCATATTTATAAAAAATACAATGTACCTAAGAGAGGATTCAATCATTTATTTATTTAAAAATCTTCCATCAATTATCACACTCTATGTTTACTAGGGATAACATGATGTATAAAATACAAGGGCCTAATTTTTAAATCAAATATATATATTCTCAATTCAAAATATGGTACCAAATTAAAATAAAAACTCAAAATATTCTTCAAGGACTGTTCAACGGTATTCCCAGTTGAAACAAATGATAAATAATAATAAAAATATCAAACTAAAACTCTTTCACTAACTTATAAAAAACTATTAAAAAAATTCAATTATAACTACTAGGATATGATAATAGAATTGTCACTTATTAATTTTTCAACTTTTATGTTGTTGATAAAAAATCGTTTCACCCCATTTGATTTAAAAATATATTTTTTTATCAAGGATGATAGATAAATAATAAATATATGTTTAATGAAATTTAAACAAACAAATTTTCGTAATGTTTATATTTTCATGGGATAAATAATTTTATAAATTATTCCTCAATTTGTATCCCCCTTAATATAATCAAACCTCAATATATTTATAATTATGAATCTATTAAAATATTTATTTCAAAATGTTCCAATATGATAATAAGTCAAAACAAACCTCCTCATGTTGTTGTATAGTGTTGACTATATCCAAATCATCGTCAAGGACAACTAACTTATGAGGTTAATACAAGATAAGATAACTATCCTCTTTTTATGTACAATTTTGACATTATCTTATTCATCTTTGTTAAAGATGATTCTATCACATATTTTTATTTTGAATACTAATTGAGAAATCATAAAGGGATGTTGACTTCTTCATCTTTATTGTCCTGAATTAATAACATTTTCACATTATTAGGCTCACTCCCTAAGTCCATACTTCATTTTATACTCCATGCATTATAAGTGTAATTACATTTCACAATTGTTTAGGGACTAAGGTTGATTGAACTTCTCCTTAATGGAAAAAATGGATGAGAGGATTTTCTCATCAAATTTTATCCATTCTTCTTGTTTCCACATATACTTCTCAAATATAATTTTCCCTTTAGTAGCATGGATCTCAAAATTTCATAAAATTCTATATGCGTGAAATTTATATTCACAAGTTCTTAGAATTCACTTATATTCCTTAGTGCAACTTTTAACTTCTTCAATAAATTTTATTATGCTAGACTTAATGTAGAACAATCATTAAACATTTTTTCATCTATGTTGTAGCTCACACATTGATGTTATCTAACAGAAGACTTTTCATTTTTTCGCAACCTATCAGGAAATTCATCTTATTTTTGTGGAATATTCTTTTTTCTCTTTATCAAAAGACATTCATTGTATTGCGTCAAATTTTATTACTCTTTATAATCCACTAGACAAAAAAATAATATGAATTTAGTATTATTGATATCATAATTAGAGTTTCAAAATGGATTCTCATGAGTTCCTTTATTCACATAATTCTTTTCATATGTTACACTATTCATGATAATCATCTTAGACATATTTTATATATGATTTTTTATTCAACTTTTTTACAAGGATGTATTCTTTTGAAACATAATGGGTGATTTTTTTTCAATATTATTATAATTTCTACCGAAGGATGACTTGTGTTTCTTATATGCTGTTCTATTTACATTTCTACATGATACAACTCTGGATGTACATGCATCACTTATTTGACAATAAAAATTTCCATCATCATAGGAATATTTGAGTTCATCATATCTATTTGAGGTAGATAGATTCTTATTATTATGTGAGGATTTATTATTCTTTTTTAGATTTATCCTACTTAAAAATAGATTTCATTATACTTTAAATTTTATGGGATTATACCAACAATCCAATGCATAATGAACAAATTCATTACACCACTAGAATTTCCCCCAACAACATTGATATTTTGATTTTCATTTCCTTGTGTGTAGAAATTATAAATCTAGCATCAGACTATTTTTGGGAATTTTCATCAGTAGTTGGGGTGAACATGAATAACTAGAAATCACACTTATTTATAACATGAATATATTGGTAGTATCTTATAACATTATCCTCATCAATATTTGTGCATAATTTTAATGTAAATATATAATATTTAAAGAAAAAAATTTAGAATAATTATATTATAGAGATATTGATCGTTCTTATTTCTCTATAGGTATTTGAGAGAAATAATTAGGTGATGTAATGATGTAATTTCTTTATGATAGAGGTGTTTTATTATTATAATCCTCTAAATAAACTATGTTGATGTATATTCATAATTTTTTGACTATGAAGTAACAATATGAGTATTTTTTCAATTAGATAGTTTAATTTCTTATACAAGACATCTCATATTGATGGAACAATTTTTATCTTCAACATACACTATTCTATATTCACACTACTTCCTTATCTTCTCAACATCAACTTTATGTAATGAAAACTTTTCTTGAAACAAATATTCATGCTCCATAATTGTTTTTTCTTTAATATCCAATTATTTATTCTTAAACTCAATGCTATTTCTTAGATTCTCTTCTAATTCATATATATTCTTTTCGAATTCTATAATGTTCTCATCTTTCTATCAAATTTTATTGATCCATTATTCTCTATGTTTGGAGAATCTTCCTTTAAGATCTATATACTCAACAATAGTGTCTCCAACTATTATGGATATATTTTTACAAGTGTTGAAATTTTTTTTAGGATATTATCCATTTAATCATACTCATCCTTATGAAAATAGATTTCCTTCCAAATTATTTAAAAAATCATATAGATTTTAGAAACAAGATATTTTGAAAAAAATGCATCAAATCCTTTAATGAATCAATTGTAAAATGAACTATCATGCTATCACTTCCATAAGTTCTTGGATCATCATTAGGAAAGTTTAAACCATAAATAATATATACTTCCTGATCACGTGAGTCCCTTGATCCCACTGAATTTAAAACATTCTCCATATACTTTATGGTATACAAAACCACATGTTCATCTCCTTTTAAGCTAGATATAACTTCCTTTATTATAGAACATGAGACTTATTCCACTTTTGATAATATGGACAACTTATTTATTTTTATCAATTATTTCATTCCCATTTTCATCAAAGTCTTGGAGAAGATAGAATTATTATATATTATAGAAACAACTCCTATAAGTTCACACTCAATAATGAATTGATTATAGAATATAAAATCTTTAACAATATTCGAAATAGAGAATACAAATAGAGGTGTGACATGTACCATTGATACCAATTTTTAGGATAACATTTTTCGATGAACACACTAAGAGGGGGTTGTATTAGTGTGGTATGCCTTTTTAACATTTAAATTTGTATCCCTTATTATACCTATGTCACTGATTTAGTTAGTTATTGTCTTTTCTTATTTTTCTATAGTTAGAAAACATGAAAAAAAATCACAATGAACACCACGATTTAATTAGGTTCACCTTTAGTGAGGATGACTATGTCATTGGTGTATAGTGGTTATTATCCCATATGCACACAACTTCACTTCTATTATCAAGAAAATAATGGTCATGAGGATTTCCTTGAACTCCTTATCCTGGAACTTACCTATTTTAATAAAATATATTCAAAATGTTAAAAATATTGGATGATAAAATTCTCCTCTTGAACTGACAATAAATATTGAAAATGTATCTTATTCAATAGACACCAAAAAATCTTATGTACTTCCTAAAATTTCAGATAAAAAAATATTTTGAATAATACACCAATCAGAAGTGTTGTTGTAACTTCCCGGTTTTGGGTGCCACTCAATGGGTGCCCCATACCCAGTTCAGCACATGACCTTTAGCGCATTTCCCCAAACACCAGAGGCTGCCAACTAGCAGCGAGGGCCTAGGTCTGATAGTGGGGAAACTATGCCCTCATTTTTCAAAGTGTAGCACAGCGGAATATGAGATAAACATACAACTTCAATAGAAGAAGTAAACCATACACAACTGGAATGAACAACTGATGAAAAAAAGGAAACTAGTAGTCATATATATATATGAAGATGTAGTATGTCATTATTCTATAAAATAGCCAGAACATGTTACACTGCAATACAATACATTACAACTGAAATACATGTACAGAAAGTAGAATAGAACAGCCCACAGCATCATGAGCCAATGCTCGGTCCCATGCTCTCCTACACCCCAGCAGCAATCAAGTACCTATATAGGGACCCTTTCCCTTATCTACACATGCAGAAAAGTAATTTGTCTGGGCCAAAAAGCATGACCCAAAACCGGGTGTGAGAAATATATCTCAGTAGGCACCCACCAAAGGCACACGCCCAACTGTGTAAAAGCACGCAACAACAGTGTTCGGTAGTAAAATGCAATAAACTAAGAAGTACTCAAAAGTAACTAACTGAATAGCTAAATTTCCATTTAATTATTCATTTAATCCATTTAATATACGAAAACACAATAGTACATTTCTAATTAAATAGTCAGTGTCCTCAGACAACAAACATTACCCATAGGTAATCAGAATCCAACCCGCTGGTATTTACCTCAGGCATAACAGATATTTCCCTCAACTGTACGAAGTGTCTCCCTCAGGCACAGAGTCTATCGCCCTCAGGCATGGTAGAATTTTCCCTAAGGCTTGGATAACAACTACCCTCGGGCTAAGAAAAACAATGCCCACGGGCTAAGTAAAACATTGTCGTCAGGTGCATGCAACTGGGCCATGACCAACAGGTAAATAAACATTCACATTCAATTCCTCTCAAGGCAATTCTACAATCATTACTTTGAAGGCATACCCTCGGGGATCCTGGCCAAACGGCTAAATAGCTGAACACACCCCTCGGGTGGTCCTGGATTTAGGAAATGATCCCAACCATTATTTTATTATCATAATTAATTATCTATGCAATTCTAGGTATTTAAAATAGCCACGGCCTCAGCCACACGACACCACAACATGGGTTCGTGGCACTAAAAATGCACAAAAATGCACGAAAGTTGGAATTCAACACCAAGCCACCTACCTTATATGCCAACGAGTGAAATAAATGAACTTCCATTCCAGAAATGCCCAAACACGATGTAGATATGATGAAGAAGAAAAGCCACTTAACCTCAAAAAACTCTCGTTAGGAGAAGAATTGGTAAGAAACATGTAATGATAAGGGAGGGCTTACCCGCGCAGTTCCAATGAGATCGTCCGAGGAAGAAACAGATTCCATACACTTGATCGGTAGATCTCCCAAGGTTCCGCCTCCTTCTTCTGGTCCTCTCGTCTGGTTCTAAGCCTTCCCTGTTAACATGGGAGTCTACTTCCAATTTAAGAGAAAAAAACACAGTACACAACGTGTACTTTCAATTATACGACATTTAATTTCATCATTTAACTGTTCCTCTAGAGGCACCACCAAACTGTTCATCCGTCGACATGGGTACACGACATGTACTAATGTGTACACAGCATGTACTGTTGCCTAGCTGGCGGCTGCTCTACCGCCTTACGTTTTTGGCCTGCCGACTGACTAGACGGCATGTAAAGGACCACTACACAACGTGTAGTCTATTACTACACCCTTCTTCACCTACATGGCTACACGCCCCGTGTACCCATTCCACACGGCTAAAAGTACACGACCTGTGGAAAAGTACACGGCGTGTAGTTCCAATATTTATTATTTTTCACCATTTACCTTATTTTCTCAAAATTACTTAAGGAAAAGAGAAAACAAGAAAATCGTACCTAAAGGATAAGAACCGGGTTCTTATAGTTGTCTCAGAAGTGAAATAATCATAGGCTTCCATGACGATCTTAAAACATCTAAAATATAAAAATATATTATAGTCTGGCTAAGTCAGTTCTTTATTCTTATCCTTTAATGCATAAAATAATTTCTCTATATGTAGAACAATATCTTCAATATCCCTCTCTTTGATAAATCAATAAATATGTAGTGGATTCTACATCATATCTTCTTCCTAACTCAATAATTATTATTTGTTAAAATAGTGTCAGAAGAAAACATTTCATTCACATTATTCTATAATTTATATTCATTGAATGTGAATATAATACTAGAAATTTAGATCCCCATATATCTGTATATTTGAATATCACCTGTAACTCCCATATTTCATGATATATCCACAATTTATGTGGTATCTTGATTAGTTAAAAACTAACTTGAGTACCATTTCATTAATTTAATTGAATTTATATTTAAATCCATAAACACTTGGGATTCCTCCCATATTTTCATGGAATCTCATACACATGTTTGGTTTAGCACATTTACGAAAATCATCTTCATGATGTGGGGTATTTATATGCAGTGTGAGATAAAACATTCCAAAATTTAAATTATAATAGAATGATATGTGGTATAAATTTATATTATATCAACAATTATCCCTTGGTTTGTTGTGATTAAATGATATCAATTATAATATAATAACTCTTCCAAAGTGTATTTCATATAATTATTATTCTTTCAAGGTGAAACATGCACTTATTTTACCGAACTAAATAATTTATTTTCTTGATTTCTTTGAAAATTTATCTTTTGTTGAATTGTAAACTCAAAAATTCTAGAACCACAAAATATATAAAATATCTCTTTATGGTGAAAAATCTTGTATTTCATGGTGCCTCCCTGTAGCTTGAAATCGATGCCTCTGTTGATTTCAAACTCTCCATGATGCAAAGAAAATATGTGGTGTGGGATTCCCAACATCTATCGATATTATGATGAGTTTATTATTCCTATAATGTATCAATAAATTTTAAATTTGTTTGATCAATAGTTAAAGAAATTCCCTTAATCTAATTAATATAGTTTTGGAAACACCTACATATACCCTATTGTTGCATGAAAGATGATCCAGTGGATGATCATCTCAATATCATGGACATTAAATCAAGGACCAATGATGATAGTCATAAAATTAAAGGAAATTATGAGGGATGGTTCCCTCAAATTAGAAACAAGATTGAAGATGATGACTACCTGATCAGATGAACGGAATTTTCTAGATCGGGTAGTTGTTCTTATTTATATATCTCATTAAATTGGGGAACATTATCCCATGATACTGCATCCCACTTAAATTTTTGACTTGGTTGTAGTCAACATAATGTGTTTCTCCAAATCAATCGCCTTTATAGTAGACACTGACATGATCAACCCAACACACCATAAACACACACTTCCTACACAGGCCATGCCACACCCTTGCATGGTCAATGGGCACCCTTACAAGAGCTATACACCCTATTTTCTTTGATTATTCCATGGGCTCCCTACAATGTGATTTTCATGCTCAAACACCATCCACATATGGCTATATCACATGATCTATCATACATGGTAATCCCCATGGGTCCCAAATCTGTAGTTTAAGGGTCCTTAGTTGTATAAGTTCACCTATTTTTTAAAAAGGTGCACTCTAACGTAGCAAGTATTTTACCATGTGTAGAATTGTTAAGACAACAAGAATTTATATTTCCTATTGATCCATCCTAAAAAATATATTTATTTTTTCTATTTTCACAAGGACAACAAATTATATTATAAAAATAAATATTTTCATAAACATACTTTTTTAGGACTTCATATAATAAAAAAATATTCATCCAATCACATACCAACATTGCATAGAGCATATTCAATGTTTATTATAGTTTAAATTGTTCAATATCCTAATGTCACTTGCATGAGTCTTCGATAATAAGATCAATTCAATAATCATCACACTTAAAATGTATAATTTTTGAAGAATGATATCCAATGCTAATATATGATTTTATAAAATTTTTCAAAGAATCACATCTTCATCCACCACATTACATGAACTTTTAACCTCTGATGGTTGGTTCTTAAAAACAGCAACTTATTCTAATGTTAACCTTCGAAATGAAAATATATATTATAGGAATAATATTTGGAAGTACCAAAGAGCATACATGATTCTCCAATCAATGTTTGAGCTTCATAATATATTTATCAAATCAATGGACATTTTGTATTGGGAACTTCACTTAAATTTTTAATTAATATTCTTGGAAACATCAATAAACTTCCAATTTGTTCTTTTTCTTCAAAAATTATTGACATCATCCTAACTCATTGATAAAAAATTCAATATAAACAAAAAGTATGATCATAATGTTCACCACCACCCGTCAATAAAAAAATTGTGTAATGATGATTTATACTTATTAATAGGTATTCTAACCCTTTTAGATATCCTAAAATCTATCATAGGTGTATGATACAATGTTTTAGGTGTCACATGCTCATGCACTCCTTCTAGATTCAGTTGCTCCTAAAACACTGATTGTTTATTTTTTCTACTAGCTTCAACTTCATGATGATTCTTTTATACAAAAACATCATTAAATATCACATTTTGGATTATGAGGATTTTCCAATTCACATTATCCAAATGGATATATCCAAATTCCTTAGATCTATATCCAATAAAGAAACATGACATGGAATTATAATCAAGATTATCCATTGCATAAAAAAATATATTAACATATTAAATAAACTAAACAATAGTAAATGGAAATTTTCATTCCTTTAGTGACTAGGGTTCCTTAGGTGTATATTATCCCAAAGGTATATATGTTATCCTATTAAAGAGATATGATGACATATTTATTTTAACTTCCTTGAAGCTCTTGTTTAACCTGGAGTACAACCTCAAACTTTTTGATTGTTCAAACAATGTATGATTCATCCTTTCATCCACATCGTTCTATTATGGTATACATAGAAGAGTCTTCTCCCACCAAATTTTATTATTACCATATAATTATCTAAACTCTTTACTACCATAATCCCATATATTGTCTATCCTCATGAATTTCATTCATGATCTTAAATTATTATCCACCAAATTCTTATTCTTATAAAACATTTTAAATACATCATACATTATTCCAACAAAGTAAACTCAAACATTCCTTATTGAGTCATTGATAAATTTCACATAATTTTTTGAACCTCCATTGGAATGTAAATGTGTTGGCCCCAAAACATCAATGTGAGCCAGGTCCATCTTATTAACCTTTGGTGTTCATCCTCATTTTAGAAATGATACATTATTCTACTTTCAAAATATGTAATATCTGTGTAATCTAACTTCACCCAACTCTATCTCTGGTAGCATTCCCTTGGTTTCTGGCACCTTAACACCCTTCTCACTCATGTGGCCTGACCTGTAATGCAAAAACTATGAATATATGATATAATTTTTTTATTTTAATAATTTCTACTAAATTTTATATCCTTTTATATAAAGTTTAATTATTTACTCCATGAGTTACAACTGTAGTTACCTTATTAATTTTCCATGCACCACAAGTGAACATGGTTTTAAATCCTACATCATCAAGATGACCAAATGATATAATATTATTTGTCAGTCCAATTATATATCATATGTTCTATAGAATGAGAAAACTCTCACTATTGGTCTTGATTCATGTATCACTCTATCCCACAATTTTTAATGGTTCATCATTAGAAATATATACCTTGAAAATTTTCCATTAAATTAATTAATTAGGAATCCCTTATTCAATATGCAATAATAGGATTCCCTTAATTCTAAAATATAAGATTCCATAGGGTTATCCACACTCATTAATATGACATCGTCAGTTCCATAAACTGGGGTGTTTTTTGTATTTGTTGTAGGTACCTTTTGTTTCTATCTTCACTCCTTCTTAATGTATCATTTCTTTATATAAATTTAACAAGTAGTAATAGTACCCTTTTTTTGTCTCAAATATTTTCTTGTGACTTTCATCCTTCTAAATAATTATCTCACTCCATGTATCTACCTTTGACTTTGATTTGTAGGGAATAAATTGGGAATCTTACCAAATATTTTTTTTGAATATCCTCCTTGAGGATCAGATCTCACACATCATTCAAATTCAACATCATAGTCCCCAAATAACTTCCCATATTTCATATAGTTTCTTCACAACAATTAGTTAAAAAATTTGTAAAACTAGTACAAATACCTCATTTTCTAGCATAATTCCCACCAATGCAAAATGACTTGTAATGGTGTTGAATTCATGACGTGTGATAAATAACAATCTTCCCCTCAATCATTTTCAGATTGAAAAGCCATCGTATAAACTACATATTATTGGATAGTTAATAATTCTCATAAATTTTCACAAGATAATTTCTCAACTCATCAATTATCTTATCCTCTATAGTGTTGAACTCCATTTTTTACAATGTATAAAAAAAACTCCCCAAACCTATCAGTTTAGTAAATCACACTAATTATTCTCCATCTCTCTTGGTTTAACACCTAGATGCAGTAAGTGAATATTTTTATGATAAATATTATATTTAATTTTGATTCTCTAGTAACTAAAGATTGATCCAAATAAATGATTTATCTTCTTCCATATCCATCACTCAATTTGAGAAATCCAACCTTGATCTTCCAAACTTAGTCTATGATACCAATTGTTGTAGAAATGCCAAGGGTAGCAAAGATAATTTATATTCTAGATGAAGAGTAAAAGGGTAAAAAAATAAATAACAATAATAAGATCACATGAAAAATGATATTTGTGTATTTATTTTAATTCCTATGGACATGGTGTGGAAAAAATATTAATTATATTGTGAGTAATATTATAGGAAAAAGTTTCATATTATGAGAACCCTAGATTGAAATGAGATAAAAAAACAATGTAGTGTTATATTAAACCATGTTTCTACAGTAAAAAATCCACATAGTAATTACACTATGGTATATTACTAGTGGAAGAAATTCCTAGAACCTATAGTACTCTATCGGTGTTTCTATCCAGCATTATTATAGTATCCATATTGAATTACAAACTACTTGAATACTATTGTTGGTGTCACCAGCTTGGTATTCAATAATATCCATGTCAAAGTCCACACTACTATAATATGTTATGATAAATAATGGCCAAACTTTAACCAAGAGATTAAGACACACTATTACAATAGTAAAAAAGCATCTTGAGGTCTTTCCAGATGATTTTCTAGTTTTCTACCTTATAGGGTGGTAGATTTATCCACTGACATACTACATAGGATGAATCCCATATCATTACCATATTTTTGAATGGATCCCACTGAGTTGAAGGATTTAATGTCTTAGTTAGAGGATCTCGAAGACAAGTCAGGGCAATCTTGATGCCAATACCAACCAATCCACTATAAACATTTATATGTATAAATTCATATACATATAGTTTTATGTTTTTTGAAGTTGGGTTCTTAGTGGAATGTCCAAGGGTGAAGGGAATGATTCAAAAAAAATTTAGGGAATCATGTATCTCATATCATCAGGTTAGGGTAAGGGATATATTAGAGTAATAATATTAAGATCTCATGCCATTAATCATTCTCTATAATCCATACCCACTAACACTTTACAAAATTATTAAATACCCATTATAACATGCTCAATAACTATGAAAATAGTGTCTATATTTATGTTGTAACCCAATTATAACAAGTATCCATAATAATAGAAAAAATAAATTCTAGAATATTTCATAATAACTATTATAATAACAAAATAAATTCACATTACACATTTTCATAAAATAACATTGAGTTATAAAAAAACAACATATTAATGAATCCATATAGGTATAAAAACTTCACACCAAATGTATAATATGGTATGAATTAAATTTTATTTATAAAAATTTATAGTTATGAAATAATGTTTAAAATATATAGGTTGTAAGTGGAAATTCAAGGTTTACCAAACTCTAGAAAAAGTGTCCTCCAACTACTCCTTTGGTAGTAACTATTGGTCATTGGTAAAGTAATAAATAATCAAATATGGAATTAGTAATAACTAAAACATAATTTTGTAAACCCAATTTAAGAATAAAATTAAGAACATAAATTGAATTTAAAACACTAAATTTAATGGTAGAGTTATTTCCAAAATAGTTTTTGATATTTATAAAGTATTTGAAAAACAATATGCATTTCAGTAAAAGTTTTAATAAAAATTAAAGTATTACCTTGATATATATATAGCCTAAATAGAATCCAATATACTATTTTTTATAAGAGAAGTATTTTTCTAAAATAATGTTAAAATATAGAGTTTTTATATAAAATCAAATACATGTCTAATATTTAATTAAAATGAAAAACATTGGTCACTAAAAATAAATATTTTAAGTGGAAAATAGGATGGTTAACAAAAGAAAATGAATTTATGAATCATATTATCAAATTCCACTTAATGTGACCTAATAGTTACCTCTCTATGGAAGTAATGTCTCAACCAATATTAATTATCATAAATTTAATTATAACTCATACATGTTAAAGTGGAAAGTAATTATATTTTTGATTAAGTATGATAAGGGACGTAAGAGAGAATACCATTAATGAAACGTAGTCACACCACCAATAATTTTTATTTTACTTTAACCCTACTAAATAAATCCCAATTTCATTTTACGTCCATGAGATCTTAATAGGAAAAAATAATAGTTAAATAAGTATTTCTAATTTACTTTTAAAATTCAAAAAATAGATGTAGAAAATGAATTATACTCACATTTATATCCACATGTGAAAAATTCCTACCATAATAGAAATTATTAAAGATTTAAGTAGGCAAAAATACAATTTATCAACTAGGTATGTGATAAAAAAGACACTAGTTTCATTTTAGAATAATAATACTATTTATTATTAATTTCTAATTAATTAAACCATAACCATGTCATTATCTTAACTATTCATGATTTAACATTGGGAAAATGGCGCCATAAATTTCAAACATAAAACAAGAATAGAAAGGCTAAATATATTATATACCACAATAACTTTATAAAGTGATAATAAATATATAATTAACATGTTAATTTTAATAAATTGTTTACAAAACATTTAGACCATAAGTTAAAATTCATAGTCAGTGATTTGATTATTTTTAAAAAGTATATAAATATGTAATCATATTAATTTTATTTAAATAACAAATTTTGGTATTAAATAAAAACTATAACTTATTTCTTTATAAAGTAAGCATGATTTAATTTATTAACTCAAATAATCCGTGGTAGAAAAATCAAAAGGAAGTCCTAAGAAGGTTTATATTGGTTAGAACTACCTACTAATAAAATTCCATTGATGCCCTTTCCCTATAACTCAATTAAAACGATCTATCCCCTAAAACACTCCCAAAACTATATATAATTAATCACCCATCAAAACAAACACATAGTATTTAAAACATAACCAAAACATAGCTACACCCATGGAATAATAGAAGATTAATCACTTGTATAGTAAATCAATTTAAAACTATAAATAATTTAAAATAAATGGGCCCTAAATTATAGTCCCAAATCTTAAAAATCATAATAAAATAATTTTGTAATAACACACTATAAAATAGTGATAAAAAAACTATAAAAACACCCACATTAGACTTCTTTAACCCAAATAAGTAGGATATATTGAATTTGAGTGAATTTAAACATGCATTTGGTGAAATATAAAATCATATAACCCATTTAAAATAAGGGTTTAGAGGGAATATGATAGAGAAGATAAATTCCAATGGATGGACATGTCTTAACTTTTATTTATTGTAAATAATACCCTCAAATAATCCTTGGAACATTATGTAATAATAGGGGGAGAGGAGGCTATGCGATGGATCTCGAAGGGCTAAAGAAGGAATGAATTAAAAAAAGAAAATTAAAAAAGCTTACAATAATATGACAAAACTACACTAACTAAAAAAGCAACCCCAGAAGATATCATGTACATGGTCAAGGTCCTCAAAGTACCTTGTGGAACTCTTAGTCTACTTGGTCCTCTTATAGTTCCAGTTGGTACCTGATGAAATCCCACTAGGTACTCAGTATCACATTCTATTCTAAATTACAGGGGGACCAATCTCGAGGATCTCCTAAACTCATAAACTACTAAAAAAACTCAAAATATATCCAAAAACACTCAAGCATACATCCATAACTACCCAAAATGAGATCAAAATTCCAACCAAAAAATTCCTCTCATGAAAAAATTCAAATGGGACCACACTTTAACCACCCATGATTTACACTTTAGACCGTAAAAACAAGTTAATTTGGATATGGTTAATTAGATAACCATTTATATAATACATATTTTAGTGTCTATGAAAAATAGTAATATATTATATCATCAACATTTATTATAGCATAAAAAATTAATTAGACCATTCATTATAAACCACTTATAAGATGGCTAAAATCTAAATAATAAATATGATAACCTAGGGACATATATCAAATAAATGGTGAGATAGAGCCAAGTAATATGATATAATGTGAAACATGAGAAACATAATCAATGTGAGATACGAAGATATCATCAATAGCCATGTTTGGGGGTTCATTTTTTTATAGACATGGGTTGTAATATTGATTCCAAATAGAGTTTTGTGGTTTGTTCATTACTAATTTTGAGAAATGGATATGTGGATGATCTATTATATGTGTTGTAATTGAATTATTAGGAGGAAATCAGGGTGTTTACTTTCAGTTAAATGTTTTTTGTGAATTTAGACATTAAATAGTGATTGAAATAACTTTTATTGGGGTTAAGGTTCCTATATTTTCTCAGGGACAATGAATTCTATTTTTAGGGCAATGAGACTGCAAGGTTTTAGGGACCACACATAGTGACAATGTAATTTAGTTTAAATGATACATATCCACTATTTATCACCTAAAATTATTATAGAATGTCAAATTCTTCCCCTATACATATTTGATAATGTTTTTTTTAAATTGATGATCTTCCAATCACCCATTAATGAATCAAATGTTTTATCATTGGATTAGATGAATGATATAGGTAATTACAAGATCTTATTCCGCTCTCATATTTCCTCTTAATTTCTATCTCATATATAAACATAGGGATATTATAAATTCTGATATGCGGTTATAGATTTAGGATTATCATTCTCCAAGATAATGATTGGTGGATTCATCCCTTTAGAATGATATTTAGACTGCAAAATTGGGGAAATTTCCGAAAACAATAATATTAGAAATGTAGATTGAATATATTCATTTAATTGTCTACATTAATATACAGGGTAGATTGGTTTTGATATATTTTTGACTTATATTCATTAATTCATGTGAAATTTGTAATTTATTTGAATGGGTATTTAACATAATTGATTTTGATGGAAAATTTGGGTTTTTTTATATTTAAAAATATTTGAATGAAATTGGAAATTTAAAAAAGAAAATTTTCAAGTAACTAAATTTAATTTTAATTTAATTTTAAAAATATAGTTTCATAAATAAGAAAAAATTGGCGGGATTATTAAAAATTAAAATAAATGATTTTAGGTTGAATTATTAGATTAATTTTGGAATAAAAAATGTGTTTTCAATTGAATTTTTTTAATTTAAAATTAATTTGATTTTATAAAATTATAGAAATTTTAGTTTAAATTAATTTTCTTTATTTAGAAATTTTGGATCAAATTGGGAAATGATTATTTGAATGTATATTTAGTGATTTTTTGCATTAGATGTCTGCATATTAATTTTTTTTGTGTCCTTTTTTTGTAACCTCTTTATTTCATCTACTAGTATGGGTGGCTTATAGAGCATGTGTTAATTTGAGAAATGGTTATGATAACCAAATACAAATTTTGATTCACACAAAAGTTTGATTTTTGGACATATGAATTTGAATTCATACTTCGTTAAAGATATCTAGTGATAGAATGTAGAAAACATGGATTTTCCATTTGAGGATCTTAAAAATTATTAACATGGGGGATTTTTTTGGAAAACTAGTATTTACACAAAATATAAGAAAATAAGGATTTTTAATATATTTTATAAAATGATGATCTTCTAAAATATTTCATGAAATAATGATTTTTTATAATATCTCATGTTTTTCAATGAATATTTTTATAATTGTTTTGTTAAATAATATTAGAAAATGTTAAAGAATATTCTATTATTTTGATTCTTATTATATAAACCCTAAATTTATATAAAATTTTATCATCTATATAGTTTTATTTACTCAATGTTTGTATTTAGTAAAAATATTAATTCTAGTGTAATGAAATTTTTTGAATAATAATAATTTATTAGTATTGTCATAAAATATTTTTTACGATATTCATGAATATTTTTTATACATAAAGTTTTATTTGATTGCTATATTACTCTTATAGTGTAATTTATTTTAATATTTCCATCTTAATAGCAATTTATTCATTCAAATATTAATGTTGAAAAATTATATTACATGTGTTAAAACTTATATTATTGTAACATATTTCCATTTAAAATAATGAAATATTTTTCAATGTCATAAAACGTTTTATAGGAATTATATGAAAATAAAAAATGGTTAACTAATATTTTTATACTATAATTATAATTTATGAAGCATTTTTAACTTACATTATAGTCTAATAAAATTTAAATTTTTTTATCATATTAGATTTACTGGTTTTATTCTATAAAAATTTCTTCTAAAATGATAGGTATAATGTTTTACACTAAAATTATATTATGTTTTATTTATTATTTTCATTTGAAAATTTATATAATCATTTATAATTACCTTAAAATAAAAAATAGTCATTAAAATTGGACATGGTTTCAATAGAAAGATGTTTTGAGTTGTTTCTAGATTGGTAAAGAAGATAATGAATAGGATGTAGGATAGTTTATATTGTTCTATTTTGTTGTTAACACATTGATTAGTAAGTAATTACTGAAAGAGTTATAATATCAAAGGATTTTTTAGTTCATAAGGTTCATAATATGTGTAAGTATTTGAGAGTTCACAATGTTTACAACAATAGAGAATCCAACATGGTCACTAAAGAAACTATATGGAGTGTAAAGTCACGATTGGTGAATTGACTACATGATGAAATGTAAACTGAATGTATAAATAAATGAGAAGTGATCACATGATTAAATTTGAAATGGTCACATAAAGGAATGAATATGTACCATATAAAAGATTACTTATCTATCAAATAGTATGTTAAGTGGTGGGGGTCCTGCATGATAGATTGATCAACCAAATTATCAACAATATATAAATAATGTGATTCCACTATTCTTATTTTCATTGATTTAAACATAATAATGAGATTTTGATTCAAGAAAGGTTGTTGAAGAAAAATGGATGATGAGTGAACAACATAAAATTTAAGCTGATTCTATGAAGAATATTGAGGTGTTGATATAGCTGATTAGAAGCATACTTCGTCATGAATATATGACTTCACTGAGGTATAAAAATGGAAAACGTAGGCGTGTATTAATTTAGAATATGAGTTTGATAATATGAAGTTATTTTAATGACTATTATACCGAGAATTAGTCTTTATAATCATAAGAAGTTATGAGTGTATGACTTTCATAGGGATGAAAAAAGATAAAGGCAGGAGTGTAATCCTTTCTGTAAGCATGAAAATTCTTCATAAGCCTTTAAGAATTAGAAATTTAAAGGGACTTCAATTTGGATGGTAGTTTTGAGGAAGAATTAAAATATTGAGGTTTCCATTATTGTATGCAAAGTGTTATAATTGTATAGATGATTTTATTGGATTTAACGTGTAAACAATACATGTTGAAACCAAGTTGAAGAGGTTTTGATATTTTTATAGGTTTATATAAAGTTACAATCAATTATTTAAGTGGTATCTTATGGAAATTATTCTTAAGAAGAGATATGAGAATTTTTTCGATTAGAATTTGAATGTATTTACACGATTTTATAAATATTTGAATAAATAATCAGTAGAAGAGGTAACCAACACAACATGTCATATTTACATTTGTTTTATATCATGTTAAGGGTGTGCATGTGTGGTCTTGAAAGGATATTTTTTAGAAATAAAAATGTATTGAAAAAGTTAAAAAGAAGTTTCTTCTAATTCTTGTGAAATAAATTGAATAAAAAGATTATTTGAATTATAGAAGTAGAAATGAAATGAGTTAAAGAAACATAGTGATAACATGATGATGCCTAATGGTGAAGGTATATTCTTTTATTGTAAAATTATTTTCTTATATAATCTTTATAAGGAGAGAATTCACTATTAATGGACTATTATGAAATTCAAGTTTTGGATTTACCATCCTCCAATGGCCTGAAGGCCTTCATTTTTTATTGATTTATGATAATCCACCTTTCATGGGGTGATGTGGAACCCTTACAAGGCCTGTAGGCATGAGTATTACATGTCCCAGTAGGCCTTAGAGGAATTCATTTCCCGTAGGCTTAAAACATTACATACATCTCAGAAAAACTACATGGAAATGCTCCTCCCCAGTATCATCATCATGAAATCAGCTCTCCACCTTCGCATTGCTGTTCGGCTAGGAATCCCCATGTATGAACATGCTTGTCTCGACGTCAGGTTCCATACACTCTCATTCTTGAAATCCTTTTAGCTCTACTGTGGTGAAAGCTCCTTGATCATATTCCTTGTAGAGTTTGTTCCTATGGATTTACCAAGATTTATATAAACTATAAGTATTGTTTTACAGTAGACTAAGTGATATTTAATTGTTTATAGATTATTCAAACGACTAGTTATTCATATCGAGTAGTGAAAATTTTAAATTTATGTTTTCTTATAGGTGTTATTATATATTATTTTCAATAGAGTCATTTCTATCTAATAGTAGGTGAAGTTTGTTTTAAAATAATAATAAGAAACAGAGTTGACACAAATTCGACCCCCTTTGGTCACACAGATCATGACTTGTCCTTGAAATTATTCTAAGAGTGAAGGTACCTTTGTTGAGTCTAGGATATTGGAATTTTGATGAATAATAATAATTCC
The DNA here is from genome assembly GCA_963277665.1 of Viscum album. Classification (NCBI taxonomy): domain Eukaryota; kingdom Viridiplantae; phylum Streptophyta; class Magnoliopsida; order Santalales; family Viscaceae; genus Viscum; species Viscum album. Next base: position 420,533,495 of record OY728158.1, on the reverse strand, counting down.
ATGGATGTTATATATTCAGTTAATATTAAGAGGATTCCTATTTTTATGGGAAGAAATATCATATCTTTAAGGGAATAAATCTTCATTATCCTTTATTTGTTGGTTATAAAGTTCTGGAAGCTACTATAGATGGTTTCAATCCTCTTGATGATGGTTACCCATTAATATATCATACAAGAAGAATATAGATAATGATGGACATACTGTAAATTCTATTCCTTCAACTTTCTCTATCACCCACATAGTTATTTCTTGAGGTATAAAGGAATTAGAATAGCTAAAGGAATCTGGGATAAGTTATAGAATATTTATGAAGGGAATAAGAATTTAAATAAATAAAATTTTAAATTTAAAAATTTAAATATGATGTTGTGAAATTGTGAAATGATAAATCTAATAGTTATTTATTCATAAGGACTAATGATAATATAATAAACACAAAAATATTTGGATAAAAATTGGAAGACACAGTAGTGGTAGAAAATATCTAGGGAATTATTCTTGATAGTTTTTATTCAAAAATTTAATCATTGTGAGATAGAGTGATTGAAACAATATATATAGATATTTTTTATATTATTATAATTATATATTGGACATGAAAATATATTTTTATCCAAATCCATGGAAATTATGATCATGAAATATCTTTCATATCCACTAATAAAGAAAAGTAAAATAATGTTTCTCTTGGGAAATAAGTTAGTTATTCTAATTCTAAATATGATCTGAGTAATAATATCAATGAATTTATATCATTATTTTCTATAAATGTGAAGATTGTAATAAATATTATATTGTAATTTTACCATTGATTTTATTTAAGAATGGAGTCGTTGTAAAAGATAATTGAAATAATATCTATTAAATCTTACAATGCTAGAGAAATATAAGAAGATGTCAAAGAAAGATGATCAACCTATTACTAATCAATAAATAATACATCAAGAATAAAATATAGATTATTGATAACGATTGACAACATGAAGACGTTAATTTAGGAATATAAAATACACAACATCACGCTTGAAGAAAATATGAGGTATAAGGGAAAGTATTTGACCTTGTATGAAAAAAGCTTGATATAGATGAAAGAGGAAGATTTAACATCCAAAATTCACTTTTAAAAGTTTTTGAATACCCTAAGAGGTTATATTTTTTTAAGTGATAATCCAAAAAGGGTAGAGATAAAGATTAAGATATTGTAAAATGGGTTTAGGATAATAATAAATTAAAATGTATTGTGTATGTATCTAAAAGTAAGTAAATTCTAAAATTCTAGACTTTATAAGAAATCTAAATTTGATTAAAAAACTGTTAAATATGGAGATTATAATAAAGAAATTATTAAGTCTAATATGAAAAGGAATATTTCTAGAATCTATCAATATTTTGGTTCACAAAAAGGATCCATGATTGATGTTAAGAAAGATGTTGTAAAACATATACACAGTTTTTGACAACATAAGTGTTTCGAAGAAAAATATCATTTTTTGGATATTAATGGTTTTTTGGAAGATGTAAACATATATATATATATTTATATGTATTATTTTAATAATCAATAATAAAACGGATCTAGAAGGTATTAGTCGATGATTTTTAGGGGGATTTACCCTTTCAATGAACTATTTCCAAAAGCAATCCGTAAAAACAAATTTAAAGATTAAAAATAGATTCCAAAATATAGAAACTATATATTAGAGGTGTGATCAAAATTTACACATTAAAATGTTTTCATTGTGATGATACCATCATATAAATATTTTGATGAAAAAAATGAAGTTATCGGTTGAGGGAATGAAAGTGAAAATAGAAGGCTCTTTTAGTTGAAAATGTACTCAAGTATACAAAATTAAAATGACCTATGATTTTGGATAGTGAGTGTTATTCACATATGACTGAATATTTGAATATATTTAAGAATTTGAAATATTAAAATGAGTTAATATTTAATTTTTAAAATTATAAGTCCACAAAATAAAAGGCATTGGATATATTGTTAATAGAAAAAAATTGAAATCAATAATTTCTTTATTTGGTGATGTAATGAAATAGAAATGTTTATTATTTCACAGATTTGTGTTGAAGTAAATGAATTTATATTTATAATTTATTGTTTTATTATAAAAAGGATTAAATATGGGTATGTTTTTACAACTGGATAATGAACCAATGGAAACCTGTACTATGTTGGTGATGCACATAATTCATGTTATCTATATATAAAGGAATAAAATCAATTATGGCATAGAAGGATTGAAAAAATGATCCATAGAATCATGAAAAAGTTAAAACATAGAAAAAGTTTTCATGATGTCCTGGATATGATAAGAAGCATATATTGGTGTTTTTATATATTCGAAAATCATAAATTATTAAATTCTTCACATAATAAGGTTATGATACATATATCCTATACCTAAAAACTTATTCATTCACATGTATGTGGACCTATGGAGAAATAATTAATAAATTGAGATAAGTATCTTATATCAATTCATTATTGTTTCAATCATATTTTTTGTATTATATTTTAGGAAACATAAACCAAAGGCAATCAATATGTTCAATAGTTTTTGGATAAGTACTAGAAATGAATGTGGATACTGTATAAAACATATCTAAATGGATAATCGTGTAGAATACACAAGTGATAATATTAAAGGTCACATTGAGAAGCATGGAATGGTTTATGAGCTCAGTGAACTATACACACACACAAATAGTGTTGCTGAAAGAAATAATATAATATTTGTTGAGATGGATCGAACCATTTTGATTCAACATGATTCTTATCAGTAATATTTGAGATAATATATTAGTAAAATAGCCCACATCCAAAATCATTGATTTTTTATATTTTTTTAGAAAAGTCTCCAAATGATATTAATTATAAGAGTACCCCAAGTTTGATGAACATAATGGTTTTTGGAACCACATGTATTAAAAAAATTAAAGGTGAAAATCTTGGGAAATTTGATTAAAGAGGTGATGATGGAATCTTCATTGAGTACCCTCTAAATAGCAGAGGATATAGATGCATCAATAAGTAAACTCGAATACTCATTTATTGAGATGATGTTAAATTACTATAACATTAATAAAATAAGATTTAATAGTTATATAAATATACAAAATGATGTTAATATGATGTTTTTTCTATTAAACATCCTGACAAATTCTCCCGAAAAAGTGATAATGTAGATATTGTACATGATAAATATGTTTATTAAACAATTTCAAGTGATGTGGGACAATAACATTTATATCATCCAAGGTTTAAGAATCAAGTGGAGCTTCAAAATATTATTTTTAATTAAGGAATATAGGTTCAAACCAAAAGACCATTGAGTATAGTTTCACATACCTCTTGGTTTTCATAGGTTTATCAAAGAGATGTTGAAGAAGTGTTGGATAATCAAGATTGTATTGATGAAATTAAAGAAGATTTAGATCCGATTGATAAAACTTATACTAGGGAGATGGTTACAAAAACCCAAGATAGGAATCTTATTTGAATAATGATTGTTTTAAAGAATAAGTTGAATGAAAATGGAGAAGTTGTAAGGAAATAAGAAATAATAATTTATAAGGTATATTCAATGGTAGATAGAGCTGAATTTTATGATACCTTTTAAAAAATTTAAATACATGAAACCATCATAATGTTTCTTTTTATTAATTCAAAAAGAAAATATAATATTTTCCTAATGGATTTCAAGTATTTCCTTCTAAATGAGTTTGATTAAGATTTCTATATTGATAATCCAAGTTATTTCTTACTAATAAAAATAAGGAAATAAATGTGTAATATAATAAGGCTTTATTTGGGCTAAAAAAACACTAAGATCTTTGTTTTCTAAGTTGGAATCCTATTTAAATAAGATTAACATCAATAAATGGAGAGTGTAAAACAACCTCTATGTAAAAGAAAATCAATAAGTTTCTATCATTGTGATTTTTTATATTGTTGATATCATATTTTCTAAGAATGATGAAGAAGACTATAAATATTTTTACAAAGTGATGATTTTTTGTAAAATTTGTATACCGGGAGAAATTAGGGACTTTCTTAGATTTTAAATCTCTAATATTTTAGATCATATTTTCCCATATTAAGATAAATATTCCAAGTATTTACATAAAATATATGGAATAGAAGTTTCAAAACTGGTATCTATTACTGTCACTCTGGGAACAAAGCTATTTAAGTACAAAGTTATAAGGGATGTTTATCCTAAATAATTTTTAAAATTTATTGGAATAAAGTTATAATTAGAAAACTCTACACCATTATTAGTTTATATAATTACTCTTCGTGTTAGATTTCAATGTTCACAAAATATGTCACATTTTTTTGTTGGAAAAATAATTCTAAAATACATTAAGAGTTTTATAGATCATGGGATAAAGTATGAAAAAAAGAGAAAGTTTAATCTATTTGTATCTAAATATATATACTGTGAAGGCTGCGGCAATAAAAAAAGATATACATTTAGTGGAGTATTATTTCTAGGATAAAGATGTGTGAGTTTGAATATAAAGAAAAAAATTGCAGTGAATGTCAACATTACATAAGCTGATTATGTAGTTTCCTCTTATGATAAATCATAATTAGTTTGGATAAAGACATATTTTCATGAGTTTATGGTTGATGTGAATTTTCCACCTCTCTTAGGATGTGATAATCAAAGTGTTACAAATTGTTCAAATAATCCAATGTAAAATTAAATATCAAAGAAATTTAATTTTAAATACCACTTTATCAAATGTCTTATCAAATGAAATGAACAAAACCTAGAGTCTATTCTCATTTAGGAACAAGTGGATGGTATTTTTAATAAACCACTATCGAAGAATACTTTTGAGAAATTGAGGTTAATAATGAGTGTTCACACTCACCCAATTGAACACTAAGGTATGTGTTTTTTCATCCCCTATTATATCTTATCTTTCAATTTTTTCCCAAAGGTAGATAAATATGATAAAATAAATATACAAATTTATATATTCTTTACATATTTATTAAGAGAATATACATAGGGGATGTTTTTAAAATGGTGAGATATGATTTCAGTATGTTTGATCTTTGTGAATAGTTGTAGCAATTTTTTTGAAGTGGATGTGAGACACATTTATTAAAGGTTATATTTTATTTTAGTTGTGATGTTTTGGTATTTATTCATCCAAGAAAGAAATAATTTGGGTTTATTTTTCTTTGATAAATGATTTAGGAAAAACATATTTTTATTATTCAACAATTCCTCTATACTAAACCATTATTTATCATGTAGGATTATAATGGTTGTATTGTGATCCATATATTTAGTTTTAAAGCTTTAATGATTTATGTTCCTTGGTTAAAAATTATATATAAAAGGGTAGATTTTTGAGACCAAATTGTTTTATGTTGTTTCTAGATTGGTGAAGAAGATGGTAAATCTGATGTTGTATTTTTTATTGTGTTTTATTTTATTGTCAATTCATAAATTAGTAAGTAATTGTAGGAAGAGTTATAATATCTTATGATTTTTATTCCTTACATAAGGATCATAACATGTTCTAGTAATGTAAAGTGCACATTTTTTAGAATGATGAAGAAGCTAAAATGGTCAAAAAATCAATTTGAAAAAATTTGAAGTCATTGTTGTTGAAGTGACTGTAGTATAAAATAAAAATTTACCACACAAAGGAAAGATAATTTACCATATTATGAAAAGAAAACTTATCCCATAAAATAATGAAATCCTACCACGTGAAGGATTATTTCTCCATCACACGGTAGGTCAAGTGACTATAGACACTCATTTAAGGTTGATCAAGATCATGATAAAACACATTTAAATTTGTGATGATTCAATTTTATCTTCGTTAATTAATAAATCATAATGATATTAGGAATAAATAAATTTTACTGGAGAAAAATCAATGTTTAGTTAACAACATAAAATAGAAGATGATTATGTGAAGAAGATCTAAATGTTTCTATTGTTTAGTGTAAGCATAAGGCTTCATGATCATATAAACATAATGAGGAAGAAAAATGGATAATACATTAGAATATGACTTTAGAATAGGTGACATTGACTGTAATAAAGATCATATGACTTTGATGTTAACCGTAAATCTTTAGGATCGTTATAATTCATGAATGCAGGACTTCACTAGGAAAAAAAATGAAAAAGGCATGAGTGTGAATTTTCAGATAAGCATATAAATTTTGTGTAATAATTAAATAAATAATTAACATTATGTTCCTATATTTTCAATTTTAGTTATGAGGTTGAATTAAAATGTTGATGTTTCCACTATCATATACATGGTGTATTAATTGTGAAGAAGATTTCATGGGATTTAATTTAAAAAATGTTGGTTTAAATGTAGATAAAGATGCCACAATATTTATGAAGGTTTACATGTAGTTAAAATCATTTATTTAATTGGTTATTAATTAAGTTATTGTGAAAAAAGATATGATAATTCTAGAGATTTTAATTTGAATGTATTTACATGGTTTCATAAATATATGAATAAAGAAGAAAGAGATTAGGCAACTAGTGTTACATGTTATATTTATAGTTATTGCAGATCATGTTGAGTAAGTGCATAGGTGGTTTTAAGATAGAGTTTTTCTGATAAATAATAATTTATATAAATAATAAATTAGAGGATCTTGCTCACTGCTATAGATGAAATCACATAAAAATAATATCAAACATATAGAAAAGAATGTGTGATTAATCCAAGTAGCATATAAAAAATGTGCAGAATTATGTCGGTGAAGGTATATTCCAATATTGAAAAATATATTTTCTTATATTAACTATGTGAGGAGAAAATGAAATGTTAAAGAACTATTGTTCAATGATAGTGATGGATATACCCTGCTTATTTTAAATGAAACATACTATTTTATTATAGATTGTGTTATCACAAATTGTTTCCATATACTTCCAAAGACTACATACTATTATTAAGAAGTGAAATTTATAAATTCTTATATTCATATTTGTGTTCTTAGATATCATATTATTCAATGTCATTTACATTTAATAAGAGGTGATGGTTGTTTAGAAAGAAAAAAACATAAAAACAATTGAATAATAATTCACCTCTCTCTCAGTGGTCACACTGATCATGACTTGTGATAACATATGATGTTTTTTATAAAAATAGAAATGAAAAATCCTAAGATTTTAGGAAATATTTTTTATAACTAATTTAAAATTTTATATAGCTTTAATTATACACCACATCATGTTTATATTTCATTACACGCAACAATGATATTGTAAATGACACGCGACATTGAGCTTCAACTAACCATGAAATAATATTATTTTAAATATGACTGTTATAAAATATCTTTAAAATAAAATATTATGAATATCATACACTAATTTATGAAATCTAAATATAAATTTCCAACTCAATATTAATGTATTTATAAATTCTTAGTATGTAATTAATCAATTTTTAGTAAAGTATTTATACTCATCAAAAATTAGTTTTCATTAAAATTATTTTTTATTTACTTTTAGATAAAAAATATTTAATTTAATTTATATAAATTTTAAAAAATTTATTTGATAAAATGAAATCCATTTTTGAAATAATCATTTTGAAATTAACTTACAGTGAAATGCTTTTATTTTTCAAGAAAATATTGTTTGTTTACTAAATACTAAAAAATTCCTATTTTTGTAAAAGTATATTTTCATTTCAATAAATCAGGTAATTTAAATTTCAAATCATGATTTAAATTATCATTATTAATATTTATTTATATTTAATCTACTTAATTACTTTTAAATCAACTTTATTTTATATTTTAGTATAAGTTTATTTTTGGGTTGAAAAGGGGTTTTTTTTATAAAAAGTGTTTTTAAGTACATAACATTTCTACATTTTAATTAATGAATATAATACCTAATGAGGGATGTTTTACAATAAATTTATAGAATATATATCAAACAAATTTAATTTATATTCATACAATAATTTTTATTATACATAAAGTTAATATAAAATCATATAGTGTTTGAAGAAAATACACTTCTCGAAAGCCTACTTTTTTATCGCATCTGGAGAAATTGCTTTAATTTTAAAGTTTGTACCTGTTATAAAATTTATTTTCAAAAAATTAGTTTTTAAATATTAAAGAAAAAAATATATTTTATTGATTTTTTATGAATTTTCTAAAGAGATTAATTTTTTCATCAATAGTGAAAATAATAAATTTTAATTGAAAGAATCATTTTCAGTTAAATTTTTTATAATTTAAAATTATATTTTAAATTTTTTAAAGTAAAATTACTTCTATTATATATACATATTAATCAAATTTATTTTATTGTAATAAGTTTCATAGTGATTTTTGATATAAAAACTTCTTATACCTTTGAACATTTTCTCTTTTAAAAACATGCTTTCTCATCACATCCATGAAATTAATTTTAAATTAAAATTTTCCATTTATATGAATGGAATTTATAAAAATTGATTAAATATTTATATAAATAACAATTTATATTATATAATATTTCCAAATTAATTTTTAACAAAATTAATAGTAAAGAGAATAAGAATTATTTACCATGGTTAAGAGAAAAATGGGTTTACTGAGGGTTAAACAAAAAAATAAAGGTAAAAAATGACCCAAATCTTGTAAAAAACCCTTTTTATGAAGCTATATATACCTTATACCTTCTATGATATAGAATAATCGATTTTGAGCCTTTTTTATTTATAAAAACATGTGTATATCTTTTTATTTTCAAAATATTACAAGTGTGTCACTCACCTGATTTATTAAAGGTTACCCTCTATCCTCTCTACTTCACTCCTTAAAACCATTTCGGATCATCCCAGACCTACCAAAAATACATCCCAAATTATTTCCTCTCATACTATAGTAATTATTTACATAAAATCAAACGCCTAAGAAATTTGGTGTATACGTTATGAGGTTACTTGAAGAAGAGGTAATGTTCTTCAACGAGTGATTTTATTTCATTTATTCACACACCCACATCAATTATTATTATTATACCATGATGATATAATAAAAAAATATTAAATATAATTTAATGTTTTTATGTTAATTTCATGAGCTACATCCATCTCCAATTCCATAAAATTGGTTATGAAATCCTTATTTGTGTGTACGGCGGGCTACCGCCCTAGCGAACTGATGTGATTAGTTTTTCCATTACCACCTCTCATGGTTGTAAATAATGATGTATTTACTATTTATATATGATATTTAAGTTATATTTATTCTTATTTAATTATTATACCACATATACCTTCATTATTTCTCTTTTTTGGGAATATAATAACATCGGTTTTGTGAATGGCACTACGACCTCACGAACAATGTGATTTGTTCAACCAATATATATAAGGTAATAAGGATTGGTTTAATGAAAATAAATGATATATATGAAATAAAAATAATTCAATAAGTATAATATATAATTTCCCTTTATTTAATTCAATCCTAAGAGAAAATAGAAACAACATTCATGCATACGTACAACCTTCCATCTCCATGAACGATTTAATTCATTTTCTATAACTAAATTTTATGGATTACTACAAATTAATATATAATAAATATATTTTATATTTATATAATGGTTTAAATGTTTTATTTCATTAAATCATGATCAAATTAATAGGATAAAAAATAACAAATCAAAACATATTTGGAAAACATATTTATTATTACAAAAAACGTGACTTTATTATGGAATTGTTAATAATATGGAAATAAACAAACCTAAAAATATAATATATGGTATTATATAAATAAGTCTTTTCTAAAATATATTTATAATAAACTTATAATTATTTTACAAGATGTCCAAATGTGTATGAACGAATTTAATACTTATGGTAAGGGAACTACATCTCATTTTTTACTTCCACGAGACACATGACATATACAAAAAATATTTCTTTTATGTGGTGTATATAATTATTGTGAATGTATTTTATGATCAATATACTTATAATATTATGGTTTTACATATCCATTTTATGAAATCACTTTTATGGGGTTTACATTTAAATAGTTATAAAAGCAGTAAGGGATTTCTAACCACTCTTTTATTTCTAGGAGACATATGAAAATTAAAAACTCATTTCTTTTGTGTGGATTATATAATTCACATTTTACATGTTATATCATGAATATAATTATTTTAATGATATTATAATTATAAATTATGTTATTATTTCATGTGTATTATAATTCAATGCTACTAAAGTGGTTAGATTTTTTAGTTACAATCTCTTTGTTTATTAGGATTATTTATGATTGAGTCTGTAATGTTGAAATTTTGTGATATACCACTCAAGAATTATCATGAATTTATTATCCTCTAAATATTAAGGATTTTTTATGTAATAGTTACATTTTAACATTATTTCACACATAAAGTAATTGATAAAATGAGTTTAATTGAAATCACCTTTATTTATCTCATCAGTTGAAAATTATTATTATTTAAAAAATGTTTTAAAAAGTGTTTTGACCTTTAAAAAAGATTTATTAAATAATGTTTTACCCATTTTAAAATTTTTAAAGTTTCATTTAAATTAATCTTCAGGTCATTTTCAAAAAGATTCCCATTTGAATTTTACAAAAAATGTGAATAGAAACATTATTTTTAACAAGAATGAGATGAACAAAATTTCTTTCTAACATGAACACTAAATGATTTCTATATTAAAATTTTTGTATTAGAATTTATTTTCAAATAAAATATTTTCCTTAACATTTGGGTATAATTTATATTTTAAATGATTGATTTCAAAGAGAAAAAGACTTTGAATTTTTTTTAAATGTGCTCTTCAAAGTAAAAAGTATATTTTTCCTCAAAAATATGTTTAAAATAATTTTAATGATTAATTCATAAGTTTTCACATTTATTTTATAAGAAAAAGATTTAAAAAATATTCTTATAAAATATATGATTTATTTATCTCTTCGATCGAAAAACATTTTTATTTCAAAATCACTTTTTATCAATATGTTTTTAAATTTTTTTATAATCATTGTAAAAGTATTTATTAAATACATTTCTACCCATCTATAATTTTTACAAACTACTTTCAAAGGTATATTCATTTCATTTTCAAAAAAACCCATTTGGATTTTATAGAAAATGTAAGAAGAATATTATTTTAACATGCATAATATGTACAGTATTACCTACTGTCATGACCACTCAATGATTTCATGATAAAAATATAGTTTTTTTAATTTATATTAAAATAAAATTATTTCCTTAATATGTGGATGAATTTTTATATTTTAAATTACTAATTTCAAAGTGAAAAGGATTTTGTAAATTTTTTAAAAGTATTTTTCAATGTAGAAAGGATGTTTTTCTAAAAAATGTTTTACATGAATTTTAAAGAATTATTTTTTTATCATCTATTTTGTTTTCAATGAAAGCAATTTACAAAATGTTTTATGTTTTAGAAAAGTTATTTTCAAACAAAATTTACCTTCCTCAAAAAAATTTCCTTGTGGTTTATCTTTAAAAATAATTTTCTCTCTAAAATATTATTCTTGGATGTATCTTATGATTTACTAGGGATATGAACCAAGGGTATCATTATTATTCTTTCTATGAATTTTTTATTGTGAAAATATGTTTATAATACCCATTTCTCTTCTATTAGTTATACCATGAAAAAATTCTTATGAAACATGTTTATTTTTACATAGGGTATTCTTTGATGATATGATGAGATGATTATCAAACCCATCTCTTTTCCATAGTTTATTATGTGATTAAATGTTTATGAATCCCATTTTCTTTCATGGGTTATGATATGATGACTGATTTATGATCTTTTGGAACACAAAAATATGGGTTTCATTATGATACAGGTGGGACCGATATCTCCCTCTAATTAATTAGGTAATGGTTTATATCCAATGATATATACCAGAATGGAAAAGAGAGTAACCCTAGTTCAGTAAGGGACTTTGTCTACTATGACGGTCTTTAGAGTGAACCTTGATAACCATGTATTTTAGGGATTGAACCCATTATACTACGATATCCTTGACCATGATCCTTGACTACTATGGAGATAATTTTATATTTTTATATGAACACTAAAATTCCATGTATGAAAAAGTTCTAGGTATTATACCAATTTCATTCCCTCATGGATCATGTTCTTTTATTATATTACGATTAATGTATTATGAACTACCAATATTTATTCCATGAATCTAAATTATGTTCTTTGATTTGCAGGGTATGGCTTTCAAATGTTATGCTCATGTTCTCTTATCTTTATGTTCATGTTATGAATAAATATCTACCTTGTTTACTCTACAAAGCATCTAAGATCACCTTTTCTTATTTTTACATTCCCTAGGTTATAAAGAATGGTTTTATATAGGGTAGGTCTAAGAAGAGTACTAAATGGGAATATATTTGTAGGATAAATTGAATATCTTTCAAAAAATTAAGAAGATTGTGTTACAGATTTCCAAATACACTAAACTATTATGGTCCTTAGGTGTGTGTTTGTGTAATGTGTTGACTATTAATCATAAAAAATATAATATTATTTTATGTTAATCTTAGATCGCTATGAATACAGTCATTGTTATGGAATTATAATTATAATTTATGAATTTTATCAGATGTTGGGTGTTTACATCATTGGTAAAGCCATCCAATCACCTTCTATGAAACTTTGGTTCAAAATAGGGTGTGAGAAAATTCCTATAGATAATGTAGTAGCACTATAATAGTTCATGTTTTTTAGCGATGTATTAAAAAAGTAACAAAATTATTTCTAAATGGATTTAAAGACAAAAAAATGATCCTTCAGGTCACATGGGGTCACATGGCCTTTGGACCATATGGAATTTCGAATTTTGGTCTTTTGGGATATCATAGGCCTTTGTGCTACATGGACTACATACTGTAGAATAGATCATGTTTGACCACTCCATAGAACCATTGGTATAATGGACTGGAGTAGTAATAAGCACTTAATATATATAAAATGACTTAGGATTGAAGGAGGTAAATGGTATACATTCCATTATCCCATGAAGCTCTATACAAATATTTTCAAGATGAAAATGATTTTAGGTGGTGAGCTTGGTGAAACCTATAAAGGTGTTGGAGATGGGTTGTTTCATTGTAGTTAGGTCTGATAACATTTTAAGGAAAATGTGTCTCTAGGCCTATGGGTCATGTATTCTAAGCCCTTTGTGCCTTGGGGACGTCGGTTCAGGTAATGTTTTCCACTCAACCGATAAAAAATGGATATAATCGAAAATGAAAATATAAAATTTTCCACCAATAATTCTTACCACGTAGAATCTATATTGTTATGTAATTTTTCAAAGATAATTACCCATAATTAGAAGATTTATTTTAAAAAATGATATGTTTTTAATGAATAAATAAATAATTATAATTAATATATTAATTAATTAGTAATAATAACTTGAAATGTAATCACTCACAGTGAAAGAAATAATACTTATCCTAGATAATGTTGGTTTCTACATATTATATGATTTTATATAAAAGTGAACATTATAATATTTATAAAATTATTTTGAAAAAAGGGATAATATTTTTAGAATCAATGCGGTGGAAGTAGATTAGAGTGATTTTTTTGGTATTTTTCTTAAAAATATTATTTTTTTTGAAAAATATTAAAAACATTTACGTATAATACAAGGTTAAAAACATCATGATAATAAAAATATGTCTTAAAATTTATAAAAACATTTTAATTATTTAAATTTAATGAGTAAAACTAATAATTTAATCATAATATACTTAATTTTCATACCTATAAATCAATGTTCAAATCATATGTCATGTTTTATTATAATAAAAAAGATGATCTGATTCATTACCTAATATAAAATATTTATAATTTGTTTTTTGATTTTGGGTGTGTTAAAATGTCAAATAAACCCATATTGTTTAATAATATAGTAATAAAAGTCAAAATGACCATCACTATTCATATTATTGATAATAAATAATAAAATAATTATTATTTATTCAAAGATACCCATACCCCTTGGTTATATATATATCAACCCAACTTTTTAATACACACTTAAACATAATTTATTACATAAAATCTTTTCTTGATGAAATATAGATGATCGAGAGGTCTAGTGTATTTCGTGATTAGGAACATTACATAACTAATTAACACATAAAACACAACATCTTATTGAAAACTTCCTTTACGTGAACACTATATTCCCTCGTACACAGCATTACATGAGATAACCTGAGGAAATGCATAAGAAAAGGGTAAGCTATAAAGCCTAGAAATGGAGTAAAAACAATATAACATGAAGAATACAATACATGTAAAGAAATAGGAATATCAATGGATCCTAAAGAAACATGAACATAATGACATGATATAACATGATTATCATAACATGCAAATGTGGCAGCAACACCTAACATGGAATTTGCATGAGCCAAGGCTCATTGCACATGGAGCATGAGTAAAAACTCATTGAACTTGACCAATCATGAGTACATACTCATTTGACTTGAATTATAATGAATAAATATCCATTTCACTTGATGTATCATGATACTAATCTTTAGCCAATGCATTAGAGCGCTATCAGGGTGCACCCTTCTTAAACATTTCATTTCATGCATAAGTGTTCCACATGGATCTTACAAGATGGAATAATTAAACATCATAATTTATTCAAAGATAATTGAATGTGGAATAAATACATGAAACTCTGTAAACTATAAGTAATTGTGCATAAATGTTAATACCCTTGATAGAGAACTAAACATGGTATTCACTACACAATGACTTTCGCTTGGAAAATCGCAGTGCAATTTCGAGAGCATAATAGTGTGTCATAAGAATTCATAAAAATGGATTATGATAGATAATGTGGTGTCTCATCATATTTACATGAAATGGATAGTAAGCGGGTTATATAGATACATGTCCCAACATGAGTAATGGAATTTTAGATTCATAATGAAAAAGAATGGCTTGAATGTAAATAAAGAGAGAGAGAGAGAGATTCCTTACAGAATTTCAGAATGGCAAAAGGTGTACATGGGAGGAATTAATTAGAGAGACATGGGCCTCTCATAATTCAAACATAAATAGGACAGTAAGTGGGAGGTTCAAAATCATACCCCAACATTTATAATTTAAAATAAAAGGACATAACTATATTAAGAAACTTGGTTAAAATGAGAAAGCAGGGAATCCCTTACATGGAAGTGTGATCCCAATGACTTGGGAGAGGCTTGAGAGAGGCCTCTTGGGAGATTGGGGAACCATCGGAGGTTTCTAGAGAGATGAGTTTTGAGTTTTTAAGAACTCCAAGGGCCTTTAGTGAAGACGAAGTGGGAGAATGGGTGTGTTTATATAGTAAAGGAGAGGGGATTCTTTATTATTTAGGTTTGGGACACCACACATTAAACTAGTCAAAACCACAAACCAAACCATGGATTTAGCCCATTTTTTCCAAAGGGGAGTGGAAAAAAATATTTTATAAGGCAAATGGCTGAGCTTCTTAAAATATTACGGTAGCATTTGTGGAGGCGAGTCACACCATCAAGGAAATCCATTTAAAAACCTAAAATGTTTTATAAGTCTTGGAGGGTCCACTAAAGCATTGTAAAATAAATAAAACAAACCTAAAATCACCTTATTTTAATGGTAAAACATATATTGGCCGAACATAAGGTTTAAATTATTTTATTACATCACTATTGGGTCATTAAGATGTCATGAAACAAATTATATATTTAAAGAGTATTTAATTTTTACCCAAAAATTCGACTATCTTAGGTAATTATAAAAAATTCACCATTGGATATTTTCAATGTCCTGATTCCAAAAACAATATTCATTTTATTGATATAATTTTCTTAATATGTTCATTTTCACTTTTAAAATAAAAGCCGATAATTTTTGAAAATTCATGTGTTTTGACAAAAACAATTTTCAAACGTTAATAAAAATTACAATTGTATTCATAAAAATTATACGATCATTTATACTTGATAAAAATTAATATAATAATAATAATATTTTAATAAAATATTATTTAATTCAAAAGTACATTAATTTATCAAAATATTTTTCTTAGTTGAATATTATCTAAAAATACAATTTGTGCTTAAAAAACTATTTAAAAGGTAACAATAATAAAATAAATGTATATTATTTATTATATAAAAAAATATTGCACATAATCATAATGCTATGGTCCTGTTACATAACCCCGTATAACACCCACATAAGACCGAAGGGTAAGGTGTGTAGTGGTGACACACTTCTGGGGTGGCTCAGATAACATCACTCATGTGGTAATATCTATCAACTCTGAGTTCTTCTATAGGCGGTTCCATTCGGGCTTAATGTGTTGAAGCTCGACTTGGTCTTGGTCAAGAGCGAACCCCAAAGACACAACTTCCTTTCTGAGATCCGAAAAATGGGATTAGTAGAGGGCAAGTCTACTGGATGAGTCCATCGCTTCCTTTGTCTGAGTAAATTGTATTTGTTATTGCTCTCTAATTATACTAATCATGTGATCACAGTTCAACGACTATATTATCCACTGTCACAATTCTCTATGGTATGTTAAAAATCATAAAACATAATACCACGAAAGTGCATATGATAAATAACCATCTTATATAATAAGACATTTAATTAGAGCAAGATTTATTTTCATTAATAAAAGTTTGGTTCATTACAATGTTCCCCCCTTAAGAAATTTTTCTCTCAAAATTTTTTTTCCTACACTAAAACAGATATGGGTAACTCTGCTTCATCACTTCCTTTGATTCCCATGTCACTTCTTCAAACATGTGGTTTTTCTTCAACACTGTGACGAGGGGCATTGTCTTATTTCATAGAACATTTTATCTACGATCTAAGATATTCACTAGTTTATCATTGTAAGAAAGATCATCCTAAAACTATAATACCTATGAAAAGAGTACATGTGAAGGGTCTGGTATCTATTTCTATAATAGGGATACATGAAAGAAATCATATACTTTGTCCATGGTAGGTAGAAGTGAAATTCTATAGGAAACGGCCCCGACACGATTAATAATCTCATAGGGGCCGATGTACCTAGGAATTAACTCCCCTTTCTTTCCAAACCTCATGTCCTTCATACATGAAGCTCTGTGTAGAAATACCATGTATCCAACTTTAAACTCAATGTCTTGTTGATGGTTATCTTCATAACTCTACTTTAGAATTTGGGCTTCCTTGATAGGATTCTAAATGATTTTCACCTTCTCCACCATTTCTTTGACAATTTCGGGTCCTAGAACCATACGCTCACTGACTTCATCCCAACACACCAGTGTTCTAAATCTTTTCCCAGAAAGGTCTTCTTATGGTTCCATTCATATGCTCAAATGAAAATTGTTATTATAGTAGAATTCAACTTGTGGAAGATGTTGGTCACATCCTCCTTGGAATTCCATAGAAGATGATCTTAACATATATTCCAGGGTCTGAATACCAAACTCATATTGACCATCTGTTTAAGGATGATAGGCCATACTAAATTTCATTTCAGTTCTTATAGCATGTTGGAGACTTTTCCAAAACATCGAGGTGAATCTAGGATCACGATTAGATGCAATATATAGTGGTACTCTATGCAGCCTTACCACTTATTTGATGTAAATCTATGAAAGTTGATTCAATTAGATGTCCTCTCAAATCACGATAATGTGATATGTCTTCATTAGACGATCCTCTAGGTCCCATATAGCATTGTTTCCTTTAGATTTCCTTGGATGTCCAGTGACTAAGTCCATGGTAATGTTGTCCCACATACATGTTGATATAGGTAGTGGTTTCATCATACCCTTAGACTTTTTCCTCTTTTCCTTCACTTGTTGACATACAAGGCAATTTGTTGTAGATTCAGTAATCTCTATTTTCATAATTTCCCACCAAAAGTTTTCCTAGAGATCTCAATACATCGTTATGCTCCTCGGGGGAATAGAGAAGGTTGAGCTATGTGTTTCATTCAGAATATCCTTCTTTATCTCTGGAAGAGATGGTACACAAAATCCTGATCCAAATCACACCATTCCATTGTTTTCAACCACAAACTCTAAGTATTTCCAATTTTGGATATCTTCTACCCTTTTTAAAATTTTGACATTCATCCTTTGAGAATCCTTTATTTTCTCTACAAGGGATGATTGAGCATTAATTTGAGAAATTATTGATGACATTTCTCCCTAAATGATTCGCATTTCCATCCTCTACAAATCTAAGACGATTGGACCCCTTTCAATTTTGATCATTGATAAAGATGCATGATCATTTATACATAGAGAATCTTCCAACTTGTTTTCCTTACTGGGATGGTAATGGATTGAGTAGTCATAATCCTTGAGGAATTCTTCCCATATTCATTGGAACATATTAAACTCTTTTTTTGCAAAAAAATATTTTAGGCACTTTTGATCATTATATATCTCTCAATTCTACCCATGGAGATAATGACGCCATATATTCAATGAAAAGATCACAGACACCAACTCCATATCATACGTTGGAGAATTTTTCTCATGGTTTTCCAGTTACCTTTAAGCGTATGCTATCACTTTATAATTCTGCATCAACAAAAAACTCAATCCCTTCTTCAAAGCATGAATAAATACCACCAAAAGATCTCCAATAGTGGGTAATGTTAGCACGTGTGCAGTGATAAGCCTCATTTGTAAATCCTTGAAGCTCTCTTTGCATTCATTATTCAAAGAAAACTTTACAACCTTTCGAGTTAGCTTAGTAAGAGGGATGGAAAATCGTGAGAAATTTCTCATAAATCAGTGATAATATCCTGCTGAACCCATGAAGCTACGGATATCCGTTACCAATGTTGGGCTCAGCCATCCCTCAATTTCAGTTGTCATCGAGGGATCCACAGATATCCCATGGCTTTTGGTGATATAACCCAAGAATGAGACCTCCATCAACCAGAACTCACACTTACTATATTTTTCATAGAGTTTCTCCATTTGTAAGGTCTCCTGCACAGCTCTTAGATTCTCCTCATGATCCTCCTTGGTTTTGGAGTATATTAGAATATCATTTATAATGACTTCCAAAAAAAATTCAAGATAATATCTAAAGACTCTATTCATCCTTTCCATGAAGATTTTTGGAGGATTAGTGAGTCCAAAAGGCATTTCTATGAATTCATAGTGCCCGTACCTTGTACCAAAAGTAGTATTGGGGATATCTTCCTTCTTCACCCTAGATAATATCCTGAAAAAAAATATAACATAGATATGTATTGTGCTCCATGAATCTGATTAAACAATTCATCAATTCATCACAATGGATACTTGTTCTTTGTCATGATTTTGTCAATCTCACAATAATTGATGCATAGGCGCATTGACCAATCCTTATTCTTGATGATGAGGACTAGTGAACCACATGGTGAAGTACTTGGGTGTATAAACCCTTTATCAAGATTATTCTGTTGTTGTTTCATTAGCTCCTCAAGGTCAATAATATCCATTCTCTATAGAGTCTTGGATATTGGAAACACCCTGGGTATAAGGTTAATTGAGAATTCAACATCTCTTTTAGAAGGAAGACCAGTCAATTCCTTGAGAAACACTTCAGTGAATTCCCTCACAATAGGCATGTCGTCAAGGATGGTCTCCTCCTTAAACTCAATCAACTGAGCTAGATACATGTTCCCATAGGGCAGTAATATCTATACTTGAGATGATAGTGTTAAATAAGATCCATCTTCCTCCTTGAACTAGTATAGAATCGAGGGTCAATTCTCCATATGGAGAGAGATTTCCCTCTCATGGAAATTTTTGTTGGATCTATATAAGGAAATCCATTCCATACTGATAATTGAATAAAATTACACCAGAGTGAGTATGATGAGGTTCTATGGAAAATTCAATCCACCGATTTTGACAAGGAAGGATTTATATTCAAGGGATGCAATGAATGCCCCATTTTCCAGACTCACTGACATCTTTACTTCCATGATTTGTGGTGGTCTTGGGATTGTTCTACTAAACATTCGTGATACAAAAGAATGCGAAGAACCAAAGTCAAAAAGTACGTTCACTATTATTGAATGAATAACTACTATACTTGTCACCACTTTGTTTTCGGGGTTCACTTAGGCGGTAGTGATGGGGAAATATCACCCATGGGGAATTGGAGGTTGTTGGTTTCCTTCAAAACCCCATAGCATAGGGCATTGATTTTCAAGGTTCCCTAGTTCTTTGTATTTGAAGAAATGAGTAATCTGTTGAGGTTCAAACTGAGGGTTCTTCTCCTCTATTGCAGCCACATGATTATCTTGTCGGTAGTTAAAGTCTAGGTTCCCTTCCCTCGCACACCAAAATCATTTTCTCATCCCCTTTAGGAAATTTATAGGGTGATTCTTTTAACATCTTTGGAAGTGGTGTGCTGGATTTTCTTAGCACTATTGGATTTATCCATTGGACTGCTAGAATTGAAGTCCACCTTATACTTTTTATCCCCATGATACCCCTAAGATTCTCCAATATTCATTCCATCCTTGCGGGCACATTGAAAAATTTCCACATATCTGTCGATTTCACGGATCACGAGGGATTTCCATAGGCTAGGTTTTAGCCCATCAATGAAGTTGTAAACCGTACATTCAGGGATAACGACAATGCCAGAGGTGTATCATGAAAGCCTTGTGATTTTTTCCTCTTACACTTTGATGGATTCATCATATTTTTTCTTGAGGTCAAGGAAGTCCCTTTCTATATTTATTCAAAGGTTGTATCAAAAAATTTTATCAAAAAACATCTTTTGGAAATCCTTTCATTCAAATGCCTCGATCTTTTCCTTAGGCATTATATTTTGTATCATTTTCCACCATTGATCGTCTTCACCCTCCATATGATATGTATCCAGAATAACCTTCTCTTGTTTGTAACATTGAATGATGGAGGATATCTTTTCAATGGAGTTTATCCATTGTTCAACGATTGAGGGATCTGATGATCCATTAAAAGTAGGAGGCCTTTGTCTCCTGAAGCTTTTGATAGCGACTTGTTCATTATTGGGGGGTGAGTGTTCCACTTGACCCATGTTTCTATTTAAATCATTAGTTAATTGAGAGATTATCATGATAAAGTTCACGATTCCTGCTCCCATCGGATTGGGAATCTCATTAGAATAGTCATCACATTGGTCTTCACATCGGTTGTTATCCCAAGTCCTACTATTACCAGACATTGGTTGGAATAAATGTAATGTTAGGGGTAACACATAAATGGTAATCCAAGGACAAAATAGAGGACTTATAAATAACTTTTATTTCCTTAACTCGTGAATCTACAGGCTTCAATCTAAGTAATCCATGATTTAATTCACAAAATTTATTATTAGGGGCATTTTCCCCCCTTAACAATGGTTCATATGATGTTTGTGAATTTCCCAAATCATATCCCCTAGATGTTTCATAACCAATAGTGCAGAAAGTCCCATTTTCGTGTACTAGGATACCCCAGGTCCAGCCCGAAACTCCTTGTCGGAGTTTTCACTCCTAGGTACATCTGTTCCAGAGCCGCCTCTACCTCCTCATATCCCGACAGTGATTTATTTTCATGATAAAACACTTAATAATTTGCTAACAAAACATAGGGATGTTTTATTATACTTATTCTTATCTCCAAGGCTTTCACTGGGGTTTTATAATACTAATCCCTAATACAGCTAAACCTATCCTCTGATACCAACTATAACAACCCGAATTTTTTATTACACACTTAAACATGATGTATTACATAAACTATCCACTTGATACAACAAAATAGATCAACAGTTATAGTTTCTTTGGGGATTAAGAATATTACATAACAACTTAAAAAATAAAACACAACATATTATTAACAACTTCCTTTACATGACCACTACATTCCTTCTTACATATCATTGCATTGGATAAAACGAGGACATGCAGAAGAAAAGGTTGAGCTATAAATTCCAGTAAGGGAGTAAAAATTGTATAACCTGAATATTACAATACATTTTAGGAAATATAAATTTAAATGTATCATATTGAAACATAAACATAAAGGCATGATATAACATGATTATCATAACATGGAAATGTAGCAGTAACACGTACCATGGATTTATAAAGAACCAAGGCTCATTGCACATAGAGCATGAGTAAACCATCAATTCACCTGAATTAACTTGATTATATCCTCGTTTCACTTGAATTAGCAAGATTAAATCCTCATTTCACTTTACTTATCATGATACTAATCTTTACCCAATTCATTGGAGTGCTATCAGGGCACACCCTTCTTAAACATTTCATTTCAGGCATAAGTGTGCCACATGGATTCTACAACATGGAATAATTCTACATCATCATTTATTACACGATAAAGTAACATGGAATACATTCATGAAGAAAATTTAAATTGTATGTAAATGTGAATAATTGTGAATACCCTTGATATAGAAATGGGTATGGCATTTACAACACTGTGAATTTGTCTTAGACAATCGCAGTGCAATTTCAGCTGCATAACGGCGTGACATAAGAATTCATAAATATGGTTGTTGAGAGATAATGGTGTGTCTCGTCATATTTACATGAAATGGAAAGTAAGGCGGTCATAGAGATACATTTATCAACATGAGTAATGGAATTTTAGATTCATGGTACAAAATAATTCCTTGAACGTGAATGAGGAGAGAGGAATTCCTTATGGAATTGTGGCATGGTAACGGTTGTACATGAGAGGAATTAATAAAGGAGAAAGGGGTCTATCATCATTAAAAAATAAATAGGTAATTATGGGGGAGGTGGGAAATCATAACCAACATTTATAATTGAAAATAAAATAACATAACAATATTAAGAAACTTGGCTAAACTGAGAAAGGAATGAATCACTTAATTGGAAGTGTGATCCCAAGGCTTGGGATAGGCGTGATAGTGGATTCTTGGGAGATTTGGGTGCCTTAGGTGTATTTTAGAGAGATAAGGGAAGAGGTGGGACTAACTCCATGGTCTTTGGGTGAAGAGGAAGTGAGATCTTGTATGGGATTATGTAGGAAATGAGAGGGAATTCTTTAATATTTAGTTTTGGGACACCACATATTAAACTAATCAATATGACAAAAAAACCAATTGTTTATGTAAGAACCCGGTTTTTGTTGAGAAAGACTTTGGAATATTCTTGATAATATTCCAGAGCAGTGCCTTCAGACGGCGTGCGATTTCGAGCCCCGGAGTGGCCGAAATTAAATTTTCAGTGTGTTCACACTGGAAATGCTAAATAAATGGTATAACTCCTAAATGGAGTTCCGGATCAGGGATCCGAGTGTACGGATGGGTCCGGAATGGGGTATTTACCCTAGGAGCGACATAAAACTTGTTGGTGCGAGATGTTTGGACCCCTCGCCCGCTCCCAGAACATTAAACGGATAAATAAATTAATTAAATTATTCGTTTAATGGAGAAACGTTGGTATCTCTTAAACGGTGGCTCGGATTGGAAAATTGAGGGCACCGTTGAGTTCGGAGCGTGCCGTTTACCCTAGGAGGTGTATAAGTTTCGTGGGCACAGGCCGTTTGTAAAAAATGGCCCCAGGGGCGTTTTTGTAATTTGGCGACCTCAGGCGCTGAGTTTAGTATCTTTTGAAAGGGGTCTCAGAATAAAATTCCGAGACCGCTGTTGCGCTCAGAGCATGGTTCTTAGCCTAGGAGAGGCTAAATCCCAACCCCGTCAGGAGTTCGGGTTCGGGGCTGTCGGGCGGGCGTTTAAGTGTTTTGTACTAAAACACCCCCCCTTCTTCTCCTTCCTCTTCTTCCTCAAACCCTCCTCCCCTCCTTCACCTCTGGCGAGGCAAGCTCTGGCGAGGCGAGCTTCGGCGAGACGACTCCAGCAAGGCAGCGGTTCGGCGGCGAATATCCGGGCAACGCCCGCGAGGTAGGGTTGTGTATTTGAGTTTTAATTCCCGACCCCCCCCCCCCCCTTTAAACCCATATTTTAGCATTGTTTTGTTGATTTATGTTCGAGAAAATTCCCTGGTAGTGTAGAACACATGTTACTCTTTCCGTCGCTTCTTTCGGAATTGAAAACGGAGTTTGGAGGAGACCGCAACACCTCGCCGAAGTTTGCGGGTTTTTGGAGGTTTTCCAGCCGTTTTGAGGAGCTCCGGCGGTAGGAGGCGCGGCGGCGCGGCTTCGGTCCGAGGAGGCTGCCGCGGGGCGTCGCGGCGGTTCGGTGGCCAAGAGGAGAGGCTCCGGTCAGCGGCTGGCAGGGATGGCAGATGCTGCTGCGGACAGCGGCGGTCGGCTGGTCTCGGGCGGCGCCGGCGCAGCGCAAGGAGGGGAGACTGCGGGGTGCACGACCCCGCGTGCGGTGACCGCGACCCGGGCGACGCGGGTTGCTGCTGGGAGAGGAGACCGGCCTGGATGGCCGGTCGAAGAGGTTGACCGGGTCCAGCTGGCCGCGACAGATGGAACCGGGCCCGTGGCTGGGCCGCGGGCCGGCTGAGGGCGGACCGGCCAGACCGGGCCGGTCCAGGCCTAGGGAGTGCCCTCCCCCTTCTAAAATTTCTAACGCCCGTAACTTTCGTTAAAGGCGTCCGTTTTGCACGCCATCAGTGGCAGCGCGGACCTTGCGTCGAGGGGAATTCTTTGAAGTGGTTTTGGGAATTTTTTAATTCCTGAAATGAGGGGCCTCGGTGGCGCGACACATATGTCGAGGGATTTGTCGGTTCGTCGGCGGATCTTGTTTTGGACGGCACGGATGCGTCCGACGTCCGATTCGAGCGCCGTCAGCGGCGTTGTGACCCTGGCACTAAGGCAGAGGTTTCCAGGGAGGTTCTGGGCATTGAAGCCGGAGTTGAGGTGTGGGGCCCACGGCCCGTCTCTTGAGCTGCGTGCAGCTTTTAGAGACTTTTTCCTTGGACGTCCATTCGGGGAGTGCGAGCAATCGATGTTGGGTGTTTTTCCGAGGGGATTGCAATGGCGCTATCCGGACGCTCAAATTTGGAACGATGGTGCGGGGCCCACGAGGGCGGTTTGGGGTGTCGACGGTGATTTTCCATCTTTATCACCCGGTGACCGTTTGGGATAAGTGGATAGTCCATCCTGTGTGCTTTTTCGAGAGGATCACAACGGTGCGATCCGCTCGTTGAGTTTCGGGACCGGGATGCAGGTCCCATGTGGCACCGCTCGTGTGCGGTGCGCCGGGATGCACCTTTTTCTCCGGATATCCGTTGCACTCAAGTGAGTAATGATTTTGACGGGTTTTCCCGAGGGGATCGCAATGGTGCGATGCGCCCGACTGTTTTGGGGTCGAGGATTGGGATCACGGGACGTCGTTCAGGCGTGAGGCGGTGTTGGTGACTTTTCCGTCGGATATCCATTCGAGGCGAGTAAGTAGTCGATCTCGTGTGTTTTTCTGCGAGGATCACAACGATGTGATTCGTTTGGCTATACGGAGCCTCTTGCACGATCTTGAGAAATGTGGATGCATGAAAGGTGCTCCTGTGGTGGTTCTCCCTACTTTGCTTTTAGCGGACCTTTGGCGAGTGATCACGTGCACTCCCGTGTGAGTGATGTAAATGCTTGAGGTGACGTGGTTGGCCGTGCCTAGGCCTTTGAGGTGGAGTTGTTACGTCACGCCTTCACACTGACGTTGGGAGCCATGTGCACGATAGCCTATGGGCTAGAACGAGGTATACTCTGGGAGTATATGAGAGCGCTTGGAGGTACGTGTGTTTTGTACCTGAGATGTTCACGTGCTTGGTTGGGGTTGACTTGGGGCCACACGTCGTGTGGGCCCCATGTGCGCTCCGTGTTCTGCCTTACGTACTTTGACCACTCATGGTGTAGAGGGTCCCTCTGTGTGTTTGTTTGACTAGCAGGGTGGAGATCTTTCCATGGCTCTGTGCTCGTTGGTTTGACCATCAGGGTTGAGTGGTCTCCCCCTGGTTTCGTCCTCGATGGATTGGCCGGTAGCGGTGCTAGTGATACCCAGTGCTGGGGAAGACGCTGCACCTCTTTTGGGAGAGATGTTCTGGAGTTGGGTGGTTGCGCGACACCCACTCCGTGTTCGGTCGGCCAGTGTTGTACCCTCCTGTAGAGATGGTGGAGCGGTTCTGAGTTTTACCCTCCAGCGGGGCTGGGCAGTGGGTTACTCATCGACTTCCTCAGGCTTACCCTCTAGCAGGGATGGGCAGTGGGTTGCTAACTGACTATTAGGGTCTACCCTCTATCAGAGACTGGGCAGTGGGTCACCCGACTCTATTAGGGTCTACCCTCCAACAGAGACTGGGCAGTGGGTCACCCGACGCTATTAGGGTCTACCCTCTAGCAGAGACTGGGAAGTGGGTCACCCGACGCTATTAGGGTCTACCCTCCAGCAGAGACTAGGAAGTGGGTCCCCCGACGACTTCTTAGGGTCTACCCTCCAGCAGGGCTGGGCAGTGGGTCACCCGTCATCTAGTTCCAGGTCTACCCTCCAGAACGGCTGGGCAGTGGGTCGCCTGTCGACTTCTTCCAGGTCTACCCTCTAGCGGGGCTGGGCAGTGGGTCTCTTGATGATGTGTTATGGTCTACCCTCCAGCGGGACTGGGTAGTGGGTTTCCGGTTGATGTATTAGGATTTACCCTCCAGCAGAGCTGGGCAGTGGGTCACCTGATATCTGGTTATGAATTACCCTCCAGCAGGGCTGGGCAGTGGGTTATTTGTTGGCATTCCAGACTCAGTCCTTAGTACTAGGCTAGTCTGTGGCATTCCTCCGTGGATACCGGAGTGGGACCCTTGGTTATATGGGTCAGTTTTGTGACAGATTGACTTTGACGAGACCTCTCGACTGTGGGGCAGTGACGAGGTGTTGTTTGACTTTCCCTAGAACTCTCAAATTCGAGGGGCACTTTCCCCACCGAGACGCGTTCTTGTGAAGTGATCTAAAACCGTGTGGGCGAGTCAGTGCCGCCCAATGTGGATAGTATCAAGGTGCGGTGACTGAGCCCCTTGGCTTGCGGTTCAGGGAAGATGTGCGAGATGCTGGGCATCGATGATGGTTATGTCTGGGACAATTGGATACTCTTTTCTTGGGCTGAGGTATGGGACGGAGATCCCCTTACGATGTTGTTCGGGCTTCTCGACAGAGCATATGGAATTGTATATACCTTGTTTCCGGTACCCACTTCATGGGCTTGGTTACTCTCCCTCCAGGAGAGGCGAAGACCCACGGGGTATGCCACGTGCTTTCTGTGTCTAGCTTCTCGTGGTTGGATGAGTCTACTCTCCTGCTATAGGTAGCGAAGACTCGATGGGAAGTTCGTCTTCTCACTGTTTCTAGCTCCTTGTGTCTGGATGAGTCCACCTTCTTTCCTCTTGTTGGGTTGAGCTGGACTCTTTACTGTACTCTCTATTTTACTCCCTTACATTTTTCCTTGTTCGCTCTACTTATCAACCTTCGGTACCTCCTTTTGTTGCTCCCTCGAGCCTTCGGGGTATCCTACTGAGTATTATTATACTCACCCGTACTTGGCCTTTGCCCGCACTTGGTGTTCCCTTGCAGACGATGGACAGGTGGAGCATGACTTCAGTGGAGCGTAGGAGCTTGGGAGCTTGGACCGCATGTAGTGGTCGTGGCCGGGTTCCAGGTGGGAGACCCGTCAGCTGTTTCTTTTTTTTACCTGTTGCCGGGTTGTGGCACTTTAGTTGGGCGCATGTTTTTCCCCTTTTCTTTTCATCTTGTACTTTGTACTGTTTAGAGGTCGATGCACACTTGTGGTTTATTTATAGTAGTTTCCCATTTACTTTTCTTTTTACTCTACACTTTTGCATTGAGTTTGCTGCGTGTGTGTGTACAGGTGCTTAGGCAAAGGCCTCCCTGAGTTATTGTGCCTTGGGCACTGGTCACCAGCCCCTGGCCTATGGAGGCGGGCCTGGGGTAGTTGCGGATTGAGCCCGGGTAGGGTCGGGTCGTGACAAAGTGGTATCAGAGGTGGTTCGTTCCTTGGGATGTTGTGCGGACATCCCTAAAAGAGGAATTGGTTGGGATATAGGGCAACAGTGTTAACGTGTCTCGAGAGCGGCTCTCAGGATAGGGAGTCCAGTGATGGTGCGGCGGCCGACATATCCATTCACCAGGACCTTGATAACCTGCTTGTCGACTCGGCATGCTGAGACACTTTTTGCATGGAAAATTTGTTTGTGAATCACATAGGATCGAGTCTTTGACCGTCCTTCTTGAGTCAGCTCCCTATCATTGTTATTGTTGGTATATACATGATTGCTCATCTGACCGCGACACTCCTTGATAATATTCAGGATGTCTCCGCGAGGACAGCCAGCCAGGATACCAGCTTTGGGAACGTGACGACGACCCTGTGAGCTATGAGGCCTCAGTCCAGAACCCATCATGCGAGCCCTTTTCTCCGGGTGGAACGGTAGGAGTACCCCCACCTGTTGAGCAGCATACAGTTTCAGCAGAGTAGGCTGAACTTGAGCGCAGGTTGAGTGCGCTCCGTGAGTTCCAGCGGCAGGGCCCGTTGAGGTTCAGTGGTGAGCCAGACCCTCAGGCATCAGAGGTTTGGCTCGAGGCAGTGGTTCGCCTTTTCAGGCTTGTGTAGACGCCGACAGATCAGAGAGTGGCTTTGGAAACCACCCTTTTTCGTGGAGTAGCTTGGCGTTGGTGGGGTCTGGTGACTCAGTTTCTTGACAAGTCGTCGCTTTCATTGGGGCAACATTCAGTTGTTGCTCCGTTAGGAGTTTTTCCCCTCCTGCTTGCGCTCCGTTCGGATACAGGAGCTCCTGCAGTTTCAGCAGGGAGGGATAACGGTGGCTGAGTACGCGGCTAGTTTTGGAGACCATGCACGCTTTTACCCGGACTTGGTCCATGACGACAACCTCT
Organism: Viscum album; assembly: GCA_963277665.1. Classification (NCBI taxonomy): domain Eukaryota; kingdom Viridiplantae; phylum Streptophyta; class Magnoliopsida; order Santalales; family Viscaceae; genus Viscum; species Viscum album. The sequence continues at coordinate 420,504,521 of OY728158.1, read as the reverse complement.
GAGCACGGAAGTTTGAGCAGGGTCTCCGCCGAGAGATTCGTTCTATCGTAGTACCCTTGGGCATTTCCACATATGCCGGGGTGATAAAGCAGACACTGGTGACAGAGGGCTTCCTGTCATGTTTTGCAGTTGGTAGTGGCAGTGGGCGCGATGGAGCCGGGACGTCTGTCGTAGCTAGCAGTCGCCGGAGGATAGGACCTAGATGTAGGTGGCCTTCCCCCTACCGGTTTCGGAGACGTGGTTGCATACTACTGTGGCGAAAAGGCACAGTGCCTCAGCCGAGGATGCCCTTCCGTGAGTGGATCCCGGGCCGTGGTTGTACACCCCAGTGGCGCCGGAGGGCACCAGGGCAGCCCAGAGAGAGTCGGTGCTGTGTTTGTGATGGGCGAGGTCACTTGGCACGAGATTTACCAACCCGAGTTGTTGGGAGCTTCGGGCAGTCAGCAGGTGCACCACCATGGAAGAGACAACGCTGTGATCGTAGTAGTACCCAAAGAGGTGGTGCTAGCAGAGGAGCAGGAGGATCTGGGGGTGGGGGATGATGTTACGAGATCTCCCCATCACCACTTGGCGGTCCACTTCAGGCTCCGAGAGCTGACGGTTGGGACCGCGAGTAGACGCGAGCTTTGGATGTCTATGATCCTGCAGAGCACGGGATGGTGATAGGTACCCCTTACGACTCTTCTACTTATTGCAGTAGAATTGTTGGGCTCTGCATGTGAAAGGCTTTTCTCCCAGCTCCTTGTTTGAGGTGTTACCAGGGTGACGCAGGGCGTCGGGTGTAACCCTGTGTTGGTAACGGAAAAGGTGTGACACCTTTTCCTTTAGCCGATGGTGTAAACTCCATTGCTTTCCGAGCATGTAAGAGATTCTTGGTTGGTAGAAATCGACTATGGAGCCTCTAGCGTGACCAAATATCCTTGGGTGTTTCACCATATGGATATTCTAAAGGAGGGAATCACAGGGCCTTGTTCCAGGTGTGGGCGGTGATTCCAGTCGCGGCATGCGACGTAGTGGTTTGACCGGGGAGGTGAGCTACCCCCGAGGGCCTTCAGTCCGTTTGAGATCGTGCAAAGAGATGGAATGGTTCCCTACCGCCTTGCCCTAACCCCAAAGTCTAGAGTGGGTGCACGGCATCATCAAGGGCCGACCTCGTATGAACAGATCAATCCTTTGGTCTGTGTGCAGTGACGCAGAGATGTGTGTGGGTTCTTCAGGGTATGGGAAAGCCAAGTGTGTGCTTAGTACCCTGTGTTGCTCCCTAGTTTGTTTTTCGAGGACAAAAATCTTAACGGAGGGAATGATGTAAGAACCCGGTTTTTGTTGAGAAAGACTTTGGAATATTCTTGATAATATTCCAGAGCAGTGCCTTCAGACGGCGTGCGATTCCGAGCCCCGGAGTGGCCGAAATTAAATTTTCAGTGCGTTCACACTGGAAACGCTAAATAAATGGGATAACTCCTAAACGGAGTTCCGGATCAGGGATCCGAGTGTACGGATGGGTCCAAAATGGGGTATTTACCCTAGGAGCGACATAAAACTTGTCGACGGGAGATGTTTGGACCCCTCGCCCACTCCCGAAACGTTAAACGAATAAATATATTAATTAAATTATTCGTTTAATGGAGAAACGCTGGTATCTCTTAAACCATGGCTCAGATTGGAAAACCGAGGGCACCGTTGAGTTCGGAGCGTGTCGTTTACCCTAGTAGGGTTATAGGTTTCGCGGGCGTGGGCCGTTTGTAAAAAAATGGCCCAAAGAGCGTTTTTGTAATTTGGCGGCCTCGGGCGCTGAGTTTAGTAACTTTTGAACGGGGTCTCAGAATAAAATTCCGAGACCGCCTTTTCACTCAGAGCATGGTTCCTAGCCTAGGAGAGGCTAAATCCCGACCCCGTCGGGAGTTCGGGTTCGGGGCCGTCGGGCGGGCGTTTAAGTGTTTTCTACCTAAACACCCCGAACCCTTCTTCTTCTTCCTCTTCTTCCTCAAACCCTCCTCCCCCTCCTCCACCTCTGGAGAGGCAAGCTCCGGTGAGGCGAGCTCCGGCGAGGCGACTCCGGCAAGGCGGTAGTTCGGCGGCGAAGCACCGGGCAACGCCCGCGAGGTAGGGTTGTGTATTTGAGTTTTAATTCCCGAACCCCCCTTTGACATCGATTTTAGTGTTGTTTTGTTGATTTATATTAGAGAAAATTCCCTGGTAGTATAGTACACATTTTACTCTTTCCGTCGCTTCTTTCGGAAATGAAAACGGAGTTTGGAGGAGACCGCAACACCTCGCCGAAGTTTGCGGGTTTTTGGAGGTTTTCCGGCCGTTTTGAGGAGCTCCTGCGGGAGGAGGCGCGACAGCGCGACTTCGGTCTGAGGAGGCGGCCGCGAGGCTTCGCTATAACGACCCATACTTTACATACATTGTTAATATTTCAAAATTGAAGCACACTTATTACAACATATGACAAAACCACAAAGGACCGTATTGGTATAGTGTCTTTAGAAACTGGGAAACATAAACAACTGGTTCATAAATCTTCTACAGTGTCTCCCATTTATTTCATCATATCTAGGGTCCCTTTTAGCATATTCTACTTAATATCCATCTTCCTGACCTGGGGAAAAGAAAACATAAAAGGGTGAGCTCAAATGCTCAGCAAGGGCAAATAAAGGAAATAAAAATCATATCATATCTTTTTGAAAATCAAAACCTGCAAAAGAGATCATAATATCTTAACATGGAATAAATCATAGAAGTGAAAATGAGATCCCCATAATCATAACATAAAACTTGAAACTTTGTGGCATGCACACATAATCATGGAAAATCATTTCTTGTTAGTCATGACTCATTGCCAAGACTATCTTAGTGGACAAAGTCCCTTTCTGAACCGAGTTCACTCCTCGTTTCAGTCCTGTATCACTGAACCGAAATAACCTTCCGTTCCAGCCATGTCTATCTCATGAGATATAAAATCTTTACCCAATGCATTGGAGGGTGATATAGGTCCCACCCATCTTATAATGAATCCTTTCTTATGTGTGCCACATAATCATAAATCATACATCATCGCATAACCCATGTAATAAAAAATGGGATTCTTAAACAACATGACATCATAAAACAATTCATATAAGATAAAGGAATTCATAAAAATGTTTCCATCACAACATAATCAAATCCATGTAATAATAGGGATAAAAACAGAACCCTTTATTATCTTAGATGGAAAATAATTTTGATAAAATACTTGAACTCCATTCTTGAGGAAAATATCATTTCTTCTTCAAAAACATTTTTCCTTTCATAACATGTCATACGACTTTAAAATAAAATAAGTTGATTAAAAATAAACTTTAAAACTTGTAAAGGAAGCTTCTTGGATTTAATGTTTTAAAAATCCATTCATGCCGTATAAGTTAAAAAAAAACATTCTTCGTACTTTTGTCGGAAAAGTCAAAAAGTACCTCGTACAAAAAATGACAAAAGATTCCTTTCATACATATTACAAAAACTCACCGAAGGGTAAAAATGGATTTAAACAATTGTAGGTGGATGGAAATAATATTACATATTGATGAAACATGGATGTGGATGATAAAATACACCCCAGTAAATACTTACGAATAAACAATCTCGGATAAAAATGAGATTGTGATATTTCCCTTACCTTAGGTCCGATTTGCTTTGTACATGTCCGAAGCTCCTGTATAATGGTTTAAATAATGTTATTGACTTATTCTAGAATCATACATATTGATATGATATCATATATGGTCATATTCTTAGCTTCTTGTTAGTAATATTTCATTGTTACCTGTTACTCGGGTCTTTATTGCCTTTTGTTCTTATGCGTGTTTTGCCGAATACATAATTATTCTTCTTTTAAGGTTATAGATACCTTATATCCAGAATGGTATTAGTGTAACATATATCATATTTATTCATTCAATTCATTTATATAATTACTATGTAATGATGATCATGTAGAACGAGTCGCTTCACATCGTGGAGACGGTATTCCGTACGTACGCACAAGTGATGATATCGTTCCTATGATCATGGAATTGTATTGGAGTATATATATATATTATTTAAGTATCAATATTACTTTATAATAATCATAAATAGTTACTCATTACACCATTATACCCATCCTTGTAAAGTGATGGTGGAAAATAGAATACACCACGGCGTGGAGACGGTATTCCGTACGTACGCACGCGCGGTGATTTCATTTTTCCGTAGGATGGATAGAAGGTGAATTAGGGTTGTTTCATATTTATAATAACATATCAGTATGTACGTAATACTGATGTTATTACTTTATCATGAAACAACTAAAGAAGAAGAAGTTGAAGAAGAAAGAAATTGAAAAGATCGGTAATTGATATTACCTCTTCTTTGGAACGCTTCTTTGAATACTCCACTTAGGGACCTAATATTGGTATTTGAAGAAGCCCAGGACCTCTAGGATTATTATAGGGAAGTGGAGAGGAGAAAATGGCAGGGGTTGGCCGAGCTTGAGTGCTCAAATTGGTGTGAGGAGGAGGGGGAGGAGGTGCCCTTTTATAAGGGAGGAGAGGGGCACCTTAGGAATATCTCAAAATATTATTTTTTATTAAAGTCAAAATCGGTTTATAATGGTTCCTAAGGGTCTTATTTCGAAGATAAAGTGGGGAAGGGTCGAAATCCTATCAACCAATAGGATTTAGACAAGTTTAGGGTATTATTTTAACCTTATCAATTAGATTTAACTCTAAGTTAAATAATTTAACTTTTACCATGTCTTTTTGTTTTCTTTCACTATATAGTTAATAAACATACAATAACATGCCAAACGAACCCCAAATTGTTTATTATTGATATATATATCCTTATATAAGTCATGTGGCCGAACCTTAGATTTTTAGGAATAAAATAACAATTAATAATATAATATTTGATTTAAAAACTATTTTGTGTCAATTTTGACACTATTTGATATATGATTTTTGTAAAAGTCATAACAGAATTATATGTTCGAAACAAGTTGATTAAATCAACACTAATATATCATAGTAACCTAGAAAATTAGTGGAATTCATAAAAAGTCATAAATTACATTTATTTTGGTATTTATATTATCAATTATGTCAATATTTCATTAATATGATAATTACTGCATCATCTTTGTGTCATAAATAAATTTAATTATTTGATGTCTAAAAATTACAAATAAAATACCATCATGTAGGAAATCTTTTTAGATTTCTAATGAATATTTACAATCGAATTTATCTTATGTATAACCCCATATTAAAAATGATTTACTTATTAAACTTTAATTTTAACTATTTTAACCCTTCTTTAAATAAATTAATAATAAATGTCCTAATCTAATTCAAGTGGGCCTAAATGGTCATATTTTATTCCTAAGATTGTTTTTGGTCGAATTAAACTTGTCCAATAGAATTAGGACATGTTTTAGGGTAATATTAATATCATATTTACCCCTAGTTACCCTATTTACTATTAACCGCGGTAAAAATAGTAAAAAGTTACTATTCACCAAAAAAATATTTTTATCTCATTGAACCACATTTTACTTACTGATATCAACCGTGTCTGTCGAATTTTTGAAATTCCATTCACAGAAGCGGTAAAATTAAGTTTTATGCAAAATTCAGTTTTTAACCTACCACTTAGTGGTTTCACTATTCATCAAAAATTGAAAGTTTTCAGAAAAATACCAAAATTTCACCCTAGGCTAATTTCGATATTCTGAGTCCAAAAATGAAGTCCATTTTGAAAAATAAAATTTATAAAATTTCAAAAAGTGGTTATTACTATTCATAACGGCTAGTTTTAATAGCATATTGTTGTTTAGTGAAACTCGGTATTCCGTACGACGCAAGCTATCGAGGAAGGTCGCGATTGCGTGTAAAGAAAGCCAAGCAAGTGTTGTGTAGAAAAAGATTCCTTTGATGATTCATATAACATAAAAGTCTCGGGTGTTACATTCTACCCCCCTTAAAAAGAATTTCGCCCTCGAAATTCGTCACTTTGTAACAAACAGATGAGGATACTTCTCCCTCATCATATCCTCAAGCTCCCATGTAGCTTCTTCAAGTTGGTGGTTCCTCCATAAAACTTTCACCAATGGAGTGGTCTTGTTTCGTAGGACTTTTCGCTACGATCCAGAATCTCTATCGGCTGTTCTTCATAAGAAAGATCTTGCTCCAGCGGTACAACTTCTGAGATGAGTACATGTGAAGGATCTAGTATGTACTTTCTCAGGAGAGATACATGGAACACATCGTGAACTTGAGAGAGATTCGGTGGAAGCGCCAATCGGTAAGCTACCTTCCCAACACGATCCAGTATTTCGAAAGGACCGATATATCTAGGGCTCAACTTCCCCTTCTTTCCAAATCTCATAACCCTCTTCCAGGGAGATATTCGTAAGAACACTTTATCACCCACTTCAAACTCTAGGTCTTTTCTTCGGTTGTCAGCATAACTTTTCTGTCGACTCTGAGCTGCTCTTATGTGTTGTTGAATATATCTGACATTTTCTGCCATTTCATCAATGAGATCCGGTCCTAATAGCTTTCTTTCCCCAACTTCATCCCAGCAAGTTGGAGTCCTGCATTTCTTTCCATAGAGAGCTTCATAAGGAGCCATCTGAATACTGGAGTGAATGCTATTATTATAAGAAAATTCCACCAAAGGTAGGTGTTGATCCCAACCTCCTTTGGAATCCATAGAGAAAGCTCTCAACATATCTTCTAGGGTTTGAATTGTTCTCTCAGACTGACCGTTTGTCTGGGGATGATAAGCAGTGCTGAAACTCAAATCTGTATCCAGAGTATGCTGAAGACTTCGCCAGAACTTCGAGGTAAATCTCGGATCTCGATCAGATATAATAGAAAGTGGTACTCCATGCAATCTTACCACTTCCTTTACATATATCCTGGCAAGCTGATCTAGAGAGAAATCCTCTCTAATAGGAATGAAGTGTTCAGACTTTGTAAGACGATCAACTATGACCCAGATAGCATTATTTCTTTTGGATGTTTTAGGAAGTCCTGTGACAAAGTCCATAGTGATGTTTTCCCATTTCCATTCGGGTATGGGTAATGGTTGTAACATCCCCTTAGACTTCTGTCTCTCAGCTTTAACTTGTTGACAAACCAAGCATCAAGAGACATATTCAGCAACATCTCTTTTCATGCCATCCCACCAGAAGTACTCTTTCAGGTCCCTATACATCTTCGTGCTTCCAGGATGAATAGAGAATGAAGAACTATGAGCCTCATCCAGCAGCTCCTTCTTTAATTCGGGGATGGAAGGAACACAAACCCGATTCCTGAACTTTATTATCCCATCACAATCAAGGTTGAATTCAGGAACATTTCTCACCTTATTTTGTAACTCGACATCTTCTTTCTGTGCCTCTTTAATCTTCACATGTATAGATGGTTGAACATTCATTTGAGAAAGATAAGATTTTTCCCCTTCCATTATAATTCCAAGATCCATCCTTTGTAAATCCATAAATATTGGATCTTTTGTGATCCTCATCATGGATAAACTAGCATGGTCTTGTCGACTTAATGCATCTGCCACCTTGTTTGCTTTTCCAGGGTGGTAATGGATTGAGCAGTCATAATCCTTAATCATCTCCAACCATCTTCTTTGACGCATATTCAACTCCTTTTGTGTGAAAATATACTTTAAACTTTTATGATCAGTATAAATATCACACCTTTCACCATAAAGGTAATGCCTCCGAATCTTTAATGCAAAGATTACCGCAGCCAACTCCAAATCATGTGTTGGGTAATTTTGCTCATGGATTTTCAACTGTCGTGAGGCATAAGCTATCACCATATCATTTTGCATAAGAACACACCCCAATCCCTTCTTGGATGCATCACTGTAGATCACAAACCTTTCTCCACTACAAGGCAGTGTGAGCACAGGTGCACTGGATAACCTTCTTTTCAACTCCTTGAAATTCTCTTCACATTCCTCTGTCCAGACAAACTTAACTCCTTTCCGAGTCAACTTGGTGAGTGGATTAGATAATCGTGAAAAATCTTTTACAAAACGTCGATAATATCCAGCCAAACCAAGAAAACTTCGGATCTCAGTTACTGTTGTTCGTCTCGACCATCTTTCGATAACCTCTGTTTTTGCTGGATCCACATATATCCCCTCTTTTGAGATTATGTGACCCAAAAATGCAACTTTTTGAAGCCAAAATTCACACTTGGTAAATTTGGCATAAAGCTTCTCCTTTCTCAGGGTCTTCAATATAATTCTAAAGTGATCTTCATGCTCTTCCTTGCCCTTTGAATAGACAAGAATATCGTCTATAAAGACTACCACAAATTGATCAAGATAGTCTCTAAAGACTCTATTCATTAGATCCATGAAGATAGCAAGGGCATTAGTAAGACAAAATGGCATCACTATAAATTCATAGTGTCCATACCTTGTACGGAAAGCCGTCTTTGGTATATCCTCCCTTTTGACCCTTAATTGATGATACCCTGAACGAAGATCAATCATGGAAAATTATTGAGCTCCGCGTAGTTGGTCAAATAAGTCATCAATGCGTGGGAGAGGATATTTGTTCTTGATATTGATCTTGTTAAGTTCTCGATAATCAATGCAGAGTCTCATTGATCCATCTTTCTTCTTAACAAATAGAACAGGTGCTCCCCAAGGTGATGCACTAGGGCGTATGAATCCCTTATCAAGATTCTCTTGGAGTTGCTTCTTCAATTTCTGCAACTCAATTGGGGCCATTCTATAAGGTGTCTTTGAAATAGGCAAAGCACCCGGTACAAGTTCTATTGAAAACTCAACTTCACGATTTGGTGGAAGACCCGGTAATTCCTCCGGAAAGACATCATCAAACTCCCGTACAATGGGAATATTCTTAATCGTGAGTTTCTCACCAACCATTTGAGATAAATAACCTTCATTTAGTGGAATCAATACCCATAAGATGGAAGAAATTTCCACTGGAAGGTTATGTTCATCCTTGCATTGATATACGATCGTAGATTGATCTGGAATATGAAATGTGACTTCCCTTCTTTGGCAATTGATATGAGCTCCATGTATAGAAAGCCAATCCATGCCAAGAATCACATCAAATTCCACTAAAGGAATGATCACAAGATTTACAGGAAGCACTTTCCCAAAACTTTGATCGGAGAAGAATTATAAACTTCTGATGCGACTGTTGTGCCATTAGGTGTTGTCACAGATAACTCAACATCTAATTGTTGAGGTAATATTGTGATACCCTTAGAAAATTTTTTAGAAATAAAAGAGTGGGTGGATCCAGAATCAAATAAAACATTTGCTACTTTAGAGTGGATGGTAAGTGTACCTTTCACCACTTCGTTATCGTACTCCACATCGCTGATAGAAATTGCATGTGACTTTCCTTTGTCTTTAGCCTTAAGATTTTGTTGACATCGACCATCATCATCAACCCTTGGATTTGGGCATTGATTAGCATAATGCCCCATCTCCTTGCACTTGAAACATTGAAGTGTAGTAGGTTCATTCTGTGTATCCCTTCCTTTGTTTGCGTCATTAGACATCTTCTTCCCACTATCACGGCATTCAAATGCCCGATGACCTTCTTTTCCACATTTAAAACATTTACTTGTCCCTTTAAGACAACTCCCTCCATGTTTCTTTCCACACTTTGAGCATAAGGGAAAGTTCATCTTCTTTTCAGTGTGCTCTTTAGAGTTTCCTTTGAATTCCATCTTCCTCTTCTTATCAAACCCATGTGACTGATGGGTTACTCCAATCTCCATCTCTACTTTGAGAGCACATCAAACGATTTCCTCGTAGCTATTGAAGTCCCTTATGGCTAACGCCCTTCTAAGACTTGGTTTTAAGCCACTAAAGAATCGATCGATCTTACTCTCAGGTTGGATAATAATACCAGAAGCGTACCTTGCAAGTCTTGTAAAATTTGTTTCATAGGTACTAACAGATTCATCATCCCTTTGCTTCAGTTCAAGGAACTCTTTCTCCATCTTTGTTCGGAGAATACGAGGTAAGTACTTATTGAAAAATAAGTTCTTGAACTCGTCCCATTCCATAGACTCAATTTCATCCCTTTGCCTCGTATTCTTAATAAGATTCCACTATTGATCAGCATCTCCTTCCAAACGATACACTGCTAGGATGACATTATCATGTTCAGAACATTGAAGAACTGAAAATATCTTTTCAGTAGTACTAATCCATTGTTCAGCAACTAATGGATCAGTAGACCCACTGAAAGAAGGTGGACGCTGCCTCATGAAGGATTCAACAGAATGTTGCTCCTTCCTTTTCTCGTTCGGAAGTCCTGCATGATTCATAGCTTGAGAAAGTTGTGTGAGCATGGCTACAAGATTTTGCATTCCAGCTCCCATATCGTTTGGTTGCTCAGGGGGACAATCATTGCATTGCCCATCGCATTCCGCATTAACACGGTTCCTTCGGGTTCCATCCATTGACTAAAACCAAGAAGAATAGTGTGAGCAACACTAATTATAATAGGAAAACCACATAATTCAAGAATAAAATTTTCATGCATAAGGTCTTATCCTAGGTTATTCAAGGACATTTCTAAAACACTAAGATTGTGTTCTATGCTTAGACTTATCCTTAGGGTTCTTACTAAGGCTTTCACATCCTAGTTTCCAAAGGTTGACTATACCTTTCCTCTGATACCAACTATAACGGTCTAGAATTACTTCCAGTGGACTAAAATTGATACCTATCAGGGCACTCCATGGGCGGCTACACCCCCTGGGCGGGACACACCACCATCCCCAGTGGCAGCCATTTCCTCATGAAGCCCTTGGGCGGAGAGCCATGCTTCGTCCAACGCTCACATGTGAGAGTTCCCAAGGATCGGATACATTCCTACCACCTTTGCCTCTGATACCAACTATAACGACCCATACTTTACATACATTGTTAATACTTCAAAATTGAAGCACACTTATTACAACATATGACAAAACCACAAAGGACCGTATAGGTATAGTGTCTTTAGAAACTGGGAAACATAAACAACTGGTTCATAAATCTTCTACAGTGTCTCCCATTTATTTCATCATATCTAGGGTCCCTTTTAGCATATTCTACTTAATATCCATCTTCCTGACCTGGGGAAAAGAAAACATAAAAGGGTGAGCTCAAATGCTCAGCAAGGGCAAATAAAGGAAATAAAAATCATATCATATCTTTTTGAAAATCAAAACCTGCAAAAGAGATCATAATATCTTAACATGGAATAAATCATAGAAGTGAAAATGAGATCCCCATAATCATAACATAAAACTTGAAACTTTGTGGCATGCACACATAATCATGGAAAATCATTTCTTGTTAGTCATGACTCATTGCCAAGACTATCTTAGTGGACAAAGTCCCTTTCTGAACCGAGTTCACTCCTCATTTCAGTCCTGTATCACTGAACCAAAATAACCTTCCGTTCCAGCCATGTCTATCTCATGAGATATAAAATCTTTACCCAATGCATTGGAGGGAGATATAGGTCCCACCCATCTTATAATGAATCCTTTCTTATGTGTTCCACATAATCATAAATCATACATCATCGCATAACCCATGTAATAAAAAATGGGATTCTTAAACAACATGACATCATAAAACAATTCATATAAGATAAAGGAATTCATAAAAATGTTTCCATCACAACATAATCAAATCCATGTAATAATAGGGATAAAAACAGAACCCTTTATTATCTTAGATGGAAAATAATTTTGATAAAACACTTGAACTCCATTCTTGAGGAAAATATCCTTTCTTCTTCAACAACATTTTTCCTTTCATAACATGTCATACGACTTTAAAATAAAAGAAGTTGATTAAAAATAAACTTGAAAACTTGTAAAGGAAGCTTCTTGGATTTAATGTTTTAAAAATCCATTCATGCCGTATAAGTTAAAAAAAACATTCTTCGAACTTTTGTCGGAAAAGTCAAAAAGTACCTCGTACAAAAAATGACAAAAGATTCCTTTCATACATATTACAAAAACTCACCGAAGGGTAAAAATGGATTTAAACAACTGTAGGTGGATGGAAATAATATTACATATTGATCAAACATGGATGTGGATGATAAAATACACCCCAGTAAATACTTACGAATAAACAATCTCGGATAAAAATGAGATTGTGATATTTCCCTTACCTTAGGTCCGATTTGCTTTGTATGTGTCCGAAGCTCCGGTATAATGGTTTAAATAATGTTATTGACTTATTCCAGAATCATACATATTGATATGATATCATATATAGTCATATTCTTAGCTTCTTGTTAGTAATATTTCATTGTTACCTGTTACTCGGGTCTTTATTGCCTTTTGTTCTTATGCATGTTTTGCCGCATACATTCTTATTATTCTTTTAAGGTTATAGATACCTTATATCCAGAATGGTATTAGTGTAACATATATCATATTTATTCATTCAATTCATTTATATAATTACTATGTAATGATGATCATGTAGAACGAGTCGCTTCACATCGTGGAGACGGTATTCCGTACGTACGCACGAGTGATGATATCATTCCTATGATCATGGAATTGTATTGGAGTATATATATATATATTATTTCAGTATCAATATTACTTTATAATAATCATAAATAGTTACTCATTACACCATTATACCCATCCTTGTAAAGTGATGGTGGAAAATAGATTACACCACAGCGTGGAGACGGTATTCCGTACATACGCACGCGCGGTGATTTCATTTTTCCGTAGGATGGATAGAAGGTGAATTAGGGTTGTTTAATATTTATAATAACATATCAGTATGTAAGTAATACTGATGTTATTACTTTATCATGAAACAACTAAAGAAGAAGAAGTTGAAGAAGAAAGAAATTGAAAAGATCGGTAATTGATATTACCTCTTCTATGGAACGCTTCATTGAATCCTCCACTTAGGGAACTAATATTGGTCTTTGAAGAAGACCAGGACCTCTAGGATTATTATAGGGAAGTGGAGAGGAGAAAATGGCAGGGGTTGGCCGAGCTTGAGTGCTCAAATTGGTGTGAGGAGGAGGGGGAGGAGGTGCCCTTTTATAAGGGAGGAGAGGGGCACCTTAGGAATATCTCAAAATATTATTTTATATTAAAGTCAAAATCGGTTTATAATGGTTCCAAAGGGTCTTATTTCGAAGATAATGTGGGGAAGGGTCGAAATACTATCATCCAATAGGATTTAGACAAGTTTAGGGTATTATTTTAACCTTATCAATTAGATTTAACTCTAAGTTAAATAATTTAACTTTTACCATGTCTTTTTGTTTTCTTTCACTATATGGTTAATACACTTACTATAACATGCCAAACGAACCCCAAATTGTTTATTATTGATATATATATCCTTATATAAGTCATTTGGCCGAACCTTAGATTTTTAGGAATAAAATAACAATTAATAATATAATATTTGATTTAAAAACTATTTTGTGTCAATTTTGACACTATTTGATATATGATTTTTGTAAAAGTCATAACAGAATTATATGTTCGAAACAAGTTGATTAAATCAACACTAATATATCATAGTAACCTAGAAAATTAGTGGAATTCATAAAAAGTCTTAAATTACATTTATTTTGGTATTTATATTATCAATTATGTCAATATTTCATTAATAAGATAATTACTGCATCATCTTTGTGTCATAAATAAATTTAATTATTTGATGTCTAAAAATTACAAATAAAATACCATCATGTAGGAAATCTTTTTATCTTTCTAATGAATATTTAAAATCGAATTTATCTTATGTATAACCCCATATTAAAAATGATTTACTTATTAAACTTTAATTTTAACTATTTTAACCCTTCTTTAAATAAATTAATAATAAATGTCCTAATCTAATCCAAGTGGGCCTAAATGGTCATATTTTATTCCTAAGTTTGTTTTTGGTCGAATTAAACTTGTCCAATAGAATTATTACATGTGTTAGGGTAATATTAATATCATATTTACCCTTAGCTACCCTATTTACTATTAACCGCGGTAAAAATAGTAAAAAGTTACTATTCACCAAAAAAATATTTTTATCTCATTGAACCACATTTTACTTACTGATATCAACCGTGTCTGTTGGATTTTTGAAATTCCATTCACAGAAGCGGTAAAATTAAGTTTTATGCAAAATTCAGTTTTTAACCTACCACTTAGTGGTTTCACTATTCATCAAAAATTGAACGTTTTCAGAAAAATACCAAAATTTCACCCTAGGCTAATTTGGATATTCTGAGTCCAAAAATGAAGTCCATTTTGAAAAATAAAATTTATAAAATTTCAAAAAGTGGTTATTACTATTCATAACGGCTAGTTTTAATAGCATATTGTTGTTTAGTGAAACTCGGTATTGCGTACGACGCAAGCTATCGAGGAAGGTCGCGATTGCGTGTAAAGAAAGCCAAGCAAGTGTTGTGTAGAAAAAGATTCCTTTGATGATTCATATAACATAAAAGTCTCGGGTGTTACAGTCACGGCGGTTCGGTGGCCAGGTGGAGCGGCTCCGGTTGGCGGCTAGCGCGGACGGCGGAGGCCGCTGCGGACGGCGGCGGTCGGATGGTCTCGGGCGGCGCCGGCGCAGCGCAAGGAGGGGAGACCGAGGGGTGCGCGACCCCGCGTGCGGCGACCGCGACTCGCGCGACGCGGGTCGCTGCTGGGAGAGGAGACCGGCCTGGATGGCCAGTCAAGGAGGTTGACTGTGGCCAGATGGCCGCGGAAGACGGAACCGGGCCTGCGGCCGGGCCGCGGGCCGGCTGAGGGCGGACCGGGCGGGTCCAGGCCTAGGGAGTGCCGTCACCCTTCTAAACTTTCTGTCGCCCGTAACTTTTGTTACGGGCGTCTGTTTTGTGCGCCGTCAGTGGAAGCACGGACCTTGCGTCGAGGGGAATTCTTTGAGGTGGTTTCAGGAATTTTTTAATGCCCTAAACGAGGGGCCTCGGTGGCGCGACACGTATGTCGAGGGATTTGTCGGTTCGTCGGTGGATCTTGTTTTGGACGGCGCGGACGCGTCCGACGTCCGATTCGAGCGCCGTCAGTGGCGTTGTGACCCTGGAACTGAGGCGGAGGTTTCGAGGGTGGTTCCGGGCATTGAAGAAGGAGTTGAGGTGTGGGGCCCATGACCCGTCTCTTGAGCTGCGTGCAGCTTTTAGCGACTTTTTCCTCGGACGTCCGTTCGGGGCGTGCGAGCAGTCGATGTTGGGTGTTTTTCCGAGGGTATTGCAATTGTGAAATCCGCACGCTCAAATTCGGCACGATGATGTGGGGCCCACGAGGGCGGTTTGGGGTGTCGATGGTGATTTTCCATCTTTATCACCGGGTGACCGTTTGGGACAGGTGGATAGTCCATCCTGTGTGATTTTTCGTGAGGATCGCAAAAGTGAGATCCGTTTGTTGAGTTTCGGGACCGGGATGCGGGTCCCACGTGGCACCGCTCGTGTGCGGTGCGCCGGGATGCACCTTTTTCTCTGGGTATCCATTTCACTCAAGTGAGTAATGCTTTTGACGTGTTTTCCTGAGGGGATCGCAAAGGTGCGATGCACCCGACTATTTTGGGGCCGAGGATCGGGATCACGGGACGTCGTTCGGGCGTGAGGCGGTGTTGGTGACTTTTCCGTCGGATATCCATTCGAGGCGAGTAAGTAGTCGATCTCGCGTATTTTTCCGCGAGGATCACAACGGTGTGATCTGTCTGGCTGTACGGAGCTTCTTGCATGATCTTGAGAAATGTGGAAGCATGGAAGGTGCTCAAGTGGTGGTTCGCCCTACTTTGCTTGTAGCGGACCTTTGGAGAGTGATCGCGTGCACTCGCATGTGAGTGATGTAAATGCTTGAGGTGACGTGGTTGGCTATGCATGGGCCTTTGAGGTGGAGTTGTTACGTCACGCCTTCATGCTGACATTGGGAGCCGTGTGCACGATAGCCTATGGGCTGGAACGAGGTATACTCTGGGAGTATACGAGAGCGCTTGGAGGTATGTGTGGTTTGTACCAAAGATGTTCGCGCGCTTGGTTGGGGTTGACTTGGGGCCACACGTCGTGTGGGCCCCCATGTGTGTGCCGTTTTCTGCCTTACGTACATTGACCTCTCGCGGCGTAGAGGGTCCCTCTGTGTGTTTGTTTGACCAGTAGGGTGGAGCTCTTCCCCGGGCTCTGTGCTCGTTGGTTTGACCAGAAGGGTTGAGTGGTCTCCCCCTGGTTTTGTCCTCGATGGACTGACCGGTAGCGGTGCTAGTGATACCCAGTGCTGGGGCAGACGCTGCACCTCTTTTGGGAGAGCTGTTCTGGAGTTGGGTGGTTGCGCGACACCCACTCTGTGTTCGGTCGGCCAGTGTTGTACCCTCCTGTAGAGATGGCAGAGCGGTTCTGAGTTTTACCCTCCAGCGGGGGCTAGGCAGTGGGTTGCTCACTGGCTATTAGGGTCTACCCTCTAGCAGAGACTAGGCAGTGGGTCACCCGACGCTATTAGGGTCTACCCTCTAGCAGAGACTGGGCAGTGGGTCACCCGACGCTATTAGGGTCTACCCTCCTGCAGAGACTGGGCAGTGGGTCACACGACGACCTCTTAGGGTCTACCCTCTAGCAGGGCTGGGCAGTGGGTCACCTGTCGTCTTGTTCTAGGTCTACCCTCCAGCACGGCTGGGCAGTGGGTCGCCTGTGGACTTATTCCAGGTCTACCCTCCAGCGGGGCTGGGCAGTGGGTCTCCTGATGATGTGTTATGGTCTACCTTCCAGCGGGGCTGGGCAGTGGGTCATCGGTTGATGTATTAGGGTTTACCCTCTAGTAGGGCTAGGCAGTGGGTCACCTGATATCTGGTTATGAATTACCCTCCAGCAGGGTTGGGAAGTGGGTCATTTGTTGGCATTCTAGACTCAGTCCTTAGTACTAGTCTAGTCTGTGGATTTCCTCCGTGGCTACCGGAGCGGGACCCTTGGTTATACGGGTCAGTGTTGTGACGGATTGACTTGTAGGAGACCTATCGACTGTGGGGTAGTGATGAGGTGTGGTTTGACTTTCCCTAGAACTCTCAAGTTCGAGGGGCACTTTCCCCACCGAGACACATTCTTGTGAAGCGATCTAAAACCGCGTGGGCGAGTCAGTGTCGCCCAAAGCGGATTGTATCAAGGTGTAGTGACTGAGCCCCTTGTCTTGCGGTTCAGGGCAGGCGTGCAGGATGCTGGGAATCGATGATGGTTATGTCTGGGACTGTTGGCTACTCTTTTCTTGGGCTGAGCTATGGGACGGAGATCCCCTTACGACGTTTTTCGGGCTTCTCGACAGAGCATATGGACTTGTATATACCTTGTTTCCGGTACCCACTTCTTGGGCTTGGTTACTCTCCCTCCAGGAGAGGCAAAGACGTGCGGGGTATGCCACGTGCTTTCCATGTCTAGATTCTCGTGGTTGGATGAGTCTACTCTCCTGATATAGGTAGCGAATACTAGACGGGAAGTTCGTCTTCTCCCCATTTCCAGCTCCTTGTGTCTGGACAAGTCTACCTTCTTTCCTCTTGTTGGGTTGAGCTGGACTCTTTATTGTACTCTCTATTGTACTCCCTTACCTTTTTCCTTGTTCGTTCTACTATTCACCCTTCGGTACCTCCTTTTGTTGCTCCCTCGAGCCTTCAGGGTATCCTACTGAGTATTTTTATACTCACCCCTGCTTGGGCTTTGCCCGCACTTGGTGTGCCCTTACAGACGATGGACAGGTGGAGCGTGACTTCGGTGGAGCGTAGGAGCTTGGGAGCTTGCACCGCGTGTGGTGGTCGTGGCCGGGTTCCAGGTGGGAGACTCGTTAGCTATTTCTTTTTGTTTACCTGTTGTCGGGTTGTGGCACTTTTAGTTGGGCGCGTGTTTTGCCCCTTTTCTTTTCAGCTTGTACTTTGTACTGTTTAGAGGTCGATGCACTCTTGTGGTTTATTTATAGAAGTTGCCCTTTTACTTTTCTTTTTTACTCTGCACTTTTGTATTGTGTTTGCTGTGTGTGTGTGTACAGGTGCTTAGGCAAAGGCCTCCCCGAGTTATTGTGCCTTCGGCGCTGGTCGTCAGCCCTTGGCCTATGGAGGCGGGCCTGGGGTAGTTGCAGCTCGATCCCGGGTAGGGTCGGGTCGTGACAGTTTATTACCATGGTTTTTTCCAAAGGGGAGTGGAAAAGAATATTTTATAAGGCCAATGGCAGAAACTCTTAAAATAATAGGGTAGCTTATGTGGAGCTGAGTCACACCCTCAGGGAAATCAATTTAAATAGAAAAAATGTTTTATATTCCTTTGAGGGTCCACTAAATCTTTGTAAAATAAATAAAACAAACATAAAATAAGATTATTTTAATTTTAAAACATATATTTTCTGAAAATAATTTTTATTGTATTTTATTACATCAATATTGAGTCATTATGATGTTATAAAACACATTATATATTTAAACGATATTTAATTTTGACCCAAAAATTCGACTGCCTAAAAAAATAATGAAAATTTCACCATTGGACAATTTCAACATCCTGATTCAAAAAATTATATTAATTTTATCCAAATTATTTTAAAAATATGTAAATTTTCACTTTTAAAATAAAGACCATCATTTATAAAAAATTCATGGGTTTTGACAAAAAAAAATTTCAAACCTTAATAAATATTACAATTGTATTTATAAAAATTATAAGATCATTTATGCTTAAAAAAGTAATTTAATAATAATAATATTTTAGGAAAATGTTATTTAATTCATTAATTCATTAATTTATCAAAATAGAGTTATTATTTGAATATTAACTAAAATTACTATTTGTGCTTTAAAAACTGTTTACAAACTAACAATAATAAAATGAATGTATATTCTTTATTATATACAAAAATAATTCATATAATCATAGTGATAAGGTTGTGTTACATAACCCCTTATAACTCCTACATAAGACCGAAGGGTAATGTGTGCGATGGTGATAGACTCCTGGGGTGGCTCGGATATTGTCGATCGGGTGGTAATCTCTATCAACATCCACTTTATCCATAGGTAGTTCTGTTTGAGCATAACTTGTTAATGCATGGCTTGGGCTTGGAAAAGAGTGAATCCTAATGATGCAAACTCCTTTTGAAGCTTTGACAAATGGGCTTTGTATAGTGAAAATCTACTAGATGAGGCCATGCTTCCTTTCTCTAAGTAAATTGTATTTGTTAATGCTCTATATTTATACTAATAATGTGATCACTGTTCAACAACTATATTAGAAATGGTTATACATGATATAACCATATTACATAATAAGGAATTTAATTTGATCAAGAGTAATTTTCATAATTAAAAGTTTGGGTCATTAAAATATTCCACCCTTAAGAAATTTCACCCTCGAAATGTTCTTTTCCCACACTAAAATAGACATGGGTAACTCTACTTCATCACTTCCTCCGATTCCCACATCGCGTCTCCAAACTTGTGGTTTCACCACAAAACATTGGTGAGGGGCATTATCTTATTTTATAGAACTTTTTATCTATGATCTAAGATCTTCATTGGTTGCTCCTTTTAAGAAAGATCATACTCAAAATATACTACCTATGAAGAGATTAAATGTGAAGGGTATGGTATCTACTTATTTAAAGAGGGATACATGAAAGACATTATATACTATAGCCATGGTACGTGGAAATGCTAGCCGATTAGCCCCAACCTCGACACGATCAAGAATATCAAAGGGGATGATTCTCCTAGAACTCAACATACCTTTCATTCCAAACCTCATAACATTCCATGTAGATATTCCTAGAAATACAATGTCTCCAAATTTGAACTCAAGGTTTCATAGATGGTTATTTGCATAACTCTTCTATTTACTTTGGTCTTCCTTGATATGTTTCTGAATGGTTTTCACCTTCTCCATAATTGTTTTGACCATTTATGGTCCTAGTATCTTACACTCACTGACTATATCCCAACACACAAGTGTTTAACAAATTTTCTCAAAAAGCGCTTTATATAATTCCATTCAGATGATTGAGTGGAAACTATTATTATAGGATAATTAAACCGGTGAAAGATGTTGGTCCTATCCTCATTTTAAGTCCATAGAACATGATCTTAACATATCTTCTACTTTCTAAATAGTTCATTCATATTGGACATCATCTTGAGGATGTTATGTTGTACTGAAGTATAGTACAATGCTTAGATCATGTTGGATACTTTTCTAAAACATTGATGTGAATCTAGGATCACGATCAGATATAATAGATAATGCTACTCCATCTAGCCTTACCACTTCTTTGATGTAAATATTTGATAGTTGGTCCAATGAGAATTCCTCTTGAATTGCGATAAAGTGATCTATCTTCGTAAGATGATCCAGAACGAACCATATAGCATTGTTTCCTCTATAAGTCCTTGGAATTCCAGTGACAAAGTCCATGGTAAATTTTTCCCACTTCTATGTGGGTATGTGTAGTGGATTCTTCATCCCTTTAGAATTTTTCCTCTCATCCTTCACTTGCTGATATACTAGGAACTTTTATGTATATTCATCAATTTCCCTTTTCATATTATCCCACCAAATGTTTTCTCGGAGATCTAAATACATCATTGTGCTCCTTGGGTCAATATTGAAGTTTGAGCTACGTACGACATTCAGAAGCTCCTTCTTTATCTCTGGATCAGATGACATACATAATCATGACCCAAATCTCACAATACCTTTCTTATCAACCACAAACTCCGAGGATTTCCTATTTATGATAGCTTTCACCCTTTTTAAAATTTCCACATCCTTTCTTTGAGAATCCTTTATTTTCTCCACGAGGGATGGTTGAGCAATCATTTGATAAAAGAATTGATGATTTTATCCCTTAATGATTCCCATTTTCATCCTCTTAAAATCAATGAATATTGGATTCTTTTCAATTCTAATAATTGATAAAGATACAGGATCCACTCTATATAGAGCATCTGCCACCTTATTGGCCTTACTAGGATGGTAGTGGATTGAGAAATCATAATATTTGATTAGTTTTATCCATCTTCATAGGTGCATATTAAGATCTTTTTTTGTGTGAATATATATTTGAGGCTCTTGTGATCAGTATATATCTCAAAATTCTCCCCATAGAGATAATGACACCATATTTTCAATTTGAAGACCACCCCTTCCAATCCATATCATGTGTGGGATGGTTTTTTTACCCATGTATTTTCAGCTATCTTGAGGTGTAGGCTATCACTTTATCATTATTCATCAAAAAACAACACAATCCCTTCTTCAAATAATCACTAAATACCACCAAACGTTCCCCACTCATGGGTAATGTGAGTACATGCATAGTGATAAGCCTCCTTTGTAACTCCTTAAAGCTCTCTTCATATTAATCACTCCACAAAAACATTACTACCTTCTGAGTAAGCCTAGTTAAAGGGTTGTAAAATTGTGAGAAATTTCTCTGAAATCAGCGATAATATCTTGCTAACCCCAAGAATCTACGAATAA
Organism: Viscum album; assembly: GCA_963277665.1. Classification (NCBI taxonomy): domain Eukaryota; kingdom Viridiplantae; phylum Streptophyta; class Magnoliopsida; order Santalales; family Viscaceae; genus Viscum; species Viscum album. The sequence continues at coordinate 420,482,968 of OY728158.1, read as the reverse complement.
CTGTTACCGATGATGGGCTCCCCCATCCCTCAATTGTAGTTGTCTTGGAGGGATCCATAGATATCCCATTTCTTTGATGATATGACCCAAGAATGAGACCTCCTTCAACCATAACACACACTTATTGTATTTTTCATAGATCTTATCCTTTCGCAAGTTCTCTAGTATAGTTCATAGATGCTCCTCATGATCCTCCTTTGTTATGGATTATATTAGAACATCATCTATAAAAACTACCCCAAATTTGGGGTGGTAATATCTAAAGACTATATTAATCAAGTCCATGAATATTTCTAGTGAATTAGTTAGTCTGAAAGGCATTACTATGAATTCATAGTGCCCGTACCTTGTATGAAAAGCATTCTTGGGGATATCTTCCTTATTCACCCTTACTTGATAATATCCCAACCGCAAATCTACTTTGGAGAGTTATTGTGATCCACATATCTAATCGAACAAATCATCAATTCATGGCAGAGGATACTTGTTCTTTATTGTGATTTTGGTAAGTTCACAACAATTGATGCAAAGGCGCATTGACCCATCCTTCTTTTTGAAGAAGAGGACTAGTGAACCCCATGGTGAAGCACTTGGGCATATAAACCCTTTATCCATATTCTCCTGTAGTTGTTTCTTATGATCCTAAAGCTCCACAATAGCCATTCTATATTAATTCTTGGATATTGGCAATGCCCTAGGTATAATGTCAATTGAGAATTCAATATCTTTTTTAGGTGGAAGACCAGGAAATTACTTAGGAAACACCTCAGTGAATTCCCTCACAATAAGCATGTCTTCAAGGATTGTCACCTACTTAGACTCAATCATCAAATCAAGATATGTGTGATCATAGGGTTGTCATATCCATGCTTGAGATGATGGTGATAAAAAAGATTCATCTTCTTCCTTGTACTTGTATAGAATCGGGGGTCAATTCTTCATAAGGAGAGAAATTTCCCTATCACGGAAATTTATGTTGTCTCTATATAAGGAAATCCAATCCATGACGATAATTGCATAAAATCCCACCATCGGGAGTATGATGATGTTTTCTGGAATGTTCAATCCACCGATTATAACAGGGGATGCATTATATTCATGGGATGCAATGATTTTCCCATTTTCCATACTCATAGACATCTTTACTTTAATGATTTGTTGTGGTGTTGAGATTGTTCTACTAAACATTCAGGATACAAAAGAATCTGTAGAAACAGAATAAAAAATTACAGTTTCTATTCATGAATGAATAAATAGTGTACTTATCACGACATAGTTTTTAGGTTTCACTTCGGTGGTAATGATGACAAAAGCTCAACCTTACTTCCTTGGAGGTTGTTGGATGCCTTCGAAAAATGATGGTTTAGGGTACTAATTTCCATGGTGCCCTGGTTCTTTGAAGTTGAAGCAATTGAAAACACATTGAGGTTCAAATAGAGAGTTATTCTCCTCTATTGCTGCCACAAATTCTTCTTGTCAACATTTAATGGCTATGTTCCCTTCCCTTTAACACCTAGGGAATTTCTTCGTCCCCTTTAGGCAATTTTCAGTGTGCTTATTTCTACAGATTTGGAAAGTGGGGTGCTGTATTTTCTTAGCACCATTTGATTTTTCCATCAGACTGCCAGAATTGAAGTCCAACTTATGATTCTTATCCCCATGATACCTAAAATATTATCTGATCTACATTTCTACATTGAGGGAAAATCGGACAATTTACTCATATATGTCGAAGTCACGGATCACCGGGGCTTTCTGTTGGATAGGTTCCATACCACCAAAGAAGCAGTCAACCTTGCATTCAAGGATAACTACAAAGCTGGAGGAATATCATGAAATCCTCGTGAAGTTCTCATTGTACGCTCCGATGGATTCATTGTCTTTTTTTATAATGGAATGGAATTCCCTTTCCATATTTAGTCAGAGGATGCACGTAAAATATTTATCGAAAAACATATTATGGAAATCCTTCCATTCTAACACGACAATATCCTCCCCAGGCTTTGTATTTTTGATCAACATCCTCCATTGATCAGCTTCACCCTCCATACGATAAGCTTCTAGAATAACCTTCTATTGTTTGGAGCATAGTAGGATGGAGAATATCTTTTCAATATAGTTGACCCATTGTTTTGCGATTGAGGGATCTGATGATCTATTAAAAGTAGGAGGCCTTTGTCTCAGGAATATTTCGATTGCAACTTGTTCTTTAATAGGGGGGGGGGGGTTGAATGTTCCTCGTGACCCATATTTATATTAAAATACTTAGTTAACTGAGATATTATCATGTCAAAGTTCATGATTCCTCCACTCATCAGATAGGGAAACTCATTAGAATAGTCATCACATTGGTCTTCACATCAGCAGTTAGCTAGAGTCCTCCTATTTCTGGCCATTGGCAGGAATAAAAGTAATGTTAATGTTATGACATCTATGGTAATCTAAGGATAAAATGGGGGACTAATAAATAAGTTTTATTTCTTTAAATTTTAAATTTATTGGCTTTAATCTATGTCATCCATGATCTAATTCCTAACATTTATTCTTAGGGGATTTTTTTACCTTAGAAATAGTTCATACAATGTTTGTGAATTTACCAAATCATATCCCTCAGGAGTTTCATAACCAAGAGTGAATAAAGACCCATTTTCATGTACCAAGATACCCCAGGTCAAGCCTGAAACCCCTTGTCGTAGTTTTCACTCCAAGGTATATCTGTGCTAGAGCCGCCCCTACCTGCTCGTATCTAGGCAGGGATGTATTGTCATGATAAACCACTTACTCAATGCTCAACAAAACATAGGTATGTTTTTATTATACTTATTCTTATCCCTACGTATTTCAATATGGTTTTCTATTCTTAATCCCAAAAATAACTAAACCTATCCTCTAATTCCAACTATAACAACCTGGATTTTTATTACACACTGAAACATGATTTATTACATACACACTTAACTTGATACAACATAGAAGATCAATAGGTCTAGTGTCATTAGGTATTAGTGAAATTGCATAACAACTTAAAACATAAAATTCAAAATTTTATTGAAAAAATCCTTTACATGACCACTACATTCCCTCGTACTTAGCACTGCATGAGATAAATAGGGGACATGCATAAGAAAAAGGTGAGATACAAATCCTAGTAAGGGAGTAAAAAGTTAATAACATGAACAATACAATACATTTTAGAAAATGGGAATATCAATGGATCATAATGAAATATTAACATAAATGCATGATATAGCATGATTATCATAACATGTAAATGTGGTAGCAACACTTAACATGGAATTAGCAAGATCCAAGGCTCATTGCATATGGCGCATGAGTAAACCCTCATTGAAACTGAATTAGAGTGATTAAGTCCTCATTACACATGAATTAGAATGATTAAATCATCATTTCACTTGAAGTATCATGATACTAATCATTACCCAATGCATTGGAGCACTATCAGGGCACACCATTCTTAATCATTTCATTTCATGCCTAATGGTGCCACATGGATCATACAACAAGGAATAATTCAACATCATCATTTATTACACAATAAATTAATGTGGAATATATACATTAAAATCTTTAAAAAATAATTAAATTCTCATAATGGTTAATACCCTTTATAGAGAATTGGGAATGGTATTCACTTCACAATGACATTGGATGGAAAAATCACAGTGCAATTTCGGCAGCATAACGTCGTGACATAAGATTCATAAAAATGTTTGATTAGGGAGAATGGGTTGTCTTATAATATGTAAATGAAATGTAAATTAAGGGTGTTATATAGATACATTTCCAAACATGATTAATGAAATTTTTGATTTTTAATACAAAAGAATGGCTTAAATGTAATTCAGGAGAGAGAAATTCCTTACGGAATTTCTGCATGTTAACAGGTGTAAATTGGAGGCATTAATGAGAGAGGAATGGGTCACTAATCAATCAAACATAAATAGGGAAGTATGGTATAGGTTCTAAATCAAACCCCAACATTTATAATTTAAAATAAAAGGAGATAACAATATTAAAAAACTTGGCTAAAACGTGAATGGAAGGAATCCCTTACTGGGAAGTGTGATCCTAAAGGCTTGGGAGAGGCTTGAGAGAGGCCTCTTGGGAGCATGGGTCACCTTGGGAGGATTTTAGAGAGAAGATGGAAGAGGTTTTACTAACTTTTCTTTGATTTAAGAGGAAGTGGGATCTTGGGTGGGTTTATATATGAAAGGAGATGAAATTGTTTATTATTTAGGTTTGGGACACCACACATTAAGCTAATCGAAACCACAAACCATCCCAGGGGTTTTCCTATGGTTTTTGACCAAGGGGAGTGGAAAAAAATATTTTATAAGTCCAATGGCTGAACTTATTAAAATAATAGTGTTGCTTATGTGGTGGTGAGTCACACCCTCAAGGAAATCAATTTAAAATGAGAAAATGATTTATAAGTCTTGCAGCGTCCACTAAAGATTTGTAAATTAACTAAAACAAAGCTAAAATCATATTATTTTAATGTTAAAACATAATTTTTTTTCACATAATGTTTATAGTATTTTATTACATCACTATTGGATCATTATGATGTCATAAAACACCTTATATATTTAAAAAATATTTATCTTTTACCCAAAAACTAGAGTGTCTCAGAAAATTATGAAAAATTCACCATTTGATTATTTCGACATCCTAATTCCAAAAATAATATTAATTTTATCAAAATAATTTTAAAAATAAGTGAATTTTAGCTTTTAAAATAAAAACCAATATTTGTAGAAAATTCATGGATTTTGACAAAAAAAGTTTTCAAACATTTATAAAAATTACAATTTTAAACATAAAAATTATATGATCACTTATACTTAATAAAAACAATTTAATAATAATAATATTTTATTAAAATGTTTTTTAATTAAAATATCAATTTATTTATAAAAATATATTTCTTAGTTTAATGTTAACTAAAAGTACTATTTGTGGTTTAAAAACTATTTACAAAGTAATAATAATAATATGAATGTTTATTCTTTATTATATAAAAAAATAATGCACATAATCGTAGTGATAATGTCTTGTTACATAACCCCTTATAAACATAAGACCGAAGTGTAAGGTGTGCGATGGTGACAATAACAAGTTTAAGCTCATATTGTGCTTGGTCAATAGAGCATCCCAATGAAACCACCTTATTTCTGATCTTAGAAAAATGTGATTTATACGAGGCAAGTCTACTATATGTGGCCATCACTTCATTTGTCTGAGAAAATTGGATTTGTTAAATCTCTATATTTATACTAATCATGTGATCACTGTTCAACAACTATATTTGCAATTTTCACAATTCTTAATAGAATTTTAAAATCCAAAAACATAAAACCATGTAATTTTATACTTTATATAACCATCTTCAATAATAATACATTTAATTAGATCAAGGGGAATTTTCATTAATAAAATTTTGGGTTGTTACAGTATAAACCCCCATCTTCCTTACATTAATTATCACTTCCAAAACTCTTTCCATTCACAAATAGCTGCTTAAAAATCTATTCAAACTTCCTTATATACATTATTAAGTATATAATATATCCAAAAGTTTCACTTTTGAAGGTCATAGACTCAATCTGAAGTTTTATGCTTGAAGAGTAAGAAAAGGGATACCCCTCCTCCTCCATTATTTTACAACTATTATTTTAAAATATAATTTTAATTTTAAATTTATATTCTATAATTAATATATTTATTTTATTATTATAATCCTTTTGATCTATTATTGATAATATATTTCCCATTTCCTCTCATCAAACCCATTTATTAAGTTGTTACAATGACAATTTAAGGGTTCCCAAGTCTCTCATTCCTATAATATTTATATTAATTTATATTAATCCTAATATAAACACCATATTATTATTTTTACATGATTGTATTCTAGTTTTATTGAAATATCTTTGATTTATTGTTGATGATATATTAACCAATCCTTAACATTTAACGCTTTTAATATGGTGTTATTGTGTCAATGTGCTTGTTTCAAAACCCATGTCTTCTCATTTTAATTCTCCTATTACTCCATCTATAATAAAAGTAATAATTCAAAGTAACAATCAAATATAGTTAAAATATACTTTAATATTTTTATATATCTTAAATACTTGTTATTTTTCATTTATTTTAATCACTTTTAAGAACCATCATTCACTAGTGTTTGTTTTACGCAACCTATATTAACAATGATGTTTTATTTTTCTCTTATGAGTTTCATGGATATTCATAAAATTTGATTTATTTATTTGATATAATATAAATAATAATATAATATAATATATAATATTTTGAGATTACAAAATAATCATGATAATTATGATATTAAAATAAAAAAATCATAGAAATTTTAAACATTTAAAACAATATTAATAAGAAATGCTTATAGATTTGAGAATAGTTATTTGAATAAATTGAACTATTTAACTTAATTATTTTTGAAATGACATGAAAAATATACCTTGACACTTATGATACTTTGTGTACCATTTCAAACTAAATTTTCACCATTATAATTTCACTAATGTTGTTTTTAAAAGATATACCAAATTTCACACCGCTAGTCTGAAGGCCTTGATTTATTTTTAATATTTCAGGATAGTCACCCATTTTAATTTATTGAGAGGGAACTATTAAATGTATAAAAATCCTAGATACATTTCCTAGAGGATTAAATGAACAAGTGATTTCAAAATATATAACTATAAGGACAAAAAAATCTCAATACTCAAACAATAAAAATCCGTCCTAAAACCATGTCTTTCACCCCCACCAACTCATCACGTTTGTATCCCCACTATTATCTAAACCAACCCCTGGGTGATCTATTTTGTAATTCAGTTCATTCATAGTTTGGTCACACCACAATTGATGGATTACCTATTATTTGAATCACCAAACATCCTACCTCCCACATTTAACCTGAGCTACCCCACTACAATCCTAAGGTGGTCCAGAGGCCCTGAATGAACAACCCAAAGGGCCTAGTGGACTGAAGACCAGTAAATATGGCTTTAAATCCAATTTTAGAGGAATATTGTTTCTTTTACAGATCAACTATATTATACCAAATATATTATTTTATATAGTACCTACACTCCTATAGTGTTATCATAATTCAACAATACTATTGGAATTCTCCTTTTCTATAATTTGAACTTGGGTCTTTAATTCAGGATAAAGGGGACTTTACTACTTAGGTAATCCCCCCAATTGACCTATGATAAAAATTTAATCATTTAAGTGAATAATAAATGACAATGAGTTTAATATAAAGAATAATAAAAATAATGAAATAAATATAATTTATTTAGAGAAAGTAAATAATTTATATAATTTATTATTCAATAAGTTATATGGCATACAATGTGTTCCATGACTCGATGTAAGGTGTCTCTATTTCCAATACCACTTAATTTTAAAAAATTGTTCCTTTATTGTATATATAATGTTCAATTTCACATTTAAAAATAGTTTAAATGTGTACCTTACTAAATCTCCCATCATTTAGAGTTATTATTGTCTTTTATTCTCTCATAATTTTTTTAGTTCATACATTACATTGTTTATAAGGGATCATTCCTACTCGTTCATTATTATGGGAATGTTCTCCATCACCCTTATCACTATATTAATCATTCCATATTTATCATATACTTACTTTATATACTTTATTAATCCTATCCCATTATTTTTATAAGGACATTAACACCTTTATGTATCTCTTCATTTTATTCCATTATATCAAACCCATCAAAGTTTATAAGTGAAGCCTTTCTATTTAATATATCACTCACCAAGATTATTATAATTTATATATATATTTTTAAAGGTTCCATTATGAATATATTTTATTATTAAAATAGTTTCTTAAAACTATTTTTAATAAACATTTTAAAAGTATTTTTGAAACTGATTTAGTTTTCTATTTTTAAGACTACATCTCCAAATGCATTAAAAATATTCTCACCTTTTATATTAAATATTACTGTATATTATTATGAAGATTAAATTTTTTTAATTTTATTTATATTAATTTTTTTAATAATTATTTATTTTTAAAATATAATTTTCTTAGATTTATTCCGTCCTTAAAAAATGTCATTTTCTTATTTATTTCATCAATATGGAAAAAATAAGCAATTTTTTTTTGTTAAATCCTAATTTTTTTCATCCTATTAATTTTCTTTAAACATTTCAACAATACTTCATTTTGAACTGTTGGGAAATTTATTTATTTTTATATCCTTAAATGGTGTCTTTTTTCATAAACTAATCATATGTTAATTTTTTTTATAATTCATTACTTGTGATTCTATATATGAGGGGTGTGATAGAATTAAAATTTCAATGAGGGGTATGATCCATCACTTCCTTTTCCTTACATTATATTCATATATATAAAATATAACCATACTTAAATTTTCATTCCTTTTTGAATACCCTATACTTTCTTATTTTGAAAGAAATCAGTCCACATAATACATGTATATTCAAATAAGTAGGGATATTATCGACATGAACATACACCCTATTATTTTATATGGTGTGAATAACCTATAATAAATGGTCCAAGTTACATGGTATTTTCCTATAAAAACCACTTTATTCAACAGGATTCCCATTTTACATGCACAAACTAATGAGGAAATTATTTTGATTGATTTATTACTATTTTCATATTCATGTGACAAACATATGTATAGATATATTATAATGATGATGGATGTTCATTGATTTAGATATCCCTACAATGTAATGGGTAATGATTTATATCTTATAAGATATATATGTTATGTGTAGACATTATGTTTTTATCTTTGATCAAATTGTTATGGATTGACATGATTTTGTTAGATTTTTTAATTATGTGATTCATGGGCATGATGTAATTATATTTATAAATAATGTTATTATGGTCTTGGATGAAAACCTTACCATATTTCAGGGATTTATATGTAGATAGTTGTTCCAAATTTATATCTTATGTCAACACGGTTCATGAGTATTATCCTATTATGTTATATTCTTACACCATGGTAGATGTTCTTCTTTCTAGATCATTTTTTTTATTTTAGACTATGATATATGAATATGACCCCTTCCCCATGATCACTTCTTATGATTTAATGATTGTATTCCATAAATAATTACATTTCTTCCATTATCATGAATCATAATTTTTTATGAGTAATTGATAACCCTTTATGTATCAATGATAATTGTTTACTCTTAACATAGTATTTGATATTACTGATTTCTTATGTTTTTTTATTTTACCAATTGATAATAGATGCTAATGATATTTTGATTATTTTATAAGTGTAAATTGAGGAAGTATTTGATTTAATTATATGGTATGGGTCTAGGTTGATGATCTAATATATAATTTGTTCCTAATGAAACCAAAATTTAGGAAGTAATAGTTGGCTATAATTTTAATGTTATGTATAATATTATGAATTTTTAGAACCACATCGTGAGGTTTTATGGAACTTTAATTAGTTTCATAGTATAATTTAGTTATTTTTGGGAATTAGGATTCAAAAAACAAGGGTATAAATCCTTAGATAGATAGACGTTATCTTTATAGTTATAGATTAAGCCTAACTTTTATGATCACATATGATCGTCATTTCCTATGTATTTATACTAATAATATAGTTTAATAATTTGATTTATAAAAATAGTCATAAACATTAAATGTTTTTTATCAGTGAGTTAAAATTGTGTGGATGAAATTTATTTAAGGTGGTAAAATGTGACATTCATAATTTCTAGTGAGTATTTTGGTAAATTATTTTTTATTAATTATTTTACTAATTTATAAATGAATTCATTTTATTTTATTTTAAATTATATTAACTAAGAAGTAATGTAATGGTTTGGTTTTTTGTATCATCTTTTTGTTTTAATGGGTATTGTTTGTATCATAAAAAGATTTTGGAGATATTACATAGTAGTTAGTGGAGTTTTTCATATATAGGTACATTGTATCGTGGTTTTAGGCATGGTGCTCACCATAGTGAATAATTTTTAGGAGCTGTAGGAATGGTGAAAAGTAGTTTGGGAGTTTTCTAAGGTGCATGAATTTATTTTATATTATGCACCATAAGGTATAAAACGCCCATGGTGGAGGGAATTTTGGATGGGATTTTTCACAGTGAGAAATGAGATAGGATATATTATAATGGGGGTTAGTGCATGAAGTTGAGTCATGATTCAAGGATAAAAAGATACACATGAGGAATTAGTGGGAATAATGAGTAGGAAATCATCACACCACAATCCTAGGTATATTGAGTTGGAATAGATACTAGTTTACCTCATTTATATGGTGAGGGAAGTGGTGTCCATATGGTAAGATGAAATAACATCTACCACTCCATGATACATGACATGGTTCCATTCAAAGTATTTTAAGTTGGTTTTATAAATACTTAGAGATTAAAGGGATAACTCATTTCAAACGGCTGGAAACCAAGATTTCCTTTGACCAAGGGGAACCAGGACTGTGGAAAAAGACACTACACCATGGTGGAGGCCAATAAATCCTTATCTATAAATAGATAGTATATAATCCCTTTATTCAACTTTTTATATCTCCCTTTGAACCCTAGACATAACCTGGCTCCCTTAGTGCTCTCTAGTCTCTTATATTGTGTGGTTAAACATCTTGGTTTATTGATATCAAACTATCTTAGAACAAGGTACCCTATCATCCTATTATCCTCTTATCCCCATGATATAATCCTTTTAAAGTGTAATTTTGGTAGATTTATTCTCTTTCAGGATGCATTTGGATCATTCTTTGATGGTATACTTATATGGTCAGTATAATGACACATACTTTACATACATTGTTAGTACTTCAAAATTTACGTACACTTATTACAACATATAAAAAACCATGAAAGGACCATATAGGTATAGTGTCTTTAGAAACTGGGAAACATAAACAACTGGTTCATAAAGCGTCTACACTGTCTCCCATTTATTTCGTCATATCTATAGTCCCTTTTGGCACATCTTACTTAATAACCTTATTACTGACCTGGGGAAAGAAAAAATACAAGAGGGTGAGCTCAAATGCTCAGTAAGGGTAAAAAAAGAAATACCAGTCACATCACATTCATAAGAACGTAACATTTTGGAAATCTTACCCTGCATAAGAGATCATAATTTCCTAACATGGGATAAATCATAGTAGTGAAATGTAATCACAATAATAATAACATAAGACATGAAGCTTTGTGGAATACACAAATAATCATAGAGAATCATTTCTTATTATTCAAGACTCATTGCCAAGACTATCTTAGTGGACAAAGTCCATTTCTAAACCGAGTTCACTCCTCGTTTTAGTCCTGTTTCACTGAACCATTTTAACCTGCCGTTCCAGCTATGTCTATCTCATGAGATATAAAATCATTAACAAATGCATTGGAGGGAGATATATCTCCCACCCCTCTCATAATGATACTATTATTATGTGTGCCACAAAATCATAAATCATACATCATTACATAACCCATGTAATTAAAATGGGATTCTTAAACATCATGACATCATAAAACAATTCATATAAGATAAAGGAATTCATAAAAATAATTCCATCACAACATAATCAAATCAACGTAATAATAGGGATATAAACAGAACCCTATATTATCTTAGATGGAAAATAATTTTGATAAAACACTTGAACTCCATTCTTGAGGAAAAAATCCTTTCTACTTCAAAAACATTTTTCCTTTCTTAACATGTCATACAATTTTAAACTAAAAGAAATTGATTAAAAATAAACGTGAAAACTTTTAAAGGAAGCTTCTTGGAAATAATGTTTTAAAAATCCATTCATGCCATATAAGATTAAGAAAAAAATTATTCCCGTACTTTTTTTAGAAAAGTCAAAAAGTATCTCGTACGAAAAACGACAAAATATTCCTTTCATATCTTTTACTAAAAACTCACCGAAGGGTAAAATTGGATTTAAATAATTGTAGGTGGATGGAAATAATATTACATATTGATTAAACATGAATGTGGATGATAAAATACACCCCAGTAAATTCCAAATTATAAACAATCTCGAATAAAAATGAGATTGTGATATTTACCATACCTTAGGTCCGATTTTCTTCGTAAGTGTCCGAACCTCCTCTTCTTTGAAGCGCCACTCGGAGACTTCCTTTTAGGGTACCAAAATTGGTCTTTGAATAAGAACAATACCTCTAGGATGTTTCTAGGGAAGTGTAGAGGAGAAATTGGCAGGTTTTTGACGAGCTTGAAGGCTCAAAGTGGTGTGTGGAAGAGAGGGAGGAGGCGCCCTTTTATAAGGGAGGAGAGGGGCACTATTGAAAAAACAAAAAATAATATTTTATTATAAGGCCATATTCGATTTTAAATAGCTCCAAATTGATTTATTTCGAAGTTAAGGTGTGGATGGGTCGAAATACTCTCATACAATAGAATTTTGACATGTTGAGTTTACTATTTTAACCTTATCATTTAGATTTTACTTTAAGATAGATAATTTTACTTTTACAGTGTCTTTTTCTGTTCTTATACTATAAGGTTAATAAACATACTAAAACAAGCCAAACGAACCCCAAGTTGTTTATTATTAATATATATAACCTTTATAAGTCATTTGGCCGAACCTTATATTTTTAGGAATAAAATAACAATTAATAATATAATATTTGTTTTAAAAACTATTTTAGGTCAATTTTGACACTATTTAGTATTATATTTTTGTAAAAATTATAACAGAATGATTAGATCAAAAAATTTTAATTAAATCAATACTAACATGTCATATTAACCTATAAAATTAGTTTAATTCATCAAAAGTCTCAAATTACATTTATTTGGGTATTTATATCATCAATTATGTCAATATTTCATTAATTATATAATTACTGCATCATCTTTGTGTCACAAATAAATTAATTTATTTAATGTTTAAAAATCAAAAATAAAATACCATTATGTAGGAAACCGTTTTATATTTCTAATGATTATTTATAGTCGAATTTATCTTATGTATAACCCTATATTAAAAATTATTTACTTATTAAACTTTGATTTTAACTATTTTAAACCTTCTTTAAATAAATTAATAATAAATTTCCTAATCCAATCCATGTGAGACTAAATAGTAATATTTTATTCCTAAGGTTGTTTTTGGTCGAATTAATCTTATCCAATAGAATTAGGACATGTGTTAGGGTAATAATAATACCAATTTTACCCTTAATTACCCTATTTTCTTTTAACCGTGGTAAATAAAAGTAAAAAGTTACTATTCACCAAAAACTATTTTTATCTCATTGAACCACATTTTACATACTGACATCAACCGTGCCTCTCGTATTTTTGAAATTCCACTCACAGAAGTGGTAAAATTATGTTTTATGTAAATTTTCAAATTCTTATAGGAGGTGGGTAAAAGACGGTGAAAAGTTCAATAAAATTTTTATATATAAAAAATAATTATAAAATTACTCCAATGAATTACATTGAACTTATATACGTATTATTTATCAATTTTGACCTAAAATAAATTTAAATAAAATAAATAATTAATTTAAATAAAAAGTCGGTTTTTAAATAGTAACCCACTGTTTTCACTATTCATCAAAAATTGAAAGTTTCCAGAAAAATAAAAAAATTTCAACCTATGATAATTTCGATATTCCGAATCCAAAAATAAAGTCCATTTTGAAAATAAAATTTAAAAAATTTCAAAAAGTGGTTATTACTATTCATAACGGCTAGTTTTAAAAATATTTTAATAGCATATCGTTGTTTAGTGAAGCTCGGTATTGCGTATGATGTAAGCTATCGAGGAATGTAGTGATTGGGTGTAAAGAAAATCTAAGCTAGTGTTGTGTGTAGTGAAAGATTCCTTTGATGATTTATATATAATAAAAACAAAATATTTCTTATAAAAGTCTCAGGTGTTACATTCTACCCCCCTTAAAATGAATTTCGTCCTTGAAATTCGTCACTTGTAACAAACAGATGAGGATACCTCTCCCTCATAATATCCTCAAGCTCCAATGTAGCTTCTTCTAATTGGTGGTTCCTCCATATAACTTTCACCAAGTGAGTGGTCTTGTTCCGTAGGACTTTTTCACTATGATCGAGAATCTCTATCGGCTGTTCTTCATAAGAATGATCTTGTTCCAGCGGTATAACTTCTGAGCTGAGTACATGTGAAGGATCAGGTATGTACTTTCTCAGGAGAGATATATGGAACACATCGTGAACTTGAGAGAGATTCGGTGGAAGCGCCAATCGGTAAGATACCTTCCCAACACGATCCAGTATTTCGAAAGGACCGATATACCTAGGGCTCAACATTACCTTCTTTCAAATCTCATTACTCTCTTCCATGGAGATATTCATAAGAACACTTTATAACCCACTTCAAAATCTAAGTATTTTATTTGGTTTTCAGCATAACTCATTTTTCGACTCTGAGCTGCTCTTATGTGTTTTGAATAGATCAGACCTTTTCTGACATCTCATCAACAAGATCAGGTCCTAATAGCTTTCATTCCCCAACTTCATCCCAGCAAGTTGGAGTCCTGTATTTCTTTCCATAGAGAGCTTCATAAAGAGCCATCTGAATACTGGAGTGAAATCTATTATTATAAGAAAATTCCACCAAAGGTAGGTGTTGATCCCAACCACCTTTGAAATCCCTAGAGCAAGCTCTCAACATATCTTCTAGAGTTTGAATTGTCCTCTCAGACTGATCGTCTATCTGAGGATGATAAGCAGTGTTGAAACTCAACTCTGTATCGAGATTATGCTGAAGACCTCTCCAGAAATTTGAGGTAAACATTTGATCTTGATCAGATATCATAGGAAGTGGTACTCCATGCAATCTTACCACTTCATTTACATATATCCTGTCAAGATGATCCAGAGAGAAATCCTCTCTAATAGCAATGAAGTGTGCAGACTTTATAAGACAATCAACTATGACCCAGATAGCATTATTGCCTTTGGATTTTTTAGGAAGTCCTGTGAAAAAGTCCATAGTGATGTTTTCCCATTTCCATTCGGGTATTGGTAATGGTTATAACATCCCCTTAGACTTCTGTCTCTCAGCTTTAACTTGCTGAAAAACCAAGCATCGAGAGACATATTCAGCAACATCTCTTTTCATGCCATCCCACCAGAAGTACTCTTTTAGGTCCCTATACATCTTCGTGCTTTCAGGATGAATAGAGAATGAAGAACTATGAGCCTCATCCAGCAGCTCCTTCTTTAATTCGGGGATGGGAGGATCACAAACCCAATTCCTAAACTTTAATATCCCATCACAATCAAGGTTGAATTCAAGAACATTTCTCACCTTATTTTGTAACTCTACACCTTCTTTCTGTGCCTCTTTAATCATAACATGTGTAGACGGTTGAACATTCATTTGAGAAAGATACGATTTCCCCCTTTCATTATAATTCCATGATCCATCATCTGTAAATCCATAAATATTGGATCTTTTGTGATCCTTATCATGGATAAAATGGCATGGTCTTGTCGACTTAATGCATCTGCCACCTTGTTTGCTTTCCTAGGGTGGTAATTAATTGAGCAGTCGTAATCCTTAATCAACTCCAACCATATTCTTTGGCGCATATTCAGTTCCTTTTGTGTGAAAATATACTTTAAACTTTTATGATCAGTATAAATGTCACACCTTTCTCCATAAATATAATGCCTCCAAATCTTTAATGCAAAGATTACCGCAGCTAACTCCAAATCATGAGTTGGGTAATTTTGCTCATGGATTTTCAACTGTCGTGAGGCATAAGCTATCACCATATCATTTTGCATTAGAACACACCCCAATCCCTTCTTGGATTCATCACTATAGATCACAAACCTTTCTCCACTACAAGGTAGTTTGAGCACAGGTGCACTGGATCACCTTCTTTTCAACTCCTTGAAATTATCTTCACATTCCTCCATCCAAACAAACATAATTCCTTTCCGAGTCAACCTGGTGAGTGGATTAGATAATCATGAAAAATATTTCACAAAATGTCGATAATATCCAGCCAAACCAAGAAAACTTCAAATCTCAGTTACTGTTGTTGGTCTCGACCATCTTTCGATAACCTCTGTTTTTGCTGGATCCACAGATATCCCCTCTTTTGAAATTATGTGACCCAAAAATGAAACTTTTTGAATCCAAAATTCACACTTGGTAAATTTGGCATAAAGCTTCTCCTTTCTCAAGGACTTAAATATAATTCTCAAGTGATCTTCATGTTCTTCCTTTCTCTTTGAATATATAAGAATATCGTCTATAAAGACTACCACAAACTGATCAAGATAGTCTCTAAAGACTCTATTCGTCAGATCTATGAAGCTAGTAGGGGCATAAGTAAGACCAAATGGCATCACTATAAATTCATAGTGTCCATACCTTGTATGGAATGCCGTCTTTGGTATATCCTCCCTTTTGACCCTTAATTGATGATACCCTGAATGAAGATCAATATTGGAAAAGTATTGAGCTCCACGTAGTTGGTCAAATAAGTCATCAATGCGCGGGAGATGATATTTGTTCTTGATAGTGATCTTGTTAAGTTCTCGATAATCAATGCAGAGTCTCATTGATCCAACTTTCTTCTTAACAAATAGAATAGGTGCTCCCCAAGGTGAAGAACTAGGGTGTATGAACCCCTTATCAAGATTTTCTTGGAGTTGCTTCTTCAATTACTGCAACTCAATTGGGGCCATTCTATAAGGTGTCTTTGAAATAGGTAAAGCACCCGGTACGAGTTCTATTGAAAACTCAACTTCACGATTTAGTGGAAGACCCAGAAATTCCTCTGGAAAGACATCATCAAACTCCCGTACAATGGGAATATTTTCAATAGTGAGTTTCTCACCAACCATTTGAGATAAATAACCTTCATTTAGTGGAATCAAGACCCATATTATGGAAGAAATTTCCACTAGAAGGTTATGTTCATCCTTGAATCGATAGACGATCAAAGATTGATCTGGAATATGAAATGTGACTTCCCTTCATTGGAAAATGATATGAGCTCCATATAGAGAAAGCCAATCCATGCCAAGAATCACATCAAATTCCACTATAGGGAGGATCACAAGATTTTTAGGAAGCACTTTACCACAAACTTCAATCGGAGAAGAATTATAAACTTTTGATGCAACTGTTGTGCCATTAGGGGTTGTTACAGCTAATTCAATATCTAATTGTTGAGGTAATATGGTGATACCCTTAGAAATTTCTTAAAAAATAAAGGAGTGGGTGGATCTAGAATCAAATAAAACATTTTCTACTTTAGAGTGGATGGTAAGTGTACCTTTCACCACTTCGTTATCGTACTCCACATCACTGATAGAAATTTCATGTGACTATCCTTTTCCTTTAGCCTTAAGAGTGTTTTGACGTTGATCATCATCAACAACCCTTGGATTAGGGCATTGTTTGGCATAATGCCCCATTTCATTTCACTTGTAACATTGAAGTGTAGGAGGTGCACTATGTGTAGCCTTTTCATTGTTTGCATCACTAGACATCTTCTTCCCATCATTGCTGCATTCAAATGCCCGATGACCTTCCTTTCCACATTTGATACATTTACTTATCCCTTTAAGAAAACTCGCTCCATGTTTCTTTACACACTTTGAGCATAATGGAAAACTCATATTCTTTTTAGTGTGCTCTTTAGATTTTCCTTTGAATTCCATTTTCCTCTTATTATCAAACCCATATGACTGATGTGTTACTCCAATCTCCATATCAACTTTGATATCACATCGAACGATTTCCTCGTAGCTATTGAAGTCCCTTATGTCTAACACCCTTCGAAGACTTGGTTTTAAGCCACTAAAGAAACGATTGATCTTACTCTCAGGTTGGATAATAATACCAGAAGCGTACCTTGAAAGTATTGTAAAATTTGTTTCATAGGTACCAACAGATTCATCATCCTTTTACTTTAGTTCAAGAAACTCCTTCTCCATCTTTGTTCGGTGAATACGAGGGAAGTACTTATTGAAAAATAAGTTCTTGAACTCGTCCCATTCCATGGACTCAATTTCATCTGTTGGCCTTGTATTCTTGATAATATTCCACAATTGATCAACATCACCTTCCAAACGATACACTGATAAGATGACATTATCATGTTCAGAACATTGAAGAACTGAAAATATCTTTTCAGTATTACTGATCCATTGTTCAGAAACTAATGGATCGACAGACCCACAGAATGAAGGTAGACGATGTCTCATGAAGGATTGAACATAATTTTTCTCCTTCCTTTTCTTGTTTTGAAGTCCTACATGATTCATTGCTTAAGAAAGTAGTGTCAGCATGGCTACAAGATTTTGCATTCCATCTCCCATAACGTTTGGTTTCTCACAGAGACAATCATTTCATAGCCCTTCGCATTCCGCATTAACACAGTTCTTTCGGGTTCCAGCCATTGACTAAAACCAAGAAGAATAGTGTGAGAAACACTAATTATAATAGAAAACCCACATAATCAAGAATAAAATTTCACACTTAAGGTCTTATCCTAGGTTATTCATGGCCATTTCTAAAACACTAATATTTTGTTCTATGCTTAGACTTATCCTTCAGATTCTTACCAAGGATTTCACATCATAGTTTCCAAAGGTTGACTATACCTTTCCTCTGATACCAACTATAACGACCCATACTTTACATACATTGTTAGTACTTCAAAATTGAAGTACACTTATTACAACATATAATAAATCCATGAAGGGACCGTATAGGTATAGTGTCTTTAGAAACTAGGGAACATAAACAACTGATTCATAAAGCATCTACACTGTCCCCCATTAATTTCATCATATCTAAAGTCCCTTTTGGCATATCTTACATAATAACCTTCTTCCTGACCTGGGGAAAGAAAAAATACAAAAGGGTGAGCTCAAATGCTCTGTAAGGGTAAAAAAAGAAATATCAATCACATCATATTCATAAGAACATAACATTTTGGAAATCTTACCCTGCAAAAGAGATCAAAATTTTATAACATGGGATAAATCATGGTAGTGAAATGTAATAAAAATAATCATAACTTAAAAAATGAAGCTTTGTGGAATACACACAAAATCATAGAGAATAATTTCTTATTAGTCAAGACTCATTTCCAAGACTATCTTTGTGGACAAAGTCAATTTCTAAACCGAGTTCACTCCTCATTTCTGTCATGTTTCACTGAACCGGTTTAACCTGTCGTTCTAGCCATGTCTATTTCCTGAGATATAAAATCTTTACCCAATGAATTGGAGGAATATATAGGTCCCACCCATCTCATAATGATACCATTCTTATGTGTTCCACAAAATCATAAATCATACATCATCGCATAACCCTTGTAATAAAAATGAGATTCTTAAACATCGTGACATCATAAAACAATTCATATAAGATAAAGGAATTCATAAAAATAATTCCATCACAACATAATCAAATCAATGTAATAACAGGGATAAAAAAACCCTATATTGTCATAGATGGAAAATAATTTTGATAAAACACTTGAACTCCATTCTTGAGGAAAATATCCTTTCTACTTCAAAAACATTTTTCCTTTCTTAACATGTCATACAATTTTAAACTAAAAGAAGATGATTAAAAATAAAAATGAAAACTTTTAAAAAAATCTACTTGGAAATAATGTTTTAAAAATCCATTCATTCCATATAAGTTAAAAAAACATTCTTCTAGTACTTTTGTCAGAAGTGACAAAAAGTACCTCATATGAAAAATGACAAAATATTCCTTTCATATCTTTTACTAAAAACTCACCGATGGGTAAAATTGGATTTAAAAAATTGTAGGTGGATGGAAATAATATTACATATTGAGGAAACATGGATGTGGATGATGAAATACACCACAGTAAATTCCAAAGTATAAACAATATCAGATAAAAATGTGATTGTGATATTTCCCTTACCTTAGGTCTGATTTGCTTCGTAAGTGTCCGAACCTCCTCTACTTTGAAGCGCCTCTTTGAGACCTCCTTTTAGGGCACTAAAATTTGTCTTTGAAGAAGACCAGGACCTCTAGGATGTTTATAGAGAATTGTAGAGGAGAAATTGGCAGGGGTTGGCCGAGCATGAAGGCTCAAAGTGGTGTGAAGAAGAGAGGGAGGAGGTTCCCTTTTATAAGGGAGGAGAGGGGCACCTTTGGAAAAACTAAAAATATTATTTTATTATAAAGCCATATTCGGTTTTAAATAGCTCCAAATTGATTTATTTAAAATATAAGGTGGGGATGGGTCGAAATAATCTCATCCAATAGAATTTGAACAAGTTTAGTTTACTATTTTAACCTTATAATTTAGATTTAACTTTATGTTAGATAATTTTACTTTTAATGTGTCTTTTTGTGTTCTTAAACTATAAGGTTTATAAACTTACTATAATAAGCCAAACAAAACCCAAGTTGTTTATTATTAATATATATAATTTTATCTAAGTCATTTGGCCGATCTTTAGATTTTTTAGGAATAAAATAACAATTAATATTATAATATTTGTTTTAAAAACTATTTTATGTCAATTTTGACACTATTTAGTAATTTATTTTTGTAAAAATCAGAAAAAAATTATTAGTAAGAATAAAGTTAATTAAATAAATACTAACATTTCATATTAACCTAGAAAATTAGTACAATTCATTAAAAGTCTCATATTACATTTATTTGGGTATTTATAATATCAATTATGTCAATATTTCATTAATAAGATAATTACTGCATCATCATTGTGTCATAAATAAATTAACTTAATTAATGTCTAAAAATTACAAATAAAACACAATTAAGTAGGAAATCTTTTTATCTTTCTAATGAATATTTATTGTCGAATTTATATTATGTATAACCCTATATTTAAAATTATGTACTTATTAAACTTTGATTTTAACTATTTTAACCCTTCTTTAAATAAATTAATAATAAATGTCCTAATCTAATCCAAGTGGGCCTAAATGGTCATATTTTATTCCTAAGGATGTTTTTGTTCGAAATACTCTTATCAAATAGAATTAGTACATGTGTTAGGGTAATAATAATATCATTTTTACCCTTAATTACCCTATTTTCTTTTAACTGTGGTAAATTAAAGTAAAAAGTTACTATTCACCAAAAACTATTTTCATCTCATTGAACCACATTTTACTTACTGAAATCAACCGTGTCTCTCAGATTTTTGAAATTCCACTCACAGAAGTGGTAAAATTAAGTTTTATGTAAATTTGCAAATTCTCCTGGGAGGTGGGTAAAAGACGGTGAAAAGTTCAATAAAATTTTTATATATCTAAAATTATTATAAAATTACTCCAATGAATTACATTGAACATATATAGGTATTATGTATCAATTTTGACGTAAAATAAATTAAAATAAAATAAATAATTATTTAAATAAAAAGTCGGGTTTTAAATAGTAACCTAGTGTTTTCGCTATTCATCAAAAATTGAAAGTTTCCAGAAAAATACCAAAATTTCACCCTAGCTAATTTCGATATTCCGAATCCAAAAATGAAGTCCATTTTGAAAAATAAAAATTACAAAATTTTAAAAAGTGGTTATTACTATTCATAACAGCTAGTTTTAATAATATTTTAATAGCATATCGTTGTTTAGTGAAACTCGGTATTGCGTACGACACAAGCTATCGAGGAAGGTCGTGATTGCGTTTAATGAAAACCAAGCTAGTGTTGTGTGTATTGGAAGATTCCTTTGATGATTTATATAAAATAAAACAAAATATTTCTTATAAAAGTCTTGGGTGTTACAGTCAGGTTTTAGGGTGGTTTCCATTGAAATTAGTGGTGGTTGATCATCAAATCCCTCATTTCTGAGTGGTGGTTACTTGAAGTTTTTATGATGGAATGAGATTAATAAATTATCCACATTTTATGAGTATATGTGAAATTATTATGATTTAAATTATTTTAGAAATGATAGGATGATCCTAATGAAGAAAACAACCATAATTAAGAATGAATAAGAAGGGTAATGTGATCCCATGTCATGATTCTATGTTGATGTTACCTCTTGATATTTTTTACAATGTTTTCTGTCTATTTTATAAGATTATTTCGTTCATTATTATGAATTATATGCCTGAAATTTGTATTAGAGCATAAATATTTTAAATATGACGTAAATAACGGTAGATGAATGTGAATTTAAATATTGTTCCTCCTTGAAAATAAAGAAACATGAATGTATTTCATGAATCATGTTTATGTTTCATTCATAGCTACTGTTATATACTAATATTAATATGTTTTATGATGAAGTATATTCATAATGAATCATATTATTTAATAGAATAATGAAAACAATGATTGTAGAATTTCATGTTATTGGGGTTGTTGGGAGCCCAACATTTTTGTTATGATTTATTTTCAATGATTACTTATTGTTGAGAGGGTCGTCATTTACCATGATTATTCTATGATAAAAATATGTTTTTTATTCCATGTGTATATACCATATGATGATAGTTTCATTTTTGTGATTCTTTGTGAACATGAAATTATTGGGATAATTGGAGAGGGATGGGCTATTTTTCCTGGGTTATGGTAGTGTTTATATGTTGGATATGGTGGGATAGAATGTATTATGAATAATTATGTAGGGGATGAATATAGGATATTTGGATCATGTTGCGATATAATATTTATCATTATTTGTTTCTTGGGGGTTGTTTTGGTTGATGTTTGGTAGCTTTAATAGTAGTATTCCCGTTGTAGTCAGTTATATAAATTGTGACGGAATATTCCTCATTGTGGACTATGATGAGTCCTAAAATACTCAAATTATGGAATGGTAATTGAATTAATAAATAACTAATGGTATTGGGTGTTCTTGATGTTGGTAATTATTTCTATATATATAACTGGAACATGGGATGGTGGTAATGGTTTACCTAAAAGAATGGGATAAAAAATATGGAAATTGAAATGTGAATCATGAAGGAATGATGGACAGTGATAAAATGGAATGATGAAACCAGAATAGATGATAAAAATAACAAATGATAATTGAACTTATAGTTTATTAAATTTCTTGTTAAAAAATTATTACTAAAAAGAAATGATTGATGATATTGAATCTTAATGATTGTGTACTAATATGAGATCTGGTTCCTAGACCCCTTCTATGGAGGATAAGATTCACATGAGATGATAGATTTATTTGAGTCTAAGGCTAGTTATTTTACCTTAGTGTGTGAATTCATGATATATTATTTATATTTTATGATTTTATATGCTATATTATTTGAGTTGGTAAGATAGTCGATACCAATAGTTTATTGATTCTAGGAGTTTTCCTAAACATCAAGATTGGTAAGGAATGCGTGTTTGACATATCGATATTTTATGCTCTTCCTTAGGTAGTAGACTACTGTATAGGCATATCCTGAGTTATAATGGATTAAGGTATAGTTTTTATTTCAACATGGGAGGTGATGGATCTCAGTTTACTATATATTTATTTATGCACTATAGTGGCTTGAGGTTATATCATATACATGTATCAAAATATAGTGACCATACTCTCTTATAAATGTACATGTGTGAGATCTTGTGTCTTACTGTATGTTTGGAGTTAATTTTTTAAATATATGATTTTTTATGGAATTAGTAAATTCTATGTGTTACTTGGTGAGGGAGATATAGTGGGGTTGTGATTCAATTTTCACTATTTTAGTAATGATTTGTTTTTATTTGCCTATTCTCTAAGATTTAGTATTATTCATTCACATTTTCAGGAAATTTTCCAAGGAGGATCCAACTAAGTATGCCTATATTCTCACCCCACATATATATTGTTTCGGTGTGGATGTGCGTCAGGTTACGCTGTTCCGCCAGGACGCGTTCGCGCGTGCACCCGTCAACCCGAGGGGATGGGCGCGCGGCTTGTTGTCCCGCAGTCCCGCTTTCCAAGGGCGGGCGGCATCCGTCCCTTATTCAGGGGCGTCTGCTCCTTGATCGAAACCGGGATGATGGGATGTCGGCTCCTCCTTCCTTGGACGTCTCCTCGGAACTCGTCGCCTAATCCGGGTCTCCCTCATAGACTTAAGAATGTTCGTGAATCTCGTTCCCGGCGCCATATCTTCATGGACACCGGTTAATTACGCTGCTTCCGCCCGGACGTTCAAAAGAGTCCGGTCGGGGCAGCAACCTGCGGTGAGAAGGCCGGGTGGCTCTGGGTGCTGGGGGCGTGTCGTAACACTGCGGCTCTGCACGTCTGTCTTCCATCCCTAATAGGGCTTCTCGAAGGCATGATGGCCTGAGGCATCCCGTACTGGGTGCGGGGAACTGTGTCACCTGAGGTTTTCCTCAGCTTCCCATGTTTAACACGGGGTATGCCGCGAGTTTAACGTCCAGCGGGGACGGCATCGGACCGATCAACACGAAAAGTGGATCAGATGACAGAACCCCTTGCGGGGAACCTCCGACGATGGGGCCAGCACATGGGCGGCTTCCCAAGTGATATGGAGTGGAGTGAAGTGGCATGACCCCACCGGGATGTGGCGGCCCGGGTAAGGATCAGGATGGATGATGGAGTGAAGAGCTTGGACCCCGTAGGGGCTTCCTACGTACCCTGTGTAGAAGACAGGGATCAAAGTCAACGTAGTTCGGGTATACAGTTTAACGTCATGCTGGACGTCGGCAAGCCGACTCACGAAGGGGTCGAGGCCGTCGGGCGGAGGATTGAACTGAACCACCTCGCACAGAGGGGGATGGAACGGCCGGGTGGATCACAGTTTCACGTCATGCTGGACGATAAAAGGAGAAAAGAGAAAAGGGGCTGTGGGGAGGCACAGTGGATATACACACGGGCAGTCTCCCACAGGGGCGGATTCATAGGTGAATCGACGCAAGAGTGAACCCTGGAGGGGTCCACTGATGGACGAACCAACGTATATACGACCGGGACGACCAGGTGGCGGGCTTGAACCTCAGGGAGGCTTCCTACGTACCCTGTATAGAAGACAGGGATCAAAGTCCACGTAGTTCATTCTGTCAGGACTTATGCACTTAAGGCAGCCCGGATGCGGCAAAACTCAGTTGGAAGGGACTCGGACCGAAAGCAGAAGACACCTCGACCCCAGTCACACCCTCTACTGGCTTCGGCAGTGGGGGAGCGCAATGGAGATACACATGTGCAGCCCCCCACAAGAAACTAGGGGTTTGTAATACCCTGCCCCCGTAGGGAAAAGCCGCTCCCATTAAATCGTCCCAAAAGCGGGGCAATCCCGACATCCCTGCAGAGATGAGCGGGTGGGGGCCACATCCAAACCGGGGGACCCTGCGTGCGGAGCACGGGATCAGGTTGCAGACGGTTTAACGTCTTGCCGGACGAAGTACAGTTTAACGTCGTGTGTTGAGGACGAAGCGGACGGTTTAACGTCTTGCCGGACGAAGTACAGTTTAACGTCGTGTGTTGAGGACGAAACACTTGGCAGTTTAACGTCTTGCAGCGCGGACGATGGGGGCTAGGCAGTTTAACGTCGTGCAGCTTGGACGTATGCTGAACAGTTTAACGTCTTGTAGCTCGGACGATGTACAGTTTAACGTCTTGTAGGACGTATGGGCAGTTTAACGTCATGCGGGACGAGTATGCAGTTTAACGTCATGCTGGACGAATATGCAGTTTAACGTCATGCTGGACGTATGGTGCCGCCGATGGGCCCGTGTCACTTCGCGCGAGCCTGGAGGGCCGCATGGAAAGACAACGCACGGTGCGGGCACCTGCGATGAAGGTCATCGGGCACCACGCAGGCGGGTACCCTCAAGGGGTCAAAGGAGGCGACCCTGGCGGATTGCGCGCAAAAGAGAAGCTTCGCGCGCAAAACCGCGAGTCGGCGCGCAAAATGGTGGGCTGGCGCGCAATTGGGCCAGCGCTTCGCGCGCGGATGATTGGGATTGCGCGCACCGGGCTTCGGGTAGCGCGCGGGGGCAACGGCTCATTCTCTAACGAATGGCCACTTTGGAAATGGGGGGTGCGCGCAATCGGGTCGGATTGCGCGCACCCGGGGGGCAATTGCGCGCAAGAGGCTTCTTTTGCGCGCAAAGGCCTTAGGGTTGAAATTTATTCAAAGGAAAGGAGCCAAGGGGATTGCGCGCGAAGGCGAACCCCAAGGCTCTATTGCGCGAAAGAAAGGAGGTTACCTGAAGATCGGCATTGCGCGCGGAAGGGGTTGGATTGCGCGCGCGGGAGACCGTTCGACTTCCAGCAACCTTCAAAACGTCGGGGGTCGCCTTATATTTATAGGCAACCCCGGGCGCGGAATCCGGCTTCGGGCGCGGAATTCTCTTCGCGGGCGCGAAATCAGGACCCGGCGCGCAAGGGAGCCGCGCGGGCCACGGGCGCGCAAAATAGCGCGCCGGCCCATCGCATTGCGCGCATCCCGGGAGGAATGCGCGCCGCAACTCAACTTTGCGCGCGGACCTCTGAAATTTCACACAAGTCCTCCGGGCCCTCCGGAACGTGCCTCTGACTCCAAATATCACTTCGCTTTCCGCATCCGGAGCTTCGTTTGGGAACAACGGACTTTTCCTGCGTCTACAAAAGCCCCCCCTCGGAATCTGATCGGCGAGAGGTCGCAACGATCGGGTTCCGAGGGAGACGCCGGAATGCCGAAGTCCTGGGCTGCGCGGGACTTAGGCGCGCAAAAAGGGGCGCCGGGCGTGAAATTCGCCGCTGCGGTCGCGCAAAGCGCTTTCCGCGCAGCGCGGACCCGGCCTTGCCTATAAATAGGGGCCCTGGGTCCCTCCATGCCGTACACTGGCCTTCCGCGCGATAAGCTTCTCTGCTCTCGTGCGCGAAATTGCCTCTTCCGGCGCGGAATTCGCCTGCTCGTCGCGCAAAACCGTCCGGATTTCGCTCTGCCTTTGCGCGCATACCCGGGGTTTTACGCGAACGACTTCCCGATTGCGCGCCGTCCACTAGGATTGCGCGCCGACTCTCAAACTTTTCCACCAGCCTCGTCCGATTCCGCACACTTCATCCCCTAACCCGCACGACTCCCGAAACTTCTGAGATGGCCGCGCACAGAGGAAATGAGGGGGATGCCGCCACTCGCAGGGCTGAGATGGCGACGAACGAGGAGGTTTACGGAGCCAAGGAGATTGTTTCCAACAATCAATCCTTGTTCGACTTACTAACGCCGGCCCAGAAGACATATCCACTGTCGGACAACCTGCCGCTCTGGAACTTCGGCATCCTAGATGAGGTTCCGGTGCCAGGGTTCGAGATTGATGCGCCGCGGACCTGGGTGACCCGGGAGGACGAGATTCTCCGCTATAACATCACCAACAATGGGCATCCTGCCAGGGAGACCAGACACTTGGATGTCTATGTCCTGAACCCGAGGACGCGAACCATTGACGGGGGTGAGCCTACTGCGGAGAATTCTCCAGCCCTCTACTCGAGCATATATCGCCAGAGCGTCACGGACGACACCAAGGGCTGGCTGAAGGACTGGGACTTGCGGTCTGGGGGCAACTTTACCAGCGAGTGGGCCTGGGCGTTCTGGGTACGCCACACTTGCGATCACTTCGCAGAGGAGCTGCGGTACATCGGCATGTTCGAGGCGGTGTGGACGTCGTAGTTCCACTTCTACCAGCAGTCCGAACTCGGGCCGGAGCTGTTCACCCGATGGTCTCCGGATACCAACACCTTCCATCTTCACCATGGGGAGGTCGGCATAGGTCTCTGGGACATCCACTGCATCGGAGGTATCCCGCTGGAGGGATACCAATACGATGAGTTCCTGCCACCGAAGAACACCTGGGAGGACAGGTCACAGACTCCCATCCTGACCTGGCATCTTCTTGACCTGGCTACGCAGCGGCTCGGGATCAAAGACTTCCAGAAGGACATAGCCTACAAGGAATGGTTCGGCCAGTTCTTGGAGCATGACCCGGCAGTCAAGATGCCAGGCAGGGGGAAGCGGTGCCCGACCGCAGCTCAGAGGAGCCGGAACGGGTCGTACTGGCGGGTCCTGGAGACGGGTGACTACCGCTCATGGGGGTACCACGTCATCGAGGCCCGGGACCCAAATGTCCGGTACGCGGCGTTCCTGGCCGCCTTTCTGAGTGGGTGGCTCCTGCCAGTGCGGGACGCGAGAATGGGCGTTCGCCCGGCGACTCTGGCGATGGCAGGCGCTATGGCCGCCAACAAGAGATACAACCTCGGGGTCCCAGTGCTGGCGAGGCTGTATGCCATCCTGGGACGCATCTCACGAGGGGGGTCGCCACGAAGGATCTGTGGGCCCTTTCAGTTCTTCCACGGCTGGGTGGCTGCTCACCTTGGTGGGTACACGTTTCCGAACGCCATCATTCCTCCGGGCAACGGCCTGCGACCCTCCCTGCTGAACATCGCGGGGGTCGCTCCGATGACCCTAAGTGAGGAGGGCGTGCGGATCCGGATTGGCAATCACGCCAACTTCAACTTCAGTCCGTTCCCCACTCCCGTCGGCCAGATGATCGACAATGGGCAGGGTCCGCTGGAGCAGCATGAATACTTCCTGAACATGCGGGGCGGGGTGCTCGTGGCTCGGATCGACGGGAAGGTGATCTGCGAGCCTTACGTGCCGACCCGATTCGCCAGGCAGTTCGGGTGCCTTCAACGGATGCCGAAGAGGGTATTCACTGCTGTCCGGGAGGAGACGAACCCTGGCGTCCTTCGTCAGATGTGGCTGATGTTTGCCGCTTTCGGCTCTGGCGACGTCATCACTCTCCCTCCTACCGGAGTTGACGCAGGCTTGGCAACCGAGTACGCCGAACACTGGGCCATCGCGTACCCCGAGGGGCTTTTGCGGAAGCTAGTTCGGCGGCTCGAGGTTACCCGTGTGGAGACCGGGCGTCAAGGAAGGAGGCAAGGCGCCGCCACACGGGGGAGAACGGAGGCGCGCCAAGCAGCGGAGCCGGCGCGGGCAGGGACTTCGGCGGCGGGTACATCGCAGGCTGCCGCTACGACCTCGGCGCCCAGAGAGGGGGCGCGGGCGGTGGTCGAAGAGCGGCCCGGGAAGCAGGTAAGGCGTCTGCTCGAACCCTCCCACGATGCAGTCTTTCCGGCGCTGTGGTCGGCCTGGATGACCCTGCGGCAGTCACTGGGGACCGATGTCATCTGGCGAAAGATACTCAGAGAAGGAATCTATCTGCCAGAGGTCGGGCACCTCCAGATCGCCGACAGGGTGGACTTCAACCGGCAGTACGCATATCTGACGGCCATGGACGAGTATGCGCGCCAACGTGGTCAGCACGCGGAGCCATCCCTTCTGGTGAAGGTGATGCTCGGTCTCGAGCCCGCTCCGGAACAGATGCCGCCGGGAGAAGATGACAGTAACGACTCTGAGGAGGAGGAGGAGACGGGGGAGGATGAAGGCTCCGAGGGAAGGTCCCATCGGGGGAGCCCACGGGAGAGCGGCGAGGTGGCCGGCTCTGACAATGTTGATGTCACTGAGCTCCTCGAGGTCCGCTTCTATCCCTACTCAACCTGCTTCATCCAGTCTCTTATGCAGCTTCTAACCCGTTTCTCCACCTTTCTCAGGAGCACACGGACGTTGGCCAAGCGTCCTCGGCAGGAGTAGGAGAGGCGCCAGCATGACAAGGCGGGGGCCAGACACCCATCATTGAACTGACAAGCGCTGAGGGGTCCCCTGCTGCAACTGTTCCTGCGGCGGCCGGGGCAGCGGAAGATGACGCTTTGAACCCCCGTAAGTCTCCTTGCTTTACTGCTGGTGCTTGCCGTTGACGATCCGTGACTAACCATGGCATGCCCTGTGCAGTGATCTCAACACTGGAGGCTCATCGGGTTGCCGGACCCGGGCCATCCACGAGTGGACCGGTGGCAGACATGCCGCCTGCTCCGGAACAGACTTCCCAAACCGAGCCGGCCCCACCAACTGCTGATCAGGGGGCTGCGGACGTCGGCGGTGCCGCCATCGGAGAGAGGTTGGGGGCTGACGAGGGTGTCAGCGCCGCTAGGGAGAGAGAAGAAGGTCGCCCGGATGTTGGGGAACCTATCCCTCGTGAGGACCTCCCAGGGGCGGACCCTGCAGCAGACCTGCTGGCTGCCTTCCCTGCCTACCGGCCTGACGATCCCGAGGAGATGGACGACTCAGACATGGAGGCGGTCGAGGAGAGCCGTATAACGCGCCGTAGGGGGTGGAAGTGCATCCAGCGCTTCCTCAAGCGAGACCCGTCGGAGTGGCTGGGGCGCATGGGATCACTTCAAACCTGGCTGCGCTTCCTGTGTGTCGGGGGAGCTGATGCTCAACGCCTCCATCTAACGGTCCGTGATTTCATGGCCGAAAAGATGCGCGAGAGCTGCCGGCGTGCCGACGTCACACAAAGTCGGGACATGTCGGAGAGCACGCGGGCGCTCCTCGCGGCGGAGCAGGAAGTCCGGCGCCTCGACGGGCAGGCGGCAGAGAAGGAGGCCTTCGTCGCAGCGTGTACTGAGCTTGTGGAGCAACTAGCAGCCCAGCTGGTTGATGCCCAAGTACAGCTGACGGAGGCGGGCCAACAGATGGTGACAATTCAAGTCGAGCGGGAGCGTGCACAGGCCAGAATCGACGAACTGCGCGCTGCGACCGCCGACGAAGAGAGAGAACGCAGAGAGCGAGAAGCAGCTCTGGAGGCCACCAGCCAAAGGGTAGCGGCATTAGAAAGACTCATTCAGCACGCTAATCCCTAAGGGCTTTGTTTTTCCATTCCCAAAACATTTGCTTCCGCTACTTTGATCCATCTGTATGAATCAATATATTTATCCGTATCTTTTGGTTTAACATGCTCAACCACAATTCGTTGTCTTGCGGGAGTGTTAACCAAGCATCAGGCATCCATAATCGGGCCTGGATTTCTGGAGAAAAGAGGGAGGTCATTCCTAGGAAAGGAGACCTCAGACCTAATCAATATATCATCCCCCCAACTTGTTCCAACACACGAGCGGGACAACGCTAGGGGCGTTGAGATTTTATCCGAACATAGGGAAATGAGAAAGGGTGAATCGCGTGTCCCGAATCCGGACATCCACAACGGTCGGCCTTCCAGGAGATGCCCAAAATGGTAGGCGGACAGTGGATCGACCATAACAACTGCAATAGACGGACCGAAAAAGGCCATCATTCATATCGCAGGAGGCGGACCACATGTCATCATGAATACCGCTTTGGGGTTCCTTCAGACACAAGGGTGGAAATCCAGATCAACAGGGCATGCGAAGTGTGGGGCGAAGTGACGATTTGTTCGGACAGAATCCAACGCTCTCAAAATTGCGCCACCATGGAGAAAGCGTATTAGGCGGATGCACTAATCTGGCCGTGAGTCACCTCAATTCTCAGAGAGCACCTCTCTGACGAGGAAACCGTCGCTTCCCATCCTTGCGATGGGGCATCCCGAGCTGAATCGGGGAGAATGTCGCAACTGCACCACTCTACCCGAAGTCAGGCCAGACGGCCGGCGACGAGGAGGGGCGAGACTTAACGATCCCTGAGGCTGGACCCGAGTCGGAATGCCCGGGCGTTCCTACGTACTCCATCAGGCTGGAGATCAAGCCACACGTAGTTCTGAGAGTGCAGTTTAACGTCATGCAGGACGTGGAACCCCGTTTGGGGAGATCTTAGTTTAAGGTCGTAGAGCTCGGACCATGGGGCTAGATCTTAGTTTAAGGTCTTAGAGATCGGACCATAGGGCTGAAGGATCTTAGTTTAAGGTCTTAGAGCTCGGACCATAAGGGTAGAGGATCTTAGTTTAAGGTCTTAGAGCTCGGACCATAGGGCTAGAGGATCTTAGTTTAAGGTCTTAGAGCTCGGACCATAAGGACTAGATCTTAGTTTAAGGTCTTAGAGCTCGAACCATGAGGAGAGATCTTAGTTTAAGGTCTTAGAGCTCGGACCATGAGGAGAGATCTTAGTTTAAGGTCTTAGAGCTCGGACCATAAGGGCTAGATCTTAGTTTAAGGTCTTAGAGCTCGGACCATAAGGGCTAGATCTTAGTTTAAGGTCTTAGAGCTCGGACCATGAGGGATCTTAGTTTAAGGTCTTAGAGCTCGGACCATGAGGAGAGATCTTAGTTTAAGGTCTTAGAGCTCGGACCATGAGGAGAGATCTTAGTTTAAGGTCTTAGAGCTCGGACCATGAGGAGAGATCTTAGTTTAAGGTCTTAGAGCTCGGACCATGAGGAGAGATCTTAGTTTAAGTTCTTAGAGCTTGGACCATGAGGGCTTCAAAGTACGCCGCATCGTGGTCATATCCCCTGGATATGCGAAGATGCACTGAGGGATAGTGTCAAGAGTGTCGAGGTTTCGCCTGGTCAGAATGGGAGGTGGAAAATGTGAATCATGCGGCCATTCACTCAAGGACTGGGGGCACCGGAGTAACGATATGGGAGTACTGCCGACCGTGGCGGAAAAGCAGCATCAATATCGCACTAACCGTTGGTGGAATGAGGCAGCAAACGAGCATCGACCGCTTAATCGCAGGATTCATATCGATTTGCTGCCCGAGGCCATTGGGGGTACCGGCCCGAGTCGGTGGGAGAGCACTGAGGCATTGTGTCTGAACCGTTCACGGGGGCTCCACCCAGGGCGTAGACGATGGGTCCGAATGAAATGGGGCACGAAGCCTGAAAAGCGGAGGGAACCTGACCAAGCGGATCCTGACCCTCCTGGCAATAAACCAGAGTACTCTTGACACCAGTGGACCACTGCAAGGGGTCGGGGAACACGCCTTGAGGGTGACCTGAAGGCGGCGGATTCCCCAGAGAAGGGGGGATCTCTAAGAGGTGGGGGGCTGGACCCGAAGTTTCAAACATCCGGGCGTTCCTACGTATCCCATAAGGATGGGAATCAAGCCGCACGTAGTTCTTGAAGCGCGGCGCAACACAATCGGGCACCAGCGCGGGGAAGAGTGCGGGTCTGACCCTCGCACACAGAAGGAGCGGCATTTGATATTTCTTGTTTGTCCTTAAAGATGAATGGTTTTTCTTTGCGCGGAGACATGCCTGTGATTGAGAAATCCCTGGCGTCTCCACAATAATCAAGCCATGGAAGGCATTGATGAATGGCATGGTCATTAACCAGCGCCCAACATGAGTGTCCCCCGAGGAGAACATCACGGTGCAGTGCCGTTTCTCGTCGGGCGGCCAAGACGATCACAGTTTACGGTCGTGTGGTAGGACCAGACAACACAGTTTAAGGTCGTGTGGTTCGGACCATGGAGGAATCCGCTTATCGCGGTACGGCGGACACGGCGGAGGTGGGAACATACCCAGCCCTGCGGTCACGCACGATCCCAGGAGAAGAGTCTTGGGATAGGGGCCTGCGTATGTCCATCACCCGAGGGGCAGAGATGCTAGCCTCCAGATATACTGGGCCCAGAACGCAATTGTTCGGGCGACTCCTTCCTCCTTATGGGGATGAGGGTCCAGCTACGCACGACACTTAGGGAGGACATCCGCATACACCCTTGGTGCTCGGATCATGGGAGCCTCGAACGACATCATTACCTTGGTTGGTCTGCCTAACGTGTAGAGGTGTACTGGAGGTCAGTATGAAGAGAGTGTCGAGATTCTACTACAACGCATAAAGGCGGAGTGTGATGAGGACTACGCAATCCAATGTTCAGAGCCTGAAAGAGCTGACATGGCGATCACAGATGTTGCTGACGCATTCGCAACACAACATCCGATCGCGTCAGCCTAAGACGGGGCAAGCAAACGAGCATCAACCGCTTAATCACAGGATTCATATCGATTTGCGGCCCAAGACCCGCCGGTAAATCGACCCGGAGCGGTGGGAGAGCACTGAGGCATCGTACCCAAAACGCTAACGAGGATCCCTTTGAGTGAAGGCTCAAACAAGAGGAAGCGCGAGGCCTGACAAGTAACACAGGACTTGTTGGGATTGAATCTGACACCACGAGTCATAGGCCGAAGTACCCAAAACATGTTAACAGATCACCGGAAAGGGTCGGAGGACTCACCCTGAGAGCAACCAAAAGAGGGCAGATCCCTGTGATCAACCAAGAGACAGGGCTGGACCTGAGACACAAGCGTCCAGGCGGTCCTACGTATCCCATAAGGATGGGAATCAAGCCATACGTAGTTCTTAAGAGTGCAGTTTAACGTCATGCAGGACGTGGAGGGGTGTGAGATAGTCTCACACACGGGGGAGGCGTACGGCGTGGCCAGTAGACCAACGCAAATGAGGACATAATCCCCCGCTCACGCGATACGCCTCGCACAAAAAGGAGGAGAACTTGGGCCGGAGACCCAACGCGGGATAGAGATTCCCGGGAAATGGGGCTGGGCCTGAAACATGAATG
Organism: Viscum album; assembly: GCA_963277665.1. Taxonomy (NCBI): domain Eukaryota; kingdom Viridiplantae; phylum Streptophyta; class Magnoliopsida; order Santalales; family Viscaceae; genus Viscum; species Viscum album. Next base: position 420,448,520 of record OY728158.1, on the reverse strand, counting down.
TCCAGGCGGTCCTACGTATCCCATAAGGATGGGAATCAAGCCATACGTAGTTCTTGAAGTGCAGTTTAACGTCATGCAGGACGAAAAGAGAGAAAAAAGGAAGGGGGGAGCAGAAGGCATCCCCAAACGTGGGGGGGGGGGGGGGCGTACAGCGTGACGAGAAAACCGACGTGAATGAGGGCATAGCCCCGCGCTCACACCATACGCCGCACACCCGGGGGCAACTGGGCCAAGGGCCCAGGATGGGATGGAAATTCCCGAAGGATGGGGCTGGGCCTGAAACATGAATGTTCAGGCGGTCCTACGTATCCCATAAGGATGGGAATCAAGCCGCACGTAGTTCTTGAGGGGCAGTTTTACGTCATGCAGGACGAATGCTGAACAGTTTAACGTCTTGTAGCTCGGACGTAGTGCAGTTTAGCGTCGTGCAGGACGTGGTGCAGTTTAGCGTCATGCAGGACGAACGCTGAACTCAGGCAAAGTACTGCTTGAGAAACCTAGCGTTGGTGGGAGGAGTGACACGCTCACCATCCATAGTCGCTAGGGAGTATGCGCCATTGGGATAGACCTTGTGGACAACAAAAGGTCCCTCCCACTTGGGCTCCAACTTGGGCGGCTTCCTGCCGGGGATCATCGGCGCTCTTAGGGCTAGCACTAGATCACCCTGCAAGAAGGAGCGGAGGCGAACCTTCTTATTGAAAGCTCGAGCCATTCTGCTTTGATGCCTCTCCAAGTTGTGAAAAGCGCGAAGTCTATTCTCATCCAGTGCTTCCAACTCGACTAGACGGGCTTCAGCAACTCTGTCCGGCGCTTGCTGGTCGTAGACCGCAGTGCGCAAGGACGGCAACTGGATCTCGATGGGCAGGACGGCCTCAGCTCCATACACCAGGGAATAAGGGGTCATCTGGGTGGAATTGCGAGTCGTCGTCTGATAAGCCCAGAGGGCGTTGGGGAGCTTGTCCGGCCAACTCTTCTTGTTCTGACCAACCATCTTTTGCAGAATGTTAGAGAGGGTTTTGTTAAACGCCTCGATCTGTCCATTTGCCTGCGCATGATAGCGAGATGTATGGTTCGAGCGAATGTTATACTTGGCGTACAACTTCTTCAACTCGGCTGCTCGGAAATTGGTTCCGTTATCCGTGAGGATAGCGTGAGGCACTCCAAATCGATAGATGATGTTGGAGGTCACGAAGTCAGCGATCGAGCAGGATTTGACCTCTCTGAGCGGAATCGCTTCTGCCCATTTGGAGAAGAAATCCGTGGCGGTCAGAATGAACCGGCACTGGCGAGCTGTCGCCGGCGGGTAAGGTCCCACAACGTCCAGTCCCCAGACTGCAAAGGGCCAGGAATACCTTGTGGTATGGAGAGGCTCCGGCGGCCGATGCACAAAGTTCGCATGAACCTGGCACGCATGGCACCTCCTGGCATACTCGATGCAGTCATGGATCATAGAGGGCCAGAAGTATCCCAACCTCCGAATCTGGTGGGACAGCTTCGGCCCAGTCTGGTGGGCGCCGCATGAACCAGCATGAACCTCTTGCATGACTCGTGGAATCTCAACTCCCTGAAGGCAACGGAGGAGAACACCATCAAATCTGCGTTTGTAGAGGATCTGCTCCAAGCCGGGACTACTCTGGAGGAAAAACTGCGATGCGCGGCGTCGAACTCGCTCGCGCTCGGCCCGATCCGATGGAAGAATGCCATGTTGGAGGTACTCAACCAAAGGCGTCCTCCAATCAGGGGCTGATCCGACTGTCATATCTGGGGTACTCGGGGCTCCGGGCATAGGGGCAACCGTGGTGAGATTACCTACCAACGGGCCGCGATCTTCTTCCGGGATAACAGGAGCGATGAGCCTGCGGCGCGTCACGCGGACGATCAGGTTATCCTGTTCAGGCTCTGCAAGTGACGCAGCCAGGCTGGCCAAAGCATCTGCTCGACCGTTCTGCGACCGGGGAACATGGACAATTTCCGGCCGAGAAGGGAACCGGGCCATCAGAAGGAGGGTGCACTCCAACAATGGCACAAGTTCCGGCTTCCTGACAACGTAGTCGCCATTGATCTGCTTAACGACCAGCTCAGAGTCCCCTTTCACGCACAGACGGGGCACGTCGATCTCGAGAGCCAACTCGAGGCCGGTGATGAGGGCATGGTATTCCGCCTCATTGTTGGTACAGCCCTCTGACAACAGGAAAGAGTATGGAAGCACGGCTTGCTCCGGGGTAATGAAGACGATGCCCAAGCCCACTCTGTTGAGCTTAGGATTATCGAGTCTTCTACCGGTGGGGCTCCGGGATGCACCGTCAAAGTGCATCTGCCAGCATGGATCGGCTCGATCAACCGAGAGAATGGTCTCATCAGGAAAGCCTAGATCCAGCGGCTGATCCGCGGAGGTTGGGTGAGCAGCCAGGAAGTCTGCCAATGCTTGCCCTTTGATGGCCTTCTGAGACACATACCTGATGTCGAACTGCTGGAGAATCACAGCCCACCGCGCTAGGTGGCCAGTCAACATAGGCCGGCTCAGGATATATTTCAACGGGTCTACCCGAGAAACCAACTGTACCTCATGGTGCTGCAAGTAGTGACGTAATTTCTGTACGGCAAATACGAGCGCCAGGCAGCTCTTCTCGATGGGGGAATACCTAACTTCCGCATCGAGGAGCATGCGACTGAGGTAATAGAGGCTATTTTCTGTTCCCTCGTTGTTCTTCTGGGCGAGAAGGGCACCCAGGGACCGTTCCAGGGCGGTCACATAAAGGACCAGCGGCTTTCCGGATACGGGCGGCATCAGGACCGGAGGTTGAAGCAGGTACTGCTTGATTTCCTCGAAAGCGGTCTGACACTCTTTATCCCATACATAGGTGGCACCTTTCTTCATGAGCCGAGAAAAGGGCTTACACTTGCCGGCCAGATTCGCGATGAATCGGCGTATATAGGCTAAGTGGCCTTGGAACCCTTGCAGTTCCCGGACGGTACCTGGGGGAGGCATCTGGCTAATCGCCCTGATTTTCTCTGGGTCGATCTCAATACCCCGGTATCTTACCACAAATCCAAGGAACTTTCCGGAGGTGACCCCAAAGGCACACTTCAACGGGTTCATCTTCAGGCAGCGAGACCGGAGGAAGCTGAACACTTTCTCAAGATCTTTGAGATGGTCCCGACGCTGGCGCGATTTGACAACCAAGTCGTCGACGTAGAATTCCACCAGTGTGCCGAGGATTGGCTTGAATATGCGGTGCATCGCCCGTTGATAGGTGGCACCTGCATTCTTCAGGCCGAAGGGCATGACCCGGTAGCAAAAGGTACCTTGGGGGGCCCTGAAGGCAGTGAACTCCTCATCCTCAGGGGCCATCCGAATTTGGTTGTATCCGGAGTATCCATCCATGAAGGAGAGGGCTTGGAACCCTGCCGTGGCATCAATCAACAGCTCTGTCACTGGAAGGGGAAAATCATCCTTCGGACAGTGGCGGTTGAGATCGCGGAAGTCGATGCAGACTCTAATCTGCCCGTTCTTCTTCTTGACCGGCACAATGTTGGCCAGCCATTTGGGGTACTGAACTTCCCTCACGAAGTTGGCTTTGATAAGCTTATCAACTTTGGCCTCAACCATGGCACCGTGGGACGGATGCATCCTCCTGGGAGGCTGCTTGAACCCGCGATGGTTCGCCGGGAGACCAAGGCGGTGGACGGCTACCTGAGGATCTAGCCCCGGCATCTCGTCATAGCCCCAAGCGAACACATCACGGTGCTGCCTGAGAAAGTCCACGTACTGCTGCCGCTCCTCAGAGGGCATGGCGGCACTAACCAATGTGGGTCTTGGATCGGCCTCGGTTCCAAGGTTCACCTGTATTAACTCATCGACCGTGGCGGGGACGCCCTCCTCAAAGGCTGGGGGTGCGTCTTCCATATCCTCTCCACTCGGGGAGGGATCGTCCACGGGAGAGACTGCGTTAGCAACTGCATTGGGGCTACCAGATCCTGCTGGGCCACTGGTGCTGGCGCGGGCGGTCGCGGTCATCTCATCAGGAGACTCGCGGGCCGTAGAGACCATGGCCACGTCCAACCGTTGAACAGGGAGGACGTAGGCGTCATCCAGACTTGCCCAGGGATCACCCGCAACAGCGACAGGCTCAACCTCACCTGCCAGGATCTGCTTATCCTTGCTCTTGTAATAGTCCGCGTCCAGATAACGGGCTTCACATGAGGCAAAAGGAGAGGCATCTCCTTGAAGCACGCCTACTCGACCATTAAGGGAGTATTTGAGGCATTGGTGGTATGATGAGGGAACCGCCGCGTGAAGGTGGAGCCATGGCCTGCCCATCAATGCGTTATACGCCGTGTCCTGAGAGACCACCATGAATTCGGTGTTGGCAACCAAGTCACCGAACTGGGTCTTCAAACGTATCTTGCCGACCGGAGTTTGCTCGGTGCGGTCATACCCCTGGATCCTGAGGTCGGAGGGAATCAAGTCATCCTCAGACAACCCCAATCTCCGGAGCGTCCGAGTTGGAATCAGGTTAATCCCGGACCCCGTGTCGACAAGACAGCGCCGGACTTCAAGGCCGTTGAACTGGCCGGTGACATACAGCGGACGAATGTGTCCCTGTATAGGAGGGTCTTCATCCTTACCAGAGAACGAGATAACTGCCTGACATTCGGCGTCCTCGATCGTTTCGGCGTGAAAGGCCTCTGCAGCCGCAACCTCTGTCTCAAACTGGAGGGGGCTTTTCAGGGCTTCAGCGAGTGCCTCGCGCATCTCAGATGACATGCGCAGAGCCTCAAGGATGGAGAGCCTTGCTGGGATGTCGGCCAAGTGCTTCAGGACATCATACTTTTTGGCCAAGCGCGAGCCCCTGGTTGCAGGAGGTTGCTCTGCGGTTGGTGGCATGACGGGCCTTGCCGGTTGGATCGGCGGCCGACTGGTGCTTGGCGCATCCCGTTGTTCACTGGTCGCAGTCCGGGAAATGGTCACCGTACTGGAGTCAGGAGGCCGGGATGGACTCGTGGCAGGGCGGAGCTGGTCGCGACGCGGCTGAGGCGGTTCTGCCTGGTCCCACACCACAAACAGTGGCGGAGGCGAATCCGTCATCCCCGGACGGGGGGGCTGCGCGCGCTGAGCTCGGTTTTGAGCCTGCTGCCTAGTCTCAGTGGCGTGCACGGCCTGGCTGGAGGTACCAATGGCTGTGCCCCGGCGACTCCTGCTGCTGCGGTTCTTCCGACGGTGGCGACGACCGGGGACACTAGGGAGGTCCACCTGGTGTTCTTCAACGTCGGGAACCGAAAAGGGATTTACCAGCTCGACGGTATTAACCGAAGCGTACCCAATATCGTCATCGGACGAATCATCCATCACCGGGCGGATCCGAGGAGGGACCCCCATCTCCGGGGGCATGAAATCGCCGAGAGTGCGGGATAGTGGCGGAACCGGCGGGGCGCGCTCTTCCTTCTTGCGCTGCCGCCGTTTGCTCCTCTTGGAAGAGGCAGGCTGGGACGACGATGCCGAAGCAGCACCCGCAGCTTCTGGGGGCTCAGGCCGATTCAAGCGCGCACGGATGATTCCATGGGCGCGAATGGTCGTCTTGCGGGCCATCCAGTTTTTATACTTCTGGGACCCGCGGTCGGAGACCAGCTGCCATTCTTCCTCATCGCCACCATCGTCATCTGATCCCACGAACACGCCCGCTACCTGTGCTGGAGCTGGGCCCAACCTGATTACATTGTTGTTAATCTGGTCTTGGAGCCAATCCTTAAACACATAACACCGCTGGATGGTGTGCCCCAGGGCCCGATGGTAGGGGCAGTAGCGGGGGTTATCTGTGAGATGTGCCTCCTCTGGCTTCCAACACTCAGGCAGTCGCACAATCCTCTGCTCCAGGGCACTCCGGAAATAACCGGGGACCTGATCCTCATGGAATGAGTACGTCAGGTGTCGCGGGCCCCTAGGAGCGCGGTCTTGACGAGGGGCTGGAGGGGCCTGCCGAGGAGGTGGACCCTGATTATCTCGCCTGGGTTGCGGCGGTACATCACGCGGAGGGGCCGGCCGGTTCTGAGGCTGCCGCTGCTGGGCCGGGAACTGAGCCCGTGGAGGCGGATTCCTGTGAGGCTGTGGAGCTGGTCTCGCCGGCAACAGCTCCAGCGGCCTGGGAGCCTCTATCTGGGCCACAGCAGCGGGCTCAGCCCTGCTAGCTCTCCTTGCAGGAATCATAGGAGGCAGCGGGTGTGCCTGGCTGGCCTGTTGCAGGGCTTCCTCAAGACGTTGAGCTTTGTCTGAGAAGTCCCTGAACCCTCCGGGGTAATTCTGAGTGATCAGGGAAGGGACCAGCTCGGTCTTGACGTTCCCGACGCACATTGTCAGCAACTGCTCCTGAGTCAATGGCATGTCAAGGGAATACGTGAGACCCTTCCATCGGGCGAAAAAGTCCGCGACTCGCTCATCAGGCCTCTGCTTGCACTTGAAGAGGTCTGCGATACTTGTCTTCCGGGTCGTGGAACTGAACTGGTAGAGGAACTGTCTACGGAGGTCCTCCCAGCTGGTCACCGACCCGACGGGGAGCTGGCTGTACCAGACAAATGCTGGCCCTTCCAATGTCTGAACAAAGCAGCGAAGCTTAGCGGCCTCCTGCTGCGCCGGAGTCCCCAACATAGGCCCGCACCTCGAGTTGAAGTGGGCTAAATGCTGTGGCGGATCTCCAGTTCCGTTGAAGGGGGCGAAAGTGGGATTCCCAAATCCCGGAGGCGCTGGCATGTCATCCACCCATGCTGGGTAGGGCTTGCCGTCCGGTGGGATCGCCACCTGCCGAGTCTCCAAGGCTTCCAAGCGGGCAATGAGCGCCGCCATCGGATCGTCCGGACATGGGTTCCAGTCCTGGCGAGGATCTCCAACCACGAGCGCATTGCATGGCCCTTCAATCGGGTCGTCGACCGGGTCGTCGAACTCGGCAGCTCGTGGGATGGCGGGCGGAGCGGCCCTTGGGGCAGCAGGAGGAATCCGAGCGGGATCTCTCAGGTAGTCACGCCGCTCGGGAGGGTGTGGCGAAACATACCGCGCCCTCTTGCCATAGGCAATGGCCTCTCTCCTGTCGGCGAACACGGCGTGATCACGGTTGCCCGGGAGAGTCTCATCGAGGAGCGGTTGTTCCGGTCCCTGCTGTCCTGGCCTGGGATCACCGTAGTCAGGCCGCCGTTCTGCAGCGCGCTCGGCGAGGAGCTGGTCAACCAGCCTCTTCTGTTCGGCGAGCTGCTGACGTAGCGTAGCCTTCTCAGGATCCTCCTCTGCCCTCTGCATGGAGGCAGATGGGTCGGCGGGCTTTATAGCCTCGCTGTGCTCTTTTCCTTTGCTGACGTTTCGGCTCAACGTCAGTGCCTCAGTGGGTGCGGGGAGCCCCAGGAGGTTCCTCTGATGACGAGTAACTCTCACCGATGGATCTGACGACGGCTTGTCTTCGGGAGGGAAGCCCCCATCGAGAAGTTCCAAGTCGTTCCCCTCTCCCGACAGGTCAGCCATATTGACTGTTCCTGTCCCTGGGGATATACCCTCAGGGCCACCCAGTGAATCGGGCTGTCGGCGAATCACACTGAAGCGTAGGGCAGCGTACTGCCCCCATCCACGGATATACACGTGGGGAGTGGCTTCCTCGATAACTTTGCGGAGTACCTGAAAACACTCAACGCATTGTTGTTGGAGGGCCTCGTGGTGCCCAAATGACCCGGGGTGCCGAACCGCGGGGAGCATGGCCAGGTCAATTTGACGGCACTGCTCACCAATATCCTCCAGGTGCATTTGACTCCCGGGGTATGGCATTTGTAGGCAGTGAAGACAGGAGCGAGTCTCCCGGAGAGTTCGGCGGAAGCATTCGAACTCATCCGGGGTGAGCGATTCGGGTGCATCAAAGCCCGGTCCTGCGACTGGCCAAAACTTCTCAGGGAAGTGGCCCTCTGCAAGGACGGTCCAGAAGCTCCACGACTCAAACTCGTGACCCAGATCTCCTTGGTCCTCTTCAATGGCTGGGAACGGACGGGGAACCGGCAGTGGCGCCGAGGCGGGCCGTCGGGCCGACGGGCTGGCCGGCGGTGTATACGGCGAGCAGGCCGATTGGCCTCCATATCCCGGGCCGCCCCCTGAGGGTGGCGGTGCCCTGGCTACCACATCACGATAGGACGGGCCGGCGAGCGAACATCCTGCCGTAGCATCGGTGCTCGCCGAGGGTGCACCAGATCGTGGTTCGACCGTCGGTCCCCAGAAAAAGTCTCCGGCATCTCCGATCGAGACCGAAGGCACTTCCGGAGGGGCTGGTACCAACCGCAAGTTTGATCCTTGGGGGTCTACCATGCCCTCGTTACTCCGGATATACCTTCGGAGAGAAGCGGGGATCACATCGATCTCGCTCTCGGGGAGCACGAGGCTGACGTGCCGCATTCCTGCCCCTGCCCTTGACTGGCGGGATTGGGGAAGGGGCTCTGTCGCCGAATCGTACTCCGCCTCTGAGTCAGAGAAGCAAACCGGTCGGATCTCTGTCCGGAATTCCGTAACATTCTTCCCTCGGCGTCGACGCCTGGCCTTCCTGCCCCTGGGTGGTTCTTCGGGGCAGGGCTGATCTCTGTCCTGGCGTCCTCCGGCCGCACTGGTGCTGGGGCCAAGAGGACTGGAAACCAAGGTGCGAGGGGCACCGGGACAGATATCAAAGGGGACGCGGGGAGAGATGAGTCCGGGCAGGCCCCCGGGCCGGGATCGGAAGGTGGGATAACCCATGCCTCCTGGATCGGCCACACAGAGTAGATCCTGCCGGTGAATAGCGCTACCGCGGGGTGGTCCGCGGTGGCTACGGCCAGTGCCAGCAACCGGGAGAGTCGACCCAACCTGCCTTTGGGGCGGTCGGGGCCTCGATCCGGGTCGGGCATAGGAGTTCCCCCGCTCAGGATGCACAGGGGCCTGGCGACTGGAGCCAGCAGTGGCTTGGGCCAATGCGGCCGCTGTTGCTAGAGCCCCAAGGTGGGCATCCCCTTCCGCTCGTGCCCGACGTTGGCGTCGAGACAGACGAGTCGGGATGAGCGGCGCGGGCAGGTGGAGAGCATGTTCCTCGACTTGAGGGGCCTGGCGGCGGTGTCGCCGTGGCCTGGCGGGAGTCCTTACCGTAGATCCCTGGAGCGGACCTCGGATAGGGTAGTCCCGGGCATCTTCCACTTCATCCGCATAGGGAAGGGAACTGTCAGAGCGCTCCGGGGATAAGCTCCCGAAGCGGTTGGACGTTGAGGTAGGCAGCGGTGCCTCCCTGCGCGGCCCTCGGGGGCGGCGGTGGTGGCGAGGTGCAGCCTCCTCAAGGTCTAGGCGAGCCATTTCCCTAGTGGGGATGACTCCCTCTTCCTCGTATCTCCGCACCAGGGTGTTGATCACCCTTCTCTGGATGACCTCCGAGGGGGAGAGAGGGCGTGGTCGCCCCGCAATTGCGGCTGCTGGGACGACTGTGGAACGGGCGAGACCGCGCAGAGTAGCCGCGTCGGTGTTTCCCCTATTCCTGCGCCAGTGGGCGGGTGGCGATCGGGCACTAGATCGGGCGACCTGATTTCTGCAAGCAGGGAGAAAGACCCATTAACACTGACAGGAAAAAAGGAATCGACAACCAACCATTAGCGCCGCGACGCCTTCCGTGGGGGGAACCCAGGCCCTCGACGTTGCGAGACGGAGTGCCCGATTTCACTTCCCCAGCCCCTGGCGGGTAAGACTGAATGCTTGGCCGGGCAACATTCCGGTCTTCCAACACCTCTGAAAGCCATCGGTCTTCGTATTGAGGAGAAGAGATTCACGTCGGGTTCACCATTTTTCTGTTTCGGTGCGGATGTGCGTCGGGTTACGCTGTTCCGCCAGGACGCGTTCGCGCGTGCACCCGTCAACCCGAGGGGATGGGCGCGCGGCTTGTGGTCCCGCAGTCCTGCTTTCCAAGGGCGGGCGGCATCCGTCCCGTATTCAGGGGCGTCTGCTCCTTGATCGAAACCGGGATGATGGGATGTCGGCTCCTCCTTCCTTGGACGTCTCCTCGGAACTCGTCGCCTAATCCGGGTCTCCCTCATAGACTTAAGAATGTTCGTGAATCTCGTTCCCGGCGCCATATCTTCATGGACACCAGTTAATTACGCTTCTTCCGCCCGGACGTTCCAAGGAGTCCGGTCGGGGCAGCAACCTGCGGTGAGAAGGCCGGGTGGCTCTGGGTGCTGGGGGCGTGTCGTAACACTGCGGCTCTGCACGTCTGTCTTCTATCCCTAATAGGGCTTCTCGAAGGCATGATGGCCTGAGGCATCCCGTACTGGGTGCGGGGAACTGTGTCACCTGAGGTTTTCCTCAGCTTCCCATGTTTAACACGGGGTATGCCGCGAGTTTAACGTCCAGCAGGGACGGCATCGGACCGATCAACACAAAAAGTGGATCAGATGACAGAACCCCTGGCGGGGAACCTCCGACGCTGGGGCCAGCACATGGGCGGCTTCCCAAGTGATATGGAGTGGAGTGAAGTGGCATGACCCCACCGGGATGTGGCGGCCCGGGTAAGGATCAGGATGGATGATGGAGTGAAGAGCTTGGACCCCGTAGGGTCTTCCTACGTACCCTGTGTAGAAGACAGGGATCAAAGTCAACGTAGTTCGGGTATACAGTTTAACGTCATGCTGGACGTCGGCAAGCCGACTCAAGAAGGGGTCGAGGCCGCCGGGCGGAGGATTGAACCGAACCACCTCGCACAGAGGGGGATGGAACGGCCGGGTGGATCACAGTTTCACGTCATGCTGGACGATAAAAGGAGAAAAGAGAAAAGGGGCTGTGGGGAGGCACAGTGGATATACACACGGGCAGTCTCCCACAGGGGTGGATTCATAGGTGAATCGACGCAAGAGTGAACCCTGGAGGGGTCCACTGATGGACGAACCGACGTATATACGACCGGGACGACCAGGTGGCGGGCTTGAACCTCAGGGAGGCTTCCTACGTACCCTGTATAGAAGACAGGGATCAAAGTCCACGTAGTTCATTCTGTCAGGACTTATGCACTTAAGGCAGCCCGGATGCGGCAAAACTCAGTTGGAAGGGACTCGGACCGAAAGCAGAAGACACCTCGATCCCAGTCACACCCTCTACTGGCTTCGGCAGTGGGGGAGCGCAATGGAGATACACATGTGCAGCCCCCCACAATAAACTATGGGTTTGTAATACCCTGCCCCCGTAGGGAAAAGCCGCTCCCATTAAATCGTCCCAAAAGCGGGGCAATCCCGACATCCCTGCAGAGATGAGCGGGTGGGGGCCACATCCAAACCGGGGGGACCCTGCGTGCGGAGCACGGGATCAGGTTGCAGACGGTTTAACGTCTTGCCGGACGAAGTACAGTTTAACGTCGTGTGTTGAGGACGAAGCGGACGGTTTAACGTCTTGCCGGACGAAGTACAGTTTAACGTCGTGTGTTGAGGACGAAACACTTGGCAGTTTAACGTCTTGCAGCGCGGACGATGGGGGCTAGGAAGTTTAACGTCGTGCAGCTTGGACGTATGCTGAATAGTTTAACGTCTTGTAGCTCGGATGATGTACAGTTTAACGTCTTGTAGGACGTATGGGCAGTTTAACGTCATGCGGGACAAGTATGCAGTTTAACGTCATGCTGGACGAATATGCAGTTTAACGTCATGCTGGACGTATGGTGCCGCCGATGGGCCCGTGTCACTTCGCGCGAGCCTGGAGGGCCGCACGGAAAGACAACGCACGGTGCGGGCACCTGCGATGAAGGTCATCGGGCGCCACGCAGGCGGGTACCCTCAAGGGGTCAAAGGAGGCGACCCTGGCGGATTGCGCGCAAAAGAGAAGCTTCGCGCGCAAAACCGCGAGTCGGCGCGCAAAATGGCGGGCTGACGCGCAATTGGGCCAGCGCTTCGCGCACGGATGATTGGGATTGCGCGCACCGGGCTTCGGGTAGCGCGCGGGGGCAACGGCTCATTCTCTAACGAATGGCCACTTTGGAAATGGGGGGTGCGCGCAATCGGGCCGGATTGCGCGCACCCGGGGGGCAATTGCGCGCAAGAGGCTTCTTTTGCGCGCAAAGGCCTTAGGGTTGAAATTTATTCAAAGGAAAGGAGCCAAGGGGATTGCGCGCGAAGGCGAACCCCAAGGCTCTATTGCGCGAAAGAAAGGAGGTTACCTGAAGATCGGCATTGCGCGCGGAAGGGGTTGGATTGCGCACGCGGGAGACCGTTCGACTTCCAGCAACCTTCAAAACGTCGGGGGTCGCCTTATATTTATAGGCAACCCCGGGCGTGGAATCCGGCTTCGGGCGCGGAATTCTCTTCGCGGGCGCGAAATCAGGACCCGGCGCGCAAGGGAGCCGCGCGGGCCACGGGCGCGCAAAATAGCGCGCCGGCCCGTCGCATTGCGCGCATCCCGGGAGGATTGCGCGCCGCAACTCAACTTTGCGCGCGGACCTCTGAAATTTCGCGCAAGTCCTCCGGGCCCTCCGGAACGTGCCTCTGACTCCAAATATCACTTCGCTTTCCGCATCCGGAGCTTCGTTTGGGAACAACTGACTTTTCCGGCGTCTACATATATAAACCATGTTTTGGTCTACAGGAGATAGTTGGTGATCAATATGTGGGCTATTAGTTCTGAATGGTTGTTAAGTTACTAATGGAGTTTTTGGTCACTTCTTGGAATTTTTTATTTGTATTTTCAATTTCGTTACATTTCATATAACAATAAATTCTTTTTATGGGATACTGTTTTTCATTGTGATGGTATGTATTGGTGGATAATAACATATTTCTTGTCCTTAAATTTATATATTAGAGAAATTATTCCCATTTTTATGTATTCTATAACCTTGATGCTAATTTCCAACATGTGGTCTACTAAGGCTGGATTTTGGTTTCATCCCTATCTTCATGAAAAGACATGGAGGGATACCAATGTCTTGGGAGGGGTCCATGAAAGAGTGGTATCATTGTTAGTGTTTGGGGTATTAGATAGATCATGGGGATGCATACATGTGAGGATTTCATGGTTTGGTAGAGAAATAATATCAGTTAGACTTAGTATGTGATCTAAGAAAGGGATACTGGCTAGGAAATGGTATTTTAGGTCTCCCTGTTATCCCGTGAAAGGAAATTAATGTTTACTAAATTTATTAAGTTATGTGATGAAACTTATAATGTAGATACCTTGGTAAGTAACATTTATCATGATTATTTTTTCTTATATTTCAATTGGGTATACATTGAGAATTTGGTTGAACTATAATTAATTAATATTAAATACTCAATATTCCTAGTTTAGAGATTCCTAGATGTTTTTTTGTTTTATAGTAATTGATCAAGGTTGATGTCCCTATTAGGCCCTCACTAATTATGTTCCACATGATGCACCAATAGATCTCCATATATTTGAGATAAAAATGATGATGCATGGAAGAAACTTCTTTGTGATTTTCCGTATCAAGGTCTTATAGAAGCATAAGGAAATAATTTTAGATTACGATAATGTGTTTTTGTTTATAGTAGTGGATATTTCCTTTAGTTTAATCGATTCTCATAGTGAATTATTGTTTTCTTGGGTTGTTACTATGTAGTATAGGGTAGATCAATAATGGAGATTCTTGTTACTTTAGGATTATAGAGAGTTTTTTGTAATCCAAGATAAGTTTCATGATTAGTTCTAGGATGATTTTCTTTATTCAATATCAAATTAGGCTCATCTGTAGGAAAATATTACTCTATGCCACAAAAATACCAGGATTTGGGAGTTTAATATCAACTGTAAGAACCTATTGTGTTATGATTCAGGCTTTTTTCTCAGCAAAGAGTCTAGGGTGAGGAATTTATTAGAGGCTTTGCAACAAAATATCTAGTGTTAGGTCACATTTTACATGTTTCTAATTTACCTTAAGGTACTTATAATAGAAGTGGTTATTGAGAGGGTACTAGATTAGACCAAATCATAGTGGTAGTGGAGTCTCTAAGAATCTCGTTGGAGTAGAGTTTTGTATAGAAGCACTTAGTTTCCTGGTTAGTAAATGATTCAGACATTGGGGTGTCCTTTTCATCTTACATTATCTTTAAATTCTAGAGAAATTGGGTTTTAGTCTTCCTTTAGTGGATAATTCAGTCTTTTTTATCCATGTTTGGTTATGGTCATTAGAATCTCAAGTGACAGACCTTTCTCAGTAGTCAGTGTGGTGCTGGTAGACCTTTTCAATCTCAAACATTATATCAATATACTATGAGGGAGAAACAAAAATAGGGTTCTTCAAATATTTGATCCATAAATAGTGGAAATTGTGGGGAAAGGATAACCCTGCAATTCCCCTCATCCTCAGGGATAATAAGGAGAGGGTTTCCATGGAGGTGGTCACTATTATGGGTTAAGATGCTATGGAGCAAGACATGGTTAGAATCATTCCTTAACGTTTCCAGTGTCAGGTGATACGTACATAAGGTGGGGTATAATCTACTTATATTATACATAGGCATATTATTTTTTTGATTTATGAAATACACACCCCATTATTTCACATGCCACTTTCTATAGTTTTGGACTCATGGAGGAGAGTATTATAGTTCCCTTGTTGTTGACTATGCTAGTTGAAGGCTAGGACAACTTGTATGTTGTTTTTTGAGATTGTGATTTGATACTAGGAAATCATATACATTGGTGAGACTTCCTATGTTTGAAAATAAATCAATACAACATGATCCTTAATATAGACTGGTAATATTCAATGCATTCTATTGTTGATTACTTAATGATTAGAGATGTATAATATGATTGTAATGGAAAGAATGTTATTTTTTTTGTTAGATGTACCCTTAATTAGGTTGAATTAATATTGATTCCATATCTTTTTTGATGTCTAATTTAATATTGATATTAGTAGAGGATTAGTATGTGATGTTTCCTAGGGTTATATAAGTGAACCCTAATGAATTTATAGAATAGTTTGTGATGTTACACCCACAATGTCAGATAGAGTTTAGGTGTGTCTCTAATATCAATTTCGTCATGTGGGATAGAACCTTTTGAGTTATGGGATCTCCAGATATAGATTTGAAATCTTTTGAGAAGTGTTTCTATTCATCAGAGTGTGTCATCTTGGTGTGATTTAGTTGTGTTAGAGAAGAAGGTAGAAGGAAGTATACAACTACACATTGATTATCGTTCACAAAACACGGTGAAAGTGAAGACATTTTACTATCTCTTAGGGATTAATGATTTTTTTGACCACCTAAAAGGATCTAATAGGTTATCAATGATCGATTTTTATTTAGGACATCATCAGATGTAGCTGAAGGATGAGGCCATTATAAAGAATAATTATAGTTGTTTTTATTATCATTATGAGTTATTTTCTATGTAATTAAATATCATTCACGATCCAACAACGCCCATGGTATTGATGGATTCAATGCTCAATGAGTTTTTTGATTGGTTTGTGATGATTTTTTTCAATGACATACAAGTTTGTTTGGTGTCCAATGATGAGTATATAGAGTATATATCACTACAAAAAAACCCGGGTTTAGCGGCGGTTTTGTGGCGGCGGTTCACAAAACCGTCGCTAAATGTTTTCCGTGAAAGGTTTTGTGGCGGTTTATTAAAAACTGCCACGAATCCAATTTTTTTTAAAAAACCACGACCCTTTCTACCACCCCTATCGCGTTTACCCCACAAACCCTCGCCCCTCTTCCCCGATCCCCCCCCGGCCCCAGTGACACCCGCGCCCTCCGGCGACCCCTGCGCCCCCTGCGCCCCCCTACGCCCCCTGCGCCCTGTCACATACATAACTTATTTTAAAGTTATTTTTTAATTTATTTTCCATTCATGATTTGTTTTTGGGGTTTCCAAAGGTTTTATGGAGAATATGTGAGTTTTCAAGAATTGGGCTAAAACGTGAGCCCAATTCCAGATTTAAAAATAAATTTTTGTTTCTTTTATAAATTTTTCATTTTTTTTATATTTTTTAGTAATTCCAACTCCTAAATGTCCTCCCCTGATATATTAACACCACATTTAAATTTGGATCCTTTATAAATCCATAATCATGGGGGATTTGGGTTTTTATTTGAGAATTAGGCCAACCCGAAAGCCCATTTTCCAGTTTTAAATTGTTTTTTGAATTTTTTAATATCATATTCATTATAATGAATTTTTCGGTGATTGCACCTCCCCCTCGACCCTAAGGAGCCCTTCCGCGCTCCCATCCATTTTACCCCTCTTTAGAGCTCATTTGCATCGCGATGAAGTGCTGATATTCTTAGGGTTTCAAAAATCGGGCAGATTTGAGGAGGTAAGTTATTTACATCATAACTCTCACAATTCATACTATTTTTCCCCCATTCCAGTTCCTATATGATCTCATAATCCCTATTAGAACATCCCATGAATTGTTGGATGTTTTCAAATTCAGATTCTGGTGGGTTTTGAGTCGTTTTCTTCAAGATTATTTTGGGTATGTGTTTCACTCTTCAATTCCTTCCTTCTCTTTAGGGTTTCCTCCCACTTTCATAAATTTATAGAGTGTCCAGATATTAGGGTTCATACCTAGGGTTTGATTTGGAGTATTTTTGGTGAAATATTAGGGTTTAGGGTTTGTTTTCACATCCTTGTGGTGCGGCGGAGGTGCGGTTGAGGTTTCTCACCAAGATTCAAGGGTTTTGACTCAAAAGGTAGGTGGTTCCGTGTGTAAACAATTAGTGATGAGTTAGCTTGCTGTATTTAACCATTTTTTATATTCCTCATATGTTGGGTGGGGTGCGAAAACTGTTTATGATTGATTTGGTTATGTGTTAAATTTTATAGTCGCTTTTTTACATGAAATTGGGTGTTTTCATGTGTAACTCATGGGGTTTTATTTGGGTGTGGTTTATAACTTATGAAATTGGTTCATTAAATCTTTTTTGGCCTGCCAATTCATGTTTGGCAATTTAATAGTGTCATGTGGTTATAAAAATAAGGGTTTTGAATAGGTTTGATGTGTAAAACATTGTTATACTTTTGAGGTCATTTTAGGAAAATGTGTGTTTTCATTTGTATCTTTTGTGGTATTATTCAAGGTTATTTTATAACACTTGAATGTGTTTTTATAAATGTATCTAGGACTGCCAATTCTACTTTTTATAGGAATTGGTATGGTTTTGGTCTTAAATGGGGGTTTTTAAATGAGTTTTGTGTGCAAGACATAGTTACACCCCTTGAGTTGTTTTTTTGGAAATTGTGAATATTTTGTTTGGTTAAACAAAGTGGATAAAAGAGTGTATATTTACTGTTTGGGGGGTGTGATCACCTAATATGAGTTTTTTAAAGGTATGGTGGTTATTTAAGATTTCAAATATTTTTATTAGAATGTTTTATAAAGTGCAGAAATGTTTTAGAAAATGGGAAGAGAGCTGCAAAACATGGTTGTGGGCTGTTTTGTGTGAGTGTGTTGTGAAAATTGAATTTTGTTGATGAAAGTGGTATTATATGTTATTCGAGTGGGCTGTTATGTGAGTTATAATGTCTTGGTATGGTTTATAAAAATGGTTTAAAGGATTTGTGGAAGTGTTCATGTAATGTGAAGAGTGTTGTGGGCTATTTTTGTATGAGTTGGATTTTAAAATCAATTTGAATGAAAAGTGTACTTTTGTGACTTGTGTGGTATACATGTGGGATGTTTGGTGAATTTTTGATATGGAAATGATATTTTCATGTGAAAAGTATATATCTTGACTTGTTGAACTTGTTTGAGCACAAAGGGAAAACCCGGGTATCTAAGTGGGTGGACGTGTACTAGTATGCTAGTGAATCTGTGAGGTTTGGCCTCAGTTTCACTCAGCAAGATTGACGCTTACAACTCTAACTAAACTATGATGATGATTATTGGGGACCACTAGGTTATGGGTATGTTCTCTACTAGTGGCTCGTGCATGAGAATGGATATTTGTGATGGTTACTGTCACCGAGATACGAGGTACCTGGGACCCACAGCTAGCTAGTGCCTAGGGGTTATTTCCCATTGCTTGTGCTCACTGGATACTTTTTTTTATCGTCGGTATACGGTATGACAGGCTGGAAAATTCAGTATCTATGGTATTTATTTTAAATGTTTTTATTCTTTAAATTAGCCCACCTAAAAACTGTTTTTATTTAATGTTGCATCTTTTAGAAATTTTAACTAGCATCTCATGTCTTTGAAAACTTGCATGCTTTTCGCAATTAAATGTTTATCACGTGGAATATATTAGTGGTGGTATCCTATTGGGCTTTGGGTCACACCCTACTTACACCCTTGGGTGTAAGTAGACTTGGTTATTTTTTGTTGTCGCAGGTTGGGTACAGTTTTTTTTTGTTCCAGTGGTTCGGGTTTCTAGCAGGTCCTTGGAAGTGAAGTCTTGTGGAGATAGCATAAGGGTGGTGCCCCTTGACAAAAGGGTTCTTGCGCTATCCTTATTTGTTTTTTTACCTTTGTAATGGTCTTTAAATGTAGTTTTATCTTATGTAATTCAGTTCTGAAATTTTGTTAAAGATGGTTTTAGTTGAGAAATTCATATTTGTTTTATTGAGTTTTTTTGTTGTTTAATGTTTATAAAATCGGGTAAATCGTTCCCAATTATCATTATATGATACCCGGGCACTTTTGCCAGAACGTGGGGATCCGGAACGCCCTTCGGGACTTGTCACGGGTTGGGTTTGGTGTCGATTTTGGCGGCGACCAGATTTGGTTCGTGACAAAATGGTATCAGAGGAGGTTCGCTCTATTTGAGTCATGTTATTTGGGAAATAGTCACTATAGTCTAGAGTTATTATTGTTGGGACATTGAATTTTGGTTATGGGTAGTGTGCTTGATCACCACACCTCATTTCAGGATTCAAGTCTCCAAGGGAAGTTGGGATTTGTCTATGTCTTTGGGTTTTCTTGGTTTCATGATGATTAGGGGAAATGAAAAGAGAGTTGGGCTAATGGTCTCAATGAGATCGCAGGGTCTGGCAAGCCATGTGGAGCCGGGGATATTCCCTAGAACACTCTCTGTGACAGTGAAGTGATTGGAATATGGCGGCCAACCATATTTCCAAGTCACCCACTGAAACTAGTTTCCTCTCGCATTGTCTGGTGTTCTTTAGTTTTGAAATCTTGGCATTTTGGTTTTAAGGTGACATGGTTTTAAGAAGTGTAAAGTTTTTATGAAATGATTTTAAAATAAAGAGGGAATGGTTGGGTTTATGAAATGGCAGAACTGAATTTTCAGAATTGTTTTGAAATATAAAATGGAGTTCTTACACCTCTTTGAAAGCAGGAACTATATTGAAGTTGGTTTTGAAAAGTATTTCCAATAGAGTTTTCTAAACAATCAGAGTGTGTTTTAATGGGATGAGATGTTTTGAAATTGATGTGAATATCTTGAAAGTGAGTTATTTTCTAAATGGTTGTACTTTCTGAATTTTTTATAAGATGTGAGTTGGGATTTTGATCTTGTGGTTAGCGGTTTTGAGAAAAAAAGGATGTGTTGGTTGACCGTTTTGGTTTTGAAAAGTGAAAAAAAATTTGTTTTAACCGTTGGTATTTTCATGAGCAACCACATGCATGGGGTTATATGGGAAGATGGATGGTTGGTGACATGACTCAATGAGTGTCGATATGGATATGAGGAGGGTGCCTGGTGTGGCACTGAAACATGCATGTGTAAGGCCCATGGGGTACCATTGGTGGATGCGCTAACCGCTGAACCATTTTTTTTCAAAGAAATGTTTTTAAAGAGAAACATGAAGACTTGATGAATTGTTTGGAATGGTTTATATTATGTATTTTTGGAAAATGTTGATGTTGTGGGATGTTTTGAGTCCAAGTACCCCTCATGTTTGAACTGTGTTTTGGGTTTGGGTTTGGTCAGTAAGTTTTTTTATAGGGACAGTTTGTGGTCTATTTTGAAAAATGTTTTGGGATGCATTTATGATGGTTCCCTTCATGTGTCTAGATCTGGTTTGTGGTATATCTTGACTAATGGACCATCTTGGTTGGGTCCTTGGGTTCAATCGTTGGATAACGTACACCCCCATTAAAGGTTAGTGCACAACTGAAGTGCAACCCATATTGTTTCGCCATTTGAAGACCCTCCAGTTGATCAATATAAGGAATTTTTTTTGAGATTTTTAGATTGAGTCTACACCCATTCCTTTCTTTGATTTTTAGATCCTCTTGTAATGGGAGAGTGCTTGTGGATGGGTGAAAGAGACCATAGTTTCTTATGTTTCCTAATTCTTCGAAGGTGGATGTGGTCTAGGGTTGTTATTTTGGATGAGTGTATTGATGGTGTCTAAGAGGGCCTTTGGGGTTCTTCAAAGTTTCTTTGAAGCATGAGTTCATGTTAAACCACCAGTGTGAGAAATATGGTCACGATAGGATATTGTGGACACTTTCTAGAATTGTGTGTTGTTTTGGGATGTTGTATAAGGTCCCTCTCCATGCATTGTTTATATCAGTCACAATGGCCATGTTCGGTGATGCCTTATGATGTCATGTGCTCGATTGACCATATAGGTGAAAGTCGTGAAATCCTCCGAGAGTCCCTGTTGTGTTGGGAGAATGTCTCCCTTGGAAAAAACATCAAAATATTCCATTTTAGAGGGATTTGAGTGTAGGTGTTCTTTACTTCTGTTGTTTCTCACATGAAGAAACAAGGTGTGATGTGTGTGCATCTTCTTAGCCCTTGTTGCAGTGAAATATTGGGATAGGGTAAAGTGAGTATGGAATTTGTTATGTCTGGAAAACATATCTTGGGTTGTGGTGTAGTTTTTGGTGGCACCGAAAGAATAATTATCATTTAGTGGGTTTCCGAAGACTAACTGCGAGGCCGAAGATGCTTCAATAATTTGAGCTCCAACCATAGGTCTCGGAGAGAAGCTGGCTCGTAGTCAGGGGAAATCACAGGGTCATTTTAACCCTTTTAAAATTTCATATCCTCGGTGTGAAAGATAGGATGTGTTTAAACCTATGGTGTCATCATATTCCCTCTGTTGTTCTCGTTCGGTGGAAATAGGCGGTGGGCCTTGTACCCATGCCATCACCTAATGTCATTCCATCCCCCTTTGGTTTCCATTGAGTCTTTGGAGAATGGTTGGAAATTTGGCTAGACATGCTAAGCACATGGTTTGTGAACGATTAAGAGAGACTGTGTGCCTGGACGCCATGCAGGAAGATTGATCAGCACAGTTAGTTCACGGTTTCAAAAACTGTGTAGACTAACCGTGCGAACTTCCCAAATCTTGAAATTTTTGGGTCTTTCTGTGCCGACATGTGCTAGTTGATTAAGATGGTTGGTTCATATGGTGGGGAGAACCACTATGATTATCATGTATGTTCCTTAGGAAATTTCGAATGGATGTATACCCTTGGTACCGGGGAGTCCGTTCAGGCCTCCCCCTATTAGTGTCCTGATTCTGTCTCGAAAAAAATATTGGTTGTCTCTTATAGTGGGGAGCATATTAGTGTCCCCCCGTACCAGTAACATAGATTTTTCTATGGTTTTGGCTTGGTGTAGATAGTCTCATTCGGAGATATCTAGCTACCAACATCTTCCTTGACTAAACGTTGGGACTAGAGAGTGCCCAATGGTTTAGTTAAAGTAAGGTATGTGTAACCCTGTTCAAAGTTGTTGTTCATTTGGGTGAATCGCTTGAGTCTTGTTCAGATAGTGTTTGAAGAGTTTTATTTTGGGATAAAGTATGAATGTTATTGATCCTTTCAGGAAATTAGTGTAAGTTTTGGTTGTGAGATTAATTCTTCCTTAATTGATCACTGGAGGTGTTTTGGCCTTTGGGGGTGAAGCCTTGCAAGAGAGTACCTATTGGTTTCTCAGTGGGGTTTGATTGTGGCTTTAACCTTGCTGTGACATTTCGGGGCGGAAAGTTTTCAAGGTGGGGAGAATTGTCTCATACATAACTTATTTTAAAGTTATTTTTCAATTTATTTTCCATTCATGATTTGTTTTTGGGGTTTCCAAAGGTTTTATGGAGAATATGTGAGTTTTCAAGAATTGGGCCAAAACGTGAGCCCAATTCCAGATTTAAAAATAATTTTTTGTTTCTTTTATAACATTTTCATTTTTTTATATTTTTCAGTAATTCCAACTCCTAAATGTCCTACCATGATATATTAACACCACATTTAAATTTGGAGCCTCTATAAATCCATAATCATGGGGGATTTGGGTTTTTATTTGAGAATTGGGCCAACCCGAAATCCCATTTTCCAGTTTTAAATTGTTTTTTTAATTTTTTAATATCATATTCATTATAATGAATTTTTCGGTGATTCCACCTCCCCCTCTACCCTAAGGAGGGCAGCCGCGCTCCCATCCATTTTCCCCCTCTTTAGAGCTCGTTTGCATCGCGATGAAGTGCTGATATTCTTAGGGTTTCAAAAATCGGGCAGATTTGAGGAGGTAAGTTATTTACATCATAACTCTCTCAATTCATACTATTTTTCCCCTATTCCAGTTCCTATATGATCTCATAAACCCTATTAGAACATCCCATGAATTGTTGGATGTTTTCAAATTCAGATTCTGGTCGGTTTTGAGTCGTTTTCTTCAAGATTATTTTGGGTATGTGTTTCTCTCTTCAATTCCTTCCTTCTATTTAGGGTTTACTCCCACTTTCATAAATTTATAGAGTGTCCAGATATTAGGTTTCATACCTAGGGTTTGATTTGGAGTATTTTTGGTGAAATATTAGGGTTTAGGGTTTGTTTTCACATCCTTGTGGTGCGGCGGTGGTGCAGTTGAGGTTTCTCACCAAGATTCAAGGGTTTTGACTCAAAAGGTAGGTGGTTCCATGTGTAAACAATTAGTGATGAGTTAGATTGCTGTATTTAACCATTTTTCATATTTCTCATATGTTGGGTGGGGTGTGAAAACTATTTATTATTGATTTGGTTATGTGTTAAATTTTATAGTCGCTTTTTAACATGAAATTGGGTGTTTTCATGTGTAACTCATGGGGTTTTATTTGGGTGTGGTTTATAACTTATGAAATTGGTTCATTAAATCTTGTTTGGCCTGCAAATTCATGTTTGGTAATTTAATAGTGTCATGTGGTTATAAAAATAATGGTTTTGAATAGGTTTGATGTGTAAAACATTGTTATACTTCTTGAGGTCTTTTTAGGAAAATGTGTGTTTTCATTTGTATCTTTTGTGGTATTATTCAAGGTTATTTTATAACACTTGAATGTGTTTTTATAAATGTATCTAGGACATCCAATTCTAATTTTTATAGGAATTGGTATGGTTTTGGTCTTAAATGGGGGTTTTTTAATGGGTTTTGTGTGCAAGACATAGTTACACCCCTTGAGTTGTTTTTTTGGAAATTGTGAATATTTTGTTTGGTTAAACAAAGTTGATAAAAGAGTGTATATTTAATGTTTGGGGGGTGTGATCACCTAATATGAGTTTTTTAAAGGTATGGTGGTTATTTAAGATTTCAAATATTTTTATTAGAATGTTTTATAAAGTGCAGAAATGTTTTAGAAAATGGGAAGAGAGCTGCAAAACATGGTTGTGGGCTGTTTTGTGTGAGTGTGTTGTGAAAATTGAATTTTGTTGATGAAAGTGGTATTATATGTTATTTTAGTGGGCTGTTATGTGAGTTATAATGTCTTGGTATGGTTTATAAAAATGGTTTAAAGGATTTGTGGAAGTGTCCATGTAATGTGAAGAGTGTTGTGGGCTATTTTTGTATGAGTTGGATTTTAAAATCAATTTGAATGAAAAGTGTACTTTTGTGACTTGTGTGGTATACATGTGGGCTGTTTGGTGAATTTTTGATATGGAAATGATATTTTCATGTGCAAAGTATATATCTTGACTTTTTGAACTTGTTTGAGCAAAAAGGGAAAACCCGGGTATCTAGGTGGGTGGACGTGTACTAGTATGCTAGTGAATCTGTGAGGTTTGGCCTCAGTTTCACTCAGCAAGATGGACGCTTAAAACTCTAACTAAACTATGATGATGATTATTGGGGACCACTAGGTTATGGGTATGTTCTCTACTAGTGGCTCGTGCACGAGAATGGATATTTGTGATGGTTACTGTCACCGAGATACGAGGTACCTGGGACCCACAGCTAGCTAGTGCCTAGGGGTTATTTCCCATTTATTGTGCTCACTGGATACTTTGTTTTTACCGTCGGTATACGGTATGAAAGGATGGAAAATTTAGTAGCTATGGTATTTATTTTAAATGTTTTTATTCTTTAAATTAGCGCACCTAAAAACTGTTTTTATTTAATGTTGCATCTTTTAGAAATTTTAACTAGCAGCTCATGTCTTTGAAAACTTGCATGGTTTTCGCCATTAAATGTTTATCACATGGAATCTATTAGTGGTGGTATCCTATTGGGCTTTGGCTCACACCCTACTTACACCCTTGGGTGTAAGTAGACTTGGTTATTTTTTTGTTGTCGCAGGTTGGGTACAGTTTTTTTCCAGTGGTTTGGGTTTCTAGCAGGTCCTTGGAAGTGAAGTCTTGTGGAGATAGCATAAGGGTGGTTCCCCTTGATAAAAGAGTTCTTGGGATGTCCTTATTTGTTTTTTACCTTTGTAATGGTCTTTAAATGTAGTTTTAACTTATGTAATTCAATTCTGAAATTTTGTTAAAGATGGTTTTAGTTGAAAAATTCAGATTTGTTTTATTGAGTTTTTTTGTTGTTTAATGTTTATAAAATCGGGTAAATCGTTCCCAATTATCATTATATGATACCCGGGCACTTGTGCCAGCTCGTGGGGATCGGGAACGCCCTTCGGGCCTTGTCACGGGCTGGGTTTGGTGTCGATTTTGGCGGCGACCAGATTTGGTTCGTGACACGCCCCCTGCGCCCCCCCGCGCCCTCCGGCGAACCCCGCACCCCCCTCGACCCCCGGCGACCCCCACGCCCCCTGCACCCTCCGGCGACCCCCGCACCCCCCGCGGCCTCCGGAGACCCCCGCACCCCCGGCACCCCCCGCGATCCCCTTCAATTTTGGTAAATTTTAGTTATTTCTTGGTTCTTTGATTTGAATCATGACTTTGTTACACAATATGAATCTCCTGCAGGGTAGATACTATGGGTTTGGTTTAGAGCTTGAAGAATTATAATTCATAAAACATTTTCAAGTTTTTAATGGGTTGATTAGGATTAATTAAAACTAAGGATTCTTTTTTGGGTATTTTTATAAATCGTGGAATTCACACCATGAAAGGGGTTCATGACATGAATTATTTAGAAGCAATGGTTTTTATCATGATTTACATATTACTCTTCTTCCATTCAATGTGAAGACCTCCCTCATAAATCCTATAAGGATTTTAGATAATATTGGCTATCTTCCTCTACCAGATTTCATTGCTTAGGGCATTTGATCACTAGTGTGGTGGGTTTTCTTCCTTTGGGTACGTGTAATATCATTCACTCTCTTTATCATTTATGTTCTTGGTTTGGTAGTGTTGTGTGATATGGTTTCGATGGTTTCATAAATAATATGTGTTATCAATCAATCCATTGTGGTTTTCGCTCATTCCTTTTCTATTTGAGGAATATCTGCCTGTTTCCAATTTATGTTGTCAAATGATCTTAGGTTCCTTATGTTTATAAGGTAGGTGTATCTATACAATTGGTTCTAATTTAAAATTTCCTTATATTCTTATTAATTTCGTTGGCTTGTTTCATGAAATTTATGGATTTAAATGGATTTTATGGAAAATATACATGTTTTTAAAGAGGTCTTTCTTCAAAAATGGTTTTTCTCACGAAAAGTGGTTGACTAAATTCTTTAAAGGTGGATTTGTTTTTAAAATGGGGTTTCAAGCTTGAAGTCGAACGTATTTATTATTAAAATTGTTTTATTATATGTGATCATGGTTTTTAAAAAGATTTTGAAAAACTTGGAACGTTAGGTGTCCTTGGATGCATTGGAAATATACTTCTTGCTCTTTTTTTATGTAATTCCACAAGAGGTTTTATGACACTTTTTTTGTGTGTAATTCCACTAGATGTTATATTAGTTGAATCCACCTTAATCTTGGATTGGGGATTCTCTTTCATATCTAGAACGTAAACAAATAGTTTGGATCCCAAATGGTGGGGTTTTTCATTGATGATTTGTTTATCACATGATGGTATTTTCATGGTTACTTGCTCACACAGTTATATTATAGTGTATCTATGGTTGGGTTTTTCTATGACTACCCGATTTATTTTATTCTTAACAGATTCCTAGATTTTTTGTATATGGGTTTTTTATGAAAATCGAAGGATTATTTTAATTTTTTTTATTTTATAAAAAATATATGTAAAATGGATTTATTTTAAAGATAGAGATATCGAATTTTTGAAATTAGAACTTGTAATTTTCTCTTTTTGTTTACTATCTTTGTATAAAGATGGTTTGGTGGTGATAGATGGTCACATAGGGAGATGATAGTATTGTCTATTTTATCTTTATGGTTTGGCCTATTTAGATTGAATTTTTTATACTAATGGATGTTTATCTTTATTTTTTATTTTAATTTGGTTTCATAACTTTATTTTCTATAACAAGATACTACTTTCATGTCTCTTTATTACACATCTCCATGTATAAGACCCTCTTGGGAGACTTGCCTAGTTTTCCCTAGTCGGTTCATTAGAAATTGATATCAAAAGGAATATTGAGCCTAGAATGTTACGAAACTTCATAGTTTTGGTTTAGTGTCATTGGTAGACTAGATTTAGTAGCACTAGAATTTAGTTAATATGTGAGGGATGGTGCCTAGACATCTCACCTCTATGTATGAATTCAAGTTACTATGGGTGGTTAGTTATTTTTGAAAATATTGTCACTTGGTCTTTGTGGCTGATTGAATAAACTAGATTTGGTGTCTATTTAAAAAAAACTATTCCTTTCTTATGTTTTATATTTCATTAATAGAATTCATAAATTCATAAAATTATTATTATTTTAAATCATTAATATGGATTATGGAAGTTGTTCTATGATTTAGGAATTTTCTCATGACTAAAGGTGTTTTCAACTTGTATTTGTTAGACAATTCGTACTAGAAGAGGTCTTATGAATCCAAGTGATGGATTTGTGAGACGAGTTTAATAGGAGAATCCCTTAGTGGTATCTTCTTTAGTGGAAGTTATAATATGCACTATTCATACTTTGGTTATGAAGGTATTAAAAACCCAAGAGGAGTAGTGGATCATGACTCATAATTTACTAACAAGAATCCACCTATCTTTCATGGTGATAATGGAATCTAGAAATATGAGGAGAGGATTGTGTAGATTGGTAGGAGATTTAAAATTCCAAAGATTCCCAAAGAATCTAAGGGGTGGGGGTCAACATATATTCTTGATGGATTGGGAAGGAAATGGTGAGACTCAGTTGTGCATGCTATATTTCATGAGGATATTACGTGGGAATCCTACAAGAAAATATATAAACTATAGTTTTATCCTAAAATGTTGCATGTGGAAAAGAACTGATACTTTCTAACATTATAAAAATGTGAATGTATTGTTATAGTGTATTCCACTAACTTTTCTAGGTTGGTGCATTTCAAAGTGGATATTATTACCAATGTTTACATGAAATCACTAAGGTTTGAGATTATGTCAAGTGTCTCCTAAGAAACATGAGTGTGACATGGATTTATATTTATAGTGACACTTAATTTTGATATACCTGCACACTATTGTTTGTTTTATATTCGTGTACTAGATTATGCATTAGGAACCATTAGTGGTGGCCTACTTAATTTACCTCACACCATATTCAGAACATGGATTGGTACCCAGATAGTCCTCTTTGTCATAGGAAATATGACTTTGATATGGTTGGTTGTGTATGAAACCATTGAGAAACATCATTACTCTTGGAGGACATCTAAGGTCAAGGCTAAACAATCACATAATGTCTCAGGTTTAAAATGAATTATGATCAGTTTCGATCACACATCAATGGGGTGTTATTTGAGGCAACAAAAATGTGTGATCGATAGTGCTATAAATACCAACTGGTATCCCATTTCTAGATATGGAAAATAAAATAAAACATTTAATTGAGATGACCGAGCATGTGAGTACATGAGATGTTCAAGAAAGTTGTAGTATTTTTTGTGAGGGTGTGGAAGTAATATGAGTGGACCAATGTATCTCATTAATATAGTGGGGATAGAAATTGTTTGAGGCAACATAAATTTGTGATTGAAAGTGTTATGATAATTGTGTATCCCGATATTCTTACTGCTCCTCAATGAGGTGTTCATGCTGTCTCCTAAGGACCAGACTTGTTTGGTTTGTCTAGGCATGCTAAGTAAGTGGTAAATGTGATCAATGAATCATCTTTATTATATTATGCATACTTTATGATCAAT
Organism: Viscum album; assembly: GCA_963277665.1. Lineage (NCBI taxonomy): Eukaryota > Viridiplantae > Streptophyta > Magnoliopsida > Santalales > Viscaceae > Viscum > Viscum album. The sequence continues at coordinate 420,420,132 of OY728158.1, read as the reverse complement.
TGGTCATCTATATTATATTATTATTCTGAAATCATACACTATCATATATTTTGTGTAGGCACATTGTGATATACATGGATAAAATCTGGATCACATTACCGAGGAACACACCTCAGTATGTTAAGGGTTTGAATGAGTTTTTAGATTTTGTGATTTCTAATCGATCCGTTGAAGGGATAATAAGATGTCCATGTCCTAAATGTAAATTTAGAACATGTTTGAAGAGAGATGAAGTTTATGAACATTTAATACTGAAGCAATTCCCTAGTCAATATTTGTGTTGGAAATGGCATGGAGAATTGAACAATATAGAAAGATTGAGTACTGATGTTAATCCACAGAATGAGGTCCCAAGTTCGTCGAAAATGGAAAATGAAATGCAGAACCTCATAAATGATGCATTCGGCACTGCAAGACACAACTATTAGCATCAAAACATATCAGAACAACCAGAAGAGGGTGTGACAAATTGCAACGTGACAAGTGATGTTTTTGAGACTGTAACACAAGTAGATCAAGATTGGAACATATCATTGGATCCTCCTCTTGATTCTGTAGAGCCAAATGTAATGGAAAACATCACTGATAAAAATGCATTTCATGATTTAGTTGAAGATGGAAAGCGGGAGTTATATAGTGGGTGTTTGAAATATTCAAAGCATTCATTTCTACTGAAGTTGAACCATATCAAATGTCTATGTGGAATTACAAATAAGGCAATGTCCATGATATTGGAATTGATTCATGATGCATTTCCTAAGACAAAAATCTCAGAATCTTTTTATGATATGAAAAAAGTTGTTAACAAGCTTGGTTTGAATTATATAAAAATACATGCGTGTCCCAATGATTGTATTCTTTATTGGGGAGAGGATTCAAGTAGACATAATTTCAAGAAATATTCTTCTTCTAGATGGCAGTCAAAGGTTGATGTTGGAAGTCTGACTGAAAATAATTTCATGAAGAAGAAGAAAATGAACACACCAGCAAAGGTTTTGCGTTACTTTCCATTGAAGCCGCGATTGCAATGATTATTCATGTCATCATAAACCGCCGAACACATGAAGTGGCATTCTGTAGATAATAACAATGATGGGTTAATGAGACATCAATGAGATTCCAAATCATGGAAGACATTTGATTCATTAGATCCATATTTCTCAGCTGATCCTATGAATGTTCGATTGGGATTGGCTGCCGATGGATTCAACCCATTTGGGACTTTGAGTACAAGTTATAGAATTTGGCCAGTTGTTTTGATCCCTTATAATCTGCCTCAGTGGATGTGTATGCAACAATCATCTTTTATCATTTCAATGATTATTCTTGGAAGACAAATTCCTGGAAATGATATTGATGTATACTTGCAGCCTTTGATCGAAGAATTGCAGGAGTTATGGAGTAACGGTGTTGAGACATTTGATGTTTGTTCTAAAGCAATGTTCAAAATGCATGCTGCTTTACTGTGGACCATTAGTGACTTCCCTGGGCTTGGGAATTTATCTGGTTGGAACACTTATACAGGTTTGGATTGTCCCGTTTGTAACTTTGATTTTGAGCCCAAACAGCTACCTCACAGAAGAAAATGGTTCTTCTTATGCCATCGAAGATTTCTCGATGCATCTCATAGATTTCGGCTGAACAAATCAAAATTTAATGGTTTCATTGATCGTAGACCACCTCCAAAGCTGTTAACTGGTTCTGAAATATTGAAACAACTTGAAAATATTGAAACAGAATTTGGGAAGGTTCATCATTTGAATGATAGCGGAAAACGGTTCTGAAGTGCATCGTCAAGTGAAATCAGAATGCAACAATGGAAGAAAAAAACTATATTCTTTAAACATTCATATTGGGAATTTAATTTTTTGCGCCACAATCTTGATGTGATGCATATTGAGAAGAATGTCAGTGATAATTTGATTTTCACATTATTTAATGAGCATGAAAAGTCAAAGGATCATCTTTATGGTCACAAAGACTTACGAGTAATGAACATAAAACACGATCTCTGGCCAGATGAGAATGAAAAGTATGCTCCGACCATTTTCACAATGAAAAATAGGGATAGAGATACGTTCCTTCGAATTTTATAGAATGTGAAGGTATCTGATGGGTATTTGAGTAACATCTCGAGGTGTGTTGACTTGAAGAATCATAAGTTACATGGATCGAAAAGTCACGATTGACATATTTTGTTACAGCAGTTACTACCATTGGCATTACGTACATTATTACCTGAAAAAGTTACTGCTGTTGTACTCTAATTCTGCACATTTTTCAGGCAATTATGTGAGAAATTTGTACATCCATTTCAGCTTGACAACCTCCAGGAGAGGTTTTTATTGAATCTTTTTGCAATGGAGACGATCTTTCCTCCATCGTTTTTTACTATCATGATGCATTTAACTGTGCATTTTGTTGAAGAAGTTAAATTAGGAGGCCCCGTTCATTATCGATGGATGTATCCAATTGAAAGGTATTTTATTTATATGTTTTCCAGTTAAGTAAACAATTTTTGACATTTAAATAAATGCATAATATTATTATTTTATTTCACAGTTATCTTGGGCATTGGAAATCATACGTGAGAAATAAAGCTCAACAAGAAGGCTCTATTGCTAAAGGCTATTTGGCCGAGGAATGACTTACCTTTTGTTCCAGGTATTTAGATGATATTGAGAGAAGATTTAATCGAGTTATATGTGTTGACGACACATCAAATCAATCTCAAGTGCATCAGAAATCAAAAATATTTCCTGCTATTGGCCGATCAGTTGGGAGGACCTCAAATGTGACACTGACAGAATTGGAATTATTACAGGCACATAGATATGTGCTGCTGAATAGTGAAATTGCAGATCCATTTATTGAAGAGATGAGGATACAAACAAAGGGACGAATGAGAGGCCAAACACAAAATGATAAATATATAACGAAAGCTGTGAATAAAGATCTTTTAGAATGGTTTTCATGACGTGTAAGTTCATAAATATTGCAATAAATAAGAATATTAGTTTGACACGTAGAATTTGTAAATCTATTAAATTATATTTCTTTTTTCAGATCATGAATACTGATACTCGAGCAGACTTGTCAGAAGATTTGAAGTTTCTTGCTAGAGGTCCTATAAAACAAGTTAGAAAGTTCGACGCTTATAATGTGAATGGATTTAGATTTCGTACAGTTGATCGAGAAGTGGGTTTGAAAACAAATAATAGTGGTATATTTACATTTGCTGAAGTGGGATACTATAGAAAGATGCATGATATTATTGAATTAAACTACCATGGACATTTTTTTGTTGCTTTATTCAAATGAAAATGGGTCGATATTATCAGAGGTGTTAAAAGAGATTCATTGCAATTTACTTTTGTGAACTTCTCTCGCTTGATGGATATTGGTGATCATGAAATGAATGATCCATATATCTTAGCATCGCAAGAAAAAATGGTATATTATGTGAATGATGTTGCGGATGAAGGGTGGAGTGTAGTTACTCACGTAATACAAAGAGAATTGTATGATATAGGTGATGAAGTGGAAGATTTGACCTCTGAAGTTGAATGTCATCAACAATAGGAAGCAGAATTATTTTTCCATCATGATATTGAAAATATTAGTCTTGCAAGGATGAATGAATTGGATGAAGCAATAGAGCAGGAAACCGACATTCTTTTAGGGGAAAATGATTGTATGTACAATTATTCATTTATGCAGCAACCACTTGTTTCATTTCTGCAGTCATTCATTATCATTGTTATATATATTTGGTTTGTTAGTACTGGGCATCTATTATCATTTTTAATTTTTTTTCTGCATAATTTTTTCGAAATATATATTCTGAACTTAATTTTATTTGATTAAATGACAGGAATGCCAAGGAGGAAGCGGTATACTTTTTCTTCTGGTTATGCGACAGATGCCGATCCATCTGGGTCACTCCCCACAACATCTGAGGCACTAGCTGCCTACACCCCCGCACCATCTCCCCCTGCACCATCTCTCACACCATCAGAGAGCCTCCCATTAGAGGCTGAGTCATCGAATCCCCCTACAGGTACCTCATCAGTTGGGTGGCGACAGACCCCTTCCAGTTCATCCCGGACACACTAGAGGGTCACAGTCATAGGTATAAATTTTAATTAAATAAATTTATTTCATTTTGTTTATACTAATTATTTTCTCATTGAAGATGACAAAAATAAAACCGTGCAGAAACACTTAAAAAGATCAGATGTTTGGAACTTGAATGGAGAAAATATAGTCGTGCCATTTGATTCTTATGGGGTCCTTACGGATGATGCTGTGGGGTTACATGGCCAGATTATAGGTCAGTTGGCAGCGGAGCCCATTTCCCTTCCCATTTCATATGATGATTGGAGACATATGCCTCCAAACTGGAAAAATGAAGTATTCGATTCTCAAATAAAGGTAATTTTATTACATTATGGTTTAATTGAATGTCATGTTACTAATATGTTCAAAATGAATTTCTGTATATAGATGTTCTTCCACTTCATAGTTTCTGATGTGATAGCACGGAAGTGGACTTTGAAAAGTCTCGGTAAAAAATGGAAAGATTTCAAATTGAGATTGTGGTGTGATGTCAACGATACTTTGTTGACCTTGGAACAAATGTATGACAAGCTACCTAGTGGGGTACCGAAAGAGCAGTGGAAAGTTTTTGTTGACAAACATCGTGATGAGAAGCAGATGGTATTGAAATATATATTATTATATTATCCTCATTTTACATTAATACATGTATATGAAGAGGATATGACATTGCATACATTACTATTAAATTTCATTTTATTTATTTCATGATCTTTCATGACAGAATGCATCAAACAGGGCGAAGCAAGTCATCCCTCACATGATGGTCTCAAAAAGCTTTTCTAGAAGCTGAATGTCATTGGTAATATTTTAAATAGTTTAAATATTTATAATACAATATTATCTATTTAATATATTGAATTTTTGATTTATATTTGCTTCATGCAGTCAAAGAATTTAGGGTACGAAGCCTCCCGGACTGAACTGTGGTTGGATGTTCACAGAAAATCAGATGGCTCTTTTGTTAATGAGCCTACCAAAGAAGTTGGGGTATAAAGTCAAATTTTAAATTATTATCAGTTTTTACTGTGTTAATATGTATTGATATATGATTTATAGGTAAAAATTAAAGAAATATGGGATTCCAGTTGTGGGAAGTCCTACTCAGTCTCCCAGGATGACCCGGTTGCTCATGTCCTTGGGAAGGAGCATCTTGGTAGAGTGCGCGGGATGGGTTTGGGACCCGTACCATCTAAGGTCTTTAGCAGGCCATCAAGGATTATAGCCGCATCTACTCCTGGTTATGGTCAACCCATACCTGAAGATGCTCAGAGGGAGATTTCTTCTCTATGAGCCACAGTTCAAGACCAAGGGGCTCAGATATCCACTATGCAGAAAGCATTGACTGATTTATATCAGCAGATGATCAGATATGCCCCTAGTGGTAGTGCAACGAGTGGTGGTGAGCCGGTAAATCACAAAAAAATCAAAATCATTTAGTTTGCAAACTTTTATATGTTTTATGTTTAATTATAAATATCCAACAATATTTAATTTCCAATATAATGTTCTTACAGGTGGCAGCAGGAGATGGAGGTGGAGAGGGTGACGATGCATCATCAGACAATGAGTAGTATTGTTGATGTGATCAAAAGATGTTTTATGGGTTATGTGATTTTCGTAAACTAGAATGGATCATGTGGTCCACGTAATGTTTTCCATGTTATGGACTTATTTTGTTTGATTAGCACAACTGATTCTCTCTTAATGGTTACATATCTTTTAATATATTCTCTATTCTATTTAAATATGTCCTCTATTTCTCAAATGTCTTCTTATGTGGTAGACTAGAGAGACATTATTTCCTGGAACCATAATGTCAATCATCGATATAAAGTATTTTATAAAAATAATGTTTTAAAGGTTCTTATTCTGACTGAACATCAACCCATTTAATCCTCGTTCATCATCCTTATAGGACAAACGACTAGTAGTGATCCCTCCCCTCTCTTCTTTGGCACATTTTGATCCATACACTTTAATCCTTTATGGAATCAAATATTATCAATTAATATAAGTGGATAATTGTGTTTGGGAACCCTTGTCCCCATAGAAGGTATACCCATTAGAAACCATATTTTCATAAAAACAATCCATATTAATTTCTTACTCTACTAAGGGTTTGTATATTTCAATTCCTACCATACCACAAGGTCCCCCTAGTTCCATATTAATTTCTTACTCTACTAAGGGTTTTGTGTGGGGATAACCACGATTAGTAAAAATGATATGTGATAATTCCCATGAATATTCATTGAAGTCATTATCAGTGATGTTGTAGATAATTCATCTTATTGTGTTTCACTATATGGTTTAGGAAGTTGTATGGTGATGTTATTGACCAGATTGGTTGTGTAGTACAAGGGGATGTGATTCTTTGGTCGATTTTCATGTATGTGATTTTGGTTGTAGTGAAATGTGCTATGAAGAGGTTGTGGTACATGGTTATTGGGTCATGGATGTGGTGTAGTGGTTGTAAAATAATGTTTTTGTAGCAGATTCATTGATTTGGTATGTGGTGATAGAGTTTCAGGATGGTTTTAAGCAGTATTTGATTTTGTGATATGGGTTGGGCAATGTGGTGTGGAAACAATGGTGGATGTGTGGTGTTGTGGTGATAGTTTTGTGAGTTGAATTAGTTGTAGCATGGAGTGGATATGTCAGTTTCTCGGTTATCCATGAGATGAACAATGTTGATAATGTAAATGATCTAGGTTAGTAAATAAAAAATATTTATTGGAAATAGATATGTTATAAATTAATCAAATGAAAATGTAAAGTGTTATGTGAATTGTAATGGATAAAAAATAAAGGTGTTGAAACATGTATGTGGAAAGTGGAATGTTGTGTTGATAGTGTTGTGATTGTCTTTGGTGATTCAAATAGTGATTTAATTGGTTGTGATTATTGATTTGTGTTATGGTTTGGTGATCTAATAAACTCAAGTGTAGTTTATGTAGACACATAGGTTTGGTATCGTGGGATATCTATATACCATGAATGTTTCTATTATTTTATACACCAAGAATAATTTATATAAAATTACCACTACTCAAAGGTTTAGAGTTTTAGGTATTTTCACCAATAAATATGATGGTGGTGAAATTTAGGCATGGGTTCACACACATCCTCTCACTTCATTCAGAATTAGTGACACATGTTGGTGTTGGAGAATTCATAGAAACGATGTCATGTCCATGGTGCCTTCCAGTGGTAATTGATCTATTAGACCCAATTTCTATGAGTGATAAGTTATGTGTTTCTATGTGATATATTGTGGGGTAATTGATGGTAGGAGGAGGGGACAATGATTATGTCCATCAAATTCATGATACCTTAAGACTCTTGTTCTAGTTTGGATGCCATTCGACAGAATATGTGTCCGTGGGTGGGAAGAGATGTTAGGTGGTAGTGTATTTGTATACAAGTATGATTTATTGTGAATTGATGGACTATGTGTCTACTGGTGGTATGTGATGTGATGTGATGGCCTAGGTGACTACTGTTGGGATGTGGTGTGATGTGATAACCCATTTGTATACGGGAAGGATTTGATGTGATGTGACGTGGTTTGTTTGGATGGGATGAGAGCATTCCTAATCAGATATAAGGTTGTGAGAGTGGAAAAGTAACGTTTAATCTATAGTGGGGTTACATTAATTTTTTGCTGAACACAGTTCCATATGATAATATTGGATCAATTATTTGATGAGTAATCCATGGTGTACAAAGGATTATTTAGATGAAATGTATGGGGTTATATGGTTTATTCTACTTGATGGCCAGCACATTAACACACCATTTTCACCTAAAATTGAAGACATCATTAAGACCTAGATGATTATATCTTTTTTTCTCGCACTACATATATATTATAGTTTTCAGGATACAAGATTAACTTTGGAGACTAAACTGGACATTACCAATTCAAATTGTATTCATGTTAGTTAATTGGATTTCAATTATCATTTGGAACATTGGGATACATCTATGGAATCAAATATTTTCAATTTTGATCATCTGTAAAATGTAAGTATAAATCCATGTGACCCCCAATCTATTGTTTCATTTGATGTTATCTTGTGTTTCATTCTAAATACAAAATTTTAGGTATTTTTTATGCTTTAGGTATTCTTATTGAATTGGATCAACTTTTTCATCAACATTAAATGAAAGGGTGTTTATGAATATTGCGTAGGTGGTGCATAAATTTTTTCCTTATTATATATATATTGTATGTGTTGTTTGGTTTGTTTTCCAGGGAAGTGGTGGAGTATAAACAGAAATGCAATTTTTTTTTCTGGGTCAGTATTTCGCAGCGGTTTTAAAAACCGCTAAATGTATTCGGAAGACTGTTTAGCGGTGGTTAGAACCACCGTGAAATCACGTCGGAAATTGCGGCGGTTTTAACTGCCGCTAAGAAGGCGATTGGCACGCCTGAGTTTCGCGGCGATTATAGCTGCCGCTAATTAAATAGCCCTTAAAACCGCCACTAAATTTACCAAAAACTGCCGCGAAATGAGGTACTACGACGCTTTTGTTTGACCACCACGAAATGCATAAAACCGCCGCTAATAGATTGCCGACGCCAAGTTTAGAGGCGGTTTCTATAAACCGCCACCAAACCATATAGAGGCGGTTTAAACCACCTCTATATGAAAACAAACCGCCGGTAAGAGGCGGTTTTCCTGTAGTGTATGATATATTTTTGGAGTTCTTTATTTTCATCAGTAATTTAAGAAACTATCAAAGTGAATTTTATTGGATAGTGAGGTTCATTTATTTAGAAGTTTCATGTATCAAGAGTGATTAACATTGTATTATTAAATGATTATGGCAATTGATTCTTAATTAGCCCCTAGGAATATTCTGGAGGTGCATAATTTACTTTGATTTAATGTTATTATAGGAGGTCCATAATGAAATTTTCTCAAATTATGAATACTCTGTTATCTATGAACAAAATAGATTAGGCTTTAATATATACCAAAAAATACAAGGATTCTTTGGAGTATTTGATGGAGAATCTGATTAGTTCTCCAGTTCTTTATTTTCCCAGGGAATGCATTGTATTTTTTATTCAAAAGATTCTCATTATGGTTTATGTTTTTTTCTAATGTTATAGATAATGGTTTTTTATTTTGGGTATTCACAGTTACAACATTATAAATGTAAATATTCTACCCATTATATTGAGTTAGCAATTATAGTTTTCTATCTAAAGATGTAGAATTATAACCTCATCGGTGAAAGATTTTTCTTCTTCATAAGTCGTAATAGATTAAGGTATATCTTCTTCTAGTATTATTTAAACTTGTGACAATAATCTAGAATGAAATTACTATAGTATTATGACATCCATATTTCATATACATTGGGTAATGTTAAAATTATGGATGATACTTTGAGAAAGAAGTCACAAACTGATTTTATATGTGAGTCTATTTATGTATTGAAGGAATTGGAGGAAATATTTAGGATACACCTTGTTGTGGGACTTGTTGATGGTATAGGGTATTTTATTATACAATGATGTAGTCATCTATATTTTAGTAGTTGAGGGAGTCCCAGATGGGGATTCCAATATGGAGGTTTGGTAAGATTGATTTGTTTGTGAGGATACCCCTAGTGGATGGTCTGTAGCTGATCTATAGTGTGTTTTTAGGGGTTCTTTATTCATTCAACAATGTATGACATAGTTCTACGAGAGTTCTATAGTTCCCCTATGGTGATACATCTTGATGTGATGAATATATATCATTCCCTTAGAGTCTAATTTTTGAGATCTTGTATGAAGAGTTTTTTTTTAAAATATTGTCTCCCAATGTTTGTTTTTCCACATGCCGAATGTCAATAACTAAGTTACTGATGGGTTTATTCATTTTCTTGATGTTCCCTAGTAATTTTGGGAGCACATCTTGATAGTTTTTTTCATTGGATCTTGTTAGGATCATAGTACATTTTATACTACATTGGTGATTATGGAACACTTGATGAAGTAAAATTATGTCTTAGTGATTCATGATTCGAGCTAGGGAATGATCTTTTGAGGTATTATCTGGAGGACATGGTGAGGATTTGAGGGATTTTGAAGACAATCATCTATTATTATGATCCCCATTTCACCTATAGGGTGTGAAGAGGTCTCCAACATGTTATTGGCTCCTAGTTTTGACCAATCCCATCTTTTCATATATATATGGATGGTCATATGAAGTAGAACAACTATAAGTTTGAGGATATTTTGTGTGCATGATTTCAGGATTTTTGAGGTTTTTGGATGAGACAACTACCCTTGGTGGAGTTTTTTAACAATAATAGTTTTCACTATACCATTAATATGTCCTAGTTTGAAACTCTGTTTGAAAAAAGATTCCAAACTCTATTTTTTTAAACGATGTTGGGGTGTTAATGATTCATGGATAATAATTAGAATAGATAATGACATAACAAGTTAATGTGATTTTCCAAAAATGAAGGTGTAAAAGTATCATCATAAGTCTAATTCTAATTACAGGAGGATTCCCATAGAGTTTTAAGTTGGATATCATGTTTTTTAAGGTATTTACTTATCATGAGAAATTAATATTTGTTTTAGGGAGTAATATTTCACAATGATTTGTTTGACCCATCGAGGTGTCAATATGTGTTACAGTTACTCTGTATTCATTATACATTCCCTCATAGATGGATTAAAAACATGATAAGTCCCTTGTACTGAAGCCTCACTGATATCATCATTATGAAACCTTTTTGATTTACTAGGGTAAACTAAATGTTAAAGATGGTGAAAATATTGGGGAATGTCCTATCGTGATTAAATACCATCAATATAAGTTAATACATGGGGTTTCTTTTAATTTTGTTCATGTCCCATGGTGTAATTTTTTCTTGGAGGAGAGTACTTGGGATTGTGAGTTATAGATTCATCCACAATATCCTGAGTTGTTTTATATTTTTTATTTTATTAAGATGTTATATATGAACAATATAGATTTATTAGACGCTGGATGATGTTTTAGGATTATTCACTCTTTCCTTATCATGTCTTTCTGCTATTCTATTCTATATATATCCTTATGAGTCATCTCATTGGGTGGTTTTTTGGATCCATTGTTGTCTGTCCTTTCTAGGTTTGTTTTAAATTCATGAGGGTGAGAATATTTTGAGTGGTCTTTTATTTAAGTTCATAGTATTCTAAATCCCTTCCATGGTGTTATCCAATAGATTGAAGGTGTCATATAAGGAGTATAGAGGTGTTATGGTGGTGAGAGTGGAGATTTTTTCCATGAATATGTTTACCAAAATATGGTTCAAGGAGTGGTTGTGCCTGTGGTGAATGTTGTTTAGGATCAATGGGTGTGGTGAGAAGCTATATTGGAGTTTACATGAGGTTTTTTCCATTTTTAGTTTACTGAAAATTGTGGTATGAAATGCCAATGGAGGAGGGTGTTTTACAAGGTGAATTTCCCAATTGTAAATGGTTAACAATACATACCCATGGAGGAGGTAATCAAGTTATGGGAAGTTAGGTGGTGTTCCCTCTTTGGCATGTAGAGAAAAAATTCCATCATTGTGGCTATTTTGGTGGCCATGGTGCTTGTTGAGTTCCCCTATGTTAAATAAGAACCAAAAAATTCCCATGAAAATCCATTTTAGTCTGTTGTGGTGGTGAGTCAAGGCATGATTCAATCTTATGGACAGAAACAAGATTAGGAAGTGAAAATGATGAGTGGGGCCTCAACATGCCATAGTATTGGTCATGGTGTGTTGTAATAACATAGAATTGTCCTCTATGACCTGGATAGGGTCTTGTTTTCCATTTTGTGGGATGATACAACATCATCCAGCATATGGTGTAATGGTTTGGTTCCAATCAATGGTATTTAAATCTATTTTCAAAATCCATGATATTTAGAGTGGTAAGAAGTTTAAAATTGATGGAAAACCCTATTTCTTTGGACTAAGTGGAACCACATATATGATTGGAGACAGCATACCATGGTGAATTACAATCAATATGTCAATATAAATAGAGGGTTTATAATCTATTTGTTTAATTTTTATCCCACCGTGAAACCCTAGTTGCACATTTTACCTCTAAGTGCTGATTAGTTATTTATATCGAGGAATTTAACCTCCTATTTCATTAAGATCAAATTATATTTGAAACAGGTAACCTGTCATCCTAAACTCATATTCCTACCTTGATATTTTTATTTAATAGGTTCATTATAGTGGGTTTCCTTTGTTCTAGGAGGCTTTTCAAGAATGGTTTGACGGTGTATATTTGTGTTTAGTTTTTGAGTTGTTTTGTTTCGAAATTAGTGGTGGTTGATTCTTAATTATATCATTTACTAGATGAAATCCCATGAAGATTATATCAATGTAGGGGTTTGTGATTTATAGAAACCAACACTATTCTTTCATAGATATTACATCATAATAGATAGATATTAATTACAAAACATTAGAGTCCATTTTAGAATCATATAGGTCTAATGAATTTAGAAACATGGACACATACAAAATTGGTTTATAAAATATTTAAATCATCTCCAAATTTAATATATATTCCTTATAAATATATATAAGTATACTTTGAGTCATCCATAAAATATAGAGATAGAAAAATAAATTTCATAGTTTATGGAGATGGTAGATTGTATGTATTCTTGAATGTTATTTTCACTTTTTGACAGATGAAAAATATAAAATTAAATAAAAAACATAAAATAATCATTTTTATATCATATAAATCATATATATTCACAAAATAAATCGTTATTATCATCCATGCAAGTAACAAATGAAAAATGAATCACATCATTTCGTGGAAGTGGTAGTAAACATGTACGCATGAGCAACATCATTGTTTTCCAATAGATTGGAAAATACGAAGGTAAATATGAAATTATGATTATAAGTGATAAATATTTCATAAATATCATATATAAACATTAAAACCTTCCTAATTTCCATCCATATAATATAGTGATAAAATATTAATTGTATCCCAATGTGGAGATGGTAAGTCGTATGTACGCATGAGAGATAATTTTTCAAACCTTTTAATGGTAATGAGGGGGGATAATGTTGGTTTAATAGTAATAAAGTATAAATATATTTCTTATAAATACTTTAATAATTTATTTTATGTATAATTTATTTTTTGGATGTAAAATTCTAAGTAAATTGAAAGTGATCGGTTATAAAAATTACCACTTATTTGAAATAATTCATTTAGATATTATCTCAAATATAACAAGGATAATATTTTAGGGATTAAAACACCAATAAAATTTGTATAAGTTTGTTTAAAATATAATTTTATAGTTTTTATGAGATAAAATGCTTAATTTGGTGTAAATAAGATAAAGAAGAAGTGTTATTTTATATGTGAGGGGAGGGGCACTTTAGTAGTTTCATAAAAGATTAAAATACCAAAAAGTCACTCTCTATAAAAATACTTCCAAATGTAAATATATTATAAGATAAGGTAGGATTTTGTTTAAATCAAATCAGCCAATGTTTTAATCCTTATCAATTGATTTATACCCTCACTTAACTTATTTTAAACTTAATCATGGTGATGTTGTTTTTACTCTTAAAGGGTTATAATTTTACTTAATTTTTCAAAATTGCCTCATAAATATATAATGGATAAAATATTAAACAATATATCATCCCAATTGTCCTATTTATGTATTTTCACTATTTTTAAGAAAATTAATGAAATATTTTTTTTTCAAAAAATATCATTAATATCGTTTCAATCAGTGTTTATTTAATTCGACACTAAATACACCATGAAAAATATAGAATTTAAATATAATACCTTAACATAAAAAATATGTTATATTCATAAATAAAATATATGGAACACTATAAAAAACATAAAATATATTACTTTTTATATTTTTAAAATCATTCATTATATTTTTATATTAATGGTTGAAATATTGTGTTAGTGTTGTGTAAGAATTTAAGTTAATTATATAATTACTCAAAAATATAAATTAATTTATTTAATTAAAACAATTTCATTATTATCTAAAAAACGAATAAAATTTACTCATTACTATATTCTTTCCTAATTTGATCACATAAGAAATATTTAAAAGTAAGAGAGTGAAATTTTTTATTTTTTCATTACCTTACATATTATATAAGTCATTTTCATGGAAAAATATCCCATAAAATTTTAAATTTTGAGCCTACAGGGATAAGGGTTAAATTACATTCATCCAATAAGAATTAAGAAGAAAAAATGTTGAACTTGACATTTTTTTAACCAAGATAAACCCTAGTCTCCCTTTATTTAGGTGATAAATATTTAAAGAGGTTACTATTCATAATGAACAAAAAAGTAAAAGGGGCGGATTTACGAAATTTTTACCACGTTATTAATAATATGAGATTCATTATTAAGATTCTATTTCTATATTTTGGTATAAATTCATTTTAAAATAAGTGTTCAAACATGTTGAAGACAATTTAATATATATATATTTATGTACAAAACTGGATTTGTTGTGATCCCTTAGAAAACAAATTAGATGAATGTTATTTATTTGAATATATAATATAAAAATTTCATTTAAATAATTTACCAATATTTATTAATTTAATTCATTAATATAAAAACACATTGTATCCATAAAAATAGTTTTCTTTAAAAATCCTCTTTTAATTTCAATGGATTTTTATTTAACTTCTAATCAATTTATTAGCAATGAATTAATTTTTTACATGTGTAAATCATAAATGATTCATAATTTAGTTAGTAATATTCATAATCTATAATTAAAAATCATTGTTTCAATGATATACTATATTATGGTATATTTAGACTCAGGTTTGCTTGTATCAAAAGCTGCTGAAGAAATAAAAGTTATTTAAAGAGAATGTGTCAAAAAATATTAGGTTGTTACATCATTCCATCCATAAAATAATTTCTCCTTATAAATTACATCACTCAAATATAATCAAATTTTGATACTTCTACCTCATTATATCCTTGGGTTCCCATATAGCTTCTTTGATTTTCTAATTCTTACGAGGAACTTTAAACATGTGAACAATATTATTATGTAGAACATTATATATACTATGAAATATTCCGAATGATTATTATTTAGAGGTTATATCATAATCAATTAGTATGACATATGTGTTAATTAAAGGTTATATATTAGGTATTTACTTCCTTAAGTGAGATACATAGAACACATCGTGAACATGAGAGAGGTTTGGTGGAAACACCAAACAATAATATATCGTCCCAAATCGATCAACAATATCGAAGGGGTCAATATAAATAGGGATTAGATTTACTTTATATACAATTAAAATATCTTATTTCATTTAAAAATTCATATAAATAAATTTTTCTAAACTTTGAATTCTAAATTTTTTAGAATATTTTCAGTATAACTTTAATATCAACTTTGAGATGCCTTGATATGATGTGGAATGGATCTAACTTTATCTGGAATTTATTTCTGCTATCTTTGATCCCAATAGCTTTATTTTAACAACTTTATCCCAAGAAATTATAATTAGATTCTTATTTATATACAGGTATTCCTATTGATACATTTTAATTCTTGAGTTAAAGCTATTGTTGTAAGAAAACTAGACTAGAGGAAGGGGTTGATCTAGACCACCATTCAAATCCATAGAATATGACCTCACCATTTCCTCTATGGGTTGAATGGTTCTCTAATACTGACCATTTGTATGAGGATGATACGTATTATTATGTGTTAACTCTTTATCTAGATCGTACAATTTTTTTCCAAATACTTTGGGTAAACCTCATATCTTGACCATAAATAATAGATTGTGGTACTCCATACAACCTTACAACTTTCTTGATGTATATTATGGATAACTGATCTTGAAATACATCTTCTCTTATATAAATTATGTGATCATAATTTTTATATAATTTTATTAAAACCCAAATAGCATTATGGACTTTAGACATTTGGGGAGTCCAATCAAAAAATAAGTGGTGATGTTTTCCCATTTACATTTTGTCTTGAGCAATGTTTAAAACAACCCCTCATAACGTTTTCTATCAGCCTTAACTTATTGAAAAACAACTCATTGAGATATAAAATATGAAATATATATTTTTATATTGTCCCACCAAAAATAATCTTTCACTTATTTTTTCATTTTTGTACTTCCATGCTGAATAGTGAATGTTGAATTTTTAGCTCTTTTCAAAAACTCATTCTTCAAATATGGTTGGGATGGAACACATACATAGTTCCTGAACCATATATTTCTGTTACAATTATGGTTCAACTCAATAATAATTATAACCTCATTTTTTAGTTCCAAAAATTCCTTCAGTGCCTCTTAAGTCCTCATTAATAGATGGTTAAACAATCATTGAATAAATATAATATTTTTCATTTTTGTTAATGATTTATATATCGTTCCTTTACAAATCAATAAATAGTAGATATTTTTAACCCTTATAATAGATAATCTAGCATAATACTTTTTTATCAAAGCATCTACCAACTTGTTTATGATCCCAGGGTGGTAACGTATTGAGAAATAATAACATTTAGTCATCTCCAACCATCTTCTTTGGTGTATACTCATCTTTTTCTGAGTGGGTATATACTATATAATTTAATATTTATTATATATATCATAATTTTATCTATAATGATCATTCATATATATATTTAATGAGAAAATTACCACATCTAACTCCAAATCATGATTTGGGTAATTTATCTTACAAGACTTCAATTTTCATGATGTATAATTCACCACCATATTATTCTTCATGAGGATAAATCCCGGTCCCTACTTAAATGTATCAATATAGATAAAAAAACCTTATCCATTATATTTTAGTGTAAGAATATGTGAACTAACTTACATTATCTTCATTTTCTTTAAATGTTCCTCATATTCATCTATCCAAAGGTACTTATCTCACTTTTGAGTTAACATAGTGAGTGGATTATACACCCATGAGAATTTTCCTCAAATAATTGATAATATCTAGAAAAATCAAGAATAGTATTGATCTCAGTCACCATGGTTGGTTTGGCACAATTTTTAATAAATTCTATATTTTATGGATCTATATACACACTTTCACTTGAAATTATACGAGTAGGAATCGATCTATATATAATTTTTGTTAGTTCTATCAAAATTTATTTTTATCATCACACTGATAAATGATAATTGGTTGCTTCATGATATCAAATGTGGCTTCCATTCCTTAGAAATTGATGTGGTATTTATGTAATTAATTATAATTCATTAATAAGATAACATCAAATTAAACCAATGGGATAATAATAAGATTTGTAGGAATAATATTCTCAAAATATTTATTCAAAGATGAATCATAGACTTGTGTTGTGATCATCAGAGCATTAATATATTTCATTACTAATTCAAAATATGATTGTTTAGATCTTCATATTATATCCTTCAAAAATTCATTAGATATAATAGAGTGGGTAGATCTTGAATCAAATAATATATTAGCATCTAGAGTGGATGGTAAGTGGACGTTTCACCACTTCATTATCATACTCCATATTGAAAATAGTGACTTAATAATATTTTCCATTGAATATGGGCTTAAGAGGACACTAACATATATTTTCATTATTAACCTTCAGGTTTGAGCATTGGTTAACATAATGACCATATTTCTATAATTTGAAACACTAAAGTGTGGTCGGTGAATTCTATGGTGATTTTCCTCCTTTATTGACACACTTTTTTCGAATTAATTCAGTATTAAATTGAACTACGACCTTACTTTACACAAAAAAAAACATGTACCAATACCATTAAGATAATTTAATCTATATTTCCTTCTATCAATTGAACTTAAGGGAAATATCATCTTCTTATCTTAATGGGTTTTAAAATTTTCATTGAATTCCATATTTATTTTCTTATCAACACTACGAGATTGATGGGTAAACACAATATATATTTCCACCTTGATACCAAATCAAATGATTTATTTATAGCAATTGAAGTCCCTTATATCTAACTCCCATCAATTACATGGTTTTATTCCATGGAATAATTGATAAATCATACTTTTAATTTGGATTATAATACACAAAGCATACTTCTCAAGTCCTGCAAAAAACTCCTCAGATGAAATGATAGATTAATCATCTTTCTTCTTCTCTTTAAACAACTACTTACACATTTTTTATGAAGAATATAAGGAAATTAATTACTAAAAAAATAATCTCTTAAACTCTTCCCACTCCATGGAGTTAATTTATACCCATTGCCTCGTCTTCTTGATAAGAGTCCACTATTGACCTGCTTCACCTTCCAAATGATAAACAACTAAAATAACTTTTTCATCCTCTAAACAGTGGAAAATGGAAAATATATTTTCACTTGTACTGATCCATCGATTGATAATAAGTGGAACAATAGTTCAACTAAAAGAATGTGGATATTACCTCATGAAGTAATTAACAAAACAATTCTACCTCTTTTTATCATATATAATACTAACATGATTCAAAGATTTAGAATGTTACATGAGTATAACAATGAAAATTTACATTCAATATCCCATAAAATTAGGTTTCTTAGGAGGGAAATCATTCCACTATCCATCACATTCATCATTAAAATAGTTCCTTCAGGTTATAGGAATTGAATAAAACTAGAATGTATAATGTGGGAAACAATAATCATAGTGGGAAACTATTTAATCATGAAAAAACTATTTATATAATGTGTAAATCTTGCAACCCTATTTTCAATCTAATACATAGTGGTTTTAACCTATGTCCCCCGTGATCAAAATCTATTAAAATCCTTCGTGATGGTTTATAAATAAAATGTTAATTAACCCAAGCATATCCCTCAGGACTATCAATGTATGTTTTTACTAAGGTAATAATCACTATGAACCATAATGATGTCAAAGATATATCTAGACCACTATTTTAAGGGGTATTAACCCTATATACATCTATTATAAATCAAAAACCACTTATAGTATCTAGATATAGTTTTTTTCTTGGAAAACCACACTTTTTTCTTTAACATAACATAATACACTATCTTTTTGAAATAAGTATCCAAAGGGTTCTATCTAAAGTTTTATCATATTAGTTTTCAAAGGTAACTAAACCTTTCTATAATACCAAGTATAACGACCCATACTTTTCATACATGGATATTTCATCTCAATAGATCTATATTAAATATTTAACATAATTATATAAACCATAATTATATAACTATAATGCCATTGTAATCCTAGATACATAAAGAAATAGTTCATAAAATATCTATATAATCACCCAATTTTTTCATCAAAACTATCACCCTTCATAAAAATATCACACATAAAACCTTTATTCATAAAAATTGGAAAAGAATCATAAGAAAGGGTGAGCTCAAGTGCCCATTAATGGAAAACAAGGTAGTCATGAATGATCACATAAACATATTTTGGGCATAAGAAAATGATAACATGTGATTAAAATTTGAAAATTATATCCTTAATATCCTATTTAATAATCTTAGTTATTGGAACAAATCTTAGCAATTCGTAGATCACGAATCATATAGTAATCAAAGAACATGATCCATGAGAGCATATCATCATTATAATTCATATATTTTTGGAATACACCTAAAGAAAATGGTTTTTTTATAAGTAAAGGATCTCTACCAAGGTTATCATAGTGGATTGGGTTCACTACACATTCCATCATTGTATCCAAGGATGACTCAAAAGGATTTCATAGTTGATAATTCCCCTTGAAGAAATGGGTTCACACTCTATTTCAATCCAGTTCATCTAATGAGATATCAATCATTACCCAATGCATTAGATAGAGATATAATTTCAGGCCCACTTATCATATAATGAAATAAAAACATATGTGTTCTATGAGATGATAAAAAAATTTATCATATCATAAACCATGAAAAATAAAAGGGTTCTATAAACATTTCATCATAGAGTAACCTATGGAAAAAATAGGGTTAATAAATATTTCATCAATTCATCATAGAGTATCTCCTATAAAATCAATGATTTTCAAAATCAAATTGTCATCATAGACATAAACCATCCAAAAAAATAATAAGGATGGTATCAATGGATAATATCCCCAATAAATCTTATGTGACACTAAAGGATGTCATATTATATGGAAAATTTCAATAAATGATATACATTGAATATTTCTTGAAGAAAATACTCTTCTCATAGTGAAATTACTTATTTAAAATTTAAAAATATCTCAAATATTGAATAATAAATTCTATTTGAAAATAAACATTGAAAATTTTAATTGAATTTTCAAATCATTGACTGTTCATAATGGTTGGAAATTCCATTTATGTCGTATAAGTAAAAAAACATCCTTTTCACACTTATGAAAAAAATAAAAAAGTAATTCATTTTGAAAATGAAAAGTATATTACATTTCATATTTTTTAAAAATACATGGGTGTAAATAAATTTAAACACTCATGGGGTAATATTAAGCCCATTTTTGAAAACCTTATTACAGAATATGGACATGAAAGAAAACTAAATTTTGACCAAAGAAAAGAAGTTGGTTTTCCTTAAATAAAAATCCTTTTGAAATCTTGAGTTATTAAAGAGAGTAAAATTGATGAAAAAAATTTATTTTCAATTAATAAAAAGTGTATAATAAAATTCATGAATTTAATGAGAGTAATATTATAAGATTCTATCATTTAAAACATAATCACAAATAATCTAGATACACAATGAGATTGTAACACAAAACCATTACAGATTATATAACATTCAAATAAGAACCTCATAAAAGATATAATAATATATAGAAATGTATATAATCATAATTTTCATTGGAATAATCATAAAATACTTATTTTTAGTATTTACATCATATTAAGGAAACAAATTCTAAATAT
This sequence comes from Viscum album, assembly GCA_963277665.1. Lineage (NCBI taxonomy): Eukaryota > Viridiplantae > Streptophyta > Magnoliopsida > Santalales > Viscaceae > Viscum > Viscum album. Next base: position 420,399,060 of record OY728158.1, on the reverse strand, counting down.
GGAATGTTTCTCATTAAAGTAATAGTGAGACAAAAAATCCCAAAGCCCAAGATCCTCTTAATTTAAAAGTAAAATATACCCCTGTATAATAAATTTAAATTTATTATAATTATATAAAATAATAATTTATATTCTTATAATATCATATATGATACCCTTATAACATTTCAATGTACATCTATCAATAATTCCTAATTAAAATCACCGTTCCAAGGTGTTAACTGTTACATTTTTCATAAGGATTGGTTTAGTATTTCTGATAATTGTAGTTTTATAATGTTTCCATCATACTTGTATTGTTTATAATTATATTAATATAATATATATTATTAATATATATATATATATTAATCAATAAAAGCTGTACATAGAAAAATTAATTGAGCCATTCATGGAGATGATAAGTCGTATGTACACATGAATGTTCTTTCAACTTTTTTAAGGATTGATCGATATAAATTTAAATAATAATTTAACTTTAAAAATAATTAATATATCATATAAATATTATTTATTCATAAAATATAGCCTTATTACCATCTATGTAAATAAGAAATGAAAAATGAATCACATCACTTCATGGAGGTGATAATATACATGTACACATGAGAGACGTTATCATTTTCAAATGGATTATAAGGTAAGAATATATATGATATATTATCGTTAAAAAATATTAGTTATTTCCTAAATATCATATATAAATAATAAAATAATCAATTTACCTATCCATAAAATATGGTGATGAAATTGTATTGTATCGCAATGTGGAGACGATAATCCGTACATACACACGAGTGATACTTTCATTTTCCTTTTAACTAGAATGTTTTTGGATAATGGTATTTTAAAAATCATAAACAAATTTAAGTATATTTGGTATAATTTACTTATTATTTTGTTATATATAACATATATTCATAGTAATTAATTGAATAAGAGAAAATAAATTGTTCGGTTAAGTCGATTACCTCTTTTTTAAAAACAATCATCTATATATCCTCTTAAGGATCCCAAGTGTCATGAACCAGCACGGATCGACCCTGAACTGGTCTCCCGAGTTAGTACGTGACATGGCCCGAGGTACATTATCGATCCCCATGGGCCGGAAACTATTTCCAGGAATCAAACTAGACCAGTTGGGAATGATATTCACCATAGAAACGATAAATAATCATAATTTGAACAAATAGATAAACAAATGAAAATTAACCTAACAAACTAGAAGCTGAAAATGGAATTAAAGAAGCAACGATACATACCTAAAGTGACCTCATGGGTCACCACAAAACATAAACTAAAATCTCTATAAGAGAAATTCAAGAATAGGGGAACCTGAAACTAAAAAGTAAAGTATTATTGATCACCTTGATGCTAAGTTGGAATTCCATGAAACAAAAACACCCAATGCCCTTTCCATTTATGTGAAATAAAAAATATGCTAGTTTGAAAAAAGGACATAATAAAATAATGTTTTTCATTATTTCATATTCAAGTAAAAGGTTTTCATTTTTATTTAAATAATTTCTCTCCCACTACATTTTTAAAATAGGTTCCAAGCATGCATTAACGTTTCAAAATGAAAAGATACCAATTTAGATTAAAATTTGGTTATCACAAATAAGACATCAAGTATGAAACAAATGAAATGAAAATTTCATCCCAAGCATCATGTTGCAAACGAGCACTATGGGAAATGCCTATAGGTATCTAGCACAAGTGGGACACTAGAGACTACGTATCTTGGTGAAACGTGGCTTAGAAAACACAACCCTCCGAAAACGACACATAGAAACCAAGACCCTCAGTAACCGTGGATTAGAAACCATGACCCTTAGTCATTTATATGTTTAGTAAGTGTTGTTGCATAACTCCAAATTGACAATAGTAGGATGAACCACTATCTTGTCATTTAGCGTACCGGTCGTGGTCCACCCACCTAGATACCCAGTTTTCTCATTGTGCTCTTTTTCATGTGGTGGTGAAGTTTCATTATCAAGAAAACATAGCTGTACATAACACTTGATTTATCCAAAACCCATTCAACCTCTCACCACTATTCTACCTACGTAAGTTAATTCCCCTTCTTTCATGTCACACAATTCATAAGCCTCAACATTAGGCCCATAATAACACATTCAACATAAAAATCATTTTCTAAAACCAAGGTGGTTTTCCTCAAGAGAGGATTTTCTTTTTCAAAAAACTTTATTAGGTGAAAATATGATTAATTACATAAAGGGACTAGTTTTTTTAATTAATCAGCTGAAATTCCAAAAACCTTTTGAAATACTCCTTACTAATTCAAAACAACTTAGGAAATCATTTTTCATGAAAAGTCACTTAAGACCAATGACGTTGGAAATAGATTTCAATTTCCAAAACAAAGACATAATCATTTCTAGAAACCACAACCAGATTTCAAAGAATGTTTATACAACATAAATGTAAAATATATTTTTTAAAATAATAAATCAATTATTAAATTCAAATTAAACACATAGGCATAGGGGACCTACCTCTAATGTGTAACTATTTTTCAATGAAAACTTGAAAAAACCATTGGCGTATACATGCACATGCATTTATACATATATATATGTACCCCATGTTTTATTTCACATACTCCCTTCACCACGAGGGAATATACTCAGAGATGGCATATATATATATATATATGCCTTACCCTAGGCATATACATGTAGGAATCCTCAACCCTCAACCAAAAACCATCAAAGTAAGGTCCAACACACTACACATCAATTAAAAGGAACCTTAATACATCAAAATAACGGCATAAATCAAGTGTGAAACCTACTAGTGATATAAAAGTCCATACCTCAAAACACTAAACTTTTAACAAAGGCAGAATGAGACCACTTCACCTTACACACATATACATTTTCACATACACACACACATACTTTGACCCAAAGTACATATTCCCATCACCATGGGGGAATATGTATAAGGATGATATATATATATATATTCATTCCCATGTATATACATATAGGAATTTTCTACCAACCATTTTAACTCACACTGCAATGACCACATCATACTACAATAAAAAAAAGAATCTAACAATCACAAAAGGCTTCAAATAAAACTAAACTAAGTAGAAAGAGAAAACTCACCTCAAATGGTGACTGACGAACTGATATGGACATGAATCACAAAGTAGCAACCAACATACAACAAGATAATTTAACAAGACAATTAAACACTTAAACAATCTATAAAACATTTAAAAATAACAAACTAAATTTCAAGTAGGAAAAAACACATTAAAACAAAAAGTACAACAAAGCGACATTAAAAGCATACTGTCCATATTTTAAAATAATTTACAATAAATATTGGGAAATTCACAACAAGGAAAACATAATCAATGTGGTACATTTCCCAAAAAAAAAATTTGAACACACACACACCACAAGTACCCACAAAATCAAATTTCACACTACTCAAATGAATGATTGAACACGTCCAATGATTCTCACAACAAGGCACCGACACATAAATACCCCCATTTCCATACTCAAAATCACTTTTGAAAACATACGCACACCAAAACAACATCCAAACATGTTTCACACACTTTATAAGATTCAATAGACCGCTTAAAATTTTATTAAACAACTCCAAGTGGTATCACAAGACTTTGAACACAAAATCACACCCAAAAAAATCTTATATGGACAAACACACACCATTAAACTGAAAAAATAGGATTTATATACCTTTTGCATCATAATAAAACACTAATAAAAGACTAAAAATTGGTTTTCATCATGAACACAATTCATTCCATATGAACAAACCACTAAACAAACCCAAAACATGATAACATTTTAAAAAACACCAAATTAGCACAAAATAAATAATTTAAAGTACATGATAAATTAATTAAATAAGAAATTTAATTTACTAAATTATATATAAATGTAGAACCACCTACCATTAGTGTTGAAAGCCCAAAATTTCTAATCTAAACTCCAAATGCGCACCAAACGCATCGCAAACAACCTCTAATAATCCCTAAATCGAGAAATCGAACAAAAAAACATGGAAATAAAATACAAATCAAAAAAATATAACTGAAAACCCTACAAAAATAGGGAGGGGGATTATAGTGGAAAATTTTGCAAATAAAAGGCCACTAAAAAAGAGTTTCACGCCAAAAGGAGTTCATCGGAGGGGATGCGGCACAACGAAGATATGTCGTAAGAGAGTCCGTCCGAGAACAAGGGGCGTCTCAAGGATGTGGGCGGGTTGTTGGGGTGGTGTGTGGGTGGTTAGGGTGCCCATGCATGGTCGCTGGAGATGCTCGTTTGAAGGAGAAGGGGGTGATTGCACAAGAAGGAGGCATGGTAGTGTTTGATATATCAAGAGGGGGAGAAGTACCTCGATGTTGCAAGAGGGGGGAGGAAGATAGGAAGGGAATAAAAAAGAATGAGATAAAAGTGGGGAAGAAAAATATAATAAAGGAAATAAAAGGGAAAAAATAGAAACTAAAATAAAATAAAAGAAAAAAAATAAAAATTTAATAAAATATAATAAATTCCAAAAATAATTATAATAATATTCATAACAACTTAATAATAACAATATACTAAATAATAATAATAATAACCATAATAATGATATTATTATTGTCAAGTTATTTTCCATTTATTTTATTTTATTTCACTATGACATTAATTTATTAATTTTTTTAAACCTTAAGAAACCAAAATAGACATATATAAATAAAAATAACCTTAACAGTAATATGTCATGTCGGGGTGTGACAATTATCCCCACCAAAAAAACATTATGGCCCCAAAAAGTCACCCAACCAAACGGGGAATCAAACATGAGTTCGAAACTGAACAAGGCCAACAAAACCACGAACTTTGTGTGACCTTTCACTCTATCAGTCACACCCGACCAACTCTAAGAGAATCTCTAAAGTGAATATCCAGTAGGAAACGAGGAGGTTTCCCCCCAATACAAGAAAATGACTCGCACAAACAACATCGAGACTCTCACCACGGGATAACTCTCGAACTGCTAACTTAAACCAAAGAGGAAACCGCCAACAAGACAAAAACGACGATACAAACCAACTCTTGAAGAGGGAACTACAAGATCCATGATGTGTTTTCCTACTTGTTAAGAACTGACCAGCTTAGTCCAACTAGCACGGGACAATATGGGAAACCCAACACAAACCGACCCAAGAACTCTCTACAGAAACCGAACCCCCACCACATGGGGTCCCTGAAGAAAGACCCCAAACCAAATTGCCAGAAAACCCCTATTCATTATTTTCCAAGAAACATGTGTCTCCAAAATGAGCACATACTAAAATAAAATCAGGTCACCAATGGAACTAGGAACATAAGAGATACAATTGTCTTGAGACTCATAGAAAGTAAGAGAAAACCCTCAATGCTCACATCTTGAAGAGGAACAACTACTGAAATTACAAGAAAAGCAGATCACCATGCCTTCTTAAAACCAAAGTGGGGCACCCGATGAAAAAACCTTAATGAGGAAATGATACATCTATGCATCTTACAGTAAAACAAAACCTTCAATGTCGAGGGAGGTACAATAGAGAAATTTAAACCATCCCAATTTCATCACTAGAGACAAAATTTAGACCCAGGATCCTCACACCCAACGATTCATGACTATGTGAAAAGCCTCACTCTGAGACCTGGGGATGGAGCTCTAATGTCTTGAACGAACTTTTGTCCTAAAATCAAGAGTTGATATCCTCTAATCGAGACTCCTTCTAACAATGTCTCTTGAAAAACCTCTCAAAGTGTCCCAAATGGCCATACTGACGACAAGCCTTTATAAAATGTCAACAAGGAAAATTAAAGTTCCCAAACCAAACACAGAAGAACAAAAAAAGAGAAGGGCCCGACTAATAGGAGATGGAATTGACAAAAAGACTTTTCTGTGACTAGTTTCTCTAGTTTCCTCTTCTCACCAGATGAGGAACATTCATGAGGACAAAAAAGAATCGGTCCTTGAACCATTGATGAAGACCCCACACAAGAGAAAGGTTAACTGATTCCACGAGGCTATCTCAAGATAAAAGGGAATGAACCCCTTGAAAAGCCTGATGTAAGCCTTTACTATTCATTAGCCTTTTTGGACACTCGTGAGCTCTTCCACTTTCATAACCTTCACTTTATCAGATATAAACCATCAGACAAGAGTGGTCTTAAACACCTTCCAAGAAATACCATCATGAAACGACTCTAGGATTATCTCATCCACCAATCAAAAGTTGAACCCTCAAATGAACGTAAACCAGTAGGATCTTCCTAGAATTGGGAGTTCCCAATAACCTAAAAACACCAAAAATTTCCCCAATTCATTCCTCTAATTCAATAGATCATGATCACCATGAAAGACTAAAAAAAACCAAAAACAATTCAGTTCCACCAGTTTTCTAAGATTTTGGGTAGAACCAACTATTAGAAGAGTCTTACTAGAAACCTCTAGGAGTTTTCTTGGTAGCATACTAAAAAATGGGAGGGAAAATCCAAACCAAAACTTTATCATAAATCATAATTACACACTAAAATCACAAATTAATTCTCAAACTCCAACCATCATTCAAACCACAATTCTGTATGTCAAAACCAAGAAACAAGGAAAAAGAATAAAAAAATGAAGAAATAACACTACACAATTGCTCACTCACTTTTCCAAACATTTAAATTGCCTTTTTAAAAACCATTTTTAGCAAACAAAACAACTTAAATATCCACCATTGTTATACCATGAAGTCTCACATATACATATACATATACATATAACCTTGTGCTAGATATTTCACCCATTCAAACATACTACCAATTATACCAATGCCATATGTATACCTATATATATGTGATCCCTAATAGGAATACCAAATGTTAATTCAAAACACATCTCATTTTCAAAACAGATCATTCAATGTAAAGCACATATTCTCAACCAATTTGACAAATTCCCTTATCATTAAAGAAAAAAATTTGAAAATTTCGAAAAGTTTTCCATTTCAAAAACAATTTTACACTCCAAAAAACATATTCCATTTTGGAAAACCCTTTCACTAAAATCCAATTTCATTTTTGAGATCCACTCACACCAACCAAAATGAAGGTCAAATATAAGACACATAAAAACTTCCAAAATAAAGAACTAGTGGCCAAGACAACCCGACAACATGGCTTAGTAGGACATGCTCCAAGAAATAATTAACCACAAGAATCATCTTGAACCATGAAATCAGGAGATACATGGGTTGATACTCCATGCGATTCCATCGTGTAACAATATATCACTTCCATTGTCATCCCTTATCCACACAGACTAAGCAAAAGAAAAATTCAAATCCTGTAATTATCCTTGAAACTCGAGGCTTGGGATAGGTAAGGGTTCATAATGTCCTTCATGCACCTACCTATCAAGTTCTGACACACCTAATCCCCATGCTACTTGACACCCCAAATAACGAAAACCTTCTTTTGATACCGTTTTCTCACGAACCAGACCGGGTTGACCCTGAACCGGTCACTCGAGCCGGTTTGTGACATGGCCCGAGGGGTGTTCTCATTCCCAACAAGCTGTAAACTAGTACCGGGAAAGAAAATAAACTAGTTGGGAATGAATTGGCCCGTATAAAATATAAATAATCATAAACTAAACAAACAATTAAACAAAAGAAAATAAACCAAAAAACAAGTAGCAGAAAAATGAATAAATGAAGCGATGAGACATACCTCAAGTGACCTCATGGATCACCACAGAACATAAACTACACTCACTCCAAGAGAGATCCAAAACTAGAGAAACCTAAAATTGAAAAGTAAACTAGGTGTGATCTCTGAGATGCTCAGTAGGAATTCCATGATACAACAATGCCTTATTCCATTTCCTTTTATGTGAAATCCATAAAATGTTATTTTGAAAATAGGACATAATAAAATAAATTTTTTCATTATTTTCAAATTCCATTAACAAGTTTTCATATTCAGGTAAATCATTTCTCTCACACTACATTTTCAAAATAGGTACCATGCATGCATTAACGTTTCCAAAGGAAAGGAAACATATTCAGATTAATATATGGTATTCAAAAATAATAGATCATGTATTAAACAACTGAAATGAAAATTTCACCATATGCATCATGTTGCAAAAGAGAACCATGGGAAATCCCTATAGGTAGATAGAACATGTCGGAACCTAGAAAGATCATACCTCAGTGAAACGTGGCATAGAAACCATGAAACTTAGAAAATGTGGCTTAGAAACCATAGACCCCAGTAACTATGGATTAGAAACCATGACCCTCAGTCATTCATATTTTTAGTTAGTGTTGTTTTGTTAATCTCACTAGATGAAATCGGGACGAACCAACCTAGATACCATGGTTTCCCATTATGCTCTATATCTAGTGGTCGTGAGTTTTTGTTATCAAGAAAAAATATCTGTATATAAAAAATTATTTATCCAAACCCATTCACACTCTCACCACCATTATCCCTCCATAAAAGCAATCACCCTCTCTCCCATCGCAAAATGCATAATCCCCAAAATTAGGAACTTATTAACACATTCAAAATACAAATAATTCTCTAAAACCAAGGGGCGTGCCTCAAGAGAGGGTTTTCTTTTTCATAATACACTCTTTAAGGTGAAAAACGTGCTTAATTACATAAAGGGAACACTTTTTATAATTAATCGACTGAAATGCCAAAAAATTTTAGAAATACTCATTACCAATTCAAAAGCACATAGGAAATCAATTTTCAAGAAAATTCACTTAAGACCAATGGAGTTAAAAAAACATTTCAATTTCCTAAACAACGACAAAATAATTTCTAGCAATCACAACCAGATTTCATAGAATTTGTATGCAGAATAAATGTAAAACCTATTTATAAAACAAGAAATCAATTATGAAATTCAATTTAAAGGCATAAGAATAGGGGACCAACCTCATTCATGTCGATATTTTCAATGACCAATTGAACCAACCCTTGGCGCATACACACACATGAATTTATACAGACAAACTCACACACACACACACACACATATATATATACACCCCAAGACGCATTCCACATACTCCCAGAACCATGAGGGAATATGAACAAAGAGAAAATATATATATATGACTTACCTTATGCGCGTACATGTAGGAATCCTAGACACCCGCAACCCAAAATCATCACAGTGAGTTCCTACACACTACAAAAAAATTAGAATGAACCTTAATAAATAAAAATAACGCAACAAAACAAGTGAGAAACCAACTTGTGGCATAAATGTCCATACCTAAAAACACAAAACTTTTGACGAAGGCAACCCAAGACTGCTTCACCTTACATGCATATACATTTTCACAAACATATATATACTCTGACCCAAAGTACATATTCCACTCTCCGTGGGGGAATATATAAAGGAATGATATATATATACATTGTTACCAATGTATATATATGTTGGCGTTTACTGCCAACCATTTGAACTCACACTGCGATGTCCAAAATATACTATAATAAAAAAGGGATCTAATAATCACAAAAGGATTCAAATAAAACTAAAATAAACAAGTTAGCAAGAGAAACCTCACCTCAAATGGTGGCCGACCAACTGAAATGGACCAAAATCACTAAGTAGCGACCAACGCACTGCACGAAAATTTATTTAAAATAATAAAACACTTAAACAATAAGTAAAACATTTCAAAATAACACACTCAATTTCAAGAAGGAAAATAAAATTTAAAACCAAAAGTATATCACATAGACATTAAAAAAAACTTTCCATATTTTAAAAGAATTTACAATACATATTGAGAAATTCACAACAAGGATAACATGCTCAACGTGACACATTTTCCATCAAAAAACCTTTTTCAACTCTCAGGAACCTCAAGTATCCACAAAAACACATTTCTCCCTACTCAAACGATTGATTGAACAAGTCCAATGATTTTCACAACAAGACACACACACATAAAAATATCCACATTTCCTCACTCAAACACACTTTGGAAAACATAGGCAACCCAAAAAAACATTAAAACATGTTTCAAACTCTTTATAAGATTTAATAATCCACTTAAAACATTATAAAACAACTCCATGAGGTATCACAAAACATTAAACACAAAAGCACACCCTAAAACCTCTTCCAAGGCCAAACACACACCAATAACATGTCAAAACAGAATTTACAGCCCTTGAACAACATAATAAAACACTAACAACACACTAAACATAAGTTTTAATCATTAACTCACTTTATTCCATATCAAAAAGCCACTAAACAAACCCAACAAATGATAAAATTCAAAAAAACCAAATTGGAACAAAAAAATTAAAGAAGATGATAAATTAATTAAACAAGAAAATTAATTCACTAAATAATATTTAAATGCAGAACCACCTACCATTGGTGTTGGAAGCCCATAATTTTGAAGTGAAACTCCAATCGTGCACCAAACGTATCATAATAAACCTCTTATAAACCCAAAATACAAAAATAAAAATAGAAACATGGAAATCAAACCCGAATCAGAAGAAACTATAACTAAAAACCCAACACAAAGTGTAAGGGAGCTTACTCGGGAAAATCACGCAAATGGGAGGCCACTAGAAAATAGTAGCATGCTAAAGGGAGTTCACCAGAGGGGATGTGGCACACCGATGAGAGGTCTTCGAAGCGTCTTTTAGAGAACGAGAGGCAACACATGGTTATTCATGGGTAGTAGGAGTAGCCCGTTGGTGGTCGAGGTGACCATGTGTCGTTGCCGGAGCTACACTCTAGAAGGATAATGGGACAGTTTCATGGGAAGGAGGTAGGGTAGGGTTTGACAGATCAAGAGGGGGAGTAGCAGCTCGATGCAACAAGAGGGGGGAGGAAGAGAGGAAAGGAGGAAAAAATGAGAGAAAATAGGGGAAAAAAATAAAAAAAGAAATAAAGGGGATGAAATAAAAAATAAAATGAAATAAAATAAAACTTTAGTAAATACTAATAAACACCAATAATAATTATAGTTATATTAATAATAACTTAATAATAAAAAAAATATTATTATTATTTTTAACCATAATAATAATAATAATATTAAAATGTTTTCCATTTATATTATTTTATTTCACATTGAATTTAATTTATTAATTTTTTAAACCTTATGAATCCAAAATAATCAAATAAAAAGAAAATAACTACAACTGTAAGATCTCAGGTCGTGGAGTGACACCAAGATTTGTTTTTTAGAACAAAGAAACCTCTATAATAAAAATAATAACGATGAGTATATTATTTGTTAGGGGTTTTTGAGATATAAGGCTCAATATCATGTATTGAAGAGAAAGGAGGGGTTACCTTTTATATGTGAGGGGTCAAGAACTCTTGGAATTTTGTAAAAGTTTTAAAAAGTTACAAAATAATTATCTAGAAAAATTATCCCAAATGGTTAGATATTATAAGATATAGTTTCATTTTGTATAAATAATATGAACCAATAATAATTTTATAGGTATTAGTTGTGAGTTAAACCATATATTTAGGTTTAGCCCCATAGTTAACCTATTATAATCTTAACCGTGGTAACAAATTTTTTACTCTTAAAGGGTAATGATTAAACTTATAAGGTGAAAACTGGATCATAAATGTCAAAGAGATGATATTTTTTAGCATATATTATCCAACTTATCATCGTTAATGTTTAGTATTATTTTTAAATAATTTGATAAAATATTATTTTGGTAAATATTATTAATGTCATTTTTGACATAATTCATTTAATTTGACATTAAAGACATGGAAAAAAATGGAATTAGAATGTAATCTTTTAAAAAAAACAAGAATTTTGTATATTAATCTATAAAATTCTTTCAACACTATGAATCACTCAAATAATATTAATTTTATTATTTTTAACTTTATTCATATTATTTTTCTATTAATTAATGAAATTTTGTATCAGCATTACATATGAATTTAAGAAAATTATATAAATTATAAAAATTAAATATTAACTTCCATTAAGAAATTAATTTTACATTTCTAAAAATAACCATTAATATTCGTTGAAAACAAATTCCCTATGAGAACATATAAGAGATATTGAAAAGTAAGAGAGTTACATTTTTGTAATTTTCATTACATTAAATATTATATAGGTCATTTTCATGGATAATTGTCTTTTAAAAAATAAAATATTAGCCTATGTTGATAAGTTTATAATTACCATTATCCAATAATAATTAATATGAATTAATGATGACCTTAACATTTTTTAACATGTGTTTACCTGATTTACCATTTTCTCAGGTAGTAAATATTTTCCAAGGATACTATTCATAATGGAAAAAATAAATGGTACATTATTTTCAAATATGAATATCCTAAATCCAAATATGGTATCCATTTTTCATGATTTGATTTCTATAATTGGTAGATTTTTAAAAAAATAACTATGCAAATGCGATGAAAAACCAAATTTTTAAGCATAAAATTGTATTAAATTATATCCCATGCCTAGAAATAAATTAGATGAATATTAAAACATTTGAATGAATATATAATATAAATATTTATTTAAATTAATTCAATAATAATGATAAATTTTATTTTTTAAGATAAAACCCCATTGTATGCATAAAAATAGTTTTTCAGAAATACATCTCTTTTATTTTCAAATGATTTTCATTTCATTTATAATCAATTCATAACCAATGATTTAATATTAAACATGTTTAAACCATTATTTTTTCATAATTCAGTTATTCCAATTAATACCCTCCAATATAATAATTGGTTTATAAAAGTATATTATATCATGGTTCATTTAGACTCAGGGTTGCATGTATCTCATGCTATGAGAGAAATTAAATTTATTTAAAGAGAATGTATCCTAAAATCTAGGGGAGTTACATGAATTATATTTATTTTATGCATCCATGTGATATTATCATGCTTTAGATTCTTTGGGTAAAAATGGAATCCACCTAATGAATATGACAACCACGATTGAGAATGAATTAGAAGGGTAATGGGATTACATGTGGTGATGGTATATTGATGTTTGTTCTTGATATTTTCAATATTGTGTTGTATATTTTATATATGATTATTCTTGGTTCTTAACATGTTTTATAGGGTTAAAATTATTTTAAACAACATAAATCTTGTAAATATGTAGTAATTAATGAAATATACATTTTAATTTAATTTTCGTTCCTCTATAGAAATAAATAAACATGAAATAATTTTTTGATGAATTTTTATGGTTGATCCATACCTACTTTTTCACTAATGATATCATGTTTATTATTGCTCAAACCTAAGAACAATGAATCAATTAATTAAATATGGTGATGAAAATAATGATTGATAAATTTAAATTTCTTGATGTTGTTGGGAGCCCAACCTTACTATTAATCCTTATTTTATAATTTTGTTACTTATTATGATGGTGTTTTCCCTGAGTATTCTAGGATGAAGATATGTTTTTATGATATGTGTATAATCCATAGAATGCCAGATCCCAGTTTATTATTTTATGTGAACCTGATATGATTGGGATAATTACCGATGGATGGGTTGTATTTCCTAGGTATTGGTGGGGGATTGAGGCTTGGGATGGTGGCATGAAATGCATTTAATATAACGGTGTTGCTAAAAATAAAAGTATGGTTTAATCAACATAAGAACACAAATTTTTCATTACTTATTTCTTGGTGGATATTTTTCTGGAGGTTTGTTATTGTTGTATTATTATACCTATTGCAATTGGTTCTATTCACAATGAGTGCATCTTCCTTGTAGAAGATTATGCAGTGTCTTAAAAAACAAAAATTATGGGATGGTAAATTAATTAATAATGAAATCATGAGACTGAGAGTTTTTTATAGTGGTAGTGATATATATATATATAATATAATTTGACCCATGCCATGGTGGGAACGAAGCTCTAATAGAAAGGGATGAAATACAGAAATTTAAATATGAATCAGGAAAGGATGATTGATAGTGATTAAATGGAATGATTTAATCATAGTAGATGATAGATATAATAAATTATTATAATTTAAATTTTGGTTTTTTAAATAAATGATGGGAAATTTGTTAATTATGAAATGGAAATTATTAAGGATTTTGGATCTTGACTATTTTGTCCATAAATGAGATTTTCTTTCTAGACCTTAGTAGAGGTGATTGGGTGTCATGTGGGACAATATCTATAGTTGAGTCTAAGGTATGATTTTTTCTATTAGTATGGGTGTTCATGATATATTATTTATATTTTATCATTTCATACACACTACCACTTGATTTGAGACGGTAGGTGACCCATAATGGTTTTAAGATCTATATGTTTTCCTCAACATCCCGCTTGGTGGGGGGATATACAGTTAACTTCTCCCACTTCACTTATCTACCTTTGATTGAAGCACAGTGTTTAGGCATATCCTAGAATATGATGGATTATTGTATACGGTATGTTTCTACATAAAAGCTGATGAATATTAGTTTACTATTCATTTACAAGTAGGCTAAAGTGGGTTGAAGTTATAGCACATACTTGTATCCATCTATAGTGATTTTGGTCTCCAATAAATTTTCATGATAAAACTTTAGTTTCTTATGGAAATGTGAAATATATATGAGTTTAAGTGGATTTTAAACATACTACTTGGTTATGGATGTGATGAGATTTGTTTGTACAAGGTCTAAGATGTGTTGATGGTATATATATGTAGACATGTGCCAACATGAGATGTTAGCCCCTATACATGACTGAGGTAGGTAAGGCCAAGGTTTGATTCACATCAGAGGTGACTAGAAAAAATGAAGTGATTATGGAACATGATTTTTCTACATTGGGAAATGAAAGTTAAAAAACATTGGAGAAGTTGATATAGGGTACCATTGTTATATATATTATATTTATATAGATATGATTACTTCTATGTATTACTTGGTGATCTATCCATAGTGAGGACAAGACTTAGTTTTAACAATTTAGTTAAAACAAATATTTGATTATTCATTGGGTCTTATTATTATTCATTCACAATTTCAAAAGTAGTTCCAAGGAGGGTATTAGTGCTTATATGTTTATGGTAACCTCCTATATATAATCTATTTTTTGGTCTGTAGTATATTTTTTGTGATTAAACTCGGATTTTGTAACATGGAGTGGTTGTTAATAATCTAATTGAGTTCATGGTCAACGCCTAAGATCTGTTCTTGGTATCTCCCATGATATTTTATTTTTTATGACTATATATTCTTGTGTTGAGATGATTTATTTATCAATATGATGGTGTTGTATGGTGGATCTCATCATATATCTTATCCTTAAATTAATATATTAAGGGAGATACCTCTCGTTTATATTCATTATACACCATCTATTCTAGTCTCCAACCCATGGCTCGTTGGATGTAGACTTTGGTGATCATCCTTCTCTTCACAACAGACCTACGAGGGGTACTGGGGGGTCATGAAAATTTATATACACACTTCTCAACAAATTATTTTCCGTTATTCAAAACATATTTTATCTTTAAAATATTAATTCTAGAATAATATATTTATATCAACAATAATTATGTATTAAAATGGTTTTGTAAAATCTCTTTCAATATATTAAGGATTCTTTTTTGGCATAAAGTTATTGTTGATAGCTATATAATTTTTTTTATAAAAATATATTCAAATTATAATTTAAATAGAAATCAAATTATTCAAATATAATTATGAAAAAGTATGGTATAATTTTTAATAATCAATTAATTATAACATATAACCATTGGATGTAATGAAATAAATTTTACTATCATGAGTCATTTAAAATGATTCTTATATAAAAAATAAAATTTTAAATATTATTTTGGTAATAAAATAATATTTTATGTGTTATTTTTTAAATATAATATAGTTAATTAATTCTTAAATGATTGGTATCATATTATATTACCATGTTTTGTACTCTATAAATATCCCCTCAAACATTTAGTTTCATATTTTAAACTAAAATAATTATATAATTTATTTATTATTTTCATTTATAAATTTAATTAATCATATATATATATATATATATTATAAAAAATATAACTTATAATTGGATATTTTCGTATTTATAAAAATAATATGGTCATTGTTTAACATTTGAACCATAATGTGCAAAGTCCATTGCACCAAAAATGTTCCTTAAGTATCTATTAAAAATCCAATTTCCTCATAATTTTAATATTAATTTTATAATTTTGTTTTACTTGTATAAATAATGAGTTATCAGTTATGTAATTATTTAGGTATAATAACAGATATAAATATTATATCTCACAAAAACAATTCTAGATAAATATATTTTTCTAAATATTACATAATTTCCATTAAAATATTGGTTTATAAATTTTCAGCCAAATATTTAATTAAATTAAAATCAATTTCTGAATAAAAATTAAAAATTATCTTTGGGTGATGTTTTTATTTTAATGAATAACATGAATATTTGGTTAATAGTAAAAAAATTGTTTTTACATAAAATGTAAGTTTTATGACATTATCATGATATAAATATGACTGAATTTTTTTAAAATATTTATCATGAGATAAGATTATTGAGTAAAATATTTTTTTTAATAATAATAGATTTTATTTCCAAAACTAGGAATAAATTTTCCACACTTAATATATATACTATTATAATAAAAAATTAGGTTTGATTATATATTTTTTATTAAATATTTCTAAGATTAATTTCTTTTTTTGGTGTTTAAAAATGAAAAATACACCTATTTTAATTATTCATAAACTAATAAAAGGCATAATAATAAGGTTTACCATATTATTTATCCAATATGATAAAATAATTAATATTTTATTAAAAGTTATCCCTCCCCATGGATATGAAAACACCCCCTCGACTCACTTCTCATCACTTCAAAAAATCCTTCCATTTCCTAGTATTTTCAAAAATAAAATTCTAATTTTCCCTATATATGTTACTAAGGCTCTATTTTAGCTGAATGTATCTTTTATAAAGGTATTTAAATCATCTCAAAATAGACGAGTCAATGAAAAATGTAAGGGTTCATTACACCCCTTTATTTTATAACTCTCCTTTTAAAATATTTGTTTAACTACCTCTTTATATTCTTGAAATATTTTAATCCCATTTTATTTTCATAGTTTTTTATATATCAATAAATTATTACCCATTACCTATCATTAAATTCATTTTTATAGTGATACCGTGTCAAAATAATGGTTCCCAAGTCTATCTTTATTATCTTATTTAAGATAATATTATTTTAATACTCTTTTAAAAATAATATAATTTTTAGTAACTTATTTCCTTCCCATGTTATTAGTATCCCTTTGTTCTATTTTATATGATATATTACCCATTCCCTCTAATTTAACCATTTTCGTAAGTCGTTATTATATCGAACTATGAGTTTTAAAACCCATGTTTTCTCATTTTAATTTTCCGCTAAACCCCTCTATAATAAATGTAATAATTTGATGTAAACATAAAATTATGGTGTAATGCCCCATTAGTTTAGTGTGTATTCTCTACTATATAAATACTTTTCTGAATAAATTGTTTCATAATATAACAATACATGATAAATCATAATAAATTTTGATAATGAAACTAAATTCCCAAAAGATAAAAAAACTAAAAGGTGGGAGGGTTGAATCAATTCTTAACATTTATAAGTTTCAAAATTTTATGAAACATAATCTTTGAAACCTATTATTGATCATAAAATTATCATATTTATGTACATAATTATACATACAATGTAGGAAAGAAATTAAAGCACTCAAGATTTATAAGTTTCAACCTTAGTGTTAGAACCTACATACTTTTCATGGCCTCACATGTGGGCCAATGAAAATTCACCATAATGAAGAAGTGAATAAAACTTGTGCTAAATCCCATTATACATATTCTGTCACCCGATGGGAATAATTATACTGACCCACATAATTTTAAAATGATTTCTTACAAACAATTGATCCATTAAATAAAATATCACAACAAATTTATCTTCATAAAATACTATTCAGAGCCTCAATCCAATGACCCTGGGTCTGATTGCCTCAATATGATTGACTCATTACAATAGAATCATTATTATGAACCCTTTTCTCAAACTGTACTTCTCAAAATTGACTCAACTGCTTAGTCTGATCTTCTTCAATATAATAATCCTCAATCCAATATAAAAAAAATCAATGGTCTGATCTTCTAATGAGATGTCTTTCCAAAAAGGAACTCTTAATCAAAATTTATTGTTCTTAGCCTTTGGTGCACCTGAAAATGTTGCAATGTAAGAAGGTATGGTGTAACTATTTATTGGAACCATTGAATGACATATGAAGTAAAAGGAAAAACTTTTCCATCCTACACAAATTCAAAATCCTCAAAAATTCACTCAAATTTTATCTTCAGGTTAGACCACATCAACTCTTCTAGAACCTTATTTAATCATCTTGAGTCTTCTTAGTAAAAAGCCTTCTCAAATTCATAACTCTTATTCAGTATAATGGAACTTCCTCAGTTCATTACGATGGAAGTTTCTTATCTTATTATGATGGAACTTCCTCAGATCATTACAAGGGATATTCCTCGATTCATTCCAAATTTAATTTCCTCATCACAGTTAGTCTAATTTACTTTCCTTCTATTATTCAATCCAATTGACATTCCTATTTCAAGTTATTCCTATTGAATTTCTTCCTCATAGTAAGTCCAATTGACTTTCCTCCTCATTGTTTTTCTGATTTACTTTCTTACTTAGAGTTTATATGATTGAATTTCCCCCAATTTCAATCTGATTGGATTTCCTTCTCAGAGTCATTCTGATTTATTTTCCTCCTCCAAGTCGGTGATATTAACTTTTCTTCTTAGAGTCAGTCTGATTGAACTTCATCAACTTACGTCTGATGGAATCCTTATAAAAATGGAATTATAATTACTATATAATTCTCATTACAATGTAATATCTACTCTACAACTTTGAAATTCATCATGTATCATCATCTATAACACATTTAAACTTTGGAAAACCTCAGTTCCAGGTACTTTTAGAACTGATGCAAATTTTTTTCTTGATTCCTAGAAATAATATAATCTCTACAATTCCTATATTTCTTTATAATATTTTACCATGAGAGTTTTAATGATTAATGATAAATTTATCATTTAAAAATTAACATATTACTTAAGGTTAAAATGATTAAAAATTTTAAAACTCCTAAAATCACCGTCCTCATTAAAACTATTCAGTAACATTCTTACTTTCTAACTCAAAAATTACTTTCTAAAAAACATCATGTCCTATGGATCTTGAAATTCTTGCTGATGGATCTGAGACCGATGATGCTTCTGATAAAAAATTTCATCTTTATAACAACTTTTATGTATAATGTTGGACATTCTGATTTTCTATATCCAGAAAAAAAAATTTCTCAAAAACACCAAACTTTTCTCCACCTTTGTGTTTTAGTTCGAACATTTAGACATAATAGCCTATTTTTTAAAAACATTATTTTATAAAAGATTATTTTTTAAAAAATAAAAATGTTTTTTAAAACAAAACATCACAAAGCTTCCTCAATCTCCCCCTTTGTATTTTTTTACAATGCTCGTTATTTTTTTTCAACTATCATTATTTATTTACAACTCATATTATTTAATGAAATAATGTTCTAGACTTTTAACAAAACAAAACATTTCTCAAAATAGTATTCTGACACCATTGTACCAGATAAAGAAATTTTTTTGAAGGAATTCCATCCCTTAGTGAAAAGAAAATTTTGTAGCCTTGCTAAGATAAACTCCCACCACTTTTATTTGTTCCTATCACATTTAATTTTTCCTCCATATTATTTCTCTATCAACCAATTTATGATAACCACAAATTAAAATTCATTTAATAATGATAATATAAAAATTAATATAGTGTACAAAGTTGTTACTTTATGTCCCCCATTTTCAACATAAATCAAAGTATAAATGGTGACATATGAAATTTAGGAAGTCATTGGAGGATTATGAACATGTTGTTTCAGCCTCAGATGAAAAAAATATTCTTTGGGAATTTCTATTGTGATGATATAAACAATTTTACACTTCATTAAGATATATACTATAAAAAATATACAATTGAAACTATTTATTTTATAAAGTGAAACTTCATATAAATTTTTATTTATTTAATGTAGGAATTTTTTTATAAAGAACAATTTCACATTTATTATCAAAAATTATCTTCAATGGTTTCTAAAAATTTTACATTCAAATATTCTAGTTAAACATTCATCCCCAACATCTGAGTAAAATCTTTAGTAGGTACAACATATTCAGATTCATCTATACTCAAATTTACTGAACTTTGTTTATTAATATGTCACTCACCCAATATCCACCAAAGAAAAATGCTTCTCTAGAAGTTGACATTCATTCATCACAATCTCCAACCCAATCAACATCAGTATAATCATGAAAATCCATCTCATAATTTATTTTGTATAACAACCAATGTGAAGTTGTTACATTTATATATCCCAAAATCCTATTTTCCACCAACATATGTGATTCTTTTGGACTACACTGATACCTTGCACAAAAATTCAGAATATAAACAATATTAGGCCTTGAGGATGTATGGTAAAATAGACTTCCTATCATCTTCTAAAAGTCATTATTATTCATCTGTTTTACTGATTTATCTTTACTCAACTTTGTTCTCACTAGATTATCAATAGAAACTTCTTTTGATTCTTCCACATAAAACTTTTGTAATAATTACTTACTTTACTTTTCATAAGATAGGAAAATGTACTTTTATTTTTGTTAAACTTAAAAACCCTCGAAGAATGTTAGTTCTCCCATCATTAAAATCTCAAAGATCATTTTAATTTCACTATAAAATATTTTAAAAAAAATCATCTATATCCACATTAAAAACAATATCATCTACATATACAATTATAATTAGAGTTTTGGTGTCATCAACTTTGATATATAAGTTTTTATCAACTTTGCCATTAGAAATATTCAATATTCCAAAATAATTTTCCTCTTTTTAATACCAAGCATGTTGAGATTGTTTTATTCCATATTAATATTTCTTTAGTTTACTAAATTTTCATTAATACTATCAAGTAGAAACCCGTAAGGAAATTCATTGTAAATTTTTTCATCAATTTATCCATTGATAAATTCTAAATTTACATACATCTGATATAATTTGTAATTATGATGTGAATCCACTAATAGAAACATTATAATCATTTTTAATATTCCAACTAGGTTAAATGTTTCTTCAAAATCCACACCTTCCACCTATGTATAGACATTACAAATAAGTCTTTATTTGGTCGTTAAATATTCCACATATTTATTCAATTTGATTCTTTTAAACCGCTTTATTATGAAAACAATTTTATTTTATGGCCATGGAACGAGTTCCAATGTTTCATTTTTCTCAATCTAATTTAAGTATTCATTCATAAAATCCACCCAATATTTGTGCATAATTTAATCTAAAAATAATTCTGGTTTGAATTTTTAGATGACTTAAGTATGATAAACAATTCTCAACATTATTCTAGTTTGAACTAGTGCCTTTTTTATTCCCATTGATGTTTTCAATGTCAATATGATTTTGTAAAGTAAGAAATTTCAATGTTTCTCTTCTAGGTTCATGTTCTACAACATCAAACTCTTAAAAATATTTATATGTTTGTTTTATATAATTATAAATTATATTGGAAACCTTCATTTTATCCTTTTCAATAATTTGTTTTGATCATAAATAATATTCACATCAAATAAATCCACCAAATTTCTTAATTTTTTTTTATAACATTTGTAACTCCTTCCATTGGGTGAATAAACCTTAAATATTCGTTCTTCATCTCTCTTGTCAAACTTTCCCTGGTATGTATTTTTAATTTTTAAAAAACATGGATTCGAAAAACCTTGATGTATTCAAATGAATGTGTTTTTTGTAAAACATTACGTAGGGAGTCATTTTGGATTCCAGCCTTAACAAAAATCTATTTTAAACATGTACAATGGTACTAAAATATTCTCTCCAATTTAACATTTATTTTCTGTATTCTTCTAACATTATTCTCCCTATTTCCCCAAAACTTGTATTCTTCCTTTCTGTTAATACATTGTATTGTGTGTTACATGGAGAACTGTACTGATTATTGACTCAATTATTCATTATATTAGTCTCAAAATTATTGCATGTTAACTCTGTACCATTGTATATTCTCTAATTCTTTATGTAAACTCCATTTCATTCTCAAAATATTTTTTTTAAGAATCTTAAAATTTAAATATCCTATGAATAGTGTTTCATAAACATGTTATTATCCATTTGAGAAAAATCATCAATGAATGTGATAAAGTAAAAATAAACTTTTTTTGATTGATGAATCATCTGCCCACATAAATCAGAAAGAATAAGTTCAAGAGGTTTGGTTTACTGAATCAAAACTTTATTATGAATTATATTAGTTATCCTCACATTATGGAAAGTTACCCACAAATCATATGTTGTCCTTTTCAATACTAGAAATTTTAATACAACATTAACTATAAAGATCATCTCCCTACTTTTCTACCCATAGTGGACAAGTCTCTCATTCCACAACTTATTCTCACCTCCACCACATAAAAAAACATGAGTTTTTTATGTTATATAATCTAAGAAAGATTTTAAAGGGTTCCTTATTCTATTGTAATAACTTTTCTATCTTTCAAACATATGATGCTAAAAGAACCTTTTCTAAAAATAACTTCTTTTCTATCATAACAAAGTTTACTCACACAACAAAAGTTATGTTTTAGTCCATGAAAAAATAAAACATCCTTACATTTTAACTTTTACTATTCAATATAATCCATATATATTCTTTTTATTTTTAGAGAACTATCATTAAAAAATGTAAAAAAAACTCCATCATGATTTTAAACATGATCCAAAAAATTTAGAACACATGTGATGTGTGATGAAGAACAACTCTCAAGTATCCATTTTTTATTCTTTTTTACTTTCTTTCAAGGATTTTTCAACAAAAAAACATCTTTCCAAGAAATTATTATTTCCAGATTATTTTCTTTTTCTATGATTAGAATCATGTTCCGAAGGGAGTGTCATACATCTTTCGACATGATGACGATCCTGATCACATATTACAAAAACTTCTTCAAGACACTAAATTTTATTTTTTGGTGGGAAGTTTCTCAAAACCTAATATTTTTACTTTCTGAATTCATAAGGGTTAAGAAAGTTACTAAATCATGTTTGACCATTTCATTCATTCTGTTCAATCCTTATAGGAATAGAGAAGTTTTTCCAAAAATTATAATCTAAGTTCCCATATATTCTACAAAACCTACAAAATCCATAAAATTCTTATATGGAAGTAAAGTAAGATCTTTTTCTGTAGATACATTATTGATGTTGAAAAATATTTTTTTTATAACATACTCTCATCATGGAACATTATTCCTTTTTAGTGAGTTTTAAATATTTGAAATTGTGGAAGGATTCTCACATCCTTTCTCTACCCAAAAAGTACCTTCACTTTTCTAATCACCTAAAATGTAAGTAAAATTGGATGAAACAATATTTTGGGAGGGTGATTATTTTACTTGATTCTTGATTTGAGATTTACCAGAAACATATAAGTCTTAGTTTTTACTTCCAAATCTTTGTTGATATTTACATTCATCTTCCTCAAGGTACTTTAAAACTCAATAATTTTTGATTGAAAATTTTTAATTTCCTCTTCCTTAAATTCCAACTTCTTATTGAGATCTTCAAATATCATTACATATTAATTTTTTTTCTGATTTAACTTATTATATTCGTGATGTATTCTTCTTATTTTTTTGACATCATTTTCCCAACATCAATAACTTTTCCATCATATTTATTTACCATTATGATTTCATTCTTGAGAGATTTTTTTTCTCCAGACATATAAAAGGTTTTGTTTTGAGATGATACTCTTTGTAATATTCATCACCTCTTCCGTATTCACTATTTGAAGTGACTTTTTTATTCTCAACTTTTCCATTTAATGTTCTAAACATTTTTTAAATTTCATATTCTGAATATATTTTTTCAATAGAGTTCAATTCTTATTTCTTACACAATATACTTCCCTTATTCCAAGTAAAATTTTTATTATATTTTTTGGATGACTTTTTTTTCATTATAACATTTTTCTCACTTCGTCTATTGAGGGTTTTCATAATAATTGTCTCGATATTCTTCAAATTTCTTCTTAGTTCTAATTATAGAAAAATTCTCAATTCCACCACACTTAGAAAATATAAGAGGATATTTACCTCTATAATTTATTCTTCCTCTATGATAATTTCTGGAGTTGAGAGACATGATTTTATAATTCATCTCTTCATCCTCTTTACCTTAAAAATCACAGGGATTGATAGCTTAAACATCTTGATTATTGATTTTTCTCATAGCTTAAAAATCCATTTAAACTTTCATCTTATTTTTTAATATAAGATTTTTTCACATTTAATAAGAAATAAAAAATCCATGAAATTAATCAATATACTAATATTTAACTTATAAATTAGATATATTATAATAAAACATGACCGAAAGGTTTCTCATAAATTTCATCACTATTGTTAAATCTTCCAAAACATCTCCAAAACCTCTGATACTGCAGAAAAACATCATTTAATGTAGTGAAATATTAATCAATATTTTCATCATATCTCATTTACATGTATTCAAACTTACTGCGCTATATCCATGGATTTAATTCTTTTATTTTAGTATTCCCTAAAAACACTTTCTAGTTTGTCCCATATACTCTTCGATTTTTTGATACCTATGACCTTCATATAAAGATTTTATGACAGAGACAAAAGTATAAATTTCTTGACTTTTAATCATCCTCAATATTTCTCTTGTCAAAAAATTTCAAAGAAGCAAATTTATCAATAGGTGAAAAACTAATTAAAACATTATCAACAACTTTTAGGCTCAGAGATGAGAGATATCGAATCATAATATTCTTCCAATCATAATATTTCTTTTCAATAAAATGCATAAATTAAACTACTATTTAAAAAAATTGATATTATCTATAACAATGATTAAACAAGGGAACCTCCCTCTGATACATTATTATATTTCAAAGGTTTAAAAAATGGAGGGGGTGGGGGGGCTGAATCAATTTTTAACTTTTATAAGATTCAAAATTTTACGAAACTTAACCATTGGAACATGTTAAATTTCATAACCTTATTATATTTTACTAAATAATCATATATAAATAAGAATTAATGAATGTATATAACATGAGATTTACAAGGTATGGCATCAACGTGAAAGTGTACATCCTTTTCCTAGACACTCTTATGGGTTTATGGAAATTCACTATAATGAATAAGTAAATAAAAATTGTTCCAAACCCCATTAAACACCTTCTATATATTGATAGCAATGATTATAATGACTCCCATCAGTTTAAAATGTTTTCTTACAGATAATTAAGCCACCAACTAAAAGATCACAAAAACATTTTCTCCCCAAAATTTTTTATTAAACATTGGTATTATTACCCAGAGTCTTATTACCTCCTTCGAATTTACCCATTACATTGAACCCTTTTCTCAAATAAGATTTCTCAAACATTGTTCAATTGTTCAGTCTGATATTTCTCAATCTGATCTTCATCATTAAGATATGAAAAAAAAAATTTTGTTTAAACTTATAACAAGATACTTTTCCACAAAGTAAATCTTTCTCAAACATTATAGTGATCCACATTTTTCACATGTGAAAAGTTTGAAAAATAAGATTCTACTGTGCAATTAATTATAGGTACCTGTAAATGGTAAAGTTAGAAAACTAACAAAATCACCACTTACTCAAATTAAATATCCTCATAAATTCAATTATATTTGAACTTCTTGTTTGTACACTTCAACTCTTTTGGAAACATCCAGAATCATCTTATGTTTTATTATGAATCATCTTCTCTAACTTCCTATATTTTCTTTTATGTGATGGAAGTTCATCATCTCAATAAAATGGAACATCTTAAACATATTATGATGGAACTTCCTCAAATCATTATGATGGAACTTCTTATTTTCATTATGTGTTGACATTCCTCCTCACATTTCGTATGATTGAATTTATTTATTATATTCAGTCTAACTGATTTTCCATGTCATAGTAATTCCAATTGACTTTACTCCTCTGAGTCAGTTTGATTGGATTTCCTCCTTAATTTCATCCTAATTGAATTTATTCCTCAGAGTCAATATGATTGAATTTCATCCTTATATTTTTTCTGATTTAATTTACTCCTTAAATATAGTGTGATTTAGTTTCCTCCACCGAGTTATTCTAATTGACTTCCCTTATTTGATTTAGTTCAATTGATTTTCCTCCACAGAGTTAGTATGATTAAATTTCCTTCGTATAGTAATTGTGATGGAACTTACTTATCATTAGTATGATGTAATCCTCATAATTAAGGTATTATAATAGTTATTTAATTCTCATTACAATAGAAACTCCACTTTATAAATTTTAAATTCCTCAATCCTCATAAGCTATAAATTATTCAGACTTTTGAAAACTTCTTTGTTCTTTACTTTTGGATCAGATGAAAATGTTGTATTTATGTGTGAAACTGATATAATATTTATGAATTCTCCTTAGCATAAAAATATTTTATCATGATAGTTTCCATGATTTATGATAACTTCAATTTTCTTAAATAATCATCTGACTTAATGATATAAATTTTAAGAACTTTCTAACTCTTTATATCACTATCTTCATTTAACATCTTCATAAAAGGTATCACTTTCAAACTCAATATTTTTAACAAACACCAAGTACAATAGATCTTTAACTTCATGATGATGGATCTGAGAACGATGATGTGTTTAATCAACAATTTCATCATTATGAAAACCTCTGGATCTGGTACTTTTTAATCTAATATTCTTCATCCAAAAATAAACATTCATAGAAGAAAAACTTTTCTCACCCTTTGTGTTTGTGTTCCATCAATAATCAAAATTCACAAATTTTCAAAAAAATTAAATTATAGAATATTAGTTTGCAACACATTTTTCAGAAAAAACATCAGAAGGTTTCTTCATAAATATATAAAATCATTAGGAAAACAACAAGAGTAATAAAAAATAAAATAAAAAGTTCATGAACATTAAATACATATCCTCAAGGTTTTTATTAAAGTCCATACATTTGTTTATAACAATAGAAGAATAAAAAACATTATATATAAAATAAATATTTTTAGAATGAAGTAAATAAATTGAATGAATGATTCTATTGATATATGTAAGGTTATATATGGGAATGAAATATTACCATTATACATATGGTATTCAGACATATGACCATTGGATATATGGTCATTGTATATACTGGTATCCAATAGGTATATTGATATTGTGAAATTTTAGTGAGAGATTAAATTTAATTTAACTCACAGATAATAAATAATATTTGAATAAAATAAAAATAAATAATAATTTTTTTATAAATGTTTGTATTTTTTGAATACCTATTATTATTATTCTTATTAAATAATGGGTTGTTTTTTAAAATTAAAGAATGATTATAATACCAAATGGATCTATACAATTCAATGGTTAGAAGATAATTTTTTTAATGATATGTGATTAAAATTATTTAATGCTAAATAAAAGAAATTTGTATCATTTATTTTTTTCCTAAATGTTGTGTATATTTATCATCAGAAAATAAAGTGATCACTTTAAATAGATTATTATAGTAAAATTTAATGTTTCAATTTATAAAAAGTATATTAATACTAGTTTAATTTCTAATTCATATGAAATAATAATATGAACACTTAAAGTTTAAAAAAGTATTTATTCTATAAGAATAATTTTTATTTTTATTTTTTGTTATGAGTTAAAATATAATTTTATAATATTTTTAAATATAATAATATAAATTTGAGTTCATATATTAAATCATAATTTTGAAATTTGGTAATTCCATTTTAATTTTTAGACCTACAAAATAAGTTACCAGGGGGAAAATTAAATGGCATCGGTAAACTGGTAAAATTGTATAATAAAAAATATGTTTAAAATGATGCATAAAACTCATAAAAAATAAAATAAAAGTTTTTAATGGATGTAATATTGATCCTCCTTGGGGTTTTCCACACATGGGTCCATTTTCCATTTAAAAATGGCATTATTTAACCATTAAGTAATGAGAAATTTCACAAAGACTACTAAAAATAAAAATAAAAGGACCTCTCTACCACTCATTATATACTATTCATACACTTCAATTAACTCTTTAATCCCTACCCATATTTACTCTCCAAAAGTGTTATTATATGTTTTTTTCTTATAGTCACAAGAAGGAGGCCTAATGCCTTTATTATGAAGGAACCAATTTCAAGGAGTTAATTCATTAAATAAAGTATTTACTTCTTCACCATCATTTCAATTAGCTTCTCATATCAAGTCATTCTAAATACATTTATCCACTATAATTATGTTATATTAATATCATCATGATTCAATGAAAATGATACAACTCTTATATAATGATAATCCCTTACTCAGTCCTTAGTATGACATTTTCTTATTTGAGTGGGTTCACCCACTTACATGAATGATGTTATAACAACATTATAATATTCATCATGAATAATATAAAGACATATATAATTGTAATATAAGATAATAAGGAAAAATTTATTTTCTAAATCTAGTTTTGTAAGGGTGACACAAAAATTCATAGTCATTATAATATAACTTGTTGTTATTGGTAAAGTACCCATAACATGGTTGAAATGGATTCCATTATCACGAACCATACCAATATGTTCTATCAAATTAACATGGTATTAAATAAATAATTGTAACATGATGATTCCAAATACTTGAATAATATGGGAATGATTAATTATTTATCAAATAATGGGGATAAACATCTCCATTTGAAAACTTGTTTGAAACATTCAAAATTACTTGCATCAAAATATAATAATAAAAAATAACTACATAATATATGTCAAATAAATAAATATAATTAATGTGTAATGAACTGACCCAAATAAACTCTAAAACTAGTACCCAAACCAATATTTCACATAATCAAAGAGAATTCACAATCCCCATGAGCTGACAAAAAGAACTTAGGCAACAAAAAATAATCATAGAGACTGATTTATCCCTACCAGAAGCAATAATATGGAACATATATAAAATAATAGAAATGTTAAATATATTCCATAACTGAAAACAATAGTGGAAAACAAAAAACTCAAGAGTATAAATAATCTCCGAGTATAATTGTATCCACAAAGGACTATGAAAATTGGAAAACCAACTACTCCATGTGAATGAGTGGTAATGCTCCCACAATCTCACCACCAGCTACTCAACTTGGCTAATAGAAAACCTTATCCCCTCATTATTGTACCTTTCCTTTCCCTACATCCAAATACATAACCAAGTATACAAACTACCATTGGGGTATGCAAGGTGTGAGAAAATATGATCAATAGGGAGTTAACTTGGATTTCCATATCAATTATCTAAAAAATTATCCAAGCATTGTCAACATTGAATAAAATAAGGCATGATAATAGTTTACCAGTTTTTATATCAAATGTAAGGAATTTTTTTTTAATTCCACACTTTTCCACATTTACAAATAAAGTATGTAAATTCGTTTCCAATAATAACATATCAATATATCTTAGAAGATATATTATTTCATGACAAACCAAAGGATGCATCACATATCATATGATATCCATAGAAGTACAAAAAATTGTACAATCCAAAAGAAGAATGATAGGTAACATCATGCAAGGGATCACACTAGGCCAGGATAGCATGGACACGCATAACTAAACATAGATAGTGGCACGTTCATCTAGCCTCTAGAAATATTCATCGAGTATAGATTGAAAAGGAATATCCCATAAATTGAACCCTCCAATAGTTATAATAAGTCCTTATAAAAAAGGCCTACAAAGTAGAAGATAGCCCCATGAGATAAACCCTTGATAGTTGATGAGACATATTACTATACATTATACTTAAGTACCTAAGTCTTCCCAAGTTCTTTATTTTCTAAACTAATTCATCAAACCATTATTTGAAAACAATTTCACAAAGCAATTTCACAATGGTTTTAAAACCCATTCCTATTTACCATAATTATGGGAATACCATTTCTATAAAAACCCAGTTCCAAACACACACAAAATCATTCATATCATACCATTTCATTTAATATTTTTTGTCAAAAACATGAGAGATTCAATTCACTAATACATGATTGAGACAGAACGTCCTACCTCAAAACACAGGTCCCACATGCCCACAATGGAATCCAATACAACGGAGACGCAAAAAATATTAACGGGGGCCCTATAATAAATCTAAACATATTAGAATTGATCATATTAAAAACAGGGTCAGTAGAGAGGAAAAAAACACATACATCAAGAACTCACACCCAACACACCTCAACGACCAAAGGAAATGAACCCCAAAACAATATCGTACAGAAAATATAGAGAGAATCAAGAATAAACATTACTAAAGATAAACAAAACAAATAATGCAATGTAATGACACTGCTACGATCAAAGGAAATGAATTAGATGAAATGATCTCGTACTCAAATAGATGCAATGAAACCGCCCTGATGATCCAACAGAGAACGAATCAATCCAGATATATTGGAGGATCCCAAAATCATTAGACTAGGGGTCTAGGTTGAGAATAAGAAGGGATTATAAAGAATGAAATAACATTCAATCTGTATAGTGACCTAAAATACATGTCTATGATATTTACATGGCATGAAATCCTTTATATGTAGTTTAATACACAAGAATCAGATATGCTAAAAACCCCATCATGTTTTTATTAAAAAAATTTCTCTAGCAACACACATCGTGAAAACATTATACGACATATAGTCCCTTCATACTTTGTACCAAGTTCATGAAATCTACCCAGAAGGACTTACACATATTGTAATCCAATTATATAGACTATATTTCTACTACATAATTCCAAAATTGTAGAATCTTTACAAAAATATAAATCTAACATAGGAATTATATGAACTTGGGGAGAACCCCACAAGTCCATTAACATATTTATACCAAGAATATATTAATTCAAACAAACGTACATCCCTTAACATTAATAAATTTTTCAGAAAATGTTCTCTATCCTTAAGAGTCCCTAGTCTCACCTAAATAAACTGGAAAACAAGAAAAGAGAATATAATTACTTGAAAGTGGGTAATAAGATGTTACAAACTTCAAAACAAAATTCTTTTCATCCCTAGGAAGTCATGTAGAAGAATAAAGTATAGTAAAGAGGTGAGTCCACTACTCCCTCATCAATAGCTCACACTCTAAAGTATCATTTGAATTTTATTCATCATACCATAACACTTTTACCAATGAAATATAATTCTGACACAAGAATTTAACATGAGTGATCATGATCATAACTATTTAATCAAGTATAGAAACTTGTGGATCTAACTCAATTTATTCCAAACTTAGAATGTGAGGGGGATCAAGATGGTATTTCCTGAGATGTGATATGTGGAAAAAATCAATTATTCCAATCAACTAAATCCAAAATTTCAACCTATAGGCAACCTAACTAATCTACTCAGTGACCTCAAATTGTCCAACATATCCCAGATCTAACATTCCCTTTTTACCAAACCAATAGTGACCCAACTATGGATAAAATTTCATGAAAAACATTTCACCTATTGAAAACTCCAAAAAAACAAATTTAATATATATAATATTTTTAATGACTATGCACTGTAACCATATGAAAATGTATCTCTTAGATCCTCATATATGTCACATAAACCAAATGTAGTCCCAAAAAAGAAGCTTCACCCACCATTTCCCAACAAATAGGTGATCTTCACAAGTGACCATACAATGCCTCAAAATGATTCATTCTGATTGATGAATGTTACCTGTTGTTATAAGAAAACTCAACCAGTCCAAGATGGTTATCCTAATATCAACCAAAATACAAGACATATGCATAGAGAAATCCTAAAAAATATAAATAGTACGATCTGTCTGACTGTCAATATTTGGATGATAATCTATACTCAATTTGACACGAGTCCCCCTCACCTCTATGAGACTCTTCAAGAACACTGAAGTAAACCAAGGATCTGTACCTAAAACAATAGAAGAAAAACCTCATGTACCCTCAAATTTTTTTTCACATACTACCTATCCATATCTTCTACTTTTATAGTGTTGACGATTGGACAAAATTGAGGTGAATTTTTTAAATGATAAATCCCTATCTAGATAGGATTCCCCCTTTGGGGTGTAGATGGTAATCTGCTAAAAAATTCCATAGATACCATATCCCATTTCAAAACTGAAATTGGAAGAGGCCAAAAAAACCAAAAGGTTTTAAATGTTCTGCCTTTATATATATGTAGGTTCAATAGTGGGATATAAAATCAATAATATTATTCTTCACACTCAGCCACCAGAATTGTTGTATCATGCCATAATATATCTTCTTAGTTCCTAGAGGAAATTCCCATGATGATATTTTAAAATAAATCAAAATAAAACTCTTTACTGATGATGGGATGTAAAACTAATCCCCAAAACTGAGAATATTCTCGGAAGAGAGTGACACTCCATAAATGGTCTCCCCACAATATAGGGTTTCACTAATTCCTCTAAAATTGAAATCCTTCTTATGAATCCATAGAATAGACTGAAGGGGATATGATAAAAATTTAATACCGGTTAAAAACCTGACTGAGACATCCTATAGAGTATTTATATGAAACTGATAAAAAATACACATAATGTTCCACTCTTCCATCGAATCTTAAATATCCTATGATGGAACTTTCCTAATAATAGTTTCTGCAATGAAATTCCCCCACCTCAGGTTGTAGCTGATATCACAGTCAAAATTATAGAGGTATTCTACAAATAGTCTCTGTTTAAGATTCCAGTGTTTTTGAAAAAAGATGTATATCAAACTATTATAGTCAGAAAAGACTATGAATCTCCCCCTAAAAGATATCACTTCCAACACATTAGATTATAAATTACTACAACTATATATAAATCATGAGTGGGGTGGTTCTTCCCATGAGGTCGAAGATAATGAGAGTCTTAAGCTACCATATGATCATTCTATATGAGCATAAAACCCAAAGCAGTGATAGAAGAATCATGAAAAACCACATACCCCTTATTGAGATTAGGTAATATTAGAATAATAGCCGAATTTAAAAGTCATTTTAGATCATTGAAAGAAGACTGAAAGTTTTCATCCAATATGAATTTCACCCCTTTATTAATAATAGATGTCAAAGGTGAAGCCAAATTTGAGATATCCTTGATAAATCATCTATATTATCTAGCATGACGAAGGAAAACACAAATATCAAATACATTTTGTGGTGCGTCCCATGATAAAACATCCTTTACCTACTCAAGTTCAACATATAAACCATGCTCATAAATAACATTCCCAAATAATTACTATTCTAGAATCCAGAAGTTTCATTTAGAATGCTTTTCATACTAATGGTGACTTTTTAGGATTTTAAAAACCAAAATCTGATGGTGTTAGGTATTTCAATTGGATATCAAATAAAACATAATATAATCTATGAACATTAAAAGAAAATGGTTGAGATAGTGATGGAATAACTGATTCATTGAAGAAATAAAAAACTATAAGAGTGTTAGTAAGACCAAACAACATCACAATATATTTTTAATTTCTATAACTGCTGATGAAATCATTCTTTAGTATATCACTCTCTCTAACTCTAATATTAGTATAACCTGACCAATGATCGATCTTCAAAAACCACTTTCCCCCTTTTAGTTGATCAAAAAATATCATCCTCACAAAGATAAGGATAATTATTCTTAACTATTACCTGGTTCAACTTCCAATAATCCAAACAATATTGGAGTGAACCCTATTTCCTCTTTGAAATGATAACCAATATTTACCAAGGAGAAACACTTGGGAGAACAGAAACCTTTGTTACCAGACCAACCAATAATGTCTTGATATCTTTTATCTTCTTTGGTTCTATACAATAATAAGGTTTCAAAATACAATACATCCATAAAACCATGTCACTTGTGAAATCTATCACCCTCCCTAGAGGAATTACAAATAAATATTCTAGGAATATGTTAGGAAAACCCCAAATCAAAGTGAGAAGGATAAAAAAGGAGAATCATCATCAGGAACAACAAAAACAGTAGACAAAAAACTCATGAGCTCATGGCGAGAAGGTCCTGTATGAATAGAACTCAGAACCACATATCATTGAAACACTCAAGGGAAGCCATCATATTTAGGAAATAAGATACACTTATGATAAAAATCAACATCGTTTCATTTAAAAAATTTCCAATCCCTCAAAATGATAATGTTAAAAATATCTAAATCAAGAATAATAAAATATCATACTTACTCTGCGTCTGTTATTTATAGTGCCCAAGAATGACACTGAAACCCCATATCTTTCCTCTTCCCATGAGGCATGGCTAAATCTATAATAAATGAAATATGATCCATTAAAATTTCAATTATATATAAAAAAATCCAGGTATAAATGAAGAGGAAGCAATAGTATCAAATAAATAAACTGTTATCACATATGCAATAAAGATGGTACATCTCACTGTCACTTTCCCCAGATCTACATCCACTGGAAACTCATCTACTCCATAATAAATCATCACTCTTGAGGCTTGTGGATAGAGCCATATAGTTTTTGATGCATCTGAATACCTCATAGTATCCTTTGTATTCGACTATCCCTAACCATATCATGTAGTTGACATGGCATGATAGAAATGATGCAAATGACCATAACATTTATAAACATTGCACATATTTATAGGTGGATGACATGAATTACTAGTGTGTTAAAACTTTCCCCATTGATAGAAATTCATAGGAAAACTACCAGCTATGAACAGAGACACTGAAGATTAATTCTTCTGAGAACCACCACCACCACTCCTGCGGTGATCTTGACACTTTATTTTTTCCCTAGTGCACCACTAAAGCTTGTACTAGGTAAACGATAATGGGATAAATATCCAAAAATCTATATAATATTCATTTGGTCAATCATATTCTTGCCCCTATCTTTGCATATATTGAAATATTAAGCATAAATACCTATGATCTGATATATAGGCACAAACCCTATAGGTAATTATAATATTTTAGCTAGTCATTATTCACAAACTCTAATGAAAAATGAACCAACTCAAGAAACCAATTTGGGTACACCAATACCAAACTCTCTCCCTTCTATAAAAATAGAAATTCCAGAGACTTTTCCATCATCAGAGACTTTAGAAAACACTTCTAGAATAATTGAGTCTTGAAACCCTTCAAATATAATCCCACGTGTCTATCTTTATATTCCATAAAATCCCACCAACACTTTTAGGGAGCCTCAAGATTGAAAACTACAAACTTCAACGTGATACCCACAATTGTATCAAAGAATTAAAATATCTAATAAATCTTATAAATATATTCCTCCACTTAATATGGTTCATTTATAACTTTAAGGGATGGGGGATTATCACATAATAAATCCCATGATTGTTCTCTTTCTCTTACAACTCCAGGATGTACCTCAATGGCAATGTTCAAAAAATGTTACTCATTATAGACAACAACATAAACTACCTGCATGATGAACTCAAGAAAATCCTGATCCATATGAGGATTCCCTCGAGTAACATTAGATTCACCCTCCAAAGTAACTCGTAGAGCAGATCTCAAAAGCATATTACTCCACACTAAAATACAATAAAAATTAAGAAATAGAGTAATCTTAGTTCGAACCAGAAAACCCATATGAAAAAATGATATTAACATAAAACTAAAAATAAAAGACAAACATATCAATATAAAATGGAAGCCTAAGTTTCATCATATAAATAAAAGGTAATGCACTCCCCACAACATACCTCTCAAGTACCACAATCTTATCTCCATTCTATTAAACACCCCAAAATATGGACTCCTGAAGATAGACATGCCCTAATACCAAACTATAATGAACCAACCTGAATACTTTATCTAACTAGTACCCAAACTAACATGTCTCATACATGTAATGTATTCTTTATCCACATGGGCTGACTACTAGCACCTAGAGATAAATTAAAAATCAGATTGAATAATTTTATCCAACCTGTAGCAACAAAATGTAAAATATATAAAATAGTGAAAAAGATAAATATATATTCCATAACTAAAAAAACAATAAAATCCCAAAAAATAGAGTGTAAAAAATCTCCAATTACATTTCATACCACAAAGGTCTAGAAAAATAGGAAAACCAACTAGTTTATATGATAGTGTGGGAAAACACCCAATATCTCACAACCAGTTACTCAACTTAGCTGACAGAAAAAATCACCATCTCACCGTGACCCCTTGACCTTCCTTACATTGAAAGACAAAACTAGGATTATGAACCACCAAATGGGTACAAAGGGTGTGAGTTAAAATGATCAGTATGGTCTCACCCAAGTGTTCCATATCATGTATCTGAATAATAATCCAAGAATTTTGAACATGAAATAAAATAAGTCTTGATAATAGTTTAGTAGTTTTAATATCAAAAGAAAGGTAAAATAGTTTAATTCCCCCATTTTACACATTTCTAAATAATGAAGGGAAATTAGTTTCTAATAATTTAATATCCTTATATCACACCAGATATATCATCTCAAAAAGAACCATAGAAGGCATAACATATCATAAAAAATCCATGATAATAAAACAAAACAAAACAAGATAAAATCAGAATCAATAGTAACATTACACAAGGTATTACACTAAGTCAAGATATATAGGAAAATAATACCTAATCATAGAAAATAAAATGTGTATACAGAATTTAGATGTATTGTTTTTGTATAGAGAGAGGAGGAACACGCCAAAAATTGAGCCTCACAACAGGTCTAAAAATTCCCTAGAACAATAGACCTAGGGATCATAGGAAATACCCATGAGTAAACCCACAACAGTGGAATAGATCTATTATTATACCATACACCAAATTACCCAAGGCTCCCCATGTTATCTATTTTACAAACTAGTTCATCAAACCATTTCCATATAACTCGGATTTAAAAACTATTTCACAAAACTATTTCACAATGTTTTAAAACCACATTACATTTAGGAAAACTAAGGGGAAAAATATTTTACAAAAACCAAGTTCCAGAAACGTAGAACAAATTAGTCATGTCATGTAATTTCATTCAATAAAATAACTTATCAAATTGTTCACCAAAATTGGCTATAGAAAAAACCACCTACCAAAAAAAACTCAAGCTACACACACCCACAGTAGAATACACCATAAAGAAGAAATCAAAATTGACAACGAAGGACATATAATGAATCTAAAAATTCTATAATGGATCCAATAAAACAAAAGGTTTGGTGGAGAGAAAGTAATAACACATACCTCAATAATTAACACCCACCATACCATAACCAAGAAAGGAAATAAACCCCTAGAATAAGATTGTGCAATGAATCTATAATATAGAAGAAACATCACCACAAATCAACAAAACCAATAACATAATGCACCAGTGCTACCGTGATCAATGGAAATGAAGAACCTAAAAGGATGTCTAACCTATAGAGA
The DNA here is from genome assembly GCA_963277665.1 of Viscum album. Taxonomy (NCBI): domain Eukaryota; kingdom Viridiplantae; phylum Streptophyta; class Magnoliopsida; order Santalales; family Viscaceae; genus Viscum; species Viscum album. The sequence goes on along the minus strand of OY728158.1, from coordinate 420,361,201 downwards.
TCAAACACAACTGCGCTGATGATTGAACATAGATTGAATCAAGATGGATCAAGTGAAAGGTCCCAAAATCCTCAGAGAAAGGATCTATGATGAGATAATGGATGGATGAAAAGGAATGAAATAACAATCAACTGAAGAATCACTATAAAATATCTATACATGGAATTTATATGGGGTGTAAGGCCTTTAAATGTCGTGTAATCCTCTAGAAATAGATATTCCAAAAAACCATCCCCTTTTTATTTAAAAAATTATATTTAAACATTACACATCATGTGACATTTACCTAGTGTGTAATCATTTCACACTATGTAACAGGTTTACAATATATACCCTATAGAACTCACACCACATGTACTCCCATCACATGGTGTGTATTTCCCATATACTTTAGAAAAACCACAGGTTCATTACAGAAACCTCACACCAATTTAGGTGTTCTACAAAATTGTACACAACCCTGGAAGTTCAATAAAAAAATTATACCTAGAATATATTAATATAAAAAACATACATATCTGTTTATTATAACAATTTTCTCTACGAATGATCTTCATCCATATGAGTCCCCAAATACACCAAATTAAAGTGGAAAATAAGCAAAGAGAATAGAATTACTAGAAATAGGATGACTGGATGTTACATAATAACTATAAAAGATAATATCTATGAATAAAGGGTCTTACATAAGTTATTTTTGTTATTTTATTTATCATACGTTTAAAATTTCATCATTAATATCAGGAGTAAAGGTAAGGGTTTCAAATCTCAATTTGACTTAATTTAGCTATGAATCATATTCATCACTTATTTTATTTTATGTGGTGTATTTAATTCCCCATGGATATATTTTTTCACAATTTCCATGTAACTCATGGGATTTATAAATTAATCTCATGTTATCCCTTTCAATGGATTCTGATTCAATAGTTACTAAAGCCATAAGGGTTTCTTTCAAATATCACTTTGAAATCGCGAATATTTATGAATAAAATTGAATAAAATAAAATTGTATGTTATTTATATACAAAATAATATATATTATATTCCCCTATAGTAATTTATAAGGTTTACATATATTTTTACTATTTCACCCTCTTGGATAACAATACAATGAAAAGTTTTCCTATATGTAGATTTGATGTTATCTCATCATTTTGATTGGGAATATTACTACTCCATGTTAATACTACTCAATTTTTTTATAAATGTACTTGTATATAATATTATGATTTATTATGGTAATTTTATATTGATTTTGAATTTATTTACAATTAGGGAAAGGAATAACTTTTTTAGGATTCTCGTATGGGTCATTTTTTATTGACCATATTTACAATGTTCTAAAGGAATCTTATTTTTAACACTTTATAAATGAATTAATTTTCCTACCATCTTTGTTGGTTTTATTTATGAATATCACACTATATGTTTTTATGGTTTTCCAAATTATGTTATTTCCCAATTATTTTATAAATTATTTTTTTAAAATAGAATTTATAAAAAATATAATGGGTATATCTTCTCATTTCTCATAATAATTTATAATGCTCATAAATTTTTTTTTATATATATCAAAATAATTTAATGATTCACACAAATACTTTATTAGAATGAATTATGATCATTTTTTTTGGAAATATTTTGGAAACTCGTTTATTTCTCATGGGTTAATTAATCTATGAAGGTATTATGAATGTTTTCATGTCTACGAGGCCCATATATATATTTTTTATCATTATTTTATTCAATATTATATTATAATAGTAAATCTTAATGGGGAAATTTTTATATCTTTTGAGATTAGGATAGTACATCATAGGAAATTCTACGTATAAAATGTTATGGGTCTTTGGTGGTTAACCCAAGTCTACTATGTCATGGGCATGGGCTTAGACTAGTTTATTATGATAAAAATGTCTTGATGGTTAACCTTTAAATATTTTATGATTAATTTAATTATTTTTGTGTGGTATTATTATTTTATTAAGCATAACTACGTCATATTCTCATGTATCATAAATTTTGACTCATGTTTATACACTCCTATGACTCTTGTATTATGTTATTCCAAAACACTTACATCATGAATCATGAATTATGATATATATTTCTATTTAGTATGATTACCTTATGTTATTTACATACACCATTATAATTTTATCATACCCATATTCTCATAATATTCTCTTTTATGATCTTAGATTGAAATCTCTTATGTTCACCCCTTATTGGTATTCTGAGATCACCATTTTTTATATTTCCATGTCCCCAAGTCATGGTGAAGTGTATTAAATATGTTATATCCATAAGGGTATTATGTGTGAAGAATAATTTTTGTAGATATTGAATAATGTTTTGGAAATAATTTGGTTATGTATCTAATATTTAAATAAATTATGCCAATATATTCTGGGTGTGTGGTTTATTTTGAGATGTAATTAATTTTCACAAAAAATGATGTATAGATGTATATATGATATTATTAGGTTCTCAGAGTTGATTTCAGAGTGAGGTTCAGTTAATTTTTTGGGTTAGGTAATGAATAATGATTTTATTGAACCTTATACAACAAATTATGAATAAAAAATGAAGTACGATTAACCTTAGATTTCATAGTTTCAAATAAATTATCATAATTTAAGATATATTACGATTTATCTTCCTTATCATGTGAATGATTACTCTAATTATTAATAGTTGATACTCAAAATACCATATTTTATTTTTGTCAATGGCTTGAACAAGGACAAACCAATTTAATAATGAGTGTAATGGATAAATCAATAATTATTCCAATGAAAATGAAAATTGGATGGGTGATGGAGTACAAAATATTTGGGCAATGATCACACATAATTAAAAAAATTTAAACACTAAATTGAACTATGGTGAACTTTGGAACACACTATGAGATGAAAAAATCTCCATTGAGTACTTTATAAAAAAAATTCACCCTATATTTATTGGTCTTTCAATCCATTAATTCCTGAGCAATTAATCAATATAATAAAAAGATATTTTCTATTATCTAGTACTCAAATAATGAAATGGTTATTTTAGTTATTTATAATTAGGAAGGTGAATCTGACAAATTGTGTAATTTGATGAATAATACGATGAAAGTGGATAAAATAAAATCCATATAATGAGAGATTTTTTTGACGGGTTTTTAATAAATAAATTCCCCAAAATATTTATTCTCAAATGGATAAACAATTTATGGAGCTGATGGAAAAGGAGGATAGTTCAATTGGTACCTATAAAGAAAACTTCCCAAAAGTATCAAGGTTTGATTATGGTTTTATAATTTTTTATAAAATTAATATATAACCTTTGGGGTATCTAATTTTTTTTCCAAAAATACATTTTATATAATATAATTTTTTATACATGAATAAATTGATGAATGTGATCTCATGGTGGAAATGAAAATTGGAGACTCGGATAATTATTATGGTTTTGGGGATAAGAATATGAAACTTCAGTTTCATGGTAACTCAAACGTTAAAATATATGAAGGAAATAAGATTTATCTTCCAACATGATAAATATTTGAGAATAAGAATATAGAAAATTTTATCAAAGTAATAGGTATATTTATAATGTGTGGGAGAGAAGGCCATCAAAAATATGAATTTTTTATTGAAAAGAACAATGAAAATAATGATCAACAAAATGAACCACCGACATTCCAATGATTCAATTGTAAGGAGTATGTATATTATTCCAACAATTGAACCAAACCATGGGTTAGAGATGATAATAGATGTATGCAACCTCTAAATACAAGGGATAAAGAGAAAGACTATGAAATCAGAACTACTAAAGTGGATCAGTATGAAAGGTACACCCAAAATCAACTCTAGAATTGAAAATATATTATTTGATTTTAGATATAACCACAATTTTATATCTAATATGTCTAATAATAGCATCAAATCACCACCCCAATTTCTATATATTTAATTATAAATGAAAATTCTTAGTGTTATAATGATTAAATACCAAGTGTATAAATCAATCATAATAGATTTTTTTTTGAAATACACTTCCAACAAATATTAACACTCTCTCTTTTGTAGAAGATGATCGGATTTTAGCCATGGAACGACTTTTTATACATAGATCTCTTATTAATTTTTAGGATATCTAATTCATATTTAATATCCCAAATTAACCTATGATTAACTATTATTACAAAGTTGATAATTAAATCCCTAGGTAAATTACATCGACTATATGGTTCATAATTCTTAATCATGAAGGGTATTTATACAGAACAATTTTTGTATGAGTTGTATTTGGTTCCAATGGTTTTCAATGGAAGTAAATGTAATAGAAATATTTCATTGATGTTAATATGGTGATTATTTTGTAATGTATAATATTTTGATAAGATGAAAAGTAATCAAATCTTATTATCTTAAGGATGTTCTTTTCAAGAATTTCAGTTTACATCTAAATATTTTCACCCTTAGTAATGAATAGAACTTGTTTCAGTAAATTGTTTGACTTGATACATTATTTACAATAATGAATAATATGTGAAGAACTAAAATGATTTGACGTCACTGATCTCTTTGGTATTTATATTCCAAAAATAAAAAATAATAATATGAATTAATGAAGGCAATGAAAAATATAATTTTTCATAGAGATTATTTAATGGATAAAATTTGAGCTGTGGGTTTGAATTTAAATTGGGAATATGTAAAGATATGAAGACCATCTAATAATTAGAATTTAAGAAGGCCACAAAATATAGATTTTATTACATGGAGAGTTATTTGAAGTATATAAAAGAATTTATGAATAATTAATTTGAGTTTATTGATATTTATTATACACTTACAATAACATAAGTATATTTTGATGGCGTCAATTTAAAAAAATAGTTCCAAATATGTCCACCCAATAAGGTCTAGTGCAAACCACACATTGGAGTTAGGCTCAACCACATGGGAGAATGAACATGCATGTGAATACATGGATGAATAAAGGAGGATAACAGAACCCATAGGGATAAAAAAAGGTATCACATATGGGTGAATTCATAAAAAACATAGAGGTGCACACATGGTTTATAGGAGGGTGCCTAGGTGGACGATGCAGGTGAGGTGCACCCTCTATAGGGTCTGTGTGATGTGTTCTGGGTGGTAAACCCAATTCTAGATCCAGAGGAAGCATAAATTTATTGGTTTATTAAGTGTTCCATGAATGATAAGAAGATATATATGGGATAGGTGAATTACATGGTTACTATTACCATGTTAAAAAATATGTTTATAATGAAGTTATTTGATCAAATCCATATCAACCATCTAATTGAGGATTCAATCATCTTTAACTATGTAGTAATTCTACAATGACTATGTGAGGTATTTACAGACTGTGACATCTTCCATCTTTAGAGATCATGTGACTAATAATATAATCTTTAATTGATGAATTTTGTAGATAATAATGATGATAACTCTTGCATAAAATCTATGTATTTCATGCAAGTGACTATTCAAAAAATAGATATTCTAATTAGAATAAATATGAAATTATAGTGAAATATCCCTAAATATGGAAGAATGACAGAGATAGAGATATTTAATGTAAATATTGTTTCAAGAACATGAGTCTAAACTCATAAATGGAGAAAAAAATTATCATGAAAATATGCCACTTTTCTCATAATCGCAAGATCTCCAAAATCCTAGATATTTGAAAATTTAATATCTTTCTTCAAAAAAATACTTTGGCGATGTATTTGAATGATATATGATATTATATGAAATAAAGATCAAAGGTGGTGAAAAATAAGTCAGTCTCATATATAAAAACTACAACATAAGAGGATTAGATTTCTCCTTCCATTCAAGTTTTTCTATGAGTTCTCTCATTTTTAGAAAATAGATTATCTTTATGCTTCCTTTTACATGGATAAGTAGAGATAACTTGAATCTACTAGGCTATATGAATATGATAGTTACAAACTTTTTTATAGAATGAAGAATTTCTATAAACCTCCAAGGGTTCTATAAACATGAATAATTCCTATCACATGACAATTGTCTTTGTGAATGATTTTCCCACACACATATATCACATTAAGATGAACCACAATCCACCCGGTCTCATGAATGAAGCTCCTTGAAAATATTATTGAGTTTAAATGAAGGATAGTTCCCCAAAATATTATCTATTCATAAAAAACTTGAGAGTTAAGTGATTAAAAAACAGATATACTACTTCAATGCATTTAATCTAATCCAATATTATATTGAGATCCCACAAATCATTTGTTTCAAAAATATGTTACATGATTTTGATTATTGTGCGGAAGGAAATAGAACTAGTTCAAAAAACATATGAGAAAGAGAAAATAGCAATATCATAAACCCATTTGGGTTTTCAGGTGGATGATAGTGTGCATTCAAGTTTGGTTGTGATATCTTGCATGCACATGGACAAGTAAAAATATAACTAAATGTCTACAGGTGTTGTTGATGACTAATGTAAAAAGGTGCCTAAATTTGAATTTTGAATAATATTGAAATTGAAGATAAAATATTAAGATTAAAATTTTATTTTTTCTAGGGTTTAACAACATTAGAAGCTTCATTTGAGATTATAAAAGAACAACCTTACATGAAACAATATTTGAATTGTAGTGATATTTAGTTGCATAATTTTTTTTCACTAAAAAGGGAATAAATAACGTACACAATAATATCCTTTTGATATTGTGTATCAAGGATTTTTTATATTTAATTATAGAATAATACTCATATCATTGAAAATATAGAAGAGGTAAAGCATTCCCATCAATAATTTGATTATTATAAAGTCTATAATATTGAATTATGGTTTAGAAAGATACAATATATATGTTTTATTATAATTTGGTATCATATGAATAGGGTGAAAAGAAGGAAGAATCAGATGAAAAATATCAAGATAAAATAAGAATTTCATATTTATGTTTGTGGTAATGAAAACAAAGAGAAGTTTCTTTCCCACTATTATGGATGTGACAAGTGAAAATAACGAAGTGTATAAAATATAAACACTATGAAATCCCACCAATGTCTCATCTGGAGGAATATTTTATTAGTGTTGCAAATTAATATAATGAAATGTAAAGATTATCTAAGTGGAAGTATGAAGAACTAGTGAGGATTTTAAATTTGGACTCGTTCATCACCAGTCCTAGGAAGAATTCTTTTTTCTATCCCCCTTGTAATGTGTTGGGATTCACACATAGGCTAAACATTATTTTATAACAACACCATTTTATTTGATATCATAGTATACTTTAGTGTTTTTGTAATAATAATCACTATAAAAAATAAATATTAACTACTCTTATTGAGTAGTAAACCATGTATAAATATCATGTGCCATATTTCAGCTTATTTTATATACTTGTTTATGATATGGAAAATAGAATATGATATTAAAGATCCTAATAGGTTTAAGAGGTAAAATGGGATTAAATTTATATAATATTTGAAATATCCCATCACTGATTCACCCCCCCCCTCAATGTTAAGTATATCTTGAAGTGGACAACTCAAGGGGTTTTAGATCCAAGGTTTAACACTATTTGGATTATCAATTTGGAAGATATTATCTATTTTAATACTTGAGTTTGTTTTTTGTATTAACAATGAAGTGATGTTTTGGGGAAGATACATTTCTATCATAGAATAATCCTATTTCTACCAAGTCCATGATGGATAAGAGAGAGAATGAGGGAAGAAGGATGAATAAGATATCCCTATTATGCAAAGAATGATAAGTAACAGATTCTCTATGCCTTGTAAAAATGAATATATATCTATCTTTAAAATTAACGAACTGGTTATTATTGTTTCAACCAGTGAGAATGATAAAATTCCTACCTTAAGTGATCTGAAGGTATGTGTTAGTTCCTATTAGAACTATCTTAAAGATTATTTAATAATTATTGGGTGTGGTAACACATCAATTGAATTTTTAATTGTTGTATTAAAGGATATGATGCATGGTTTTCCCAAAGAATTATCCTCTATTATATGGGGACTATTTGAAAGTATGCAATAATAGATCTCTCATAATGAGGAGAATTTATAATTAATAAAAAATTATTTATATGGAAAATTTGTAGAATGTGCAATGAAATCCAAATAGCTTGGAGGATTTAGATTAATAAATGTAGATCCTGAAATAAGTTTCTCATAGTTTGAATAGAAATTTATTAAAGAATTTGAATTGAAATATTTGTTCAATAAGACTCTACAATAAAATATCAATGAACTAAAAGAAATGTTAACAAATTACATTAATTCTATGGATTTTCAACTAGAATTAAAATCCCAAAAAATCAAGTAATTTGACTCATTGTTACAAAAAACATTAGACTAAGTTAAGATGATGTTGAAGAACAAGGAAATTATTTGAAGAGAAGTTGTTTATAATTGATGATTATAAAAACACCCTCAATATGTGATGTATTGAATTAGATGTTCAGTTGGAAAATTTTGAGATGAAAAAATTAAAGATTCATAAAAGGAGATAGTTTCTGCTACTAAAAAATGTTCACTATAGGGTTATAATGTTAAAATACCTCTAACATGTGATAAAATGATCACAATTTTGCTAAATGATCTATTTCAAACAACTGTCAAGAAATAGGTACCATCCATACCATCTTATAATAATATTTCTAAATCAGTTTTCAAGAATGTCATTGTATGGAAAAAAATATATACAAGTATGGATGATGAAATGAGAGAAATATCCTACCACCATGAAAATGGTGGACATAAAAAAGTGTTTGGTAGCTGGTTTCCCATGAATATCCAAACATGTTATAAAAAATAACCAAAAATAAATCTTAGATAAAAAATATGTATATCATGGTTTGAAGATCAATGTGGGAGTTTTAATAGATTTGATAATTTTTTATTAGATTGTTGTTATAATAATTTAAATTATGAAAAACAAATTAATCCCATGTCAATGTGGATAAATCCAAAGATATAGAAATAATATCCATAGTCTAAGATAAATATGTACACATTAAACAAATTTGGAAAAATTGATGAAATATATGATGCATGCAATGGTGGTGGTAATAAGGTTGATTCATGATGATATCAAAATTTAGGTAAATCTAATAAGAAAATAATTCCATATAATTCAGTTAAGAAATAAGATTAAACCTTGGAAATAAAGTAGAATAACCTTGTAAAAAATTCCAAATAATATATCAAGTAATAAAAATGATAACTCCTTAGAGTCAAACTCTAAGAATTTTAAGAAAGGTTATACATCCAAAAGACATTATATGGGGAATGGAACTCAGAATATGTATTTTGGAGAATCTATACATGCTACCAATGATCCTAATAATATGTGATTCATTTAGAGAGATGATTTGGAAAGAATGAGGAAATGGGAAGAAGCACCTGAAGAGGCTTGGGTAAAAATAAAATAAATAATTCCACATTAATGTAAGTTCTATGTGTGAGGTGTATCATAGATTGAAACACACATAAAAATTTCTGTACAATATTTCAATCAAAATATGTATTTTTATGAAGAATAATGTTTCACTAGGTGATACAAGTGATTTAAAAACTCTTAAATAAATAAGGTTCACACAATAAGAAATCAAAGAAGTGATAAAATCCACAAAACCTAAATCAATATTAATGATCATATATGAAATTGTGAATGGTGGATAAAATGGAACATATTTTTTCGGAAAATCATCTCAAACTTACTATTTATATTAATAAGAATGAATGATCTACCTTATTCTGTTAGTATTTATGGTTAATATTTTATCACTAAACATAGAGAATTATAGGAGATATATGATCACAAGAAGATAAACCATGATAATTTTTGTCTTCTGAACATGGTTATCCAAGGTAAGGAAGTTTTCACCTTATAATGTCTCTTGTAGTATTTAAATTAAAATTTTATGAAAGGGTAATCCTTAGTGAATATTTTGTAGTTTTATGTAAATCAACATATGAAAAGAACAATTTTTGTTATTTCTCAACATGAGAATCTAAGTAATATATTTTAAAAAAGATTCATCATTATAAATAAATATAAATATATTCTCTTTGAGGGGGATACATTTAACAAAAGTTGAAAAATCATGAAGAATAATTATCTCATGAAAATCAAATTATTCCTGAATCTTTATAAATATTATGTCATTGGAAAAGTTACACATTTCTTAATATATTATCCTTGGTAAATACAATAATAATTTCAACAAAAATTTGAATAAATTGAATTAAAAAGTAACTTAGGAAAAGAATAAGTATGGAAGATCTCTTGGGATTTTGATCATTCTTTTTGCACTTACATGTTTTTACTCTATTTATTATGGTGAGTGAAATATTTTCAGGTTGACTATTCTTACAAAAGATTATTTTCTCAATAATTATCTTGATTATGGTAGAAAAGTATAGAAACCATGAATAAAAGTTTAAGAGTTCTCATTTCAGGAGGTGTCAATATCAGTTGGTAAATGAAAACTTTTTGTTTTCAAAATAAAATCCTCTTATTTTCTACACTAAGCATGAATTACATAGACTTAGTGTTAAATAATATGTTACACATTTCATAATAATTAATTGATAACCTTTTCCTATTTGTTTTTTCTTTATTTTCTATATGGTGGATATTAATTGAAATTAATGTTTGGAATGGTAAAGAGGATAGAGAGAATAAAAATATTCACATATTAATAAAAAAAAATGAAAATAGAATTCAAGGTGTTGCCAGAAAAATAAAATGGGGTAAATTATTATTCCCCATGATTTTGGTACCTAAATATTATATCATTTTAAATTAATATTCAATACATTTCACAAATAATTTCTTGAGGATCGTAAATGTTTTGTATATTTGGAAACAAGATATACAAAATTCTTATTTAATGAATGATATTAAAAATCACGCATAAGGATCTTACGATTTATTACGCTTCATAGAAATTTCTGACTTAAAATGTTCTTTATAACCTGAGGATATGAAAAAATAAGAACGTTTTATATCAGATTCTTAATAGGGATAAATAGAGGATATGTCAATAGATTATCATATAGATTCATAATATATGTATAACTGTAGGAGATCATGAATATGAATTACAAAGATCATAATAAATCAATCATGGAATATAAACAAGATATATGAAATAAAACATTATAATTTCAAAATACATGAATCATAAGAGTGATAAATACTCATAAATCAATCATAAACAATAATTTCATGTCATATAATTATGGAAACATCATATTAATAGAGTCTATTTAATATGTCAAGATTAACTACCAATACAATAAAATCATAATATAATATAAAACAACACCTATTTCCCATAGTAGATCTATCACATCAACTTGTTTCCCATAACAGACTGATCATGTTGATATTTTTCTAGTGAGGATCAAGAAAAAAAATACTTTTTTCCCATAATTATCTCATGATATATAATACTTTTCCAAATGATTTTGAGAAGTAAATAATTATAAGATCACCCTTCACATAGTGAAAATCATACATATGTGTTTCATAAAATATTTATACATTCATTATATCATAACCCATGAAAATAAATCAAGTTTCATACAAATTTCATCAGTCCATAATAACATAACACATGGAAAATGAATCAGTTTCATAAAAATTTAGGCATCATAATCATAAACAATTTAAAGAAAGAATAATTATTGTTATATTGGATCATATCCCCATAAAACATAATAAACACCAACATTTATTTTCATTGATGAAAAGAATTTCCCTAAAAATATCATTAAAAAATTCTTGAGAAAAATATCATTTCCACTTTGAAAATAACCTTTTTAATACAAAAAATTAAAAAATTAAAGTGAAATTAATTTTTCATTCAAAATAACCCTAGAAACTCAGAAATTATTATTCATGTCATTTAGTGGTCATCACAATGGTAATTTTTATTCATAACATACAAGTTAAAAGAAAAAATTACATTTAAATTACTGAAAAAAAATAAAAAATACCTCATTTGTAAAATGTAAATAATATTCCTTTTTTATTTTTTAAAAAAAATACAACAAGGGAAAAATTTATTTAATCAATCATTTTATAGTAGTAAAAAAAATTATAACATTCTTTGAAAACATGGACATTGAATAGAATAGATTCTTGATTGAAGATATAAATAAAGTTGATTTCATCTAAAAAACATTATTTTGGTATATTTTGTTATTAAAAAGAAGAAAATGGAAGAAATTTTTTATTATTTAGAAATAATTATAATAGATTAAAATTTATGAGATTTCATAGAGGCATGTCCATAAATTTTATCATAATAAGCATAATAAAAACCATTGTGAAAAACAATGAGATTGTAACACAAAAGTATTAGCACTATTTTAACTTCAGAATAACTAGCTCCCTAAAAGATAGAACATTAGATATATATTTATTTTAAATTATTTTCCTAATAATAATTATAAAAGGTATTCATTAGTTTTATATACACCACACAAAATAAATAAGTGAGAATATGACAGTTGTTCAACAAAAACAAAAGTGAGACAAAGATCCCTTACATCAGGTCCAAATTCATTTTTATGTATTTGAAAATAAAATAATATATATATATATATATATTATAAATCTATTATATAACCATAATAATATCTTTTTTAATTCCATATTTTTTTAATTATAACCTTTTAGCACCCGTTTTATTGACAATTAGTGATCACATTTTTTTTCTCTGTGATAACTGCTTCATTTTTCATGTAATTTTTTTAGTAGTTTTGGCAATTGTTATTTGATTATGGTTTCATAATATACATAATATTTATCATGATAAAAATACAATATAAATTCCATACATGCATATCTAAATTTATCCATAAAATTTAGATATAAAAAATTAAATTATACTATTTATGGAGATGATAGGTTGAATGTACGCATGAATGATGTTTACAATTTTTCGACGGAAGAAACAAAATAAATGTATATAATAATTTACCATTAAATAGAATTTTATAAATCACGGAATCATATATATTCATTAAATTTATCCTTATTACAAACCCTGTCAAAATAAAATTAAAAAATGTACCACATCGCTTCGTGGAGGTGATAGTCCACAAGTGCACACTAGCGATATAATTTTATTTCAAAAGATTGGAAGGTAAAAGGTAAATGTGATATTATAATTAAATATGTATTATTATTTCATAAATAAAATATGAATAAATTCAATATATTATTATTTAAAATTGTGATAGGTGGTGATGGAAAACGAATTGCATCGTTTCAGGAGGTGGTAGTCCACCATATACACGATCTGTGAATTTGTTACCCATTTGATGGAATATGGGATGGGTGCAACTTATGAAATTTAAAAAATAACATATAAATATAGGGTTTTTAATTTTTTTATTATATCACCATGGTTGAGTAATATTTTAAAGTGGTGGAAACAGAAATTGAACAAAAATTCTCATTTAAGAATGATAGCTTTTATTTATACAACATCATTTGGTTTTGACCAAAATCCATATTATGAGGGTTTAATAGTCATACTGAGGCCTATAGAATTTGGGATGGGAATTTAGTAGGTTATATTTTAAGGTGTTGAATGAACTACAATTTCGTTTATGTTTGTTGAGGAGGGGAGAGTAGGTTTCCTTTTAAAAGTTGGGGACATGTCCCACTTGGAAATTTCATGAAAGAGTACATAAAGATAACATAATTACCCATAATATTATATCACATGACCACATATTCTAGGTTTTCATATTATAAGGAAAAAATATGTCCATAAAAGTTTATTTAGACAATTTTAATTTGTAAAATAATCCTTATCTTTTGGTTTGACCCCTGGTAAACCTATTTTACTCTTAACTGAGATAATTAATTTTTCTTATTTTTATTATTCATTATGACTAAAAATCAAGTTCAAATTAGAACATAAAATTATATAATATTATTAAAAATATAAAATACATTTTACCAAATTCAATTCATATTATTTTAATAATTTAATTTAAAATAAAACCCACAAGCATAATGAAAATGTTACTTTCCAAATAAAAAGTTATTTTAAGTATAAAAAGATTTCATAAAATTATTTAACATAAAATTTATTAAAATTAAATAAATTTGTCTCATAATTAAATAATTTAGTTTATTTATTTTTTAAAACCATTTTAAAAAATGTAACTTTGTAAATTATTTAATGATAATATATTTTTTAATAAAATAACAGTATTTTTTAGTATTCCTCAAAAAATTATTCCTTTCAGAAAATTCTCAAAATATTTGTCTAAGATGATTTTTACATGTTCATTTAAAAAATTAACCTCCTTTTTTGAAATAAATATTTCCAAAGTGGAAAAAGAATAATTTTAAATTAAGTGTGCAAAATGCGATGAACCAAATATTTAGAAGAATAATGGTTTTATGCATAATACTAAATTTATTATTATCCAATGCATAGAAAAAATACTAAATGAATTGTAAAAAAATTATTTTAAATTATATATAGATTTTATTAAAATAAATCATAATTATTGATTAATTTAAATTATTAATATTAAAATATTAACCACATATAAAAACAATTTTTCAAACAAACATTTCATTTAATTTCAAATTATTTTTATTTTTATTTCTAAACAAAGGAAAATAAATGAATTTATTTTATACATGTATAAATTATAAATGTTTCATAATTTATTTTCTAATATTCCTTATTATCAATTTAATTGATATGTTAAAATTTTCATATTAAATAACAATATTTTAATAGTATAATCCGGTTCTGCTAAACTCAGTGTTTATTGTTACAAAAGCTATCAAAAAATTGAATTTATTTAAAAATAAATATTTAATAAAATCCAAGGGTGTAAAATTATACCCCCTTAATATAAATTTCTCCCTAAAAATTCCCTTACTCTAATACAAAAAACAATTGATACTTCTGCTATATTATATCCTTATGTCCCAATGTAGCTTTATCAAATTTGTGGTTTCGCCACAAAACGTTAAACAGATCAGTGGTTCTGTTTTCTATTTTATTACTATCTATGATCTATAATAACTGTTTTTTGTTTCTCATATGAAATATCTTTCTGTAATGGTATGATATCTGAGTTCATTACATGTGAACGACTAGGTTTGTACTTCCTTAGGAGAGATACATGGTATGCATCATGAACATGAGTGAGGTTCGGTGGGATCACCAATTGATAAGCTATCATCCCTACTCAATAAATAATATCAAAATGGAAATATATCTAGGGTCATTATTTTCATTATTTCCAAATCAAATAACCTTCTCCCATGTGGAAATTCATAGAAAATCCTTCACACCGACGTCAAATTCTAGATCACATCGATCATTTTCAGCCTAAATTTTATCATGAATTTTTGTTACCTTGATGTGTTCTTGAATGAATATAATTTTATGTTACATTTCCTTAGCTATCTCAACTAAAATTAACTTTCTTTATCTAACTTCATCCTGACACATTGGAGTTCTGAACTTCTTTCCATAGAGAGTTTCAAAAGGATACATCTGAATTCTTGAATGAAAGTTATTACATTAATTAAAATTTACTAGAATAAGGTGTTTATATCAAAAAACTTTTAAATAAATATAATAATATCTCAGAAGATCAAATATGGGTTGACTGGTTATCTTAGACTAACCATCTATATGAGGATGATACGATGTGTTAAAACTCAAATCTGTATCAAGATTATGTTGAAGACTTTTCTAGAACATCAAGGAAAACCTCAGATATCAAATAGATAAAATAGAATGTGGTAGTAAATGAAACCATTCCACTTATTCAATTTTTATTCCTCAAATATGATCAAGATCTAATCCGTCTCTCCTAAAAATGAAGTATGTTGACTTTTTAAGGTGATCAATTACAACCCAAATTACATTATGGCCTTTATATGTTTTTGGGATTCCAACGGGAAAATACATGGTAATGTTTTACTATCTCCGTTTAGGTATGGGTAAGGGTTGTAACATCCCCTTATACTTTTGTCTCCCATCCTTAGATTTCTGAAATTTCAATCGTCGAGATACAAAAATTGTGATATCTCCCCTCATGATATCCCATAAGAAATACTCATTCAGATATCTATAAATCTTTGTAATTTTAGGATTAATAGAAAATGGAGAACTATGAGCTTCCTCGAATAGATCTATCTTCTAATTTGGTATGGAAGGAAAACATACACATTTTCTAAAACCTATCATTATATTATAATCAAGATTAATCTTAAGAAAATTTTTGAAATTATTTTGTAGCTCCATATCTTCCATCTACAAATTTTAATATTCACATGGATAGATTGTTGAAAACTCATTTCATAATGATAATATTTCTCCACATACATTAAGATTTCAATACCCATCCTTTTCAAATAAAATAATATAGGATCTTATTGTATCCTAATAATGGATAATCTATCATGATTCTTTTGAGTAAAAGTATCAACCACCTTGTTCGCTTTCCTAGGGAGGTAATGTATTGAGAAATTATAATATTTAATAAGTTACCATCATATTCTCTAGTTTACATTACACTAATTTTATGTAAATATATACTTTAAAATTTTATGGCAAGTATATATGTATAACACATGTATTTTTAAAGATAATTCATCTATATCTTTATTTCAAAAATTTCAACAGCTAACTCCAATTCATTTGTTCGGTAATTTTTCTTATGAACAATAAATTATAATTAGGTATATGTTATAAACATATCATTATACTTAAGAACACATCATGTTACATTCTTCAATCCATAAATATAGATTAAAAAACCTTATCTACTCTAGGATAATGTAAGAGCAAGTGTTCTAAATTCCCTTCTCTTCAGTTACTTGAACTTTTCGTCATATTATTTTTTTCAAAGGAACTTGGCTTCCTTTCAAGTTCTCTTGGAGTGTTCATTTGATAGTCATGAGAAAATCTCCACAAACCATTGATAATATCCATCCAATTCATGGAAAATTTGGATCTCAATAATAGTGGTAGGTCTGATCCAAAGTTCAATAAATTATGTCTATGATGGATCCAAATATATACCCTATCTTAAGATTTTATATCCAAAACATGAAACCATTTTATCGAAAATGCACACTTGGTAAATTTTCCATTAAACTAATCATTCCTTATGGAATCCATTACAATTATCAAGTTATCATTTCATTCATCCTTTCAATTTTAATATATTAGAATGCCATCTATAAAGACTGCCACAAATTGATCATGGTAATCTCAAAAATATATTTTATTTAAATCCATGAAGATATTAGGGGACTTAGTAAACCAAATGAAAATCACTATATAATTGTAGTTTCTATACCTTGTAAGGAATGTCTTATTGGGAATATCATCCTTTAACCCTCAATTTATGATATCTAGAATGCAGTTCAATCCAATAAAAGTATTTATCTCTACATAGTTGATCTAATAAGTCATTGATATATGGTAAATGAAACTTGTTCACAAATGTTATTTTTTTTTTCTAGTTTTCAATAATATATGAAGTCTCAAATCAACCCATATTTATTTTTAAAAAAAATAAAAAGTGCAGCCCAATGTGAAACACTCTATCAAATAAATCCATTGTGATGATTCTCCTAGATTTTCTTCTTCAAATATATAATTTCCATTTTAACCTTGAGTACACATAAAATTATTTATTTATCGCTACTATATTCTATTATAGCTAACACCTTTCATTGACATGGACTAATTCCACAAAACCATCGATCCTCCTTATTTACATGTTTGATGATAATACCAGAGTTATACCTCGTATGTATTATAATATTTTTTCATTGCTACTAAAAAATAATCATCATTATACTTTAAGTCATGTAATTCCTTCTCCATTTCCATATTAAGAGTATAAGAAATGTACTTATTGAAATACAATCACTTAAAATCATCTCACTCCATAGAGTAAATTTCATCATATTTCCTTATATTCATAATAATATTCCACCGTTGTTTTTATTCACCTTCAAAATGATATATTACCAAAAAGATTTTTTTTCATGATCGAAACATTGGAGATCTAAATATATATTTTCAATCATACGGATCCATTTCTAAAAAACTAATTGATTAGTGGACCCAATAAATTAAGGTGGATGTTTCCTCATGAATTAGTCAATAGAATTTTGTTACCCCATTTTCATTTTTAAAAGTTTAGTACGATTAAAATATTGAGTTATTTATTTATGAATGTAAAAAATATTCAAAACTCCATATCCTTTAACATTTGGTTATTAAGGTGGAAAATAATTGCATTATCCATAAAATTTAATGATAGCATGATGTATTTTGGTTATATCAATTGACTAAAATAGTAAATAGAAGTGTGAGAAAAAATAACCATAGTGGGAAACTACATAATCATGAAACATTTATAGGATATCAAAATATTGATACCATCTTTTCATCATATGACACCTTAGGTTTATCCTAGGTCATTCATGGTCATAATATATTCAAATACTTGATGATGGTTTGTAAAGAGTTTGTTAATTTACAAAATATATCCCTCGGGAGCATCAAACCACTTGTGTAGAAATTCCAATTTTCATACACTAAGTGATGATTAAGTCATTTTCCAATGCAACCTAATTGGAGTTATTACCCCTAGGAAAAATGGTTCTAGATCCACTTCCACATGTTATAACTAAATAAGTATTTATTTCTTAGAAAACCATAAAATATCTTTCTTACTAAATTTTTTTGATGTTATACTAGATTTAATATATCCCTAGGGGTTTCACCTAATTTTTATAGCCATATTATCCAATTATTGACCACTCCTTAATTTGATACCAACTATAAATGTCGTGTATTTTCAGTTATAAATATTCAATCAATTTAGATGAATATTTAATGCCTTTTACAAATGCTAACCTATGGATAGTAAAGTTTTAGTGAATTTTGAGTCTAAATAAAAAATAATCATATTTCATGAATGATCTTAAACATCTCTCTCAAGGATATTACCATTTAGTGCACTTCATAGATATACCCTAGTTAAAACATTTCTTCATAACATGTGAAGGAAAATATAAGAAACTATGATATTTGATGACCAATAAGGGTAAACCTGGAAGATATCAATCGAGGATCAAATAAAATCATAATATAATAATATGGGTATGATATCATAAATATAACATAAAAAGTTCATACTCAATATTACTTGAACTATAAACAAGATTCAAGAATTATAAAATTATCATTTCAAAATATATGAATTGTAATAGTGAGAAATCATCATAAAACAACCACGAACATTATGTTCATGTCATATAAGTGCATAACCTTATTAAGTATAGAAACTATTTCAAAAGTCCTGGTTTTTGACCATGAAAATAAAATCATAGTATATAAAGCATCAACAACTTTTTCCAATAGAGGGCCAGGCACATCAAACTGTTTTTCACATAGTGGATCAATTATGCCAACTTATTTACCATAGAGTACCAAATACATTGACTTGTTTCCCATAGTAATCTCATGAGATATTGTAATTTACATATTCAATTAGAGGGATATATATTACTAGTCCCACTCATCATATATTAAAAATCATATATATCTATATATAAGTGCAATAAAACCCTTACACCTTCATCATATCATTATATCATAACCCATGTATTGAAATCGGGTTTCATAAACATTTCATCAATACATCATAGAATATCACAAGGAAATTAAATGGGTTTTATAAAAATAATCATCATAATCTTAAAACATTCAAATAATGAATAAGGATTATACCATTGGATCAAATGCCTATAAAACATAGGAAAATCCATAAGTTATTATTTTTTATGAATAAAAATTCCATAAATATATTGTTAATGAATTATTGAATAAAATATCATTCCTTCTTTGAAAATAACATTTTAAAAAAATTTAAATTCACAAAATATTGTGATTTTTTATTTTAAATTATCCATTAAAATATATAAAGGTATCTTCAAATAATTAAGGTTTCATGATGGTGAGAAATAATATTATTGTAATAAAAGTTAAAAGAAAACATTCTTTTTACATTATTGAAAAAAAATTTAAACTGCCTCGTTTGGATAAATATTAGAAGATTACATTTATTTTTTTAAAAAAAATTTAAAACAAGATTAATTTTTTTTCTAATTAATCATTTTATATTAGTAAAAATATCTTTTAAAGGGTTTTTTTAAAACATGAATATGGAAGAAAATGAATTTTCGACCAAAGAGGGAAATAAAGATAATATCCCTTAAAAGACATTATTTTGGAATCTTTAGTACATAAAGAGAGGAAAATATAGGGAAAAAATATATTATGTAGATATAGAATTAGTATAATAAAATTTATGTGATTCTATTGATGTATGTAAATAAATTGCAACATTAGAATCATAATAAAAAAATCTTGATAATGAATGAGATTGTAACAGAAAACTCTGACCACTCTGTAACATTTGAATTGAAATCCCCATGAATGAAATATCCTTATATGGAAATTTATACCCCATAATTTTCATGGTAATAATCATAAAATATATCCATGGGTGGAATATACACCACACAAATGAAAAAAGTGGTGAATATGGAATGTGTCCTCTGGAATGAAATGTAAGACGAAAACCACTTACCTAAAGTCTGACTTCCATCATATATGTTTAAAACTCCTATATAATAAATTCATATTTATTATAAATGAATTATATAACCATACACATATATATCATACAATATATTATTTACTTATGACCTTTTACAACCTGTTTGGTATCAAATTGTTCTTATAAGTATCGTTCTAAGGGATAACTGCTTAATTTTTCATAAAGATCTTTTAGTAGTTTTTGTCCCTATAATTTTATTATGTTTAAATAAACTCAAAATTTTTAATCAGGATATAATAATAATATAAATTCATTATATACATATTAATATCCATCCATAAAATATTTCTTTAGAAAAATATATTACATGGTTCATGGAGACAGTATGTCATACGTATGCATGAGCGCTGCTTCCATTTTTTTCAATGGATGGGAAAAAAGGAAGTTATATGAAAATTTACCATTTAATAATAATAATTATATCATATATATGATATATATTTTTAAATATTTATTTATTACCATCCTTGTAATAATAAAATTGAAGAACCAATCATATCGCTTCATTGAGGTAGTAGTCCACACGTACGCATGAGTGACATTATCATTTTAAAATTGGTTATAATGAAATAATTTAGATGAAATTATTTCATAAATATCATATAAATATGTTAAATCGAAATTCATATCCATCTATGAGAGCTAGTGATGGAAAATAAATTTCATCAGTTTTCGAGGTGGTACTACGTTGTAAACATGATCAACAGTTCCATTTCCCATTGATGGAATATGGGATGGGTATATGATATGACATTTACATAATACCATATAAGTGTATGTTATATAATTAATTTATTATATGATAATGTTTTAATAATATTTCATGCATTTTTAATAATAAATAAAAAAATGACCAATTAAGAACAATACATATTCTTAGAAGAACCTATTTATGATTTCCACAAATTCCATAGGAGGAGAATTTTCGTATAAAAAAGTCCTATATGATGTTTAGAGGGAAGTAAATAAATAATCCAGGTATTTATTTTCTGAAAAAGGGTCTTAAATTGAGGATAGTATAAGAAAGGAAGTGTTATTTTATAAGGTGGGTAGAAGACACACATGGAAACCACTTGGAAATTTACAAAAATAATACAACATGATAATGTAATTCCTAAGAAAAATTATTTAAAATGCTCTTATTTTATGATTTTGGATAGTATAAGTTTTAAATACTGATATAAAAGTGTAGTTATACATGTTTAATTGTATAAATTACCCTTATATTTTGATTTAACCCCCTGAGTAAATTCATTTTAACCTCAACTCTAATAAGTAATATTAACTATTTTTTTAATTATGAAAAAAATAAGATGATATTATTAACAAAAATTAATTATGAATATTACAAACATAGAATAAAATTTAAAAAATTCAATTCATATAAATGTTATAATTTTATTTAAAATCAATCCTTCCAGCACCATGATATTGTAGTTTTCCATAGAAAACATTTTCGTAAGTATAAAATATTTTTATATCAAATATTAACATAAATTTGATTCCAATGGAATAAATTGGATTAAGAATAATAAAATTGAAATAATTTTACTTTTAATACCATTTTCAAAAAAAATGTTACTTTGTAAATGCTTTAACAAAAAGACATTTTTTAATAAAAACATTATTTTTCACTACCCATTGAAAAAGTAATATTTTTAGAAAATAATAAAAACATCCATTAGATAATTTTCAAAACTTTATGTCAAAATAATTTTTAATTTTGTGAGATAATTTTTTCAAATGTTTTAAAAAATTAATATAAAAATAACTGTGCACATCAAAATGAAACATCTTTTAGGGAAAATATAGTTTTTAAGCATAAAATTGGATTTATTCTTATCACATGTATAAAAAATATATTTTATGAATTATAAAACATTTTCTTGATTATAATATAAAAATTTCATTAAAATAATTCAAAAATACTTATTAATTTAACTTATTATGATGAAAACACAATGCACTCATGAAAACACTTTTTCAGAAAAACAATTCAATTACTTTCAAAAGATTTTAATTTTCATTTATAATAAATTTATAACAAATGAATTTATTTTAAAAATGTCTAAAACAAATAGTTTTCATATATATTTAGTCTTATCCATACTATCCAATTTAATAGTTAGGTTATAAATTTCACATTAAATAATAATATTTTAATAGTATAACACATTTCATTTAAGCAGAGTGATGTGTGAAACACACGATATTGATGAAATTAATTTTATTTGAAAAACAAAAATCATAACATTTTGGGTGTTATAGAAATTTTAGATCCCACTATCTCTATGTTTTTTATTTGTGGTAAAATCATCCCTTTTGTTTTTAATGGTTTCAAATGAAACATAAATATTTCATTAATTTCAATATGGTGATGAATTTATAAATTAGAAACGGATAAAGTAATCAAGTCTTCTTATATTAGAGAAGTTATTTTGATGTTATTGAGTTTAGATCTAATGATTATTGAACTATTCTTAACTTCTATTATACTTGTCACTTAGTTCCCTAACTTTAGACAGTTTTTACAATAATATAGATCATGTGAAGAATTAAGATGATTTTATGTTAAAAACCTATATGGAATTTATATTCTGAAAAGAAAAGAAGAATATTAATTGAGTATTTATATGAAAAAAATTATTTTAAATTTAGAATATTTAATGGTGAAATTGAGATTTATGGGCAGGAATTTGAGATGAGAATTTGTGGAGAACATGCCTCAAGAAAAATTGAAAAGTAAGGTCATACAATATAAATATTTTATCATTATGAGTTATTTTATGACCATGGAATAATTTATGTAGAATAAATTTGAGTGGATTCACATGAAATTATGTACATAAAATAATTATATTTTTATTTTGATGGTGTTCCTTTATCAAAAAATAGGACCAACCATATCTAATCCTAGAGGGATAGTTCAAACCACATATTAGAGTTAAGATCAACCATTTGGGAACCTTCTTGTGTGTAGGAAGCCATGGTTTCATATAGGGGAACCATAATGCCCAAATGAAGTGTATGGAAGAATCCATGGTTTGTGGAGGTATAAATCCCACAAAGTAATATACATGGTTTGAAGTAGGGTTCTCGGTTAGACCATTTATGTGTGGTGTGACCCACGTAGGGAATGTGTGATGTGTTCTGGGTGTTAACCCCGACATTGGTTCAAGAGGTAGTGGAAAGTGTTTATTTTATTAATAATTCCTAAAATGAGTGGATGATATATATGGGACGTGTGAAGTATACATTCATCGTTCCCATGTTATAAAAATATGTTAATAATTATTTCATTCAGTCGAACCGATCTCGATAGTTTAGCCTACGAATTCAATAATATTAAACCTTTGGGCAATACAGCCTTGACTATTTGTGGAAACTTCAGTCCAAAATTTCATCCATATCTAAAAATTATTCCACTAAAAGGATGTGCTTGAATGAATGAATTCATGAGATGAAAATTATAATAATACTTTCTTGTAATTTACATCTACTAGGAAATTAATTTTTTTTAAAATAGAGCTTATACCATGTTGAAATAAGTTGTTACAGTGTAATATCCATGCATTTAGAAGAATGAGGGGGTTTGTGATATGGAATGTTAATTATGTTGTATTCATGTGGGTCTGAACTCATAACGGGTGAAATAACCTCTTGTGTGAAAATAAAACTTTTAAGAGCATCATATGTTCTTAAAAATACAAGATCTTCAAGAATTTAATATCAACCATTCACATCATATTTTGTGGTGGACATTGAACGATTCATTAAATGACATGAAATAAGGGTCATAGGTAGTGAAAAGGTGGTGAATATCATCTATAAATTCTAATCCACCAAAGTACAATACCGATTCTACCATTCACATATTTCTTGGAGTGATTTCATTTTTAGATAATAAATTATCTTTAGGATTAATTTTACATGAAGAAGTAGAGATAAATAAGGGCCATTGGGCTATGTGAAGAGGATAGTTCCACATAAATATATTAGGAGAAGGAAACAAATGAGCCTCCTATGTTCCATAAGGATGAATAAGGCCTCTCGTGAGCCACTTGGTTTTATGAAGATGAGTTCCACACAAAAATATTTATGTGAATAAGAATCATGATCCTCCAGGTATCCTGAAGGATGTTCCATGGAAGAAAATTTGATTTTGTATGAAGGATAGTTTTGAAAACTATGAAACATTCATAAAATTATATAGTGTTACACAAGGAAAAATAGATATACCACATTAGTGTTTTTACAAGAATACAGTACTATATTGATATATTTTAAATTGTTTAATTAACGAATTCGTTTCATGGTTTTGATTCGTGAGAGGATGAAAAGTGACGAACTTCAAAACACTTGGGAAAAGGAGATCTTCACAATATTATATACCCATTCAGGTTTGAGCAAGAAAGATAGTCTGTATGAATGATTAGATGTGATAGATTTCATGTATATGCACATTTCCAAAGATAGTAACATCAACACATATTTTTGAAGACTAAAGTACAAACTACTCAAAATTATATCATGGAATTAAATCTAAATATAACATGAAATAATAAGAGTAATATTTTATTTATTCTAGGATTTTCCAACATGAGGAGATACATTTGATATTTTTAAATATAATAATTTCATTAAATAACAATGAAATTACAATGCATTTTTGTGGAATTGATATTTTATATAACAAAAATAACAATGAGGAATTGATATATTGGCAATTTTTGATATTGTGCATTAAAAAAGACTTTGATTTCAATCTATTGTAATATTCCTATCATTGAGACTGAAGAAGAAAATGTTTTTCCCTAGATATCACTTGATTATTATTCTAGATAGAATAGTAAATAATGTTTCATCTAGACAATAGACATAGATTTTATTGTGATTTTTTATTAGATAGAAATGATATAGAAGAGGGAAGAATTAGATTGAAAATCTCTAGATAATAAAGAATTATAGAATTCAATTTTATACTGTGAAGAAGAAGGAAAGATTTATCCTCATGGTTGAGAAAGTAACAAGTGAAAAAGAATTAGTGGATAAAAAATAATTTTGACATTCAAAAGAAGTATCATATGGTGGAATAATTTATTAGTTTTGAAAATTACCTTAAGGAGAAGGTAAAAACTATATTCCGTGGTGGAATAAATAACTAGTATGGATCTTCATGTTGCACCAGGTCATCACTAGTCCAAGGAAGAAGGATTGATTCTACCCCTAATGATGTATTGGGACTTAGACATTGGCTATGGATTATTTAGTAGACACACCACTATAATTGGTATCAAAGTATAGTAGATAATTTTTTTACTGGCCATCACCGTACATGGAAATGAATAAATAGTATTATTTAGATCTGAGCCATGTAAAAATATGATGTTCTATATTTTACTTACTATCATATACTTTCATATGATAAAGAAAAATGTATATGAGAATCAATATCCTAACTAGTCTAAGTGGTAGGAAGGTATTAAAGTGATAATAGGTTTGAATTTTACCAACATTGATTCACACCCTCCCAGTTTTCAGAATATCCCAAAGTGGTCCTCTTAGTATTTAGCATAAATGGTTTTCTAGAAACTCAATATTGATGATACACTAATTGTGAATGAACACATTTATATTTTTTCTAGAGAGTTTCCTAGAATTCACCTTTATTGTGAGGTTGAGTTTTCTATATAAATTATATGTGGTGATATTATTATATCAAATAATCTATATAGTATGTCCTCGATTAAGTTATAATAATTTAATAAGAAACTATAATAGAATCTGAATAATGGTTTTATATTCCCACATTCTTCACCATGCAGTACATGAGTCCTCTTTGTTAATAATAAAGATGAATCAACATGTCTATGTATTTATTAACAATAAATTAACAATATTATGATCAAAACAAGTGTCCTCTACCCTATATTAATGGATTGTTCGATCAACTACGCAAGGATCAATACTTAATAAGGATTCACCTTCGGTCTGGATTTAATTGGCTAGGAATAAAATAGAGTATTAACACAAGGAAACCTTTTATAAAAGATATAAACACTATGACTACATAGTGATTGAATTGAAATATAAAACATTCACCAGTTATCTTAGTAGATTTTATGAATATAGTGTTTAGATATTACCGTGGAAAATTTAGGATAATATTTATAGATGATATTTTCAAATTTTCCCAAAGAAATTAATAACATAAAAATTGTTTAAGGATTTTGACTAAGCTCTTGGGAAGGGTGAAATTGTATACCAAATTTAGAAAGTCTGAATTTTCGATAAAAAATGCATCATTATTGGGTAATATAATCATATGTATGGATATATTTTTAGATACTTTAATTATGAAGGTGATTAAACAATGATACAAACCCACCACTATACTGGAGTTCCATAGTTTTCTTGGATTGGCCGGATACTAATGATTCTTTGAGAAATATTTCTTATGAATTTCAAACACACAAACATTTTTTAATATGAGGGGAATAAATTACTTTTATATTGTTTAATATGAATAAATTTTCAAGGTGTTTGGTTACAGGGGCACGCAGCAGAAGCCGGTGGGCCGGGGAATTCAAAATTTTCATCGGTAGGATGACGGAACATGTCATTGCTGATGATCCGAGACCCAAAGAGGTCCGAGGATCTCGCGTAAATTATTAAGAGCACAAAACTAAAACAAAAACATTCCCATTCTTTATCAGAATTCACTGTCGACTGTAACTAGTTGATGGTGATCATCGCTTGAAGGATCCAAAGAAGGATCCCTCTAGATCATCCACGCACACTCTAAAAAGACCACTGGAACTTCGATCATCGAATTCCGGGTACAAGTGCGGTGATCCGATGGAGGGTTCGACATCCCGACGATCACTACATCAAGATCTCTTCGATGCGTGTGGAAGAACATGATCCGAACTCTGGGATCATCAGATTCTCTCTCTAGAAACCGAGATGAGATAGAGGCTCTCAATTTTCATTCCATGCAAAAATGAATGAATAGTGAATTTGTCTACATAAGAGAGAGCCTCCTCATATATTTATAGTGACGTTGATAAATCCCCGGTTGGGTTCCCCGACCCCCATTTATTTCAACATTCACTAAATAAATAATTTTGAAGAACATAACTGCACCAATATTATTTATTGTTTTATCACATACTTTAAATATATATATATATATATATATAATATTACATGATAAAACCGAGTCATTTAACATGACTCAATTTCCCGTTTAATATTAAAAGAACCTTGAATACTAAAATAATATTTGTTTGGTTAATATTTTTCTCGTATTTAATAAACTTGTAAATATATTATATAAATTCAATCCCCATTATACATAACTTGAATAATAATGAATTTATTTAATTCATCGGTGATCGAGAACTTGGACAACACTCAGACCCCATGGCGGGGCCCACTATATCCATATTCCTATTCAACTGAATAGGGAGGATTCTTGAATACTATATTTTTTGTGACCCTCTAGGCCCTTACCTTGATTGTAGTGAATAAAATCCACATACTAAGAGTGGAGTCTAGAAACCCATCATGGACCCTAAAGAGATAAGTATAGTCATAGCAACGACTACCATCCTACAAACACTGACTGTGTACTATAATCTCTTTGTCATTAAATATCTTATAAAGCAGGATGCACTCTTATGTCATCGTCCTTATCTTTCATTATTATTTGTTGATATATCTGGATGGATTATCCTTTCTTCTTCTTTGGCCAAAGACTTATGAAGGAGGAACTATCCTGATCAACCAGGCCTGAGATATACAACTTCCTGAACATGGAAGGAACAAATCTGTTATTGACCATTCAGCCAGTGTCATACCACTAATAACGCACCCAACACAAACTGCCTCTCCATGACATCACTACAATGTTTTTTGTTTTGCATCAAAGTACATAATCAAATGATATACTTTGGTAATGGTCTCGTGTCATGAGACAAATACACATGTCCATATATAAAAACAACCAATGACACCTAAAACATGTGGTGTTCCTATTTGTGGGTCTGTCCTCATGATCTCACTACTTGAGATCACCAAGTGAGAACTTCATGAGAAGAACTCTCAATGCTTATGAGCCCGTATCACCTGATAGTTAGACATCAACTTTGTCCAATCATTAAGATTTATCTAAACTATATAACATATATTTATGATTAATGTCATTGTAGCTCAAAGTTCCCATTATAGCCTGGGATCTACTATGACCTCTTGACATGACAATTAATCTCTGAACATTACCATTATTATAGTGGAAACAAAAAAGTCTGAACTATAATAGTAAGATAACATCATGCATAGCTAACTGTACACATGATATGGTAATCAAATGTACTTCATAGTTGGGTCTAGGGAGCCCACTATTTCAACACTCTCACTTTCAATAGGTCCATCTTGTTAACTAAACTTGTTAGCTACTCACATGATAAATACCATGATTCTGATTAGTAATGGATTTAACTGTTGAGCATGCCACGTTTTCTCCGCATGGAATATCTGCTATATTTGACCTCATCGACTAGAGTGAAACTTCTCAAGATAAGTTTTCCCCGTGTATATTATATTTTCCATTTTCATAAATTGACAACTTGGCTAGTAAGAATTTTATAATTCTCATTATTATAATACTTTTCACAGAAGGCGTGAATCCTAGAACTGGAAGAAATCTTTGTGATTTATAACTACTTTTTAGCTACCTTAGAAGCTACAACATACTCGATATTTGTAGGTATGGCTACCACAACCTTTTATAATCTTGACTCGCTCATCACCTTTTCCGAACTGCGATACTAGATCTAAGGATTAATAGTTTCTGTTCGAAAAAAACTAGTATAACTTCTTCTCTATATTCCAGGTATATATCATTTTTACTTTCCAATGTACAAGATGATAGTTCTGACTGCATCACTTACAGTGCTCCTAGAAATAATTGATATCTGCCTTCAAAAATGTTTATCCTGTAAATATCGATTATTGTACATAATATGGAATATTTTATGGATACATTGCAGAAGCGTATGTTATCAATTCACAACAACAATCTCTACCCATGCTTCAAACATGTTAACCTGAAGAGATTAAGCCATGTGACATTGGACACAATTCTGATATTTAATTGTTTCAACTTTTATTTTTCAATACATTTTCACTATATGTACGAGATTGACTAGGACCATGCATGATATGGATCTACCTTAGTAGATACTATTCCCTAGAACTTAGGTTGCTACATTAACTCAATCATTGGAGAATTTATTTTATTCTAATATTATCTAACTATGAGATGAATATATGTTTTCCATATGTTACGAAACATATTTCACATGGAAAACATTAGCACTCCCACTAACCTTTGGTAGACACAAGGCAATGATTCATTTAAAATGGATTCTCTAAGATCCTGTCACATATTTTAATCCAAAACTAGATTTCAATAAGTTAAAACCCTTATTGGCATCATTTGATGCCATCATCTATTTCTGGTTGAATCGTATAGATACCTTCCAGGAAAGATGATCATGACATCCTATGACAAATAAAAATTTCTTAGAAGTTTAGCCATGAAAAGTAAAATTCTAATAGATTTAGACATACCAAATTGGTTTAACCAATCACGCCTTATTGGTACAAGGATTGTACCATCCATGTATAATATCATTAGAATACCCACCATAGTATTCAATTTATAATCCCCTTTGAAATTTGATACATGTAATCCATGTTTTAATTATCTTTTCAATAATAGATTATTACCATATTCTGCTTACCTGTGGGATTTGTTATTCTTAATGAATAATATATCACTAGCCGCGGTGAATATAAAATAATCACCATGGTTTCTTTTTTTCCTACGCAATATGTGTCACTGAAACATGATTATTCCACATGTAATTGTGGAACTTGTTCTTATGTCAACCATTTGTGCATCTTGAGCATTGAATAAGTTCGAGTCAATTCAGCTCCCGCAATCTCTAATAGAGATGTGAACCCTTTTATAGAAATGTTGTCTAATAATTGACTGGATCTTTTCTATCATAGGGATTTAAGTAATATCTTGAGAAACTTGTAAGGATAATTACCTAAGATGCACAATGTGTTTAGCCTGATACATGATTGTTTTTTTTCCCTTAAGAAACCCTTTGCATCCTAAACACATGTCCTATTACATAATGGATTTTCATCATACTATGACTCGTATGATATACATTTTTCATTTTAGTTGGAATATTGGTTACGGGTTTACGCTGTTATTTTCAAAATACATATTTAAATCTAATTGAAGTTATTGCAGGTTGTAACATTGATACCTCATACATCATAACATTGATGTATTAAATGTTGGATTACAAATTTATACATGCTACATTTTGTTGATCAATGTAAACATGTAAGAATTTATCATCAATACTCCTTATGAACATGAATACAGTGATGTAGATAAGATAACATGGATTTTAAAATTACTTCACACTACATTATCATGATAGATGAATGTTTGGTCAAGATATAAATCATCATTCCAATATGATGAAACTCATATCTTCTTACCATGCATATACATCACTTAATGGAATCTTATGAAGTATCTTTACCTCAGGATTTCTTTGGAATAGTTTATACTCTCTTGCTGAACTATCCTCAGAAGCTTTGTGACATAACTTTTTTTTTAATGGTTTATTTGTCTAAACTAAAGATGCCAATAATACCAAATGTGTTTAGATATGCCAAGCCTAAATACCATACTGTGTATTACTTGACATCCACTTTTAGTTATACTTGACAAAGAACTCTATTTCTACAATTGGGTAGGTCTTACAATTATTATTTTCATCTTGTATTGCCTTTTGATTCATGTAGCGGTGAACTATTTGTTGAGTATGTTACTAGAAACAACATTTATTCCAAAACAAGGAATAATGTCTCATCAAGTCCAAATGGGCACATGAGATAAATTTTTTTTGGTTATACTCAACATCTTGTTCATTTTGTGTCAATTACATCGCAGTTTGAAGTTATGTGTTTCTCACCGCTGACTTAGTAATCACCCTTTCTCAGTTGCTTGGAGAAGAATATTTACTTCCTGTAATGTTTCTATTCTAACTTGGTTACTATATTTCAATACATATATGTGAAAATCATATTGTATTTTAATACCCAAGAACTATGTGAGGGAAAAATAATTTTCTTCGATGAATATTAACTGAATGAGAACCAGGTACTTGTTCTAGTATTTCAGTTTTTAATCTTCCGTGAAATAAATGTGATGAAAATAACCTCCTGTTAAAAAACCAACCATTTTTTTGTTGAAGTACATGAAGAAGGTTCCTTTGGTGTAAATTTTCATTGGCCTTTTCGCCTTGTCATTTAATGTACTCTCCATAAGAGTAAAAGATGGTGTTTTCTCCAATATTTTTATTACTTGTCAAATGTTACCTTAAAGGTAATTAAGTTCTCACTCTATACCATTAGTTTATACCCTTAAACAAAACTAGATTAATTGGGTGTAAAGGTTTAAGAATGGTATGACATGAAAGGGTGTGATATGTCTTTCACTTCACACAAATTGAGTGCGACTATCACATTCAAATATCACATAGTTTTCTCCATGAAAACTTTTTGGAGATGAGACCACATATAACATCATCCTTGTCATGATGTAGCATCTGTAACTAACATCATACATTGATGATAGAAATATTATAGAACCATAATATGGTTGATTAATGAGTCTCCTATAATATGTTTTACACCCTCACTTCTTGAGGTGGCTTAACAGGTTGGGACAATAGCACCTTGAATTTTAGATATATTTGTAATGTGTGCAAGCACTTATTCTACACTTGGAATTTCATGCTTGTTTGGACATTTACTTTGTCTAATACGTATCACATTTTTATTTTGTTATTTCTTTCAATTATCTACTAATATTTTCATCAGATTGTATTTTTATGTGATTAGCTAATGTGACATTACTGATTATTTAATCATTGAATGTCTCCCACTAATTTTTCAAATTCTAGGAACCCTCTGAACTAGAATTGAAATATTCTTGAGTACTCTAGTGGAAATGATCCATGTACCATCCTCATAGTCTACAATCTATGGCTTCGCCACCACTCGGAGTGTCCAAGGATGGCTTTTGTCTAGCCAATGGAATTAACTTGCGGTTCCTTGATCTGTTGAGTGACGTCCTAGCTTCAAAAATCATTTACCAATTTACTCAATGCATGCCTCTAAAATTAAAAAAAACTTGTTATGGATATTTCTTTGCTGTAATTTTTGTTATGTTGACCCACCATACGAATAAGTACTCCCCGGTAGTAAGAGGCACCCTCATCTAAGGCATGAATGGCACATCGAACACCCAGTGTTGTTCAAACATGAATGATGGAAGGCTATTTATGACATAAAATTTTCATTGAGGATTTTATTGTTCTTCTCTCTCTCGACGAATGTAATCAATTTCAATTAAACTTGATCATCTATGTTGTCATGCTCATAAATGATCTTTAATATAAAAACATACGCCTCTTCTTTATGTATTTTATTATCTATTATTTTATGTATTTTATCGTTGTTCTAAAATTCATAAAATAATAAATATATTCATAAAGGATAAACTACTAACTAATTGGTCTTGAGCATCTAAACGACCTAAGGGAATCATACCTGAGTTGAATGCTTGAATATTGATGCAGCTTGTGCTCTGTCTTGTTTGTTCACATCGCATCTGGAACATTGCCCTATCTTGGTGGGGTCCACGTCATGTTTTGGAGTATCTCTTCATCTTGGTAGATTCCACATGACATCTTGCATCATCTTGATCAACGTGCACCACCTCATCTTGGAGGGGTCCACATTGCTCGATGGCTTTGTCCGAAGTACAAAATTACTCGCGCGCAGGCGAGGGGGACTAGTGGGATAAATGTACATTGGGTAAAAATTGGGAATGCAAGCCCCTATACATTTTAACCGTAAAATAAAGATGGCGTGCATACTATATATTGATTTAATTACAAGCATCACACGCAATTAAAATAAATAATTATATAAAAGGTAACATACATGAGTCGATGCTCAAGACCATTAGGTGGGTAAAATAAAGCACGATAAAATTAAAATGCACTAAATAAGTATGAGGGTTTATTCAATAAAATAAAATGAATTAATAAATTAAAATAATTCAATTAATTATCAGTCCCCTAATAAATTTAATTTGAATAGAAAAACTATATTTATTTAACTTAATTCAATTTAATACTTAAATTGAATTAATTTTATTCGACTATTAAAATAATTAACCAAAATTAATTTGAATTAATTTAATTTAGATACTATAATTAAATTAATTAAATTAATATATTTTTATTAATTTAAATTGGTCGATCCCCAAAAACATTATTGCATGGCTTGTGCGGGTCGGGGAAAACCCGCGCAGGGCCATGCCATGGATGAATTGGGTCAAGCCGATCAGCCCAAACCCGTTCTGGGTTGGGCGGGTCCACTCAGACTGCTTCAGGGTGAAATATTCCCTGCAAAAAAATAATTTCAGTCAAATGAGCGATACCTCCCGGATTTGACCAAGGGAGAGAGAACGCACGGTACTCCCAGAAGGCCAAGCGGGGTGGTGACCATTGTCTGGTGTCGGTGAGGCTGAAAAGCTGCAGCCTAGGTCAGGAAGGTGCGACCAACCCACTCGGAATCCACTGGTCAGCTGGGATTTGGCCAAGGAGCTGTGGAAAATCTACTCGGGCCAACTGGCCGGTGTGAGCTGCTAGAGGTGGGAACAAACCCACGAGGGTGGCAGCTACCCGGAGCTCGGGCGGTGCAATGAGGTAGGTGGGCCGGGTCTTTGAAGTGCAGCAGGTCGTTGAGGAGAGGGGAAGGAGGTGGCTCCTACGCTACGTCACTACTGGTGAAATGTGGTGGAGGCTAGCTGGGTAAGGCTGGGTAGCATTCATGGCCGGCGCGAGGGCAAGAGGTGCTTGGGATAAAGGGCGCTAAGACCAAGAGGGCCGGCTGCTGCAGGTTAATGCAATGATGTGAAACACTACTAGAGGAGCTTTCGGTGGAAGTTGCAACAACTTGTGTGGGAGAAGGGTAGGGAAGGAGGCCAGGCTGAGAGTGCGGCTGTTGGCAGCTTGAGCCAGCCTGGAGGTTACTTCCTGGTCGGGGCCTGGTGCATTGGTGAATTGTGACACCCCTATTGCATCATGGGAGGGAGAGGGGGCCGCTAGGACCCCCTGCATTTTTTTTTGTTTTCTTTTCCATGCCCCAGCACCCCCCCATTTAGTATGGATGTCTTTTCTTAACCCGCAAAAGATATCCCCCTCCAGCATTTCAATTTTTTAATTTATTTTATGACTTATTTTCATGTTTTCTTGCACCTTTAATTGTGTTTTAGTCTTCTTTAGTAGTCAATTTATCCCCATTTTTTTAATAAATTCCAAAATTTAATCATGGTATTTAAAATTAAATAATAATATAATTATTATAATATTACAATAATAATATTTTTTACATTTTTATAATAATAAAATAATTATTATAATAATAATAAATATATTGTGAAAAATATTTAATTGTCAAAATAAAATTTTCATATTATTCTAACTAATTAAAATTAACCAAAACCGATCAAAACATGTTTAGGTTTTTGGTATGAATTAAAAATTAATAACTGAGATCAAATAGAAAATTTAGATCCAATCCAAAATATTAAAATGGCCATAACATGGTCATTCATCATCGGATCGCCATGCGGTTTGAACCATTGAGACCATATTTAAACCCTCCACTTAATTTTATGAAAATTAATTTTATATGGCTCAGAAAATTTATGTGATTCCTCTGATACCACTGTTAGGATACCGAGGCCCGCAGCGGAAGCCAGTGGGATGGGGATTTGAAAATTTTCATCAACGGAACGATGGAACTTGTTATCACTGATGACCCGAGCCCCAAAGAGGTTCAAGTATCTCACGTAAATTATTAAGAGCACAAAAATAAATCTAAAACATACTCATTTTAGATCCAAAGCTACGACCGAATGCAACTAGTCTATGGTGATCGTCAATTGAATGATCCAAAACAGGATACCTATGGATCATCCACACGCACTCCAAAAAAATCCATTTGAACATCGATCGTCAAATTCTGGGTGCTAGCATGGAAATCTGACGGAGCTTTCGACATCCCGATGATCACCTCATCAAGATATATTCGATGCTTGAGGAATAACTTAATCCAAACTCTTGGATCATCATCTTTTATCTCTAGAAAGTGGGTGGGGATAGAGGCTCTCAATTTTCATTCCATGCAGAAATGAATGAATAGTGAATTGGTCAACCTAAGAGAGATCCTCTTATTATATTTATAGTGAAGTTGATAAATACATGGTAGGGTTCCCCGACCCCTGTTTATTTTAACATTCACTAAATATATAATTTTGATGAACTTAACATAACCAATATTATTTATTATTTTATCACATACTTGTAATATATATATATATATATAATATATTATGTGATATAATTGAGTCATTTAACTCAACTCAGTACCCCGCTTAATATTAAACGAACCTTGAATATTAAAATAGTATTCATTCTGTTAACATTTTTCTTGTATTTACTAAACTTGTAAATACCTTAAATAAATACAATTATAATTATTCATAAGTTTAATAATAATGAATTTATTTAATTCATTGGTGATCAATAACTTAGACATCACTCAGACCCCATTGCGGGGCCCACTATGTCTATATACTTATTTAATTGAATAGGGAGGATTCTTGAATACTCTATTGTGTGTGACCCTCAGGGACCATACCTCGATAGTAGTGAATAAAATAAACAGACCAAGAGTGGTTTCTAACAACCCATCATGGCCCCTAAAGAGATAAGGATAGTTATAGCAGTGACTATCATCCTACGAACACTGACTATGTACTATAATCTTTTTGTAATTAAATATCTCATAAAATAGGACACCCTCTTATGTCATCATCTTTATCTTTATTTATTACTTGTTGATCTATCCGGATGGATTTTCCTATCTACTGCTTTAGAAAAAGACTTATTAAGGCGGCACCATCCTGATCAACCAGGCCAGAGATATTTAACTTCCTGAAAATGGAAGTGAAAAATCCTTTCTTGACCATTCATCCAATGTCATACCACCAATGATGCACCCAACACAAACTACCTTTGTCACGACATCACTACCATGGTTTTCGTCTTGCATAAAAGTATGTAATCAAATGATATACATTGGTAATGGTCTCATGTCAGGAGACCAATACACATGTCTGTAGATAGGAATGACCAATGACACCCAAAACATGTGGTGTTACTATTTGCGGGTGTGCCCTCACGATCTCACTACTAGAGATCGCCAAGTGTGAACTTCATGATACGAAGTCTCAATGCTTATGATCTGCCATCACCTGATAGTTCGACATCTACTATGTCCATCCAGTAATATGTATCTAGACTATATAACATATATTTAAGATCAATGTCATTGTATATCGAGGTTATCATTATAGCTTGGGATCTTCTATAACCTCTCGACACGACAATTATCCTTTGAAAATTATAATTATTATAATGGGTTTAAAAAAGTCTGGACTATAATGTTATGATAACATCATGCATAACTAATTGTACACATGATATGGTAATCAAATGTACTGCATAGTTGGGTCTAGGGAACCCACTATTTCAACACAAGGATCTCAAGATATGGTCGGTCAATGTACTTTTACTCACACTACACTAATATAGAAAAGGATATGTGATAGATAGCTTGTTTGACTAGAAACACACATCTATGAATTCCCCACGTTATGATGATGTTGATCAAAAAGAGTATCTTATATCTCAAGCTTTTATTTTACTGGTTGTAGAGCCCTATTGGAGTTTTAGATTAGTGGTTATGTCCATTCGAAGTTAAACTTCTGGTAATGGTTCACGGAGGTATGTTCATGAAGGTCTCGTTTATGGAATTCCATTCGTAGAGTCCCATTTATTTAGGTTTGGTTTGCAGAGGACTTTTTCATGGTTCTCTCTTTACAAGTGTGTGAAGGGGTGACATACCCTTCATGAAATGATATTTAAAGTCACATGGTGCTTTATAAACATGAGAACGGATGATGGTAGATCGGGGAAAGGGAAATTCCCTCCTACTCGCATGGCTTATAAAGATTTTAGAAGGTCTCAAATCATCGTGAAAATCATGAACTATAAATAAACCCGTTATTCCTCCATTCCGGGGAGGTTAGGGACACTGTGTTGTGACATCATTTTATCAATTCAAAAATCTCTAGAGTTTCAATAATTAAAGTCACTCCTTTTGTCCAAGCCTCACAAAACCTCCTCCCTTGTGTTCTTGAGAGACTCCACCTAAAGTAGAGATATATATAATGATGGTCTATGATCAACATGGAATAAAAATTATCTTTGAGGAACTTGAGGCATTCATAAATAATTCATGCATTTTGAAGCCCTACCCAGGGGATTTGGGACTTCCTTCTTGAGA
This sequence comes from Viscum album, assembly GCA_963277665.1. Taxonomy (NCBI): domain Eukaryota; kingdom Viridiplantae; phylum Streptophyta; class Magnoliopsida; order Santalales; family Viscaceae; genus Viscum; species Viscum album. Next base: position 420,322,862 of record OY728158.1, on the reverse strand, counting down.
CCCTGAACTCTATGAAGACCCATCCTTTTAAAACACCTAAGCTCTACAAAGACATATCCTTCATGAAGCCCTTATACATCTGAAAACTCCAACCTCCATTATTTATGATCCATACATCAAGGGTTTCACCCCATAACCCCCACATGGGACTTGTAGAGGGATTCAGTCATAGGCCTTGAGCCACGTCCCTTCGATACCATTACAGACCCCCAAGAAAAATGGAGAGTCGCACTGGAAAATTTTTTTGGTTGGGTGGATGACATTTTTTGTTTCACCTTATACATCCCCAACGTCCACCCCATGTAATTATTTTTGTAAAGATACTCCTTAACACTCCCTGAAAATAGCTTGAGTTAACATACTCCTCTTGGTCCCTTTCCAATGTCACAAGTTGAGATTATCCTCTTGGATTCTCTGAGTACATTGATTCAAAACACTGATCACGAAACTCCTAAAAACCCATTACCAAATTCCCATATCTGGTTGAACCAGAGAGGGCTTCCCTTATATGATGAGAATAAGATACCTCCTCAGATACAGACGATATTTCTTATGCATTATGCATAATATTCCTCATTTAATTACAATTAGATGTACACTAGACACCCACCATGGTCCTCCACATCAGGTGTAATCTCCAATCATATACCTTGACCCAAAAACGAGTTAATATTCCCTAATTATCTGAAATGAAGAAGATGGATGGAAAAACCTAGAGTTCAAGCCCCCCATGTATCTCTGGTGCTTTTAATAATCCCCCAATATGCCTCCTCATCAGGTGTAAGCCCCACCCATATCCCTTGACCCATAAATAGGTTGGGATTCCATCAAGACCCAACATGGAGAAGAAATTATGGTAGGCTCAATTCATAAGCCCATAACCACCACATCCATTCACATGACACCAAACATTAATCTTAGCCCATGCAATTAACATGTGATTTTCTCATGATCCGACATGAGGAAGAAATGATGGGTAACTCAATTCCTAATCCCCAACCACCACTTCCATTCACATGGAGTTAAACTATAATCTTACATTGTGAAATAGAAATATGATTCCTTCATGACCTAACACGAGGAGGATAGAATGGGAAAACCATTGCATAACCCTCCAAAACATCACCCATTCACATGCTGTTAAACTATAATCTTTCCTATGCAATGTATATGGGATTCCCTAATGACCTAAGATGGGGGAAAAGTGATGGGATTATCCCACACATAAGACATATTCACATCATTTCTACTCCATTTTGGAATCAAGGAAGATCCCATGAATAATCCCCATTCACATCATTACGTCTCTATAGTAGCACGTGGGAATCTACGACACGTTAGCCCTAACCGCACCGTCACTAATCCTAGAATCCTTGGTAATCATCAATGCATAATTCCATCCCACTTTTTAGAATATAATTACTCTTATGAAATTAAACATCAATCTGTAATCCCCACACCAACCCTCTTTGATTCTCCTTTCATGAATTTAGTATCCTTACCACAAGACGTTAAACTGCATGGATCGTTCTCATCACATGACCATAAACCGCAACATAAAAATACATGGGTATTGATTCCTGTATTCTATATTGGGTAAAAAGGAAAAATACATGAGGTTCATTACAAAAAATGGTAAACCCCAGTTGTGACATCTTCCCTCTTTATGATGCACCTCCCAGATCTTCCCAATAGGGCATTTGATCCATCCATACCTGATCTGACTCAACAGAGAGTTTGATCCATCCATATTTAAACAATTTAGGTGTTTCATCCTTGGGATTCAACTACCATATTTTCATCATAGGATTTTTGATCCACATATCTAAACATCACCAGTGTGAAATATTCCCTGATAGGGATGCACCTTCAGGATCAACATCATGGGGTGTTCGATCCTCAAATCCACCTCATGAGGTGTTCAATCCACAATGGTGAACTATTCTAGTGTTCCTTCCTTGGGATGAACCATCTAAATACACCTCATAGTGTGTTAATTAATCAATGGTATAATTTTGATTCTCCTCATAGGGCGTTCGATACACAAATGGAAAAATATCCAGGTGTTCCCTCGTGGGGATACACCTCAATATGCGCTTGTTGGGGATTCTGTTCAACCAATTTGGTCATAAAAAATGTTAAAATCAAGGCCTTGTCCAAAATACCCACCCCACTAATATGTATGGAATTAATGATGTAAAAATCCATTGAATAATTATTCCACTTGAATAAGATAACTCATTATTGACATGGGATATCATATATTCCATGCCTAAGATGCCTCATATGAAACACCTCCAACATTAATAGGAGAAGACTGCACCTGGAGTCAACATCATCATGAAAAAAGTGATATACCTTAGTTTTCATGACTAACATTATTCACATTAAATGCCTCCAACTTCAAAAGGAGATGACTTTACAAGTTCCTAATGCACCAAGTGTCTTGAGATGCCCAGACATGCTCGGAGTTACAACCTTCTCCAATGAAACTTTTCTTCCCTGTTGAGATAGAAGAAAAATTATTAATCGGTGGCCACATTGAGATGAAACTGAAAATGATTTTAATTAAGATGACGAAAATCTATGAGGGGGACAAGAAAAATGAAATTTTCTCATAGGATTTATCTATGAAGGGAGAAAATTATATCACATTTGTCATGACCCAACCCAACGGGACTCGAGATACAACTTTCCAATCCCACCTCCAATAGTCTAGGGGATGGTGACTAGCATCGAGTAGGTTATCAAACACATGGGAGGCCTTAGACAAAGGAAACTATATACAAAAACACCCACATAATCCTCCATGAAATAGTACAGAGAGATATAAACCCGAAAAGAAATGCATGAATACAGATAACCCAAACCAGAGTACAAACCAAAGTACACAAAGGGAAAATGCGTGGCCCAAAAAAGGAAAATTGAAAAAGAATCCATGATGCTCAGATGGAGGGGATCACTTTCAAATGAATCCCCTAAAAATCTCCTCGGCCAAGATCTAATGCACACACCATTCATTCTAGATCTCTATGCTCCGCCAACTCCAGGTCCTCTTGGGACTTTGTCAAATGGCATGTGGTCTTCAAAAGACACAATACATGTACAGGAAAATCCACTAAAGGGGTGAGTATAGAGATACACTATGGGAACCCCAAAAACCACCATATATAAGGTTTGACTAAAAGGATATAGTCCACTCATCCCAACCAGAGGGAACCCAAAGGAGAGTGAAACACCACCTCTAGATCATCCTCAGATAAAAATTACTAGTCATCTCAAACCATAGGATGTGATAAAAAAATAGCACAAGAAAAACCAAAAAACACACTATATTTACTTATCTTAGAAACCACACCACAGATGGTTCTAAACTCATAGCCAGTGATAGGTTCTACTCGAGACTCCATCTACAATGATACACTAGGCCCGACACTAGTTTCAAACACCAGAGGTCTTCCCAATGTTAAACTGCACCCTATGAAAGGCCAAATGTACCCAAGGGGAGAGTTTTGAACCTTTCCACTACCACACAGTCAACGGAGTTATATCTCCTAAACCAACCAATTAAACATCAGTCACTCCTGTATGGAGGGCCCTCACCTCATTCCATCGAGGGAGCACTAACTTCGAACCAATAATGTCACATAAAATGTGGAGAGGGCCACTCCACACTTCCAAATTGAACATGGGAGAGCATAACTCCATAGGTTTGAACTCATGCCCTGGTACTAAAGTGGAGTAACAGCTTGAGAAATGTGGTTATGTACCCTAACTCTAGAGGGAACCACCAAAGCGAGAGACATGAGCCCACACCCAACACAGGGGGTCACCACACAGTGGAATGTGAGTCTACAGACAAGGTAAGGGGGAACCACAGAATGGTTAGTGGAACTAATCCCTAGAACATTAGGGGAGTACCGACCCTACCATCCATGGAGTTTGGAGATCCCTTTCCTTGACATGGTAGGGGAGTAGTCCAATTGTATGAACTTCATAGGGAAACTTGCACCCTAATCCATTAGGGGATTAAAAACCCTGAATGAAACTACATAAAGGTAATGAACCTATTCCCATGTCATTGGATATCCTATATCTACCTAAGAATAAATGTGAGGGAAACCCGTGCCCTAGTGCCATAGGGGAGTACCTGACCCAACGTCTCACTTCACGAACCACCAACCACAATCATCAGCACAACACCACTCTATAAGAGTATTTCTCTATTCAGGCCACCTCATGTCCTAAAAGATTCAACGGAGTCCACCATCATGATCTATGTAGAAAAACTTGTATTATAGACTATTTACTCACCCAAAACTGATACTGGATGAAAAAAGTCACACTTCACCACAAACACCCAAACTAAGCCTCATGGGCCCCACACCTCGATTTTGGTTCCAGAACCTGAAATTGGTCTTGAAACATTTGTAATAAAATCAAGGTCACAACTACATTAATAGCATGTTAATCAGACATACGACTTAGGAGTTACGTCTGATGTAAGAAACTCAAAATAGTAATAATAATATTATTATTATAATTTAATGTTTCATTCCACTGAGCCTCACGCATGAAGAGAAAAATCCTCTAAATGAACTTGAAAGGTCCTCATCGATCCAAGGACCATGTTTCCATAGATGATAAATAAATCAGACACATTTCTTGCTTGATATGGGTGTTTAAAAAATATCTCGGCCCATCCTAGATGGACGGGCCCACTCCGATTGGTCTGCACCATCTGGGTCGGCCCACGGCTCAGCCTCCATATTGTCCCACCACCTCTAAGTACAAAACCCCCTATGAGTTGTTGTACCCCAACCTCTGGCTCTCTATGTCACCACAATTAGGCAGCCTCAGCCATGCTACCCAACACCCAACTCCCTCTGCACTAGAATCCACCACATCATTGCCTGACCGGAGCTGCCTCAAAGGAGACGCACTGACACCACCTTTTTCAGACCACCGAGAGCACTCTGGTGGTCAGAAAGACATTTCAAAACCATTTTCAAAAACCATGGGACCCTATCTACACATAAACTTCCTCCATTTGAATAAAAATGATTCTTAAACGAGGGGGTTAGGATTAAAACTTAAAATTTCTTCCTCGCAGGTGAAACTCCAAAGTGTTTGGTGCTGAACGGTGCACATGATGCGCTAATTACATATCTGAAAATGATCTTCATTGAAATGGCACCTCATATCCTGGTTTCTCAAACCTAGAAGAAGGGGAAGAGGGGGTTCAATATCCACATGTAGACACACCCAAGAGAGGGGGAGGGGTGATGAAGATATTTGGTTTAAATAAATTAGAAAAAAATATACACTTAAAACCACATCCAGACTCACCTCCAACCCATTAGTCGACACCAAAAAATCTTATGTCGCAACTCGGGTAAACACAACTTTCCATACTCAACCACAGTATCTGATATTTGATCCACAAATTTATTCAAGAGTTCCTCAATTCAGCGTCCAATATAAATTAATTTATTTTATTTATGAAAATTCCATTGATAAAATTTTTCAAAGAGGTCCTATGCCCACAATATGTTTACCCCACCTATGGTAAATAGAATTCTCCGGACACAATAATGGACTCATATTTCTAATATGAGATACTATTTAAGAGATAACACATGTACTCCATGTGAATATTATAAAAACACTTAACATTTTTATAAAATTTATTCCAGGAACACCGGGCCATGGAATAACATTCTATTCTAGCGTATAACTCTTTAATTATATGTAGAAATATTATAATGTTTGACAGGTCCAAACCCAAGTAACTACATCATCCCCACCTCAGGGATTTTCTTCCCTGAAAAGAAAAAGGATGGGCATAAGGGAAAGAAACTAAACTCTTAATCCGGTCTCCCTCACTAATTAGTTCACCAAAACCACTACAAAGACCACTAAGGGATCCCTTGAAGCTGACCAGTACACACTCAAGAGAACCACAAGGGCTACCACACCCATTCACAACTCATCCCAGGTCGACATTATTCAACTAGGCACATGTATCCACAGCTATGATGAGGGGGAAACACCAAACGCCTCGTCTTCTATAGCCATAGGTTATAGTGGTACACCACCTCGCTAACCTGACTGAGAGATCAACTAATACACTCCAAACACACAAGTCAAATGGAATCATCCCCCAAACTGTGATACTATCCACTTTGGGTGGCACTGACTCACCTCCATGGTTTTGGATCACGTCTCAAGAATGCATATTTTTGGGGATGGTGTCCCTTTTTATTTTGAGTCTGAAGCCACATCAAACCGCACAATGACCTCCTCAAGCGACTAGAGTTCCAAGATGATGCCGAACATGTAAGGTTATAAAAAAAATAAGGCTACACAATCACACACCCTAGGTATTCCCAGAACCTTCAATCAAAACTCCCAACACACAACCCTGCCCCAAATACACAAGTCAGAGGGACTCATCTACCACACCTTGACACTATCCGCTTTTGGTGGCACTAACCCACCCACATAGTTTTATTCGCATCTCAAAAATGATTCTCGATAGGCGAAGGATCCCTCTTCCACAAGAATTCAAAGATACACCAAACAACATCAATATAGGGTCGTACCGACACCCTGAGAAAAATTTGAGCAAGAAACAAAAACGAAGAGTACCTCCTACCAGTTCTTAACAAAAGAACTGTAGAATTTTGAAAGAACAAATAGAATACCTCTATCCATATGTAGAGCCTCTGGGTCAACTTCCATTAAGGATTTCAGTTTCCATCATCCTTGTCCTCTAAATCCTTGAGCCTAGCACTAACCACCTGGGTGTGGTGGTGATGGATACTCGTACCGTCTTCCACATCCTACCACTACACCCACTCCTCTACCACATCCACCATCCTAAAAACCTCTTTTCTCGAAACATTGCCTCTTACAAGGTGGTTTGAAAACTGTCTCCCTATCATCAGCATGGCAGGTTGGGCAGTCTCTAGCAAGATGTCACTGACCATCATAAGCGAAGCAGCACCTCTACAGCTTTTGATAAGGTCCCTGGTGTGGCTCCTATGCATCATACCCACACACCTATGTTCAAGAATGTTTATACCTCATACACTTAGAACCTACCACCTACAACCGCCCACCTATGGCTGATGTATCTTCATCAAAAACACCACTGTGGGGCACATACGCCTGTCCCTCCACTAGGAAGCTATCAACCACCAAAACCCACTACAATACCTCCTCATTGGTTGGAAGGAACAAAGAGACTAGACATGCTTGAACATATCTACAGTGGACCTAAACAAAATTCTGGGCCCGGAATAATGGTTCTAAAACATTGTCTAGGGAGTAACGTAACAGGTTTGTAAAATTCTCCATTTACTGAGACACGATCATTCTCCTGGTCAAAGATGCAGAATCTCCTAGATCCGCACTGAAATCAGCATGGATGGATGAAACTCTTACCTAAAGAGGCATTCAATCACATCATAGGGGAGAATATCCACATCATGGTTATGTGTCACAAGAATCCACAAGTGCCCAACCTAACCATGAAAAAGGCTCACCGCTAGTAAAACCATTTGATCAAGTAGTTTCCTAAAATTGCAAAAAAAATCAAGTGACTGCTTCAAACTAGTCATTAGTTTCATATGGGTGTGGTTCAGCCTGAAACCTTAGATGTCACTACCTATCCAACTCATATATCACACTTAGCCTACGCACATCCTCATCCTACAGTGTCTGCCCAACATGGTGCTCGAAAGGTGGTGGCTCACCCGATTAAACACCTAGAGGTGTAGGATCAGAACCTATTCAATGCACTGATGCCTTAGCATGGGGGAGATCATAACCAAAATAATATCATGAAACCGTGGGTGGTTATCTCTGTAGAGGCATATATAAATACACTCAATATGCACCATGATCAAAATGTATATATGGGGAGCTGACTAAAAAAAGATAGGAAAACCCAAAAACCCAGTCCAATATGATGTATGTTCCATTATTTACATGTGACCACTGTCTTAATCTCTTATGTCAAAAGGAAGGCCATCAGAGTTTTGGTGAATAGATATGTTGTCCATTGCACCAAAACTAGAGTCCTTGACCTGAATACCAAACTAGAAACACTGAAACGCTATCAATATGCATCACATACCAAGCTTACAGTTGTAGTCCCAATGTAGAACCTTCTCTGATACCACTCTGTCACCACCTAAACCAATAGTTCTTGAGCCGAAACTCCCTAAGAACACATCCAATAGGTTCTATGCTAGAAAATAGCATCATGTAGGCTATCATACACATGGGATTCCTTAGCCGATGGTACCTGTATGCACACACACACATACACCTCCATGAAACAATTTAAGGAAATATAAAACTGAAATTGAATTCATGCATACCGCTAACCCAAACTAGAATAAAAATAGAAGTACAAAAAGTGAAAATATAGGTCCCACGAAAAGAAAATTGAAAAAGTGTCCAACCTACTCAGATGGAGGTGATCACTGTCAAATGAACCCACCCGAAATATCCTCAGCAATTCTCTGATCAATAGCTTGGGTAGTCTAGCTCTCTATGATCCACCTACTCCATGTCATCCCAGGACACCTCCGAAAGGATTGTGGTCTACACAAGACACAATACATGTATGGGAAAATCCAATGTAGGGGTGAGTATAAAGATACTCAGTAGGTAACCTAAAAACCCCAAAAGAAAATGAGAGACTAAAAGGAAAAAAATCAACTCTTTACAGCCAAAGGGAACCCAAATGATAATGAAAATCCATCTTGAGACCATCCTTAGTTGAACATGACTAGTCATCTCAAATCAATGGTTTTAATCAAAATAAAACACCACAAGAAAGCCCAGAAATCAAATCAGATTTACTCATCTCAGGAACCAATCCATAGAAAGTTCTGTCCTCATCATCAGAGATAGGCTATAATCAATACTGTTTCTGCAACAACACACAACTAAAAGTTCTATATTCCCACTCCATAGGTTCTACCAATGTTTTCATGTACCCTAATCAATTTATAAAGTACCCAAGAGGAGATTTTTTCACCTCTCCACAACCTTACAGTCAAGGGAGTACTAGCTCCTAATCAAACCTGTGAAACCCTCGCCGCTCCTCTATGGAGGGTCCCACACCTAAGTCCATCAAGGTATAAATAACTCTGAACCAGTAATCACACATAATAGGTGGAGAGGAAAAATCCCCAATGCAAACACAAGCACGGGGGTTCACTAATCTACATGTGTGAACTCACACCCTTGTTTGACAGGGAAGTAACATCCTGAGAAATGTGGGCCCGCACCATAACACGATAAGGGAGATCCATCATGAGAGGTGTGAGGACAGACACATGGTATGGGATAACCATCTAGTGAAACTTGAGCCCACAACTAGTGCAAGGGAGTAGTCCAACTGCATGAATGTCAAGGGGAAACCTACAACCTAATCCATCAAGGGAGGAACGACCCTAGAAGAAACTACCCAAAGGTAAAGAACCCACACCCAAATCGTGGGAATACCTGTATCTACTTAATCAGAGAGGTTAGGGAAACCCATGCCCCAGTGCCAAAAGTGAGTACCTAACCCAACGTCTCTCTTCACAAACCACTGATTGCAAACATCGGCCCAACACTTCTCTAAAAGATTATTTCTTTATTTAAGCCACCTTTTATCCTGAAACCCACAACTGAGTCTAACATCTTTTGTTACGTGGGAAAACACGTATTATAGGATATTAACTCATCAAAATGGAAATACCATAAACGGTCACATTTCACTAAAAATTCCCTAAATGAGACTTGTGGGGAACACCCCACAACTTTTGTGTAAGTACCCGAAATCGGTCTTCAAACGTCCACAATAAAAACATCATTACAATGCCGCTAATAGCACGTCGATTATAAATCAGATGTATGAGTTATGTTTGATTTAAGAAACAAAATAATAATAATAATAATATTATTATTATTATTATTATTGAAAATTTTGTGCCACAAAACCTCGAGCCCAAAAATTAATGTCCTCCAACTGACATTAAAAGGTCAGCCTCTACCCAAGGATCATGTTTTTGAAGATGGAACATAAATCTAACACCCCGTTTGCAAGATATGGGGGTTTAAAAAAAGCTGGACCATATTGTCTAGATCGGAATGCTCTAACCAGTCTGCACCACCTAGACCAGCCAGCTCCAGCCATCCTGGGTTGCTCTGTTGGCCCAAAACATATTCGATGGACTAGCCCACTGGCTCTATGGCCCACACCCCTTGTGAACTGTAGAACACCGACCTCCGACACTTTTTCCGCACCACCCAGCAGTTTCTGCCCGCTTCACTAGAATCTGTCATGCCACCACCTTACTGAAGAAGAATCACCAGAACCACCCTTCCACCACCATCCGTGGACCACCGGGACCACATTGTTTGTCGAAAAAATTAACCAAACTCTATTTTGAAAACCTCGGGACCTGATCTACATAGAAAAAAAATCGGTTCAAAAATAAACTAAGCATAAATAGGGGGTCAAGAATAAAACTCAAATTGCCTTCCTCGTGGGAGAAACACAGAAGTTTCTAGTGCTGAAAGACACCTGCAACGTTCTGATTACCAATCTAGCAACGATCTATGTCGAAAATGGAACATCCTTTCCTGGTTCATCAAATGGAGAGGAAGGAGAATAGGGGGATCATCCTCCACCAAAATGAACACCAAAGAAAGAGGTAGGGGGAAAATATATTTCTTTTTATTAAATTAAAACAAATATCCACAAAACAACACAATGTGACTCACCTCTGACCCGTCACTCGGTGCAGAGAATGATTATGTTGCGCCTTGGGTAAAAAATGAGTTCTGGATTCAAAAAAAGTCTCAAAAATTCAATCTAAGGCTCCATTCAAGATTAATTCTATTTGGTGTCCGAAATGAAGTAATTTAATTTACTTATGAAAACAACCTCCCTAAAGTTTTTTCAAAAAAAGACTACACCCAAAAAACATAGACATTGCCTAGGGTAAATGACACACTCTGAATGAAGCAGTGGACTCATATTTATAATCCAAGCTACAGTTTTGGAGATAAAAAATTTCCTCCATGTGTGTAGTATAAAAATTCTTAATATTTTTCTAAAATTCACTCCGGGAATACCAGGCCACAAAATCTCACGCTGTCTCAACACATACCTCTTGAATTATATGTAGAAATATTCCAAAGCCTGACAAGGCCAAACCTGAGTTATTATAACATCATCTCATTTCGATCAAGGATCTGACACCACAATCCATAGTGGTCAAGGCCCAACAACCACAGAATGGGGTAATGATGGGAAACAAACTCATGTCGATACAATGATGCTTGCCTCAACTATGAACGCATTGAAAAAAAATGGTGAACCTGATGTGAATATATTATCATTCAATTGTGAGAAGATGAAAATTGATGGAAAAAATGAGGAATCCCCATGTGAATCCCCTCTCCTTTATATCACTACCCCAAAACGGGGAAAGGCCAGCACCACCCTTTATTAGTGCTAACGAAAAAGCACTGATAAAGGGGGGGGGTACCTTTATCAGTGCTAAAAAATCACTCATAAAACTACCCCTTCATCAGAGCTTTTTTAGCAATGATAAAGGTACCCCCATTAACAGCGCTTCTTTTTGTGTTGTGAAAGGGTAACCCTTAATCTTCACTTTTTTTAGTACCGATGATAAAGGGGGGTCTTTATCAGCGCTTTTCCTAAAAGCGCTGACAAAGGTCTACTTCCAAAAAAATCATTAAAAAAAATCATTTAAAAAATTAATATTTAAATATATAGATATAGTTATATTGATATAAATATAATATATATATTTTTTAAATATAATTTTAAATATATTTTAGATAAGTATAAATATACAGTTACACTTAATATATAAGATATTTAGTGAAAATGGCTTATAAAAAAATTAAATTTTTTTAATTAATAATTTTCTAATTATTATGGAGTAATAGTCATTTAATAACAATTTGACGATGAAAAAAATAAAAAAAATAAAAAAAGATCCAAAATATGTTGAAAACGCAACTCGAACTTTAAACGGCCATAACTTTTGATCCGGGTGTCCGTTTGAGCTCTACCATATATCAAATCGAAGCCTGCGATGAAATATACACCATTTTTCTTTGGGGGGATCCTAGTCAAGGTTTTTGCGAGGCAAAAAGGCCTATAAGGTCTCCAAAACTGAGTTTTTAGTTGGGATACCCCGATTTTTTAACATTTTGTGGATTTTCAGCCTCATTTAAGTGGAAATTATTGTATTTTTTTGGTGGGGATAGAATTTATTCCATGTTATTACATTCATATTGATATTATGTTCAATATATGACCTAGGAATTGGACATCATAATTGATTTCTCATAGATTGAGTGGTATGACATCCCAATTGATTTCTTATTTGTAGTATTTCTAATTAACACATGGAATACTTCATTTTATTTATTCGGTGTGAGTACTGAGGATATATCAGATCATAGAATTTTATCCCCTATGGTGATGTAGCTTTATTAGTAACATTTTAATGATGGAGTAAGTGGATATGTTTGGTCAGATCATGAACCCAACGATCGACTCGATTACACACAGCTTGGGTGGCATGACATCCATCTTAATACCTTCTTTATAAGATGTCCAATCGATTCTGGTCATGGTCCCAAGGATTGATTATGGACACATTTTATTCTTTTATCTATATTTGTGTCTCATCTAGACTGATAATATTTCATGATCATGCACTTATGACTATAGGCCTTTGTACAACCTTGGTTATGTAATTTATTTTCATCAACTAGTTATTGTTATTATTATTATCCCAAGGAGTAGCTCACATTACCATACAATTCATTTCATGGCTATGAATATTTATAATAAAATATATACCAAATATATAAGAATATATACATATATTTCAAGAGCATGCACTGCAATTTATAATAAAATATATAACAATATATACATATTTTTTATATATTCACACATAAATATTTAATTATAAATATAAATAATAAAATATATTTACATATAAAATATATTAGCTTTATCTAAATAATAACTAATGTCCATTTATTTAAAATATAAATATATGAATATTTATATACCTATATATTAATCTAACTATATATATATTTTAATATAACTACATATATATATATATATATATTAATATAACTATTAATATATATATATATATATTAATATCACTATAAATATATATATTAATATAACTATATATATATAACATTATATATATTTTAATATAAATATATATTACTATACGATTAAATATAACTATATATATATATAGATATCGTGAAATGGAAAACAAATCAAAGTAGAGGAGTGGTAAGGGCTTAGGCTCGTAGTGGGGAGGTCTCGAGTTCAAAACCTGGTGAAGGCAAGGGTGCACACGCATGGGGGAATATGGGAGCTAGTGCTAATAAAGGGTGTGTGATTGCACTGATAAAGGGTAGAGGGGGTGCGTGGGGGCGCAAGAGGTATGGGAAGGCACTGATAAAGGGGGGATCAAGCGCTGTAAAAGCCCCCCAGAGATTGACATGTTTTTTTAAAAACATTAAATTTTTTTAACTTTTATTAGTGCTAAAAAAAGCACTGATAAAAGGGGTATTTTATCAGAACTAACAATAAAGCACTGATAAAGGACCCTTTTATCAGTTCTTCATTTTAGCGCTGATAAAAGACACCTTTTATCATCACTTTTTTTAGCGCTGATAAAAGGGGTCTTTATCAGCACTTTTTTGAGTGTTGATAAAGGGGACCCCACTTTATGTACGCCGGCTTTAACATCACTTTTCTAGCGCTGTTAAAGGCAATTTTTAGTGGTGATAAAATACCCCTTTTATCAGTTCTTTTTTTACACTGATAAAAGGGGTCTTTATCAGCGCTTTTTGGAGCGCTGATAATGGGAACCCCCCTTTATCTACGCCGGCTTTAACAGTGATATTCTAACGCTATTAAAGGCCATTTTTAGCACTGATAAAAGGGGTATTTGTAGTAGTGTATATGAAAGGGTGAGTAACATTATTTATGTGGAGAGATAAGGACATAATTGACTAGATAACCCTGCCACCATCATGGGAAGTGCATATGAGAAACCCCATCCCATTCAATCAGTGCTTCAAATACATCGCCGCTCTCATGGGCCACACAGGGGGTAACCACCTTCATTAATTTATCAACTCACTAACACTACCACCCTCGTGGGCTACACAGGGGGTAAACCACCACCATTACACCATGGCCTCTCCAACATTGCACCCTCTTGAGTATTGTATGAGGAAACCACCCCCATTCCATCAACTCCTCACTAACACCGCTACCCTCACGGACCTCTCATGAGGAAACAACCCCCATTCCATCATCACCTAACCAACACTGTCACCCTCATAGGCCACACATGGGGAAACCACCCCTATTCCGATAGTTTTTATTTCAACATGAAAATTACATCAATATGTTTCCAATCTTTGATTCTTTCTCAGTTTTGATCTCCATCACCCATCAAATCAAAACGAACCACCGAAAATTTATGGTGCTTGGCCAAAATTCCTTGCTTAACATCTTGGGGGAATGTCCTAATGGATATCTTGTGAAAAAATAGAATATTATATGTTTCTAACTTGGTTAAATGTTTTGCCCATAGTTTTCCTCCCCCTTCTTGAATGGTGAAATTATGGATCTGTGGTTTTAAACTTCGTCAAAAGTCAATCTCATCCCATTAGTCACCCCCTTATCTAGATATAAGATGTCTATGTTCACCTCCTTTCCACATTAATATGTCTTGGTGGAATTCCAACACCCTTGGTGTCACCCATATGTACATATGTTCTCATAAAGTAGGTAGGATAGTGTCATGGGGACATTCTTGTCCTGATATCTCCTCACCCATTCTATGTTATTCCATGTGTCCGGGAAATCCCCTCACCACTCATTATTTCCCACATCGAGAATTACTCATATGAGATTAGGAGTATTGGAATGGATTGTACCCATGTGTTCTAGGATCACTAGATCATGGTCCATGAAACATGACCTTAAACTATTTACAATGGTCATATATTTATGACCCTAAACTTATAACAGCCCCATTTGTCCTATAATCATGTCATTAAACTATGTACAAAACTTATTAAGAATAATTTTTACATTGTTGAGACTCCATGACATGATTCACATCGAGTTTATTGCAATTCCATGCTACTCATATCCATTTATGACTCTCAACTGTTGTCCAAAATCTATGAACTTAAACTAAGATCCCCTCCCAGTACAAGCATTATAGCGACAAACTATTTACTTATGGTCCAAACTCTGTTAGAATAAAATAAGATCCCCCTGGCCCAAATTCTATGACCTTAAAATATGATCCTATGGTATGATCTTTAAGACCTTTAACTATCTACCACCCTATGGTCCATGCATTATGATCTTAAACTATTTGAGTTCCTTATAGTCAGAGTTTTATGCGTTTAATCGACAAATTCAAAAGTCCTCAATGCATGATGTTAAACTGCGATCTTACCCCATAAAAAATTAGGACGACTCTCAATGAAGGATTAATATTATGATATATCAAACAAGGATGCCCCATATGAAAAAATATGGGATGAACAAACAACAATGTCCTCATCACGTGACACTAAACTATATCCTTACCCCTTATGAAATCAGGATGTCTCATATCCCCATATAAGAAGATTCACTATCCTTGTTTGAGAGGGTATCCCCTTCCTGGTGCCGATATTTTTCTCTACTGTGTTCTATAACAATGTGAGTATTTATTTTCATCATAATGGGATATGTATTGATTCCAAGGATTAAAATTTCTAGGACTAACAAAACATTTATCAACCGTTCATCCCCATGTCCACAGTAATAGTCTGTACCATATGACATTAAACTGTGTTTCATTTTCATCATATTACTTGTGTGTTACACTATCCCTTATGATCCCCATTCACATCATGTCTCGCCTCTTTTATGCCACACATATGCCATTGGATAAAACACCCCCATAGTCCACGAAACATTACTTTAATCTTTTTTCCATGGTCAAGACCATATGACCTTAAACTGCGTGTGTCTAACATTAGGATTTCTTCACATGGTTTAAGGTCTCCTTTGATCCCTTAATGGTGGGTGTACCTATTAAATCCCACATAGATCCTCTAAGACACTTTTTTTCATGTTCCAATCATTATAGGCCAAAACTATGTGCATTCCCCTCTTGATCATATAGTTTGTTTCATCCCTAGTGAAGCCTATTCATCTACCTTATTTCCAAAAAACACGTTGATTGATTATATACATCATGGGATACTTAGTGATGCTTAATAATTCCATCTTTGGGCCTATATGCATATTCACCATGAAAATCTCTGATACCTATCTTGTAATCACCCAAATATTCCGATATGGGGATCCTTTATCTGCACAAGACCCATTTTTTACCTTGAAGTAGTAGTGGTCCAAGACTCATTCATAACCTAGTTTGAAGAAGATAAGAATGGGTAGCTAAATGCACAAGACCCCCCCATTATCCTCAACATGAGATAATAAACAGTGATCTTACCTTGTACAAAAGTGGGCTTCCTCTTAATGAAAGATGATTCTTTGCCAATATCAAACTGGGATTGTCATATGAAAAATATTAGAGGAAAAAACACCAACATCCTCAGTGCATGATGTAAAACTATATCTTTACCCTGTATAAAATCTAGATTCCTCTTAATGAGGGATGGTTTACTCAATTTGAAACTAGGATGCCTCATAAGATAAGTATGGGATGGTGATTTACCCTATCTAAAATTAGGAAACCTAATATAATGAGTATGAGATAAACCATACATTACCCCGTATAAAATCAGGATGCCTCCAAATAAGAGATGATCCAACACACTCACCAAATTGGATGTCACCCTACTATGTCCTCTCATACCACATCATGTCTCTAGAACTCTGTGATTTCCTTGATTTAGATAAGCATTATCCTCCCAATCTAAAAAATCTCCTTAATGGAAATGGTGTTTGGCCCCACTGGCTCACCTACCATCCTAGGCTTAAACATCGAAGTATTATTGTCAATAAAAAGTAGATGTCATGTTTTGAACTCGATCAAAAGTCGATCTTACATTTTCACACCTAATATCTAACCAATGCGGGTACAAACCTATGTTTTAAACATGTAAAGTAGTTTTTCCCCATATTTCATTTATTCACCTCCTTTTCTATCCAGGTCTTGGAATTCACAATCACCCTATTGGGAATTTATGGCCACTTACACCCCTTATTATTCTCTCCCATACATGAAATGATACCCCATAAAACATCTTGTTTCAGGAACTAATCATGGTTTACATAGGCTTTTTATTTGGGATGGGGGATTCCCTAAGAAAGTCTAGAACATCACATAATATGTTCAACACTATGAACATAAATTAGTACAGCAATACCTGGATTCATGAATCTAAAATCTATGTAGAAATCCTCAAAAACATGTTGTGTGGTGAGCACCTCTTTTGGATCCCCATTCAAATTAGGTTTATCAATTATCCTCACTACACATATCCATTTGATATGATTTTAGTCCAATAATTATTACCATGAATTATTTTTCCCTAGTCCAAAATCTATGACCTTAAAATAATAGTCATAGTTCTAGTATCATAATCTTAAACTATATGTAACCAACCCCATGTGATCACACGGAACACTTGCCACTCTTTTCCCTAATTAATGATGGTTTACTGATCCTTAAATCCTATTCATATACTTTATGGTGATTATGGGTTCAAATTTTATGACCTTATAATAGTATCAATGTCTATGTCCAAGTATCACGACTTTAAAATGTGTCTGAGTTTTCTACAGAATGTGTTGTGTGGCATCTGGCCTTCTTGGACCTCAATTGACGTTGGTATTATCACTCATATACACTAAAAATATCTACTTGATACAATCCACCCAGAGGTCTAATATTAATTAACATAAAATTAAATCCATGGTCTATAAATCGTGACTTAACATTTTATATGCCTCACCCAAGATTCCTATATTCGTGTTGGGTCTTCTAAGATTCTCTTGCCTTGTTGGCCTTTCTAGGGTGAATTCCCATATTATTTTTCTAGGTGGGTAAACATTACACCAATTCACCACATCCTGATCACATTATGTTAAAATATGTGATAAGGCTGGATTACATGATGTTAAATTATGCGATAAATCCATTTCACATATCATTAGAAAATGCAATACACCATCCTCATCATATACTATTAAAATACATGTCAAATTTCCTTACTCTATGATTTCAAAGTACATGTATATCTTCCACATGGAACAACAGAAAAAAACATGGAATCTTAGGACCTTTCCTAAGTATCCCTTTCCTTCGATTCTGGTTATCTACCACATCATTCATGTTCTTGAACCATTACTCAACATCTGAGACGATACTCCCCCGGAATATGAGTTTGACCTTTTCTCAAAAGTATATGCCTAATAAATTTTCTCCATGTAATGGTGGAATAATTCTTAGAGTTCTAGAATCTATTTGAACATTCCATCACATCACCTCCACACTTTTTGATACCCAAATTTACATCCTGATCCCCCCATGTTGGAAGGGACACCATAACCAAATGGTGTTTGGCCAAAATAGATCACCTACTATCCTAGTCCAATTCCCTGGAGGATCTTGGGGGAAATATTGGGACACGTCCTCTGATCCTAATAAGGTTAGTGGTTGACACTTATTTGTTTTACCCCATTCTCGATTAACAACACAGATGATATGTTTTGATCAAAATTAGTATTTATCCTATATATCCATTCCACTCTCTCCATGTTCCAGATTTGGAGAATCCTGATTCACACATCTATTTATCCTTTTTAGGGAGAATTCAATGCCCTTGGTGTTACCCCATTTATGAATTAATGCACGTTTGGAATGATAATCATCTTTTAATGGCCCCATTATCCATCCAAATCCCCCTCTCAGTATGAACACTTTTGAGGGTGATCAATTCCCATTATGATTGAGGTATAGTGGTCCCAAGGTAGGAAATTTCTTCAGATATTTTTTTGGAATATAGACTTCCTTTCCATCCTCATCCTCATTGGACCCCATTTTGAGGGGAGGGGGAATTTGTTGGTATTGAAACAATGTGCCCAATAATGCACTAGTTTATGTGGTTCTTGATCCCAAAGTGCAGTTCATTTCATAGGCTACAATTTTATTGGTTATATACATCAAATAGAGTCATGTATTTGAATTTAGGTTCATTTGAATCCTGGATTCCAAAAATAGTTTGTAGAGGTCTTTGCATGAAGGTCCCATTTTTGGAGTTCCTTTTACGGAGTTCTATTAACAGAGGTCTGGTTTACAAAAGTCCTATTCATGGAGCATCATTTGTGAGCATGAAAAGGGTTTATGGTACCTTCAAGAAATGAAATTAAGAGTGAGAAAGTGCTTGGAGAGGACACAAAGGATTGACTGTAGATCTGTGAAAAAGACATTCAAATCCACAAAGCCCCACTGAATCAAGAAGATCATAATGATTCACAGTGGCCTCTAACCTCCTAAAAACCCATTTTTTATGAATACACCATTCATTTTTTTATTTGGGTAATGGAAGAGATGGAATGATACAATGTCATTCCCTTAATTCACGAAGCTCCAGAGATTCACGAATTCATGTTACTCATTATGTACAGAAATTGTGAGACCACATCCCATGCATTCTTGAGATCCTCCACCTAAAGTGGTGATTCCTTTTGTGAAGAATTATTCCATTTATAGTAGAATAATTCCCTCCAAGGAACTTCAGGCTTCGTTATGCATTTAGAATTCAAAAAGCTCTCAACGTAGGAATCAGGTCTTCCTTTGTGAGAACCTGAACTCCATGAAGCCCTATCCTTTGTAATCACTAATGCTCTACTAATCCCAATAATTCATGAAGCCCCTATCCTTATGAAGCTCCCAAATCTGTGTCCACAGATACAAATCATAGGGGTTGTGTCCCCTCACCCATTCTCAGGATACATTTTGGGCTATGCTCATGAGAATTTGACCATGTACCTTCACTAGTATCACTGATCCTAATGAAAAATGGAGATTCACACCACAAACATTTGGGGTCAGGCTGATTTTTTTGGTTTTTCCATATATGGTATCAACATCCCCCTATAAAATTCTATGAGCTTAGATACTCTTAAACACAACCTAAAAATACATTGAGTCAATCTACTCCACTTGGAAACTATCCAATGTCATGAGTTGAGATTATCCTCTGGGATTCACTGAGTACCTTGAGTTGAAAAACTCCTCATGTAACTCTTGAGAACCAATCACCTGACTCCCATGTTAGAGAAAACCAAAAAGGGTCTCCTCTAGAATATGTCCCATAATAGCCATTATTTTTCATCTTATCCATAGTAGTCCTCAATAAATTATTCAATATTATATTATACCATATAATAAAAACATAGGATTCCTCATGTGATAAGTATGAGACACCTTATGCATCAATAATAAAATGCTCAGGGGTCCTCACTACATGAATTTAAACTATAGTATACCATATATGATGAGAATAAGATGCCTCCAGGGATAGAAACATGATGTATCATTCATCATGTGTAAGATGAATTATGTACTGATCATGAGATAACCACAAAATATACTCCATGATCCTCTTCATCAGATGTAATCCCCAATAATAAACCTAAACCCAACAGTGAGTTGAGATTACCTCATTACCCAAAATAAGGAAGATGAATATAAAGCCCTTGAGTGAAATCCCCTAATGTATCCCTATTTCTTCTATTTATCCCAAATAGGAATCCTCATATTTTGTAATACCTAATCATTTCCCTCAACCCATTAGTAGGATGAGATTCCCTCAGGACCTAACACGAGAAAGAAAAGATGGGTAGCTCAATGCATAAGCCCCAACCACCACATCTATTCAAATGATTTTAAAATATAATATTATCCCATGAAATGGACATGGTATGCCTTAATGACTTGGAATGGGGAATAAAAAATGGAAATCCTAATGCATAATCCCTAACCACCAAATCCATTCACATGTCATTAAACTATAATCTAACACCATGCAATGGACATGGGATTCCATCAAGACCAATCATGAGGAATAAATAATGGGAAATTCCCACACATAATCCCCATTAACATAATTTCTTCTCTATAGTGTCATCTGGGTAGATCCCACACATAATCCCCATTCACATCAATACTTCTTCATAGTATCACTTGTGTATCTCCCACACGTAATCCCCAAACACACCATCACTACTCCTTGTAGCACTCGAGAAACTTCCTACATATGACCAACAACATTTTCCCAAGATAAACCCTCTTATGAAGGGAATACTCAACATGTAATACCCACACCATACCTTTTGAATGATCCTCTAATGACACAAGTGTCCTTACCACATGATGTTAAATTTCCTGGACTGGTCCCATCACATGACCATAAACTGCGACATCAAACTATGTGGATTTTGTTCCTTTTCTTTTAAAGGGGGTATATAGGAATCCTCCTTGAGGTTAAACCCCACAATGTTAAACCTCATGTGGGACATCATCCTTCATAGGTATGAACCTCTCGGATCCCCCCAATGGGGAATTCAATCCATCGATCGTGAATCCTTTTCAATAGGGTGTTCGATATTTCCATCAGTAAACTATTTAGGCATTTCATCCTAAAAATGAACCTTCCAGATCCAAATCATAGGTATTTAAATCAACATTTCTAATCATTCAATGTGTGAAATCGTCCCTCCTAGGGATTCATCTTCTAGATCTACATCACAGGGTGTTTGATCCTGAGATCAGACTGATGGGGAATTTGATCCCCAATTGTAAACTATTATGGTGTTCCCTCCTATGGAAACACCATACCGATATTACAAATTGGTAATTTTATCACAAATGTTAAAACTAAAAATTCTCCTCATAGGAAATTTGATACACCCATAGTAAACAATCCAGGTGTTCTCTCATTGGGATGCACTTCAATTTTCCACCATGGGGAATTCTGATCAACAAATCTCGTACTCTTAAGATATTTAACATTTTCCATGGTCCTTAACACCTACCCCATGCATGATTATGGAATTATTTAGGAATAATTTCTTGTATGTCTAATGCCCTAGGCATCGACAGCATCATCACCTACTCAGGATTCTTAGGTTCTTTTCCTAAGATTCTTTATATGATATTCCCTCAACTTCAAAAGGATATGACTGCCCTTTTATCAAATACCTCAGGACCAACATGGGATGACTTGTGTTTCATTCATACTATACAACATAGGAGATGACTTATACTTTGAAATAAGAAGAATTTATAGGTTCCCAACATACCCAATGACAATATATTCTCAGACAAGATCGATGTCACCACCTACTCTAATGAAATGTTGCAACCCGATTGAGATAGAAGTAACATAATTAACTCGTATACACATTAATAAGGCATCAAGAATGTGTTTCAAGAACACTATTCAAATATATAAGGGATACTCATACTAGTCATCGATCTCCAAGGATAAATCCATGGAATGAGGAACCGTCATCAAATCACTTAATTTAAATCAAGGATTTGACATCACCATCCTTGGTGGAAGAGGTAGGCTACCCTTGGAAAGTTGGAGTGCGGGGAAAGAAACACACATCGTTGCGACCGTGTGTTCCTCAACTATGCAAGATTCATAAAACAACATTGATTCACCAAATAATATATTCAGATGAATCCTAATGAAATATTACATGGTGGTATCTTATTCCTGATGTTATTTAAATATTTATGGGAAAAAATACTCGATTCATTATTTATAGTTAAAAAATGTAGTATAATCATTAACTATATAGAGTCAATATATCTATGGTGAAAAGTGTAAAATATATAGAATTCAAAATAATGTAATGTATATATTCTCCCAGAAGGAGTCGAACAGAAGCCAAAGGTGGTGGTTGGAGTTTATCAAGGACTTTGACTATGTTGGTGCTCTCCATTCATGAAAATTGAGAAGATATTGAACTAGGAGTACTTAAATCACACAATGAAAAGGAAATAGGGTATAATAATGTAATATTAACTAGAATAACTAATGTTTTCATACATTAACTACGTGTGAACTAATTTAATGACCATGTACTCTACATAGGGTTCACTTTCATGGATCACTAGTGAAACAAACATCATTTACCCAGGGCCCAAATTATTCCTATAAATAGGACCTTTCGACTCCAATTTTTCACCATTAGTAAGAATAAGTGATGTACTTCTTAATTTACCCCCGTAGTATATATCCCAAGTCTATAAATCCATTAGGTAGATAATTCAATCTCTAAAATTAATGGAATTAACCAAGAAATGGTGTATTTGAGCTTCCAAAAGATCTTAAATGATGTCAAAATTTATGAGGAAACTCATCCTCCCTCATCCACTAACACTGTAGTGAAGGATTTTTTCCCAAACATAAATTTGTGAACCCCTCTTCCAAAGTCATCCATGGTGATTCCTATAGATCATGGAAAGAATCACTTCAGTCTTATAAACTAGAACATCACTTCTCACTAGAAAAACATGGGATAATTTTAGATACTCGGATCTTGGCGTACGTGGAAATTACATTAATTTTTCAGACTACTTAATAAATAAAAAAAACCAACACTCAAGGATCTAAATAGTTTAGTGTCTTTGGATACTCGGAACATAATCTTCTTATCATGGTGAAAGATCTTCAACATCTCCCATAAAGATCTTCCCCTTTTGTTTTATTACCTAAAAACATTATTTATAACCTGGGGAAATGAAAACATATAAAGGGTGAGATCAAATTCTCAGTAAGGGTATGCATGGAGAAAATAAAACAAACCATATACATTTGAACTTCAAAACATCGACATAAAGTTTGAACATCAAAATCGTTATTTGTGAAATTAAACATTGCAGTATGTTAGGCATAAATCATAAAAGAACATCACTAATGATAAAATAGAATGGGAATAAAACATTTAATTTTGGAAAACCATTAAGAAAATGATTTTATTTCCAAATTAGCCAAGTCATTGCTTCCAAGACCATCTTAGTCGACAAAGTCCCTTTCTGATTTTTGTTAACTCCTCAGTCCAGTACTGTATCACTAAACTGGATTAACATACCATTCCATCCATGTCAATGTCATGAGATATAAATCATTACCCAATGCATTGGAGGGAGATATAGGTCCCACCCATCTCATAATGAAACCATTCTTATGTGTGCCACAAAATCATAAATCATACATCATAGCATAACTCATGTAATAAAAATGGGTTTCTTAAACATCGTGACATCATAAAAAAATTCATATAAGATAAAGGAATTCATATAAATAATTAAATAATAACATAATCAAATCAATTTAATAATAGGGATAGAAACAAAACCCTATATTATCTTTGATGGAAAATTATTTTTATAAAACACTTGAACTCCATTATTGAGGAAAATATCCTTTCTACTTCAAAAACATTTTTCCTTTCTTAATATGTCATAATGTTTTAATTTAAAAGAAGTTAATTAAAAATAAATGTAAAAACTTTTAAAGTACGATTCATAGAAATAATGTTCTATGGACTCATAAAAATTTTTTCATTCCATATAAGTTAAAAAAACATTCTTCACGTACTTTGGCAGGAAAAGTCAAAAAGTGTCTCGTACTAAAAACTTCAAAAGATTCCATTCATATCTTTTACTAAAATTTCACCAATATTTAAAATTGTATTTAAAAAATTTTATTAGGATATAAATATTATTACATATTGAGGAAACATGTATTTGGATGATAAATATGCCCTAGTAAAATCTGAAGTATAAACAATCTCGGATAAAAATGAGATTGTGAGATTTTCCATTACCTTAGGTCTGATATTCTTCGTACGTATCCAAACCTCCTATATAATTATTTTAATAATATCATTGACTTGTTACGTAATAATATTTATTGTTATGATATCATATATGGTTCACTTATGACTTTATATTACCCGTTCTTTTGTAAATTCCATGTTAAAGCAGTGTTTTGGGTAAAATCGTTTTATTTATCGTCCGTGTTTTGAATTTTTGTTCTTGATATTATTTCTTATATCCTGATTTACTTAATTTCAGAATTTGAAACATTATTTATATATAATATATATTCAGAATATAAATATATATGGTAGATCGATAAATGGAATGAAATACACTGTTCATGGAGACGGTAGACCGTACGTACGCATGAACGCTGTTTTCGTTTCGTTATTGAATTAAATGGGATTAAGTAAATGAAACATATATGTACATAAATCCAGTATCATTGTTATTTAATATATTTCATTATTATTTATTATATAAACTTTATAATCATACTTGAATGGTTAATCATGGAAAATGAACCTCATCGCGTTCATGGAGACAGTAGTCTGTATGTGCACACGAGTGAAGTTATCATTCCCATGATCATGGAATTGTATTGAAGTGTATGTATAATATTTAAGAATAAATATAACCTTACCATAATAATATATAGTTATTTATTTACACCATTATACCCATCCAAGTATGGTGGTGGTGGAAAGCAGATTACACCACAGCGTGGAGACGGTATTCCGTACGTACCCACGCGTGGTGATTTTGTTTTCCGTCGGATGGATATAAAATAAAATAGGGTTGTTTCATATTTATAATAAAATATCTGTATATGAGTGATACTTATGTTTTTAATTTATGATGAAACAAATAAATAAGAATATGTAGAAGAGGAAATAAATTGGAAAGAATCGGTAAAGGATATTACCTCTTCTTTGACATGCCTCTTCTTAACCTCCTCTTAAGGCACTAGAGTTTTTCTTTTGAGGAGACCATAACGTCTATAATGTTTCTAGGGAAGTTGATAAGAGAAATGGGAAGAGTTTGTCTTTGCGTAAAGGCTCAAAATTGTGTAACTTGAAGAGGGAGGAGGTGCCCTTTTATAAGGGAGGAGGGGGGCACCTTAGGAAAAACTTAAAATATTATTTTATAATAAAGCCATATTCAGTTTATAATATCTCCAAATTGATTTATTTCAAAGATAAAGTGGATATGGGTCGAAATAATTTCCACAAATAGGTTTTATACAAGTTTAGGTTACTATTTTAACCTTATCATTTAGATTTATCTCTAAGTTAAATAATTTAATTTTGACCATGTCTTCTTGTTTTCATACACTATTTGTAAAAGAAATATACTATAACTTGCCAAACGAACCCCAAGAGTTTAATTATTAAATATATAACCTTATCTAAGTCATTTTTCCGAACCTTATATTTTTAGGAAAATAATAGCAATTAATAATATAATATTTTTTTAAAAAAACCAATTTTATGTCAATTTTGACACTATTTGGTAATTGATTATTGTGAAAATTATAACAGCATGATTAGTTTGAAAAAACTACCTTTAATCAATACTAACATGTCATATTAACCTAAAAATTTAGTGTAATTTATACAAAGTCTCAAATTACATTTATTGGGGTTTTTATAACATTAATTATGATAATATTTCATTAAGAAGGTAATTACTTAATCATCATTTTGTCATAAATAAATTAAATTATTTAATGTCTAAAAATTATAAATAAAATTTCATTATGTAAAAAATCTTTTTATATTTCTAATGAATATTTATAGTTGAATTTATCTTATATATAACCCTATATTAAAAAAATAGTTATTAAACCTTGATTTTAACTATTTTAACTATTCTTTAAATAAAAAAATAATAAATGTCCAAATCTAATCCAAGTGGACCTAACGGGTAATATTTTATTCCTAAGGTTGTTTTGGTAGAATTAAACTTATCCAATAGAATTAGGACATGTGTTAGGATATTAATAATATCATTTTTACCGTTAATTACACTATTTACTTTTAACCGTGGTAAATAAAAGTAAAAAGTTACTATTCAACAAAAATTATTTTTGTCTTATATAACAACAATTTACTCCTTGATATTAACCGTGTCTCTTGGATTTTCAAAATTACACACATAGATGTGGTAAAATTACATTTTATGTAAATTTTCAAATTCTCCTAGGAGGTGGGTAAAAGACGGTGAAAAGTTCAATAAAATTTTTATATATCTAAAATTATTATAAAATGACTCCAATTAGTTACATTTAACTTATATAGGTATTATTTATCAATTTTTACCTAAAATAAATTTAAATAAAATAAATAATTATTTAAATAAAAAGCCAGTTATTAAATAGTAACCTAGTGTTTGCACTATTCATAAAAAATTGAAAGTTTTCAGAAAAATTCACCCTAGACTAATTTCGATATTTTGAATCCAAAAATGAAGACCATTTTGAAAGATAAAATTTATAAAATTTCAAAAAGTTGTTATTACTATTCATAATGACTAGTTCATAATAATATTCTAATAATATCCTGTTTAGTGAAACTCGGTATTACATACTACACACGCTAACGAGGAAGGTCTTGATTGTGTGTAATGAAAGCCATGTCAGGTCTGCATGTAGTGAATACTCCATTTGGTTTTGTGTATAACAAAATAAAAACTTATTTCATTTATACATTAAACAAAATCTTTACCTAATGTTGCGTAGAATAATTTCTACAAAACGAACATGAAATTGTGTGTAACACGAGCCAAGAATAGTGTTGCGTATACTGCAAGCTAATACGTTGTTGCTTATAACAGAAGATAATTTTGGGGTAGCTTACAACACAAGACATCAATTAAATTAAAAAGAATAATTCTCATAAAATCTCGGGTTGTTACATTCTACCCCACTTAAAATGAATTTCACCCTCGAAATTCGTCGGGGTTATAAATGGTTTTCTACTTGAAAGTTTCTTTCATATAAACCCACATTGTAAAAAGAAATACTAGAACATCATTTTAAAAAAGAATGTTAGAAACATAACAGATACCTAAAGTAACTCATCACTGGGGTTTCCACATATGAGAACATAGGGGAAAATATCGATATGGAAGAAAAATCTAACCATCATGTTCTAATGAAGAGTGGTAGAGGACATGGCTATGAAAAAACATCCAACAGTCACAATGATATAAATTTGTGATGATCTAAGGTACCATTTGATTCATCATATATTAGAGCACTATGAAAACATTTTTGGTTTTCAAGATCATTTCCCAAATGTTGAAGAATTTGAATTAGAAGAAATACTTACTTTATTTTGGTACAATCTCACTGTTTTTCGTGACTTGAACAATTTCCCCTTCATCTCTTAAAGAATTTAAGGTGAATTTTTCATTCTTTGAGTGTTAGAAGATCATGTGATAGAATGATGGGTCATTCCATCTATCTCAAACAAAAGGTTAGAAAAAGAAATCAAATATACTTAAGTCCATCTATAGTGAGGTTAATCGTATATGGTTTCACAAATGGACTTATACTTCATCTATCATACTGCTTAATAAAATAAAACTAGTTTATTCTAACCAGGGATTTCCTATAGGCCAGTGGTAGGCGATAAAGACCTATCGCACTTCGGTTGTGGGTTCGATTCCCACAGACTTATCTGACGCGACGGGTTGCCGCCCGCCCTGTAGGTTGTCATTTTTCTAAAACTAAATTATTATAACCTTCCATCAATAATATCGAAAAATTTCTAGCCCAAAACAATACTAACTTATTCCCAAGATAATCCATTCGAATCTTTAGGCTTATCCAAAATACTTATATCCAATCACATATTATTGTGAAAAAGATTACCAGAGAGGTCATATAACAAGCATGTGAATACCATCATTTATCCCTCATATATCACAAGATATATATTTTTGATTTCATTCAAAAAATTTCAATACCTTAATCTTGTATTCACATTCAACATGAATTACTGTAGAACCTTAGTGAAAACATGAATGCTGTTTAAATTTATCTTTTTCCACATACCAAAATCCCAAAAATTCTTTATACTCAAACCATGATATCACATTGTCCTTATATTAGTCATGAACTCATGAATACTATCAAACGTATTATTTTCTCATTATCACTTCATTATGCGCATATTATCTACTTTCCAAAAATATTCCAATCACTTTTCATGGTTACCGGTACCATAAAATTATTGAAAACCACAATAGACTAATAAAAAAATATTCCAATATACCATAAAAGTACCCCACTAACAATATTTCTGAATACCAATACATAAAAACTTCATCACATCCTCTTCAATGATGTTTATGGAATAATTCCTTCCTTGATTTATAAGTAACCTCTAAGGCTAGGGCATTGAGTTGGGTAATGCCCATGTTCTCCACAAATAAGACATTGAACTCCATAACAGTCTGTCACTCTATGACCCTTCTCTCCATAGAGATAACATATTCCCCTCCATTTGATGTATTCATCAAGGTTCTTCTTCCCTTATTTAGAAATATCAATCCTCCTTTCTCTGTGCACCTCAACATGCGAACATGCATAAAAGTTCATCTTCCTCTTATTTTATGACATAGGAATACCAACAAAGTTCACCTTGTTAATCATATATCGTGATGACTGATTCATCATAATCACAATATCTTTCTCTCTCAGAATTACATGATTTTGTTGATCACAGTAACCAAATTTTCCATCGGAATCAATGTTAACTGAATTCCTTCTCATTTCCTCCATTGACTAAAACCAGAAACCATAGTGTAAGAAACATTTAAAATAATGAGGAACCACATATTCATTAAAAGTCGCCTATGGGATGCCTACCTTTTCACACATTATTTAATCCATGATACCTTAGGTTCACCCTATGTTATTTATGATCATCAACATAACTCTTGGACTATAAACTATAGTTATGCTAAACCTTAGGTACATCCCTGTACATACCTTAGAAATATCTCTAGGGATCTCACTAATGTTTTCTCATCCTAGTTTCCAATGTTTAACTAAACCTTTCCTCTAACCCCAACTATAGCGGTATGGAATTTCTTCTAGTGGAATATAAATGATATCTATCAGGGAACTCCATGGGTGGCTACACCCTCTGGGCGGGACACACCACCATCCCTAGTGGAAGCCATTTCCTCATGAAGCCCTTGGGTGGAGAGCCATGCTTCGTCCAACGCTCACATGTGAGAGTTCCCAAGGATCGGATTCATTTCTACCTCCTTTGCCTCTGATAACAACTTTAGAGACCCAAATCTTGGCGTACATGGACATTACATTACATTTTCGGAATAATTAATACATAACAAAAACCAACACTCAAGGATAGTAATAGTTTAGTGTCTTTGGAAACTCAGAACATAGTCTTCTAATCATTTTAAAAGATCTTCAACATCTCCCATAAAGATATTCCCCTTTTGTTTTCTTACCTAAAACCTTTCTTGATATTATAGGGAAAAGAAAATATATATAGGGTTAGATCAAATGCTCAGTAAGGGTAAGCATGGTTAAAATAAAACAAACCATATACATTTGAACTTCAAAACATGAACATAAAGTTTAAACATCGAAATATTGAGTTGTGAAATAAATCATGGCAGTACGTAAGGTATAAATCATAAAGGAACATCAATAATGATAAAATAGAATTGGAATAAAACATTTAATTGTTGAAAAACATTAATCACATGATATGATTTCCATAGTAGCCAAGGGATAACTTCCAAGACCATCTTAGTGGAAAATGTCCCATTCTGAATCGATTTCACTCCTCGTTCCAGTCTAGAATCACTGAACCAGATTAAATTACCAATCCAGCCATGTCTATCACATTAGATATAAATCTTTACCCAATGCATTGGAGGTAGATATAGGTCCCACCCATCTCATAATGAAACCATTCTTATGTGTGCCAAAAAATCATAAATCATACATCATAGCATAACCCATGTAATAAAAATGGGATTCTTAAACATCGTGACATCATAAAACAATTCATATAAGATAAAGGACTTTATAAAAATAATTCCATCATAACATAATCAAATCGATGTAATAATATGGATTGAAACCGAACCCTATATTATTTTAGATGGAATTTTTTTTTGATAAAACAGTTGAACTCTATTCTTGATGAAAATATCCTTTCTACTTCAAAATTTTTTTTCCTTTATTAACAGGTCATAAAATTTTAATCTGAATAAAGTTAATTAAAAATGAACTTAAAAACATGTAAATTAAAATTCCTAGAAATAATGTTCTATGGACTCTTAAAAATCCATTCATGTCGTATAAGTTACAAAAACATTCTTCTCATACTTTGGCTGAAAAAGTCAAAACGTGTATCGTACTGAAAACGTCAAAAGATTCCTTTCATATATTTTACTAAAATTTCACCAATAGTTAAAATTGGATTTACATAATTTTATTAGGATAGAAATAATGTTACATGTTGAGGAAACATGGATGTGGAAGATAAATATTCCCAAGAAAAATCTGAAGTATAAACAATCTCGGATAAAAATGAGATTGTGAGATTTTCCCTTACCTTAGGTCTGATATGCTTCGTACGTATCTGTACCTCCTGCATAATAATTTTAATAATGTCATTGACTTATTACAGAATAATATTAATTGTTATGAAATCATATATGGTTCAATTATGACTTTATATTACCCGTTCTTTGGTAAATTCCAGGTTAAAGCAGCGTTTTGGGTAAAATTGTTTTATTTACCGTCCTTGTTTTGACTTGTTGTTCATGATATGTTTACTTATATCCTGATATAATTAATTCCAGAATTTAAAAAATTAGTTATATATAATATATATTCAGATTATAAATATATATGATAGATGGATAAATGGAATGAAATACACCGTTCATGGAGATGGTAGACCGTACGCACGCTTGAACGCTGTTGTCGTTTCCTTATTGAATTAAATGAAATTAAGTAAATGAAACATAAATGTATATAAATCAAGTATCATTATTATGTAATATATTTCATGATTATTTATTATATATACTATATTATCATACATGAATGGCTAATCATGGAAAATGAATCTCATCGCGTTCGTGGAGACGGTAGTACGTACGTATGCACGAGCGATGATATCATTCCCATGATCGTGGAATTGTGTTGAAATGTATATATAATATTTCAGAATAAATATCACATTAAAATAATCATATATAGTTATTTATTTACAACTTTATGCCCATCTATGTAAGGTGTTGGTGGAAAATAGATTACACCATGGCGTGGAGACGGTATTCCGTACGTACGCACGCTCGGTGATTTTGTTTTCCGTAGGATGGATAGAAGATAAAATAGGGTTGTTTAATATTTATAATAACATATCAGTATTTTAGTGATATTGATTCTATTAATTTATGATGAAACAAATAAATAATAATAAGTAGAAGAAGAAATAAATTGGAAAGATTCAGTAAAGGATATTACCTTTTCTTTGACGCGCCTCTTCTTAATCTCCTCCTAAGGCACTGGAGTTGGTCTTTTGAGGGGACCCAAACCACTATAATGTATCCATGGAATTAGATAGGGTAAATGGGAATGGGTTGTCCGAGCATGAAGTCTCAAAATTGTTTAAAGAGAAGAGGAAGGAGGTGCCCTTTTATAAGGGAGGAGAGGGGCACCTTAGGAAAAACGTAAAATATTATTTTATAATAAAGTCATATTAACTGTATAATAGCACCAAATTGAGTTATTTTGAAGATAAATTGGTAATGGGTAGAAATACTCTCAACCAATATGTTTTAGACAAGTTTATCTTACTATTTTAACCTTATCATTTAGATTTAACTCTAAGTTAAATAATTTAACTTTTACTGTGTCTTCTTGATTTCTTACACTATATGGCTAATAAACATACTATTACATGCCAAACGAACCCCAAGTGGTTAATTATTAATATATATAACCCTATCTATGTCATTTTTATGAACCTTAGATCTTTAGGAATAAAATATAAATTAATAATATAATATTTGTTTTAAAAACTATTTTATGTCAATTTTGACACTATTTGGTAATTGATTTTTGTGAAATTTATAACAGCATGATTAGTTCAAAAAAAGTTAATTGAATCAATACTAACTTGTCATATTAACCTAAAAAATTAATGGAATTAATAAAAAGTCTCCAATTACATTTATTTGGGTATTTATGACATCAATTATGTTAATATTTAATTAATAAGGTAATTACTTCATCATCGTTATGTCATAAATAAATTAATTTATTTAAAGTCTAAAAATTATAAATAAAATACCATTATTTAGGAAATATTATTATATTTCTAATGAATATTTATAGTTGAATTTATCTTATGTATAACCCAATATTTAAAATGTTTTAGTTATTAAACGTTGATTTTAACTATTTTAACTATTCTTAAAATAAAATAATAATAAATGTCCTAATCTAATCATAGTGGACCTAAAGGGTAATAGTTTATTCCTAAGGTTGTTTTTGGTTGAATTACACTTATCCAATAGAATTAGAACATGTGTTAGGGTATTAATAATATAATTTCTACTGTAAATTACCCTATTTACTTTTAACCATGGTAAATAAGATTAAAAAGTTAGTATTCACCAAAAATTATTTTTATCTTATTTAACCAAATTTTACTCCTTGATATTAACCATGTCCCTCAGATTTTCGAAATTCCACTCAAAAAAGTTGTAAAATTACATTTTATGGAAATTTTCAAATTCTCCTAGGAGGTGGGTAAAAGATGGTGAAAAGTTCAAAAAAAAATTATATATCTAAAATTATTATTAAATTACACCAATTAATTACATTTAATTTATATAGGTATTTTGTATCAGTTTTTACCTAAAATAAATTTAAAGAAAATAACTAATTATTTAAATTAAAAATTGGATTTTAATAGTAACCCAGTGTTTTCATTATTCATCAAAAATTGAATGTTTTCAGAAAATCATCAAAAATTCACCCTAGGATAATTTTGATATTTTGAATCCATAAATGAAGTCCATTTTGAAAGATAAAATTTGTAAAATTTCAAAAGGTGTTTATTACTATTCATAACAGCTAGTTCATAATAATATTATAATAATATCTCATTTAGTGAAACTCGGTATTGCGTACTACACACGCTATCGAGGAAGGTCTTGATTGCGTGTAATGCAAGCCATGTCAGGGCTGCGTGTTGTGAAAGCTCCATTTGGAATTGCGTATAACATAATAAAAGCTTATTTAATTTATACATTAAACAAAATCTATACCTAATCTTTCGTAGAATAATTTCTACAAACCGAACTTGAAATTATGTCTCACACGAGCCAAGAATAGTGTTGTGTATACTGCAAGCTAATACGGTGTTGCTTATAACACAAGATAATTTTGGTGTAGCGTACAACAAAAGACATCAATGAAATTAAAAAGAATAATTCTAAAAAAAATTGAGTTGTTACAAAAATCCCATATCAATTTTCCCTAACATCACTAGGGAAAAGCCCCCCATCACATTTCCCTACTGTCATTTAGGAGGATCCCCCATCACTTTTCTATATTTTCACTTTTGTGAAGCCCTACCCACTCTTCTCTAGTGTCACTTGTGTAAATCCTCATCACATCACCCTAATTTTTCTTGGGAAAACCGTTATTACTCACCCAAGTATTAATTAGTCATAGTGTTTCTCAATATCATTACAATGAAAAACCATAATTTTATTATTATTATACCAAATAATCATGAACTAATTTGATTTTATTATAGAGTATTCCTATACCAAATGTTTCTATTTTGATATTTAAATTATCAAGGCCTCCTCTGAAGTCACTAAACTCATGAAATAATTGTACGAAAACCAGTGTTCTCCTATTTCAATCCTACATTACCTTCATAAAATGTGTATAATATGTGTCCCCCTCAATATATAATGCCCCAAAAAGATTTATAATCTTGAATTCACATGATAATGGGGGCCCTAATCTTATGTTTACTAGTTAAAATACCCCTGGAATATACAATAACA
Organism: Viscum album; assembly: GCA_963277665.1. Taxonomy (NCBI): domain Eukaryota; kingdom Viridiplantae; phylum Streptophyta; class Magnoliopsida; order Santalales; family Viscaceae; genus Viscum; species Viscum album. The sequence goes on along the minus strand of OY728158.1, from coordinate 420,287,793 downwards.
TTTGGTTGACCCAAGTATGAGCTCAATCAACATGAGGAAAAGGTGGTTTCCTAAATATACTAAAGGAGAGAGGCAACCACCACTACCATAATCCCTATATATATCCTTCACATCCACTGGATGGGATTAGACATCCCATATTCTTCTTGAAATCTATAGCATTAGTTCATTACTCCTTCCAATCACACTTTTGCAATAGATGTTTGAGCATCAATGATTGAACTATTAAAGGTGATAACCTAGTAACCTTGTCTTCTATAATAATAAGTGTAATTGAAAATATTAACTCATAAACCTCAAATAAATCTCTGGAATTTATTACATTAAGCTATATGGTATCTTGTCTTAGTCATAAGACGATAAATTTCCTGACAGCCTACTCATCCTAAAACATTATATTGTTACCTTACCCTATGTGATGAACATATGATTCCCTATATGAGGATTATGTCATGCCTCATGATAGAAGCATGATATGATTACCCATAATATATCAAAAATGTTATTAGATATAATACTTATTCATGATTTATTATATACTATCGTATAATGTGCTTAGACATACATTATTTCTTATTTCTCACACCGAGCATGACTCACCTGGGCTTTGAGATCTGAGTTGATCTTGTTATTGGTACAATTAAAAAAGTCCCCAATTTGGACCTGCTACAACATATAATATCAAATAATCATATTAGGGATTATTCATATTCATAATCCCCCGTTAATCTATAGTTTTAACATTATTCCTGACACACACATATCCATGTACCATGTTGTAAAATGACACAAATATGTATTTACCACATGATATTATACTATATGGTACAGTCTTTCTATATGATAATAAACTATATCAATCGAACTATAGAGTCATAAATTCCTATTTTTATTGGAGATATAATATTAATCCCTTGAGGTTTAAATAGAAAATCATCAATCTTTCACTCCATACCCATTATCTCAAGTTCCTCATTATATTATCCACATACTTCCCTCACCTAGCTATATTTCCACAAGTCCACACATCATTTTCATTATGGCTATATTACCTATGAAATATCCTTTAATCCGGGCATATTCCCAATAATAACACATCCCTATGGAGAACCATATTCCATGGGGGTGATAATTATATACGCATTTTCTTAGATATTTTCCTTATGAGACCAAAATTATCTTCTAAGGTCAACATTCCTTAGAAAACCAACTCATCAATGTTGATTTATATTCTCTTTAAGGTCAATAATAAAGGGCCATGAGAGGATTACTTCAAGATATTCTCAACACTCAGGGGGTGGTAAATCAGCGTAGGGATATTTTATCCAATTTAAAATTTTTGTCCCATTAACTATTAGTCCTATTACGATATTGGTTGTCATATACTATAATCTTTATCATATGAAAGTATATTAATACAAGTATAAAATGGAGCATGATACTTTTACAAGGTTCACTAATAAATAAGAGAATCTAATCCATACCATGTAAGGTGATATACAATACCTATATTATCCACTATAATGAGATATATGTTACTATGGGGTTTTAGAAAAATATCTGTTTTTAAAGTGGGGTTACCTATACTTTAGGTGGGAGGATAAGAAAACAATCATGAATCCCTAGACTAGTGATGACCTCATACAACTTGTATTAGTTATTTTTACAACATGTGTAGAGTCTATAATTTCTTTAATTACTTGGTAAATCCAAGTAATGTTCCCAACTATTGAGGCTTCTAATGGTTGTCACAATGCTTCGTTTTTATTCTCTTCATTATTTTCATACTTTAACAACATCATACAAGAAACATATCTTTTTTATAGGATAATGATGAATGTTTCTCTTTATTTCAATTAACTTTCATCCAGATGCTATTTGTTTTAAAACTCTTCTTCTTTTGATAATGTCAATTTGGAATTTCCGTAAAATGAGGATCATCTTCTGAAAATTTGTATTATCCTTAAATCCATAATTCCATAAGTACTTTTTAATAAAATAATAAAACACCATCACACTTCATCTTATATGTTTAGTACTTATATGTTTGACACTACCTGATGAGAATTATTTATTTGGTATCACTTCACCACTCCTACAATTATTCAATCAGTGATCCGGTTCACTATTTGGTTCTTTCACTCTATCTAAAACTCCATCCTCTATCTAATACCTCTTATTATAGTGCTTCAACCAAAATGAGAAATACCCTCAAGACTCTTGGATGGCACTTATTCATGGAGCTCTAATTATTTAGTATTACACAAAGCCACAACATCACACATATCTCACAAATCAAGAAACCAATAATTAGAGAAACAACACTCAAGAAAACAATCATACTAGAAACAAAACTCAAGAAGAAACCCTCTAATAATCCTTCCCGTTTCACAAATTTCCTTTCATATAGGCATATATTCCCTGAAAATATAGGGAAAGACCACACTCAAATTTTAACATTACAAATTCCATATATGAATCTCTTACTAGATTCTTCCTCCATATGAGAACCTTAAAATATCCTAAAAGATAGCTATCAGCCTGTATTCATTAGAAAATTACTTAGATTTTGATATCATAAATATTCATCAAATATCCTAAAATCACATATATAATCAAGATCTCCCTTTTTTATTATAAAAAAATTGAATTTCCAAATCAACATCAACACAATTGGATTAATATACAAAAATTATATAAAGTTATGTGATCATTTTATCCCATATAATATCCTAACATCATTTCCAACATGTGATATTTACAAAACCTCTTCCATTCAGTTATCTTTAACTATTGTTCCCACTAACTATGTAGTAACATATCTAAAGTCATTTACAGTACTTTTCTTTCATCTGATAACTTCTAGGACTGATGACATTGGTTTTCCATTCCTTGATTGTCTATTTACTAATATTTCACAAAGATCATCCCCTATATGATTAATCCTTTGATATATTCTCTTATCATTTTATCTGATGAATTCATAGAACTCAAGTAGATAATATTTTGATACTCTGGTTTGATTTATTTGCAACACATTATCAGATGAAATCGTTTTTAGACTTCTGTCTGATGAAAATATTAAAAAAATAAAAGTACCTTTGTCTGATGAAATGTCATGGAAACTTACTTCCACTGAATGACACTCAAAAACATCTCTCTAATGACTTCATATAAATACTTATTCAATCACTAATCTTTAAATGTTTTGTATATGTGATGAATTTTATGGAAAACCTCTTCCAAATAATTTTAGTAATTTTATTTGATGATTTACCAAGTTCATACTCATACTTTATACATCCATTAGTCGTATACAACATCCTTAAAACATTCTTAATTTTTTCATCAAATTATTATCTTTTCCATAACACCATTTGGTGTCAAGTTCATGAAAATAATCTTGTGTTTATTTTTCTACTTGGGTTCTAGGTGTCTTGGGTTGAAATTTGGATGTTTTCATGGGTTTTCTATGGTTTTGTGGTTACAGTGCAGGTTTTGGAAACCATGTAGTAGATATTATTCACCAAATGTAGTTGGAATGAGGGGAGAAAATAAATTTACATAGTTATGGATCCTGTGTGAGATATGTTTTTAGGTATGGGGTTTATGTGGTAGTCGCAGATGCTCAGTCTATGCATGTTTTGGAAAAATTGTGTGAGACAACCCTACAACCTTCCAAGATTGAGGCATTTGGCCTTTTTCTGTTATTTTTAATTAATATCTTCTACTCCAAGACACTTCATTTTAATCTCACAACACAAACACTTATCAAGGGCTAATCCCACCTCCTTCACACTTCTCTAAGTGGAATCAAGGTGGTTTCTTGGTGATTCTTCACCTGGATCAAGAGGTATGAGATTCTCTCTTCTCTTTGTCTTGGTTTTTATATCATTCCCCAAATCCTCTAACACTAGTGGTTATTATTGTTTTATTTTCAGGGTTAGGGTTGGTTTAAATTGGCAAGTTTTTGTTTGAAATGATTGTGATCCCTAAAATGAGATCTTTTCCCATAGATTCATCGAAGTTGATTGGGTTACACCACTTGAGGTTGGTTTTTTCATTTAATTTTTTTTATTTAAGTGTTCCAGTGATGCTTTGATTTTCCAAATCCATGTATAACTAACCAAAATATGGGTTCAGTTATCTATGATTTATGTTTTAAGATTTTCTTAACATGGTTTGGTTTTCATGTGGATTTTTTTGGAATTTTATATATTAAATGGTGCTTTTCTTAAATTAGTGTTTTACGCACTCTTCATGTTTGATAAAATTCATAGAATGGGTTTCCTTGAGGATTCACATTTTTATTTGGGTTTTATAAAAAAATTGGTTCTTAAAGATATTTCCTTTTTGTATTCAAAGGATTCACATTATTTTCAATGGGTGGTATAGTTTTATTAAGTGACATGGGGTTTCCTTTGTTTGATTATGATTAAATGTGGTTGTGAAATTATTTTGAATTGATTTCATATTCCAAATATTTTATTAAAACCGGTTTTCAAATTTATATGTTATATATATATGTTTATATGAAAAGTAATGTCTTGGTTGGGACTTTTGAAGTGATGTATACTGTTTCCTTATTGACCCCCTTGTGTTGTTGATTATGTTTATACATATCCATTTGATTGATGATTTTATATATGATTCTTGTTGTTCCCATGGAATGATGAACTTTTTAAGGACGGTGTGGGGGGTATAAATGATGCAATTGTGGTGTTGGCATTTAGGGATTTGTTATTTTCATGAGATGATTTTCTTATTAATGGACGACATCTATTATAATTCCATGGGGAAACTAACACTAATAAGTGTGAAGTAGTATAGAATTATTAGGATTGATGAGGTTTTGTACTAGATTGTCCCCTAGTTATACATAACACCTTCATAGGGGGATTGACACATATAAGATTGGTTAGAGTGATTTAGTTGATGGATGTTTAACCTTTAACCTAGCGGTAGTTAGTCCAACTTTATGTGTCCCATGTTACCCCATTCGTCATTATAGTGTTTTTTATTCCTATGTATATTATATCTTGAACGTTTGTTGTATATATTTTGGAATTTGTGTTGCTAATTATTTTGATAGATATCATTCAAGTTTTGATCCTATTACGGTTTATTTGTGATGTCGAATTGTTTCACTCCATATATTTATTTTTATTGCTCCAACCTTTTATAAATTTATTTTATTATTTATCCCCTTCATACATTCTTACTATTGCAATGGGTGTATAAATATTTTAAAGGATAAAGGGGGAAATGGTTTTAAAATTGTTTTCATTAGTTGTCACATTTAAAATATTTGGAACCATGTGTTGTGTATTTTCAATAGGGTGAGTTTTTAAAGATAAAGGGTTTTTTCCTTTCATGTTGAAATTGTTTTAGAAAGGAACCATTTTTCCGAAGTGGTATTATAAATGGGAAATTTTTAATAAAGGGAATGTTTCAAAATTATTTAACTCAAAAGTTTTAAAATGAAAATGGAAAACTAATTTAACATGCCTTTTTCTTCAAACAATAATAATTTTTTTCTTTTAAAGAATAAATGAAATGGACCCATGGTGGTATCTTAAGGGAATAAAATCAAACCCTTCATACTAATTGTGGTGGGAATGTAGTCCTTATTTATTGTGTATATATCATATGGTATTCTATTTTAGGTTGGTCCTACATCTATCTTCCATTGGAAGGAGATGGGTTTTGGGACCATGGTGATGACTAGAGTGTCACATGAAGATAGTGAGAAGAACGTCAATTTCACAAAATTGGTTATCTCTAATTTTTCTCAACCTCTTTGATCTTTAATTTATTTTTATTTTTCTCTGATTTTAGATTTTTGTATTGTATAGGTTTTTTATTTATATGAAATTTTTCCTATAATGTTTCTTTATCTCTGTATCATTATGCCTTATTTGGTTTTTATTTCTTCCTTGATCCCAAAATAATCTATAACGGTTACATACATACCCTAGAAACTTTTGTCAGCTCGGGGGGATGTAAGATTTTCCTCGGGAATGTGGAATACCATTTTGGATGGAGGTATTGTTTCTTTCATTACAAAATGGAATCACAGACAATGTTTCTTAAAAGGGTCCTGGGTTCTAGAGAGCCACCTTTTTTTATTTAAGGGTTAGTGGTAGAAAGAATATAGGATCATTTGAGCTTTAGTGGTAGGTCTAGGGGAGTGCATTGAAAACTCTTCCTTTTTGGTGGATCCCATGTTTCCATGGGTGTACAGGGGGTTTCAATCATTTTTGAATTAATGGTGGATTGTTATTGATATGTGTTTTTATCGAGTGTCGATACTCAAAGTTATAGGAATAATTACGGTGTTGCAATGAGAAATTGAACTTTTTATAGTGGAAATTGGTATGTTTTTATAGGGTTTATAGTTAAGGAACATAGTCTATCAAAACATACATAGGCTATACAGACCACTATAGATAACCTCTAGTGTCACTTGCATGGTTGGTTTACAATCTGACAAACTGCGTAGCCAAACCATGTGAAGTGAGGAAACTTTGGAATATTTATTTTTCTATATCCTTTGATTATTTTTTATTATTATATTATCTATTATGTTATCTATGTTTATTTTATTTAGGTTTATTTTTTATAAATGTTTTCAAAAATGTTTCAAAATAAATGTATTAGTTATTTTTTAGTAGCTAGGCTTGTTTTAAATAACCTTATTTTGGAAAATTTGGGGTGTTTTATGAAACATTTTAACCTCAAAATAAATGGTTAGAGAAAAAGAAAGACAATTAGGTGTTTTATTAGTTATAAAAATAATTATATTTTTGGTATAAAAGGATATCAGTAATTTTGGGTAAATATTTGAAAATAGGTCTTTTGTAATGACATTTTGGGTTTCTTAGAGTTTTTCCCCTGTGTGAAATTTTGATGTGTTTTATAGTTTTTTTTAGTTTATCATGTTTATGGTTATTAATTTGTTCTAAAAAAATTATAATTGTTTGTTTAATTGTTATTTTTTTTTATATTTTTTAGAATTAATTCCCCAATAATGATCTTGATTGTTAGGAAGGGAATACCTTAAGTAGTAATCATAGTAATCAAGGAGTTGTCTTCCATGTTTCTGACTCCACCCAATCTAATTTTTGAGTGGTAGAGACATGTTTTTCTATTCTCATGGACCATTCATGAGAGTTTTGGAACCAATTTTATCAATTGATACATGGTGATTAGGGAACCCATGAGGCAATGGAGTTTCTATCCAAGGTTGAAGATATTTTTGACATGAAAAAAACCATCTAATGCCTTTTGTGTTATATGTGCTACTCCGTCATTAAAAACTAATTGTTTCAAGTGATAGAGGATGTATATTAATTAAAAACTATTATAGTATATATATTGGGGATATATTATGGTTTTTTCATTTGGGGATTTTATCTTGAAGAAGTGATAATTGAGTAAGAGATGGAGTCATTGGGAATCCATCAGGGCGATCAGTCAATGAAAGACTATATCAAATGTTTTACTAGCTTGGTAACCTTCCCTTCTTAATTGGATAAAAATGATTAAAAGAAGGCATGGTCCTTTTATAGAAGAATTTATATAGAAAATTTTTCATCACTACTTCTGTTCGAACTTATATGGTTTATATATGTAGTAAATAAGGCCATGATTATCAATATAGTCTTAGTAGGGAAAACTATGATGGGATATTATTCAATTCTTGCTAACTCTATCAATGATGCTGTAGCTAGTAAAGAAGGTGACCATGAATGAGACACATATGGTTAAACATATTCACAACCTAACACTCCTATTTTGGTAAAGTTGAAAAAAAATTGTATCACCATCGGGGGAGGTCTGGGTGTATTTCATCTTATTTTCCATCATCTCTAAAAACATTATATCTATGTGACTATCCCAGTCAAATTCATTGCTTTTGTTAGAAGATTGGGAATAAAAAGAAGAATTCTCAACGGCTGACAACGGCTCGTTCCCAGCTGAGGCTTCTCTGGATGAACTCTTCATGGGGAGGTGGGTTCCTAGGTGTCGAGGGTTTGAAATGGCCACTTCTGGGAATTCCCATTACTAATAAAAAAAGAATAATTCTCAAACCTAGCTCATTTATGGACTATTTTATATTTTAGTGCTTCCATTATAGAGTTGGATGATGAGGAATGTTTTGGTTTGATTCTAGTTTTGTAATTTTTAATTATAGATTGCGACTTGAACCATATTTTGTGTCCTCAATTATTCTATATAGTGGATAAAATGTTCATTGAACCTATTTCTATATCTGTTTATGTGTTCATGCCTCATTAATTCCCATTTATTTTGGGTGTTTTTTTATCTTTAGTACGTAATAGGGATGAAACTGTGTTTCATTCTTGGATACTATAGGTTTGGTTTCATTTTTCTTTGACTAAGGATGGCACCAAGTTTTTTTTTCCAATCTGAGTTACCATGAGATGGTTTTCCAAATAGTTGAGTCTAGACACCATCATATTCTAGATGTAACCCAGAGGATGGGTCTCTGTTGTTTCTTTTCAAGGAATGTCCTCAATTTATTTCATCTTGAGGAATTAAATGATTTTTCTCTTCATTTATGATTGTACAATCCCTTTGGAGAGTTTTGGAACATGGTTACTTTTAGAATCCTCTTTTTTCAAGAAAAATGGTATTAGTTGTCTCACCATTTCTGTATAATTCTAAATGGTTGGGAGACTAATGATTGGTATCATTTTCTTGATATATCCTCTTAATTTAGTTTTTTTTGTTAGTGAAGATCATGTATATTTGGATATGACTGTTGTTTTAGGTGTTCTTAGATAATATTTCACCATCTTAGATAAATTATAAATTGTCTAGAGACATGTTACTGGTCTCTATTTGTTTACCCATTCTCATGTAATGATCATTTGGGATGCCTTTGGTTGTGATTTTTTGTGGGTTTAATTAAGATAATAATAATCAAGAACATTATTTCTTTCTGATCCATTCATCCAATCTATATTAACTTCATTATCAGGCTTGGATACTTTAATCAATCTGTCCAAAAACATATTTACAACAAATCCATCAATATATTATCATCAATAAACCTTTCTATTTCATTGAAAACATTTGAAAAAAATATCAATCAATGAAAAAAATTCAATAAAATACAATTCACATGAAAATTTGGTCCTTTAATCACCCCTCTATATTTTTTTGGCAATATAATTAAGGTCATTTCCAAATGAATATTTTGATATGTGAATCTTTCACCCCCTTTTGGCCAAAACATTTTCTTCTATTAACAGTTTTGAACATCATTTAATTTAAATTTCTTTTCACCTTATTATCAAGAAATTAAATGTTCATGGGGATAGTGTATTAAATTTTTCTTAATAAATACACCAACTGTCATTTCACTCTACACATACGTGATCCATGCTCAGTGCAAAAAAACATGTTTTGATCTAGTCAACTAATTCATTACTTAACAACTGATCATGATACATCAAGAAATGAGAACTCATTAAATTAACTTCAAGGGTTTTCCACTTTTATTAAGGAATGATGATACTAATTGAGATATGAAACATTTTTAATTTTGATTAACTTGAAATTCATGAACTCACTTCAACAAATAGATTAAAATCATTCAAGTGAAAAAGGTTGTACAAGAACCCTGGGAGAACTTACATAATTATGTTTTTCATATTATATTTATTAATTTAATTTCTACCCCTTTTTATTATGATTTTTATCCTAAGTAACCAAGGAAGATATATTAAAAAAACATACATTTTATATTGACATTATTGAAGGAACATTTGAAAATAATTATATTTTTATTATTTAATGATTACGGAAGAAACATCATCATAATCCATTTTTATTTTACTAAAGGTTACTTTTCTTAATATGACCATAATGATTTATCTATTAAATATATATAATTTAGAATATTATTTTTGTGAAATTGAAAAAATGGATCTTTCTTATATGGATATCTAGACATTGAAAACATCCACATTTTAGCACAAATGTTCATTATACACCGTCTTCCATATGAATTTTTAATTTTAAATCACATTAAAATGTGATCTTCATCACTTTTCTTCCATTTGTTAATAATAACCAATTTAACTTCATTAATATTTATCCTTTTATGATTTTTCAAATGAACTCACATAGGAAACACTGCTTTATGAAATTTTACTTAACAAATGTTATCATTGGCTAGAAAACATTTTATTATCTTAAATTACCCCAATATGATTATGTATCACCTTCAATTAACTATTTTGAAATTAAAAATATTGTATGAAAATATCAATGTAATAAGGTTTATCTTTCCTTATTCATTAATTTTAACTGGAAGGTTGAGACAATTATATCAACCAAGATGCTCCATATACTCTAGTATTAATTCCTATAGATATAAACTTTAGTTATTATTTATCATGGGTTAGGATGGATCTTCCTAAATCCTCTTATTCTTTGTGTGGATAAAATTTCTTATTAATTTACCTAATGGATGATTAATTTTTACACTTTTAAATGAATTCTTCTTGATCTGGTTTAATTGCTAAAAAATGTTTTCAATATACCTAGTATTCTTATATTTCTAAAACAAAACATCATTAAAACAAGTGTTTCTTTTTTGAAAACCTATAATGAACTTTTACTTCATTATATAGAATATATTATTTTCTTTTTACACTAGAATTTTCTTGTGATTGTTCCATTTTCCTCCCTCTCATAAAATATTTTGGCCAGATTAGTAATATATTACTTGGTAAATTGGTAATGAGTTTAGATTTTCCACACAAATTCATCAAAGTTACATCATATTTATTAGTTTTTTTGTAATTAATAGTTTTATTATACATCTTGGATTTGTGATCCGAGTAATAATCACCTTTTTTTCCCAAAATATTCTCAGGGTAATTTTTTTCAAAATTTATTCTTCTTAGTTCACATTGAAGATTATTATTTATTCACTAAATTTTATAGCCTTACTTTCCTTTTATATGAATTTTTATTCTTCAACTATAATTTTATCTCCATTGAAATGGTCTTTCAATGTGATTTTTTATTTATAAGTTTGTACAAAAAATCAAGTTTACAATGCTCAAATATTTTATACGACCAACATTGAACCAAAACCTTGATCCTCCTAATTCTTATGTTTGATATTTTTGGGTTTTCTCTATAAATTGTTAGGATGTTCATGGGTAACCATCTTCGAATTTTTTTTTCTAACCACCCTAGTAATGGTTGTGTTATTTTTATCCACATTATTCATCCATACTTGTACATATTTGTTTCCAACATGCTCTATTAATGAAGAAATATTTAGAAACATATTACAAGAATTTATGGATGATAAAAAGATCTTCACAACTACTTAAGATAGATTATTTAACAATGTCATGATATTATTATCACATGTTGGAGTTATTGTAACATTAGAATCCTTTGATGTGAATTGTCTAATAGCAGTAAGTTCCTGTTTTTTAGTAAAGGCTCGATATTTATCCTCTCAAAAATAACAAACATTACGTACACTCAAGATATTTCATATTGACGGTGTTTTTTAGATCTTCAATAATAATAAAATTATTTTCACAATACATATTCATCCTTTTAGATTCCTCATTATACATATCACCTTTTTTAGTAACAAATATTCATGTTCCTTGATCCTCTGGGATATTACTTCCAATTGAGAATCCTTGACCTCATTTCCATTTTCTGAATTTTTTCATGTGCATATATCTTTTATTCCAATGCATTGTTGACTCCATATTTCACTTAAATATCCTTGATCGGTTTTTATTTTCAGTTTTAAGAACATATTTCATGATCTACCTTTTATGATTCGATGGATCTGACTTGTATAGATAACTATATACATTATAAAATTAATTTTTATTGAAAACCCCTATATAAGTTATCTACTTCTTCTTCGAGCTGAGTGATCTATTTTGGAATACTTTAAAAGACTACTAAAAAGAGTCCATTTATTTGGTAATAAATAAAAATATATTTAATTATACTAATTGATAAATATTTAGAAGTTATATATAGACCATCATCACCATTAATGATATAGTCTTTTTATTGAGGATGGTTTTAACAAGAATTTTCACATAACTGATGATCAATTAACATTCTTAATTTACTTATGGTATAAATATTTTTTGTATCCTTGATTCTAAGTTTAACCACATGTTATTTACACTCTAAACTACATATATGACCATTGATAGAATGTAATGTATAATTTAATACATCCTATTATTTTTATAAGATTTATATCTTCTTCCTTTTTATTTTCTCATTATTTTTCATGTTCATCATGGTCATCATAGAAATAGAATTTCAATTAGATATAACCGAATATTTATGAAAACTTTAGCCCATTATTAATATATGAAATAAACATAAATCCTAAAAAGTGAACAACTTCAACATAGAGAATCCAATTGAGGTGAAATAACCCTATTATACCAATTAAGAGGTCAAATTCAATATATACACAACACTAAGGGGAGAGTGAATCAGTTTTATGAACTTTTTAACCATTTATAACTTTTTAACCATATACCTCTTATACCAGTTATGATATTAAATCTTTTATTATATTTTACTTATCATATGAATGTATATAAAATAATGTAAATGATGAAACATGGTATTTTTATAAGGTTCACTACTAAATATGAGTATCTTGTCCTTATTGTGTAAGTCGATGAGCTATAAAATATTCTACACTATAATGAGAGACCTGTTACAATGGTCTGGATAGAAAAAAATCCCTATCCTGTGTCTAGTTCTATATACTTTTGAAGGGGGTTTAGGGGTAAGAAAAAATTCAGAATCCATAGACTGGAGATGAAATCATCTAACATGATTCTACTCATAGGTTCTTTATACTATATTTATCGACAGTCTTCATCTTATTCAAAAACATTGTAACATGAATAAAATATTCTACTTATTGAGACTTCTTATGGGTGTCATAATGCTATTTTTTATTCTGTTAATTCTTCTATTACATTCACACAAACCAACATGAAACTCTTCTTATTCACCAAATGAAACTAAATGTGACACTTTATTTTTATTCACTATCATATGGATAATTCTTTGTATATAAACTATTCTTTATCTGATATCATCCTTATGGTTTTTCCATCCTGCAAGGATCGTTTGGAGATAAATCTATGGGTCCATTATTCTTCCCTTACATTGTCACTTATTCTTTCATTTATAACTCTATATATGATACCTTCTACTCCATATCATACCTATATATCTTATTCAACATTATGGGAAGGATATGCCTGTTATCACATAATCACTTATTTCCTTCTTTCATCAATGTTTAATTTCTATATTGGGGTATTTCTCTATATTAGTTACCCCCCTACTCTATCTGATACCTCTTTCTCTGATGCATTGACCTGAATAAGAATTAATATCAAAATTGTTATCTGTAACTTCTTCATGATTCTCGAATTCATCAGTATTATGCACAATCACAACATCAAATGTATCTCGAAACATGAGAAACCAATGATATGAGAGATAATACTTGATAAACCGGTTATAAGAGAAGCCAAACTAGAGAAACAATCCTTGAGATGCAACCATTATTGTCACCCAATATCCCCTTTATATAGGCATCATTTCTAAAATACATAGGGAATGTAGTGAATTAAAATAAAAACTTACCACTTCCAAATTTTAATCACCCACTCAATTATTTATTCTTATGAGAAACTAAAAGCATTATGAAAGAGATGAGTCAACTAATCTTCATATGAAACTTCTTTAGATCTCATCTTCATCATTATTTTTTACCTTTCCTAAAATCATAGATGGTGTCATGATCTCCCTTTGTAATTATCAAAATGTTTAATGTCCATCTCAACATATCCATAATTAAATTACTTAAAAAAATTCATAATGTTATCCAAATATTCCATCTAGTATAACCTTCTAAGTCCACATACAATGAGTGATAATTAAAACACATCTTCCATCTAGTCAAATCAAATAGTTGTTCATTCCAAAATTCAAAAGAACATCTCATAAGTCTTTAAATATATTTTTACTTCATACAATAATTTTATATACATATAAATCTATTTGGTAGTCCCTAAAAATATTTTATACATTCCTTTTTAAGGCTCTTCCATTATCTGATGAACCCTCAGATGTCTACTTTTCTCTTTTTACCTGATGAATTCATAGGAACATGGTGATATGAATTTTTAATAGTGACCCTATGATCATTTTAGCACATTATCATATGACAACAATTAGAGATTTATATCTGATGGAACTATTTGGAAACCTCATCTTCTGATGTCTGAAGATCTTTTATGGAAACTTTAGTTTATTTAATTCCAATAAGAAACATCTATCCAATATCTTTATACGAATACTTCTCCATTTGATGGTCTTCACATTTTTTCCTTATGTGTTAACTTTGACAAGAAAAATAATGTAAATCATTCCAAAGATTCTATCCAATAGATTATATCCAATGACTCACTAAGTTCATACGATATACTTCATATATCCTTTATTTAGTTATCACATCATCAACACATTCTTCGTTCATTCAGAATAACTTCTAAAATTTTATGTTTTGAACTTTTTATAAGTATATTTTATGAAATTACAAATTATCATCAATAAATGTCAATTATTGTTTTGTAATGTTCCAAGACCATATGTCTACTGAGTTCTACAAAATTATTAATAATTTATGACTAGAACATTGAAAACCTCTCCTCAGTCTCCACTTTAGAAATAAGTTTATTTAACTATCATTTAGACAATTTTCTTTTATTTTAATCTTTATCTTGAATCAAAAACCTCAAGGCATTAAAATTTTCTAAAAATAATTAACACGTCAATTATAAACATATCCTATTGTTTATTCAACCACTTTCAATTCGATGTAACTATGAGAGTAATCATTCAATCATTTATTTCCACTTATCATCTGATGAACTTAGTCTCTTCAAAATAGTTCAATGTCACTATGAATGTTCCTTTAGTAATCACATAATATGTCCTCTGAAGGATGGAACATAAATCATGGTTATTCCTATGGAATATGCATCTTTTTCATCTAATGGACCATGAATCTTGGTTTGTTTGATGGACTTTGAATCACTATCCACCTGGTTGGTTATGTTAGAGGGATTTGGAATGTTTTATCAAATGGAATCTGTAATGATGACTTCATAAAAGACCATCCATTAGAAACTCTTTCAATAATATAATTTAGAAACCTCCATATGATGGTATTACTATGAATTCATATTCTGGTTACATCATTCTATTTGGCTTCACCAGATCACCGTAGTTCAATTGACTCCACCTGATCACCTCAGTACACTGACCTCTACCTTCAATTCCAATGCTTTTATATTTATTCTTTTAGTCACCACAATATTCTCGATCCATTAAGGTTTTCCTTCTCTATCCCATACCAATATATTCAAAAACTTCTTAAGAAATATCCTTAAGTAAATATTATAATGTTATAAAAAAATGTTATTCTCCAATTATCATATCACATGTTATAGGAATTATGAACAGATCACTCAACATCATAGGTAAACTTAATGACATCATAGAACCTTCACATTTAAGAAAATAAATATTTTCAATATCCACTTTGGAAAGAAACCCATTTTTATATTTCATAAGACAATAGAACTTGATCACTTCCTTTTTTATTATTCTATCCAACCATGATATATCAACTTCATTACTAGGAATGGATACTTCAACCAATCCTTTCAAAAACATCTACTTTATAACTTCTTCAACATATGGAAATTAATGAAATATATTTGTTTCATTGAAAACCATTAAAAATCATTGAAAACCATTTTTAACCAATAATTATAAATGAAAACTATTGACAACAATTATAACTCACACATAAAGTTTTCTCTTCAAGTTGTTCATTCATATGTCCCACACCATGTAGTACAAGGAATATTTAATCTAATTACCCATACTAGATTCACTTAAAAAACATGGATCATCCCTTATCACATGAACTTAAAGGTACAACATTCTCTATTGTGCTTCACAAAACTATCTAAGATCCTATTTTTTTCAAGGATACATAGAATGTTCTTGTCATGGGATTGATCACAATACCATAAACATCTATAGCTATCATGGATGAAGAAAGATTCTAGAGTTCCCAATTGTGTGTCTTGAATCCATAGCTATCTATATATCATCATCACTAAATAATAATAAGACAAAGATGAATAAGAACTATTATATATAGATGGTGTCATCAATGAATAACTTATGATTCATAATAATGTTCACATTGATGGGATACTTATGAAACACACATATATTCGCATCGACACAAGATAATAAATGGATTCAAGTGGATTGACATTCATCCCCATACTTGAACATCGTAAAAACTCAAAAACAAGAATTAAATTTATAAGTGAGTCCCAAAGTAGGCGATAATTCCTCCATGTAGGGTGAAATGACCTCGACCACCCATCCCCGTAAAAAATGTGAGTTCTTAATAATCGTTAGTAAAAATACCCAGTGACCATTTCCCTTTAGAAATCATGTTTGTATGAACACTACTTTAAAAAAATGTGAGAGTCGTTTCATTGATCTAGTTCCATGAAAAAATCTCATTAGAAACTTTTCAAAAAAAAAAATAGAGTAGTGATCCATCACAAAAATAATACAGTCATTCTTATCTTATTAAAATCATGTTCTTTAACACTCACCCCAGTTTATGAGCTTCCTAAGAGGGATCCTTTAAAACAACATCATTAGTGCCATGTGACATCAACCCCTCAACAACCCACTAAGGATTTCATCATAGAAAACCCTGATTCAATCAATCATAACCTAATAGCTTGGAAATCTCACCCGGTGCGGTGAGGATCCAACCACAAGGAGTGGGCCTATATTCTATATTCCACAGAATAATCCAACCAACATATCCTGGAGGAAACAAGTTTGTGAGAAAACTTTATTATTTAATACATTAAAACATCTATCATACTTTGGTAGCATTAAAGGTGTATTACCATTGTACCTTAACAATATACATTTAGTGGGAACACATTCCATCCCCCATATAACAACTATCTCATCACATCCTAGAGGTAGTTGGAGGATGTTAGGTGACTCATATCCCTTCTCCCCCTAATAAATGGTCATATATCCCCATTTAAAAATATAATAACCCATTAAAACATTTTGGTGTTAATGAATTATAAGCCCAATTTTCTTATCCGTATTATATATATATCAATATATCATTCATGGAAAAATAACAAATGGATATCAACATACCTAAAAAATGCATGGTACATGCACATACTTCTTTCCCAACTATTGAATAATCTAATCAATATATATCAAGATATACTCAATATTGGGCACACATTCCTACTCCTATTCAGGAGTTCCATCTACAAATCATGGTGATAAATAAATAATAGGATTTTGAGCACTTTCTCATTCAAAATGGAGATCAACAACCCATGTCAATAGCCACTATAAGGAAGACACAAATCCCAAACAAATTTTTAATTTCATTCGGGAATATTTTTATGGTCTTTCATGTGAAGGAATATATTCCTTATCCCATATAGTGTGTTAAATTTCGTCAACATACTTTTCTTACAATCAAGAGTTAGACACACAGACCTACTCATCCCAAAGAATCCTATTGACATATTTTAAGGAGAACACTAAATCCACCTCAAATGATTTCCAAACATGAATCTCATTTTTCAAATAAAAAAACATCAGATTCCAAGGGAGAGTATCCAAAAAACTCCCACCAGGTAAAACAAAAATCCTATGAGAACAACTGTACTCTTAAAATTATTAATGATGGAATTTTTATATCCCATGAACATTTTTTAATAGTGGCCTTTGATCATACTGACTCATTATTATATTGAGGATGCAAAATAGTTTTGACGTTCCTCCTCGCAATATTATTATCAAAACCACTAGAGGCCCTCCCCAAATCACCTACCATGAAGGACCTCCCGATGGATGTACTAAGATTAATCATATGAACTTTTCTCTTGTTAAGAACTGTGAAAATCCACCTCATATCCATAATATGTAATGTAAAGAAGGTATTTCCATTTCCATTGTCCACCATAAATGTCCTCATCAAGGTATACGATGCAAGAATTACCTTGTAACTAGAAATATTGCAAGGGTGGTAGGATTCCCACAAATGGAATGTTTTGTGAAGGTCCTCCCTGTAATAACATTCTATTTCAAAAAGAAATTTTACCACCCCCTACAAAAGAAACTTTGAGAAATCCCTCATATTATGAGGTAATTAAATGAATGTGTAAAACTACACCAAATTCATTATCATTGATTGTTGATATCATCTCTCAATCGAGAGACATTTAATGGAAATGATATGTCCCTAAACCACCCTTGGATAACTTTGCTTCTAAAAAAATAGCAAATATTATAATCATCTTTACTCCCTAAAAAAGGAAACCTAGAAATTACCACTCTAGTCATAAAATAAAGAGGAATATCTAACAGGATAGGAAGATGACACCTTGGTTATGGGGATATAATTGAATAAATATATCATACTGAACACGTTTTACCTATATCAACCGTTTATTATAACATTCCAACAACTTTGACCTATGAATATATACACTCTCTCTAAATAAACTAATAGATGACTCTTCATAATATTAAGGATAAATTTCTACCTAACATGGAATAATAACACAACATTGAGTAAATATTATAATTTCACTAATAGATTTATTTTTTAGATATTTTAGTGGTCTAGAACAAGAAGTTGGAAATTCAGTTTGAGAATATCCAACATATATGAATTGATTCATTGAGTAATATGTGTTAGCTAAATATTCACACTCTAACTGATGTGTATATCAGAGGATGTTGTGATAATGGTGTGTAAAATTTCACCACAATCACTAATTAATAGAGATCGATAAGAAAGATGTCATTTGACACCATTATTTTAGGTGAAATATTAATGCATGATAGTTAATATACTCAATATGGTTCTATTATGTCCATGTATCAGAAACATTGAAATTGACGAGACTGGTCTATTAATCTTTTCCTTCATCATGCCTTTGATAATGTTAAACATGTATCACACTTGAGAACAAAAAACCAATTAGCTACAACATTTCCTCCAATAATGAGTATCTCATGCTCAGAGATTACACTACACCTAACACATGATCATAAAAATGTCTAAAAAATCTAGAATGAAATAATGGTGGTTTCTGCCATAGAAATCATAGAGAAACCACATATGTCATAACTATGGGAATTTTCACCACTTTCGCTATCCCCAAGTTCATGAACTCTCTAGTGGGTCAAAAATACTATGGTGATGGAACCATATCAAGAACATCCCATAGGGCTGGGAAACATTTTCCTCAACCACCTCCTCCACTGTGGGTGTGAAACATTTCTAGAATAGAAGGAATGCTATTAAAAGATATTCACAGTTAATCATTTTACATGTCCTATATATATTTTGACGGATATTTTTGTAAAATTTTTATGAGGACTCTCTATAGATCAACCTCTGCAAAGAAGATCCAAGGGAACCAAGGAAGAAGATTCCAATGACTCAGAGGCGCCACACACCAAAGAATATCCTCAATATGATGACTACTTAGGGAACTTTTAACTAACATATTGATAGATAATTAAAGAGATACAGTTACCCTTATCCTTCTGATTATCACATGATACTATTATCACATTATAAATTAGTAAATTTCATTAGTATTATACCTATAGATAATTTAGAGCATGAAGCTAGTGTGATAGAATAGAAGGATGACATTGGTACTTATAATACGGTCTACACTAAAAATTATTAAGGGGGTTTTATTCAAAACATGAATGGAAAGCTAAAATTTTTGGATCCCCCTCATATACAGAACTACAACCTCTTAGGTGGGCTCTAAACAATGAAAAGTGATAGGTTTTACTCGATATTCCCCTGTATTTTGAGGTTGATTTTTTCATAGAACACAAACATGTGGTTTTTATAATATAATATATTCCTTACATAATAATATTGATAGAGTTTGATTAATTGAATAAGAAACTCTGAGGGAGTCTATATACGTTTTTCATACACTCAATTTGTTCACCATGGGGTACACCCATCCTCTTTGTTAAGAAGAAATATGGATAACTGTGTCTCGGTATTTATTACCAAGAAATTTACATGATTATAATATAGAAAATGTATCCTCTACACAATATTGTTGAATTTTTTTGATAAACTATGGGGGATAAATACTTCTCAATAATGGACCATTGATCTAGATACCATCAATTAAGAACACAAAAGCAAATCCACCTAAGACTTTTTTTATAAAAGATATAGACACTATAAAAATTAAGGAAGAGCATAAATATAAATTAATGATTTTGAGGAATCCCTTGAGAAGTAATAAAATGTATGCCAAATTTTGAATGTGTAAATTCCATATACAAAAGATATCATTATTGGGCCATATAATCACTTGAAAAGGTGTTTTTTGGATTATTAAAATATAAAAGTTGTTAGAAAATGGCCCAATAAAACCACTACAACAAGGATTCATAGTTTTATTAGATTGTATGGATAGTGTTGATGATTTATTTTTAAAAAAATCATGACATTCAAATCCACGAACCAAGTAAGTTCGAAAGGGATTAAAGTACCCTTGGAGATATTAATTTGAAAAAAATTTCAAGGATATATAGAGAAGGTTGGTCACACATATACTAGAACTACCATATAATTGAGAAGGGTATGTGATACACAATTAGGCATCAAATAATGGACTGTGATGTTTTCTCACAAAAAATGACATAGTGGTATGCTATGCCTCTTGTTAATTAAAGATCTTTGAAAAAACTACCTGATGCATTTTTATAGGTATCAATAGTAATATATTCATTAAATATATTAAATAAAACTATCTATGTTGAAAACTGTGAAATATATACTAAAAAATAGATTAAATTACACATTCTATAAGGAGTTGAACATGTTCTAGAAGAGATGGCTGGAGTTGATCAAGGAAAATGATTGCGTTAGTACTCTCCTATCATGGAACACGCACAAATATTGAAGGAAGAGTGCCTCAATAAAATAAAGGAATGTTTTAGGGAATATTAATGAAATATTTATTATAATATTATATTTTTTAAGTGTTTTACACAAAAAATTCAACTTGTGCTACCATATACTTCATGGAGGTTTAACTTCTGTGAATCACTAGCGCAAAAAAAGAACTTTTGTTAAGGACTCGATTTTGTCTATAAATAGGACCCTTGGGCTCCTCATTGGTGCCTTAGGTAAGATAAAGAGATGGTCTATTGCTCATCCCATCCTAGTCTCTCTCCCAAGTCATTAAATACCTCATTTATATTATTATTGATTTAAACCAAAGGGAATTAACCATAAGGAAGTGTATTTGAGTTCCCTATTGATCTAAAATACCAAAAACATATTCTGTGAAACAACTTCCTCTCTAGTCTAATAACACCAGGGAGAAGAACTATTACCCAAGAATTTATTTATGCACCAATCTTTCAAAGGTATCCAGAGTGACCACTATAACTATGTATAATCTTCCATAAAGTCGTATTCCTTAGACAATCATTTCTCCCTAGAATCTCTTAGGAAATCCACTATAACGTTTCCCTAACATCAATCGGGTGAAACCCCCATAATGTTTATCTATTGTCACTTGGGATGATCATAGTTGAGTTTCCCTTAGTGTAACCGAGGTGAAGCCCACATTAATTTTGTTTTGTTTTAATTGGGCGATGCCAATGTTTTCACTAAAATATGAGCCTGAGGGTAAGTCGAGAAAGGAAATGAACGGTGATGATAAAATCCAAACCACATAGAATAATTACCATCAAAAGGGTCTTCCTGGAGAATCTCATTCACTTATCTCCTGGCCTTCATAGAGTCACATGGTAGTTGATGGAAGGCTCCATGAGTCTGAAAAGGCCCAAGATTGCAACAATGGATGTTGATGGAATGCTCAGATATTTTGATGATCCCCATGACCACTGTAAAGGAAGTTGATTAAAGGCTCTGCGAGTCCAATGATCCCCATGCCTCTTCTTAGAGATATTGTTATCTCTGTGACACACCTGAAAGCACCGCAAAACCCCTTTTCTTATAAATTGTTGGCTTCCCCCCTCAAAAACCATTGTTACCCAACACACTCCAACAACCATTAGTAGATAAGTAAACACTCTCATCCACACTACTAGGGTTGATTCTCAACATATATCGAGAGATACTCCAAATAAAGAACACATTTTTTCTCCCATTCAGAAGTATCATTGGCACATAATGATAAAGAATGGATAATTGGATAGGGAATACATTCACATTCCTACTGGATATAAATGAACCTTTTCAACAACCAGTCTAGGGAAGACATATATCACTTTCAAATATTTTTGGTATTTCTTTCATATTTGGATTTTTGTTCATGATCATGCATATATTTCTTGTCCCATTCACTATGCATATTTTCATAAATATATCCAAAAGAAAACCTAGATACACGAACATATTCCTTATCATTTTGAAGAATACAATTAGAATATTCCAAGGACAACATGTGAATTACCTTAGCTTATTCCCACATATAAAACTATTTTTTTACAACACAAATACTGGTTTTCTAATATAGAGTGTCAAAAAATAAATCTCTCTAGAAGAATCCTAACACCCAAGAGAATGCTTATATCTCTACTATTCTTAATGCTTGAATTATTCACTCATATGGAATTTTATCAGTGAAATCCCAAAATACTGAGGACTCATTATTAGATTGAGGAAGAAATAATAATTTAGATGGTACTCCCTAAAACATTATTACCAAAAACTCTTGATGTCCTCCCTAGAGAAATTTTTATCATGTTCCTCCCTACGGTGGGATCGAGATATATAATAGGAATTTCTCACATGATGATGAATCTAAAAATAATCCCCATGGTAAGGCGATTAATGAGTAATAAGGTCTTCAACATTCCATTATCCTTCTTGAAGGCCCTACATGGGGTATATGTTGTGAGAATTACCCCTATAAATAAACATAAAGACATGATGGTATTCTTCCCCAAAATAGAACTCATTTTGAAGGTCCTCCCAAAAAAAATATTTTATTTATACAAGATAGTCCTCCCCTTACTGAAGAAACTTTGATAAATCCCTTGTATCGTGAATCACTCTAAATAACAGGGCCAGCTACACACAATTACTTATCTTTAATGGGTGATATAATTTCTAAGTTTCGATTGGAGATCAGATGGGCCTATAAGGGGCACAGATTCGGCTAGGGTTTCCCCCTGCCACCACCATCTTCTCCTCGGCTCAGATGGACTATGACCCTCTCGCCCTTGTGTTTCCTCCCTGTGAGCTCGGTGTGCTGTCTCTGGTGGCTTCCAGGGTTCAGATCTTCTCGATGCATCCTCTCCTCACATCCCAGTTGAGGCTTTCATCCTTTCCTTCCCTGATGTTCTTTTGAGTTCCACCCTCCTTCGTTTTTCTGTCTCTTTCCTGGCTCATTGGCAAGACCATGGTGGCAAATTTCATGTCAAGTCATTTTAGGGGTCAACCATGGATGTCTTCTCAGGGTTTGGAGGTGGTGCTCCAAGCCCTAGGTGGTGTTTCTCTGCTCTTCATACTATGTGGAGTCCATTTTCTTGTGGGTGTTATATGGCAGAGGGTTTGGGTGTGTTCTTACTATAGCGTGGAGGTTGTGGTTTAGCATGGGTTCGTGTGCTCGGACCCCTTGGCAACATGGCGAAGGTCCAGCTGTTGAAGCCTACTATGAGGCGTTGGAGGGAATGTGTGTCCTTCTCAGGTAGGAATGATGGCGGCGCTGAGTTATGTTTTTGTGATTCAGTTCAATGATTCATGTTTGGGAGAAATTTTGGATGGTTTGAGGTTTTGTTTGGGACAATTTTGATCTGCTATGATATCTTGAATTTGGGTTTTCACTCTTCGTAGATGCTGATAAGGGGTCAGCGGAGTGGAGTTTGGTTCGAGGGTGTGTTGTGGTTTCCGATGGAGTAGGGTGTAGCGTCTGGACGGCCTGGTCTACCTCGCTCGGGTCTCTTCATCACCTTTTGTGGATGTTCTCTTTTTAGGGACCATCTTACTTCGTTGGAGGGCTGGGTGAATTCTGACTGGAGTCTATTGACGAGTTTGTGGATTTGGGATGGTGTCAACGGTCGCATCGATGGGCGTTTGAGGAGACCGGTTCTGAGGTTTGTCCGTCTTTTCTGATGTTCATTTTCCTTGGTTCATGGTACCTCACCCTTTTATTGGTGTATTCTTCTCTAGCTGTGATGGTTTTTTTGGTATGCTTGAATGGATTTCATCCATTGTGTTTGTTTTTTTTGTGGTGAAGTGGTGAATTGGTGATGTTGTGTGGCCCTGTATAGTTTCTCACTTTTTCCTTAAAATTGTTTGCATAATAATAAAAAACAAATTTCAGTCATATAATTTCTAAATCATAATTCCACCTATAAAAATTAACCTCAATAAACCACCTTCAAATCAATTAGATTACACTATAATGAGGATATTCTAATCATCCATGCTCTCTAAAATAAGGAAATCATGAAACTACCACTCTTGTTAGAACTAGTAGAATCATATTTCATATAATATGAAGAGAACATATTATTTATGGGGAAAAAACTAGGCAAGGATATAATATCTATCATGTTATGGCCTATAACCAACTCTCATATGATATTTTCAAAGCTTTTATAGATGAATGTATAATCTATCATTTATTTATCCAGTTGATTAATCTTCTTAATTAGAGGGCGAAATTTATTTATTATATGTAATATGAAAACCACATCAATGGAATAGAAGAATTTTGTAGACATATTAATTTAGCATATCTATTAGTGGACATGATCCTAATGATGTAAAATTACTGATAATATCCAACAAGCATGGATTGATGCTTTAAGGAATATATGTCATCCAATTACTATTACTCTTTCTAATGTGTATTGTAGAGGATGTAATGAACATAGATAATTAAATATCACATAACTCCCTACACAATGGAGCTAACTAATAATAATTTCATGTAACACCATTTTTTCAGGAATGTCTCTTTGAATTGTATTTAATATACTCAATATAATTTTTCATGTATAGGACTTATAAACATAGAACTTGATGAGGCTAGGATATTAAAATACTCATGCGTTAGGCCACTGAAAATGTTGAACATGCATCTCACTTGAGAACAACCAAACTGTAAACTATAGTTTTACATCAAATAATGAGTAACTCATACTCGATGCAGACATTGCAACCAACTCATTCTTGAAAAAACTATCACAAGATAAATAGGTTAATAGTAGTGGCTACTACCATAGTAATCTTGGAGAATCCCTAACCCACATGGATATGGGATCTTTTAACACCATTTCTCCCCTACTATCATGAAATCACTAGTGTACAAAAATATGGTTATGAGGGAACATGATAAACCCCATCCCATAAGGATAAGGTCATTTTTACGTCAACCTACTCTTCTCCAGTGGAATTTGGTCCTTTCCCTAAAAAAGAACAATATTAATAATACTCCATATTTCTTCCCATTTTATGAACCATTTTAACCATAGGAACACATATGAAGAAGGTTTCTGTGGATTCTCTACAAATTTCACTCCACAAATCAATCCAAGGGGAGGAATGAAAGGAGAGGGAAAAGACACATAGGGGCTATAAATAAAATAATCTCCTCAGTATCATGACTACATGGGGGATTTGTTACTCATTTATTGATAGAAACTTCAAGGGAGATGAGTCACATTTTCCTTCTAATAATGACATGATATTTGTATCACATTATAAATCAATAAATTTCAATTTCACTAGACATGCAGATACTTTGGATCATGAATACAATTTGGAATAATTGGATGGGGATGTTTTTATTTAGAATACAGTCTACCCAAAAATAATTGAAGGTGGTTTTCATACCTAACACCTAATTCAATCTGAAAAATTTAGGTCCCCCTTGAGTGCTCACTTAGCACATCTTTTTTGGTATTCAAATAAATTAAAGGTAAATGGAATGGATACAACACACCCATTACCTAAAGAAGTTGAATCCCACAAAATTCAATAAAGATTCACTTAGTATGAGGTAGAGATGAAAGAGTTAAGAATAATCAATATTGAGTTAACAGTAGGCAATATACCCTTTGGGTATACCCTCGAAATAAATACTAACATTATGCTTCAAAAACATCTCCCTCAATTTGAATATCCTTATATACTAGGAAGTGAAAAACTAATTAATCCATACAATATAGGATCTTGAGAACAAATTATAAAGAACCTATTTTAGAATATTATTTGGAATTCTATCTATAACCCAAGAATCATGGGAAATGTCAATCAGGATATCCCATGCAGTCTCATATTGGTAAACCACAATGAATGCATACCATCCCACCATGTTAGGATACACATTTCATTATACCAACTCAAATTTCTTCCAAAAAATTGAGTCAAACATAGATTATTAACACTATTGAATCACTATAATCTTCATTGGAAGATATATAATGGAATCATTCACTAGTGAAACCAAAATAATCATACCCCAAATGATTAGACATGAATTCACCTCTTCCCAACATAAAAAAAAATCAAAATTTCCCAACTTTCAATGGAACTGGTGAGCCATAAAAACATTTGATTCATTTTTTATATGAATATGGTCCCATGATTGGAACCATTGAATAATAAAGGGAATTAATGATAATATTGTTTATGTACACCTTGGAAAAACCAAAATTGTCCTTTTATAAATATTGCATATCTAGATTGACCAATGTATAGGAAGAACTCCATAAACATTTCATATACTAATTAATTTCAATGCTGATGAAAAAAATAGTCCCAGACCTCTAAAACTAAAAACAACCAAAAAATGAGATATCCATAGTCTTTATTTCTAGGTGTAAGGGATTGACATATTAATTGAACATATAACTCCCTTAAGAAGTGTTTTTTGGTACCTATATTGAAAATATATATGATTAATAATGAGAAAAATAATCATTTTAATGTACCTAGGAGTGTTTTGTGATCTTTTTATAGTCACACAGAAGTTCTAAGATTTAATTCGACATATCGAGCATGTTGGTTAGTGTATAATACTCACTATTGGGGTGAATTGAGAATATAATAAAAATTTATATTAAAAATAATTTAAACATTAAGTCTATTCATTTGAAAAATAGCATAGTCAGATAAAATATTAGATATATATAATATTAATTTTCAGGAAGGTTTCTCAAGGTCTTGATCGAAACCCTATTAAAATAATTTTAAAATAACATTATTTTTTAAAACAAATATTCAACCACTAATAACCGGGTATATATATTTGATTAAATCTAAATAACATAATAATGTTTCAAAAATTCAATTTATAAATACTCAAAAAAGAATATTTGAAACAGATAATTTAGATTTTAAAACTTCCTTAAAATAGAGTAGGAAAAACTAAAACAAGTCATAGAGTAATTTGAAAGTTCCATAGGTTCACATCTACGCTAGAACCCATCCTTCTCCACTTGATAACAATCCCAATTACACGTATGTTTATTAAAACTAAATAAAAAATCCATAACCTAGATAGGGTTTTTTAATCATAACAGTATATAATGATTTTCAATATTAACTAGGACTCTTAGAAAGTTTTAAGTAGTAATAAAAGTGTAACAATTAGAATAAATAAGTATTTTATTACTTCTATTTACATTGAAATAGAATCAATAGAGAGTTATGTAATGAATAAAATAACTACTTGAGTGTAAATAATATAAATATTTTTTTAAGAATGTAATAATATGATACTACTTCACTTATGATAGTGTTCAGTTGATAAAAATGTAATTTATTTATTATAAGCTGTATTAGGATAAATAAAATAAGAACAATGTTAAACAATATCTCTTTTAATATCTAAAATAGAGCATAGAAAACAGAGTAGGTGTGTATCACTATTGTTCTCGTATCTTATTTTCTATTTGATGAATTTTTTACATGTGTGGTCCTTATTTTTAACAAATAGAACACTCAAAAAAAATATATATTCAATAATAATGATTTATAAGTATTTATATAGAGAAACTGATCACAAAAACTAAAATACACTTAAATAAACTAACATTCATTTAATTCAAAAAAAAATATTCATTGGAATATAATATTATTTTATTCTTGGAAGGTAATCGATTTACATAGGCATTATAGAAGATAACTCATGGATTTATACATAAGTCATGGTTTCAAACCCTTATTTATATGGTCGCTCAATCATGTACATGATCATAGGAACAATCCTTCTCATGATCATAGAGTCATTATTATAATTTAATAATATTTCTTATAATCACTCATTCCTTATTATAGTTTCTTAAAGTCACAAATACCTCCTTACAGCTACACATTCCTTATTGTGTTAAGATATTCCTTCTTTCATTGAATCATTCTTTATTATGGTTGAACATTGCTTCTTATGGCCGAACATTACTTCTTGTGATGATTGTTTTTTATGTAGTTGCAGAGGTCTTCTTATAGTTGTAGATCATGCTTCATTTAATTTCATGAAATTTTTTTAAATATATTTTTCTATCTTACAACATAAAAAAATATTAAAAAAATAATCATGTTTTGGAATCATTAAAATAAGTAATTTACATACTGATCCATTAGTCTTCACTATTTTGATTTTAAAAATCACGGTTTAATGAATATGAAATGTTCAATTTCCAAAGAACAAGACAACTTATACTTGGAACATTTTAGAAAGATATGGTTAATGTTATATTTGTCTCTTCATTTTGGGAAAATAAATAGATGATATATATATGTAAAATAACACATAAATAGGTAAAAATGAACAATGAAAATAGATAGAGTCGATAATAATAAAGTCAATACTAGATAAAAGTAGTAAAACAGAAGTAAAACCAATATCATATCATTACTCTAAATCTGAATCACTGTGAGGTTGGTTTAGAGTGACTTTATAATCAACTAGTGTCTTATATTTAGATGTTAATGGTTTAGGATCTTGTTGATGTGTAAGTGTCCTGAAAATATTTCCTGAAGTTATTGGCCTAAGGTGTTTCATAACACGAATAAGAACAAGTCAAAAATGAAAGACTATTATAGAAGTTATGAAAGTTTTAAATAAATTTTAAGGACTAAAAATTGAATTATTCATGTCTCTTAAGATATTATAAGTAACATATATTTAGTTATTAAATATAAATGGATCCATAAACCCAATAAATGGATTGATTACACTGCCAACAGGTCATATAATTTTAAATAATTATATATTCTCATCCAAAAATAGTTCTATGGTGGCAAATTATAACTACCCCACTATCCCTATGAAATATATAGTTGTAGTATATAACTTGAAATTATTATCCATTTATTTTAACTGAGAGATAAGATCATTTTTTATAAATATCTTGGAAAGATAATACATTATAGCCTTTCAAATAACTAATCTATATTATATGACTTCCCAAAGACAATATATACCAAGATTATATATATGTTCACTATGATATTTTTCTTGATATATTCCTCATTTGAAGATGAATATTCTCCCCTTAAATTTTACAATAACTCCCTCACTATTATTCTAATCAGATCAATAACCATTTGAAAATAAGGATGAGTAGAAAGAGTAGTAGGGGAAAGAAAAAGAGGAGTTTGAGAAGGGGAGAAAAAACTATAGATAATAGAGAACCTAAATAAATAAATAATTTGATGAATTTTTGAGTCATATGAAGTCCCATGTCCTCTAAGTCTCAATGAATCACTCTAATGTGTTCAAATATCCACTTATTTTCCTCTGGAAAATTTTGATCTTACAAAACAATTTTGAAAATATGTGTGAAATAATAAAAGACATAACCAAAGATATGTCTTCCTATTACAAATTCTTATCTTGGATAGGATATATCTAAGGTATCTATATTCTTTAAGATTTTAAATTATCCTTGAAGGTATCTAAATAACCTATGGTTAGATAGGAGGAGTGTGGTATAGGATGATGATATATAAATCATTCCATCCTAGGTATAGATATTGTCTAAATGGTAGGATATCCTCTTGAAGTATCCTTAATATATTTACCTCATTCTTCTATCAGGTCATTAAAATATTTATATTCTTCAGTATTAATCACTATTGTCCCAAAATACTAACTTGAAGAAGAATATTCTATTACACTGAAGATTAATCTCTAAGAAGATAATTTAAAGAAAAAGTTTTAAGTAGATCTTCCCTATCTATTATGGTAAAAATATATTTCTCTTATATTATTTCATGTTCACCATGTTTATTTGGACTAACCCCTTTAGGTTGACCATCATTTCTATCATCATCTAGTTAAAAATATGAGTAAATAATTCCAAGTAGATAAGTACATAGGGATTTATCCCCTTTAAATGATTCATCACTTCTCATTTTCTTAGAAGGGAATATAACCTTGGGGCTGAGAGAAAAAAAAATTAAACACTTTTCTCACTAACACTATTAGCTTTAACTAATTCAAAAATTCAAGAAAATGGTTCATATAAATCATCATCATCATTGTCAAAATCATATTTATAATATGATTTCTCATTGTAATTAGGGATGGGAGGCTCAGTATCATAAAAAATATCATCAATTAATAATATTTCGTGACAATGTAAAGATAATGGAGATTATGGAGATCCAAAAGATACAATTTTAACTCCAAATTGTTCAAAATATAAATTTACGTCCTTATCAAAAACACTTGTAGTCTCTTAAACAATATCAATAGGATCATCTTCATTTCTCACATTAAAAACATCTAACTCTTCCATCAAAGAATATACAGTTTCATAATCTGGTTCCAAATTAGGGTCAACTATATAATTTCTTATAGAAGGGTTCCTAATGTGATAAAAAACAGATAAAAATTATCATTCTATGAAACCATCAAAATTTTCCATAGGTTCCAATTAAAATTCATCCTTTTGTACATATCATAACTTAATAAAACACCACCACATGAGATATAATTATCCTCTCTTTTAGAGATGAGATCCCTCGATCCAAAAAGTGAATATATAAGTTTTACATTATCTTGATAATCTATTATATAATATGGTTTATATAACCCTTGAATTTTTCTCATAACATATCTTCTATAAATCACCATAAATCCATTGTTCAAGAGATATAGAAAAAATAAACCCCGGTGTCTCATAGAACAAAATTAACCTATTCTCATGAATATTAATTTTTTTATAGCATTAAAAATAGATGACACATGCAATCTAACTCTATAGTGTTTGTTTTCTGGATAATTCTATCTTTAGTAAACTAAAAATGGTATTTTTTAATTTCTAAACAAGAATTACTGAAAAAGTAATAACTCTAAAAATCCTCAAACTCACCTTCTAGCAGTTCCTACAAGATGTTTCCCCACTATTTTTTGAAAACTGTTATTTTCCATTCATGAGAATCCTCATATATTCTTTCTTATCAACAAAATCATATTCAATGAACAAATAAAAATATCAAACCAATATGGAAAAAGGGGTAGGCATTTCCTATAAAATATTTAGGTCATCCTTGATCTCGTACAACCTTCCCCACTAGATACCGACTAGCCCAAAACTAATCAACATCCATTTATTTCTCATAAACTACTACATGAGTTAATAGAAACAATTTTTTTGTTTCAACAGAACTTCATGTTCATGATTTAAATTTTTTATGATGTTAGGACTAAATAGGTGAAAAATACAATAGGATTCTTCATTTGATTCATTAGGATAGAGATTCATAATTTTGAAGTTATATATATATATATATATTTTGAGATCTAGAGATGTATATATAAAAAACAGTTTGAACAAGATTCATAAGGATTTTGGGTTTAGAAATATTTGATTTCAATTTAGATTTTGGTCTTCTCAAGTCATTTATTGGGTTAATTAATAAATTAAAGTTAATGATTAAATTGAAAATGTATTAATGGAATAAAATAATAAAACATTGAAATGAGGAACAATAGAAAAAATACTCAAAGAATCAAATGTTCTTAGTAGAATATCATTTAAAAATGTCCACATTAGAATACCCTTGATATAAAGTCAATTTTAGCAAGTCTATGGCATCATGTTCATAGTATCATATCCAAAGTTTCATTTTCATGAGCGCATACAAATTATTACGTAATTTTACATTATTTATTCATAAAATTTATATAATTTAGTGATGATAATTTTATTTGAAAATAGTATGGATTGGATGTAATTTGAATAAAGTACTCAAATGTTATAGAATATTAAAATAATATTTAAGATCAAGAAAAATTGTTATTCTATGTTCTTGTCAAATATAGTTTAATCTCTCATTATCCAAAGTCTTTGAAAATATATAAGCTAATTACTATTTAGTACCTATTAATTCAAGAGTGATATCACCCTTTTAAAAATGAACTCATGTTTTATATCAATGCGTTTTTTCATGGAATGATAAACATTATTATTAGAAATATTTTTCGAATCTATGATATCACAATTTATAGGTACATGTAGAAATTGATATATATTGTATAGAAATGTGTATGTCTTACATGATACATGTTCATAGAAACCACCTTCTACTATATACTCATATTTCGTAGTTGATAGAGAAATATTATTCTTCTTAATACACCAATATTCAAGTGAATTTACCAAAAAAATGACATGCACTAGAGGCATAATCTCTATCTAACTTTATACTGAAAAATATAATTTTAGTAACATACTAATTAAAAATCATGTTCTTTACAATAAAACTATCCAAACTAGTTATACCATTAGGTTTTTTGAGAATTATTATAAAAACATTAATATGTGATTCCCTGGGATTTGATTAGAAACAATATACATTTACACACTAAACATAATGTCAATATAACTATATATTTAGTAATATAAACTCCCAGTCATACCTTTTTAGATAGTTTGTGTCAACTAGTTTCACAACAATATCCAAATATTGTTTATAGGTGGTATACATTAGTGAATCACTTCCTTTAGTTATAACCATGCCAATTATTTTAAAATATCATTATTTTACCAACCTTGATTCAAAAATTTCAATATTTACTTCTAAATAATTTAAAACCATGAATGTTATTTATTATACCAAATAAGCTCATTTAAAATTCATTTTTCATTAAATTTGAAAAACCAATACACAATGAGTTTTTTGAGGAATAAAAAAATAATGTCAACAACATATATTGGTATAACAAAAAACATATTATGAGTTTATTTTTATAAAAATAGTTGGATCATCCATAATATTTAAAAAACCATTTGAAATTAGAAAAGTGTTGAGCCTATCATAATAATTTGCGATATCTTGTTTTAATCGACAAAGGTTTTTTTTAATTTAAAATATTATTTAGAAAATAAAGATTAAAAAGAACATGGTTTTTTTAAAAAAAATACAACTTTTACAATATAAAAATTCAATAATTAAATCTTTAATGCCAATTGAAATAGTTTGAAAATTATATGTGCTTTATAAGCGAGTGGTATTCTAATAGCTTCAAGTCTAGATACTTGTTTAATGATCTCATTATATTCAATAACTTACAATTGAATATAAAATTTTTCAACAAACATATCCATATTATAATTATATTATCATATTCATCGACCTTGTTTCAATATATAAATTTAGTGTAAATAGTTAAGTAGTATTTAGGTCTTTCAACAAGTTCCCATACTTTATTACTTTCAAACAGATTCCATTATTCTTGCTTAACCATCACCCAATGTTCATTACAGATTTAATAATTAATTTTATTACATTCAAACTGTTATAAAAAGAATTTATGATCAAATTGGTTTTTATTTTATTATTGAGTTTGTGTTCTTCTATCTCGATCACCTACTATAATATTTATATTGTGATATTTATGGGTTATAATGGTACTTGTAATTGAGGTACTATGTTCTTATAATATTTCCTCAGGGTCTGGTTCATCTATTTGATATTTACGTGGATATATTTCAATTAAATCAATAGCATGGATATTGTACTTGGATAGATTATTGATATTCAAATTGGTCATATCATCCTCTAGGTTTTCTAATAAAATTTTAGACTCATCAGGATCAGTTTCATCAAAAGTGACATAAAAAAATTCTTCCACAACTTTTTTTATTTCATTAAAATTATATATGATTTAATGGTAGTATAATAACCAATAAAAAATCATTCATCAATTTTGGATGACAAATTCCTGCAATTATCCTATTTATTTAGAATATATACCTTTTAGCTAAATACATTGAATTAATTTGTCATTGGATTTCAATCATTCTAAAGTTTATATAGAGTCTCTTTTATGTGGGGTCATATTAGGAATCTATTAATTATATAAGATTATATATTTATAGCTTCAATTGAAAAATATATAGGCAATTCATATTTACTATGCATTTTATGGGTTATTTAATGAAGTTTTTTATTTCTTCTTTCACCACCCCTATTTGTTAAGGTGTTTTAGGAATAGAGAAATTGTGATTATATCCATGATGTTAAATTTGGGTTTTAAAGTATTGATTTTCAAACTCCTAACCATGATCACATATCCGGGTTTTGATACCACTCTCGCTACAGTTGTCTTCAAATATAGCATATTTTGAAAAACAACTGCATGCCGAGGTTTCTCCAAGACCTAAAATATACGAATGTGAATCTGGAATAGTTATTAATAATAACATATGAATAATACATTAAATCACAACATGAAGTTATAGATGATTTAAAACAGTCCATATAAACCAATTATAGTGGTTTAGAGGTATAATCCTCATTCTTGAGTTTGAAAGAAATCATAGATTTTGTTCCCTTTTAAAAGGGGTTGCACACTTTTTCTTTAGAAAATTCTTATCTAGGTAGATCCATAACGAGACCATTATTATTTAGATTTCTAATTAATTATATATTTTAGTGGCCTAATATCCTATACCACATCCACGATTCTTGATGAAATAGTTTAAACGTGAAAATATTTGATAAGATAAATAATTAAAATCAACATTAAAAAAATTATCATCACTTAATGTTGTTAAAAATAAATTAAAATTAGAATCATAAATCATTCATGAATTATTTTAAAACATAAAATGTAAACCAATATCTCAAAATTGAGAAGTTCTATACATATTATAGTGACACATTATTTTTATAAATATATATTACATCTTTTTAGGTAAATATTCATTATATTATACAAAATCATGTCGGAGGATCATAAAGGTATAGTTCCTTTAGAAACATGGAAATGTAAACATATTTTTTTATATTTGAACTAAATAATCTCCCACTATGTTCTTAATAACTATCATTCTTTTTATACATATCATGTATAATAAATTACCTCATAACCTGGGGAAAGAAAACATAAGAGTGGGAGAGATCAAATGTTTAGTAAGGGTAAAAAGGTAAATATGTAAGAATAACATGATCATAAGGGTATTATTACATGATCATAACATTCAAAACTCATAAGTTGAATATAAAAGATCAAAATATTGAGACATGGGATTAATATTTTCATTTCATAAGACATGG
Source organism: Viscum album (assembly GCA_963277665.1). Classification (NCBI taxonomy): domain Eukaryota; kingdom Viridiplantae; phylum Streptophyta; class Magnoliopsida; order Santalales; family Viscaceae; genus Viscum; species Viscum album. The sequence continues at coordinate 420,252,029 of OY728158.1, read as the reverse complement.
ATCTTATTGGAATTATAGAACACGAGAAATAAGATCAAAACATTTACATAATACAAAGAATTATGGCGTACATTTATGAAAATAAAATTACTTATATAATAGTAAAGGTTCACTTCAAAGGCTATCATAGTGGAATGGGTGCACTCTGCAAACCATCGTAGTTTTCAAGGTTCACTCTCACGACCATCATAGTGGAAAAAGTCACTTAATGAAATTACTTAACTACCCAATTCCAATCCTGTCAATATCATGAGATATAAATATTTACCTAATTCATTGGAGGGAGATATTGGTACCACATATCACATAATGAGATGCATACATATGTGTGCAAAAATATCATAAACCATTAATCATATCCTAATGAATTATATGAAATGGGTTTCATAAAAATTTCCCTATATCATAACCTATGTAAAATATATAAGTTTCATAATAATTTCATCATAGTATAAACTGTGAAAATAAGTGGGTTTCATAATAATTTCCTCATGGTGTAACCTATGTAAAAGAAACAATTTTCATAAACGTCATTGCATCATAAAAAACCATCGAGATAAATAATAATAATGTTATAATAGGTTAATATCCCCATTAAGTCATAACTAACATCAATAGTTATCATCTTATATCGAAGAAGATTTTGAAATATTATTTAAAACACTTCTGGAGAAAATATCCATTCTACCTGGAAAAAAACTTTTTAAAACATAATAATTTTTTAAAATTATTTTCGTATAAAATAACCTTGCAATATTATAAATTAATCCTAAAAGGGATTAGTAGTCAAGGTGTAAGATAATTATGCTCATGTCATACATGTCAAAATTAATAATCCTTTCAAATTATTGGTAAAAACCAAATGGACACTATTTGGAATGTGATATGAATATTCCATTAATTTTTATTGTAAAAATTAATAAATTGGGGAAATTTTCATTAAAAAAATTTTGAGAACGTAAAAAGACATTTCCAAAAAAACATTTAGAAAAAAATGTTTAGAAAAAAAAAACAGGTTTTCAACCAAGAAGTAAAATAAAGTATATTTTTCTAAAAAATTACTTTAAACTACTTAGTACATAAAGAGAGGAAAATAAAGGGATAACATGTATTCAAATGAAATAAACATAGTAAAAGAAAATTTATGATTTTATTGAAATATATATCATAATATTAAATCACCATAAATAATCCTGATAAGCTATGAGATCGAAACATAAAACTCTTAACACTTTGGTAACATTGAATCACAAATCCCATGAAATAATAACCTAAAATTAAACTTATAATATAATGAAAATAAGTATATTCATTATTTAACATGTCAAAGTTGACATATATATGCCTCATTGAAGACGATAGGTGCATAACATAACTTATGTCTAAAGAAGTTAATTTGAGACCCAAAATCCATTACCGCTTTCGCCACTTTGGAATTGTAAAACCCATGAAATAGATACCACAAAATGGAAATTTATATCCCCAAAAAATTACTATAATAATCATAAAATACATTCATGTTTGTTATATAAACCATATAAGTGAAACATGTGGTCAATATGGCATGTGTCTCATAGAAAAATAAATGTGAGACATATTTCCCTTACCTTATGGCTCAACATCTATCGTACTCATTCATACCTACTATGTAATAAATTGAATTTATTATAAACATATCTAAAAAACCATTATATATATCATACCATATAAAATATATTTATGAACTTTTATTACTCATTTATTAATTATTCCATGTTAAAGTCACATTTCCTGGAATAACTGCTTTTTTGTGTAGGTTTAGATTTTTATTATTATTTTCCAAATAATTTAATCAAGATTAACTAATTCAAAAAAATTTATACATGATATAAATATCATATATATTCATTATATTGGTTTTTATTTTAATCCATTATATTTAGAGATAGAAAATGAAATGCACTTTAATTGGAGACGTTATGTCATATGTACGCTTGGACACTGCATCCATTTTGTCGACAGATTGAAAGAAAAAAGGTTAATACTATATTAAAATTATAAAATAATTTATATTTAATATATATCACATATTTTAAATAAAACCATTTTTATTAACTTCCATGTAATGCAAGGATGAATCACATCCCTCCGTGAGGGTGTGGTCTACCATAGACATAAGCAATGTTAAACTACTCACAAAAAAAGGAATGTTTTTAGGTTTATGTTACATAATAATTACATAAGTTTAATAATATAATTAATAAAATATATAAAAATTAAATCTACCATTATATAACTCCATGAGAGGTGGTGATGGGAAACGAGTATCATCATTTTGCGATGTGGTAGTCTGTCAAACACACGAAAGATGATTTGTATCCCATTTGATAGAAGTGGAGTTAATTTTTTGTCATGAATAGAACAAAAAAATAACTCAATATATATAATATAATTATTATATTATATTATCATTTTTTAATTATAATTTAAATATGTGGAGTATGGAATAAAATAAAACACTCGTTTAAGTGTGTTACCTCTTCTTTAAAGAACTTCTTTTTGTTAACAATAAAAGGCTTTTTAGGTTGATTTCTAACCAAAACAAGGAATATATGATTGGATGATATATTTATGGAAGTAAAGATAGGCATTGGAAAATAAAAATGTTTTCAGAAGATTAAAAATGAGAGGATAATGGGTTGCCTTTTATAAGTGAGGAGAGTAGAAAACGTATAATTGTTTATAAGAAAATGGTCTACAAATGTTTTTAAGGATGAAAGGATAAATAATAGACCCTTATAGATACTAGAAATTATAACGTATAATTGTGGACATAAAATTTATGTTTTAAATGTTTTTTTTCTTTTTACCCCTTATCTTTTTAGATTAACCGCCAACAAACCCATTTTTTCCTTATTTGCAGCAAACAATTTTTAAGGTTTTTACAATTAATTATTGTAAAAAATTATTGTTTTACATATAAATTATTATGATTCCAAATATGGAATCCATTTTTCCAAATTCCATCCACATAAATGAAAAATTTTAGTTTAAAATCATTCCCATAGACGTGATGAGAAAGCAGATTTTCAAAGAGAAAATGTTCAAAGGTTTAAACAGTTTTTATATCAAAATTAAAAATTATATTAATAAAAATGAAAAAACGGGATAATGTATATATAATTTAATTAAATTTACATTGAAAATATTTTTTTTATTAAAATTAAACTTATAAATTCATTAAAATGTGATGAGGGTTTCAAAAAAAATCACTATTTTCATTATTCAATGAAAATTAATATTTTCAGAAAAATATCAAAAATTATCCCAAAGATTATTTTGAAATGAAAATTTCAAAATTTATTTTTTGTATTAAAAATTTACATTTATCAAAGTGAAAAAATAATGTTTTTATTGTTTAGAATAATAAATAAAAAACAATTTTTGAGAATATATTATTTTCTAAACGTATAGACTTTTCAAAAAATCAAGTACATTTTTTTATCAATATGTTTTCTTTACATAAAACCATTATAACTAATATTTAAAAAATATTTATTACAATAAATATCTCCATGTTAATTTGATATGTTAAAATATTCACTTTTAAATAACAATATTAATAATATATTGTAGTTGTTAAAACTCACTGTTGTGAATACCACAAGCTATAAAAGAAATTTAATTTATTCAAAAAAAACTAAAAAAATAGGGTGTTAAATTCTCCCCCCGTAAAATGAATTTATCCCTAAATAATCATCACTTTGAAATAAAAAATGAGGGTACTTCTGGCACATTAAATTTAGGTTCCCATGTATCTTCCTCAAACAAGTGGATTCACTACAAAACCTTAATCAGGTGAGTGGTATTTCCTCATTGAACTTTTTCTATATGATCTACAATCTCCACTAGCCATTAATTATAAGAAAGATCATTCTCAAGCAGTAAAACCTTTGAGTTAAGTACTTGTGACGATTCAGGTCTGTACATATTTTAGAGAGATACATGGAACACATTGTGGACAAGAGAGAGTTTTGATGGAAGGTCCAAACGATAGGCTACCATCACGATATGATGAAAAAAATCAAAGGGACTTATATACATAGGTATTAGTTCCGGTCTCTTCTTAAATATCATAACCTTCTACCACAGAAAAATTATTATACGTACTATTTCCCCAACTTAAAATCCCAAATAACATTAGAGAATTTCAGGATTACTTTATTGCATGTTCTGAGAATCCTTTTTGTGTTGTTGAATAACTCTAAACTTATCTACCATTTATTTAGCTATATCAAGCCCAAAAATATTTCTTTCTTCAAATTCATCCCAACACATTAGATTTCTACCCTTCATCCTATATATTAATTCATAAAATGAAATCTTGATTCTCAAGTGAAAGATATTTTTGAATGGTAACTAAACTTGAGGAAGGTGTTGACCTCTTTCACCTTTAAAATCCATAGAACAAGATCTCAACATATCCTCTAGGGTTTAAAATGTTCTCTCAGACTGATCATCTAGATGAGGATGATAAGTAGTTGTGAAACTTAACTCTATATACAGATCTTATTTTGGACTTATCTAGAACTTCTAGGTAATTATTGGATCCTAATAAGACATGGAATGTGGCACTCCATGAGACCTTACAACTTCCGTAATGTATACATTGGAAAGCTGATCAAGATAAATTTTTTCTCTATTACAGATAATTTTTCCAGACATTGTAAATTTATCAACTATTACCCATATAGTATTATTCCATTTAGTCATTTTAGGGAGTCCGATGAAAAATACTATGGTGATTGTTTCCCATTTCCATTCTTGTATACGTAATGGATGCGACATCACCTTAGTTATTTATTTATCACCCTTAACAAGCTTACATACCAAGTAATGAGATAAAAACCCCATGATATCTCTATTAATTCCATCACACCATAAATAATGTTTCAAATATCACTACATTATCACACTTATAGGATGAATAATACATGAACAACTATGAGCTCTCTCTAAAAACTCGTTATTCAAATCTGATATAGACGGAACAATCACATTATTCTTGAACCTCATCATTCGATTATGAACAATGTTAAATTCAGGTACATTTCTAACCTTCCCTTTTATCTCTACATATTCCTTCTACACCAATTTAATCTTTACTTATTTTTATCGTTAAACATTCAATAAAGTAGTATAATATTTCTCACCATTCTTTAGTATTTTCATATCTTCTCTTTGGGAATAATGAGATATTGGATTTTTTAATCCTTACCATTGATAATCTAGAAGGATAATTTTCAATAAATGCATCAATCACCATGTTTACATTCCTAGGTTGGTAATGTATTCCGAAGTCATAATATTTAATCAACTCTAATGATATTCGGTGGAATGTATTCATATATTTTTGTGTTAATGTATACCTTACACATTTTTTATGAGTATATATATCACATTTTTTCCATAAACATAATTCTTCAAAATATTTAATGATAAATTACCATAGTTATCTCCAAATCATGAGTTGGATAATTTGTTTCATGAATCATAATTTTTCCTGAGGCATAATTTATAAAAATTTCATTATATATAATAGAAAATCACAATCCCTTCTTGGATGCATCCCTATAGATTACAAACACTTATCTACTAAAAGGTAATGTAGGCATAGGTTCCCTAACTAATCTTCTCTTTTGTTCCTTGAAAGTTTTCCCAAAATAATATAACAAGAGAAGCTTGGCTCTATTTCCAATTAACATGGTGGTTAGATTAGATAATCATGAGAAATTATCCCTAAACCATAAATAATATACAGTTAAACTAAGAAAACTATAAATCTTGATCACTGTAGTTGGTATCATCTAACACTCAATAGCCTCTTTCTTTGATTGGTCTACCAATATTCCCTCTATAGAGATTATGTGACCCAAAAATGAAACCATTTTCATCTAAAAATGATACTTTGTATATTTTTCATATTTTTTATCCTTCATTAGGGTCTTCATTACAATTCTCAAGTGATCCTTATACTTTTCCTCTCTCTTTGAATTAATAATAATGGCATCTATAATGATTAATAAAATATGATCAAGGTAATGTTGAAAGAATATATTTATAAAATCCATAAAAATAGTGGGGGTATTAGTAAGACAGAAAGGTATCACTGTATATTCATAGTGTCCATGCCTTTTACGAAATATTGTCTTGGGTATATCCTCCTTCTTGACCCTCAATTGATGATATCCAAAATGAAGGTCAATCATGGAAATGTATTGAGCTTCACAAATTTGATCAAATTGGTCATCAATAACATGTAGATGATACTTTTTCTTGATCATGATCTTGTTTGGATGTCGATAATCAATGTAGAGTTTCATTAATCCATCTTTATTTTTAAGAAAAAGAATATATGCACCCAAGATTACACACTTATCCAAATGAATCCCTTGTAAAGGTTCCCCGAGAGATACTTTTTCATTTCATTCAAATCAATTAGGGCCGTTATGTTGGGATTATTTGAAATTGGTGTGGAACGAAGTAAGGGTTCTATTGATAACTCAACATCACATTTTTGTGGAAGGATAGGAAACTCTACCAGAAGACTACCAAAAAGTCATGCACAATGTGTAACATTGATGTTGATTTTCTCCCCAAACATTTTTAATAAACAAAACACTTGAATAAGAATCAAAACCCATATAATAGATGTGATTTACATTATAAATTAATATTTATCATCTCACTTATGGATGACAAAAGGTTGGTTTGTAATATTAAAAGTGACTTACCTTCCATAAAAATTGATGTGGAATTTATTTAAATAAATTTGATCCATTCCTAAGATAACATAAAAAAGAAACCATTAATATAATGATAATATTTATAGATGCACGTTATCAAAAACATCAACTATATAAGAATCATAGACATTTGATGGGATATTCATACAATTAGGTGGTTTCACAAAATAATTCTATATCTAATTGTATGGGTGGAATGTTGATATGCATAGAAAATATTCTAATATGAAATAATGGGTAGATCCATATCCAAATAATTCATTAACAATTCTAAAGTGAATGGTAAGTTCCCCTTTCGCCATGTCGTTATCACACCACTCTTCAAAATAATGATCACATGATATTTACTTTATTCTCTCAGTGTAAGAGGTAGCTGACATCCAATATCATCATTAACCATCAGATATAGGAACTCATTTTCATAATTCCCATACTAATTTCATTTAAAACAATTGAGTTTTGGTGATGAATTCTATGGTGATTCCTCACTATTTTAATCACTAGCTAACTTCTTCCCATTACATCAAAATTCAATTTCCTGGTGACCTTTCATTCCACAATTAAAACATTTACTTATACCATTAAGGAAATATCCTCCATGTTTATTAATATACATTGATCTTAATGGAATTATCATATTTATCTCTCCATGATTTTAATATTTTCCATTGAATTCCATTTTTCTCTTCTTATAAATACCATGATATTGATATGAAAATCGAACCGCAATCTCCACTTTGATATCACATTGAACAATATATTTATAGCTACTGAAGCCTCTTCTGGATAATTATTTTAATATAAATGGTTTTAAGCCACTGAATAATTGATCAACCATAATCTAAGGTTAGATTACAATACCAAAATTTTACCTCACAGGTCTTGTAAAATTCACCTCTTAGGTAGCCACAAATTCATCATCAATTTGATTTTTCTCAAGGAACTCCTTCCATATCTTCATATGAATAATACATGGAATGTAACAGCCCAAGATTTTATAAAAAATATTCTTTTTAATTTTATTAATGTCTTCTGTTGTACGATACACCAAAAGAAGCTTGCACAACACGCATCCTTGACTTGCCTTGCATTACACGCAATCGCGACCTTCCTCGATAGCGTGTGTAATACGCAATACCGAGTTTCACTAAACAACGATATGCTATTAAAATATTATTAAAACTAACCGGTATGAATAGTAATAACCACTTTTTAAAATTCTTTAAATCTTATTTTTTAAAATGAACTTCATTTTTGGATTCGGAGTATCGAATTTATCCTAAGGTGAAATTTTGGAACATTTCGGATAACTTTCATATTCTGATGAATGGTGAAAATTACTAAAAAAACAACTTTTTTAATCAAAATAATTAATATTGATAAATTATTAATTGGAGTAGTTTTAAAGTATATTTAGAATATATTTTTACAATTTAATACAATTTTGGTCATTGGATGTAATTGCACATTTAAACCAGACATAAACAAGTGTCAATCTTTTGATAGATATTGTTTCTTAAAAACACGCTATTTGTTTTAACAGCGGGATTTAATTATAAAATTAATTAATGCAACTTCTATGTTATGAATTTGGTAAAATAGACTTCATTTTTGAATTCGGAATATGAAATATAGCTTAGGATGAAATTTTGGCATTTTTCTGAAAACCTTCATTTTTTGATGAATAGTGAAACTACTAAGTGGTAGTTAAAAAACTGAATTTTTCATAAAACATAATTTTACCACTTCTGTGAATGGAATTTCAAAAATCCGAGAGACACGGTTGATGTCAGTAAGTAAAATGTGGTTCAATGAGATGAAAATAATTTTTGGTGAATAGTAACTTTTTACTTTTTTTACCACGGTTAATAGTAAATAGGGTAACTAAGGGTAAATATGATATTACTATTACCCTAACACATGTCCTAATTCTATTGGATAAGTGTAATTCGACCAAAAACAACCTTATGAATATAATATTACCATTTAGGTCCACTTGGATTAGATTATGACATTTAATATTATATTATTTAATGAATAGATAAAATAGTTAAAATCAATGTTTAATAAATAAAATATTTTTAATATGGGGTTATACATAAGATAAATTCGACTATAAATATTAATTAGAAAGATAAAAATATTTCCTACATAATGATATTTTATTTATAATTTTTAGACTTTAAATAAATTAATTTATTTATGACACAATGATGATGCAGTAATTACCCTTTTAAGGAAATATTAACATAATTGATGTTATAAATACTCAAATGAATGTAATTTGAGACTTTTTAAGAATTCCACTAATTTTCTAGGTTATTATGATATATTAGTGATGATTTAATCAACTTGGTTCGAACATATAATTCTGTTATGACTTTCACAAAAATCATATATCAAATAGTGTCAAAATTGACACAAAATAGTTTTTAAATCAAATATTATATTATTAATTGTTATTTTATTCCTAAAAATCTAAGGTTCGGCCAAATGACTTAGATAAGGATATATATATTAATAATAAACAATTTGGGGTTCGTTTGGCATGTTATAGTAAGTGTATTAACCATATAGTGAAAGAAAACAAAAAGACACGGTAAAAGTTAAATTATTTAACTTAGAGTTAAATCTAATTGATAAGGTTAAAATAATAACCTAAACTTGTCTAAATCCTATTGGTTGATAGGATTTGGACCCATCCCCACTTTAGCTTCTAAATAAGACCATTTGGAACCATTATAAACCGATTTTGACTTTAATATAAAATAATATTTTGAGATATTCCTAAGGTGCCCCTCTCCTCCCTTATAAAAGGGCACCTCCTCCCCCTCCTCCTCACACCAATTTGAGCACTCAAGCTCGGCCAACCCCTGCCAAAATCTCTTCTCCACTTCCCTAGAAACATCCTAGAGGTTCTGGTCTTCCTCAAAGACCAATTTTAGTTCCCTAAGAGGAGGTCTCCAAAAGGCGCTTCAAAGAGGAGGTAATTACCGTTACCAATTCTTTCATCTTTATTTCTTCTTCCACTTCTTCTTCTTAGGTTGTTTCATTATGAAGTAATAACATCAGTATCACTCATATACTGATATGTAATTATAAGTATGAAACAACCCTATTTCACCTTCTATCCATCCTACGGAAAAAGGAAATCACCGCGCGTGCGTACATACGGAATACCGTCTCCACGCCGTGGTGTAATCAATTTTCCACCACCACCTTAATTGGATGGGTATAAAGGTGTAATGAGTAACTATATTTGATTATTTTAAAGTGATATTGATACTTAAATAGTATACATACACTTCAACACAATTCCACGACCATGGGAACGATATCATCGCTCGTGCGTACGTACGGAGTACCGTCTCCACGATGCGATGAGATTCATTCTCCATGTTAACCATTTAAGAATGATTATAAAGTATATATAAGAAATAATAATGAAATATATGACATTATAAAGTTACTGGATTTATGTATATATATATATATATGTATGTCATCTACTTACTTCCATTTCAAGACAATAAGGAAAGTAAAACAGCGTTCATGCGTACGTACGGACTACCGTCTCCATGAACGGTGTTTTTCATTTTATTTATTTATCTATTATATATATATATACTGAATATATATGATATATAAATCATATTTTATATTCTGTAAGTAAGTAGATCATGATATAAGTAATAATGATGTCAAGAACAACAAGTCAAAACACCTACGATAAATGAAACAATTTTACCCAAAACGCTTCTTTAACATGGAATTTACAAAAGCACGGGTAATATAATGTCATAAGTGAACCATATATGATATCATAACAATGAATTTGATTCTGGAATAAGTCAATAACATGATTTAAATCATTATACAGGAGGTTCGGACACTTACAAAGCAAGTCGGACATAAGGTAAGGGAAATATCACAATCACATTTTTATCCGAGATTGTTTATTCGTAAGTATTTACTGGGGTGTATTTTATCATCCAAATCCATGTTTAATAAATATGTAATATTATTTCCATCTACCTACAATTGTTTATATCCATTTTTACCCTTCGGTGAGTTTTTAGTAAAAGAAGTGAAAGGAATCTTTTGTCGTTTTCCGTACGAGGTACTTTTTGACTTTTCTGACAAAAGTACGAAGAATGTTTTTTTAACTTATACGGCCTGAATGGATTTTTAAAACATTATTTCCAAGAAACTACCTTTACATGTTTTCAAGTTTATTTTTAATCAACTTCTTTTATTTTAAATTTGTATGACATGTTATGAAAGGAAAAAAAATTTGAAGAAGAAAGGATATTTTCCTCAAGAATGGAGTTCAAGCATTTTATCAAAATTATTTTCCATATAAGATAATAAAAGGGTTCTGTTTTTATCCCTATTATTACATTGGTTTGATTATGTTGTGATGGAAATATTTTTATGAATTCCTTTATCTTATATGAATTGTTTTATGATGTCATGTTGTTTAAGAATCCCATTTTTATTACATGGGTTATGCAATGATGTATGATATATGATTTTGTGGCACACATAAGAATGGTATCATTATGAGATGGGTGGGACCTATATCTCCCTCCAATGCATTGGGTAAAGATTTTATATCTCAGGAGATAGACAGGGCTGGAACGGTAGGTTATACCGGTTCAGTGAAACAGGACTGAAACGAGGGTTACTCGATTCAGAAAGGGACTTTGTCCACTAAGATAATCTTGGCAATTAGTCTTGACTAACAAGAAATGATTCTCTATGATTATGTGTGTATGCCACAAAGTTTCATGTTTTAAGTTATGATTATTGGGATTACTTTTTCACTACTATGATTTATCCCATGTTATGAAATTATACTCTCTTTTGCAGGTTAAGATTTCCAAAATGTTATGTTCTTATGAATACGATGTGATTGATTTTTCTTTTTTTTACCCTTACTGAGCATTTGAGCTCACCCTTTTATGTTTTATTTTCCCCAGGATATAAAGAAAGGTTTTCGGTAAAAAAAAGGGAAGATCTTTATGGGAGATATTGAAGATCTTTCACCACGATTAGAAGATTACGTTCCGAGTTTCCAAAGACACTAAACTATTACGATCCTTGTGTGTGTGTTTTTGTTATGTACTAAGTATTCAGAAAAAATAATGTAATGTCCATGTAAGTCATGCTACGGGTCTCTACAGTTGGTATCAGAGGAAAGGTTTAGTCAACCTTTGGAAACTAGGATGCGAAAACGTTAGTGAGATCCCTAGAGATATTTCTAAGGTATGTCTAGGGATGTCTCTAAGGTTAAGTATACGTATAGGTTATAGTCCTAGAATTTCTCTAACGATCTTAGAATTTAACCTAAGATGTTAGATATTGAGGGTACTACCCCTTTATTATGTTGTTTTCCCTAGCATGATTTTTGCCTCTCACACTATTCTTTTGGGGTTTTAGACGATGGCTGGAACCTGAAGGAACCGTGTTGATCAATGCAATGGACAATGCAATGATTGTCCCCCTGAGCAACCAAATGATATGGGAGCTGGAATGCAAAATCTTGTAGCCATTCTCACACAACTTTCTCAAGCTATGAATCATGCAGGACTTCCAAACGAGCAAAGGAAGGAGCAACATTCTGTTGAATCCTTCATGAGGCAGCGTCCGCCTTCTTTCAGTGGGTCTACTGATCCATTAGTTGCTGAACAATGGATTAGTACTACTGAAAAGATATTTTCAGTTCTTCAATGTTCTGAACATGATAAAGTCATCTTAGCAGTATATCGTTTGGAAGGTGAAGCTGATCAATGGTGGAATCTTATCAAGAATACGAGGCAAAGAGATGAAATTGATTCCATGGAATGGGACGAGTTCAAGAACTTGTTTTTCAGTAAGTACTTCCCTCGTATTCTTCAAACGAAGATGGAGAAGGAGTTTCTTGAACTAAAGCAAAAGGATGATGAATCTGTTGGTATATACGAAGCGAATTTTACAAGACTTGCAAGGTATGCATCTGGCATTATCATCCAACCTGAAAGTAAAGTTGATCGATTTTTCAGTGGCTTAAAATCAAGTCTTCGAAGGGCATTAACTATAAGAGACTTCAGTAGCTGTGAAGAAATTTTGCGTTGTGCTATCAAGGTAGAAATGGAAGTTGGTGTTACATATCCATCTCATGGTTTTGACAAGAAACGAAAGATGGAGTTCAAGGAGAAATCTCAGAATAATGGTAAAAGAAGATGAATGTTTCCTTATGCACAAAGTGTGGAAAGAAGCATGGTGGAGATTGTCTTAAAGGGACTAGAAAATGTTTTAAGTGTGGAAATGAAGGTCATCGAGCAGCTGAGTGTCGAAGTAATGGAAAAAGGGATTCTAATGAAGTGAATAAAGCAAACACTGTAGAGAACGAGCAACCAACACTTCAATGCTTCAAGTGCAAGGAGATGGGACATTATGCCAATAAATGCCCTAATCCAAGGGTTAGTGATGATCGACATGAGCAACCGCTTAAGGCAAAGGACAAAGGGAAGTCACATGTGATCACTATTGGCAATGTTGAATATGACAACGATGTGGTGGAATGATTAAGTTTTTGTGTAATGGGATTCCAAAATAATGTTGTATCATGGAATATTGGAATATTTATGTATTGGTCTAATGTGGTATTCAAAGTGATTGAGATATTATGCGCATAATGAAGGGAAAATGAGAAAATGAAATGTTTAACAGTATTCATGAGCTCATGATTGATATAAGGACTAAGTGATATCATGGTTTGAGTATATAGAATTTTGAGGATTTTGGTATGTGGAAAGTGTTAACTTTTAACTGCATTCAAGTTTTCACTAAGGTTCAATGGGTATTCAAGAGAGTACAAGATTAAGGCCTTTGAATGTTTGGAATGTGTCCAACAAGATATATCTTATGATATATGGGGATCAACGACGGTATTAAATCTCTAGTAATCGTTTTCACTATGTTATGAGAATGGACTGCAGTATTATGGATAGGACTAAAGATTGGAATGGATTATGTTGGACATAAGTTAGTATTGTTTAAGGATAGAAGTTTTTTTTGATATTATGGGATGTTATAGTAATATAGTTTTAGAAAAAGGACAACCTTCAGGACGGGCGACAACCCATCGCTTCGGACAAGGCTATGGGAATCGAACCCACAACCGAAGTGCGACTGGCCTTTATCGCCTACCACTGGCCTACAAGAAGTCCCTGTTTAGTAGAAACTAGTTTTAAAGTATAAGTCCATTTTAGGAACTATATATGATTAATCTCACTATAGATCGACTTATGTATATAATTTTTTCTAACCTTTTGTTTGAGACAGATGGAATGACCCGTCATTCTATCACATGATCTGCTAACACTTCACAAATAACAAATTCAACTTCATTTATTTAAGAGATGAAGTTGAAATTGTTAAAGGAACGAACAACAATGAGGTTGTACCAACATAAAGTAAGTATTTATTCTAATTCAAATTCTTTAACTTTAGGGAAACGATCTTGAAAACCAAAAATGTTGTCCTAGTGATCTTATATCTGATGAATCAGATGGTACCTTAGATCATCACAAATTTATGGCTTTGTGATTACTGGCTTTTCCATAGCCATGTTCTCTACCACTCTCCATCAGAACATGATGGTTAGATTTTTCTTCCATATCCATATTTTCACCTATGTGGAAACCCAGTGATTAGTTTATTTGGGTAACCATTAGGTTTCATACTTTTGTTTTTAAAGATTGGTTTTGGTATTCCTTTTTACGATGTGGGTTTCTATTAAAAAACTTTCAAATAGTAAATCATTTATAACCCCGACGAATTTCGAGGGCGAAATTCATTTTAAGGGCGGTAGAATGTAACAGCCCAAGATTTTATAAAAAATATTCTTTTTAATTTTATTAATGTCTTGTGTTGTACTCTACACCAAAAGGAGCTTGCACAACATGAATCCTTGACTTTCCTTGCATTACACGCAATCACGACCTTCCTCGATAGCGTGTGTAATACGCAATACCGAGTTTCACTAAACAACGATATGCTATTAAAATATTATTAAAACTAGCTGGTATGAATAGTAATAACCACTTTTTAAAATTCTGTAAATCTTATTTTTCAAAATGAACGTCATTTTTGGATTCGGAGTATCGAATTTAGCCTAAGGTGAAATTTTGGTACATTTCGGATAACTTTCATATTCTGATGAATAGTGAAAATTACTAAAAAAAAAACTTTTTTAATCGAAATAATTAATATTGATAAATTATTAATTGGAGTAGTTTTAAAGTATATTTAGAATATATTTTTACAATTTAATACAATGTTGGTCATTGTATGTAATTGCACATTTAAACCAGACATAAACAAGTGTCAATCTTTTGATAGATATTGTTTCTTAAAAACACGCTATTTGTTTTAACAGCGGGATTTAATTATAAAATTAATTAATGCAACTTCTATGTTATGAATTTGGTAAAATAGACTTCATTTTTGAATTCTTAAGATGAAATATAGCTTAGGATGAAATTTTGGCATTTTTCTGAAAACCTTCATTTTTTTGATGAATAGTGAAACTACTAAGTGGTTTGTAAAAAACTGAATTTTTCATAAAACTTAATTTTACCGCTTCTTTGAATGGAATTTCAAAAATCCGAGAGACACGGTTGATGTCAGTAAGTAAAATGTGGTTCAATGAGTTGAAAATAATTTTTGGTGAATAGTAACATTTTACTTTTTTTTTACCACGGTTAATAGTAAATAGGGTAACTAAGGGTAAATATGATATTACTATTACCCTAACAAATGTCCTAATTCTATTGGATAAGTGTAATTCGACCAAAAACAACCTTATGAATATAATATGACCATTTAGGTCCACTTGGATTAGATTATGACATTTAATATTATATTATTTAATGAATAGATAAAATAGTTAAAATCAAAGTTTAATAACTAAAACATTTTTAATATGGGGTTATACATAAGATAAATTCGACTATAAATATTCATTAGAAAGCTAAAAAGATTTCATACATAATGATATTTTATTTATAATTTTTATACTTTAAATAAATTAATTTATTTATGACACAACGATGATGCAGTAATTACCCTTTTAAGGAAATATTAACATAATTGATGTTATAAATACTCAAAAGAATGTAATTTGAGACTTTTTATGAATTCCACTAATTTTCTAGGTTACTATGATATATTAGTGTTGATTTAATCAACTTGGTTCGAACATATAATTCTGTTATGACTTTCACAAAAATCATATATCAAATAGTGTCAAAATTGACACAAAATAGTTTTTAAATCAAATATTATATTATTAATTGTTATTTTATTCCTCAAAATCTAAGGTTCGGCCAAATGACTTAGCTAAGGATATATATATTAATAATAAACAATTTGGGGTTCGTTTGGCATGTTATAGTAAGTGTATTAACCATATAGTGAAAGAAAACAAAAAGACACAGTAAAAGTTAAATTATTTTACTTAGAGTTAAATCTAATTGATAAGGTTAAAATAATAACCTAAACTTGTCTAAATCCTATTGGTTGATAGGACTTCGACCCATCACCACTTTATCTTCGAAATAAGACCCTTTGGAACCATTATAAACCGATTTTGACATTAATATAAAATAATATTTTGAGATATTCCTAAGGTGCCCCTCTCCTCCCTTATAAAAGGGCACCTCCTCCCCCTCTTCCTCACACCAATTTGAGCACTCAAGCTCGGCCAACCCCTGCCAAAATCTCTTCTCCACTTCCCTAGCAACATTCTAGAGGTTCTGGTCTTCCTCAAAGACCAATTTTAGTTCCCTAAGAGGAGGTCTCCAAAAGGCGCTTCAAAGAAGAGGTAATTACCGTTACCAATTCTTTCATCTTTATTTCTTCTTCCACTTCTTCTTCTTAGGTTGTTTCATTATGAAGTAATAACATCAGTATCACTCATATACTGATATGTTATTATAAGTATGAAACAACCCTATTTCACCTTCTATCCATCCTACGGAAAAAGGAAATCACCGCGCGTGCGTACGTACGGAATATCGTCTCCACGCCGTGGTGTAATCTATTTTCCGCCACCACCTTAATTGGATGGGTATAAAGGTGTAATGAGTAACTATATATGATTATTGTAAAGTGATATTGATACTGAAATAGTATACATACACTTCAACACAATTCCACGACCATGGGAACGATATCATCGCTGGTGCGTACGTACGGACTACCGTCTCCACGACGCGATGAGATTCATTCTCCATGTTAACCATTTAAGAATGATTATAAAGTATATATAAGAAATAATAATGAAATATATGACATTATAAAGTTACTGGATTTATGTATATATATATATATATATATATGTCATCTACTTACTTCCATTTCAAGACAATAAGGAAAGTAAAACAGCGTTCATGCGTACGTACGGACTACCGTCTCCATGAACGGTGTTTTTCATTTTATTTATCTATCTATTATATATATATATATATACTGAATATATATGATATATACATCATATTTTATATTCTGGAAGTAAGTAGATCATGATATAAGTAATAATGATGTCAAGAACAATAAGTCAAAACACCTACGATAAATGAAACGATTTTACCCAAAACGCTTCTTTAACATGGAATTTACAAAAGAACGGGTAATATAATGTCATAAGTGAACCATATATGATATCATAAAAATGAATATGATTCTGGAATAAGTCAATAACATGATTTAAATCATTATACAGGAGGTTCGGACACTTACAAAGCAACTCGGACCTAAGGTAAGGGAAATATCACAATCTCATTTTTATCCGAGATTGTTTATTCGTAAGTATTTACTGGGGTGTATTTTATCATCCACATCCATGTTTCATAAATATGTAATATTATTTCCATCTACCTACAATTTTTTAAATCCATTTTTACCCTTCGGTGAGTTTTTAGTAAAAGAAGTGAAAGGAATCTTTTGTCGTTTTCCGTACGAGGTACTTTTTGACTTTTCTGACAAAAGTACGAAGAATGTTTTTTTAACTTATACGGCCTGAATGGATTTTTAAAACATTATTTCCAAGAAACTTCCTTTACAAGTTTTCAATTTTATTTTTAATCAACTACTTTTATTTTAAATTCGTATGACATGTTATGAAAGGAAAAATGTTTTTGAAGAAGAAAGGATATTTTCCTCAAGAATGGAGTTCAAGCATTTTATCAAAATTATTTTCCATCTAAGATAATAAAAGGGTTCTGTTTTTATCCCTATTATTACATTGGTTTGATTATGTTGTGATGGAAATATTTTTATGAATTCCTTTATCTTATATGAATTGTTTTATGATGTCATGTTGTTTAAGAATCCCATTTTTATTACATGGGTTATGCAATGATGTATGATTTATGATTTTTGGCACACATAAGAATGGTATCATTATGAGATGGGTGGGACCTATATCTCCCTCCAATGCATTGGGTAAATATTTTATATCTCATGAGATAGACAGGGCTGGAACGGTAGGTTATACCGGTTCAGTAAAACAGGACTGAAACGAGGGTTACTCGATTCAGAAAGGGACTTTGTCCACTAAGATAGTCTTGGCAATTAGTCTTGACTAACAAGAAATGATTCTCTATGATTATGTGTGTATGCCACAAAGTTTCATGTTTTAAGTTATGATTATTGGGATTACTTTTTCACTACTATGATTTATCCCATGTTATGAAATTATACTCTCTTTTGCAGGTTAAGATTTCCAAAATGTTATGTTCTTATGAATACGATGTGATTGATTTTTCTTTTGTTTACCCTTACTGAGCATTTGAGCTCACCCTTTTATGTTTTCTTTTCCCCAGGATATAAAGAAAGGTTTTAGGTAAAAAAAAGGGAAGATCTTTATGGGAGATATTGAAGATCTTTCACCACGATTAGAAGATTATGTTCCGAGTTTCCAAAGACACTAAACTATTACGATCCTTGTGTGTGTGTTTTTGTTATGTACAAAGTATTCCGCAAAAGTAATGTAATGTCCATGTAAGTCAGGCTATGGGTCTCTACATGGAATCTACTTATTTGAAATTATGTTCTTTAACTCATCATAATCCTTGGATAAATTTAATAATTTTATCTTCTATTTTTGATAAAATTCCACCATTGAACAATTTCAACATCCAAACGATAGACATTGAAAATGAAATTACCATATTTTGAATATTGGATAAAAGAAAATATAGTTTTAGTGGGACTGATCTTTTTATTGAAAACTAGTGGATATGTGAATCCACTAAAGGAATATAGAAATTTTATCATAAAGGAATCAATATAATAGTTTCCCCTCTTTTTCTGATTTGGAAGTTCAACATGATTCATGGATTGAGATAGTTTCATGATAATAGAAACAATATTTTTCATTCATGCATCCATAATGTTTGGCTACTCCGGAAGACAATATTTTAATTATTTTTCACAATAAATATTTACACAGTCCCTTCAGGTTACATCCATGGACTAAAACCAAAACTAATTTTTTCAACAACAATAGTTATAGCAGGGAACCACATAGTCAAGAAATCTTACTTATAGGATGTCAAAATCTTGACACCTTATTTTTAATATATGACACATTATGTTTATCCAAGTTAATATATAGTAATAATCTATTTAAATCATTCACAATGGTTCACAATGAGTTTTTTAATTCCCATATCATATCCCTTGGGAGTGTCAACCCAGGTAGGAAACAAGTCCTAGTGTTGTGCGTTTGGTGATGATCGATTCTAGCTCAATACTCCCATTTCAGAGTTATTTCCTCTTGGAACCACTATGCCAGAGCCACATCCACTTGTAGTATCTAGGTAGGTATGTAACTACTTGGAACCCAATTTCTCTATCCTTTACAAAATTCAAGAAAACTTTCATATATTGTGACTCATCCTTATAATTGTCCTTAGACATTTCATTAGGGATCTCACTAACGCTGTCTAATCGTTGTTCCAAAAGGTAAACTAATTCAATCCTCTAATACCAACTATAGTGACCCAATATTTTCAAATATATATGTGTTACATATTTTTATATGAATATTATTTAAATTATATAAAAACATTCATGAGTATCATAATGAATAATTTCATTGGAAACATTGAAACATAAACAACTAGTTCATATGTGAACTATATCATCTCCCAATGAGTTCTTCATAACTAGCATCCTCTATAGTTATATCTACATAATTATTGTCTTCATAACCTGAGGAAAGGAAACATAAAAAAGTAAGAACTTGGATGATCATTAATATTAAATTGGGAAGATATGTAGGTATACCATTAGTATAATGGTATAGGAAAAAGAGAATAACATATGAAACCCGTTCCCTGCCTACTAGAGATCAAAATATTGAGTCGAGGAATAAAGATTAGTAGCTCATAAGACATGAATTATAAGGAAATCAAAGAACAAGAGCTATGAGAGAATAACATTGGAATAATACATATAATTGTGTCATATAAATAACCAAAGAAAATCATTTTCATAGTAGTCGAGGATCACTACCAAGGCTTTTATAGTGGAATGGATTCACTCCCCAATCCATAATAGTAGTCAAGGTTCAATCTCAAGACCATCGTAGTGGAAAAATTCCATTACTAAATTATGTTCCCTCCCCATTACAGTCATGTGTATCTCAAGATATATTAATATTTACCAAATTCTTTAGAGGGAGATATAGATCCCACCATTTACATAATTAAAATCTAACATATGTGTTCCATAAGCTCATAAAACATTCTTCATATCAAAACCCATTAAATAAAATCAGTTTCATAAACATTTCATCATATCATAACTTATGTAAATGAGATAGGTTTTAGAATAATTTAATCATTTCCTTGTTGTATAAACCATGAAAATAAGTATTTTTCATAATCATTTCCTGATGGAGTAACCCTTTGAAGAGAAACAGGTTTCATAAAAATGATGCCACTGTAACAAACAACCATTCAAAGAAATAATAATAATGGTATTATTTGATTATATCCCCATTAATTAATATTAAAATTTAACATATGGTATCTTATATATAATATTATTTTGAACCATAATTTAAAATATTTATTGAGGAAAATATCCGTTATAGTTTAAAGAAACTTTTTAAAGATTTTTTTTGAAAATCCTAATATTTGAAAATAGAAATGGAATATTATAAATAATATTTCACATCAATTATTTTTCATGGTTGATAATAATTACAATAATACCTTACACATTAAGATTCATATTCCTTTCGCATTTTCAGTAAAATCAAAATTGATAATTTTGGGAAAATGACATGAAGATTCAGTGCAATGTTTTTTTATAAAAAATCCAATCACTGGTAATAATTTATTTATATTATCATTTAGATAATGTAATAATATTGAGAACTCCATTATAAGAATTTTATTATAAGAAATAATAAATTTTTAACTAATAAGTGAAATAAATATGTTTTTTTATAAAATAAATATTTTAAACTCTTGAGTACATAATGATAAGAAAGTGAAGCGAAAAAAATGAATTCTCAGAAAATAACCATATGTGAAAAAATAATGTATTTCTTTAGATATATATCATAATATTTCCTCATAGTAATCATAATCATAAATAATCCTGATAAATAATGAGATAGTAGCATAAAACTTTTACCACATCAGTAATGTTGAATCATAATCACCATGAAAGAGTAACATTAAATGAAACTTATAATACCATTTAGTTAATTATATTCATGATATAACTTTTAAAATTGGTATTATATACACCATATACAAGAAGATAGTCACAAAACCTAATTTATGTCCCAACGAAGGAAATTTGAGACAAAACAAATGCCTTACAATTATAGTAACTTTTGAACAGTAAACCCCATGAAAGAGATATCCAAAAGATGATATGTAAAAAAAAATAATGATAAGTATCATAAAATAAATTCATTTTTAGTATATATACAACATAAATGATACATGTGGTTAATATGAAAAGTGTCTCATAGAAAAATGAAAGTGAGACATAAATTCCTTACCTTAAGTCTCAACTTTCATTATACAAGTTCATACCTCATGTATATTAAATATATGTTTATTATATATATATATATATTACAATATATATATATATATCATAACTTATATTATTTTCTTATGAACTTTTATTATCCATTTATAAAAAAATCCATGTCAACGTCATGTTTTGTGCAATAACAACATCATTTTTTGTGTACATTTTTATTTTTTATTTTTATTCATATTACATTGATCATGGTTTCATAATATACATAATTTTAACCATTAAATTAATATCATATATATTCAGTTTATGTTATTAGATTAATCTATAAGAGTTGGATATAAAAATTAAATGCACCTTTTATGGAGATGGTAGGTCGTAAACACTCACAAATATTGATTCCATTTTCTCAGTGGATTCAAATAATGAAAGGTAAGTAATATTTTAAAATAAATGATTAATTTTTATTTCATATATATCAAATGTGTTCATTGAACCCATTTTTATTATCTTCCATGTAAATTGGGAACCAACCACATCGCTTCGTGAGGTGGTAGTTCACAGTGCACAAGAGCGACATTATCATATTCCCACATAATAGAATATATGATGGTTTATGTGATAAAATAATTTTATAAGTATAATAATATAATAAATATCTTATATAAAAATTTAATACATCATTATATCTATCAATGAGATTTGGTGATGGAAAATGAATAACATCGGTTCGTGATGTAGTAGTCTGTCGTACACACAAATAATGATTTCACATCCCATTTGATGGAAGATGAGATGGTTGTAGGTAAATAAATTAATTTAAAAAAATATAAATAAATTTCAGTTACTGGTGTTTTTATATCATTATTTTTAATATGAATTTAAGGATTTATAAGAAGAAATAAAATAAAACACTCTATTAGTGGTGTTACCTCTTCCTAAGAAAAGTTCTTTTGGTTTTCCCCCAAATGGTTCGTAGGATGGATATATGCCCAAAATAAAGGATCATGGATGAAATTAGGTAATTAAGGATTTTATTTTGGTTTTTAATGGCTAAAAATATGGTTTTGGAAGTGTGAAGAGGAGAGTATAAGCAGTGGCCGTTTATAGGTGAGGTGAGTGACACACTTGTAATTTTTGAAAAGAAAAAGTTGTACCCGTGTTTTTGTTATGACATAAGGATTAAAAATGGACCATTTCAGAGAATAGAATATATAATGTCAAAATAAGACCATACAATTAATTTTTTACATGTTTTGGGTAATTTATAACGCATATTGTTTTTTACCCCGATAAACCCGTTTTTACCTTAATCATAGTAAATATGTTTTTACTATTTTTACTATTTATTAAGATCTAAAATTATGTTGAATTTAGTAGATAATATGAATTATGATTATTCAAAAAAAATTATTCCATTTTTCCTAATTCCATTCACATAAGTAAGAAAATATTAATTTGAAAATAAACTCAGGGACGAGCTGAGACAGATGTTTTTGAAATTAAAAATGTTTAAATATTTAAAATGGGGTTTTATATCAAAATTCAATATAAAATTGTTATAATAACCTAAATATGGTTAATTTACATATAAATGAATTAATTTTAATATTAAACCTATTTTAAATTAAAAATAAACTTTATAAATTCCTTTGACTAAAAGAAAATTTTCAAAAAAACTATTATTTTTTACTATAAACTGAAAAATTAATCTTTTTGATTAATACAAAAAATATAAAATATTTAAATTATTATGTGAAAAATTAAGCTTATATTTAAAAATTCATTTTCAAAAATTGAATAAAATTATTATTTTTATTATATAGAAAATAAATAAAACCATTCTTTTTGTGAAAATAGAACTTTCGAAACATATTTATCTTTTTCTAAAAATAATGAATCTTTTTTTATCTTTATGTTATATTTATATAACACTAATATAATTAATATTCTAAAATTATTTATTAATATTTCTATTTCTTTTTTTACCAGTTAGGTAATGATGGTCATGTTTAAATAATAATATTAACAATATATCACGGATTGTTAGAAACTCGATGTTGAGTGTAGAAAAAGTTATCAAAAGATTAATTGTTTAGAAAAAATAAATAAATAAACTTAGGGTGTTGCACAAATTATACATCAAGACATCAACAAAAGAAGTCTCCAATTATAAGTCTAGAATATCCACAATATATTTACATTAATACCTCACTTGAATATTTTCTAAAGGTCTCCTATAATTAAATAAACATGAGAGGATTTTTGTACCCAGTTCTTCTTGAGACGGGAGAAGTTAAACATACATATTTTGAATCCATATTTATTTCACTGGAATATTAATAGTTTTATTAGTATATTTAATATTATTAGAGAAATAATAATTTTTTGTATCCATAGTGAGTTGCCTCTTATTTATAATTTCTTCCTATATTACACACTAAGGGTTCATGTATAAGATTATAACCAAAAATAATAATATTTATACAACAGGTTTTTCTATCCCTATTGATAACCCAAGTCTATCAAAATATTAGGTATAACATGGATACACAAAATTAAATTGAGAGTTTCAATGCATAGTTTGAAAACTTAAATATTTTTTTTTATATTTTCATTAAACAATTTTAATTCATTTTTTTTCTTAAGTAGTACAACATTATTTTGTTTCAATACAAACAGTAAATTTTAATGTTTTAAAAAATGTATGATATTTATTTATATATTTATATTTATGATTTAGATAATTTATTTCATCTTCATGGAAGGAATATTATTATAATAATTATTTAATAGAGATATGTTATTCAACATTATACTCTCTTTCAGAGAAGAAAAAAACTATAGGAGTTACCACCTATGAAAAATCCATAAAAACATTTTTTTATACTCAAGAAAATTATCCTTAATTGACCTCGGGTCATTAGAGCTATTTTTATGAAATATAGTGGGCTTTTATTTCTTTATTTAATTTATTTTCTTTGTTTCATTATAGTTTTTTTAGTTATTATTTGGATAGTTTGATTTAATATTACCTTTTATTTTTCATTCATTATTGGTTACTTCACTAAACAAGTCATCCTTTTTCTAGTTTCCCTTTATATCATGTTTTCTATTTAATTGGATGTCTTATAATATTTTTTCTACCTATAATTTTTTAATCCTTTTTGGAAATAGGGATTTCTTTTCATCTCTATCTATGTCACATTCAATTCCACTAGTTATTTCATCTTTGATAACATCTTTCCATGTTAACTGAGACACTCTGAATTTTATAAATTTTTTATGTTCAATATATTCATCACTATTCGTTTTTAATTCTTTCCCTTACATCAACAGTTTTAAAATTAGTTCATTGATACTAATTTTACAGATGCCACATTCCTCTTTAATGGATAAAGCAGTTCCTCTATAATGTTTATGTAGACATCTAAAATTTTACATATTTAACTATTAATTGATTTATTTGATAGAATTAAGAATAAAAAGATTTGTGATTCCCAAAACAAAAAACATAAAAGTCAAAATAATACTTTTGACATAATAGTAATATTTTTACTTAATTAATTACTTTTTATTATCCTAATGTGAAGATTTAAAATTAATTAAACAAAAAATTTTTTTTTCATTTTTAATTTCATAACATAATAAAAATATAACTACCAAGGTCAAATGGTTATGAGAAAGGGAAAGAGAATGTAGTAGAAGTAAATCAAGCTGTTTCACAACAGGATGGAAAAGAAGAAGAGGAAGATGAATTTATTATAAAATATCTTCCTAGTTATATGATAAGTAGAGAACAAATTTCTATTCAAAAACAAATTGAATGAGTTCAACAAAAAAATGCTCATGCCGATCAAGAACCAGTACAATACTTAAAAGCTCAGTCTAAAAGAGTTCTTTCTCTAGTCATAAAAATGGATCAATATTCCAAAGACTATAGAGAAATTATCATTATTGATAAATTTATAGAATATAGATTTGAAAAAGAACAAGAGAAATAAAAAGGAAAACAACTAGAAGATGACTCAAACTGATCAAATGAACTTGAATCGTATAATGTAGACAGAGATTAAGAGCACACTATTTCTCTCAAGAAAAGTGATTACATTTTCCATGTTCTAATAATGATTGAGAAGACTATTCCATAATTTCCCAGAATAAAAGAAAAAAATGATTTCATCATGGAAAACAGAAGTAAGAAATTTGGTTCAGTAAGAGAGCTCAGACAGAAATTGATGTTAGTTGAGGCCAATCTAAATTTTTTTAGTGATAGTTCTATTGTTCAGAATAAGGCTTGTAATAAGATGAATAAATGGTCATACAAAATAGAGACTTAAGTAAATGAACATGTGGAGTCAAGTAAAGGATTAAAGAGGCTTTCAAATGATCATTTTGTTGATTTTACTAAGCTTGATAGAGAAATAGTTGAGTGGTTGAATCAAATTCCAAATACCCTTGGTGTTGATGCTCATTCAGTGAAAGAGTTGAAAGAAATGTTAAATTATTTCCCGTCAAAGTTTTATAATGATTTATATTTCAAATATGAAATTTTCTGGTTAAATAAAAATTATAATTTTTAACCATGTCAAATAATATTATGTAGGGAAGGATTGTTACTCTCGAAGAGGTGGTAAAAATCCAAGAAGACACCATCAAAAACCAGTATCAGCTATTGGCATACCAACAAGATATTTTCAAATCTAATTTTGTTTCTATCTCATAAGACAAGAAAGATATAATGAAGATTAAGGTTTTTCTCTATGAGTTTATCAAGAAATAAAAAGAAAGATAATATAAATTAATGTTTTGTTGTATCATTCTTTCTTGATTCTATTTGGAAAATCATTGAACTTTTGAAAATTTAATGGGCTTTACATTTATATTTCCATTATTTTCTATTTTGTTTCTCTCTAACATTTTCTGGTTATATAATACTACTCTATTATTTTTGAAAATCACAAAGGGTAGAATCTTTTATAGAATGGGAGAAAGTTCTACAATAGAGGATAATCCTTATAGTTTTTCTAATATGTAACAAATTAAAGAGAAGAATAATATAAAACAGAGAAAATATATATGAATAAAATCCTTAGGAATATATATACCTAAGAGAAGTTAGTTTTATTCATTTATTTTTTTAGAAGAGTTTTAATTATTCAAGGGGAGATAAGTATTTCTCTGTTGTTTTACATTGTGTTTTGTGCTTCCCAAAAGGGGGGAGACTGTTATGTAAAAATCCTTATTTTGACATTTTTGTATTTTTTTTTGAAATTAAAAATATAATTATTCTCAATTATAAAAAAAGGATTTACTTTGAATAATAAATTCTAGTTATCGTACTGACTATGACCATTGTACCCACTCTGCTTATGGTAATCACTGAGACCATCATACCAACTTTGTTTATCATACTGACTCTGACCAACTTACTCACAATTTGTATCATACCCACATTGCATCATATTATTATTTTTCATTATATCCGTACTAACAAGTGATTTTAATCATACCAATGTTATAATTTTATCATATCTATATTTTCATTATTTTATCAAAACACATTTTTTATACTAATCGTATTTATGTTATCATTTTCATATATTTATTGTTTTAACCAAACTTTTGTCGTGGAGTTAGTTATAAACTAATCAAAATGATGCCTTGTTTTCCGATTCCCTAAGACTAATAAAATGCTAGGTGTCCAAGTCCCTCTGAATTTTCTGAAGAAATAGGACCGTTGGAGAAAATATGACCATCAGAACATGAGGCCTATAAATTGGAGGTCATTTGAACCAGAGATGAAATTTTTTACAATTTACATGTTATAGAGAGAGACCATGTGACTTCTCTCTTACTTAGTGTTGAAGCCTTAAAATTACCAAACATGAATGGCCCATTCATAGTTTTTGTATTTCTATAAGTGATTTTTTTATTGGTGCATCTGGTCTGGTGATAACGATTGAGGGTTTCTAGGGATAGGTAGACGGTGTAACCGATCACCATATCGAGGGCTTTCATGAGTTTGAAAGACAGAGGTACAGATTACCTCTAAAATCGAGGTCTTACAGGGATAACGACACAGATGTGCCGATCAACATATCGAGGGCTTACCTATATTGGTAAGATATACCTATTATCCTAAGTGAAAGGATACCCTACTCTATGGGATAAAATAATTTTAATACCTTTTACTTTTATGCTACTTATTTTAATTAAAATACAATCCTTTTATTTATTATTTCTATTTTTATCATTTTATATTTTGATTTTTTAGTAATGTTTTATACTTTTTGGTAATGATTTTATATTCTATATGGTAGAATCATTTATACTTTAAATACTCTTATATTTGTATTCAATATGAATACAATTGTTTCATAACCTATGGTGTCATAACATCAGACTGAGAGTTAGTCTAATTGTTTGATTTTTCTATAAGAGTAATTGTGAATTGTTTTAGTTTAGGTTATATTAAACTAAGAACCTTACTTAATGGTTTTAATAGATTTTTTCAAACATACAATTCATCCACCCTCTTGTATTTGTGCCATATCATATCCATTTCAATCTAATAATTACTTTCAAAATAAATAATTTAATTTCAAAATGTAATTTTTCATAATTTTTTGTGATTGAATAATTTAATTAAATTCTTAGGTACCACTGATATGGTATTTATTCATGTTATGTAAAAATAAAATCAATGATTTTAAAAATATTAAATGTCATAAAAGATTGATATATTATTAATTTTGATGGATTTTATTGATAAATAAAAAAAATTATTTAGTTTATAAGGGATTATATTTTAATTAAGTATATTTATTAAACATTTTAACTTCAAATTAAATGATTATTATAAAAATGAAAATAATGATATTTTTAAAATAATATTTCATTTATTTATTTAAAATCATGAGAATATTTCACAGGGGAAAGGGGTATATGATATGGTAGTAAATGTCATTTCTCATCCATTAATGAGAAATGTTTCCTTTTATACTAATATTATTTACCATTAAAGTGTTTAAAACATTAATTTGGTGGTAATAGTCAGAAGGGATGGGACGAGATAAAACAAAAAGATAAGGATGAAAAAATAACTAAAAATTTTCAAATATTATTATATGAGATAAATTATACAAAAACCAATATTGTAATATATTATATAAATTTTTATAAATTAGTAATTAAAAAAATTATATTATTTTAATAGTGTTGGAAATATTCTGAATTCCCCACTCCTAACAATTAAAAAGAGACTATGCGTGTCTTTTCTTTACACCACATTAAGAATTATTTATCCACCATAAACTACCCATTTCCCTTATAAATGTACATATCTATATTCTAAATTTTATTACCCTTTTAAAATACTATCCTAGGCCCCATAAATGGGTATTTAAAAGAAGTATACTGAAGAAGAGGTAATCATCTTTACTGACAGTTTCATGTTTATTTCTTCTTCTACTTACTTGAACTCTATTTCACCCATCCTAAAATATCAAATATAGTATAATAATTATAAAGAGGTGTTATTATGATAATTTAAATACAATTTTCCAAAATATTTAAGAGAAATTAAAAAAAACATAAATTATGTGTTTATAGGACATACAATATTTATATAGTGTTGTAATTCATTTTTCCTTACCATTTTACTAGGGTGGTTATAAAGATAAAACTAATGAATATGTATTTTATATATCAAATAATTATTCTTCATCATTTAATATATCATATATATATTCTAACCATCCAATCCATTGTAAATAAATAAATTTACTCATGTATGTCTATTGACTACCACCTTTATGAGGTTATGTGATATATTTTACCAATATGATTTATATTTACATAAATAAAGATATATACTTTGAATAAAATTTGTAACGACCCAAAGTTTCATTAATGGAAAATCCCTCTTGATCCAGTTAAATGTTTCTTTATGAAAAATGTATTTATAAGATGTCAACTTCTTTAAGTTTTACGTTAAGATTTGTGACCGTTACTTTTATAGCCGTTGAACAGTGATCATCTGGGTAGTTTAAATATAAGGCTTTAACGAACCAATTTTCTACTCAGACAAAGGAAGCGATGGCCTCATCCAGTAGAATTGCCCCTTACGAAGCCCATTTGTCAGAGCTCAGAAAGGAGGTGGCGTCTTTGGGCTTTGCCCTTGACCAAGCCCAAGCTGAGCTTCATCAAGTCAAGCTCGAACGTGATCGTCTACGGGAAAAATGGAAGTTGATAGAGATTACCACTCGAGCGATGTTATCCGAGCAACCCCAAGAGTCTGTCACCATCGCACACCTTACCCTTAGGTCTTATGCGGCTATTTTAAGGGGTTATGTAACAAATAAGTAGAACCATGTTCATGTACATTATTTTTTTATATATATAATAATGAATATAATTTCTAGTCATTTTTGTTACATTGTATTTAGTTTTTAAAGTACAAATGGTGTTTTTAGTTATTATTTAATTAAGAATTATATTTTATTAAATTAAAGGATTTTTGAATTAAATAATATTTTAATAAAATATTATTGTTAATATTAAATTAATTGTCATTAATTATAAATGATCTTATAATTTTATGAATGCAATTAAAATGTTTGTTAAGGTTTGAAAGCCATT
Organism: Viscum album; assembly: GCA_963277665.1. Lineage (NCBI taxonomy): Eukaryota > Viridiplantae > Streptophyta > Magnoliopsida > Santalales > Viscaceae > Viscum > Viscum album. The sequence goes on along the minus strand of OY728158.1, from coordinate 420,221,541 downwards.
TCTGTCAAAACCCGTGAATTTTTTTATAAATGTCGGTTTTTATTTTAAAAGTGAAAATTCACATATTTAGAAAATTATTTAGATAAAATAAATATTATTTTTGGAATCAGGACGTCGAAATTATCCAACGGTGAATTTTTCATAATTTTCTGAGACAGTCAAATTTTTGGGTAAAAATTAAATACCATTTAAATATATAATGTGTTTTATGACATCATAATGACCCAATGGTGATGTAATAAAATACCATAACCCCTATGTTCGGCCAATATATGTTTTATCATTAAAATAATGAGGCTTTGGGTTTGTTTGACTCACTTTTCAAATCATTAATGGAGCCCTCAAGACTTATTCAACACTTTGCCTTTTTAAATTAATTTCCTTGGGAGTGTGACTCACCTCCACATAAGCAACCCTAATTTTTTAATAAGTTCGGACCTTGGACTTGTAAAATATTGTTTTCCTCTCTCCTTTTCCAGAAACCATGGGCAAATACCATGGGATGGTTTGTGGTTTGGATTATTTTAATATAAGGGGTCCCAAACCTAAATAATAAAGAATTCTCTCACCTTTCCTATATAAACCCACCCAAGCTCCCACTTCCTCCTCACTCAAAGCCCTTGAAGTTCGTCCAACCTCTGCCCTACTCTCTCTAGAATACTCTCAAGGTGCCCCAAGCTCCCAAGAAGCCTCTCACAAGCCTCTCTCTAGCCTTTGGAAGCACACTTCCAAGTAAGGGTTTTTCTTCCTTTCTCATTTTTGTCAATTTTCTTTAAGTCGTATTGCCCTTTTAATTTCATTTATGAATGTTGGGGTATGGTTTTTCACCTCTCCCATTCTGACCTCTTATTGTTTGAATGGTGGGAGACCCCTTTCTCTCTCATTAAATGCCTCCCATGTACACCCGTTACTATGCCGAAATTCCGAAAGGAACCTTTTTCTCATCTTTTATATTCAAGCAATACTTTTGTATCATGAATCTAAATTCCTTTTCAATTGTTGGGACATGTATCTATATGACGTTATTACTGTCCATTATATGTAAAAATGATGAGGAACCCCTTTCTCTCTCATCAGCCTTTTTATGAATTCTTATGTCACGCCGTTACGCTGCCGAAATAACACCGATTTTCTAAGCCAATATCATTGTGTAGTGAATACCATGCCCATTTCTCCATCAAGGGTATTCACCTTTATGCACATTTACTTATTGATTGTAAAGTTTCATGTATGAATTCCACATTCCTTTATCGTGGAATAAATGATTATGTTTTATGAATCCATGTTTTATGATCCATGTGGCACACTTATGCATGAAATGAAATGTTTAAGAAGGGTGCGCCCTGATAGCGCTCCAATGCATTGGGTAAAGTATAGTATCATGATACGTCATGTGCAATGAGTGTTGACTCATGCTAATTCAAGTGCAACGAGGGTTTACTCGTGCTTCAAGTGCAATGAGGGTTTACTCATGCTCCATGTGCAATGAGCCTTGGCTCATGCTAATTCAATGTTAAGTGTTGTTGCCACATTTCCATGTTATGATTATCATGCTTTATCATGCATTTATGTTCATGTCTCTCTTATGCTCTATTGATATGACTATTTCCTAACATGTATTGTACTCCTCATGTTATTCATTGTGTACTCCCTTACTGGGCTTTATAGCTCACCCTTTTCTTATGCATGTCCTCAGGTTATCCCATGCAATGCTAAGTACGAAGGAATGTAGTGGTCATGTAAAGGAAGTTTTCAATAAGGATGTTGTATTTCAAGTTTAAAGTTTTTATGTAATGATCCTAAGCCCCAAAGACACTAAACCTCTCGATCTTCTTTGTTGTATCATGTGAAGTTTTATGTAATAAAGCATGTTTAAGTTGTATTAAAAAGCAGGGTTGTCTCAGTTGGTATCAAAGGATAGGTTTAGTTATTTTTGGGATTAGGAAACCCTAGTAAAGCCTTAGATACAAGACTAAGCATAATAAAAACATCCCTATGTTTTGGTAAACACTAAGTAAGTGGTTTATCAAACAAATACATCCCTGTCTGGATATGAGCAGGTAGAGGCGGCTCTGGCACAGATGTATCCTAGGGGTAAAACCCGAAAACACCGCTTTGAGCTAGACTCGAACGGGAACTGGTGCACGAAAACGGGCCTTGCTGCACTCTTGGTTACGAAACTCCCGGGGGATATGTTTTGATAAATTCACAATCTTAGTATGAACCCTTATTAAGGGAAAAATGCCCCTAAGAATATATGTTATAAGGAAGATCATGAAAAGCCTGGATTGAATCCTATAGACTCATGAGTTAAAGAGATTAAAGTTTATTTATAAGTCATCAACTTTTGTCTTTGGATTACCCTTTGTGTGTTACCCCTAACTTTCCTTTTATTCCAGCCAATGGCCGGTAATAGGAGAACTCGGGCTAACAACCGTTGTGAAGATCAGTGTGATGATTGTACTAATGAGATGCCCAATCCGATGGGAGCGGGAATCGCGAACTTTGTCACGCTTCTCTCTCAGCTAACTCATGTTTTGAATAGAAACACTGGTCAAGAGGAACGTTCAACCCCCCCTAAGAAAGAACAAGTCGCTATTGAAAGCTTCATGAGACAAAGGCCTCCTACTTTTAGTGGATCATCCGATCCCACGATTGCTGAACAATTGATCAACTCCATTGAGAAGATATTCTCCATCCTCCAATGCTCTGAAAAAGAGAAGGTTCTCCTGGCGGCTTATCGTATGGAGGGTGAAGCTGATCAATGGTGGACATTGATCAAAAATACGAAGCCTGAGGAGGAGATCGAGGCTTTGGAATGGAAGGTATTCCGGAAGATGTTTTTCGATAAATATTTTCCACGCACCCTCCGTCTTAAGATGGAAAGGGACTTCCTTTCCCTCAAGCAGAAAGATGAAGAATCTGTGGGAGCGTACGAGGCAAACTTCACAAGGCTTGCACGATACGCTTCCGGCTTTGTCGTTACCCCCGAATGCAAAGTTGACCGCTTCTTTGGTGGGCTGAAGCCTAGCTTGCGGAAAGCATTAGCGATCCGTGACTTTGACAGCTATGAGGAGATTGTCCGATGTGCCCTGAAGGTTGAAATGGAGATCGGAGAATCACAGGGGTATCATGGGGACAAGAAGCGGAAGGTGGACTTCAATGCTGGTGGTCCGATGGATAAATCCAACGGCGCTAAGAAATTCCAGCACCCCACTTGCCAAAAGTGTGGAAAGAAGAACCCTGGGAATTGCCTTAGGGGGACAAGAAAATGCTTCAAGTGTGGAAGAGAAGGGCACCTAGCTATTAACTGTCAGCAAAAGGACCCGCGGCTGCGACGGAGGGGAGGAACGCTCCGTTCGAACCTCAACGCGTTGTTCAATGCTTCAAATGCAAAGAACCGGGTCATTTTGCGAATCAGTGCCCTAATCCAAGGGTTATCGGAGGCAATCAACAACCTCCAAGACAGCAAGGAAGAGCTTTTGCCATCACTTCTGCCGAAGTGAATCCCGACAACGAAGTGGTGACAGGTACGCTAGCTATTCATTCAAGAATAGCGAACATACTTTTTGATTCAGGTTCTACGCATTCTTTTATATCTCAAAAGTTTAGTAGAATAATCCCTGCACCACCACAAATCATGGAAGTAAAGATGTCGGTGAGTACGGCAAATGGGGCAATCATTGCATCCCATGAGTATAAGTCCTCCCCTGTTATAATCTGTGGATTGAATTTCCCGGCGAACCTCGTCATACTCCCTTTGGTGGAATTTGATGCAATTCTTGGCATGGATTGGCTTTCCTTATATAGAGCCAACATAAATTGTCGGGAGAGGGAAATCACACTCCATATGGAGAATCGACCCCCGATTCTTTACAAGTGTCAGGAGGAAGATGAATCTCCTTTAACTCCATCATCTCAAGCATGGATATTACTGCCTTATGAGCACGCATATCTGGCTCAGATGATTGAGTCCAAGGAAGAAACCACCTTTGAAGAAATGCCTATTGTGAGGGAATTCGCTGAAGTATTTCCCGAGGAACTTCCTGGTCTTCCTCCAAGAAGAGATGTTGAGTTCTCAATTGAACTTATACCTGGGGCACTACCTATATCCAAGACTCCATATAGAATGGCTGTGGTTGAGCTTGAAGAACTGAAGAAACAACTACAGGAGAATCTGGATAAAGGGTTTATACGCCCAAGTGCATCACCATGGGGTGCACCAGTCCTCTTCGTCAAGAAGAAGGATGGGTCAATGCGGCTTTGCATCGATTATCGTGAACTTAACAAAATCACGATAAAGAACAAGTATCCTCTCCCAAGAATCGATGACTTGTTTGATCAGCTGCGTGGAGCACAATACTTCTCCAAGGTCGACTTGCGGTCGGGATATTATCAAGTAAGGGTGAAGAAGGAAGATATCCCCAAGACTGCTTTTCGTACAAGGTACGGGCACTATGAATTCATAGTAATGCCTTTTGGACTCACCAATGCTCCAGCAATATTCATGGACTTGATGAATAGAGTCTTTAGAGATTACCTAGATAAATTTGTGGTAGTCTTTATAGATGATATTCTAATATACTCCAAAACCAAGGAGGACCATGAGGAGCATTTAAGAACTGTACTGGAGACTTTGCGCAAGGAGAAGCTCTATGCCAAGTACAGCAAGTGTGAGTTCTGGTTGAAGGAGGTCTCATTCTTGGGCCATATCATCACAAGCAATGGGATATCTGTGGACCCCTCCAAAACAGATGCAATTGAGGGATGGCCGAGGCCAACATCGGTAACTGATATCCGTAGCTTCTTGGGGTTAGCTGGATATTATCGACGATTTGTGAGAAACTTCTCACGATTGTCCAACCCTCTTACCAAGCTAACTCGAAAGGGAGTAAAGTTTGCTTGGAGTGATGAATGCGAAGAAAGCTTCAAGGAGTTGAAAAGGAGGCTTATCACTGCACCTGTGCTCACTTTACCCACAAGTGGGGAGCTTTTTGTGGTATTCAGTGATGCTTCGAAGAAAGGCTTAGGATGTGTGCTGATGCAGAATGATAAAGTGATATCCTATGCCTCAAGACAGTTGAAAATCCATGAGCGAAACTATCCAACGCATGATATGGAGTTGGCGGCGGTGATCTTTGCCTTGAAAATCTGGCGGCATTATCTCTATGGAGAGAAATGTGAGATATATACTGACCACAAAAGTCTTAAATATATATTCACACAGAAAGAGCTTAATATGCGCCAGAGAAGATGGATAGAGCTCATCAAGGATTATGACTGTTCAATACATTACCACCCTGGGAAGGCGAACAAGGTGGCGGATGCCCTAAGTAGAAAGGATCCAGCAATTCTATCAATGATGAGAATTGAGAAGGATCCAATCTTCTTAGACTTGATGAAGATGGACGTGGGAATCATAAAGAAGGGAACATCATCAATCCTTTCACAAATGATTGCTCAACCATCTCTTTTGGAAAGGTTAAAGGATGCTCAAAAGGATGATGCGAGAATCCAAGAAAAAGTGGAAGCTATCAAAAAGGGAAAATCCTCAGAGTTTAATGTTAATGAAGAAGGAATTGTGCGGTTTGGGAAAAGACTATGTGTCCCATCAAGTTCGGAGCTGAAGAAGGAACTTTTGGATGATGCACATAGTTCAAATTTCTCTATTCACCCAGGGAGCACAAAGATGTATCGAGATCTCTGAGAAAACTTTTGGTGGGATAATATGAAGAAGGAGATCGCTGAATATACATCAAAGTGCCTGGTGTGTCAGCAAGTGAAGGCAGAGAGGCAGAAGTCTAAGGGGATGATGCAACCATTGCCCATACCAGAATGGAAATGGGATAACATCACCATGGACTTCGTCACTGGACTTCCAAGGACATCCAAAAGCAACAATGCAATCTGGGTTATTGTGGATCGTCTTACAAAGACTGCACACTTCATTGCTATTAGAGAGGATTTCTCTTTGGATCAACTGGCACGGATATATATCAGGGAAGTGGTACGGTTGCATGGAGTACCACTATCTATTGTGTCGGACCGAGATCCAAGATTTACCTCTAAGTTTTGGAAGAGTCTTCAACATGCTCTGAATACTGAACTGAACTTCAGTACGGCCTATCATCCTCAAACTGATGGCCAATCCGAGCGGACTATCCAAACACTTGAGGATATGTTGAGAGCGTGCTCAATGGACTTTAAAGGAGGATGGGATCAACATCTTCCTCTAGTTGAGTTCTCTTATAATAATAGTTTCCACTCGAGCATCAAAATGGCACCATATGAAGCCCTGTATGGGAAAAGGTGTAGAACACCGGCATGTTGGGATGAGGTCGGTGAACGTAAGCTGCTTGGACCAGAAATGGTCGAAGAAATGGTGGAGAAGGTGAAAACCATTCAGCAGCATATCAAGGCAGCCCAAAGTCGACAGAAGAGTTATGCAGATAATCGTCGACGAGACCTCGAGTTTAAAGTCGGAGACATTGTGTTTTTACGCATATCTCCGTGGAAGAAGGTCATGAGGTTTGGAAAGAAAGGGAAGTTAAGTCCAAGGTACATCGGCCCCTTCGAGATTCTTGATCGTGTTGGGGCTGTGGCCTATCGACTAGCACTTCCACCTACTATGGCCAAGGTGCATGATGTCTTCCATGTATCCCTCTTAAGGAAGTACATACCAGACCCTTCACATGTACTCTCTTCCGAGGCGGTACAATTAGAAGATGATCTTTCTTATGAGGAGAAACCAGTGAAGATCTTAGATCGTAGAGAAAAAGTTCTACGAAATAAGACAATGCCCCTCGTCAAGGTGTTGTGGAGAAACCACAAGATTGAAGAAGCAACTTGGGAGTCGGAGGATATGATGATGCTAAGTTACCCACATTTGTTTTAGTGTGGGAAAAGGAAAATTTCGAGGGCGAAATTTCTTAAGGGGGGAATGTTGTAACGACCCAAAGTTTCATTAATGGAAAATCCCTCTTGATCCAGTTAAATGTTTCTTTATGAAAAATGTATTTATAAGATGTCAACTTCTTTAAGTTTTACGTTAAGATTTGTGACCGTTACTTTTATAGCCGTTGAACAGTGATCATCTGGGTAGTTTAAATATAAGGCTTTAATGAACCAATTTTCTACTCAGACAAAGGAAGCGATGGCCTCATCCAGTAGAATTGCCCCTTACGAAGCCCATTTGTCAGAGCTCGGAAAGGAGGTGGCGTCTTTGGGCTTTGCCCTTGACCAAGCCCAAGCTGAGCTTCATCAAGTCAAGCTCGAACGTGATCGTCTACGGGAAAAATGGAAGTTGATAGAGATTACCACTCGAGCGATGTTATCCGAGCAACCCCAAGAGTCTGTCACCATCGCACACCTTACCCTTAGGTCTTATGCGGATATTTTAAGGGGTTATGTAACAAATAAGTAGAACCATGTTCATGTACATTATTTTTTTATATATATAATAATGAATATAATTTCTAGTCATTTTTGTTACATTGTAATTAGTTTTTAAAGTACAAATGGTGTTTTTAGTTATTATTTAATTAAGAATTATATTTTATTAAATTAAAGGATTTTTGAATTAAATAATATTTTAATAAAATATTATTGTTAATATTAAATTAATTTTCATTAATTATAAATGATCTTATAATTTTATGAATGCAATTAAAATGTTTGTTAAGGTTTGAAAGCCATTTCTGTCAAAACCCGTGAATTTTTTTATAAATGTCGGTTTTTATTTTAAAAGTGAAAATTCACATATTTAGAAAATTATTTAGATAAAATAAATATTATTTTTGGAATCAGGACGTCGAAATTATCCAACGGTGAATTTTTCATAATTTTCTGAGACAGTCAAATTTTTGGGTAAAAATTAAATACCATTTAAATATATAATGTGTTTTATGACATCATAATGACCCAATGGTGATGTAATAAAATACCATAACCCCTATGTTCGGCCAATATATGTTTTATCATTAAAATAATGAGGCTTTGGGTTTGTTTGACTCACTTTTCAAATCATTAATGGAGCCCTCAAGACTTATTCAACACTTTGCCTTTTTAAATTAATTTCCATGGGAGTGTGACTCACCTCCACATAAGCAACCCTAATTTTTTAATAAGTTCGGACCTTGGACTTGTAAAATATTGTTTTCCTCTCTCCTTTTCCAGAAACCATGGGCAAATACCATGGGATGGTTTGTGGTTTGGATTATTTTAATATAAGGGGTCCCAAACCTAAATAATAAAGAATTCTCTCACCTTTCCTATATAAACCCACCCAAGCTCCCACTTCCTCCTCACTCAAAGCCCTTGAAGTTCGTCCAACCTCTGCCCTACTCTCTCTAGAATACTCTCAAGGTGCCCCAAGCTCCCAAGAAGCCTCTCACAAGCCTCTCTCTAGCCTTTGGAAGCACACTTCCAAGTAAGGGTTTTTCTTCCTTTCTCATTTTTGTCAATTTTCTTTAAGTCGTATTGCCCTTTTAATTTCATTTATGAATGTTGGGGTATGGTTTTGCACCTCTCCCATTCTGACCTCTTATTGTTTGAATGGTGGGAGACCCCTTTCTCTCTCATTAAATGCCTCCCATGTACACCCGTTACTATGCCGAAATTCCGAAAGGAACCTTTTTCTCATCTTTTATATTCAAGCAATACTTTTGTATCATGAATCTAAATTCCTTTTCAATTGTTGGGACATGTATCTATATGACCTTCTTACATTCCATTATATGTAAAAATGATGAGGAACCCCTTTCTCTCTCATCAGCCTTTTTATGAATTCTTATGTCACGCCGTTACGCTGCCGAAATCACACCGATTTTCTAAGCCAATATCATTGTGTAGTGAATACCATGCCCATTTCTCCATCAAGGGTATTCAACTTTATGCACATTTACTTATTGATTGTAAAGTTTCATGTATGAATTCCACATTCCTTTATCGTGGAATAAATGATTATGTTTTATGAATCCATGTTTTATGATCCATGTGGCACACTTATGCATGAAATGAAATGTTTAAGAAGGGTGCGCCCTGATAGCGCTCCAATGCATTGGGTAAAGTATAGTATCATGATACGTCATGTGCAATGAGTGTTGACTCATGCTAATTCAAGTGCAACGAGGGTTTACTCGTGCTTCAAGTGCAATGAGGGTTTACTCATGCTCCATGTGCAATGAGCCTTGGCTCATGCTAATTCAATGTTAAGTGTTGTTGCCACATTTCCATGTTATGATTATCATGCTTTATCATGCCTTTATTTTCATGTCTCTATTATGCTCTATTGATATGACTATTGCCTAACATGTATTGTACTCCTCATTTTATTCATTGTGTACTCCCTTACTGGGCTTTATATCTCACCCTTTTCTTATGCATGTCCTCAGGTTATCCCATGCAATGCTAAGTATGAAGGAATGTAGTGGTCATGTAAAGGAAGTTTTCAATAAGGATGTTGTATTTCAAGTTTAAAGTTTTTATGTAATGATCCTAAGCCCCAAAGACACTAAACCTCTCGATCTTCTTTGTTGTATCAAGTGAAGTTTTATGTAATAAAGCATGTTTAAGTTGTATTAAAAAGCAGGGTTGTCTCAAAATTGATATTTGAATCCTAATTTAAATTATGGGTTTTATTGTTCCATAAATAATGTACAAGGACTATAACTCCTTTTGTATTACACACATGATAAAGTCATGTTGTTAACAAATGAAGAAATTAAAATAATGAATTGGTGTTAATGATTAGGTTATAAGATATTATAATTGGATTACATATGATATTATAAGTTTTAATATAGTTATTGTTTAAATTAATAACTTGTTTAAAACTACTATAAATGAATCTAATGCATCATAAACTAAGAATAATTGTGAGGTAATGGGTTTCAAAACAAAATTCCATTAATTGAGATATAATTCTACTTCATTTATTATGATATTCCATGATTAGGTGTGAAATGAAATATTATTTAATTAAGTTTTATTTTCACTGTTTTATGCGGATTTACAATTTTTACATGAAACTATTTAACTAAATTAATCTCACTTCCATGATATGATATTTGGAAGGGATTTCATCAAAATTTTCACACTAGGTATATGTATTTATTATTATTCAACTATTTATAATTAAATTTTTATATTCTACCACTTTATATAATATGACATTAATAATAATATATTCATTATTATTAATGATGAAATTCATATAAACATTTCAATAAGAATGGTTAAAGGGGAATTCATTTTCCTATTATCAATTTAATATGGAATATTTTTCAATATCATTTCACATAAGTAAATTTTATTACTAAAATGAATTATTACAGAAATTTTATATAATCTGTGAATTTGTTACCTGGATTGAAGTTATAATTCTATTTTATTTTGAAAAGGGATGATTCAAACAATCACTAAAAAATTAAAAAGTTTTATTTTTTAACAAGTATGGTATAAATTTATTTTCTCACTATCATAACAATTTTACACTCTTAGATAACTTCTATATGTTTTTTGTTACTCTAAAATGAAAACTATTTAACAAAAATAAAATTTTATTAATTTAGTTATATTATATTTATGCTTCTAAAGATAATTATTTTACAAAACATCTATATTTTCTATGAATGAATTTTCATCTCTTATATAGTTTTCATTTTTTGTTTACTTTCTCAGGAATCCTTCAAGTTATTCTAGACATTACACCATACATTTTTTCTAAAAAGTCTATATTTATTCGACAATGGATATGATTATTTTTTCTAAACCATAATCCATTTCAACTAATAGTGTGTGATATTTAATGTTATCTCATTAACTTGGGAAATATTTAAATTCTATATTTTTACTGAATACAAATATTTTTTAATAATTTATATTATTTATGAATTAAATTGATGTTTCAATATATGAGTATTGCATTAGTCCTCATGTGAGTAATGGGTGTGTAAATTTTATATCCTCTCGATTCATCAACAAGTATCATGGGACAAATCATTTGGTAAAATTAAATGGGTTTTCTATGTATACATATCCATATTTTTATATTATTGATGAAAAATATTGATATAAAAGATATAAATATGTCTCAGATCATGACATCAAATTTTAACCACTTCTATTATTGAGAATTCAATTTTTATTTCATGGAGATTACTATATTGATTTATTTATCGAGTCATTTTGTTCCCATTTTCTACATTAAATAGAAAGTGTTTCCACTTATTTACCATGAAATATCAATTATTCATTAATTTACACATGATATATTTTCTTATAAATTACCCTTACTATGAATTTTAGAAACCCATTATTTTGAATCATTTCTCTAGGATATGAAGAATAAATAATCATACAATTTTTAAGTATGCATGAAAATTATTTATATTCTGTTTTACGTTTTATTTCTAATCTAATACTATAAATCATGTCTATATATGGTTATTTAAGAGTATTAAAATGGTTGGTCCATTGAGGTTAAGTATGGTTTATATAATTCTAATGCAATACTATATAAAGTACTTCAAGGTTAATTGAGTTAGGGTGGTTTCATTTTAAAATAATATTTAATATAAAATAATTATAATTATATCATGATTAATATTTTAGAGCTAATGAATCCACGACCCCTTTGACCATGGTCAACCCACCAAAGTGATTTTTGTGATTATGAAATGAACATCCCAAAAACATCCTACTTGAGCTCACATGATTTTTTAACTATATATAACACATTAATATGTGAAATAAATTTTATTCTGATAAGATAATTATCCAAAAAGTGGTTCTTAAACAATTAAATAATTAATATATGTTTATTATATAAGAGTTAAGGAAAATATGTGGCGAGTATGATAAGAAAAAGAAGAGGAGGAGAAATATGACTTTCTTAGAGAATATCTTCAGAGTTCAAATAGAAGTATAGAAGAAAACTATCGTAAAAAACGAAGTGAAGGTGTTCAAGAACATAATGCTCAGGACAATCAAGCACCGATACAGTATTTATAAACTCAAGCAAAAAGAGTTCCTTCTACTATCAATTAAATGGCTCAATGGTCCCAAGGATAGAGAGCCATTATCATTAGTGAGCGAGCTGAAGAATACATAGTTTGAAAATAAAAAGATAAATAAAATGGAAAACAACCTGATTAAGACTCAAGCCGATCAAGTGAACATGAATCGTATAATAAAGTGATAGATTCAGAGCACACTATTTCCCTCAAGAAAAGTGATTACATTTTCTAATTTCAAAGAAGTATTGGTAAGACCATTCCATAATTTCCTAGAATAGAAGAATTTTTTTCCCTTACAAAGAATAAAAGTACAAAATTTGGTTCAGTAAGATAGATCAAAATGAAATCGATGTCAATGGTGGTCGATCTAAAGGTTTTGAGTGATAGTTATATTTCTCATAATAAGGCTTGTAATAAGATGAAAAAATGGTCAAACAAAATAGAGTGTTTAGTTAATGAACATGAGAAGTCAATTGAATACATAAGATGCTTTCAAATGATATTTATATTTCTTTTAATAATCTTGATAGAGAACCAGCTGAGAGGTTTAATCAATTTAAAAAAAACCCATGGTGCTGATGATCATTCCGTGAAAGAGTCTCAAGAAAAGTTGAACACTTTCCTGTTAGATTTTTTTAAGGTATATTCTTTAAAATATGAAATTTTTTTGTTAATGAAACAAAATCACAAGGTGTTTCTATCTCAGAAGACAAGAAAAATATAAAAAAGATAAAGATTGTTCTCCATGAGTTTCTCAATAAATAAAAATAAAGACAAAATAAATGACTGTTTTTGTATCTTTCTATCTTGATTTTGTTTTGAAAATATGTTAACTTTTGACAATTCAATGGTATTTATGTTTGTATTTCCATTTTTTCAATTTTGTTTCTCTCTAACCTTTTCAAGATATATAAGACTATTCAATTATTTTTGAAAATAAAAATGGGGGATAATATTTTATATATGGGGATAAAGTTCTTCAAAAGTGGATAATACTTAATGTTTTACTAAAATGTATTATATTAAAGAAAATAATAATCTAAAATAAGGAAAATATACATGAATACAATCCTTAAGAAAGTATATACCTAAGGGGGAGATAGTTTTATTCATTTCATTATTTAGAAGAGTTTTCATAACTCAAGTGTAAATAAGTATATATTTATAGTTTTACCATGAGTTTTTTGCATTCTAAAAAGGGGGAGATTGTTATGTCAAAAGTCATTTTTTGAATTTCATATCTTTTATTTTGGAAATAAAAAATCTCTTTATTCTCAATTCTAAAATAAATGATTTGCTGTGAATATAGAATTATGTTTATCATACTAACTATGACCATCATACCCACATTGTTTATCATTCTCACTCAGACCATCATAACAACTTTGTTTATCATACTGACTCTGACCATCATACTCACAATGTGTATCGTACCCACTTTGCATCATATTAGTATTTTTCATTATTTTCATTCTCACAAGAGATTTTAATCATACTCATTTTATAATTTTATAACATCCATATTTTCATTCTTTTATATAAATAAATGTTATATACTAATCATACTCATCTTATCAATTTTATATATCTATTTTTTTAATAAAAAAGATGTTGGGGAGTTAGTTATAAACTAAACAAAATGATGTCGTGTTTTCAGTTTCAATATGACCATTACAATGCAAGGAGTTTGTAAAGATCCAGAAATTTTAAGGATTTTTTTTAATATTCATTGGGATTTAACAGGAACACAGTTTCTGATGGCACCTGATTCTGAGGCCCGGTGTGCCCGGAATCAATTTCTGATGTTTTGTTAAGCTTAAATTAACGCGCGTAAGCAGTTTTACTGAAAAACTGTAATAACTCTTAAATGGTTACTTGGATCAGAAATCTGAGGGAACCGTTGTGCTCAGGATGGTGGGTTTACCATAGGCACGACTTACGTTTAGTCGGTGCGGACCTCCTGTGAGAAATTCCAAAAATGGCTTAACAGTAAATAAAATAATTAAATAAATTATTTTATTTTTCAAATGCTAATAACTCACAAACGGTAGCTCGGATTAAAAATCCGAGACAACCGCTGAACTTGTGAGTGCATGGTTTATTTATCCAGATACTAACTTCAGCCGGCGTGGGCAACCAAAAAAAGTTAGTTTTTAGCCGCAAATAAAATAATTAAATGACAATTATTTGATTTTAAAATTCGTATCTTATAAACAGTAACTCAGATTGAAAATCCAAGAGTGCCGTTGGATTCTTTGGGGTGTGTTTCACTTAGGAAGAGCCTGTCCTTGACTGGTGCGGGTCGAGGGTGACTGATAATAATTTTTCGAACTTTTTTTCAGGTGTGTTCAGTAAACGTACGTGTGGGTTTTTCTATCTTTTGAACAGGTACTCGGAATCGAAATCCGAGGGAACCGATGAAACTGCAGCACCGATAATTGCTTAGGAACACCTTTTCTGAAGGTGTGTTTTCTCGGGTGTTGGTGTAAAAAAAATGTGGGGAATAAAAATATAATTGTTTTATTTTTATTTCTTCACTAAGAGGTTGAAGTGAAAATTATGTTGGGTATCAACATAATTTCTCTTCTCTAGGTGTTAGATCCTAGGTGTGGGAATTGGAGTGGGACCCATCAGTTGTTAACTTCCCATGAGAGGATTAAGGGTGAGGTGGGGCCCACACGATCCCCCACCTTTTCAAATTCCCTAACACCTCTAAACATTAATTGAGTGACTCCTCACCTCCCACATTAATTCATGCCACCTAAACACTAATTAATATGACAACTTAAGATAGTTTAATTATGTATGTTAGGTTTTGAATTTTGGATTTTTGAAATGTATGGCTTAATTAATAAAATAAGAGGTGTCTTATTTTATCTGGGTATTAGCTTGTGGAGTTGAGTTTTTGGGCGAGTTCTAGTTTTGGAAGAGTTTTATGCTTCCACGAAGAACTCCATCCTCATCGTTGATGAACACGAAGAAGGCCGGTGCCAACCTCAGCTTCCTTTTTCTCGACGCTTGACAAAGCAACGCCGTCATCCCGCGGTAACGTCTACGGAACAATAGAGCTTTCCATTTCTTCTTCAAGAAATCAACCTTTGTGAATCGAGGTAGGGGGATTAACTTGAGAATGTTATTATTCCCATGGTTGTTCCTTTTAAAAAAAAGAACCCGGATCAAATCATCATTAAGTTGATCGGCGAAGAATATGTTTGTGGGTTGGGAATTCTTGTTTGCGGGGAAAACTGTAGGGGTTTTTATATATGTTTGAATTCGTTTTATTGATTCTTCATATCCTAAATTCACGATGATGATGACCAAATGAACATGATCATCTTCCTACACATAAACCATTCTCCATTTTCTTTTTATTCTTCACGTGTCTTCGTGCGTTCTTCAATGTCCAAAAATTTATTGACGCTTGAAACACAGAGTTTTGTTGAGCGTGATATATGGATGCGAAGCCCTCGACGCACGGATCACAAATATTCGATCATTTAATTTTTCGGGATTGGAACGAAGCCGCAATGGCTCACTGAAGGAGGCGTACAATTATTTAGTGATGCTGGAAACTCAATGTTTCCCTGAGCGCGACATACGGACGTGAAGATCTCGACCCGAGGATCAAGGTTATGCATTCGTATCCTTTTTCCGAGTTAAATTGACGTCAGAATGGAGTACAGATGGATCTGGAGGCGCAGCTGGTGGGCAGCCAAAGGTGGTGGCAATGCGTAAATAAGAGGAGGGGCTAGTTTGGGTGTTGGTGCATGGCCTTTTGGTGTGTTAAGTTAATAATTAAATTAAATTAAAAATAATAATAATATAATAATGTTATTATTATTTTCGTTGGGAAAACCATATTTTGACTGTATCCTCTTTGTGCAACCTCGGTTTCATGAACCGTTAGTGACAGTGTGACCCTGACTTCGAGATAGAATTTATGAGTCCAATATTGGATGTCCTTTTCGGGTTTTTGGATCGGGTACCCGAAACGCTCGTACATAATAGAATTAATATTATTATTAAATCATTGACCTGCCATAACTCATGCGTGCGACGTCTGATTGACTAGCCGTCAGCGGAAATGTGACTCTGTCTTTAAGATGGTCGATTCAAGTCTAATGTTGGATATTAAATTCTGGTTCGTGGCTCGGCCCACAAAACACCGAATACTAATATTATTATTATTACGGGATCTTGTATCGGACATATCTCTCTCATACAGTGTCAGAATGACGAACCGTCTGTGACGTTATGACCCTGGAATTATGACAGATGTTTCAAGACTAATTTTTGGTATTTAAGTCGAGTTCGAGGCGCGGGCCACATGAGGCCCGGTTCGTGCGTTTTGCGGTGAAATGTAACTTTTTCAGCGGTTATCCGTTTTGGACCAATGGGTAGTCCATCTCGTGTGTTTTTTCATATGGATTGCAATTGTGTGACCGGTTTGATTAACCGGTGTCATTTGAAGTACGACCGGGTTGGTTTGAACCCGAGACCAACTGGGCCCTCGGAGCGGAAACACTTATAACTTAAGGACCGGGCGTCCGATTGACGTGATGTCGACTTTTTTGGATTCCTTTTGATGAGACGGAACTTTTAGCATACATCACCTGAGGTTTGGACGCAGTTGGAGTATGGCGGGGATGGATTGTACCCAAAATCCAATCGAGCCCCTGGAACGGAAAAGCCGATAACTTTCAAATCGGACGTCTGTTTGATGAACCGTCAACAGCGTTGGAAATCACGTTGAGAAATGGTCCCTTTGAGTATACCATATGAGAGTTAGGGGTACAATTGAGATACGGACGGCTTGGTTCACACACGAAACCAACTGGGCCCCTAGGACGAAAAGGCTAATAACTCACAGACCGGGCGTCTGATTGACGCGCCGTCTGTTGTGTTGAGACCCATATGACGAGCCGACCCTTTGTGATATTTCTTCTTGGGACTTTGAGATAATTGGAGTATCGACCTGTAGCTTGTGGAGTGGACCCTCCCAGAGACGAGCGTGCGGAGTACGAAGACCGTGTAGCCGACTAAGACCTGACGACTGCTTGACCCACTCGACTTGGAGTGAGTCGACTAGCCCAGTTGACGGAGCACTACTTTTTTTGGGTGCAGACCCATGGCGGATGGAGCACTACCTGTGTGAAAGTGCAGACTCGCAGTACTCGTCCGGAGAGTACCTCTGAAGGCTACTAGGGGGTGTGCACTACTGTGTTTGTGTGGCATACCCCGGCGGGAAGCACTAATGTGTTTGGGTGGCTGACCCACGGTACTTGACAGGAGGAGTACCTCAGCAGTCTTAGGTTAGTGAGCAGTACCTCAGAGTCGTGACAGGACCACTATAAACTCCAGATACGGGGCCCTTCAGCAGTTACGGTTTCGATAATGAATATCCTGGTTTGAGCTGAGTCTATGACCTTTGTGTTTACATCACGATTGAGATGGATCACTTGATAACTTAGGTATATGTATGGGCATATACCTGGGTAGTGGTTATCCGTTGATTTCATAATCTTTGTGTTTCCTCATGATTGAGATGGGTTACTTGATAACATGGGTATATGTATGGGCATATAAAAAGGTAGAGGTTATATGTTTACATCTTCTTTGTGGTTATCCTTGTTGGATTTAGTGAGACCTTGAGGGTCTCGGGGTCCCTACTGAGTATCGTTATACACTACCCGGCACAAGCTATTCCCGCACCTCATTGTGTTGGTTGCAGACGATGGGCAGCGCAGACAGAGTCCGAGTGTTCGAGGACTAGACGGTACCCAAAGGTGGACCTCACGGCGAGATAGTATCTGGTGGAGGACTTCACGACGAGACGACACTCGGAGGAGGTGGACGGGCGAGAGCGTTATGGAGGCTATCTATACCGACCCTTTAGCTAGGATCTGTGGTGGATGATCCAGGAGCTGTTCTATCTGTACCTACTATTCAGGTTGTATCCTTGGTGTATGATCCAAGAGCTTCTTTTCACCTTTCGGCTGTTTATTCTTTTTCCTTGTACTTTAATGTTGGGCTTGTATTTCCGACCCCTTTAGTTTCAGCACATCTTGTTTTAGTTTTACTTAGTGTTTTACTTCTTCTTGTACTCTGTGGTGTTTGGTTTACTTTTATAAAGGAAATGCCTTCCCGGTTATTGGGATTTACACCTTTGGTGCTAGTCACCAGCCCCTGGCCTATGGAAGGCGGGCTTGGGGTAGTCACGGCACGGACCCCAAGGACGGGTCGTGACAAATTGGTATCAAAGGAGTCAGTTTTACCGCAGAACATATAACTCTGATATTCCCTTTCTGTGAAGAAATAGTGTTATGGGTACCAAGTGTGGTTTTTAGTTCAGGGAGTCCAGTGTTGGTGCGGCGGCCGACGTATTCATACACCAGGACCCTGACTACTGATTTCCGATTTTGTGCACGAAAACACTGATTGCGTGTGTGTTTCCAAGAGTTTTAAAGTCATCTCAAACCAGGTCATCTCACAAAGTATAAATCGTTTGACCGTGTCGTATCTGTTCAGGATGTCTCTACGTAGATAGTCAGTCAGAGTTTTGAGATTATACTCGATGGTGGCCCATCGAGCGACGAGGCTCTGGTGCGAGGCCCTTTTTACTATGTTGGCACCCTCGGGTGGTGTACCAGGAGAACCACCACCTGTTGGGCAGCAGATGCCAGCAGCTATACTAGCGAACTGTGCACACTGGTAGAGCATGTTGCATGATTTCCAGCAGTAGAGGCCTTCGAGGTTACGAGGTGAGGCAGATTCCCAGACAGCAGAGGACTGGCAGGAGGCGATTGCTAGAGTTTTCCGCCTTGCTGAGACACCAGTGGAGTGGATGGTGGAATTGGCCACTAGTGTTTTCCAGTAATGACCATGAGGATGGTATGCATAGTGATGAGGCTTTGGTACATGGACCGATGCCTGAGATAGTGCCTTCGGGTAGTGTGTCAGCTATACATCACAACCTGTTGGTCACCAGTTACAACCAGTGGTACCGGTAGGCGACACATGTAGGCTTACTACCTTATACATGTTCCAATATCAGATACCCTCAAGTTTTGAGGCGAACCTGACTCACAGGTGGCTGAGGACTAGATTGAGGAGGTGGATGAGATTTTTTAAGAACTTATAAAGCTTCGGCAGGACGACGTGTCGATAACTGAGAATTCATCGAGGGGTACCGAACATTCTAGGTACTCGATGAATACGATTCGATCAGTGCTATAGAGCTCATCCCTCTGAGCGTGGTGTGTTTAAGGATATTCAAGCCATCAATTTTTACTCTATGCATTCTTACTCACGTTATGGTGCTAGAGAGAACCATGAGGTTGAATGTTCTTTGGCTGAATGAATATAGCTAGAGAATGTTAGAAGTTGGAACGCAGCGAGCTGGTTCTAGTCTTAGAGACATGGGCATGCGAATGTTTCAAGAAGAGTAAATGTTACGGACAGATAAATCTACAGAGCAGTAGACGTGGAGGCAGAGCTAGGAGAGCAGCATGGGGTGGTGTACATTTCAACATGTTACAACCCCCACCTTTGTTGTCCCCTCCAGGCTCAGGGAGCTAGAGGGTAGAGGAAGAGAGTAGCTACATGCGGTCAAGGAGTGTGACCGAAAGGGCTCTAAGGATGATTCGAAATGCGGACTTTGTCTTCTACTAGCTGCCTTAGCCACAAACATCGATATGAATCATCCATTCCTTCCATGAATCTAGTCCCAGACCTAGAGTTTCCAGTTAATCCGTTGACTTGACCCTCACGTCTGGAGATACCTTTGGGAGGAGACTCGATAGTCACACTTATGCCGACGGCATGATCTGACCCTTGAGGCAAGAGACTCGGTTGGCACATCTTGGTGACAGTGTCAAGGCCTTATGATGTTAGTTTGAGTATGGATTGGGCAATCACTATTCATACTCAAATTGACGATATTAGGAAAACGTCAGGATGGATTTTACTTGGTCAGCGAAAAGGAAACCCCAGGCAGCACAGGATAAAATCGTGCATGGGAGGGTGTATCCGATCATTCTTAAGTCAACCAACCTTACCCTCGTGGCAGAATGAGTTTCAGTTTCAGTTCAAATCTGGAATGGGAGACCTCTAGAGTTCGAGGATGATGACCACATTCTTATAAGGGTCTCACCTCGATGAGGTTTACAAATATGTAGCTGAGGCAGCGAGATATCTCTGAGGTTCAATAAACCTTTCTAGGTCCCCAGCAGGGTAGGCGGGGTGGTTTACCACTTCACCTTTCCACCTCAGTTTCACTGGGTGCATGAAATCTTCCATGTACCTCTGCTGAGGAGATGTGTTCTTGATCCTTCACACATCATCAACCTCAGGGAGTTGGACGTCAATGACAGGGCGACATGCACGGAGGTTGCAGAAGAGACTGAGGATCGACAGGAGCGGGTCCTACGAGGATGGTCAATTCCTGTTGTGCGTTTTCGTAGGCAGCATTGGAACCTCCAGGTGGGCACATGGGAGCGGAAGGCTCAGATGCGGGCTCAGTACTGCTTTTGTATCCCTAGTTTTTGTTAATGTTTTATGGGGACGTAAAGCCCTAAGGTGGGAGTAATGTAAAGACCCAGAAATTTTAAGGAAATTTTTTTTCATAAATTCATTGGGATTTTACAAGAACGTTGTTTCTGACGGCACCTGATTCCGAGGCCCGGTGTGCCCGGAATCAATTTATGAAGTTTTGTTAAGCTTAAGTTAACACGCGTAAGCAGTTTTACTGAAAAAGTGTAGTAACTCTTAAACGGTTACTCGGATCAGAACTATGAGGGCACCGTTGTGCTCAGGATGGCGGGTTTACCCTATGTGCGACTTATGTTTAGTCGGCGCGGGCCTCCTGTGAGAAATTCCAAAAATGGCTTAAGAGTAAACAAAATAATTAAATAAATTATTTTATTTTTCAAATGCTTATAACTCACAAACAGTTGCTCGGATTAAAAATCTGAGACAACTGCTAAACTCATTAGGGCATGGTTTATTTAGGAAGATACTAACATTGTCCGGCACATGCCACCAGAAAAAGATAGTTTTTAGCTGCAAATAAAATAAATAAATGTCAATTATTTTATTGTAAAACTTTAATCTTTTAAACGGTAACTCGGATTGAAAATCCGAGAGTAACATTGGATTCGTTGGGGCGTCTTTCCCTTAGTCAGATCCTGACCTTGACCAGCACGGGTTGAGGGTGACTGATAATAATTTTCCGAACTTTTTTTCGAGCAGGTTCAGTAAACGTACTTGTGGGGTTTTCTATCTTTTGAACCGGTACTTAGAATCGAAATCCGAGGGAACCGATGAAACCGCAATGCTGATAATTTCTTAGAAACACCGTTTCTGAAGGTGCATTTGCTCGGGTGTTGGTGTAAAACAAAAGTGGGGAATAAAAATATAATTGTTTTATTTTTATATCTTCACTAAGCAGTTTAAGTGAAAATTAAGTTGTGTCTCAACTTAATTTGTCTTCTCTAGGTGTTAGATCCTAGGTGTACGAATTTGAGTGGTACCCACCGGTTGTTAACTTCCCATGAGAGGATTAAAGGTGAGGTGGGGCCCACACGAGCCCCCACCTTTTCAAATTCCCTAACCCCTCTAAACTTTAATTGAGTGACTCCTCACCTCCCACATTAATTCATGCCACCTAAACACTAACTAATATGATAACTTAAGATCATTTAATTATGTATGTCAGGTTTTGAATTTTTGGATTTTTGAAATGGATGTCTTAAGTAATAAAATAAGAGGGGTCTTATTTTATCTGGGTTTTAGCTTGTGGAGTTGAGTTTTTGGGAGAGTTCTCGTTTTTTAAGAGTTTCATCCTTCTATGAAGAACTCCATCCTCATCGTTGAAGAACGCGAAGAAGGCCGGTGCCAACCTCGGCTTCCTTTTTCTCGACGCTTGACAAAGCAACGCCGTCATCCCGCAGCAACTTCTACGGAACAACGGAGCTTTCCTTTTCTTCATCAAGAAATCAAACTTTGTGAATCGAGGTAGGGGGATTAATTTGAGAATGGTATTATTCCCTTGGTTGTTCCTTCTAAAACAAAGAACTCAGATCAACTCATCATTAAGTTGATCTGCGAAGAATATGTTTGCGGGTTGGGAATTCTGGTTTGCGGGGAAAACTGTAGGGGTGTTTATATATGTTTGAATTCGTTTTATTGATTCTTCATATCCTAAATTCATGATGATGATGACCAAATGAACATGATCATCTTCCTACACATAAACCATTCTCCATTTTCTTTTTTTTATTCACGTGTTCTTCGTGCGTTCTTCAATGTCCAAATATTTATTGAAGCTGTAAACACAAAGTTTTGTTGAGCGCAATATATGGATGCGAAGCCCTCGACGCAAGGATCACAAATATGCGATCATTTAATTTTTCGTGCTTGGAACGAAGCCGCAATGGCTCGCGGAAGGAGGCATCCCAATATTTACTAACGCTGGAAACTCAATGTTTCCCTGAGTGCGACATACGGACGCGAAGATCTCGACCCGAGGATCAAGGTTATGCGTTCGTATACTTTTTCCGAGTTAAATTGCAGTCGGAATGGAGTGCGGAATGATCTGAAGGCACAACTAGCGGGCAGCCAAAGGTGGTGGCCATGCGTAAAGAAGTGGAGGCGCTATTTTGGGTGGAGGTGCATGGCTTTTGGGTGTGTTAAGTTAAGAATTGAATTTAATTAAAAATAATAATAATATAATAATGTTATTATTATTTTCGTTGGGAAAACCGTATTTTGACGGTATCTTCTTCATGCGACCTCAGTTTCATGAACCGTTAGTGGCAGTGTGACCCTAACTTCGAGATGAAATTTATGAGTCCAATATTGGTTGTCCTTTTTGGGTTTTTGGATCGGGTACCCGAAACGCCCGTACATAATAGATTTAATATTATTATTAAATCTTTGACCCACCATAACTCATGCGTGCGACGTCCGATTGAGTCGCCGTCATCGGCGATGTGACTCTGTCTTTAAGATGGTCGATTCAAGTCTAAGGTTGGATATTAAATTCTGGTTCGTGGCTTAGGCCCACGAAACACCGAATAATAATAATATTATTATTATTACGGGATCTTGTATCGGACATATCTCTCTCATACGATGTCGGAATGACGAACCATCTAAAATGTTGTGACCCTAGAATTACGACAGATGTTTCAATACTAATTTTTGATATTTAAGTCGAGGTAGAGGCGTGGGCCCCACAAGGCCCGGTTTGTGCGTTTTGCGGTGAAATGAAACTTTTTCAGCGGCTATCCATTTTGGACCAATTGGTAGTCCATATCATGTGTTTTTTCATATGGATTGCAATAGTGTGACGAGTTTGATTAACTGGTGTCATTTGAAGTATGGCCGGGTTGGTTCGAACCCAAAACCAACCGGGCCCTCAGAGCTGAAACGCTTATAACATAAGGACCGAGCGTCCGATTGACGTGCTGTCGACATTGCTGGGTTCCTCTTGATGAGACGGAACATTTGGAATACATCACCTGAGGTTTGGACATAGTTGGAGTATGGACGGGTTGGATTGTACACAAAATCCAACCGGGCCCCTAGAACGGAAAAGCCGGTAACATTCAAAACGGACGTCCGTTTGACAAACTGTCTGTGGCATTGGAAATCACATTGAGAAACGGTCCCTTTGAGTATACCCTATGAGAGTTCGGGGTACATTTGAGATACAGTCGGCTTGGTTCACACATGAAACCAACTGGGCCCCTGGGATGAAAAGGCTAATAACTCACAGACCGGGCGTCCGATTGACGCGCCGTCTGTTGCGTTGAGACCCCTATGACGAGGTGGTCCCTTGAGATACTTCTTCATGGGACTTTGAGATACTTGGAGTGTCAACCTATAGCTTGTGGAGCAGACCCTCCTAGAGAGGAGCGTGCGGAGTACGGAGACCGTGTAGCCGACTGAGACCTGATGACTGCTTGACTGACTTGACTTGGAGTGAGTCGACTAGCCCAGTGGACGGAGCACTACTTTGTTTGGGTGAAAACCCTTGGCGGAGGAGCACAACCTGTTTGAAAGTGCAGACCCGCAGTACTCGTCCGGAGAGTACCTTTGCAGGCTACTAGGGGGTGTGCACTACTATGTTTGGGTGGAATACCCCAGCAGGAGGCACTACTGTGTTTGGGTGGTTGACCCGCGGTACTCAACAAGAGGAGTACCTCAGCTATCTTGGGTTAGTGAGTAGTACCTCAGAGTCGTGATAGGACCACTGTACACTCTAGAGATGGGGCTCTTCAGTATTTACGGTTTCGATACGGAAAATCCTGGTTTGATATGAGTCTATGACTTTTGTGTTTACATCATGATTGAGATGGGTCAATGAATAACTTAGGTATATATATGGGCATATACCTGGGTAGTGTTTATCCATTGATTTCATAATATTTGTGTTTCCTCATGATTGAGATGGGTTACTTGATAACTTGGGTATAGGTATGGGCATATACCAAGGTAGATGTTATCTATTGAGATCTTCTTTGTGGTTATCCTTGTTAGTATTAGTGAGACCTTAAGGGTCTCGGGGTCCCTACTGAGTATCGTTATACTCACCCCTGCACGGGCTATGCCCGCAACTTGTTTTGTTGGATGCAGATGACGGGCATCGAAGACAGAGGCCGAGTGTTCGAGGACTGGATGGTATCCGGAGGTGGACCTCACGACGAGACAATATCTGGTGGAGGACTTCACGACGAGACGACACTCAGAGGGGGTTGATGGGCGAGAGCGTTGTGGAGGATATCTGTACCTACCCTTCAGGTAGGATCCTTGGTGGATGATCCAGGAGCTGCGCTTTCTGTTCCTACCCTTCAGGTAGGATCCTTGGTGGACGATCCAGGAGCTACTTGTCACCTTTCGGCTGTTTATTCTTTTTCCTTGTACTTTACAATTGGGCTTGTATTTCCGGCCCCTTTACTTTCAGCATAGGTTGTTTCAGTTTTACTTAGTGTTTTACTTCCGCTTGTACTCTGTGGTGTTTTGTTTACTTTTATAAAGGCAATGACATCCCAGCTATCGGGATTTACGCCTTTGGTGCTAGTCGCCAACCCCTGGCATATGGAAGGCGGGCTTGGGGTAGTCACGGAACGGTCCCCGAGGACGGGTCGTGACAGTGTCTAAGTCCATCCAAATTTTCCATAGAAATATGAATATTGGAGAACATATGACCATTGGAAAATGAGGCCTATAAATAGGAGGTCATTTGAACTAGAGACAACAACTATTGCTTCTTTCAAGTTATAGAGAGAGACTGTGTGACTTTTCTCTTGCTTCATATGAAAGCCTTGAAATTTCAAAATGTAAATGGATCGTTATAATTTTTTATTTCAATAAGTTCTTTGTTTTTATTTTTGCATCCAATCTGGTGATTACGATCGAGGGCTTCCAGGGATAGACAGACGATGTAACCGATCATCGTATCTAGGGAATTCAAGTGTTTGAAATATATAGGTGATGATTACTTCTAGGTGATTACTACATTGATTTATTTTTAGGAGATTACTACATTGATTTATTGGTTGAGAAATTTTTTCTCATGTTCCTTGTTAAATAGCATGTTTTTACATTTATTTACCATGAAATATTAATTATTCCTTAATTACTCATGATATATTTTTATGTAAATAACCTTTTCTATGCATTTTAGTATACCATTACTTTGATTAATTTCAAAAGTATTTGAAGAATAAATAATTGACTAAGTTTTGAGGAAGTTTAATATTTATTTATATTATTTTTTACATTTTATTTACAATATAAAACAATAAATTGGGTTTCTATCTAGTTATTTAAGAGTAGTAAAATGGCTATTCCTTTGAGGTTTGATATGATTTATATAATGCTAATGAAATATGATAAAAACTTTCTTAGGGTTAATTGAGTTAGGGTGGTTACATTTCAAAATAATATTTAATATTAAATAATTATAATTACATCATGATAAATATTTTAGAGCTGATGAAACTGTGAACCCTTTGGCTATGGTCAACCAACAAATGTGATTTTTGTGATAATGAAATAAACATCCACAAAACACTCTACCTGAACCTACATGATTTTGTAACTATATATAACACGTTAATATGTGAAATAAAATTGATTATGATAATATAATGATCATAAAAAAGGTTCTTAGACAAGTAAATAATAAATACATGTTAATTTTATAAGAGTTACGAAACATATGTGGTGAGTCACACATAAAACAATTCACAGTGCCTATAAAACAAAACATACATTCGGGCATACTCTCGGGTCCAATGATATGATACGATAGGTTATGAAACAATTATATTTGGAATGAATAAAAATATCAGAGTATTTCAAGTGTAAATGATTCTACCATATTGGGTATATAATCAATACTAAAAAGTATAAAATGTAACTAAAACAATTAAAATATAAAAGGATGCAAATAGAAAGAATAAATAAAAGGATTATCTTTCTGTTACAATAAGCAGCATAAAAGTAAAAAGGTATTAAAATTATTTTATCACAAAGTGTAGTTTATCCTTTCATCTAGGATAATAGGTTTCTCTTACAAAAAATGGTAATCCCTCGATACAATGAATGGCACCTCCATATTGCTATCCCTGTAAGCAGTCAATTTTATAGGTAATAGGCACCTCTGTCTTTCAAATGCTTTAAAGCCCTCGATACGATTATTAGTTACACAGCTTGCCTATCCCTTGGAGCCCTCAATTATTATCACCTGATCTAATACACAAATGAAAAAAAGAACATATTTAAATACAAAAACTAATAATGATCCATTTATGTTTTGTAATTTTAATCCTTTCACATAAAGAAAGAGAGAAGTCACATGGTCTCTCTATAGAACTTGGAAGTAGAAAATTTGTTTTCTCTGGTTCAAATGACCACATATTTATAGGCCTCAAGTTCCAATGGTCATATTTTATCCAAGGATCATATTTATTCAGAAAATTTGAACTGACATGGACACTTGGAATTGTAACAGTCATATTGAAATAGAAAACATGACATCGTTTTGATTAGTTTATTATTAAATCTAATACATTGTTTTGGTTAAAATAATACATATATGAAAATGATAACATGAGTACGATTAGTATTAAATATATGTTTTGATAAAATAATGAAAATAAGAAACTGATAAATATATTACATGAGTACGATTAAAATTTCTTGTCGTTATGAATATAATGAAAAATACCGATATGAAGCAAGGCGGGTATGAGACACATTGTGAGTGTGATGTTCAGAGTTAGTATGATAAACAATTTTGGTATGATGGTCTAATTGAGTACGATAAACAAAGTGGGTATGATGGTCATAGTCAGAATTATTAATAGAATTCTATATTCAAATTAAATCCTTTATTTTAGAATTGAGAATAAAGACATTTTTGACTTTTAAAATGAAAGAAATAAAATTAAAAAGAATTATTTTGACCTAACAATCTCCCCCTTTTTGGAAAGAACAAAACACATAGTAAAACGAAAACAGAAATACTTATTCTCTCCCTGATTTATGAAAACTCTTATGAAGAATGAAATGAATACAACTAACTCCCCCTTAGGTATTGAATTTTATAAGGATTATATTCATATATATTTTCCATGTTTTATATTATTATTTTCTTCAATGTATTACATTTTAATAAAACATTAAGAATTCACACATTTTGTAGAAAATTATTCCATTCTATTAAACATTATCCCAATTTGTGATTTTAGAAAATAGAGTATTATTATATAGCCTAAAATGTTTAGTGCGAGAAAAAATAAAAATAATAAAAATAATAACATAAAGCCCATTAAATTTTCAAAAGCTCAAATATTTTCAAAATAAAATAAATAATGAATGATACAACAAAACATTCATTTATTTTCTATTTCTTTTTATTTCTTGATCAAATCAAGGAGAACAACATTCATCTTCTTTATCTATTTCTTTCCATCTAATATAGAAAGACCTTGAGATTTTAGAATCTCTTGCTGGTCTATAGAGAGATGATCCTGGTGTTTGATGGTGTCTTCTAGGATTTGGATCACTTGTTCAAGAGTAAAAATTCTTCCTTGCATATTATAATTTTCCACGGCCAACAACATATTTAGTTTCTTCAACAAAACAATTTCATATTTAAAATATGAAACCTTCAAAAACTCTGACTGGAAATTATTGAACATTTCTTTTAACTATTTCACTGAATGAGTATCTGCACCATGGGTTTTAGAATTTGATTCAACCTCTCAACTGTTTCTTTATCAAGATTATTAAAAGCAGTAGCACGATCATTTTAAATCCTCCTTATGTCTTCAATTGAATCCTAATGTTCATTTATTGAACTATGTTTTGTATGACCATTTGGTCATCTTGTTACAATCCTTCTTATTATTAAAATAACTATCATTCAAATCATTTAGATCATCCTCCACTGACATCACATTCATTATGATCACTCCTACTGAACCGAATTTCTTACTTTTCTTCTCTATAATGAAATCAAATTTTCATTATATTCTGGGAAAGTAAGGAATATTATTCTAAATACTTATGAGAACATGGTCAATGTAATCACTTTCCATGAGAGAAATAGAGTACTCTAAATTTGTGTCTTAATAATACGATTCATGTTCATTTGATTAGCTTGAGTCTTGATCTGGTTTTTTTCCTTTTGCTTTATCTTTTTACTTTTAAACAGTGATTTATTCAACTTTATCACTAATAATAATGGCTCTCTCAGTGTGGGAACTTTGAAATTTTTTTTTTACCAGATAAGGAACTCTTTTTTGCATGAATTTATAATGCTTTAACTGGTTCTTGATTAAAATGAGCATTCTATTATTGAACACCTTCACTTTTTTTGAAGAGAATTTTCTTCTCAACTTATCTTAGAAATATGAATATATTAGATTTTGAAGTCATCTTACTCTTCTTCATCTCTTTCCTATTGTGAAACTGATTGAATTTCCTCTAGAACTTTCTATTTCCCTTAATCAGAACCATTTAACCTCGGGAATGTTATTTTTATTATGTTGTGTAATTAAAAATGAAAAAAAAATCTATATTGTGTTTAATTAATTTTATATCTTCAAATAAGGATAATAATATGTAATTAATTAATCAAAAATATTACTGTTAATTCAAATTTGTTTTTTGAATTTTATGTATTTTGTTTTGGAAATAAAAAATCATTTTATTCTCAATTATAAAATAATGGATTTACTTTGAATATTTATTTTTTATCATACTGACTTTCATCGTTGTACCGACTCTATTTATCATACTAACTCAAACCATCATACCAACTCTATTTCTCTTACAGACTCTGACCATCATAATCATAGTTAAAATGATTCCCACTTTGCATCATCTCAATATTTTTCATTATATTTGTATTGATAAGCGATTTTATTTGTACTCGTGTTATAATTTTATCACATGAATATTTTCATTCTTTTATCAAAAAACATTTTTTATACTAATTTTACTCATGTTAACATTTTCATATGTATATTGTTTTAACCAAAAATATGTCGTGGAGTTAGTTATAAACTACTCAAAACAATATTGTGTTTTCTATTTCAATATTACCATTACAATTCCAGGTGTCCAAATCCCTCTGTATTTTCCAAAGAAATATGACCACTTGAGAAAAAATTACCGTCGGATCCTGAGGCCTTAAAATTGGAGTTTATTTGAGATAGTGAATTTTTTTTTACATCCATGTTCTAGAGATATACTATGTGAGTTCATTATTACATCATGTGAAAGCCTTGAAATTACAAAATGTGAACTACTCATTCTTAGTTTTGTATGTCAAATAAGTGACTTTTTTTTGTATTTGTGTGTCTGATCATGTGATAACGATCGAGGGATGTTGGGGATAAGCAGATGGTGTAATTGAACATTATATTGAGGGCTTTCAAGTGTTTTAATGACAGAGGTGATGATTACCTATAAAATCCAAGGCTTATAGGGATAGAAAAATGGATGTACAGATCATCATATTGAGGGCTTACTGGTGTTGGCAAGACAGAACTATTATCAGAGGTGAATGGATTCCCTACTCTTTGGGATAAATGAATTGTAATATATATTTTATTTTCTGTTTCTTATTGTAATAGAAAGAGAATCCCTCTATTTCTTATTTCCATATTTATTCTTTTATATTGTAATTGTTTAAATTGTAGTTTTTAATTTTTGGTATTGATTCAATATAATATATAGTAGAATCATTTACACTTTAAGTACTCTAATATTTGTATACAGTTCGAATACAACTGTTTCATAATGTGTGGTATCGTGTCATTAGAACGAGATTTAGTCCGACTGATTGTTTTTCTTTATAAGAGGCATTGTGAATAATTTCAGTTTATGTTGTATTAAAGTAATAACCTTCCTTAAAGGTATTAATAGAATTTCTTAAACATACAATTCACCCCCTATTGTATTTCTGCAATCTCATATCCATTTCGATCCAACATCCATTTCATTGAAATTAAATCCATACAACTATTTAGCACATCACCTAATTTATGTCTATGAGATTTTGGTTTTTCATATTTAACTTCTATAATAGTTGAAAATCGAAAACCTATTCCCTCAAGATGAATTTTAATCTTAATTTTTCACTAAGAATATTTTTTTCATTAAAGTAGGGAGGATTATTTGTTGCATGACCTTAAAATTGAGATAAATTCATATGTAAATAATTTTAATAATAAAAATAAAAAAAATATCATATCTAGGGGACTTGATCAAGATTAATAAAAGTAAAAAAGAGGGAAATAAAAAAGTCTTTTAATACCAAATGTTGGTCCTACTTCAGTGGTCATAGGGTGTAAGATCCATGATTTCTCTGTATGGTATGAATTACTAACATTTTAGTTTAAGAACTTTATTTTGGTTAATTAAGAAGATACCTATGTCCTTAAAGAGGCTCGGGAGTGTTCTGGGGGTTCGTGACGTGAAAAAGGAGAAAAATGTGTTCTCTGGGAAGGTCGCACAGTATGCACATGGTTAGTGCTAACCATGCAGATAGCCCAAGAAACCATGAAAGAGGGGGGATTTTAGATAGTGGCATCTACCTGGTTTGTGCACAGTTTGGAAAACCGTGCGGGTAAACTGTACATCCCAAAAACATGTAAAAATTTACAAAATTTCAACTCTTGGGTTTTTATGTTCACTTGGTATTTTCCTCCTCCTCCTCCCTTGAAACCCTAGGAACGAACCAAAGGGACCAAGAGCTTTGAAGGATCGATCTCCTTTTATTATGGACCATTCGGGGTTCCATTTTAAGTGAATTTAAGATCCGGGTGAGTATAATCTTATCCTCCTCTATTTTTTGGTTTAGGTCTTTCCTTTTGTGTGATCTATATACAAAGATCTCAACCATTTCTTTTTCAGTGAGACCAAGGTTGAGGCTTCAAAGTTGTGTTGGATTTGGATCTAAGGCCTTGATTAATAGGGTGTTCATCAATAGATTTTAGGTAGGTGGTCTACAAGTTATATCCCTTGAGTTTTATGTAGATTTATGCAAGTAGGGTTTTGATTCTTACCCTCTTGTGATGAGTTCTTCCTGAAATTATTGCGATGTGATGTTTAGGGTGTCTGAAACCCCTAATGGAACCCTCTTGATCCCTGTGGGATGGATGAAAGACGATTTAACCTATGATAGGACCACCCATGGGGTGGGCCCACATTCCTGGACATAGAGTTTAGCTAGGTAATCGTAAGGCCATTGTGAGAGAACATAGATCCCAGGATGAATATGATATTAATCTTTAAGGATATGAATGGGAGTCCTAGTAACACACCTTGGATGGTCGGTGACCTATGTGGGTGTTTGGTTGTCTTAAAAAGGGGTTATGTGTGTTAAGTGGGAATACTAAGGGATTATCTTTATACATGATTATGCTTAATGAGATAGGCATGGGAAATGAGAAATGGGGATGAATGTTGTGGGTTAGAAATGAAGAATGTGTTAGTGGATTGTGGCATAATGTTAAATCCCATTTATTGATATTGTTGTGATGTTGATAATTACATTAGAGATGCGTGGTTATGAATTGTGTTGGAATGTGATGAATGTTAAATAAAGAATATGCACATGTATTGGTAGTGTGGGGTATAGACGTGAGGTTCTACACCCACGGGTCACATTTGGACTTAGGTTCCAATATCCTACCACTACATTCAGGGGTTAGGGAAGGGGAGAGAGTTACATTCCCTTAATGGTTTCATCGAACCAAACTATGTCTTCGAGGTGAGGATAATGTAATTTTATGCATTATGATGCTTTGTGAGATATGACTTTTTTAATTCCCTAATGTAGGGAAGTGTCACCACCCAAACCCACCCGGGCTCAAGCTACAACTACCCCAAGCCCACCTCCATAGGCTAGGGGCTGGAGACCAGTGTCGAAGGCACAATAACTCGGGGAAGCCTTTGCCTATGTACCTGTATGCACACATGCAGCACACTCAATGCAAAAGTGCAGAGTAAAAACAAAAGAAAAGGTAAAGCAAATTACCAACTGCTATAAATAACCACAAGAGTGCATCGACCTCTAAACAGTACAATTTAAATGGTGAATGTAAACTAAAAAGAAAAGGGGAAAAACACACGCCCAACCAGAAAAGTTCCGTAACCCGGCAACAGGTAAACAAAAAAAATATATAGAAGGGTCCGCCACCTGGAACCCGACTCCGCCCACTGCATGTGGTCCAAGCTCTTGATCTCCTAAGCTCCACTGAAGTCACGACCAACCTGACCGTCGTCTGCAAGGGCACACCAGGTGCGGGCAAATCCCAAGTAGGGGTGAGTATGAAAATACTCAGTAGGATACCCCTAAGGCTCGAGGGAGCAACAAAGGAGGTACCGAAAGGTGAGCGGTAGATCAAACAGGGTAAAGTAAAGGTGTACAATAGAAAGTGAAGTAAAGAGTACTATAAAGAGTCCAGCTAAACCCAACAAGAGAAACGATATAGAATTGTACAGACACAAGGAGATGGAAATAGTGATAAGATAAACTTCTTCTCGAGACTTTTCTACCTATAGAAGGAGAGTGGAATCGTCCAACCACGATAAGCTAGACACGGAAATCACATGGCATACCCCGCACGTCTTTGCCTCTCCTGGAAGGAGAGTAACCAAACCCAAGAAGTGTGTACTAGAACAAGGTATATACAAGTACATATGCTCAATCAAGAAGCCCAAACAAGACCGTAAGGGGATCTCCATCCCATAGCTCAGCCCAAGAAAATGAGTAGCCAATGGTCCCAAAAGTAAACACCATTGATGCCCAGCATCCCGCATGTCTGCCCCGAACTACTAGTCAAGGGGCTTAAACCACCGCACCTCAACACCATCCTCATTGGGCGGCACTGACTCGCCCGCACGGTTTTAGGTCGCATCACAAGGACGCGTCTAAGTGGGTAAAAGCTCCTAGTACTTGAGAGTTCTGAAAGAACGTCAAACCACAACTCATCACTGCTCCGCAGACGAGAGGTCTCCTCAAAGTTGACAAGCGACCCCCTGCCCAGCCTCGCTGGAGGGTCCCTAGAAGTCAACTGGTTCCCACTGTAGGGAGACCCGACAAGAGTCAACGGGTGCCACACTTCCCAGTCCCGTAATAGGGTAATCCACTAGAGGGAGACCCGGATAAAGTCGGCGATGAGACCACTGCCGAGCCCAGCTGGAGGTAACCCGAAATTGGGAACCACTGCCCAGCCCAGCCAGAGGTAAGCCCGACATTGGGGACCACTGCCCAGCCCAGCTGGAAGTAAGCCCAGCATCGGGGACCACTGCCCAGCCCCACTGAATGTAAGCCCGAAAATCGGGGACCACTACCCAACCCTACTAGAGGTAAGCCCGAAACTATTCTGGCCATCCCTGCTGGATGGTACTGCTCGGTGAACACCGCTGTACTGACCATCCCTATTGGATCGTAACACACTGACGAGCCCTGCTCGAAACAACCTCATCCCTCCTGGAAACAACCTCAGACCTGCTGGAAAAAACCTCAGCCCTGCTGGAAACAACCTCAGCCCTTCTTAAAACAACCTCAGCCCAGCTAGAAACAACCTCATGGGTAGAGGATCGGTAACCGTGTAAAGTGTTGGTCACACCGAATCCACAAGAACACTACCAGGGAACATGGAGTGATGGCAGAAAATCCCCAGGCCTCTCAGGGAGATCATGATCCAATCCACTGAGTCACTGTCGAAGAAGACCGAGTCAACTAATCCCAGAAAGTGGGGAAAACACCCACACTGTATGAACACCCGTAGTCGCAAACGGTGCCGCAGTCCGGTGAAAGGGCACAATACTAAAACCCCTCACAACTAAAGAAACAGAGGAACAAACCATCTCTGTCAACCAAACCATCGAAAACGAAACCAGGGGGAGACCACTCAACCCTGCTAGTCAAAACCATCGAGTAGAGGAACAGGAGAAAACTCAACCCTTCTGGTCAAACAACGAGAACAAAGGGACCGTCTACGTCATGAGAGATCAAAGGTTCGCAGAGCAGAACACGGCACGCACATGGGGCCCACAATACATGTGTCCCCAAGTCAACCCCAACCGAATGGACAAATGTTTTCAGGTACAAACTGCAACATGTACCTTTAAGCGTTCCCGTATACTCCCAGAGTATTCCACGTTCCAGCCCAAAGGCTATTATGCACACGATACCCAATGATAACGCGAAGGCGTGAACGTAAAATATCCAACCTTCCACCTCAATAAACATGGAATATCCAACCACCTCTTCAAGCATTTACATCACTCACATGAGAGTTCACACGATCACATGTCAAGGGTCCGCTACAAACACGGTAGAAGAACCGCCACCAGGGCACCTTCATATTTCCACATTTAAAAAGATCGTGTATGAGGCTCCGCTCTCCTGGACAGATTACACCATTGTAATCCTCATGGAAAAACATATGAGATAGACTACTTACTCGCCTCAAATGAATATCCGATGGAAAAGTCACCAGCATCGCCTCACACCCGAATGGCGTCCTGCGATCCCGAGCCTCGGCCCCGAAAATAGTCGGCCGCATTGCACCATTGTGATCCCCTCAGGAAGAAACATCAAAAAGACTGCTCACTTGAGCGCAACGGATATCCGGAAAGAAAGGCACATTCTGGCTTACCGCACACGAGCGGTACCATGCAGGACACGCACCCCGATCCCGAAGTGCTGCCAACGGATCGGACCATTGCGATCCTCTTGAAAAAGTACATAAGTTGGACTATTCACTTGTCCAAAACAGTTGACCGGTGATAGAGATGGAAAGTCACAGTCAACGTCCAAACGGACCTCATAGGTCCCGCACCATCGTGGGAAATTAGGGTGGGCGGATTGCACCATTGCAATCCCCTTAGAAAAACATCCAGAATCGACTGCTCGCACGCCCCGAACGACCGTTCGATGAGAAAGTCGCTAAACGCTGCTCGCAGCTCAAAAGACGGGCCGTGGGGCCCATGCCTCAACTTATGCTTCAAAGCCCGAAACCACCCTGGAATGCTCCGCCTCGGTGCCAGTGTTCCAATGCCACTGATGGCGTTCAAAACGGATGTCAGAATCGTCTGCGCCGTCCAAAACAAGAATCCCCCGGAAAATGCCAATCTTCTTAACGCACGTGACGCACCTCCGAGTCCCCCATTCCAAAAGTTAAAAACCCTTGAAACCATCTCAAATTTTTTTTCTTGATACGAGCTCCACATTGCCGCAGACGGCGTGCAAAACGGACACCCATCGAATGATTTATCAATATAAAACATTTTCATAATAATAATAATAATAATATTATTATTATTATAAACTTATTATTATTATTTTTCCCTTTTTCTAAAACTAGACCAGCCATTCAGCCGGTCTTCTTCTCCCAATAGGACCCGCAAAAGGTGGATCCTGGTCGGCCAGCCGAGGTCTGTAGACCCCGGTCTTCTCTCAGGCGCACTGACCGGCAAGGGCCGGTCGGGCCTGGTCTCCTCCTGCTGGTGCCGCGACCGCCTGCCGCGCTCCCTCACCGGCCGCCGATGAGGCCCCGAACCGCTGTGCTCCGCTCTGCCTGAATCTAGTGCTCGCTCCACCCCGTCGTGCCGCTCGACCGCGACACGCCGCAGCCGCCTGCACTGCACGACCCCCGCCCTGCTGCTGACGCCCCTGGCCTCCTCCGCTCAGCCTCACGCCATCGCCGCCATCCGAACCTCGCGTTGACCACCCACGATAGTAAACGTCCGACTCGCCTGTAGCCTCTGCGGACTGCCACCTCCGACGCCCGGTCCTGCCACTGTGAGCCAGCCAGACTCTCCAAACCGTCTAGAAAAACAACCAAAACCCACAACCTTCGGCGGGTGATTGTGAGCGCGTCGGGTCTAGGATTTTAGAACCGAAAAATGTTTTGGGAAGATTATAATTTCTAATACGGATATATGGGATTTGATTTAATATTTAACAATATATTCATTCAGAAAATTGAGTTCAAAGGGGGTGTGGGAATTTAAAAACGAAGCAAGATCCTAAATCGTGGGACTGAGCATGTCGCTTCGCGATGATCTGCCAGCCATGCACCACCTTGGAGAGGAGAGGATATGGAGAACTCTCATTTGGTTTCTGCCTTCCTCCAGAGGGTGATCAAGGGAGAAGGGTGGGGTGGGGACTTATTTAATGAAAATTAATTAATCAAATTCTTAATTAATTTGAAACCTCAAATTTTCGCTGCCTCCGAAACTCTCAGCGGGGTCGAGGTTAAGCCTCCCCTAGGGTAAACACCACCTCCCTAGCACAACGGCAGTCTAAGAATTTTAATCCGAGGCCCAGTTCAAAAGTTATTAAACTTAGCGCCTGAGGCCACTAAATTACGAAAATGCCCCTCGGGCCATTTTTCACAGATGACACGCGCCCGCGAAACTTACACCCCTCCTAGGGTAAACGTCATGTTCCAAACACAAATGTCTCCTTATTTTTCCCTTCTGAGACACCGTTTAAGAGATACAGAGCTAATCTTTGAAACGAATAAATTAATTATTTAATTTATCTGTTAAACGTTCCGAAATCGAGCGAGGGGTCCAAACGTCCTGCGCCGATAAGTTTTATGCCACTCCTAGGGTAAACACCCCATTACGGACCCATAAGTACACTCGAATCTCGGATCCGGATCACCGTTTAGGAGTTATCCCATTTATTTTGTGTTTTCAGTGTGAACGCACTGAAAATTTAATTCCGGCCACTCCGGGGCTCGGAATCACACGCTGTCTGAGGGAGCTGCTCTGGAATAATATCAATAATATTCCAAAGTCTTCCACAGAAAAAACTAGGTTCTTATAGGAAGGTTTATATTACCTAATCCATTAAACATTTATGAAGGGTTAATTGATAAAAATGTATCTTCGAATGAGTATGGGTTGCTTTATAGGTGAACTAAAAAAGAACATAATTAAGCTTGGATTTCTTATATATTTCCTTTACATTCTTTTTTTACCAATACATATACTATATATTGACTGTATATTTTTTAGACATCGTTGGTGGTGGTATACTGATTTGTACTTACAGCATGCTCAGGCTGCCGTTGGGTACCTGTGCCGAGTTCATGGTTGTTGGTCTGTAGAAGGTCATGGGCCTAGTGCTTCGGAACTGAGTCGGGATTTAGAATGAACATGGTTGAGGTTCAGGACTTAGTTCTAGGACCTTTTTGGGGATTCTAATGATGTCTTCATTTCTATTTTATTCCACATTGTACTATTTCATTGCATGACATACTTACTGTGGTTGTGTTGTAACTAGTTTGAGAATAGTTTATTTATACATTATGTTGGTTGTTTTGTATTGTTTCTACTATTTATATTTTTAATACTATGTATTACTCAGGTAATAAGGAGGTATAGTCTCCCCATGTGGCTACTTAGACCCTCTGTAACGCCCCGACCCCAGCTACCCAGAGTCGGTGCATTACTTCGTAACATTGGCATGATCACAAAAGATCAAGTCTCGAAAGACCGATTAGTTTAGTAGCCTTAGAAACACTAGATACATTCGTAAACGTTACATTACATCATAAAGTGAAAAACTACAATAACAAAGTCTCCATAGTCCACACTCATATCCTCTTCTGACTATCCCTGCAGGTCATTCATAAAATACTTCTTCACATCCTGGAAAATATTAAAACATTGAAAGGGGTGAGCTCAGATGCTCAGTAAGGATAACAATATTGCGGAAGCTTTCATAAATAAACATTAACATTTAAGGCAATGTATAACTAAAACAAAAGCCTTTTAAACATGAACTTCAACATAATATGGCAAAAGTAAAATGAGATAATGCCATTCTCTTCTTCACATGGATATTCTACTGGTCGAATAATCACATGCAATATCAATAACCACTTTCATAATGATGGAATGCATAATGCCAGACTATCATAACCACGTAGTCAAGGCCTCGTGCCAAGACCACAAATAAGATTTTGTCAAGGCCTTGTGCCAAGACACTAGTTTGTCTCATGAGACCTGCCGATGCATCGAGGAGCTATAGCGGGCTCCACCCGTCACTTATTAAGTCCAATGCATTCCTCATATGAATAGGTTTAAACATATCATAAACCATAACATAATCGTATCACATAAAACATGCATAAAGGAAACATAACATTTCCATATTTCAATCACAAGATATCAATACAACACATTGATATAATAAAAATTCTTTCAAAACCATTTTCAATACCAAAATAAAAGAATGTTAAAACATTGTATTTATTTTTCTTTTTTAAAAAAGGTATGGCTTGTAAAGGAAGCCGAAACTCAAATAATGTTCACGGCGGCGGAGAAGTCGTTGTCACCGCATAAGTACGGAAAGAAAAACATTCCCTTTTTGTCGTTTAGTAAAATGCTTCGTATAAAAAGATTCCTTTTGAATAAACTTAAAAGTCAAAGGGGTTTATACACCGTATAAAAGAAAGTTGTGTATAAAACCAAATATGCCTCAATGAAAGGAGATTGAGACGAAGTCCTTAAAAAGATCATTTTTAAAATAAAATAGATATATTATGTGTATTCACTATAGGTACACATAAAGAAAGTAAAAATACAAAATAAGACATAATAATATCATGACATAATTTGAAAGTAGGAGATTAACCCAAAGAATGGAAGTTGGGTTAAGAAGTTCCCTTACCTTGTGTCCGACTTGACTCAACCGTTCTTTAACCTCCTGAATAATAAACTAGAGTTAATATATACCTTATTAAGAACCATTTTCAACTTCATTATCCTTATTATATCACTTATTACAATGATATGAACATTATGTAATTATTTAAGTTAATAATGTTCATTTTGTCGGTATTTGGTTCTTAAGTCAAAAATAGGCTTCTTACACTTACATGTTGTTAATTTGGTCAAAGGTTCATTATATCCAGAATGGTATTCATGATGTAGATATCATATATG
This sequence comes from Viscum album, assembly GCA_963277665.1. NCBI lineage: Eukaryota > Viridiplantae > Streptophyta > Magnoliopsida > Santalales > Viscaceae > Viscum > Viscum album. The sequence continues at coordinate 420,182,023 of OY728158.1, read as the reverse complement.
TCATATATATCCAGTACATACATTCATTTATAATATTACATCACATTTAGAGGTAAGAAATGAAATGCACCGTTCATGGAGACGGTAAGCCGTACGTACGCATGAACGCTACTTCCATTTCTATTTCATATTTTCTGGAATGGAATCATAATGATATGAGAGTATATTATAATTCCAGTATAATAACATATATAATATCATTAACTTTATCCTTCACACATCCCACATATGGTATTAACGAATCAAATCACTTTCAGGGGGCGGTAGTCCGCGCGTCCTAAAATGAAGATATCGTGTTTTACCCATAATGGAAACCATAAAGGTATGCCCAAAATGAAAAAAACAGAAGCTTAAGGAAAACATAAACATATTATATATCATATATAAAAATAGTGACATCATAATGGCCACCTTTGAAGGTGTTAAATGTGTGTTGAACAATCATCGTTTCGGGAGGCAGAATTTCGCCATCCACGGAAACCTTATGTTCTTTAACCATTTGATGTAGTTGTGTGGAAGTGTAGCTCAAATAAATCTTATAACAACATCCTAGTATATTTAAGATACTGGTGTTGTTACAAAAGAAGTAAATAAAAAGAGTTTAGGGGGTTGGAGAAGCAAAATAAAACAAAAGAACATGAGAGAATGAATTACCTTAAAAAGTGTAACTCCTTTTGAGTTGAGCCTAAAGGCTTCCTTTGAAAGGATTCTGCCCAAAGGGAATCCTCTAGGATGAGGAGAGGGATGTGGAGAGAGCAAATGGGCAGGGGTTGGCCGAGCCAATGGCTTGAAGAGTGTGTGAAATGAGGTAGAGGTGGGGGCCTTTTATAAGAGGAGAGGAGGGGCACTTTTGGAAAGTAAAGGAACATTACATTATTTGAAAATGTGTTTCGGTTTTAAAAGGTCCCACATTGATAGAATTCGTGGATAAGGTGATAAGGCATCGAAATCCACTCATCCAATTGGTTTTGGCCATGTGTAGTTCATAGATTTTATATTATCATTCCATTTTATTTAAATCGTCAAATAATGATGTCATCGCTGCATCATTATTATGTCATAAATAATTAAATTTATTTAATGTCTAAAAATTATAAAAAAAATACTATGATATAGGAAATCTTTTTATCTTTCCAATGACTATTTATAATCAAAATTTGGACTTGTGTAACCCTACTTAAAAATTGTTTTAGTAAAACACTTTATGTTAGTGTCATTTTCACTTTAACATTAAATAAAAAGTAATTTATGTTATTTCCCAACAAAAGTGGATCCATGGGGTCCCCAAGTTAGGCCATGGCTTGTCTTGGTCGGCCATGACACAACCAATGAGGTTGGGACATGTGTCTAGGTCATTTAATATTATTAAAGTATTATTTATACCTTAAACTACCCTAATTACCACTAATCGCGATTAAGAACTTAATAAGTTACTATTCACCAAAAAATTATTTTTATCCCATTGAACCACATTTTACTTCTTAATGACAACCATGTATGTCGGATTTTTGAAAATCAAATCACAGAAGTGGTAATATTTCATTTAAACGAAAAATCAGTTATTTAACAACCACTTAGTGGTTTCACTATTCATCAAAAATTGAAGTTTTTCAGAATAAGGCCAAAATTTCACCCTAAGCTATAATTGATATTCCGAATTGAAAAATGATGTCTATTTTACAAAATTCCAAACATATTAGTTGCATTAATTAATTTTATAATTAATTCCCGCTGTCACAACAAATAGCGTGTTTTTAAGAAACAATTTATATCAAAAGATTGGCAATTGTTTATGTCCAATTTCAATGTTAAATTAATTCTAATGACCACCATTGGATAAAATGGTAAAAATATATTCTAATTATACTCTAAAACCACTCAATAGTATAATTTATCACTATGAATTATTTTGATTAAAAAAGTTGTTTTAAGTATTTTTCACTATTCATAAAAATTTTGAAGTTCTCAGAAAATTACAAAAAATTCAACATAGGTTAATTTCAATATTAGGAATACAAAAATGAAGTCCATTTTGAAATATAAAATTTCTATAATTTTAAAAAGTGGTTATTACTATTCATAACGGCTACTTTGATTTGTCGCGATGTTTTAGAACTCGAAGTTGCGTACAATGCAAGCTATTGCATTATTGAAAGAGAGGCGTATCGTGGAAGCTCGGGGTGTTACATTCTCCCCTCCTTCAATAAATTGCGTCCTCGCAATTTGAAATTTTTCTTGGAAAATACAAGGTTGAAAAGAGAAAATACCTTTGAGGAAAACCCACATCGGAAATAAGGTTAATAGAATTTAGTCTTAATAAGAGGGAAAGGGAAATGAAAAAGTCACCACCCAATTATGATCTCGATTAGGAGAACATTGGTGGCAATTAAAGACATATAATTGGAGGAAAAACGTAAATATTTGTAGGGAGTGATTGAGGTCATCAATCACAATCAACTGTCAAATTGAGGGCCTCAAAGCCTTCAATCTATGTTGATTTAAAATATCATCAGTTCAATAAGACATAAGGTATTAGGATAACACAATTTTTTTTATTTTAATATCCCTTTACTAAAGTTTAAGAATTAATTTATTCATTGAATAAGAGATAGGTATATATATATTTGTGTTTGACATTAGAGTTTCAACCTTCAACTCATCTTTCACTCAAAAGATAATAGAACTCAAAAATATTATACTTATCCTAATTGTATAAGGTTCCAAATATTAACACATATTATTTAGATTAGTAAAATTATTTTGTAATAACCAGGGACTTCCTGTAGGCTAGTGGTAGGAAATAAAGGCTTGTCGCACTATGGTTGTGGGTTCGATTCCTGCATCTTTGTCCGACGCGACGGGTTATGCCCCACCCTGCAGGTTGTCCTTTTCATAAAACTATAGTAGTCCAAGAATAATATCCAGAAAATTTTTAACCTTATATTTACTATCCAAGGTTCAACTTAATCCACTCCAACCTTTATAGTTATCCAAAATACCTCTATCCAGACTTTCTCTAAAAGGTCTCTTAATTTCAAAATCAATTTATCAGATTCCCCAAACAAATATTAGTTTCTCTTATTGTCACATACTAAAAATATGATTACCTTAATCATATTAAAACCTTACTGAAATCAAAAAGTACTGCAGTACAATCCTTATATAGATCACATTATTCTAATAACCAGAATATAATCCATGAGTCCAAAAGCACCAATACATTAGTTATTCTGCTTCAACTGTAGTAATAGCATAAGATTGTCCTTGATCCCTTGGCCTTTTCTGAGGTAAGTTTCCTTGACGCTTAGGACATTCATTTGCATAATGACCCATTTCTCTACAATTGTAGCATTCAACTTTGACAGCCTCTTTCTTTCCCTTGCAATCACGTGCCTGGTGACCTTTTTCTCCACATTTATAACAGACTCCCATTCCTTTTAGGCAAGTACCAGGGTGATTCTTCCCACAATTATCACATAATGGAAAATCCTTCTTTCCCTTTTTCCCTTTATCTGTCTCTTGTTCCACCGTTCTCTTCTTCTCTTGCTTTACTTTGTTGTCATAAGACTTAGAGAATTCCTTTTCTGTCTTGATAGCACATGAGACTATATCTTCGTATGTTGAGAAAGATTGTGACACTAGAGCTCGACGGAGAAATGGTTTTAACCCATCAAAGAAACGATCAATCTTACTTCTTGGGTTACGTATATAATCGGCAGCATGCCTCGCTAACCTTGTAAAGTTAGCCTCATACTTTGCGACATTCTCATCCTCCTTCTGCCTCAAACTCAGAAATTGCCTTTCCATATCAGCTCGATGGTCACGAGGAAAGTATTTTTCTAAGAACAACTCTTTGAACTCTCTCCATTCCATATTCGATACGTCATCATCTTCCTTTGTGTTTTGAATCAGTGACCACCACTGATCGGCATCTCCAGTGAGGCGGTAAACTGCCATGACAACCTTCTCCCTTTCACTACTCCCCAAGGCATGGAATATTTTCTCTAAGGAATTTATCCATTGCTCAGCTATTGTAGGATTTGTACTCCCATTGAAGGTTGGCGGTTGTTGCCTCATGAAACGGTCTAGCATTGATCCTCCACGTTGCGGATCAGGGTGCTCCATACGAGTAAGGTTGTTATTCATAACCTGCGTGAGTTGTCCCAGTATGGTAATAAGTTGATCAGCACCAGTTGTATCTCCAGGTCCACAATAATTATCTTGAGCAGGAGGGCAATCCCTACACGGAGTTCGTGCATTGATACAGTTTCCATTCCTTCTACTAGGCGCCATTTCTAAACAATGGCATAATCCAGATTAGTTTATGAATCAAAATACATAATTCCATACTTGTATAATACTTAACATAAATTGAACTATTTATGGATATAATCCATAATCATAAAAAGAAATGTTTCCTTTGAGGAAGTATGTACTCATAAACCTTACATAATGGTTTGTAAAGAAAATGAGAATTATCCTAAGCATATCCCCCGGGAGTGTCATAACCAAGAGTGCAGCAAGGCCCGTTGTCGTGCACCAGTTCCCGTTTGAGTCTAGCTCAAAGCGGTGTTTTCGGGTTTTACCCCTAGGTACATCTGTGCCAGAGCCACCTCTACCTGCTCGTATCCAGACAGGGATGTATTGCTTGGAAAACTCACAACATCTCTACAATACTAAAATTCTAGGAAGTTCTTCTATACCAATCCTCAAAGTCTATCTTTGGGCTATGTGCTCTAATCAGAGTTTATCTAAATCTAGCTTCCAAGGTTAGTACTAAACTGCCTCTGATACCAACTGTAACGCCCCGACCCCAGCTACCCAGAGTCGGTGCATTACTTCGTAACATTGGCATGATCACAAAAGATCAAGTCTCGAAAGACCGATTAGTTTAGTAGCCTTGGAAACACTAGATACATTCGTAAACGTTACATTACATCATAAAGTGAAAAACTACAATAACAAAGTCTCCATAGTCCACACTCATATCCTCTTCTGACTATCCCTGCAGGTCATTCATAAAATACTTCTTCACATCCTGGAAAATATTAAAACATTGAAAGGGGTGAGCTCAGATGCTCAGTAAGGATAACAATATTGCGGAAGCTTTCATAAATAAACATTAACATTTAAGGCAATGTATAACTAAAACAAAAGCCTTTTAAACATGAACTTCAACATAATATGGCAAAAGTAAAATGAGATAATGCCATTCTCTTCTTCACATGGATATTCTACTGGTCGAATAATCACATGCAATATCAATAACCACTTTCATAATGATGGAATGCATAATGCCAGACTATCATAACCACGTAGTCAAGGCCTCGTGCCAAGACCACAAATAAGATTTTGTCAAGGCCTTGTGCCAAGACACTAGTTTGTCTCATGAGACCTGCCGATGCATCGAGGAGCTATAGCGGGCTCCACCCGTCACTTATTAAGTCCAATGCATTCCTCATATGAATAGGTTTAAACATATCATAAACCATAACATAATCGTATCACATAAAACATGCATAAAGGAAACATAACATTTCCATATTTCAATCACAAGATATCAATACAACACATTGATATAATAAAAATTCTTTCAAAACCATTTTCAATACCAAAATAAAAGAATGTTAAAACATTGTATTTATTTTTCTTTTTTAAAAAAGGTATGGCTTGTAAAGGAAGCCGAAACTCAAATAATGTTCACGGCGGCGGAGAAGTCGTTGTCGCCGCATAAGTACGGAAAGAAAAACATTCCCTTTTTGTCGTTTAGTAAAATGCTTCGTATAAAAAGATTCCTTTTGAATAAACTTAAAAGTCAAAGGGGTTTATACACCGTATAAAAGAAAGTTGTGTATAAAACCAAATATGCCTCAATGAAAGGAGATTGAGACGAAGTCCTTAAAAAGATCATTTTTAAAATAAAATAGATATATTATGTGTATTCACTATAGGTACACATAAAGAAAGTAAAAATACAAAATAAGACATAATAATATCATGACATAATTTGAAAGTAGGAGATTAACCCAAAGAATGGAAGTTGGGTTAAGAAGTTCCCTTACCTTGTGTCCGACTTGACTCAACCGTTCTTTAACCTCCTGAATAATAAACTAGAGTTAATATATACCTTATTAAGAACCATTTTCAACTTCATTATCCTTATTATATCACTTATTACAATGATATGAACATTATGTAATTATTTAAGTTAATAATGTTCATTTTGTCGGTATTTGGTTCTTAAGTCAAAAATAGGCTTCTTACACTTACATGTTGTTAATTTGGTCAAAGGTTCATTATATCCAGAATGGTATTCATGATGTAGATATCATATATGTCATATATATCCAGTACATACATTCATTTATAATATTACATCACATTTAGAGGTAAGAAATGAAATGCACCGTTCATGGAGACGGTAAGCCGTACGTACGCATGAACGCTACTTCCATTTCTATTTCATATTTTCTGGAATGGAATCATAATGATATGAGAGTATATTATAATTCCAGTATAATAACATATATAATATCATTAACTTTATCCTTCACACATCCCACATATGGTATTAACGAATCAAATCACTTTCAGGGGGCGGTAGTCCGCGCTTCCTAAAATGAAGATATCGTGTTTTACCCATAATGGAAACCATAAAGGTATGCCCAAAATGAAAAAAACAGAAGCTTAAGGAAAACATAAACATATTATATATCATATATAAAAATAGTGACATCATAATGGCCACCTTTGAAGGTGTTAAATGTGTGTTGAACAATCATCGTTTCGGGAGGCAGAATTTCGCCATCCACGGAAACCTTATGTTCTTTAACCATTTGATGTAGTTGTGTGGAAGTGTAGCTCAAATAAATCTTATAACAACATCCTAGTATATTTAAGATACTGGTGTTGTTACAAAAGAAGTAAATAAAAAGAGTTTAGGGGGTTGGAGAAGCAAAATAAAACAAAAGAACATGAGAGAATGAATTACCTTAAAAAGTGTAACTCCTTTTGAGTTGAGCCTAAAGGCTTCCATTGAAAGGATTCTGCCCAAAGGGAATCCTCTAGGATGAGGAGAGGGATGTGGATAGAGCAAATGGGCAGGGGTTGGCCGAGCCAATGGCTTGAAGAGTGTGTGAAATGAGGTAGAGGTGGGGGCCTTTTATAAGAGGAGAGGAGGGGCACTTTTGGAAAGTAAAGGAACATTACATTATTTGAAAATGTGTTTCGGTTTTAAAAGGTCCCACATTGATAGAATTCGTGGATAAGGTGATAAGGCATCGAAATCCACTCATCCAATTGGTTTTGGCCATGTGTAGTTCATAGATTTTATATTATCTTTCCATTTTATTTAAATCGTCAAATAATGATGTCATCGCTGCATCATTATTATGTCATAAATAATTAAATTTATTTAATGTCTAAAAATTATAAAAAAAATACTATGATATAGGAAATCTTTTTATCTTTCCAATGACTATTTATAATCAAAATTTGTACTTGTGTAACCCTACTTAAAAATTGTTTTAGTAAAACACTTTATGTTAGTGTCATTTTCACTTTAACATTAAATAAAAAGTAATTTATGTTATTTCCCAACAAAAGTGGATCCATGGGGTCCCCAAGTTAGGCCATGGCTTGTCTTGGTCGGCCATGACACAACCAATGAGGTTGGGACATGTGTCTAGGTCATTTAATATTATTAAAGTATTATTTATACCTTAAACTACCCTAATTACCACTAATCGCGATTAAGAACTTAATAAGTTACTATTCACCAAAAAATTATTTTTATCTCATTGAACCACATTTTACTTCTTAATGACAACCATGTATGTCGGATTTTTGAAAATCAAATCACAGAAGTGGTAATATTTCATTTAAACGAAAAATCAGTTATTTAACAACCACTTAGTGGTTTCACTATTCATCAAAAATTGAAGTTTTTCAGAATAAGGCCAAAATTTCACCCTAAGCTATAATTGATATTCCGAATTGAAAAATGATGTCTATTTTACAAAATTCCAAACATATTAGTTGCATTAATTAATTTTATAATTAATTCCCGCTGTCACAACAAATAGCGTGTTTTATGAAACAATTTATATCAAAAGATTGGCAATTGTTTATGTCCAATTTCAATGTTAAATTAATTCTAATGACCACCATTGGATAAAATGGTAAAAATATATTCTAATTATACTCTAAAACCACTCAATAGTATAATTTATCACTATGAATTATTTTGATTAAAAAAGTTGTTTTAAGTATTTTTCACTATTCATAAAAATTTTGAAGTTCTCAGAAAATTACAAAAAATTCAACATAGGTTAATTTCAATATTAGGAATACAAAAATGAAGTCCATTTTGAAATATAAAATTTCTATAATTTTAAAAAGTGGTTATTACTATTCATAACGGCTACTTTGATTTGTCGCGATGTTTTAGAACTCGAAGTTGCGTACAATGCAAGCTATTGCATTATTGAAAGAGAGGCGTATCGTGGAAGCTCGGGGTGTTACACCCTCGCTTCTAGTCGGGAATCTATGGCATTCGAGGAGGCATGCTTAATGTCATGTAACCACTCGGCTTGGGGCACCAGTTAGTGGATCTCGGGTCCGGGACATTACAAAGTGGTATCAGAGAAGGTTCATTCCATTTCCTACTATTTTGGTATGGTAGATGGAGGTTAGAATAGATTTGGGCCATGGTAATGAGCTCGTTCATGGGACTATCTAACATATGTATGGGGGAAACCCAAGTTACCCATTGTGGGAATTGTTGTTATTGTTATGTTTTGTTACATTTGATGATATTTCACTATCAGGTGATGCACTTGTTGCGTGATTTGAAAATTTTGTGATATTTAACTTGTGGTCAGAATGGCATGATGTTGTTCATTCATGCTTCATCCTAGGAACCTATAATGATAAGGGACATACATCATGGTAGGCACACACATGGGATGAGTGTGTGGGATGTAATGGTGAGGATGAATTATTTCTTTTAATAGTGATGATGTTATTCATAATAAGATGTTGTGAATGGGTAACAATGGGTGTAAACAAAAGTTTGGATGATAATCAAGGTACATATTTAATAAGAATGTAACGTGTGTTAGATGTTGTTAAAATATCATGGAATGTCGAATGGTTTGAAATGGTATATGAAATATAATCTTGCAACTGTGTGAGTTGGTTAACTATTATTGGCCATGGTCCTAGGAGTAATGGATAAGGGTGGTGTTCCGAATGTGATGGGCATGATGGATTGGTGTATGCAAAGTGGTTGATTATGGATAGTGATGAGCCTTCCCATGTTATCCCTTCTATTTGTGATAGATTTAGTGCTTCGTTTTAAGGTTGTGTTTGGAATTGTAGAGAAATTCCACTGGGAATATGTGTGCCAGTTGGGCGATTGGAAGATGTTTCCAAGAATGATCCTCTGGTAGCGGTTCAGGGGAATATAGTGGTTTAGGGTGGTAGGAAAGAGATGTTCTGAGAGAACTATGCTTGTTTTATATATATATGATGGAATGAGACCTTGGGCGGGTTGCAGTGAGTATGTTTGGGCAGACCAGAGAGTTTTGGCTGCATCACCCTCGGACCATTACCAGAGAGGGTGGGCCAGAGGTAGTAGAGTTATGGATCGAGTCTATCCAAACTATTCTTGATCATCTAGAGACTCCTATAGAAAAGTGAGTAAAGTTGGAATCTTATATGTTGACAGGGCAAGAGAATCTTTGGGGGGAATCATGGTCCAAATAGAACAAGTTGAGGGAATTGTATTGAAGGAATTCTAGGAATAGTTTCTTTCAACTTCTTTCCACAGACCTTGAAACATGAAAAAGTGGGGGATTTTATGAGTTTTACTCACGGGGAAATGACGGTTATGGACTACACTAGTCATTTCTTTGATTTGTGTTTCTTTGTTCCATCTTTGACTAGAGATAAGGCATATTCGGTGAGACGTTACCCTAATGGATTGAGAAACGAGGTCAGATCTCATGTAAATATATTTTTTTATGAATAGGTTTTCTTAAGTGGTATATTAGGCTCTTATATTGGAGGGAAACCTCAAGGGGGCCTCAGGTAGTGAGCTTTCGGGGGAAGCTGGGTGGACAAGTAGGGTAGCTTCTGAGGGAAGGAAGCATCATTTTGGAAACTCTTAGCTGAGTGGAAGTTTGCATATTAGACAGAAGAGGGTAAAAAATCTCAGAGTGGTGACCAAATATTTTTATATCAGTGTGGTAGGCTTGGGAACATTCATGGCCAGTTTCCTCTATCACCAGTTGAGTTCATATCATACGGAAGGTTAGTCCATGTGCAGAAGTTTTGCAAGAACCCGCAGAAGCTAGGAAATGAAGGAAGTTAGAAGCAGATGCCGAGTGCAAGAAGGAGGTCGGATACCCCATACAAGGCTGCTAGTTAGAGCTCTGCGGGTCATACTGGTAGGGGTGGTGGATGTGGAACTTTGGGGATAGACCATTCCTACCATCATGTTAGTGTAGTTAAGGGTACTTATGTTTGAGCCCTGGGTAGAGGGGTGGGTCAACACCATGCTGTTCAGACGACACGAGAGGGTGGTGATGCAGGATCTTACACAGTTCGAGGTACGATTCTTATAACTACAATTCCTTATAGTGTAGTATTTGATACATGTGATACACATTATTTTATTTCTTCTTAGTTTGTAGTTGTATTGGGTCTGACTGTGGAGACTACTTGTGGGGTAATTTTACTTGATACTCCATTGGAAGTATGAGGCAAGAACATGAGGACATGTAAGGTTTGTCCTCCAAATATTTGTAGTTATCATTTTCTATGGGATCCATTTTTTCTAGACATGTCATGTTTTGACCTAATCATGGGCATGGATTGGTTAGTGTTATATCAATCCTACATTGACTGTTATGGATATGGTGTAATGTTTTTGTCTCTCAATAGAGACACATATGTCCCTTATGGTGAGTGGGATGCTCTATTGGGCTGTAATGAGACTCTTTTCCAGTATTTGGGAGATCTCACGGCCCATGTTTCTTGCCTTATGTTAAATGATGGGGAGAAAGAGTAGCCAATCATTCCACTGGTAGTGGATCAGTTTCAGGAAGTGTTTCTTGAGGACTTCACAGGGCTACCACCAGATAGTGATGTCGAGTTCACCATTGAGTTGTTACCAGGAGTATAACCAGTCTCCATTCCTCCATAATGTATAACACTGATAGAACACCATGAAATGATGGTTAATTTGGAGGAATTTGAAGAAAATGGGTTTATTCATCATAGTATATAACCTTGGGGATCACTTGTTCTTTTTTTCCAAAAAGGAGGATGGGTCACTTAGATATTATGTCGATTATTGGATGTTGAACCAGATAATGGTGAAGAATCGATACCCTCTTCCTAGAATTGATAATCTTTTTGACTAGCTTAGAGGTGCTTTAGTGTTTTATAAGATCGATTTGAGATTAGGAAACCATTAGTGAAGATTGATACCTTCTTATATAACACAGACAGCTTTCCAGAGAAGGTATAGGTTGTACTAATTTTTGGTAATGTTGTTTGGGTTGACCAACGCACAAGTTGTGTTCATGGATTTGATGAACCAGATATATCACCCATATCTAGATCAGTTCGTTGTTGTTTTTATTGATTATATATTATTGTACTCTAGGATTCATGACAACCATTCCCAACATTGTGACATCATTTTGAGTACACTAAGAGAGAATAGGCTTTACGCTAAGCTATAAAAGTGTCAGTTTTGGATTGGTGAGGTGCACTTTTTGGGACACATCATCTCAGAATCGGGTGTGTCGGTGGATCCAGAGAAAGCCCAGGCTTTGGTTTATTGGGAACAACCTAAGAGTGTTTCCAATGTTCGAATTTTTCTTGGTTTGGATATTTATTATCAGAGGATCATTAAGGACTTCTCTCGTTTGGAAGAACAAATCTCTGGTTTGACCATTATGGGAGTGATGTATGAGTGGTTAGGATCATGTGAAGGTTCTTTTCAAGAGCTAAAGAAGTGTTTGAATACCACACTGATTCTAGTTTTTACCTAAACCGAAAAAGAAGTATACATTGTTTTGTGATCTATCTAGTGATGGAATTGGTGTAGTACTGATGCATGATGACTGGTCTGTTTCTTATGGGTCGATATAGTTGAGACCACATGAGAAAAATTACCTAGCACATGACCTTGAACTATCTACAGTGTTTCATGCCTTTAACTGTTAGATAGATTACTTATTGGGAGAAAATTTTATAGTTTTTACCAACTATAAAAGTATCAAATACATATTATCTCAGTGGTATTTGAATCTTTGACAGTGAAGGTGGGTTGAATACCTGCAATAATTTGATTTTGAGTTGGTTTACACACCAGGAAATGGGAACAATGTTCTTGATTCTCATAGCCAGGAGACTTAGAATCAGGTGGTCCAAGAATCATCATCAAAGTAGAGATTGGTGACCTTGTTTGTTGAGAAGCACCTGGAGGTACAAGATGAACTGGGGAAGACGACTCTTTCATCCATATTAGTTGAATATATGCTTTTGAGCTAGATTATGGTGAGCCAACTGGCAGATCTGAAGCGTTTATCTATAATGGAATGTCTAAAAGGCGGGGAGTCGACTTCTAGCTGGGATTTTAGTGTTGATGGTGTTGCTCGTGTTCAGGACTGTTTTGTGGTACATGTAGGAGTACGGGAAGAGTTGATGTGTGAGTTCAATGCATGAAGGTGGAATGTATATCTGGGTTTGACTAATATGTACTATGACATCCACACACAATTTTGGTGGCTTGGAATGAAGAAAGCATTTGTGAGATTTGTGGTATGATGCCTTACTTTTCACTAGGTGAAGGCCGAGCACCAGCTCCCAGGTGGATTGTTGCAGTCATTTCCTATTCTGGAGTGGAAATGGATTGATGTGACGATGGAATTCGGGGATTCGTTTCCAAGTACGCCTTTGAGGAGTAATGCAATTTGGGTGGTTCTAGATCAGTTGACAAAAGTGGCTCATTTATTTCCAATTCAGGAGACCAATGTAGTTGATCAGTTGGGTGAGTTATATGTTTGAGAGTTAGTGTGGTTTCATGGTGTTATGTGAACCATTTTTTCTGATTGTGAGCCATTTTTCACTTCATTCTTCTGGTAGGGTTACAGAAGGGAGTTTGAACCTAGGTGTTGTTGAGTATAGCTTATCAACCGCAGACAGATGGCCAATTGGAAAGAACAATTCAGGTGTTAGAGTACATGTTAAGATCTTTGGTATTGAATTTTTGTGGATCATGGGAGAAACATGTGAATAATGCTGAGTTTTCCTACAATAATATTTTTAATTCTACAATTTATATGGTTCACTTTGGGAAAATATACGAGAGACCATGTAGATCTCTGTTTTGTCAGTTATACGTGGTAGAGTCTGATTTGTTGGAACCAAGTCTCATGAGGGAGATGTCCAAGAAGGTTAGTTTGATTAAAAAACCTATGGAAATGGAATAGAGTTGGTAGAAGACTTATATAGATCGGCATCGTAGACCTCTGGAGTTTAGGGTGGGTGAGAGTGTGTTTCTTCAGGCATCACCAAGGATGGGTCACCATCAAAATCAGAATCAAGGAAATTTGGAACCTAGGTATGTTGGGCCCTTTGATATTATGTAGAGGATCAAGCCAGTGGCTTACCATTTGGCTCTACCACAATGGTATAATGGTATTCACGATGTGTTTCATGTACTTCAAGGACTATCAAGTTTATGTTGTGGATCGCAGTGAGAATGTTTTGTGAATCATGCTTGTGAATTTGGTTTGTTCTATGTGGCAGTAAGAAAATGTTTCAGAGGAATCTATGGAGACATAAATACATATGTAGGCCCAGTGGCCCAAACTATTTTCTTTGTTTTTCGGTGATGCTCAGAAGAGTGGCTCGTGGACGGGCCGTTATAAAGTGGGGAGGTTGCAATGTCCAATATTTTTCTATAAGTAATGTTTTACATAAGATTCAATTTAAGAGATTTATTTTTTTAATTAATTTCATACCCAATTCCCTAAGAAGGATCGGGGGGTGTTCCAAGGGATTGGGTCATGAAAAAGTAGAAAACTGGGTTTTCTGGGAAGGCTACACGGTCTGCGCATGGTTAGTTCTAATAGTTTGGACAACACATGAAATCATACCAGAGGTGGGATTTTAGATAGTGACATCCACATGGTTTGCTCATGGTTTTGAAACTGTGGGGGTAAACCATGCGGCCCAGAATGTTTTAAAAAATTACAAAATTTCCACTCTTGGGTTTTTATGTTCACTCAGGATTTTCCTCCTCCTCCTCCATAGAAACCCTAGGAATGATCCAAAGGGACTAAGATCTTCTAAGGATCGATATACTTTGATTCTTGACCATTTAGAGTGCCATAAGAATCAAATAAAAGACTCAGGTGACTATAATATTCTCCGCCCATTTATTTTACAATTTTGGTCTTGTATTTTGTGTGATCTCCATCCAAATCTATAAAATATTTCTTTTTCAGTGAGATCTAGGTTGAGGCTTCAAAGGTGTTTTGGATTAGTATATAAGGCCTTTATTGGGAGGGATTTCATCAATGGATTCCATGTAGGTGGTTTTCAAGTTACATACCTTGAGTTTTGTGGATATTTCTGCAAGTAGGGTTATGATTCTTTCCCCCATGTGATGAGTTATTCATGCCATTATTGCAATGTGATGTTTACGGTGTCTGAACAACCTAATGTAACCCTCTTGATCCCCATGGGATTCATAAAGTATGATGTGACCTATGTTAGGACCACCCATGGGGTGTTACCATGTTCCTAGACATATATTTTAGCAAAGTAAATGTAGGGACCTTGTGCAAGAACATTGATCCCTGGGTTAATATGATGTTAAGCTTGAAGAACGTAAATGGGAGTCCTAGTAACACACCTTGGTTGGGAAGTGACCTATGTGGGTGTTTGGTTGTATTAAAAAGGGGCTATGTGAGGTAAGGGGAAATGCAAAGGGATTATCTTTATACATGATTATTCTTAGTGATATATGCATGAGAAATGGAAAATGGGGATGAATGTTGTGGGTTTGAAATAAAGAATGTGTTAATAAATTGTGGCATAATGTTAAATTTCCATTTATTGATATTGTTGTTGTAACACCCATCCTCAAGACCCGTGTGGTGACTACCCCATGTCTGCCTTCCATAGGCCAGGGGCTGGAAAATACACCAAAGGCATAAATCCTTAGGCTGGGAAGACATTGCCTTTATAAAAAGTAAACACATAATATTAGAGTACACAATTAGAAGCAAAACACTAAGAAATACTGTATACATAAGAAGTGATGTAAAGTAAATGGGGTCAGAAATACAAGCCCAACAGTAAAGTACAGGTACAACAAAAAGAAAGTACAACTGAATGAAAGTAAAATAGCTACTAGGTTGTCCTCTGGGGTTCCTACCTGAAGGGTAGGTATAGATGGCCTCCTCAGCACTCCACGTCCGTCTGAACACTCCATGAACCATCACTCAGAGTGGTACTCCTCCAGATACCATCCAGTCCTACTACTCTATTCCTTAGTCAGCGATGTCTGTCGTCTACAACCAACACAACGAGGTGCATGGATAGCCCGTGTAGGGGTGAGTATAACAATACTCAGTAGGGAACTCGAGACCCTCAAGGTCTCACAATATCCAACAAATATAACCAAAAATTTATGAAACAAAGGATAACCCTTACATAGGTATATTCCCATAGATATACCTAAGTTATCTAGTAACCCATCTTAATCATGAGGTAAACACAAAATTCATTAACTCAGCTCAAACCAGTATTTTATCCTAGGGGTAGTATCAATTATCAATTTCAGTCACACTGTCTGAACCTCACCTGATGGTGTACTCCTCCTTAATTGAATACAGTGGGCATGCCGCGTCACAAAGTGGTTCTTCCCACCTTCCTGGACTACTATGGTACTCCTCCTACCGAGTACAGTGGGTCTTCTGTGTTACACAGAGGCGCCCCCCACTGTGGGTCTATCGCACTCACATAGAGGCATTCCTGCTCATAGCCTGCTCAGGTACTCCCCATGTCGAGTACCATGGGTCTTCCATGTCACATAGAGGCACTCCCCACTATGGGTCTACTACGTCACACAGAGGTACTCCCCACTGGGATAGTCGAAACACTCTAAGTTGAATGGTCATTAGTTGTTAGGTATTAGCCAACTACTAGGTCTCTGTACTCTGCTAGCTTGTCTCCAGGATGATCCACTCCAAGATCTACTGGTTGATACTCCAACTATCACTAAGTCCCAAGTATAATTTTCTTAAAGGACCACCACATCATTGGGATATCAATGCAATAGACTGCGCGTCAATCGGACGCACGGTCTGTGAGTTATTACCCTTTTAGTTCTGGGGTATAATTGGATTCACGATCGATCCAACCTGACCATACACCATCTAAACCCAAATCTCCTATGGGGTATACTCAAGGCACCTTCTCGGACCAATTATTCTATCACCACTGACGGTTCTTCAAATGGACACCCAGTGCCAATGTTATGGAGTTTTTTGCAGGGCTGAATGGTTTGCGCATGGTCTAAACAAACCGTCTGGCTAGGCCGTGCAAAGTCTCTAGGTGAGACAGTAGAAACTGCACGGTTGGTGCACGGTTTGAAAAACCGTGTGGACAAACTGTGAGAATTCTCTAGCTGAGACAGTAGCAACTGCACGGTTTTCACACAGTTTGACAAACCGTGTGGCCAAGCCATGTGAAGTCCCCTAGTGGGACATTGGCAACCGTACAGTTGGCACACTGTTTCTCAAACCATGCTGCCAAGACATGTAGCCACTTAAAAGTTTTGTTTTAAGTCTCGGGCCACTTAGTATTTCCCATATTTCCCCCATTATTCATCTCACTCATTCCACATGTGGTATTTCCAGTTTTCAGAGGTTGGGGGAGCTCCTTAGCTCGTTTTAGAGGAACATCGAAGCAGTTTCTTGGTGGATCGAAATGGGTTCTCCATTTTCACCACAATTAAAATCCACCACATTTCATCATGAAGAACACACCATTTAAGAAGAAAATCAGAGGGTTTGGACCATGTTATTTTGGCCCTCACCCTCCACATTAAAGTGGTAACAGGAAGCTCAACAAGAACATAAAAGAAGATCATCAAACCCTAACCTCCCGTAAAGATTAATCCCAAACCGAAAAATAAAACCTTCACGTCCTTTGTGTTTTTTAAAAATGATTACTTGGGAATATAATCATAGTCACAATACAACCCCTACTTCGGATTTTTATTCATTGATGGTGGAAGAAGTGTTCAGAGAAGAAAAATCTAAAGAAGATGTCGACGTTCTTTGTGGGTGACGCTTCCCTTTCATGCCCTAGTTGAAGAAGGAAGAACATAGTGTTCATCATTCTTCAGTGGTGAGGGACTTTCATTGTTGGAAGGATGAAGTTCTCTAAGATCTTCCAATACCTCTCTCAAGCTCCACCAAAATGAATCGCCAACCAAAAATAATAGACTATCTATTATTTTAATGTATAGAAACAATTAAAATGGATACAAAATGAGTTTAATTAAATGAAAAAAATCATTTAATTAATGGGTGGTGTTATCTCAAATAATTAATGGGGGTAGGTGAAGAGATTCATCCTCCTATATGGGGAGTTAATGGGGTTTAAAGCTCGTTTGGGCCCCACCAGGATATCCTCCCAATGGAGGTTATCTGTGGGTGGTCCCCACCACTATAACCTCTCATGAGAGGTTATGGTGTGGTGGACCCAACCACTAACCTCCTCTTGGAGATTTTAAGTTCCAAAAATAAAAATACAATTAACACTTTATTTTTATTCAATTTAATTAAAACCCCAAAAAACAACCATCCATTCTCGACCAACTATCCTCGAGGTGAAAAGTCTTCTTAAGTGAAAACTAGCGTTGTGAGTTCAATGGTGCCCTCAGATTTCGATTCCATGCACCGGTTCAAAAGTTATAAATTCCCGCTTGTACGTTTACTAAATGTAGCCGAAAAAAATTTAGAAATTGATTTCAAGCACACCAGGCCTCGAAATCAAGCGCCATAAAATTTCACAGACTTGTAAAATTCCAATTTGTTTAAGAAAAAAATTTCCACATAATTCCTGGGTCTATAAATTCTCCCCACCTCAGGGATTTACGTCCACTTAAGCTACAACTCGGACTACGGAAACAAATAGGGGTACTGAGCACGCATCTGAGCCTCCCACTCCCATGTGCTCTCTGGGAAGTTCCCGTATTGCCATCTTACACGCACTAGAGGTATCGACCATCCATGTAGGACACACTCTTATCAATCCTCAATCTCAAATGGAACCTTCATGAAAGTCGCCCCGTCATCGATGTCCATATCCCCATGGTCGATGATGTGGCATGGGTCATGCACGTATCTCCTCATCTGGGATATGTGGAAGATGTCGTGCACCCGGTGCAACTGAGGTGGAAGTGCTAGTAGTAATCCACCTCGACTACTCTAATGAGGAATTTTAATGGTCTAATGAATTACAGAGATAACTTTCCGGCTCGGAAAAATCTCTGTAGAACTCATCGAGGTGAGACCCATAGAAAGATGTGGTCGCCATCCTCAAACTCCAAAGGACTTAGTCTCCTATCAGCATACCACTTCTGTCTGCTCTGTGCAGTATCCATCTGCTCCTGGATGATCTGCACCTTCTTAGTGGTAGCCCATACCATCTCTAGTCCCACTAGTGCTGACTCCCCTGGGTCTGTCCAGCATAGTGGTGATATGAAAGGCCGACAATACAAGGCCTTCAAAGGTGCCATACCGATGGTGGAGTGATAGTTGTTGTTATAGGATAACTCCACCAATGTTAAGTGATTCTCCAAGTTACGACCAAAGTCGAGGACACAAGCATGGGGCATGTCCTTGATGGTCTATATGGTCCCCTCGGTCTGGCCATCTGTCAGAGAATGGAAGGTGGTGCTCAGATGTAACTGAGTCCCAAAAGCCTCTTGCAACCCCTCCATAGCCGAGAACTAAACTGTTCTTCATGGTCGGAGACTATAGAAGAAGGTACTCCATGTAAACACACAATCTACTGCACATGTAGGCATCCCATGCCCTCTACTAAGCCCTGCTCTCTGGTCAGTAGGAAGTGAGCCAACTTGATGAGTCGGTCGACGATCACCCAAATCGAGTTGTGACTCATGGATGTACATGGAAGACCCGTCATGAAATCCATGGATATCCCATCCCATTTCCACTTCGGGACATCTAAGGGCTGAACCAAGCCTGCTGGTACCTGGTGCTCCACCTTCACTTGCTGACATGTGAGGCATCAAGAGACAAAGTCTACTACTACCTTCTTCATACCTAGCCACCAGTGTTGTCGTCATAGGTCCTGGTACGTCTTCAACACTCATGGATGTATTACTACAGGGGAAGTTTGGAACTCCCTCAAAACTTCCTTCTAAAGTGAAATTGGTACCGTTGTATGTCCTATGAATAGAATGACGATCTCCCCAACTTCAGAAAATCTATCAGGTGAATGCCCTGTGGATATCTGAGCACGCCTTGTCTCACAGTAAGTGTCCCCATGCTACGCCTCCCTGACTCACTGAAGTAGTGGAGGTGTGACTGTAAGAGACTGCAGATAGACTACTCTATCCCTATCCACAAAGGCTATCTATAAGGCAGCTAACTGCTCTATCACCTCTCCTAGCAGCTGTATACCTGATCTCCTACTGATATCATCCGCAACAACGTTCCCCTTCAAAGGAGTATAGACTATATCAAAGTCATTTTCCTAGAGGAACTCATGCGATGACCACTATCTTAGTTTTAGGTCCTTCTAAGAGAAGCTATACCTGAGAATATTGTGATCATTGTACACGGTAAAACGTTTTCCCATCAGATAGTTTTGCCACATATTCAAGGAGAAAACCATTGCTGCTAACTGCATGTCATGGGTGACGTTGTTTTGCACATACTGTCTCAGTTTCCAAGAACCATATGCGATCACTGATGGCTCCTACATCAAGACACACCCATGTCCGGTCCCTAATGCATCACAGTAAACTACATACCCTAAACCCTCCTCTGGATGTCTCAAGATAGGGGCACTATTAAGCCTCTGCCTCAGCCTCTGAAAGCATTACTGGAATCTCTCTATCCACACGAAGGGTTTACCCTTCTTTTTCAAGGCTGATAGTGTTGCTGCAACTCTTGAGAAGTCTAGAACAAACCTCTGATACTATCCAGACAACCCCAAGAAACTTCGTACCTCCATCAAACTCCTGGGTGGCTCCCAAGAATGTACCACCTCAATCTTCACTGGATCGACGCAAATTACAGCCTACAAGATGACGTGTCCCAAGAAGTGAACCTCTCGTATCCAAAACTGGAACATCTAGAGATTATGATAAAGTTGTTTCTCTCGGAGTGTGTCCAGTAATACCTACAAATGGAAGTCATGCCCCACCACAAAAGTCGAGTATATCTATATGTCGTCGATGAAGACCACAACAAAGCGATTGAGATACGGTTGGAAGATCATGTTCATGAGACACATGAACACTACTGGAGCATTTTTTATGCCAAAGGGAATAACCAAGAACTCGTAGTGGCCATACCGACACCTTAAGGCTGTCTTCTACACATCCTTATCTCGAACTCTAAGCTGGTGATAGCCTGATCTGAGGTCTATCTTCAAGAACCATCAAGCTCCCTTGAGCAGATCATAGAGGCCATCAATCCTCGGATGTGGGTACTTATTCTTCACTGTCACCTGGTTCAGGCGACCGTAGTCGACACATAGCCTCAAGCTCCCATCAGCTTTCTTAGAGAATAGAATCAAGGATTCCCAGGGGGAAACACTGGGCCAGATGAATCCCTTCCCCTACAAATCCTCTAACTGCACCCGCAGCTCACGGAGCTCAACGGAAACCATCCGATATGCTGGGGTAGATATCAGTGTCCTCCTGGGGTACATGCATATGTATAAATCCACCTATCATCGAGGTGTTAGTCCTGGGACATCGTCAGGGAGGACATCCATGTACTAGTTCACCACTACAGGATAAGTTAGACTCTCCACATATACTTCTCTAAGGGCGAGGCAAGCCAAATGGGGAGTGATCGGCTGCACCCTCCTCCGAGTAAGTTCGTCCTACACTGCAAAGGCTCCCTTATCTCCAGTGAAGGTTTACCCGGTCCCATCCATGTAGACACACCCCACTTTTCGCCTAACACAGTCGATCTGATCATTCACTATAGATAACCAGTCCATACGCAAGATGACATTGTAATTCCTTGATGCCGCTACTAAGAGATCCCAGCCGAAGCACTCGCCTCCGAGAGTAAGCTAACACTACTGGCACCAACGAGTAATGGTCGAGTATGCTCCTATAGGAGTCTTTAGCCATAAGGATTGAGCCAACAGATCCGTCGAAATCTCTGAGCTCTGAACGAGGGCAGTGGAAATGAAAGAGTGACTAGCACCTGTGTCTATAAAAACTGTAGCTAAGGTGGAGTAGACACAGATCGTACCTATAATCATCTACAGAGCGCCATGGTTGTATGCCTAATCTTCATGGAGGCAAGATCTCCATAGTCCACCCAATCCCTACGGTCGGGGTGGACCTCCTGGTGGTGGTAGTGGCAACACATCGAAACATCACCCACCACCTGTTGCACATCCCACTCCTCTTCCACGCCTGCCTGCCCCATACGGACCACCTCGATCGAATATTTTCCTCTTACTGGGAGGACCCACAATTATCTTTTGATCATCTAATCGGTGGGTCGGATAGTCACATGCCATGTGACCCTAGTCGCCGCATGAGTAACACTGTCTGCTCTTGGCAGGTATGTCACTGCCCCGGGTTCCCTGCACACAAGATCCGGAGTCCTGCGGTCATCCACCTGTTGGTCTGGTTCTCTTGGTCGTCAGAGTCATATGTCTACTGATAGATGTTGACGACTCCGTAGCATGTTTACTAGTAGTGGCTCTCACTGCTGGTGAATTCTCAGCAAGAAAACTCTCTATTTGGAGGCCTCTATCTAACACCCCCGCCTGCATCGGGATGCTGAGGGAGATCATAAATTACCTGATCTCTCGCCTGAGTCCTTGATCAAAGGTCTAGGCCCTGAATAATGGGTACCCATACCATATTCATTGAGTAGTATGACAGATCGGGGAACCTCGTTGTGTACTAAGATACTGTCATGCCACCTTGCTGTAGATGGAGTAACTTCTGTATCTGCACCACTCAAAGGGTGGCTAGTACAAACTCCACCTGGAACAGGCTCTCGAAGTCTGTCTTGAGTAGTGTCTCCTAATCATGGACCTGGAGCATCAGGCTCCACCATCTGCCTACTGCTTCCTGAAGGAGATTCGCAGAAAGGATTCCCATGAGGTCAGCTGGTGTCCCTACTAGGTTGAAGACTCTCACCACAGCCTCCGGCCAATCCACATCCTGATGTGGGTCCATCTCTTCCCGGAACCTGGGTGGACTCTAGCGCTGGAACTCATTTAATGCGCTAAAGTATCCTGCATCATCTGCTGCTAGGATGGTGGCAGTAGTGGCCCAATGAGAAGTAGTACCGCTGGTGCCTCCGCTAGAAAGGGGCCATGCACTGAAGCCTCATCACTTGGTGGGCTGTCAGTGCGTACGACTCTCAGGGCTCTGTCGAGAGGCATCCTGAAAGAAACAGTTGCAACACGGTCAAAATATTATACCAATTGAGTTGACCTGGTTGAGATGACATAATGAATAATTTTTAAAACACACACGCAATCAGTGTTTTCGTGCACTAAGTCAGAAATCAGTAGTCTGGGTCCTGGTGTTTGGATACGTCTTCCGCCACACCAACACTAGACTCTCTGAACTGAAAACCACACTTAGTACCATTAACACTATTGCTTCACAGAAAAGAATGATCATAGTACTATGTTCTATGGTAGAACTGACTCCTTTGATAAAAATTTGTCACGACCCGTCCTCGGGACCCATGACGTGACTTCCCCATGCCTGCCTTCCACAGGACAGGGGATGGATACTAGCACCAAAGGCATTAATACCTATTCTAGGATGGAATTTCCTAAATAAAAAGTAAACACATACAATCAGAGTACAAAACTGGAATTAAAAAACTAAGCAATACTATATATATAAGAAGTGTTGGAAAGTAAAAGGGGACAGAAATACAAGCCCAACAGTAAAGTATAGGTACAATTGGAAGCAAGTACAACTGAAAGTAATTAAAAAATCTACCGGGTCGTCCTTTGAGGTTCCTACCTGACAGGTAGGTATAAATGGCCTCCTCATCACTCCACATCCGTCTGACCACTTTGTGCACCGTCACTCTGAGTGGTCCACTTCCAGGTACCGTCCAGTCCTACTACTCTCTGCCTCAGTCAGCACTGTCCATCATCTACAATAAACACAATGAGGTGTGGGTATAGCCCGTGCTGGGGTGAGTATAATGATACTCAGTAGGGACTCTGAGACCATCAAGGTCTCACAATATCCAACAAGGATAACCACAAAGTAAAGAAACAATGGATAAACCTTACATAGGAATATTCCCATACATATAACTAAGTTATCTAGTAACCCATCAAAACCATGATGTAAAAACAAAATTCATTGACTCATCTCAAACCCAGATTTTATTCTATGGGTAGTAT
This sequence comes from Viscum album, assembly GCA_963277665.1. NCBI lineage: Eukaryota > Viridiplantae > Streptophyta > Magnoliopsida > Santalales > Viscaceae > Viscum > Viscum album. The sequence continues at coordinate 420,158,317 of OY728158.1, read as the reverse complement.
CAACTGTCAACCCCATTCACACTATCAGAACCATAGCTGATGGTGTACTCCTCCTCTATTCAGTACAGCGGGCCTGCCGCATCACAGAGAGGCACTTCCCACCTTCTGGGACTATTGTGGTACTCCTCCTGTCGAGTACCATGGGTCTTCTGTGTCACACAGAGGTGCTCCCCACTATGGGTTTGTCACGCTCACACAGAGGCACCCCCTCGTAGCCTGCTGAGGTACTCCTTCTGTCGAGTATCATGGGTTTGTCGCGTCACATGGAGGAGCTCCCCACTATGGATCTGTTGTGTCACATAGAGTTTCTCCCGACTAGGAATGTCAAAAAACTCTAATTTGAAAGGTCAGCAGTCACCAGTTATCAACCAGCTGCTAGGTCTCCGTACTCCGCTCGCTCGTCTCCAGGAGGATCTGCTCCACGAGATACTGGTTGATACTGCAACTGTCACGAAGTCCCATGTAAAAGTATCTCAAAGGACCTCGACATCATATGGGTCTCAACTAAACAGACATTGCATCAATCGGAAGCTCGGTCTATGAGTTATTAACCTTTTAGTTCCAGGGTCCAGTTGGATTCGTGATCGATCCAACCTGACCATACTCCATATCAACCCAAATCTTTAGCAGGGTATACTCAAGGAACCATCTCACTCCAAAGATTCTAGCGCCGCTGAAGGTTCATCAAATGGATACCTTGTGCGAATGTTATGGAGGATTGTGCTGGGGCACATGGTTTGCACACTGTCTAATCAAACCATGCGGCCAGGCCATGCAATGTCTCTGGGTGAGACAGTAGCAATCGCACGGTTGGTGCAAGGATTGACTAACCATGTGGCCATGACATGCGAAGTATATGGGTGAGACAGTAGCAACTTCATGGTTAGTGCATAGTTTGAAAGACCATGCTGCAAAGCCATGTGAAGTCCCCATGTGGGATAGTGGCTACCACACAATTAGCGCACGGTTTCCCAAATTTTCGTCCAAGTTGGGCGACCACCTAAAATTAGGGTTTTAAGTCCTGGGCCAAACTAGATTTTCCATATTTCCCATGTTCTTCCTCATACTCAAACCTCATGTGAGATTTCCGGTTTTCAGGGTTTGTGGGAGCTCTTTAGCTCCTTTTGGAGGCACATACAAGGAGTTTCATGGTGGATCGAAGGGGGTTCTCAATTCGTCACCCAAACACAAAGCCGCCACCATCCATCATGAATAACAAACCATTCATGAAGAATGAAAGAGGGGTTGGGACATGTTAGTTTGGACAGTACCCTCTCTATTAAAGCGGTAACCGGTTTCTCAACAAGAACTTAAAAGAAGATCATCAAACCCTAACCTCCCATAAAGATTAATCCCAACCCGCAAAAGAAAACATTTGTGTTATTTGTTTTTTTAAGTATAACATGGGAATATAATCATACTCAAAATCCAACCCCTACCTCGTATTGTTGTACATTGACGGTGGAAGAAGAGTTCGGAGAAGACAAATTTTTAGGCGACGTCGGTGTTTTTTGTGGGTCAGGCTTCCCTTTCTTACCCTGGTTGAAGAAGGAAGAATATGGTTTTCATCATTCTTTGGTGGTGAGGGGTGTTCTTCGTTGGAAGGATGAAGTTATATATATTCTTCCAATCCCTCTCTAATTCTCCACTAGAATGAATCTCCAACCAAATATAATAGACTATCTATTATTTTAATGGTTGGTAAGAATTCAAATGGATTCAAAAGGAGTTTAATTAAATGAGATAACTCATTTAATTAATGGGTGGTGTTAGCTCAAATAATTAATGGGGGTAGGTGAAGAGTTTAATCCTCCTTTATGGGGAGTTAAGGGGGGTTTAAAGATTTTGTGGGCCCCACCATGGATTTCCTCCCAAGGGAGGTTATGAGCGGGTGGACCCCACCACTAACCTCCTCTTGTATATTTTACAGAAAAAAATAAGAAAACAGTTAACACTTTATATTTATTAAATTTAATTAAAAATCCCAAAAACTAACTTCCATTCCCGTTCAGCTATCGTCAAGGAGAAAGTCTTCATAAGCGCAAACCAGCGCTTTGAGTTCAACGGTGCCCTCAGATTTCGATTCCGAGCACCAGTTCAAAAGTTATAAAATCATTCTTGAATGTTTACTGAATGTACCCGAACAAAACATCAGAAATTGATTCTCGGCCTTGAACTCGAGCAACGTAAATTTTCCCAGACTCGTAAAATTCCCATGTATTTAAGAAAACTAATTTCCACAGAATTTCTCGGTCTTTATAGTTGTGATGTTGATAATGAAATTAGCGATTCTTGGTTAGGAATTGTGGTTTAATGTGATGAATGGTAAATAAAACATGTGCACATGGATTGGTAGTGTGTGGTATAGACTTGAGGTTTTATCCCACAGGTCAAGTTTTAACTGATATTCCAAACTAAACACACAAAATGCACCTGTTAGGGAGGGGGAGAGAGTTTCATTCCCCTGATGGATGCATCTAACCAGACTGGGGATTCGTGGCGAGGATAATAGAAATTGTTGTATTATGATTATTATTGAGATATGACTTGTTTAATTCCTTTGTGTTATGAATGTTGAAATATCTTAATCCATTAAATAAGTATAAAGGGTGAATTGAAAAATAATGTATCTTGGAATGAGTATGGGTTAGTTGATAAGCTAACTAAAAAAGAACACAATTAAGCATGGATTTCTAATATATTTCCTTTAAATGCTTTTTTTACCACCAAATTCACTATTTATTGACTGGATATTTTGTAGACACTCTTGGTGGTGGCTTAATATGTTGTTATCACACCCTAGTTGGGTCAATGTTGGGTACCCGAGAGGATTTCATGGTTGCAGTTCAGGATAAGGGAAAGGGTCCAGTGCTTGGGAACTGAGTTAGTAATCAGGATGAGCTCGGTTGAGGTTCAGGACATATTGATATGATAGTCATTGGGATTCTATTGTTGTCTTCATTTCAGTTTTTTTCCACTTTTTACTTTATCATGGCATGACATACTTATTATTGTAGTGTTGTACCCAGTTGGGAATAGTTTATTTATGCATTGTGTTTATTGTTTTATAGTGTTTCCACTATGTATATTTTTACTATTGTGGATTGCTATGTAAATAAGGGGTATGTTCTCCCTACGTGACTAGTTAGACCCTCGTTGCAACTCAACAACCTCTCGTGTGTGGGGAGGTGCGCTTGAGGTTATGTATCCACTCTGATCAGGGCACTAGTTAGTGTCTCTCGGGTCAGGGATGTTACATGGTGGGGGGGGGGGGGGTTAATTGAGTATCCAATAAAAAAATATGTTAAAAAAATGAAGATAAAATCATTCATTTTGAAAAATATCATAGTTAACACAAATAGTAGATATATATAGTTTTACATTTTGAATGGGTTTTCAAGGGATTTAACACAATGTAGTAGAAACAATTTCAGAATCAAATTATCTTCTAAAACAAATATAATCACTCAAACTTTATATATATATATATATCACAAATTTAGGCTAATAGTTATAGTATTGTATTGATAATGTGATTTTTAAATAATCATAAAAATTATATTTGAATCATATAAATTTTAATGTAAAAAAATTAAAAAAAAGTAAAAATAAATAAATAAGACTCAATGGAATTAAAAATTAAAAGAGGTTCCTTCTATGTAGGAACCTAGTCCTCTCCACTTGAAAACAATCCCACTAGAAATAATATTTATTAATGTTGATAAACTAAACCAAAACATGGATTTGGTTTTATAATAAAAATTTCACTAACAGTTGTCGAAGCATAAAAAACCTCTTCCATAGTTTTATGTGGGACCAAAAATGTAAAAATAATAATGAATAAGTATATACGAACTTATTGTTATAGTACAAGAGAAGTGATATAGAGTTAATAAAAGGATACAAGGACTGCCCAGAATCTAAATAAAAGAGACTAAAAGTTTATGTATGTGATAATGTGATGTTCTATCTCCTCTGATTTATTTTTTTGATCATCTTTTTTTAAGATCCATGATTTATTATTAGGGTTAGTTAAAAAAATAAAAAACTGCATGAGCTATGTTTTTAGATTTGCTAATGAATAATATGAAATAGAGTATGTGAGAATAATTTAATTTCTCCTATATTATTCTATATTTCATTCATTTTTTGTACGTGTGAGACTCATTTTGAATTTATAGATCACTCTTATATAAAATTACCATTTATGAATAATTATTTTTAAATCCTCAAACATATAAAATAATATCATATACATAAAAAAAGTAACGTGTATTTATTTCCTCAAAAATAGCCACTGTAATATAATATTATTTTATTCCTAAATGTGCATTTATTCAATTAGGAATAACATAAAATAACTCAAATAGGTAGAAATAAGGAACAATCACACAACCTCATTGGCACAGTCATACAATCCTATACAAGATTATAAGAATGATCCTAATGGTTTTAGATTCCATCTTATAATCATACATAACTTCTTACACTCTCATATTCTTTTCTATTGTTTCATATGATCTCACACTAATTTTAGTAACACAATCCTTCTTACAGTCAGACACTCATTCTTATGGTATAACATTCATTCATACACATACTTTACTTCTTATAGTCAAATATATGTTCATTTGCTCAAAGAGGTCTTCTTATATTAATAGAACAAACTTAATTGAGTTTCTAAAAAATTATAGAAATGTATTCTTTAATCATACACCAAATAATCCAATATTAATACCAAAAAATAGATTTTTGATCATTAAAATAATGTATTTTTAGACTTAGTAAAAAAATATCAAACCTTGAACAAGTCCAATAATTCTAGGAATTAGGATTAGAAAAGTAGAAACAAAAACTATTGCAATTAAGAAAACTCTTAAACCAGATCCAACACATAATCTATAAAACATTACGTGGTCACCCTCTTTAATGATAACAAAAATAAAATGTCCTTTATCAATATGGAAGAAAATATTAGTGGAATATTCTATATGATGAACGGATGAAGAATATTTATTCTTTTTAGAATGAGTGTGTCCTTGTATATATCATAACAACCATGATTGTTTTTCAAAATCATATAGAACCTAGGTATCCTGATTAGATTGAACTCAGTGATGGCCTCAATTAATGTCCATACCACTGAATAGGAGTATAGACCGTCTAGAAATTATTTATCCCTAAATACATTCCTCATCAAATGGTGGACTCTATAAAAGTTATGGTAGGTGAGACACTAGTTTATATGACTTGGGTTTCAACAATCACATCCGAAGAAGTAGGGGAATGGAAAGACGTAATAAATAAGGGTGATGAAAATATTTATTATTGGATGACTAGAATGATGATCAACCAAACATATTACATCCTTAGGAAAAAACTGAATGAACCAATAATTTCCCCAGTTTCATCTGTAACCGTAGACCTAGATTTATCATCACAAAAGTACTCCAACAGTGAATTTTCAATAAGATAGTATAATATGTATGAAAATCATAATGTAAAATAAAGTGAACATGTATTTATTACCAATATGTAATGAACCCTCTCATATTTCATTCCATTGGTACTGGGAAAATGGGAACCACCCCCCCAAATGTTTCAACAAGAACCATCTCACTAAACAAAACCGTTATAAGATGAATAGTCTTTTCACAAGTCTTTTTAATGTGATTCAACTGAAAAATAACCTCATTAATGAAGAATAATGTGCATTCAAATATTATTTTCCCCTCATAAACGGGGAAGAGTAGGGGGAGTTCACTGAGTATGAAAGGGTCATGGATTATGTGGTCGATATAGATCTTGTCAATCAGGCCATATGCTCACTAAAAACATATATATACACTAAAACACAATTATAATCACTTTAATGAGATTAGAAAGAGCCCCATTATACCTCACAATCATCCAAATATCAATCCAATAAAATTATATTAGAGGATATATAAGAATATAAATTTCTCTAAGTTAATTCTATAACACGAGAATAATGGAAAAATCTAACTCACTAGTGATGGAAATATCCCTATGTTCTGATCAGGAAGAATTTTCCACAGTACAAGAAACTCTATACCCCCAACCCAAATGAAAACAGTAGTCTCTAGGTGGGATTCATAGACCTTTAGTTCATAAATATGAAATTTTTAAGTAGTTATTTGTCATTTTACCCGGGCTATCAATCTTAGACTACATTAATTTATCAAAATATCTCCAGGAATCACATTAATAGACCATTTTAATCCCTCAATAGATTGAAGATGATGTCACTTTCATTGAAGTGTATCACACAAAAAGTGATCCCAAGGAATGTAATACAATAATATACATAAAAAAAGATAAGGATACTATTATAAAAGGTAATATCATGCCATTTTATGTTTTCAACAGACTAGATGACATTGATGTCTGTATAGTTTTGATGGAAAATAGATCTAGAATCAATATCGTGTCAGTTCATATTCTCCAATGATTGGGCCATAGTGAATCCAATTTTTATCACTCTAATTTGAAAATCCATGGCTATAATAATAGTGAACATATGACTTTTATATGAATCATGATTAAAGATAAATTCAGAGATATGATCTATGACTATAAATTCATGATTTTCTGATTGGACATAACATTCACTGTCATGATAAGAATTCTATAGTTTCATTATCCTAAAGAAATACCTTAATTGTATCATCAGTGTCTAAAATAATTTTTTAATAAACAAACCAAGACATTGTTTGACTCTAACGATTCTTTTGAATCTGATGAGTCTTAGTACATCAATGTAGGATTCTACCAAAGAGAAGGAAAACATACAATGAAAAATAACATCATTTTATTAACTTCCCCAAATGGTTTTTATTTGACCCCATTAAACCCATACAATAAGCTCAGTGATGAATATGTACCTACCATCAATAGAAAAGAGGTCGGAACCTTGGAATCATGATTAATTTCCCTTGTGTTCATGATATCAGTCCCTTCAATTTATTCTAACTAGAGATAACTGAGAGGTAATTCCAATTAAGAAAAATAAATGCAAAGATGAAAATTCTTCTCCTCACCATCTAGGTCTATAACCACCACTACTTGATCAATGTATACCTCAAAATTACCAGAATTTAATATAAATACCCTCACATATCTCAATTCTCTAGACATCAATACTTCTTACTCCATTAATGAAACAGTGGTAGAAGGATATAATGTATAGAGTCTCCCAAATAATTCCCATACATTAGCATCCATGTATTATGATAATTCCTCCATATCAATGATAGAATATGAAAATTTTACAATATAATGTTCTAAAATAAATGATGTTGGAAAATCGTTTTCCCTACATAACAAAAAAGAAAAAAGAGATTATAGCCAAAATGTTGTCAATGATGATTCTCACATATCAACCCATTCAAATATAGGAAAACCTCTTTGACTTCTGAAAAAGATTAAAATGACATCACACTATCTTTGAACAATGAAAATTCACCTTAACCACCCTATTCTATTATGATTTAGGAAAAAAGAATAAGAATAAAATGCTCTTAAATATTCCCTTCTTGTATTTTAGGAAGGTGGATATTCCACCATTGATAAACTATGATAGGTAAATATGTATAAAAAGGAAGATCTATAGCTCTCACTAATGTGTAGAACCTTGTCTCAAAAAGAAAAAGATACATAAATCATGTTCTTCAAACAAAATCATGATGTATATTCCTATAATTATATATAAATACATGGATATGATCCTGATGTAGCCACTCATTATTTGGTCATACTCAAGGATATCCTGGCTACAAGTAGGTGACAAATAGAATGCATCTAACTTGTGATTCCATAGTTGAATGAAAACATGAAAAGATTATCTAATATAACATCATTATGGAGGTCAAGTACCCAAAATGGTTTTCTAATATGGTACCATATAAGAGAATGAATAGTAAAAATATAGTTTACATTTATTTTAAGGATCTCAATTAGAATTTCCCAAAGGATGATTTCCTATTCTCAATTATAGAGAATCTGATTGAAGTAAATGTAAACTATCATTCTCTCTCCTTTGTAGAGATATATTCAACACGTAAGTAAATACAAATTCTCCTAAAGAAGATAAGGCCACTTCTTTTAGGGAACCCAAAAGAGTGTTATGGTATATAGTGATTCACATTAGATTAATTATTATTCGCACCACATAAAAATATTCTAAACATCTTATTTTTTAACCCATAATTTGGAAAACAATAGAATGTTATGTAGATGAGAAGGTTGTTAAATCTCATCAATGTTGTTATCATATTATCAATATTGAGATAGTTTTTAACAAGTTATAGAAAAATAACCTAGAAATGAACCCCTTAAAATGTGCTTTTGGGATTACATCATGAATGTTCCTCAGCTTCATAGTACAATATCACAACATTAAAGTATAACCTAAGAATACTAAGGTGATACTTAATACGGTATCTACTAAAAATCTCAAATAAATTACATGGATAAAATGATTCCTTTTTTTCCTTAGGTGTTTCATATAAAACCTGATATGAAATTATTTACCCCTCAATGATTTGATGAATAAGGGAGCCACCTATTGATGGGATGAAATCTATAAAAAATATTTTGAAAACCTCAAATAATACCTTTCAAGACCACTAGAACTGATCCTCCTATTTGAAGGAAATCCACTAATTCTCTATGTGACAACATTATATTGATCTCACTATTACATTATCATCATAACGATTGATTCTGAAAAAGAAAATAGGATATACTATTTCAGTTGAAACATATTAGATTCTAAGACACGATATTATGATATTGATAAAAATTTATTAACATTGAACTTTCTGAACCAGATTTTGAGACACTTCCTACAACATAAAAAGGTTCATGTTGTCCCTTATATTGACCCATTCAAGTATATACTCAATCATCCAATTTTACCAAAACTTATGGAATGATAGGACCTCAACCTTGAATATTCCGATATTTTTTTCATATGGTTAATGGTAGTCAACAGACACGAATTTTAAAACATTCTTATAGCCTATCCATCTAAAAAAATAATTCTAATTGATATAGAGCTTCCATATGGGGAGGTTTTCTTTGTTCAAGATACTACTCATACATGGGTTATTTACTAGGGGGGTGCCTCTAGAATCCAACCCAGAAAACGAATAGAGAACCCAAATATTAATAGGGTCAGTCTAGAATTCATCATATTTTTTCCATATAAGTCATTTATTCCCTATTATTTATTATCATCAAAAGGCATCACTAATAATGATGAAGAGTAACAAGATCTTATTGGGTTATTAAAATTAGCACTATAAATATTGGTGGCCTGCCAAAACATCAATGATGATTCACAATTGGTAATCAATAAAATTAATGGTGAATATTCCATTAATAAAGAGAAATAAATTAACATTATTGATTATGATTGAGGTTTAGTGGGATAATTACCTTAAAAACCAATGTTTTCTCACATCCAACATTCACAAAATTCCAATGTAGATGCATGGGATATTACAGCCATAACCCTAGGAGATCTAAAATGTGATAAAAGATTTACCAGCATTATACAATGTATAATAGTATTTCCATTTACTAGAAATGACAGGGAATAAATTGATGATATCAATTCAACTTCTAAGAAAGGCGAGATGATATCCTCGCAAAATAATACCAATAATTAATGGATGCAATCTATATTTTACTACCTTCAAAGTGAGATTATTTTATCATAATGAAAAAATAAAGTTCAAATCTTCCATCATGCATTCAGCCGTAATCTTTATGAAAAATCAAATGCTTAGAAAGTCTTCTATAAGAGTGTCGTTGATATATTACACATAAGATACATTGAAGGGTAAGATATTTTCACTATTATAAGATATGTCCATGCATGTGCCTATGGGGAACATCATTTAAGAATAAAGCTCTCTAATCCAGTTAGAAACTTCATGTATTTCTTCCATCGATGATAAATAATTCCATGGATTTTAAAAATAATTTTCTTACCTACCACATATATGAAATCTTAATACATAAACCCACCCCCATATTGTAAACATACCACTAAATATTCCTATCCATTCTCTATTTTGCAGATAGATGTCAAGGGGCCATATCCCCTCGCTATAACCTCTTTGTTTTAGTAATTACTTATTTACACTTATTTATTCTTCATATGGTACAAGTATAGATATGTCATTTATTTTAGGATAAAGGTAGTAATAATATTTGGGAATACAAACATCATTTCCAGATTTAGTATCCATCCCAAAATATTGTAGGATATTGGAACCAATTTCTGGTTTTCCAAGATGAAAAGGGTGTATCAGCAATATGGAATTCAATCCTACCACTCATATAATTAATATCTAGAAGTCAATGGATAGATAATTTCTTTCAATAAGACCTAATATAATACAATCTACAAAACAAGTAGACAATGATAAGAAATATTTTCTTGATAAAGTCTTTCTTGCTGTATGGATATATTATTCCATAATCCATACAACTACACATGTAAACCTATATTATCCTGTATAAAATACATAATAAGTCCTAAATAATTATATTTATAAACCCTTAATTCATAACACTATCTAAAACCATATCTCTAAAGATGAACAATCATATATGTGACGAGAATATTTGGAATGACATGATGAAACAAATTGTACACATTACACAAATTAGAAATCTATCATAATTGTGAGAATTAAAAAAAAGTTTTCCTCCCTATATTCCTTGAATTATAGATAATATTGTTTTTCATAACCCTAAGGATTGTAACATCGCAATATATTGTGAAATATTCTTTTTTAATTAATTTAATCAATTAAATATTTTTTATTTCTCTCATCATTAAATTTTTTTATTTTATATATATTATAGAACTATGTTTATCGTGAGTTATACGCAATTAAAAGTTAATTATTCACTACATGAACTATAATTATTAGCTTTCTATATATGGAATACTGAGGTAATCTTATGTTTCATGTAAGACCGGCTTTCCATGATGGCTCTCATAACACGCAAGACCGAGTGTTATCAAATAATAAGATATTATATAATAATATATAACCTAGAAATTAATTTGAATTTAATGAAAATTGTAAATTAAATTATGTAAATATAATATTTTTAGAAAATATAAAATTAACTAATTAATTAAAAATTATATATAAATGAATATAAGAACATATTGAATATAAAAGAGTTTTTTTATAGAAAAGTTTTATTATGCTCACAAAGTTGTTTTAATCATAAAAAATCTATTATAATTAGTAAGTAATATTAACGTAATATAAATGTTATATATTCAATCAAATATTTTTAATATTCATCCAATATATTTGATAAACATAATATATGAACAAACCCAATTTTATGCTTAAAAACCTATATTTTTATTAAAGATGTTTTACCACCTTTTAAAGGAAAACCAATTTAAAATCCAATTTTTGGAAATTATATATTTTGAATACATAAATAAAAACATATTTTTTAAAAGAGAAACATAAGAAATTTATTAGTATGAATATTTTATATTTTTATGAGAAAATTAAATGTTTAAGGAATTGTTTAAAATACTGAACTTTAACTTAAAAATTCTTTTTCATCTAATTTATATATATAGATAAATTATATATTTATATATTTTAATGTTTAATTATGAAATATTATTATCAATTTATCTAATTTAGGTCATTAAAATCAATATCATTTTGAAATTGGCTACAAAAACATAGCAATCTTTTGATCATTTTTTCATTAAAACTCTGCATTGTCACCCTGACTGCAGGATTAAATTTCAATTAATTTATTCATGTTAGATGATTGGAATTTGTAAAACTTTATTCCAAAATTATAATAATTATAATTTATAATTTATAATCAGGTGAAATTAGTTTTTTAACAAAAAAAAAATTAGTGAAATTAATTAAAATGAATTACAATGATTATGGTTTAATTAAACCTAATAAGGGACTAAACCATAACATTAAGGCCCAAAAAAACTATAAAATTTTCATAATTCCATTTTGTGGAAATATTTATACAATATACTCCATTTTATATAATTTATACCTTTATTGGATCCACCTTTGATAAAAAAACGTGGGTGGGTTTCCCTTTTCTAAAATATTTCAAGAGTGTCACTCCTCCTCCGTTATAAAAGGCCCCCTCACTTCCCACTTCTTCACACCTATAATAACACATTGGATCAAAAACAATATTCCAAAATATCCCTCCAAAATCAATAAATTCCTCCTTTAATCCTTCCTTCAGTACAAAGCCTTCCAAGGAAGCCCTTTGGTGCAAACCAAAAGGAGTTAGCTGATTAACATGTAATGCACTCCCTTAAACTCCTTTATTTTATTTTTTTTCTCTACTCCCAAAGACATTTTTATTACATGATTTTAAAACAAAAAAACATCTTAAATATACTGGGATGTTTTTATTCTAATTATTATACCTACAATTATACAAACTGACATCTAATGGGTAAGAAACATGTTGTTTACATGTATGGAGGATTACAGCCTCATTAAAAGATGATTGTTAATTTTTCCATTAACACCGATCATGGGGTAAATTATTATGAAAAATTTGTTTTTATATATTATATATAATATTGTTTATGTATTTAATAATATTTAATTATTTTACAATACATATACTAATACATTACAATTAATGTTAACACGATACTTTTTTTCAAGGAAGTGTGGACAATCGCCCCCTCAAAGCGATGTTATTCATTAATACACTACAAGGAATGTATTAAGGATTATTTTAGTGAATATATATGATATAATAAATCTAATTTAAAAATTATATATACATATTTCTTTTACTTTTTTTCATTCAATGATATATTTAAACTGAAATTGCGTTCATGCGTACTTTTGGCTTACCCTCTCCATGAATGGTGTATTCTATTTCATAATTATATATTCTACGGATTATAATAATAAAAATATACTGAATATAAATTATATTTAAAACATGGTTTAAATTATTGAAATCATGATATAAATATAAGTAGCAATGATATAGAAAATTAATACATATGGGAAAAACAATGTGGATATTACTCGAAGTCAAACCTTAATAATGAATTTTTAACAAGCGGGTGATATATAACCATAATCCAACAATTTATGATATTATAAGTAATAATATGGTTCTTCAAAGATTTAAAATAATTTTGTTTAGTATAGAGGAGGTTTGAATGAGTACGATGAAAGTCAATACAAAAGGTAAGGGGATTTCCTCTCACTCCATATTTCCGTGAGATACAATATTTATTCACCACTCATTTATTTGTGTGGTGTAAATAATGGCCATTAATTTATTATATTCTACGTATAATTAAATCTATGGTTATTTAAATAAACATTTTATGATATTTCTATCATGGGTTTCATGTTTCAAAAGTTACCAAACCAGTAATGTAATTTTTGTCTCTATTTTCCTTTTTTGAAACTCATGTCGTGTTATGAACCTAAATTTTTATATGAGGTTTAAATACTACCTTTTAAATGTTATATAATGATTCAACATAATTTCATGACATTTTAAGATTCATCTAATTTCATTTTAAAACATGTGGATTATGGTTCAAAGGTTTCTAAGTTATAAGAGTCTATTAAAATAATCTCATTGCTTTTTGAGATTTTTTATGTTTATGATTTCTATGATGAAATATTATGATACATATATAATTAAAATTTATGAAATTTGTTATTATATTGTGATTCATGATATATTTATGTATTTGTACCATTTTTCCACTCATTGGTGCATAATATTGTTAGGAAAGTGTTTATAATAAACTCTGAATTACCTCTCTCTTTGGTTGGAAATATGTGTTCAATCAAAATCACGTCTTTTAAAAGGTTTCCAAAAATATTCTAATATTATCCAAAAACCATTAAAATAAATTTCTACCAATATTTTACCTTTTTAAAATTAAAAGGGTTTAATAAGGAATCTTCTTGTCATTTTCCTGTAAAGGAAATTTTCTAATCATTTTACGGTGTAAAAGGAATGCTCAGATTTGACTTTCGTTGTGATAGAAATTCCATTTAAGGTTCCTTTACAAGATTAAAATTTTATTTCATTTATAAAATATGTCTTCCTAGTGTTCCATAAATTCATTTTTTGATGTATTTTCAAATAAAATATTTTCAAAACTTTTTCAATATATTTTACAAGTTTTCAAGGAGGATGGTTTTTAAAATATTTTCAAGATAATTTTATAATTTTCCAACTGAAATGGTTGTAAATTTTTTTTCATGGTTTCCTTATAACTTTTATTCCAAGGAAAATGTTTTTCAAAAATCTTTATGTTTTTAAAAATCATTTTTCAAATAATAATGGTTATCTACTACAATAAATTTTTTTGAAAGATATTTCAAAATTACTTTCTATCTAAGATGCCATCTGTTGATGTTACTCAATAATTTCATGGAAATTATATAAAGGTTCCATTCATATTCCTTATATTAATGATTTATCCTTGGTGTAATGGTCTTTATGAAGCATGTTTCTCTTTCAAGGGTTATATTTTTATGAAATCCATTTTTCTTTTTTAGGTTATTCTTTGGATGAAATGATTAGAAAAACTGTATATTTATCCAAAGGTTATAATATGATTACATGTTTATGATACCCATTTCATTTCATGGGTTAATATATTATTGTTTATGATTTTGTGGAACATGTATGTATGATTTAATTATGAGATTGGTGGGACCAATATATCTCTCCAATGCATTGGGTAAATATTTATATCTCAAGTGATAGAATAAGATGGTATTGTGAGTGAACATTGACTACTGAGATGGAAGTGGGAGTAAATCATGACTACCGAGATGGTATGAGGAGTGAAATCGTGTTACAAATATGTCCATGGGAGTGAACTATGACTACCATGATAGTATGGGGTGTAAACCTATACTACTAGGATGGTCTTGGAAGTGATTCCTTGGATAATTTGGAAATCATATAATATTCTTATGTGTTATGAACAATTTCATGTTTTATTATTATGTTATGATTTCATGGAGTATGTTCATTATTTTCTTATGATTCATACCTGATGAACTATCACTATTTATTTCATGATTCATTTTTTTGATCTTCGATATATTGGGTGTGATCATAAAATGTTTTTATCACATTCTCATACTACTATGATATTGTTTATGCTTACTCATCTCATTTATTTTCCCTTACTAATTATCTGAGATCACCCTTTTAATGATTCCTTCCCCAAGTCATGAAGATATTTATTAGGATTGATATGTCTAAGAAAGGTTCTAGTATTGAATAACCTAGTGGTTGAAAAATTAGCCTGATTATGTACCAGTGTTTATGTTTCCATGTTTCCAAATGAGCTAGACTAGTACGGTCTTTGGGTGTATTTTTTATTATGTAATAAGTATTCCACAAAATTCATGTAATGCAAATTTATGTCAATATCGAGTCATTATATTTGGTATCAGAGCAAACTTTTTGTTAAAAATTAGAAACTATGTTGATAAAACTTTAGTGATGTCTCAATGAATATTTCTAAGGATATGTCTTTGAATGTATTTAAGGATAAGTATAAGGATGAGTTAACATTTAGAAAAATATACTGGAATTTTGTTAAAGGATAGAGCGAGTGGTTTCCTATAAATAAATACTTGTTTGGATACAACAATTGGATATGGAATTTGTACAAATATACCTAGGGGTAACAACTCTGACAAGATATTCTAGGCCTGCCTTGGGGTAATCTAGAACATAAAAATGGGTCTTGTTGCACACCTGATTTGACACTCCTAAGGGACATGATTTTGGAAATTCACAAACACTTCACAAACCATTATGAAGGATTTGAATATAATATAACATATAATTACTTAGGAAATACATAAGGTGTCATTGATTAAAATATATGTCGTCATTTACAAATTCTAGATGTAATTTTTTACGATTGTGTGGTTTTCTTCTGTGATATGTGTATCTCACCCCAAAATTTTTTTTTTAGTTAGTGGAGGAAACTGAAAGGAACTAGGTTAACATTATGTCCAATGGAAAATATGGAGATTATGAGAAACTAAATTAGATAATGACTGGAGAGAAACATATTGAGATTATCTTGAATCAACTATCGCGATATATGATTAAAAATGTAAGCTTTGTTGATATTCCAAATATATTTCATAAAATGAAGAAGGAATTTTATAAATTTTAAAATTATATGAAGTGTATAGAATATAAGTTTCAACTTACAAAATTTGAATTATAAGGGAATAATAACCCTGAGGAATATCTCAAATAGAGGGGAAGATGTTATCTTTGTGGGGGGAAAGGGTCATAGAGTGATAAATTGTCATGGAGTTCAATTTCTCATCTATAGAGAACATGTGCATTACCCAAATCAATTCAAAAACATAATAATATACATCTAATCCAAGAAATGAACTATTCCATTCTAACCATTGAAGATGAAGGACTCGATTATTTATGTATTTGATCTAATAGTTATGAATGGTGAATTATACAACTATCATTCAATTTATGTTTTTTCTACAGATTTTCAAGAATATGTTGAATAGTTATAATGGATGAGAAAAAGTGATTTAAGAAAATTGTGATCTTCATAGGAAAGAACAATATTATAGGAAATATTAATGTTGATGTGCTACTAATGTTAAGATAATTGTTTTTGGATAAGAAAAATGTTGAATATAAGTAAAATGTGTGGTACTAAGGAATTGGTGACAAGATGTCTATACTGTCATGGATAAAGATTAAAACTTATTGAATTTAGGGAATATGTCTAGTACACTATGGAATAAGTAAGCATGCATGTTTTCTAGAATTATTAAGGTAATTAAATTTATTACCATGTTTCAAGAGAATATATGATGAGGGTATTCACATGTTTATAATGTGACAACAAATAGATATTTTTTGATATAAAGGGGAATAAGTGACTAGATGACTTCCCAGCTTTATTTCAAGTGTTCTATATTTTCATCTTTTAGAAGAGTTATAAGGTTAACCATTCATGAAAATTTTTAGTTAAACATTAGAGGATGTATTTATGCACCATGTTTTTTTGATAACTTTGGTTAAAAGGTTGTTTAGTGAATAAACGTATTTCATGGATGTCTATCTAACTTATTTTATAAATTATATTTTAATGGTTTTGAGATGAACAATTTAGGACATCCCTAACACTAAGCGGGGGAGGGGGGTGATTCAGTAGTGGGTACTTTTTAAACCAATTATAACTTTTTATTTTTGTACCTCTTAACATGTATGGATATTTATTATCTTGTTCTCTTTTACATATCACATGAAATAATATAAATTCAGTAAAAGTAGAATATGATATTTTTACAAATTTCACCAGTCAATAGGTGTAGGAATATCCTTGTTGTGTAAGGTAATGACCAGTGCATGAATTCTCCACTATAATGCAGTAACTAAAACTGTGGGTTTTCTAGGGAAACAATCTAATGGCCATTTTGGGTCCCTACACATTGGAGGGGGGAACAAAACAATCATTCCTAGTGTTAGACTATACACTTTAGAGGAGGAAGGGAAAAATCCTCTTCCTGAACTACTGTTGTCCATGTTTAGCTTGCAACTTCTTGATGGTTCTTTATACTACCTCCCAATAGAGCCTTCTCCCTGTTGAATAGGTTTTTCCACACCAATAGTGTATTAGAACTATTGAGACCTATTGGATGTCACACTACTTCTTGATGTTATACTGTTATCTTGTTACATTCTAATAAACATCCAAGTAACCCTTTTATTCTTTTCCAGTAGAAAACCTATGATCTGCATAGTCTTCTTATCCTTATTCTTTAGTGAAAAACCAGCAGCACTAAAACATCTTCATAGTATTTAAAATAATCCCAAACTCCCTTTGTGATTGTAAAAATAATGAGGACCATCTCATCTTAGAATAATCACATTTAAACTAACCTGAATAATTTTTAGTCGTAAGTTTAAAATACTATGTTATTCTCCTTCTTCCCTTATTTCACATTAACATAGTATAATGTGGAATATAAATGTGGTGTCTTCCCAAACACTCTTTCTCCTAACCTTGGTATTCAATACTTCCCTTTGTGAAGCCCCTTTACAAATATCACTCCTTTGTAGTGCTCAACCGTTAGAAAATATCAACCCTTCACAGAGCACAGAACTTCGCAATGCCTAACACTTAATAGGGATCAAACCTTCTCAATGCTCACACCTTCGCAAAGCACCCCTTTCTTTTCGAAAACCACTACCATCATGATGAAAAATAAATTTACAAAGAAACCATTATTTGTGGAGTTCACTAAATTTATAAAGAAGACTACTTTTTTGGAGCTCACTACCTTCTCTAAGTAAACTAACTTTGTGGAGCTCACTTCCTTTTTAGAATTCATTTCCTTCACCATTCTCACTTTATTCATCAAGCTCACTTTTTTCATGAACATGATTTGAAACTCGGGAGCTCTAGGATTTTAGTGAAGTATCTCTACCCTTCTTAAGGGGTAGAGGCATATTTATAGGAGTTTCTGACAGACTCTAGAACCTTACGAACACCTAAGTTCCACGTTAGTACCAAGTCATAGAGCTCCAAAATATTAGCCAAAATTATCTCTGTTACTTGAATCACCATGGTTATTTTCAAGATAATAGTGCTTGTTGTAATTAATGATTATCCCATTAAATCCTTTGCACTGTTTTGATGCTCCTTCTTCCATTTCACCACCACAATTCTCTTCACCTTCACCACCAAAATGGTCCTTTCCTCTTCCAACAACGAAGATCATCATAGTCGTAGAGAACACCATCAACATTCTTCTTGTATTTGCAAAATGTAATTCATGAAGCCCATCATTACAAAATTTATCATGTTTCCATATTTTGATGAGATCATCAAAAAAAATACAATTTTCACAATTCTTGACTAACTCCAAATTTTTGACCCTAAATACTTGGAAAACACTAGAAGCCTATGCCACCTCAGACACTTGATTCTACAAAACCAACCATGCTAATTAAAAGTAATTTTTTCACTCTTTCCTTCATAAATATTTCATCACTTGTTATCCAAATTACTTATGATCTTTGTGAAATACATACCAGCAAAGCATCATCAGATTTTGGCCTTTCTCATAATGCCAAACATGTGCACTACATCCTTTCTTCTCTTTATCTTCAACGAACACCCTTCTTTCTTCTTATAATATTTGGAAAAAGAATTCAAAAGTAGTTCTTCATCCATATTTCAAATCCTCAATCCATTTTTGAGTGTTAAATACAATGAAGTCCTATTATCTCTCTTCATCCATAAGTGTAGTATTCTTTGAACAACATTACTGTTGTAGATACCATGTCAACATTTGTACATGTATTTTGACCTTTAAGTAAAATGAAACAATCATCTTAGTTAACAACATGGGGAATTTATCCAGAATGTAATTCATTGCTATTATTCCATAAAAATTCTCCAGGAATCATCACTTCAACCATCCTATATTCACATTGAAGTCCCTTCTTAATCTTCAACAGATCTCCATTCACTTTGATATTTCTTCTACATTTTGACCATTATTGGAAAATAATGAAAACTAATATAACACATACAAAAAAGAGGTCATGGTAGGTTTTAGAAAATGGAATCATGCATGTCAAGTGACTTCCAATCATGTCTAGTATGTTTTTGGGTCTTGAACCCATGACTGAAGGATGATAAGGCTTTCATTCCTACTATAGGCCTATGAGATGTCTATGTTAATGTGTAATTATTTTTTATAATTATTAATAATGAAACATTATAGTTACTTTTTATGTTTATAGATTAATGATTTAAACATATTGATTTTTAAGAATAGTTAGAGAAAAGTAGTTAGACTTTTCATTCTTTTATGGGGCTTATGGTTCTTTTAAAAGTCTATTTTAGTGCTTTTGATAACCAAGTTAATTTCTGGACATCCATTACATGATGTAAAGGTAAAATTAGAAAATGATAAAAGAACAACCAAAGAATGAAATTTTTTTGATACAAATATATCATGTAAGTATATTTTCTTATATTCATGGTCAATAAAATAATTACAGAAACATAGTAAAATGATCAATAAAAATGTTTTCCAAATACCTTATTTTTTGTTGAGATGATAAAAATTTTAATCATCAAAGATTTATGAATTTGAGGCCCTATAATTTTCAATTATCATTCACTTATTGGTGATTGATGGCCTCAATTAATCCCAATAAATATTTATTATTATTTTTTCATGTCCATATTTTAACATCCCACTTATGTTTCATTATTAGGGAAGCCAGTTATGAGTTACTTTTTGTAACTATTACAGTTTCATCCTTATTTCTTAATGGATGTTTTAGTATTATTTTTACAATGTGGGTTTATATGAATGGGAATATCATGTATTAAACCTCCAATAACCCAGATGAATTTTGAGATTGAAATTAATTTTATGAGGGGTAGAATGAGACATCCTAATATTTTTTGAATTTTTTTCTGAATTAATTTAATCTTTTTGATATTTTTCATTGCACGCAACACCAAAAATAGTTATTTTATATATATTAATGTAGTAAGTTTGGATTGTGTTACACGCACTGCCAAGATAATTGTGAACTATACACTATATAACGGATATATTACTCAATATAGAACAATGAGGTATGATTATGGTTTATGCACAGTAGACTTTCCTTGATGGCTTGTGTAACACACATTACCGACTGTTAACGAAAAATAAGATTATATATAATAATATATAACCATGAAATTAAATAATATTTTATGAATATTATTATCCAAAAAATTTAAATACATGTTCCTCAAAAAATATATAATGAATTAATCACTTATAAATGTTTTAGAAATAAATATAAGAACCAATTGAATATAAAATATTATTTTAATAGAATTCGTTTGTTATTCTAATAGAGTAGTTTTAATCCTAATAAATTAATTACAATTAGAGAGTAATAATAATTTAATCTTTATTTTATATATTCAATAATATATTTTTGATATTCATCCAAAATATTTTATAGATATAATATATGAGAAAACTCTGTTTTATGCATAAAAACCTATATTTTTATTAAAGCATTTTTATAACCTTTTAATAGTGAATCCATTTTAAATACAATTTTTTGAAATTTTATAGATTTAATCTGTAAAAACAAACTCTATTTTTGAAATATAAACAAAAAAACAGTTATATTGTATTTTGGTTATTTTTCTGTGAAGTTTAATTTTTTTAATTTGTAGTTAAGAATACTGATGTCTAACGGAAGACTGATTTTTCATATTATTTATTTACAAAGTTAAATTATGATTTTTATGGATTTCACTGTTTGTTTACTCTGGAAATGGGAATCACCTTGTTGATTTAAGGTTCAAACATTCCAAGCGGTTTCTAACGGGTTTGTTCATAGAACTGGAAACATCCAATGATTATATATCCATTCGAACATACTTTACAAAGGTAGGTTCTCATTAGTTGTGAAATGATAAGGCTTAAGAATTTTCATTGGTAGAGAGGATGGGAGGTCGGATTCATCACACATTTTTGAAGGGAATATTTTTCTACTCCGGGACTCTCTTAATAGATTTAAGTTATGTTCGTGAATCCTTATTAACATACCAAGTATACAATCAGGTTTCCTTTAGATCTGACAATCAATGATTGATATGTAGGAAATTTAGAGAATCTTTTATATGTATTTGAGGTTCTTCATCGATATATAATCATCTGTATTTGTTAGATATTGTTATTCAATGGTATCCTTTAATACATTATATAAAAGTCTCTTGGTCATTATGATGACCATACTGGTTTTAAATCCACTCAGTGGGGAAATTGATGTTTATTTTCATTCAAAAGGAAAAGGATTATTTCAGAGTTGGCATCATACCCGCAGATGGGCTACCTATATATCCTTTATTTAGAAAAAGAATCAAAACCCACGTAGTTCGAGTAAGAACGTATGATATTTATGTTTGATTGATGGCTCAAAAAAGATGTCGTAATTACTTTTAAGCTCTAAGATAACGTGATTCATGCTCAGTGTGAGAAAGAAGAGGTATTGGTAAATCCATACAATTGTACCATGAAATATTCAATCATAGAAAATGATGTGGGGCTTAAGTATGTATGACTGCCCAAATAGATAGAGATTGGGACTTATTTCAAAGAAGAAGTCTGAGAACGGGGTCAATAAAGGTATATATACTTTATGGAGATTTGGATACTCTAACATGGGTATTACTCCTGAGAACGATTCCCAAATTAAAATGGACTTATGATTGGGTTTTATTCCTGATAAGGAAGCCTATATCAAAAGTAATTAAGACTGGTTAAGAGAAATTAATACTGGGGCTTAATCCTGAGAAGGAGGCCCAGGTTAAAGGGATTTGAAAACCGGGTCTTACTCCTTAAGAGGAGTCCCAGTTTAAGGGAATTTTAGAATTAAGGGACTTGGGACTTACTCTTATGGAGGATGCCCATATTTGTAAGCTTTGAGACTGGGGCTTACTCCTGAAAAGGGAATCCCAGATTTGAGAAATTATGACTGGGGCTTACTTCTAAGGAGGATGCCCAGGTTAGGGGACATAGGGATTACTCCTAAGGAGGATGCCCAAATTAATGAGAATTTGGACTGAGACTTACTCCTGAAAAGGAGGCCCAAGTTAAGGATTATCTCATCCTAAAGGATGAGGTTGATGATTGAAATATCTAACCTTAGTGACATAAATATGTGTTAATCACTAGGTTTTGAGAGATGTTCCCCAAAATTCGTTTCAGATAAGGAATCCAACAAGGGAACCATGCCATAAATGGATTTGAAGAGGGGTTTGTAGGTTGAATCTTGAATAGGAGAGGTGGATATGCATAGTAGAGGTGAAATGGGCAGGAAGGGAACCCAAAAAGAGAGGGGCGCACATGTTCTGCATGGGCGTGCAAGTCCTGGTCGCGTAGGTGTACCTGCACGACACATGGGTACCTGAGCAATGGTCAACCCATAAGGTAATACATGAGAGAGACTTTCCTCAAACCCTTAGTACTATCCCTATAGGATTTCATAAGAGTGGTGGGCAAAGTTCTAGTGAAGGGGTAAGGCGGCGTGCAAGTGTGGCCATTTCCCTTAAGGGCTGGCCACATAGGCACGCAAGTGTTGATGAGTTTAAAACCCTTAGGCCATACTCCCCCTCTTTAGATCTTCTATTCTAGGTATGAAATTACTTTAGAAGTTTTCAGAAGCTTTGAGAAGAGACTACGGTGCCAGGATCTCAAATCTGAGTTTCTGCAATTCTTTTTCTCTTTAAATGGGGGGCCCACCGGGGGTATTTATAGGTTGGTGAAGACCCTGAGTGAAATTTCAAAGAGGGCGTGAAAGTCACCTGCATGACCATTGGGAGGCGCGCAAGTATACTTGAGTGACCTTGGTAGAACTTTCATGACTCAAGGGAATTTGAATCGTTGTTCATGACTTTGTCAATTTTTAATGTTTCGTCAAAGGATAAATCACTTTGGGTTCAAGGAATTTTTTTTTTCAATTTGTTAAACTCTGTGAAGGAAAGGAGCATAAAAAAACATCCCCCCTCAGAGTTGGATCCGAAAGAAGTTAGGATGTTACTCTGAGGAAATGAAGAAAACCAAGGAACATACAGCGCGCAAGTTCTGTTGAGCGCGCAGATTGTGGTGCGCAAGTGTGAGCCGCGCAGGAGTTTAGGGGTGCAGGGTAGCGGTCTGGCCTATATATATGCGGTCATTCCTCGTGCAAAGCACCGAATTTCAAAATTTCAATATCTCGCCATGCAAGTTCCCTTCACCATGTAAGTTGCTCTATTTCCACTATTTCATTGCTGTCGCGCTGCTATAGAGGAATTTGGACTTTTGCGGTGATACCTGCGCGCCAAAACATGCACGACACATCCATACATGCACGCCAAAATTTAGACTTGCGCGCCATAATTCCTTAGCCATTTTTTTGAATTTCTTCACAAATTTTATGAAAAATCAACCCATTTAACAGTTTATTTTATTCATCTTTTGTGCAGGTCCAATGGCTCTCAAGAGAATCGGAACGACTGATGAACTGGATATCAAGAGGATTGATGATATGATGAGAATCACTGTCCATGATTACTATACCGTCTACGACATCACTTTCCTGGATTTGGACAAGTACCTGAAGAAGTATCATCTTGATTTCCCACAAAGCATTTATCTGCCTTTGTATGGCTATGGTTATCTATGAGATGTCACCATTCCAGAGGAAAAGAATTATCACCCAAATTCATGGTTTCAGAATTAAACAAATTTTGATTCAGCAAATATCTCAAGAGGATGAATATTTTCAAATGATGGAACAATGGGGAAGGCCTACATAATGAATCATAGCCCATGTATGCCAGATCTGAAACCTCATAAGCCTGATCTGTAACCACATTGTTATCCCTCAATTTTCCGAAATTCTCAGATAGATCAATCCAAAGGCTGGAAGAGATGTTGGGACTTTCGTGCTGGAGGAGGTCTGAATCCAACATGGATGTGGACATACTGGGTGCGACAAACCTGTGAAGAGTTTGTTGTGGATTTGAATGGATTTGTGATATATGAAGCCATATGGGCTGGGAAAACATACCTTTACAGACATGATAACTTCATGCCGGAGATACTTAGCCATTGTAGCCCAGAAACCAATTCTTTCCATCTGACTCATGGAGAAGTAGGCATCAGTCTGTGGGAAGTCTGCAGGATATCAGGGGCACCAATTTCGTGTGATATGTATGAAGAATTCATCCCTCCCAAAGAGACTTAAAATGATTCAGATAAGACTCCGGATTTAGCTCGGGAATTATTGAAAATCATCCTCATGCTCAAGAGTTCAGAGACCTCCTTAAAGCATTTTAGAAATGATATTCATCTTGAGGAGTGGATGAATATGTTTCTCATCGAGAAGAAGGAGAAGGAGCTAAAGGAGAAGGGATCAAAGGTGAAGGGATCTAAGAAGAATGGGGCCAAGGAGAAGAGGCCCACTTGTTCTACTACCTGCCCCAAAATAGAGAAGAGGGGTGCTCCTAGCACATTCTGGCCGACTCAAGAAGAAGGAGAATTTGAGAAATGGGGATACGAAGTGAATCAAAGAATCCCAATTCTTACGACATGATGTTGATGATGCAACAACCAGCCTAGAATTGAGGGCATACATTTTGTCCTGCAGAGATGGTGTGCTGGTCACCATCATTGAAGGAGAGATTATATGCGAGAACTATGCTCCATATATATTTTCACGTCAATTTAAGTGTTTACAGCAGACTGTTGTATCTCCCCCAGTGCATTTCAAGTCAGAGAAACATCTGATGGTTGCTCGAAAACATTGGTTTCTGACATCAAGGGAGAAGACCGAGGCATTATTTGATCTACCAATTGAAAAATTGGAAAATAACTTGACTACATGGTGTGCTAAGAACTGGATAGCATCATACCCTGAAGGGGTGCTGAATCACCAAGTTTATCAGGTGGGGAAAATGAAGATAACTGTAGAGAAAGAAAACCGTCCTCAGGAAGGTAATGCTTCCCCACCTGGAGCTGATTCTCTAGATTCCTCATCAAGGATTGACTCACCAGATTCCCAAGTTTGGGATGATGAGGCACAACAAGAGGCAAAGTGGCCTCGTTCCCGATATAATCCTCCAATGAGAATTGAAAGACCCACTCCATCAACTCCTAGTGAGTTACTTCATTGTGCCAATTTAATCACTATTACTTTATAGCGCAACAAGTATTATTTTATTATTCTATATCTGTAGTTGTAGGAGTTGGGAAGAAACGGAAATCCAAGATTGTAGGACCTTCCTCGCAGCCTACTGGTACACATCATGAATATCTACAACCAGAGGATGTTCATCCATGGCCGAGTTTATACTACGATGCTGAAACTGCCTGACTGGATTTTTGCGAGGGGATACACCTCCCTAAAGTAGGAAATCTTATAGGTTCTACAGATATCTGTTACAAGGATAACCCCGATGAGGTATGAGCTTATATCAGAGTGCTCAAAATGCTCATATATTCCACTGATGATTCCCTTCCTGTCACAAAGCGGGGGAAGGAAATGATTGATCGTGGCACCACAGAGGGGACTGGTGGTTCCGGAGATGTGGAGTGGCACGATTACGGGGCACCTGAGTATGTAAGTTTCTTTCCTTATTTTCTTTGTAACTTGATTCAGTCAAAGGATTTTTACTCAAGGAAATTATTCTCCTTATCCTGCAGCTTGCAAAGAAAGGAACTGCTGAGGATCCTTCACCACAATATAGCGTTGGTGGTACTATGATTGGAGTTAATGAATCCCCTTGCGAGTCGGGTGAGAAATCTCTAGGCCAGAAAGCCATGGATTAGATGTTGAACATTTCTTTCTATTATCCAATTCAAGTACCTGTAGCTGATATTTCCATCACTCCCAAAAGGCCAAAGAAGTAAAAGCATCGAAGGAGGAACTCCATATCTAAATGCTTCATCGTTAGTGGTAAATCCTTCAACTAATCATGATTCTAAACCCTGGAAAAGGTTGCTCATAAATCTTGGTATTGCAGGTGCCTCTTCATTTTCCCCTCTGAGGGAGAGGACTGACCCTCCTTTGAGGACCACGAAGGGTACTGGTGAACAATCACAAGTTTAGGATAACTTGGCTGCCCCTAGAGAAGAGCCAGTATCTGTTCCTAGTATCCCTCCTGTTGTTGTTTCAAGAAGAAAAGATCATGATTCTGGTATGTTAACAATGCTTCATAAAATGTGGAATGAAACATCAACTGACTTCCATTATGTGATACTTTATGTTCAACTCCAGCACTAGATCTTTTGGCGTCCATTGAAACTGACACTGCTATTTTATCTAAAGATGATGTCCAGGGTTAGAGACTACAGGATGATGGTTTCCAAGAAGACATACCAAATTCTCCCACTGGTGAGATTAAATAGGAATCTTGAGATTACATTGGATGAAATGATGGAACTTGGCGCATATTTTGAATATTTTTTTAGATCATGATAAATTACCATTATTATAGAATATTATGGATGTTAGTGTTATCCTTCTTCCTATTAAAAATAACATCTTATTACATGTCTAATCATGATCGGTTGAAATGTGTTGTTCAATCCGAGGAAGATGTTGAACTACTAATGCCTGAAGGGGGTACAAAAAACCCTACAATTTCAGAGACTTTATACCAAGTGGAGCTGAACCTCATAGAGCTTTCTCAAACTCACCTTGAAAATCCTGTTGAAGATAGGAATGATGGGGAGGATCCTTCTCATGTTACTGATCCACCGTTGGGTAAGGGATAAAGAATTTTGCAACTGTACTTAATTTGCAAGACAACTAATCAACTTTTTTTATTCTTTGAAACAAACCAACAATTTTAACAGATTATGCAAGGACATCAATTTTAGTGGATATATCTGGAGGTGAAGCCTTAGACTCCACCCCAATGGGAATTGAATGTGAAGAAACACGGGTCAGGAGGGAAGGAGAAGAACAAGGTACTTCCTTAAGTGCATTAATCCCGGATTACATTCCCCCCTGTGAGAGTGATGCTGAGTCAAATCCAGAGTTACAAAAGGCACTCCGGTTTTCTTGATGTAAGGAATGGAAGAAAATATGTAATATCATATCTGAAGTGCCTTTAGAAGAGCTGTCGTCGATGATTCTGTGACTGTCATCCCTATTTGTCATTCTAGGACTTGGCAGTTTTGGATATCAATAGATCCATGCTGTAGTGAAACAAGTCATCTTAAGGAGGGAGCAGGAGAAAAAGTTCCATCAATATTTGACCAGGTTGAAGCTCTCAGCCAATATCAGTGACTTTGAATCTACGGTTTCTGAAGATGATGATTATTATGCTGCCAAGATGAAGGAGCTAAAGCATAAGATCAAATATTAAGTCGTCCAGTAGATGCACCTTCAACAACAGTTAGATTCTGTTACTTGGGAACTTGAACAACTGAACAATTCACTGAAAGGAGATCAAACAAATGGTATGAAAGCCATTGCAGATGCTAATAAATCACTCAATAAAGACGAAAAGAGTGAATTTGTTCAAGTTCATGGGATTCAAGTTGCTGCTAATGAAGTTCGGGATGTTGTACATCACGTGAAGACTTATGTTGACAGCCTCTTGTAATTTATTGGAAAATAGAAGATACACCAATCTATGGATGTCCTTCTAAATCTTGTGCATCAAATGAAAAACTTTTTCACCTACAATAATTCGTGCCTGCATTCTTTTGCTACCTGTTTTAGATTTTTACCTAAGCCAATGGGCCTAGTAAGCATAGTTTGATGTTTTTATAGGATTATTATTAATAACACTACAATATTTTGAAATTTTTTATTGATCGATATTACCTAGAATTATATAAAATGTATGATTACTGAGATGGAACTTGAGCTTTATTCGGATTTACCTTGTCTTTTGTGGGAATTTTAAAGTCATGCACATCAAACATAAAAAGGCTAATGTTTAAGGTCGAAATAACTTTGACCGAATGGATTAAAATTGACTCAATTCCTTGAAAATTTATCTGAAAACATATGACCACATTAATGTATGAGGGAAAATATGTAAATGATGACTTAAGAAATTTTAAATCTAAGGAATGACACAAAAAAGGACTAAAAGGTATTAGAAGAAGAATTTCCCAAGAATGAATTTAACACTATTTAATTAACCTGTTAGGGGGTTGAATTATACAGAGCCACCTAAGGGAATTGGCTTCATAGTCAAATAATTGCATCTTTTAGCTGAAAAGTCAATTATGTAGACTACTTATGCAAGGTCACCTAAGGGCACGTGATACATAGTCAGGCAAAAGAACTATCAGAAATTTATTTTCTACTGCTGAAAATACAATGGAAGTTTATGGAGATTCAAATGTTCCAAAGCATAGAGTTTGTTGTATGGAAAGAGGTACTTCAATATAGGGACGATATTTCCAAACTAGATTGTCTAAGAACTGGATTAATGTCGCTCCTCCGAAGGTCTTACCTAAGCATAGGGAAGAGAAATATAAACCATAGACTTGAATACTTTCAAATCATGAAAAAGAACATGGGACAAATATGTTAAGGATGGCTACTTTTGCGGATCCCTACATATTGTCATTAAGACCAATAAGGACAAAAGAGGTTTTCTTCCCAAGAATGATGTTACCATTATT
Source organism: Viscum album (assembly GCA_963277665.1). NCBI lineage: Eukaryota > Viridiplantae > Streptophyta > Magnoliopsida > Santalales > Viscaceae > Viscum > Viscum album. The sequence continues at coordinate 420,129,026 of OY728158.1, read as the reverse complement.
TAACAAACCTATTAGGGGGTTGAATTATGCAGGTCCACCTCAGGACATTGGATGCATAGTCAAATAATAGTATCTTTTGGCTGATAGGTCTTTTATTTAGACTATGTATGCAAGACTGCCTAAGGGCACGTGCTGTATACTCAGGAAAAGGAAATCTTTGAAATTGGAAATTTTGTGACCAGAAGTCAAGAAAAGGGTTATGAAGATCTGTAAATATTTAAGGTTAGGATTATGACACAAAAAAATGGGTATGGTCCAATGTATGTAAAGATAAACAGATCAATTCTAACCATAATCATGTTGTGGATGGGTCCTTAATTGAAATGTTGGACTTCACTACGTATCCCATAAGGATGGGAATCAAGCCATACATAGTTCTTAAAATACATTTTTAACATTGTGTGGGACTAAAGTGTGGGAAATCATATTTTAGGGTCATAAATATCGGTCCATAATAATGAATACACATTGTGTGTTTTCATAGGGACTTTTCAGTCAGGGGACTGAAAGTGGAATTTGGGGTTTGGTCCAAAATACATGGGGCAAGATTTGAGGGACACTCGAACATTCCTACGTATCCCATAAGGATGGGAATCAAGCCCACTTAGTTATATAAATACCCTTTGTACAGATTTGGTTCGTACAAGTGAAGGGTGAAAAGGGGACTTTAGTGCAATGATGGTTTGACCTAAGATAAAAGGCCCAGGCATTTCCATGTATGCACATAGTCTTTGAAATATAACATGATTGGAGATAAATGTAAATAATGATTCCCTCTGAGGTGTGGGTATCAAAGAATTTTGTAGTCTATTGTCATACAGGACAAAAAATGTTGTATAGTTTAACGTCATATAACAAGGAAAAAGGTGAACCAATGTAAATATATTGATTCTGGGGGCGGTTTCATGAATCAACATCATATGAGATGGCGGTGAACTGATGTGAAGAGATTGGTTTTGGGCTTGAACCTTGGGAGGTTGCCTATGTACCCAGCCTAGAAGGCAAGGATCAAAGTCTGTGTAGTTCAATTGAAGAATGAATTAGTGATCAAGTTGTTATTGGGGACATCGACATAAAAAATGGTGTTGGGACTTACACATGGTTTGCGGCCCAGAGAGGGTGTTATGGTTGAAGTTTACACTAAGCTCACATGATTCATACTCGGTGTGAGAAATAAGTGGTAGCAACAACCTTAACGATGCACAGTTTAACGTCATGTAGGATGTATGAAGGGACTGTGCAATTTAAATTCTTGGTTTGAGGAATATTCGTGCTGCATAGTTTAATTTCATGTAGTAGGGACAAAATATAGTTTAACGTCATGCATGACGTATTATAGGGACACAATTTAATGTCATGTTGGAAGTGAACACAGTTTTTCGTCATGTTGGACAATAAGGGTGCTGTACAGTTTAGCGTCCTGTAGCTAAGATGATGGGAACAATACAGTTTAACGCCAGGTTGGACGAAAGGGGGACTGTGTAGTTTAATGTCATGAAGTAAGGACAAAGAGAACACAATTTAACGTCATGATGGAAATATTTGGGATTTTTCCATAGTTTAACATCATGTTGGACGAAAGGGGGACTGTGCAGTTTAATGTCATGCAGTATGGACAAAGTGGACACAGTTTAACGTCATGTTGGACGTATTAGGGATTTTTTCCACAGTTTAACATCATGTTGGACAAAAGTGATTCAAATAGTTTAAGTTCATATTAATGGACCACAACTGATGATGCAGTTTAACGTCTTTCTAGACTTATGGGACTTCTGTATAGTTTAGCTTTATGTAGCTAGGACGTCACAGTTTAACGTCATGTTGGACGATAGAAATGCATATTGATTAAGGTCATAAGCATGGATCGTAATGTTGTAGTTTAACTTCTTACTGGACATGGGGAATGAAAATTGTTTAAGGTCATATTCATGGACCATTGATGATGTATTTTGTGTTTATACAAAATACTTCTTCAGAAATATGGCATTCGTTGGAGTATTGATGAGTTCTCCATCAATTGAGATTAAAGAATAAGCTCTATTGGAGTAGAACTTATGTATTTAATAAGGTCCTTCAGATTTTGGCTCATGATTGGGAGGTTTATTTCCTGGTATCATTGGAGTTCTGAGAACTAAAACCAATTCCCCCTGAAAAAATGAATAATGAGGAAATTTTTCTGTTGAAAGCTCGTGCTATTCGATTCTGATAGACTTCCAAGTGGTGCAAGGTGATCAATATTTTCTCATCTAATCATTCCAATTCATCCAATCACTTTTGAGATTGTTCATCTGTAGATGACTCATCACAAATGGCTACTCTGATCAAGGGTAATTGAACCTAAATGGACAAGAATGCTTCGGTTCCATATACCAGTGAATATGGAGTTGACAATGTTGCAGTGCGGGTGGTGGTCTGATAGGCCCATAAAGCATGAAAGAGTTTATCAGGACATGATTTCTTATCTTTATCCACCATCTTTTGCAGTATGTTTGACAGACTCTTATTGAAGGCTTATATCTAGCCATTGGCTGCGGCATGATACCGAGATGAATGATTGGATTTGATGTTGAATTCTTGATACAACTTCCTCACCTCGGATGAACAGAAGTTGGTGCCATTGTCCTTCAATATTGTAAGAAGGACACCAAATCTAGTAATGATATTAGACTTGATGATGCCAAAAATTCTTTTATAACTGACTTCTTTGAGGGGTATTTCCACTGCCCATTTCGAAAAGACGTCAGTATCAGCAAGAATATACTTATGCTGCTTGGATGTAGCTGAAGGGTAAGGTCCCACCACATCCATTCCCCTTGTGGAAAATGGCCATAAGAATTTATCTTTATGAATAAAATATGGGGGAAGATGAATGAAGTTTGAATGTACTTGGCATGAATGACACTACTTTGTGAAATTAACACAATATTGTATCATTGAAGGCCAAAAGTATCCAATCCTTCAAATTTTATGAGATGGTCTTTGTCCAGACTGGTGGGCACCACAGACTCCTGCATGCAATTCTTTCATGAAAGCCATTGTATCTTCACCATCAATGCATCTGAAGAGAACTCCATCAATACCTCTTTTGTAGAGAATTTTTTCTAGGTGATCAGGGCTATAACAAAGAGTAAAATTGACCATATGTCTCCGAATCTGTTCTTTCCCGGCTCTATCAGGTGGAAGTGTTCCATTTTGAAGGTATTTCTTGATAGGTGTCATCAATCCTATAGTATAACCATATGGTTCAGGAATGGGACTAATTTAATTGATTTCCTCTATTCTGGTTTGAACTTAAGGTGAAATTGTATGAAGGTGGGCATTACTGATTATTTTCTCGTCCCAATTTGGATCCTCTAGAGCTATGGCTATATTTTCCTGTGCATCAGCATGGGAATTTTGTGATCTTGGAACGTAAGAAAATGTTGGTTTCATAGGAAATTCCACCATTAACTCTCTAATGTAATCATACAAATGGATTAACTCTTCTTTTTTGATTGTATAATCCCCATTGACTTGATTGATTACCAGGTCTGAATCACCTTTCACCTTTAATTGATTCACTTATGGCTGAAGCGCCAACTCCAAGCCTGTGATGAGAGCTTGGTATTCCGCCTCATTATTTGTACCGCCTCCCAACAATGAGAATGAATTGGGTAACACTACACTTTCCGGGGAAATTAGTACAATTCCTAACCATACTTTGTTGAATTTAGGATTTTCCATTTTCCTCCCTGTTGGACTTCTCGAAGCACCATGAAAGTACATTTCCCATGTTTGAATATTATCTTGAATAAAAAAGACTTACTTATTAGGAATTTCAATATATGTAGATGTATCTTTTACTGAAATATGTTCAGCAAGGAAATCAGCCAGATCATGGCCCTTTATTGCCTTTTATGACACATATTGAATATCAAATTACTGCAAAATAACTACCATCCTTTCCAGACATCTTGTAAACATTGGATGACTATAGATGAATTTGAGTGGGTTATTACGAGGTAAAAATTGGACCTTGTGATTTTCCAGGTATTGTCTCAACTTCTGAACTGAAAATATTATTTCTAGGAAGAAATTTTCAATATTTTAATATCAGGTTTCTACTTCAATAATAGTCCGACTGAGATAGTAGACACTATTTTCATTCCCAGAATCATTCTTCTGAGAAAGATAGGCACCCAATTATCTCTCTAAAACTTTCACATAGAGGATAAGTGGTATTCCTTCAATAGGGGGAATTAATACCGGTGGACTTAAGAGATACTTCTTGAAAACATCAAATTATTCTTGGCATTCTTCAGTACACTGGTAAGTGACTCCCTTCTTCATCAATTTGGTGATGGGTAAATTTTTTCCTACCAAATTGGAGATGGAATGCCGAATATAGGCTAAGTGTCCTTGAAGTCCTCTTAATTATTTAAAATTTCGAGGAGGCTACATACTAAGGATTTCCATTTTCTTCTTAGGATCGACTTCAATAACACGATGGTTTACAACAAAGCCGTTAAATTTTCCTGAGGTTACCCCAAAAGAACATTTTAAGGGGCTCATCTTCAAATTATGTTACCGACGTTTATGGAATATGAATTCAAAATCATCCAAGTGATTAGAAAGTTGTTTGGATTTAACCACCAAATCATCCACATAACATTCAAAAAACTTCCCTAAAAAGGGTTTGAAGATACGATGCATAGCACACTGATATGTTGCACCTACATTCTTTAGGCCGAAGGGCATTACCCGATAGAAAAACACACCCTGAGGGGATCTGAAGGCTATTGATTCATCATCTTCTAGAGCCATTGAGATTTGATTATACCCGGAATATCCATCCATGAAGGAAAGTGCTTCATATCCAGTTGTTTCATCAATTAAGTGTTCTGTGATCGGAAATGGAAAATCATCATTAGGACAATGCCGATTAAGATCTCTGAAATCAATGAAAAATCTAATTTGTCAATTCTTTTTCTTCATAGGGACAATATTATCCAACCATTTGGGATATTGAATTTCTTTGATGAACATAGCTTTGATAATCTTATCCACTTCTGCTTCAATTTTGGAAGCATAAATTGGGTGTGTTCTTCTTGTAGCTTGCTTGAATCCTCGATGCTGCTCAGGAAAACCCGAATGATGAGTAGAAACATTAGTATCAAGGCCTAAAATCTCTATATAGTTCCAAGAAAATATATCTCGATTTTTCTTGAAAAATGAAATATACATTTCTTTCTCTTCAAGATTCATGGCCACACCAATTAAAGTGGGGCGTGGATCTTCTTTTGATCCCATATTTATTTCTCTGAGTTCATCCACGGTGGAAGAGATACCCTCTTCAAATTCTTAAGGAACATCCCTGAGATCTTCCTCTTCTTCTTCAACATGTGTTATATCTTCTATTTCTACTTTCATAGTAGATGATGATGTAGAATTTCCCTGATCTGAAGAGTTGTTAAAATTTGACCATCTTGAAGAGGAAGCTTCCATTTCAGGCCCTATTGATGATAAAGGGTCTTCCTTTGGTAATAAAGAGGAGATGGAGGATTTAGAATCGATATGATCGTGCACCTCTAGCATTACTATAACTTCTTCTGGCCTGGTTGGCGAAGTATAGACTTACTGGATTTCAGCAGATGAAATGAATACATCCCTATTTGAGCTTTCATCATTTCTTGGTGAATCGCTAGTTTCTCCCATGATGTCTGGCTTGATTTCCATAATTGACATTATGGAAGTTTCCAAAAGAGTATTTGGATTTGGGACTATCCTGTCAATTTGACTGATAGGCAACACATAATCTGTACTCACATGTTTAAATGGATTGACTGGAATCTTTTCCAAACCATATAGAGCATTAACTTTGGTAATATCCTTTGTTTTGGATTTCACCATTCCCTTCATGTGATTTAATTCCGCCTCAATGTATTGATATTAACATGTCTTGAATGGGGCCTTATCACCATAAAATGTCCCAACATGACCATCAAAACAATATTAGAGACATTGATGATACGATGAAGGGATAAACACATGATTATGTAGCCAGGGTCTTCCAAGCAAGATGTTAAAGGCTGAGTCTTGATCAACAATCATGAAATCTGAATTGGATACAAGATCTCCAAGCTGAAATCTAAGTGTAATTTGGCCCAATGGTTCTTGTTCATTTTTATCATATCCTTGTAACATCATAGTAGAAGGAGATAAATCAGATTCTGTGAGGCCCAATCGACAAAGTGTATAAATGGGGATGAGGTTGAATTCTGAACCATTATCAATGAAAGCTATTTAGAAGTATACAACATTGAACTTTACAGAGAAGTATAAAGATCTAATATTTCCATTCACGACATCATCTTTATCTTCATCTGTGTAAAGTATCACTGCATGGAATTCTGTAGGATTATTCTCAACATGGTAGGCTTCAGTCACAACAATTTCAGTTTTAAACTCCTGAGGACTTGACAAAGCCTCAATGAGTTCCTCCTGAAGATCCTTTGATAGATTCAAGGCATCGAAAATTCATAACTTGGCTGGTATATGGGACATGTGATTCAATACATCATATTTTAGATCCAGAGGTTTTTTTTCGAGAGGAACATGTGGTTTAGCAGGTTCCTTAGATGTTGATGCTTTGGAAGTTGATGAAACATGTAATGGGATAGGAGTTGGTAATACTCTGGGCTTTGGAATATTAGACCGAATAGGTCGATTTACATTCTTAGAGGAAGAAGGTGGAACCTCTAACCGATCTTCAAGAATAACTATTCTAGGACTGAATCTGCCCTGTGTGGAAGAACTTTCTTGTTCTTGTTGAGCTTGTTGAAGGGATCTACCACGAGTTTCTACCACATACAAAGTTCTAGCAGGGGTAGAATTGGAATAGTGGATTCTAGGATATCCACATCTTCCCCTATACCTTGAGCCTCTGGAACTTCCTTTGATTCCTCTATTTGATACAGGGAACCCAGGCTCATCAAATTCAAAACTGCGACGGGCATAAGAATCTGTTAAGTGAATCATATTAATAGAAATGAAGATTAACTATTCATCCGATGAAGACTCATCCTGATTAGCCAATTTAGGTTGTTCCGTTTTGTGGGATGGTGCCCGTGGCTTCAAAGAAGATAGCATAAAATCTGCCAGAGTCAATGAAAACTTAGGCTTTGACACGATTTCATCTTTTTCGGATTGATCTTCATTCTTTGAATTATGTCGTTTCTTTGAGGATTTTCCCTCTGATGAAGAGGTTTTTGCTGTGGCATTAAAAGAAAAATACACAATTTATTTCTTAAATAGCATTCGTAAAATGGAATGAGTTTAGTTGATCGTTTTTTTGACTATCCAATCATCATTTTTTTGCACATTTTTGTTCTTGACTTCATGCCACTCACCCTCTTCCTCTGGATTTTTAGCAGTTATGCATGCTACCAGAGCAGAAGAACCTTTCAATTTAACTTGCCCCGAGTCAACCATTTTTTGTAGGAGGTCCTTGAAGACAAAACTCTCTTGGATGGGATTCCCCAACATCTAAAGAAATGGGCAGTAATTGGGACGGTCTTCATCTCCTTCCTTGTTCGGCCTTTAGGGCCTTGGCAATTGAACCAATGTATTTTTCAGAGCTGAAATGAAGTAGCCAGGAACTTGTTCATTTCGGAAAGAGTAAACTTTTCTATTCAAATACTCAAATTGTTTTTGTCTTTTATCTCTTTGATCATCTTGATGAAACAGCCTCTGTTGTTGACACTCTGGAGGTGGAGCCCTTCAAGAATATGAAGGTTTTGAAGTAGAAGCAAGAACATGTGCTTGTTTAAGCATAACTGTTGCAGTCTTCACTCTAACAATTATCCTTGCTGGATAAGATTGAATTAAAAGAGTTTTATTCTTAGTCTTCATAAGAGAATCTTCAATCTGTTCAGCGATTGAAGTAAGGTCTCAAAACCCTCCTGTGCATTTCACAGGGATCAATGGTGTGCGTAACTCATCACGCAGATTTTCCATAAAGATTGGAAAAAATTCTTCTTGAGGGATTTCTAAGCTTAGGTAATATGTTAATCCCTTCCAGTGAGCAATGAAATATGAAACCATTTTATTCTCCCTTTTCTTACAGTTTTTCAGATCAAAAACTGTTGTCTTTGGAACGGTTGAGCTAAATTGAATAAGAAATCGTTGATGAAGATCTTCCCATCAGGTAATTGACCAGGATTGCAAGATTTTATCCAATAAAAAAGCAGGCCCTTGTAATGACTTTAAAAAACTCTTGAGCTTAATTTATTCCTGTTGCTGAGGGGTTCCCATCATAGGATCGCAACGAGAAAGAAATGTGTTAAGTGTTGCTCTGGGTCTCCCAAACCATTAATGATTGGGAATTTGGTACTTGCAGAATTTGATGGGGGAGGAATTGCATCAACCCATTCAGAGTAAGCACTCTTTTCTAGTTGAATTTGAGCACAATTTCCCTACATAGCTTCCAACCGAGCTGTTAATGACCCAATAATAGTTATTAACTTTTGAGAAACATCCGGTTGAGATTGGATCTGAACAGGTGCAATGACTGGAGCTTGGAAAGATGTGGTGGCTGGTACTTCAAATGATGGTAGCACCACCAATTATTGTTGCTCCTGACCCATAATATTAGACCTATGATGGTGTACTAATAGAGGAGGATATTCTTGATCCATCTCAGTATCTGCAACAAATTCTCTTAGCTGACTACCTCCAGCACGCTTAGGAGGAAGACTACCCTGAAATAGTTTTGTATTCATCCTCCTCAATTCCTTTATTTCTTCCTCCTGTTTTAAAAATATTTGCTCTAATGAGAGCGATTGGCCTTCTCCCAAGGAAGGGTATGTAACCCGATTCCTTCCATTCCCTTTGTCGGATCCATTTCGGAGAGGGGGAAGTAGGTTATTTGAAGGAACACCCTGATTTTGGGTAAGCCATTGATTTTGTGTACACACACCTTCTTCATTTGCATACGTACATAAAACATATTGAACAAGACTCTCTTCATCTGATCCCTCTGAGTGAGCCTCATCTGGTAGATCAGCAACAACATAATTAATGACATTAATTGATGCATAATGCCTTGCATCTTTTCTATCAGAATTTCTGTGATATTGTCTTCTTCCATGTCTCTGATGAGACATTTCCTTTTGTCGATTTGATCCCTCAGGAACTTCTTGATGAACCATAATTTGGAGAGAATCTCCTGATAAGTTGGTTCTTCATTCCTCTTGGGGATTTTTCCCTAATAGAGAGAATACTGACTTTCACTGAGGATGATATTGAGGATTTGAAAACGTCCCCAGTCCGGTGGACTGGGGCTGTCCCTGCTATTCCTGCTCAACTCCTCAAATCCTATTTGTTTATTCCTAGGGGTGGGTTAAAAGAGTCGCCAGTCTGACAAGATGGGGTGGTTCTTCACATGATATATCTAAGACTTTCTTGTAAGATCTCCTGATATTGAGTACATTAGTCCGAAAATTGGCTGGATGCATAAACCTTCATCGACTTTTATCACCAATCTCAAAAGACCGTTGGATGATTTCTGACACTTCTGTCACTTGATGATGTGCTTTCTCCAAATGAGAGGCATGTTCAATATTCTCGTTGGCTTGATGCAGGATTAATTCAACAACTTGTTCTCTATATGCTTGATTTTGAGAAGAAATATTTGAATCATGTTCTTGGGAATGCCTTTGATTACAAACAAAGCCAATTGACTATGGCTGGAAAAAGGCAATAACATTGCATGAGACCATTTTCGGTGGGATTTGCTTACTAGAGAGTACAGTGAAATGTAGTGCTCCATGAACACCCCATCCCCTGATATGAATACCAGATGGGGAATGGGAAATTAACTGGAACAATCTTCTTAGTGCGCAAAGGCATGAACACTAAAGGGCTCTCTGATGCTTTTCAACCTTCAGAAATCGAGAAAATGAGAGTGAAGCCAAGTCAATTTGGTGTTTTAACCCTTCTATTATCTGGAAATTATTTTCATATTCATCATAAGATAATATTTTATTTTTCAACTAATAAATAGTTTTCCATATGTTTAGATGAATATCATGAATTCCATATTCCATCAACATCTCTGGAATGTCATATTGAGACTCAACCAGAGGGAAAAACATGATTGGCACTTCAATTTTTTCCAGCTGTTTTCTCATATTCAGTACTTCCACTTTATCATTTAATGATGATTCTTCTACCTGATTATAACAGAGTTGGTGCTTCTTTGTTGCTTCATCAGATTAAACAAGATCGGTATAGAATTAACTGATCATACATGAAGCTGAACGACCCAGGGGTGGTTCGGAGAATGACCTACACCCCAGGATATCTTTTGAATGAGAAAGTATTTCACCTTCTAGCGGTGAAGCATCAGACATGGCTGGCTTCACATTTTCAAGTGCCTCAAGATAATAGGGAATTCTCATCACTACATTGTCCATTGGATAATTTTCCCGGAAATGTGCATTATAACTATGGAAATGACTTTCGAAGTTAAATTCATCATCATGGGGAGGACAAACATGGTGGGTTATAGTAAAAGATGAAACATTTTTCTCCTTGGTCTTCAGACCATAGAGAGGGTTCCTATGGATATCATCTGAAGATGAATCTCCAAGATTGACCAAATTGTCATGAAGCAAGACTTTAGGAAGAAGTGAATGATTAAGACCATCATAATTAATGTTCCCACTATTGGGAAATGAGGGAGTATAATATGTAATTCCAATAGATAATTGTCTGAAGGCGTCAAGAAATCCAGCATCGGGCAAGGCATTGTTGAAGATTGGCTCTTTATTTCTTGATTGTGCTGGGCGGGTCTTCTTCTTAGACACCTTCTTACTCAATTTGGGACCCCCTTGTTGATGAAAGTGGTCATTATGGGCAGTTTTATGGGCCTTCTCATGAGAAATGATTAGGTTAGATTGACTATCTCCACTCAAATTAGGTGTATGTGCCTGACTTGGTTGTCCATATGATATGGGGGAGTACACCCCACAACCCTTTCGGACTGGAACAGAGGTGTGTGTCTGTTTCGGAGTGAACTGTTGATGTGTCACTCCACTGGTAGGGATATATTTATGTGTCTTTCCTTGAGATGTTGTGGAAGTAGTTATAATATCCTGTCAGGCATCCAGAATATGAGCAAGGATTTTCTTATGCTCTATCACCATTGAAAGAATGTGCTTGGTGACTTCAATAGCCGGAACATGGATATACGTCCATTATGTTCTTGGAGTAGGTGTTTGTTCTTTCTCTTGTACTTATTTTCCTGTCAGTGAATCCTGACAGTACTCATGTGTGGGGGAAGAGAGTTGAGTCTACCTCCTATTTGTCATCAGAGCATTCCGATTGACTTCTCTGAATGCTACCAAATGAGACTGTTGGTCGGCTTGATCAATACTAGCAAGTGTATGTGCCTGTTGATTACAGTCCACCGAACGTGGTTGATGAGATTCATTCAATAATGAAAGATGAGGATACTAGAAGGATTGATGAGTGTAAGCAGTTATATATACATGTTTACCAGTTGTCAACACATTGGGTTGGCGGGATCCGTCATATGTAATCAGACGAGTCTGCTGAGTAGATGATGATTTATAAATAGGTGTATGCTCATGTCTATAGTACTCTGCCGGAATTGCCTGACGGGATTGGCGTGCTGCTTCCAGACGAGTCTGCTGGATAGCAGAATTAAAACGGATGGGTGTGTGTGCCCGTAGGTTGCTTGCCACCAAGTTAGGTTGGTGGACTTATCCGAAGATGTAAGAGATGATAACCTGCTCACTATTGTCCAGATTTTGCCTCTGGTGGTTTGTCATGCCTACTCGGGTTCGAGGAACCTGAGCCGAACACCTAGAGACGATACCCTCATCATGTTAAGGGTGCACTGTCGCACAAGTCTGGCGATGATTGTTGATGGGAGCCCTTGGGAAGGAATCCTGTCTCCACGAATTATGGCCCTGAGGGACCTGCTCATTCACCACCCCAGAATATTGAAGGTAATGGTGATTGTATTATCGGGATAATGACCCGAAACGGTTCGAGACGGTGGTTGGATCCACCTGCTTCTTGATCACTACTCATCACTATCCGGACGAATATGGTGAATTATTGACATGGAGGGCTTGTCGAGCGTCCTCCAGATTCAGAATAGTACAGTTTTGAAGGTACTCCTTAACCAGCACATTTGATAACCAGTGTTGAAGACACTGAGTAGGTGATATCGTCCTCAGAGCAGACGATGATCCAGTAGGAGTAGCAGCAAAGGCATTCACAGCAGAAGTATTCACATCAGAAGTATTCACGGGTGTGAACATAAGAGAAGCCAGTTCTGTAACGCAGAAGATCTTGAAAAAGCGTTCCTATTTGATATAACAGATGTAATCAAGATAAGTACGGCCACTAAATCTTTTGGATAAGCACATATGTTATTTATTGTCTAGTTGGATCTCTCATTGTGTTTATATATGGGACTAAAAATAATTAAAACATCACTATAACTTGGTTAATTATTCACATCGGGTTCACCATTTTTTGTTTCCTCTGGAAATGGGAATGACCTTGTTGATTTAAGGTTCAAACATTCCAAGTGGTTTATAATGGGTTTGTTTTTAGAACCAAAAACATCCAATGATTCTATATCCATTTTGATCTACTTTCCAAATGTAGGTTCTCATTTGTTGTGAACTGATAAGGCTTAAGAATTTGCATTGGTCGAGAGGATGGGAGGTCAAATTCATCACACCATTTTGTGGGTAATTATAGTCTACTCTAGGACTTTCTTTATAGATTTATGTTATGTTCGTGAATCCTTATTAAATTACCAAGTATAAAATTAGCTTTCCTGTAGATCTGACAATCAATGATTGATATGTAGGAAATTTATAGAATCTTTTATATGTATTCGAGGTTCTTCATCGATAGAGAATCATATTTATTTGTTAGAGATTCTTATTCATTGGTATCCTTTAATACATTATATAAAAGTCTCTTGTTCATAATGATGACCACACTAGTTTTAAATCCACTCAATGGGGCACTTGATGTTTATTATCATTCAGAAGGATTTGGATTATTTCAGAGTTGGGATCGTACCGGCAAATGGGCATCCTACGTATCCATTATTTAGAAAAGGAATGAGAAACGACGTACTTCAAGTAAGGGAGTATTATATTTATGTATGATTAATGGCAGAAATAAAGATTTCATTATTACTTTTATTCTCTAAGCTCACATGAGTCATGCTCGGTGTGAGAAACAATAGATATTGGTAAAACTAGACAATTGTACCATGAAAGATGAAATCATAGAAAATTATGTGGGGCTTATGTATGTATGACTATCCAAATAGATAGATATTGGGACTTATTTCAAAGAATATGTCCGGGAACAGGGTCCATAAATGTATATGTACTTTATAGAGATTTGGATACTCTAACTTGGGGAACACTCTTGAGAAAGATGCCCAAATTAGGGGGACTTATGATTGGGTTTTATTCCTAAGAAGGAATCCCAGATCAAAAGTAAATTAATACTGGTTAAGAGAAATTAATACTGTGGCTTAATCCGGAGAAGGAGTCCCGGGTTAAAGGGATTTGAAAACTGGGGCTTACTCCTAAGGTGGAGGCCCAGGTTAAGGGAATTTTAGAATTAAGGGACTTGGGGATTACTCCTAAGGGATGGATATGCCGAGCAGACCCACAGCTGCCCAAACGCTAATCCCAAAACATCAGAGAGTCCATCGCTCCATATCCGACCTGGAGAGGAGTAGTGGATCGCAAAGTCAGAGCACAGAGAGGTGGCTGGAGAGAGCACCTAAGGAGGATTCCCATATTTGTAAACATTGAGACTAGGGCTCACTCCTGAAAAAGGAAGCCCAGATTTGGGAAATTATGAATGGGGATTACTCCTAAGGAGGATGCCCAGGTTAGGGGACTTGGGGTTTACTCCTAAGGAGGATGCCCAAATTAATGAGAATTTGGACTGGGACTTACTCCTGAAATGGAGGCCCAAGTTAAGGATTCTCTCATCTTAAAGGATGAGGTTGAATGAATGAAATCTCTAACCTTAGTGACATAAAGATGTGTAAATCACTAGGTTTTGAGAGATGTTCCACAAAATTCCTTTCAGATAAGGAATCCAACAAAAGAACCATGCCCTGGATGGATTTTAAGAGGGATTTGAAGGCTGAATCTTGAATAGAAGAGGTGTATAAGCATATGAGAGGTGAAATGGGTAGAAAGGGCACCAAAAATGAGAGGGGCACGCATGTTCTGCATGGGCACGCATGTCCTGGTCATGAAGGTGTACCTGCGTGACAAATGGGTACTTGCACGATGGTATACCCTTAAGCTAATACTTGGGCAAGACTTGGATCAAACCCTTAGTACTATCCCTAGAGGCTTTCAGAAGAGTGGCACGCATGTTCTGTTGAAGGGATAAGGTGGCACGCAAGTGTGGAAATTTCCCATAAGGTCTGACCACTTAGGCGCACAAGTGTTGATGAGTTTCAACACTTAGGCCTTACTCCCCCTCTTTAAATCTTTCGTTCTAGGTAAGACGTTACTTTATAAGGGTTAGGAATATTTTAAAAGAGACTAGGGCACCGATAGCTCAAATCTGAGTTCCTGCAATTTTTTTCTCTTTAAATGAGGGTCCCACCGGGGGTATTTATTGGCTGGTGAAGACCCTGGGTGAAATTTCAAAGAGGGTGCGCAAGTCACCAGCTCAAACATTGGGTGGCGCACAGGTATACTTGGTCGACCATGGTGGCACTTGTGCGACCCAAGTGCATTTGAATCTTTGTTCATGCCTTTGTCAATTTTTGATGTTTCTTCAAAGGATGAATCTCTTTGGGTTCAAGGCATTTTTTTTTTCAATTCGTTAGACTCTGTCAAGGAAATGAGAGTCAACATTTTTTAATCAGATAATATTTTTGTAAATTTATCTAATTTAGTTAATTTGAATCAATTTCATTTTTAAATTGGATATAAAAACAAAGAAAACGTTTGATCATTTTCACTTTAAAACCCCGGATTATCGATCTGATTGCAGGATTAAATTTAAATTAATTTATCCCATATATATTATTGTAACTTGTAAAAATGGATTTTTTATATTTTAATAACAATAATTTATAATTAATAATAATTTCAAATTATTTTTTGTCCAAAAATATTGTCGAAATTAATTAAAATTAATTTCAATGATTAAGGTTAAATTAAACATAATAAGGGACTAACCCATGACCATAAGGCCCAAAACAATGGATAAACTTTTCCTAATTCCATTTTATCTCCATATTTAAACATTATCCTACCTTTTCTTGACTTGGACCATTATTCTATCTACTTTTAATAAAAAGTGTTAGTGGAGTTTCCCTTTTCTAAAATATTACAAGAGTGCCCCTACTCTATTAGAAAATGCCTCCTCTCCTACCACTTACTCACACCACTAAATCCTCATCAGCTATAAAAAACTCTGAAAATGTTGCTCCCCAAAATCCCTAAATTCCTCCTACTAGCCTTCATAGGAAGTGTTTTTCAAGGAATCCCTTTGGTACAAACCAAAAGGAGTTACCCGATTAAGAGGTAACACCCTCACTCAAACTCATTTATTTTATTCTCCCTTCCAACTCCAGAAAATCTTATTTATAAATTATTTTATAAAAAAAATCATAAATATACTATGATGTATTATTCTATTTATTCTTCCTATACTTACACACCCTTCTATCTAATGAGTAACAAATATACATTTTATGTGTACAACATACTACCACCTCACTAATCGATGATTGTTCATTTTTCCTTTATCGTCTATCATGGTGTAAATTATGTTGAAATTTTTTTTATATATTTTCTATATAATATTTATTATATATTTATTATTTTATATTTCTTTTACAACAAATATCATTATACTTTCCATTTGGTGTTAATGCGATAATTTTGTTTGTGAAAGTGTGGACTACCACCCACTCAAAGCAATGTGATTCATTCATACACTAAATGGAATGAATTAAGGATGGATTTAGTGAATATATATGATATTATAAAAATAATTAAAAATTATATACATATATTTTTTTTTCATTATTTGTTTCAATAGGAAAATTAAATAGAAATAGAGTTCATACATACATACGACTTACCATCTCAATGAACAGTGTATTTGACATGGTACTTCTATATTATAACTATTATTATAATAAAATTAAAATGAATAAAAATAATATTTAAACCAGGGTTTACATTTTTGAAACTGGAGATAAATATTAGAACCAAATATATAACAAATTAAGACACATGAAAAAAAAGAAGATATTACACGATTTGAAACATTAACATTGAATTGTAAACAATCAGAAGATATAAATCCATAATCAAACCATATATGGTATTATAAGTAATAATATGTTCTTTAATAGGTTTATAATAAATTTATATTTATTATACAAGATGTTTTAATGACTACGATGAATGTCAATACACAAGGTAATGGAATTTCATCTCACTCCTTATTTCGGGGAGATATATTCCTTATTTAGTAGTCACTTATTCTGTTTTCTGTATATACTAAAAGTTAATTTATTATATGAACATTATACTTAAATCTATGGGTATTTAAATATTAATTTTATGATCTTTCTATCAAAGGGTACATGTTTCAAAAGTTACCAAATTAGTAATATAATTTTTGCCTCAATTTTCCTTCTTCCAGACACATGCCATGTTATATAGGTATAATTTTATATGAGGTGTATATAATGCCTTTAATTTATTATATATTGAATATAATTATTTTAATTATATTTTAATTTTCATGTAATTTCATTTTGTTAAATGGTTAGTATGGTTTAAAGTTACTAAGTTATAAGAGTTTATTGAAATTATCTCATCGCTTTTTGAGATTGTATATGATTATACTTTCTTCAATGAAATATTATGATTCATATCTAAATAAACCTCATGAAATTTATTATGCTATAGTTATTAAATATATATTTAAGTATTGGATCCATTTTTTCACTCTTTGTTACATAATATAGTTAAGAACATTTTTGTAATAAATCTGACTTTAGCTCTCTCTTCGGTTTGAAATATGTGTTCATTCGAAATCATGTCTTCTAATAGAATTCAAAAAAAATATTCTTTTATTATCCTATTAAAATAAAAAAAAATTAATCATATTATAATTTTTTAAACAAAATTGGATTTAATAATGAATCGTCTTGTCGATTTCCAGTCGACGCGCCTTTCAAAACATTAGACAATGTAAAAGGAATGTTAAGTGTTTACATATTTATCCACTATCTTGACTGATATTCCCTTGATGCTTTCATTAAAAAATTAAAAATTTATTTTATTTTAAAAAATTATTTTCCTAATAATGTAGAAAAATATTATTTCTAAGCATTTTCAAATAAATAATTTTAAAAATGATTTCATGTTAGTTTATAACTTTTAAAGGAAAATGGTTTTTAAAATATTGTCAAGATTCTTTTATAAGTATTCAAGTGAAATTATTTTCAATTATTTTCAATATTTCATTATAAGTTTTATTCTCATGAAAATGGGTTTTAAAAGGTTTTATTTTTTTTAAAATTCTTTTTCAAGGAATAAATTATATTTTCCTTGATAAATGATTTTGAAATATATTTCAAAATTATTTTCCATCTATGATATTATCTGTTAATGTTACACGTTCCTCTCTTGGAAATGACATGAATGTTCCATTTATATTCTTTTTTAAATGGTTTATTCATGATGTAATGGTATTTATGAAACCAATTTATCATTTAAGGGTTATATGTTTAAGAAATCCATTTTCCTATCATGGGTTATTATTTTGATTAAATTATTATGAAACTTGTATATTTTTCCATAGGTAATGATATGATTGCATGTTTATGATACCAAATTTATTTAATGGGTTAAGATGTAAATTATTTTTGATTTTGGGTCACACGAATGTAATATTTAATTATGATATGGGTGGGACCTACATCTCCTTCCAATGAAATAGGTAAAGATTTATATCTAATGAGACAGACTAAGATGGTATTGGGAGTGAAAATTTACTACTAACATGGCCATGGGAGTGAACCATGACTACCAAAATGGTATGAGGAGTGAACTCAGGCTACTAATTTGGACACGGGAGTGAACCATAACTACTAATATGGTATTATGAGTGAAATCATGCTACTAAGATGGTTGTGGGAGTGAACCATGACTACCAAGTTATTATAGGGAGTGTACCCATACAACTAAGATGGTCTTGGCAGTGATGCCTTGGATTATGTGGAAATAATATTATATGCTTATGTGTTTTCCATAATTCCATGTTTCACTCATTTGTAATGATTTCATGGATTATGTTGTTTATTTCTTTATGATTTATTCCTTATGAACTACGAGGATTTTTGCCCAAATCCATTTTGTTATTATTTCATAAAACCACTTTCAGGGGGAAGTGGGAACCCCAACATTGTCCAAATCATCAGCAGTCATGAAATTCAAATTTCAAAAACATAATAAATGAATCATGATATTCAAAGTTAAAAATCAAGAGATGAAAAATTATCACTAAGTAAGTATCAGGCGAGTCATCTCCGCCAACCACATCACCTTCGTTAGAGTCACCTTGCTTCCGAACACTCAACCATGAAACCAAAACAAAAACGAACCAAAACCACAAAGCATCAGGAACACCAAGACGCTGAGACCAAGCCGTCAACCGTGCTGCACAAGACCCCTGATCCACCCTTCATAGATAAACTAGCAGAACCAGGGCAAGCCACACGACGTCGTCAACACCGGGAACAAATGGACTTTCGACCTCAAACCATCCAAAACATCCACACAACAAGACAATAAAAATTCATTCAAGGGAACAAAACCAAAGGCCATCACCAAACATCAACCTCTCCAATCATCACATCTAACCAGATGAAGCACATAGATCTGGACGCTGCATCCCAAACCGCACATCGAGATGTCCATGCTGGAAGAAGCCTACCTCATACGAGCCAAGCCAAAGCCCGTTGCCACCCGCACTGGAGGAGACTGCATATCCACCCAAAGCACACATGCGAGAAACACAGAAGCAACCTCAAACCTAAGCATACCATAACTCAACCACAGACTTCACCGCACCACCATGGAATCTGAGCCCACTAAAGATCGCGAGTATTTGGCATCACAGAGGCCCGATGTACAACCACCCACGATGCCGTCAGAGTACCCAAAAACCCTCGAAACTACGAACCCAAACATCAATGGTTCTGGAAATAGGAATCGAACCACATCATTGCCACAGCAGGAGGAGCACGCCACGAACTTGCTGAGAACCAAGGTGTGGAGCTGTAGATGAATGGGAGCGGAAACACGATGATTGGAAAACCCTAGCACAATGGTGGATCCCCTTACGTGCACAACTTCTCAATCTCAACATCCAAGCATAATTCTATGATACATGTTTATGATATTTTACATGCAGGTTATGATCTTCAAATGTTTTGATCACATTATCATACCCATATGATCAAATTTATGCTTACATGTCTCCCTTATTTCCCATTACTAAGAATCTAAGATCACCATTTTTTATGTTTCCTTACATAGGTTCAGACGCCCCAAACTTATTTCTTATGTAACAAAAACATTGTATGGGTTTACTTCATTCCCATGTTGTCCAAAACAACACTTTCAAATAAACACAAGACATTATTTATTCAATGAACACTAAAATGATTAAATTACATGAAGGCTAAGAGAATCCAACTAACCAAAAATACCTACTAAGAGACCTATTAGAATTACAGGTAGACCACCCAATTGAAAAAATCCCATGCCAATAGTGGGGGTCCATCAGATCTGTCATGATGAATATCTATACATCTTGAACAACAAAAACCATGCTAAGCATCAGAGGAATGAAGAAAACCATCTTTTTTATCCCAATTTTTGAAATTGGAACACCATAATTCATGTTTTATAAGGCTTAAGTAAATTCTAATACTGCATCCTTTAGGTGACTGTTGAGCCTCTAACGTCTATAAAACCATATAGCCATTGGGTTTTCAAGTGGTTTAATTTCAAATACCAAGGTATAATGAGTTTTCCATGTGTTTAATGTGTGATTTGAAGTTATAATTATAAAAATGTTTTTAATAAACTCTCTATATATATTTTATAAGGATAATGATTTAAAGTTTAAAATGGGTTTGAATCATAACCCTCATATTTTAAAAGAAATTCCAACAGAAGCACACATTTGATACTGTTTGGTTTTGGTACAAAGATACATTTTTTGAGTTTGAAATTGTACGCTGGGAAAATGAAATTAAAAACTATTGTTGTGTTTATTATTTTTTCATATTTTTTTAATATTTTAGAAATAATTAATGAATTAATTTTTTAAATATTTCAAATCTCTTAAAAATCCTTTATAAATGTTTTCATCCTTGATGTAGAAAACAAGGTCGAAACTGAAAATATGTTTTAGATTTTAAATATAATACTAGTATATGATTTTTTTATCTGATGTACTAAACATCGATTTAAAACTGTATGTTTTATAACTCGTTTATTTTTTTTATTATAAGAAAAGTATTGGTTTTAAGGCTTTTCATAGTCATAAAAAAATTGTACTCTCTATTTGAAGACACATATATATGTATAGGAAAACCAATTTTTGGTTTAACAAAAATGAACTTACTTTGATAAAAAAATAGGTGAGTACCCCACCTAGCTGAGGGAAACCTTGTAGGAAGCCACTCAAGGCCTTGGTGGGAGTTTCACTCACATCCCCAAGAAAATGTCCTCGTCTGGTGCTTGCATGGTGCGTGCTAAGTCGCATGCACATGGGTGCATAGTAATCCCTAACCACGCACGGGCATGCGTGTGCAAGAAAAACTAGAGCATGCCACCATGTGGGGTGACACGATAGCAGGGGTGGGTGTAGAAGCACGCCCACAGAGACCCAGTATGGGGAGGTACCGGGGAGGGGTGAGGGGGATTTATAGACTAATGCCAGTAGCCACAGGACTATAAGGAAGCCATGAAACCCATCCCATTTTGATGTGGTAAAATAATTTTAATGTGGTACCTCATCTGGACCGTCAGATCTCATCATACAACATCTGAGCCGTCCGATCGGTTTGGTCCTTGATTCCTAGAAACCACCGTTTGTCCACTATGTTTTTATAAACCTTTCGATTCTGATAGATCAAATATAGATCGTTCATGTAGTTTTAAAACAATGCATCATTTGAAACCATCCGATCAAAATATGATCTAATCCCAGCCGATCAACTTTCTTTTATAACCATAGATTCACCCTAGTCTTCCGATCAGATCCTACTTAATCTGGAAAATCCATTTAATTCCTAGTTATATTCTTTGCATTATATTTTTTCTCCTACAATCACTGCACCAGTTATAGCATCCTGCCGTTTTATCACATAAACATTCATTACATTTTACAGAACCGAGGATCTTTAAGGTTTAGTGTCTTGGAAACCAGGAAATTAAAACATGAAAACACAAAAAATTCTTCTTAAACACTTGAAATGCATCTCCTCATGTTCATCCTAGGTTCATTTTTTCATCTCATAACCTGGGGACATACATCAAAAGAAAGGGTGAGCATAAGGCCCAGTGAGTGAAACAAGGGGAAACATTTAACATGTGAACTTGGGATACATCAACAGTGTCCTGAAAAAGAACTTCAAGGCATGAGAAAGAAATATTGAGGAATATCATAATAAAAATAAAATTTTTCATAACATGAAGATGTGGCTACATCATTTAACAAAGACAATCATTTCCGTTTCACCAAGGTCAATCCCCAAGGTTTCAATAAAAATTACCAAGGTTATTCACCAAGGTATGAGTCTAAGTGGTCATCTCTAGAGATTAAGTCTTTACCCAATGCATGGGAGTGCTATCAGGACGCACCCTTAAATTCGCCTTTATTATCATTTGATACACATATATCATCATCAATAATTTCATAAACAACTCATATAGCATAAAATAAATGGGTTTCATTTCATAATCATAACATTTTTAAAAAAATTCTTTAAAGACATGATCATTGTGTCACTTTAAAACCCACAGAAAAGGATGGTGGATCTCATGTATGTAAATCCCAGAATTTAAAATAGAAAATTTTGGTATATATGTGAATACTCAAATAGAAGAGAGAGCTTTGAGTATTAAATTAACGAAATAAATGAACTTTAGAAAAAGAGAGAGACATTTTGAGACGGAAATTCTGCAACATAACAACTATATTTCTGGGTTTTATAAAACATTGAAAATGGAGGGGACATGGGTCAAACATTCATAAATGACCCATAAAACAGTAGAGGGATAAAATATGAAGGATATATGAACATGGTAATGAAATTTGAAGGACATACCATTTGAAATGAAAAAAATATGATTTCTCTTATGAAAATTCGGCAGCCTAACGACGTTACTTAAACTTCATCAAAAGTAATTTAATGAGATAAAGTATGGTCTATAATCCTATGAACATAAAAGATTAGTATGATAGATATAGATATCATACACCAGAAAAAGGAACATGAAATACTTTATGTGAAAGTAGAAATTAAAAACTAGAAGTGTGAAAGAACCACTTAAAAATTCGGTAGCCTAACGACGCCACTTAAGACATCAAAATATTGAATTGAAGAGATAAAATGGGGTCTCTCATAATATGATCATAAATGATCAGTATGATAGATATATAGATCATACACCAATATAATAATAAGGAACTTGAAATACTTTATATGAATGTAGAACGTGAAAACGAGAAGGGTGAAAGAACCACTTAAAAATTCGGCAGACTAACAGCGCCACTTAAAACATCAAAATACTGAATTGAAGAGATCAAATGGGGTCTCTCATTATATGATCTTAAGAGATCAGTATGATAGATATAGAGATCGTACCCTGACATAATAAAAAGGAGCTTCAAAGACTTTACATAAAAATAGATCTTGAAAAATGAGAAGTGATAAAGAATCTGTTACAAAAATTTCGGCAGCCTAACGACGCCACTTAAACATTCAAAAAACGAAATAATGAGAGTAAGAGGGGATCTCTCACTATATGAAAATGAAAAGGGAAGTAAGAGGAATATAAAAGGACATCCTCCAACATAAGAACATGGAGCATAAAATAAATGACTTCAAAGAGAGTATTTCAAAAGAAAGAGAGAGTTTGGATCCTTTACCGTAAAACGTAACTCTTAAAACACAAATGTTGGGACCTTTAGGGCTTGGGGCACCTTTGGAGGACTCGTTAGGAGGTAATAAGACCATATCTTCATTGGGGGAGAGTTGGGAGTCGAAAGGATGAATGGATTGCTTGGTATTTATAGGGAATGTGAGGGGACAAAGCATTAATGGTCAAGGGACACCTCAATGGTGGGTTTGGAAAAACCATGGGCTTGCCCATGGTATTTTACCATGGTATTGGCCACATGGGACACCTCATACCTGATCTTACTATTCATAATTCGAACACATTGATTACATATGTAATACATCATTTAATGATGTCACTAAACATTCGTAACTTAAAAACTGTATTTTCACTATTCATCGAAAATTCAACTTTCTCAAAAAAATCCCAAAATTTCACCATTACCAAATATCAATGTTCTGATTTCAAAAATGAACTCCATTTTATAAAAAAAATTTCTAAATATTTTTAATTTAATTTTTAATTAAATACACTATTCACCGAAAATTCATTTTTTTCAGAAAAATCCCAAAAAAGTACCTTAACATAATATCGACGCTCTAAGTTCAAAAATGAAATCCATTTAATAAATATAATTTTCTAAATATTTTTAATTTAATTTTTAATTAAAAAACACCATTCACACGAAAAACTAATACTTGAGTAATAATTAATGAAACAGTTATTTACCTATTTTATTGAATCACATTACTTAATCAAGGTGCCTAGATTATATTAATACTTTCTTTAAGTGAGATTACTAATCCATTTGGTCACATTACTAATCCTAAGCATAAAATCACTATTCATAATTTATTATTCATCAAAAATTAAGTTGATCTTATTAGACTCTAAATTTGGTACTGAACATAATTGTAGAAGACCATTTTTTTAAAATCATTACACATATGTAATTATTTAAGGTTTACATAAATATTTTTTAAAATATCCTTTCTCTAAAATTCACCAAAAATATTCATACTATATTTATTCGGACATTTGAAAAGTCATAAACATCATCATAAGAAGAAATACAAATTTTTATTTAAAACAAAGGATTACAGAAGGTAGTTACTGTCTCCTTACATAGCCCCTTACCACACCAGTATAGGACCTAAGTGTAAGGTGTGCTAAGGTGAGAGAATCTGAGGGGGGCTCGGCCAACATCGCACGAGTAGTAATTTCTATCAGTTTGAACGTCTCACGAAGGAGATTCCATTCTAGCTTCACACGATGAAGTTCGACTTGGGTTTGGTCTAGAGAAAATCCCAGTGGTGCTACCTCCTTCCCAAGTTCTGTTAGATGGGCTTCGATCGCTCCAAGACTACTGGGTGAGGCCATCAAATTTTATTTCTATATTAATTATCCAAGATTACTTGTATTTAGAGACAATAATCAAAAAATTTAGTTTCCAGTGGTCATATTGACCAATGGTCATATAACAGTCAAAACCCAACGGTCTCATTTTATTTATACTCAAGTTATCAAATGAAACATTTTTGTTGAGTATAAAAAATAAAATAACACACAAAATTAGGAAAAAAGATTTAGTCAAAATTTCAGGTCATTACAATCTCCCCCCTTAAGAAATTGTGTCCTCACAATTTTTAAAATTGGGTTTTGAAATTTCATTGAAAGTCCCACATCGGAAAAGGATTCAGTAAAACTATTACTTTAAAAGAAAGAAAGGGATGTACAAAGGTCACCCGAGTTAACCCACATTAGGATTCCATGTAAGAAAACATGGACATGGAGGAAAAAAACAAAGGGTCAAGTTCTGAGGGAGAGTGATAGAAAACATGATTAGGAGAAAGGTAACCACGAGAAAATCACAAACTTATGATGTGTTTAAATGGTCATTGATGACCTAGTAGGAAACTTAAACCAACAAAGTTTTTGTTTTACATTCCTTTTCAAAAAATTTATGAATTCATTTACTACATAGAACAAAAACATAAGGAAATATACATACCTTCAAGTAGAGTTTCATTCTTTAATAAGTTTCTACCAAAACAAATCTTTTCTCCAAACGATGAGCATTCAATAACAATTGGTCTCATCAATACACAAGAATCATCTTCTTGAGAGTCACGTAAACCACAAAAGATTGACTATTAATTTCTTCTATCTTTAAACATTATACCACAAACAGAAAGGGTAAGATAAAACAACTCTTCAAAATGAAAGAATCCCATAAGAAGGTAAACTACTTTTAAATATTCAAAGTTCCATGGTACTACCCAAAGATTATCATAGACCATTCCATAAATAACTGTCCTTAAAATTCCTTGAAATAAACAAAACTTACATTGAAACCCAAATACAAGAAGGATTTGATAACATAGTCTTCCAAAATAAACTTCATTGTTCATCTCCAAACAACATAAACCTCTCCTAACATCTTATAATTTCTATAAGTAACCTATATTACCATAGGTTCACCTTAAATTCATCTATTCATCAAAATATAAGTCAACCTTACTCCTCAATGAAAATACCGTAGTAATCTATTTACCTCGATAATATAGGGTCCCCAAAATAGTGAACGTCTTCCAAAATAATAATCATCTTTTAATCCCCTAATCATCCCTGTCATATTAATATGACAATCGTCGCATTTTCTATCACATTGGTTATTGGGACATGTTCTTCCATTTCCCTCCATTAACTAAGAGGATAAAGTATAATTAGGGGCTTAAATACTTAGCAAATAATCATAAAAAGGAATCTTAAAGAATAGAAGGATAAACTTTTAGAAGAAAAGTATAACCTAACTTGTGATCTGCTAGGTCCTAATCTTGGTTATCCATGATCATATATTCTTATGTGAATCTTTATTTTATTTTATCTCGGTTCCTTTAATAATGGTTCATACTAAGCTTATGAATTTACTAAAGCATATCCCCCAGGTGTGTCGTAACCAAGAGTACAGCAAGTCCCGTTGTCGTGTACCAGTTCCCATTCGAGTCTAGCTCAAAGCGGTGTTTTCAGGTTTTAACCCTATGTACATCTGTGCCAGAGCCACCTCTACCGGATCGTATCCAGACATGGTTGTATTTGCTTGGAAACCCCTTACTCAATACTCAACAAAATACCTGGAATATTTCCTATATTTAAACTTTTCTATAGGGTTATTCCTTGAGTTTTCATATCCTAATTTCCACAAATAACTAAACCATCCTTTGATACCAACTATAGCATCCCACCTTTTTATCACATAATCTTTCATTACATTTTACAAAATCGAGGATCTTTAAGGTTTAGTATCTTCGAAACCAGGAACTTAAAACATGAAAACATTAAACATTATACTTAAACACTTGAATGGATTCTCCTCATGTTAATACTAGGTTCATTATTGCTTATCATAACCTGGGGACATACATCAAAAGAAAGGGTGATCATAAGGCCTAGTAAGGGAAACAAGGGGAAACATTTAACATATGGACTTAGGATACGTCAACAATGTCATGAAAAATAACTTTAAGGCATGAGAAAGAAATCTTGAGGCATATCATAATAAAAATAACATTTTTCATAACTTGAATATGTGGCTAAAACATTTAACAAAGACCATCATTTCCGTTTCACCAAGGTCCATCCCCAAGGTGTCAATAAAAATTACCAAGGTTATTCACCAAGGTATCAGTCTAAATGGTCATCTCTTGAGATTAAGTCTTTACCCAATGCATTGGGGCGCTATCAGGGATCAGCCTTAAATTATCCTTTATTATCATGTGAGCCACATATATCAAAATCAATCATTTCATAAACAACCCATATAGCATAAAATAAATGGGTTTCATTTCATAATCATAACGTTTTTAAAAACTTCTTTAAAGACACGATCTTTGTGTCACTTTAAAACCCACAGAAAAGGAAGGTGGGTCTCATGTATGTAAATCCCAGAATTTAAAATAGAACATTTTGGAATATATGTGAATACCCATATATAAGAGAGATCTTTTATTATTCAATTAATGAAATAAAATAACTTTAGAAAAAGTGAGAGACATTTTGAGACAGAAATTCTGCAGCTTAACAACTATGTTTCAGGGTTTTAGAAAACATTGAAAATAGGGGGGACATGGCTCAAACATTCATAAATGACCCATAAAGAATTAGAGGGATAAAATATAAAGTATATATGAACATGGTAATGAAATTTGAAGGACATACCTTTTGAAATGAAAAACATGGATGGAAGATGAAAAAATACGATTTCTCTTATGATAATTCGGCAGCCTAATGACGTCACTTAAACATCAACAAAAGTAATTTGATGAGATAAAATAGGGTCTCTAATAATATGAACATAAAATATCAGTATGATAGATATAGAGATCATACACCAAAAAAAGGAACTTCAAATACTTGATATGAAATTAGAACTTGAAAATGGGAAGGGTGAAAGAACCACTTAAAAATTCGGCAGCCTAACAACGCCACTTAAAACATCAAAATACTGAATTGAAGAGA
Organism: Viscum album; assembly: GCA_963277665.1. Taxonomy (NCBI): domain Eukaryota; kingdom Viridiplantae; phylum Streptophyta; class Magnoliopsida; order Santalales; family Viscaceae; genus Viscum; species Viscum album. Next base: position 420,101,265 of record OY728158.1, on the reverse strand, counting down.
TCAAATGGGGTCTCTCATCATATGATCATAAAAGATCAGTATGATAGATATAGAGATCATACCCCAACATAATAAAAAGTATCTTGAAATACTTTACATGAAAGTAGAACTTGAAAACGAGAAGGGTGAAAGAACCACTTAAAAATTCGGCATCCTAACGGCGCAACTTAAAACTTCAAAATAATGAATTGAAGAGATAAAATGTGGTCTCTCATCATATGATCATAAAATATCAGTATTATAGATATATATATCATACCCCAACATAATAAAAAGGAACTTGAAAAACTTCACATGAAAATAGATCTTGAAAAATGAGAAGTGAGAAAGAATCTGTTACAAAAATTTCGGCAGCCTAATGGCGCCACTTAAAAATTCAAAAAACGAAATAATGAGAGTAATAGGGGATCTCTCATTATATGAACATGAAAAGGGAAGTAAGAGGAATATAAAAGATCATCGTCCAACACAAGAATATGGATCATAAAAGAATTGACTTAAAAGAGAGTATTTGAAAAGAAAGAGAGAGTTTGGAACCATTACCTTAAAACGTAACTCTTAAAACTCAAAGGTTGGGACCTTTAGGGCTTGGGGAAACCTTTGTAGGACTCCTTAGGAGTTAATGAGACCAGATATTCATTAGGGTAGAGTTGGGAGTCGAAAGGATGAGATGATTTCTTGGTATTTATAGGGAAAGTGAGGGGACACGACATTAATGGCCAAGGGACACCTCATTGGTGGTTTTGAAAAAACCATGGGATTTCCCATGGTATTTTACCATGGTATTGGCCACTTGGGACACATCATACCTTATCTTACAATTCATAATTACACCATATTGATTACATACTTAATATATCTTTTAATGATGTCATTAAACACCCGTAACTTAAAAACTATATTTTCACTATTCATTGAAAATTCAACTTTCTCAGAAAAATCCCAAAATTTCACCTTAACCAAATATCAATGCTCTGATTTAAAAAATGAACTACATTTTATAAAAATAATTTTCTAAATAATTTTTATTTAATTTTTAAATAAATACACTATTAACCGAAAATTCATTTTTTTCAGAAAAATCCCCAAAAATTACCTTAACATAATATCGACGCTCTGAGTTCAAAAATGAAATCAATTTTATAAAACTAATTTTCTAAATAGTTTTAATTTAATTTTTAATTAAAAAACACTATTCACCTGAAAAAACTAATAATTGAGAAATAATTAATGAAACAATTATTTACCTATTTTATTGAATCACATTACTTAATCAAGGTGCCTAGATTATATTAATACTTTCGTTAAGTGAGACTACTAAACTATTTGGTCACATTACTAATACTAAGCATAAAATTACTATTCATAATTTACTATTCATCAAAAATTGAGTTGATCTTATTATACTCTAAATTTCATACTGAACATAATTGTAGAAGATCATTTTTTGAAAATCATTACATATATTTAATTATTTAGGGATTACTTAAACATTTTTTAAAATATCCTTTCTCTAGAATTCATCAAAAATATGCATACTATATTTATCCAGACATTTGAAAAGTCATAAACATCATCATAAGAAGAAATCCCAATTTTTATTTAAAATAAAGGATTACACAAGGTAGTTATGGTCTCCATACATAGCCCCTTATCACACCATCATAGGACCTAAGTGTATGGTGTGCTAAGGTGAGAGAATCCAAGGGGGGCTCAACCAACATTGCACGAGTAGTAATTTTTATCAGTTTGAACATCTCACGAAGGTGATTCTGTTCTAGCTTCACATGATGATGTTCGGCTTGGGTTTGGTCCAGAGAAAAGCCCAGTGGTGCTACCTCCTTCCCATGTTCTATTAGATGGGATTCGATCGGTCTAAGACTACTGGGTGAGGCCATCAAATCTTCTTTCTATATTAATTAACCAAGATTACTTGTATTTAGAGACAATAGTCGCAACATTCAGTTTCCAGTGGTCATATTGACCAATGGTCATATAACAGTCAAAACCCAACAGTCTCATTTTAATTATACTCATGTTATCAAATGAAACATATTTGATGAGTATAAAATATAAAATAGCCCACAAAATTAGGAAACAATATTTATTCAAAATTTTAGGTCCTTAAACCAGTGGCCCTTGTTTCTGTTCTTTTTTCTTTTTCCACACTCTTGACCTTGGGTGGCCCCTCATTTCCACCATTTTCCACAAAACTGACATGCTCGATCTTATTTTAAACTGAGGAGCCTCAGTTATCTTCCAAGATTCATTAAATAAATATATTATATATGATTTATAGATATATCTCACTTTTTACCAGTACCCATCATTGTTCTTCCTCTCCAGTGCCTCTATCAAGATCCTACCAAAATCCTATCCTTCTTCAAACTAGGTAAGGGACCAAATTTCGTGATTTTTTAGGGTTTTAATATGTATATATATATATATATATGAATATATAAATATATACGGTTGAGTATAAGACCTATTGGTCCCTTCTAAGATGGTGAATCCCTGATCCTAAATAATATTCTTAATTATTTACCATACAAGGATGTGTGATGTTTTATGAATATATATTTTTAAATATACAAAAGAATATATATGTATATGATTTATAAACAAAAATTAAATATTTAAAGTCACATATTGAAATTAATGAACCCTTGTTTTTTTAATGTACCTAATATATTTAAAACAAGTGTCCTAAAATTTTTGTGTAAGACGATTATATATACAATTTATATTTGGTTTTACGTAAATATATATATATATATATATATCGCTGTTTAAATAAACATATATATGATTTAGTTTAATAAATAATTCTTTTATATGTTATATCACGATTTAAAATTTAGGAACCTTTGTTAATTAATATTCTTAATATATTTAAGTCATATAAGTGTCATTTTATTTTTGGTTTAAACCATTTTATACATTATGTATAGTCAGTTATGTGTATAATTATATATATATATATAATCTTTTATTCTCAATCTTATTTATATTTTCAAATGATTGTGAAGAATTAATAACACATGTTTTTTTTGAAATATGAAAGGATTATAAGGAATGATTTAAATATGAAATGCTTTATATACACCATTGGTTATAAACAGATCATACAATGCTCATTAACAGATAATTTTGGATTTTCTAAATCATATTTACATGTAAAAAATAGTGGGTATGAATATATAAATATGTATGATTCACTTATTTTCATATATTTTAAAAGGGAATTAGTTTTGGTTGATTTTCTTTCTTTTCAATTCTTAACATTGTTTGTAAATAATTGAGAGTACCCTTGTGATATGTTATACATAAGCATGAAAGTAATGAATGTTTAGTCAACTATGTTTTTAATACCCCACATGAAACATTTTTTACCTTTAAATTAGTTATGAATCCAATCATGAGGAATATCAATTATGCAATTTATTATCTTTTGTAATAAGGTTTTGGAATTTAATGGGTTATCACTTTATATGTCAAAACATGTAGTTATTTTCGTGCCTTATTTATCATCACATGTGCTATAATCTACCTAAAATACCTTTCATTTATTAAATTTCCATGAAGTAGTTAATTTTGAAAATTAAGAACATGATTTAGTATATATATGTAAATAATAAACAAAGTAATTAAACTGATATGACCAATTATGGATAAAGAATATAAAATATTCAAAGTGATATGGGACACTTTTAATAATATGAAATGAGAAACCAAGTAATACGTGAAACATAGAATGATATGTGATGAGTAATTTAATAAATCAATGTGGTTTTAAGCCCGTTGATTTAATGAAACGAGTAATGCATTGGACTTATTATATGGCGGGTGGGGCCTACTATAGCCCCTCAATGCATCAGTGGGTTTCATGAGACAAAATATGGTCGTGGCACAAGGCATTAAAAAAATGATTATTTATGGACTTGGCATGAGGCCTTGATTGAGAGTTTATGGTTTTGGCACAAGGCCTTGACACAGTCCAACAAATGCACTTCCCTCATTATGTTTATGATAATTAATTATCCATGTGGATATTCTACTAGTAGAATATTCATTGTTAAGAGAATGTAATTATGAGTATTAGAATAGGTAAATGCTTATGGAATAATGTTTATTCAGCATTCATAGATTCATCTACCAGTTTATGATTGATGGTTAGTAAGGGAAGAAATTGACGTTTTTATATTATACGCAACTATGTTAACATATTACTCTCAATTGTAAATTCTATACTTTCACATTCTCATGTAATACCTATTAAATATAGAATTACTCGTACATTATAGGTTACACATCATATATAATGTATGAGAATGATTATAATTTGAACATGATTCATTGTAACTTTATTAGTGTTCATTGAACTAATCTCTTATAATTCTTGGAAAAAATGTTATTTTATGATTCATGTATTAGATATTTTCTTAAGATAATGTTTTATGAATAATTTTAATGGAATGTTTTCAAGGAGTTTTAATTGAAACATTATTTTATTTTAAAACCTGTTATTGGGAATTTGTATGCTCACCCAATGTTTTAACTTAAATTTTACAGGTTTAGTATATTTGAGATACACTATTTGATTGTAGCTTTTTGGAGATTCGTTTCCCTTTTTGTTTTGAAGGAATTGTAATAAGTTTCTCTGGATCTCTAGGACCTAAACCAAAGAGATCATTTTTAGTAGAACATGATATGTAATTCTTCAGCTTCTGTATTATAAAAAAATGACACACCATGTTTTATTTAAAGCCACACCGGCTTCAGGGCGTACTGGGGCCGGGGCGTGACATTTGGTATCCGAGGATTGGTTTAGACAACCCTAGAAAATTATAACATCATTAAACAGAAGATAATGTCTTACTGAGTATAATTTTTCTTAAAATTATCAGATGGAAGATGAATAGAGCCTTCTATCTCTCCCAATAGAAATATTAGAAACTATAGTGGCGATGTCGTGTTTAGAGGGATACAAGACTTTTGAAAACCTTCGGTTGCCTTATAAACACCTATACCGTGTATCTAATTCACCTATTGTTTTCCAACTTCACTGAGGATCTGGCATGGACTACTTCCTAATAATTCATGTCCAACATCAATTTTATGTGTTTTAGAGAAGGTATTATTATGGTCTATTAAAATAATTTACCTTGTCCAACAATTATCAATCACAAATGAACATCTAGAAGGATGCACAAGGGGGTGACCTTCGGGCATCATACCTCTGTAAAATCATGACCTATGGTCTTCGAGGTCATGCCATGGGATTCAAAATTTTCGAAGATGAGTCTACCCATTTTCATTATAGACATCAAGTTCAATCTGATGTCGCCCAACTCCATACACTTCATGCTTTCCTTTATTGGAACTTCATATTCCTACATCTGATTGATCTAAGATGCCCATGCTACATTTGGACCAAGGAGATTGAGGAGTTTGGAACCACTTTGGGAATATGTTTGATTGGGAATTGGGGAAATCTCCAGCACTGGTGAAACCGGTGAAGTATCACCTAGGAGGACATCAGGAAAACCATACTAGTGTTTTGTGAAAGGGATTGAGAGGTTATGAGACACCTTAGGTCTTATAAAAATTCTATAAATATATGATGTAATATTTTAGTGCTTTAACAATATTTTACAAATAATGTCCCTGTTTTTATATGATTATGTCTTACTGATTAAAACATGTCTCTTGATAATTTTCAGATGAAAGACATAATTTCACTAACCAAACTCTTATCTCTCTATTCCAAATTATTAGATTGAATAATTGTCAAGTCATGTTCCGAAGACTATTCCCGACTTGAAAACCTACACATGACATGAAAATGCATTTATAAAGTGTCCCTCAAATCAAATATCCTCTGTTCCAACAAATAATAGAGTTATATATATGAATTTATTTCAAAGGCAAAATTTTCTGATTTTAAGCATTGGGGTATATACTACTAAGGAATTTTCTTATGATTCACCTTGTCGTAGAACTATCAAGAATTGGAAATGTTTCGGGAATCTTCTTTGGAGGGTGTCCTCGAGGTGGTATATCTTTTCGAAGTCCTCAGTTTTTCAATGTATGGAGTGATCTACGAATTATAGGTTTTCAAGCACAACGTACTCTGAGGGATTTATTGAGAACTAGTCCATTCTCAAATATCTTACCTCCACTCTGCACAAGCCTCCCTTTGGAAACCCGAATGCTTTATTCATAAGAATGATCCAAGATACTCTAGGTGATCTCAGTGTATTTGGGCCATTGAAGTCGATGGAATGGAAACTAATCTAGGGATCTATGTGGGAGTAATCAGCATATTTTCAACGTTGGATAACTTTTTAAGGGGATGTTGGAGGAGATGTGTGTCTGGTATGGCTGGTAGCTGTGTACGAGTGTTTTAGAATTGTGAGGAAGCAATTATTTGAAGGTGAATAGTGTGATTCCCCAAATTTATTTCTTATATAATAAAAATATATTATGGCTTTACATCATTCTCATTATGTCCAAAAAAATACTTTTAAATAAACTGATGACTTTATTTATTCAGTGAAAATTGAAATTATTACATTTCTTAAAGTCTAAGAGAATCCAACTAACCAAAAATACCTACTAATATACCTATTATAATTATATGGAGACTACCCAATACAAAAAAGTTCATGAAAATAGTGGGGGTACTTCGGATCCATCACTATGAACATTATTATATCCAGAATCACAACAACTGTGTTAAGCATCAAAGTAATGATGAGAACCCTATTTTTTGTCCCAACTTTTGAAATTGGAACATAATAATTCTTGTTTTTATAAGGCCTATGTAAAATCGACTGTTTCCTCCATTAGTTGGCTATTGAGTCTCTAACGACCATAAGACCATATAGTCGTTGGGTTCTCTAGTGTTTAAATATAAAATACCTTGGTATAATGAGTTTTTAATGTGTTTAAATTGTTCATTGAAGTTATAACTATAAAAAAATTTAGTAAACTATTTTTATATATTATATAAGTATAATGATTTAATTTTTAAAATGGGTTTGAATTTTAACCCTTGTGTTTTAAAAGAAATTCCAAGAGAATAACATAGTTGATATTGCTTGTTTTTGGTACAAACAAACAATTTTTTGTGTTTGAAATTGTACTTTGGGAAAATGAAATTAATAACTATTGTTGTATTTAAAATTTTTTCCTACTGTTATATTTAATATTTTAGCTATAGTTAATGAATTGACTATTGAAATTTTACAAACGTCTTAAAAATAGTTTATATATGTTTTCATCCCTGATGTTTAAAACATGGTTTTAACTAAAAATATGTTTTGGATTATAAATATAATTTTAGTATAATATATTCTCTATGAGGTACTAAACACTGATTTATGACTTTATGTTTTAAAATTCAAGGGTTTTTTTAAACTAAGGAAAATATTGGTTTTAAGTATTTTCTTAGTAATAACAATGAATTTGTATTCCTTATTTAAAGATACCTATATGAATATATGAAAACCTATTTTATGTTAAACAAAAATGAACATAATTTTCTAAAAAAATAGGTGAGTAATCCACCTAGCTGAGGGAAACCTTGTAGGAAGTCACTCAAGGACTTTGTGGGCATCTCACTCACATCCCCTGGAAAATGGCCAAGTCTTGTGCACACATGGATTGTGCTAAGTTGTGCACCCAGGGGTGCATAGTGATACCTATGTGTTCATGTGCGTGTGTGTTCAAGGGAACCAGAGTTCACCACCATGTGGGGCGGCGCGACATCAAGGGTGGGCGCAGAAGCGCGCCCATAGAGACCCGGTATGGGGCGGTAATGGGGAGGGGGAGGTGGATTTTGGAGTAATTCCAGAATCCCTAGGATTATAAGGGAGCCAAGAAACCCATCCCATTTTGAAGATGGATGGGAATTTTGACGCGGGATTACATCTGGATTATCAGATCTTTCCGAGTGAGATCTGAGATGTCTGATTGGTTAAATCCTCGATTCCTAGCAGCCACAGTTTCTTGACCACATTTTTATCTACTATTCGATCCTAATGGAGCAAATCTCATCCATTCTAGTATTTTTAATACACTGCATCGCTCACAGCCATCCTATGAAAATATGATGTAATCCCAGCCGCTCAAGTTTCTTTTATAACTACAGATTCACTCAAGCCATCTTATCAGTTCCCACTTAATTTGTTCCATCCATTTCATTCCCTATTCTCTTCTACTCATCATCTTCCTCATCCCACATGCACCGCACCAGTGGACCTTATTTCTCTTCTTCATTCTTTTTCCACACCCATGACCTTGGGTGGCCCATCCTTTCACTTGTTTTACTCAAAAATGACATGCTCGACCTTATTTTAAAACTAAGAGCCATGGTTTTCATGAAAATTTCATTAAATAAATATATTATATAAGATTTATAAATAGATCTCATTTTTTCACCTGAACCCTTCGATGTTCTTCCTCTCCAGTGCCTCCATCAAGCTCCTCCCGACAACCTCTCCTTCATCAAACTAGGTAAGGTACCTGATTATATTTCTTTGTTATGGTCTAAATATGTATATATATATACATATATAAATATATATGGTTGATTATAAGACCTACTAGTCCCTTATAAGATGGTGAATCCTTGATCCTGAATAATTTTCTTAATTCAATATCATTCAAGGTTGTGTGATGATTTTTAATCTATATTTTGAAATATACAGAAGCATATATATGTATATGTCTTATATAAAATCCTTTTATATTTAAATGCACATTTTGAAATTAATGAACACTTGTTTAACTAATGTTCCAAATATTTTTAAAACAAGTAGGTGTCATTAAACTTTTGTGTAAGACCCTTATATATAATATGTAGTTTCGATTATATGTATATATATATATCGATGTTTTCATAATCATTTATATTATTTTTTTAACAAATAAAATTTTTAAATGTTATGTCATGATTTAAAATTTATGAACCTTTGTAAATTAATGTTCCTAATATATTTAAGTCATATTAGTGTCATTGGATTTTGGGTGTAAAAACTTTTATAAATTATGTATATTCAGTTATGTGTATACTTTTATATATATATTTATACATATAAAAATTGATCCTCAATCTTATTTAGATTTTCCAAGTATTGTTAAGAAGGAATAACACATGTTTTGTTTGAAATATGAAAGGATTATAAGGAATGATTTAAAGATGCAATCCTTTATATACACCCCTATGTATAAATGGATTATAAAATACTCATTCCTAGATAATTTTTGAATTTTCAAATAATATATAGATATAATTTTTTTATATGAATATATAAATTTGTATGAATCACTTAATTTCATAAGTTTTTAAATGGTATTAGTTGTGGTTGATTTTAATGCTTTTCAATTCATAAAATTGTGTGTAAATAATTGAGAGAATCCTTGTGATATGTTATTCATAAGCATGCATGTAATGAATGTTTAGACAAATACGTGTTTAATACCCAACAAGAAATATATTTTTTAACTTGAAATTACTTATGGATCCAATCTGGATGAATTCCCATTATGAAATTGGATTACTTTTTTATAAGGATTTGGAATTTAAAGGGTTATCATTTTATCTAACAAAACCTATAATTCTTTTTTTGCATTAGTTATCATCACATGTGCTATAATCTGCCTAACATACATTTCATTAATTAAATTTTCATGAATTTGTTAGTTTTTACACATAAGTACATGATTCACTATAAATATATATATACTAATGAATGTAATTAAAATATATTACCAATTATGGATTAATAAAAAAAATTATTCAAAGTGGTATGGGATAATTTGAATAATATGAAATGAGAAACCATGTAATATGTGACACATGAAATGATAAGTGAATAGTAATTTAATAAATCAAAGTTGTTTGAGTCACATTGATTTAAAGAAATGAGGAATGTGTTGGACTTATTATGTGTCAGGTGGGTCCCACTACAGCCCCTTGATGCATTATTAGGTCTCTAGAGACAAAAAATGGTCTTAGAACGAGGCCTTGACAAAATGATTATTTATGGTCTTGTCATGAGGCCTTGACATAGAGTTTATGGTCTTGGCACAATGCCTAGACATAATCCGGAATATACACTACCATCATTATGTTTATGATATTTAATTAACCAAGTGGATATTTGACTAGTTGAATTATCATGGTTAAGAGCATGTACTTACGAGTATTAGAAGAAGTAAATGCTATTGGCATAATGTTTATTCAGCATTCAGAGATTAATCTAACAGTTTATGATTCACATTTATTAAGGGAAGAAATTGATGTTATTATTTTATGTGCAACTCTGATCATGTATTACTCATAGTAATAAACTATTTACATGCATTTTCTCACATCATTCCTTTTAAAGTTAGAATGACTTGTACTTTATATATTGCACATCATATATTTTGTATGAGAATTCTTATAATTGGAACATGTTTCATTGTAACTCTATTATTGTTCCCTGAAATGTTAACATATAAATCTTGGAAAAAATGTAATGTTATGATTAATGTAATACATATTTTATTATGAAAATATTTTATTTATAATTTTAAAGGAATGTTTTCATGAGGTTTTAATTGAAACATTATTTTATTTTAAAACCCCTTATTGGGAATTCATATTCTCACACTATGTTTTAACGTGAATTTTATAGGTTTATTAGAATTGAGATACACTGTTTGGGGGAATCTTGGTGGAGAATATTTTACCTTCCAGTTTTCAATGAATTGAAATAATTGTACCTGGTTCTCTAGGATCTAAACCCAAAATATCCTCTTTAGTATAACATGATGTGTAATTCTTAATCTTCTGTTTCATAAAAAAACACACCATGTTTTATTTAAAACTGCACTAGCTCTGAGGCATACTAGGGATGATGTGTGACATAGGTTATGAAGTTATTTAATATTTTTTATGTGTCTAAGAAGGGTTCTAGTCTAGAATAACCAAGTGGGAGATAATGTGGCTCGCTTATGTACCAGTATTTATGTTTCCATGTTTCGAAAGGAACTAGACTTTTATGGTTTTGGGCATTTGTTTGTATTATGTTTCAAGTATTTTTAAAAAGTGATTCAATTTTAATGTATGTCATGATCGGTTCGTTATAACTATAATAAATAAGAAGACCCCAAAAATTGAAAAAAAGTGGTATGCACCTTATGTTGTAAACAAATCCTACTCTAATGGATCATATTTCCTAATCACAATGGTTGGCTTGTATATCTCACTAATCAACGATGAATAGTTATTTTGAGAAATACTCTACATAATATTTTAATTACTTTACTCACTTCATTTTCATATAACAATAAATTACATTTCCATATAAGTTACAACATAAATTTCATTAAAGATTGAGTATCATCTCAAAAAACTACTTGACAATTCCCTAATCAGGTGTTGTAAGACTAAAAAACAAAATTCTCATCACACAATGTTAAAATATTTTATAATTATCCCCAAGAATCAGGAACAGAAAAATCATTCCCCCTATATCAATTCTGCATGGCCTTAAATTTCTTCGACTTCTTGAGCTGTGTGGGAACACCAATTTTTGTTTAGTCCCCATATAACAGTTTTCATGATGAATAACGTAACTTATTTCTTCCGAGAAGCATGACATAACAATGAATGATAATTTCCTCGTTGTACAATGTAGAAGTATATGACCACATCCTGAACCCAAAATGTAAAATCTCATCATGTGTATCCCAAATTCCCCCAATATGTGTTATAGTGCAGTATTTATGACTCTTCAATTTCTTTTTTTTGTAAAATAGATCATGACTCATGTGATCATGGAGACCATAGTTGATTAATCATACAATAATAAATAAAAAAATGTCTATGGATATGGGATGATTTGGTCCTTCATCCATGACCTTAAACTTCTTAGAGAAGTAGAATTTTCCTAATTATCCACTATATGTGTCAGATCTGTATTGGGATTCTTGGCCCCCATCTTTCCCATGATTGGGAACAGAAAAAAAATTAACTCAGTACCTAAAGAAACTATATCTACATATGGTTGGAACTCAAATGAAAACTATATGTGGATTGATTCAATTCATAAATTTATATTATTTAATTTTAGATTTATATTCAATACATCTCATAGCAAAACATGCTCCATGACTATAAAGGTTTAGTGTCTTTGGATAATAGATAAATAAACATCTTATTTCATTAATGATGTTCAATATATCCCCCAAATATCTTCCAACATAGTACACTTCGTAGATATACCCTATATAAAAAATTTCTTCTTTACTTGGGGAAAGAAAATATAAGAGATGATGACCTTAGAGGCCCTATAAGGGTCAACATTATTGATATCATTCAATGGTCAGAAGTGACCACTCATAAGCATAATGGTATGGGAAAATGGTCATAACTTGCAATACTCATACATAATTAGTCAATAATCATTAATCACAAATCTTGGAATGAGGACTTTTTATAAAACATACATAAGTTATTTCCATGTGGAATCATCAATAATCAATCATGAGCTATGAGAGAATATCAGAAACATACGAAATATGTTTTTTAATACACATAAGAATATAAAATCATTTCCAAAGAAAATTATCATTTGCAATACTATTATAGTGGATAGGGTTCACTCACCATTCCATCATTTCCATAGTCAGGGTTTACTCCCATGACTATCTTTTTGGATAGAGTGCCTTACTGAACATGGTTCACTCCCCATTATAGTCTGTATTATCACATGACATATATATATTTACCCAATTTATTATATAGATATATAATTAAAATCCCACAAAAAAATAATCATAATCCATTCATATTTATACCCTATGATCTTATATCATTCATCATATCATCCTATGATCACATGTGTAAAGGAAATGAGTTTTATAAAAATTTCATCATTTTACCATAGCATAAATCATGGAAAATAAATAAGATTCATAAAAATATCATAATCATAATCATAATACATATAACAAAATAATAAATATGGAATTGTGGGGTAATATCCAATTTAAATCATATCTGACATCAAAAGATGTTATCTTATATGGAAAATTCTATTACTGTATTCATGGAATTTGCCTTTGTGGAAAATACCCTTTTTATTTTTGAAACACATATTTAAAATAAAAATGATTCTGAATATTATAGAAAAAAATTTATTTGAAATGAGCCATGGAAAATTTTGATGGATTATTTAAAGACAATAACATTCATAATAGTGGTAAAATCCATTCATATAATATATGATAAATGAAAACATTCCTTTCACACCTTTATAAACAATCAAAAATGGATTATTTATAAAAGATTAATTATCTACAAAGATTAATATTAAAACCATTTTAAGTATAGTAATAGGTAGTGAAAATTAAATTTTTATAACATTTTTATTCTAGGTAATAACATGAATAAAACAATTTTGAATATTTTTTACTTGAAATAACAAGTTTTTCGACCTTATAGGAAATAATGTAAAATTCTCCTTAAAAACAATCTCTTAATAATTCTAAGTACCAATGAGAGGAAAATGATACAAATATATAAAATATATATAAATAAAAATGTAAGAATAAAATATATTGATTTTGAGTGAAACTATACATATAATTTCCCTCAATGGAAATTCAAGAACAAATAATCTCGATTAAAATGAGATTGAAATATAAACCCCTTACTTCATGTTCTATATATCATCATACACGTTCTAAAATAATGTATAATAAAAATAAATGTATTATAAATATATTCAAAAACCACATTTATATATTAATTAGTATTTATCATTCTATTATAATTTCCAATTATCCTTTTATTAATAATTTCTTCGTTAAAATGAACATGTGGGTGGAAACTATTACATTTTCCATAATTTTTTTTGATTTGATGGTTCTGGTATTTTCACCTGGGTCATGGTTTCATAATCTCAAAATTATTATACACTGGATAAATATCATATTTATTCATTATATACACTTTTATAATTATTCATATAATGTCGTAATTAAAAAAGAATCACATTGTTGCGTGGAGGTGGCAATCCACACATACTCACAACCAACATTATCATTTTACAACTAATTGTAAGGTAAGAGGTTAGATAAGATGTTATAATTATAACTGAATTATTTTTTCATAAATATAATATATTAACATTAAATACATATTAATTACCAACCATGAATAATGGTGATTGAAAATGAATCATATCATTCTATGGATACGGTAGTCTGTACGTATGGAAGAACAATATTTTAATTTCCCATTTGACTAAATGGAGCTAAAAATAGTTAATCCATAATCATAATAACAATTAATAATATTAATTAAACTCAATTAATTACTTTACACAGGATACCATAAATTTATAGGAGGTTAAATATGAAATAAAATCCAAAGTACTTGGTTTAAGGTTATACCACTTCATTGGGAAACCTCCTTTGGTTTAAATGTTAAGCCTGGAATGGATGGTATTTTTATCCAAATATGACAAATAAAATGTGGGGAGAGAAGATATAAATTATTATTTTAGGTATTTTCAGAAATATAAGAATCTTGATGTGTTTGTAATGTGGGAGATGTGTTATCCATTTAAAAGGGAGGGGAGGATACACTTGTAATTATTCATAAGATTAAAATATACTAATGTTTTAATGAGGTAAAGTTTAAAAAAATTCCAAATAATAAAAACTACAATGTATAAGGTAGAAATAATATAAAAAAATAAAATTATGTTTTTTTGTGACAATTTTAACTTTATCTCTTGCGTTAAACATCTCAGCAACCCCATTTTAACAATTACTGTAGTATCATATTTTTAATGGTTTTACGATAAATTATAAAAAAATAATTTTGAACAATTAAAATTATATTAGTTATGATTATTAAAAATATGGAATCCATTTTAACTTATTATTTCTAAAATTGTTATAAGATCATTTTAAAATAAGCGTGAAAAAAAGTAAGGAATAGTATTTTTAGAAAAAACATTTTTAAGCATAAAACTGAGTTTACCTTCATTTTATGAAACGTAAAAACAATTATATGAATGTTAAAATAAATTATTGAATATATTTTATAAAAACTTCATTAAAATAATTCATCTATATTTATTTATTTAATATATTAATAAAAAAACACATTATGCACATTAAAATATTAATTTTAAGAAACATCGATTTTTTACCTTCAAGAGCTTTAATTTTCATTTCTAAAAAATTTGTAACATATTAATTAATTTTATACATATGTAAACAATAATATTTTATACCATAGTTATTACTATTCATACTCTCCAATCCAATTACTAGTCTATAACTATCATATTAAATAATAATATTTTAATAGTATATTATAGTTTGTTTAAAATTGGAGTTGTGTGTAATGAAAGATAAAAAAAGGAGTTAAATTTATTTAAAGAGGGTTATTTTATAAAATTTATGTTTTTTACATTCTACTCAAATTATAATAATTTTACATTTAAATTCCTTCACTATGATATAATAGAATGAGGATACTTTTTCCACATCATATCTTTAGGCTCCCACATAGCTTTCTAAAATTTATAGTTTCACCACAAAACCATGACCAACTGAGTTGTATTGTGGAACCTCACATTATCAATTCAATCAATAATCTACACTAGAAATTCATTATATGAGAGATCATTCTTATGTGGTATTAATTATTAGTTCCTTAAATGTGAAGAATCAGGTATGTATTTTTTAGGAGAGATACATGGAACAAATCAAGAACTTGAGCAAGAATCGATGGAACTTCCAAGTGATAAAAAAATGTACTAACATGATCAAAAATTTCAAAGGGACAGATATATATAGGGCTCATATTTACCTTCTTTAAAAAAAATGAGTTTTTTCCAAAGATATATTTATAATAATACCTTCTCACTAACTTTGAATTCTATATATCATTGACAACTATCAACATAATTATTCTATTGACTCTAAAATGCCTTGATTTGTTTTTAAATGGATATATACTTCTCTACCATTTCATTAGATATCATAGGATATAATAGATTTATTTCTATAAATTCATCAAAACATATTGTAGTTTTTTATTTCTTTCTATAGAGGGATTAAAAAGGAGACATTTGAAAACTCAGTTAAAAGCTGTTGTTGTAAGTAAATTCTCAAAAAGGAAGGAGTTTATCCAAACCACCATTGGAATCAATTGAATAATCTCTAAAAATTTATTATAGTGTTTAAAATTTTCCCTCTTACTGAAAATATATTTGAGGATGATATTCATTGACAAAATATGACTCTAAATTTAAAATCTTTATAAAATATTCTATTAAAAGTCAATGTAAATATTGGATCTCAATCAAATATAATATAATTTGGTACTCCATACAGTAGTACCAATTCCTTAATATATATCATGGGAATATGATCAAAATTGAAATATCATATGATAGAAATGAAATGATATGAGTTCATAAGGCAATTTAAAAAAACCTAAATAAAATTATGCCTATTATATTTTTTGGGGAGTATAATAACAAAATTGTGTGAAATGTTTTTATATTTCCATTCGTGTATGGGTAATGGTTCTAATACCACCTTATACTTATGTCTCTTAGCCCTAAATTGATTAAATACTATGTATCATGACACATACTCTAAAATATCCCTTTTCATGTTATCCCACAAGAAATACTCTTTTAGATCTTTATACGACTCCATACTTTTAAGATGAGTAGACAATGATGAACTATGAACACCAACTAAAAAAATCCTTGTTTTAATAAGAAACTTACTATGTTATTGAATATTATTATTACATCACAATCAGAGATGATCCGAAGACCATTATTACCTTCTTCTACAATTCCACATCCTTCTTTTTATCCTCTTTAATCCCCACATGGATGGATTGTTGAACATTCATCTGAGAAAGATACGATTTTCCCCATTCCTTGTTATTTTAAGATCAATATTCTTTAAATCCATCAATATTGGATCTCTTTCAATCATAATTATAGAAAAACTAGAATGGTATTTATGATTTACAGAATCATCCCCCTTGTTCTCCTTCCCATAGTGATAGTGTATTGACCGTCCATAATATTTAAATAACTCCAACCACCTCCATTAAAACATATTATAATATTTTTATATGAAAATATATATCATTATTTTAAAACTCGTATATATATCACACTGTTCATCATATTGATAATTCCACCATATTCTCCATAAAAAAATTCTAACCGCCATTGAAAATAATTAGTCTGGTAATCCTGATCAAGAATTTTCAATTGGTGAATTCCTAATGCTACCACCATAGAATTATTCAGGAGGAATCCTCAAATTACCTTCTTTAATGAAAAACTAAATATTAGTAAACATTATACACTACATGGTAGTGTATGTACATTGTCTCTAACCAGCCTTATTTTTATCTCCTTGAAATTTTACCCACACTCATATTTCTAATGTATCGTGGATCACTTATAAATAAAATCAATAATTCAATTAGATATCCTCGATAAATATCACACAAAAAATAAATAGTTTAACACTATAATAAGAAAACTATAGATATAAGTTATCATTTATGGACCAAACCATTTTCCAATAGCTTTTTTGGAAGGAACCACTAATATAACCTCACTTAAAATTATTCAAACCAAGATTGATAATTTCTATATCCAGAAATTAGAAATAGTAAATTTAGAATACATATTCTTCGACCTTAGGGTATTCAACATAATATTAAAATAATATTCATGACCTTCCTTACCCATTGAATACAAAGTAATATAATCTATTAATATTACCACAAACTCATAAATGTAATCTTTAATGTCTATATTCCATAGATCTAGGACGATTGGTAGGGTATTTGGTAAATCCAAATGGAATCAATATAAATTCATAATGACTATAACTTGTACAGAAAGATGAATTGGATATAATATCATTATTGAACCTCAATTTATGATTTATGTTATTAATATTTTCATTACTTATTATATATACCCTTTAATTATTTTATATGAAATGTGAATAATTTGTGTGAAATATTAATGTTTTAATATTAAGTATAATTGTTGAGAATTTTTAGAAGTAGTCCAATTGAGTCAGTTTACTATTTTAATTATAACTATGACTATACTGATCCAAATTGTGTGGTTATTGTTTTTTAGGATTCCAATTTAAATATACTACATTTCCTCAGAAGGTACCATGATCCAATTCTAGCATATGAAGTGTCATATGGTCCTCACAATCAAAACCAATGAATCTGTGAAGAAACTGGACTATTCATAAAGATTGATTTACTGGGCTAGGTACTGAAACCCAAAATAAATTATTCTCCACCATAGTTCGGGTGACAATTTAAGGAGTATTGGATAAAAATTTCAAGCCCCAAATCCAAACATAAGGGGCCAAACATCTGACTTGAAGTCCAACCCACCATTCTGGACGAGAAATAAAATAAGTATAGTATTTATGAAATATATCATGATTTGAGAATCTAATCTAGATGATATTTTGTAGTGTGAAAGAGGAGATATAGGCGGCCAACTCTGTTGAAAAGAGCTTTTGGTTTTTAAGGTATCTTTCTATTAAAAAACCCTTTCACATTTAGGACATCAAAACGATTTGATTGAAATGGACAGATTAAATTTGTTTAATCAACTTACCATAACATTGGATACATAAGTCCAAATGACTCCAAATTTAAGATACATTAGCCAAATTTACTATATGAAACTTTTAAGAAGTAGATATCTCGATATTAGGCTGTCTGAATAGCCAAATTGGTGATTAATGTGGAGGGAAAGATTGTGAATTTAAACAGTCCACTCCTTTTTAAATACTATCCCCTTCTCTCCTTGAGAGGGGTTGGTATTTCAGAAGAGAGGAGATCATATTGGCATGAACAAAGCTTTACCAAAGGTTTGGGAGGACCTTCCATACTCATGTTTTCACTTGAGAGACCTTTCCTCCTCTCTTTGTTTTTCACTTACTTTCGTGTTTTTCGTTCTTATAATCTTGTATGTTTCTTTCCTTGTAATTATATTTTAATTCATGTTACTTCTTCAATATCTATTATTCTAATCCACATTATATAGTTTAATATTTATTTTCTTAAAATAGTTTAAATTCAGTTGAATCCCCTTCCCTTATTTTGCTTCCTCGTTCAATCGAAAATCTGTTTTTAATTTTCTTCATCGTTTGTGTGTGTGTTCTGCGCACTACTCTTATCTTGTCCCTTTATTTTTCTTCACTTTATAATTCATCACCATAAACATATATAACCATATTAAAAACCATCTTAATTTCTGAGTAAATATCTCATTGTGGTGAGTTTTAATTTAGGTATGTTAAGTGATTGAGAGCTTTTGCTCGATGAGTATTCGTTGAATTGACATTGTGTATGTTGGACTTAGAATTTCATGGATTAATGACTTGTTTTTTTCCGTGTGGTTTACATGGATTATTGGAACCATAAATACACTACCATAAACACGATATGATCAAGATTAGAACCCTAAGTTAATTTAAGGCTCGGATTAAAGCCTTAACACTTGGGAATTCAAATCAACGTCAACTTGTGACATGGGTGTTAATTTAAATGAAATATAAAGCAAAGCTCAAGTGTATCACAAGCTTAACTAACCTAATGATGAACTCATCCCAATAATTATCAATATGTTAAATCAGTCATAATCAATTAGTCATTTCAATTAATCTATGAAAACAACCCCCCCCCCCAAATCAAAATATAATCATCTAAAAACAAAAAACTATTTTAAAGTATCATCGCCGAGGATTCGACTCGAGTGCTGCTATACACATTAGCAGAGCACTTGATCTTTGACCGGTCGATATGTGAAAATCGACCATGAATTTCATATGGTGTCATTGCTGGGGATGGTGCTTTATGTAGTCATTAGTTTCTGGTTATTTTATAAAATATTAAAAAAAAATTTAAAAAATTTAAAAAAACACAAAGAAAAACCCGTCTTCTCAAGAAAATCATAAATAGAAAAATAATAAAAAGAAAAACTTGTCTTCCTATTTCTTCAAAAATCTCTCTGAATTCCCTGTAGCCTCCCAAACAATCCCTTAGATTTTTTGGACTTAGAAATTGAGCAAACACTTTTCCAACTTAAGAGGAACATAAGAGATAATCAAATAATTCAAGAACCAGTCCTTGTACAACCAATTGATTTAGATATGGCCAATCCTAGGGAACAAACACATAAAGAACTCGCTGCCCCTGATATTTATTACCATCCTCTTGGTATTCAATATCCAAACATAGAGGATGACTTATAACTCAAATTGGGTTTGATTCATCTCCTTTCACATTTCAATGGCTAGCCGGTGAGGATCCACATCTCCACCATAATGAGTTTCAAGTAGTGTGCTTTTCCATGAATCCTCAAGGGGTTTCTGAAGAAAAAATCATGATCTGAGCATTCCCTTTCTCCCTAGCTGACACTGCCAAGTCTTGGCTTTAATTCCTCCGTCCTGGTTCCATAACCACATGGAATGACATGAAGAGACTTTTCGTAGAGAAATTCTTTCCTGCTTCTCGTACTGCTTCTAACCGAAAGGAAATAATTGGTATTCATCAGTTCCCAAGTGAAGAACACCATGAGTATTGGAAGAGGTTCAAAAATATTTTTGCTACCTGCCCACACCGTCAAATCCTTGACCAGCTGTTGATCCGATACTTCTATGAGGGGTTATTGGCTATAGAGAGAACTCTCATAGATGCTGCTAGTGGCGGTGCTCTTGTTGATAAAACTCTTGCAGCAGCAAGAGATCTCATAAGTAACATGGATTCAAACACACAACAATTCCATACTGAAGAACATTCTCAAGTCAAACAATCCCAAGATAATCAATCAATTGATCCAAAAAAGATGACCGAGTGGATGAGTGAACTTACAGGTCTTGTGAGACAACTAGCAGTGGCTACCAAATCCCCAGCCTTGTCTTCTCCACAATCAACATTTCCTGGACCTGTCAAAAACTGTGGAATCTAAAACTCTCCATCTCATCCAACAGACACATGTCCACAAATTCAAGTGGATCAATCTGATTCATCTGAACCAATGGAGCTCAATGCAGTATATGCTTAGTAGAACACCAATCCTCCACTATCAGGTCAGTTTGTTAGAAACTTCAACCAACCTCACTATGATCTATTCTCTTCTTCCTATAACCAAGTCCTTAGGTATGGTAATCCCATATCTCATCCTCCTCAATTCCCTCCTCAAAACCAAAACCAATTTCAATATAGTCAAGGTGTTGGTAACTTCCAACAACCTTATCCTTTTCTTCCTCAACCTCAAAAGAACAATCCTTTTCCTGGATTCCATTATCCAAGTGAGCCTTCCCAATTCCAAAACCAAAACAATCTCTTTCCCAAGAACCAAAATCATGTTAATCCCAATTCGGGAAAAGAAACTTCTTCTAAGAAACTATTGGAACGTGCAATTGAATATCTTTCCTCGTTCACCTGTTCTAGCCTTAAAAACATTGAAACCCAAATTGTTCAACTTGCATCCCACCTTAGTCAGCATCAACCATCCAATTCTTCCCAACTCCCATCTCAACCATTACCCAACCCCAAGGGTAATTTAAGTGCAATTTCACTTAGATCGGGAAAAAAACTGCTATGCCTCAAGATAATTCTTCCAACCCTCATTTGAATGTTGACCTAGAAAATGAAAATAAAAAGAATCTTGAAAAGAAACCTAAAACAAATCCCTCATCTCCATCAATTCCACTTAAGAATCTAATTCCTTTTCCTCAATCTGTTTCTAAACCAAGAAAGTCCTTTGATCCTGATCCTGAAATGCTCGACATGTTTAGATGTGTTGAATTCAATATTCCTCTCTTATATGCCATCAAAAAAATTCTTATGTATGCCAAGTTTCTTAAGGAATTGTGGACCCACAAGAGGCAACTTAGGACCTTTGAAAATGTTTCCACCTAGCAGTCTATTCCCATAAAGTGAAAAGATCCAAGGACCTTTACGATTCCATGCCAAATTGGAAGTTCCAAATTTGATGATGTACTCATAGACCGAGGAGCCTCAATTAATGTGATTCCCAAATCCATATTCTCCAACCTTGGTCTAGGTCCCTTACATACAACGGGTGTTTTCATTCAATTTGACAATCGAAGCACAGCCAGTCCTGACGGAATAATTGAGGATGTCCTTGTTCGAGTAATTGATCTTATATTCCCAGCTGATTTCTATGTCCTTGACATGGAAGGTGAGACGAACTCTTCTCGATATCCCCTTATTCTAGGAAGACCATTCCTAATGATAGATATAATCATAATTGATGTCCATTCAGGCATCGTATCCATGGAATTTGGTGACCAAGTGGTCAAGTTCAACATTTTCCAAGCCATGCGATACCCAAATTAGGATCACTCTACATTCTCAATCCATGCTTCTAAGGGAACTTATAATAGTCAATTGAACCCCATTCCATCATGTACATTCTGTTCTGAGGAGATATGATCTTGAGAAATCTACACTAGGATTAACCATGTCATAAATGGTGATGCTGATGTGGAACGTTCATTCATAGACTCCATCAATTTATAGGATCTTGAAAACTCTCTTGAATTCCATCTCAACGTTCATCGAAATTGGTCCACCTTGGATAGTATTGGGAAACATGAATATGAAGCAACTGAAGTACCATCCTCTATTTCTGAGTTTCCTAACCCAAAAATGAATGATGAGACTAATTTGAAACCCCTTTTTGAACACATAAAATATGCATTCCTCCTCTATGATCACTCATATCCTGCCATTATCTCTGCCACACTTACTAAAACCGAGGAGTCCAAAATTTTTCAAGTGTTAGAGGAAAACAAAAAGGCCTTAGGTTAGACCCTATATGACATACCATGAATCAACCCTGCCTTTTGCATACATCACATCCATCTTGAGGAGTCATCCATACCAATTAGACAACCAAAAAGAAGACTCAATCCACTCATACTTGAGGTAGTTAGGGAAGAGATCACCAAGATTCTTCAAGATGGTATTATCTACCCAATTTCTGGTAGTGAGTGGGTTAGTCCAATTAAAGTTGTACCTAAGATGGGTGGGATAACTGTTGTCACAAATGAACATGGGGAGGTAGTCACATCTCGAGTGAAGAACAAATGGCATGTGTGCATCGACTGTAGAAAATTTGATGTTGAAACCCAAAAAGATCACTACCCTCTTCCATTGCTTGACCAAATTCTAGAACGATTAGATAGAAAGTCACACTATTGAATTCTTTATGGATACACTAGCTACTTTCAAATCCCAAACGCACCTCAGAACCAAGAAATGATTACTTTCACATGCCCCTTTGGAACATATACACATAGAAGAATGCCTTTTGGCCTTTGTAATGCTCCTGCAACATTCTAGAGGTGTATGATGAGTATCTTCTCAAAATTCATTGAACACTTCATGGAAGTATTCATGGATGACTTCACCATTTATGGTGAGTCATTTGAGTCGTGCTTTAATTAACTCTCTCTAGTAATTCAAATGTGTGTCAAGTGTAACCTTGTGTTAAATTTTAAAAAATGTCACTTCATGGTTACAAATGGGATTGTTCTATGGCACATAGTTTCAAAAGATGGTATTGAAGTCAATCCTGCCAAAATTGAAGTGATCCAATCACTTCCTAAATACAACTCTATTCGATACATTCGTTCATTCCTCGGTCATGCTAGTTTCTATCGGTGATTCATCCATAACTTCAATAATATTTCCCTCCAACTCACTTGTTTTCTCCAAAATGATGTCACTTTCCATTTTGAGGAGGTTTGCAAGAGAGCCTTCATTGAACTCAAAACTGCTCTTACATCTGCCCCGATAATCAAACCCCTAGATTGGTCTTTACCCTTTGAATTAATGTGTGATGTTTCTAATAGAGCTGTTGGGGATGTTCATGGTCAAAGAAGAGAAAATATTCCTCATATCATCTATTATTCCTCAAAAACATTGGATGAAACTCAATATCACTACACTGTCACTAAAAAAGAACTTTTAGCAGTTTTTTTCCTTAGATAAATTCCAGCCATATCTATTAGGTGCCAAAATCCTCATCTTCATAGACCATTCTTCTATAATGTTCTTACTCAAGAAAAGTGATTCCAAACCGAGGCTAAAAAGATGGATCCTAATTCTTCAAGATTTGGACCTTGAAATAAAAGATAGGCCAGTAAAAAAACCACGTGGATGATCACATGAGTAGAATTCCTAATTCTTCTCATTCTGAAATCATCGATCTAGAATTCCCCACTGAGCACCTTTCATCTCTCACTCCAATGTTACCTTGGTATTCCCCAATTTTATATTATTTGGTTTCTGGTTTTTTTCCTGAATTTTTTTCGAAAGAACAGAAAATGAAGATGAAAAGTGATTCAAAACACTATTTTTGGGATGAAAATAATCTTTGGAAAACTGGGGCAGATATTGTAATTAGAAGATGTGATGATAAAGATGAACATTCCTATATCTTAGAATTATGTCACTCGATGCCTGGTGGTGGTCACATTGGACCACAAAGGACCTCCCAAAGGTTCTAGACTCTAGATTCTTCTGGAATTCACTCTTCAAGGACTCACATGAGTTCTTTCAATCATGTCCCACTTACTAAAAGTTTGGAACAACTTCAAAGTGAAATGAAATGCCCCAAAAGAATTTAATTTTCAGTGAGATCTTTGATGTTTGGGGTATCGATTTCATGGTTCCATTTCCCCCTTCTAATGGATTCTCATACATCATTCTTACGGTTGATTATGTTTCTAGGTGGGTCGAGGCCAAACCCACTAGAAAGGATGATTCACATACTGTTAGTGAGTTTCTAAAGACAGAAATCTTCCATATATTTAGAACACCTCGTGCCTTGATAAGTGACTTAGGAACCCGTTTTTGTAATAAAACCATGGAATCTCTTTTGAAAAAGAATGGGGTTGTTCATAAAACTTCAACTGCATATCACCCCCAAACAAATGGCATGGATGAACTTTCTAATAAAGAAGTGAATAGAGTACTTGAGAGAATAATAAAACCCACCAGAAAAGACTGGCATAAAAGACTTGGTGAAGCACTTTGGGCTTATCTAACTGCCTATAAAACACCCATTGGGATGTCTCATTTTAGGCTAGTTTTTGGTAAAGTATGTCATCTACCAGTTGAAATCCATCATAAGTCTTTTTGGGCGGTGAAAACCTGTAATTTTTATTATGAAGAAACTGGTGAAGAAAGATTGTTGCAATTGGCTGAACTGGAGGAGCTTCGACTTGAATCCTATGAGAATTCCAATCTGTACAAAGAGAATGCTAAGGTACTCCATGACAAACACATCCTGAGAAATGTATTTCATGAAGGTGAAAAGGTAATGCTCTTCAATTCTCGATTTTGGATTCACCCAGGTAAGCTTAATTATCGTTGGGAAGGTCCTTTTTTTATTATTAATGTTTACCCATTTGGTGCAGTGCAAGTCCATGACCCCTCTTCCAAAAGGACATTCATAGCTAATGGAAATCAGTTAAAGCATCACCATGAGAGGATGCACAATCCTGGATCAACATCGACTTTCACTGGATCCCCAACTTCTCTAGATGACCTACCACTCTATGGATATGGAGACCCACCAAGTCCTAACCAGGGGGCCCCTCTTTCCCTTTAACTCTCTCTCTAGGTCTTTCTCTCTCTACCTATTTTTTCTTCTTCTTCTCTCGTTCATTTTTTACCACTTTATTTATCAAAACCTTTCCTTTTCACTTTCTCTTTTGTGAGGGTGTATCTTTATAAAAAACAAAAATATAAATTTAATAAACAAAAAAAAAACAAAAAAAACAATCACTTTTAAAAAAAATACAAGAACATCAAGAGTCATGCTTACTCACTATCGAGTTTTGAAATTTTGTCCAAAAACATTGTAGATTTAAGAGACATGTTTTAATCTCCAAAATTTTGAATATTCATCATGACTTTGGATAAAGAATTTTGTGTCAAAATTATCAAATTTTGAATGCTCAATTTTTTATTTAGAAAATTCTTTTCCCGAACCATGAGGAACAACATTTGATTTCATGCAAAGGACACCTATGGCCATCTTTTCAAAATGTGTGTTTTCACCCCCATTTTTGAGTATTTATTTTGTGGACCTTTAATCTGAATTTCCAAGCTTAGCATGCATTAATATGATAGAGGCATTTTCTGAACCACCTGAGAATCACAATAGCCAAATAGCCTCCCATTTCCCTTACATTAATCCTCCTTTTGAAATCCCCTTTGAGCCAATGAAAGCCTCTTCATTGATTGCCGCATTACAAGACCAATAACTTTTCCCACCCAATATCGACATGGATTTTCATTGCATATTTTTATTTGAAATTTAAGTGTGGGGGGAATGGATTTCATTATTTAGGTACCCTATTTTTGATTTTCAACGAGTTATCATCTCCTTGTGGGAAATCATCCATTTTAGTGTGGGGGAGAGGTTGTCATTCATTGTGTTTTGGGGAAGGTAATGTACTTTCATTTATGTAATTTTGTAAATTTTATTGACAAGTGTTCAAAAAAATCAAAATAAATCAAAAAAAAAATTGGGTTGTTTCATGGGTAGGTCAAAAATCACTCTTCCTCAACCTTTGGTCTTGTTATAAATATTATAATTAGTTTCGTGAGGAGATCAATCATGGGTTGGGATATGAGTGTGAGATATTTTCCAAGTTCGACTTTTGAAAAAAGAAAAAATAAGGAAAAAAAGAACACTTGCATTATATTCTTTTTAGGAGAAGTTTTGTGTTTTGTAAATATTCAATCTTCTAATTACCTTCATATTTTATTCCTCTATTATGTCTTTATTCAGACAACCATTCCCTTGTAAAAATGTGTTTTCATTTCCTTCCATGTTTTATTTCAAACAATGTGCATTTTTTTCTATGATGGTAGTTTAATCCTCTTCTTCTCTCTCTTGGACATTATATTCCTACCATCCCATAGGCATAGAAAACCCCCTTAAAAATACCTTTTGATTCTTGTTCACTTTGGATTTGGATTGGAAGATGACAGCTCATTTAAAACTCTAAAATTTTCACTTTTGGTTGGTGAAAGAGTGAATCTTCACAAATGAATTTTATCATCTTGGGAGGTGTGAGTTTTGAGTGCCCACATTTTCCATTTCTAAATTTGAGCATGAAAAAATGAATTATTTTTATAACATTATTTCGGTAACAAATTTTGGTGGATTTCAAAATGGATGAGTGAAATAGTCTAAACCTCCCCTGATTGAATTTTTTTTTAATATTTGATGGTGAGTGAAAAAGATTTTGTCATGTTTTTATATTTTTTGCACATGAGAACATGCACAAAACTAAGTGGGGAGGTTTTGATGTTATTAATATTTTAATTACTTGTTATATAATACCTTTACTTATTTTATATGAAATGTGCATAATTTGTGTGAAATATTAATGTTTTAATATTAAGTATAATTGTTGAGCATTTTTAGAAGTAGTCCAATTGAGTCAGTTTACTGTTTTAATTATAACTATCACTATACGGATCAAAACTATGTGGTTATTGTTTTTTAGGATTCCTATTTTAATATAAAAAATTTCTTCAGAAGGTACCATGAGAAAATTCTTCCATTTGAAGGGTCATATGGTCTTCACAATCGAGACCAAAAAATCTGTCAAAAACTGGACTGTTAATAAATATTGATTTACTGGGCCAGATACAGAAGTCCAAATTCCATTATTCTGCACCATAGTTCCAAGGACAATGTAAGGAGATTTGGATAAAAATTTCAAGGACCAAATCTAAACACAAGGGTCCCAACATATGACATGAAGTCCAGCCCACCATTCTGGTTGAGAAAGAAAATAAGTATAGTATTCATGACATATCTCATGATGTAAGCTTCAAATAGAGATGAGATTTTTCACTGTGAAATATTAGATATAGGAAGAAGACTTTTTTGAGGACATAATTGGGGGTTTCAAGGCATCTTCCTATTAAAAACCCTTTCACAATTTGGACATCAAAAATATTTGATTGAAATGGACAGATTTAATTTGTTTAATAAAATGACCATAAATTTGGATACATAGGTCCAAATGACTCCAAATTTTGAGAGAGGTCGTAAAATTTTTTTATATACATCTTTGTGGAAGGAGATATCTAGATATTCAGATATCTGAATAGACAAATTGGAGATGCAATTGGAGGGTCAGATTGGGAATGAAAACAGTCCACTCCTTGGGCTATAAATACTCTTCCCTTCTCTCCTTGAGAGGGGTTGGCATTTCAGAAGATAGGAGATCATATCAACACGACCAAATCATTCCCAAAGTCTTGGGAGGACCTTACATACTCATGTTTTCACTTGATATACCTTTCCTCCTCTCTTTTTTTTCGCTTACTTTTGTGTTCTTCATTTTTGTAATCTTGTAAGTCTCTTTCTTTGTAATTCTATTTTAATGCAAGTTACTTCTTAAATATCTCTTATTATCATCCAACTTATGTAGTTTAATATTTATATTGTTAAAATAGTTTAAATTCAGTTGAATCCCCTTACCTTATTTTTCTTCCTCATTCAATTGATAATCCATTTTTAATTTCCTTCATCATTTGTGTGTGTGTTCGGCACACTACTCTTATCTTGTCCCTTTATTTTTCTTCTCTTTATAATTCATCACCATAAACATATATTACCAGATTAATAACCATATTAATGTCTTATTAAATCTCTCATTGGGGTGAGTTTTAATTTAGGTATGTTAAGTGATTGAGAGCTTTCGCTCGATGAGTATTCGTGGAATTAACATTGTGTATGTTGGACTTAGCATGTCATGGATTAATGACTTGTTTTGTTTAACGTGTGGTTTCCATGTATTATTGGAACCATAAATACACTACCATAAACAATATATGATCATTATTAGAACCCTAAGTTATGTTAAGGCTTGTATTAAATCCTTAACACTTGGGAAATCAAATCAATGTCAACTTGTGAGATGGGTGTTAATTTAAAAGCAATATAAAGCGAAGATCAAGGATATCACAAGATTAACTAACCTAATGATGAACTCACCCAAATCATTATAAATTTTTTAAATCAATCATAATCAATTATTCATTTCAATTAAGCTCTGAAAACAACCCCCCCCCCCCCAATCAGAATAAAATCAACTAAAAACAAACGACTATTTCAAAGTATCATCGCCGGGGATTCGACCCGAGTGCTGCTATACACATTAGCATAGCACCGGTACTTTAACCGGTCGATAGGCGACAATTGTCCGTGCATTTCAATGATATTTAGAATTAATTTATATCATTGAAAATTATCTAGAAACACACATTTTACTAAAGCATTTCATCAATATAGGGTATACTTATTTTTGAAATTGATCTTGTTAAGTTATCAATAATCAATGAAAATATGTGTTGGCCCATATTTCTTCTTAATAAATTTTTTTACCTCATGATGAATCTCTAGGGTGTATGAATCTTGTTTCAATATTCTCCTTGAGTTTATTTTTTAATTTCTAGGACTTAATGAGGTCTATTCTATATGAAGTATTTGAAATCGTTGTATCACCATGTATGATCTATATCGAAAACAACACTTTATTCTTTGTGGGAAGACTAGGAATGTCTTCAGGAAATACATTAGTATAATCCCAAAAAATACTCATATCATCAATGATGAGTTTATACCAAACCATTTGAGATAAATATACCTCATGAATAATTAATAAGACCCATACAATGGATGTTACTTCCAATAGAAATTAATATTCAACCTCACACTAAAATACAATCATAGGGTGATTAAGAATGTCAAACATGAATTTTGTTGCTAGAAAATTGATTTAGGATCTATATTAAGAGATCCACTCCATTCGAAAAATCACATCAAATATAACTAAAGGTAAAATCATAATATTTAAAAGAATTACATACCCATAAAATTATGTTGGAGAGGATCTATAGACTTGTGATTTCATTATTGTACTCTTAATATTTTTAGTGACATCTCAATATCTAGTCATGGAGATGGTGAAATCATACCAATAAAAACTTTTTTAGATATAATATAGTGGGTAAAACCATTATAAAATAAGACATTTTCAATTAAAGAGTATATGTTAATTTATATTTCACTACTTCTTTCTCATGAACCACTATAGTAGATGTGATTTCATGATCTTTCCCTTTATCACTTTTCATAAGAGGTTATCAAAACTGATTATCATAATGAACTATCAAATTCATGAACTAAATTGTTTAATTTCTATACTCCTTGAAATCATAGTACTGATGTTTGGGTGGAACATTTGGTTAACTATTTCACCATACTATTCATTGATTAGAATCTTCACATAACATCCACATTATTTTTCTTGATATACTTTGTTTCCATAGTAAAAGAAAATCACCAAAACCAATAATGAAATGTCCACCATGCATCCTTAAAAAACATATAAATGAAGGGAAATTAGTTTTCTTTCCTCACTGGGTGTTATTATTAGATTTCCCTTTATATTTCATATTTTTATTTTTTTAACCAAAACCATGAGAACACTACTAGTCTCAAATTTCAAATTATTAATTAAAAGATCATTAATTTATTTTTTCAAATATACCATTGTATCTTATATAAAAATAATTTTAGGGATTTGGTCTCAAGACCATAATGAACTGGTCAAATATTATTTTAGTATTGATGATAATATTAGAGGCCTACCCTGATTGTTTCGTTTATGTTTCGTCATACGTACTAATGGATTATTCATCCTTATTCTTTAGTTTCAGAAATTTCATTTCCAATTTCATTTAAAAAGTTTAGGAAAAATATTTATTGAAAAATAAAATCATAAAATTTTCCAATTTCATGTTGTTAGTTTACTACCCTTTTTTGTATTCTTATTAAGAGAACACCGTTTATATCCTTCTCCTTAAAAATTATATATTACCATTAAAGAATTTTCATGTTCTGAATATAAAATATGTTTTATGTGTCACTATTCCATTTCTTATAAATTATTGAATCCAAGGAACCACTGATGGAAGGTGGGAACTTATACCTAAAATGATCAATAATGAGTAATTACTTCCTTTATTAATTCATACTATCCACATGATTCATCTTACCATTCCTTTCATGAGAGATTTGGGTGAGAATATATGAAATATTTTGTATCATATATACTGTTTCATTTGTTTTTTAATGAGGATGGTCATTGTTTTTCTAAAAACAATTAACGTTAACATGATCCCTCCTTTCTCCATCTATTGAATAATAATAAATTATAGTGTGACCAAAAATAATCACAGATAGTAATATTGTAATCATGAAAAATATTTAGGGATTTCTAAATCATGACCCGTTACTTTCAATCAATGCAAAATTAAGGTTAATATATTTCATTCATGATCATCATCTATGAAAATAATTTATAATAGTTTATAAACTAAATGTTAATTAACCAAATAATATATCTAGGGATTTTCAAAGAAGGTGTGTAGTAAGGTACCATTCACCGTGAACTAGAATAATGGATGGGATATACTTAACCATCTTTTTTCCAAGTCATACCCCTAAATGATTCTATTCCAAAACCAGGTCCACTTATAGTATCTATACACATATGTATTACTATTAAAACTACATAAATTATACCTTATTATAACTTTAGGAAGTTATCTTAAATTTAGTCATATTGTAAAGGGTTTCATAATAGTTTTTATACCATTAATCACTAAATATTAACTAAAGCCCTCCCCGATAAAACCTAAGGTAACTATGTGATTTAATACACTTATATTAAATCATTTTAGATGAATTTTCAATACATATATTAATAAAACACACCCATGACCCCTAAAAATTTATATTTTTTGGAGAATATATACATAATAATCTTATTTCATGAAATATCTTCATTATCTCCCAAAAATATTTTCTCACATAGTAAACTTATTAGATATACCGTACTTAAAACTTTTCTTCATAACCTGGGGAATGGAAACAATAAAGGATGATCTCTTATTTTTAGTAATGGTAAACATAAGAGATGTCCATCAATGGTTATTGTTGACTATAGATATGTATGGGTTATGAAGACATGATAAAAAATTATAATAATAATACCCAATTTTTTAAAAATCATAATCATAGATCATGGAATAACTTTTTTTCATAATAAATGATAAAAGTCATAACTAAAAGGAATCATTAATAACTAATCACGAACCATGATAAAATATCATAAGAATAAGAAATATGTTTTTTTAGACAAATAAGTATATAGTATCATTTTTTTAGAAAAGTCTCACTTCCAAGACTATCATAGTGGATTGTGTTTACTCTCCATTTAGTCATTTCTGTTGTGAAGGTCCACTTCCAAGTCTATAATTTTTAATAGAAACCCTTACAAAATTGGGTTTTATCCCATTTTTAGTGATTATTATATCATGATATATCCATATTTACCCAATGAATCACACAACTGTGTAATTTTAGGAATGCCATTCACATTATTATAATTCATTCATATATGTGGAACAAGATCCAAAAATATTCATCATATCATAATATCATAACTAGTGGAAAATAAAAAGGTAATATATATATAGATATATTATTATAGAATAACCTATGGAAAATAAATGGGTTTCATATAAATATAATCACCATAATCATAAAACATATAGATAAATAATAAGTATGGTATCATTAAATGATATAGCTTCTAAATAATAAGTTATATAAAATGATGATATCATATATGAAAAATTCCTTTAAAATATAATTGGAATGTGTCTTGAATAAAGCACCCATTCCAATTTAAACCCACTTTTTTAAAATATAAAATTTTCAAAAATATTATGGAAAAACAATTATGTGAAAAAAACCATGATTATTTTAAATGAATCATCAAAGAGAAGAATGTGCCTATTTTTTGGAAAATCGTTTTATACCATATAAGTTAAAAGAAAATATTCCTTTCACACCTTTATATATACCCAAAAATGACTTGTCCAAAAAAATGTTTCTTATGAACGGTTTCATTTGAATTTTATTTAATAAATTCAAATGGAGTGAAAATGAACATTTTAAAACATTTCAAGTATTGGTAAAAACATTTATAAACAATTTTGATGATAATTTAAATGGAATAAAAGGTTCATCAACCAAAGAGGAAAAAAGGTCAGCCTCTCTTCAAAAAATTACTCAATAATTTCACATATTAAGAAGAAGAAAATTGTACTAATATATAATAAATGATGAATGAATCAAAGTAGAATAAAATATATGGGGTTTTAAAGATAATATCTATATTATTTTTCAAAATATAAATCCAAGAATAAAAAATACTGATTAAAATGAGATTAAAAAATAAATCCTTTACCTCATGATTCATGTTGCTTCACACATTTTAAAATATCCTATATAATAAATTTAAATTTATTATTAAAATATTAAATAAATATATTCCTGAATAACTTACTATGTATCATTAAATTATATTTTCTAATTATCCTTTTTTTATTAATTTCCTAAAGAAAATGGTCACCTTGGTGAATAATGGTTCATTTTACAAGCATGTTTTGGTTTGACAGTTCCAGTACTTGCACCATGGTCATGGTTTCATCATCACATGATATTAGTATAATATTTATTCATAATATACACTTTTATAATAATTATAATAAATTGGTGATGAAAAAATCACATCTTCCCATGGATATTATAATCCACACGTACATACGAGCGACGTTATCATTTTCAAAAAAATGGAAATGTAAGAAAGAATATAATATCTTATAATTATGTAATAATAATTATGTATTACATATAATATGTAAAAAATAAATCCATCATAATAAAAAACCATGAATGATGGTAACTACAAATGAATCATATCACAATGTGGTGGTAATCAGCTCGTAGGAACAAGCGATACTTTCATTTCAATTTGATGGGAAATAGTTAAAAAATGGTTGATAAATTATCACAATAATAATTAAATATATTTAATATAATGAATTAATTAATTTAGTATAGATACCAATTATTTATAATAGGTATAAAAGGAAAAAATGTAAAGTACTCGGTTAAGAGTTATACCTTTTTATTGAGAAACCTCCTCTTTGTTATATTATATGCCCTGAAAGGATAATATTCTGATAAAACTCAGGCCTATGGGATGCGAGGATAGATTTTATTAAGGTATTGTAGTTTTTATTTTCTAATATATAATTATTATGAATTTTTCAGGATGATATGAGAGGTGTTATCCTTTTATAAAGTAGTGATATGGAACACTTGATATTTTTTTAAAAGATTAAAATATAATAATGTCTTACTCAAGTCAAGAAACTCCAAAATGATAAACTTATAATATAGTAAGGATAACATTGAAATATCATCAACTAAAAATATAAAATCAACATTATTAGGATATTTCAAACCTTATTTCTTAGGTTAACCCATCGTAAATCCGTTTTAACCTTAACTATGGTAACTCATATTTACTTTTTGTACTATTTTTTATGATCAAATATTTAGTTAACCCTACTGAATTAAATTAATTTTTCAAATTAAAAATATGAAATATATTTTACAAGATTAATTGTATATAATTGGAGTAAATTAATGTTAAAATAAGTACAAAAAATGTTTTGAAACCCTTTTAAAAAATGCATTTTATCATAAAACCGAATTTAACTTCATTTCATGCCATGTAAAAATAATTAGATGAATATTATATATATTTTATTGAATTTATTATATACAAATTTAATTAAAATATTTCATCGAAAGAGGATAATTTAATTTATCCAGATAAAACACTGTGAACATTAAATTTTTTTTAGAAATATATAATTTTTACCTTAAATAGATTTTATTTTCATTTCTGGACAATTTATAACAATGAATTAATTTTATAAAATTTTAAAAAATAATTTATAATAATTTGGATTGTGTTATTCATAATTTCTAGTCCAATGGCTAGATGATAACTGTCACATTAGGCAATAATATTTCAATTGTATAACATGGCTCTTTTAAAATATACATTCAGTAAAAAATCTACAATGTAAATTAAATTTATATGATGATAAATATGTAAAAATATAATTGTGTTGTAAAATATATGTTCGAGAAATATGTGTATTTTTATTCCTACTTCTATAGGATTTGTAGTGATGACTGAATCTATTATCTTATGTCTATCCATGACCAAAAAATACCTGTTTCACCTTAGTTTTCTAGATCTTCTGAGAATTTGTTTTCCTAATAAACATATATTGAGGTGAAATCCATATTTATTTCCCTAAAAATGAGCTCAATTTTTGTATAAGAAACTAAAAAAAATGAATCTCTCCAATGAATGATCTTGAAATAAGTTGGAGTCTTCAGGTTTGAGTTTTTCATTTGTGAACCTACATTGGAAATTACTTCCCCATGAAAGAGAAAGATATGCATTGGGAAAATATAATTATTTTTTTGGATTGATTTATATTTTCTCATAATACATTTTTATTCATAAGTCTTATATCGAATACCCAACAAAAAATTCTATCAATAAAATTTCACTGCTCCCCTACTCATAAGAGTTTTAGTGGAGATTAATTTATGAATAAACACCAAGGAATGAGAGAAAAGTAAAATACACCTATTTTAACATTACCGATATATCTATATACCTATTATATGATCAAATATCCCTATTTTAAAATAATGGAATTTGAGTCCTTATCGCATTATGTTAAACTGCTTGACTCAAGTGTCACCCTGCATGACAATAAATTGCTCATAACCCTTTCTCTATATTATAACCTAATGTTTGAGGACTCACCTATAATATATACTATGTATGATATTAATCATATTATATTATGAAACATGTATAAACCCTATATACATCACCCAAGCATAAGTCTTCCTTCAATCACACCCCTTGAAGGGAACCATGGAAGACTAGGGACAACAATCCTAAAACTAAAATACATTGATTTCCTTTTATAACATCCATTTCAATAAATCAATCTTCTTAATTAGAGTTTATTGAATTTTTATTTAAAAAATGATAACATTAAACTACAATGGGATCCTCTTCTTGACTATGAATGTTATGCCCCTAATGTGGCTCCACATACCAACCCTTGATATAGCCTAATAACCAAAGGAATCATCATCCCAAAGGGTAAGATCCCCTAATTTTCATATAACTTTTTAGAATCATAGTGGAACCCATATTTTGAATATGGTATATAATCATCCCATATGTATGTGATCAACATCACCTATCCTAATCCAAGAACATTAATTTGGGATTTACAATGTCAAAAAAATTTATTCAAAAGGTGTTGGTACATCCTTAAACTTTGGGCCCCATTTGAGTTATTATTCTCATTCATTTGGTCCATGAATCATGACCATAAAATATTTCCACCACACACATTATTTAATAAGATAATATTTTTTTTCAATCCATTCATGTTGGGTTAACTTCCCATTTTTTACCACTAAGTGGATTGTTTGAAACCCTTTTAGTTCAAGAATTGTGAGAGTAGAATATATACACCTCCACATTGAGTGAATATATACTAGTATTTATCCCTTTATACATGTAGAATTTTCACCTCTCCCTTACCATATAGTTTTTACCACTTCACATGTAGTTAGTGATGCATGACCTAAAAATAAATATTTATTATTAAAAGCTATATAACATTAAAAACTTTCTCCCTAGTAGTCTAGACTATATTAACATAAAATACTGTTGATGAAGAAATTTTCTTTGGAGAAAGCATTTAATGGTGATTTTTAGTAAAGTCCAAGTCTCCATTCACTATTACTCCCCATTTTCAATTATTAAGAAGATTATGATCATACATTTTAAAGGGAGACAGAATTTTTTTAGGGCCCATTCTATGGACCTAGAAAAAGCCAATCCACGATCACTGGACCTACATGTTTATGAAAACTGTAGGGAAATGATACATCGTTTCACTTCAATTAAATTAGTTATCATGTACATAGTGTCATAACCTTTATGGTGTCAAACCCATTCTTGAATATTCCTTTTATCTATAAACCCAGTTTAGGACAGAGGATTATGAATCCTCACAAATCATCTCAGCAATCAATAATGACCATTTTAAACTCCTAAGGACTCTTCTATTTGACTATTTATATTTTTCCCTTTATATGGATCAGTATATGCACCCATAGTAGGGACTTTAAACTAGAGGCATCCAATTCCTGCGGGGAAGGACCTATAATTCCCATACACCAAGACACGATTACATAATGATATGTTTTTCAATGATGGTATGGGTTCATCCCTAGAATATGTATCATATTTCATATATATCAATTCATGCTGCTTGAGTTATGGTTTACATAATTGAAAATACAACTATTCAATTTAATTTGATACCTTCAATGTAATTCAATCATGCATTAAGACCATTTTATGATGTGAAGGTATGCTTATTTCCCTTGAACATTTAATTGGTCCTCATCACATGACATTAAAAAACACGACATAATGGTGCGAGATTTATGAGTATAAATTGAACGTACCCTTTTTCTAGTGTATTATATTTCAATAAAGTGATTTCTATTCATTTAGGGTCTTCCATTGAACTTTATTGGTGGATTGTCTCACATATTTGGTCAAAGATTTGTGACCTTAAACTATAAAAACACCTGGTCAATTTTGTACAACCTAAAAAACCAGATTTTATTCTTTAGAGTATAAAATACTTAAAAATTGTTAACATAAATGGAATTATAATTGAATTAGGATCTCATATACATCATATTTCCCTTTCCCATTTCACTAAAACAAATTTGAGACATTTTCATCGGTCAATGATATACAACCTTTAACTATAGATAACTTTTGTCATAATTTTTTGATCTTAAACATTATTTATATTTGTTTGACATGCAATGTTTTAAAATACCAAATTTAAGTGGCATAGAACATTCTAATTTAAAAACTCACCAAGGGAAATTCAAAAAAATATTCATGTCTCCAATCACTATACAAGAACCTCATGCGGTCTAAATAAAATTTAGTTACCTAAACATAAAAATACAATAAACTTTTATGTTAAAAGATCATAAAGTGTAAATAATTAAAACATGAGTCTTTTTGGTTTCATTTTCCCAATTTGAGGCTTATAAAAAATTTAGGGTGAACAAAGACAAAAACATGTAGGACTCATCATATGGTCCTATAAAAAGTCAATGCTATGCTCTCTAGGCACCTAGATTTGGAAGATGTGTGATAAGTTATCCATCACTGACTATTCAGTTTAGATATATTTTTAAAATATCACAAGATCATGATTCCTTGAAATTTAATCCCTTGTTAACATTACAATCCTCATTCCAAACTCTAATTTTATGATCCTTATCACATTAAGTCACATCAGTCATCCAAATGGATCAACCCTAGTGTAATAGGGATTGTACTCATTCCCATATCAACTTTTGAGGCACAATATCTAGTATATTAATCATCCAAATAGACGAAAATAGTGTCAATGAGATTGAACATATTCATATTCATATACATGATCCAGAAATAGGATGAAATAATCTTGACACAAGTGTTTTGGAATCAAAATTTTATTTATTCATTATAAATTATTTTTGTAAGCGATCTCATAATACTATGACTTCATTTCTCAACGTTACACAAGTA
This sequence comes from Viscum album, assembly GCA_963277665.1. NCBI lineage: Eukaryota > Viridiplantae > Streptophyta > Magnoliopsida > Santalales > Viscaceae > Viscum > Viscum album. Next base: position 420,062,457 of record OY728158.1, on the reverse strand, counting down.
ATTGAAAATGATAGTAATAGTATAGAATGAATCCATAGAATCAATAATTGATAAATGATTAATGAAAAATCTTTTTTCATTTAGAAAAACACAAGAAGGGGATTTTTTAAAAGTTATATACTCTATTCCCTATAAGGATATATTATAAAACAAAATCAACATAGTTACAGAGTTTCTAAATTGATACTTGAGTCTTATCGACATTCTTTTGAATCTTAAATATCTCCATAGCCTCAGTATCCCCATCAAGACAATGATTCTCTATCACAACATTGAAAAAATTCCCACATTATAATTCTTATAAGAGACAGTTTGAGATGTACCAACTATTCCTCAACGAAATCCAATTCTTTTGGACATGGATTGCCTAAAAAAAAATTCTCATCAACTCAGCATTGATATTTTCCATGATACAAAGCCTGACTAAGCACTACCTAAGATATTAATGTTTAAATAACAATGTATCTCACTAGAAATATTGCATGGATAAGAATATGTTGTGACACTTTCTCTCATTATCATCTTCAAATAAACCCATTAATGACATAATGAATCTTACAATAATAAAACATACCATATCCTATCGTACTAAACATACTATAGAGCTGGTAAATTTTCAAGGTAAGGCCTTATAAGGGTTTATATTAAACCAGACACTATATGTCCCACTAGATAAATCGTTGTGATACATGAAAAGATTTGAACATCCATGTTCACCTCAAAATTGGTATGAGTAAGACATAACCCTATATTGATTCACTCAGGGAAACAAATTATATCACATCCATAAATTTTAAATTATCTAGTGTAGTTTGATCCCTATCTTACTCTGATGGTTTAATCTAAGTGGGTACCTATTATTTAGCCCAAACTGTTTATGTTTTACACTATATAGTTTGATAAAAAAGAGGTAAAGGTAAATTATTAAAGTAACTATAAAAGGAGAATTAATCATGGGAAGTATAAATTTTTACCCATAAAATAGTAAACTAGTGGATTCTATTTTCTATCTATGTTCCTCACTTCATTAAAATAAGTTGGTATTACTTGAGGAAACATGATCTATTAAGTATTTTTAAGTCTTAAAAAATATTACCAATGAGGTTCCACCTCTTTGATATTTTGGGGGTTTCTATCCCTCCATTATAAAATCATGATCAATATCTATCTCTTGCTAATGGGTTTCTTTGGATACATTCTTTGTGGATAAACCAACATAGATCAGGCATTTTCATCAGCACACCAGTCATAAAAAGATTAATTTATCATGAATAAAGGGACTTACATTCTTCCAAAATGTTAATTAAATTACCAAAGTCTTATAAATATAAAATATTATCATTGTTCTAAAGGATTTATTCCAATATCAGCAGGGCATCAAGTAGAGTATTAGACCATGTAGCATGTCCTTATGTGGGAATAACACTCTGTGATTTTTGAATCAGTGTCAAAGTTCAGCAGTTATTCAACTATTCTAACCATTTCACTAGTGAGTACCCCTTTATAATATTCAGTAACCATTTAAACCAAAAACATTAATTACCTAATGTTTTTGGAGTTTATAACAATATCTAATAAAATCAATGCACTATTAGTGAAGTATTTTTCAAAATAATTTTACACAAAAGTGAATATCCCACTTTTTGAATGAGTTTAATTTTTTTTCAATGGTTTTTATTGGATATAAATGGGTGTCAATGAAATAAAAATATTTTATTAATGTTAGAATGTTGAATAAATTATAAATAATAAAATATTAGAAGGATCAGTTAAGTTATAATCCATTATTGGTAATTAAGATGATGTATCATGGATGAATGAATGGAAAATAAAAGAATTAATCAAGTATTATTATCTTAAGAAACATTATAATTTGGTACCTTCCTTACTAGAGAATTATATTACACATTACAGGAACAGAAAATGTTTTTGATGAATTTAGTTTACCAAATAAAATTGGTGAGTTGTTATAAATACCTAAAACAAATTATATGTTTGTTGGAAAAGAATATTTGTTAAAAAATTATGAATATTCCTTTAGGGGTTTCCATAAGAAAATTTTGAACACATTTTTACTAGATAAATAAGGTAGAGTTGAACGGATGGTGATTTCTATGGTGAATAAAAGAATAAATCCAAGACTCTTGGCACTAATGTTGGAGGCTAGTGTATCTTGGTGATCAGATGGATTCAATGAAACCAAGCTGACCACACAGTCAATAATGTATAGGTAATCAGATGAGGGTTTCCAGCTAGTATGATCAGATGTAGTTTTTAAAATTGTTCCATCTAATAGATTGTCCAATGGAAATACTTTAATGAATTATTCATTTTAGATTCCATCCAATGATACTTTCCAAATTTTTCAAAATAGTCTATCAGATGGAACAATATTTCAAATCAAATCAGATAGAATAATGTTTGGGGACCAGTTAAGGAACATTCACAATGAAAATGGAATGGTTTGAACTAATTTAGTAGATTAGTCAATTAGATGAAATAAATGTTTTAAAGAATGAATTTATAATTACATCATATAGATAAAGACTAGAAAATCTATATCATATGTTATTAAGTGATGTTTTTTTATGTATCAAACATCATAATTTATTGTGCATGGTATTAAAGATAAAGAATAGATGAAGAAAAAAGTATACAAAGAGTGTTAAATAAGCTTAAGTCTAAATGTGAGATTGAGGTTCAAATGTGAAATGATCATTTAATGAAGATAAAAAAGTTTTGGTATAACCTAGTGGAACTATGGTTCCTGAAAATTTTAAAGTACTATTTAAATGTGAATGAATATTTTTACTATGTTTATTGCATGGAATTGATCAAAGATCAAAAATTAAAGTTAAGAAGTTTCGTATAATGGGAGAATAAAGTCTTGATGTGGGTGTAGTTAACCAAAGGATGTATGAATTCTATCATATGAACTTCATGAGTCATCAGAGAGACTCATTTAGAATGATGTTCCCAAACCATCCAGAAAATTATTCCTAACGAATTTAATAGTTTGAGGAGGCATATTAATATCATCAAGAAAAGAATTATTTATATGAAATCATTAGAAAAAGGTTCATGAGTGATGTTTATTAGACCAAATTTCCTTATTTAGTTTATCATAAATAGGTTGTTGAGGTTTATAAATATTTCTTTTGAACAAAATTCTATGAGTGATATCAATAGAAAAAATGTTTCAAAGGACTTCAAATGAATTCTATGAATTCATCATACTGAATAAGTGAAGCATATCTCTCTGGATTCATCAAATGGTGTAAAACTGAAAAAAAAAATAAGAAATCATCAGATGTATGAAGATTTTTGTGAAAGTATTCTATATTGACATTTAATGGAATATCGAACATATTTTTTCGTATAATGATGTTATCAAATTAAATAGAATCCATTCATTGGAATTATGAGTTATTACTATGAATTTTGAAGGAATTATAGATAATGTTTCCCATATAAAAGAGATGTTATGAATATTATCATATAGAAGGTTCGATTTTATTTATGATGATTGCATACAGTCATTAATTAGGGTGATGTCGACTAAGATCTTCATTGTATCAATAATAATAAAGAGATATCATAGTTCCTACATGGATTTTTATAGGGATAAATAATAATTTTTATGATGATATCTAAGGTTGTTATTGATGAATATTTTTAGAATCCTATCTTTTAGGATTTTTTATTATGCACAATAATGAAATAGAAGATTATGAGAATAAGATTTGGAAGTGGGAAGTTCAATTTTGAGTGTGTGCCTCTCTATATGTTTGTGGAGAAATTGTTCCTATATAAAGGGGATATAATAAATCGAGATGTTTTTATTGATTGATTTTTGTTTCTCATATTATTGGTTACTCAGGTTAGGTGTTATAACTAATTTTCTAGCTATGAGTAATGTTGAAGAATTTAATAACTATGAGGAATTTATGGCCAATAATATTGATACTAATTCTAATTTTGTTGAAATAATCAAAATAATGTGTATCAAAAAGGGAAATTGAGTACCAATAAAATAAAGGAAGAAATGATGAAGTGATATAAGACAGATAAATCTCATCTGGTGGTATTATACATACAAATACTAGATAAAGAAAAAGCCATCATACATAGTGTGGTTACTATAAAAATATGTACTAATTGAAGGTAAGAAGAATGGATTACCTTAATTAACACAATATGATCCTCATATGATTTGGAAACAATATAGATGTTATATCACTAATATGGGTTAGTATAAAAATAGTGTTCTATGGAAAGGTGAATATAACGGTATTTGTATGTTTCTATTTTTTACTATGAAGAATAAGAGTTTCTAGCACATTTTTGTGAAAGTAATAGAAGAGGTAATATAACAATAAAGTATCACTATGATTTATAATATAATTATCAATATGTGAATGGATTTCCGGGAGTTAAAAGGTAATTTAAGAAGTTGTAGACTATCCAAACAAGCTCTATAAAGTACGAGTGATGAACTAAAATTTGAAAAAATTCTCACAAATCAAGGTATTCAACACTATTTTCGAATTCACACCTCTAAACTAATGGGATCCAATAGTAGTTTGTTTATTATTATTTTTATTCAAAACCACTATAAACAAGTTTCTTAATATGGTAAATAATCCCAGTACTGGTCGTCATCTCATATGAAAAGGGATAACTACTATTTTTAAGTTGTAAACCTGGTAAACATATTGCATTACATATTTTAATTTATTTTATATTCTTTTATATGATAAGTAAAATAGAATTGAAGAATCAAGATCCTAACAGTTTGAAGTGTTAATGGGATAAAAATTGATAATTAGTTAAAATATTCCCAATAATGATTCACTGCCTCTCTGGGTTTTGAATATCCTGAAGTGGTCTTCTCAATTGGTGTCATAGGGGTTTTTCACCTCCATTATATTCTCCATGTTAAATATATTTTCTTTTAAGGATTTTATATTTTTTCTTATATGAATAATGAATTGATTTTTTTTTGATGATTTAATTACCTATAATAAAAATTCTATTTCTCCCTTGACCATGATGAAAAAATAAAAAAGAGAAAAACTATGAAGAAGATATACCTGTTATCCATGGAATTCTAAGAATAATATTTTCCATTCCTTTTAAAAATATATATATATATATCTTGGACTGTCAAGAATATTTTTTTTTATTTTTCCACCACGGAGAAGGACATCATTCCCACTACAAGTGAATCAATAATGTTAGGTGATCATGAGATATGTGAGAATTGTCATACATACTGTCCTCATGAAGAATATCCTATAATAATTGATGATGATGATCTACCCAAAAGGTCTCATGATATATCAGTTAGTATATTACTAGTTATTATATTTTTTTCTAAAAAATAGCCCCTCTTATTTGTGGAGTCTTTGAAGTAATGTATGATGAAATCAACCATATTTATGATAAAGAAGATAACATAGATAATTATATACAAGAAAAGGTTATATAATTTATAAATATATCTATGAATGTTATATTCTTAGATATAAAAATAATTGATCTTGATGATTTTTTTAAAAATGATAATGGAAATAGATCAAAAAAAATTTAATATAAAGGTGGATTCAAGAAGGATCATGTTGAAAAGATCCATAAAATTGAAGAAAAGTTGAAAAATTGTCATTAAAGTCAAGTATTTTCAATTGAATTTAGAATACAAGAATATATTCAAACATTGTTATAAAATAAGGTAAACATATATGAATTGGAATTTTAAGGGATGAAGTTGGATTGTGAAGAGAAGGTAATTATTATTTAAAATAAAAAATCCTCAATATGTCATGTCCAAAATTTGAATCCATGTTTGGTAATATTGATAACACACACATTAAGTATTTAGAAAATGAGAAATCTTCTACAATCTTACAATTCTCATCAGAGGGTTATTATGTTAAAAGACCTTTAGAATCTGAGAAGAAGATCATTAATTAATTAATTTATCTATCTCAAATAGTTTTAAAGAAAGTGGTACCATCTATACTGTATTTTTTTGTAATTTATTGAAATCTATTTTCAAAAAATAGTTCATGTTGGAAAACAAATCTATATAATTATTGATGAATAAAAGTGATAATAATCCCACCACTATGACTATGGTGGATATGAAAATGTGTGTGTATGTTGGTTCACCATGTAAACCCTAATAAGTTGTGAATGTACAAAAACAATAGAAAATAGTATATATAATAAGATCAAGGATTTTTCGTTTATGTTGGTGCAATGATAGATTTTAGAATTGTAAATTGTATTATTTGTATAATTTTTCCAATGATAAAGGAAAAATTAATCCCATGTTAAGGTGGAGAAATATATAAATAAATATAAAACATCTATCCATTATGAAATATATATATATATATAACATATTTGTAAATATTGATTGTATCTACTATTTAAGAAACTACAGTGGTCACATGAATAGTTCAATATCATCTCAACATATACCAAAATAAGATAAAAAAATAATTCCAAAAAAGTTGTTGAAGAAATAAGAATCATCATTGGGAAATAAGTTGAAGAATTTTCATAAAAAAGGTTCTCCCATGGTGGTATTATATAGAAAAGATAAGAACTAATTAGATCCCAAATCCAAAAATTTTTATAATATTTCAACATCTACAAGAACTGATAAGAATTATTACACTTAAAAGAATCTATGTAGAAAACCCAAGATTTATACAAATATTTATGATAATATATTAATTATATGGATAGAATATTTTTATAGAATGATGGAAATTGAATAATAAAAAGTAAAGGATAGAAAAAAAATGATAAAAAATATTCCATGTGATGAATATGAAGTACATTAGAGGTTTTCAACAAATTAAAACTATTGTGTTAAAATATTTGATGTGATAGATATAAGAAATCTAAACACATTGAAAAAGGTTGTTTAACCATTGTACATGAAAATTAATTAGTTCTTAGAATGATTAAGAATTCATAATCCATAAGGGATATTAATATGAAAAGTTCTTAACACAAATAAATAGATAATTTGAGAATATCCATAATTCTCTAAGATAAATCAAAATTATATTTTTTTTTGAAAGCATAAATGCTACAGTATTTTGATGAATATTGTTGAGAAAATTATCTCAACCTTTTTAGTATAATAAATTATACAAGAAATAATCACCTTATTGCTTTAATATTTGTTTCACTATATCTATGTTTCCATATTATGGTACTGATGTGGAGGCATAATCATATGGGGTTAACTTAAGATAATTAAATGTATGTTAAAAATAGAAAATGTTTTTTATGTAAGTTTCCATCTTGGAGTTCTTCTTAAGAGAGTTGATAGGAAAAATCATATGAGAATCATTATTAATGAATTTGAATGGATTTTTATCAAAAAATTATTGCAATGTTAAAAATATCCCATATGGTTCTGATCTTACATTCAAAATTCCAAAAGAATATATTGAAGAAAAATTATCCACTTTGAAGATATGGAGATTTTCATGTATAGATAACCATATAAAGAATGTCAATTTTGGTGAATTCTCAACATGAAGATACTAAAAAATATCTATTTAATATATCAATCATTAAAAATATAGTAATAAATGTCCCTTTTAGGGGGGATACAAATGGATTATGATGATGTTTCTCCCAAGATTTATATCTCACTCAAATCTAAATATTCTCGAATATTCCTAAAAGGGTGAAATTGGAAAAGGATTTTTTTACTTATTCCATCCTTATTTATTATTCAATGTACAAAAATGATGAAAATGTGTATAAATTAAATTAATAAATTATATAAGAAAATTTCATGTCCATTTTAGCTCCAAAACCATTTATTCTACTTTTTTTACTTGAATTTTTTAGAGAATTTTTCAACATGAGTCTAGGAGTTTTAGGTTGATATATCTTAAAATTTTTATAATATCCATTAGTATGTTCATACTTGAATAAAAGTGGAGAACGATTTATGAAATTTTTTTGATTTCACATTCCATAATTTACCATTTTCCACTATTAATGGATGAAACTATGGTCCAAATCAAATCATATTTATTTCCACACTGATCACCACCCACATAGACTCATAGTGAAATGATAGATAACACAATTATTAATAATAAATTGACACCATTTTTCAAATAAACCATTTAATTATTTTCAATAAAGTGGATAACATTAGAAATGAATGGAATCTTGGAAAAGTAAAGTGGAGAGAATGTTAGAGAAGAAAGGGAGAGAAATATTTTCATAATGACATATACATTTGGAGAGTACATTTAATTTATATCTAAAAAATAAAAATGGTAGATATGAAGGATCCCATTTTTTAGTGTGTTTTAATTTTATCAATGGTTTCCTTTGGTTATTAATGATTTCAAATGAAATTGAAATATTTAATTGATGTAAATATGATGAGGAAGATATAAAAAATAAGTTATTGTGTAGATTAGTTTAATCCTCAAAGCATGTTAATGAATTTTATGTAGAATAGATGAATGGATAAAGAATAAAGGAATTTATCTAGTATTATTATCTTAAATAAAATATAACTTCTTTTATTTCTATAGTGTGGATTGATATTATTTACTACTTGAAAGGTGAATGTTCTTAGATGACATTAAGTTTACTTGAGATGATTTTGAAATGTTTTTAATTCCTAAAACATGTTCTTTTATTGTTGGAGAAACATATTTTTTTATAAATATATGAATTTTCCATAAAATTATTCCTTAATAAAATTTCGAACAATTTATTACAAGAATCATAATCTGGATCCAAATAGATCAAAATATTGTTAGTGAATTAAAGAAGATAGTAGAGACCATAGGAACTGATGTTATAGGAAAGTGTACAATTGTAATAAGATAGAGTCAATAGAATAAAGGTAATCGAATTAAGTGTATCAGATTGAGGTAATTAGACAAGGGTTTCCAAGTTGTACCATCAGAAAGAGGATTAGGAATTATGCTATCAAACAAAGTGTCCAATGGATAAACTTTTATAAGGTTTTAATTACAGATTAATTTAGATAAATCTTTGAAATTTTATCTAACATAGTCTACTGGATAGGCCACGATATAATGTCCAATTTTACATAGAATGTTTTGTGCGACCACAAAAGAGGCATTAATAACAATAGAATGAGTACGAGAAAAGATAATTTTGATCGGATAATAGGATGAAATTAATTTTTAACAAATTACATTAATAATTACATTAGATAGATAATGATCAGACATACTATATTAGATGTTTCTAAGTGATGTATTCTTATTAATCAAACATCAAAATTCCTTGCAACTATGATTCAAGATAATTTTATCAAAAAAGGGAGAATTATATGAAATAAAGGTAGATCAAACTAAGTCTAAAAGTGATATTGAGGTGTGACTAAAAATTATTATTTAACAAAGATACTAAGTTAAGGAATGAATTTGTGGAACTATGGTTCCCAAACATTATAATGTTCTTATTTTTGGTGAATGCAGACCATAATGATTTTTTTGATGGACTTGCAAAAATATCAAAAAGTGAAGTTAATATGTTTTGAATAATGGGGTAATAAAGTGCAAACGAGGTAGTAGCTGATGAAAGGAAGTATGATTTATATCAAAAAAATTTAGGAGTCATTAGAAATATTCTAATAAATTGAATTTATCTAATGTTCTATCACATGGTTCCAAATTAATTCATCAGTTAGAGGAAAATTTAAAAAGATCATAAAATTAATAAGTCATAGTATTAAATCATAAAACAATGGTTTCTATGTGATTTTCATTAGACTAAAGTATCTATCCAAGGTTACGAGTTAGAGGATTTTATAGTTTTTCCACAGTTCTATCAGATAAAAGTTTCTAATAAGTGAAATCTTATAAAATGTTATATATATATTGAGTTACGATATATAAAATTATTATATAGAATGAGTAGATAAGATCTCCATGGATTCATAGAATAAATGAAACAGTAACCAACATATGATAACTCAATAGATAGAAGTAGTGTATTTTATAATTATAACAAATATACTTTCGAGGGAAGGTTAAATAATTTCATCAGATAAAGAAGTTATTAGATGAAAAAAAGTCATTCATAAAAATATAGAGATGTTTAAATAAAGTTTTGAAAGAACAATGGGTGATGTTTCTTGGATGGAATAGATTTTATAAATATTAATAGATTAAATTTTAGAAGGTATTTACAATGTTTTCAACAATTCATTAATTATAGCGAGTCTTAGTGAGTTTTTCAATTTTCCAATAATCATGAATGGGTATTATTATTATTACTTATATTTTGAGAAGTTTTATGGTGATCGTTAGTGTTGATATCTAAGTATGTTTTTAAAAATATTTTCCAACTCTTATCATTTAAAATGTTTTAAGGATGTTAAATAATGAAATATTAGAGTGGTAGATTCACATTTTGATGTCGGAATTTCAATTTTCAGTGTGTTATTTTTTATAATATTGTGAAGAAAATATTGTTATATAAAGGTTATCTAGTGAAATAATAATTCATTTCTCAGTTGTTTCATCTCATATTATTTTATTATTTAGTTTTGAGTTATAATTGATGTTACATCTATGCATAATGTTTAAGATTTATAGCGATGTGAGGAAGTGTTAACCAATACGATTTCGAGTAATTCTTATTTGGGTGAAAGCATTACAAGAAGATGTAACACACAATGTAGGGGGTACCAAATGAAGTGAAAGAATGAGATAGAGAAATCGATCACCAATTGAAGTAAGGTATAAGTGATGCAGTGATGCCATATAGATATTTCCTATTATATGGAATGATATGTACATGTACTGAAAAGAAAAGAAGGTATAAAATGAAGTGTATAGACTAGATGAACATGTACCAATGCAATTTAAGAATAAAGTATTAGTCAAACTATCACCAGATGATCATCATCTAATGGATTGATTAATATATAGTATCATTTGGATAAGGGTTACTACAAAAAAGTCTTCTTGATGAAAGTGGAGATGATTTAAATAACATCTTTATATTTGATATTGTGAATAAGAAGTGTTTCATGCATATTGTTGTGGATGTAAAATAATAAAGAATATAAGAACACATTTCACATTGATATCCAACAGAAGTCTCAATAGGTTGAAGATTTTATTGGTGAAATAAAGTATTTTAAAAGCTTGAGATTGTCTATATAGGTTGTATAAATAAACCTTGTGGAACAAAAAAAATGGATGAGGTCATAACAATTCCAAGGATTCATGATTGTTTTTTTATCATCCCTCCAAAATTTTAGGGATAAAAAAATGATAAGTATTATTTCATAGATAAAACACTATAAACACTATCTTATTATACTATAGAATACATTTATTAGTCATCAATATACATTGAAATGAGTATATACTCTTACTATGTAATAATCCTTATAAAGATAACATGTTCCACTTTTTACATGATTTCATATAATTTCATTCAAAAAAGAAAAATAATAATATTATAATCAAGATCCTAATAAGTCAAAGGGATAAAGGGATAAAAAGTGATAATTGGTTGAAAATTTCACACAACTAATTCACCCCCTTTGAATGTTGAGTATAACCTGAATTGTTCCTATGAAAAGGTAACTTTACTATTTACCTGTAAATCATGGGAAAATATCATATTTTATTAATTTCACCTTATTCTATTATCTAACATTCTCAATGATTAATGTTCAATAATATATAATTGGAAAATTCCCAAGGAGAATTTTCTGGGAGTACTACTGTCCCCAATAATGGTTTTAGAAACCACTATGTATTAAACACCCAATGTGATGGAATACCCTAAAATATATTGGAAAAGGGTTTTTAAAAGTGAAATAATGTCTATAGGAATCTCGTGGATCACATCAAGTGAAATAAATTCATGGAAATAGCCTTTTTGGATAGTTGGAGGGTTTTTAACATATATTTCAATCGAGAGACCATCCAACATTCATGATGGTTCTAGAAATTTAATGAACCCTTTTATGAAAAGGTAAATTATAAATCATTATATAAAATTGTAATCATGTAAATTTTTCATAACATTCTCTTTTATCCTCCTTTATTAATAGGAGGGTGTGGGGTTCTCTTTAATGATATATTTTTTACTAGTGGTATGGTCTCATTAGTCTGGAACTGCACTCCATCTCAGGAAGCATCATCAGTATCGATAATATAATCTCCATATAACAAAATAGAAATTGGAGAGGTATATTTTTTAATCAATAAACAAATATATATGTTATAGAAAAATAAAATATGGGTTACAAGAAATAACTATAAAAAAATATAGGGTTTTCAATGACTTTTCTCTCGACCAATTATTGACTTCAAAAGACATAAGGTTATTCCATTCCCTCTGAAACAAATATATCAGAGGAAGTAAGTGAGAATGGTGTCTCTCAATGTATTCATTCATCAGTCATTTCCCTAAATATAACTCCCACAACTATAAAACTGGGTTTATCCAATGTTATGCATTTAACAGTAGTATCTAGAAATTCTATTAAAGACCCACATTTCTTGCGCTAAAAAATGTAGTCAAAGGGGGTCTTAAACATCGCTTTTTAGAACTATTAAAAGGAGTATTTAATATCACTAAAAAATAATTATTAATGGGGGACCTTAACTAGTGATTTTAAATAAACACTAATAAATGGGGAGTCTTTATCAGCTCTTTTTTAGAAGTGTTGATAAAGACCCCTACCACTTTATCAGTGCTCTCTTTACTAGTGCTGATAAAGGGTATTTTTCAAAAAATTAATTCAAAATAATAAATTAATATATAAATATTTTTATATTGATATAAATATATTATATAAGTTTTAAATATGGTTTTAATAAGGAAATATATGAATTTACACTTAATACATAAGATATTTCATGTAAATTTCATATAAAATAAGTTAAATAATATTTTAAATTAATAATTTTCTAATTATTATCATGTAATATTATTTTCATAACAATTTTAAGATAAACAAGTCAAAAAATTATTAAAAGATCTAAAATAAGTCGAGAATGTTACTCGAACATCAAACGATTATAAATATTGATCTGAGTTGTCTTTTGGGTTGTACCATATATAAAAACAAATATTGTGATGATATATCAGATGTGTTGAAAGAGGGAGACCTCATTGATTATTTCCGAGAGGTTAAAATAATCCCATAAAGCTTCCAATACTGATTTTTTAGTCAGGGTACCACTACCTTTTCAACATTAGATGGAATTCCAGCCTCCACTTAGGGGCCTTATTGTCATTTTTCTATTGGAAATTAATTTATTTCTAGGTATTACATTTATATTGATATTATGGTTTTTATTTTATATCATATATCACAATATACTATTATTTATAATCAAATATATAACAATATATATGTATTGTTTATATATTCACACAAACACATAACATATATATATTATATATATATATATATATATTTATAAACATATATATAAATATATGGATTAAAAATGTAATAACATATATATAAATATATTTATATCCTAAAATGGAAGACAAAACAACATAGGGTAGTGGAAAAGGCACAGATATTTGAGTAGGAGGTCTCGAGTTGGAAACTTCATAGAGGTAGGGGCTGACACTGTATGGTAGAATTTTCTAAAGCATGGATAAATGGTGTGGGAAGCGCTGAAAAAGATGAGGTGGGAACAGGTTCAAATAAAAATATTACCCCTTAATTAGTGGGTCCTTTATCAGCACTTTTTAGCAATATTTAAGGGGGAATTAAAAATGGTAAAAACACTAATAAAGGTGGCCTTTAATGGTGTTAAAAAAGTTTTGTTAAATGACCCTTTATTAGGGATAAAAAAATCATTGATAACAGCCTCTTTATCATCTCTTTTTTTAGCATTGTTAAAGGGTTCCTTTAACAGTGCTTTTTGATCACTGTTAAATCCAACCATTTAACATCACTTGCATTATTAGTGATTCTTAAGAACTGATAAAGAAATTTTACTATCACTATTAAAATAAATATTTTTAGTAGTGTCCCCTACCTATATAGATGATGATATCCCTACTCCAATGAGACTAGTAGATATAGATACATTGGTGATTTCATCAACAACAACATTGTTTACACTTTCTAAAAATTTAGACGATGTTTATTTGAAAAAAAAAATTTATAGTTTAAAGTTATAGGAGACGAAGCAGTTTGTTATTAGACTTATATACTTAGGGTCAAAAAATCCACCGACTCGTTAGCAGATCGATTGAACACCCATTCAATGTATCCTCCCTCCTTCATTTACCCCAATATTTTCATTGATGGTATCTAGATTTCAGTATCATAGATGATAATATCAATCTCTTGTATGAACATTCTTATATATATATATATAATTACAAATATAATTAAAGTTTGTGGATTCATCTATATCCTCAATTTAATGAATGTGAACACCAATCTAGTTGATTTCCCTTCAAATCGTGATGTATGATGAATTTGTTTCCAAAATTTGACTATCATGGGGAATATATAGATTGGATTACCATGGAATGAACATTAAAAGGACCCAACATGCTTCAAATTCATTGATTTTCCATGCATTTTTTCCTTAGTGTCTGAATAACTCTTTCATGGGTCCCCTACCATTAATTATGTTGAGACCATATTAGACTAATATGATGTTAACCATGGGTTTCCTCTTTGGGTCTCCATGAATAACATTATTAGAGTATTTTTTATGACTCTATATATTATTTTTTGTTGATCTTTGGACAAAACCTTTTTCTAAATTTTTTTGTCAGGGTTTCACAGAAAAAATAATATGAGGAATAAATTTCCCTAACATCCCATTAGGGTATGAATAAATCAATGATATTTCATATCTAGGGTGTAACTAAATAGATGTGCTATTTGTGGGAAACATGATCACATTGTGTGATACTTCAAAACCAATTATAACCCAAATTTTTCTTACTAAAGTTTTATTTTTTTGTTGAATTTCGATATGAGGTGATACAGTTGGTTGTTACGGGAAGATAAATTTTCATTCAAAATTTTGAGTAAGGTAAGACTCACAAATGACCTTAATATATATTTATTTCACAAACATATACTATCTCAAATCCATAATATAAGACATCATCTCATATTCATGAATGACATTATCAAAAATTATCATAGTGAGGGGATTACTATATGGGAAGAAGTAAAACTCTACAGATAATCATAAAAACTTCTGAGCTAATCCATATAAAATAGAAAGAGGATTAATTATAGATTAAACTTGAATGAAATGGGGGAATCATTATTCATGAATTAAAATCTCACTATGTATGAAAATATGTATTATAACATGACATTATCCTTCACCAAAACACCTAGAATGATCCCAAAACATGAAAAGAGGCATTTCCCATGTAAACATGCATCAAACACCAGTGGATATTTTCCAAAATAGTTGCTTCCAATCTCATATTCTCCCCTTACACTAACATGACCACTATAAAAATGATTCTAGCATAATTCCGCCAATTTAATCATGACAAAGATGTAGATAATTTCTTAAGCACATCGCTTGAAATCCTTCCATTTGGGTAATTACAGGGACCTCATGATCCACAATATAACCCCATTATTCATGCTAAAATTTTTCTAGTATTGGATAATAATTTCTTTGGATTTTATGATTTTTCATTATGGTGTGTATAAATGGGTGTTTACATATTTTTATTTTCCCCTAGGTATTAAATAAATAATTCATCCATACATTATAGTAGATTTCATCTTGTAAGAGAGGGGTTTTCTTTGTGACCACTGATGTTATCTTTAAAAATTCAGGTTCTATGGTAGGAACCCATTTATAATCACCCGAAACATATTTTGGAGGGATTAATTAATCATTAAAAACCTTATGGATGGGAACCCCTGTGACTTAGTAAACATCCCATAAAATAACTACTATTTCACCATGCGTGAGATGAAAATTGTCGCTCTGAGGGATCCGTCGACTCAAAAAATCAGGGACTAAGTTAGAGTTTTGTATGTCTGTTTTTGATATATCTCTATGTTTTCACAAAAGCATATAATCAAGATAATCATTAAATTTTTAACATATATCATATACCCAATAGTCCCACATCTATTCCATTTTGACTCCTCCTCCTACTTAGAAGTATTAATCATCATTCCACACTCTTGACTAGTCAATAATAGATTAATTATTAATGGATGTATATAAATAGTATCAACTTCCAAATTTTATGTTGTATGTATGGATAAATAATACTATGACACACCATGATAACATAAAACATTTTCCCCTCATTGAGTTAAGTGACCATGGAATAAATATTGGTTGTAGTGATGTAAATATATACGTTGAACCAGAAAGGAACTTTAATGTCAAATAATAATGGGTTGATAACATTAACAAAAATTCCATGACCATACAGTAGAATAAATTCACACATAAGATACTCTATATGATTCTTCATCACGTTTCTTTTTTGGGTGAGACAAAAGAATATTACATGGGTTGTAGTACCCTCGTCCAACAACCTCAATCATATATTCGATGGGACCAGCAACATCAACATATAACACAGGGATCACATTATTATCCATTATAGTTATAAAATAAATATTGGATGGTTCATTAAAATTTAAATATGAATATTCAGGAATATGCATTCATGAATAGAAAATGCACATGTAGGAACTAAGGAGTGGGAATTTAGCTCAGTACAAACATTGCTCTCCAAAAAAATTAACCTAGAGAACTATCCTAGTGAATAATTCCATTATGGTAACATATCCTATGTTATTCCCTCATATAATTCACCCTATTCTATCACCAAGGGATAGAAATATCACAATATTGTATCCCAGAAAATGCATCTTACATCAATACTCTAAAGATAGCATGAAACATGTAGGTGATCATAGATCATGAGAGTTGTGGTGTTCTAGGGAACTCTAATATTGATAAATCAATACATGAATTAAAAATTATCACTGGGGGTTGTCACCCCCAATTATTTATAAGTGTTGTACATATGTATTCTTATGAAGACAATGATTATTATTCAAATGGATAACATTCATGAATTTATAGATTATAACATTAGTGTGATCCGGTCATACACTAGAACTTCATAAGTATTATTGGACATGAATTAAATGAATAAGAGTGTCCTAGAGTAATAAATAATATCCAACAATAAGGTGTAATGATCATGACCTCCCATCATATTTACTAATTTTAATTCACAATATTCATTGGTATGAAAACCCAATGACCAACTACCTTTGGAAAATTATTTTTTAGAAAATTCTGTTATTATAAAAGTGGGATACATTGGGGTTTTCCGGTTCCCTAAAATCCATCAATGGGAAACCATCGGCAAAAATAGTTGTCATTTGATATAAATATTATTAAACAACACTAATCATCATAAAATCAAGCACTAAAACAATAATTCTGAATTTTTTAGGTCATAAAATACTATTTAATACATTACCACCATGGAAATGGAAATAATGTGGTAATTCATTATATAGGAAGGATCATGATACCAAATTAGTTTTGTGGATTTAATGTGACCCAATACTTATGGATTTTCATTAAAAATTCCACAATATCAAAAAGGAAGTGGAGGGATCATATATTTATCAAATTACTAGTCAAAAATCTATCTCATAAAGATTAATGAGGAATATTGGGAGTAATTCGAGTAATAAAAGAATGTACAAAATATTTCAGAGTCTATATTTTTAAATGATGGAATAATAATATTGAAGGAAAAAGTATTTTTTAGCAATACTATAATTGAAGATGTTTTATTTAGATAATATATATATAATCATTATTTATCCATTAGGGATGTCAAAATATGTGTGGGGCTCTCAAGAATAAGTTCTAGAATGAAAACATGAACAAATATAATACAAAATATTTACTTTTATGCATGGTTTTTCAATAAGTAATTTTTAAACATCCTATGTATTAGAGGATGATGAAACCATTTCCCATACCTATTTTAAAATGGTATGAAATCACCAAGGATGTTGTTACAGGTCCTTATAATACTTTTAAATTCAATAATTACTTTTTTATTATATTTTGTATCCTTATAAAGATAAAACATTTCTTTTATATTTGATAATTTTTCAATCTTGATCAAATTAACATTATATATACAATGAAAGTCATAGGGTGCACAAAGTACCACTCCCAATTTTATTTTATCAAGATACAAGGATTACCTCCTTATTTTAGATTCATATTCAGAAATTATTTGACATAAATTTGAGCTTTATATTACCCACGTAATGTTGGTCTATATAAAAATACCATTATAATTTTTGAGTATATGTTGGGATCCTATTCAATGGATTTAAAATGAGGGTATGATCAAAATATTCCCCTACTAAATTTCTCATTTAACAATAGTTTCCATTATAGCATTCAAATGACATTGTATGAGGCTTTGTATAGTAAGATTTATTGACCTATAAAATATTTGTAGGAAGTTATAGAGAATAATATAATAGTATTTTATATTGAAAATTAAATGTTAGGTAATATTCAAACCATTAAACAATATATTAGATGCATAAAAAATATATAAAAGAGATACATATATAATATTTGGTGATATTTGGATTTTGAAGTTATAAAAAAAATTTCCTTAAAATATTACCATGGAACAGGGTTATGAGATTCATGAAGAAGGGAACATTGAGCCCTAGATACATCAATCCATATAAAATCCTCAATCATGTGGGAAAAAATCTTATCAAATTTTCTTTTCATAGAACATCTCCCTAATGCATGGTAACTTCCAAATGTCACATTTGAGGAAGTATGTACCTCACCCTTTAGATGTATTGAACCAATGTGTAGTGAAATTGGAACATTATCTCTCTTATTAGTGACAACTAGTAGAAATATTATATCCTAGATAAAAATAAATATGATACAAGATCACTCACCAAGTTAAATATTTGTAGTGGAATAAGAAGTTTGAGGAAGAAACATGGGAACTTAAATATGTAATGAAAGATAAGTTACCAAATTTATTTCCATTATAATAATGAAATCATGAGGGTAATTTTTTTTACATTAGGTAGTATGTAACAAACTGAGATTTTAGTGTGTATTATACTTTAAATAAATACTATTTCATAATAGATTATTTTAGATATAACAAATAACTAAAATGAACCAATATATATTCTATTGAGAAAAAATATTACAATTTAAGATAAAATATTATTACATTATGATTATGAAAATGAAATATCATTAAGAAACTATAAGAGGAATAAAACCATAAATAAATTAAAAGATGATGTCCAAGAAACCCTTATCTTGTGGTTTTAAATTAATGATCATACTTCCATTTTCAACTTTTAAAACGAATCACATTATGAGTACAATAGAAAATTTGAAAATTTAGTAAATGAATGGGATAAATGATTATATATTTGTATGTACGACTATATATTGGGATGTAATAAGAAAATTACACATATGTTCATTGGGAATATGATAATTGGATATTTGGTTATTTGGTATATTGGTATCAAATAGGAACAATAATTTTTTTAAATTATTTATGGGAAATTAAAATTCTTAAAATTCTAAAATAATAATGAGTTTTGACATATATAAAATTAATTCATTAAAATGTTTTATTGTAGAAATGTGTATTTTGTCATTACATATTATTTTTATTATCTTAATTATGTTTTTCAGTGTTAAAATTGCATTAAATATTTTAATACCAAATGGAATGATACAATTGAATTTTTAGATGATAAATAATTGTAATGGATGTGATTAATATCAATTAAATCTAAAAAGGATGTTTTTATCAAAGATTTCTTTTTTGAAAATGTTTTTTATTTTAGTTATACTAAATTTAGTTAATTAATTTTTAATTGTCGGTTATAATAATAATCAATTTTTCAATGTATATACAAGTATATTAACAACCATTGAGTAATTAATTGATATAAAATGATATTAAGAACATTTATTGTTTTAAAAAGTCATTTTCCAATAGAAAAACTTTTTCTATATATTTTATATTGTCATTTAAAATATAAATTTCTCATATATAGTGATTTAATTTTATTAAATGGATTTAAAATTTATAATAATACCATATAAATTAGGTAATTTAAGGAATCACAAGAATCCATGGATTTCTCAAATTATAAAAAAAATTACACCTAAAAATGCCATTGCATGACCATTAATTAATTTGAAATTGGAAAAATACCACTCAAAATCACAAATAAAAGGTCCCATCCACCACTCATTAAAGAAACCAATACAATTGAAAAATAACCTCTCATAATGTATTCATAATATTCTGGATTCTTTTTGTCACAAGAAAGAGGCCCAACTTTTTCACTATGAAGGAAAAAGTTTTGAGAAATTATAAATTCATCAAAGAAAGAATCAAGTTCTCAACCATTTTATTGATTTCTCATTTAAATTCTGTATCAATCAAATTATACCTTTTAATAATTTTATATTAACCACATTATTTATATG
The DNA here is from genome assembly GCA_963277665.1 of Viscum album. Classification (NCBI taxonomy): domain Eukaryota; kingdom Viridiplantae; phylum Streptophyta; class Magnoliopsida; order Santalales; family Viscaceae; genus Viscum; species Viscum album. Next base: position 420,041,881 of record OY728158.1, on the reverse strand, counting down.
TAAAAATTATACTACTACTATAAAAATATAAACTTTTTCTCATTCTTTATTGTAACATGTTATGGTTTGTGTCAGTGTAACTAACTATATGAAATATGTTATAAAAATATAATAAATTTCACCATGAATAATTTTAAATATATTAAATATGATAATATATGATATTAAAGACTAATTTATGTCATTTATATGTTTCTTGAGGGATGATAAATAATAAATGTTCGTTATAAAAGAATTTTTTATAAGTAAATTACTCAAAACATGCCCTTCATGGATTCAATTATCCAAAACCATACACATACCTTACATAAAAATGGGAATAAATAAATCATTTGAATATAATTATTGAATTAACTTGATTATTCAAGTAATTATGAACTTGTGATAAAATAAAAAGGGTCAACATCACGATTACGAAACTTGTATGGAACTATCAAAATTATTAACATCTTATAAAGAGAATAACCAATAACTTAATGATATATGTGTAATAATTGATTATAATAAAAGAGTTTATAAGATAATAAATATGAATAAATAATCTTAAATATGTGATTAGTATGGTTATCTTTATTATATAGAATGATATAGTGCCTTTATGAAAATCTAGAGTAAAAGTAATGGTTTTGCATATAAATTTCCCTTCATTGATATATTAGAAAATTCCTTAATAAATTTAGTTATTTTATTTTATATAGTATTCTATGGATCTATTTTATCATAATTTTAATGTAATTTAATCTATTTAAGTATCCATTTTAGGTTCTCCCATTCAATTTATTTTCATTCAAAAGTTACCAATTTCGTAAGGGTTTCATTCAAATCTCATTTTGGACACAATATTGTCTATGGTTAAATTATCATCTGGGGGATTATATGATCATTATTAATAAATTATAATCTAGTTTATTTTCCTTTGGTCAATTCATGGGTTTTGATGTCTTAATATAATTTCACCTCCTTTATCCCACAATTTGACCGAATGTTTGTTAGAAAGTGGAGTCTAAGTTGTCTCATTTATTAATCCGGAAGCTTTGTCATCCATGTTAATATTACCTTTGTATTTTATAAATCTACATATATATATTTATATTATTTTCTAAATTCATTTTATATTTATTTTTAACATTATTTAAAAAAAAATAATGTAATATCCTTTTAACTATTTCTTCACGATTCATTTTCTATAGAATTTATTTATATGGTGTGAAATGAAACTTTTTTATAATTAATTTTATATTTATCAATTTTTAACATAAATATTCCTTTACAATTTTTTTATGGTTGTTCAAATTAGTTTATAATATCTATGTTTTATAAATTATTGAAATTTAAAATAATGGTTATAAGAAATTGTTAAGGTTATTTCTTATTATTTCTAAACACAATTTTTGATTTTCATAAAAGCTTTTTTAATCTATGCCAATATACCTTAAGGTTCTTTTTTCTTCACTGATTATATTCTCTAGTCCCACCATACACATTCTTTCTCATGATGACTTATGACCACATTTTTTTTAAATCTTTATTAAACCCATTTATTTCCCATGGGTAAATAAAGGTATGATGGGATTGTGAATGTTTTCATTTTCATGTGGGACAAATATGTATGGTTTATCAATTTGTGATTGGAAGTTATGTTATATCCCTATATTATATTCGATAATGTTTTATATCTCATGAGATCAGGATGGGACACTCGTGGTTAGCCTCTGTCCAAAAATGTAATGGGGAGTTAGTGGTTAGTCCACATCTACTATGTTATGGGTAAGTGGTTAACCTATTCCATTACTATATTATTGTATTTTTGGTTATCGTTGAAATATGTTTTTATTTCTATGATTATGGTTTTGTTACATTATTAGGTTATGTAGTGTACTGATGTCATATTCTCATGACTACTGATTATTAACTCTTGTTTTCACACTCCTGTTACTCTTTTCTTATGTTATGCCAAAATACATATGCCAAGACTTGTGATTTATGATTTATTTTATAATGAGTGTCATTCTATTATACTCATTCCATGAATATTCATTATGTTCACATACCTATATTCTCATATAATTGTAACATATAATCTTCGATCGACATATCTTTTCTTCACCCTTTAATAAAAATATAAGCTCACCCATTATTTTGTTTCCATTTACCCTGGTTATTAAGAATATTATTATAAAGGCTATATTTATAAGGGTATCATATGTGAAGAATAATTTCTTTGGACATACTAAATAATGTTTTTGAAATAATTTTTTTATGTATAGAATCTTAAACTACATTACACCTATATATTTTGAGTGTGTGATATTTTGTGAGATATAAGGAATATTATTGTAAAAATTTGTATGCATGTGTTTTTGTTGTCATTGGGTTGTCTCGTATAGTAAATGAAGGTGTTATGTTCTAAAAATTGATACAAATATTCACAATGCATGAGACTGACCGATGAAATGATGATGGGAAGGATAAAAATTTAACATGTGACACTAAATCTATTTACACTTATTAAATATTAATTCTTTTATCTCTATAAAAGAATATTTTGAAATAAATTAAATAATGAACCACTAATAAAAGTGGAATACTATCCCCATGATAATATTTGAATGTTAAAATTTAAAACCCATGGGAATTTAGAATTAAACTACCACCATGTATGAAAACACTAGCTAAGGACCTATGGGTATTTAAATTGAATATAAGAGTAGGATATAACCTTGAGATCCAACATCCATTTTCAATGAAACATTCATGCTTTAGAATTTGAGAGAAATAACTCTTCAGATTTAATATGGAAGTAGGGTTTCTTTTCCAATCTGACATTGGGATGTGGTCCTTGATCAATGTAAGAGAATTCATAAGAAGATGAAAATTATTCATATGGAATTATCAATATAAAATTATATTTTAGACTTCCTATATACACTAGAAACCAACAAGAAACATAATATCATTAAGATTACCTTCTTTAAAACCTTTTTCAATGACTAGGAACCAAGAATTGAGGAAATTGTCAAGCGAGGAAAATCATCGGTGTACTTTGAGGTTATTTATGAGTATAATATATAATAATTTTGGTCATTTTACTAACATGATGATATGATGTATCATTTAAATCCTCATGTTATGATAAAAGAGTCATTTGGATGCTATATATATTCCTTTTTTCTTGTATATGAAATCAGTCAGAAGAGAATTGTTGTGAATATTATAGAAAATGAAGAATCTTTTTGTGGGTGGTGAGAGTTATAAAGGATTCCCATACATTGTTTATAATTTATAATATCATTAATTTTATCATGATTTTTTCTAATATTTAAATTCTCAATTTATTCATAGTAAAAAACATACCCACTCTCTCATCGATTAGTTGAATGTAATTAAAAACCTCTATTTGGGAGTCATTAAGAACCCCTGGAATGAGGTATGTTTATTGAAGTTCCACCTTCAAAGTGATGTATATTTTTTGGTTGCATGAAAAATGAACGTAGTCTAGAAAATATATGTAATTTTTAAAAAAAAGATATCAAATCTTCAAACAAACCAGCATGTTTGCTTCATTAGAAATGGGAAACTAGCCCCAGAAATATGCTAGAGTAAGGATATAAGAAGGGAAGAATTGTTGACAACATCAAAAATAAAACAATACTTATATATAGTGAAATTCAACCTATTTTAGTGCCCCTTAAGGAATTGGGAAGATAATTTATCTTACAAGAATTTTTTGGTTTATTCCAAGAACCAGACGTTAATTGAAAATTCTTTCAAAAGGTCTTGATACCTCCCTCTAACTAGCCCAATAAAATTAGTCTTCTTGAATGAAATACTATATAAAAAATGGGGGATATTTTCATCTTTTATTTAATAAATACTTTATGGACTCATATTACATTTATAACATGAAAAAGAATATACCTACACATAATATTAACTAATTTCCAGTCTACCCCCAAAGATCTAAATTAGTTCTTCTAGCTGAGTAATTTCCCTAAAATATTTTGAACAAACTTATCAATATGTAAATCAAATATTATTATATCAAATATTCAGGATAAGAGGTATTCGAGAAATAATTTATTTATATGAAAACATTTTATTTTTTAATTTAATAATATATACTATCTATGAATTTGGGAGAAGAATAGAGGATAATTTTATTAACATTAGTACATTGGCCAATCCATTTTTCATACCATGAGAGTACATACCTAATAGAATAGAGAGAATTATGATTTTCTTTGAGAAAATTAACCATGAAGTAGACAAATGTTAGATGATAGAAACATAGAATACTAAAAAATTCTTAACTCCATAAAAATATTATTCATTTATACGATTGTCAATATATGGTATATTGAGCAAGGATAAAGAGAATAGTTAATTATGATTCCACTTGTCTCAAACTTCATATAAACATGGTGGATATGAACTACTATTACATTATATCCATGTATAAAAAATTGGTGGATTAATAATCAAATATTAAGTCACATAATCACTTAGAGAAATATAAACACAGGATAACCTTGAGAATAAAAATCCACTTTATTATATTAAATTATTTTTCCATATATTCCATTATCGTGATGTTCCCTCCATCCAACTTATTGTATATATTTGGTAATATATCTTCTTTAATGGAAATGTATCCCGATATTCCTCTCCTATTGATCAAGACATGTTACTCTTCTAATACCAGGTAGAGATGATGGTATTCCAATAGATTATTATAGAATTTTATGTATTTTTTTATGTTTAGTTACACATACTAATGGGTCAAAATTTTTGAAATGAATGAGGGTGTGGAGACATAGTAATAATGCTAAGGGTGGTAGTGGAACTGGATAATAAAAGTGGAGACCACCCAAATAAGTTCTAGATTACAATTATTATATATACTTTAATGAGATCCCATGTTGTGACAAAGAATTCCCCAAGGATATATTTAGGCCCAAGGGCAATGAATATATGTATATTTTTTGTATCCTATCAATACTTATCTTAATTGTTCATATCCCATATAATAGAGTTATAATTGTCAGGAATGGAAAATGTGATAGCTGAAAAAACATCCTAAAAATCTCCCATATGTAACCAATGAAATGAGTAAGGTCCTCCATAATGAGAAGGAAGGAAAAAATTTCATCCTACATGGGGAAAGAGATATTGATGTCCATGTTGAAAAACCCAACTTCCATATATGGGTTAATATTAATTATGACATGGATATCCTTTCCCAAATTCTTAAACAGTGTGGTTTCAAAATGCTTTGTTTTGGATTATCCTATGAGACTATGTTTCAAAAATCTAATTAATATTTTACCTCCACCGCGTGTTATCCATACATTTATTCATTCCACAGTTCTGAGAAAATCTCTATGAAATCACTCTCCATAAAGAATAACACTAAGAATTATATAGAATTTTTATCCAAGGAGTAACTCCTAAAAGATACTAGTGTAGAGAAAACATATTAAAGGATACAAAAACAATATGAGTGATTTATATTGGGGGATATAAAAAACCCCCTTTTGGATAGAGAGGAATCCATTTTATTTGTATAAGGATCTATTATTATCCTACTTCTTGTAGCACCATCTGAATTAATCCATTGAATAACCATTATTGAAAAGTTGATCAATGGAAATAAAATTGTTAAATTATTTTAAGGACATATTTAATTTGATGAAACCAACATTTTTTATGATTATTCAATTATATTGTTAAAATACCCCCATAATGATATATGGGTTAAGACCACGACCAATGGTGGAATGGTCCTGGAAAAGATGTTCCCTCTCAAGAATCACACATGTCATGTAAAAAATTGTTATGATTAATAGAATGATAAAACATGAGTACTTTGAGGGTTATATTCTACAAAATGATGTAAATGAATATAAACCACAATGAATCCTTACAAAATAAATACACATGATTATCTCATCGGTCCTTATGCATGAAGTATTTTTATGAAATTTTTCTAGTTAATAATTGATGTTAACATTATTGGTTTTTTGTTAATGATTTTATAGAAGAGAATCATAAGAGTATTCGATAGGAAATGTGAATAATTCATGATTCTCCAAGTCACTGATACCACTAATATTAAAAATGATCAAGGAGAAAATGATTAGTTATAAGGTATAACGTTAATGGACTTTGAGTGATTCCCCACAGAGAAGCATGATTTTGGTTCTAACAAGGGTTTGACAAGGATCTGGTGGACACTCCTAGATTTTAATGAAGAGTGAATGTATTTCTTGGATGGCCTCTTGAGGGAAGTGTTGGATTAATATTTTTATAAATAAAAAAATTCATTGATTCGATTATAAAATAAGAAATGATAAGAAATAGGGAGTTCATCAAGCCTGTCACGGGAACTAAAAGAGGAGAACCAAAGGAGTGATTATCTAAAAACAACACAATATAATTCAAAATGAATATATTAAGAATATATTCATCTATTCATAGGATTAAATGGGATACCTCAATATGAATGGATAGAGATATAGTAATCATAGACAAATAGATAACCTCGTTAGAAATACTAGTGATGAATCTTGGAAATGACCAACAATCCACTCTAAGGATTGGGTTTTCGACATCATGAAAGGAAGACACATATGAATCTAAAACGCCTAAATAATAATTTCCATATATAATAGGATATGAGAGATAGATTAAAATAGTGTCAATATCATTTTAGATACCTATAGAATAAGTATATAGGACATGGTTTATCATTTGTAGTTGTTTTGAGTCAGACAATGGATTTCATATCAAATAGTTTGAGTAGATATGGTCTAACGTGTGAAAGAATATTTATAATAAATCTATATTATAGAGGATAAGGATTTGAAAAATAATAAATGATGGTTTTGTAATGGGAAAAAAATAAATTTTGGTTGGGGAGGATAGATTAATTTCGACACAGATTCTATTTGAAACCATATGTTTCATGTTTATTGAGTTAATGCCAACAAATAAGAATAAACTAATGAAATCTCGGATTCATTAAAGTATGGAAGCATTACCAATTGTGTGACAAAGATTAGAAAAGTGAACCAAAATTCCAAAAGGGGGAGTGGTGTAACTCTACATAGCAGTCCATCATCTAAAATAACAACATCCATATTTGATGATCACATATAAGGGATTTCAATGAATAAGAAAATATATCCTTTATTTATTTGAGAAGAATGAAAAAAGACAATATTTTGAGTATTATATCCACAATAAGGCCTAATAGTTTCCAATATGATGATAAATAATATTCAAAGATCCTTATAGAGGGTCAATAAATGGTAAATTTTGAAATTAGCATAGTAAACAGAAAAAATAAATTTGAAGCATGTTCGTTAGAGGAATGAAAGAAGGTCGAGCTCCCTAGCACCACCTCCTGATTCTTAAAAGTGATGAGGACTGACTAGATGGATGATAGTGGAACATATGTGGGGGATAATAGATCCTTAACAAGATCCTATCTGTTGAGATAAGAGGAGATGGACCCGCAAGAGTCCACATAGACCCTCCCTACTAAGATGGGATTATGGATCCTCCACCATCTTAGGAGAGCCACTATTAAAAAATTAAAAAATATACTATTAGAGTAAAAAATCAAATAGATAAATTTTTCTCAAGTCAATAAAATATCTCTATCCAAGATCCTTTATATTATTGATGTGTTGGGAATGAAATATTTATGAAGGTAATAATCAATTATTTCCATTGTTTTTTATTATCTTAGACAAAAAAATATATAACATTTGTACAAATTTATTACCTTCATAAATACCCTATAATTGCATCTTATGATTGAAGGGTGTTTCCCCAAATACCCATATATTTTATTGAAAAGCTAAATTATTGATTTGATAGAATAAAATTTATTTTATATTTTCTAAATAATTTATAATTGATTATCTTGTTTGAAGTGTATTTATCTAGATAAAAAATTTATTTCTGTAGTGTCTCAATTTATTTCCATGGGATAATAAAGACATTGTTTTGATGGATTTTTATTTTTTTTCAATTTATGTGGTACACATTTTTATAAAATATATTATTATATTAATGGGTGGGATCAAATTTATATAACCATATAATTTATTGGGTAAATATTTGTATCACATGATATCTCTATATTATGCATGGACATGATGAAATTATATTTGTTTACAAGGTTATGTGTGTGCTTGATTCACTTATCATTGTCTATTTTGTTTATTGTGGGAATTATGTGGTTCAATTTTTCTATAATGTATTTTAGTCATGGATTAGAGCCATATGTTTTTATTTTCTATACTCATACATATACCACATTCTTATCTTAAGTCTTTATTGTTCATGATTATTATCCCATGAGTTTGCAAATTAATGTCATGGTTCAGTTTTTTCTTTCGGGATTATATTTTCATTGATTTTATGACACAATATATAATTATTCCATTATCCTATATTGTCACTAATAATTATTTCATGTTAATACTCTATTAATATTTGCATTTATCATATGATCATGAAATTCAATTGTTAATGATGTTGTGATAACTCTTTTTTTTCTCATTGATTATGTTTTACCCATTATAGTGAATTTAAAATCACTCTTTTATTATGTTTCCCAATTTCCACATGTGATCATAGGTTTTAAAATTATTTAGATCATTTTATGAGAGTCCTTCGATAAGGTACATGATTTAATTATTTGGTATAAATACCAATAGATTATGTAATTTACATGTAGTCCCCAATGAAATTGAACTTGGGATTCTATGATTCTGATGTATGTTATTTATAAATGTATATATTTTGAGTACCATATCCAGAAGTGACGGTCTAATGTGCTCCATTTTCTATTGGTATTTCAAAACAAAATTTTCTATGGATTTTGGGGGAAATGGTAATTTTTATTGTGTTGCATGTTTTCAATAGGAAAACATGGTTTCCATAAATGATGAATATGTTTTATAATGAAATTAAATTTTGTAAAATGTTTAATTATTTTTTAAAGAATGATTTTGTTTAAAATTATTATAAATAAAATATTCTATTTTTAGAAACGATTTTTGATTTATCTTGATTTATTAATATTATATTTGGTATTTATTTTTATTCAATTTTGTATACTAGAATCCTAGGGAAATCCAAATTTATTTATACTCACCTACTAGATGTTCACCATCATGGAAATGTATAGTTGATTGGTCATGATAAAAAAAATTAGAGACATAAAACATTATAAATATAAAGTTATGACTTCATTTTGGATTTACATTTGAGGAGATAGTGACGCGTGGTTTAATATTATCATTGTTTTCAGTTTATGTCACTTTATTTCTTGATTTACTCGATTTTTTAGTATAATTTTAAAACAAGTATATTTCAATCATTAAATAATTTATCAATTTATTTTATTTTAATATATTATATATGTTTTTTGGTGGGTTTTGGTTTTATATTTTAGGTAATTTCATTCCCAAAAATTTCCTTTCACCCTTCACTACATATAACTGTTAGGTATGATTAATAATGTATAAGTCCTATATGGGGTAAACAGACTAATTTAAAAATTATCAATAGTTGGATTGAATATATTAGGTAAATATAAATGTAAACTATCTTGAACATGACTTAATAACTAAACAAAAAATTACAAATAAATAGTTTAATAAAGTTTTTAGTAGTTTAATTCAATGAAAACCTACATATAATCTTAATCCTATCTAATTATTTAGACATGTGTTATGTATTATGGGCCCCATTTTTTAAGGTGAATCATAGACTGATATAACCATCATTTTCTTATATAGGAATAAATAAAATATATTTCAAAATTTTAATGGGGAATGAAATACCATTACAATAAACACTTATTGAGAAATTTATAACCTATCCGAACTTTAGAATCAGGGAGTCACTACTTGAATTGAATGAAGTATTTAATTGGGAAAATCACAAATAGATGTTTAAGTATATGTGTGAGAGATATAAATAAATAATATTGAATAAAAATTTGTAGAATATGTTGATTAATATAGTTGAGTCACAAACTATAGTTTCTAATGTGAAGGATCATTACACATATTCAATGAAGTAGTAGTAGTTGAAATATTTTTCATTCCCCCTGAGATTTCATCCAAAAGATGAAACATTGTTGGAATAGAATCTCTTATAAATTTCGATGTTCATAGAATCTTAAAACACATGATTGTTTGAAAGTCACTTCATAGGAAAATAATCTTATCTATGTTGTATTTTGTGTCCTTATAATGAGTTTTATCTCATTTAAATAAGAATAATCAAATTCTTAACAATGTCCAACAATTTTTTCGATAATTCAAAATTATTAGATATATATAGAGAGGGAGTATTATTCCTCAAAAATACTTTATATTTAAAAAATGAATTCCAATTCAAACAACTTTTGAATTCATTGTTAAAATATTCAAAATAAATCTATAATAACATTTTAAAATAAATATCATAAAATTCACATCATTTCATCCAATAAAATTTGAATTTGAATTTTTTTTAAATATTCAATATACATGTAGTAATATAATAAGGATCTAAAATAAATAAAACTACCATAAAAAAATATAAATATATTTTAAATAAATTTTTATGAAATAATATTAATTTATAAACATTAAAAAAATAAAAAACTCATGGTAAATAAAATTAAAACATTGAAACATCAAGTAGTAGGTTTATGTGTGAGTGTGGAAAATGTTAAATTTTCACTTAGAACTATTTAAATATTTCGAAAATAATTTTTCATAGTTTCTATATGTCTAATATAAATTCTTGGGATCAATAAATTAATTAAAAAACTATTAAAAATTTTAAAAAATGAAAATATAAAAATACACAAGAAAATATATTAATATTTAAATTTCCAGATTTTTAAAAGAGTTACGGATCGACTGTAATATTCAACCTACCTAGAGTATTGACCATGATATTTGATTTACCAATAGGTATCGACTGTATGAGAAAAGTATTGACTACATGTACAATGTATTGACCGCTAAAATAATGTATTTACTGCATTTACATAGTACATATAACCCCCCACCTCATACCACTAATTAGGGTCTGTACTGAATATCTCCACACGATCATAGGAAAACCTCACCATATGCTAGAGTCAACTAACTAGTGGCAAGGTCCATGAGGTTATATGGGGAGATTATTACCTCACATTAGTGTGTTCAATTTAAAGTATATAAAATAAATTAGACACGCATCCAAATAATCGTCACAGCCAGGGAAAGTGATGATAAAATAACACAACATAAAAGGTTTTAATAAATGAATATTCCATATGTACTGTAACAAATCCCCTATGGGAGGATCATACACAAGCATTAAAAAGAGGGAGAAAATAAAAACTGGGGATAATAGTCTATCTCTAACAAGTACTTATTCTAACAGGATTCCATTATTCCACTCTAACCTAGGAAGAAATTTGATAAGAATAAAAATCAAAAATTTCCCTAAACATAGAAATTCGATCAGGAATATTATCTTCTTGGGTACCAAAGTGCCTTGATGATCCAAAAAATATGTGATTAGAACTCAATAGTCAATTTCCAATGATTTTCCTAAATAAAAAATGTTTGTAAATTTTTCAAGTAGTATTTATCAAGATAAAGAATTACTAATACAACCATTAAAACATTTAAATTCCTAAGCATGAACAAACATCTTACATCATCTCTATGATGACATATAGAAATGGTAGATACCCATATCACCTAGTGCCAAGATGCCTTTTTGAATATCATAATGATTGTTCCACCCTATCTCCCACCATGGGTAATATACCCATCCTCATATAAATAACCAACACTTGAGGGTTAAATAACCATCCATTAAGAAAAACCAAACCATATGAGGGAAAAAATCACCACGGTGATATCCAGCACAACGTTTCCACCTGATGACCACATTCACCCTAGGTCAATAAATAATAACAAAGAGAAGCCATTGTTTACTTTAAAATTTGATTTTACATATATCATTATTGTCACATAAAAAACATAAAAAATATTTTCTGTTATATAAAAGAGACACTTACAAGGCATGATAGATCATTTAACATTCATTTTCTAAAAATAGTACTAATTTGTTTTACCAATACAATTTTCAAAAACCAACTCCAATATCAAGTAAAATTTACCATTTCCAATCCTTTTTCATAAATATTGTTTCTGAATAAACATTGCAATGATTCTATACACATTTTATCAAAATTATTTGAAATTTACATTTCAAAAACCAAACCAATCATTCATTTTTAAAATATCATTCCAAACATTTCTTCCAAAAACAATATCAAACATTATTTTCCCAATATCCATCTTTTATAACAAAATCCATTTAAATATATAAATTTTTTATTCCATTGACCACATCAGTCATTGTAAAAATATTTTTCATAGTCTTAAATTGATTTTACTCCCCTCAATTTTTTATAACTAAAATATTACCATTTAATTATATAATTTTCATATCCAAATAAAATTACCATGGTGATCCACAAGAAACCATTCCTATAAGTCTTAATTCTTGATTAAGGGTGTTATCTAAGAAAAAATAAAATTAAAAAATTAATTTATTTTTTTTGGTCATCACTAGATACGATTTTGAGACCAACATCACACATACATAAAATATAAATAAAGACTATGAGAAAATTTATGGACCACCTAAATTTAAGAAAGGCTTACATATTACTCATATAGGATTCCAATTTACACCTAGGCTTTCTAGGAATCATTAATATTCAAATTTTCCTTGCTTGTACTTCCAACTCCTAACTCATGACATAAAATCTTGTACAATTAATTATAATAAAATAAAATAACATTAATAACTTTATCCAGGAGTTATATGAGATTAATGACCTAATGTAAACTCTAACTACATCAAAATCATGTCCAAACTCTAATCAAATACTTATGTCGTACTCTCGGCCACATTCTGGGCTATATCTAGAGGATAAAAACACCACGTACAGATTTATTTTTATACCAACAATAATAAAAACCTATGAAAAAATTATATGGTGCCATAACATAATTAAATTTCAAGCCTCGAGATGAAAAAAACAACATGACATCCTCTACCAATTGTAAAATAAATCCCCAAGAGATTTATATGATTCTATAATGAATCGGTGGAGTTTCCAAGGAAATCCTAAACCAGTGGAAAAAAATATAAAAAATGAAATGGGATAAGTAGAGGTTAGTGATGGGTGAAACTAACTTAAAATTTATCAAAAATCAACTATAAACAGAAAAATATCAAGAGGCCCTAAAGGTGGAAGGATGGAGGTCTGATTGGGTTCATGCACACCAAACGAGTGGTGTAGAGGGGAGACACCTCCTAAAAAAATGTGGGGGATATTATAATTCCCCCCCCTTTAAAAACCCCACTGGATAGTGAGTGTCCTGTAAAAAATTTGGAGTTTTCACCCTAACCCATCCTTAACTCTATTCAGATCACTTGAACCCCTTCCCAAGCCCCATTCCCTATCCAACAGCTATGTGAGGTTCTTTAATTACATAAACTTCATTTCTATGTATGGTTCATCATACAACGATCAAAAAAATAATAATTCAAATTTACCCTAAATTGAAAATGCACATACTGTCTTTAGCCATTATAAACTCCCCACAATAGTAGCTCCCATCCACTAGAAGCACAAGTGGTCATCTATCTGCATCACCAAACAAATGTTGTTCACCAAATCATGGCTGAACAACCTCATTCCATTGTTGAGTCTATTGAAAAATCTAAGGGTCAACCTTCTATTCAAGGTGATCAATACTCCAAAAAAACAAAACCAATTACAATCATTAAAACTCAAAAACAAATATAAAAATTTAATAATCCCATATACCATGAAACATTGATAGTTTGTCTGACCCAAAAACATGAAAAGACTATTGTGATCCACACCATAATATTTATCCTAGAACCACCAATTATAATGTTTTTGTTGCCTCCACCAACAAAATTTCCAACTAAACTCTAAACCAACATTCCAATGACACACCCAGTACAATTCCCAACTCACCACACATGAATACATATGATATAATAAGTTAATTTTTTTTGACCATATTCATTACTGAACTCCAAATAGAACTAATGCATAATCTTCATCCATTCAAAAGCCTGGAATACACCAAATTTACCTTGGAAGGCCTAATTTAATTCCTAAAATGAACTCATCATATATTAAATGAAATAGAAAATGTGTTTTGTAACTTATCACATTCAAAGTTGTATGAAAATTGAAGTTAAACAAACCTTATCTAACTCGTCTAAAAATGATCATCTCCAACCACTAATGTATCACTAGTTTACCAGAATATGATGTCTTCATACCCAAATGAATTTTACAATCATTCAAGGGCTCAAATAGATGTTCATACCTGAAACCCATTGTGACTTCCTCTACTGAATCTCCAATTTAATGAATCCACGTCAGGATTTTCATGAGAAACATCACATTACCTATCCAACACATTCAGATCATCCTAACCTAAACATTCCTAACACCCATTCTCAGACTCCACTGGAAATAATTTTTGTTAAAAAAATTTTATAATTGATATTCACTAGGAAATCCATATGTATTTGGGTGTGATTATCAATAGAAATCATAATCCAAAAATAATCATCCTATTAATAATTCTATACTCACATGACCCTTGTCGCATGAGGGTAAGACAATAATGATTGACATCCCACTCCCCACTAAAAGAGATTCATTATAATTTATTCAATAGATGATTCACCATGACCCACACCTCAGTCACTATTAAACTCAAGGATTGTATGTTTCCATATCTCTCACATCCAAGTAAAAAACTGAATCACTATGTACATTTTATTCTCAACCTTTGTAGAAAACACCCATGACAATGATTGATAATGATTCTATAACAAGGGCCTTTCCTTCTGATAAAAAATGGAAACTTCCCATAATATGAATTCCCTTATATCAGTCTTCAATCACAACCCTAGAAACCCCATACTCTTAATATGTGTTCTTCTCTTTCAAGTATTTCTTGATGAATCCATTGAATCCAGATGACTCTTTCTTATTCAAACATGATATTTTATCCCACAAGACCATAATCTCTCTATGATGCCTCCACTTACTATAATGAAATATCAATTCCCATTCAATTTCTCTAGACCTCCCCACCCACATGAGTATCATCAAATATTTACCACCTCAAATTTAAAAGGAACACGTTGAAGAACACCAACTATAGCCTCATGACTCTTGACCATTAGGTCTTGAAACAATGTTCATCATAGAACCACCATATCAACACCCCCATATATTCTTTATGACATGAATGATTCTTAATGAAACACAAACAATACATTTCACTAAAAAAAGTATAAAAAATCCCCCTACATAACTAAAACAGAACACTTTGATCCCACTGAAGTTTCATGATTATTTTCCAGTAAGCCACCTAAATTTATTCAGACATCATTAGAACATGATTACCACCATTACCTTGTAAAAAAACACCAGGGTCTCAGGATCCCCTTCAATAGTTTTCAAAACACAACTCTAGATCCTTTGAGTCATGAATTATGGATTCTAGGCTCATGTGACTACAAAGCATCTTACCATGCATTCTAGCCTACTAGTTTCATGTAACTTGAGGAATCCTCGATGATTTCATGAAACGAGATTGATATATCTCACAATTCAAGTCTAAACTCACCATCAGCAATCATCTTATGAATTATTTCACGTTCATAACTGTCTACCCATAATCTATCATACCTAGACATGTTTATCATAGTTAAATATATACCTTTATAATAAATGGTGCATCAGAATATAGCATATTAAGGCATATGAATGATTATTCCCATTAAAACTAGGCTTAAATCCAGGATACTAGAATAATGGGCGCTTCTCTTATACATAACCTAGAAATAATCATTCCCTAAACAAAACTATAATAATACATTATGTGCATTGATCCTATAATATGATGCATCTAATTACACCCCAAACATATTAACCTCCAAAAAATATAGGTAACCACTCTTGTAGTCACCCTCAATTACTAAAAATGGGGAATAAAAACTATCCAGAGCCACATGGTAAGGATCATTGGCCACTCGCACCTAGAATCATTGGCTAGGCCTTACATAATTCATTACTCAAGGGAGGCACTCATTCCCTTATTTTAAAACACATGATATCTAATACTACAAGGAAAATCACTAACTTTAGGTCCCACAAACCCATAGATACTCACCTATTATCATTGTAAATACACTAAAGGACACCCACTTTAGGCTCTTACACATACTGAAAGGGTCATGAACCTATAAGGGTAAAAATCAACCATGATACATGGTGACATCACACAACCCAAGGACACATCCCAATTAAAGGCACAATAAGCAACATCCTATTTTCTAGTTCACTAAAAACCATAATGATCACTCACAGAATATTCATGGGTCTCACCACACAAGATCACTCTCTACCCACAAACAACTCATACATTGGTTTATACCATAAACATAAACAATACTTGTCACCATGATCCTTACAGGTCCAATAATTTCACATTTCAGTTTAATTAACTCTACAATATAGCTCAAATGATTTTTTAAAAATTTCATTAACAATCACATTAAACTTACCAAAAATTATTAGGTTTCATATTCTATATATTGGATAGATAAAATTCTATTCACAAGTTATCTTGGGAATTACCTTATAAGTTTCTTACTGGAAGTATATTTAACCAATACCATCACACTAATAATTGATTAATATATATCAATTTAACCATATTTCAATAAAGAAGTTAGTTATGTAGAACTAAAACAGAAATTTATATATGAGAACAACATATAAATGTATTAAAACGCTTTAAATAACCAACCCATCAAAATTATTAAAATCCATAGGTACATATAAATCACTAGTAGGTATAAACCATAGAAAGTAAGAAAAAACAACATATATGAAACCCATAAAACAATAAATTAATAAAAACATCTATGTGACACATAAATCCTATGTTCCTATCATGATTCATGAATGTAAAAACCCTTTTATCATATCATACAGGAGTAGAAATTCCATCAATCAATAAAATCACACTTAATTGAACCACTCAAGGTGGAAAGTAAAAAATATATGATATTGTAAAGAAAGAAGAATAATTACTATCCTTTATGACTTTTATTTTCCCCTATACATTGGGTTTTAGATCCTATTCACTAGCTCATTACCAATACCAGACAAGTCTTAGTCTCCTATAAACTATTCCCAAATGGTAAGACAAAAGAAATGAAAGCTATGATACCACATTTTGACATCCCTATACCATATACCACTAAAGTATTACTAAATTGATGGTCACCACAGGGCCACAAAAAATAATCCCTATATGATAGAGGTTTATAAATAGTCATGTGTTCTATGAGGTTACCATTGGGAGACAATTCCCTCGCAATCAGTGTGTGAAACACAAACTGAATAAAATAATTAGGATACACTTTCAGATAAACATCATAACTATGAAAAGTGATGATAAAATATTATAGTATTATATGTAATAAAAAATGAACATTCCATACATACCATAATTGACCCCTATGAGAGAATCATACACATGTATTACTCAGGAAAAAATATAAGATTTTGGCTAATAGATCATCCCCAACAGGTTCCAAGTCTAACTCGGTCCCATCATCTAACTCCACCATAAGAATCTAAAAAATTTGAATTAAAATAAATCCATTCCCAAAACCTATAAATGGGAAAACAATAATGTTTTTTCTGGAAACCAAATTCCCCGGAGGCCCGTGAATGGTGTGAGTACAACTTAGTAGGCCACCACTAGCGGTGTCCCTAAATAAAACCAGCCTATACAGAGTTCAGGATGTAGTGATCTAGAAAAAAATTACAAATAAATACATTATGAAATTTAAATTCCAAATTATTAACAAAAACAGAACCATGGCTATGTGATGACACCCAATAATTGTATATACCAACTTCATCTAGTGTCATTGTTCCTTTAAGAACCATGGGATGACAATGCCAACCCATATCCCATTAGGGATAATATACCCATCTCTTACTAACCAACTATACATTTGGGGTAATATACCCATCCCCATATCCCAATCTAAACACATAGGTTCTAGACACACCCTTGGTCAATAAAGAACCACCATTTCACCTAGGTGTCAAGTTCACCACAGGTCCATAGATAAAACTAATAGAAAAATATTTTTACATTAAATTATTAATGTACACACATCATTATTGTAACATAATAAATGAAAAACTAAAAACTTATTATTTACAAAACTCAAAATAAAAAATTATATGTCATAATGAATCATTTTGAGTTCTTGTTTTGAAAATATTTTCATTTTTCATTACCCAAAAACATTTAAATAACTATTTACATTATCATGGAAAAATTAAAAATTTCAATCCCTTTTCCAAAATACCATTTCAAAATAATAATTTAAAAAGAAACCAAACACATTCAATAAATACCAATTCACATTTCTATTTGAATAAAAAACAATATACTATTTTCAAAATACTATTTCAAATATGGAATCCCAAATTACATTTTAAGATATATTTTACAAATTTCCATCTTTCACAACCAAATCCACTTAACCATATAATATATAAAATCCATTTTACACATCGGTTATTATGGAATAACATTTCACAATAATAAATTAATTTCAAACCCCTCGATTATTTATAATTCAACACATTGAGTTTTATTAGAAAATTTTAAAGGACCAAAAATATTACTAAGGTGATCCACTAAAAACCCTTACCATAAGGTTCAAAGCATATCAAAGGGAATTAATTATGATGAACTCCAATTTAAAAAAAATTAATGTCTATGGTCATCGCATAGAAAACTAATCTGTCTATAATCACATGCACTAAGAATGTAAAGAAAACCTATGAGAAAATTTCGGGAAAACATACCTTAAGGAAGCTATCAACATTACATCTAAAGGATTATAATTTCCAACTAGGTTCCCGAGGACCCTCCTATACTGAACCGGTACTCTCCAAAAATTATATCTCCTTAATCCAATCCAATATTGTTTCTGTAATTTTATTAAAATATAAAGAAAAATAAAAGAAGAAAAAAGAATAAAAGGCCAAAAGAAACCATAGAAAAAGGAATAATGGTCTAATCGAAATCTATCACCACATCGGAACCATGGAAAAAATGTCTACTAACTAACCAAAACATACTTATCAATGTATTTTTTCCAATTACCTTAGATAAAACAACTCTTGCATGGTTAATTTAAACTGAACTTGAAGATAAAACTAAAAAATTACTATAGTTTCATATCTTAGTGGATCCCAAATCCACAATAGGAAATCACCACCATGAGGTATACTCTAAAAAGTCTACATAAACTCCCCAATAGAGTCATGCCTTTAAACTATTCTCTGGTGGAATCACCAATGGAATCCAAAACATGAGAAACAGAATTATAAATAACAAGAGAAAAGATCAACATAGTTTAGTGAAGGGGGAATCTAACCTCAAATCATCGAAGAATCAGACAAGAAATAACCCAATTATCAAGAGTTGTTGAAGGTAAAAGGAGGGAAAGTTACTAGGGGTAATTTGAACCAAAGGAACGGGGTAGAGAGTGGCTACCTCCTCAAAACTATTAGGGGTAAATATTATAATCTCCCCATTTAAAAATCCAACAAGCTAGATAGTGGCTACAGAGAGTGGTTTTTTCTACTACCAAACACCATCGAGGAGCTGGTGGCCTACAAAGTTTTGAAAATTGAAACTTAGTCCCTCCTAAATACTCTTTTGATCTACTAAACCCCTTCCTAATGAAAATCCCCTATCAAAGAACACACACTTTAAGTGATCCAATTCTCATAGCTTCATTCAATAGTATGGTATAAAATTTTGATCATCCACAAAATGAAAACTCATATTTATCCTAAACACCATATGTCATTATGGGGATAGAGAATTAATGTGTCAACCAAATGTACAATTTATTGAACACATGTACAATGTATGTGAATTAAGTCATGTTACTTTTAGAATAAAAAGTGAACCTACTACAATTCAAGCTACCATAAGAACAATATGTGTACATGTAGTAAGTCATGTAATTGTGAATCTAAGTCAAACAAGCTTCCACAAGATTCAATCCTATTGATGTTAAGTAACTATGAGGCATTAAACATGGAGAATAATGATATAAACAGTCCATGAATAATCCTTTATCAAAAATAGTGTATAGAAAAGATAAATTATAAATTGAACATTAAGTATATATAGCATCAAAAATTATAAATTTTCATTTAATAAAAAACGTTTTAAGTGTTAATAATCATTATTTGAGTTATTTATAATTTTCAAAAACATAATAAAAATGAAAACAACAACAACTGAAAGTATAATAAACAACACACACTAACAAGGTCACCCTTTTTAAAATTATAAAACTGAAAATATATTTTACAAAATCCCCGCTGAAATTTATCAAAAAGTATCTAATATGAAATAAAATAAAAAATATTCAAAACAAATTTTAAGACAAAACATGTTTAAATGTTAGAAAACCCACTTAATAAAAGAATAAAAAGTGAAATAGATAAATAAGATTAATGTGAATTTTCCAACAAAATCTCTATCATACCAAGCTCAAATTTTATTTTCTTAGTTTTTAAAATATTCAATGGTTTGGTATGAATATATATAATTTGAATCTTAGATGAGATATATTCCAAACAAATTTCATTTATTAATAAAATCTATTATAATATTAAATCAAATATTAATATGTTTTGTTCACGGTTTATATCAATGAAATTTTTTAATTGAAAAAAAAGGTAAATTGTAATAATAAAAATCAATATTTTTAAAATTAAAACATAATCAAAGTATGTTTTTAAATTCATAATTACTGATAAATATATGATCAAATTGAAAAATATTCACTTTTATTAGTAGATAAAGAAATATCATTTTTTCTTTAAACTCAAAGACAATAAAATTTTACTATGAAAATGACACAGTCTTAAAGTAATTTTTCCATCAAGTAAACATTCTTCAAAATCAAAATAAAAAATAGCTAATAAAATAAAAATAGCTCTATATAGAATAAAACATGACAAAATTTATATTCCCCTTAACATATATTAATATTCTTCTAAAAACTCATATGTAATATTCATTAGAATAAAATTGAAATATTATAAATAAACCTTCACTTAACATGAAATTTTTATCTAGATGTATTGAAAAAACAACAAATAATACGTCTAAATTTTTTTTATAAAATATTAGTTTTTATATATTCATATTAATTAAACTTATTATATTTACTTATAGGGATTATAAATTTTTTTCAATATTGTAAACCAGTTTCCTTAAAAAAATATTTTTTATATTTACTTGGTTCAAAAATATTACATAATTTGTTTGATAATTTGATGTGAAAAAATGAATTTAAGTTCTCCCTTTAAAATTCACCTAAAATCATGTTATAAATTTTATTAAAAATAAATTTACATGAAGGGAAAAAATATTATCATCATCCAAAATTTTAAAAATAAAAAATATCATATGATATCATTATAATAATCAATGTATGATGAAATTTTATTTTCATAAAACCAATTTCAAACAAAAATAATGTCATTATATCATAACAAAAATAATATTCTTTATTAAGATTGCATAACTCATTAATTAACTTAATTTCATAAAAAATATAGTGCTCAATTTTAAATCTAGTTAGTTAGAAACATAACCTTCCTCAAAAATATAACCATTAAAAAATAAGTGTTTTAATCCAGTTTATATAATTTAAAACCTTGAAAATGAGTGAAATAAACAAAAATTATTTATTTAATCTTATAAATAGGTGAAAAATATTCATAAAAATATATTCCTTATAAATGATAGTAACTATAACACACCCCAAAAATAAGTATACTATTCTTGATAGCTTTTGTAGCATGGATCACCAAGCATTTAGCAAACCACGATATAAAATCAAAATATTATTATTTAAATGTTCCCATCATAACCTATCCATTAAAATTGATGAGTGTGAATAGGAGAAACTATGTTATGAAAATATTATGGTTTACAATTAATTCATAAGATATAAATTGATTACAAATGAAAATAAAAATCAATATAAGGTAAAAGTTATGTTTTTCTGAAAAAATGTTTTTATGTGTGAAATGTATTATTGTCTTAGTAAATTATATTTATCAGTACTGGTTAATGATTTTAATGAAATTTTTATGTTAAATATTCATTACAAGTTTCCAGTATTCATATAATATTTTTTATAGTCTTGGGATAAGAATAAATTTAGTTTTAGTAATAAAAAATATATTTTTATAAAAATTATTTTTCATTAGGTTTTTCAATATTATTATAAAATTAAATATTTAAAATAATAGAAATGGAATATTGAAAAAATGGATTCCATATTTATCATAATTATAATAATTTATTTAAATTAATTCCCTCTTGTTTTTCTTCATTATGAATAATAACATTAGTTAATTTTTGTCACATTAGTAAGGTAAAAATAAGTAAAATAGTCTTAAAACGTTGGGATAATGATTCAGAATTTATAAATAACATACCTTAACATAAATTTATGAGTTTAGTTTGTCCATTTATATATTATTCTTGGAAAATTTTCACTTTGTTACATTTTTCGTTTTATATTTACCTTTAAATGAATTTGAGTGAAAAAATTATAAAATTCACTCACCTGACTTTAAACTTCTATCTTATGTTCACATTGGGATAAATGTATATTGTGAATTTATATTAAAGGTTATTTTTTCATATTTATTTTTTATAATGGTAATTTATTTTTAATTCTGAGTGATTATATAATTACCTTAAACACTTTCACAGCGCTGACGCAATATTTATTCAATTAATGAAAAAGTAAAATAAATGATTTTAAATATATTGAAAGTAATAAAATGTCCAATAATTATTGTGTTAAAATAATTTTAAATATTAATATTATCTATTTTATATTTTTTAAATAATTATATTTTAATTCCATATTTTCCTTTTTTACGTTAAATTCAAATTAAATAAATCTTGTTTAAAATGGAAATAATGATAATTTTGAAAATATAATTTATTAAATCATTGAAAAATCATATTAATTATTGAAGAAGGAAACATAGATAATATATGGTCTAATATTTTCTAAATTTAAATTTTATGAAAAAAAAAATTTAACTTATAAGTAAAATTAGAACCCCTTATTATTAAAAAATTCATTACCATTGTTAAGATCAAAATTATTTATCAGGGAGTTAAGACCAAATATAAGGCACATAATGACACCAAAACCTATATATATTTCATTCAATTATTATATTTTTGTAGTATAATATTGTATTTAAATATATTTCAATTTTTTATTATTTTTCATTTGAACTAATTAATTATGGTTTAATTTTTTTATGATTACAATTGTTTCCTTTCACCCACTTACGAGAGGACACCCCTTATCTATTTTAATTAAACCACTTTGAGACTTATATATACACCAAAACCTACCTAATTAAACATTCATATTCATGTTCTATAGGTACTAGTGTTATCAAAATACTGACCGTATAATCCTTAAGGGGATATCAAAAGGAGTTCTTCCAAAGAAGAGGTAATCGCCTTAACCAATCACTTTATTTTTATTTATTCTTTAACATCCTATAAATATATGGTATTTATAATTAAATAATAATATATTTTTCATAAATTTACATAAATTTTTTATTATTATTAAACTATAATTTTTTACCCTCTTTTCCATCAAATGCTAGGTGAAAGCATCACTCCTTTGTTAGTACAGTTTTTAATCTCCACGTAGCGATACAATTCATTTTTCATCACCATATTTCAGGGGTGGTAATTTTTATGGTTTTAATATTTATTAATTATATTTGTAAATTATTAATTATTATGTAATTATAATATCATATATTCTTTCAAACCCTCTAATCCATTGGAAATCTATAACGTCGTCCATATGTTACGTGTGGCCTACCACCTCCACCAAGTGATGTCATTCTTTATTTTGTTTTTGATTTAATTTAATGTTGAAAATAATAGGTTAAATGAATATGTATGATATATATAATATAAAATATATTCTATAATAGTGAATTATTATTAACATTTTTTTCTCTCTATTCTTCAAAAATTGAAAATAGTGGTCTTGCATACGTATGACCTATCATATCCTTGAATGGTTTAATTGTTTTATATATCTCTAAATATAATGGACGATAATAAATACTTATATAATGAATATATTACATATATATATATATATAATAACATTATATGGATGATTTAACCAAGATCAATGTAAAGGTACCAAAATTACCGAACGAAAACATACTTGAAAAACGATGTAGTTATCATCCAAAAAAATGATTTGATAAAGAATTATTAATAAATGGGTGATAAAAGGTAATAATTAAATCATATAAGGTATGGTATATTTTATTAAGGTCAAATAATCTATTTAAAACAAATATATTAATTATATTGTATTTTCCAATACATATAATGGAAGTGGAACCTAAGGAAAGGGTTTCCCGTCTCATTTTTGTTTCTTTGGGAAATTTGCCATATTCACCACTAATTTCATTAATTTAGTGTATATAATACCAGTTGGATATGATATTTCTGGATTTTATTTATTTTAAATGTATTGAATTTTAATTTTTTTTATTTCTACCAAGGGGGTTATGAGTCAAAAGCTAGCAAAGTGGTAAGGGGTTATTTCACAAAATCATCCTTATCTGAGATTATTTATGTTTAAGTTTATAATGGAGGAATTATATGATCATTGTGTCTTAAAATAAATATAATTTATTCTTTCCATTTTTTACGTCTCGGAACTTAAAAATACCAAATGGGTGTTTTTAATGAAAACTGACTTCGTTATTCTACTTGGTCATGAATTTCTTCCTTCCATGTTCATATTTTCATTTAAATGTTTTCAAGATAAATTTTACTATTATCCAATGACATTTTAGTATCAATTTTATCCATGTTTTATTTACTATATTTTTTTAAAATGAATCTTTTTTTTTCTAAATAATGTATGTTATACCAATGGAATGAAAATAATCATTGTTTCCAATGATTATAGCATAAATGGAGTTTATCACCATTATGATAGCTCAATGTTTACAAAGACATTTACCAGTTTCCATAGTTTTTCTCAATGAAATGGATGTCCATAATATTTAACAATTTTCGATTTTTTAGACAATTCATTTCAAATGGAAAGTTTATTTTCCTAAATAAATTTGCTATAGATATTTTAAAATTATTTTCATTAATGTCAACATCGTTTGATGAATATAATTCTTTACAGATAATATAATAAAATAATACTATTCTACATATTTTTCTATATAGATTATATATCAGCCCAAATATTTCATGCATAAATATTACATTTTTTTGGATGAACATTTAATTCATAACATTTTGACCCATGTCCTAAAAATAAGTTTTAGTGTATTTGTAGACTAGATATAAAAAATTATTATTTAATGAAACATCTTCACCATCTCTTATGAAGTGCTTCCCATATAGTTATCTTCACAGGAATACCCTACTTAAAAATTTATTCATAACCTGGGGAAAATAAATAAAATAAAAGGTGAAATCAAATTATCAGTAAGGGTAAGCATGGAAGATAACAATAGACGTTCATTTGAAAACTTAAGATAATCCCAAGGGTATAAGATCATAGCCATAACTTATAATGTTCATTCACAATAAATAAAAGATCATAAACATGAGTTGTGGCATAAGACATTATTATTCCAGAATACATGAATCAAAAGAATGAGAAATAATCATACCTTGATCCAGAGCCACAAGATCATATCACAAATATGTGGAGCCATCCTAAGTATATAAACCATTTCGTATGTCATGGTGAACTATCAAACCATATTATTAAGCATCGTTACCTTTTTACCATAGTGGATCAGGCACTTCATCTTTTTTCCCATTTTTGTCTCATGAAATATAATACTTTAACCAATGATTTAGACAGATATATAGATCCAATATATCACATAATGAGAACCATAATTATGTGTTCAAAATTTTCCTAAAACAACCATTATATTATCATATCAAAATCCATTCAAATAAAATGGGATCAATACTTCATAAAATCATAGGATAACCCATAAAAATGGGTTTCATAAACATATCATCATCATAAAAATAAATCATATAAAGAACTTTCATTGATGGTATCATTAGAATAAATACCTAGTATTACATAATCAATGACAAAGGTTGTCATGTTTGATGATTTGAAATTTTATTAAATGATTACAAAAAATATTCCTATGAAAAATACACATTCAATTTGAAAATAATTTTCCAAAACAAAAAAACTATAAAATATTATAGAACACATTTTATTATAAAATATTATTTAACACATTTAAAGGATGATTCAAATTATTGAGACTAGAGGATACTGGGAAATTTATTCCATTTAATATAAGTTAAAATGAAATATTCTTTTTATTTTTTTTAAAAAACATAAAAATTATCTCATTAGGAAAGAAACAAGAAAATTCCTTTTTATTTTTTATTTGTAAAAAGTAAAAAATATATGTAAAAATGAATTTTTAAACTCCTATGATAATCACAAAAATCATTCTGGAATATGCTTTTATTAAATAATGATATGGGAGAAAAATTATCTTATACTGAAGAGAGAAATAAATTCAATTTTCCTTAAGAAGAGACATTTGACCACATAAATAACTATAGCGAGAAAAATGAAAATAAAATATTTTAATGAAATAAAAAAATAGAATAAAATAAAATGGTTTCATAATTTAATCATAATATAATTTCCTCAATGTAAATTTAATTATAAAAAATCCTTATTAAAATATAATTGAAACATTAAAGTCGTACCTGAAGTCTCACTATTACTCATTCACATTATAACGTTGTGTATAATAGGTGTGAATTTTATTTAAATGTATTATAGCACAACATTCAGATATATCATTCCATATATTATTTATTTATTAAGATTATCACCAATTTATAAAAAAATTTATTAAATTCACTATTTTGGATGACAACTACTTCATTTTCCAAGAATTTTTTTTGTATGGCAGTTAGAGTACTTATACATTGATCATGATTCAATAATTTCCAAAAAATTAATCATTTTAAAAAATATATATATAATATTTTTATAAACATTTATATCCTTTCATAAAAACTAGAGATTGTAAATGAATCATACCATTCATGGAATTGGTAGGTCGTACGTTTGCTTGAACGTTGATTTTATTTTCTGAAAGATGGAGAAAATGTAAAGTAAATAATAGTTAAACATTCATGGATAGTTATTTTATCATATACATAATATATATTCATTAATTATAACCTTATTCCCATCCAATTATAATACAAATAAAAAAATTGTATCGCTACGTAGAGGAGGTAGTCAACATGTACGCAGGAGTGACGTTATCATTTTTAATAGTTTGGATAGAAATAAGATAGATTTGATATAATGATTAAAAAATTATAATTGTTTCTTAAATATCATATCTAATATTTAGAACCATAATAATAATAATAATCCATAAAATATGGTGATGAAAATGAATTATATATCTTTATGGAGATGGTAAGTTTTAGGCACACACGAGATGTACTTAAACATCTCATTTGACATTAAAAATGTTGGATAGGGTGGATTAATAAAAATAATAACAGTTTATATATTTTTTATAGTTTAAGTTTATTGAAAAATACCATGGATTTATATGCGGTAAAGAAGGATTAAAAAGAGTTTGAGCGGATAACGAACATATTCTTTGAAATTGCTTCTTTAGATATCCTCTTAAAGAGCATAGGGTTTATACTTTGGGAAGAAAAAAACATATGGAATTTTGATAAGTATGTTTATGTGAATTTTTGGTAGGTTATGTTCAATCTAAAATTTTTATAGGATTTTAAAGAAGTTAGGGGGTAGGTTCTCTTTTAAAATTGAGGTTAGGGACACTTTGGGAATTTCATAAAAGATAAAAATATAATAAATTCACTATCTATACAAAAATGTCAACAAAAACACATGTATTTTAATATAAGTTATTATAGAGTTATAATATAATCATAAAATAAAATTCATACATTTCTGGTGTAATTTTATACTTTGTCTTTTTAATGAATCATTAGGTTAATAGGTTTTAAACATAATAACGGTAACATAATTTTCAAACTTAAAGTGCTAAAATTTAACATATAATGTGATAATTGGATAAGAAATTGACAAGGGATGAAATCTCGGACCTTATAATATCTTAATTTTCCTCTTTCAAAATTTTTATGATTTTTAAAAAAATTAGTAAAATATTATTTTTTTAATATATTATTAATGTCCATTTTGACACTATTCATTTTATTTTACTCAAGGGACTTAAATAAAAATTTTGAGTTCGAATATAATCCTTTAAAATATTAATAATATGTCATATTAATAAATGAAATTTTTGGAACAAATTAAATTATTTATATTATTAAACTTTTAATATTTTTAATATGAGTTATTTTATTTTTCAATTAATTGAATAAATATATTTTTGGCATTGTGTTTGATTTTAAGGTAATTATTAAATATATAAAAATAAAAAATAAATTAAAATAATAAAAAAAATTATTATTTCATAATATAAGATTCATTCTTAACTTACTTGTGTCCCTACATTAACACATAAAAGATATTTAAAACAAAGAGAGTGACGTTTTGTAACTTTTATTGATATTATTACTATATTGGTCATTTTTAAGAAAAAGAGTCCATTAAACAAATATAATTATAAATTAAGGTGATAAATGGTGAATTACCTTCATATAATACGAATTATTATGATTAATTAGTTTTAACCTATATAAACATGATTTCCTTTTAGAAAATTTAAAATTTTATCTAGAGTTACAATTAATTTTGTAAAATATTAAAGGGGAATATTTACCAATTTTTAACAACATGATTATAAATATGGAATCTATTTTATCAAATTAAATACCTATAAGTAGAATAACTTAATTTTAAAATAAATTCTAAAAAAATGATCAAATAATGGTTTTAGTTAATGATTTTTTTAAAACATAAAACATCATATATTTTTATGGCACTCCTAGAAAAATATTAAATGAATGTTACAATAATTTATTGAATATATAATATATAAATTTCATTAAAATAATTCTTTTATATTAATCAATTTAATTTATTAATATAATAATCCATTTCTCATGTAAATCACAATTTTTCAGATAAAAATTACTTTTATTTTCAAATAATTATTATTTTCAATTCTGATCTTTTTATATCCAATAAATTAATTTCATAAATGTGTAAGTTATATATTTTTCGCAATTTATTCATTACTATTCAAAACCACAAATCCAATGGCTAGGGTATAACTATCACATGATAATATTTTAATGGTATGTTTTGATTTTTTTAAACATGATGTTTCTTGTAATACAAGCTATGAAGGAAAATAAGTTACTTAAATTGAAATATTTTTCAAAAATATTTGGGTGAAAAATTATTCCCCTTAAAATAAAATTACCCCTTTAAATTCACACTCTTGTAGAATAAAATGTGGATATATTTGTTTCATTACATCCTGAGGTTCCATCGTTTCTTCTTTGAATTTTTGGTTTCTCCCCAGAACATTAAACATGCAAGTAATCTGGTTATATAGTACTGTATCTCTATGATTCAAGTTTTAGACCATTTTTTACACACATAAAATATCATTCTCTTTTATTATGTCCAATGAGATTAATAAATGTGTAGGATTTGTTATTTACTTCCTCAGGATAGATACATGGAACACATCATCCACTTAAGAGAGATTCGGTGGAAGTACTAAGTGATAAGCTAACATCCCTACTCAATCAAGAATCTTGAATTTTCCAGTATATCCTATAGGGTTTTAATTCCTTTATTACCCTAAACATCTATCTGATGGTGATATTCTATACAGAAACTCAATTGTATATCTAAATCCTTCTAATGACTTCACTAAGAAACCAAGGTAAACCTCTGATCTCAACCAGATATGATGGAAAGTGGAACTCCATGATATATTACAACTTCCTAAATGTATATTATTGTATGATAGTCTAGAGAGAAATATTATATAATATTAAAAAAGTGTGTCAAATTTTTAAGGATATAAACTATAACCCATACATCATTACACCCTTTAATTGTTCTGAGGAGTCCGACAACAAAATACAAGGTGATGCTTTCCCATTTTCATTTTGGTATGGGTAATGGGTGTAACATCTCCTTAGACTACTATCTCTCAGACTTAACTTATTCAAATACTATGCACTGAGATACATATTCAAAAATATCTCTCATTCAAATATCTTATTTATGGGACACATATACGGTTCATGAATCTTATCATACCCTCAAAATAAAGGTTTAACTAAGTAATTTTTCTCACAAACATTTTCAGTTGTACATCTTCCTTTTTCACCAATTTAATCTTCACATTGATATATCATTAAACATCTATTTTAGAAGGATAATATTTCTACCATTCCTTCATTATTTTTATATCTATCGTTTATAATTATATAAATATCATATCTTTTTGGATCCTCATCATATATTGAAAAGCTTTTTTCCTTTCAACTCAAAGCTTCTTCCACCTTGTTCTCCTTCCCAAGGTGGAAATGTATTGAGTCGTCAAAATCTTTAATAATCTCCATCCATTTTCTCTAGTGTATATTTATATAGTTTGTATTGAAGATATATGTTAAAATTGTTTGATCGTTATATATATCACACATTTCTATTTAAATATAATACATCCATATCATTAATGAAAAAATTACCATATATAACTTCAAGTCATGAGTTGCATAAGTTTTCTCATGTGACTTTAATTAGTGGGAGGCATATGCTATCACCATATCATTTTTCAAGATAATAAATCCTAGTTCCTTCTATGATGCATCATTATATATCACAAACCTTTAACCACTATAGGGTAGTGTAAGAACAGGTTCACTAACCAACCATTTTTCCATCTACATGAAATTCCTCTCACCCTCCACTATCCACATGAACATAACCCCTTTCCAAGTCAACATGGTGAGTGGATAAGATAACCATGATAAATATATCACAAAATATTTAAAATATCAATAAAATTAAAAAAACTATATATTATTTTTACTATGGTTTTTCTAGGACATTTCTCAATAACTCCTTCCTTTGAAGAATATACTGATATAACCTCACTTGAGATTATATAACCCAAGAATGAAACATTCTGAAACCAAAATACACACTTGAATTTTTTCATAAAGTATCTACTTACATAGGGTCTATAAAATACACCACAATTGATCTTTAGTAGCTACATTTCCCTTTAAATATATAATAATATCATCTATAAAGACAACAAAAAACTAATCAAGATCATCTATACTGACTCTATTCATTAAATCCATGAAGATAGTGGAGAAATTAGTATGACAGAAAGTAATCACTATAAATTCATAGTTTTTATACCTTCTATGGAAGGTCGTCTTGGTTATATCCTCCTTCTTGACTCCCAATTGATGATATATAGAATTCAGGTCAATATTTGAAAATTATTATGCTCCACATAATTGTTAAAATAATTCCTCAAAATGGAGGAGAGGATATTAATTCTTGAGAGTAATATTTTAATGTATTTTATAATCAATGAAAAGATGTATTGACCCATATTTATTATTAATATGTAAAATATGTGCACCCCATGGTGAAAAACTATGGATTATTAACCCCTTATCACAATTCTCTATGAGTTTATTATTAAATTCATACAACTGTATCAAGAAAATTTGATCAGGTTTCCTTGATATTGGATTAACATCAAGTACGAGTTCTATTAAAATATGAAATCCATGATTCATATGTAGAATAGATAATTATTTTATAGAGAAATCAAAAAATTATAGAAGAATATGTGTATCCTTGATGATGAATTTCTACCCACCAATATGATATAGATAACCTTCATGGACCGGAATTAAGACCCACAAGATGAAAATAATTTCTATTAGAAGTCTATATTCATCCTTTCATTGATAAATGATCATAGGTTCACTTGTAATATGAAATTTGACATACCTATATAATCAATTTTTTTGGAATAAATATAAAGATATCTAATACATGACTATAATCACCTAAAATTCATTAAAGAGTGAATTACAAGATTTATAGCTGACACTTTCTCAAAAACTTCAATTATATTAGAACTATATAGTTGATATGTGTTCATCATACCATTAACATTTTTCATTGCTAACTTGAAATATAATAATTTTTGTGATATTCGGATGCCCTTAAAAAATTCTTTATATGTAAATTAGTGAGTAAATCAAGAATCAATTAAGTCTTATATATTCTAGAGTGGATGATAACTATATATTTTACCATGTTATTCTCATAACCAACTTTCGTAATCATGATCGCATGATATTTACATTTATATTATGGACTAAGAGGATATTAACCATGATCATCATAAAAACATAAGGTTCACACACTGATTATAATAATTCATATATTCCTTGCATTTGAAGTATTCTAGCATGGGTGGTGCAATATTCTTTTCCTCCACTACATTAACTGGTATATTCATCCCATTTTTACATTCAAAGATTATATAACTTAACTTCCAACATAAATCACCTTCATGTTACTTTCAAGAAATTCCATTGATATTTCATCCCAAATTTCATTCACATAAATGTCTGAAAATTCTTTCCCCCATATGATTTATTTTATTTTTTATGGTTCTTGATCTTCATTTTCTTATTGAAACCACAAGAATGGTTGGAATATTAAATTTCTTTTCTACCTTGAGTGCACATTGACTAATTTCTTATAAACTACTGGAGTGTCGTATAGTTAACAACTTTGAAAGACTTAGTTTAAAGCCACCAAAGAATCAATTATTTTTACATTCATGGATGATAATTAAATAAGAGTCATACACTACAATACTTATCAAAGTTTCCTCATAGGTACCAAAGGACTAATCATCATCTCGATTCATCTCAAGGAATTATTTACCCATCACTGTTTATAGAATTTTATGAAATTATATACTAAATAATATCCCCTTAAACATATCCCATTTCATGGATTAAATTTCTTCATGGTACCTCATATTCTTATTAGGATCCCACTATTCATCTAATTCACCATCTAGATAATAAAAATCTTTGATAACTTTTTTATGTCATGAGAATTGATGAATATAATATATTTTCTCAATGGTGCAGATCCATTTCTTACCCACTAGTGGATCATCATATCCACAAAAAAAGGTTAATGCTTTTTTCTAAAAGATACAATAACAAATTGTTCCAAACATTGATCATTTGGAAACTCAGCCAGATTCATAGCCTAAGAATGTACTATGAGAATAGAAACACGATGTTTCATTATATATAACAACAAATTTAGTTTCTCAGGTGGACAATAATTTCATTTCCTATCACATTTAGCATTAAAATTATTCCATTAGGTTCCAACCATTCACTGAAACCAAAAATAATAGTGTGAGAAACAATAATCATTGTTTAAAACCATATAATCATGACAAATATTTATTGAATATCTAAATTATGACACATTATTCCATAAAACCTTTGTATTTTCCTAGGTTATTCATGATCTTAAATTTTCTTTAGGATTTAATCCAATTCATTGACCCATCCCAAGGGTTTTTAGGAATTTTTTATATCCCTAATTTCCAAATAGTTTTTAAACTCTAATCTGATACAAACTATTGCTACCCAATAATTTGATGCATAAATATTACATATTTCTATGTAAATATTCAATTCAAACCATTTTGATCCATGATAAAATTTTAATGATTTATATTCTATTGAGATTATATATAATAACTTCTTATTTCCTGAATTATATTCAACAAATCCCATTAATATCATACCACATATAACTCTTCAAAGGAATAGGCTAGTTAAAACGTTCTTCATAACCTGGGGAAATAAAACATAAGAAAGGGTCATCTTAAATTCTCATTAGGGGTAAGCATGGTAGATATCAATCAATGTTCATATGAAATAATAAGATAATCATAAGGGTATATTATTATGAACATAACATACAATGTTTATACCAAATATTCCAAAGATCAAAAACAGTCGTTATGGAATAAAACATTACCTTTTTAAAATACATGAAGCATAAAAATGAGTATTCATATTAAATCAATATTGGTCCATAAGTTCATGTCATAAATATTTGGATCCATCATAAGTATATAAAAAAATTTATATGTCAATTTTATTAGCCAAGAACATCAAATTAGACATCAACACCTTTTTACCATAGGGTATCAAGCACTTTAACTTATTTCCCATAACAAATCATTACCTTCAATATAATTCTCATAAATCACTTTTGATATATAATAATGTACCCAATGCATGGGAGGGATATATATGTCTCAACCATCACATAATTAGAACCAAACATATTTTTTCCTAAAAAACATAATACATCCAACATTTCATTATATCATAACTTGTGTAAATAAAACAGGTTCTAAATCTATTCCAATCAATGCATAGTCCATGAAAATGGTTTATATAAACATCTAAAAATCATAAAAATAACCCATAAAGAGAAATAATATGGATGGTATCATTAGATTACATCCTCATTATATCATAATCATCACAAAATAGATTTTTTCATTGATGAATATAAATTTAATTAAAAATAATTAAAAATGTTCCCAAGGAAAATAACTTTTTATTTGATAATCACATTTAAAAAACTAAAAATTTATAGAATGTTATTGAAAAAAATTCTTTTAAAATAGTCTTGGAAATTTTTATATAAATATTTAAACTATTTAGTGGTAAAAATGGTGGGAAAATCTATTAGTACTTAAAAAATTAAAAGAACACATTCCATTCATATTTTTTGTAAAAAAATCAAAGAATTCCTTGTTCAGAAAATGAAAATAATATTCCCCGTAAAACATTTTGTAAAAATTAATCCAAGGTTAAAAATTAAATTAAACAGTCATTGGATAATCAGAATATCATTCTTGAAAAAAATTAAAAATATAGTAATATATGGAAAATTATTTTAGACTACAGATAGAAATAATGTCAATTTTACTTAAAATCATTAATTTGGTATATTATGTAATTAAACTGAGGAAAAGGAAAGGAAAAAATATATTCTACAAAAATAAATATAGTAGAATAAAATTAAATGTATTCATAAATTAAATATCCTTAAATTTATTTAATGTAAATTCATGTATAAGCAATATGATAAATATAGTTTTGAAACATAACTCCCTTACCTCAATTATCGACATCCCTCATTCGCATTCAAACATCATGTATAATAAGTATATATTTATTATAAATGTATTATAAAACCATTTTCATATCTATGATATCATATATGATTTATTTATGACATCTTATCACCCTTATTTTTAATAATTTCTTACTAAAATCACTATTGTATTTGATAACTGCTTCATTTTCTGAGCATGTTTTCATTCAGAAGTCCCATTCTATATACATTGATAATGAATACCTTATTTACTATATTTAAATCATTTTATAATCATAATATATATTCATTATATACATTTCTCTAATCATTCATAAAAATTAGATATAAAAAAATTATTTACACTAATCATGAAGACGGTGGGACATACGTATGCCTGAATATTGTTTTCATTTTTCTATATATTTAGTGAAATAAAGGAAAACAATAATTCAAATTTATAGGAAAATTGTTATATCACATAAATTAATTAAATATTTTCTTATAATTATCAAAATATAATTTAAATGGAAAAAATCACATCACTTCATTGACGTGGTAGTCCACATGTACGCAGGAGCAACATTATAATTTTTCAAATAGTTAGAAGGAATGATTTTAGATGTGATGTTATTATTATATAAGTATATTAATTTAGTAAATATTAGATATAAACGTTAAACCCATGATAATAAAAATGAATGAAATGTGTTTATGGAAAATGAATTGTATCACGGTGTGGAGAGAGTAAGTTGAACATACGCACATGCGATACATTAAATTCCCATTTGTTGGGAAATAGGGTATATAATTTTGAATTGGTAATCATAATAAATTT
Organism: Viscum album; assembly: GCA_963277665.1. Taxonomy (NCBI): domain Eukaryota; kingdom Viridiplantae; phylum Streptophyta; class Magnoliopsida; order Santalales; family Viscaceae; genus Viscum; species Viscum album. The sequence continues at coordinate 420,005,505 of OY728158.1, read as the reverse complement.
TTTATTATATTTAGGATACCTAAATTTATATTTTATGATAAATAAACTAGATTTATATGATGATAATAATAAGTAATAAGATAGTGATCAAATATGGTGATTACCCCTTCATTGAAATAATTCCTTTATATATCGTATTAAGGATACTAGGGGTGATCTTTTTGGAAGAAAATAACCTCCCTAATTTTCATAATGAAGTTTAAAAGTTGTTTTGTAAGGTTATTGTTGAGATATAAAGCTCATAATGGGGTAAATAATTGAGGTAGGATGTTTCTTTTTATAATTGAGGTGATGGTCACTTCTAGAATTTCATAAAATATTAAATTATAATAAAATTATTATATAGAAAAAATGTCTAAAAAGTATAGGTATTCGAATATAACATATTATAGGGCTATAATCCCATCATCTGATAAAATTTTGATAGGGTTTCGTGTCATTTAAAATGCTATCTTATTGATTAACCACTTTGTTAAAAAAAATTAACATTAAACATAGAAACAACATTTCACCCCTTAAAGTGTTAAAGTTTTAAATATAAGGTTATAATTTTATCATTAACTTCGAAGGGATAAACTTTTATACCATATATTATCTTCCCTTTCCCCTTTAAATTGTTTTCTTATTTATAAATAATTTAAAAAAATATTATTTTGATAAAATATTATTAATGTACATTTTGAAACTATTAATTTATCTTGACATGAAATACATCATTAAAAACATATATTTAGAATAAAATCCCTAATAAATACATTAATTTGATATATTCATCCCTAAAATCCGTGGAACTTTTTAACTCAGTCAAATTATAATACTTTTAATATTTTTAATATTATTTTTTCTTTAATTAGATTAATACTACTTCAATCTTATGTAAGAATTATATGTAATTATTGAATACCTATATTTTATAAATAAATTATCATAAAAAATATGTTTATTGTTCTCAAAATATACATTTTTATTCACTATTATATTACTTTTTTAATTATGTGGAAACATAATAGATATTTAAAACTGAGAGAGTTAAATTTGTTAACTTCCTTTAATTTAAATAATATAATAGTAAATTTCATGGAAAATTGTACATTAATAAATAAAATTATTGACTAAGTGGATTAGGGTTGAATTATCTTCATTCAACAAGATTTATGATGAAAAATTATGTCCTAATCACTTAGTTTTATCCTTGATTGACCTAATTTACCCTTTAGTGATATGATAAATTTTCCCACTATTTCTATTCATATTAACCAAAAATAAGAGTGGTATATTTACCAATATTAAATATAATTATTCTAAATATGTAATACATTTTATAAAATTAAATAAATATAAGTGGAATAATTTAATTTTAAAAAAAATGCCCAAAATGCAAAAAATAACTACTTTCTAGAAAAAGGCAGTTTTCAAGAATAAAACATTATTATTTATTATCACATTACATAAAAAATATTAAATTATTGTTAAAAAATTCAATTGTATATATAATATAATTTTTTAATTTAAATCATTCACCATTACTGAGTAATTTTTTTATTAACATAAAAATACAATGTGCGCATAAAAATATTTTTTTAGATAAAACACACATTTATTTGTAAATAATTTTTATTTACAATTATAAACATTTTATAACCAATGAATTCGTTTTATAAATATTTTCACCCTATATTTACCATAATTTATTATTTACTATCCATACCTTCCAATCCAATGTCTAAGTGAAAAACGCCACAAAACAATATTTTAATAGTATATAGTGGTACATTTAAACTAGGTGTTGCGTATAACATATGTTATCAAGGAAACCAAATTATTTAAAGGGAAATATTTTAAAAAAATATCTGAGTGTTATAGATTATGATTAGTTTGACTGGGGAAATTGTTGACATTCTTTATGATAGATCTTTCGATATGATTATTTATTGATTATTATAGTTATTGATTAAGAATAATTGTTTCTTCAAATGTTGAATGCATTAGACTTTTTATGTAATGAGAAGAGAAAAAAATTATATAGACTCTCAATGCATCGGTAGTTCTAATGTGAAAAAATAAATTGGTTTTTATGCAAAGGGATTACCTATTTATATAAGTAGTCTGGGAATGAGGCCTTTATGTTATGAAAGCTGTTTTTGTATAAGGTCACAATGGTGTGTTTTTTATGTCTAAATCTATGAAACCCATATATAAGAAATTAGTTATTAATTCCCATCTGATAATTTCAATAGTATGATATCCATGAGTAATTTTCGAACTCATTTGATTATTTATATGAAATTATTTGATCATTATGTATTCCCTAAATATTATCCATGCCTTATTTACTCCATCTCAGCTTCCACTATACACATACATGTACTAAGCATCTAAGTGATCTCGTTTCTAATTTTTCCTTTCCCTATGACGACAAGAAGTGTAACTAGTTTTATATAAAAGGATATTCTATTAATAATAAACATGATCTGAAAGGAATTACTATTTTATATTTCATGTCTTCAATTGAAATGTGATATTCAAGCATGTATCTAGTTCACAATGACTACTGAACTATTTGGTCTTCTGGGGTATAGTCACGTATATCTAGTTATAATTAAATAAAGTTAACACCATATATAGTCTAGAAGGTTCAGGGTTCCTGCAACTGGTAATAGCGGATGTATAATATAAACCTTGGGAACTATTATTAAAAAAACATATATTATGTAACATAAACCTCTAATATGCTTTTAGGAAAAGTCTATGCATAGGATACCATCCAAAAGTCTTGTTAATTTTGATAATATATGGTTCTCCTAGAAAACAAATCCCAATATGGATACTAAATGTGGATGTGGTTTTAGAATAGATGAATCTGTATGTAATAACCTTAAAATGAGTTAGTCAACCATATACACAGATCATCAATATGGTGAACAATGAGTGTTCACTTACTGGGAACCTGGATTGATAGTCGTGGGAGATATGATTAGGTTAATTCATGTTTTCTTTATGAACCATTATGATGAATGAGATAATATATTCAATATACACATATTATATTCAATATTAATATGTGATTAACATAAAGTGTCTTAGGTTGGTTTGTATAAGGTTTATCATAGGTTTAATGTCAGGGATACCCCTTTGGAGGTTTTATGTGATGTGATTTCACCATGATTAAGGATATTTTGGGAAACAAATTACTGGGATGAAAATTATATACCCTCTAGTTTTAATGTAATGGATTACCATCAAGGATAAAACATTGTTTAATGTTGTGGTTAATGGGGTTATTTTGGATATAGGTAATTTTTTATTGACTAATATATGTCAAACCTTTTTCTTGAATTTCAATGATCAATGTATTTGTTGGGGCCAAAATATGGCCCGAAAGAGGGGAACGAAAAAAGACGGCGGGCGCACTGCCTCGCGAAGCACCGACACGAAGCCCCGACACGAAGTGCTGACGCGAAGAACCAACGCGAAGCAGCCCCGCAAAGCTCCAGAGGTGGTAATTCTCCGCAAACGCATTTGACGTTCGTGAGCCGTCGCGATGCTCCAGAGCTGGTAATCCTCCGCGGACGACGTTGACGTTCGCGAGCGCGCTGCGAAGCACCGGAGGCGGCGCACGAGTTCTACTTCGCGGTGCCCCTTCCTTATAAATACTGGACTCCCCCTTAGTCCCCGGGACGGACAATCCGACCTTTCGGCTTCTCCTCTCCAGAATCGCGAAGCACTCTTTTCCCCGGGAATCATGAGCTCCATGAGGTATTCTTACTTCGCGAGATGCCTCTGCTTTGTCTCGTTTTGAGTCCCTCTTCCGAGAGGGATGCCCTTCGGGAAGCTCAAGGGCATTCGCGATGGAAGGGGATTCCCAAGGGAACCCGGGAAGTCGCGGAGAACTTATGCTTCATGAAACACCCAACCCATACTAGTGATCCCTATGTTAAGGCAGGATCGCTACACATCGTGAAGCACACTGCTTTGCAGAACCCTGCTTCGTGAGGCACCTCTCCTTCGCGAGGCAGTGCTCTGCGAACATTGTTCCACATCACAATGCACCTTCCACGTACACCAACGCCCCATGCTAAGTCCAAGGCACTCCACTTCGCAAAGCACACTAATTTGCTTAGCGATTTCTCTTCCCGTGTGACCCTCTAGGTTTGCAAGATGTGATTTCAAAGTCCCATGGACAACACCACCCGTGGCGTTGCTTTCCCTAATGCTTCTTCGCATAGGTACGCTAATGGCTATTGCTTCTTCGCATAGCCACGCTAACGTGGACCCTTCTATGGTTCGTTCCACAACCCCCTTTGACCATGGCCTTACTGGTACCTTCCCTTCCCCAAGGACGAGAGGGTACCAGTTATGTTAGTCCTAGGGGTGTGGAGTGAACCCACCTCGTCCGAGCTGCAGGACGTTAAACTGCCAAGCACCACGTCCTCAACACATGACGTTAAACTGTGACCCCTGCGCTTTGTCGCACCATGGGCCTCCATCCTGGAGTAAGTCCCAACACCATGGGCCGCCTAACACGTAAGCACCTCTTCGCTTCTCACGGACGCATCCTTCGTGACGGGATCGTCAGGTCCTTGAAACCTCTTGTTTCTAACACCAAGCATGACTCACATGGGCTTAGAGTTAGCACTGACCTTGATCACCACCCATAGTGTACTATGAGGACTTTGATCTATTCCAAGGAATGGTACGTAAGAATCCTCCATGAGGTTCAAGCCCACCCGTCACCTATTCACGTCGGGTCCCATTCCCGTCCAGCACGACATTAAACTGCATTCTGGTCCAATGGTAAGCCGTTGCGACTCATCCTATTTGAACTACGAGGTCTGTGATCCATGTAAAGGCATGGTACATAGGAGGCATCCATGAGGCTCAAGCCACATTGCTCGGACGTTCATTCACGTCGAGTTTTTCCCTCGTCCATCATGACGTTAAACTGTATGCCCCTCCCTTTGTCCTGCATGACATTAAACTGCATACCCATTCCCACCTAAACTACGAGGTCTTTGAACCATGTCAAGGTATGGTATGTAGGAAGCCTTCCAGAGGTTCAAGCCCACCACTCATTGGACCAAGGTCCACTTTCACGTCGGTTCGCCGACAAAGCCCCACCTGAACTACGAGGTCTTTGATCCATGTCAAGGCTTGGTATGTAGGAAGCCTTCCTAAAATTCAAGTCAACCCATCATGCAGTCGTTCCAACCTCACTCACGTCGGTTCACCCCCGTCCCGCATGATGTTAAACTGTATTCTCCAATCTGAACTACGAGGACTTTGATCCATGTCAAGGCATGGTACGTAGGAAGCCTCCACGAGGTTCAAGCCCACCCATCATCACATGGGGCCACTTAGATATGTGTCTATGGCATATAATTCCCCATGTTCGATGTGGGATGCCTCAGGCTTCCATGCCCTCGAGAAGCCCTGTGACCAGGGACAGCAGACAGACATGCCAGGTTCCCCAGCATCCAAACACGCTACTGATGCCTCAACGTGACTACTCCCCTGACTGATGGTTGCTGCCCTGACCGGACCCTTTGGAATGTCCCGGCAGAAGTAGTGTAATTAACCGATGTCCTTGGAAACATGGCACTGGGAAGAGTTTCACGAACTACATATTAAATCTATGAGGGAGACCCGGACTAGGTAATGAGCTCCGAGGAGGAATCCACGGAGGGAAGAATCGACATCCTATCATCCCGTTTCGATCAAGGAGCAGACGTACCTGAACAAGGAACGAATGTCGTCTGCCTTTGGAAAGCGGGAATTTGAGGCAACAAAGCCGCACGTCCTCCTCCGTGGACGGACGGATGCACGCGCGCCCCGACGGAAGCGTCGGAAACAGAAATGGTGAACCCAACCTGAAATTCTTCTCCTCAATATGAAGATTAGTAGCGTTCGAGGCACTAGTAGATTGACGTGTTACCGGATCCAGATAGCCAGTGCCTGGTCCCGCCAAGAAAATAGTAGGCCTGTCGTGAAACTCACCGAAAGTCTGGGCAGTAGAACGTGAGGCACTCCGTTCTACAGCGTGTTGGCGTGGATCCTTCTTACAGACGTGGAGAATGGAAGGACGATGGGGCACTGGTTGTCGATCCTTTTCCCTCTTAGTGCTGATGAATTGATCCCTTCATTTCTCAGGAACCAGGTTGCTATTACAGAGATTCGATCACCGCTCACTAGCATACGCAGGGGCATGGACAACATCGCCACAGCCACCCCACGTCGCGCCGCTACCGCCATGACAGCCACCACATTGTGGAATACAGGGCGCCCACGTCCCCTTTCCCGATCAGAGGTCATCCAGTGAAGGGTGATCAATAACCTCGTGTGCAGGTACGAGGAGGAAGGGGTCATCCCAACTCGGGATATGGCCCACCTGGACTTGGAGGCATCCAGGCCCTGCCGTCAACGCCGCCCTAACAGGCCGCGTAGGGAGCCCCTTCTCCCCACCCCAACGTTCAACCGTTTCGGGAGCCTGTCTCTGGAATGCATGGACGACTCCTCGCCTTACGCTGATGAGGTGGGCGCCGTCTGGCTCAGCCCGCTCAGGGTCCCGACCCAAGGGCTCCAGGCGAGAGCTCCCACCCGGCTGCGTCAGCGCCGCCGTCCGGCTCTGCAGGAAGAGCAGGCAGGCCATGCCCCTACACCACCTGCACCAGCTCGCCTGACCCGATGTCAACGCCGGGCCCAGGCTGAACCGCCCGCCCAGGCGCATCGACGTCGACAACTATAGTGGCCCGAGCCACCGCTGACGTGCATCATGAAGCCCCCGCATATACTGAGCAGGGGAACTCATTTACCCAACCAGGATCGAGACCCCAACCACCCCACGGGCAGGCTGGGTTGACTCTCTGGGTTGCAGGCCCGAGTGGTGATCGCTGCAAACTGACTCGCAGTGATGTCACCCTGTACGGAGGTCCTCCCCGTACCACTACTCCACAGAGCGTGGGCCTTCCCCGCTCCGATGTCCATCATGGAGGCATGCCTCGTGCTACCCCCATCCCGAAGGAAGACCTGCCCCGCGACAGTGATGCTCAGCGCAGAAATCTTTCCCGCGCCCACTATACAGGGTATGGAGTCCATCCTCCTGCCCCTGACCGCTGATCTGAAGGAGCCGTCCATTCGGTCCTTCTACAACGTGGGTGCCCTCCCTATGTCCTCTCTGCAACCGGAGAAGGTCCTCCTCACCCCAGTTACTCGAGGAGTGAAGGTCAGCCTCGCCCCGCCCGCAGCGACCATGGAAGTCCTCCCCATGCTCCTTCCAATTCCAATAGAGACCCTGCCTACACGGGTGTTGTTCGTGGAGATCCTCCCCATGTACCCTTCGACATTTTCCTCGGTGCCCCTCGCACCTAGGCCATCTCCAGTGGGATCCCTCTCTGCCACGGCGTCAGCGCCGCCCCGAGACTCCATGATAGGGATCAACCCTGTCCCGAATAGCCACCCCGGGGTAGGAGAGCAGGTCGTCGCCGCCACAAGAAGAGTCTTGGGAATGCCCGGGTGGAGATCAAACCCTCCCGTTTCTCCGACTCTGAATCGGAATGCGATTCAGTGATGGAACGTTCTCCCCACTCCTCCGTATCAAGGATTGGGGCAGGAACCAGATGCGTTAACCTCATTCTCCCTGAATATGAGGTCCCCCAGATTCCCGTCTCTCTCCGCAGGTACATCCAGGAGGAATAAATATTGGGAATTCCGCGGGTCTCAACCGCGCAATCATCGCCATCGTCACTAGAATCACCCCTTACCTCTAATAGAGATCATAGAGAGCTGTTTTGGGGGCTGGCGATGGTAGAACGAAGATATGACTGGTCACCGGTAGTCGCAACTCCTGTGCCGGAAGTTGTGGCTATCAGCCCATTGTACCCTGACATCGTGGCCAGGTCACCTTGCTCTTCGGAGGATGGCCCGGAATTTGGCGGCCAGTCGGCTCGTTCGCCGTATTCTCCATCACCGAGTTTGCTATCCCATAGGTCTGCCTCGGTACCACTGTCGGTCCCTTAGCCGCCCCCGGTTGACGAGTGGGGCAACACAGGGCCAGACCCCGAGTCCGAGCCCAGGAGCTTCTGGAGTATTCTCGCTGCAGATTACTTCCCGGAAAAATTCTGGCCAACGGCGGCGCTGAATTTTTGTGTACCGGAGTCTCTTACCCCTAAAGAAGTTGGGTGCTTTTGTCGAACCCTATGGGTGACACACTTCTGCCTCCGTTACGAATGGGTGGTGTACCCCATAATTCGAGAGCACTTCGAAGAAATCGGAGAGCAGTGCCGCCGGATCGATGTGGTCGTACTCCTTGTGGTCCAGCTCTCTGAGTCACCAGGCCGCCAGAGCGCCCTTCAACGGAAATGCATTCAGAGTTTTAAAGCACTCCACAGAATTGTCAGGGAAGCCACCCCCCATGTGAAAGTCCGTGGTTGGGGACACTATGCCGCTCTCCTCATCGACCCTATCCGACGGCAGCCCGATTCGCTAGGCGACATCGAGGACATGCCCTCGAGAGGCGTCGCGGTCGACATGGCAGACATCGTGGACAAGGAAGAAGATCTCGAATTCCTTGATGGAGACTTACCCCCCGAGGGAGTACCGCCACAACTGGACCCTTCAGGGAGAGTTACCCGTTAGCAGAGGAACCTGCTATGCCTCCCCATACCCACCGAGTCGCTGGTACTCGGTCGAAACACTGGCAAGGGTAAAGAGCACGTCGGAACTATCAAGCACTCCAACCCATCCGCCTCTGTACAGAAAACGGATGAAGATCCCGAGAAGGCAATGTTACGCCAACAGCTTGCTGAGCAGAAGAGGCTGGTTGACGAACTCTTGGCTAAGCACGCCGCAGAGCGGCGACCCGACTATGGTGATCCCAGGCCGGGGCAGCAGGGGCAAGAACAATTTCCCCCTGGTGAGATGCCTCCAGGCAACCCTGATCATGCTACTACTGCAGACAGGGCGGAAGCCAGAACGTATGGCAAGAGGGCATGATACGTCTCACCAAATCCCCCGAGCAACAGGGCAATCTGAAGAATCCAGTCCGGGTTCCCCCAGTCACCCCGCAGGTCGTCCAGCCAGTTGACCCACGAGCGGCCGAAGCCGTCTACCATGTCGAAGAACCTGGCAATGCACTTGTGGTTAGGGATCCCCGTCAAGACAGGGACCCCGCCCGGATGATCTTATTGCGACACTCACAGCCCGCCTTGAAGCATTAGAAACGCGGCAGGAGGTGGTCCCACCGGATGGCAAGCCTTATCCCGCGTGGGTGTATGATATGCCCGCACTTACGGGTTTTGGGAACCCCACTTTCTTTCCCTTCAACGGGACAGGGGACCCACCCCATCACTTGGTTAATTTCTCTTCTAGGTGTGGCCCCATGCTGGGGACCCCGTCTCAGCAAGAAGCCACCAAACTCCGTTGTTTTGTACAGACATTGGACGGTCCGGAATTTGTTTGGTACAGCCAGCTCCCTATCGGATTGGTGACCGGTTGGGAGGATCTCTGCCGGCAGTTCTTATACCAGTTCAGCTCCACCACGCGAAAGACCAGCATTGCGGACCTCATCAAGTTCAAGCAGAGGCCTGATGAGTGAGTCACAGATTTCATCACCTGGTGGAAGGGACTTACATATTCTCTCGATATGCCACTGACTCAGGAGAAATTGCTGACGATGTGTGTGGGGAACATCAAGACAGAGCTGGTACCCTCCCTGATCACTCAGAACTACCCTGGAGGGTTCTGATATTTCTCAGATAAGGCTTAGCACCTCGAGGAAGCCCCGCAACAGGCTGGTCAGGCACGTTTGTTGCCCCCTATGATCCAAGTCAGGAGGACCGCCAGGGATGAACCCGCTGCGGTGGCCCAAATAGAAGCACCGAGGCAGCTGGAGTTACTACCGGCAGCATCACCCCCGCAACCCCACAGAGGTCCTCCACCTCAAGCACAGGCTCCTGCCCAGCAGTGACCGCCTTAGAACCGACAGGTTCCCCCGTGCAATGCGCCACCACCACCTAGGCGAGAAAATCAGGCGCCGCCTCCTCGGCAGGCCCCTCCGGCCCCTCGTCAGGGCCAGGTCCCCAGGGCCCCCTATCTGGAAGGAAGGCACCAGACTTATCCGTTTAACAAAAATCAGGTCCCTGGCTATTTCTGAAGTGATCTAGAGCAAGGGATCGTGCACCTGCCCGAGTGCAGAAGGCCGGCAGAGGCGATTCTCACCGATCACCCCAACTACTTCCCTTATCATCGGATTCTGGGGCACACCCTCAAGAAATGCTATGTGTTTAAAGACTGGCTTCAAGACCAGCTCAATAACAACATAGTCAAGTAGGGATCGGCACCAGCACAAGTGTCGGGTGTCTTTGCAGGATCAGAGATCGGCAGCGACAGCAAAGGCGAGTGGAAGCAGGTCCCCAGCCGCGGATCCCGGAAATACGACGATTGGATGGCTCGAGAAACCATTGTCCATGCCCATGGTATCATCCGGGAATGCCTGAAGCAGTTGGAACCTTCAGAAGAAGTAGCTGGTGCCTCCACATCATCTTCACAGTCAGCCTCTTCCCAAAAGGGCAAGCAGCGGCGACGCAAGATGAAGAAACGTGCACCGCCGGTGCCGTCGTCATCCCGCACTCTTGGCGATTTTATTCCCCCGGAAATGGGGATTCCTCCCAGAATCCGCCCAGCGGTGGATAACTCCTCGAGCGACAGCCAGGGGTACGCTTCGGTTAACACCGTGGAGCTGGTAAATCCCTATATGACCCCCGACGAGAGGGAATGCCAGGCAGACATCCCCAACATTCCCAGCCGACGTCAACGTCAGTGGAATCACAACCGCGCCGGTCATCGATGTACATCAGCAGACACTTTTGGCCAAGTCGTGCACGCTACTGAGACCAGGCAGCAGGCTCAGCGCAGATCTCAGCACGCGCAACCCCATCTAACGCCCTCGGCTCTACCTCCACCGCTGTTCATGCTACTAGATCAGGGAGAGCAGCCTCGTTCATATCATAGTCAGTCTTGCCCAGCTACAGGCCAACCACCGCCATCCAATCCTAGTCCAGCGACTATTATCTAGGCTTCAACTAGCAGGCAGCAGGATGTACCCAGTACTAGCCGATCGCCGGTTCAACCGGAAGGACCCGCTGTGCCTCCAAGTGCCGAGCGACCTCCTGCAAGGAGAGGTTCACATTTGGCACGGAAGTATAATGTCCTGAAGCACCTGGTCGGCATTCCGGCAAGTCTCTCCATCCTTGAGGCCCTTCGCCTGTCATCCGAAATGCGCGAGGCACTTGCCAAGGCCCTAAGGATCCTCCTCCAGTTTGAGACGGAGGTAGTAGCTGCAGAAGCCTTCCATACCGAGATTATTGAAAACGCCGAATGTCTGGCAGTTATCTCGTTCTCCGATGAAGATGAGGACCCTCCTATATAGGGGCACATTCGCCCGCTGTAAATCACTGGCCACTTCAATGGTGTGGATGTCTGCCGCTGCCTCATTGACACGGGTTCCGGAATCAATCTAATTCCGACCCGGACGTTGTGAAAGCTGGGTCTGTCTGAAGTTGATTTAACTACCTCTGACCTCAGAATCTAGGGGTACTACAGGACCGAGCAAACCCAAATCGGCAAGATCCTCCTGAAGACTCAGTTCGATGGCTTAATTTCCAGCACCGAGTTCATGGTCGTCTCTCAGGACACCGCCTACAATGCATTGATGGGTAGGCCATGGCTCCATCTGCATGCAGCGGTCCCTTCGTCGTATCACCAGTGCCTCAAGTACTCTCTCAATGTCCGAGTAGGCGTGCTCCAAGGAGATGCGTCCCCTTTCACTTCTTGTGAGGCCCACTATCTGGACGCAGGTTATTACAAAATTAAGGATAAATAGATCCTAGTAAGTGAGGATGAACCCGCCCTGGTCACAAGTGATCCCTGGGCAGTCATGGATGACACCTTCATCATCCTGATCCACCGGTTGGAAGCCACGACCCCCGACATGGGGCAATGATTTGTTGTTTCGGGTACGCAAGGAAGGCATGATCCCGTGTCCAAGTGACGACGGAAAATCACCTCGTACTCCTACATCAACCAGGATTAGGTCATCCTGGAAACTCCTACCCCTATACGGTACCGGGACGTCAAGATCATGACAATGGTGGTGTGCCATACGTGTCTGTCCTGCCAGGCTGGAATTAACCGACTCAGGTCGACACGTCACCACTGCTTTGATATCATCAAATGGGGCCACTTAGGCCGAAGGCTAGATGGGATAGGGTCAACTGCCTTCATTGCTATGGTCTCAATGGCAAGTGACTCTCCTGATATGATGACCACTGCTGCCCGAGCCGGAACCAGCTTCCCCTCAGGCTGTGATAGCCCAGAAGTATCTACCGTCATGGGAAGTTCCCCCATGGGTGGGGAGGAAGACTTGGAGGATGCTCCCCCCGCCTTTGAAGAAAGCGTCTGTACCACAGTTGATGAACTGGTACAGGTGAACCTTGGTAGCGAGGCAGATCTAAGACCCGCATTGATCAGTGCATCCACGTCCCTTGAGGAGCGGCAGCAATACGTAGACTTCCTCAAACAACACTGTGACGTGTTTGCCTGGATTTACAACGAGATGCCACGACTAGATCCCTGGGTAGCCGTTCACCGTCTGGGCCTCCCGGAAAAACATCGTGGGTTTAAGCAGCCTCCCAGGAAGATGCACCCTTCTCATGGTGCTATGGTTGAGACCGATGTTGACAAGGTTATCAAATCCAACTTCATAAAGGAAGTCCAATACCCCAAGTGCCTTGCCAACATTTTTCCAGTCAGGATGAAGAATGGGCAGATTAGAGTCTTCATCGACTTCCGCAATCTCAATCGCTACTGCCCAAAGGATGACTTCCCACTCCCGGTGACGGAGCTATTGATTGAAACCAAGGCCAGGTTCCAAGCTCTCTCTTTTATGGATGGGTATTCCGGGTACAACCAGATCCGGATGGCCCCCGAAAATGAGGAGTCCACTGCCTTCAGGGCTCCCCAATGTACCTTTTGCTACCATGTAATGCCATTTGGTTTGAAAAATGCAGGTGCCACTTATCAGAGGGTCATGCATCATATATTCAAACCGATCCTTAGGACATTGGTGGAATGCTATGTGGATGACCTCGTAGTCAAATCATGTCAGCGCCAGGACCATCTCAAAGATCTCGAGAAAGTGTTCGGTTTCCTCCGTTCCCGTCACTTGAAGATGAACCCGCTGAAGTGTGCCTTCGGGGTCACCTCCGGGAAGTTTCTGGGCTTTGTTGTCAGATACCGAGGTATCGAGATCGACCCAGAGAAGATCAAGGCCATCAACCAAATGCCTCCCCTGAGCAACATTTGGGAGCTTCGAGGCCTTTAGGGCCACTTAGCCTATATATGCCGATTCATCGCGGATCTTGCCGGCAAGTGTAAGCCCTTTTCCCGGCTCATGAAGAAGGGAGCCGCCTACGAATGGGATGAGGAGTGTCGGACCGCCTTCGAGTAAATCAAGCAGTATCTGCTCCAACCTCCAGTCCTGATGCCACCCGTCTCCGGAAAGCTGCTGGTCCTTTATGTGACCGCACTGGAGAAATCCCTCGGTGCGCTGCTCGCCCAGATGAATAATGAGGGTACTGAGAACAGTCTCTACTATCTCAGCCGCATGCTTCTCAATACGGAGGTAAGATACTACCCTATCAAAAAGAGCTGCCTTGCGCTCATATTCGCCCTGAAGAAGTTGCAACATTACCTGCAGCACCATGAGGTGCAATTGGTCTCCTGGATAGACCCACTGATGTACATCCTGAACCGCCCTATGATGACTGGCCGACTAGCACGGTGGGCAGTGATTCTCTAGCAGTTTGATATCAGGTTTGTACCTCAGAAGGCCATTAAGGTACAGGCGTTGGCAGACTTTTTAGCTGCCCATCCAACCTCCGCGGATCAATCCCTAGACCTGGATTTCCATGATGAGACGATCCTCTCGGTCGATCATGTTGTACCGTGTTGGCAAATGCATTTCGACGGTGCCTCCCGGAGCCCCACCGGTAGGAGACTCAATGATCCCAAGCTCAATAGAGTGGGCCTGGGTATTGTATTCATTACCCCGGAACAGGTCGTCCTGCCATACTCATTCCTATTGTCAGAAGGTTGCACGAACAACGAGGCAGAGTACCAGGCTCTCATCACTGGCCTCGAGTTGGCCCTTGAGATCCATGTGCCCCATCTACATGTGAAGGGAGATTCCAAGATGGTAATCAAATAGGTTAATGGCGACTACGTCGTCAGGAAGCTGGAGCTTGCACCGTTGCTGGAGTACACCCTCCGCCTAATGGCCCAATTCTCTTCTCGACCGGAGGTTACCCATGTCCCATGGTCGCAGAACGGCCAAGTAGACACCCTGGCTGGTTTAGCAGCGTCGCTCCCAGAACCCGAGCAAGATGATCTAATCATACATGTGGCACACTGGAGAGTCATTTCCCCCGTCAACCAAGAGGACAATGATGGCCTGTGGGTAAGTCATCTCACTGCCGGACCCTCTACGTCAGGGGTCCCGGGTTCGTCAGACGCAGTGATTGAAGCCACTCCCGACTGAAGGGCACCTTTTGTCGAGTATCTACAAAATGGTCGCCTCCCAGATGACCGGGCCGAACACGAGTGAATCCGATGCCGCACGCTACAATTTACCCTCCAGAGCGGCCCCAGTCTTGAACAGATCCCTTATAAGCGGAGTTTAGATGGTGTCCTCCTCCATTGCATCCAAGGAGTAGAGATGCCTCATGTTATGCAAGAGGTTCACGCCGGTTCCTGTGGCGCCCATCAAGCTGGGCCGAAGCTGTCCCACCAAATCCGGAGGTTAGGGTACTTCTGGCCCTCTATGATCCGCGATTATATTGGGTATGCCAAGAGATTCCATGCGTGCCAAGTTCAAGAAAACTTCCTGCATCGGCCGCCGGAGCCCCTCCACCCCACCAAGTACTCTTGGCCATTTGAGGTATGGGGGCTTGATATAGTGGGACCGTATCCACCGGCTTCAGCCCGCCAGTGTAGGTTCATCCTGACTGCTACAGATTTCCTCTCCAAGTGGGCAGGGGCAGTTCCGCTCAAAGTGGTCAAGGCCCGTTCCATCGTTGACTTTGCGAGTTCCAATATTCTCTACCAGTTTGGGGTACCTCACGTTGTCCTCACCGATAACAGCACCAACTTCCGAGCAGCTGAATTAAAGAAATTGTACGCCAAGTACAACATCCGGTCGAACCATACCTCCCGCTACCACGCGCATGAGAATGGACAGATCGAGGCGTTCAACAAGACCCTCTCTAACATTCTGCATAAGATGGTTGGTCAGAATAAGAAAAGTTGTCCGGAAAAGCTCCCCAACGCCCTCTGGGCTTACCGGACGACGACTCACAACTCTACCCAGGTGACCCCATATTCCCTGGTGTATGGAGCTGAGGTCGTCCTACCCATTGAGATCCAGCTGCCATCGCTACGCACTGAAGTTTATGATCAGCAGACACCAGATGAGGTAGCTGAGATCCGTCTATCCGAATTAGAGGCACTGGACGAGAGCCGGCTTCGTGCCTTGCACAATCTGGAAAGGCATCAGGACAAGATAGCAAGGGCGTTCGACAAGAAGGTTCGTCTCCACTCCTTTCTATAGGGCAACCTGTTACTGGACCTTCGAGCGCCAATGATTCCCGGTAGGAAGCCACCCAAATTTAAACCCAAATGGGAAGTGCCTTATATCCTCCATAAGGTTTACCCCAATGGAGCATACTCCTTGGTTACCACAGATGGAAAGCGTATAACCCCTCCCACCAATGCCAAATTCCTCAAGCAATACTTTTCCTAGGGAAAAAGGGTCCTGCATGACCCTAACTGCGTGATGGTCCCGCACGACCTTAAACTGCATCCCCGTCCTTACTACAGGACGTTAAACTGCAAGCCAGTCAGGCCATCCTGACCGAGGCTCAGCCTCAGGCCCCTTGGCCTCCTTGGCCCCTGGACCCCGTCTTCACCACGAGACATTAAACCGCAATCTAGTCAGGTCTCCCTGATCGCGGTCTGGCCCCAGGCCCCCTCGTTTTTTTCCCCGACTTAACCTCTTACGGGATTGTACGATATCGTGTGGGAATACGTCCTCATTCATGTCGGATTACTTTCCGTACCATACATATTCCCAAATGAGATTCCCTTCATCCTGCATGACGTTAAACTGCATGTCAAAACTACGTGTGTCTTGATTCCCATCTTTATGGGATACATAAGAACGCTCGGACGCCTCGTCTTGAGCACAACCCCAAGCATTTCTCTTCCACTATCCACCCTGGGGGTAGTTTCCTTGGAGGATCGTTGTGTAAGTAGGGAGTAGGCTTTCTTAGCCCCACTCATACAACCCCCGCTCGCACATGGATTGTAAGGGTCACACCATGTGCACACTCTCATTCTTCTATCCTCCCACGTCCTCACCGCACGATGCTAAACTGCATGGCCTTCAAGAACTACATATGTCTTGATTCTCATCCTCTTGAGATACGTAGGAATTCCCAGACATTTCTTCCGTTGGCCCAGCCCAAAAGACAAAATCTTCCCCTCGGTTCAAGACATGGCAGGGTGCACAATTTTACCCCAAATCACATCGAGCAAGCCTCGATCCGACTGCACATTCCCCCTGGAGATGTTTGCCTCTTTCGTGGATGGATACAACTATGCTTCACCCACTCCTTGACTGGGATTCCATCATTTTTCACACCCGGAGGGACCCCCAAGAACGGCCAGGATACTACGCCCAAGGGCTCTCCTACTGATACGGGCCAATGCCCCCGAGGGTTTTCAATCAACAAGCCGATACAAGTCGCGCATTGCGAATTTGGGCAGCGGTCGGTGCTCATTTGTTGCTCCCATATCAGGTCACCATAGGAACGTTGTGTTTCGAACATGGTCAACAGTGTCCTGGACCTTCGGGTCCACCCCGAGATATCCCGGACATCGAGTGCAGTGATTTATTCTACCCCATCCCGAAGTGACAAATTTCATCCCGGGTGGTGCTAGCGATCGGTCCCATGGCCTCGATTCCCCATAGGGGTGTACGGTGTGATGTAGGACTACGTCCTCATTCATGTCGGGATCATGTACCATGTCGTACGCCCTCCCTTTATGAGGCCCAGCCTCAGGCCCCTTGGCCTCCTCGGGTCCCTGACCCCCATCCTCATGTAAGATGTTAAACTACAAACCAGTCAGGCCTTTTTGACTGATTCCTGACCTCAGGACACTTGGCCTCATCGGGTCCCCGACCCTCATCCTCATGTAAGACGTTAAACAGCAGACCCGTCAGGCCTTCCTGATCGAGGTGACGCATGCCTGTCGTTGGTCGTGGAAAAAAAATATTTTTTTACCTAAGTATAGTATAGTAGTTGATCCTAGGTAGTCTCCCGAAGAAGAGTGCACACAAAACAAGTTTGTCAATTTTTGTTGATTTTCATAAAAAGATTGGTTTTAATTAATTTGAATGACTATGAGAGAAACAAACAACAGAAATTCATTGATTTTAACAAATGATAAAGGTAGTGATCGGATTGGGTTCGCCTATACTTAGTGGTGTGCCATCATGGTTTCCAATTTTTATCTCTTCTTCTTCTTCCTTAAACTGGTAAGAGAGATGTGATGAGAATTTTCCTTTCTAAAACCTTAGATTGGTCTATCCTCCTTCAAATGTGTTTAGGGTTGTAGAAGGTCTCTTGATTAATTAGAGAAATCCCAGACCTGGAATTGTTGTTCCCTAATAAACCAGGATTTCAACATACAATCCTACACACGTTCTTGACAACCGTCGAGCAATCACCACCCAACCCTAATCATGTTCCACCGTATACAGATTAGAATTGGGTGGAGGGAGATGTGATCATCGCCCAAAGAAATTTATAATTTCAGAATAAAAACCTTAACACAACCGCATTCGGAATTTAATACTGAATTAAGAATTGGAACCAGAAGAAGAAACAAGAAAAAATTTTATTCATTTCAAGCACAAAAACTCAAGCACAACACATAGTTCCAGCCTCCCCTCTTTCCGATCACTCAAATGGAATTACCCCTCCATGGATGGGGTAAGTTAGATAATGCGGGAGAGGAGAGAAATTTTAAAATAAAATAAATAAAAGAAAAAAGCTGAGAAGTTCTTCTCCTGGGTGCCCAGGAAGGAATGGGGTGGAGAATGGGATGGATTGAGGGGGAGGAGCTCTCCTCCTTTTATAGGCAGAATTCGACCCCCGAAAGTTTGAGCGTTTGAGACCCCATTAATGGCCTCTTCACGCATTCCACCCTTCATGAATGTTGTTAACAATTATCTTGGACGTCTCGCTCCAAAAGTTCAGCTCATTTAAAATCAGGATGAAGGAGTTATGAATTTTTCATTCTCGATTTCTGTTTCTGGACGAAGTTTCCAGGATGGTTCCTCCAAATGTATGTCGTTTAAGGGACTCCTTAATGACTTCCAAACTTCCCCAAATTTCTTGTAGAGTCGTAACTATATGTCCTAGTCATACCCCAGGTGGAAACACATCATTTAAATATTTGTAGGCCGTGTTTGATATCTTTTATTTTGGGTGGGTCCACGCTGTCCGCCCGGAAAAATCCCCAACTTCAATTAATGTTTAGACCATTTAGCTGGCCGAATCAGCTCCTGGTCCAGAATACAAAAATGAAAGAAATAAAATAATTATTATAAAAAAATTTTAATCAGAGAATTTGGAATTTTATTTTTCCATAAATGACCGAAATACCCCTGACTTAAAAATCTGTCAAAAATCCAGAAATAGTCGTTTTTCACATTTGGGTTCAAAATAACACTAAAACCTAAAAACATGACAATTACCCATCCAATAACACATTTTTGGGATTATAAACAATGATATTCAATATAAATTAATTGAAAATATTTGCTCTATCACGAGGCTCAACCTCAGGCCCCTTGGCCTTCTCGGGCCTCTCAGCCCAATCTCTTACTCGGGGTGTACGATGTGGTGTAGTACTACGTCATCCTTCATGTAGGGATCATGTACCATGCCATATGCCCTCCCTTTAATAGGCCCAGCCTCAGGCCCCATGGCCTCCTCGGGTCCCCGACCCCCGTCCTCATGTATGACGTTAAACTGGAAACCAGTCAGGCCTTTCTGACTGATGCCTGACCTCAGGCCCCTTGGCCTCCTCGGGTCCCCGACCCTCGTCCTCATGTAAGACATTAAACTGCAAACCCGTCAGGCCTTCTTGATCGAGGCTCATCCTTAGTCCCTTTGGCCTTCTCGGCCCTCTCCGCCCAATCTCTTACCCGGGGTGTACGGTGTGGTGTAGGACTACGTCCTCATTCACGTCGGGATCATGTACCATGCCGTACACCCTCCCTTTACGAGGCCCAGCCTCAGGCCCCTTGGCCTTCTTGGGTCCCCGACCCCCGTCCTCATGTAAGACGTTAAACTGCAAACCAGTCAGGCCTTCCTGACTGATGCCTAACCATCAGGCCCCGTGGCCTTTCCGGGCCACGGCCTTGGTCCTATCTTATATGATCGTACGGTGTGGTGTAGGACTCCGTCCTCATTCACGTCGGGATCATGTACCATGCCGTACTCCCTCCCTTTATGAGGCCCAGCCTCAGGCCCCTTGGCCTCCTCGGATCCCCGACCCTTGTCCCCATGTAAGACGTTAAAATGCAGACCCGTTAGGCCTTCCGGATCGAGGCTCAGCCTCAGGCCCCTTGGCCTTCTCGGGCCTCTCCGCCTAAACTCTTACCCGGGGTGTACGGTGTGGTGTAGGAATACGTCCTCATTCATGTTTGGATCATGTACCATGCCGTACTCCCTCCCTTTACGAGGCCCAGCCTCAGGCCCCTTGGCCTCCTCGGGTCCCCGACCCTCGTCGTCATGTAAGACGTTAAACTGCAGACCCATCAGGCCTTCCTGATCGAGGCTCAGCCTCAGGCCCCTTGGCCTTCTCATGCCTCTCCGCCCAATCTCTTACCCGGGGAGTACGATGTGGTGTAGGACTACGTCCTCATTCATGTCGGGACCATGTACCATGTCGTACACCCTCCCTTTACGAGGCCCATCCTCAGGCCCCTTTGCCTCCTCGGGTCCCCGACCCTTGTCCTCATGTAAGACGTTAAACTGCAAACCAGTCAGGCCTTTCTGACTGATTCCTGACCTCAGGCCCCTTGGCCTCCTCGGGTCCCCAACCCTCATCCACATGTAAGACGTTAAACCGTAGACCCGTCAGGCCTTCCTGATTGATGCCTAACCATCCGGCCCCTTGGCCTTTCCGGGCCACGGCCCAGGTCCTATCTTATAGGATCGTATGGTGTGATGTAGGACTACATCCTCATTCACATAGACTTCTTCGCCATACCGTACACCTCCCTTGTTTAGGGGTATATTACTCCCCTCCTCGTCCTAGGTGACGTTAAAATACATTCGGAGAACTACGTGTGGCTTGATTCCCATCCTCATGGGATACATAGGACCACCTGAATGTGTAGGATTCGGGTCCAGCCCCATCCCTCGGGAATCTTCATCCCATTTTGGCCCCTTGGCCTACCCATCCTCCACGAGGGGATTATATGGTGCAGTGTGGGATTATGTCCTCATTCGTGTTGGTCTCATAATGACCGTGCCATGTACCTCTCCCTTCTGAGCTGTTTCGTCGATCCCTTTTCAGCGGTTCACTAATGTGCCTAAGAGTACTCTGGTTTATTACCTGGAATGCTAAGCTTTACTCGAACACGTCCGCACCTGCTTTCTAGGATTTGTGTATCCCTGCATTAGGGATTCCATCATCTTTCACACCCAGAGGGACCCCCAAGAACGGCCTTGATACTACGCCCAAGGGCTCTCCTACCGTTATGGGCCAACGCCCCCGAGGGTTTCGGACAAGAAATCGATAAAATCCCGCGTTGCGAATATGGTCAGCGGTCGATGCTCGTTTGTTGTTCCCACCTCAGGATAACGCGATATGGACGCTGTGTTTCCACCATGGTTAACAATTTTCCTCTCTCGCCACGCCAACCCATTGGCCCAAAATGTCGGGTGCACAATTCACGCCCTTCATCACTTCACTGTGTCCAAGTAGAGTCTCGGAACCCTTGGTACTTTTCATCCGTGCACGTCTGCACGTTGGGGAAACAAGCCATGTCGAAGGAGTCCATCAGGGCTCTCTACCAACTCCCGTTTGACTCGCCCCAAGTATTGCGATGAAGATACCCCCCTTGATTCCCACACCGAGTTTAGATCACGTGGGCTTAGGGATCGGGTTGACATCTGTGCTTACTCGGAAAGTGTTCACCATCCATTGTCCGAGCTCTATGACCATAAACTAGGATTCCCATCTGGAACTATGTTTAGCTTGATTCCTATCTTGATAGGATACGTAGGAATACCCAGAACCCTTGTCTCTAGGCCCAGCTTGAGTTCAGCAAATTCACCTCTCTGGTCGTGCCTTCAGGACCCTGACTATGGGACCACGTAGCGTGGTGTGGGTTATGTCCTCATTCATGTCGGGTTTGCAATGGCTGCACCACGAGAACCCCCGTTCTGAGGGTTAGCCCTCTTATTATTTGTCCAGCACAACATTAAAAGGCACCCTTCAGAACTACGTGTGGCTTGATTCCCATCTTCATGGGATACGAAGGACCGCCCGGACACCCTGTCTTCAGGTACAACCCATTTGGGGAACCAGTCTCCCCCCTATTTCACCTCTTACCTCTATATAGGCCCCTCAGCCTAAGGTCTCCCTCTTCGATTGGCGTACAATTTGATGTGGGATCATGTCTCCGTCAATTGTGTTTTATAACACTGCGCACATTTCCCGCCTAGCATCGTCTCTGCTACGTCTGCGCTGCATGACGATAAAATGCATGCATGGTCCTATTATATGACCCTAAACTGTGACATTATCGTCCTTGCCGCACGACGAAAAACGGCACTGCATTGTTACGAACTCGTTGTAGAGGACATCACGTTGGGTATTGGTCACGTGCCATGCCATTTGTCAACGCCCATCACAGCTTGATCCTTGTGGCGACATCACGACCTACTATTCTAGGTCTGTCTCTTCACAAAAAAAAACCATTCACCTTAAAAGAACAAACAAGATTTATCAAATTCCACTTCTTTTAGTGTAAGGGCCACGCCCACACTTCCCTTTTCCCCTGGCACTGGTACCTTACCGTGCCACCCTTCAGAACTACGTACAGCTTGATTCCCATTATTATGAGATACGTAGGAGCGCCCGGGCACTTCCCTGTGGGCCCAGCCTAACCTTTGTGTTCGGTCCTTTGACTCGAGCATTTCCCCAGAGAATGCATGGTAAGTAGAGCTTAGGTCCCCATTCAAGTCGGGTTTTGTAACCACATTGCCATGTATCCCCTACTCCCCTTACCCATCCATGGTCTGAATTCTACGACCCTAAACTATGATCTCCCCATGGGAAAGGAATCTGCTCCCTCTCTCTAATACGTCTTGTTGTCATATTCAGACGTGTTTCGACAAAGAGCCCGAAGTGTGGGATTTTCATGGAGACATTCCTCTAGTCCCATGACCAAGCTTCGTGAACTCGCTATTTGGATCCTCATATTCCTCCATGTCCAAAAGGACCCTCGGACGACATGGATACTAGGCTTAAGGGATCTCCATGAATGCTGGACCTAAGGGCCCTCCAATCGTTTCGGGCCAACATCCCTACAGATATCTAACAACATTGGTGACATGGTCCCGTGTTTCGAAAATGGTCAACGATCAACCCTCATTTGTCTGTCCCCATTCTAGGCTAACGCGACAAGATGCTGTGTTGCAAACATGGTCAGCAGTTATCCTCCATCATCACATTGCCATCATCGTGATCTGAATCGCGAGCGCTATGATTCACACATTTCCAATTACTCATGTTCAAGTGGAATTCCATCACACTCGGCTCTTTCTCTTCACGCATCTAGGTGCGCTAAATGATCGTGATAGTGTCATTGGGCTGGTATTCACCGAGCATCCCTTTTCCCTAACCTGCCCCTTTTTGTGTCGGGAAATTCCCACAACTACTGCTTGTTTCCCACACCGAGGACGACTCACGTGGGCTTAGTAGTTTTGGAAGGATGTGTACCAACACGGGCAGGCTTCTCATCGTCCCACATGACGTTAAAATGCACTTCTAGAACTACGTATGGCTTGATTCCCATCCTCATGGGGTACGTAGGAATGCCCGACCACTCTGCTTCGGGCCCAGCCCAATCCTCACTCTTGGTCCCTCGACCTGAAGAGTTTCCTCCGGGGGTATGTGGTATGATTTGGATTCCAAGTCCTCATTCACGTCGGTTTCATGTCTACCACTCCACACGATCCCTGGGATCTTTCCTATTGCTCCACGTCCTATCGTATGACGTTAAACTACATGTGTCTGTGTATCCTCAACGCATGACACTAAACTGCGGTTCTACCCTGAACAAGTTCAGGATGCCCCAAGATCCCACCGGGAAGTGACAGATCCCCTCATCAGAGAGGCCCTGTCCCAAAGATGGAATGATCCATGATCAGACCGATGCGCCCATCTGGTGTGCTCCCACCACGGTGGCGTAACTACCTAAGTGTTGGATTCTGTTCGGACAAACCATCACTCCATATTCCACGCTTTTCGTACCCCTTATTCAGACCCTTGTCCTCTTTCATGTCTAAAGGAACCCCCTAATGGCCTGGTCTCATGCCGCATCGGCTCACCTACCGTCCTGGGCCAACGTTCCGGAAGACCGGTCATGTTTGGAAGGACCCCCTAACACTATGGATGTTTGACCTATGGTCTGCCAACTGTCCTGGGCCAACATCCCGAAGGACTGATCGACAACATTTGTGACATGGTCCCGTGTTTCGAACATGGTCAACGGTCGACCCTCATTTGTTGTCCCTATTACAGGCTAACGCAGTAAGGGTACCGCTTCTCCTCTAAGGTTAACAGTTGTCCATTATTGTCACTCCATCCCCACAGTGTTATGGATTTTGGGTATCGTGATTCACACTTCCCATTTTCATCTGTTTGGACTGATTTTAGCGCCCCTGGCGTTGCCCCGTTCGTGCATAAGATCACGCTGATGAAACGGTAATTCAGCTATCCTAACAGTTCCTTCTCCGATCAAGCCTCTCCCGTCATTCAGAAATCCGGACTGGTAATCCGAATCCCGGATACCCGGATCATGATCCCCACTCTCATGTTAGGTGGGATGAGAGGGAAACTATCTCATGTTTCTCACATCGGGCTCGACCCATGTGGGCTTGGGGAATTGTCGCCGAACGTCCCGTAAACATTATAGGGATGTAACAAGGCAATTCAAATAGTGGAAATTGTGCACGCTACAACATTCAAAACAAAGAAAGGGAAAAATTGAAGCACGAAAGTACCAATAAAAGGGTTTTGGGTTTGTTACAATACCCGGGGGTTGACTCCCCCCATGGACGGGTTGACCCCGTCAAAAGAGTGTTTCAGCTCCGCCACCTGTTGACTTGTGGCATCCAAGGCTTTCTGCCGCTGAATCAGCTCCCGCTCCTCCTCAGCAGCGGCGGGGCGTAGTTCGTCAGTCCTGGCTTTGTCCCTCGCTATGCCCACTTGAATGGCAGCCATCTTTCTAGAGGTCTGCCTCATTTTCTCTTCTGCCTCTGCCAGCTGGGCCTTCAACCGTGAGACCAGATCAGATTGTACATCAAGAGAGGCTGAAAGCTCATCTGCCTGAGTCTGCATCTGTTGGACCTCGCATTCCGCCTCCTGGAGCTTCTTGATGCTGGTCGCCTTCCTCCTCTGCCAGCCCACACTGAGCCCACGATCATGCTCCCGGATCTTCTCCTCCATAAGATCTTGGATAAGTGCATGAGGACGTTGGGCATCCACTCCCCCAACACAAAGTTCGCACAACCGCGAGCGGAGTCTATCCATTTCGGCCAGCCACTGCGCTTGGGGGGTGTCCTGGATAAAGAGCGTGATCAAATTCCACAACCGGCGGCGGACTATGCTGTTGTCTTCCTCGTCGGAGGCCGTTTCATCCCAGTCCGCGCAATTGGAAGGCTAGTACATGGGATACACCCGTAAGAAATCCTCAGCAGGATCTACATCTTCTGTTGAATCCGGTACGACACCTGACGCCGAAGCAGGCGCGACAGGACTGGGACTGACCGGTTGGTCCTCTTCCTTAGATTCCACCTCAATGACTTTGGGTACGGCCCTGCTGATGGTCCCTCCAGTGATGGTGTGCGTCGCGGCTTGAGGAGATGGGGGGACTATCGCCACCATCACCGGCATGCCCCTCGGAGGGGTGCCACCAGACATCCCAACCAGTCTTGCCGCAACAGCCCACGCCAGTCGAAGAATTGTATGACCGAGAGGGACATAAACGTTAGTTGGCATGGCCTACATGTGACAACGAGGAGACCGGTAGAGGAGACATACGGAGATCGACCTCCTGGCGCTGCTCTTGAGTTGGTGCTGATGGGACCTCGGGACGAGTCCCTCCGTATACTGTTGGAAGGTCTGAAGATTCCGGAGGAGCCAACTCAGGCGCCCTGGTCCCACCAGACTCGAAACTGGACGCAGCCATAGGCGCGGGTTCTGAAGTTCCCGCGTCATCACCCGCCGAGGGGCGGGAACGAGGCCTGCGAACAAGTTCCTCCTGCATAGATCAAACATCGGTGAGAAGTTCATAGTGACCCAAGGACGTATCATAGGGAAAGAAGTTCAGAATGCTACCTCGAGAGCCTCCGCAAAGTCATCGGATTCTGAGCCTCGGTCTCCGACCTTGCCCTCCTCCAATGGGCTCCCTCCTCCAGCCTCATCCTCCTGAGAGGAGTACTCTGATTCCTCCAGAAAGGGGAAGCGCTCCCTCAAATCGGAAACCAATAACTGTGGTGGGACTATCTGATTCAACAGTACCCTCACCCGGTCTTTCATTGGGCGAGGGACACCCCTGGAGTGGACGTAATCCTCCAGCTCGTCCAGGTACTTATCTGCCTCCGCCGGAGATGCCATGAATCCAGCCCGAACTGGGCCTATGCCCGGTAGTTCCATCCCGAGGTGATTCAGGTGGGCCCATATCTCGGGTGGGCTGAGGAATTGCCGATTGACATCCCACATGTCCCAAGCATCCAGGGAGATGGCATCCTATGCCATGTCAATATGACACAGACGCTTCCCCGGAGCCTGAGTGGTGATCCTACGAAATCCCCTCGGTAGTCGCACCTCTGGATGACCCTGCTCTTCCGGAATCACCGGATCCACCACTGCTGCCATACCCTCGGCCGGTGCGGGACCCGCCGCCATGGCAGCCCCACTACCGCGAGCGGCCCTAGATGCCTTCGACCCCGACCTCGAGATAGAGGAGGCCCACCGTCACCAACCCGAATAGTTGGTTGCTTCAGCATCTCCCCTGGGTAAGCAGCCTCCCAACTGATGGCGTACTTCTTCACCAATCCGAAAGCGGCGGTGGATGGAGGCAATGCAATCCGAATCTTCCCATCTTCCCGTGTGAACATGATCCAAAGCTGCCTCATCACACACGGGTGCTCCTCATGACGCACCTCACAGTAGACCTGTGGGGTCAGCCGCTGGAGGCACCAGAACTGCCTCGCATACCGATGCGGGGTGTACGGTTCGCAGAGTGGCTCACGATCTATCTGTGCCACCAAAACTCCACCTCGAAAGGCCAGGAGGTAGGCCCGATGTTCTTCAGTTGCCCTCCCTTCATCAGTATGTATCCCTGTCGGCAAGGGGAAGGGGTGGAAATTAAACTCGTCCGCCCTCCACACCAGAATCAGTACCATCAGAACGACCAGTTTGAACTGGAAGCTCCCGACCGCTTTCAGGATGGAGGGGCGGAAGTTCGATCCCGACGGAGAAATCGGGTTTGGATACTTGTAAATCCCCCTGATATGCACTGCGATCCACCCATACAGGAGGTGGAAGGGCCCGCATATCCTTGGCAGCTTCTTGCCCTCGCTAATGTGCCGCAACATTCTATACAGTTTGGTGAGCATCGGAATCCCTAGATTGATCTGCTGCCCCATTTCCAACATCGACGCCATGATAAATGAGCTGGTCGTTCCCCCATGCATGTATCTCTCACCGGTAGGATCCAACCACAGATGAGAGCCACGATGAACGCCGCCAGCCTGACTATCGGCTGTTGTTCGGTGCTGACACTGAAACCCCAAGTCTTCCATTGGCTGTCCACCAAGACCCGCCAGTACGAGTTCCCCTTGCCCCGTTGGGCAGCTCTCGGACAAGTTCGAGGCCTCGGAGGGAACTCTCATTCTCTGGGAAATTCAGGAATCAATTGAACCATCTCCTAAAATGGACATCCCTCACTGCCTCCTTGTCCTCTCCAGGGATGAGTGCCATCAGCGCTGACGCCAGTCGCGGCATTTGCTCTGTATCCTCCCACGTGCTGATGACGGGGAGGAATTCGTCATACATGGCCCCCAAGATTGGAACCCCAGAAATCTAGTGGACATGCCACAGGCTGATGCCCACCTCCCCGTGATACAGGTGAAAAGTGTTGGTCCTAGACGACCATCTGCTCCGCAGTTCTCGCATCAGTTGCTTTGGTTGGTAAATGTGGAATTGGGAGGCCCACACCGCCTCATACAACCCCACTCTCCTCAGCTCGGCCCCGAACTCCTCGCATGAGGTGCCTACCCAGTAGGCCCAGGCCCAGTCATCAGTAAAGTTGCCGCCCTGGCGTAGGTCCCACTTATCAGACCATCCCTTTTTCGAATCCTGCAAAGCCGCCTTCAATATGGTGCTATAGAGAGGACGGGACGCCTCCGGTTGCAGTGGCATCACGTCAATATCATTCACATGGTTGTAGAGACAGTCAGCGGTGATGGGTGTGAAGTTCTCTTGTGCGTGACCATCAGCCGCCCTGAACCATGGGTTCTGGCATGGTATGCTCCTGAACCAGCAAGCTGGTTCATCCCTACTCGCCTCAGGGATAAAGACGTCATCCCTTAGCCTGAAGCTGTACAATGGAAGTTTCTTGCATTGAGGATAATCCTTCTGACCCTCTGATAGTAGATATGTCAAAGAACTATGGTCCGAGTGGCTTAAAACCATCTCCCCCAGGGCTGGACAGTTGGCCATCTCATCCCGACGAGCAGCATCTGCAAGCACCCCCAAACAGCCTCTAGATGGGCCATTTTAACTCTGGCCCTTAGAAAGAATTTTTTTTCAGCTGGATCGCGAAGCTCGACCGCGAAGCTGAATCGCGAAGCTGGATTGCGAAGATAGGTTGCGAGACCAAGCCGTGATGTCTGGCCAAGGCCGACAAGAAGAGGTTCGCTTGGCGCAGACGCGGAGCCGGAGACCCGCGGTTCGCCGCGAAGCTCGATTCACGGAGTGCTGTCGCGGAGTACGTAGAGCTTCACGAAGTCGAGAGCACAAAAAGAAAATGAGCACATGTGAAGACAAAAGAGGTCGAACCCCCTATTTATAGGCGGCGACCCCGAAGCATTACGGCGTTCCCCACCCGTGCGGAGCATCACGGCGCGTCCGGATCTGTGGCCACGGTCAGCACCACAGGCCCCCTTCGCGTAGCGGCATCGCGAACCACCGACAATTTTGGCGATTTTCCCACAGACTTCAACCCTTAGTCCTCCGCGGCTCCATGTCTGAGGGGGGGGGGGGGCTTTTGTTGGTTCCAAAATATGGCCTGAAAGAGAGGAACGAAAAAAGATGGCGTGCGTGTTGCCTCGCGAAGCACCGACACGAAGCCCCGACGCGAAGCGCCGACGCGAAGAACCAACGCGAATCGGCGCCGAACATTATGGCCATGTGAAGCTCTAGAGGTGGTAATTCTCCGCAAATGCATTTGACGTTCGAGAGCCTCTGCAAAGCTCCAGAGCCGGTAATCCTCCGCAGACAACGATGGCGTTCGCGAGCACGCCGCAAAGCACCGGAGGCGGCGCGCGAGTTATGCTTCACGGTGCCGCTTCCCTATGAATACTGGTCTCCCCCTGAGTCCCCGGGATGGACAATCCGACCTCTCGGCTTCTCCTCTCCCAAATCACGAAGCACTCTTTGCCCCGAGAATCATGAGCTCCGCGAGGTATTCTTACTTCGTGAGACGCCTCTTCTTTGTCTCGTTTTGAGTCCGTCTTCCGAGAGTGATGCCCTTCGCGAAGCTCAAGGGCATTCACGAAGGAAGGGGATTCCCAAGGGAACCCGGGAAGCCGCTGAGCACTTATGCTTCGCGAAACACCCATCCCATACTAGTGATCCCTATGCTAAGGAAGGATCGCTACACATCGCGAAGCACACTGCTTTGGAGGACCCTGCTTCGCGAAGCACCTCTTTTTCGTGAGGCAGTGCTCCACGAACACTGTTCCACTTCGCGAAGCACCTTCCACTTACACCTACACCCCATGATAAGGCCAAGGAACTCCACTTCGCGAAGCACACTCCTTTGCTTAGAGATTTATCTTCCCGTGAGACCCTCCAGGTTTGCAAGATGTGATTTCAATGTCCCATGGACAACACCACCCGTGGCGTTGCTTTGCCTAATGCTTCTTCGCATAGGTACGCTAACGGATATTGCATCTTCACATAGCCACGCTAACGTGGACCCTTCGATGGTTCCTTCCACAACCCCCTTTGACCATGGCCTTACTGGTACCTTCCCATCCCCAAGGACCAGAGGGTACCGGTTATGTAAGTCATAGGGGTGTGGAGTGAACCCACCTCGTCCGAGCTGCAGGACGTTAAACTGCCAAGCACCACGTCCTCAACACATGACGTTAAACTATGACCCCTGCGCTTTGTCGCACTATGGGCCTCCATCCTGGAGTATGTCCTAACACCATGGGCCGCCTAACGCGTAAGCCCCTCTTCGCTTCTCACGGACGCATCCTTCGCGACGTGATCATCAGGTCCTTGCAACCTCTTGTTTCTCACACCGAGCATGACTCACGTGGGCTTAGAGTGAGCACTGACCCTGACCCCCACCCATAGCGAACTACGAGGACTTTGATCTATGCCAAGGCATGGTACGTAGGAAGCCTCCATGAGGTTCAAGCCCACCTGTCACCTATTCGCGTCGGGTCCCATTCCCGTCCAGCACGACATTAAACTGCATTTTGGTCCAATGGTAATCCGTTGCGACTCATCCTATTTGAACTACGAGGTCTTTGATCCATGTCAAGGCATGGTAAGTAGGAGGCCTCCATGAGGTTCAAGCCACATTTCTCGGTCGTTCATTCATGTAAAGTTTCTCCCTTATCCAGCATGACGTTAAACTGTATGCCCCTCCCTTTGTCCTGCATGACAGTAAACTGCATACCCATTCCCACCTGAACTACGAGGTCTTTGATCCATGTCAAGGCATGGTACGTAGGAAGCCTTCCATAGGTTCAAGCCCACCACTCATTGGACCAAGGTCCACTTTCGCGTCGGTTCGCCGACAAAGCCCCACCTGAACTACAAGGTCTTTGATCCATGTCAAGGCATGGTACGTAGGAATCCTTCCTAAAGTTCAAGTCAACCCATCATGCGGTCGTTCCAACCTCACTCACGTTGGTTCACCCCCATCCCGCATGACGTTAAACTGTATTCTCCAATCAGAACTACGAGGACTTTGATCCATGTCAAGGCATGGTACGTAGGAAGCCTCCACGAGGTTCAAGCCCACCCATCATCCAATTCACGTCAAGTTCTACCTTTGTCCAGTATGACTTTAAACTGCATTTCAGTCCGACGGCAAGCCTTTGTGACCATCTGAACTACGAGGACTTTGATCCATGTCAAGGCATGGTACGTAGGAATCCTCCCAGAGGTTCAAGCCCATCTCCCATGAGACCAACGTCCCTCATTTATGTCGGTTCGCCGACATACACCGCCCGTCGTTTATTCACTTCAGGGTTCACTATCGTCTCGCATGACGTTAAACTGTATTCCATCAACCCCCCTGAACTACGAGGACTTTGATCCATGTTAAGGCATGGTATGTAGGAAACCTTCCCGAGGTTCAAGCCCACCACTAGTGGACCCACTTGTCTACTCTCACGTTGGTTCACTGATGAAACCCTTTGAACTACGAGGACTTTGATCCATGTCAAGGCATGGTACGTATGAAGCCTTCCCAAGGATCAAGCCCACCACTCATCGGACCAAGGTCCACCTTTATGTTGGTTCGCTGATGACATTCATCGGGTCAAGGTCCACCTTCTTGTCGGTTTACCAGTACCATCCCGAACTACGCGGACTTTGATTCCCTGCCACGGGGATACGTAGGAAGCCTCTTCAAGGCTCAAGCCCAATTTCACCATCGCCCCTGCGATGGACCCATTTCAATCCTCCACTCCATTCATCCACCTATCACCCACCCCGATTCCCGTCCGGACCGTCATATCTCGGTGAGACCATGTCGGTATGCCCCTCTTCACAGCCACCCATGGGCCGGCCCCAGTGTTGGCATCCCTTCAAGAGAAATCCCTCAGTCCGATCTATCCTAGCTAATGCTCTGATCGGGCTGATCCGTCTCCGCTGGACATTAAACTCACGACATACCCTGTGTTAAACACGGGAAGCTGAGGAAAACCTCATATTTGTGTCTATGGAATATAATTCCCCACGTTCAATGTGGGATGCCTCGGGCTTCCACACCCTTGAGAAGCCCTGTGACCAGGGACAGCAGACGGACATTCCAGGTTCCCCAGCATCCAGACACGCTACTGATGCCTCAATGTGACTACACCCCT
Organism: Viscum album; assembly: GCA_963277665.1. Lineage (NCBI taxonomy): Eukaryota > Viridiplantae > Streptophyta > Magnoliopsida > Santalales > Viscaceae > Viscum > Viscum album. Next base: position 419,973,748 of record OY728158.1, on the reverse strand, counting down.
AACTGAAGGTTGTTGCCCTGACCGGACCCTTTGGAATGTCCTGACAGAAGCAGTGTAATTAACCAGAGTCCATAGAAACATGGCACTTGGGAGAGTTTCATGAACTACGTATTAAATCTATGAGGGAGACCCGGACTAGGTAATGAGCTCCGAGGAGGAATCCACGGAGGGAAGAACCGACATCCCATCATCCCGTTTCGATCAAGGAGCAGACGTACCGGAACAAGGAACGAATGTTGCCCGCCTTTGGAAAGCGGGAATGCGGGGCAACAAAGCCGCGCGTCCTCCTCCGTGGATGGACGGATGCGCGCGCGCCCCCGCGGAAGCGTTAGAAACAGTATTATTTCACAATATGATAATATATCCATATTGCATAATATGTACTATTAATTTTAGTTTTGGTTAATATTTGGAGACATGAGGAATGTATTTTTGTTCTTTTATGGATAATATGATCCATTACAAGTGAATTTTATTTCTTTGGGTTTGAAGAATTCACCATGAATACTCAAAGTTTTGAGAAAAACATTAGATAATAGTAGAAATTTTTTAAATGATATAATTATAGTAGATATGTAAATATATTTACTTATGTTCTTAGTCTAGATATTAAATGAATTACACAACTTTATGAAAATTATCTTGAAATAAAAATTTCATCCTTTTATATTCATTTGTAATGAATTAATTTTCTTTTAACCCATCACTGATTTACAGTATTATGGTCATTTACATTCTCATGAACATGTTATATATCACTCTATATTATTATTTTTACATTAGTTTTATTCTCCATGTCTATATTTCAACATACCCTACAATGTACTACTTATCTAGGAACATGAATATGTGATATTTGAGATAAACATTATGTTTCTGAGTTTTATTTTTCAAAAGAATTATTATTATCCAAGTGTAGGATGTGGGTCTTCAAAACGATATTTTTAAATATTTTACCATTTATGGTCGAGATACGAAGTTACAATTTATTTATGTGAGTATAATGTACCACACGTAAAATTTATAATATTGTACTCAATAGATTTTTTCGCATACATCATTGAGTTTTAAGAGAATTGTGATATACCATTAATATATTTATATTTAAATGTTTATAGTATAACCAAGAAATTAATATTGATGGGTATGAAAGGAAAAAACAGAAATATGAAATATTTATGGTTTATAATGAATTCCATAGTTATAAATTGATTAAAATTAGGAAAAAATAATTAAAAGTTAAAAGTTATGTTTTTAGAGAAAATATTTTTATACGTGAAATGTGTGATTTTCATAATAAAATAATTTGATAATTATTGGTTAATGATATAATTATAATTTATGTATTATATATTCATTAAAATCATTTAAAATTCATTAATATTTTTTTCTTGGCATCAGATATGAATTAATTCATTTTTATGCTTAAAATTTTATTTTTTCTAAAATGTTATTTTCATTATATTTTACACACTTATTTTAATATTAATATTTCTCTCTTAAAATATTAATATTGAAAAATGGATTCCATATTTCAAATCATGAGGATCAAATTTGGTAAATATAACCTTTTTATTTTTTGTCATTATGAATAGTAATATTGATAAATTTTCATCATCTAAATAAAGACAAAACATGTATAATAAGATTAAAATTTTTGGCATAAGGATTAAATATTTCTAAAAAATTTTCCTTTTTTCATATTGTATGAGTTTATTTCATAAATATACATTCATTTCATGAAAATATGGCCACATGATTCCATTTTTATGATCACGACCTGTCCCTCAGGGCGGGTGCCATGACTACCCCAAACCTGCCTTCCATAGGCGAAGGGATGGAGAATAGAACCAAGTAGAAAAATACTAAAATGTAATGTAGTTTTCCATTAAACCATCACACATTCACAAATCTCAAACTACATAAAGTAAACACAAATTAAACCAAAACTGTCACTGAGAAAACTACTAAGAGTACCATACAAACTAAAAAATACAAGGGTCAATAATGAAAGCCTAAAACCCCAAAATAAAGTACAACTACCACGACCCCTCTTCTTGAGACCCTACCTAAAGGGTTGGTGAAGGGTATCTACCTCTAGCCGTAGACGTACACCCATATGTCCCATCTCAATGAGAACCACCCTGACCTAGACCACCGAGGTCTCTATCGAAGCATCGATCACCTACATGAGACACGACATGTGTGGGTGAAGCCCATATAGGGGTGACTAACACAATACTCAGTAGGGACCCCAAACCACAATGTAAAGACCTCAAATAAAGAACATAGAAAAAGACCACAATTAAATGAAAACTCACAGTAGGTGTAACTAAATGTATACAATGTAATATTTTCAGTTGTAAAGATGAATCATCTTGTACTATTGATGGACCCATCCATAATGATTCACTGGGGTTCGCTCTGCTACTAGACCCCTGAGGATCGCTCAGCTACTATACCACGGAGGTCTGGTTGGCTACTGGACAAATGGGTTCTTCTCCTCTACTATACTATAGAGGTCTTCTAAGCCACTATACCACCAAGGTCTGCTTGGTTAATGGACCTCTAAGGCCTGCTCACCTACTCGACCACTAAGGTCCGCTTGGCTTCTAGAACACTAACGTATACTCATATACTAGACCATGGAGGTTCACTCAGCTACTGGACCACCAAGGCCTGCTCTACTATAGGGAAATTGTGGACCTTCTTATAATTTTCTTCATGTCATAACCAACCATCAGATTCCCACAATCTATTACACTTTATTCCATGATAATCTATTCCTTAATCCATTAGTTGTATCTATACTACAGTAAAAACTCACTTAGAGTATACACAAAGTACCATCTCATTACAGGGGTTCCAACATTGCATACGGCATGTCAGTCAGATGCATGGTCTGAATGATATTGGTGTTTTAGTAAATAGGGGTTTGTTACATCTGGGCACGATCTAACTTGATCAGACAGAACCAACCATCCCATCCTGGGGGTCCTGCATGACCCACCCTATTTTGGCCAACCCGACCAAACACGATTGGGTCTGGGCATACCATGTCCGGCCTCACCCATTGGCCAGGTCAATTAGGTCTTGTTGCGCCCAACCTGGTTCAACCATGGGTACAACCTACTGGGTCACCCAGCAAACTGATTCTCATCCGGTCTAGTCTGACCTAGTCAGATATGTTCTGACAAGATGTGCCGCGCAGCAGCCCAGTTTTCCATCTGGCTTGGCCCGCATTGGTGGGCCGATTCTTCTCCATCCCGGTCCACCCAGAGAACCAGTTTAATACACTAGCCCGACCTATATTGATATGCCCGATTGGGTCCAACCTGAATTCTGACTGGCATCTATTTCATGTAGCAACATGGACGGCTGAGGCCGGCCCCTCCCCTCTGTATGTATTCTAGTGTTAACCTCATCTGAGTGCACGTTGCGGTCCACTATGCAGGCATATCCCATTAATGTCATGCCCGATTAACGTCACTCCACTACACCGCCGGGACCCTTACTGTTCATGGACATCGATGCGTCGGTGTACCGTTGGTGCATGCCACCTCTCTTCCGCAACCTTTTGGTGTTGGCGTACCGGTGGTTCCTTCCCTGGGCCACCGAACATGATCTGGCGGTCCATTTTCTGACATGCGAGTCCCTGTTGGATCTGAGGATTATTACCGTCGCTACTATGGGTTCAAAGATGATTCACCATCAATCTAAGGGTTCCATCATAAAGAACACAAGAACACCAACAACTGAGGGATCTGAGCCTTTTTCATTTGGTCTCGATTCCTCCGCGTTATAATGCAAAAACACATTTAAAGATGGTTTATGAATCTATCAAGGATCTAATTTACCATCTCTCTCCACATGAAAAATCCATTCCTGTAAGAACAAAAGACTCTCAGATCAACCTGTTAGTGGGTTTGTCCATGTTTGTTATTTTAGAAATAATGAACGTGAAATAAAATCACAAAGAATACACTCCGACCTAGTAAAAGGGAGACTGGTTGAAGATGACCATCCTTCATCATCCATTGATCTCTGGTCCCAAATTCTCTCTCCAAGGGTTTCATCACCACTTTCCTATTTTCCAGCATTCATCGTTGGAGAGGTTTCCTTCATTGCTCTTCAGAGGAATTCAAAGGTAAATTGTCAACCATAAATCCCTATTTAATTAATGAATTATGACAAGATGTGAATTACAGTGTCTCTATGCTAATTTATTATTGAGTTTCATTAATGGATTCATAATTTCCTTGTTGATGTACCGAAATTCTGATGATTCATTGTGTAATGATGAAGATAAAACAATAATATAAATTTTATTATGTTATTCTACATTTCCCCTTAAAGTCCCGAACACTATATTTTTCGATCAACCCATGTCAGTCGATGTTAAGCCCTTCCTAGGAGAGTCTCGATGCTCTAAGATCATGGGTGACCTCATATTTTTGATCTGGGTACTATTTTAAATGTTATAAAAACCCACTCGCATGATTATTTAATAAAATTTAAAAATAGTTCAAAAATACTTTCCGGTAGCTCTAGGCCTCAAAATCATGTTTCATCTCAGAGACTGGTCCCTAAGTAATCCCATTTAATTTTAAAATATTTTAAATTGAATTCTATTACATTACATTACCCCACTATTAGGTATTTACGTCCTCATAAGCTAAAATAAGTGATAAACAAAAAATGGGGGTTCTGATCTTGAATCTAGTCCCCCCTCTTCCACATTCTCTCTAAGAGATTATAATATCTCTAATAAAGAACACACTAAGGGAATCGACCATCCAGAAAAGATCCTCTCTTGGAAATCCCTTGTCTCCACCAAGTAATCTGTGAAGGTCACCTTTTCAGCAATCTCCAGCTCACCATGGTTGATGATGTGAGAAGTGTCATGTACATATCTCCATAGCTGGGATACGTGGAAGGCATCATGCACCCTCACTAACTGCGGTGGTAGAGCCATGTGGTTGGTCACTTCACCAACTCTGCTTAGAATATGGAATGAGATAATGAATCTCAGAGATAAATTACCGCCCCCAGCCAAATCTCTATATCCATTGATGAAGAGATACACTTAAGAATACGTGGTCCCCCTCCTCGAACTCCAAGGGTCTCCATATTCATTTCACATATGACTTATGTCAGATCCGTGCAGTCTTCATCCACTCTCAAATAACCTGTATCTTCTCAGTGGTATCCAGCACAATCTCTAGTCCCATGAGTGATGATTCCCCTGGGACTGTACAACAAAATGGTGACCTGAAAGGTCATCCATAAATGCCTCAAATGGTGTCATATTGATGGTGGGTTGGTATCTATTATTGTACACAAACTCAATAAGTGGTATGTGATCCTCCCAACTGCGACCAAAATCAACAACCCAAGCATGAAGCATATCCTCCATGGTTTCTATGGTTTTCTCTCTCAGTCCATCCATGTGTGGGTGAATATTTATGATCAAGTGCAGTTGAGTCCCAAATTCCTCATGCAATCCCATTTAAAACTGAGATTTAAAGCTTGCATTATGATCTGCTACAATCGTAGATGGGACTCCATGGATTCTAAATATCTCCAACACGTAGAGGCATCCCAAGTTCTCATCTATCACTTTCTCTCAAATGGGTAGGAAGTGGACTAACATGGTGAGTCGTTCTATGATCACATAGATGGTATCATTTCCCCTTGACATATGTTGTATTCCTATCATGAAGTCCATCGATATCCCATCCTACTTCTACTATGGTACCTCGTGGGGATATATCAAACCAACTAGATGCTGGTTCTCAGCCTTCACTTACTGACAAGTGTGGCATCTCGATACAAAATCGGCCACTACCTTCTTCATCCTCATCCACAAATATAGACATAAGAGGTAGTAGTACATCCCCACTACACCTAGATGCATAGACAAAGGGGATGAATGAAACTCCCTCAACACCTCCTCCCACAATTCAACAGGTACTATGGGGAATCATCTTAAAAGGATGACGTTCATCCCACCTTTCAAATATTCATATGGGGTGTGCCCTGTGGACATATGGGCATGTGTTGTCTCGTAGATGGAATATCTAAGTTTTTCCTCCTTCAATCACAGAATGTGTACAGGGAAAATGACCATATACTGAATAGAAGGTCTATCCTATCTATCCACAAAGGATATCTGAAGTGAGGAAAACTACTCAGAGGCCTCATTCAGTAGCTGTGAACATGATCCCCTGATTAGAGCATCTTCCACCACTTTACCCTTCCCAGGAGTATAGGCTATCATAAAGTCATAGTCCTAGAGGAACCCTATCCAACATCACTGTCAAAGATTTAGATCCTTCTAAGAAAATATATAATTATTACTCTTTTTGTCGGAATAGAAGATGAATCATTTTCCCATAAGGTAGTGTTGAAACATCTTCATTATAAAGACTATCGCTGCCAACTAAAGGCCATGAGTCACAATGTTCTGCTCATGAATTCACAATTTTCCTAATCCATAAGTAATCCATGTTTTTCCCTACATCATAAAACATCCATGAACGGTTCCTGATGCGTCTTATAAGACCATGTAGTCAGTTCACTCTTCTGGTAGTGTTAAGATATGATCAACTGCCCAGCACTATCTCAATTGTTTAAAGAACTTCTGGTATCTTTCTGTACATCCGAAGGGTTTTTTGTAATTTTTAATCACTGTGATTGGTGATTATACCTTAGAGAAGCTAGGTATAATCTTTGATACTACATATACATCCCATGGAAACTCTTGACCTTGTTAATACTCTTGGGTGGTTCCCAAGAAATCACTTCCCCGATCTTCACTGGATCCACTGAAACTCCAACCTCTGAGATGACATGTCCCAGAAAGTGGACCTTTCTGATTCATATATCACACTTCATGAGCTTTTTGTAAAGATTGTTCTCTCAGAGTGTGTCTAGAACCATCCTTAGTTGTATCACGTGCTCCACCCCAGATTATTAATACACTAAGATGTCATCAATGAAGACTGCTATAAAACAGTCTATGTACGATTGGATGATACTTTCCATGAGTTCCATGAACTCGAATAGGGTGTTCATTTTTCAAAATAGCATCACTAAGTAATATTAGTGGTCATAGCAACATCTTAAAGCCATCTTCAATATTTCCTCATCTCGTACTCAAAATGGTGATAACCTAATCTGAGGTCTATCTTCGAGAACCATCTCTCTACCTTCAAATGATTGAAGAGGTCATCAATCCTCAATAGTGGATACTTGTTCTTCACGGTCACCTGGTTCAAGTTCCATAATTCTGGACATAACCTCAAACATTTTTCTGCCTTCTTAGCAAACAACATTGGGGTTGCCCATGGTGAACATTGGGCCTTACAAACCCATCCTCTGTAAGTCCTCCATGTAATAACCGAGTTCTTATTCTTGAGGTAAGGATGTCTTCTTTTCCTTTCTTCTTAAGTGTTTTTGAGAAAATAAGGAAAGTGGGAAAATCCCCGAATTACTGACTACACGTTGTGTACTTTGGCCATGTAGGATGGGTACATAGGGCGTGTAGGCCTGTCGGTGGTGAAGGGTGTAAAAACTAACCACACACCGTGTATAGGTTATTTAAACGCTGTGTATTCATTCGGAAGGTGAATATTAAGGCGGTGGAGGCTGCCGCTAGCAGAGAGACAGTACATGCTGTGTGTTAGGGAATACACGCCATGTACTCGTATCGATAAGTGAACAGTTTGGCGGTGGAAAAATTAGCTACTATAAGAACAGTTAAATGAGAAAAGTACACGTCATGTACTTGAGAGTACATGTCTTGTAGTTTGTTTCTTTGCTTAAAAGTGACAGTATCCTCCTTATTTGGAATAGGAGGCTTCGGACATGTTTTGGAGCCAGGAGAGAAGGCTGAACCTTCGAGGATCCCCCAATCGCACGCTGGGAATCTATTTCCGCTTCTGCCGATCACGTTGGGGCCATACGTGTAATCTCTCCCTTCTCCTTGCGATGTTATTAGCAATTCTTCCTCTGAGGGAAGTTATTTATGTTTGAACATGTTGTTGTTATTCCCAGATCTACGTCGTTCTTGAGCATTTATGGAAGCGTCATCCACGTATACCGATCAGGGGTGATCAAGGTAGGCGGTCTGGTGTTTAAATTCTAACTGCTGTGTATTTTGTGTACCATTTTTTTGCACGCCCATGTTTGGGGTGTCTTATGACTTAGGCCATTCTTAATTTAATACCTAGAATTGCATAGGTAGTTAACTGAATATATATAACTGTTGTTTGGGATCACTACTTGGATCTAGGACCACCCCGGGGGTGCGTTCCTCTCTTTAACAATTTTTCCAGGATACACGAGGGTATGCCATGATTATAATGTGTATTAAATTTCATTGAGAGGAATTATATATAAAATGATTGTTTAGGCTTTGGTCATGGCAGGGTTACTTGCACCTGAGAGAAATATTCTTTTTCTCCTAAAGGAATTATTTGTTTATCCTGAGGGAAAGGTACTTCTTAGCCTGAGGGCAACGTTCTATTTGGCTTGAGGGAAACACCCTTCATGCTTGAGGGCAGTGACTTCTGTGCCTGAGGGAAATATCCCGTACACCTAAGGGCACTATTCAATAGCCTGGGGGAAAGATTGAGTGTGTGGTTCTAAAATATTATCCTGAGGGAAGGATTCTGATTGGCCTGAGGGCTTGGTTCGGATGAGCACAAAATGTTATTAAATTGAATGGTTAAATAAATATTAACTAGCAATATTCTTGGTAAAGTTAGTTACTTTTGAGTACTGCTTAGTTTATGGCATTTACTATTGCACACTATTGTTGCACATTTTCCGTAAAAGTTGGGCACGGGCCTTTGGTGGGTACCTGCTGGGATTTATTTCTCACACCCTGTTTGGGTCATGTCTTCCACCCAAAAATTTTACATTCTTGTAGGTGTCGATAAGGGCAAGGGTCCCTATACAGGTACATGATTTTAATAGAGGAGCAGGAGAGCATGAGACCGAGCTTTGGTTTGTGATGCTGCTGCGTTTTCTTTACTCTGCTTAGTTTTGATTGGTTGTACCTTTTATTTTTGAGTTGTAGTGTATTATACTGCAATGTGTCATGTTCTGGCTGTTTTCATAGAATTAGTGACATGATGCATATTTATATATGACTGCTGGTTCTCTTTTACTTCAGTTGTATATTGTTTACTACTTCCACTATTGTATGTTGTATATTTTAATCCATTACGCTATAGTTTGGAAAATGAGGGCATAGTTTCCCCACTATCAGACATGGGCCCTTGGTTCTAGTCGAAAGCCTTTGGAATTTGGGGAAATGCGCTTGAGGTCATGTGACCAACTGGGTCTGGGGAACCCGTAGAGTGGCACCCGGATCCGGGACATTAAAAAGTGGTATCAAAGGGTTTCTTTTCTTTGACTTACTATTTAGAGCCTTAGTTAGGGATAGGATGGAAATGGTAGTATGTACGAAGTTATTCCCGGGAGTAGTTAACCCATGTACAGGGAAAAGCCAGTCTGCCTCGGTTATTTTAATTTTTCTGATTTTTCAATTTTACAGTTTATTTGATTTTCATCATTGGGTGATGCACTTATGGTGTACTGTTTATATTTTATACATGGGTTCTATTTAGTTTCAACCTGATGAGAAGAGGGTATGTCGTCACATGAATCATTTAGGAATGTGCTAGAAGTCACATGTCATGCATTCTTCCATGCCATGTAGGTGCATTATAAATTCCATGTTGTTGAGATAGTTGTTGTTCTAAAAAATCATGTTGTTGTGATAGCTACATTGATAAAATATATGCTATTATATAGGGTATTTTTGTGTGAGTATTTGATAGAATGAATGCCAAACTTTGGTTTTGGGGTAGTATGGGCCTCAATATATAGAATTTTTGAATCATTGACGTGTCTACTTGTTATAACATGTGTAAGATGACAAGCTTTGATTCTAGGGGATAATGGGCCATCACGACTCAAAATTTGGAACTTAGATGTTTGTTTAAGTATTTTTCTGGGCTCTGGAGAAGTTTCTACGACGTGCTACCCAGAGAACCCAACATAGACACCATATATTTCTATGGACACACACTATGTATTATTCTATTTGGGAAGAAGAAAAAAAGTGTTGAGTACACTTCATGTACCCTATGTACACGTCGTGTAGTATCTAATCATGTCATAGGTGGTGTGGGTAGAGACATGGGATGGGGAAGTTCTATAGGGAACTCACTGTGTAGTTATTTCACACACCGTTTTGTGTGGATCCTATGTTCACCCGTGTAACTAAGAACACGGACGGAGGAAATCCATTCTGGTACACGTCGAGTTAATGATGCACATGCCATGTAGTTTAACCTGCGTACCTGGTTGTGTGAAGGACAACACGGGTCAGTGAAGCTCATCCAGTACATGCCGTGTAGAACTTATACACACCGTGTAGTTTCTTTTAAAGGAGAACCATGTGGCTAAGCCATATAGAGGGACTCAGGCAGGGAGGAAAATTCAAGTTCACGCTGTGCATGTGGACAACACGCCATGTGTTTTGGGTGTTACACTACCTATTTTGGAAGAGTACGTGCCCATGTGAATGACTCGAGGACACACACCATATAGTTATTATACACTCCGTGTAGTCTTGTTTTATAAAACATGAAGGTTTTCTTTTCCATGTTCCCTTCTTACACTCCTTGTTTTCAGTCTGTGATATATCTTTACCTAAGGTTGGTGCGTTTGACCTTATAGAGTCATGCCACCAACACGACCATCGGTTGTTCTCAAGGAAAGAGGTGATGATTATACTTCTGAGGTGGTGGGCCATGGGCTACCAATGGATTCTCCAGTAGAGCCAGATGCGGAACCAAATGTTATAACAGACACAGGTGCAGAGGCATAGTTTCTTGAAGGCTTCATACAGTTTATGCAGACCTCCAGGGAGCACCGCAGGCCGCCACATCAATGGCAGAGCTCACTTGTATCTTCCATTAGCAGTATCTGCCTACAATTTCAAGGTATGGTGGACCACAGGCTTCAGAGTCAAGGATGGATTCAGTAAAGACTATTTTCGAGCATCTAGAGACGCCTCTAGGGCAGAGGGTCAAGCTCACGACTAATATGCTGCGAGATTCTTCCAAGAGGTGGTGGGATGTTACCACCCAGTCAGAGCATCACAAATACATGCCGTGGGAATATTTTTTGGCTATCTTCTATGACTTCTTCTATACTAAGATACTATGGGAAGATCGACCTCAAGAGTTCATGAATCTGCAGCAGGATGCTATGTCAGTGATGGACTATTCTTCCCGCTTCACAAAGCTTAAATTTTTTTCACCTGTTTTGGTAGGAGATGAGATGCTGAGTGCTAGATGCTTTTATTATGGTCTTCGGTATGACATCTGAGCTCTGGTGAACATTTTTATGTTTCATATTGTACATGCTATTGTGAACCAGACACTGATTACTGATAAGAACTTGCAGGAAGCTAGTGGTGTAGGCCATGGATGTTCGACACTAGATTCTGGTACTATTTATACCAGCAAGAGGAAGAGACAGATGGATTTCTCTCATGGTGGCAGTAGCAGTAAGGGGAATTCTACAGGTGGCCCGGTCATATGCTACCAGTGTGGTAGAGAGGGAAATAAGAGACCTCAGTGTACCCAAGACTCAGTGGAGTGCCGAGCTTGCGGAAAGATGGGTCATCTATAGCGCTTTTGTAGGGTGTTCCCACTAGTGGCTAGTTATATGGGTTCTGTGAAAACTCTGCGAGCAGGAGAAGGACCAGCAGCTTCTTACAAACCAGGCAACTGGGATACATTAGTACATACAGACAGATGTTGTGGTCATGGTCGTGGTAGCAAGACACCAGGATCTCAGAGGCAACAGGGTGGGATAGCTCAGGTTAGCCAGGCTGTGTCACAGGATTGTGGTACTGGGCAGGCATATGCAGTGCAACAGACCCAACAGGAGCAGGATCCCACACCTTCTACTGGCAGAGGTACTATTCAAGTTGCTTCTGTTTTGTCTTTTTTACTTTTCGATACATGTGATACACATATTTTTATATATGTTCCCATTGTATAGAGCCTTGGGATATTTTTTTCATCTTCTTATGTTGTTATGATGCAAGACACTCTGTTGGGAACTAGAACGGCTGGTGTGCGTTAGTGTAGGGAGTTCCACCTAGAGGTTGGGGTCTGTCACATTATATGGGACCATTATGTATTAGAGTTGATGAGATATGATGTCATTATCAAGATTGACTGGTTGGTTCCCTTTTGAGCCTTCATAGATTTCCATCATTGTAGGGTGAGTTTCACATCACCAGTGGGTGGAAATTTTCTATAAAAGGGTGAATGGGATGTACAGGCGAGCCGAGATGGACCCAAGCATCGTGGGTGAGGTGGTGTGATAGCTCAGGTTTCGAGTTTATATCTGGATGATCAAGGGACTTGTCACCAGGATTTCCCTCCAGTGGTTGATCGTTTCAGGGAAATCTTCCCGGACAAATTTTTGAGTCTACCTCCGGAGCGTGAGGTGGATTTCTCTATTGAGCATGTTCTAGGAGCATCACTAGTGTCTATAACTCCTTATAGGATGTCTACACTAGAGTTACAGGAGCTCAAGAGATAGTTAGAGAAGATACAGGCAAAGGGTTTCATATTACCCAGTACTTATCCTTGGGGTTCACCTGTACTTTTTCTAAGAAGGTGGATGGTGCCCTCAGAAACTGTGTGGATTATCAGAAAATGAACCAGTTGAGGGTCAAGAACCAATATCCCTTTCCAAGGATTGTTTATCTTTTTGATCAACTTCTTGGATCACTAGTGTTCTTGAATATTGATTGGTGATCCAGATATCATCAGTTACGCGTTAGACCATCAGATATACTGCTTACAACTTTTCAAAGAAGATATGATCCATACGAGTACTTGGTTATGTCGTTTGGACTCACGAATGTGCCAGAAGATTTAATTGATTTGATTAATTGTGTGTTCCACTCATATGTGGATTCCATTGTGGTAGTCTTCTTGGACGAGATCTTGGTGTACTCTCACACTCGACACGACCATCCCACCCATCTTGAGATCATTTTGATTACACTGATAGAGCATCATCTATATGCTAAACTTTCAAAGTTACACTTTTGGATGAACCAGATACACTTCATGGGTCATATAATTTCATAGGAAGGAGGTGTTGTAGACCCAGAGAAGGTGAGAGTTGTAGTGTCCTGGGAGAATCCTAAGAACTTGTTGGAGATAAGGAGTTTCTTGGGGTAGGCTGGTTACTATAGGTTCTTTATATGGGACTTCTCTTTCATAGCAGCACCGTTGATGAGTTTCAGTAAGAAGGGTGTGAAGTTAGTTTGGTCAGAAGCTTGCGAGAGATCCTTTCAAGAGCGGAAGGGATGGTTGACATCAGCACCAGTCCTGATACTTCCAGATTAAGGGAAGAGATATATAGTTTATTGTGATGCATCAGGTATTGGACTGGGAGTAGTGTTGATGCAGGGCGATCAGGTAATTGCATACAAGTCTCCGTAGTTGAGGCCACATGAGAAGAATTACCCCACACATGATCTTGAGTTGGTTGCGGTTGTTCATGCATTACACAGTTGGAGAAATTATCTCTTGGGAGAGCGTTTTTTCATTTTCACCGACCACAAAAGTCTCAAATATATCTTTAACCTATGTGACTTGAACCTGAGACAGCTAAGGTGGGTCGAATACCTTCAGTCCTTCGATTTTTAGCTTGCATATACACCTGGTAAAGTTAATTCAATAGTTGATGCACTGAGAAGGAGGACTAAGATACAGGAAGTGCAGCAGGCCAGTCGTGAGTGGAAGCTTATGGCTTTCTTCTTTGAGATGCATTTGGAGGTGCACGACAGTCCGGGAAAGACCTATCTTTCTTCCTTAGCTATGACTTCTACCCTCCTGGATTGATTGAGGATTAGACTGCTATCTGATTCAAAAGGCCTAGTTCTACGGGAGTCGGTAGCAAGTGAAGACCCTCCTCCTGGTTGGATGATAGGCTATGACGAGGCGCTATATATCTAGGGATGAGTGTGGGTTCCATGGGATATAAGCTAGGAGATGATGCGGGAATATCATGCTTCAGCTTGGGAAGTGCATTACGGAGTGACCAAAATGTACAATGACTTGAGACGTCAATATTAATGGCTGCGTATGAAGAGAGATGCAACTGGTTTTGTTATGAGATGTTCCACCTTTCAGCAAGTGAAGGCGGAGCATCAGAGGCCAGTTGGACTATTACAATATTTACCCATTCTGGAGTGGAAATGGGATGATGTCTTGATGGATTTTGTGACTGGTTTTCCGAGGTCACCTAGAGGCAATGATGACGTATGGGTTATTGTGGACAGACTCACAAAGGTGGCTCACTTTTTATTGATCAACATGACCTTCGATGATGAAGAGCTCGAGAAGATGTATATCAAAGAGAGAGTGTGTCTTCATGGGTTCCATCATTATATATTTTTAGATAGGTACGCCCAATTTACATCTCGTTTCTGGAAGAGTTTTCAGAGGGCACTGGTAACATAGGTGCTTTTGAGCACCGCTTACCACCCTCAGACCGATAGACAGTCAGAGCGTACGATATAGGTGCTTGAGGAAATGTTATGTTCATGTGTCCTAAACATCAGGGGCTCTTGGGTGAAGCCCATACCCCTGGTCATGTCTTCCAATAATAATAGTTTCTAGGAAACCATTCAGATGGCGCATTTCGTGGCTTTATATGGTAGGTTATGCCGATCACCCTTGTTTTGGTTAGAGGCAGGTGAGGCAGCTTTTCTGGGACCATGTCTTGTGTAGGAGACTTCAGAGAAGGTCCAGTTGTTTCAGAAGAAGATGGCTTCCGCATAGTCTCATCAAAAATCTTATGTTGATCGCCGCAGATGACCCTTAGAGTTCGTGGTCAGGGATCAGGTTTTCATGCGTGTTTTGCCGAGGTTGGGACACAAGTGGATTAGGATGCAGGGCAAACATTCACCGGTGTATGAGGGGCCATTTGAGATTTTGGAGAGATTTGGGATGGTTTACTATTGGTTGTAGTTTCCACAGAGGTATCAGGCCATGCACAACATCTTCCATGAATCTCAGCTGCACCGTTATCATTCAGACCCGTCTCACGTCTTTTAGCCCAAGGAGGTTGAGCTTCAAATAGATGCATTCATTAAGGAGGATCTGATTTGTATTGTTGATAGGATCACGATGGTTCTATGAGGCTGATTAGTTCCTCTCGTACGATTTCTATGGAAGTATGGTTGAGTGCAGGATGAAACCTGGGAGCGGGAGACTGACGTACATGCTTAGTGGCCAAAGTTGTTCTGAGTTTCTTTTCACCTCCCTTGGAAGGGAAATTCGGGGACGAATTGCTTTAAGGGGTGAAGTTTGTAAGAACCCGGTTCTTATTCCAGAGGTACATATTTCTTCTTTTCCTTTCTCCTTAAGTGTTTTTTAGAAAATAAGAAATGTGGGAAAAATCTCAAAATTACAGAATACACGTCATGTACTTTTCCACACGCCGTGTACATTGGTCGTGTAGGATGGGTACACAGGGCGTGTAGGCCTATTGATGATTATGGGTGTAAAAACTGACCACATGCCGTGTATAGGGTATTTACACGCCATGTATTCAGTAGGCAGATGAATAGTAAGGTGGTGGAGGAAGCCACCAGCAGAGCGACAGTACACGCCGTGTAGTAGGGAATACACGCCGTGTACTCATGTCAACAAGTGAATAGTTTGACGGTGGAAAAAGTAGCCTCCAGAGGAATAGTGAAATGGGAAAATTATACGTTGTGTACTTGAGAGTACACACCGTGTAGTTTGTTTTTTCTCTTAAAAGGAGAATTATCCACCTCATTTGGCATTGGATTCTTTTGACGTATTTTGGAGCCGGGAGAGAAGGCCGAACCTTCGAGGAGCCCTTGATTGCACGCTGGGAATCCGTTTTCACTTCCGCCGATCACGTTAGGACCGTAAGGGTAGGTTATCCCTTCTCCTTGAACTTTTCTTACCAATTATTCCTCTAAGCGATGTTATTTTGGTTTGAAATTGTTGGTGTTATTCCCATATCTACGTCGTTCATGGGCGTTTCTAGAAGCGTCATCCATGTATACCGAGCAGGGGCGATCGAGGTTGGTGGTCTGGTGTTTAAATTCCAACTACTATGTCGTTTTTGTAGCATTATTCTACACTTCCATGTTTGGGGTGTCTTATGACTAAGGCCTTGCTTAATTGAATACCTAGAAATGCATATTTAGTTAAAAGAATATGTATAACTGTTTTCTAGGTTCACTTCTTGGATCCAGGACCACCCCGAGGGTGTGTTCCTCTATTTAGACATTTGGCCAGGATACCCAAGGGTATTCCATGATTATAATGTGTATTAAATTTCCTTGAGTGGAATTGTATATAAACTTCTTGTTTATGCTTTGGGCTCGGCCCTGTTACTTGCGCCTGAGGGAAATATTCTTTTTAGCATGAGGGCATTGTTTTTTAGCCTTGTTGCAAGGTACTGGTTAGCATGAGGGAAACGTTCTATTTAGCCTGAGGAAAACACTCTTCATGCCTGAGGGAAGTGACTTCTGTGCATGAGGTCAATATCTGGTATTCCTAAGGGAACTATTCAATAGCCTGAGGGAAAGCTTGAGGGCATGGTTTTACTATATTATCATGAGGGAATGATTCTTATTGGACTGAGAGATTGGTTCTGATGATCATAAAATGTTATTAAATTGAATGGTTAAATGAATATTAAATTGAAATATGACTGGTAAAGTTAATTACTTTTGAGTACTGCTTAGTTTATTGCATTTACTACTGTACACTATTGTCGCATGTTTTCACTAACAGTTGGGCACATGCCTTTGGTGGGTCCCTACTGGGATTTATTTCCCACACCATGTTTGGGTCATGTCTTCAGCCCAAACAGATTACAATTCTATAGGCGTGGATAAGGGCAGGGGTCCCTATACAGGTACATGATTGTAGAATAGGAGTAGGAGAGCTTGAGACCGAGATTTGGCTTGTGAGGCTGCTACATACTATTTACTCTGCTTAGATTTGATTGGTTGTACCTTGTATTTTTTAGATGTATTGTATTGTAATACAATGTATCATGTTCTGGCTATTTTCATAGAATTAGTGACAGAATGCATCTTTATATATGACTCCTGGTTCTCTTTTACTTCAGTTTTATATTGTTTACTGCTTCCGTTGTTGTATGTTGTATATTTTATTCCACTACACTACACTTAGATTAATGAGGGAATAGTTTTCCCACTATCAGACCTGGTCCCTCACCGTTATTCGGCTGCCTCTCCCGTTTGGGGAAATGCACATGAGGTCATGTGACCAACCGGGTTTGGGGCACCCATTGAGTGGCACCCGTATCCGGGACGTTACACTCCAACTATATCCTCATCTCCCAGAGCTCTGTGGGATCCATATGATATTAAGGTGTAGATATCGGTGTCATCCAACGGTATAGATCAATGCGTAAGTCTACCTATCTACTAGGATGTATTCTTGGAACATACTCTGGAAAGACGTCCTCGTACTCATCAACCACTGTAAGAAATGCCGGACTCATCTCATCCACTTAACTAAGGGTCATGCCGTCCAACTAATGAGTGATTTTCTTCACCATCATATGTGAGAGTCCCTCATGAGCTGATCTATTTTCCTTCACACCAAAAAAAGAAAACCAGTTCCCATATCCACAGACACACTACATTGTGCTCCTAAAATATTCTATATGATCATGAACTGGTGATAGCTAGTCCATACCTATAATGATGTCATGATGCCTCAACACCTCTACTAGGAGTGACTAATCGATGCTCTCACCTCCAAGAGTAATCTTACACTATTGGAATCAGTTTGCGATTGTATAATCCCCCCCCATATGAATATCTAATCGTAAGGGTTGATCCAATAGCTCAACCAGAATCTATGATCTATAAACATGTTTTATGAAAAGTAAAGTGTTTCTTGCACCTATGTCTATAAGTAATGCAGATGAAGTGGAGAAGACAAATATCAAACCTAATATAATCTCTCAGATTTCAGGACCGTTGGCCTCGATTACCTAATGTTGATCCCACCCTTGTCTACCTGCTCCTCGAGCCTTCGGTGGACCACCTGGGGGTGGTGGTGCCTGTACCTCGTACCTACTCCCACCACCTACTGGTTATCCCATTCCCCATACATGACCTCCACCTAGAGGAACACTCTATTATAGTATCTATTGTTTCCTCGGTAGTCCCTCATCCATCTATTGGTCATCTACATGGTGAGTCGCACAATCCCGAGCCATGTTCCCCTTCCCACCATAGGCGTAGCATACTCTGCTCCTCTAATGACTCCCTCTATCTTGGGATCCTCGTACCGCCAAACCTAAGTCTTGGGATCTCCATATCAATGGTTTGGCTCATTTGGTCCTCTGCATCATCTGTTGACTATTAGACAAAGATGATTGATCCACCTATCCCCCGATGGTAGCTCCAACCATTGGTAGCTGCTCTGTGAGGAATCTCTCCACTAGTAGAGCTTGCTCAAGCACCCCATCCCACATAGGGATGCTGGGGGAAATCATCGACGCCCTGATATCTCATAGGAGTCCATATTCAATGGTCTAGGCCCAGAATAGAGGGTCTCGTACCATATCTATAGTGTAAAGGTAGAGGTTTGTGATACTCATAGAGTACTCAGCCACTATCCGGCATCCCAACTATAGGTTAAGAAGCTCGTGTATGCACACTGAGCGTAATGTCATGGGAAAGAACCCCTCCCTGAAATGTTTATCGAAGTTAGACCAGGTGTGTGTTGCCTCCTCATGCATCTAGATCGTTAAACTCTACCATCTATCTACCGAGCCCTGCAGAAGTCTCGCGGCTAGAACTACCATCTGGTCAAGTGGTGTCCTCACTAAGCAGAAGACTCGTGTCACCACCTCCTTCCAATCCTTAGTGACCAAATAATTTGTATTTCCCATGAACCTGGGAGGTATCTGTCTCTATAAATCATGTAAGGCACTAAGCATACCTACATCCTCTAAGGATAGTGCTAGATGTAACTACTAGAAAATGGGCAGTGGTATCACCAGGACACTGCCTGAAGGTACCATCTCAGGAAACGGTCTATTTACTAAAGCAGCATCACTCTATGGACTATCCTCGTGGTCACACACTGGAATCCTTGAACACAATATTCATGGAGGAATCCAAAAAGATATCAAGGTGAATGAATATTAATAGATTCTACCTAGTGAGATGAATCTGACATAGAAATATCATGAGAAAAAATTTAAAGATGAATGCAACCAATGTTTTCATGTATCGATTCAGAAAGCAGAATTCATGGTCTTGTTGTATGGATACGTCGATTGCAACACCAAAAATGGAATCCCTAGCCTAAAATCCATACTCAAAACACTTAACACTATTGCCCCATAAAATTTTATAAATTCTCAGTTCTTCTAGTAGAACCAACAGCCCTATGATACCACTTTGTCACGACCCCTCTCCCAGGGCTCATGCTGTGACTACCCCAATCCCTCCTTCCATATACTATAGACTGGAAAATATCACCGAGTTGGAATATCCCAAAAGGGAAGGAATTTTACTTTAACCATATATACACACAAAAAGCTCAAACTATGGAAGGTAAACATAAAGTATACCACAACTGTTGCTGAGACAACTAGTGAGAGTACAATACAAACTGAAAAATACAAAGGGTGAGAATACAAGCCCAAAACTACAATGGAAAGTACAAGTGCCATGAACATTTAGATCAAGACCCTACCTAAATGGTAGGTGAAGGGTATTTGATTGTATCTATAGAATTACACCTGTCCATCCCGTCTCACTGTGCACCACCTAGTCTAGGACCACCAAGGTCTCCATCGAAGCATCGATAACCTGCACAAGACACAACACGTGTGGGAGATGCCCGTGCAGGGGTGAGTAACATAATACTCATTAGGGACCCCAAAACAAAAATGGAAGACCACAAAGAAAGATAAAAAAACTAGACCATGATGCAAAGATAGCTCACACTAGGTATATATCAAAGTATAGAACGCAAGACTATTAGTTGTAAAGATGAATCATCTTTTACTACTGAGGGACCCATCCCTGATGACGCACTAAGGTACTCCTAGCTACTAGACCACTAAAGTCCTCTCCACTATTGGACCACTGAGGTCATCTCGGATATTGGATGACTGAGGCCCGCTCCATTGCAAGACCAATGTCTTTCGCTGAGCTACAAGACTACTAAGGTCCGCTCGGCTACTGGACTGTTGATGTCTATTCAGCTAATAGACCATTGAGATCTACATGGCTATTGGACCACTAAGGTCCACTAGGCTACTGGAACACTGAGATCTGCTCTTCTACTGGGCCACCAAGGTCTCATTTTTCATATCCTTCATGTCACAACCAACTGTAGGATTCCCAGTCTCCAGGGTGTTTGATTCAGGTAGAATCTATTCCTCAAGCAATCAGTCATTTTTTGACTGCCACAAAAACTCACATAGAGTATACCCAAAATATCTTCTTATCGTAAGAGTACCAATGACATAGATGGGTCACCCATCAGATGGATGATCTAAATGATATTGGTGTTTTAGTAAATAGGGGACGGTTGCATTCAGGTCTGTCCCAAGTTAGTCAAACCCACCCGATCAACCCAACCGTGGGTCCCACATTACCTGGACAGTTTCAGCAGACCCGACCTGACCCAGTTGGGTTTGGGCCGACCCAATCTGGCCTTGAACATTGGGCCTTCCTAGGACCGGCTCTATTTTCCCATGGGTACAGCCCACTAGGTCGCCCAGTGACCTAGTTATCATCCAGTCCGGACTGACTTAGTTGGACCTATTATGACCATTTGGGCCACCAAGTGGCCCAATTTCCAATCCATCCCGACCCACATCAGTGGACCGGTTTTTATCTAGCATGAGCAGCCCAACAACTAGGTTTACTACAACGGCGAGGCCAGCATTGGCAGTCTGGCTTGGGTCATGCCCGGATGCCTACAGGCGTCCGGTTCACATAGCAACGTTGCCGATTAAGGCTGGTCACCTCTCTTATGCACATGGTCCAGTGTGGACTGCATGCTAGTGCACACCACATGAAAATACCTATTATGTGGTTCCCGACCAGTGCTACCCCCCTACATTGCTACGGCCCCCGATGGATATAGAATTCTCCGCCACAACACACCCTCGGGGTGTGCCACCTCTCGCCTGCTACTACCGCCTCATGCCCGTGGCCGCCACTGGTGTGGCGGTGGTTCTTTCTGTGGGCCACCAGATTCGCTCCGTTGGTAAAATTTTTCACCCACGAGCACCTTCGGGATCCTGGGATCATTACTATAATTGGTATGAGTTCAAATATTCCTCAACTTTGATCTGGGGGTTCAATCACAAAGAATAGAAGATTCCCACAACAGAGATATCTGATCCTTGTTTGAGTCAGCCAGATCCCTCCACATTATAATTCATAAACAGGTTTGTAGGAGGCTTAAGAATATAACATGGATCTAACATCCCATCTCTCCCCTAATGAAAAATCCATTCCCACAATAACAAATGAATCAAAAATCAGCATCTTATTGGGTTTGTCCGTGTTCATTTTTTCAGAAATAAAGAATGGGAAATAAAATCACTGATAATAAACCTATACCTGGGAAAAAGTGATTGTTCGAGGATGGTCATCAATCATTATCCTTTGATCATTGGTCCTGAATCCTCTCTCCAATGGTGTTTCCATCACTTTCTGATTCGTCAACGTTCTTCATTGTAGAGGATTCATTTTTTGTTCATCAGAGAAATTCCAGGGTGGGTTTTTAACACAAAATCCAGGTTTTATTAATGAAGGAAGACGCATTGCACATTGCAACATTTCCACACAGATTCATTAATGAGGTTCATTAATGGATTCATCGTCACCTCACCATTGTACTATCATGCTTACGAGTCATTGTGTAATGTTGAAGAGAAAATAATAAAATAACTTTTTATGTTATTTTATTTTTCATATCAAAGTCTCAAAAAATATCTTTTTCAGTCAACCCGCACCAGTCAATGTTATGCCATTCCTAGGAAAATCATGATGCTCTGAGTTCAACGGTGCCCTCATCTTTTTGATCCCTCTACCAGTTTAAACTTTAGAAAAACTAGTTAGCACAATTATTTAATGATCATTAAAATTAGTTCATAAATATATTTCTGAAAATATAGTCCTCAAAATCACGTGTCGTCTTATATTGTGGTCTCAAAATAATCCCATTTAATATTAAAAAAACTTACAATGAATTCTAGGACATTACATTTATTTTATATGGACCTTTATATTTTTTATGTAAAGAAAAATAAAAAATATCAACATCTTGACTTAAAAATTATATCTTATATTCACAAAGAGATACAAAAAAATTTGCGAATAAATACTAATGTTTAATTTTTTAATAATGAAATTATTTCTATGAATATATTTTATTTATAATTCTTATTGATTATATAATTAACATAAATATTTCATAATTCCAACAAAATATGTTTTCAATTAATGGATCAATAAAATAAATGATTTTAAAAATATTAAATGTAACAAAATTTGGAGGTATTAATGTTTTACTAAAATTTTATAGAATAAT
This sequence comes from Viscum album, assembly GCA_963277665.1. Taxonomy (NCBI): domain Eukaryota; kingdom Viridiplantae; phylum Streptophyta; class Magnoliopsida; order Santalales; family Viscaceae; genus Viscum; species Viscum album. The sequence continues at coordinate 419,951,042 of OY728158.1, read as the reverse complement.
ATATCATTTAAAGGATGTGTGAAATCATTAGATTCTAACTTCATCTTTTTATTGACGTCTTTAAATTCAAATACAATAAATAGTATTAAGGGTTATAATAATTAAATTTTATTCAAACAAAATTTTATTAACTTATTTAAAAATAATAAAAATATTTAAATAGGGAAAATGGGTAACATATGGTCAAAAATTTCATCCCTTGGACATTTATGAGGTAATTGTTACATTATATGTAAAATTAGAAGACTTTAATATTAAGAAACCTATTACCACAGAAAATATTGAAATTTATTAAAATGATTATATTTTTACTATATCCTTTTTTATTTGAATGTATAACCATTTGGAAGCCTTGTTATTAATAATTAATTAATTCTATTTTAATCTTGTTTGTAATTTCAAGTGTGTCATTTCTCTCCTTTATAAAAGGACACCCCATATCTATTTTATTTACACCACTTTGATCTAAATAGCTGGAGAAAAACATGACCAATAACCGTGTAAACATCCTTATTCATGTTCTAGAGGTGTTTTTATTCCCAAAAGACCAACCATAGGTTCCTTAAGAGGAAGTATTAACAAGTTCTTTCAAAAAAGAGGTAATCCCCTTAGCCAATCACTTTTATTACTTCTTTTAATTCCTATAAATATATGTTTTTTATCATAAAATAATAAATTTTGTATCTTAAATATAATAAACTGTTATTTTTATAATGAAACAATCATTATCCACTCTCTTTTCCATCATATTAGAAGTGAATGTATCGCTCGTTCATATGTATGGCTTACCATATCCACGTAACGATACAATTAATTTTTCATCACCATATTTTATGGATGGGTATAATGATAGTTTTAATGTTTATGCATTAAATTTATAACATAATTTTGCTTCTATAATTATAAAACCATATATACCTTCTAACCTTTCACTCTACTAAAAAATGATAACGTCTCTTGTGTGTTATGTGTAGACTACCACCTCCACGAAGTGTTGTGGTTATTTTATCATTTATTCTTTACAATGATGGTATTAAATATATATTTAACAAATATAATATATATAATATCTTAATGACTGAATAAATGTGATTTATTATTTAATTTTCTTAAATTTCATTTGTCAGAAAGTGAAAATAACATTCATGTACAACCTATCATCTCTATGAATGGTGTAATTCATTTTTTAACTATATATTATATGGATTGTACTAAATATTTATTTAATGATATAATATGATATTTATATCATTATTAAAATTTTAGAGATTCCAGAAGCACGATCAAAGTAGAATGACCAAAAATACCAATCCAAAACATACCATAAAAACCACTCGGTTATCACTCAAGGAAATTATTTTAATAAATAATTTTCAATATATGGGTGATAAATGGGTATATGTAAGTAATATATGGAATGATATTTTTTTATTATGGTTCCTGGATATATTTAAAATTAATCTATATTTTTTATATAGGAGTTTCAAACACATATAAAGAAAGTTGGACCTGAGGTAAGGGTTTCTCATGACAATTATGATTAAGGGAGGCATATGACATATTAAAAACATATTTTTATATTTGGGTTTATATAATTACCCTTTGTTATGATATATAATTCTTCACTTTTTTCTAATTGTAATTAATGTATCTTTTTATGTTATTTCTTTCAAGGTGGTTATGATTCAAATGTTACCAAAGTGGTTAGAGTTTATTTCACAATCTCATCCTTATTATGGATTGTTTCTATTTAAGATTATATTAGAGGGATTATATGATATTTTTATATTGAACCCATTAAATTTAATTCTATTATATATATATCTTGTGATTTTAATTATACGTTTCATTTTTACATTCTCAGAACTCAAAAATTCCAAATTGATGTTTTTAAGGAAATCTAACATTGTTTTTATTCTCAATCGGTTATCTTTTTCATCCATATCTATATTTTCATTAAAATATTTTCAAGATAGTTTTTACAATTATAAAATGATTTTTAGAGACATTTTTTCTATTTTTGACTTTATACGATTTTTTTTAAAGGAGTCTATTTTTTCTGAACAAGGTATGTTTTACCATAAGTGTGAAAAAAAATATTTATTTTTAATGATTATGGCCCCATAAGAATTTCCCTCTATCATGAAAACTCCATTTTTAGAAAGATAGTTCTTCATTTTCCATGGTTATATTCATATAAAATTATATATATATTATTATTAAAAAATTTATATATTAAATATGTGATTTCAAAATAAAATGTGTATTTTCATCAATAAATTTTCATGATATATTTTAAAAATGTTATAATTTATGTCAATATTTGTTGATGAGGTATATTTTTTACTAAGTTAATAATATAATGATACCATCCACTATATTTATCTATATAAATTTTGAACAATTTGACCTGGTAAAGTATTGACATTATGTATGCTAGTTCTTAAAATAAAGACAACAATTGATTATTATGGTGTATTGACTAACTATATTGTGTAATAATATGATGAATTACATGAACTTATTAAGTGACTGGTAAGGCCCTAAATTATAATTCCCATCTATAAATTAGTATTTATTAGGAGAAAAAAATTATATCTTGTTATTATTACAATGAATATACCTTTTATATTAGATGTTTTGGCACAAGGCCTTGATGGTATGTAAGATTTCATTCCATGAGGCCTCAATGGTAAATTTTCAAGGTATAGAATTATAAATTCCATTATTATGACATTAGTTATTTATTTTAATGAAAATATTTTATTATTTTTATATCCATAGATATATTTCAAGATCATGTGATTATTTATATGTCATTATTTAAACATAATTTATTCCTTATATGTTATTCATGCCTTATTTATTTCATGTTTTCTCATGTTATATGCATACCTTTAATAAGTATCTGACTGCAAACCATTATTATGTTTCTTTTCCATTAGATGTTAGAAATTTTTTTATGATTTAAATTCATGGATATTCTATAGGGAATAATTATTTTCTTGAAAAAAATATTAAGTTGAATTTTCTGTTTTCAAATGTAATGTGAGATTCAAGCATATATCTAGTTTTATAATACTACTAAACTATTCGATCCATTTAGATACAATTACATGTTCAAAATTACAATCTAATAAAAAAACCATTGGATTTTGGATACTAGGATCGCGGTTTCTAGAGTATCCTTATGCTACAATCCTATATTTTGATTGTAACAATTTTACTATATTCATCTATTTTATTCATAAAAATATTTTTTGTTCCAACAACATGATTATTTTATGGCTGTTCAAATAAAGAAAAAATTTATATCTAGAAAATTCATTAAATTCATCATTCTTACTAACAATCAAATTAGTAATATTCAAATTATTTAAAAAATAATTTGGTACATGTTTATAACAAAAAGTATAATTTACATAAAAATTAAAAATGAAATTTATAGAATTAATTATAGAATAAAAAATGAAAAATATATTTTCAAAAGGGGATCCATGTGAATTATCTAAGATTTAGGATCATAATGAGAAGAAGTATGATCTCCCTAAAAAATTATAATATTATCTATATTTTTTATTTCAATAGATTCTAATAGATTAAATTCTTCTTGAAAAATTGGTATATCTGAATTCTTTTTCAGATTATCTTCATCAAATTTAATATAAAAATATGTTTCTATAGTCATAGTTTTTTTATTATATCCTCTATTAAATTTATATTAATTATAATATACCATTCATCACTTTAAGATTAAAATTTACCTAAATTATCCTCTATATTATAAATAAAAATTTTCTCCAAAAAACTATTGATGAAATAAACATTAGGTTTTTTAAAAAATCCATAAGAAGTTTTCTTTAAAAAAGGTCCAGTTAGTCACAGTTTAAAATATAAAAATATCTGTTAATGTATTCAAAAATAAAAAATTAAATAAATTAAATATTCATTTAACATAGTTCTTACCATTTCTGTAATATTTCTATCTTTCATTCTACAAAACCATTTTTTTGGTGTTCTAGGGGAATAAAATATTAAAATTTATATTTTCATACTAATTGTATTAAAATTCATGATTAAAATTTTCACATTCACTGTAACTTATAATAGTTTTAATTAAATATACTTTTCAATTTTTAGAAAATTTACAAACATAAAAACATTTATATAATGATTCACTTTTTTATAACATAAAATTTGTCCAAATAAAGGTACTAAAATCATCGATAATCCGAAAAAAGAATTATTTCTTCCTGAATTAGTAATATTCATAGGGAAAAATAATATTAATAGAAAAATATATAATTTTATAATATTTTTAACATCATTACTACTTCTAAAATGGATTCTATGATGCTTAACTTCTAAAAAATCAAACAAAAAAATTCTTATTGATTTTAAAATCGAGTAGCTACTGTACATTTCATTTTATTGATAGTTCACAAAATAGTCGAATGTTCACATTTCTAAAACAATGATTTCTAATGATATAATATATTTCTATAGGTTTGAGAAACATAAAAATTCTTGTTATTTAACTGATAAAAATCAATATAATAGATATTATCATCCCTATAATAAAAACTAAAGGAAAATTCTTTTTTGAAAGCTAAAAATTTATTATATTTAAATGTAAATGTAATTTAATCATCACATAATTTTAGAATAGAAATTATCTTATATATAAAATATTTAACATATAATAAATTATAAATTAGAATAATATTAGATATAACTACTTCACCAAATCCATTGACATTACATTTTGAGTTATCTTAAAATGTCACTGAGCCACCATCACATAGATTATAAGATAAAAACTTCAAAAGATATCCAATTTTTTTATAGAGTATCTATTATTCATATAGCATATATAATTGACTCTCATTAGGTATGTATACTGAAAAATATATTTATTTAGAAAAAAATATTATTAACCATACTATCTTGGGTCCAATCAAGTTAGTATAAGAGTTCATAGGTTCCCAAACAGAATTTTAAGAAGTGTTCATGTGTAATATAGATGTTAAATTCTTGGAAATAAATTTTATTATATAGTAAAAATATTAAGAAAATATAAAAGAACATTTATTATCATATTTTCCATTCATTCCATGTCTAAAGTATATAAAATTATATATAATTCTTTTAGAACTCATATCAAAAAATAAGTTTTATATAACATAGGTATTTGATTATTATATCCAAAACCACGAATTTATTTATTCTTTTCTATCATTCAAATAATCAGTGTATAGATTTCTTGAAAATTAATTTTTTAATAAATTTTCATCAAAACATTCAATTTCATTATTCATATTTTCATTATGTTTTTATGAAAACTACATATTATTTATATTTTTCATTTTGATAAGAATAAATATCCCTAAACACTTAATTCACATGAGTTAATTTATTGTTTTATTTAATAAGATCTGTATTTTCCCATTTTAATTTACTTTACAGATCATATATTCCTTAAACATAGTTTTAGAAAGTTTAATTTTTTTTCAATTTATTTATCCATATTATCTGATTAATATTCAAAGTAATATGATCTATAATAATAAACTAATGACCCCATTTTAAACTTTTTTCCATCAATAATAGGTTATCTATCTCTTTTTTACTTTTTGTTCCATCACTTTTGTCATATTTTTCTATGATTCCACATCCACCCATCAAATATATTTTTATCATTTTTATTATATTTTTTTTATTTATTTCATGATTTGATTTTAACCAACTTGACTTTATGTGTCCCTTATTTATAAACTCATAACATGTTTTTTTGAAAGATCATTATAATTAGGAATTCCTTTCTTCTTTCGATATTTCTTATAATTAACCTTTCTAAATAATTTCTTGGATCCTATAATCGTTTACATAATTTTTTAAATTAATTTAGTTAAAACATAAATTTCTTTCTCACATTCCAATGATTTATAAGTAGAAAATTTACTTTAAAATGTAATATTTTATTTCAAATCAACCCCATTCTTCTTTAAGGTATCCCCTTCAACAATGTTCCTAAGCTCTAGTTTGTATTGAATTAATGAACCAATGATTTCATCCAAAGTATATTACTTATTGTTATTAATTTCATCTATTACGACCTTATTTTTATGCCACTTATTCGGTATATATACTAATACTCTTTAAACAAGAAAAATATTCTATAAAAAGTATCGAAAAGAATTCATTCTATTCAAAATGATTGGGATTATGTAGAACATCTAGTCAACACTTTAATATTCACAAATATTTAAATTTGAATATTCATCAAAAATAATTATGATTTTAGTTCTGATAAACTTATATGATCTCTAATAAGTAACTTATATAATTTTCCAAATTTCATGTGATTTCCTACACATAGATTCATGACTAATGGAATTTATTTAAATAACAAATTATATAATATTTATTGTTTTATAATTAAAAATATACTAAGTATCATCGCTTCCCATAAGAGTGTCATGGTTATAATTACGTTATTTATGTGGTTTTATCATTTTAGTTCAATGATCACTACTGAGTTTCTTGCGATATACGTCCATTATAGACTACTAGTAAAAAAATTGATTTCCATCAAAAAGGTTTGGCTTTAGAGGAATCCAAAAATCTTTTAAGTTCATTCCTTCCATATTACAATGATAATATTATTTATTCTATTAGTTCTAGGAAATCTTTTTGAGAACAAAACAAAGTAAAACCTTTATCTAATATTATTAGTCTTGAATAAAAAGTTATATGTATAATTCAGAAGAAAGAATCTTATAGACAGGGTGAATATACTAGTTTAAAATTTTAAAGATTTGGATAAGATCTCTAACATAATTTTAAATTATAATTTTCATTAACATGAAATAATAAATATTTTATTGAAAATAAAGAGATATAAAAAAATAAATTATAGTTGTTCAGTTCAATGTGAACTAATGTCTACTATTACACATATTTACCCCTAAAAAGACGAGTTATGTATTATGGACTTAATTCTAGAATGGAAAGGTTAACCGTTTTACAACAAACATTATTTAGTAGAGGTATAACAAAATAATATTCTAGAATTTTATTGGGGATCTTACAAAAAAATGACAGGGTATAACCTATCCTAAATTTATAATATCGGAGTCCAAACATAAAAAAATTATTTTTTTAGAAAAAATATAAACTAATGTTTAATCATACGTGAGATAGATATAAATAATTAATAAATACTCAAATATATTTGAAAATTAATTACATGAAGATGAATAAAGAAGAACCAAATTGTTCTTAGGTAGAGGATTGTAATGTCTCCTCAAGGTTGCAGTAGTAGTTAAAGACGTTCTGATTCCCATTGACTATTTTTTTCTAGAAGATGAAACATTTTTCGCAAGGGATATCTTGGAAATGTAGAAGTTCAAATAGTTTAATATAACATTAGAGCTTGAATGTTATTTAAATATAAAAACATCACATATTAATAGTATCACACCCAATTTAAATGTGTCATGAGACTATTTAAATAATACTAAACAACACAACAATATCCTATCATTCTGTTAGATAAATAAAAGAAATTTCCAAGATACAGAGAGATTATCATTCAAAAATTATCATTTATTTTTAAAAACTAAAGAATAATTTGAACCAATTTAAATTATCTGTTATAAAGCTTATAATATCTTTATAATAATATGTGAAAATAAGTCCCATAAAAATCATGTAGTTTACATCTATAAAATTATTTTTTAAAATTTGAATTGATTTGCATATACTTATTGAATACGAAATAAATATCTTAAATAAATTAAACATCATCAGAAATTATAAAAAACATTTAATAATTATTTTATAATTATTAAATCATTTTTAAACATTAAAAATAATGAAATCTCTCATAATAAATAAATTCAAAATGATTAATCTTTAAGTATTATGTTTATACATAAATATAGAAAAGATAAAATATTCACAAAGGTGTGTTTGAAATTTTATATGAACACTTTACATAATTTCAATATTATTAATATGAATCTTTTGAATAAATAAATAAATAAATAAAACTAATTCGAACATGAACTATAGGATATTTCAAAATACAAGAAAACATAGCTACATGAAAATTTACATATTTATTCATAGGAATGGATTAACCGTGATATTTAACCTACTATAAATATAAACCATGAAATTTAACATACTTTGAGTCATAAAATTGGTGAATAATGTATCGACCACATAGGAAAAGTCTCAACTACGTGAATAAAATATCTAACGCATGTAGAAAGTATCAACTACATGAAAAACTAAAAACTATATGTACAAAGTGTATGTCTTAAGTAAAGATATCATGAGAACAAAAATCAATGTTGCATCATGTCAAGATACTATAAGAATGACATGTGAAAGTGGAAAAACTCAATCTACCATACAATTATGGTATTTCAAGTTACTTTGATCCATAAAAACATGAAAATTCAAAATTTAAGTAGCGAATGCTTAATATAAATATATTATAATATTTAATCATGAGATAGTTCAAGTGACTGTGATCCATAAAAACCAGAAAATTTATAATATAAATAGTTAATGCATAATACATTATAAAAAATAGCATATAATAATGATAAATTAAAAATTACCAATTAAATATTTATTCTATGAAAAAAATATTAATATATATAAAATAAAAATCAATTGTGGAATTTTTAATCGTGAAAAACACAAATAAAAATAATAAAAATCACAATAAGATCCAAGAACCAACATTATTATTCCACTAGAGATCAGGGGGATATATTTTAAGAAATATTAAACTTAACTTGAGTCTCTAGATTCAAAAACTCTGGTTGGGGTGTAAAAAAATGGCATCAATATAGGGATTTTGTATTATGTCATTCGAAATATGGTGGATATAGAGAAGAAGATTTTAATGGGAACATAATTTTATAATAAATATAAATATTTAAAAATTTTATTATGAACAATGAGTTACTTGGTAGTTTGAGAGAATAGAAGGTGTTGATTAACTCATTTGAATGTTACATGTTCTAGCTAAACCCCCGAAGGATCAAAGAGGGTAATAGTTCATCTATCTGGGTATAACTTTTATGGACACCAATAGAGGAAATGGATTTGATAGTAAAGGTATTTTTCTCACATGGACATGGATCTAAAATAACTATGTCATTTTAATATTTCAAAATTGTTTTTCAAATTATTGGTTGATATAGATTTGATAGGTTTATTATGAAACATGATTTAACTATTAGGATGAATTTTTTGAAATGGAATTATTCATATGAATTTCATGATATCCACTCATAATATTGAATTATGATTTTTATGATGACGCAATGTAAATGAATTATGTGTTTTGGATGAGATTATTTTATATGTTTTCAAATATCTCACCCAATAGAGCTCCAGATTTGTGTGACGATAGGTATGGAGTTGTAAAGCATGCTAACATGGACCTTTAGTTGGTAGGTGTAGTTATTCTAGATAAGTGGGTAATTACAAAGGATAATAATTGAAATTGGTTGAGATAGGTTTATAGGGATCAAACTTTATGGAACAAAACCCTTCATCATCCAAAGGGGATATAGGTAAGGAGAATTATAAGTAGTGGTTGGGGAATGATAACAATATCTTCAAATTCCAGTGGAAACTAGAGGCCCTGGAGATTGATTTTGGTTAATGTTTTTTTGGAGTTTATTATTATACAATTGAGAATTATTATTTTTTGTGGATTTTTTGTCAACCTAAGTAACGGATTATATGTGTTTATAAACCATATTGTTTCTTTAAATCATGTTTTAAAGATAAAGTAAATATTAATTTCGAGATGGATATCCATTAAATAGAAATTTTTATTAATTAAGGATCATTACATGAAGTGAATAAGGCTTTGGAGGATGTTTGGAGACATTACAATTAAACACAGGGTAAGAAACATCCTTGAATGTTATGGTCAAGAGACCACTATGACATTGTGAAGATCATGACTTTGAGAAATGGTTGTAGTGGTGTTAAATTACTCAGTTCACATTAATTACACAAGAAATAGGGAGCCATATTGTAGCACAAAATGGTACTATGGATTTTAGGAAAATAAAATGAACATGTGAACTTTATTGATGAATATAGTGATGGTTGGGAAGAGGGATATTATATAGATCCATCTTAAAGATTCCAAAATGACTATTTTTTGGATATGGTGGTTTGAGAATATCCCTATTAGAAACAGGGATAAATAAAATGGGTGGATTGTTAACCGTTTTTATTTAATGTAATTCAAGATAAAATAGGAATCATGAAAATTCTATGGTGTTTTATGTGGATAATTACATATCAGAGTTTCATGTTCTCAATTTATAACAATCAACAAGGAATGGTATATGGAATTTGGTATGGTGATTCACTTGGATTGTAACGATGGAATAATGCTGGATGTTTTTTGATATGTTCATGTAAGGCTTTGTCAATGTTGAAATTAATAATGGAGAGATATGTTAGATTCTAGGTATTTAATGGATTACGATAATGGATTCCGTGGATGGTAATGAATAAAAATATACATGTTGGAATTCAAAATGTTATGGAGGTATAAGATGAGTTTTTTATAGGACAACATGTCACGGTAGTTCAAGATGGAAATAAAATATTTAATTTTGGTATCTTATATTTTAGTAGATATTTCATGGATTGATCTATTTAAATTTTACTCATATTTGGACGAATAATTTACAATAAAATTCATGGTAATCTGACATGGAGAAAATCAATGACTCTTCTAAGAGAATATCATAATGATTTTTAGACAAATTCAATGGAATTCATTGAATCAATTAAAATATAATAGTATTCATTCATTTTTTTATATAAGGTAGAGTATATATATATCAATGATAATTTTATACTTTATATATTTTATTATAATGTATATTTGACCAAAATTGGGATTTGACGTAGTGAAATTGGAAAGAGAAAATATAGATTCATATTTTGTTGACTGATCATTGACCAAGATTTATTTGTTCTAATGTGAAAATTCATGGATATTATTTTTATGGATATAATTTATATTTAATTTTATCAATTATATGATTGTAATGGGATCTTTTGATGATGGTAAATTTTGTTAGATATTTTAGGAAACATTAATAGAAGATCCATGGAATGAAATTGGGATATTTAGTTGATATATGTTTTACCATAAAAGAATGAGATATTTTGGAATATATAGATCATTATGGTGATAAAATATGTATTGAATAATATTAATTAAATTTTATAAAAACATATCAATGTATTTTACCATAACTATTATGGTTAACCAAATATTTTATATAGGTGAAAGAATGATAATTTCTCTTCAATGGAGAAAAATAAATTCTGAAAGATAAAATTATGAATATATTTATCTCTATAATTATATATTGATTTCCATTTCATGTAATATATAAGAGTGAGCGAAATATAAATACCATATAATAAAAGAAATTTTATAGAGAGATAGTGATAAGGGAAATTAATTATAGCACTCATTGATGATCTTTTAAAAGAATAAAAAGTTATTCTTTAAAGACTCATTGAAGATTAATAAGAAAAGTGGAGTTGTATTCTAGTGGATATTAAAACTTCATTGTGAAGTGGAGTAGTGATTTTGAGATCAATGAGCATCTATATAAACTCAATGTACCATCAAAAACAGTAATATACTAACTATATTAGCTTTATTTCAAAAGAATTTTCCTTTCATTATTAGTGATCAAAGAGAGATGAGTGATGGATTGACCATTGAGAGATAGTACACCATTTAAATACCTTGTAATGAAAAGTGAACCTAGGGTTTGATTGAATTTTCCTAAACCCACAACAAAATAGTGTATTTAGTGGATTCCTATATATTAACAAATTACCAATGTATGTTTCTTATATTAACCCTATAAAAGTAAACTAATAAAAAATTTATGTGGACTGTGTCCATGATTTAGTTACTTTATTCAAGAAAAAAATCACGGTGAGTGTCCTATATAAGAAAAACATAGAAAAATAATAATCGGATCATCATAAAAAAAAGAAAATTAAGTCTAATACAACTAAAATTATTGTCAATATATTATTGGGTAGTGAGGTTCTAAGATTAGGTTGCTTAAATTAGAACAAGTTTCATGCCCTAATTTATCCCCCTCATAGGGTATGTCTTACTAAAGAGCCTTTTGGACCTAATAGTAAGCATCAGAGCATATTTTTTTCTTATTGTATTTTTATTATTCTAAATTAATCTAATTGTTTATTGGATTTATGTTTTATTTAATGATATAATTCCCATAAAATATTTTATTCATAAGTATAATGGAATTATTATGATAAATAAGTAAAACTCTAAAGGAATTCAATATAATGGAAAAGTGAATGGCGATGGTGTTATTTTGATGAAACGTTATATTAGTATAAAAATGGTATGTATGAATGTGTATAATTACAAATTTATTAATTCATTCAAGGATGCTTCATGATTATTTAAGGATCATGATATTCCAAGTGAAGTTGAATATACTGATAATGAAGATATTTCATGAAATCTAATTGTAAAATATTTCCACCACTCAAATGATCTAAATATGGGACTACAAGAAGAGATGTATATAGTAAACGATAATAATAAAGTACACATAATCCTTGTTAGAGTATTAAAAATTGAGATAGAAAATATATCAAGAATGGAAAAAAGATTATTTATAGTGTCTACAGATTTATGGGAAAAATGTCTCTCAGGATAAGGATTTAATGTACATGTATTAAAAAGGGGATGAAACATAGACACGGTTCAGACGATAAGGTACATAAATCAAAATAAGTTAAAAATTTAATGGTCAATATGGATAAAGGAACAACAAATTTTATTGAATTATTAATGGAAAATCAAATATTGAAATAAGTGAATGTGATACTTATGTATTATATTGCTCATATGAACACAAAAATTATGGAAACAATCAACATGCAGGATGATATTTCCCATAAATTGGAAGGAGAAATTTCTAGATAGAAGATTCTAAATTAATAAATTAATGATCAATTTGAATAAATAAGAAACATTACCAATAAACTTGAATAAGAGTTAATCATTGTTAACAAAAAATGTATACCATCCAAATTCCAAGTGTATCTTTATTCTAAAAGAAAATTTAAATTTTTTATTTAATCATTCTATGGTAGGGGATACATACATGAGTAGAAATTTTGCAAAAAAAGAGAAAATTACAAAATGGTTTAAAAATAAAAACTACATTCCATTTGAAAACCATGTATTTACAATGATAGAATCCCACTAATGTTTGATATGATGAGAATCATGGGAGTTTATAAGAAAAGGTAAAATAGTGGATTTAATGGGAAAATACTCAAGAGTTTTTCTATAACATTCAAAGATAAGAGGATGAGTTTTACAATAAGGTATTATGACATGTGCACTTTTTTTGAATGAATGGTCTGATTCATATCTTTTATTTTTAATAATTGGAATATATTAAATTCTATAAATAATATATAATTGTTGAAAAATAAATTTGTAAACATAAATAAAGGAGGTATGGATTTTATTACAATAATTATTACCATGTTAATAAAGTGTATAGTATATACTCAAGGAAAAGTATAGTTGGATTGAATTTGGAAATCAAAAAATTCATACATGTGTAAATCTTTTCTTTTGAGATATGTATATCATGGTCCAGTTGAAGAAGATCATGATCTTAAATAAACATTATAGTGGACTTCCAAATATATTGTTTTAAAAAATGTTTCTCTAAAACATAATAATAGGATTTGGGAAAATTAAAGGACTTTTAAAGATTATTATATGAAAGAAATATCCCAAAAAAAGATATGTGTCATGAAATATAATGGTTCTTATATCGATAACCAAGGTAGAAATATGGCTTGGGGAAGGAAATTTAAATCATAGATGAGTGATAATATCCCTGATTAAAAGAGAACCCATAGAATAATTTTTTTTGATTTTATTCATGAATAAAAGAACATGAACGATGAAAATTAATTTAAATTGGATTTCATTCAAAGTATTTTAGGTCACAAGATTGATTACAAATATAAAGATATAGGAAAATAAGTAGTCAATAATGACTCACCAAATTTAAAAAATTAATGAAATTAGAAGGTTCAACTTCCATTTAGGTTTGAATGATGTAATAATCATTAAAGTATTGTATGTTTTTTCAAGATATGATCTATGGAATTATTTTATTAAAAAATAAAACCATTATCAAAGAATTATCTAAAAATCTTAATTGGTGTTGGATTAGTGAAACATGTGTCTTATTGAATATAGAATTGTAGTATAAAATTAAAACATGCGTCTTTAGAGAAATCCTAATAAGAATCAAGGCCTAATTGAAGTGTCAGTTTCAAAAACACATATTAATCAATTCTCATTATACCTTTAAGATGGTAGAGGAACATTTTATAGGGAAATTATAAGAAATAATTTTCATGATTTATTTGTTTTGATCTAACATGTGATATGATATGACAATTTTTAGAGTAGGAAAAGCTTATATAGATGGTTATTTCTCATTTTGGATGTCAATTATCTAGTTATTGATGGATCAGAGATATTTTGGTGGAGTTTTGATCTAAATAACTAAAATAATTTAACCACACCAATCAAGTAAAGAAACCTAAAGGATGAATGATGAAATATGTTTAAATAAATTGATATCTATAGTTGATTCTTGAAAAATAAATCTAGATTTAAATACAAAATTAGTGGTTCTTTGTTTATTAACTTATGTTTTAGTTGAAGTGTGATTGAGTTCATAGAGAGATTCTTGAAGTGAGTTTGTTTCTCAATATGTATACATTTATGGAAGTTAGTTAGTGTAAAGGAAATAATTGAAGTCCTTAAATTAAAATAATTCTTCCTACACAAAATTATGTGTCATTATGCATGGTGGTTTTGTTAATGACTCATTTATAAGTGAAAATATCTCTCAATTAATATTTTCGAATAATTTTTTGATTTTGAAATAAAAATCTGGAATCATTGTGATCAAGTTAACATAGAGAAGAAATTTAAAGGATCCCTGAAATATATTAAAATGGGGATCCTATTATATCTAAATACGGGGAATGTGTTATGTTAACCAATAGAGATAATATATATTGATTATTACCCTATGTTCTTCAAAAATAAAGTAGAATATTTCAATTTAAACATTTATATAAAACTTTTCTAGAAACTAGTATAATAATAAAAAATATAGGTGATAAGGGTTTCCCCTAAAAACACAACAATAATTATCAATGGATTAGATATTATATTTTTTACATCCGGAAGATCGGGGGAGTTTTATTAAAAATCTCGTTATATTCCCATTTTCTCTCGAGGTAAACATTTTTGAAATATTCTAAATTTTCACTTTTGGTATTGATTCTACTTTGGATTTGAAGATAGGGGTTTAAGATATCATAAATCTAAAAAGTGGGTTGGAAGCCCCATTAGGGTTTCATTAGTATAAAATAAAGAAATAATTTTTTCTAATATTCATTATTAGTGTATTATGAAATACAAAGTTGTATATTTTTAGGATCTAATTGAAAATTGATATTTGAGTTGTATTTTTTCAACTATAATGAAGTATTACAGGTTTTTATCAACCCAATATTTTTTAATCAATCATAATTAAAATCTATAATAAATATGAATTTGGTGATGGAAATCCACAAAATGTTTTTTGTATTCATGAAGTACAATTATTTTGTGTTTTAAAATCATTGGATAAAGTGTAGAGATAATTTATTTAAATACATGTCATGGAAATTCCATTAATCTCATGGTCAAGAGAATATAATGTGTGGTGATAACCAAAACATTCTAATATTGATAGAGTGGAGTTTGATTCATTATGAATCTTTAATACTAAAAAAATAGGTTTTCATGAAATACCATGACCCGAGATATGGTGTTTTTCCCAGAAACAATAAGTAATGCCATCTTGATGGTCATAATGAAGGTAGATACATGAAAACCTTGTAGAAATGACCTGTTGATTATCAAAAATGTTTTTATGGGGAGGTGTTCCAATATCTTAGTGTGAAAAGGGTCTGGATAAAATGGTAGTTTTGGAGACTCAGTTTCATTCAAATAATACTAACTAAAACTATAATAAAAAATGAATTTAGAACTGTGGGTTTATTTCTATATTGATTTAGGTTACTAAACTCAAAATCAGCAACAAGGAGTATCTCAAGGCATTTCATGGGGAGTTTTTGAAGGAGTGTGAATCTAAAATGGTGATAGAAGTTTTTTGTTTGGTTGAGTAGGGATCATTCCAATTTTGAAATTCATAATGATTATATTTTGGGGTTAAATGTGATTTTATGGATAATGATCTCCTAATAAAATATAGATCATGACTAGATTTTTTTCATGAATGAATTCAACCCTTCCATAGAGGTCTAAAATATCAGTTTTGGAGAATGAAATTTTTTGGTTCTTTTATCTAAAAATAATATCTCAAATTTTATTTTCCTATCATTTGGTAGATATATTGAGGATCGAGTTATTTAATTTTGGCTTAGATTTTGAATAGTCATTTAGGTATGAATTAATGGTGGTTTGTGTTAGTGAATGTCAAGGATTATATTTAAATAATATAACACATAATTGTTCAAATAAATTCATCCAATAAAGCAATAAGTGGTATTTTGGAACGAATATACATTAGTTATGGGGAATAATTTATAGAATATGTGTATGTAGTATTTTTGGAAATTATGTTGCATTTATTATGTTGGATCTTAAATAAATATATATATATTTGACTTGGTGGAAGAAAAAATTAAAAATATAGAATGATATTTTGTTAATCTATCTTTGACCATGATTTATTGGGGAAATATGGAAATTCATGGTTAATAGATGGCATAGATTTAATATGGTGTAAATTTTTCTATGATTTGGGATTTACATGATATATATTCATTATGAAATATATCACTATATATTTTTGGAAACATTAATACAGTATTTATGGAATAAAAGAGGAATACTACCTGAGATTCGATTGATCATGTAAGAAGTATATGTTTTTGGATTTTAAAATCCATTGTTGTGTTGAAATGTGTCTTGAATAATTCAACTAAAATTTTATGAATATGAATGGATAAATTTTCACATCATGATCAGGGTTAATTGATGATCTAAATAAATTTTTGGAATAAAAATTTCTCTTGATTATATTAAGATAATTGTTTGAAGATAATGCTATGGAGATATATATCTCTGAATTTATGTGGTTATTTCCATTGATCATGTTTTGGAATAATGAAATAAATTTAATAACCAGATAAGAAAATTAATTTCATATAGAGAGATAATTGAAAAAAAATTGGGACTCATTGAAGATCATTCCAAGTAAGATGAATAAAAATAAGTTATTCCTTAACGAATTATTAAAAATCATCATGGAAAGTGATGTTATGTTCATATAGGATTTAAAAACGTAATATTGAAGAGTAATGGTGATGTGGAGTTCATTTGGAACCTATATAAACATAGTGTATAAATAATAGTGGAAAAATTATTATTTTATTCTATTCCATGCCGAATTATTTCCATTTGTTATGAAATGATAAAATTAAGAGGAGTGTTATAGTGACCCATGAGAGGTAGTGAACCATCACTAAATTATTTAAAAGAAACTGACCTTGGTCTTGGATTTACCTTTCCTAAACCCACCACTAAATATATCGTTTAATGGATTCTAGTAAATCAACAAATTCCATTTTATAGTCCTTATATTATCTAAGTTATAGTGAAATCAGTAAAATTATTTATATATTATTTTCATTTATTAGTTACTTTTGTAAAGATATAAATTGAAATAGGTGGGTTAGGTAAATATTTATGAAATTTAATTATGTAAAATATGAGAAAAATAAAAATATGGTTATCATTGAATGAATAAATTAAGAAATAACATAAAAATAATGATGTCCATATCATTTAGGGTTATTAGAAAGAACCTTGTGATCCTAATAGAGGAGCCACACCAAAATTTGTGTTACGTAATTGAGGAAGCTTATAAAGATAATTATTTATACTAAAAAATCTAAATATCTGGAGATTCAAGTAATTGATCATTTTATTATGTCCATTTTAGAATATACATCATTGTTTAAGATGGTGAAGTAAGTGACTAAGATATTGATGAATTAAAGGCTCAATGCCTAGAGATTTGGGATTCTTCTTTGACTGATGTTTTTTTACATGATCGTTCCCATGAATCAACCTATATATTCAAAGGTAGTTAATTTTATTACATTAGATAAGATAGATATAGAAGACCTGATGGATTAATATTCATTTCATCCCTAATCAGAAGACATAATAAATGCTTTTAGAAATCATAAATAGTTGTGCAATTAATTCCGATGTAATTAACTTTGGGACACTTTTTAGGGTTCTTTGGGAAAAAACCATCAAAGTTATTCTATAATGGTGATTTGGGACACAAAAATTCAAAGCACCCAAAATCTCCCTAAACCTATTTGTATTTTAGTAATGTGGGTCACTTGATGAATTAGTATAACTGATTATCATAGATTAGATATGATGCATACTACAATCAAGTATTGGGATAAAAATACCATGTGATTCACTATAGAAATATATGTTAGGGACATGTGTAAATTTTGGATGATAGTTTCAAGAAGAATGTAAGGTATCAAAAAGTGTTTCTAGGGTTTATACAAGGACATATATGGTGTAATATTCCATCATAATAAATTCCATTTCTATTTAGACATTGATTTATATGGGAGAATCAATTTTTTAACACTATATAACAGATTGATCTTTTAGGTCCACATGTGGTGTTGATGTCATATCCTATGATAATTAACTCTTCACGAAATGAAGTAATATAGAAAGGATTTATGTGCCCATAATGCTCTATCATGATAAAAAATGTTGAAGTATCATTAGTATTTCTTGTCCTTAATATGAATATCTATTATTTAACTATCAAAAATAATTTGATAATTTAGTTTAAAGATAAAATAAATTTACACAATTATTGAATTCTATTTTTGTGACCATATGGGGTTGTCCACACATTAATGGGATAATTATATTTTTAAGAGATCAGGAACGGAATTATGGTTGGTCTTGGTAGATCTATGAATTTTTAGTTAACATGGTTTTTTCTAAGTCTACGTAAAGGAAGAGTTCACTTCTACATCCAAGTGTTGTAAATCAATATCCAAATATTTTACTAGGTTAATTGTGTTACTTTAAGCCTAAGAGAAATGTATTTGTTTCTAATTATTTTGTTTTTGTAATTATTCCTATATAATTTCAACCATATTACATGGAACTATCATAGGTTAAATAGATAAAGTTTTCTGCTAAATGAGCCTATGAAAAAGGTATTCAATTTATTTACTGTTTTTAATTGGGAAAAATCAATTTCATTTTATAATAATAATGATGGAATCATTATTATGTGTTATAAATTTCATAATTTGAATGAAGTGAGTTAAATAAAATCCCTTACAAAGAGTTAATGTCCTATTTGACCTATTGAATGGGAATGTTTGGGTTTTCAAGATCTTCCTTTGGTTTGTTTATCATCATTTAAGGGTAAAGGAACAGGATATTCTGAAGGAAAATTTTTGATGTCCATGCAACCATTTTGAAATATTGTTCAATCATTTTAGAGTTACTAATTCTCATATTATATTCCTGGAATTGATGAAAAATATTTTCCATAGATACTTGGATTCATTCATAGTTGAGTTTTTTTAATGACATAATTATTTAATCACGATTAGAGAAATACAATATGAGGAAACTAGAATTGTTTTTAAATACATTTCAAAATAATTGGTTTTATTCTATGTTCACTAAATATTATTTCATGATTCATGAGGTGATGTTCATTGGTCATGTTATATGTCATGAGGAGATCTATATCGATCATAAGAAGGTCTAGGTAGTGATTTAAGGAAAATATTGGATATTTTTTGAGATGGGATGTTTACTAGGTTGGATATATATTCTCATTTCTTTATTCAATATTTCTGGATATTAGTTTCTCTTATGATATACTTCAATTGTGAGAGAATATTTTTGAATTGAATAGGAAATATGTTATCAAATATCAGGATTTAAAAAAGAGACCAAATTCAACACTAGTTTATATTCTCCTAAAATCAAGATTTGGGTTTGAAAAATGTTGTCACAAAAAGTTTTAGGATTTGGGTATGTCTTCATACATGAGAATAAATATTTTAAATATGGGTCCAAAAAGCTAAGAACTTCATAAATGAATTACCCTACACATGAATATAATCTAAGATCTATTTTTCATTCTTTGAACACTTAAATGAGTTACCTTTTAATGATAAATTCATGATATATATGGATCAAAAAAGTTTTACATATATTTTATAATATGATGTACCCAACATGAGATAATTTACATGATTAAAATATCTTCAGATATTCAATTTCTCGATTAGTTACAAACCATGAATATATAATGTTGTGGGAAATGATGTATACAAAAATACTACAACTTATGTGTTGAAGGATGTTTCAGAGTAGTTGATTTTTATGGGGATATTGGTGTACATTAACATAGAGGTGATAGAGATGGAATATGGTGTGGTACCCTTTAGACTTCCTTTAATTTCAATATTATTAGAGTAAGTGAAAGCGGGATATATTTATTCTGAGGATTGTAGAAGTATAAGGGACACCATAAATTATGGGGAGACAATATAGGGGTGGTAATTCATATAATAATAATTTCTTTATTTTATAGGATAGATGTTGGTAATAATAGAGCATAGAAAAAACATGTTGAGTGTTTTCACTATTTAATTTGGGTGGTAAATCTCGAGGAGACAAAAAATTTCCATGAAATAAAGCTCATATTTTGGTTGTATAGAGAAAATTAGGACATCATTGAATTTTTTTTAGTACGGAAATGAATGAATGTTGAGCACCAATGAATAGTGAGATTTTATTATCCCCTACTTTATTTGGCATGAAAATGATAGGAATTATTTATGTATTTATATTTAGGATTTCATGGTCATTATAAAAACAAGAAGGTGTTTAGGTAGTAGTGGATTATACTATGAAATCAATATATCTATTTCCTATATGAGAAACATTTTCAGTTGATAATGTTGGGATTATTTTTGATAAAAAAATTATTAGACATTATGGGGTTCTAATGTATATCATCTAGAACATAGATCCTTAGTTTACATCATTATTTTGGAGAGGATTGTAGAATTTTATAAGTGATAATTTAAACATGAGTGTGGTGTATTAAACTAAAACATGTGGGAATATGGAGACTATCATTCAAGTTTAAGAAGAAATGAGTTGGGATCATGTTATTGATTTCAAGGTATCTTGGGAGGATCATATTCTATTCATATAAATAAATTATAATAATTTTTATTAGTCTTTAATTTGAATGGATCTATTTGAGGCATTTAATGGTTAGTCTCAATGATTACCATTTTCTTGGGCTAAGTTGGGAATGAAGTATTTTGAAATGGGGATCAAAAATAGTTATAATACAATTATCGGGGTTGAATGAATGAATTAAATATTTTTTAATTTCTTATTCAAAATATCTTTAACACCTATTAGTGTTCGTAATATAATCACTTCATAAAATATATACAAAGTCCATGGTACAAACACAATTGGTACTATAGATTTTTATGAGGATTACTAATCAAAATGAGTAATTACTCCTTGGAATGATCTGATAAAACCCATGATCACATATTCTGAATTAGTCACCATGTGGATTATAATTGAGCAAGTATTATCCTTGAAATCTTGATACAAAGGGTGTATTTTTACTTGTGTAATTTTATTATTTAAAAAAATGATATAGAATCTAATTTTCAATAATGAGATACTTTTCAGTCAATTTATACTTCCATCAAGGTGAAGTTGTGATTCTTCATCTCCTTCATCATCATCCTCTTCATCTTCTACTTGTACAATAGAATTCACTCTTTTGTAGTTCCCATTATCATTATATCCCTATGTTTATAAAAAACTTTTTCTTACATAGTGAAATTTATATCACTAAGATTTTGAATTTTAAATTCAAATTCAATCATTCAATTTACTTCGACTACTCTTCAACATCTAACGTTTCATATTTAGTCTTGAATCTTTCTAAGAATTCTATCTACCCTTTGATAAAATTAGAAGACTTACTTATTCTTGTTAGAGTGTCAAATGAAACAAAAAAAATAATGAATATAATCCCCAAAATCTAATTATACATTATCACACAAATAAAATCTTAAATTCATACACTATAGAATGATCACCTAGTTTTCTCCCACTATAAATCAAACTACATAAACCTTTACAAAATGATCAACTTATTCATGGTTAAATTCTTCCCTTTACAAATTATCTTAAGGTTTTTTTTTCTATTATTAACAATTTAATCCTTATTACAACCTCAAAACATCATAGAGTTTAACTATTACCTCTTTTCATCATTTAACAACTCCATATTGTAAGATATACTTCTAGAAATATTTTTGAATGGGATAAAACATTGTATTGAAACTATTATAAAACTCATAAAATAGTTAAAACAAAAAAACTAATATTTTTACATCCTAAAATGTATTCTATGTCATAATATACAAATTCCGGCATCATCATATTTAAATTATTGAATCACACTGTGATAATTCTGTATATTGTGCGAGTCATTCATCCACTAGAATATATACTCCATGTATAGCATTTAAACTAGTATAACTCACTCTTTCATATCTCCCATTAAGACATGATCATAACACTAATAAAATGGAAAGACTCAACCATTCCTTATAGAGTGTAAATATCAACTATGTAAAACATATATATAGTTCATTATCATTTAAATTAAGCACACACAGAATTTGTAACATCATAATTATACATACATATTCATGTATTATTATACTTCTCTAGAACATACTTCAAACATAAATATCTATACTCCAAAAAAATTTCATTCATCTCCAAACATCCAAAAAAAATTCACATCAATTGAAACAACATTTAATGTGAGTTTATCCATGATTTATGCATCAAAAAAACATAAAAACCAAATTGAATAAATCTAATATTCAATTAATCTTCCATTTAACAAATATCATAGTGGCGTAAAATTATTCTTCGTAACACAAAAAATTGTTCCTATGTCTCAAAAACCTTACTAAGGTCACAACAACTCTTCATATTACTATTTCTCTATTCTTGATCTCAACAGTATCCATATTTTTATTTTATTGGAAACCATAGAAAATAAATAATTTTTGAATCTTTTTATACATAGAAATGAATCATCATTCAACAATTAAAATCCTATTTGAGAGAATTTGGCAAATAAAACATGATGATTGAATAATAATGACATGTTTCAAATCATGTGAATTACATTCACTTACTCACAACTCAATATATAAAAATATAATATGTTACCTATGAATTTATTTTGGACATACTTAACAATCATGCTAAAAAATTTCAGAATTCAAAAAAATCAAATAAACTCATTTCGATTTCAACACATTCCCATTTTAAAAATCCCACATAAAAATCTACTTTCTTTAATTAATTTCATAGTATTTTAATTAATTTTGTTCTACTCCCATCTAAATTAAGTAAGGATCAATAAGAGATATTTTTATTTCTCCCCCTTTGAAAAATTATTTTTCAATAAAAATGGATATATGGGACTAAATCACAATAAAGTATCATTTATTGGAGTGATTTTGAACACCACTCAACGACCTAAAATTTTTAAGTGAATACTTTGTAGGAAATTTTGAGAATAAAACCATTATTTACTTCTTTGGAGGAAAAATATTACTTCAACACTTTCATCTTCACAATCACATTAATGAATTCATATTTTATATCAATGTAATTTGATCAATAATTAAAAACTATATTCCTAGAGAGATTAAAAACACTTCATTTATCACATCTAGGGAGAAACAAAAACATCACATAAAACATGAGAAATTCAATGAATGTTATCATCCACATCAATTGGGATATTATTGGAGTTATTGTTATATTCTCTTACCTGATAATACTCAATGTCACTAAAATTTTCTTCTTTTCATTCCATGAGACACACCATTCTTTTTGATAGAAAAATCCACTTGATAAATATCATATATCATCAACATTTTATACTGATCCACATATTTATTCCTGAATATATCATGTAATTCATTTAAATCATATTTTAACCCACAATTCACTTTGACATCGATATATATGAGTATTTTATATTCAATTATAATTTGTTTTTTATTTAGTGCACTCTAAAATATAGCTCAATGTGAAATAATGTAAACTAAATATGGTTGTGAATCTATCAAGAATAGTAACCCACTATTAATTTTTAGGAACTCACAGGAATATACTTACTTTCTTTTTTCATCTTTTGAATATATTTCTTCCCCAAAAAATGTGGGTTATGTCCTACATTGAATTCTCCATTCCAAATTATTGTAAACTTCTTGGAAATACTTATATTTGGATTTATGTATGATTTTTTTGAGGAAATTTCAAACCTAATAAATAACTCATCTCTCTAATCATGGAGATCTCAATCATTTTCAAAATCTCTTACAAATTTTTTTCACAACTACCTTCTACATATTTATAAATGATAATATTATCTACATTGGTAATAGAAAATAAATATACCACTTTATTATCATTTATATTGAGCTTTGTCTCCCTCTTACTTTGTTCAACTTTAGCATCTTGATGCCTGAATCATGATTTCAATAAAATTCTATGGGGGTCTAGTTTAATTCAGAAAACAACACCTTTTACTTGTAAAAATATCCATTTTGTTATACAATCAATAATTCAATGGGTTTCTCAATGTACACTTCCACATTAAATTCATCATTAATTAAGAATAACTTAACATCTATTTGAAATATGTTTTGTTTCATATGTTCTTTTATAAAAATAAAAATATTTATATCCTCATGTTTAGAAAAAGGTGAGAAGGATTCATCAAAATCAATTCCTTTCATCTATGAATAGCCATTTCAAAAGAGTTCTACTAGAAAACTGGGAAATAACCACATAACTATAGCCACATTTTTTTAAACCCATGGCTATATATATTTATACCAACACTATATCCATGGTTTAATATAAAAATGTAGCTATAAGGTATCCTTTCGAAGGAAATATCTACAGTTCTGTGAAACCACTACTATATAGTGTTTTTTGATATTTATAGCCACTATTATCTAAAACTGGGGCTACAAGGTGCTTTCTTGAAGGTCTATAGCCATGGTTTTTTAAAATCATGTCTATATAGTCTTTTTATTCTTGGTATATAGCCACGATTTGTGTAAAACCATGGATATAGAGTTTTTACCTAAGGCTATAGCCATATTTTGTGTAAAACCCTAGATATGGAGTTTTTTTCAAGGGTTATAGACATAGATTATTTAAAATCATGGCTATAGATTGTTTTTTCCATGGGTTATAGACATGCTTTTGTGGTCCTGTACTTCACTGTTTGAGGGTCCTGCACTAGTTCTTCTATAAGGGGTGCTCAAGATGAGGTTTAGAGCCGTAGTTTTTTGACATAATCATCGCTATCAGGATTTTGATGTTTGAGAGGGTATGTAATTTCCACCGATATGAGGCCCATGTATTCATGAACACGATAGCTAGATGAGTAGTAGTGAGAAGGTGGAAGCTGATCTTATTGTTTTTTATACTGGGTAGGGGATCTTCTTTGTAGTCTTGAATATGTTGTTTTGTCCATGAATGTTGGAACTTAGAGGCTTGGCTCTTCGTAGTCTTTGATTTCATGTATGGTTCCCCCTCATCCCTTAAAAGGGGGTTTATTATGAAAAAAAATAGTTAGTCTATATCCATAGTTTCTCAAAACTGTGGATATAGGCCTCACTCCCTTGCATTGGGAAAACATTAGCCTGTGTAAAAAGAGAAGGAAGGGATATATCCATTCTTTACATGATATATCCATTTTTTTAAATAATATATATAACAATATAAATATATATATCAACTTCATATGTGGTGTAGTTGTTAGGTGGATGGTGTGTGTACAATAGGTATATCGATCAAAACTAGATGGGAACATATTATTTTTGGTATATATACACAGTTTACATGGGTTATAGACATGGTGTTCCTTGATGGAAATAGATCTATTTAGAACATGGACAACCATGGCTATAGAACAGGTGCCACGGTGGAAAACTATGGGAGATGTTGGAACGGTTTATAAAATCATTGAAACAGAGCTATTTCAAAGGTCGATAATCATGGCTATAGATTTTATCCATATCCATGAAAATATGGTCCATGGATATCTGGAACTGTGGCCATATCTTATATAAATAGTTTTTACCCCTATAGCCATTTTTTGGTCTGTGGATATAGAAAAAGAATTATACTTTTGATTCTGGTATTTTTTTCTCATCACCTCATTTTTAATTCAAAATGTCAAAGAATACACACTTAGTTACTGTGAAATTTTGGTTTGTCTTATTAGGAAACAACTCCTATGTTAAATTCATCGTGATCCTATTTAACTCTCCATTCATAGTATTGATCCAATATTTATGATCCAAATATTCCTTTACATCTATTGTACAATATTAGAGACGTGTGAGCTATGATTTTTTGTCCTAAAACTTATCCTAGCATGAATTAGTTCTCATTGATATCCATTAATATTATGGAAATCTATATACTTTATCTGCCTTAGATTAGTTGAGAAACATTTCCCCTTATCTCTAAAAATAATCGAATCATCATCCTCAAGCTGCACCCCTTTTTAATTCAAATATTTTTCAAAAATATCATCCTGATTAATAATCAGTTTTTCTTCATCAACATTAATTTTGTAAATTGATTCCTGATTTTGACTTCATTATTAAATTTTTATAAATCCTTTTAAAAAACATTATCTATAATCATCTATGTCTAATGGTTATTTTATAAATAACCTCTTGCATTTTGAGGATAACCTTGGAATATACCTTCAAATACTATTTTTTAGACATCACAAAATGTTCTCCATTCACCTCAACTATAAAATAGATCCCAAATAACTTAAATTATTTGAATATTTCATTCTTATTATAATAAATATCATATGGGTCCATATCTCAACTAGGTTAGTATATACAAAAATTATGAATATGATCTACTGTACAAATTGAATGCCTCTAGAAAAATTGAGATGTATCATGTTATGCCAATATAGTATGATCCATTTTAATAGAAGTTGTATTCTTCCATTAATACAAAATATTTGATGTTGGGGTCTATAGAGTACCAAATTTATGGAAAATACATTGATGTCCATGGTATTCTTAAAACAATGATGTAGTGTGTTTAGTGCCATTATCCATATGTAACTTATTAAAGGAGAATTTACACTCCTTTTCCCCACATATTTTAATATATTCAACATCTTCATGGCATATGAATTGTGAATCATAAACATAATCCATAAAATACATGAGAATTCATCAATAATGTAAAATAAATAATTATATCAATTTCTTTTATTCTTATCCCATAGTCTGACAATCATCTGAATAAATGAGTTCTAATGAGTGATGTGTTTGAATATCCACTTTCCTATGTAAAGAATTAACTGTACTCCCCTTATATCTTATAAATAATATCTATTTTTTATTGTTTATATATTATGTATAGGTGTAACAACCCGGAACCCATTATCCTAGGACTGGTGTCTTACTTTATTACATTACCAAAGTTACAGGGTTCAAATTCCAAAGGATTGAATTGTTTAACAATTTTTAAAAACGAGATTATATATATTGTAAAGATATTACATCAATAAAATAAAATTTAACATAATAAAAAAAATATATAATAAAATGAATCCTTGAAACTCATTCAGATATTATTTCTTCATAACCTAGTGAAATGATACAAAATAAGATTGATTGAAAATTCTCAGTAAATGTTATGTATATATGAAGAAATAATGGATCACTAATCATAATCAATAAAGAAAGGTAACTAACTGGAAGAAAGTGGATTTAATTAATGAATAAAAAATGAAATGAATCCATATATAATATCAAAGAAAACATATCATGGATAATAATAACTGAATACTTAATGAATTAAATTTCTAATTATCAATCATCACGTTTCCCTAGAAAATAATATCTTTACCGTCAAGATCTATCCTCAAGACAATTTCAAACATACTAGGTAAAAACCCATCATACCTTTTCAACTGATTTATCTCATGAGACTATCAATGCATTGAGGGGATTAAATTAACTAGCCTCTAACAATTTTCATTCATGTCCAAAGTATTCCTCATTTATCCAATAATGTATTTAAATTTATAATAAATGTTCCATATGAAATATATGTATTGAGTAAAAGATGCATATTTATCAACATTTCCCCAATTAATCAAAAAACATTAAAGTAAATAATGTTTGTAAAAATGTTATATGGTTTAAGAAAAATTATATTCATCACACAAGAATATGGATATTTAAGTCAAATTTAATGACCAATGAAAAATTATTACAATAAAATGACTACTTTATGATAAATTTAACAATCATAAAAGAATTCTAAATTACTATTGTCACTTGGGAATTTTTAAATCAAATCCCCATGGATGAAATAATTCAACATGATTCTTGAAATAACATTAATAGTCATGAATTAATGATATTAAATGTAAAACTAGAATTATATACCCCACATAAATGTAAATTGGTGCATCATAAAAAATAATTCTCAATGTAATATAAATTGAGATGAAATATCATACCTTATTCTCCCTTTTGGATGAAAACATTTTAACCTAATATTTATTGGTTTTAAGTATTTTATTATCTTATATGAAAACCATATTAATATTATTAATATCATATATGATCCTTTTATAATATCTTAAAAACTATTTTTTAATAAGATTTTATTATTTTTATTATTTCATGTATTAATTGACTTATTATTCGTGTAAGTTTTGAATTGTAAATTTTTGTTCCTCAAAATTAGATTATGATTTCATCAACTCCAATAATGTGAACCATGTTGTAAATATCATATAAATTCAGAAAATAGGTATCTATAATTATGCATAAAATATTCTGATAATAAATTCAATACATTGTTCGTGGAGATGGTAGGTCTTACGCATGGATAAACATTATTTTCATTTTCATGTCTTATTGAAAGAAAGAAAATTAAATAATGTATATATATATATTACCATTAAGTTAATATTATTATTTTATATTTATCACAAATTTATATTTATTTTATTCTTAATACATTCCATGTATAGCATGAACAAATCACATCACTTCATGAGGTGGTAGTTTATCGTACACAAGAACAACATTATCGCATTCCCATAAAATTGAATGAATGAAGGTAAATGTTATATATTAATTAATGATGAATAAAGAAATCATAAATATCAAATATATTATATAAAATAGTATTTCCATCATTATTACCAACCATTAATGTTTATAATAGTAAAACAAAAGACATTGATTCGTTAGGCGGTAGTCCACCGTTCACAAGAATGATGAGGTTGTAACCCATTTGATGGAAGTGTTTGAAGTTGAAGGTACTAACCTTAAAGAAAGAAAATATTTATAATTAATACAATGTTTTTATTATATAATAATTATACAATAATAATTTAATGGGTTTGAGAATTAAATAAAACAATAACACTTTTAGAAAAATATTACCTCTTACTTGGGTGTCCCCCTTAGGTTTGTGCTAATGCCTTCCTAAGATGGATATCATACAAAGATAAGGTTTATAGGATTCACAGAGGTAATTTTGGGAGTTATTTTTTCAGTTATTTTCTGATACAATGTGGTTTTAGAGGTTTGAAGAGGGGAGAGAGGGTGAGGCCTTCTATAATTGAGGTGACTGGAAAACTTGTAACTTTTTTAAAGATGGAATTTTAAAAACATTTTAACCATGAAAGGTGGATCTAATAATGCAACAAAACCTATAATATAAGGTATATGTCCTAAATTGTTCCATAATAGTGGTGTTTTAAAAGTTTATAGGTCATTTTCCCCCTTAAATTTAAATTATAACCCCTTAGTAAACTCAATTTTATCTTAATCAATGTAATTAATTTTAACTTCTTTCACTAATCATATTTTGTAAAACATTAAATTGAAGTTATTATAAATAATAAATTATTTTTATTATAAATATATAATACTTATTTAATAGTTCAAATTACATAATTGGTGTCAATAAATTTAAAATTAATATCGTACACATGTCGAGAAAACAGTTTTTTAATTGAAAATGTTCAAAAGATTATAAAGTTTTTATATCCAAATTCTATATAAATAATTTACAATGAAATAAATATGGTTAATTGAAGTAAAATTGATCTAATGTTTTTTAATCTAATTTAAACTATAATTTTACATTATAAATTATATATATGAAAAGATAATTTTGAATTAAAATCCATTATTTTACCCTATTCATACAAAAAATGAAACTCCCATGAAAAATAAAAAAATTCACACATGGATAAATTTGAAATATAATTTCACAATTTATGTTTATTTTTTAAAATAAAAATTTTAAAATATTCAAAATTTAGTTTTAAAATAAGTGAGCTATTAAATGATAGAAAATTGCCTTTAGAAAAATACAACTCTTTATGTGTAAAATTGGCTTTCTTTTTATCATATTACTGTCAAATATGTTATATGAATGTAAAAAATTTAATATACAATATTTAAATATCAATAATATTTTACAATAATATTAAATAATTTAATTTAAAAATATAAAATTCCCTTGGGGCATTTATATAGTCTTTTTATAAAAAATTCCTCTATATTCAATGGGTTTATATATTTATTTCTAATAAATTTGAAACCATTGAGTTCAACCATATATCTCATAAGTTATTTAATCCTATTATTTTCCTAAAATTAAATATGTATATATATATTTGTAAGGTAATTTTCATTCTAAATATTAATATTAAAAGTATTTGGTAAAACAAGGTCATGTTTTAAATAGAAGACATCAAAGAAAGTCATTATTTTGTATAATTCATGATAAGTCAATATTGTGGGCATTGAAACCTATGAATAAAATTAAACTTATTATCAAAGGAAAATAATTTAATTTATTTTGGATTTGGTGAGTTCATGCGTTTGGTATGACATGAACTTCCTTAGAAATGATATACGGAACACATCATGTAATTTTGATAGGTTTAGCAGGATTTTTAAATGATAAAAAAACAAATTCTTTCATGGATTTGAAAGGGTCCAACATACCTAAGTCTCATCATCCCTTTATGAACAATCTTTTTGACACCCCTCCATAGGGATACATTCAAGAAAACGTGATCACCCACTTGAAATTATGAATCATTCATCAGATTATAGATAGAACTCCTTTTCCTACATTGAGATACATTAATGTGAGCATAAACTTCCATTACCTTTTCCTATCTCTTAAACAAGGTTTGGACCTAATTTTTTCCTTTCACTAACCTCATCCAAAAAAGTTTTACTTCAACATCAATTTGCATATAATGCTTTATACAGTACCATTTGAATAATTTATTTGAAACTATTTTTATAGGAAGACTACACCAATGCTATGTACTGATCACACATAACATGAATGTCATGTGAGAATGACCTCAACAAGTCATACATTTTTTGAAATATTTTTTTGGACTTCCCATGATTTTGGGGATGGTAGGTAGTAATCAGATGAACCTCACTATCAAGGGCCTTCTGGTGAATCCTCCAAAATTTCAATACAAAAAAATGATCTAGATCATAAAAAATGATATATGTATTCCATGAAGTCTTAAAACAACATTTATATAAAGCCTTATCAGGCACTGAAGGTTTAAGTATTATCTTATAGCGAATAAATGTGTATATTTTTAGGTGATAAATTATAAACATTATGAAATCATTATTTCATGGTGGCTTTGGTTATCCTGTTAAATGTTCAATAATAATTTCATCCCATTTACACATAGTAATAGGAAGAGTTTGCACGAATCCTCTAGGATGGTTCCTTGTATCTTTAAATTTTTGTAAAACCAAACATCTGGATACATAATTATAAATTTCCCACTTCATGTTATTCAACCAAAAATGTTTCTTCAAATCCCTATATATATTTTTTCTATTGGGATTTATAGGGAATTTATAGTTATGAGAATCATCTAATAGTTACATTTTTATATCAGTTATAAATTTAACATATAATATCTTTCCAAATTTCAGGACACCATCTTCAAAAATGAAATCTGCAAATTTCCAATTATTCACACCATAAAATTTTCATTTGAATTTTCAAGTCATTAGATTGAGATTTATTTGACTTCTCTAATAATTATGGGTTTTAAATCATTTGAAAAGATAATTTATATCTCCAAATACATATAAAATCCAATATACATCTTTACTAAATACATGGACATAGGGTCCCTCTCAGTCCTCACTTAGGTTATAACATCATGATCCTTCTTAATCAATTCATCTACTACCTTATTTTATTTCCTAGGTGGTAGTGTATTAATAAATCATAATCATTGAGTAGATTTATCCATCACCTTTTTCACATATTGAGAACCTTCTTTTAATATATATATATATATATATATATATTAGGATTCTTTATATCTCTTTATATCTCACATCTTTCACCATATGGATAATGTCTCCATATTTTCAAAGATAAGATTACAACTTCCAACTCAAGATATTGGTTTGGATAGTTCTTTTCATGAAACATCAATTTTTATGATGTATATGCAATAAAATTATAATTTATCATTAAAAATCAACCAAGTCAATTTTTTGATGCATTATTATATATCAAAAATCCATAACTTACAAGGGGTAGAGTTATAATCATAGTGTTGACCAATCTCCTCATTAGATTTTCAAAAGATAATTTACATTCCTCAGTCCAAATAATTATAACCCCTTTACGTGTAAGTTTTGTTAACATGTTATACAATAAGGGAAAATTATAAGAAATCATCAATAGTAACCTTCCAAACCAATGAAACTAAGTACATCATTTGTGTTTATTGGATTATGACATTATCTATCTTCATTTTTATTTGGAAGATCAACTGAAATTCTATTTTTGGAGAAAATATGTCTATGAAAAGAAACTTATTCAATCCAAAAATCATACTTACTAAATTCTCCATATAAATCATTCTTTATTAGAGTCTTATGAATGATCCACTAGTTATTGTCATGGTCCTAATAGCTTTTAGAATACATGATAACATCATGACTGAAAACCACATCAAAATAAACGATATATTTCTTGAATACTTTATTCCTTAGACCCATAGAAAGGGTGAATTAGTCGATCCAAATGGATGTAATTTAAAATTTTAATGTCCATATCACTTTTAAAAAGATTTCATTGGAATTTTTTTCTTCATTAATCGCAATTGGCGATACCCATAGTATATGTCAATCTTTAGAAAATATTAGAATCCATGAAGGTTATTTAATAAGTCATCAATGTGAGGTAGAGTATATTTATTATTTACAATAATAAGATTAATTTATATATTATCAAATAATTATCTCTTAAATCTATTTATATTCATAACAAATATAATATGGGATCCCCATAGAGAAATACTAGGGATAATAAATCCCATAATACCCAACTCCTCTAGTTTTTTCTTCATATCCTATAATTTTATAGTGTATATTCTATTGGAATTATTTGATATTGGATTAATTAATGATTAAATCAATGGGAAAAATATCAAATTCAAACATTGGGTGGTAATTGGGTAATTCCTTAAGAAATGCCCCAACGTATTCTCGTATAATAGGTACATCCTATTTTTCAATATTACATTATTACTTTATAGATGTTGATTTCTCTTCCTCCACAAGATTTTAATTTTGTAGATCTATTGGGGGTGAATCTAGATAAGAATTAGATGATGAAGTTTCTACTCTAATGTTAATTTATTCTATATCTTTCTCACAAAACATAATTTCATTATTCATGTAAAAAAATTTGTCATCATATTTTAATATTCAGTTTATACTAAAGATTATATTTAATTCAACAATATGTTTGATGAAAATTTCATCAAATAAAGAATGATTATGTGTCATAATGGGGACTTCCGGACACATATTTGAATTAATGGGACTTACCTTATGATTTTTGACTAAAAACTACCTTATTAAATCAAAAGAGATATATCATGTTTTCAAGGAAAACTAAGTAGATATTAAAGAGTGAGATGATCCAGAATCAAATAAATAATTGGATAAATCAAAATATAGGATTAATGTACCTAGAAACACATTATTGGGTACTTATACCTTTTATGTAGTGATTTCATAAGCTTGGTCATCTCCCCTTGACCTCTTCTATGGTCGATTCCCTTGACACTTGGGGAATTTTTTTATAGTTCCCAATATCCTTACAATTTTAACATAGAATAACATCATTTTCCTCATTCCCATTTCAATATTTAACATTATGACCCTTTTACCCACACTTATAAAATGATATAATGACCTTTAACAAATTTATAGGGTGATTCCTTCCACAATTCACATAAGTTGGAATTTATTTGTCTTCTTCTTCAATCTTGATTCATTTACTTTTTCTCGGTGTTTATAGGACCCATCCTTCCCTAGATCCCCCTTGAATATATAGGATCTAGAGAATCCATTCTCAATTTTTATGTAACATAAAAATATTTCATCATATGAAGAATTTTTTTTAGAGATTAACACCCTTTAGAGACTGAGATTAATCCCCTCAAATAAATGGACAATCATTCACTTTGTGTTAAGTATATATATAGAATACTTGGATAACCATGTTCAGGTAGCTTCATATTTTTTTATACTTTCTTAATCATTTTTATTTAATATCTATAAATTTATTTTCATCTCTATTTTTTCCTCGTGAGGGAAATATTTTCTAAATAATATATCCTTAAAATTTATTTATTCCATGAGTTCTATTCCTTCTTCCTCCCTAGTATTCTGGATCAATGACCACCATTGATCAACATCGCCTTTGAGACAATACACTATATGTGTAAACATTTCCTTTTAACCATATCCCAAGTCCATATATATATATTCTCAAAAGACTTAATCAATTTATCATATACAATTATATTAGTTGTCCCACTAAATGATGGTGGCTTCTACTATATAATGAAATACATAACAGGAAATCTCACTCTAGAACTGGTTTCTCTATCCATGAAATTATATTTTTCATAAATTTAATAAGATACCCTAAGATAGCCAAAATTTTCTCTATCCCATACTGGTTGTATTAGTTTCTTCCACATGGAAATATTTATATTTTCTATGTTTATTGATAACATTATTCTTTCTAGGAACCATTTATATACAATGGAATATTCTGGATTAGATCATATCATTTTGAAAAAAAATTTATAGTCCCAAAATTTTTGAAATATATAATATAAACCTAAAAAATGTGTATCTAATCTTATAATCATAAATCGGGTTTTATTGGGATGTTCTTCTATAATTATCCTCCAAGTATATCACTGGTTTATGTTATCTAATACAGGTTTTCCTAAATCTATTTTATAAGGTTTATACTAAATTTAATCTGATAATACCTATAACAATATAGACCCCATTATCCTAGAGTTGGTCCCTTGCTTTATTAAATTATCATAGATACAAGATTCAAATTATAAAAGAACAAAAAAATTAGCAATTTTGGAATGCCATATTAAATACATTATACTCATATTACATGGGGAAATAAAATAAAAAATAATGAAATTAAAATCTCAATAACCTTGAAACTCATTCCAAGAAATAATGTTCATAACCTGAGGAAATGAAACAAAAGAATGGGGATCTCAATTTCTCATTAAGTGTAAATTAAAGTGGAACCGAACGAGAATCAATACACATAATCAATATGGAAAAGTAAATAATTACACAAACATTCCATGTAATCAATAAAATGAGAAGGAAGTTCCTAAATAATTTGGAAAGGCAAATAACTCAAAAAACATTACATTTAAATAAATAGTTAAGGAATAATCAATAAAATGAGAATGAGATGAATCCATATGTTTTTTCATTATTATAATATCCTAGTTAATAATGATAAGTGAATTCTAAATGAAATAAATTCCTAATTATTTGATACCCGATTTCCTAGAACCATAGAACCTATACCATCAATAACATTGAAAAGTCATTTTAAAACATACTAGGTTGAAACCCATCTGATTTTTCCTATATATTCATCTCATGAGACTACTGATTCATCAAGGGGCATACATTAATCAGTCCATAACCCATGTCATACAAGTCCATAGCATTCCGTATATATAAAATAAATCAATATAAATCCTAAAAAATGTGACTTATCAAATAATATATCACATTATTTATTAAAACAATCTTTAATACATTTAATGTTTAGTGTGAATGAATCACATCGCTTCGTGAGGTGGTAGTTTATCGTACACACGAACGACATTATCGTATTCCTACAAAATGAAATGTTTGAAGGTATATATTATATAATAATTAAATAATCATGAATATATTATAAATTTCATAAATATAATATATAATAATATTTATTACATTATTCCCAACCTTTAATGTAACTAATGTAAAAACAAATGACATTGATTTGTGAGGTGGTAGTCTTTTGCAAAGATGAACGATGATTTCGTTAACGATTTTATAAATGTGTGTGACGTTTTAGGACATATCCTTAACATAAAAAATTCTTAGTATATATAAGATATTTATAATACCATATAATCTAGATATAAAAATAATTTAATGAGTTTGAGAAGTGTATAAAATGAAAATTATTTTAGAAAAACATTACCCCTTCTTTAGGTATCCTCCCTATGATTACTATAATGACTTGAGAAGTTTAAATTAATCCCAATATAAAGCTTATAAAATGAGGGGATGGATTTTAGGGAGTGATTATGGATATATATTCAAATCTAATGTTTTTTAGAAGTTTGAAAATAAGGGAGAGGGGGAGTCCTTTTATTAGTGGGGAGAGTACAAAAATTTAAATTTTCGAAAGACTGAATATGAACCACATTTTTCCCATGTAAAATGGCTCCAATAAAGAACAACACTCGATCTTCAAAGGTATATGGTCAAATTATGGCCACAACATTGGTGTTGTTAAAATTTCTAGGACATTTTGATCCTTAATTTAATGTTCAGTCCCATGGTAAACCTATTTTTCTCTTAATCACTATATTTAATTTTAAATTCTATCACTAATAATTTAGTTCAAAAAAAAGTTTAAATTATTAGACATTATAAATTATTTTGTTTCAAAAAATTTAATAATTTTTTATAAATTGAAATAAAAAAAGTGGTTGTACTTAATTTAAAATTAATCATGTAGATAGGATGAGAAAGCGGGTTTTTAAAGGGGAAATTTTCGAAATTTTTCATTGTTTTTTTATCTAAATTTAGAAAAAAAATGATGAAAACGTACTATATTGGATTAATATATTGTTAATTTATATATTATTACTTTAAAACCAATTCAAAATAAAATTTAACATTATAAATCATTTAGACAAAAAGTCATTTTTCTATTAAAATTTATTATTTTTCACTATTCATAAAACACAAAACATCTTAGGAAAATACAAACAAAAAATCTACCTAATCTATTTATTACATTCTAATTAAAAATATGATATTTATTTTTTCAAATAATATTTATAAAAAGTGTCAATTTTTGGTTTTAAAACAAATGTGTCATTAAAAGACTACAAAACTACTCTTAGAAAAATACATCTTTTTATGCGTACAACTGGATTTATTTTTATATTATGCCTATAAAATCCATTGTATGATTTTCAAAACAAATTAATGAATATTTAATATATAAATATCATTTTTATCATTCACTAATAGTAATTAATTTAATTAATTAGGTTAAAACTCTTTTGGGTGCATAAAATAGTTTTTTATAAAAACATTTTCTTTATATTGAATTAGTATTTATTTTCATTTAAAATTATTCAGTATCTGATGAATTCCAAAATAAATTATCATATGTTTAAATCCTATTCAAAACCATAAATTAAATATATATGAGATAATTTTAATTTTAAATATTAATATTAATATTATTTGGTAAAACATGGTATTACGTATGATGTAAGAAATCGAAAAAATCCATTATTGTGTCTAATAAAATATAACATAGTATTTAATTCATATCAAGCTATGAATAAAATTAAACTTAATATAAAAATAATATATTTTATTATCTCAAGGTCTCTCACATGTTCTTTGATTTGATTTTTTTTTAGTTTTATATTTAAGGCATATAGGAAAGTGTGAGAATAAGAATAGATTTAATGGATAAGGGAGTAAAAATTTTAATTTATATATAATTTTTTTTTTGATTCATTTAAATTATTATTTTCATCCTTTTTTAGTTTTAACATATAATTATATTCCCCTGTTTTTCTTATGTCACTTTTTTATCTATGAGATATAAGTCACATAGGATTACCAACATGACATGTTTTAAAATTCATTATCAATGAATTCAAATGAGTAAAATTGTATTGAATAAGTAAATATAATCATGGGGGATATATTTGAAAAAACATAATTTGAGATAACTTTATAACTTTTTTAAATAAATTTATAATATATTTGACACGATTGACAATTATTTTTTTATTAGAGAGACAAAACACTTTTGAGGAAAAAGTGAGAAACCCCAAATCCGAATAACATGTTCAAGAAACGAAATACCAGAACCAAGCAAGAAGAAACACTCCTCCCTATCCAATGAAGAAAAACCCTCACCGATACCTGACCATTCAGCATACTGTCCCATGTAAGAATACACGGTCCTGGACCCGATGGCGTGGACATACCCTCTCATGCTTCCCAATGGTATCCATAGGTGAAGGTTGTGCTCTGACCCCCATCTGGAGTGGCCCCTCAAGAATGATGGAACTACATCACCAAGCCACCTATAAAACCATAATCTTCAACAAAATTAACACATGTCAGACCAACCTGCTTCCCAATCACTTAACATGTTCCAAACATTTCTTCAGAATCGTTGAAGTAAAATTTGATCTTACCTGTAATAAAATCCCTAGACAAGATTAAAATTTATGAAATTCGTGTTAATTGATTACCATGAGTGTACATTTCCTCAAGTGAGTGTCCCAAACATATGTTCTCTTTCCAAATAGGATTTTAGGATAATTATTCCCATTATTTCGTAAAAATATTTCTTGAAAGACTCAGGCATGATTCCTTTTAAATCATGTTATGAATCTTTTCCAATATATGATTTTATAAAAATATATTTAAAATGATTGAGTCATTCTTATTGATTGAGCTCTTATCCTTGAGAATATCTTGTACATTTACCCATAACATTTCCAATAAAATCCATGAATTAACTTTTTTGGTAAGATCCTCATTATAATCCTATTTTATCCATTCCTACTATACTATTATATTTTTTATGATATTAAATAGTATAAGTGAGGGGAGACGTTTTATGTAGATAATGTAGATAGTTCATATTTAAGAATATGTTGGTGATTTCATGTGATGTTGGGTAAAGGTTCATGATATTATCATTTATATAATTCTCTCATATATTCCTTTAGAAAAAAATGAAAAAGGAAAAAAACTGAAAGAACAGGTTGTGTCTTGAGTGAGTAAAAAACCATGATTATTTGAAAATTGATAATATTATAACCATTATAAATTTTGTCATTAGGATATAATGTGTGTTTGGGTGATGAATTTGAGACTTTTAAAAGAAAAATTTTCAAAAAAAATAAAACAAAAGAGAAAAAAATAAATAAACAGAAAGATGATTCCTCATTTAAAGTTTTAATTTCTTTATTAACATGTTTTTTTAGGGGAATTAGGGGGATTTATTTCTTAGTGGAGTGTCTTAATTTATTTCCCTTTTATTATAATTAAAAATTCCTTATATAATTAGCTCCATTTGAGATTTAGAGATTTTTTACATCCTTACATGGCCCCAATAAAGCCTCGGTGCCATGTTGTCCTTATTATTATTTCCTAAGGATTATTTTTGTTTTCTCCCTCTATGAGTTTTATATTTAACATGTTTAAAAATATTATGAATAAAATAAGTGATTTTCGGTATTAACATATCTCCATTTAAATCTCATTATCTTGACGGATTAGAGAAAAAAAATTAAGTGAAGTAGATTGCAATTGGCATGTACAATAATGATGAATTGAAAAATATGAATAGAGGTTAAGAGAAATAATATCACCTAAAAATAGAGAATGTAAATTTCATTTCAATATTTGTTACTTTAAAAAAATATTTGATGTATTTTTTCTATTTTATTATTAAAAGATTAATTACCTATTGATAACAATTTAATTTTTATGACTATGATATTTAAATATTTAATGTTTGTTTTTCTTTGTGAATATGTTGAGACTTCATGATTGAGGTAAATCATAAGTTTATGTGTTGGGGTATTTGGTTTATATAATTTTCATTCATGAATTTTAATTTTAAAATTTAAAAATTTAATTATTTATTATGTATTTATTCTATTATTAGTCTCTAATTTGTTAATTTAAGGGGGGTTTCATACATTTTTTATTATAAGAATAATTGGGTATTAATTGTTAAACAGATTAATTGGTGGTTTTAAATTGTTTTTATAAATATATGTTGTTAATTGTTAAATACTTATTTTTTATGTTATTATTTAATTGGAATTTTTATTTTGGGTATTGATTTGGAAACTACATTGAAATTCCACTTTTTCTATATCAATTACACTCTACTGTATTTTTTCATAAAATAATCTTTATCACGAATTTTTATTTCAATTTTTTCCCAAAAACTATAAATATATTTTGATAAATATTTTTTAGAATATTTTGAGGTGGTTGTCGATTTTTTAGGGAGATAGGGGGCCCAGATGTCAAATTCGAACTAGATTTTTCAATCTGAACCATATATCAATGACCAAACCATAAACTTATTCCCATGATAAGAATAGTATAAAATTAATATATATATAAATGTGTATAATTAATAATGATTAATATTTCATTTAACTATATCAATGATTATATCAATCTTCTAAAAGTTTAACCATGTGGCACAAAATAATGATATTTTTTCACCCAAAATTTTCAACATTCCTATTTGAATTTTTTTGACCCAAGCCACCCCTAAATATGTGATGAAGAGATAATTTAGAAGGGATAAGTGAGACTCAAATGGAGTTTTTATATTTTGTCATTTCCTATTTAAGTTAGGGTAGGTCACTATACAAGGCGAGGACCAAGACATCAGTGTAAAGTGTTGTTATTGAAAAGTCTTTTTCCAGGTCAGGTTGTGTTGAATTTGGGGTCCTAAAACCAATTGTTTTTCACATTGAATTACTTGTTTTATTCAAATAATATAATATTAAATATATAATATCACATATTATTTTATTCTATATGACTTTAATGAGATATTTTCTATGGAAATTTATTCTGTCACTATAGATCAAAATAGTTCCCCTCTATGATGGGAACTTTTAGATGCTATGATGATATCTCTTAAATATTACTCTTATGATCAAGATGATAATTTTTTTTGGGGAACCTAGTTTATCTACTATAAATGTTCAGTTATCATAATATGATGAAAATTCATCTCATTATGTTCCCACTTTGTGATCTCTAAGGTGAGAGATTACGAGGCTAAATATACCAATAAAAATCCAACATGTTTTCATGTATTTAGATATTTTTATCCTTAAATGGGTGTAATGGTCTTTATAATTTAATAATATTAATATTATTAGATATCCTAAATCATTTACATATATGTAATTCTAAAACTGATGATAAACTCTGTCTATGCTATGTTGGGTTTTTTGGGTATGTCATGATCAGTATGTTATTAATGAATAATATTATGAATGATTTGTCTCTTCCATTTATGGAAGATAATATCCCTAACATTTTATTGGAATGATCCCCATGAAATAAATTACA
The DNA here is from genome assembly GCA_963277665.1 of Viscum album. Taxonomy (NCBI): domain Eukaryota; kingdom Viridiplantae; phylum Streptophyta; class Magnoliopsida; order Santalales; family Viscaceae; genus Viscum; species Viscum album. Next base: position 419,908,829 of record OY728158.1, on the reverse strand, counting down.
TGGCTATTATAATGTTTACATGTTCATTTTAGACAATCAAAAAAACATATATCAATCAATAAGTTTGATGACATAAAAATGGAACCATTTGTTGAGACATCGAAACAAATGAATTATATTACACAGTATGGACACTTATATGGTGATTGATGTGGTGAAATTAAATTATTCCTCCTAGGTTCCTTTACCTATTTTTGGACAATAATTTTATACATTAGTTAGTTATGAATAATTCCATATATGAAGAATCTTAGAGGGACAAACACTACATGTTTCCATTTATTGCAATTAAATTCTATTCAAATTTAATTATTGTAATAAATATTATTTTCAAGTCCAATGAATAATATTATTTAAGATTAATTTATCACATAAATTAAATAAATATTTTTCAAAAAGGTAATTATTTAAATACAAGGATCTTTGATATTTATTTATAGAACAAATAAATATTTATTTAGGTATTTGATAAATGATCTGCAGGACTAGCATACCAAGATCTTATCTGATGTCAAAAAAACTTTATCATGAATATAAAATATTATTTTCATTAATCAAATTTGTGAACTCCATGAAAAAGATATATTATTATTATTATTATTACATGACATGAGGTCATATAATGTTTAATATATTATTTAAGGGTTGTTTTGAAAATAAAAAAATTAACCTTGAACCTTACTCTATAAATGGAGGACCTTGTCAATTATTTATTGGTTGATTGAAGAAGAGGAAAAATGTAAAAAATTAAATCTAATCATATTTATAAATAAAAAATAATGATCTAGATAATCTCCTTACTCCTCCATCATCTCAAGAATGAGAGTGCAATGATGATTCTCCAAGCTCTAAAGAATCATTTTTGTGATAATGGAAAACACTTCTAGATGATCAATCATATGTTCTAGTACGCATATATTCATAAACATTGTTCATAGGTCAATTGTGAACTTTTGGACCATCACTAAAGGGATTATACACTTATATAAGAATCATAAGGAAAATTATCTACTCTGAAGATATGGAATTCTACATGTTCCCCTAAATTATAATTTCATTCTTGAAATAAATGTTTTGCATCATATTTTGAAATCCATTCCATACTAAGGATTATATAAAATTCAAATATATGTATGGTAATAAGGTCTGAAAATAAATCATGTTTCTTTGTCATAATAGGGATAACCCAATACATATTTGTTTCAATTACAATTCCCTTTTGAGTTTTGACTTATAACTCCCAAATTAAATCAAAAGGAAAATATATAATTTTCTTAGAAAATTGGGTAGATAATAAAGACTATGATGATCTAGAATCAAATAATTAATTGGTTATATTTGAATATAGGATTAATCTATTATCCACCGCATCATTGGGTGGTTCTACCTCAGCTATAGTCATTGCATAAGCATGGTCATCTCCCCTTGGCCTCTACTTTGGATGGATCAATTGATGCCTGGGGAATTTGGTTTCATAGTGACCAATATACCTACATGTGAAACACTGAATATATTTTTTTCCTCTTTACCGTTACATTCTATAGAATGATGAACATTTTTTCTACACCTATAAAAAACTCTCAATCCATTCAAGCATTTTCTAGGGTTATTTTTTCCACAGTTCTTATAAGGTGAGAATTAATTCATTCCCTTCTTCTTATTTGAAACATTCCCTTTTCCATTGTATTTGGAAGAACTCTTATTCTCCTGGTTTCCCTTGAATGTGTAAGATCATTATAATTCTATATCTATTTTGATGTTGCGTAAAAATATTTCTGAATATGATAAAAAGAAATTGGGGAAATGAGCACCCATCAGAGACATAACACACACCTTTCAAAGAAATGGTCGATCTTGCAATCCGTATTGCATATGTAATTTGTAGCATACCTAGCTAACCATGTAAATGTATCTTCATAGTCTTTGAAACTCACATATTATTTTTCCTTTAATATAAGGAAATTTATCATCATCTCAATTTGTTTGCCATGATGGAAATATTGATTGAATAATGTATCCTTAAAAGCATTTTATTCCATGATTTATATTTATTTTTAATATTAAATATTATAGATCAATGACCACCATTGATCAACATCGCTTTTGAGATAATACAGTATGCCGGTAAAATAATCCTTTTCACCACATCCCAAGGAAATAAATATATTTTCTAGATACATAAACCATTTCAATGATATAATTGGGTTAGTATTACCAATAAACAATGGGGGATTCTATCACATAAATTGATCTATTATAATAGAATATCCATGTGGAATAGGTTTCTCCATCCAAGCAATGTTTTTTATAAAAACCTGATTAATCTACCTTGATATAGCCATATTTTTATCTCTTATAATACTAACTATTGTGGTTTCATTGGTAAATAAATATCTACATCGTCTATGACTATTGATACCATTCTTTCTTCGAGGAATCGTTTCTAAAAAAATGTGTATACTAGACTTGTTCATAAATTTATAAATTTAAATCATAATGTATAATTCCATAAATTAAAAATTCATGTATTTTCAATCCAAGAACCCTAAATGTTGATTTTTTAGTTATATATTTATATTATGATCATTCATAATGGTTTGTAAATAAAATCCGAATTATCTTTATAATATCCTCCCAGAGTGTCTAATTAGGTGCATTGTAAACGTCATTTTATTGTATCGGTTAACGCTCGAGTCAAACCTGACATTCCCTTCTTGTATTTTTTATACACTAGTATATCTATTTCTTAACCATTTATACTTGTACTATCTAGATAGAGATATTCTTCTATGAAGACCCACTAAATCTATTCCTTCGAAAAACATTTTCGTATTATCTTCTATAATTATCCTTAATGTATATCTTAGGGATATGTTTCTTAATTTATGTATTCCTAATTATAGTTCAAAAGGATTCTAATAATATTTCTTTGATACCAACTATAATAACTTTTACCCTTGTTTCCTAGAGTTAGTGACATAATGTTTTTTTATTTTCCAATATATAGTGTTCAAATCCAACACGACATAACAGTTTTGTAGTCACTAGTACAAAAATTATTTTTAATGTATCCTTTTTCATGTAATTTTTTTATAACTGACGTAAATATATCTGATTTTTTTCAGGTTGGTTCTTATATAAGGGATGTGAAAATCCATTTTCACTTCTATTTCATGACAGTTATATAAAAACAAACATGAAAAAACAATATTCATGACTTTTTTACATTGATAATTTGGTAACTGATGTAAAAAAATGTCTGAAAACATGAAATTAATTTCATAATCATTGAATTGGATGGTCATTGGACTCGAATCGCGTAACATATCAAAATTTATGGCCTTCGGAAGTTCATCATCTCTAAATGTTATCTTAGAGATGTCCAACGTTCGATGGCCATAAATTTTGATCTGTAACTCCATTTGACCTCCATGACTAGTTAAATAAAAGCTAGAAAAATTAACTATATGTTTTTAAACATTTTAATGTTTATTTTCAATATAGTTATGTGAAAAATTCAATTTAAGATTGATTCTTGAAAACAAATAGACATTAAAATCTAGTTTTTATGTTGGTTATTATAAAACCGACATGAAAAGCTAGTTTCTCACATTGGATTTATGATAACTAAAGTGAAAATGAAACTTTAAATATATTTTCATAATGGTTATCATAAATATTATGTGAAAGACAATTTTAATATCATACTATTTTGGAATTTCATTTTTTTTACAGCGCGACATGTAACTTTTTGATTGCAGCCTAAAATTTGTAACACTGTGTTTTCTTTTACCATATCATTTATATTTATTTCATTATACAGATGTTTTAATTTGATGATACACTCTTTCAACCGTACACATTCCACCAACTCAACTCATTTGGTCTCCATCCTGAATCCACAATTTATTTTTTCCGCGATCTCGTCAAGGTATTTTTATTTGTTTTCCATGATTTATATTTTTTATGATTAGTTTTCATAATTAATAAACCATTAAATGATTACTATATTATTATAATGAATAATATGTATAAATATAATGTTAAAACTGTAAATATTCTATTGAATTCATAAATTACTTCAAATAAAAATCTTTACTTGGCTTATATTATCATTCCATGAAAGAAAATATATCCAAATTATGATGATCATAACTTTTGATCTAAAACATCATTTGAGCACTATGAATAGTCAAATAAAATATTAAGAAATTATATTCCTAATGATAAAAAATTTTCACATACTTTTTTGGAAAATGACCATAAAAATGACTTTTAACATTTATTTTTGAAAAATTGACGTGAAAAGATAGTCTTTTAACATCTTTTTTGTAAAACGGATGGTCTTTCATGTGGGATTAAAAAAGGAAATGAAAAAAATTATAACATAACTTATTAAAATAGATGTTATAAAACATATTTACAATGTCACTTTCATGGAAGTCTCATCATGAACCAATGTTAAAAATCTTAAAAACCCAACGAAAAAAAGTATTTTAGTTCTAGTGAATTTTGGAAAACCATATGAGATATGTGGTATCTATGTTATATGGTAAAAACAAAATAATATATAATACATAACCGAAGATGATAAATTGATTCCTTGAAACTCATTGAAATATGTCTTCTTCATAACATATAAAATGGAAACAAAATAAGTGCCAGTTCAAATGCTCAGTAAGCATTAACTACAGTGTATGTAATAGTAAACCAATCACTATAATCATTTTATAAAATTTAATAATTGAAAAAAATTCTATTTAATAAATGAAATGATAATAAAATTAATCAATATATAATATTAAAGAAAAAATGTTATGAATAACTAAATATTGAAAATGAAAATTATTCATTATCAGATGCCATGTTTCCTAGTAAAGTGACAAATTTACTATCAAGATCTATCTTCAAGACAGTTTAAAACATACTGGGTAAAACCCGTCTTATATAGCCAATTGATTTATCTCATGAGACTAAGGATTCATCAATGGGATTGAATTAACTGGTCCTCAACCTGTTTCATTCATGTCCAAATCATTACCCATATATTGAATATTATATTTAACTTCCTGAACAATTTTCCTTATCAAATATCCATATTGATTAAAGGATAAATATTTTTCAATATTTACGAAGATAAAAAAATAACATTATAAGTAAAAAAATTGTATGAAAAAATGTTATAAGGATTGTGAAATAACCATATCCATCACACAAGAACATGAATATTTAAGATGAAGGAAATTACCAATGAAAATTATTAAAATAAAAATATTGTTTCAATATAAATTTCACAATGTCAAAAGATTTCACAATAACTTGTATCACTGGGATATTCTCAAATTAGATCCCCTTGGATACAATAATTAAAACTGAAAGTTTAAATACCATTAAAAATTAATTATTCATGATATTATATGTCAAATGATTATTATATACACCACATAAATATGAATTGTTTCATAATAACAAATAATAATCAATGGAATATAAATTGACATTAAATCCCTTACAGTACATCCCCTTTTGGTTAAATGCCTTCTAAACTCATTTATAATGGTCTTGATCGTGTTATTAACTTACACTAGAAACTTATTAATATTTATAATATCATATATGATCATTTTATAACATATTTTCACCAATTTGGTATTAATAAATTTTTATTTCCATTCTTTCTGGTGTTAGTTGCCTTGTTTTAAGAGTATGTTTTAACTTGTTATTTTTCTTTAATATTATGTATATCATGATTTCAAAATACCCAAAATGTAAACAATGATTTAAATATCATATATATTCATTATATATGTATTTATAGTTATCTATAAAATTTGGTGCCGGGAAATAAAGTACATCATTCATGATGACAATAGGTTGTATGTACACATGAACATGATTTCCATTTTCTTGTTTTATTGAAAGAAAGAAACAAGAAATCAATGTATATATTATAATTTCAGTTTTATTATGTAATATATATAAAATATGTTTAATAAAACAATCCTTAATACATTCCATGTAATGTGTGAACAAATATCATCCCTTTGAGAGACACTAGTTCAACCTACACATGAACGATGTTATCGTATTCCCAAAAAATAAAAGTCATGATTTTTTTGTTATATAATAATTTTAGAAGATTAAATACGTCATATACATCATATATAAATTTTATATCCATCATAATTTCATATATTGAAAGGTTGTAATAGGAAAATTAACGACATTAGTTAGTGATGCAGTAGTCCATCACACATATGAATGTTGATTTCAAATATCATTTGATAGAATAGTGTTAAGTTACAAGTTTTAACATTAACATAATATCACATTATTATATTTAATTACTGAGTTTATTGTATAAAAATGTTAAAAAATAACTTAAGGGGCTTGAGAAAGAAATGAAATAAAAATGTATTAGAAAAACATTACCACTTCATCAGAGATCCACCTTAGGTCTACACAAAGGCCATCCAAAGTTGTATTTACAACAAATATAATGATTATAGGATGCAGTGGTAGAATTTTTGGAGTTATAATTCCATTTGTTTTCCTAAACAAATTTGTTTTATAGGTGTGAAGAAGTGGGAGAGGTGGATGCCTCTTATAAGTGGGGTGAGTGGGAAATTTGTAAATTTTTTATATTGGGAATTCCTCCCATATTTTCCATGTAATGTGTGATAAAATAACTCAAAAAACATAGAAATAGAAGTTATAAGGTCTAAATATGGTCTAAAAATGTGGTTTCTATAAGTTTCTAGCTCATTTGGATACTTAAGTTTAAAGTTTGTTCCCTTAGTAAAATCATTTTTCTCTTAAGCACTATAATAAATTTTAACTTATTTCGCTAATAATTTTAATAAAATATTAAATTAAAATTATTATAAATTATATGTTATTATGATTAAAAATATTTAAAACATATTTTCAAATTCAAATCACATAATTTCCTTAAATAAATTCAAAATTAGTTCTGCATATGTGTTGAGAAAACAAGTTTATAAATTTGAGATTTTCAAAAGTTTCTTATGTTTTTATAAATAAATTAAATTTAAAATTAATTAAAATGATATAAATTATATTAATATATTTATAATTGATAAAACTTACTTTAATCCCAATTTAAAACATAATTTATCTTTATAAATTATTTTGATTAAAATTCTATGTTTAAATAAATACACTTTTTTCCCTATTCATCAAAAAATTAAACTTCTCAAATAAATAAAAAAATCCACCCAAAGATAATTTAAACATTACACTTTAAAAAATTAATTATAATTTTATAAATATAATTTACAATAGTTTCACAATTTAGTTTTAAAATAAGTGCACCATTAAAAGGCATCATAAAAGACTTTAGTAAAATACAACTTTTTATGTGTAAAATTAGATTTGTTCTTACCCATTGATTTTAAAATATACTACTTTAATTTAAAGAAATAAAAATTTATTTGTATTATTTTTATTTATATAATATCATACACTAATATAAATTATGTTATTCTATTAATTTAAAATTAATTTGGCGCATAAAAATTGTTTTTTTAATACATTTCATTTTTATTCCATGGTTTTTATATTAATTTATTATTAATTAGTAACCAGTGAATTCAAAAATATATTTTATAAGTTATTTAATATAAATTTTATGCTCCAATCCAATGTCTTAGATGTGATTTTAATTTTAAATACTAATATTAATAGTATTCAGTAAAACTAATTCTTGCATGCAATGCAAGATATCAAAGAAAGTTTTTGTTGCATGTAATGAATGCTCACTCAGTGCTGTGTGAATTGAAAGATTTCAATAATATTAAAATTATTCTAACATGAAAATATTTTAATTTTTTGGGTTGTTTCAATAAGAACATCATGAACATTCTTTCCTTAGGTATGCTTACTAATTTTCCTTTGACTAATGTTACCAAGTCTTAGATATAATAAATCATTTTATTTTTAAAATCTCAATTAACATAAAATTTTAGCTTTATCAACATTAAGAATGTTATATTGTGTTCAATAAAATCTTATCAAAAGACATCCATATGTAAACCTCTTAAAAAAAATTCCTTATTTCGAAATACCACTTCATTTCCATTATCATAGGGCTAAGAAAAAAATAGTAAATTGTGTTTCAAACCATTAACCAACAATTTTTCATTTGATTCCAAGTTTTCTTCTCCAATGATTATTAAAAAAATATATATTTTTTTGTTAATAAAAATAACTTATGCTCACCAATCATTCTTTTCTCTTTTCAAAACATTTCCTAAAATTAAAGACTCATTTTAAATGTAAAAAATATCTAATATCCATGATTAAAGGACATTACATTTGGGATGCATTGAATAAAACTTATGAAATAAATGAAATCTATTTTTCTCTATTTTTATTATTATAATTTATTGAGAATTGTTATTAATAACATATTGGGAGTCTAAAGTATGAGATAACTATTAATAAAGTGAACCATCTAGTCACGCTTATTACAAACCACACCCTATGGTTGGAACTTGTTTACAACATTAAGTCTAGTGTTTTCTATTTTCTTCTGAAATATTCATCTTTGAGTGGTTTGATCCCAATAAATATTTAAATACCATGACCATTTGAGTTATATTAATTTTTATATTTGAATAGATATATTCTTTATATGTACCAAGGAAATTATATTTATTTAATTATCAATAAGAAAATTATTTTATTTGTAGAATGGTTCTTGTCTATGTAACAACTTATGATTTTGGATCCATTAAACTAAATACTATATTCTATAACATGTGTCACACACTTCACTAATCATAAAAAATCCAAAACATTTTGAGACATTACTAATAAATCAATAAACACTATGATAGTAAACCATCAATTGTTATAAGTTTTATAAGCTTAATAATTAATGTGAATTAATATTAAAAAATTTATTTTCAAAAAAATATATTATTATATAATATATTTCCATTTAAATAAAATTAAAAAATTAAAAAATTAAAAAAAATTAACTTTATAAATTTAATTTAATATTTGAATTTATCATAATAAAATTACCATAGAATATATTTTTTAGTTTTTTATTAAATAATTATTTTTAGGTTGATAGAAAAAAATATCGATGTTTCTAATGCCTCAATTATTATATGACATTAAGTTTCCTATAAAATTTAGATATAACAAATATACATTACAAAAGTAAAGTATTTCATTTCAAAATACATAATCAATTTATAATACCCAAGAATATCAATTTATAAAATCAATTATTCCTTTATAAAAGATATATTTCATATATTTTTTATATTAAATTTATGCATGGAAAAATTTTCCTTGGATATATTTTAATTTTAGATAATATTTCATTAAAATATTAAAATATTCTTAATGTTATTATAATAAATAACATTAATTAATTTTAATTATATAGAAACATATTTTTAAATACACTTTTCATAAAAATTTGTTTCTACGTGTAACATTATCTAATTTTAACACTAAATTCACTAGAAAGATAATTTTATAAAAAGATTATTACATTTGAGATAATAATATTATTATATCTAATTTTTTATTTATCATGGATATGTTAGCTTAATATGTTTTTTTATTATAAAAGGTATATTTTTAATCAACAAATGCATGATTTATGAATATTATGATTTACATGATTTAATCACTATGTAAGCATAACCTAGAAGATATAAAAGCCATTAAATTAATAAAATATTCAATTAATTAATTACATTACCCATTTTTAAATATTATTTGAACATATAAAACATATGTTAAACATTTTTTGAACTAAATTAAAATGTTACTTCAAAAAAACCTTTTTTTGTCATTTTTTAAGTGAAGTTATATATTGATAAAAATTCTGGTATGGATTGATTTAAAAGTTACATTAAATTTTTGTGTTTTATAATATTTTAATATATTTTATAATAATTATTAAAAATAATAATTTAATCTAAGATATAAATTTAAATCATAAAAACAAAATTTTCCTAAAAATTATTTTTATGTGTTAAGTACATTTATTTCAAAGATAAAATTTCATAAAAATAGAAACCTTATTTGATAAAAAATTTATATTTATTATTATAAATATAAAATATCGATATAAGATAATTTTTATTGTGGTAATTTTAATTAACTACCACTGCTATGAAGAAAAGTTACCAAGTTAGATGTAATCTTGGGTAAAAACAAAAGTTAAAGGGGAAAATCTAAAATAACTACAGTATAACTCCAAAATGAGACTATATGAGGAATTTTTTAACTTTCCACACCCCAAACTCTATAAATTCTAATTATTGTATCCTTTTTGCATGAATCATGAAATGATTTAAGTAAATAAGTTGTGTTTTTTTTTCAAAACTACCGTCCCCTCCACAAAGAAAATGTGAAACTTCACCCATTCATGATAAATCCATTCCTTATAATTAAAACTGTTAACACATCAATTTTTATCTGCCTAGAACCCTATCCTAATAAAATAATCCCTCGATAACTCATATTAATCTCTATCCCTTCAATTTTAAGGAAACATCCTATGAAAAAATCAAGTCTCCAATGTAAGAATTATCTCATGAAGTTGGGGATTGGCTTAGTGGTAAGAACCCCGTAATACTACATAGAAAATGGGGGTTCAAAACCCATGGGGTGTAGGTTACTATAGCAGTACTGTAGCAGTGTTGTAGCAACGGCAACACTGTTCATCAACGGGTACTGTAGCGGTGGCAGGGAATTGTAGCGGCGGTGATACTGTGCGGTACTGTAGCAGCAGGTTACTATTCATATAATGTGAATTGCCCTTTGAATTTGGGCCTACGGGCTATGTAATGGGCTACAAGCCCACTGGGCCTTCGGGCTATGTAATGGGTTTCCCTCTACCCAGTTAAAAGAGGTATTTTCTTTGATTTAATAAAAAAATGAGGCTTCGACCCCAACCTTTAAAAAATGTAAGAATTATCTCATTCTAAATCTTTTATTATTAATAATTCCCCTCCAAATATCACATAACAAAAATAAAATGATTAAATCAGTACTATTTTTATACATATATGTTTTTAAATTAATTTTTTTCCATTAGTAATTGATATCTATCCACATATAAAAAAGAAATGAAAATTGTTTGTGTGTTGCATGGACTATCCCCCCAACAAAGCGATGCCATTTTTTCAGTTCTAAAATAAATGGTTCATATTAATAGAGCTAATGATAAATTAATATATATATATATATATTATAAAATTTAAATTTAATATCTACTTTCCCCACTATCATGTATTGAGAAATGAGAAGGCTAATTGTGCGTACCTGTAGATTACCAGCCCCACGATGAAACATTTTTTTTCCATTTAGTATTTTCTAAATTATCTAAAAATCATAAAATCTGGCTCAAAATCATAAATAAATATCTCTATTATTTTTTTATAATGATATTACATCATATGAAACACATCCCTAACCATACTCGCCAATCGAGTTAAAGCGTATTCATGTTTGCGTCGATTTAACCACCTATATGAAGAACTATATAAAATATGATTATGGATTAGTATGGGAAAATAAAATATTATAATATAATTATTTATTTATAAAATAATTTTTATTAGCCTTTGATGAAAATATTATGTTAATTATTCAACCTATTATTAAAATAGAATTTACATTCACTAAAATTCCTGAAATAATTTTTATCAATTCTTTTTTCACATAAGATAATAAGCACAAATGTAATGAAATAAGGAATTTTTATATCAATATATGTTATATATTTTATAAAAATAAATTATTTATAAATAATTCACTTGTTAAAAAAGTATTTTTATTGATATCAAAATTATTAAACATGGGAAAAAATAAAATTTATTAACACCTGATGGTCATAATACTCGCTAACTAATTGAAGTAACCACGATAAAGGATTATAATAAGGATTATAAAATGGTAATATCTAAGTAAGGTTCTGAAATAGGTTATTAATTTATCTATGATTGTTTCACATGAGCTTATAGTGTGATCAAGTAAGAAATGAAACAAGGTAAGTAGTTGTTGTCTCAAGTTAACGTTCTTTTTGGCATGATTACATTTTTTCACATATTTCTCTTAAATATAGTATATATACTACCCAAATGAATTATTTAATCACGAATAAACATTTTTTATGATATATAATTGTTTATTTTATGATCTTTACTACAAGATCCTTCAATCCATTCACTTCTCAAGTTGTAAGTGTTTCATCTCTAATTTTTCTTTATTTGAGACACAATTTCTTGTATACCATTAATTTCATCTAAATGGTTTATATATTAAATTTTGGACATATAATATATAGAATCATATTTATCATTTTATTTTAACTTCAATGTCATGATCTATCTTTTTAAATGGTTTTATATTGGGATATTTTTTAATCTGTTAAGAGTTTTTCGTCTAAACTTTTCCTTATGGAGACATATTTGGTTATTATTAATAAAGAAATTATTTATATGGTGTATATTTATTCCATGAATTTAATTTTTAATACAAGATTATTTTATTCATGGTCTTTATATTACATAATGGTTTTTAATCAGCCAATTAATTTTTATTTAAAAATTACTAAATCAATAATGGGTTTTCATAACTCAAATAACTTTCTTGGATAATATAAACTATTAATTTTATATAATATTTCATGATTGATATATTCTAACCTATTATGATGTTATTTTTTACTTCTAATAGAATTTACTAGGATTTTCATTCATGGATATTATATCTTTTTATATTAATATTGATTACATTACAAAAAGATACACTTGAGGACTGTAATTGTTTAGTGTATTTCAAGATTAGGTACACAATAAAATAAATAGGTGAAAGTTCTTCAACATATCTCATAAATATCTCATCCTTTAGTAATACAAATAAAATTATCCTACTTAAATTCTTTCTTCATAACCTATTAAAAGAAACATAATAAAGGGTGATCATAGATTCTTAGTAATGGAAAACAACTAAAATATGTAAACATAATGTGAGAATAAGGGCATGAGAATGTGATCATAACAATTTAAAACTATAATATACATTTTAAATATCATAATATTAAGTCATGGAATAAATATTGGATGATTATAAGACATGTATCATAAGGATATAAAATAACATGGTCCATGAGAGCCTAACATTGGCATAAGAAATAAATTTTTTGGAACACAAACCCATAAGAAATCTAATGTCCAGTCTACCCACCAAGAAATTCATAACTTGTTGGTAATGGGATAACCACCCATGTACTTTTTTATGGATGGTATAGCCACATGTGTACCATATTTTTGGATTTGGAGAACCTTACATGTACATTTTGAGCTAATATAACATTAATAATTTCCAAATTAATTGGAGAGAGATATAGGTCCCATAAATAAAATAATACCCAAATTTATGTGCCACAAGATCATAAACCATTCATCATATTAGAACCCATGAAGATAAATTAGTTTTATAAAACATTTAATCATATCATAGCCCGTGGAAAAGAAAATGGTATTATAATTATTTCACCATCTCATCAAATCACGACCCATTAAAAAAATAATGTGTTTCATATGATTTTTTTCATGGAATAACTGATGGAATAGAAAGAGGTTTCATAAACATCTTTTCATCATAACATATTAATATAAATATTATTGGTATCCTTGGTTCAAAAACATATTAAATATTCATTTACAACAAGGGATTTTATCTTTTTTGGAAATTTAATTTGAAAGATAAATGAAATGGAAAATTTATTATGGAATACAAATTTTCATTGAGATAAATTTTTTTTAAAAATAAAACAATTTTGAAATCATTTTAATTGAAAAAAAAACATGAAAATTAATAAAGTAATCATTAAAAATAATTGAAAATTTTATTGAGGAAATTATCCTTTACACTTTGAAAGAAATATTTAAAGCATAAAAATTGTTTTGAATCCATTAAATTAAAATAACCTTGAAAATTTAATAAGTAATCTTCAATGAAAATAATGTTCATGATGATGGGAAATTCTATTCATGAGGTTCATAAAGTTTTCTTTTAGAATTTATGTAGAATCCACAAAGGCATTGTATTTTAAAATGACATGAGGATATATTTTAAAAAAAATCATAAAAAATTAGACATGGTTACAAATTTCTTTAATAAATCATTTCAAAAAATTATGAAACATTTGTTAAAACATTTTTAGAAAAAATGGTTTTAGAAGAAAAAATGTTTTTGACTGAATTTTCTTTATTAAAAAAATTTTGTTTGAACTATTGAGTTCCTAAAGAGAGGAAAATGAATGTAAAACAACTATTCTCATGAAATAACTAGACTATAATAAAATTCATGAGTTTCTTGGTATATCTATCATAAAATTCTATCATGAGAAATAAAATCATAAACAATCTTGATAGATAATGATATTGTAATATTAAATATTTACTACATTGGTTAGTATTATATTATCTTTCTAGAATTATAAAAATATTATAAATTCCAAATTATTCATTTAAATATAATTATAGGTATCATCTATTTGGTGTTGTGATTAAAAGAGAGTCACATTACTTTGTAAAGGTGGTAGTCCCCACACCCACGAACGATGTTATCATCTTTTAGTGAGTGAAAAGGTAAGAAAAAAATGTTATATTTTTTTTAGAATGATAAATATTTCATTTATATCACATATATTAATTAAATTATATTTATTATCTTTGATGTAAATTATTAATGAAAACTAATCACATCAGTTCACAAGACGGTAGTCTACCGTACAAACCTGAAACGTTTTCATATCCCCGATTTAATGGAATGTTAAAAAATTTATATAGGATATAATTAATACATAGGTATAACAATGTAATATATATCATATATAAACTTTATATTCATCATCGTTCCAAACAGTGAAAGATGGTAATGGACAAATGAGTGACATCAATTCGTGAGGCTGTAGTCCTCCGGACACATGAATGGTGATTTTGTAACCCATTTTATGGATGTAGAAATAGTTGTGGGTAATTTACATAACATATAAACCTATAATTTTAACTAAGTTACTTAATTTATTATATCATCATGTTTTAATAATAAATACCTGATGTGGAGGAACAAATAAAATAAAAACACTCATTGAAGAACATTCACTCTTATTCGGGAAACCTCCTTAGGTTTGTAAAAAAAGTACCTAATTGGATAGAATTATTCAAAAAATAAGGTTTATATTATTATATTATGGAATTTGTGAATATATATTGGTAGGTTATGGTGGAACCAAAATGGTTGTATGGTGTAAATAATATAGGGAAGCCTCTTATAAGTGAGGTGAGTGGCAGAATTGTAATTTTTGAAATAAAAAGGTGTACCCATATTATTCACTGACCTAAAGGGTATCAAATGATGTAATATTGAGAATTATAAATTAAATACTCTAAATATGGATGAAAAATATATTATAGAAACGTTTCTAGGATATTTTAACACTTATATTTTTTGTCTAATCCACAATTAAACTCATTTTTACCTTAACCACGATAATTAATTTTTACTATTTTCACTATATTTTTTTTGTAAAAATTTTGGTTTACCTTATTTTATAATGTAAATAATAAATATTAAAAATTTGTAATACATTTTACCAAATTAAATTCCTAGAATTTGAAAATTTTGATTCAGATTTAATCCTACAGACACGTTTAGAAAGCGGGATTCTTAAGAGAAAATATTCAAAAGTGTATAAAGATTTTGTATCCAATTTTCATATTAAATTTATTGAAATGAATAAAATTTAATTAATATAAATATAATTGAAAAAATTTTACTTTAAAACTAATTTCAAATATAAATGTTCTTTATAAATATTTTAAATAAAATGGTAGTATTCAAATAAAATTCAATATTTTTCACTATTCCTCAGAAAATTAACTCATCATAATAATATAAAAAATTCACCATACGTAATGTTGATATTATGATTTAAAAACTAAATTTTATTTTCTAAAATCAAATTTCTAAAACTTTCAAAAATTATTTTTCATATAAGTGTTTAAAAAATTCGACTGAAAAACATTTGAGAAAAATAATGTTTTTAAAACTAAAGTTGGATTTATTATTATATACTATCATGAAAATGAATAAGACGAATATTTATCAATTTATTGAAAATGTAATATATACATTTCATTAAATTAATTTAGTAAAACTTTTTTTATTTGTTGAGGTAAAACATGTTCATTTTCATAAAAACCACTTTTTCAGAAAAAAAATTCTATTATTTAAAATAGTTTTGATTTTCATTTTTAATAAATTGGTCACAAAATAATTAATTGTATAAAAAAAATTCAAAAATATATTATCATAAATTAATTAATCCTTTTCATATCCTCCATTATAATTCCTAGGTGTTAAATATCATTTTAAATAATAGTATTTTAATTATGTCCTATGTTTCATTTTAACACTATGTTGTGTGTAGCACACGATAAATTTAGTGTTATGTGATATATAGAATATGTAATAATTAGAATTCATTTGAAATAAAATCACAAAATATTAGGGGATTACATTCTTCTCCCCTTAAAATAAATTTCTGCTATGAAATTCATCTTGGTCATCAATGGTTTAACATTTGAAAATTTCATCATATAAAGATATATAATTAAAAGTTTTAAAAATAAATCCTATTGAAAAAGAGAAAGGGATGTGAAAAAATTCATATGGAATAACACATACAAGATTTCGAAATAAAAAAACATAGGTGGTATTTGAAAACATGTATGTGGATGAAAAGAGTAAATAATTATTGAGGGTAATACAGATCATTTATCATAAGAAATTGGGTGATCAAAAAAAGGATAATGACCAAAATACCCTTAACAAAAGAGGCATAAAAGGGACATTAATATCATAAAAAATGATGATAAAAGGACAAAAATTTATTTTAACATCCTTTTCTTAATGATGTGGAATTAATTTTCCATCTTGAATGGGAACATGTAAAAAAGTACCTACTTGATATCTTATTATTTCGTATGCACAATTTCCTCCCTTGGTGGTTCCTTGATCAATTACTACTTTAGCTCTTACTCTATGAGAGGAATTTTTCGTGTCTGAAGTACTAAGTAAAATCCATAAAATATTGTTATGTTATTCCTTCTATCACTAGTTAAAAAAAGGTTAACATTTGTTATCCAATATGGTAAATCTTCATATGATGAAGAAATACATTAATCTCAAAAAACTCATCCAATTTTCAAATTAAACAAATTAATAAATGGTTAAACATATGACCCTTTTAAATGATTAAAATAAAAAACAATAGAAATAATGTCAATAAATTTCTAAAATTAACTTTTCATTAATCCAACAAACCACATGAAGTAATTCTTAATTTTCACATACCAAACATGTTAATACCTTCATCATTATTCACTTGAAATATGGTAGTAACTTAAATTACCATAAAATACTATATAAAGAATGCATGATTCATTATTCCTTATATAAAACACATATTATTGGATATATTACATAAATCGAAAAATATTGTAAAATTCGTCAATGATAGTCTAAACTACTTTTCAACAAATAATTAATTAGTTCTATGTTCAACAATAATATCAATTTTACATTATTCACATCAATCATATATTTTTTCAACATCATTATCTCATCATCTAGAATATATTAACAGTTACCCAGCCTTAACAAAATAGTCCCCATTCCATTTAACCGCTTTTCATGTCCATCACACTACTACAAAGTAGTCCTTTAACAACATTGGTCTTTATCAGTGATAGAAATAAGTACTAATAAAGGAGTCTATTATCAGACCTAAAAAACACTGATAAAAGGCACCTTTTATTATCAATTTTGTTCAAAACTAATTAAGGGTAACATTTATCAGTGCTTTTATTTAGTGCTGATAAATAGTACCCTTTATCAGTGCTTTTATTTTTAGAACTAATAAATTGTACACTTTATCAGTGACTAATTTTTTTCCCTTATAATGGTTAACCTTTATCAGTGCTTTTTTGGAATAAATAAAGGTATAGAATAAAATTAAATAATTAAACAAATAAAAATTAAGAAAATATATTAACCATTTTATTTATTAAATAATTACTGATAAAAACAAATAAAATGAAAATATATATATATGGTGTTTGGGAGTACAATTACATTGATACACACACATACACACCATACATATCAGTTATAGAGGTGGCACATACACCTCCCCCCCAAGGGGATAACTCACTCATCAAACCTTATTTATTTAGTAAATAACTCATAGGCCCAGTGGGAATTAATCCCATTATAGTTCATGAAAGCCCCATGTAGAATAATGTCTGCCTCATTCTACATGCAAGACAAAGCTTGCATCATACCTACGTCACCACCTACATGCATCATCATCTATGTCACCACCTTCATAGTACTGAATAGTACTTGTTCCCAAGAGGTCTTGATCACATGACCTCCTAGATGTCAAGTATGAACCTTTACCACTTCGGTACATGATCATTTGCAATTGAGTATATATTTTTAAATTATAAATATTAATAAATAATATATATTAAATATATAGATATTTATAATGAATAAAATGAAATAATTAAACAAATAAAAATACAAAATGAGTAAATTAAGAAAAATATTAACCATTTTATTAAGTAAATATTTATTAATAAAAATAAATAAGTTTTATGTACATATATATATATATATATATGTATTAAAAATATAAATAAATAGTTTATATAAAATATAGATATATAAATGGAATAAATTGTAATAATTATAGAAAAAAATAAAATGACTAAATTTTAATAACCAAAAAATATTTAAAAATGAATAAATTGATAAATTATTAAAAACATTATTAATGAAATAATTGATAATAAAAATGCATAGGTTTAATATTTATATATATATTAATTATAAATATTAAGAAATAATATATATTAAATATAGATATATAGAAATTAAAGAAAAAGTAATAATTAAAAACATGTTAATGTC
Organism: Viscum album; assembly: GCA_963277665.1. NCBI lineage: Eukaryota > Viridiplantae > Streptophyta > Magnoliopsida > Santalales > Viscaceae > Viscum > Viscum album. The sequence continues at coordinate 419,889,785 of OY728158.1, read as the reverse complement.
TTATTCATTTTTAATGTTGTTTGATTTTTAAATATAAGATATATCAAAAGTGAGTTAAAATTTTTTAATGGTATGATGAGATCCTACCCAGAAGAGAAAGAAAATTTTATTAAAAAATAAAAAAAATTATAAAAGTTTGAAAATTGAAGATTTACATTCATCTCTCTGAATTAGAGGTAAGAGGTCATCAGGAACCAGATCCGACCATTAAAAAATAAATACCAATAATGCCTTTATTTTCTAGTCCATCCATCACTGAATTGGCCTCCATGTAGATATTTGTGATACTATGATCCATGGATGAGAGATAATCTAGGAATTTGGTCCACCGATTAGTATGCTTCCGTGATAAATGAGAAGAGTCGGTCCTGATAGCAAGAATAATAATGGTAGGGTTACACTCAAGAAAATTTTTATTCCGTCCACAGTGTTTGGTTTTCACCATTATAGTGATGAAACCAAGAATTTCTACTTCAAGTAAAGAAACAATACTATAATAACTATAAAGACAACTCAGGATAGGTCCCTCATGATCCCTAAAAATGGATCCATAAACAGTGGGCCTAGATTTCCTCTTGAAGTACCATCAAAATTGATTTTTATCCACCCAACAAAAGGACCATTCCAAAAGGCCTCAATCATACCATAGGGAGGATAAAAGTTTCTTTTGACACCCACTTGATTGAGTACAGACAAGTCATGAATTGAATTAGATAAATACTTATTCTTCGGTGCGTTTGATTCCCATATAGCAGTAATAATTATAAAAAAAGTAGTACCTTCCATGAAAGAGAAGTGGTCATGGATTGATTTTTTCCTGGAAAGCCAAATCTTATGTAGATTCACAAACACCTAATGTTTATGTAATTTATTCAAATTTTAGTATATTTTATAATTTCATTATAACATGATACCTTTAACATATTATGTTTTTAATCGAACAGTTTTATTTATTTTTAATATTAATATAGTTAGGTATTATTTATTCATTCTTAATATTTCTTATTTTTTAATTTTTTTAAGTTTATTAATACTCATTTATTTATTTATTTATGTTTATTTTATATATTTTAGTATTTTTAATAAGTATTCATATTTATTTTAATATAAATCCACATTTTTTTAATAATTTATATTTAATTAATAAAATCTATCAATTTTTAAATATTTTTAATGTGTACTCATTTTTAATTATTCAATTTCACTCATTTTTAAAATGCATGCATTTAAGATTATATATTCATTAATAATGGTAAAAATATAGTTTAAAATAAATTTTTAAAATTTATAGATTTTTATAAATGTATATTTACTATATTTATAAATGTGTAAATTTATAATTATTATAAATAAATAAATATTATTCTAAAAAATATATAATTATAAATAAATAATTATATATATTTGAATAATTATAAAATAATATTAAATTTATTTAAATACTGAATATATTTTATTTATATTTATTATTATTATATATATATATATATGTTGGGTTTGAAGCATTAGTTTATTCGTAGAAACGGGCTACATTACAAGGAAAAGTAGGTCGTATACAATGTAGGGATGTACTCTACAAGACTCGAACTTGAGACCTCACCAACATATAGGGGAAGCTATACGTGAGCTGCAACCTATGGGCTATATATATAATGATATAAATATATTAATATTATTTTTTAAAAAAGTATACAAATATTTATAATTAATTAATTATATATATAAATAATTATCAAATTATAATAATTATATTTAAATATTGTATATGTTTATTATATTTATATTAATATTTATTTATTATATATATATATATATTGATGTTAATAAATATATATAATGATATAAGTATATTTATAATTATAAAATTATAACATATATATTTAATTAACGAATACATTTTCTATATTTATATTTATATATATTTATTAAATATATATATATAATGATATAAATATATTTATAATTATAAATGAATATTTATAAATATATTTATAAATGTATAAAAAATATTTCTTTTCGTAAAAAGTATTTATGTAATTATAAATAAATAATTTTATATTTAAATAATTACAAAATAATAATAAAAAATATACCAAATTATATAAATATATTTACTTTTTTTATTTATTATTATAATTATAAATCCTTTATCAGCACTTCCTTAGCATTGAAAGAGATGTCTTTTATCCTCACATATCAATTTATAATGGATAAAAGTTATCTTTATCATTGGGTTTTTTGTAAGCACTGATAAAAGTGTCCTCAATCTATTTAAAAGAACCCTAATCATGACTCATTCACTCGGGATTCTCAATATCTCATGGAAATCTCATTCCACGAGCACTTTTAATCTATATTCTCTTGGAAAAATCAAGTCTAGAATCCAAGGTATGTCATTTTCACATTTTCTCCACCCATTGATTTCTTATTTGGTTTCCACAGTTTGTATTTTTCTACTGTTCTCAACCATGAAAAACCCTACTTCTTTACTTTACTTTTCTCTCTAATGGGTTCGAAACCTTCCCATAGAGGGCTTCCTATTTCACATAGTAAAATTAGAAGTCCAACACACTGACCAATCCAGCATGACCCATTTTCACTACCCATTTTTGAATTTACAAGACCTTTATAAAGTCTAATTTACCTTTACACCACACAATCCATGTATAATATGCTTAGGTTATTTTTTATAATAGTTATCATCAATGGAAATAAGTTTGGTTTATTGGCTTACATTATTCCCATGTTCCTTGTAGCACAACCATTGAACTATGTGTGGTGTTCTGACTGATTTTTTAATTTTATATATTGTACATAGTGGTCTTTTGATTTTAATTAAATATACATGCACAATATTCACTCTTATATCATACTTTAAATAATTCTTGGTTACCTTTGGAATTCTAATCTGGTCCATTGAACAATATATTTGACATATGGGCAGTTGTATATTTTTTTCACCGTGTCTTTCTTAATTTGATCTCTAGTGTGGCTCTATAACTCATTTAATATCCCAACACACATGGGACCATTCTCTAAATTCCATATATACATTAAGATAATTTCACAATTCATCACCATAATATCCATTATCTTTGATAACTATAGATTCATAGAAGTATGCTTTCAAAAAGATGAAACTATATATTTTTCTAACAAGGTAGATAACAATCCATGAGGTCTTCCATGAATGATTTATGAATTTTTCCTCTTATATTCCAATATATTTATTATCCTTATTATCAAGAACATATAAATATCTATTTATATTAATCTAATTAGTAGAGTGAAAATATTTATTATGAAGTGTTTTCTTAAATTACTTCATATCTTTCAATTTTACTCCATCCATCAACATTATACTCTTAATAAATAAATATCAATTATATTATTTTACCAATAAATTTAATAAAATTATAATAAATCTATCACAGTATAATTAATAAATCATTAAAATTATCATATCCATTGATTAATACACTAATCCATAAAAAAATTATTTAAGGATCCACTAAAAAAAATTAATTGTATTTCCATGATAATTTCAAAATGTAATTTTTTTTACTAGGTGAATTTTTATGTTCCACTTGATTTTGGATATCATTTATAATATGGGATATATTGAGTACTAACATGTGTTTTGGAACTCAATCGTTACTACTTTATAAATGTCTTTTGGATATAAATTAATTTGACATTACATGTGTTTTTTGGTTAGTTTCTCCTCATTGTAATAATTTGTTTAAATAGAAAAGAATATATCAAAACATAAGTCGTAAATATTTATGTCTCAAATTGAAATTTTAACAATTTTATAAAACTATATATGTGATTTATAATATTTATTATAATTTTAGTAGTATTTTTAGCTCCACTAATTATTACGAAATTTAGAAATTTGTTGAAATGATTGATTTAAAGACTTATTCATAAAAATTATTTTTAATGGGTGATTTTTGATAACTATATTAAATGATTAATGTTGTGATTATGAATGTGAAAAATATTATATAGATTATAGGATGTTTATTTTTATTAGTAAATGACCTCATTTGGGTCCCTTTAAAACATTTTTTTCATATTTGGAATGGTCAACCAAATAGATTTAATTAGAAATTTTAGTAGCCATTTAAATGAAAATAATTATTTAAAATAGAATGTTGAAACAATTTTTTGGATCCACAATACTATTTTAAATAGATACTCAAATTTTATTTATATTCTATAATGATATCTATTCAAATCCATGTATCATGGAGGATGATAATATTATAGACTAAGAAGTGTAATTGATGAAATTTTGTGGTGATTAAAGATTTGAAATATTCATGAAATTATGGTAGTTAACTATGATTCTCAGATTTGTATAGTATTTTAAAAAACATTATACATATTTAGTTCCTGAATGTTTTTATAATTCATGAGAATAAAATATAATAATTATGAAGTTATATCATATATTAATTTTTATGAATTTAATATTGATGATAAATAAATTCAAATTTAATTAATGGGATTAATAAGAATTTATACATGGTGGATTGTTTTGGGGGATATTGAAATGGTTCAAAACTACTCTGAAAATTAATTTAAATTGAAATAAAAATTATTTAACAAAAAATATTTTTCATTTATTTATAGTTGATTAATAGTGAACATTTATATTATGATAGTGCATTTTTAAAAATATTTATAAAATTTGGAATGTAATGTTATTTTTGATATATTAGAATGTGAGTTACCATAGATATGTTAGTGATTCATTAGGGGTTAGGGTGAGGGTGACGTGACATTTTTATTTTTGTTTTTTATTATTTATGGTTTTTCAAAATTTAGGTTTAACAAATGTATTGTAGCACCCATTGTGATGTTTCTTCCTAAGGAAACCAATTATTTTAATACTTCACCATATTTGAAATGAACATTTTAAGAAAAAATAATATGTTATACCCATTTCATGATTTGGATGAGATATGCACAAGTAATTTTTATCCCTGATGGATAGTGTCGGATTCCAGGAGTTTCAGTTTGAATCTCATGATTCCAGTGATGTGGTTATTTCCAGAGGGAGATAAATATTTTTTTCTCCTCCTATGATTAAAATGTAACCTCTTATTATTGAAATGATTTGAATGTCAAGGAAGACCCATGGTATAAACTTATGGTATGATTATTATAATTCACTGGTATTAAATGATATTGGTAAATTTGATTATCATTCTGTCTTGGTTAGTACACAATGACATGACTTACTTGTCTATTTTGAGTGTTACTACATTGAACATATACTCAAATATATTCATTGTAATATATTTCTGGGTCCCTATTTGTATTTACATATTAATTTTTTTACTCCCACCCTATAAATGAACCTCATTGGATGTTGATCTATCAAATTTGAGATACATGTAAGGGAAAAGGACGAGTAAAATATATTGGTGTTGGTACAGCTCAGTGGGGATGATTCTATGTTCTCATTGTAGTGCCAGGGAACTTTTAACCTTTTAAGATGAGAGTTTAAATTTAAAAAGGTGATGTTGTAAAATAAAAATTATTAAGGAGGAAACTCTTATCCTCACTAGCTTCATCTCCCAAATAGTTATTACTGCATTTTGTTTCCTGAGACTCATCCCCCATCTCTTCTATGTTTCTTGGACTACAATGAGCAGTAGTCATCCAAAATGATACTAAATACCCAATATAGGATGAAAACTACTCAGTGTAGTTCAAGAAACATAAGTAAATGTACAGAATAGAAGGATTATGAGTATCAAGAAACATAATGTAAGAATAACTATTTGAGAGATGAAGCTGATGAAGAAGATAGTTGTCTATAACTTTCACCTTTGGATGAATTCATAGGACACCACCTTCTATAGTGGAGTAATTATTTTCTTAAATGCAATAACCAATTTCCTTCAAAATGGATTCATGCTGATCATTTGAAAAAATAGTATGAAGATGGTGTTAGTATCTTCATTATGTTTTCAATAAAGAATACATACTACACATCTCAAATCCTTTTTTCATTTTTACATTGTTTTTATTCAAGAAAAATTAAAATTTTGACAACTCTTGCAGACAATCTCTTCTCTACATGATGATGTTACCAATCCCAAGTAAGAAAAAAAGTTGATAATTAAACTATATAATTATTAGGGGATAAAAAAATGTTGATTAAAAAATATCAAAGAAGAATCATTATAGAGTTGAATAATTTTATGAAGGCAAGAAGTTAGGGTATAAAATTTTAGGATGGTTGGAATCAAGGTGTCCAACTTACCGACCCCAATAAGACAATATTCATTAGTAATGTTTGGGTCACAATGAGGATGAATATTCCAATTGATATTGATTAATGGTATCATATCCATCCTATGATGAAGTAAACCATTTGGAAATATATAATGGAAATTTTGTAATATAATTTATCTATTTTAATGATATTTTACATAATTAAAGGTTGATTTAATTTTTATTATCCCTTGAAGATTTTGTTTATTTTGTAAAATTTCAACAACAAAATTGACTCAATGGCTGCTGATAAATCCCAAAGAGGCTTTTAGAATCATATTACCAAGCTGCATCAAATGGATTATAAGGGGAATGTATAGGCCCACCCAATAGTTAGTTATGAACACATTATAAAGTAGGAAACAAGGACTAACTTCATCAGTCATTTTAATGAGAAATCATTTCAGTCGAATTATATGTTATAATATATTATTTGAAATTAATTATTTTATGTAATGTTATTGAAAATTGTAAATTTATGAAACATCGATAGAGGGATAAAAATAAAGAACATGCATCCAAAACAATATACTACTATCACAAAGCAATGATTGGGTACACTTCACTTGAGATGAAGTTGGTCTGTATTTTAAATCAAAAATAATATTTTATGTGATAAAAAACAATAAATATTCATTTTTTATATACATATTAATGAATCAAGATCTAAAGCCACATACAACCCACTTCATGTGCTATAGAAGGAGGCTCCTATAAATAATGAGGGTAAACTAGTTGAGGAAAATATAAAAATAATTTGGGAAACATGTGTAAGTTGTAATGACCCAGACCCGGCCAGCCACCCGAACAGTGCCAAATGGGTCGAGTGCTACTACCTTAGGCACACCTCCCCAAAAACCAAAGGCTTCCGACTAGTAGCGAGAGTCTGTTAGGTATATTGGGGAGGCTATACCCTCTCAAAGGATCATAATAAGGGCACTGGTCAGAGTATAATACTATAATATGCAGTGGAAATAAATGACTCAGCCGACTCGAACCAGACCCACAGAGTAGAAGAATATCCAATATCAAATAAATAGTGAAAACAATATAGAAACAATAACAGTGGAAAGTAAACAGAACAACATTCTAAACATCCCTGCAACTACTTCTGTGACAAAAAAACATGCATCCATAGAAAGTCATACATACCAATACATAACAGCACCAATGGCTAACCAACAATTGATACAGAATAAATTAAGCATGCTGATACAAATATGGAACTAAAAATTAACCCCAGTAAGACATGACCTCAGGGTCCATGCCATTATCCATGCCATCAGCACTAAGGTCCAACTCTTGAGGCTGACCCTCCACCTGCATGTAATTTCATAAAGTCTACACGCGTCCCGAAGGGCCTGTGTAGGGTGTAAGACGAGTCTCAGTGGGATACCACCAAAAGGTGCATACCTAATATAAGTGTTTCGACTGACATGATTATATAAGAAAAATAGTAAATAGTATAATTTCCAAAAGTAAACACAAAATTTGTTGGTGCTCAACAGCCACCAGGAAGTGTCACCTGCTTCGGCCAACACCCGAATCTCTGGTCTGAATCTGGCACCACGTGCCACCTATAACCATGTGTCTCAAGTACTGAGGTCCCAGAGGTATTCCCAATAATCATAACCCAACTCGAAATCTCAACCTTCTCATGGAACAACATCCATAGGAATAATGATACCTTTCCTCAAAATAATACCCGGAGGGACAGTTATGTCTACCCTCAAATAATACCCGGAGGGACGGCGATATCTTCCCTCAAAATCACTGCGAGCCTCGGCCCCCAACCTGATAGCCTCAATGATATATTCTGAAGGCTCCTGACCATACATGTGGATTCCTATGGAAAGCGCCCCCAAACCAATATCACCTTACCACATCTATTGGGGCCTTTACCCAGCGAGTGGTCGTACCACCTCATCAAGGAGTCTATCTGTGTGCACACTACTCAAAAGTACCCGGTGAGTGGTAATCACCTTAATAAGATCCCAAGACACAACACTTCTGACACCTCGTGTCCTTGAGAACTTGTCTCTCAAGTCTGATGGCCTCTCCATCCAAGTAACCCGGGCCAAGCCCAACCTGACAGTCCAACTACCTCAACAGACGTCCATGACGCCCAATCCCGTGGCAGGAACCACCCAAGTAACCCGGGCAAATCCCCAACCTGTGATCCTCATCACTCAAAAAATGTCCGGGCCACGCCCAACATAACCAAATAGTTCAACATAGGCAATATAAAACATCACATATATATACTGGAAAGCATCACTTTGAACATGTAATTACTAAACAGTCAAGTTTCACTAGCTTGTGTTGTCCCATACCAGCACCTAACTCATTCATAATTTAAAAATTAATCCCAACAGTTTAACTAAAAAATTCAATAAATACTCTAACCACAACAGTTTAAATGATGGTCCAGTTTATACGCATTTTGGTACTCCCTAACGAATTGCCCCAAACGAGCAAAAACCTCTATCCCAGCCTCGCTCAATCACAATAGGGTCAGGCAATACCCAGTGGCATCCCACAATGCAGATAATTAATTAAAAAAACTAAACAAGGTTTCTCTCAATACCCAACGTCGCGTTCGAATGTCTCATCCCCCAATTTTCTACGAAAACACAAAAAAAGATTGGCACCACCAACCTCATACTCGTACGATGATACTCCTTCTATATCAGCCTCTGAAACTTTCTAAATTGCGGTAGATCTGCATTTCTGTCAAATCCCAGCAATTCCGTTCGGATGGAATATGCGGATAAACAGGAGAGGAATCAAGGACGCAGATGGTTGTGTGGGGTTAGCCTCTCCAATGCGGTCCCGCTACCACCGATGGATCAAACAACTTACAACGTATGAAGATTCTGGGAGAGTTTCTGTTTTTCAGAGGTTCTCGGAGGAACGGTTCGTCCAATGGGGAAGAAGAAGACAATTATCGAAATAAGACGTGATGACATCTTGCATACTCAAATATAAATAACAATACATGGGGTATATTTTTTAAATTACATGCCGTGTAGATTGATTTTTCGTACTCCGACTTAAGCGGAGTCCAGCACATGGCTTGGATTGTGTTCATGGTCAACACACGTCTAGGGACTCGGCCATTACACAAAACTAAGTTACACGGCATGTCAAGGAGGACTAGACATAGTGTAGATGGAAATTTCTACCTGGTTACTACACGGAATGTACTTGGCCTCGCACAGTTAAGGGTACATGGCGTGTCTATAACTACATGCCTTGTAGTAAGAAAAGTATACACGGTCATCACACAACATGTCCTTGGTGAGCACACGGTCGGTCACTCGCTTAACATCTACACGGCGTTTACTTAAAGAACACGGTGTGTAGTCTGGATATTTCCATAAACTGTCCAAAAACTGTAGTTTTCCGAGAAACCAGTCAAAATTTTCAAATAGGGTCGGAAAAAAAATTAAACGACTTTCAAAAAACCAGGGTTCTTAGAAACTCCCCACCTTAACGTAGCTCATCCCCGAGCTACCGAACGAAACCTAGAGATGGCCCCAAACACGCCCATTCTGGTTAAACAACCTAGACTACCCCGGTCTCAAGGTTCTGGCTAAATTCATCGAGGGGGTTTCACACCTTAGGAATTTCCTACTCGATCTAAACACGAAACAAACCTCAAAGAAATCCAAATAAACAAACAAGGCCCAACGACCTATTTCCCGGACCCGTGGTTCCTCTCATGACGCATAGTCACCCCCACACCTCCTCGGTGCCCACATGTCACTTCCAACACCCAGCGTAACCCACACTTCATCAGTTTCCGCCTCCAAGAGGTCCTACATCACATAGATGCTCCAATCAAAACTTGGTGCCTTGTACATCAAGTAACCCGCATCCATGATGCCCTGATGCCCATGGCACCTCACGTAACCTTCATCCTTGATGCTCCTGATGCTACGCATCTCAAATATATAATAAAATATTTAACACATCTATTATGATGCTAATCCCACTAACTAGTATCAAGTCAGTCCACAAGTATCTTGTGCAACTTGTGCACTCAACCAGACATGCCTCAAAAGTCCATGCCAAAAGAGAGAAAAGAAAATCACGACCACACCCTTGGTGTACCTGCCATCATCCTCGGCTCACCAGCCAGCTCAGTCCCTAGAAGCTCCACAGCGTGCAGCTGGCCTGAAGTATGACTGCCTGATGCCTGAACTCCCTACGGTGCTGCTCTAGTCACTGGCCACTGACCCCTCAGTTAGGTACCACCATCTCTGTCATGTCCGCTGCGCACAGCTGAACCTCGACTACCCTCTCCTGGTACCAAACCTTAACCAACACCTGAAGCCACAGTCTGTCCTAGTCCCTACCTACCGGCTGTCTAAGAAGGCTTCCTGCAAAACCTCTCTCGATGCCCGACCTATCCTAATGCTCGTCACTCCTTAGGAGGCCTATCGCACTGAGCCCGAACATTTCCCAGATGCCCACACTGAAAGCAAACCACCACTGAATTTCCACGAGGTGGCCTAGCCGAGTCCTTGGCATGCCCGTCCTACTGGAAGTCATCTCTACCTCGCTTCCTGCTATCTGAACCATCCCATCAAGCTACTGCCCTACCAATCTGTGACCTATCCCTCTGGTTTCCCTATGCTATAAGAGCCTGGTTCACCGCCTCAGAGAAGGAACTCAGCCTGAAGATGTTCACCAGGACCCGAATGGCATGTCGTAATCCATCCTCAGAGTGCCTCACCCTTGCTGCATCATCGCTTACCATACCAGGAGAAAATAGAGACAACTCTGTGAAGGTAGATGTGTATTCCATGAAAGACATATCTCCCTACTGAAGACTCAAGAACTCTCGAGCTCTCTCTACACTCAGTTTCTCTGGATAGAAGTTCTCAAAGAACCTGTCCTCAATGTCCTTCGAAGCGAGTCCGTCGTGCCTACGAGTCTGTACCTGTACATCCCACCAACTCTTCGCTGGGCCTCTCAACATGTACATCACCAGCTTGACCCTCTTCCCTAGAGGCATCTCAGGCTGCTCGAAGATCATCTGCATAATCTTTATCTAGTTCTCTACCGCCTGTGGATCCCCCTCACCCTGAAAAATCGGCGGGTGCTGCGACTGGAACTCTCGCGTCAGATATGCCAAAGAAGACTCTATACCATGCACGCCTCTATCAATCCCATGTAAGACAGATACCGGGCTAGCTCAGAGCTGTCTTCCAGCCATGGTTTGAATGCTTCCAAACCTGGCTGCTGCCCTGTCTGCACTGGGTCATGAACCTGATCCTATCCCTGAGCCTGTACCTACGGCTCATGCTCTTTGTGCATCGGATTCTGAACCTGATCCTGCAACACTACATCCTCTGATGTCTGATGCTCCATTGAGTCATGGAGGAGAAACATGCTGAATACCATAAATGGTCAGAGAGCCCATATATATATAACAATATATTCTACACAGATAAGAAAAGCAGTAAAGAGGCAGTGTATAACAACTACCCTTACTCTCCCCTATCGCAATGGACGCCCTTGGCATGCCGACCTCACATCCTCCTTACCCGCCCTCAACAGAGCCAAGTATTAATGTTACCTCGGGCCATTCCCATCCTGAAAACCAACGTTTACACTAACTTGACGACTGAGTCACCCAATCCTAACAGTTACACCGGGTCAGTCATAATACATGCATGCTCTCATAAGAGCCGGAAACAAATATCCAGAAACATGCAATTCTAAAAAAATACACAATGCATGGCATACATATTGCATTATACAAGCAACATTATCAGGAGTTTCACCTATTCACATTTCAAACCATACCAAGCATGGAAATTTATTTTTATTCACATGGAGTTATCACTTCACAAAGCATACGTGTAATTATGAAATTAAAATAACCTAAAATGTTCCTAAAATCCAAAAAACCAAGCCTTTCCATATCGGGCTAAGGTCCAATTATCCCTTACCACACCGAGTCAAGGGTCACATATCATAATCAATAACATCACACATCAAGTGATCCACTGAGGTGGAAATAATATAAACTATAATCTGAACAAAAGCAATACAATAATTCCCACCCATGGCAACATGGTACATCCCACGTACATGGGGCTGTAGGTACCCAAGCACAAGCTAAGAGCCCAGTTCTAGTAACAAACTATCTCTAGTCTACCATATCCCAAATAGGAATACTAGAAAAAATAAAAGAGAAGTCTCAATCTCATTAGTAGCCAGAAAAATGTTGCTACTAAATCACTGTCAAAAACACATCTAATACCACTTTTTAATAACCCAGACCCGGCCAGCCACCTGAACAGTGCCAAATGGGTAGGGGGATACTACCTTAGGCTCACCTCCATGAACGTAAAAGGATACTGACTAGTATTAAGGATCTGTTAGGTTTATTAGGGAGGCTATACCCTCTCATAGGATCATAAAAAGGGTACTGTTCCGAGTATAATACAAAAATATGTAGTGGAAATAAATGACTCAGCAGACTCAAACCAGACCCGCAGAGAGGAAGCATAACCAATATCAAATAAACAGTGGAAGCAATATAGAAACAATAGCAGTGGAAAGTAAATAGAACAACATGATAAAAATCACTGCAACTACTACTATGAAAAACAAACATGCATCTGTAGAAAGTAATGCATACCAATACATAACAGTGCCAATGGCTAACCAATAGTTGCTACAGAATAAATTAAGAGTGCTATTACAAATAGGAAACTAAACAAGTAACTCCAGTAAGACACCACCTCAAGGTCTATGCTAGTCTATATGACATCAGCACTAAGGTACAGCTCCTGAGGATGACCCTCCACCTGCATGCAATTTCATAAAGTCTACGCATCCGGAAGGGCCCGTGTAGGGTGTGAGACGAGTCTTAGTGGGATACCCCCCAAAGGTGCGTACCTAATATAAGTGTTTTGGCCGACATGCTTATATAAGAAAAACAGAAAACAATACAATGTATAAAAGTAAAAAAAACTTCACTGGTGCTCATCAGCCACCAAGAAGTGTCACATGCTTCGGCCAATGTCGGAATCTCTGGTCTGAACCCAGCATTACGTGCCATCTGACACTATGTGTCCCAAGTACTGACGTCTCAGAGGTATGGCCAATAATCATAACCCATCTAAAAATCTCAAATTTCCCATGGCACAACATCCATAGGAACAACGATACCTATCCTCAAAATAATACCCAGAGGGACAGCGATGTCTACCCTCAAATAATACCCAGTCGGACAGCGATATCTACCCTCAAAAATCACAGCAAGCCTCAGCCCCCAACCTGACAGCCTTAACTCTATCATCTAAAGGCTCCTCACCTTCCTCGTGGCTTCCTTTGGCAGGAACGCCCAAACCAATATCACTTAACCACATCTATCGGGGCCTCAACCCAGTGAGTGGTCATACCACCTCATCACAGAGTCTATCTGTGTGCAAACTACTCAAAAGTACTCAGTGAGTGGTAATCAACCCAATAAGTTCCCATGCCACAACACTTCTAACAACTCGTGTCCCTTCGAACCTGTCGCTCAAGTCTGATGGTCTCTCCATCCAAGTAACCCGGTCCAAGCCCAACCGGACAGTCCAACTGCCTCAACAGACATCAATGACGCACAATCATGTTGTAGGAACCACCCGAGTAACCCGAGCAAAGCCCCAACCTGTGATCAGCATCACTCAACAAATATCTGGGCCACTCCCAACATAACCAAACATTTCAACATAGTAAATATCACACATCACATATATATAATGGAAATCATCACTTTAAACAAGCAATTACTAAACAGTCAAGTTGCACTACTTTGTGTTGTCCCATACCTGCACCTAACTCATTCATAATTTAACAATTAAAACCAACAGTTTAACTCAAGAATTCAATAATTAGTTTAACCCCAACAGTTTAAATGATGGTCTAGTTTATACGCATTTCGGCACGCCCTGCCGAATTTCCCCAAATGAGCAATGACCTCTAACCTATCCTCGCTCAATCACAACAGGGTCAGGGAATACCTAGAGGCATCCCACAATGAAGATATTTAAATAAAAACAATTAATCATGGTTTCTCTAAATAACCAACGTTGCGCCCGAAGGTCACAACCCCCAATTTTCTACGAAAACATGAAAGAAGGTATGCACCACACACCTCGTGTTGGGACCACTTTGTATATGAAGATTGTATTTGTTGTCAACTGTTGTCAATGCTGGTCAAAATGAAGAAGGAGATGAAGAAGGACTCCAAAGTTAATGGAGATCGAATGAAGTGAGGATGCCTGTAGCATTGTTATGTAATCATATCATTGAATGTCAGGCTTGGGCAACACTTCATGAACCGAAATCAGACGATGCTTTGCTGGTATGTATTTCACACAAATCATGAGTTAGGAGAACTTGTGATGCAAGCCTTATAAAGGAAAGGGGGAGAAATGATGATGCCAGTCATATAATGTTTTGATTGGAAGGAATGATGCTGCTGGAAGATAGGAAAGATTCAGTTCCCATTGCAACTCTGACGATGCTTAAGCTGATCTATCAAAGGATAAATATCATGACAGTGGGATTCATGATAAGAGCAGAATAATGGTTATGGGAAGCAGTAAATAGATAAAATGGCAAAGCAATAGACAATCTGGGGATGGCAGAAAAGCACAGTTTATGGTGGCGCCATTTTCCAGTGTTTGCCAAATTTTAGGGCCTGAAAATCGGGAGATGAAGAAATGTGCTTGGAAATGGATGTTGCGCATAAGATTGAAGATGGTTTATACGTGAAAAAGAGTTATTCAAGGTCAGAACATTGAAAAATTACAATGGAATGGAGTGCGCGGAAATTTAGGCATGTTTCGCGCAAAAATAAAGTGGTGCGCGCAATTTCTACGGGATGCGCGAAATAGTAGCGGGATGCGCGAAAAATCTGCGGGATGCGCGAAATATTGGCATGGTACGCAAAATTGAGGTGTGAAGTTTTCGCGCAAATGATGGTTCGAGATCAGAAGATCAAAAATTGGCAAAGGCATAAAATGCGTGAAATATTGGACCCGTGCGCGAAATCTGATGTTGCAGGAAAGATTGGGTTTGCGCGCAATATAGAATGTGGTGCGGAATTTTGCGCGCAATTGGTGCTTCATTCTTAGAAGGATAAAAAATGGAAAATTCATGAGGTGTGCGAAATATTGAAGCATGGCGCGAAATATGAAGTTTCATAAAAGAGTTTTTATGCGCATGGAGGAGGTTTTACGCGCAGGAAGAGGTTTTTATGCGCAAGGTCAAAACTGCCTATAAATATGGGGTGAACCCCTCTCATTATGTGTGACTCGACACTTAGAAAAATCCAGAGCTCTGGCGCGCGGAAAATTGTAGTATAGAGCATTGCACGAAAAGAAGAAGTGTTGCGCGGAAAAAGAATTGTTGCGCGAAATAGGATGTTCTGCGCGAAAAAGAAGAGTTGTGCGCGAAAAGGGTTTTTCGCGCCAAAAGGTATTTTTACGCGCAAGGATTGAATTTTATGCGCAAGACACCTATAAGGTTGCGCGAAAAATTTGAGGGTACCGCAGGCCTTTGATAGGTACAGAGCACTCTCGAAGCATCCTTGTGGAGGAAAAAGAACTGTGAACCATTCGGTTTCACAAAGATAAGTTGAACCGCACTCACACGACTGGTGTTTAACACTCTCATTGTGCTTTGTGAAGTGAAGAAGAACTAGACATGCAATTGAACTCATATCTGCACAAAGGAAGAATTTAGTATACCAATACACTCAGGTGTTGGTATTGAGAAGAGAAGGTAGAGAAGAAGAAGAACAGAGTATGCCCAACTGAAGGCTGACAATTATTCAGGGTAGTTTAATTCAGATGATGCTTTGTGAGCAGATCTTCAGTGATTGAATAATCACATTGGTGTATGTGATTCTAGCTAAAGAAAGAAGGTGATTAGTGCAGTCAGTTGTTGCACTAAGAGGAAGAAGGAAGAAGAACTAGTGCAGTTTGTTTTTGCACTAGAGAAGAAGAGAAAGAAAGAAGAGAATTGCTTGCCTACTGCTTTGCAAGTAATCAAGTGAAGAGAACTACAATAGATCCAGAGCAGAACCAACCTTTTAAAGAAGGAAGAAGACTGTCTCGATAGGCAGTATAAAGAACCAGCTAGAGGCTGCAAGATGGACTTGGCTTTCACCAGTCCAGGGAAGAGGATTGTTTCCCACCCCCCTCCAAAGTGTAGGGACTCACACTGGCTAGAGGATTGTTTTCCTAGCCACTCCATTGTAACAAAATTTTACTTTATTGTGGAGAATCCATGCAGTGGTCATACTCATGCATGGAATGGACGTAGCTACTCTTATTGAGTGGTGAACCTTGTAAAAATATCGTGTGCACATTTTTACTGCTTTCTGTTATTGCATGCGATAGGGAAAAGAGAATAAGAGAATCAAGATCCTAACAGGTCTAGAGGTATAGGGATAAAAGTTGGAATTGGATTAAAAAGTCCCCAACACTGATTCACCCCCCCTCTCAGTGACAGGTATATCCCAAACTGGTCCTTTCACCTCGTACTAGTATAATAATACTCCTTCGATATCATCCTCTGAATCGGTCTAAATCGTTTTAGATCTGTGTTTCCGTCGAATCCCGGCATTTTTATTTGGATTTAATTTGTGGAGAAACAGTAGAATAATCAAGGAAGAAGAAGGGTGTGTGGGTTTAGCCTCTCTGATGCGGTCACGCTGCCATCGACGGATCAAAGAACGGACAACATATGAAGATTCTAGGAGGGTTTTTGTTTTTCAGAGGTTCTCAGACGAACGGTTCATCCAACAGGGAAGAAAAAGAAAATTCTCGAAATAATACGTGACTCCATTTTAGATACTCAAATAAAAATAAAAATACAGGGAATGTATTTTAAAAGTACATGCCATGTAGATGGCTTTTCTGTACTCAGACTTAAGCGGAGTCCAGCACATGTCTTGGACCGTGCTCACGGTCAACACACGGCTAGGGACTCGTCCATTGCACAGAATGAAGATACATGGCGTGTCAAGAAAGAATACACACTATGTAGATGGAAATTTATACCTGGGCAACACACGGAATATTCTTGGCCTCGCACGTTTAAGGGTACAAGACGTGTCTATAACTACACGCCGTGTAGTAAGAAACTTATACACGGTCATAACACGGCATATACTCAGTGAGCACACGGTCGGTCACTCACTTAATATCTACACGACGTGTACTTAAAGTACATGGCGTGTAGACTGGTAGTTTCCAAAAACTTCCTATAACCTCCAGTTTTCCACAAAACCAGTCAAAAATTTCAAATAGGGTCGGAAAAAAAATTAACTTGTTTTAAAAAAACCTGGGTTGTTACATAAGTATTCAATAAAAGTAATTTTTTATGATTTATACTGGTACTATATAATAATATTTATTTATTTTCTTGTTTTTATATGGTTTAGAAAAAATAATCAACAACGAGCATATCGGATGAAAAACTACATTTAGTAGCTTTGAAATGGTCAAAACAATATGGTCGTATTAAAGGATTAGGTTTTTGAGTTTCTCCTGGAACATATTTTTAGAATATAAAACCACATAAGAAACATATATTATGGTGAAATGATTGTATAAATGAAGATAATCATTATAATATATTATTTTCTAGTCTAATTTGGATGTCCAATGTATGAGAAAGGATTAAAGTGAACCTATGGTGGATCAAAGACTCGGCCTAGAACCAGTTGAACCCTCTTTATTTAAGGCTATTAATTCCCCCCAACACATACTTTACTTGAGGTAATCAATTTTTCATTAATTTTACTCCTAAATGTAAATTAAACAATATCTGAGAACTTTATATTTCTAAAATTATATAGGGTATATTTGTATGTGATTTTTATCTGTTAATACCCATGTACCATGTTTTTGCAAGGGGTAAAGTGTATAATATCCTATATGGAAAGCTATAAAATAAATAAATCCCAGAATATCACATGAGGGTGGGGATTGAGGTATCTCATGAGCCGATTGTAAATTTATATGTTCCACATTATGATTAGGATATTGCAATAGTCCATGATTCAATTGTAACATTAATAGCAAGACTATCTAGTCATATAATGATAAATGGGGTATGTATTTATCAAATTTGATCATATGAAAAAACTATAATATTTGATGAAAAAAATTCTAAATTGATATATGACATTACATATGGATAATCCAATGCCGAAAATGTTAGATCTAGACAATCTAGTGAATTAACCAATAAGTCAAAATGTCATTTCGAGAGTAACTTCTCCTCTCCAATTATAGAGCAACATTTATCATCATTAAAAATTCATATAGAAACTATATTTGAATATTAAAATATGAATTACATTTCATATGAAAAATAATTTTATGTAACTTTCAGGAAATATGTAATTGGTCTTGATAATATAAATGAGAATCTCAAGCATGAATGGTTGGGTTTCTCAATTATGAATACATACATATGGGGAATTTTCATAATACGTCTATCAAAACAGTGATCTAATATGTTTACTAAAGTTTAAAAAAATAATATTTTATAAAGGAATTTTTATTAATATTTTGTAATGGGAAAAATTCCCAAATAACAATTTTTTTACTAATCCCTCTATTATTTATATGGGAAAAATAATTTAGATAAGGAAGAAATTGAGAAGAAAGAGTATGATCTACATGAAGAATTTTAGAAAATAATATCATAAAAAACTATTTTTATGCATAAAATATATATATATTACTATAAAATCTAATCACATAAAATATATTTTTAATTTTTTCATTATTTATTTTTTTAGGTCTTAATGGGTGTTAATCATAGCCAATCTGAAAACACCAAATTTTTATTTTTTGGATCAAATTAGTGGATACACAACAAAATGACCACACATGATATGTATTGTGAATTTGTATTAAACTAAAATAAACATTTAATGGATAAAATTTGAATTATATATTTTATTCTATGTTTTTACAGTACTTTTTCTATGTTGGGGTGACCATTAAATATAGGATAAATCATGCCATGAAGTCAGTTTCTAAACTGATAAAGCCTATTTATTACAAAAAACTGGAATTTAATTAAGGTATATATCAGAATATTTCACTATTAAAACATATTTAGAAACAATTTACTTGTTTTTTTCAATGGTTATGTAGTGTCCAAATCAAGATAAAGGAAATGATTGTGTATATTATGATTTAAAATACATAGGAGAGATCAAAAGGCATTAAAATACAAGAAAACCCAATAGTTAATTTCTGAAGGTAATTATAATTTAATTAAATACATTTCTTAACATATTTTGTACTTATATTTATTAAGTATTATTATGATTTCCAACAACATTTATACTCATGATAAGAAGTAAATTTTATTAGAGATGGGTGGGAAGTATACATGTTGTCAAAATGATTTTTGAAAAAACAATTAGGTGAATCCCTTTTATTTTTATGATATAGTATGAGCTATGACATTATAATTATAATTAGGGTGTGAAGAATTAATTTCATCATTATTATATTTTTTTTGATATGTTTTTAAAGTATAAGTATAGTAGATGAAATCAATTTGGATAATAGTACTGACCTAAAAATAATAAAAATGTTGGGAAATGGCAGAGACAATAGTAGAAGTGAAGTTGGATATTGAGGTGGTGGAAGATGTAGAGGCAGAGATCAAGGAATAGAATAAGGTAGAGGAGGAGATGAATCTCTATCTTGAAAATAAAAAAATTGGTGGGAAATGAAGTATAATGAGGATCATACCAAGGTTGTATTTGAGAAAAATTATTGTAAATTTCTCATAACACTTTTCACTTAATATAAAATCTATTGTGCATGTGTTTCAAGTGAATTTTTTAAAAAATGTTTTCAAGCACTTGTTTAGGTGGTTTTATACAATAATTTAAGGGGAGGAATTTTTTTTGAACAAAAACTAAAAAAAAATTATTTTTTTCAAATTGATTATCATATGATACAGTTTCTATTATCACCTTCCAAGTAATATAAAATATTATTAAAGTGTCAAAGAAACCCCTCACCAAGGAAAAAAATGTTAGATGTGGTTTCATTCACATGAATTTCCCACAATGAAAAGAAAGGGTCTTATTAGTGCGTTCAATGGCCACTTGGGAGTCATAAAACACCAATCTATTCATCAAAAATATATATAATACAACTCAAATGTTTGACTAGATATGAATGTAATCAACAACTAAATCCATCAGGTATATAAGATAAAAAGTGGAGAACAACTAGCATTGAGAGATCATCGTCATTATTGTGGGCCGGTGTTAATGGAAACATGAAACAAAATGAAATGATACATTCTTTTGAAGAAATATCCAAAAAATTAAAAACCCACATCAAATGAAATTGTGAAGTGACAAAAATCAAATGAATGACCCTTTGAAAAAGAAACTTCTAGCTTGATCTAGAAAATCTAACAATATAAAGAAACACGAAATTTCATCAATTGAGTCATTAATTTTCAATGAAGAACAATATATTGGTTTCACATTGGTGGGTGGTGGAATTATTTTCTCTATTTGAGCATCAATTAGATACATGATATAACCTAAAAATGATTATCAAGTCCCTTAAAGTAACATTAATTATGCATATGATCATTCATTATGTAAAATGATCCACAGTCACAAGTTCATTAATAAAAAACTCATCATCATTATCAAAAAAATACATGAGAATATGGAAATTCCCATTTTGATAAAGAAATAATTATTATTTTATGTTAGGGTTTATCATCACCTAGAATAATGAAAAGGATATACTAATCAATATCAAAATACAAGAAGGATTAATGGATGCACAATATTTTAGTGTCATTTGGATGCTATAAAGGTTTATACTTATGTTTAATACTATCAAAAAGGGGTAAACAATTTATAACAGAGTTTAGTGTCTTATTAAAATATATAATGGTATATATTATTGTTTTTTCCATAAAAGCAGGAAAATGGTTTGAAATTGAGTTTATACTCTCTATGATTGTGAAAGGTTAAGATATATTTTATTCTATTCCCTAAAAACTCATATATATATATATATATTATAGTTCAATCAATTAATGATGGTAGGTTTAACCTAATGGTTAATGATTTATGGTAATTTATGACTCTTTTAATAAGGATGATTCACTATTGTGCTATGATTAGGAACTCAACAATGATGATTCACTCATGATGGTAAAATTTTATTTTTATTCTCTATTACATTCAATATTATAGGTTATCAAACTATAATATAGTTAGATAAATCAGAGTGTTTAATGAAATGTATGATAAAAATACAAGGTGGAATCAACTATACCTCAAAGAAATACACGGTGTTCCAGGTTTGACTCAAATTTTGTGGTTTCAGTTTAAAATTTATATTTTATTAACATATTGTTTGATTTTTATGTTTAAATTATTTTTTTATAGTAATAATAGTATATAAATTGTTTTATTATATATGTGTATTATTTTTCTTGAGTTAAGGTTTTTTTAAGCTACTCATACTGATTAGATATTGTACTCTGAGCCTATAACTGAGATAACTCCAGAAAGGAAACGGGTCAACAATATCTAGAAGCATCATGGAAAGGTGAATTCATACAAATTATCTAGTTAATTCTTTAATACTTTTATATATTGTTTTGAATTTAATTTTCTTATCGTTTTTAACTAATTTTTTTCAAAAATCTATTAGGATATCATATTTTCCCTTAAATCATCAACAATAATACATAAAATAGGGAACATGTTGCTTTTGGAAGTGGCGTTTTAGGAATAATTAAGTTTCTTCTTCCATAAAAATGGAACCTTTATTTATGTTGTAGAATTGTTAAGATAGTTTAAATAAAAACACACTTCAAATAAACAATCATCCACACCTCAATCTGATGCACGATGTGACCAGTATTAATTGACTAATATGTTTTTAGTTTGTAATTTACATTTTAGTTCAAAAAAACAACACATACTCAAAACTGAGGAAACACATTCAGATTGATTATATAGTTTAGGAAAACGATTGATAATTCATTTGGGACACGTAAGAATTATCAGTACCACAATATGATTCATGAGGCAACCTGTATGACTCTAATTGTATCATTTTATTTTAAATTGACATTAATTTTAGTAAAAAAGACAACTGACATTCTCAAAAAAGAGAAAAAGAACATGGATTATTTTTATACATTATGAAAATGATACATATGTCATTTTTGACATGTAGGAATTGGCCTCACCTCAATCCAATACACAATGTTCCTGGTATGCATCAAAATCTCTCTTATCAATTCAAAATAGATATTTTACTTCAAGAAGTGTCACTTGTTGAAAACATAGGAAATGCACTCATATTGAATTGATAATTTTGGAAAATGATTAATTATTCATTTTCAATGTGTAGAAAGAAATCTCACATCAATCCCACGAACAATGTGACTGGTATCACTCAAAGCATGTGTTTGCAGTTTAAAATGATATTTTATTAAAAAAAACACAAGTTTCCTACTAAAAACTAATAAAATAGATTTGGATTGTTTCAATACAATAGTAAAATACTATATATGTCATTTGGTACATGTTTTAATTGACCACATCTCAATACGACCCATAGTGTCACCGGTATGACTTCATGTGCATCTTTTTATTTGAAATTGACAATGATTATAGTAAAAAAGGAAACTAACATACTCAAAATTGAGAAAACTCATTTTTGTTCTTTTGATACTATTGAAAAATGATCTGTAAGTCATTTACGAAGTTTTTAAATCATACAAATCTCAATTTTATACATTTCATTCCTAACATGACTCAAATTCACCGTTATCAATTTAAAATTGACTTTTCAGTTCAAAAAGTTCTACTCACTAAAAACAAGGAAAATGGGATCATATTTTCTTGATAATTTATGACAATGATTCTTAATTTATTTGTGATGTGTAGGAATTAATATCAGGTCAAACCCAAACATTTTGTGACTGTTATGACTCAATGTGGGTGTTTCCCGTTAAAAATGACATTTTAGTAAAAAACAGAAGTGTTGAAATAAATACTGAGAAAACATGTTTGGATTTTTTTGATACTTTATACCAATAACCCATAATTAATTTGATAAGTGTATTAATCATCCTAAACATAATATAAAACATAGTGTGACCTATATGACTCCACGTTTATCTTTTCAATATTGAAGTGTCATTTTAATTTAAAACATGAATCACATCACAAAAACCAAGATAGTGAGCCTATATTTTTTTTTCTCATTATTCAATTTGTTATTAATTAATTGATTTCCTTACCATTTTTATCTTATATTTATTTAGTTTATTTTCTAATAGATAATTCTTTAAGATGAACAATAAATGGTGTGACGTTCAAGGATAAACCACAACTCAGTCTGATAAATAGTGTTCATGGTATGATTCAATGTTTAGTTTAAAATTAAAACTTTATATTTAACTTATTTATTTATATTATTACTAATAAAATAATTTATTTATTATATAGTTGTGTTATTTTTATTTATAATGGTTACTTTCTTTCTTTTATAAAAGTGTGTTCTTTTTCTCTATAATAGTGTTTTTTCATGTATTTGTGTTGTATATTTTATTTCATTTAAATTATATATTCGTATCTGATTTTTGTAATTTCTGGTGTTGTTTTTGGTGCCGTAGTGTGTTGTTATAGTACACTATATTGTTTCCAATTTATGGTGCTATAGTTTTTCAAAACATCACACTTCAGTATGCCTATTTATCAATGTTACTAAATGTGCTGATAAGGGGACCATCTATTAGCCCTTATATAAGCATTGATAAAGGGTCCATTTATCAATGTAAAATAAAATCACTGATAAATGGTGTCATTTTATAGTGAAGATAAGGGACCAATTTATCAACTCTTTTCTAGCATTGATAAAATCTAGGGTCTTCTAACTGTTCTTTGTTAGTCCAGACTTTTTTAGCACTAATAAAGGCATATTCTAGCACTAGTAGGGGCCTATTTTGTAGTAGTGTTAATACCAAGTAATATATTATAGTGATTCCTTAATGAAAACCTATAATAAAAAATACATATATATTTCATGATTCATATAATAGAATCCTTAAATTCCAATAGACAAATACTTAAATCATCTCACTTCCTTCTCAAACCATTAAACTTGAATCGTCATCTTATTATTTAATATCTCCTTCCTTTCATTTTTCATTCTTAGTCTCTTCATCATCAACACAAAAACTGTTACTAATACAACCTTGTTGATCCCCTTCATGATAATTCACATTAGTACAAATATTTACAGAGTGACCATACATTACAAATTTAAAACATTCAATAGTCAATAATACCTTAGGAAAAAAATTATTCTCATCCAGTTAGTGAACTAAAACTTTCATTTTTTTCCCTTTTTAGCTACTTTCTTTGAGTCATTATTTTACACACCCAAAAAATCTTCTCATACCTCTAAGATATTACTATGAGTGATTATTTATACATTAATAATATATAGGAAATTGAATATTATTTTATCTATGGTCTCTACTGCTGAAACTCTTAATGAACTCTTTTATTCTCTTTTTAATGGAGTCCAATAGCTGGTTATGGTGAATTTTGTGAATCATATTCCATGATAACTGATAAGAAATAATCATAATATCATTCAATCTAGTCGTCATACCATTTCATTTCACATAAATAAAATTTATCTCATTCAATGTCATCCGAGTTTCTTTAGGTTCCTACCATTAAATAAAATCAAAAAGCATAGTGTGAGAAATGCTAATCATACTGGGAAACCAAATAATATTGAATGTCACTTATAAGATGTCTAATTCATGACACAATATTTTTAAACTATGAAACCTTAGTTCCATCAACATAAATTCATAATAATAATATAGGTAAATATTTTATGTTGGTTTGTAAAGAGTTTTTGAATTTCTGAAGTATGTCCGTCATGAGCGTCAAATCGGTTGTGAAGCAAGTCCCATTTACATGTAGCAGGTGATGATCGGGTCTATCACAATGCACCCTTTTAATAATTTATTACCACTATGTATCTCAATGGAAAATCCACATCAACTTATATTATCCGGACAAGGATATAGTTTTTGGACATTATCTTATGCCTTCTACAACACCCAGAGATTTGTTTAAATGTGTTTTTTAATTAATTTAATATTTAGATAATAAGAATTTCTATAAACAGTAAATATATATTATATTATATGAAATAACTATATTTTTATTATGAAAAACTAAGTTAATGTTGTTCTATAAAAAACACTTATATTATCTTGTGGTACGTGAAATACAATATTGGGATTTGTTATACGCAATGATGATTTCCTTCGATAGGTTGTGTTATACACAAGACCTAGTTTTACCAAAATACAAATTACTATCAATATTATGGTTAAAATATATTTATATTTTCAACCTAGATATTATGATTAAAGTTATTAATTATATTTTATTTATATAGGTTAATATGACGATCCCTTTTAGCTAGAAATGAAATTAATAACTATTTAAAAATAAATAAATTCATTTTCAAAGAAAACTAGTTTTCTATGTACAAACACAATTTTATGTCAATAAATTAAAAAAAACTATTTATGATTTTCTTTAACATGTTATTTATTAAATAAAATATTTTTTCACTCATCCAACAAATTTTATTGGTATAAGAAAAGAATAAATCAAATTTTATGTATAAAAATATGCATTTTTAAAGGCAATTTTTCCACCTTTTAATGGTTAACCCATTTTAAATTTGAATTTTTTCTTATTTATAGTTTTTATCAGAAGAAATAATGTTTATATTTGAAATATTAATATCAAAATTTACTTTGGGTGATTTTTTTAAGAAGTTTCATTTTTTGATGAATGGTGAAGAAAACATAATTTTAATTCAAAACTGCACTTTCATATAATTTATTTATACAGTTAAATTAGAATATAATTGGGTTTTACAGTTTAATGAGATTTATTTTACATAAATTAATCCAATTTAGTTCACTGTAACTTTTTTTACATTGAAATTGAATATCAAAACATTCCAAATGTTTAAACGTTTTTGCTAAAAATCACACTATCAAGACACATCTGTGAGATTAAAATTAAATTAATTTATGTCAATTATAGGATTGGAATTTGGAAGATTTGATTCCATATCTATAATAATAATTTATATTTTCTAATATTTTTATCATAGTTTTTTACCAAAAATAGTAGTTAAAATTTTTACAATTAATTACAGTGAATGAGGGAAACATTAGCTTAAATAAGGACTATACCTTAAACATAAGGCCCAAAAATCCTTAAAAACATGTCCAAAATCCATTATTTCTTATTTCAACAATACAATACCATTTATTTTATTTGGGACTATATTGGACCCACTTTTTATTTTTAAAACATGAGAGGAATTCCATTTTAAAAAATTTACAATAATTTCACTCCTCCACAATAAAAATGCACTCACCCCTCCCACTTATTCACACCTATAAATCCCTTATACCCAACCAAAATATACTAAAATAATCTTCTATAATCTATCCCCTAATCCTATAATCAGCACTTTGGGAACAAATACATCCAAGGAATTTTTTGGTGTAAACCAGAAGGAGTTACCCAAAGAAGAGGTAACACCCTTCCTTATGCTCCTTTGTCTAATTTTCATTCTCCACCACAATAATTATTCCTATTACATTATTATATAATAACATAATTATCCTAAAAATAAATATATTTATTTATTGTATATTTCTTACCTACACATATACACACATCCATCTAATGGTAAATGAACATATCGTTCTTCTTTATGGTGGACTACGTCCTCACGAAACAATGTGGTTCATTTTTTCATTACCACCTCTCATGGTTGGGAATTATGATAGAAAATATTTTTTATATTATTTATGAAATACTTATGATTTCTTTACATTATTAAAATGATTATATAACCCATAACTTCATTCTTTTCATTTCTGGTAATTAAGATAATCTCTTTTAAGGAAGTATGGACTACCGCTTCCACAAAGTGATTTCATTCATTAAAACATTACATTTAAATTATTAAGGATGGGTTTATAAAATTTAGATGATAAATATTAAAAAATAATTAATTATTAATTATATTATATATATATATATCATTTAATTTTTTTCCTTCACTGTGATAGTAAAATAGAAACAGTATTCATGCGTACAAACGGTTTACCGTCTCCGTGAATGGCATATATCATTTAATATTTATATAATTTATAGAATAATATAAATATTTATATACTAAATATAAATTATATTTATATCATAGAATTTTTTTTGATCATGATATAACTATAATTACAAAAAATGAAACAAATAAAAACACAAGAGAAAAACAAATAAATTATTTCCCAAAACGTAACATTAACATTGGGTAGTTAATAAAATGGTAATATAAAGTCATAAAAATAAAATATGGTGTTATATATATGAATAGGTTATAAGGTTGATTTATAGTAAAATTATATTTATTATATAGG
This sequence comes from Viscum album, assembly GCA_963277665.1. Classification (NCBI taxonomy): domain Eukaryota; kingdom Viridiplantae; phylum Streptophyta; class Magnoliopsida; order Santalales; family Viscaceae; genus Viscum; species Viscum album. The sequence goes on along the minus strand of OY728158.1, from coordinate 419,861,906 downwards.
AGTTTTGAATGAGTGCAAAGAGAGTCAACACTTATGGTATGGGTTTTCTCATCTCACATTTATATTTTGTGATACACAAGCCATGTTCAAAACCTATTTCATATATATGGTCTGTTTAATGAACATGGATTTATTTTATGATTCTGATAATTAAATTTTTGTGTATTTAAATATCCATTTTTATGATATTTATTTCATGGGGTTTATGTTTCAAAAGCTGCCACATCGGTAAAGTAATTTTGTCACAATTTTATTCTTTGAGACACATTCCATGTTATATACCAATATTTTTTCTACAGGGTGTAAATATTTCAATTTGATGTGTTATATCATGTAACTGCTTCTTTTAATGATATTTTACTATTCATGTAATTTTACTTTCTTACATGTTATGTGTAATTCAATGTTACTAAGTGTTAAGAGTTTATTGAAACAATCACATTGTTTATCAAGATTTTTTATGATTATCCTTCCATTTATGAAATATTGTGATCAATATCTCAAGAGAACTCATTAATTTTACTCACATATGTATATTCAAGATTTATTGATGTACTACTTCTTATTTCCCCCTCATTGGTACTTAATATAATTAAGAAGATGTTTTTATGAAAATATGATTTTATTTCGCCATTAGGTCAGAAATATATGCTCTTTTAAAACTGTGTTTCCAAAAATATTTTAATATTATCCTATTATTTATAACGGAAATTGGTACCCTTGTTTTACCTTTTTACAATAGTTTTTAAAGGCAATCTTCTTTTAATTTTCTAACCACTAAATTTAATGAACAAAAGAAATGTTCGGCATGTACGAACATACCCACAATCATGACCATAATTTTCTTGAAGCCTACATTGTACGATTAAAAGTATATTTAAAAAAAAGTTTCATAATATTATATAATTTTTTAAAATTGAAATATATTCTCAAAAAAAAAGTTTTTCAAATAAATTATTTATAAAAGTTTTTCAAATAATTTTCAAAGATTATTTTATATGTTTTAAAAAGGTAAATTTCCAAGAAAATTATTTCAACGATTTCAATATTTCATTATATGTTTTAAGATATATTTTAGAGAAATGGGTTTCCAAAATATTTTTGTACTTTTTTATTGGTATTAAAATTATTTTCAAAGAATTTTCTTTTCAAAATTATTTCAATAATTCTTCGGGAGTTGACAAATAATTTAAAATAAGGGTTTCTAAATATTTTCAAGAATAATATATAACTTATCAATTCTATTTTAAAATAAAAATGTTTTCAATATGATTTATTTTTTAAAAAAATTGTTTTTCATTTTGGAAAAGATATTTTTCTCATTAAATGTTTTAAATTAAAATGTAAAGCTTTCTTTATAAGAAAATAATTTTGAAATGGTTTTATAAAAATCATTATTAAATAAAGGTTATATTACTTAAGAAATGATTTATGTTGTCTTTCAAAATCTATCTCCATCTAATATCACAAAATTTTTTAAAGTTTATGATTTACTATGGATATGATCAAAGAATTCTATTCGTATTATTTCATCATTGGTTTATGTTATGAAAGAATGATGTTTTTGACACCTGTTTATATTCCATGGTATTATATAATCTTGAAACCCATTTCTTTTCACTGGTTAGGATTTAATGAAATTATTATGTGACCTATCACTTTTCTATTGGTAATTATATGATGAAATTTTTATGGTACCCATTTCATTTCATGGGTTATGATATGATGTTTATAAAACCCCTCTTTTTATGGTTCATGATATAATGAATGTTTTATTATCTTGTGGAACATGTATTAATGAATTTATTATGTGATTTTTGGGAACTATATGTCCCTCTAATACATTTGGTGAAGATTTATATCTCATGAGATAATGATGAGAATCAAGTCGACAGGCTTTATCCACTGTAGAAGATTGGGAAACCTGATCTACAATGGGATTATAGGGAAACCTGATCCACTATAGGTAGATGGGGAACCCTATTCCACTATGGGGTGATGGGGAAACTTGGTCCACTCTGGGAAGATAGTCAAACTCGGTCCACTATGAGAATATGGGGAAACCAGATCCACTATATGATGATTGAAAAACCTGATCCACCATACTAAGATGGGAAAACACGATTCATTAGAGGGAAAGGGTTGTGATTATTGATGGTGGTGTGTCACACCCAGTAGTTGTAGTCCCCACGGTGTCATTTTTTTGTTCTAGTAATGCATCTTGACTTATAGGGAATGAGATTACATGTTTATGTGTATACCACAATTCAATGTTTTACTCCTATGTTATTATTTCATAGATTATGATATTTATTTATATATGATTCATCCATTATGAACTGCTAACCTTTATTCCATTATTCATGTTTATAAACTTTGGTATATATAGTATGATTATATACAATTATGATCTTGTTCTCATACCCTTATTCTCTTGTTTATTCTTACATATCTCCCTTGTTAACCCTTACTAAGAATTTAGGATCACTCATTTATATGTTTATATCTCTATTTTAAGAATATATATTTTATTTATGTTATTTTTAAGATGTGTGTTAGTATTAGAGAACCTTTTAAAATATAATGTATGTCACTCATCTACTAGATTTTACGTTTCCATGATTCAAAACGTACTGAACTAATACGGTGTTTGAGTGTATATTTGTTCATTATTGTAAGTATTTTTAAAAACTGCTATAATTTCAAGGTATATTAATGTTGGTTTTTTATAGTTGGTACCATCGAAAAATTTTAGTCAAACTTTTGATACTAGTATGAGAAATATGTAGAAATAACTCTAAGGATATGTATAAGGATAAGTATATAAATAAATAAAAGTATAATAAAATGTGTTGGGATTTTGGTAAAGGATGGAGTGAGTTTTATCCTACAAATAACTCCCTATCCAAATACTAAAAGTAGATTCTGTTCTGGAATAGATGTACCTAGAGTAACAGCTTCAACAGGATGCATCAGGCCTAACTTGAGCGTAACCTGGTACATTATAATGGGCCCTACTGTGTGCATGGTTTGACACTCCCAGGCGATATGCATTGGGAATTCACAAACTCTTCATGGTACATCATGAAGGATTTAAAAATATTTTGGATATGAATAACATAGTATAAATCTAAGGTTTTGAATATTAAATTAGGTATCCTGATTTAGAAATCCTATAATTAGTTTTTCAGGATTATTTGGTTCCTCAATATGAAAATTATTTCTTACTATATGATTTTTGGATTATGTCGGTGGTGGTAACTAGAAGAAACTCAGTTAATGATGAATGTGATGGAGAAATTTCATATGATAAGTCAAATGGTATGATCACAAGAGTGAAAACCATTTTAATCATGCCTATTATGTTTTCATAGAATTTGATTAACAATGTGCACATTAACCATCTCTTGGACTCACTAAATAAGTGAATGAAGGTGTTCACAGAAAGTTCATGTAATGGAAACCATAGATAAAAGATGATTCAGTTACCTACATGTTGATAATATGTGAAGAAGAACATAATTTAATGTCTTAGAGGAATGTAATATTTTTTTACTATTGAAAATGAGGATACAAATAAAGTAACTAAAAAGGGAAAATGAAAGGTTTAGTTAATGAAATGGTTGGGGAATATTGTCCCCCCTAAGGTATTTACAATTGATAACATATTTAAATGTGGAAATTATGAGAATTAAGAAAATTTATGTCCAATGTGGAAGGATTATAAGTATAATAATAAAGATGGGAAATGTTATTTTTTTTGTTGATGATGAAGATACCATGAATGAAATATGAAAGGTATGTGTTGTTATAATAGTTTTGTTTACAAGGATATTAAATTGATTTTGATAAATATTAAGACATGATTTATATATCTTATTTTATGGTGGGTATTAAATATATAACAATGAAGCTCAGTAAATTGTTTGATAATAATGTTTTATGAATGAATTATTTTTGTTTAATAATTCAATGATTATGTTAAATGAATCAAGAAATACATAAGTACTTTTAGTGTAATTTTTTCATTAAGGGAATAAAAGTGTATGTTGAATGGTACAGGTGAGGTAGAAATGTGATTTCATGGAAAGGAAATATCTTAATTAAGGTAAGGGAACCCTTAATTTATTCATGATTTTTAGATAATGATGTTTGGATATAGGTATGTTGGATATAAATAAGTAAATTGTACGGTATTGATTACCTCCAAACTGATAAAGGATTTTTAAACAAATGAGAACATGTTATCATGGGTTGATTTTAAAACTTTGTAGATTGAGGGAATACGTATAGTAATATTTTGAATAATGAAGAATAAATTTTTTTTGAATAAGATTTATGGTAATTCTAGTTATTACCATGTTTCTAGAGAATATATGATGACGATATTCACATGTTTGGAATGTGAAAACCAAAAAATTCTTTATGATATGTGGGGGATCAATGTTAATATTATTTAGTGACCTTGTTTCTAATATTTAGGATTTTTATACTTCTAATGGGTTATAAGGTTAACTAGTTATGGAATTGTTTGTGGTAAACATCAGATGAGGTTTTAGATATTAAAGTGTTATCATTCCATATGTGGAATTGTGCATATCAAATAACTTTTGATACCCTTTTTATTGTGATACATGGAATGACCTATCATTCTATTTATTGGTATCATGATCTGTTAAAGCATTAGAAATGAAACATTCAACATTATTCATTATAATAAGATATGAAGTGGAAATTCATTGAAGACCAATAAAGGGTGATGTTTTCCTAAAATAATTCAAGTATATATTTTCATGAACATTATTTAACTTTAAGAAATTTAACTACAAATAAAATTTTGTCTTAATACCTTATTTTTTTCAAACCGACATTCCTTTGAATCATAATAAATTTAACAATTTGAGGCCCTCAAATTTCTATCAATCATTCATTTTTTTTGTGATTCATGACCTCAATCACTCCCTATAAATATTTATTCTTTTTTTTCAAGTATATATTTTCAATTACTGCTACTGTACTCATATGTGGAAAACTAGTTATATGTTACTCTAGACAACTATTATGTTTCCAACTTCTCTTTTTTAAATTATGTTTTAGTATTCATTTTTAGGATATAGGTTTCTATGAAAGTAACTTTAATGTATTAAACCAATAATAAACTAAATTAATTTCAAGGGTGAAATTCATTTTCATGGGTTATGGGGTAGAATGTAACACATCATAATTTTTTTCATATATATTTTTTGAATTAATTAAATATTTTGATATTTTTTATTTCACACAACTCTAAATATAGCATGAGTAATATGAAATAACTATGTTTGTCTTGCACAACACAAAGTTAATCTTACACAACAAGAAATAGTTATATTAGCTTTAAATACAATAAACAAAATGTTTTCCTTATGTTACATGGAATGATGATTTCCTTCGATAGTCTTTGTTACATGAAGGGCCTATTTTTATAAAAATAAAACATACTATTAATATTATGGTTAAACTAATTTTATAGTTTCCACCTATCCATTCAGATGGATGTTATGAATAAAATATTATTTAAACATGTGATTAAAATTAACGCTTTTATCTATAAATGAACCTTAGAAAAATTTGAAACAAAAGAAATTCATTTTCTAATAAAACTACTTTTCTATGTAAAAACACTATATTATCTCAATAAATTCAATGGACCGCTATTTTTGAGAGTTTTTAATATATTATACAATAAATGAAATATTTTCACACTCATACAATAGATTTTATAGGCATAATATATGAATGAATCAAATTTTTTGAATAAAAATGTGTATTGTTCAAAAAGGAAATTTGATAGCCTTTTAATGAAAAAACCATTTTAAATGTGATTTTTAAAATATTTATAACTTTTATTGGAAACAATAAAATACATTTTTGAAATATAAATATAAAAATTCAATTTGGGTGAATTTCTCGCATTTTTTTGAGAAGATTCATGTTTTGATGAATAGAGATGAACATTGAATTTCAATTCAAAACTGATTTGTCATTTAATTTATTTATATATTTAAATTATATTTTTAATATTTTTACTTCAATTAGATTAATTTTAAAACAATTAATCCAATTTAATTTATTTTAACAAATTTCACATTGAAATTCAATATCAAATCATTACAAGCTTTTAATCTTTTTTGTTAAAAAACCCTCATTCATGACACATCTGTGGGATTATTTTTAAATTAATTTCTGGAACTTATATTATTATATTTTTGAAAAATTGTTTCCATATTTATAATCCTAAAAATTTATATTTTCTAATAAGGTATACTAATTTTTTGAACAAAAATAAAAGTTAAAATGATTAAAATTAATTACAGTGATTAAAAGAAAAAATAGTTTAAAAATGACTAAACCATAAATTGAAGGCCTAAATAAACCTATAAACTTTTCCAAAATACATTGTATATTCATATTTATACCATATACTACTTTTTATATTATTTTGACCATTATTTCATCCAAATTTCAAGGGAAAAACATAGGTGGAATTCCTTTTTCAAAAATTTACAAGATTGTCAATCCTCCTCCACTATAAAAAGTCACTAAAACCTCCCACTTATTTAAAAATATCAATACAATTTTATCATCCAATATATTCTAAAATAATATCCCAATATCTCTTTCCTCATTCTATAATCCTCAATTTTGTAAAAACCCATCTAAAAGAACCCCTTTGTTGAGAACTAAAAGAAGTTTCCCAAAAAAGAGGTAACATCCTTCCTCAACCTCTTTTATATTATTTTCATTTTTCGCCACCAAAATTATTATTATTACATGCTTATATAATAACCTAGGTATCATAAATAAACTGAGAAAATTTTATTCTTAGGTTTTTACATACACTTATAAAAATTCTATCTAATAGAGAATGAACTTACTGTTCTTGTGTATAGCGAACTAATGCCTCACGAAACGATGTTGTTCATTTTTCCATTAACAAAATTCAGGGTTGGGAATTATTATGAATGATATGTTTTTATATTATTTTTTTATATTTATTGTTTCTTTATACATCATAAATTATTATATAACACATACCTTCATGGTTTTCATTTTGTGTAAATACGATAGTTTCAATTGGTGAAGTGTGGACAACTGCAACCTCAAAGCATTGTGATTCGTTCACACATTACATGGAATATATTAAGAATGGTATTAGTAAGTTTATATTATATATATTAAATAATAATTATACTATAAATATATTATATATATTTAATTTAATTTAATTCATTCAGAAAGATAGTAAAATGGAAAAAAAACATTCATGTGTATGTATGACCTACCGTCTCCATGAGCGGTGGCTTTATTTTAATATTTGTATCATTTATAGAATAATAAAATATTTATATAATTAATATATATTATAATTATATAATTATTTTTATTCAGTTAATCAATATATAACTACAAGGACCAAAAATATAATATATCAAAACACAAGAGAAAACCGATGTTATTATTACCTGAAATGTAACTTTAACATTATGTTTTTAGTAAATGGGTAATATAAATTCATAATAAAACAATATATGTTATTAGATATAATAATTTTTTTGTTTGGTATATTTATAATAATATTATATTTATTATATAGGAGTTTTTAATGAGTATGAATCGATTCAAGTCGTAAGGTAAGGGTTTTCTCATTTCACTTTTATTTTCTATGAATCACAAGCCATGTTCACCACCTATATCTTATATGTTACATTTTTACTAACCATATATGTATTATATGATTATTATAATTAAATTTATGGTCATTCTATATATCATTTTTATGATATTTATTTCATTTTTTTTATGTTTCAAATGTTGCCAAATCGTTAAAGTAATTTTGTCTCAATTTTTCTTCTTTGAGACACATGCCATGTTATGCACCTATATACTTTTAAATGGTTTATAAACGATAACTTGACATGTTTTATAACTAAAAAACTTATTTTAATGATATTTTAAGTTTAATATAATTTTATTTTCTTACATGGGGAGTATAATTCATAGTTACCAAGTGGTAAGAGTTTATTGAAAAAATATCATTGTTTATTGAGATTGATTTTTATTATGCTTCCATTGATGACATATTATAATCCATATCACAAATTAACTCATGAATTTTCTCAAAATATGTATATTAATTATTTATCCATTTATTAATACAGTTTTACCCCTCTTTGGTACTTCAGATAAATAAAAATGGTTTTATGGAAATCTGACATTATTTTTCCTTTCAGTCGAAACTCTGTGTTGTTTAAAATCGTGTTTCCTAAAAATATTTATATTTTTTTACTATTGAACTATTATGTTTAATGGGAATTTTTACCCATGTTTTATCCTAAAAATATAGTTTTATATGTAATCTTACATTCATTTTCTGATTAAGTTACTTTTCTAAACTTTTATGGTGAAAAAGGAATTCTCAGCATGTTTGGACTTACCTTCCATCATGACTATAATTTCTTTCAAGATTAATTTTTATGTTTACAATGTTATTTTAATAGAAAATTTTTTCCTAATATTATAGTGTTTTTTTTAATGTAAATTTGTTTTCAAATAAAAAAATTAATAAAAAAATTTCAGTTTAAAAAGTTTTTAAAATTATTTTCAAAGAATCATTTATATTTTTTCGAAAGGATATTTTTTGAGATGATGATTTCAATTATTTAAATATTTATTTATATTTTTTCAAATTAATATTCTATAAGATGTTTTTAAAATAACTTTAAGGCTTATTTATAGGTTTTGAAATTATTTCCCATGAATAAAGTTTTTTAAAGGTTTTCATGCTTTATTTATGAGTTTTCAATGTATTTTCAAAGAAAAAGATTTTTAAAATATTTTCAAGCTTCCATTATAATAATTAAAATATATTTTAAAGAAAAAAAATTCAAAATGATTTATGTTTTAAAATAGCATGTTTCATCGTGGAAAATAATTTTTCCTAAAGAAATTTTTCAAATAAAATTGTAAAGAATTATTTATATGAAATAGATTTTGATAATGTTATATAAAAACGATTTGCAAATAAATACTATATTCCTTAAGAAATATTTTATTTTGTATTTAAAAATTCATTTCCATATAATATGAGATACGTTATTATAGTTTATAATTTTATCTGATATAATCCAATAATACTGTTCATATTCTTTCTTTAGTGGTTTATGATTTAATGGAATTTCTATTATGACACTAGTTTCACATCTAATATATTATATGATATTAAAAACCAGTTAATTTTATTGTTTATGATTGGATTAAACGATTATGAGACCTATATATTATACATTGGTAGTGATATGCAGAAATATATATGATACCCTTTTCATTTGATGGGTTATGATATGATGTTTATTCAACCCATCTCTTTTTATGTTTCATGTTATGATAAATGTTTTATTATATTGTGGTATATATATGAATGATTTTATTATATGATTGGTGGGACCAATATCTCTTTGTAATGCATTTTGTAAAGATTTATATCTCAAGAGATAATGACGGGAATCAAGTCGATATGATAAATCCAATCTGGATGATGGGGAAACCAGGTCCACTATTGGAAGATAGGGAAACCCACTATAATGTGGGAATATGGGGAAACCTGATCCACTATAAGAATATGGGGAAATTAGATCCACTATAGGAAGATGGGGAAACCGAATCCACTATGGGAAGATGGGGAAACTCGATCCACTATGGGAAGAGGGGGAAAACTGATCACTTAAAAGGAAAGGACTAAAACTTGGGATGGTGTTGTTCCCTTCATAGTAGGTTTGCTCCAAATTAAGTACCCTAATAAGTACTATAAATTCATCTTTACTTATAAGGAATTATATTCCGTGATTATGTGTATGCCATAATTTCATGTCTTACTCTTAAGTTATGCTTTCATGGATTATGATTTTGATTTCATTATGATTTATGACTTATAAGTGTTAACCATTATACCATGATTCATGTTTATGATCATTGAAATGTAGGTTATGATCTTATAATGTTATGATCATATTCTTATACCCTTTTATTATGTTTATTCTTGTTTATCTCCCTTTCTAACCTGAAATGAGCATATGAGATCACCACTTTTTATGTTTCCTTCCCCAAGTTATGAAGATATATTTTATGTATGATATGTCCAAGATGGGTGACAGTCTTGGAGAACCTTCTGTGATATAATGTATCTCACTCATATACCATGGTTTATGTTTCCATATTTCCAAAGGAACTAAAAAAATATGGTCTTGGGGAGTCTATCGGTAGAATGTATTACGTATTCCATAAAAAAGATATATTTCTATATACATCGAGACATGGGTTTTATACTTTCACTCATCTTTATACATATTTGATACATCCCTAGACATATCCTTTGAAATAACCATAGGTATCTCACTTAATTTTTTACATCCTAGTTTCCAAAGGTAAATTAAAAAATTAATTTGATACCAACTATATAGAAATAGTATTTTCATACTTATATATTACATATCATCAAATGAATATTAAATACATTACACAAACATGCACCTAAAGACCATAATATTTTACTTTATTTTGATACTAGGTAAAAAAATCCTATAATTTTGATGAATATATTCATAATCTATTATAAAGATCTTCTCATTTGGTACTCTTCACAAATATACCCTACTTAAAAACATTATTCATAACCTTGGAAAGAAAACATAAGAAAGGATGATCTCAAATGATCAATAAGAGAAAAAGGGAAATACCTAAAAATAATGTGTTCATAATGGTATGAGAACATGAGTATAACATTCGAAAACCAAACTCTCCATATCAAAGATCATAATCTAGAGTCCTGGCATAAATATTAGTAGGTCATAATACATGAGTCACACAGAAATTGAAAGACATGATTTATGAGAGTATAAAATTGGAATAAGAAATAAATTTTTGGTGCACACATCATCATTGAAAATATTATGTGGACGATACACACAAATACATTCGTAACATATTTGGTTTTTACAAATTGGTTGTACCTACTTTGGTATTGTTATAACCTCCTTTGTACCCTATATTGGGCTTGAGATAACCTCCCATATACCCTTTGAGTTCACATAACATTAATCATTAACAAATTAATTGGAGGTATTTCACATCCCATCATGATAATTCTTTATTCTTCTATTTGTTTTTGGTTTTAACTTTATTATATGTCTTTTGAATTTTTTTTCAAGAACAATTATAGGTTTTGTGTGGACTAAACAAGTTGAAAGATTAGTGAATGGTTATGAGAAATCATGTTCCATCCTAGTAAAAAAAATGTGGCCTATAATTTGGCACTTCCTAGTGTACACAACCAGGTACATGGGCATACAACCTTCCGAAGATAACCATTCGTCCCAGAAAGATGAAATGTCTAGGGCGCACATCTAGGTGCATAGACATGTGCCTTTCTAGGTAAACTGTGTTATCCCCATTTTCTCATGTAAATAGCTGTCACATGAACTAGAAGACCATGCAACCGAACCATGTGAACTGATATGTTTTTTAGGAAAAATAAATAATTTAATAAAAAGTTAAATAAATAAATAAATAAATGTTTTATTACTTTTATTATTATAATTGGTTCTATTGTTATAATTAAGAAAATAAAAAAAGTATTTTTCTTCTCCTTCCACCACACACATCCCATATGTGCGACCAGCCCCCCAGTTCATTCAGCCCATTCATAAAGGGTCACTCTCATGTAACACCACCTCATCTCCTCCATTGGTTCATGACTGAATCCGCACCAGATTTATGGTGCGATCTTCTCTAGCGAGTCCCATTTCTCATCATATTCATTTTTCCTCATCTATTTCATGGTTTCTTCATCATACCATTGTATTTTTCATGGTTTGGTATAAATCAGACCTAAAATGTGTGTTTCTTTGGTTTTTTCTTGGTTCTTATGGTTCTTGAACTCTGACGAAGGCCACTTCTAGTCACGGTTGTTGAAAGCAGTGAGATCACATTCGATTTCGAGTAGGTTTTATCTCCTCCTAATTATGTGGACATGTTTTAATTATTATTTTTATAATCATAGTCCTTTTTAATTATTTTGGGAACCACATGGATCATTGAAGGATTCTTTCATGTGTATGCATAGGTAATTACCCACATTGATAAATATATATCCTCTTGTAAATATTACTTCATGGAAAGAGTAATATGTACATTAGTTCAAATGCTACGCACACACACAATGATATATATATATATATTAGTGTGTGTGAAAGTGTATATGAATGTAATAATAAAGTAGATCTAGGTTGAAGTGTTAAAATCATTATGGTTTGTGGTAGGTTCCTTGTTTCTGAGCCTTTAATTTGAATCCCATAATTTCATGAATGTTTTAAAAGTGTTTTTTATTATTATGTGATATAAATATGATTTGGAAAATTAGTTGTGCCTATTTGAAATAGATTTATTTTTTTAAAAAAATTACCTTAGATTTTACATGGGTTCTTCATATTAATAATATGTTTTAACCATGTTTTGAAATAAAATGTGTTTCAATAAGATGATGACACTTATTTGGAACTTTGAATTATATTATAAAAATAGAAAAACAATCTTCAGGGATTCCCCCTGGCTTTTAAATGCACCATGTGTGATCAATTTTTGACTTTTTAAATATGCTAGTGTAGATTCTTTTGCATGGTTTGTGTGTGACTTAATAAGGGGATTCACTTAAGGTGGGGGTTCGGAGGTGCGAAGGTGGATGAAATTTTGTGTAAAAAGGTTATATATATGTATAATATGGCATGATAAAACACACTTCCCATTATTATCATGGTAATACTTGGGTAGTTATATGGGTTCTTAGGTACATGTTCTCCACTAGTTGAGATTAGGTGATGGCTAGTGTCCCTAAGTAGGTAACCTAAATACCATGGGATGTTCCCCTTGGTCAAGCCAGTGAGTGTGTAAATAAGTGTTTGTGCAATGATTATGAATAATCTGTATCGATGGAGATTAATTATGAGATAATATTTATAGATTTTTTGTAGGCTATCTCAATCAACACTTGAGATCCTATGACACCTATTTTACACGTAAAATTTATCCCTTTATTTTATTGTATCTTTATAATGTGAAACCCCTGATTTTAGGTCCATATTAAAATACATGTTCTCGCACTTATTTCCTTTAAAGGAATTTATTGAAATCTCTTTCCAATCTTTAAAAAATATTTTGGAAATATAATGAAAAAATGGTTTTTATTAAAAATTTAAGCTTGGAACCTGTTTTAGAAAAATAGAAAACGTTAATTTCTATGTCTTATTTTCAAGCTAGAAGGATTTGGATTTCTCATTCAAGGTAAGGAATATAAAATATTTTATTAGAGAACACCTAATCAGTTTGAATACATGTGTATATATCATTATCATGGTCTGTATATTCTGATGTAACTTGTAGCTCAGTCTCAGTCACTATGTAGTGACATTAGTTATAGGGATGGAGGTCACTCATAGGGTCACATATAGTTATGACCAGTACTGTTTATTTCTCTTTCGAGTGTTTGTTTTTATTTTTATTTTTATTTTTATTTTTATTCTATTGTTAATGTGATAAACCATTATCTATTGAGTTATTCTTGATTCATGATACATGTTTCTGGCTGGGGAGGATTTGTAATGCCTCTAGGTCCATATTGCGGGTTGGCTTAGCTGACATATTCAAGGTCGACTTAGGTAAGTTAAGTAAAAAATGGTTTTATATGAATTAGACCTTTTTATTTGGGGATTTCCATTATTTAAGATCGATTATTTTTGGAATTGAATTGGTCATTCATGGGTATGTTATTAGACACCATCTATTTGGATGTATGCTTCAATTTATAGGGTGGTCTGGGGGGGGGGGGTTGCCTCAAAATTTAATCATTTCTTTCAATTGTTTTCGGGTTCCTTGTTTTTGTAGCATTTATACAAATTATTTAAGATTTTGTGGTTACTATGGGTGGTATTAAGATTTTCCATCATTTTATTCATGTTCTGGGTATCTATGTGAAGACCACACAACTGCCTATGATGACCTCTGATGTTCTCACATGATTGGATCATATCCTTCCAAACCATGTGTCCAAGAGGCCTATAATGATTATTCATATGATATTTTAGTATTTTGTATGGATTATTGAGTTTATTTTATTTTTTATTTTTTGAGTATTTTATTGAGTTGAATTTGGGGTGTTTCTTTTGGATTTTAAAATTGGAATCTATTTTATCAGTATTTATTTTCAAAAATGAAAATCACCGGATGTTTGGAAAAGAAATAGGTTGTTTTGGAAATAGAAATTAATTTTTAAATTGAATGTATTTTGATGACATTTTTTGATTTTTGAAAGGTTTTATTAAATTTATAATTAGTGATTATTTGGAATTTGGGGAAAAATTCCTTAATGATAAGAGGTGGATTTGAAAATTGGTTAGGAATTTGAAATTTGGGTTGTATGTTTTGGTTATGAAAATAAAATGTATTATTTCAACCATTTATATCCATATGAATACTCACACACCGATATATATATATATGTGTGTGTCTGTGTGTATGTATGTATGTATGTATGTGGAAGATATATGCTTATTTGTATGTATGGATGGGTGCTTGATCTAGAAAATGGATCTATACATATAAGGTTTCATGGGATACCAATGGTAGGTGTTAGGCCTCTACTGCTCATTTTGTTTTCTAAAAACTGTTTTTAAAAATTGGGATTTATATGTTTAAAAGCTGGTGGTGGTGTGGTGATTTATTTTTTTTTTAATTTTTTTCTTTTTTATATTAGGATTTTATTTTCTGGAGTTGTGATTAGAATAATATTTGTAGTCGGTTTCTTGATTTATCATTGAGGTCTGTATTTTTTTATGATATGTTTTGATTTTTTATATGATTTCTATTATATGGGTATGAAATAGAAATGTATCGGTAAGGAGTGGGTGGTTGGACTCTATAATTTATCCATTTCCCATTATGTTTGGCCATTTGGGTCACCAAAAGAGGTTTTATAAGTGATGTTTAAAAACCAAGAGGTTTTAGTTCAGAATTTATATCTCATAACAATAGATTATTAGATTCATCATGACATTAGGGATCGATCCATAGTTCTTTCAATGAATCTTTCAACAAAGTGGAGGATCTATCAGGTATTTTTGATGTTGAACCAACTTATTATCTCTGACGTCAGAATAGAAATCCAATATGTTTTTCTTTATTTTGGTTTTCTTTCTTTAGAATTCCTTTCATTTTGGAGATTCAAGTTTCTACTATTTAGAAATTTGAACTTTTTAACATTAAGTGGTTGGAATCTGTGACGAAATTCAGAATAAGTGTGTTTCTTTTTCTTCCCATATGATAACCCCTTAGTGATTGTCAATAGTTTCAATGACCATATATCTTGTTGAGGTACGGTTTTTCTATAATTTTTGGCTATATCTAGTCTTCTAAATATGATCAATTGGTCCCATTTGTTTAAATATTGAAGAATTTTTTGAGTTTTTGGGGTTTTAGTGACTTTTTAAGGTTTTGGTTTAGTGATAGTGGTGTCTTTTAGGATCACATCATTATTTTCCTTCATTATTTTCTTTGGGGAACTCCTAAGTTCTCAACCTGATCATTCTATCTTGGTGAAACCAATCTCAAATTTGGTGCATTTCCTTCTCCTTATACCTCTAGCAACATTTTAGTTCAATGTATGTTTATTTTGAGAAGATATGAAATATTTTAATTGTGGAATAGTTTATTTTTTGTCCTATTATTCATTTCCTATGGGTTATTGGTTTTCTTTGAAATTTTTCAGTCTGTTTTGGTTTTAGTTACTAGTGATTAACCAGGAATATAAATTCATGGAGACACCACCCTTAATGGGACCATGTTGAGCCTATTTTTCTTTTAAATTTTATTTTCTTCTTAGGAATGATTAAGTTTGTCAACGGTGTGATTTCATTGATTTTTCCCTACCAGAATCTTACCATAGTAGTTTAACATTCTTGCAAAATGGGTCATATGATGAATGATCATGGAGATCCCAAAAAAACCATGGTTGGTTTCCTTGGTTATTTCTATTTTATGGTTTAGGGTTTTATATATTGTGTTTCTGTGGAAAGGGGAGTTTGTTTTCATGGTCCTTTAATTCATTAATTCAAGTCCTTTGGTCTCATCAGGTTCCTCTCAGGTTTTCAAGATGGTTCCATGAGGATGGTATTATATGATTCCTGGGGTTTTGGAGCTTCATATTTTTATTAAAAGTTAGTTTTATATTATTGATATTCCAGTTGTTGAGGTTTTGTTTTTTTTATTCGATTTTTATGTCACAACAAGTAATTTTTTTGGGACATTCTGGGGGAAGAAAGTGTTAATGATTTGGAGAATTATCTAACCCTGGCCCGAAACATCTTTATTATTTTATTTATTTTTTATCATATCTTTATTCAATATATTTATTGGGTTTTTTCAAGTAAAAATGATGGTTTTGGGGTATAAATAAGAAGAAACACGGTTGGAGCTTGTCTAGGATAAAATATGTACTATCCTAGTTCAAATAGTGCATCGCAGTAAGTGGCGCTATCCTAGGTGCATAGCCAGGTGTATGGGAGTGAAAACATCCTCGGCTAACCATGAAACCTAGAAACTGGTACTATACAGGGCACATGGCCAGTCGCATGGGTGTGTACCTCTCCAGGTAAACCGTGCGACTCTCTCATTCTCATAGGAAGAGGTTCCACAAGGCTGGTGCATGGTTTGGAAGATTGTGTGGCCAAACTGTGCAACCTTCTAGGTTTTTTAAAAAATGACAAACAAATTAAAAATATATAAAATTTTATTATTATTATTATTAATGGTTTTATTTTAATTAGTATAAATATGAAAATTTTAAAATAAAATAAAATTAAGGTGTTTTCTTTTCATTAACTCATTCCCTCATATCTGTGCTCCCCCCATGGTTCATTCAACCTATGCCCGAAGGTTATCCATCGTGTGCCACTGCATCTTCTCCTCCTAGGGATATTGACCAAATTAAATCCTTATTTTTGGTTCAATATTCTCATATGAGTCTCCCTTATACTCCACTCCATTTTTCTTCTTATATTTCTTAGTTTCTTCCTCCTCCCCCTTTTTTTATATTTGATTTTGGAGAACCTTAGCCCAAAATGGGTGTTTATTTGGGGTTTTCTTAGTTCTTAGGGTTTGTGAAGTCTAATTAAGGCTAGTTCTAGTTTCATTTGTCAAAACCAGTGAGTTCTCCATCTATATCGGGTAGGACTTATCCCATTATATTTCTTTGGCCCAATTTTAATTTGGTCTTTTATAATTTTTAGTCTTCTTTTTATTATTCTGGGTATCTCACAACTCTTTGAAGGCGACATACATGTCTATACATTGTTGAGAATATACACACACACAAATATATATAAACTCCTTCTACATATTCCCTCATGTTAAGGGGAATATAAAAATTTGTTCAAAGGGTATATATATGTGTGTGAAGGGTTATATGCATGTAGGAATGAAACATGACTAGGTTTTCCAAATAAAAATCAATGTGTTTTGTGGTAGGTTCCCCATGTCCAAGCCTTTAATTTGAATTCCATAATTTGTTTATTGTTTTAAAAGTGTGTTTTCAATATTATTTGATATACATATGATACGAAAAATTGGGTTTTCCTCAAAGAAATGGGTTTCTATTGTTTACAAAGTTTACCTAAGCTTCCACATGAGTTCTTAATATTAATAGTATTTTTTTACCTTATTTTGAAATAAAATGTATTTTCATAAGATGATGATGCATGTTTATCATTTTTACATGTTTTATAAAAAAATTTAATCCCTCTTAAGTCATTCGCACTAAATTTGGAAATGAGGTGTTTCTGCTAAATGTGTTATTTGTGTTATATGCCTAGTAACGAGGCTTGTTCTTGGTTTGTGTGTGACATAAAAAGGGGAAGCGTTTAAGGTGGGAGTTTTATGTTGAGAATTCGAATGTGGTTTTGTGTAAATCGGGTGACATTTATGTATAGGATAGATTGGTAAAACTCACCTATATTTTTTCATGGGATGGGTAGTTGTATGGGATCCAAGGAACACACGCTTTTCTAGTTATGATTACACATTGGATAGTGGCCCTAAATAGGTAATCTAATTACCATGGAATGTTCCCAATGGTTGAGCCAGTGAGGGTGTTACTGATTGTTTGGGATATGAGTGTGGATAACCAATACCAGTAGAGATTTATAATTAGATGAAATTTATATATTTTTATTAGTCTATCTCGAACAATACCTAATATCTCTTTACACATGTTTTACAAGTGTTTCCTCTGGAATTGGGAATGACCTCGTTGATTAAAGGTTCAAACATTCCAAGCGGTTTCTAATGGGTTTGTTCGTAGAACCGGAAACATCCAATGATTCTATATCCATTTGAACATACTTTCCAAAGGTAGGTGCTCATTATTTATGGACCGATGAGACTTAAGAATTTGAATTGGTCGAGAGGATGGGAGTTCGAACTCATCACACCTTTTTTAGGGGAATTATTGTCTACTCCGGGACTCTCTTTATAGATTTAATTTATCTTCGTGAATCCTTATTAAATTAACAAGTATAAAATGTGCTTTCCTTTAGATCTGACAATCAATGATTGATATGTAAGAAATTTAGAGAATCTTTTATATGTATTCAAGGATCTTCATTGATAGATAATCATCTATATTTGTTAGAGATTCTTAGTCAATGGTATCCTTTAATACATTATATAAAATTCTCTTGGTCATTATGGTGACCATACTGGTTTTAAATCCTCTCAGTGGGGCACTTGAAGTTTATTATCATTCAGAATGAAATGGATTATTTCAGAATTGGGATCGTACCCGTAGTTGGGCTACCTACGTATCATTTATTTAGAAAAGGAATCAGAACCCACATAGTTAGTGTAATGGATTATGATGTTTATGTATGATTCATGTCTCAAAGAAAGATGTCGTAATTACTTTTACACTCTAAGATCACGAGAGTCATGCTCGGTGTGAGAAACAAGAGGTATTAGTGAAACCATAAAATTTGTGCCACAAAAAATTCAATCACAGAAAATGATGTGGTAATTATGTATGTATGATATCCCAAATAGATAGATATTGAGACTTATTTTGAAGAAGAAGTCCTGGAACAAGGTCCATAAAGGTATATATACTTTATGGATATTTGGATACTCTAACTTGGGGCTTACTCCTGAGGAAGATGCCCAAATTAGGATGGGACTTATGATTGGGTTTTACTCCTGATTTGGAAGACCATATCATAAAGTAAATTAAGACTGGTTAAGAGAAATTAATACTAGGACTTACTCTTAAGGAGGAGGCCCAGGTTAAAGGGATTTGATGACTGGGGATTACTCATGAAGAGGAGGACCAAGTTATGGGAATTTTATAATTAAGGGACTTGGGGCTTACTCCTAAAGAGGAAGTCCACATTTATAGATTTGAGGCTGGGCCTTATTCCTAAAAAGAAATCTCAGGTTAAGGGAATTATGGTTGGGGCATACTCCTGAGGAGGATGCCCAGATTTTGGGAACATTAATACTAGGGCTTACTCCTAAGGAGGATGCCCAGATTAGGGGACTTTGAGACTAGGGCTTACTGTAATGGCACAGACCTCTCCGTTCCATTACTTTGTGAAAATGTGGTGTTGGAAGTGTTCCGGGAGGTCAAGGTGACTTATCCCCAACACTTTGCCAAATTTTCAGTTCTGTGAACAGTGTTTCCAGTTTTATGATCAGTACCGGTAGGTGAACATTGCTTCTATCGGTGAGGTTCAGTGAACATTGTTTCTATTGGTGAGGTTCAATCGGTGACCTTCTATCAGTAGACTTGAACAGTGTTTCTATCGGTGAGGTTCTATCGGTGACCTTCTATTAGTAGACTTGAACAGTGTCTCTATCGGTGACCTTCAATCAGTAGACTTGAACAGTGTTTCTATCGGCAAGCTTCTATCGGTAGACTTGAATAGTGTTTTTATCGGCGAGGTTCTATTGGTGACCTTCTATCGATAGACTTGTATAGTGTTTCCAGATCGGTAGACATTCCTTTGCCAAATTTTGAGTATGTGAACAGTGTTTCCAGCTTCTTACAGTTTTACCCCTTGGACATTTCCTTTGATGTGAAATACATTAAAACCCTTATTTTAAAGACTTTAAGGTCGATTCAAATTCGATAAATCATATTTTAATTATCCCTATAGATTGGGATGTTTTTTTACATGGTCAAATCGTGTGGGTTGATGCGATCCGTTTTTAATGGAGAATTAAGCAGATCTTAAACCGTCGACCCAATAAATCTTCAAAAGGGACAAGATATCATCCTCCCTTTTTCTTCCTCTTAGTTATCAGCTAGTAGACACTAGAACCTTTAAATCATTCCAGTAGGAGTTTCACAATATAACCCTACTCCTCTGATTGGTTCCACTCTCTTTTGGATGCAACTGAGCTGTGTCGGTCAATCTTCCATATAAGGTATGTTTTATCGATGTTCCTTTGGGGATCATCTTCCCTGTTTCTCCCTTCCATATTATACCATGTAATATCCAAGATTTTAATGGGTTTCTCTTGGGGTTTGGTTGGTTCTATCATACAGTGGCATCCTCTGGTGGATGTAGTTGTCGCGAGAGGAGGATTGTGACCCGTTGTGTAGATAAAGAACGTCAAGAATTGTTGAGGTAGGGGATTCATGGATTCTCTTTTATTTTACATGAAACTGTATAGTTTTCATCTTTTATCCCTTTATATCACAATGAAATTGACCTAATTAAATATTTGAACCAGATAAAGAAATTTTTATCGCTCGTATGTTACAACCTCGTGTTTTGCTAGATAGTGTGATATCTATGCTTTCTTTGCTTAGTTGTTTGTTATTGATGGAAATTAATAAAGAAAATAAAGCCGAAATTAATTGATAATGAATTTGCTAAAGATAAAGAGGCATGTAAATGAACTCGGATGTTTCAATTGTTTTAGTTGTTCTAAATTTGATGTTAATCAGATTGGCCTCATAAGCATGTTAAATCGTTTGTGATAGCTTACTGATTATGTTTCTCAGAAATGGAACCTAAAAATTGAATCTATTAATTCAAGACAGATTAAATAATTGGTTGGATGATAAAAGTTAACACCTAGTAGGTTTCTTAGTTACCCTCTTGTTTGTAAGGCCGAGTGCCTTATGCTTTAGAGCCATGAGTGGTCATTTTGTATGAAGGCTGGATTCCTTGTTAAAGGGCCAAGAGCCCATTTGATGTGATGTTTGTTTTCCTGGTGCTTGTGCTGTGATGTGAGCCTGGATGGCTGTTGTGATATGTGGAGGCAGGGAGGCCTTGTGGTTGTGGTAGCAGATGATGCCTAGAATGGCGAGATGCATTGGTTAATGCATGTGGGTGTCAGGGAGGACACTAGGGATAATGGAATGGGATGGATGTGGTTGTTGGATGTTTGGTGGTTTGATTGGTTGTTTATCTGCTTTACTTTTCCCCACTACTCAAGGCAGCTAGTTTTTCATACCCTTCTTCCGAAAGAGGCAAATACACGCGGGGTATGCCACGTGCTTTCTGTGTTTAGCCTCTCAAGGGAGAATGGGTCTACGCTCTTGCTATAGAAGAAAAAGACATGACGGGTAGTATCTCTACTCACAGTGTTGAGCCCCCTTATGTTTAGTTGCATAGGTTTCTTTTCTAGAATTCTTGGCAATATGGGAAAGTAATTCTATAATAAATGTTTGAATAAATGATGTTAACCCATGGGGTTGGAGATGCTGGAACATAATGATGAGGCTGTAACTTTTAAAAGGAGCAGTTGTTTTTTAATATAATGCCAATTCAGTTTTTTTGAGGTTGTGTTCATGGTTAATTAATGTTTGAATAATTAATTAACATATAGTGGAATTGATAAAATTGGAATTAAGTAATCTAATAAAGCCCTTAAATGGTTGTGTGCTTTTAGGATACCTAGTCTTAGAAGTGGCAGCCCGGAATCCGAGAGACTTTATATGCAGTTGTGTCTAAGACTAGGTTATGACCATAGTGTGGTTGTGAGTATTATATATTCTGTACTTTTTTTGTTTCTATATGATACTCCACCCTGTCGGTATAGGAAACTGACACCTTGTGGATTCTGAGACCTGGGGGGTGTTTTTCCCCAACATTCTAATAGGAGGTTGAATGGCTGACTACCCCCTTTAGCCCCGCTCTCTTCTCATGGTAGATACTAGTGCCTTTGGTACAACGATTATTTTTCCCCATATATGTGTGTAGAGGGTTATAATGGTTGTGGTTATTTCACACACATATATTCTAGATATAGTATCCTATGGACTACTATAGGTGTAACGTGTATAGGCTATGATGGCTTGAGGATCCTTACTCGGCGTATAGGTTGTGATGGCTTGAGGTATAATACTCGACGTATGATACACGTTATGCGAGTTTTGGTGGCTCCTGGATACTACCTGGTTACTTTGGTTTGTGAGGATGGAGTGGTTCATATCCAAGGTTTCTACGGGGAAGAATATTTGGTGCACGTGGTGTAGATTGTGGCGTATAGCCCATGTTTATATGGGCAAGCCTTTGGAGAGAGATGCATAGGACGTATGTCGTTGGGGAAAAGAGGAAAACCAGTGGGTAAGTAGTAGCGGGGTACCCTTGATATTATTTACAATATGTTATATTCTTGTATGTGTTACTTGGTGAGAGTAGCCATGGTGAGGTTGGGAACTTAGTATACCTGTTTAGGTGACGAGTTAGTTTCACTTGTTGTTCACTGTGCTTTAGCATCATTTCTTTAGTTTTGCATGAGAGGCTTTGGGGAGGATCCTACTGAGTATACTATTATACTCACCCTAAATATATATAAACTGCTTTTCAGGTCACTTGGAGTAGGTTGGAGATCAAGCTGGTTACTACTATCTTGTGGTTGAAGAAGTTGTTCGGGCTTGTGGTCGTTGCTGTTTTTCCTTTCTTTTGGGTACTTGTATTTTTCCCCTTTCAGTTGTAGTACTTTTTCAGGTCATTTCATATATGTACTTGGGTTTTTTTTATATTTCAGTTCTGAGTTGGAGTTGGTTGGTTTCTATCTTATCTCCCTCTTCTGCATGAGTTCTCTTAGAGGTTAATGCCTCCCATTTGTGTGTTTATTATACCCTCGGTTCTAGTCGCCAACCTGGGGCCTACTGGAGGTGGGACTCGGGGGTCATTATCTCTCTTCTCACATTTCCGGCCTAGGAGGGGTACACTTTGTGGGGTGGGGTCGTGAAATAGTGGTATCAAAGGTCTGGTTGAGGGATATGATGGTGTTTGGAGTTAGGAACATGTGAGGTTTCATGGGATGGAAGGGAAACGGTATCATTCATGTTTAGTAAGTGGGGTAAACACTGGAGACCACATAGACATAGGAGTTTAGGGCCCTCTATGATCTATTACATGGACCTTTAATTTTACATTTGCTACTAATCAAGGTGATACTGGTTATAGGGTAGAGACCTAGGAATGTATCATGCATCATTATTCTTTGTGCCTATGTATGAATGGGTAGACCTTGGGATAGGTTAACCTAAAATGAATAAAAGAAAACAATTAATTAATTAACGTTGAGTCTTCCATATTCTTGGTTTAGAAGATTTAACAGTTTTTTATTTTATAGGTATGGCTCCCGGTCGACGTCCTCGTCAGGTTTGCGTAGAAAATATCAAGCAGGCTATTCCAGCAGAATTCCATAGGGTAGAGTTTGACGAAGACGACACGTGGAGGAAGACACTTAGAGAGTTTCAGTGCCAGAGTATGTAGAAGTACGATGGATATTTTTCAGATGCAGTCATGGAAGACTGGTTGGAGGAGGTCGAGATCGGATTCAGTTCGATTCATGCTCGTAAGGAGCACTGGGTGTCCTTGGTGGTGACGATGCTACGTGGAGCATCGAGGTAGGGGTGGCTCTTATTCCTCGGGGATCGTGAGGAGTCGGCGATCTCATGGGAGGAGTTTCGAGACAAGTTCAGAGTTGAGTTCCTTTCTTCGACTGTGAAGGCATCCAGTCGTCAGGAGCTTCTTACCCTTCGACAGGGGATCACCCATGTTTGAGAGTTTGGAATCCATTTCAAGAACCTTTTACAATATGCTTCAGACCTATTACTAGATGAGGAGGCCAAGGAAAGGCATTTTGAGGAGGCTTTGCATCCAGAGATCTAGTGCCAGGTCACCCAATTTATGTTGTAGACATATCTTGAGGTGCAGGAAAGGGCAAAGGTTATCGAGAGGACATTGGCCAGGACTGGATCATCACGAGAGGGGAATCGACATGATTACTCACGAAGCAGAGCTAAAGTCCGGGGTTCCCGGTTTTCAGGACAGAAGAGTTTCCGTTCAGCCGGGGGTAGGTCCCAGCCCATCATGTCTCGTTTCTCCAGAGGCAGCAACTCTCTGGCCTATGTCAAGGGATCAGAATCTTGTTTTTCTTGTTGTGGTCATGGCCATCAGCAGTGGGAGTGCCCGACCTTTCAGAGCGGTCATCGTGCACCAGGCACTACGCTCCAGGTTTTACCGTTGAGGCAGTTTTCGCCGAGGCAGCAGCATCCAGTTGCACCAGCTTTAGATCACCAGAGGGGAGATGGGGTAGGCAGAGGGAAGCCCCATGATGCTACCCATCCACTGAGAGCAGAGCGCGACTGTGGTGGTGGTTGTCATCAAGGTCAGAGAGGATGTGGAGGAGGTCGTGGTCAGCTTCACGCTTTAGCATTGCCAGTACCAGGCGAGCCAGATTTCGTTCGAGGTACCCTTTTCTTGTTTTATACCTTGGTGTATGCCTTGTTTGAATCAGGAGAGACAAACTCCTTCTTATCACCTACCATTGTCCATGCTCTGGGACTTGTGGTACAGAGGCTTCATGTGCCCTTGGCGTTGACTACGCCAGTTGGAGGTCGAGCTGACTTGTTTGAAGTAAGTAGAGATTGTGAGCTATTGTTAGGGAAACACCTCTATTGGGGAGATTTCCTATGTTTACTAATACAACCATATGTTTTCATCCTCAGCATGGATTGGTTGTATTCAGTGCAGTCTAGCATGGATTAGTTCGAGAAGAAGGTCATCTTCATTGGTGAAGATGGAGAGAAACTTGTATTTGTTGGTGAGAAAAATCCTCGGATGGGTCATAGGTGTGTTCCATCCTGATCATCCATGATGGCTGATTCGATGATGAGTTATTCAGAGGTTAAGCATTTGGTGTTTCCTAGGGTCGTAGAGGAGTACCCTGATGTATTTCCTGAAGAGGTTGTAGCATTACCCCCTCAACGAGAGATCATGTTTGGGATCGAGTTACATCCAGGAGCGTCTCCTATCTCTATGTCTTCATATAGGATGGACCCTTCTGAGTTACGAGAGAAAAATATTTAGCTTTATGGTTTTTTTTCAGTGCGGTTTTTTCTGGCCAAGTGTGTCACCCTGGGGTGCACCAGTCTTGTTCGTAAAGAAGGCTGCAACAGTTTGTGTTTTTTTGATGATTATCATCGCTTAAACAAAGTTACAATAAAGAACCACTATCCCCTTCCACGGATTGATGATTTGTTTGATCAACTTAAGGGTGCAAGTTGGTTCTCAAAGATCGACAAGTGGTCAGGATATCATCAAATGCGTGTGAAGGATAAGGATATTCCGAAGATAGCTTTCCGTTGTCGTCATGGGAATTATGAGTTTGTTGTAATGCCATTCGGCGTAAAAAATTCTCTAGATGTTTTCATGGGTTTGATTAATTCTATGTTCTATGAATTCCTGGAAATATTTGTGGTGGTTTTCATCGGAGACATCCTTGTGTACTCCACATCTGAAGAGGAGCATGCAGGGCATCAACGAGCCATTTTGGAAGTTCTTTGCCAACATCAGTTGTTTGGAAAGTTTTTGAAGTGTGAGTTTTGGGCTTGAGAAGTTCTTTTCTTGGGGAATTTTGTGTCCCAATAGTGAGTAACTGTGGATCTGTCAATGATAGAAGCAGTGGTGTCTTGGGCAGCCCCCAAGACCGTATCAGAGGTGCGAAGTTTTCTTGGTCTCGCAGGCTATTATAGGAGGTTCATAGCCAATTTCTCTCAAGTTTTGACTCCTCTGACAGCTTTGAACAGGAAGGATCAAGCGTTAATATGGACTTATCAGTGTCAGGAAGCTTTCTAGTATCCAAAGGAGAAGTTGGTAAGTGCTCCAGTCCTTTGTCTTCTAGCGGAGAGAGTCTAGTTTGATTTTTTCTGTGATTCTTCACATTTGGGGTTAGGCTGTGTTCTTATGCAGTAGAGGTCAGTTGTTTCTTATGGGTCTCAGCAGTTGAATCCCCATTAACGCAACTATGTCACCCATGATATTGAGTTGGCAGCCATGGTGTTTTCTCTGAAGTTGTGGAGACATTACCTCATTGGTAAACACTTTTTGGTTTTCCCCGATCATAAGAGTCTGAGGTATGTTTTCTCACAACATGACTTGAACTTTAAGAAGCTTCGGTGGATGGATTTCTTGTAGGAATATGACTTTGAAATATCATATACACCTGGAAAAGGGAATGTTATAGTTGATGCACTGAGCCGAAAGTCACATAATGATGTTGTGCGTGAATCTGGTGATTTCTGGAGAGTGATGGAAGAGCTATCAGCTTTTCATTTTGATATGGGAGAAGATGGGGGTAGAGGTTGCCTTTTATAGATGATGGTGTAGTCATCCCTGATTTAGAAGGTGGAAGAGTCTAAGTTGGGTGATCTAGAGGTGGAAGTTTGGAGAGACCGAGTTGTTTGTGGTGATGCCCCTGATGGTTGGTCGGAGGATGGACAACACCGAGTGTTATATCATGGCAGGATTTTTTTCCCTTGGAGATGCGTGAGATGGTTCTCAGAGAGTTCCAAAGTTCACCTTTAGTAGTACATCCTGGTTTGACAAAGATGTACCGATCCTTGAGGAGTCATTTTTGGTGGCCTGGTCTGAAGCATGCGATTGCAGAGTTTGTGTCTCGATGTTTAGTCTACCAGAAGGTGAAGGACGAACACCGTGTTCCTGGCGGTCTTCTCCAGCCATTAGAGAATCCTTAGTGGAAGTGGGAGGACATCTCAATGGACTTTGTTATAGGTTTACCTTGAGCTCTGGGAGGATGCTATGCTATTTGGGTGGTAGTGGATCATTTGACAAAATCAACCCACTTCATAGAGATTTAGGAGTCGAGCTCAGTGGAAGTTTTGTCGAGGCAGTATCTAGAGGAGGTGGTGAGACTTCATGGAGTACGTAGGATGATCATTTCTGATCGAGATCCTTGTTTTACCTCCAGGGTGTAGAGGGGTCTCCAACATGCTTTTGGTTCTCAACTATTCCTTAGCACTGCTTTTCATCCTCAAACAGATGGTCAGACAGTGCAAACCATCCAGACTCTTGAAGACATGTTCCTCTCTTGTGTTCTAGACTTTGGAGGATCATGGATGAGGCACCTACCCTTGGTGGAGTTCTCATACAATAATATTTTTCACTCCACCATTGGTATGGCGGCATTTGAAGCCATGTATGGTTGGCTTTTCCATTCTCTGTTTTGCTGGACTGGGGTCAGAGATTCAGCAATTCTCAGACCGGAACTAGTACATAATACAACAGAGATGGTTCATGTGATTCGTGAGAGGATGAAGAAAGCAAAAGATCATTAGAAATGATATTCTAATCAAAGAAGGGGACCCTTAGAGTTTAATATTGGGGATCATGTGTTTATGAATGTGACTCCCCGTCGTGGGAAGTGAAGGTTTTGTCGTGGAACTAAGCTTTCTCCCCGGTTTGTTGGGCCTTTCGAGGTGTTAGCTTGTGTTGGAGCTGTGGCATATCGAGAAGCACTTCCCCCTCAGATGAGTTGGATACATGATGTTTTCCATGTATCAAAGCTTCGCCATTATCTTCAAGATGAATCTCATGTTATCGATTGTGGAGAGATCGATATTGATGATGATGCAACCTTTGAGGAGCGACCTGTAGATATCCAAGATTGCATGGAGAAGGTGTTGCGTGGGTGTTCTATCCCAGTAGTTCGTGTCTTGTGGTGACACGGTGGCATGGAGGAGAGTACCTTGGATCATGAGTCACAGATACATGCTCAGTACCCAGAGTAGTTTAATTTTTAACTCTTTTCAGGTAATGATGATTCCTTCGTGGTTAGACCTTTCATGTTTTATTTATGAACTTCTTTTGTTTCTTTTTGTTACTTGATCTCTTTTGAGAGGTATCTCGATGGGTGGTTGTTCAGGCCCCATTTCTTTTTTTTCTCTTTAAGTCGGTTTTGAATTCTCGAGGATGAGAATGTTTTGAGAGGTATCTGATGTAATGGAATGGACCTCTCTGGTCCATTACATTTTGAAAATGTGGTGTTGGAGGTGTTCCGGGAGGTCAAGGTGACTTATCCCCAACACTTTTTCAAATTTCCAGTTATGTGAGCAGTGTTTCCAGTTTTATGAACAGTGTCGGTAGGTGAACAGTGTTTCTATCGGTGAGTTTCAGTGAACAGTGTTTTTATCAGTGAGGTTCTGTCGGTGACCTTCTAACGATAGACTTGAATAGTGTTTCTATCGGTGATGTTCTATCGGTGACCTTCTATCAATAGACTTGAATAGTGTTTCTATCGGTGAGATTCAATCAGTGACCTTCTATCCGTAGACTTGAACAGTGTTTCTATCGGTGAGCTTCTATCAGTGACCTTCTATCGGTAGACTTGAACAGTATTTCTATCGGTGAGGTTTTATCAGTGACCTTCCATCAGTAGACTTGTATAGTATTTCCTGATCGGTAGACTTGTACAGTGTTTCAAGATCGGTAGAATTGCCTTTTCAAAATTTGGAGTATGTGAACAGTGTTTCTAGTTTCCTACAGTTTCGCCCCTTTGAGATCTCCTTCGATGTAAAATACATTTAAACCATTATTTTAAAGACTTTAAGGCCGATTCAAATGCCATAAATCCTATTTTAATTATCTCTATATCTTGGGATGTTTTTTTTTACATAGTCAAACCCTGTGGGTTAATGCGATCCATTTTTAATGGAGAATTAAGCGGATCTTAAACGGTCGCCCCAATAAATCTTTAAAAGGGACAAGATATCATCCTCCTTTATTCTTCCTCTTTTCTCTTGGATATTAGACACTAGAACCATTCAATCCTTCCCGTATGAGTTTCATAATCTATCCCCACTCCTCTGATTGGTTCCGCTCTGTTTTGGATGCAACCGAGTTGTGTCAGTCAATCTTGCATATAAGGTATGTTTTATCGACGTTCCTTCAGGGATCATCTTCTCATGTTTCTCCCTTACATATTATTCAATGTAATCTCCAAGATTATAATGGGTTTTTCTTGAGGTTTGGTTGGTGTTTTCATAGCGTGACATCCTCTGATGGATGCAGTTGTCGCGAGATGAGGATTGTGACACGTTGTGTGGATAACGAACGTCATGAATTGTTGAGGTAGGGGATTCGTGGATTCTCTTTTATTTTACGTGCAACTATATCGTTAGCATGTTTTATCCCTTTAGATCACAATGTAATAGTCCTAATTAAATATTTGAACCGGATAAATAAATTTTTATCGCTCGTATGTTACTGCCTCATATTTTTCTAGATAGTGTGGTATATATGATTTCTTTTCATAGCTATTTGTTATTGATGGAAATTGATAAAGAACATAAATCCAAAATTAATTGATAATTAATTGGATAAAGATAAAGAGGCATGTAAATCAATCCGTTTGTTTCCATTCTGGTAGTTGTTCTAAATTTAATGTTAATCATATTGGCATAGTAATCATGTTAAATCTTTTGCGATAGCTTACTGATTAGGTTTCCCGGAATTGGAACCTACAAATTGAATCTGTTAATTCAGGAGGGATTAAAGAACTGGTTGGTTGATAAAATTTAACTCCTGGTAGGGTTCGTAGTTACCCTCTTGTTCTTAAGACCGAGTTCCTTGTACTTTAGAGCCATAAGTGCTCATTTTGTTTGAAGGGTGGATGGATTATTAAAGGGACAAGAGCCCATTTTATGTGATGTCTGTTTTCCTGGTGCTTGTGTTGTGATGTGAGCCTAGATGGCTATTTTGATATGTGGAGGCAGGGAGGCCTTGTGGTTGTGGTAGCAGATGATGCATAGAATGGCAAGATGCATCGGTTTATGCATGTGGGTGTCAGGGAGGACACCAGGGATGATGGAATGTGATGGATGTGGTTGTTGGATGTTTGGTTGATTGATTGGTTGTTTATCTACTTTACTTTTCCCCATATCTCAAGGCAGCTGGTTTTTCTTACCCTTCTTCCGAAAGAGGTGAAGACAAATGGGGTATGCCATGTTCTTTCCTTGTTTAGCTTCTCGAGGGAGAATGGGTATATGCTCTTGCTATAGGCAGCAAAGACTCGACGGGTAGTATATCTACTCACCGTGTTGAGCCCCCTTGTGTTTAGTAGCAAAGGATTCTTTTCTAGAATTCCTGGGAATATGGGAAAGTAATTCTATAATGAATGTTTGAATAAATGACTTTAACCCATGGGGTTGGAGATGCTGGAACATAATGATGAGGCTGCAACTTTTAAAAGGAGCAGTTGTTTTTGAATATGATGCCAATTCAGTTTTTTTGAGGTTATGTTAATGGTTAATTAATTTTTGAGGAATTAATTAACATACAGTGGAATTGATAAAATGGGAATGAAGTAATCTAATGAATCCCTTAAATGGTTGTGTGATTATAGGATACCTAGTCTTAGAAGTGGAATCTCGGAGTCTGAGAGACGTTAGCTGTAGTTGTGTCTAAGACTAGGTTATGCCCATTGTGTGGTTGTGAGTATTATATATTCTGTAAATTTTATGTTTCTATACGCTTATCCACCCTGTCGGTAAGGGAAACTGACACCCCTGGGATTCTGAGACCTGGGGGGTGTTTTTCCCCAACATTCTAATTGGAGGTTGAATGGCTGACTACCCCCTTTATCCCCGCTCTCTTCTCTTGGTAGATACTAGTGCCTTTGGCACAATGGTTAGTTTTCCCCATATATGTGTGTAGAGGGATGTAATGGCTTGTGGTTATTTCACACACATATATTTTGGATATAGTATCATATGGACTACTATAGGTGTAACGTGTATAGGTTGTGATGGCTTGAGGATCCTCACTCGACGTATGGGCTGTGATGGCTTAAGGTATAACACCAGACGTATGATACACGTTATGCGAGCTGTGGTGGCTTCTAGAAACTACCTGGTAACTTTTGGTTGTAGGGATGGTGTGGTGCTTAGCCCAGGTGTCTGCGGGAAAGACTTTGTGGTGAACGTGGTGCAAATTGTGGATCTTAGCCCAAGTTTATACAGGAAAGCCTTTAAAGAGAGATGCAAAGACGTATGTTGTTGGTGAAAAGCGGCAAACCAGTGGGGAAGTAGTAGTGGGTTACACATGATATTCTTTACTATATGCTATATTCTTGTATGTGTTACTTGGTGAGAGTAGCCATGGTGAGGGTGGGAACTTAGTATACCTGTTTAGGTGAGGAGTTAGTTTCACTTGTTGTTCACTATGTTTTAGCATTATTTCTTTACTTTTGCACGATAGTCTTTGGGAAGGATCCTACTGAGTATACTGTTATACTCACCCTACGTATATATAAACAGTTTTTAGGTCATGTGAATTAGGTTGGACATCAAGCTGTTTACTACTAACTTGTGGTTGCAGGAGCTATTCGGGCTTGTGGTCGGTGCTATTTTTCAATTCTTTTGGGTACTTGTAGTTTTCCCCTTTCAGTTGTAGTACTTTTGCATGGAATTTCATATATGCACTTGGGTTTCTTTTATATTTCAGTTCAGAGTTGGAGTTGTTTGGTGTCTATCTTATCTCTCTCTTATACATTAGTTCTATTAGAGGTAAATGCCACACATTTGTGTGTTTATTATACCCTCGGTGCTAGTCACCAACCTGGGGCCTATTGGAGGTGGGACTCAGGGGTCATTATCTCTCTTCTCACATTGCCGGCCTAGGAGGGGTACACTTTGTGGGGAGGGGGTCTTGGCACTTACTCCTGAGGAGGATGCCCAGATTAGGGGACTTTGAGACTGGGGCTTACTCCTGAGGAGGATGCCCATATTAGGGGACTTTGAGACTGGGGCTTATTCCTAAGGAGGATGCCCAAATTAGGGGACTTTGATACTGGGCCTTATTCCTAAGGAGGATGCCCAGATTACGAGAACATGGACTGGGGATTACTCCTGAAAAGGAGGCCCAGGTTAAGGATTATCTCATCTTAAAGGATGAGGTTGAATGAATGAAATCTCTAACCTTAGTGGCATAAAGATGTGTAAATCACTAGGTTTTGAGAAATGTTCCATATAATACCTTTTAGATAAGGAATCCTACAAAAGAAACATTCCATAAATGGCTTTGAAGAGGGTTTTGAAGGATGAATCATGAATAGGAGAGGTGGATAGGCATAGGAGAGGTGAAATGGGCAGGATGGGCACAAAAAAACAGAGGGGCACGCAAGTCCTGCGTGGGCGTGCTAGTCTTGGTCGCGCAGGTGTACCTGCACGACATATGGATACTTGTGTGCCGGTAAACCCTTATGGTAGAACTTGGGAGAATCTTGGCTCAAGATTTTAGTATTATACATAGAGTCTTCCATAAGAGAGGCGTTCAAGTTCTATTGAAGGGGTAAGGCGGTGCGCAAGGGTGGAAATTTCCCTTAAGGGATGGCCAATCAGGCGTGCAAGTGTTGATGAGTCTCAACACATAGGCCTTAAGCTATCTCTTTATATCTTCTGTTCTAGGTAAGAAATTACCTTATAAGTGTTCGGAAGCTTTGAGAGGAGACTAGGGCATTGGGAGCTCAAGTATGGATGTGTCATGCAATTATGGATGTGTCGCACATGTATTTGGCACGCAAGTATCACCACGCAAGTCCAAAAACCATGAATGCATAACGATAGAGAAGAAATAGCATAAAACAGGGTATCTTGCACGACGGAATGAACTTGAGAAACAAGAGCTTAAAATCTTGAAATTTGGTGCTTTGCGCGAGGAATAACCGCATATATATAGGCCATGCTGCAACCTTGCACGTTGATGCCTGCGCGGCTCAATACTTACACGCTGACCTCTATGCACTCAAAACTTGCACGCCGCATGTTCCTTGGTTTTATTCTTCTACTTAGAGTCAAATACTCTTTGAAATTCACCCAGGGTCTTCTCTAGCCTATAAATACCCCGGGGACCCCCATTTAAATAAAGAAATTTTTTCTAGAAATTCATATTTGAGGTCCCGGTGCCCTAGTCTCTTCTCAAAGCTTCCGAACACTTCTAAGGTAATTTCTTACCTAGAATAGAAGATCTAATGAGAAGGAGTAAGGCCTATGTGTTGAAACTCATCAACACTTGCGCGCCTAAGTGGATAGCCCTTATGGGAAATGGACACACTTGCGCGATGCCTTACCCCTTCAATAGAGCTTGTGCGCCTCTCTTCTAGAAGCCTCAAGGGATAGTACTAAAGGCTTGAGCCAAGATTCGCCCAATTTCTACCCTAAGGGTTGACCGGCGTGCAAGTACCCATGTGTCTCGCAGGTACACCTACGCGACCAAAACATGGGCTCCCACGCAGGACTTCCGCTCCCCTCTCTTTTTGGGTGCCCTTTCTGCCCATTTCACCTCTCCTATGCCTATCAACATCTCCTATTCAAGATTCATCCTTCAAACCCCTCTTCAAATCAATTTATTGAATGCTTCCTTTGTTGGATTCCTTATCTGAAAGGAATTATGTGGAACATTTCTAAAAACCTACTGATTTACACATCTTTATGTCTCTAAGGTTAGAGATTTAATTCATTCAACCTCATCCTTTAAGATGAGAGAATCCTTAACCTGGGCCTCCTTTTCAGGAGTAATCCTCACTCCATGTTCTCTTAATCTGGTCATCCTCATTAGGAATAAGACCTTGTCTTAAAGTCCCCTAATCTGGGAATCCTTCTCAAGAGTAAGCCCCAGTCTCAAAGTCCCCTAATATGGGAATCCTCCTCAAGAGTATGCCTTCGTCTTAAAGTTCCCAAAATCTGGGCATCCTCCTCAGGAGTAAGCCCCAACCATAATTCCCTTAACCTAGGATTCCTTTTCAGGAAAAAGCCCCATCCTCAAATCTACAAATGTGGGAATCCTCCTTAGGATTAATCCCCAAGTCCCTTAATTCTATAATTCCATTAACCTGGGCCTCATGTTGAGGAGTAATCCCCAGTCTTCAAATCCCTTTAACCCGGGCCTCCTCCTTAGGAGTAAGTCCGAGTCTTAATTTCTCTTAACCAGTTTTAATATACTTATTGATCTGGGATTCCTTCTTAGGAGTAAAACCCAATCATAAGTCCCCTCCAAATTTGGTCATCCTCCCTAAGAGTAATCCCCAAGTTAGAGTATTCAAATCTCCATAAAGTACATATTTCTTTATGGACCATGTTGCCGGACTTCTTCTTTGAAATAAGTCCCAGTCTCTATCTATTTGAAAAGTCATACAAACATAATCCCCACATCATTTTCTATGGTTGCATCTTTCATGGCACAAATTGTCTGGTTTCACCAATACCTCTTGTTTCTCACACCAGGCATGACTCATGTGAGATTTGAGTGTAAAAGTAATTATGACATCTTTCTTTGAGCCATCAATCATACATAAAAATCATACTCCATTACTCGAACTACATGGGTTTTGATTCCTTTTCTAAATAAAGGATATGTAGGTAGACCATCTTCAGGTATGATCCCAACTCTGAAATAATCCACGTCCTTCTAAATGTCAATAAACATCAAGTGCCACACCGAGTGGCTTTAAAACCAGTATGATGATCATAATGACCAAGAGACTTTTATATAATGTATTAAAAGATATCATTGACTAAGAATATCAAAAAAAATACAGATGATTATATATTGATGAAGAACCTCAAATACATATAAAATATTCTCTAAATTTCCTACATATCAATCATTGTTTGTTAGATCTAAAGGAAAGCTCATTTTATACTTGGTAATTTAATAAGGATTCACGAACATAACTTAAATCTATATAGTGCATCCTGGAGTTCACAATAATTCTTCTCAAAATGGCGTGATGAGTCCGACCTCCCATCCTCTCGACCAAAGAAAATTCTTAAGTCTCATCAGTCCATAACTAATGAGCACCTACCTTTGGAAAGTAAGTATAAATGGATATAGAATCATTGGATGTTTTTGGTTCAAAGAAAAAACCCTTTAAAAACCACTTGGAATGTTTGAACCTTAAATCAACGAGTTCATTCCCAATTCTAGAGGAAAAAAATGGTGAACCCGATGTGAATCCGTAACCAAGTTAAAGTGATGTTTTACCTATTTTGTTAGGCCCCTATTGAAACTCAATGAGAGGGACAACAAGACAATCAATAACATATGTTCTTATCCAAAAGATGTAGTGGTCTGACTTATCTTGATTATGTTTGTTATATCAAACATGCACTCTTTTCCAAAATCTTCTACATTACAGAAATGGTGTCTTTTAATTTCACACCCATGAATACTTCTACTGTGAATACTTCTACAGGGATGGCCTCTAATGCTACTCTTGCTGGACCGTCGTCCGCTCTAAGGATGATATCACCTACACAAAATATTCAAAACTGGGTATCAAATTCACTGGTTAAGGAGTATCATCAAAATGGTACTATTCTGACTCTAGAGGCCGCTTGACAAGACCTCCAAGTCAACAATTCACCCTGGACATCTGGACAGCGACGAAAAGCGATCAAGAAGCAGGTGGTGCCAACCACCGTCTCCAACCATCTCGAGTTGTTATCCCCAGAACGCAATCACCACTCACTCCCATATTATGGGGAGGTGAATGAGTAGGCCCCTCAGGGAATTAATTCGTGGATACATGAGTCCTTCTCGAGGGCTCCCATCAACAATCGTTGCCAGACTCGGGCGATAGTGCGCCATTAACATGATGATGGTTTCATCTCCAGGCATTCGGCTCAGTTTCCTCGAACCCAACCAAGCAAGACGAACTGCCAGAGACGAAATCCAGTCAACAGTGACTAGGTTCTCATCTCTGCCATCTCCGGAGAAGTCCACCAACCTAACCTGGTGGCAAGCAACGAGCGGGCACAAACACCCATCTGTTTTAATTCCGATGTCCAGCAGACTCATCTGGCAGCAGCACGCCAATCACGACAGGCAATTCCAGTGGAGTACTATAGAACGAATCATACACACATTTATAAATCATCAGCTAGTCACCAGGCTCGTCTAACAACATACGATGGATCCCACCTACCCAATTTGTTGACAACTAATAAACAGGAACATACACCTACTTACACTCATCAGTCCTGCCAGCAGCCTCGTCTGTCTGTATTGAAGGAAGCTCATAAACCATGTTCGGTGGAGTGAAATCAGTTGGTACATACACCTTCTAGTATTGATCAATCCTACCAATAGTATCATTTAGTAGCATTCGGAGAAGTTAGTCAGAAAGCTCCGACGACAAACAGGAGGCAGACTCAACTCTTTGCCCCCACACTTGAGTACTGTCAGGATTCATTGATAGGAAAATGAGGACAGGAGTAGGAACACACACCTACTCCAAGCACGGAATAGACATATATCCCTGTTCTGGCAGCTGAAGTCACCAAGCATATTCTATCAATGGTAAAAGAGCTGAAGAAAATCTCTGCTCATATTCTGGATGACTGCCAGGATATTATAACAGATTCAGCTGCATCTCAGGTAAATACACATAAATCTATACCTACCAATGGAGTGATACATCAACATTTGACTCTCGAACAGACACACACCTCTATTCCAGTCCAAGAGGGTTGTGGGGCGTACTCCCCATATCATACGGACAACCATGTCAGGCACATACACCTGATTTGAGTGGAGATAATCAGCCTAACCTAATAATTTCTCCTGAGCAGGAACATACACCTACCCATAATGACCAATTTCATCAAAAAGTGGTTCCTAAATTGAGTAAGAAGGAATCTAAAAAGAAGACCCTCCTAGAACAGTCATGAAATCAAGGGCCAATTTGGAATAAGGTCTTGCTCGACGCTAAAGTTCTTGAAGCCCTAAGACAATTATATGTTGGAATTCATGATTCTACACCCTCATTTCCAAATAGTGGGAACATTAATTTTCAAGGTCTTCATCAGACACTTACTCATGAAGGATTGCTTCATGACAGTTCGGTCGATCTCGATGTTTCGTCATCAGATGAGAGCCACAAGAACGCTCTGTGTGGCCAGAAGTCCATGGAGAAAAATGTTTCATCTTTTTCTGTAAGCCACCATGGTCTTCCTTCCCATGGGGATGAATTTAACTGCGAAATTACTCTCCGCAGTTATAATTCACATTGCCTGGAAAATAATCCAATGGACAATGTAGTGATGAGAAATCCCTTTTATCTTGAGGAACTTTCAAATGTGAAGCCAGTCATGTCTGATGCTTCAACGCTAGTAGGTGAAATACTTTCTCAATAAAATGATAGCATGGAGTGTAGGTCATTCTCTGAACCACCCCTGGGTTGTTCATCTTCTAGTTTGATCAGTGAATTCTCTACCGATCTTGTTGAATCCGATTATGCAACAAAGAAGCACCAAATCCAGTCCAATCAGGTATAAGAATATCGATTCAATGATAAAGTGGATGTACTGAATATGGGAAACAATTGGCGAAAGATGAAGTGCCAGTCATGTTTTTTCCTTCAGCTGACTCTCAGTATGACATACCATATATTTTGACAGAGGATGGAATTCATGATATTCATCTCAAAATATGGAAAACTATTTGTTAGTTAAAAAAGAAAATATTATTTATGATGAATATGAAAATCATATCAATATAATAGAAGGGTTAAAACGCCAAATTGACTTAACTTCTCTGCATGTTTCTCGATATCTGGAGGCTAAAAATAAGCAGATAGCCCTTCAGTGTTCATGCCTTGGCGCACTAGGAAGATTGCACCAGTTATTTTCCAATGCCCCGTCTGGTATTAATATCAGGGGATGGGGTGTTCATTGAGCACTAAATTTCACTGTACTCTCTAGTCAAAAAATCCTAATGAAAATGGTCTCATGCAATTTTATTGCCCATCACAGTCCACAGTCAATTGGCAATGTTTCTAATCAAAGGTCTGCTCAAGAATAGGCTTCAACTAGTTCTTCTCAAAATCAAGAATACAAAGAGAATGTTTTTTGAATTACTCCTACATCTAGTGAATGGGAATATTTAGTAGGCCTCTCGTTTGGAGAAGCACATCATCACATGACATAAGTTTCAGAAATCATCCAATGGTCTTTTGAGCCGGGTGATAAAAGTGAATGCAGGTTGATGCATCTAGCCAATTTTTGGAATAAAGTATGCAAGATGATGATAGATTACAAGAAGCTCTCAGATATAGCATGTCAAGAACCACCCCAGCTTTCCAGACTAGGGACTCTTTTAACCCAACCCTCGGAATCAACAAATAGGATTCTAGTAGTTGAGCAGGAACATCAGGAACAGCCCAAGTCCACCGGACTGGGGACTTTTTCAAATCCTCAATCACTCCCTTAGAGGAAGTCAGTCTTCTCTTGATTAGGGAAGAATCCCCAAGAGGAACGAATAGTCAAATTATCCGGATATTCCCTCCAAATTACGGTTCATCAAGAAGTTACTGAGGGATCAAATCGACAAAAGACAATGTCTCATCAGAGACAGGAAAGAAGTCAATATCACAGAAATGCCGATAGAAGGGATGCCATGTATTATTCATCAATGAATGTCATCAATTCCATTGTTGCTGATCCACTGGATGAGGTTCACTCAGAGGGATCAGGTGAAGAGGTTCATTCTCAAGAATTTGTACACATATACACAAATTAAGAGGGTGTGCATACACGAAATCAAAGGATTGACCAGAATCTGGGTGTTCCTTCAAGTAACCCACTTCCCCCTATCCAGAAGGGATCCAAAAAGGGGAAAAGAAAGTATCAGGTTACATACCAATCCTCTGGGGAAGACAAATCTCTCTCACTAGAGCAATGATTTTCACTACAAGAGGAAGAAATGAAGGAATTGAGAAGGATGACTGCAGAACTACTTCTGGGTAGTACTCCGCCTAAGCGTGCTGGATTCGGTCAGCCAAGAGAATTTGTTGCAGTAACTAAGATGGATCAAGAATATACTCCTTTATCATTACACCCTCACAGTTCTAATCCTACAGGTCATGTGCAACAACAATCGGTAGTGATAACATCAGTTGCAGTACCAGATGCCACATCTGTCCAAGCTCTAATCATTTCACCTGTTCAAGTCCAAGCTCAAATGGATGTTTCCCAAAAGTTAATAACTACTATTGAGTCATTAACAGCTCGGTTGGAGGCTATGGAGGGAAAATGATCTCATATTCAACCAGAAAATAGAGCTTACCCTGAATGGGTTGATGCAATTCCTCCCCCATAAAATTTTTCAAGTACCACATTCCCAATATTTAATGGTTTGGGAGACCCAGAGAAACACTTAACACATTTTGTTTCTCATTGTGTTCCTATGATGGGAACCCTTCAGCAATAAGAAGTAGTTAAGCTCAGGTGTTTTGTATATTCATTACAAGGTCCTGCCTTTTTCTGGTACACAAGCTTGCAATCCCGGTCAATTACCGGATGATAGGATCTTCGCCAAAAATTCCTTCTCCAACTCAACTCAACATTTCCAAAGACAACAGATTTTGATCATACAAACTGTAAGCAAAGGGGGAATGAAAGGGTTCCAAATATCATTGCTCACTGGAAGGGATTAACATATTCCCTGAGCTTAGCACTCCCTCAAAAAAATTGTTGCCAATCTATGTGGCAAATCTGCGTGAGTAGTTATGCACGCCGTTGATCCCTGTGAAAAACACAGGAGGGTTTCGAGACCTTACTTCAATCCCTCAATAGAATGAAGATTATCTTATAAAGACTAAGGACAAAAATTGTGTAATTCAATCAGCTCCAGGAAGGATAATGGGTAGAGCCGAGACTGCTACAGTCATGCTTAAACAAGCACCTATACCTGCTTCTACTTTAAAAACATCATCTTCCAAAAGGGCTCCACCTCCTAAGTGTCAGCAATAGAGGCCGTTTGGTCATGACGATCAAAGAGAAAAAAGACTGAAACAATTTAAGGATTGGAAAAACTAAGTTTACTCTTTCCGAAATGAACAGGTTCCTGGATACTTCATTTCGTCTCTGGAAAATAATTTGGATCAATTTCCATGGCCCAAAAAGTGGAATAAGGAAGGAGATGAAGACAGTCCCAACTATTTCCCATTTCATCAGATATTGGGGCTTCCCAATCAGGAGTGTTTTGTCTTTAAGGGCCCCCTGCAAAAAAAATTCGACTCGGGACAAGTCAAACTGAAAGGTTCTTCAGATCAGGTAGCATGGGTTACTACTACAACTCCAAAGACATAGGGTGAGTGGTAGGAATTCAAAAACAAAAATGCGCAGAAATATGTCGATTGGATGGTAAAAAAATGATCAACCGAATGCATGACATTTTTTCGAACGCAATTGAATAAACTAATTGGTTATTATGCTATGAAAGCCACATCAAAACCCACTTCATCAGAGGGAAAATCCTAAAAGAAACGATATAATTCAAAGAAAGAAGAAGAATCAGATGAAGATGAGTATGTTTCAAAGCCCAAGTTGACATTGACTCTGGAAGATTTTATGCCATCTCATTCAAAGCCATGGGCACCTTCCCACCAAATGGAACAACCTAAATTTTCTAGTCAGGTAGAGTCATCATCGGATGAAGAGTTAATCGTTGGTTATATTAATATGATTCATTTAAGAGATCCTTATGATAGTCACGGTTTCGATCTGAATGAATATGGGTTCCCTATATCAAGCAGTGGAATCATATGATGTTCTAGAGACTCAGGGTATAGGGGAATACGGGGATCTTTCAGAGGAAACTATTCAAATTCTACCCCTACTAGAACTTTTTATGTGGTAGAAACTCGTGGCAGATCCCTTCAACGATCTCAACAAGAACAAGAAAGTTCATCCACACAAGGCGGATTCTGTCATGGCATAGTAATTCTGGAAGATCGGTTGGAAGATACACCTTCTTCCTCTAAGAATGTAAATAGAACTATTCGGTCTAATCTTCCAAAGCCAGGAGTATTACCAACTCCTACCCTGATACAAGATGCATCAACATACAATGAATCAACTTCCAAGGCACCTGCTAAACAACATGTTCCTATTGAATAATGTAGAACATTGGATCAAAAGTATGACGTATTGAAACTCCTGGCCCAAGTACCGACCATGTTATCAATTTTGGATGCTTTTAATTTATCAAAGGATCTTCGGGAGGCACTCATTGAGGTTTTGTCAAGTACTCAAGAGTTTGAAACTGAAATTACTGCAACTGAAGCCTACCATGTAGACAATAATCCTACAAAATGCCATGTAGTGATATCTTTCACAGATGAAGATTAAGATGATGTCGTGCATGGACATATAAGACCTTTGTATTTATCTGGCAAGGTCAATGGTGTAGAAATCCGAAGAGAATTCATTGATAATGGTTCACGAGTCAACCTCATACCCATTCGTACACTTCGTCGATTGGGCCTCACAGAATCTGATTTATCACCTTATAATATGATATTACAAGGATATGATAAAAATGTACAAGAATCACTAGGCGAGATTACACTGAGAACCTAGTTTGGAGATCTTGTATCCAATTCAAATTTCATGGTTGTTGATCAAGACTCATCCTTCAACATCTTGTTTGGAAGACCCTGGCTACATCAATATGCAGTAATCCCTTCATCATACCATAAATGTCTCAAGTATTGTTTCGATGGTCAAGTTGGGACATTGTATGGTGATAAGGCCCTATTCAAGACATGTGAATCTCAATACATTGAGGCAGAATTATATCCCAAGAAGGGAAATGAGAAATACACAACATGGGGGATTACCAAAGTTAATGCTCTATATGGTTGGAAATGATTCCAATAAATCCATTTACACATGTGAGTACAGATTATGTGTTGCCTATTAGTCAAATTGACAGGACAGTCTCAAATCCAAATACTCTTATAGGAACTTCCATAATGTCAATTATGACAATCAAGCTAGGTAGCATGAGAGAAATTGGCGATTCACCAAGAAATGATGAAAGCTCAAATGGGGATGTCTTCATTTCCTCTGCTGAAATCCAGCAAGTATGTACTTCTTTAACTAGGATAGAAGAATTTATAGAAATGTCAGAGGTGAATGATGATGTCAATTCTCAATCCATCATATCCT
Organism: Viscum album; assembly: GCA_963277665.1. Taxonomy (NCBI): domain Eukaryota; kingdom Viridiplantae; phylum Streptophyta; class Magnoliopsida; order Santalales; family Viscaceae; genus Viscum; species Viscum album. The sequence continues at coordinate 419,819,494 of OY728158.1, read as the reverse complement.
CTTTTATACCCAAGAAAGACCATTCATCGTCAATCGTGTCTGAAATGGAAGCTTCTTCTTAAAGATGTTCAAATTTTAACATCTCTTCTAATCATAAAAATTCTACATCATAATCTACTATGCAGGTACAAACAGAAGAAATAATACATGTTGAAAAAGATGGGGAATATCTCAGGGATGCTCCTCTAGCATTTGAAGAGGGTATCTCTACTACCATAGATGAACTCAGAGAAATAAATCTGGGTACAAAATAAGATCCACGCCCCACTTTAATTAGTGCAGCCATGACTCTTGAAGATCAAGATATGTATATTTAATTTTTGAAGAAAAATCAAGATATATTTGCTTGGAACTATACAGAGATTCCAGGCCTTGATCTTGATGTTGCTACTCATCGTTTGGGTTTTCCAGAAGAATATCAAGGATTCAAGCAAGCTGCCATAAGAACGCACCCAACTTATACTTCCAAAATTGAAGCTGATGTGGATAAGATTATCAAATCTATCTTCATCAGAGAATTTCAATATCCCAAATGGTTGGCTAATATTGTCCCTATGAAGAAGAATAATGGACAAATTAGAGTTTTCATTAATTTTAGAGATCTTAATCAGCATTGTCCTAAGGATGACTTTCCAGTTTTGATTACAGAACAGTTAATAGATGCAACAGTTGGCTATGAAGAACATTCCTACATGGATGGATATTCCAGGTGTAATCAAACCCGAATAGCTCTAGAAGATGAAGAATCTATAGCCTTCAGATCCCCTTAGGGTGTGTTCTGCTATCAGGTAATGCCATTTGGCCTAAAGAATGCAGGCTCAACATATCAGTGTGCCATGCATCATATCTTCAAACCCTTTTTAGGGAAGTTAATTGAGTGTTATGTGGATGATTTGGTGGTTAAATCCAAACAATGTTCTAATCACTTGGATGATTTGGAAATCATATTCCACAAACTTCGACAACATAATTTGAAGATGAACCCCTTAAAATGTGCTTTTGGTGTAACCTCAGGAAAATTTCTTGGCCTTGTTGTATGCCATCATGGTATTGAAGTCGATTCTGAGAAGACAAAGTCAATCCTTCATATGTCACATCATCGAAATTTGAAATAATTTAGAGGAATTCAAGGACACTTAGCCTATATTCAGCGTTTCATCGCAAATTTGGCAGGAAAAAGTTTACCCTTCACCAAATTTATGAAGAAGGGATCCACTTACCAGTGGAATAAAGAATGTAAAGAAGCATTTGATATTCTCAAGAAGTATCTCTTGAGTCCACCGATATTAATTCCACTTGTTTAATGAAGACCACTTATCCTCTATGTGACAGCTTTAGAGCGATCGTTGGGTGCCATTATTGCTCAAAAGAATGATTTTGGGAATGAAAACAGTCTCTAATATCTTAGTCGGACTATGCTTGAAGGAGAAACCTGATACTCAATTATTGAGAAATGCTGCCTAGAATTAATCTTCGTAGTTCAGAAGATGAGACACTACCTGCAACATCCCATGGTCCAATAAGTATCTCGTAATAAACCGCTCAAATTCATATTTAGTAGTCCAATGATTACAGGACGTCTGGCAAGGTGGGAAGTTATTTTGCAGCAATTTGATATCCAATATGTGTCTCAAAAGGCAATAAAGGTCCAAGCTCTAGCTGATTTCCTTGATGAACACCCTTCTGTAGAAGATACATCTTTAGATATTTAACTTCCTAATGAAGAAGTCTTCTTTATTCAATATATCCTTCAAACATGGGAAATGTACTTTGATGGTGCTTTCAGAAGTCCAACAGGGCGAGAAATCGAAAATCATAAATTCAACAATGTTGGGTCGGGAATTGTGCTCATTTCTCCAGAAAAGGCAGTGTTACCCTATTCCTTCTCATTGTTGGAAGGTGGTAAAAATAATGATGTGGAATACCAAGCTCTCATCGCAGGCTTGGAGTTGGCGCTTCAAGCACAAGTGAATCACTTAAAGGTGAAAGGTGATTCAGACCTAGTAATCAAACAAGTCAATGGGGATTATGCCATCCGAATAGAAGAACTAATCCCTTTGTATGATTATGTCATAGAATTAATGGAGGAATTCCCTTCAAAACCAACATTTTCTTATGTCCCACGGTCACAAAATTCCCAAGCTGATGCACTGGCTAATATAGCCACATCTCTGGCAGATCCAAATCAGGATAAGACAACCATCAGTATTGCCCACCGTCGTACAATTTCACCTTATGTTCAAATCAGAATAGTGGAAATCAATTAAATTACTCCCATTCCAGAACCATATGGTCATACTACAGGATGGATGACACCTATCAGGGAATACCTTCAAAATGGAACACTACCACCTCATAGAGCCAGGAAAGAACAAATCTGGTGATGTGTGGTCAATTTTATGATAGCCCAGATAACCTATAGAAAATTATCTACAAGAGTGGTTTTGATGGAATTCTCTTTAGATTCATTGATAGTGAAGAGACAATGGATTTCAGATTCACCTTTCCATCATAGGGTATAAAGGAATTAAAATGGGAATTACCTTGAACTCAAAGTGATTCATCCTTTGAAGAAACATCAAATATTGACAAAGGTATGAACAAAGTTTCAAATGCACTTGGGCCACACAATTTCCACCAAGGTCATGCAAGTTTACTTGCACGCCTCCCAGTGGTCGTGCAGGTGACTTGAGTGCCCTTTTTGAAATTCACCTAGGGTCTTCTCCGGCCAATAAATACCCCAATGGGCCCCACATTTAAAAAAGAAATTTTTTCCAGAAATTCATATTTGAGCTCCCGGCACCCTAGTATCTTCTAAAAGCTTCTAAACACTTCTAAGGTAATTTCTTACCTAGAACGAAAGATCTAAAGTGAGGGAGTAAGGCCTAAGTGTTGAAACTCATCAACACTTGCGTGCCTAAGTGGCCAGCCCTTAAAGGAAATGGCCACACTTGTGTGTCGCCTTACCCCTTCAACAGAACTTGTGTGCCTCTCTTCTGGAAGCCTCTAGGGAGAGTACTAAAGTCTTGAACCAAGCTTCTCCCATGTTTTACCATAATGGTTGACCATCGCGCAAGTATCCATGTGTCGTGCAGGTACACCTGCGCGACCAAAACTTGCGCGCCCACGCATGACTTGCGCACCCCTCTCTTTTTGGGTGCCCTTCCTACCCATTTCACCTCTCCTAGGCCTATCCACCTCTCCTATTCAAGATTCAGCCTTCAAAACCCTCTTTAAATCCATTTATGGCTTGTTTACTTTATTGGCTTCCTTATCTGAAAGGAATTCTGTGGAACATTTCTCAAAACCTAGTGATTTACACATCTTTCTATCACTAAGGGTAGAGATTTAATTCATTCAACCTCATCTTGTAATATGAAAGAATCCTTAACCTAGGCATCCTATTGAGGATTAATCCCCAGTCCATGTTCTCTTAATCTAGGCATCCTCCTTAGAAATAAGCCCCAGTCTCAAAGTCCCCTAATCTGGAAATCCTCCTCAAGAGTAAGCCCATGTATCAAAGTCCCCTAATCTGGGCATCCTCCTCATGAGTAATCCCCAGTCATAATGTTCCCAAAATCTGGGCATCCTCCTTAGGAGTAATCCCCAACCATAATTCCCTTAACATGGGCTTCCTTTTCATGAATAATCCACAGCCTCATATCTTCAAATGTGGGCATCCTCATTAGGAGTAAGCCCCATGTCCCTTAATCCTAAAATTCCTTTAACCTCGGCCTACTCTTTAGGAGTAAGCCCTAGTCTTCAAATACCTTTAACCTAGGCCTTCTCCTTATGCGTAAGTACCAGTATTAATTTCTCTTAACCAGTCTGACTCTAGTTTTTGATCTGGGCTTCCTTCTCAGGAGTAAAACCCAATCATAATTATCCTCCTAATTTGGGCATCTTCTTCAAGAGTAAGCCCCAAGTCATTGTATCCAAATCTCCATAAAGTACATATACATTTATGGACCTTGTTCCTGGACTTCTTCTTTAAAATAAGTCCCAATATCTCTCTATTTATCCAGTCATACTTACATAATCCCCACATCATTTTCTCTGATTGCATCTTTCGTGCCACAAATTGTCTGGTTTCACCAATACCTCTTGTTTCTCACACTAACCATGACTCACGTGAGATTAGAGTGTAAATGTAATTATGACTTCTTTCTTTGTGACATCAATCATACATAAACATCATACTCCCTTACTCTAACAACGTGGGTTCTGATTCCTTTTCTAAATAAAGGATACATAGGTAGCCCATCTGCGGGTATGATCCCAAATCTGAAATAATACATGTCCTTCTGAATGACAATAAACATCAAGTGCCCCACTGAGTGGATTTAAAACTAGTATGGTCATCATAATGACCAAGAGACTTTTATATAATGTATTAAAGTATACAATTGACTAAGAATCTCTAACAAATACAAATGATTCTCTATTGATGAAGAACCTTGAATACATAGAAAAGATTCTCTAAATTTCCTATATATCAATCATTGATTGTCAGATCTAAATGAAATCTCATTTTATACATGGTAATTTAATAAGGATTCACGAACATAACTTAAATCTATAAAGAGAGTCCTGTAGTAGAAAATAATTCCCCTCAAAAAGGTGTGATGAGTCCGACCTCCCATCCTCTCGACCAAAGAAAATTCTTAAGTCTCATCGGTCTATAACTAATGGGCAACTCCCTTTGGAAAGTAGGTCCAAATGGATATATAATCATTGGATGATTCTGGTTCTATGAACAAACCCGTTATAAACTACTTGGAATTTTTGAACCTTAAATCAATGAGATCATTCCCAATTCCAGAGGAATCAAAAAATGGTGAACCCGTCGTGAATCCTTAACCATGTTAAAGTGATGTTTTACATATTTTGTTAGGTCCCTATTTAAACTCAGTGAGAGGGCCAACAAGACAATCAATAAAATATGTGCTTATCCAAAAGATGTAGTGGCCAGAATTATCTTTATTATGTCTGTTATATCAAATAGGTACTCTTTTCCAAGATCTTCTGCATTACAGAAATGGCTTCTCTTATGTTCACACCTGTGAATACTTCTGTTGTGAATACTTCTGCTGGGAAGGCCTCTGCTGGTACACTTTCTGGATCATCGTCTACTCTGAGGATGATATCACCTGCTCAGCATCTTCGACGCTGGGTATCAAAGGTGCTAGTTAAGGATTATCGTCAAAACGGTACTATTCCGACTCTAGAGGCCGCTCGACAAGCCCTATAAGTCAATAATTCACCCTGGTCATCTGGACAACGATGACCAGCGTTAAAGAAACAGGTGGTTCCAACCACTGTCTCCAACTGTTTCGGGTCATTATCCCTAAAACTCAGTCACCATTCACTCCTATATTCTGGGGAGGTGAATGAGAAGGTCCCTCAAGGCCTTAATTCAAGGATACATGAGTCCTTCTCGAGAGATCCCATCAACAATCACCGCCAGACTCGTGCGATAGTGTGCCCTCAACATGATAAGGGTATCATCTCCAGGAATTCTGACCAGGTTCCTCGAACCCGAGCAGGAAAGAAGACTGCCAGATATGAAATCCGGTTAACAGTGACCAGGTTCTCATCTCTGTTATCTCTGATGAAGTCCACCAAACTAACTTGGTGGCAAGCAATGAGCAGGCACACACACCCATCCGTTTTAATTCAGATGTCCATCAGACTTGTCTGCCAGTAGCACGCCAATCCTACCAGGAAATTTCGGCGGAGTACTATAGACAGCAGCATACAGCTGCTTATAAATCATCATCTAGTCACCAGGCTCGTCTGACTACATACGATGGTTCCCACCAACCTAATGTGTTGAAAACTAAAAAATAGGCACATACACCTGCTTACACTCATCAATCCTACTAGCATCCTCGTCTGTCAGTATTGAAGGAAGCTCAACAACCACATTTGGTGAAGTGCAATTAGAAAGCACATACACCTAGAAGTATTGATAAATCCTACCAACAGTCTCGTTTGGTAGCATTCAGAGAAGTTAGTCAGAAAGCTCCGGCGACAAATAGGAAGTAGACTCAACTCTCCGCCCCCACACTTGAGTACTGTCAGGATTCACTTATTGGAAAAGGAGGAAATGAGCAGGAACACACACCTACTCCAAACACAGAATGGATGTATATCCCTTTTCCGGTAGTTGAAGTCACCAAGAATATTTTATCAATGGTGAAAGAGCTGAAGAAAATCCCTGCTCATATTCAGGATGCCTGCCAAGATATTATAACAGCTTTTGCATCATCTCAGGGAAAGACACATAAATCTATCATTACCAATGGAGTGATACATCAACAGTTCACTCCGGAATAGTCAAACACATCTTTTCTAGACCAAGAGGGTTGTGGGGTGTACTCCCCCATATTATACAGACAACCAAGTCAGGCACATACACCGGATTTGAGTGGAGATAATCAGCCTAACCTGATAATTTATCCTGATCAGGAACATACACCTACCCATATTGACCAATTTCTTCAATAAGTAGTTCCAAAATTGAGTATGAAGGCATCTAAAAAGGAAACCCGCTAAGAACAGTCAAGAAATCAAGGGTCAATTTGTAATAAGGCCGTGATCGACGCTGGAGTTCTTGAAGCCCTCAGATAATTATCTGTTGGAATTCAAGATTCTACTCCCTCATTTCCCAATACTGGGAACATTAATTCTGATAATATTTATCAGAAACTCCTCATTAAGGCTTGCTTTAAGACAGTTTGGTCGATCTCAAAGTTTCGTCTTCAGATTAGAGCCATAGGAACCCTCTGTGTTGCCAGAAGACCAAGGAGCCAAATGTTTCATCTTTTGTTGTAACCCAACATGGTGGTCCTCCCCATGATGATGAATATAACTTCTAAAGCCCTCTCCGCAGTTATAATGCACATTTCCTGGAAAATGCTCTAATGGACAATGTGTGATGAGAAAGCCCTCTTATCTTGAGGCACATTCCAATATGTAGTCAGTCATGTATGATGCTTCACAGCTAGCAGGTGAGATACTTTCTAAATCAGAAGATATCATGGGGTGTAGTTCATTCTTCGAACTAGCCCTCGGTCATTCATCTTCTAGTTTGATCAGCGAATTATCTACTGATCTTGATGAATCCAATGAAGCAACAAAGAAGCAACAACTCTGGTCCAATCAGGTAGAATAATCTCCAATGAATGATAAATAGGATGTACTGAATATGAGAAAAAAATTAGAAAAAGGTGAAGTGCCAGTCATGTTTTGGCCTTCAGATGACTCTCAGTATGACATTCCAGAGATGTTGACGGAAGATGGAATTCATGATATTTGTCTCAACATATGGAAAACTCTTTGTCAGTTGAAAAAGAAAATATTATCTTATGATGAATATGAAAATCATATCAAGATAATAGAAGTGTTACAATTCCATATTGACTTGGCTTCACTCTCAGTTTCTCGATATCCGAAGGCTGAAAAGTATCAGAGAGCCCTTCAGCATTCATGCCATGGCGCACTAAGAAGATTGCACCAGTTTATTACCAATTTCTCATCTGGTATTCATATCAGGGGATGGGGTGTTCATGGAGCACTACATTTCACTATACTCTCCAGTTATCAAAGCTCACCGAAAATGGTATCATGAAATGTTATTGCCCATAGCCAGCCACAGTCAATTGGCTTTGTTTGTAATCAAAGGATTGCTCAAGAACATGCTTCAAATAGTACTTCTCAAAATCAAGCATACAGAGAACATGTTTTTGAATTAATCCTGTATCATGTGAAAGATAATAATGAACAGGACTCTCATTTGGAGAAATCACATCATCAAGTAATAGAAGTGTCAGATATCATCCAATGGTCTTTTGAGCCATGTGATAAAAGTGGATGTCGGTTGATGCATCCATCCAATTTCTGGAATAAAGTCAGCAAGATCAGAGGATCATACAAGAAGTTCTCAGAAATATCATGTCAAGAACCACCCTAGCATGCCAGAATAGGGACTCTTTTAACCCAACCCTTATAATCAACAAATAGGATTCGAGGAGTTGAGCAGGAACAACAGGAACAACCCCTGTCCACCGGACTTGGGACTTTTTCAAATCCTCAATCTCTTTCTTAGAAAAAGTCAGTATTCTCTCGATTAGGGAAGAAGTCCAAAGAAGAACAAAGAGACAAATTGTCTGGATATTCCATCCAAATTACGGTTCGTCAAAAATTTCATGAGGGATCAAATCGACAAAAGGCAATGTCTCATCAGAGACATGAAAAAAGACAATATCACAGAAATTCTGATTGAAGGGATGCAATGCATTATGCATCAATTAATATCATAAATGTTGTTGTTGCTGATCCACCAGATGAGGTTCACACAGAGGGATTAGATGAAGAGGTTCTTGCTCAAGAAGTTGTACGCACAGTCATAAATGAAGAATCTGTGTGTACACAAAATCAAAGGATTACCCAGAATCTGGGTGTTCCATCAAGTAACCCACATCCCCCTCTCCGAAAGGGATACAACAAGGGGAAAGGAAAGAATCAGGTTACATATCCTTCCTCTATATAAGGCCAATCGCTCTCACTAGAGCAAAGATTTGGACACGAAGAGGAAGAAATGAAGAAATTGAGGAGAATGAATGCAGAACCACTTCAGGGTATTCCTCCTCCTAAGCATGCTGGAGTCAGTCAGCCAAGGGAATTTGTTGCAGTTACTGGGATGGATCAAGAATATAGTCCTTTATCAGTACACCCTCACAGGTCTAATCCTACGGGTCAAGTGCAACAACAATTGGCAGTGCTGACATCGGTTGCAGTACCAGCTGCCATATCTATCCAAGCTCTAGTCTTTGCACCTATTCAGGTCCAAGCTCAACCGAATATTTCTCAAAAGTTAATAAATACTATTGAGTCATTAACATCTCAGTTTGAGGCTATGGAGGGAAAAAAGCTCAAATTCAACCAGAAAAGAGGGCTTACCCTGAATGGGTTGATGCAATTCCTCCCCCATCAAAATTTTCAAGTTCCACATTACCAATGTTTAATGGTTTGGGTGGCCCAGAGAAACACTTAACACATTTTGTTTCTCGTTGTGATGTTATGATTGGAACCCTTCAGCAACAAGAGAAAGTTAAGATCAGGTGTTTTGTATGGTTATTACAAAGTCCTGACTTTGTCTGGTACACAAGATTGCAATCCCGGTCAATTACCAGATGGGAGGATATTCTCTAAAAATTCCTTCCCCAATTCATCTCAACGTTGAGAAAGACAACATTTTTTGATCTTACAAACTATAAGAAAAGGGAGAATTAAAGGGTTTCAGAATTCATTGCTCGCTGGAAGGGATTAACATATTCTCTGAGCATAGCACTCCCTCTAAAAGAATTGTTTCTAATCTGTGTGGAAAATCTGCTTGATGAGTTATGCACGCCATTGATCCCTGTGAAATACACAGAGGGTTTTGAGACCTTACTTCAATCGCTCAACAAACTGAATATTATCTTATAAATACTAAGGACAAAACTCGTGTAAGTCCATCAGCTCTATGAAGGATAATGTGTAGAGTAGAGACTGCTACAATCATGCCTAAACAAGCACCTGTACCTGCTTCTACGTTAAAACATTCATCTTCCCAAAGGGATCGACCTCTTGAGCATTAGAAACAGAGGCCATTTCATCAAGACGATCATAGAGATCTAAGATGGAAACAATTTGAGGATTTGAAAAAGCAATGTTTACTCTTTCTGAAATGAACAAGTTCCTGGCTACTTCATTTCAGCTCTGGAAAATAATTTGGTTCAATTTCCGAGGACCAAAAGGCCGAAAAAGGAAGGAGATGAAGACCATCCCAACTATTTCCCCTTTCATCAGATACTGGGGCATCCCATTCAGGACATTTTTGTCTCTATGGACCTCATGGAAACAATGGTCGACTCGGGATAAGTCAAACTGAAAGGTTCTTCAGTTCCGGTATCATGTGTTACTGCTACAACTCCAGAGGAAGAAGGTGAGTGGCAGGAAGTCAAAAACAAAAATGTGTGAAAATATGATGATAGGATGGTAAGAAAAATGATTAACCAAACTCATTCCATTTTGAGAACGCAATTGAAGAAACCAATTGTGACTTCTGTAATGAAATCCACAACAAAATCGTCTTCATCAGAGGGAAAATCCTCAAAGAAATGGCATTATTCAAAGAAAGAAGAATAATCAGATAAAGATGCGTATGTGTCAAATCCCATGTTGTCTTTGACTCTGGAAGATTTTATGCCATCTACTTTGAAGCCACGGGCACTGTCCCACCAAACGGCACAGCCTAAATTGGCCCTTCAGGTAGAGTCTCCATCGGATGAAGAGTTAATATTTGGTTCTGTTAATATGATTCTTCTAAAAAAACCTTATGCCAATAACGGTTTCAATATCGATGAACATGGGTTCCCTATATCAAGAAGAGGAATCATAGGAAGTTATAGAGACTCAGGGTATAGGGGAAGAAGTGGATCTTTCAGATGCCACTATTCCAATTCTACCCCTACTAGAACTCTGTACGCGGCAGCAACTCATGGTAGAGCCCTTCAACGAGATCAACAAGGACAAGAAAGTTCTTCCACACAAGGCAGATTTAGTCCTGGCATAGTTATTCTTGAAGATTACTAGGAAGTTACACCTTATTCCTCTCAGTAATTAAATAGATCTATTCGGTCTAATCTTCCAAAGTGAGGAGTATTACCAACTCCTACCCAGATACAAGATGCATCAACTTCCAAAGCATCAACTTCCAAGTCACCTGCTAAACCACATGTTTCTGTTGGGAAACGCAGACCTTTGGATCAAAATATTGATGTATTGAAACAACTGGCTCATGTAATGGCCAAGTTATCAATTTTAGATGCTTTGAATTTATCATATGATCTTCGGGAGTCACTCATTGAGGGTTTTTCATGTCCTCAAGAGTATGAAACTGAAATTGCTGCAGCTAAAGCCTGCCATGTAGAGAATAATCTTGAAGAATTCCAAGTAGTGATATCTTTCATAGATGAAGATGAATATGATGTCGTTCATGGACATATTAGACCATTGTATTTATCTGGAAAGTTCAATGGTGTTGACATCCTAAGAGATTTCATTGATAATGGTTCATGAGTCATCCTCGTGCTCATTTGTACACTTCATTGATTGGGCCTCACAGAATCTGATTTATCTCCTTATACTACGATGTTACAAGGATATGATAAAAATGAACTAGAACCACTGGGTGAGATTACACTAAGAACTCAGTTTGGAGATCTTGTATCCAATTTAGATTTCATGGTTCTTGATCAAGACTCATCCTTCAACATCTTTCTTGGAAGACCATGGCTACATCAATATGTGGCTATCCCTTCATCATACCATCAATGTCTCAAGTATTGTTTCGATGGTCAATTTAGGACATTGTATGGTGATAAGTCTAGGTTCAAGACATGTGAATCTCAATACATTGAGGCGGAATTCTATCACATGCATGGAAAGGAGAAATCCACCACAAGGGAGATTACCATAGTTAATGATCCATATGGTTTGGAAAAGATTCCAGTAAATACATTTGCACATGTGAGTATAGATTATGTGTTTCCTATCAGTATAATTGATAGGATAGCCTCAAATCCAAAAATCTTTATGGGAACTTCCATAATGTCAATTACAGCAATCAATCCAGACAGCATGATAGAAATTGGTGATTCACTAAGAAATGATGAAAGCTCCAATGGGGATGTCTTCATTTCATCTGCGGAAATCCAGCAAGTCTATACTTTGCCAACCAGGCCAGAAGAAGTTATAGAAATGTCAGAGGTGAATGATGATGTTGATTATCAATCCATCATCTCCTCCTTAATACCCAAGAAAGACCCTTCACCATTAACCGGGTCGGAAATGGAAGCTTCTTCTTCAAGATGTTCAAATTTTAACATCTTTTCTGATCATGAAAATTCTACTTCATAGTCTACTATGAAAGTAGAAACTGATGAAATAACACATGTTGAAGAAGAAGAGGAAGATCTCAGGGATGCTCCTCCAGCATTTTATGAGGGTATCTCTACAACCGTAGATAAACTCAGAGAAATAAATATGTGTACAAAAGAAGATTTGTGCCCCACTTTAATTAGTGTAGCCATGACTCTAGGAGAGCAAGAGATGTATATATCATTTTTGAAGAAAAATCGAGATTTATTTTCTTGGAACTATACTGAGATGCCAGGCCATAATCCTTATATTGATACTCATCATTTAGTTTTTCCAGAAGAACATTGAAGATTCAAGCAAGATGCTAGAAGAACACACCCAACTTATGCTTCCAAAATTGAAGCTGAAGTGGATAATCTTATCAATTCTAAAATCATTAGAGAAGTTCAATATCCCAAATGGTTGGATAATATTGTCCCTGTGAAGAAGAAGAATGGAAAAATTAGATTTTCCATTGATTTCAGAGATCTTAATCAGCATTTTCCTAAGGATGATTTTATAGTTCCGATTACAAAACTATTAATTGATGCAACAACTAGCTATGAAGCACTTTCCTTCATGGATGGATATTCCCGATATTATTAAATCTGAATGGCTCCAGAAGATGAAGAATATACATCCTTCGGATCCCCTTAGAGTGTGTTCTGCTATCAGGTAATTCCCTTTGGCCTAAAGAATACAGGCACAATATATCAGCATGCCATGAATCATATCTTCAAACCATTTTTAGGGAAGGTCGTTGAATGTTACATGGACAATTTGGTGGTTAAATCAAAACAATGTTCTAATCACTTGGATGATTTGGAGATCATATTCCACAAACATCGACAACATAATTTGAAGAAGAGCCCCTTTAAATGTGATTTTGGGGTAACCTCAAGAAAATTTCTTGGATTTTTTGTATGCCATCATGGTATTGAATTCGATCCTGAGAAGACAAAGTCAATCCTTGGTATGTCACCTCCTCAAAATTTGAAATAATTGAGAGGACTTCAATGACACTTATCCTATATTCGTCGTTTCATCACAAATTTGGCAGGCAAAAGTTTAACCATCACCAAATTGATAAAGAAGGGTGTCACTTACCAGTGGACTGAAGAATGTCAAGACGCATTTGATATTCTCAAGAAGTATCTCTTGAGTCCACCGGTATTAATTCCACCTATTGAATGAATACCACTTATCCTCTATGTGACATCTTTAGAGTGATCATTGGGTGCCTTTCTTACTGAAAAGAATGATGCTGGGAATGAAAACAGCATCTACAATCATAGTCGGACTATGTTTGAAGCAGAAACCTGATACTCAAGTATTTAGAAATGCTTCCTTGAATTAATCATCACAGTTTAGAAGTTGAGACACTACCTGCAACATCACGAGGTCCAATTTGTATCTCTTAATATCCCGCTCAAATTCATACTTAGTCGTCCAATGCTTACAGGACATCTGGTAAGGTCGATAGTTATTTTGCATCAATTTGATATCCAATATGTGTCTCAAAAGGCAATAAAGGCCCATGTTCTGGATGATTTCCTTGTTGAACACCCTTCAGTAGAAGATACATATTCATATATTGAACATCCTGATGATGAAGTCTTCTTTATTCAAGATAGTCTTCAAACATGAGAAATGTACTTTGATGGTGCTTCCAGAAGTCCAATAGGGAGAAAAATGGAAAATCCTAAATTCAAAAAAGATGGATTGGAATTATTCTCATTGCTCCAGAAAAGGTAGTGTTACCCAATTCCTCCTCATTGTTGAGAGGCAGTACAAATAAAGAAGTGGAATACCAAGCTCTCATCGAAGGTTTGGAGTTGGCGCTTAAAGCACAAGTGAATCAATTAATGGTTAAATGTGACTCAGACCTTGTAATCAAACAATTCAATGGGGATTATGCCATCAGAAAATAAGAAATAATCCCTTTTTATGATTACGTCAGAGAATTAATGGCATAATTCCCTTCAGAACCAACATTTTCTTATGTATCGCGGTCACAAAATTCCCATGATGATGCACTATCTAATATAGCCGCAGCTCTGGAAGATCCAAATCGGGAAAAGACAACCATCAGTATTTCCCACCGTTGTACAATTTCACCTTATGTTCAAATCAGAATGGAGGAAATAAATGAAATTAGTCCCATTTCTAAACCATATGGTCATACTATAGGATGGATGAAGCCTATTCGGGAATACCTTCAAAATGGAACACTTCCACCTGATAGATCCAGGAAAGAACAAATCTGGTAATGTGTGGTCAATTTTACTCATTATGATAGCCCATATAACCTTAATAAAATTCTCTACATGTGTGGTTCTGATGGAGTTATCTTCATATGCGTTGATGGTGAAGATACAATGGTTGTCATAAAAGAAGTGCATGCTGGATTTTGTGGTGCCCATCAGTCTGGACATAGAATGTCTGATCCAATTCGAAGGCTTGGATACTTTTGGACTTCAATGATACAAGATTGTGTTGATTTCACAAAGAATAGTCATTCATTCCAAGTAAATTTCAACTTCATTCATCATCCCCCATAGTTGCTTCATACAGCTAATTACACATGGACATTTTCCACATGGGGAATGGATGTGGTGTGACCTTACCCTTAAGCTACAGCCAAGCAGTTTAATTATATTCTTACTGCTACTGACTTCTTTTCCAAATGGGCAGAGACAATACCTATCAAAGAAGCTAGTTCTAAAAGCATTGTAAGCTTCATCAAGTCTAACATCATTACCAGATTTGGTGTCCCTCATTCCATATTGACGGAAAATGGCACCAACTTCTATTCATCCGAGGTGAAGAAGTTGTATCAAGAATACAACATCAAATCCAACCGTTCATCTTCGTATCATGTAGTGTCCAATGGATAGATAGAAGCCTTCAACAAGACTCTTTCAAACATACTGCAAAAGATGGTGTATAAATATAAGAGGTCACGACCTGATAAACTCCTTAGTGCTTTATGGGCTTATCGGACCACCACTCACACTGCAACGCGGTCAACTCCATATTCACTGGTATATGGAACAGAAGTAGTCATTCCCATTGAAGTTCAATTACCTTCGCTCAGAGTAGCCATTTCTGATCAGTCATTGACAGATGAACAATCTCAAAAGCGATTGAATTAATTGGAATGGTTAGATAAGAAAATATTTGGCACCCTGCACCACTTGGAAGTCTACCAGAATCGAATATCACGAGCTTTCAACAAAAATGTTCATCTGTGTTCATTAATTCAGGGAGAATTGGTATTTGTTCTCAGAACCCCAATGATACTAGGAATAAAAAATCACAAGATTGAACCAAAATGGGAAGGAACTTACTCAGTACATAAGGTCTATTCCAATGGAGCTTATTATTTAATTTCAATGGATGGAGAAGTCATCACTACTCCAACGAATGCCATATTTTTGAAGAAGTATTTTGTATAAACACAAAATATATCATCAATGGTCCATGCATATGACCTTAAACTATTTTCATTTCTCGCATGTTTATCAAGATATTAAACTGCACCATCTAGGGTCCATGCATATGACCTTAAACTATTTTCATTTCATTCATCCAACATGATGTTAAACTATTTCCCCTTCATCGTCCTTGCTATATTATGTTAAAATGTACAGCGATGGTCCATGCATATGAACATAAACTATTCTCACCATCGTCCAACATGATGCTAAACTGTATCATCCCTTTTTTCACAACATGTCATTAAACTGTGAAAAAGTCCTTAATACGTCCAACATGACGTTAAGCTGCATCCTCTTTTGTCCTTACTGTATGACATTAAACTGCACATTCCCCCTTTTTTCCAACATGTCATTAAACTGTATTGTCCCCATCGTCCTAACTACATGACGCTTAACTATATAGAAATCCCTTAATATGTCCTACATGACATTAAATTTTATTTTTTCCCTATTACATGACACTAAATTGTGCATCACCAATAGTCCTCACTGCCAGACTTTAAATTTCATAGTCCCTTCATATTTCCTACATAACATTAAAATGTGCATCGTTGGGGTTGTTGTTACCCCTTGTTTCTCACACCGAGTATGACTCACGTGAGATTAGAGTAAACATCTACCATAATACCCACTCTAGGCCGGTAACCATGCTTATGTCCCAAAGCCATTTTTTAGGTCATTATCCCCCAAAAAAACTTGATCACTAATTCATTTTTTAATTGAACTACGCGGACTTTGATCCTTGCCTTCAAGGCTGGGTATGTAGGCAAAAACCCAAGGTTCAAGCCCAAAACAAATCTCTTCACATCAGTTCACCTCCACTTCAAATGATGTTAATTTGTGAAACTGCCCCCATAATCAATCTCTTCACATTGGTTGAACTTCGTCCTTGCTATACGTCGTTAAACTGTACAACACTTTTGTCCTATACGACAATAAACTACAACATTCTTTGATACCCTCACCTAAGAGGGAATCATTATTTACATTGATTTACATTCATGTTACAATCCAAAGACTACGTGCATACATGGCAATGCCTGAATATTTTATCTTGGGTCAAACCATCATTGCACTGAAGTCCCCTTTCACCCTTCACATGTACAAACCAAATTTGTACATAGGGTATTTCTAGAACTACATGGGATTGATTCCCATCCTTATGTGATACGTTGGAACGTTCGAGTGTCCCTCGAATGCAGCCTCAAGTCTTTTGGGATGATCCCCAAATTCCACTTTCAGTCCCCTAGCTGAAAAGACCCTGTGAAAATACACATTGTGTATTTCTTATAATGGTCCGAGTTCTATGACCCTAAACTAAAATCTCTCATACTTTCGTCCCACATGACGCTAAACTGTATTTCAAGAACTATGTATGGCTTGATTCCCATCCTTATGGGATACGTAGTGAAGTCACACATTTCAATTTAGGTTCTAGACATAACATGATTATGGATAGCAATGATATGTGTATCTCTGCATACATTGAACAAAACCCATTTTTATGTGTCATAATCATAACCTTAAATATTTTCAGAACTCCATAACCTTTTTCTCGACTTCTGGTCAAAAAATTTCCAATTTATGAGAGTTCTTTTGCTTGACTATACAGCATGTGCCCTTAGGTGGCCTTGCATAAGCAGTCTACATAACAGACATGTGAGCCAAAAGATGCTATTATTTGACTATGTAGCCAATGCCATTACGTGGTCCTGCGGTATTCAACCCTCTAATAGGTTTGTTAAATTGTGGTAACATCATTCTTGGAATGAAAACCTCTTTTGTACTTATTGGTATTAATGACAATATAAAGGGATCAGCAAAAATAACCATCCTTAACATATTTGTCCCATGTTCTTTTTCATGATCAGAAAGTATTCAAGTCTATTGTTTATATTTTCCTTCCCTACACTTGGGTCAGACCTTCGTAGGAGTAACATTCATCCAGTTCCTAGACAATAATGTTTGGAAATATCTTCTCTATATTCAAGTACCTCTCTCCATACAACAAACTCTATGATTTGGAAAATTTGAATGCCCATAAACATTCACTGGCTTTTTAGCAGTAAAAAAGTAAATTTCTATGGTTTCTTTTTCCTAACTATGTAGCACGTTCCCTTAGGCGGCCTTGCATAAGTAGTCTTCATAACAGACCTGTCAGCCAAAATATGTTATTATTTTACTACGTAGCCAATTCCCTTAGGTGTCCATGCATAATTCAACCCCCTTACGGGTTTGTTAAATAATGGTAACTTCATTTTTTTTACCTACTTACTCTAAATGATTTTTAGCCCTTTTTCATATCATTCCTCAGATTCAAAATTTCTTAAGTCATAGTTTACATATTTTCTCTCATACTTGAGTGTGGTAATATGTTTTTAGCGAAATTTTCAAGGAATTGAGTCCATTTTAATCCATTCGGTTAAAGCAATTTCAACCTTAACCATTAGCCTTTTTATGTTCGATCTTCATGACTTTAAACTGCCCACAAAAGACAAGGGAACTCTAAATAAAAGTCATGTTCCAGCTCACTAAACATACATTTTGTATGATTTTAGGTAATATTGAGAAATAAAAAGTTTGAAAATATTGTAGGGTTATTTATAATAATTGTAGAAAAAATTAAACTATGCTTACAAGGCTCATTAGATTAGGTAAAATCTAAAGTAGGTAGCAAAGGAAAATGTGTTCAAAAATTATTGTAGGTGAAAAGGTTCTTCATTTGATGAACAAGAATTAGAAGTACATCCATAGATTGGAGTCTCTTCTATTTTCCTATAAATTACAAGAGGCTGTAAACATAAGTCTTCACTTGATATACAACATCCCAAGCTTCATCTGCAGCCACTTGTATCTCATCTACTCAATCAACTTCACTATTTTTAGATTGATGGAGTGATTTCTTGGAATCTGCGATGGATTTTATACCATTTGTTTGAGCTCCCTAAAGTGAATTATTGAGTTGGATAAGTTCCCCAGTAACCACATCAAACTGTTGCTGAAGGTGCATCTGCTGGACGACTTTATCTTTGATCTTATGATTCAGCTCCTTCATCTTGGCAGCATAATCAGCCTCTGCTCAGGATACTGCAGCCACAAATTTGCTGATATTGGCTAACAGATTCACCCTGGTCAAATCTTGATGACACATTTGCTCCTACTCCCTTCTTAAGATGACATTCTTCACTGTGGCATGGATCTTTTTATATATAAAACATCCAAGTCCTAACATGACAAACAAGGACGACAGTCGCGGGATAGTTGATGACATCTATTCAAGAGGCACTTCATATATGATCTTCCATATGTTTTTCCATGCCTTGTGTCAGAAAAATTAGAGCGCCTTTTGTACTTTTGGATCTGACTCAGCATCACTGTCACAGGAGGGAATATAATCCAGGATTAACGCACTTAGGGAAGTGCCATGTTCTGCTTCTTCCACCCTAACCTATGCTTCTTCACTTTCAATTCCCGTTGTGGCAGAGGCTAAGGCTTCACCTCCAGATCTAGGCGCTGAAATTGATGGCCCTGTATAATCAATTGAAAGCTTTGGTTAGTTTCAAAGGATAATAAAAGTTAATTGGTTGTCTTGCAAATTAATAACAGTCGCAAATATTGTTATCCCTTACCCAATGGTAGATCAATAACTTGAGAAGGCTCCTCCCCATATTTCCTTGCATCAACAAGATTTTCAGGGTGAGTTTTAGGAAGCTCTACGGGGTTCATCTCCACCTGGGATAATGTCTCTACAATAGTAGGGTTTTCTGTACCACCTTCAGGCATTGGTAGTTCAGCAGCTTGCTCAAATAGAACTGCATATTTGAACCAATCATGATCAGACAAGTAATCAGAAGTTATTTTTAATAGGACGAAGGATAACACTCACATCCGTAATCTTCTAAATTTCATGGTAATTAAACATGTTCTAAAAAATCATCAAAATATTCTCCAAGTCCCATCATTTCATCCATTGTAATATCAGAATCCTGGTTAATCTCACCAGTGGGAGCATTTGGTATGTCTTCTTGGTGACCTTCATCTTGCAGTCTTTGACCCTGGAAAACTTCTTCAGATAAAGTGGCGACGTCAGTTGCAATGGCCGCCAAAAGATCCAATGCAGGGTTTTAACCTAAAGTAATTCAGATTGAAGGTCAGTCGATGTTTTATTCAACATTTTTGTGAAGCATTATTAAATTACCAGAAGCAGCTTCTTCTCTTCTTGCAACAGTAGCAGGAGGGATACTAGGAGCAGCCATGTCAGCCTGAACTTGTGATTGTTAACCAGTACCCTTCGTGGTCCTCAAAGGAGGGTCAGTCCTTTCCCTCAGAGGAAGAATTGAATAATCCCTTGAAATCCCAAGAAAAATGAGCAATCATTTCATGGTTTAAGACTCATTATTACCCAAAGGACTTACCACTACGAATGAAGTGTTTAACTATGGACTTCCTACTTTGTTTCTTTTTCTTCCTGGGATTTTTGGGAGTTTTGGAAGTCTCCCTTATAGGTACATGAATTGTAGAATGGAAAGCCATGTCCAACTCCTCATCCATGGCATGATGGCCTGAATATATCTCGCCTGACTCGCGAGTAGGTTCAGCAACAACCCAGATGGAATTACCACCAGGGCTATATTGTGGTGAAGAAACCTCAGTAGTTCCTTTATTATTAATATTCATGATGATGAAAATAATTTCCTTGAGTAAAAAATATTTCACTGAAATCAAGTCACAAAGAAAATAAGGAAAGAAAACTTACATCTTCAGGAGCCATGTAATTGTGTCACTCCTCATCTCCGGAAGCATCGGTCCCATCAGCGGTGCCACGATCTATCATTTCCTTCACCCGCTCGGTGACAGGAATAGAATCGTCAGTGGAATATATGATAATTTACAGCTCTTTGATGTAAGACCATGCATCATTGGGGTTATTCTCGAAATAAATATCTATAAAAGCCAAGAGATTCCGTATTCCTGGGAGTTGTATCCCCTCGCACAAATCCAGCAAGTACGTTTCAGCACCGCAGTATAAACTCTGCCATGTCTGGACAGCCTCTGGTCCTATATATTCAGTATGAGTACTAGAAGGTTGCGACGAAGGTCCTACATTCTTGGATTTCAGTTTCTTCCCAGATCCTACATCTACAGATAGAGAATAAGAAAATAAGACTTATAGCTCTATAAAGTAATGGTGGTTAAATATCTACAATGAAGTAACTCACCAGGAGTTGATGGAGTGGGTCTTTTAATTCTGACTGAAGGATTATATTAGGCATGAGGCCACTTTTCCATCTGTTGTGCCTCATCATCTCCATCTTGGGAATCCGGTGAATCAGTCCTAGATGAGGAATCTGGAGAATCAGCTCCAAGTGGGGAATTATCACCTTCATGAGAATGGTTTCTTTCTCTACAGTCCTCTTCCTTTTCCCCACCTGATAAACTCAGTGATTCAGCACCGCTATAGGGTATGATGCTATCCAGTGCTCGGCATACCATGTTGTCAAGTTATTTTCCGCTTTATCAAATGGTAGCTCAATCACTACCCCGACCTTCTCCCTATATGTGAGCAAACATAGTTTCAAGGCAACCATCAGATATTTCTCTGACCTGACATGCATAGGGGGGGATACAATGGTCTACTGCAAACACTTTAATTGACGTGAAAATCTATATGGATCATAGGCCTCGCATACAATCTCTCCATCAATCCTGGCGACCAACACACCATCTCTACAGGCCAGCATGTATGCCCTTAATTCCAGGATGGTTGTTCAATCATCAACAAACCGCCCGGTTGGCAGATTTCCATAATGGGAGAAATTAAATTCCTTATAGATTTTCAGCCTCACCTTCATGTCCTAAGAGTTGAGAGCTAGTGGAGCAATTCTAGAGAATTCTTGCACTGATGGCCTGAAAGAACTTCTAGGAATTTTTACTCCATTTTGTACATTATACATCCTGAAGTGAGTGGTGATCCATCCCCACAAAACATGGAGTGGTCCCACTATTCTCAAAGGATACGTACCCATAAACACATCGAGTAAGCTCCTGTGAATCTTTACTAAAATGGAGGTATCCAACCCAGCCATTTTTCTCTCAGACAATTTAACAGCAATAACAAAGGTCCCTGGTCAAACACCTCCCTTCGAAACCCTGACTGGCAGAAGATAAACACTGAGCCACAGGGAAAAAAATCCTGCCAGACGATTCTTTTTTGGGATTCTATGATTTACCTCATATCCCCACTTCTCAAATTCTCCTGCTTCCAGAGTTAGTCAAAATTTTCCAGGAGCACCCCTCTTTTCTGTTTCGGGGCAGGTAGTAGGACGAGTGGGCCTCTTCTTCTTGGACCCCTTCTCCTTAGATCCCTTATCCTTCAGCTCCTTCCCCTACTTGTTGATAAGAAACATATTCAACCACTCCTCTGGATGAATATTTTTTCTTGAATGAGTAAATGAGGTCTCTGAACTCTTGATCTTCTTAAATATTTTCAATAATTTCCGAGCTAAAGCTGCAGTCTTCTCCGAATCATTTCAAGTCGCCTTGGGAGGAATAAATTATTCATACATATCACCCAAAATTGGATCCCCTGATATCTTGTGGACATCCCACATAATGATGCCTACTTATCCATGATTCAGATGGAATGAATTGGTTTCTGGGATCCAATGGCTGAGTATCTCCAGTACGAAGTTATCATGCCTATAAAAATATGTTTTCCCAGCCCAGATGGCTTCATATATTGCAACTCCTTTCATATACTTGACAAACTCTACACAGGTTTATCAAACCCAGTTTTCCCACATCCATGTTGGCTTCACACCTCCACTAGGAAGAATGTCCCAAATTCTCTTCCTGCCTTTGGATTGATCCATTGAGAGTTTTAGAAAATTGTGGGATAACAATGTGGATGTAGCTCGGGATTATGAGTTTTCAGATCTGGCGTACAAGGGCTATGATGCATCATATAGGCCTTCTCTACTGTTCTAGCATTTATAAATGATCCTTCACATGAAATATTTTTTGAAGCAAAGTTGGTGTAATTCTGAAACCATGAAAGTGTGAGATAGATCATTGCCTCTGGAATGGTAACTTCTTGCAGATGGCCATATCCATACAAAGGAAGATAAATTATCTGGGAGAAGTCATGATGAAATTTCTTCATATAATTATCCAAATCTGGAATACTTATGTCGCAACCGATATAGTAATCATGGCCAATGATGCTCATCAAATCATCAATTCTCTTGCTAGCCAGTTCATCAGTCATTCAGATTCTCTTGGGAACCATTGAATCTTCACAAAAGTTGAATAAATTAACTCTTAAATGGGTTTATTTTTCATAAAATTTGTGAAGAAATCCGAAAAAATGGATAAGGCATTAAGGCACGCAAGTCTAATTTTGGCACTCAAGTATGGATGCGTCGCGCAAGTATGGATGTGTCACTCATGTTTTTGGCACGCAAGTATCGTTGCGCAAGTCCAAATACCTTGACGGCTGCACGACAACGAAGAAATAGCAGAAAATAGGGTAACTTGCATGATGGAAGCAACTTGCACGGCGAGAGCTCGAAAGTTTAAAATTCGGTGCTTTGCACGAGGAATAACCGTGCATATATAGGACAAGCCGCACCCTTGTGCGCCGACACCTACGCGGATCAATACTTGTGAACCGACCTCTGTGTGCTCAACACTTGTGCACCGCATGTTCCTTGGTTTTCTTCTTTTCCTCAGATTCACATCCTCATTTATTTCGGATCCAACTCTGAGGGGGGGGGACTTTTGTTTATGCTCCTTTCCGTCATAGAGTCTAAAATAATGAAAAGGGGAATTACCTTGAACTCAAAGTGATTCATCCTTTGATGAAACATCAAAAATTGACAAAGAAATGAACAATGATTTAAATGCACATGGGTCGCTCATGTTCCACCAAGGTCATGCAAGTATACTGGTGTGTGACCCAGTGGTCGCGCAGGTGACTTGTGCACCCTCTTTATGATTCACCCAGGGTCTTCACCAGCCTATAAATACCCCTATGGGCCCCCATTTTAAAAAGGAAATTTTTTAGAAATTCATATTTGAGCTCCCGACACCCTAGTCTCTTCTCAAATATTCAGAACACTTCTAAGGTAATTTCTTACCTAGAACAGAAGATCTAAATAGAGGGAGTAAGTCCTAAGTGTTGAAACTCATCAACACTTGCGCACCTGAGTGGCCAGACCTTAAGGGAAATGGACACACTTGCGCGCCTCCTTACCCATTCAACAAAAACTTGCGCACCTATCTTCTAGAAGCCTCTAGGGATAGTAATAAAGGCTTTATCCAAGCTTTGCCCAAGTTCTACCATAATGTTTGACTGGCGTGCAAGTATCCATGTGTCACGCAGGTACACCTGCATGACCAAGACTTGCGCGCCCTCGTAGGACTTGCGTGCCCCTCTCTTTTTGGTTGCCATTTCTACCCATTTCACCTCTCCTATTCCTATCCACCTCTCCTATTCAAAATTAAGCCTTCAATCCCCTCTTCAAAGCCATTCATGTCATGTTTCCTTTTTTGGATTCCTTATGTAAAAGGAATTATGTGGAACATTTCACAAAACCTAGTGATATACACATATTTAAGTCACAAAGGTTATAGATTTCATTCATTCAACCTCATCTTCTAATATGATAGAATCCTTAACCTAGGCCTCCTTTTCAGGAGTAATCCCCAGTCCATGTTCTCTTAATCTGGGCATCCTTCTTTGGAATAAGCCCGAGTCTCAAAGTCCCCTAATCTAGGCATCCTCCTCAGGAGTAAGCCCCAGTCTCAAAGTCCCCTAATATGGGCATCCTCCTCAGGAGTAAGCCCCAGTCTTAAAGATCCCAAAATCTGGGCATCCTCCTCAGGAGTAAGACCCAAACATAATTCCCTTAACCTGGGCATACTTTTCAGGAATAAGCCCCATCCTTAAATCTACAAATGTGTGCATCCTTCTTAGGAGTAATCCCCAAGTCCCTTAATTCTAAAATTCCATTAACCTGGGCCTCCTCTTCAAGAGTAAGCCCTAGTCTTGAAATCCCTTTAACCTGGGACTCCTCCTTAGGAGTAAGTACAAGTCGTAATTTCTCTTAACCAGTCTTAATCTACTTTTTTATCTGGGATTCCTTCTCATGTGTAAAACCCAATCATAAGTCCCCTCCTAATTTGGGCATCTTCCTTAGGAGTAAGCCCCAAGTTTGAGTATCCAAATATTCATAAAGTACATATACCTTTATGGACCTTGTTCCGGGAATTCTTCTTTGAAATAAGTCCCAATCTCTCTCTATTTGTGCAGTCATAAATACATAAGCCCCATATCATTTTCATTGATTGCATCTTTTATGGCACAAATTGTCTGGTTTCACCAAAACCTCTTGTTTCTCACACCATGCATGAATCACATGATCATAGAGTGTAAAAGTAAATAAAACATCATTCTTTGAGCCATCAATCATACATAAACATCATACTCCCTTACTCGAACTACGTGGGTTCTAATTGCATTTCTAAATAAAGGATACGTAGGTAGCCCATCTGCAGGTACGATTTGAATTCTGAAATAATCCATGTCCTTCTGAATGAACATAATCTTCAACTTCCCCCCTGAGTGGCTTTAAAACCAGTATGGTAATCATAATGACCAAGAGATTTTTATATAATGTATTAAAGGATACCATTGACTAAGAATCTCTAAAAAATACAGATGATTCTCTATTGATGAATAACCTCGAATACATATAATAGATTCTATAAATTTCATACATATCAATAATTGATTGTAAGATCTAAAGGAAAGACCATTTTATACATGGAAATTTAATAAGGATTCATGAACACAACATAAATCTATAAATAGAGTCCCAGAGTAAACAATAATTTCCCTCAAAATGGTGTGATGGGTCCGACCTCCCATCCTCTCGACCAATGCAAATTCTCAAGTCACATCGGTCCATAAATAATGAGAACCTACCTTTGGAAAGTAGGTCGAAATGGATATAGAATCATTGGATGTTTCTGTTTCTATGAACAAACCTATTATAAACCACTAGGAATGTTTAAACCTAGTGATTCACACATCTTTATGTCACTAAGGTTAGAGATTTCATTCATTCAACCTCATCCTTTAAGATGAGAGAATCCTTAACATGGGCCTCCTTTTTAGGAGTAATCCCTAGTCCATGTTCTCTTAATCTGGTCATCCTCCTTAAGAATAATACCCAGTCTCAAAGTCCCATAATCTGGGCATCCTCCTCAGGAGTATGCCCCAGTCTCGAAGCCCCCTAATCTGGTCATCCTCTTTAAGAGTAAGCCCTAGTCTTAATGTTCCCAAAATATGGGCATCCTCCTAAGGAGTAAGACCCAACCATAATTCCCTTAAAACGGGCTTCCTTTTCAGGAATAATCCCAAGCCTCAAATCTATAAATGTGGGAATCCTCCTTAGGAGTAATCCCCAAGTCCCTTAATTCTAAAATTCCCTTAACTTGGGTCTCCCCTTTTGGAGTAATCCCCAGTCTTCAAATCCCTTTAATGTGGGCCTCCTCCTTAGGAGTATGTCCCAATCTTAATTTCTCTTAACCAGTCTTAAAATACTTTTTGATCTCGGCTTCCTTATCAGGAGTAAAACCCAAGCATACGTCCCCTCCTAATTTGGGCATCCTCCCTAGGAGTAAGCCCCAAGTAAGAGTATCCAAATCTCCATAAAGTACATATTCCTTTATGGACCATGTTCCCGGACTTATTTGTTGAAATAAGTCCCAATATCTATCTATTTGGGCAGTCATACAAACATAATCCCCACATCATTTTCTATGATTTCATCTTTCTTGTCACAAATTGTTTGGTTTCAACAATAACTCTTGTTTCTCACACCGATCATGACTCACATGAGCTTAGAGTGTAAAAAGTAATTATGACATATTTCATTGAGCCATCAATAATACATAAACATCATACTCCCTTACTAGAACTATGTGGTTTCTGATTCCTTTTCAAAATAAAGGATACGTAGGTAGCCCATCTGCAGGTATGATCCCAACTCTGAAATAATCAATGTCCTTATGAATGACAATAAACATCAAGTGCCCCACTGAGTGGCTTTAAAACTATTATGGTCATCATAATGACCAAGAGACATTTATATAATGAATTAAAGGATACCATTTACTAAGAATCTCTAACAAATACAGATGATTCTCTATCGATGAAGAACCTAGAATACATATAAAAGATTCTCTAAATATCCTATATATCAATCATTGATTGTCAGCTCTAAAGGAAATCTCATTTTATACTTGGTAATTTAATAAGGATTCACAAACATAACTTAAATATTTAAAGAGAGTTCTGGAGTAGACAATAATTCCTCTCAAAAAGGTGTGATGAGTCTGACCTCCTATCCACTCGACCAATGCAAATTCTTAAGTCTCATCGGTCCATAACTAATGAGCACATACCATTGGAATGTAGGTCCAAATGGGTATGAATCATTGGATGTTTTCAGTTCTATGAACAAACCCGTCAGAAATCGCTTGGAATGTTTGAACCTTAAATCAACGAGGTCATTCCCAATTTCAGAGGAAACAAAAATTGGTGAACCCGACGTGAATCCTAAACCAAGTTAAAGTGATGTTTTACTTATTTTGTTAGGCCCCTTTTTAAACTCAATGAGAGGGGCAACAAGTCAATCAATAACATATGTTCTTATCCAAAATATGTAGGGGATGGAATTATCTTTATTAATTCTTTTATATCAAACATGCACCCTTTTCCATGATCTTCTGCGTTACAGAAATGGATTCTCATAAATTCACACCTGTGAATACTTCTGCTGTGAATACATCTACTGGGAAGGCCTCTGCTGCTAATCCTGTTGGATCGTCATCCGCTCTGAGGATGATATCACCTACTCTGCGTATTCAACACTGGGTATCAAATACACTGGTTAAAAAGTATCGTTAAAACGGTACTATTCCGACTCTAGAGGCTACTCGGCAACCCCTCCAAGTCAATAAATCACCATGGTCATCTGGACAGCGATGACCAGTGATCAAGAAGCAGGTGGTGCCAACCACCATCTCCAACCATTTCGGGTCGTTATCCCCAGAACGCGATCACCATTTACACCCATATTCTAGGGAGCTGAATGAGTAGGTCGCTCAGGGCATTAATTCAAGGAGACATGAGTCCTTCCTGAGGGATCCCATTAACAATCGCCGCTAGACTCGTGCGCCAATGCGCCCTCAACATGATGAGGGTATCATCTTTAGACATTCGGCCCAGGTTCCTCGAACCCGAGAAGGCAAGACGAACTGCCAGAGATGAAATCTGGTCAACATTGAGCAGGTTCTCATCTCTGCCATCTCCGAAGAAGTCCACCAAACTAACATGGTGGCAAGCAACTTGTGGGCACACACACCCATCCGTTTTAATTTTTCTATCCAGAAAACCCGTCTGGCAGCAGCAGGGCAATCCCGCCAGGCAATTCTGATGGAGTACTAGAGACAGTAGAATACACCTGTTTATAAATCATCTGCTAGTTAGCAGGATCGTCTGACTACATATGATGGATCCCACCAACCCAATGTGTTGACAACTGATAAACAGGCACATACACCTGTTTACACTCATCAATCCTGCTAGCAAACTTATCTGTCAGTATTGAAGGAAGCTCATCAACCAAGTTTGGCGGAGTGAAATTAGTAGGCACATACACCTACTAGTATTGATCAAGCCAACCAACAGTCTCGTTTGGTAGCATTCAGAGAAGTTAGTCGGAATGCTATGGTGACAAACAGGAGGCACAATCAACTCCTTGCCCCCACACTTGAGTACAGTCAGGTTTCACTGATAGGAAAACGAGGACAGGAGCAGGAACACACACCAACTCCAAGCACATAATGGACATATATCCCCGTTCCGGCAGCTGAAGTAAACAAGAAAGTTCTATCAATGGTGAAAGAGCATAAGAAAATCCATGCTCCTATTCTGGATGCCTTCCAGGATATTATAATAGCTTCAGCAGCATCTCAGGGAAAGACACATAAATCTTTCCCTACCAGTGGAGTGATAATCAACAGTTCATTCCGGAACAGACACAAACCTCTGTTCCAGTCCAAGAGGGTTATGGGGTGTACTCCCCCATATCATATGGAAAACCAAGTCAGGCACATACACCTGATTTGAGCGGAGATAATCATCACAACCTGATCATTTCTCTTAAGCAGGCACATGCACCAGCCCATAATGACCACTTTCATCAACAAGTGGTTCCTAAATTTAGTGATAAGGCATCAAAAAAATACACACCCAACACTGTCAAGAAATCAAGGGACAATTTTTAATAAGGCCTTCCTCGATGCTGGATTTCTTGAAGCCCTCAGACAATTATCTGTTGGAATTCAAGATTCTGCTCCCTCATTTCACAATAGTGGGAAAACTAATTCTGAAGGTCTTCATTGGACACTTCCTCATGAAGGCTTGCTTCATGACAGTTCGGTCAATCTAGAAGTTTCGTCTTCAGATGAGAGCCACAGGAACCCTCCGTGAGGCCATAAGACCAAGGATCAAAATGTTTCATCTTTTTCTGTAACCCACAATTGTGGTCCTCCCCATGATGACGAATTTAACTATTAAAGTCATCTCCATAGTTATAATTTACATTCCATAGAAAATGATCCAATGGAAAATGTAGTGACGAGAAAGCCCTCTTATCTTGAAGCACTTGCAAATGCAATGCCATTCAGATCTAATGATTCACCGCTATCCAGTGAAATACTTTCTCAATCAGAAGATAAACTGGGGTGTAAGTCATTCTCCAAACCACCCTTGGGTCGTTCATCTTCTAATTTGATCAGAAAATTCTCTACCGATCTTGTTGAATCCGATGAAGCAACAGAGAATCACCAACTCCAGTCCATTTAGGTAGAAGAATCTACATTTAATGATAAAGAGGAAGTACTAAATATGAGAAAATAATTGGTGAAAGGTGAGGTGCCAGTCATGTTTTGGCCTTCATCTAACTCTTAGTATGACATTATAGAGATGTTTACAGAACATGGAATTCATGATATTCATATCAACATATGGAAAACTCATTGTCATTTGAAATATAAAATATTATCTTATGATGAATATGAAAATCATATCAAGATAATATAAGGGTTACAATTCCAAATTGACTTGGCTTCCCTCTCAGTTTCTTGATATCTGAAAGCTAAAAAGTTGCAGAGAGATCTTCAACATTCATGCCTTGGCGCACTAAGAATATTTCTCCAGTTAATTTCCAATGCCCCGTATGGTATTCATATTAGGGGATGAGGTTTTAATGGAACACTACATTTCACTGTACTCTCCAGTCAGCAAAGCACGCCAAAAATGGTCTCATGCAATGTTATTGCCCATTGCCGTCCACATTCAATTGGCTTTCTTTGTAATCAAAGGCTTTCTCAAGAACATGCTTCAACTAGTTCTTCGAAAGATCAAGCATATAGAGAACAAGTTATTGAATTAATCCTGCATCAAGTGAACGAGAATATTTAACATGCCTCTCATTTGGAGCAATGACATCATCAAGTGACAGAAGTGTCAGAAATCATCCAACGGTCTTTTGAGCCGGGTGATAAAAGTTGATGCCGGTTGATGCATCCAGCCAATTTCTGGACTAATTTCGACAAGATCAAGAGAGCTTACAAGAAGGTCTCTGATATAGAATGTCAAGAACCACCCTAGCTTTCTTGAATAGGGACTCTTTTAACCCAACCCTCAGAATCAACATATAGGATTCGAGGAGTTGAGAAGGAACAACATGAACAGCCTCAATCCACCGGAATGGGGACTTTTTCAAATCCTCAATCATCTCCTCAGAGAAAGTCAGTCTTATCTCAATTAGGGATGAATCCCCAAGAGGAACAACGAGCCAAATTATCAGGAGATTCCCTCCAAATTACAGTCCGTCAAGAAGTTCCTAAGGGATCAAATAGACCAAAGGCAATGTCTCATCAGAGACATGAAAGAAGACAATATCACATAAATGCCGATAGAAGGGATGCAATGCATTATGCATCAATTAATGTCATCAATGTCATTGTTGCTGATCCACCAGATGAGGTTCACTCATAGAGATCAAATGAAGAGGTTCTTGCTCCAGAAGTTGTATGCACAGACACAAATTAAGAAGGTGCGTGTACACAAAATCAAAGTCTTACCCATAGTCTGGGTGTTCATTCAAGTAACCCACTTCCCCCTCTCCAAAAGGGATCCAACAAGGGTAAAGGAAAGAATCAGGTTACATAACCCTCCTCTATATAAGTCCAATCGCTCTCACTAGAGAAAATGTTTGCACAAAAAGAGTAAGAAATAGAGGAATTGATGAGGATGAATGCAGAACTACTTCAGGGTAGTCCTCCTCCAAAGCGTGCTGGAGTCAGTCAGCCTAGGGAATTTGTTTCAGTTACTGAGATGGATCAAGAATATCCTTTTTTATCAGTACACCCTCATAGGTATAATCCTACAAGTCATGTGCAATAACAATTGGTAGTGCTTCCATCGGTTGTAGTATCAGCTGCCACATCTTTCTAACCTCCAGTAATTGCACCTGTTCAGGTCCAAGCTCAACCGGATGTTTCTAAAAAATTAATAACTACTATTGAGGCATTAACAACTCTATTGGAGGATAGGAGAAAAAAACTAGCTCAATTTCAACAAGAAAAGAGATCTTACCCTGAATGGGTTGATGAAATTACTCTCCCATAAAATTTTAAAACTACCACATTCCCAATATTTAATGGTTTGGGAGACCCAGAGCAACACTTAACACATTTTGTTTCTCGGTGTGATCCTATGATGGAAAACCTTCAGCAGCAAGAAGCAGTTAATCTTAGGTTTTTTGTACAGTCATTAAAACGACATGCCTTTGTCTGGTACACAAGCATGCAATCCCGGTCAATTACCATATGAGAGGATCTTTGCCAAAAATTACTTCTCCAATTCATCTCAACATTTCCAAATACAACAGCTTTTTATCTTACAAACTGTAAGCAAAGGGATAATGAAAGGGTTTTAGATTTCATTGCTCGCTGGAAGGGATTAATATATTTCCTGAGCTTAGCACTCCCTCAAGAAGAATTTTTACCAATATATGTGGTGAATCTATGTGATGAGTTACACACGCCATTGATCCCTGTGAAATACACAATAGGGTTTCAAGAACTTACTTAAATCGCTCAACAGGTTGAATATTCTCTTATCAATACTAAGGAAAATACTCATGTAATTCCATCAGCTCCAGGACAGAGAATGGGTAGAGCAGATACTGCTATAGTCATGCTTAAACAAGCACCTATACCTGCTTCTACTTCAAAACCTTCATCTTCACGAAGGGCTCCACCTCCTGAGCATCAGCAACAGAGGCCGTTTCGTCAAGATGATCAAAGAGATTAAAGATGGAAACAATTTGAGGATTTGAAAAGAAAAGTTTACTCTTTCCAAAATGAAAAAGTTCCTTGATACTTCATTTAGGATCTAGAAAATAATTTGGTTCAATTACCAATGTCCAAAAGGACGAACAACGAAGGAGATGAAGATCGTCCCAACTATTGCCCCTTTCATCAGATAATGTAGCATCCCATTCAGGAGTGTTTTGTTTTTAAGAACCTCCTGCAAAAAATGGTTGACTTGGGACAAGTAAAACTGAAATTTTATTCACCTTAGGTAGCATGTGTTACTACTACAACTCTAGAGGAAGAAAGAGAGTGGTAGGAAGTCAAAAACAAAAATGCGCAGAAATATAACGATTGGATGGTCAGAAAAACGATCAACCGAACTCATTCCATTTTGTGAACATTATTGAAGATACCAATTGTGTCTTCTACTATGAATTCCATAGAAAAACCTTATTCATTAGAGAGTAAATCCTAAAAGAAACAGAATAATTAAAAGAAACAAAAAGAATCAGAAGAAGATGAGTATGTGTCAAATCCCAAGTTGTCTTTTACTCTGCCAGATTTTATTCCATCTACTTCAAAGCCACGAGAAACATCCCACCAAATGGAACAGCCTAAATTGGATATCCAGGTAGAGTCTTCATCAAATGGAGAGTTAATCTTTGGTTCTGTTAATATGATTAATTTAATAGATCCTTTTGCCAGTCACAGTTTCGATCTTGATGAACATGGGTTCCCAGTATCAAGCAGAGGAATCAGTTAAGTTCCAGAGACTAAGGGTATAGGGGAAGACATGGATCTTTCAGAGGCCACTATTCTCATTCTAGTCTGCTAGAATTGTGTATGTGGAAGAAACTTGTGGAAGAGACCTTCAATGAGCTCAACAAGAATAGGCAAGTTCTTCATCACAAGGCAGATTCAGTCCTGTCACAGTTATTCTGGAAGATCGTTTGGAAGTTACACCTTCTTTCTCTCAGTATGTAAATAGACCTATTCGGTCTAATCTTACATAGACATGAGTATTACCAACTCCTACCCCTATACAAGATGCATCAACTTCCAAAGCATCAACCTCCAAGGAACCTGCTAAACCACATGTTCTTATTGGGAAACGCAGACATTTGGATCAAAAGTAAGATGTATTGAAACACCTGGCACAAGTACCAGAAAAGTTATCAATTTTGAATGCTTTGAATTTATCAATGGATATTCGGGAGGCACTCATTGTGGCTTTGTCAAGTCCTCAGGAGTTTGAAACTGAAATTGTTTTAGCTAAAGCCTACCATGTAGAGAATAATCCTGCAGAATTCCATGTAGTGATATCTTTCACAGATGAAGATGAAGTTGATTTCATGCATGGACATGTTAGAACTTTGTATTTATCTAGAAAGTTCAATGTTGTATACATCCTAATAGCATTCATTGATAATGCTTCTGGAGTAAACCTCATGCCCATTCGTACACTTCGTCAATTGGGCTTCACGGAATCTGATTTATCTCCTTCTACTATGATGTTATAAGGATATGATAAAAATGAACAAGAACCAATGAGTGAGATTACACTCAGAAATCAATTTGGAGATCTTGTATCCAATTAATATTTCATGGTTGTTGATCAAGAATCAGCCTTCAACATCTTTCTTGGAAGACCCTGTCTACATCAACATGCGACTATCCATTCATCATACCATCAATGTCCCAAGTATTGTTTCGATGGACAAATTGGGACATTGTATGGTGATAAGGCCCCATTCAAGACATGTGAATCTCAATACATTGAGGTTGAATTCCATCACATGAAGGGAAAGGATAAATCCACAACAAGGGATATTACCAATGTATATGCTCTATATGGTTTGGAAGAGATTCCAGTAAATCCATTTGCACATGTGAGTACAGATTATGTGTTGCCTATCAGTCAAGTTGACAGGAAAGACTCAAATCCAAAAATACTGTTATGTGAACACCCATAATGTCAATTACAGCAATCAATCCAGACAGCATGGGAGAAATTGGTGATTCACCAAGCAATGATGATAGCTCAAATGGGGATGTATTCATTTCATCTACTGAAATCCAGCAATTCTATACTTTTCCAAACAGGCCAAAAGAATTTATAGCAATGTCAGAGGTGGACGATGATGTTGATTCTCAATCCATCATATCCTCCTTAATACCCAAGAAAGACCCTTCATCATCAATCGGGTCGGGAATGGAAGCTTCTTCTTCAAGATGTTCAAATTCTATCATCTCTTCTGATCATGTAAATTCTACTTCATCATCTTCTGTACAAGTAGAAATAGGAGAAATAACACATTTTGAAGAAGAAGAGGAAGATCTCATGGATGCTCCTCCAGCATTTGAAGAGGGTATCTTTACTACTGTGGATGAACTCATAGAAATAAATCTGGGTACAAAAGAAGATCCATGCACCACTTTAATTAGTGCGGCCATGACTCTGGAAGAGAAAGATATGTATATTTAATTTTGTAATCAAAATAGAGATATATTTTCTTGGAACTATATAGAGATGTGAGACCTTGATCCTGATGTCGCTACTCATAATTTGGGTTTTCCAGAAGAACATCGAGGATTCAAGCAAGCTTCCAGAAGAACACACCCAACTTATGCTTCCAAAATTGAATCTGAAGTGGAATTGCTTATCAAATATAACATCATCAAGGATGTTCAATATCCCAAATGGTTGGATAATATTGTCCATGTGACAAAGGAGAAAGGACATATTAGAGTTTGCATTGATTTTAGATATCTTAATCAGCATTTTCTTAAGGGTGATTTTCCAGTTCCGATTACAGAACTGTTAATTGATGCAACAGCTGGCTATGAAGCACTTTCCTTCATTGATGGATATTCCAGGTATAATAAAATCCGAATGGATCCAAAAGATGAAGAATATACAGCCTTCAGAGCCCCTCAGGGTGTGTTCTTCTATCAGGTAATGACATTTGGCCTAAAGATTGCAGGCACAACATATCTGCGTGCCATGCATCGTATCTTCAAACCCTTTTTAGGGAAGTTCATTGAATGTTACGTGGACGATTTGGTGGTTAAATCCAAACAACATTCTAATCCCCTGTCTGGTTTGGAAATCATATTCCACAAACTTCAACAACATAATTTGAAGATGAACCACTTAAAATGTGCTTTTGGGGTAACCTCAGGAAAATTTCTCGGCTTTTTTGTACGCCATCGTGGTATTGTAGTCGATCCTGAGAAGACAATGTAAATCCATGGTATGTCACCTCCACAAAATTTGAATGAATTGGGAGGCCTTCAAGGACACTTAGCCTATATTCAGAGTTTCATCGCCAATTTGTTAGGCAAAAGTTTACCCTTCACCAAATTGACGAATAAGGGAGTCACTTACCAGTGGACTGAAGTATGTCAAGAAGCATTTGATATTGTCAAGAAGTATCTCTTGAGTCCACCGGTATTAATACCCCCTGATGAAGGAATACCACTTATCCTCTATGTTATAGATTTAGAGTGATCATTAGGTGCCTTTTTTACTCAAAAGAATGATGCTAGGAATGAAAACAACCTCTACTATCTCAGTCAGACTATGCTTGAAGCAGAAACCCGATAATCAAGTATTGAGAAATGCTACCTAGCATTAATCTTCACAGTTCCGAAGTTGATACACTACCTGCAACATCACAACGTCCAATTGGTATCTTGTAATAACCCACTCAAATTCATCATTAGTCATCCAATTCTTATAGGACGTCTGGAAAGGTGGGCAGTTATATTGCAGTAATTTGATATCCAATATGTGTCTCAAAAGGTAATAAAGGTCCAAGCTCTAGCTGATTTCCTTGTTGAACACCCTTTTGTAGAATATACATCTTTAGATATTGAACTTCCTGATGAACAAGTCTTCATTACTCATGATAGTATTCAAACATGGGAAATGTACTTTGATGGTGCTTCCAGAAGTCCAACAGGGAGAAAAATGGAAAATCCAAAATTCAACAAAGTTGGGTTTGGAATTGTGCTCATTTCTCTAGAAAAGGTAGTGTTACCCTATTCCTTCTCATTTTTGGGATGCGGTACAAATAATGAAGCGGAATACCAAGCTATCATCACAGGCTTGGAGTTAGCACTTCGAGCACAAGTGAATCACTTAAAGGTGAAAGGTGATTCTGACCTGATAATCAAACAACTCAATGGGGATCATGCCATCAGAAATAAAGAACTAATCCCGTTGTATGATTACATCAGAGAGTTAATAGCGGAATTTCCTATGGAACTGACATTTTCTTATGTCTCGCGATCACAAAATGCCCAAGCTGATGCACTGGCTAATATAGCCACAGCTCTGGAAGATCCAAATCGGGATAAGACAACCATCAGTATTGCCCACCATCCTAAAATTTCACCTTATATTCAAATCAAAACAGAGGAAATCAATGAAATTAGTCCCATTTATGAACCATATGTTTATACAACATGATAGATGAAACCTATCAGGGAATACCTTCAAAATTGAACACTTCCACCTGATAGAGCCTAGAATGAACAAATCTGGAAACGTGTGGTCAATTTTACTCTTCATGATAGCCCAGATCACCTAGAGAAAGTTCTCTACAAGCATGATTTTGATGGAGTTATCTTCAGATGCATTGATGGTGAAGAGGCAATGGATGTCATGAAAGAAGTGCTTGTAGGAGTCTGTGGTGCCCACCGGTCTGGACATAGACTGTCTGACCAAATTCTAAGGCTTGTATACTTTTGGCCTTCAAAGATACAAGATTATATCGATTTTCACAAAGAAGAGTCATTAATGCCATGTACATTCTAACTTTATTCATCATCCCCTAGATTTTCTTCATACATCTAAATACTCGTGGCCATATGCCACATGGGGAATGGATGTGGTGGGACCTTACCCTTCAACTACAGCCAAGCAGTTTAAGTATATTATTACTGCTACTGACTTCTTTTCCAAATGGGCAGAGGCGGTACCTCTCAAAGAAGTTAGTTCTAAAATAATTTCTAGATTAATCAAGTCTAACATGCTTACCAGATTTGGTGTCCCTCATACCATATTGGTAGACAATGGCACCAACATCTGTTCATCCGAGGTGAGGAAGTTGTATCAAGAATTCAACATCAAATCCCACCATTCATCTCAGTATCATGCAGCGGACAATGGCCAGATATAATCCTTCAACAAGACTCTTTCAAACATACTGAAAAAGATTGTGGATAAAGATATGAGGTCATGGCATGATAAACTCTTTCATGCTTTATGGTATTGTCAGACCACCACCCGCACTAGAACGCGGTCAACTCCATATTCACTGGTATATGGAATGGAAGAAGTATTTTCCCATTGAAGTTCAATTAACTTCAATCAGAGTAGCTGTTTTTGATCAGTCATCTATAGATGAACAATCTCAAAAGCGATTGAATAAATTGGAATGGTTAGATGTGAAAATATTGTGCACCCTGCACCACTTGGAAGTCTACCAGAATCGAATAGCATGAGCATTTAACAAAAAAGTTCATCTTCGTCCCTTAATTCAGGGAGAATTGGTATTGGTTCTCATAACTCCAATGAGACTAGGAAAGAAACCTCTCAAGCTTTAACCAAAATGGTAAGGGCCTTACTCAATACATAATGTCTATTCCAATGGAGCTTATTCTTTAATCTCAATGGATGGAGAACTCATCACTACTCCAACCAATGCCAGATTTCCAAAGAAGTATTTTGTATATACACAAAATACACCATCTATGGTCCGTGCATATGACCTTAAACTATTTTCATTTCTTTCATCCAACATGACATTAAACTGTGTCCCCTTCATCGTCATTGCTATATGACGTTAAACTGTACCACAATGGTCCGTTCATATGACCTTAAACTATTCGCACCATCATCCAACATGACGCTAAACTGTATCGTCCATTTTAGTCCAATGAAAGAGCGCTGTCATGGGAGACCTCAAATGTTTAGTGTAATTTGGGGTACTTAGGTGCAGCAGAGTGGCTCACTAAGGTCGTCTCTCAAAGGAGGAAGTGAATTTAACATCATATTAGAGGTATTATAAAAATAAAATAAAAGAGAATAAAATAACTACTTGAAAGGATGGGGGTGGTTTTTTTATAGTTTATGAACCTAGAAGAAGTTTTCTGGAAGAAGATAACATTTTTTTGTTTTTAATTTTGAAATGAAGTTTCGATTAGAATGACACAACAAGAAGATGTTTTTTTAGAAATCTATTTTAAAAGGCATAATCGATCTAACTCTACCTCTTCAATCATTTATTAATAATTATCATTTAAATTAATATTCACTTAATTATGATCCCTTAATTTGTTAAACCCCGAACCCTATGAGAATTAACTTTACCACGAAGATTGAAGTGAATTTTAACCTTAGGCTAACTTCGAAACATGAAATCGCAACACCCTGCTTTTATTGATGTTCTAAAATTAGCTTATTGTCAGTGGTAAATTAAGGCACATAAGGACTCTGGAAATGAGGATTAATTGATTTTATGGATTATATTTGAACTCTACAAATTGATCCCATGTGGTTTTGAATTACCGGTTAAGGTTGCGCTCTCACAGTTCTTACAATTCCCGACCTCACGTGTTTTGTGTTAACTATTCAATTGCTTGCTTAGTTTCATTTCAATTAAAAGCTCAATTAATAGATCATAATATGTGAATTACAGTATCTCATTGATTCAAAATAAATGAATGAAGAAGGATATAGGTCGATCGATTACTAAAAAGAACTACTCTTCTATGGGTGGTGTAGTCATCGTGGAGACGTTTTGCATAAGCAACGGATTGAAAGGGTAGAACCCAATATTGTCTCCACTATTGATTCCAACCCAATTAAGAAGATTAAGATAAGAATAAGAGGTATGAACACAGAAGATTATTTGAAGAAAAATTCAAGAAACAAACATGAATGAAAATAAATACAAAGAAGAGGTGAGAGAGGAGAGCCTTTTTGGAAGAGAGGTTTGCACAAAGGCTTACTTCTTCCAAGAGTTGTGAGGGGATCCCAAGAGACACCCTTTCGGACAA
Source organism: Viscum album (assembly GCA_963277665.1). NCBI lineage: Eukaryota > Viridiplantae > Streptophyta > Magnoliopsida > Santalales > Viscaceae > Viscum > Viscum album. The sequence continues at coordinate 419,780,501 of OY728158.1, read as the reverse complement.
ACCTTCCCAATTCCTTGACCATCCCTCTAAAAGAGTTAAAACCCCCCTTTAAATATAGTTTGTGAGGGATAGGGATACATAACTTTTTAAGTGTGAAATGAAAAACTCGGCCAAATATTTTATTCCACATTGCACCGCCCATTTTACCTCCAAAACGCGTGGATTGACAGGCCATACAGAAGGCTTATTTGTGCCAAATCATGTCCTAGATCGTTCTTCAAAATTTGGGCTCCATCCAAGACCGTATGTAGATGATATGGCCCAAATACAGAACCCATGTCCATTCTGCCGAGTCCAGCCCACCATTGGATTAATGGCTCATTTACTCCATCCAAATGCACTCTTTAGCTCTAGTGTCCTGAATAAAAGTTGTATAAAATGAAGTTAGGAACACTATTACACAATTCCGAATTCAGATAATAAATATAAAAATATTTATCTTCGAAATACTGCAGTGCACTATTAAGGGTAAAACTGGAATTTTCACCAAATTTTCAAATGAATGATCAAATCCCAAATATTTTATAAATAAACATATTTAACACAATGTGAGGAAATTATTTCATTTATTACCAATAAAATATTCAACAAAATAGTGTTTTATCAACTCCCCCACACTTACCCTTTTGCACTCCTGAGCAAAATCTCATTTCAAGTAAACATCAATATCAAATCAAAACCAATTTTGAAACACATATCATTGAGATCAAACAATTACACACCAAGAAACAAAAGATATCATGCCTCATAAAAAACCATTATTTCAAGTTCTCCATTTATATAATTCAATATATTTCCACTTCATTTATCCTCCCATTCACAAAACACTTACCTCGCTTGAATTTTCTCTCATCACTCAAATATCAAATTTTGTTTTGCAATGTCTTTCTCATCCAAAATCATACAAGGGTCAACATAGGCTTGATAGATTCCTACATCGCTACCCGATGCGATTCAAGGACATATGTTTATCATGAGGAATTTTCAGGGTTGTTCTGTGGCTTTCGGTTGGTAGGATTAAGATGTGAAAAACTCTGAGGCTGAATGAGGAGGGCCTGACTCTTTTGAAGAAAAATTGCATTAATCTAATTTTCACTTAATATGGTCTTCTCTTCAATCCTCATAGTATCAATTCAGCTCCATCATCATGAAAAGTCATGAAAGTTTTACACCATTCATCATTTCAGCATAAAAAAATGTCAATCTTCTCAAACATTATTTTCTTAAAATCTCCAGATTGGCACAGCTTTCCACCTCAATTAGAAGCTCCAGAAAAGGCACAGCTTCACTTGTCATGAAAGCTCCCGAAAAGGCACAGCTTTCAATATAATGTCTTTCTTTAGCAGCAAACACATCTCTTCAGAAATTAATTTTCCACCCAAAGTATCACATAATGTGGTGGCACAACACAAGACAGCTTCCCCCACACTTAAGCTCAACTAGATTATGCAATTTCACTTCAAGAGTTATTTGGATAGGGAAAATTGGCTTGTAATGTGGCTTAACCTAACAGGCAGTGCATGGCTTCTAAGGGCTACAAGGATTAAATATTCAAGGTAGGCCATTATAAGAAAGGTTTCTTTGAAATAGGGGCTTTAATACCAAACAAATGCCTCAATCATTTAAACATAAGTACCTTAAACCCTCAAGTTTTGATAGGAATAGATCAAATTATGGTTAAATCAAGTATGGTTTGGTTCTCTCAAGAAGTGAGGTGAATGTAAAGAATATTAAAATAATGGTTTAGAAGCCTCACAAGAAAGTGATTTCAAATATAAAGACAGTCAGATTGGCATGGAATTCAAAATTCAGCGTACTTTCATGAAATTACTAAATATTTGAACTTGAAACAAAGTCATTTCAGCATTCATTTAAGCTTAGTTTCAAGGGGTAAATTGTTTCACATATTGATATGGATTTAAAAATGGTGATGAGAATCATTTCAGCTCAAAAGTTTCAAAAACACACAGAAAATTGTAAAATAAACACACAAAATTTGAAAAACACACAAATTTTTTTTTTGGTTTTTTTTGAACAGGAAAGAAATTTATATTAATAAACTAAAAGTCCCCCACCCACACTTAAAATATTGAATTGTCCTCAATGTGAACCCATGAGATGATATATTCACATGAAATGCAGAATTTTTAAATAGGAAAAATAATATAAAAGTGAAAGGGTTAGGAACATCCTGATGTGCTCAAGTGATGATGGGGTCATGCAGTGTGATAAAATTCACTACATCAGTAGGAAGCCCCTCAATATATCTCTTAAAACATTGCCCATTGACTGTAAATCTCTTTCCAGTGTCCTCTTTTGTGATATCCACTGCACCATAAGGAAAAACATTAGTCAAAACATAAGGACTTAACCATCTGGAACGCAACTTACCAGGCATCAACTTCAGTCGTGAACTGTAGAGAAGGACTTTCTCTCCAACATGAAACTCCCTTTGTTGGATCATTTTGTCATGGGATGCTTTTGATCTTTCCTTGTAGAGCCTTGAGTTCTCATATGATGACAGTCGAATCTCCTCAAGCTCTTAAATTTGCAACATCCTTTGAATTCCAGCTTGGGCCAAATCCATGTTGCATTTCTTTATAGCCCAATATGCCCGATGCTCGACTTCCACAGGGAGATGACACGCTTTCCCAAAAACAGTCCAAAATGGGGACATACCAATGGGGGTCTTGTATGCTGTCCTATAAGCCCACAATGCATCATCCAAGCGCATTCTCCAATCCTTCCTATTTGGTTGCACGGTTTTCTCCAAGATTTGTTTCAACTCACGATTTGAAACCTCAGCCAGGCCATTTATTTAGGGGTGGTATGGTGTTGATGTTTTGTGTGTCACCCCATACTTTAAAAGGAGGGAAGCAAAATTCCTATTGAAAAAGTGTGGCCCTTGGTCACTGATGATGGGCTTTGGTACTCCAAACCTGAAAAAAATCTGTGCTTTGACAAAGTCCACAACAACATGAGAATCGTCAGTCCTGGTGGCCTTGGCCTCCACCCATTTACTCATATAATAAACAGCAACAAAAATATATAAAAATCCAAATGAACTAGGAATAGGACCCATAAAGACGATTCCCCATACATTAAAAATCTCACAAAATAGCATGGGTTGTTGGGGAATCTCATGTATCCTAGAAATGTTCCCAGTGTGTTGGCAATGAGAGACTTAAAAAATAAATGGGCATCATGGAATAATCTAGGCCAATATAATCTAGAGTCCAAAACCTTCCTAACTGTCCGTTGGGGTCCAAAGTGTCCACCACAAGCAAGTGTATGACAGAAATGCAAAACAGACTCAAACTCATGATCAGGAACACACCTCCTAATGACTTGGTCACTACACATGCGCCATAAGTATGGATCATACCAAACATAAAATATTGACTCACTCTTTAATTTTTGGACTTAATGTTTCTTTAAATTTGCAGGGATTTCATAAGCAGCAAGGTAGTTAACTAAATCAGCATACCAAGGATGCGTACCTGAGATGGTATAGAGATGCTCATTAGGGAAAGTGTCCCGAAGTGGTACTTGATCCAAGGTGTCATCCTCTAGTGTGTGAGTAAGCCTACTAATGTGGTCCGCCACCATGTTTTCTGACCCCTTTTTTTCCTTTATCTCGATGTCAAACTCTTGAAGAAGGAGCATCCAACGGATAAGTCGTGGCTTTGCATCTGGCTTCTTCAGGAGGTACCTCAATGCTGCATGGTCAGAAAAAACAACTACTTTAGAGCCCAATAAATATGAATGGAATTTATCTAAAGCAAATATGACTGTAAGAAACTCGTTTTCCATGGTTGTGTAGTTTGATTGGGCTGAATCCAGTGTCCTCGATGCATAAGCAATCACATGTGAACGTCCCTCCACCCTCTGAGATAAGACAGCTCCAACCGCGAAGTTGGAGGCATCACACATAAGCTCAAATGGAAGGTCCCACCATGGGGGCTGTATGATTGGTGGAGTGGTCAGACACTTCTTCATCTCATCAAATGATACCCTGCATGAATCATCAAAATTGAAGTCAATATCTTTTTGAAGCAATCGAGATAAGGGTAGAGCGATCTTACTAAAATCTCGGATGAAGCGTCGATAAAATCCAGCATGCCCAAGGAATGATCGAACATCACACACACATGTATGATATGGGAGGGATGAAATAATGTATACCTTAGATTTATCAACTTCAATGCCATGTTGTGAGACTATATGACCTAAGACAATCCCCTTTTCGACCATGAAATGACATTTTTCAAAATTTAAGACCAGATTCTTCTCAATACAACGATGCAACACATCACCCAAACTAGAGAGACATTCATCAAATGAGGACCCATAAACTGTAAAATCATCAGTAAATACCTCCATGCAGGTCTCAATGAAATCTGAGATAATACTCACCATGCATCTCTGGAAGGTACCTGGGGAATTGCAAAGTCCAAATGGCATCCCTTGGTAAGCAAATGTACCTAATGGTCAGGTGAATGTTGCCTTCTCCTGGTCCTCTGCTGCAATGGGAACTTGAAAATAGCCATAAAATCCATCCAAGAAACAATAGTGTGTTTTCCCAGCTCGTCTCTCAAGCATCTAGTCAATGAATGGAAGTGGGAAATGGTCCTTACCAGTGGATTGATTTTGTTTCTTATAATCGATACACACTCGCCAACTGTTTTGTACTCTCACAAGAACTAACTCATCATTTTCATTTTTTATAATAGTGAAACCAGTTTTCATTGGTACAACCTGAATAGGGCTAACCCATTGTGAGCTAGAAAGAGGGTAAATGATACCCTCCTCAAGTAATTTTTCAACTTCTTTCTTATCAACTTCTAGGAGGGTGGGATTAAGTCTCCTTTGTGACTGTCTCACCGGTTTAGCCCCATCCTCCAAGAGAATCCTATGCATGGAAATGGAGGGGCTAATACCTGATATGTCTGCCAATGACCAACCAATTGCCCTAATGTTATCTCTCAAAATATTCAAAAGTTTTTCTTCATGTTCAAAAGAGAGATTGTTAGCAATTAGGACAGGTAATCTATCACCACTGAGCAAGTATGCATATTTGAGATTTGGGGTCAATGGATTGAGTTCCAATGTAGGTGGGTGATGTATGGATGGAGAAGTTGATGCAACAGACATATCTGCACAATGAACATCAGTATCAGAATAAAAATCATCACAATTAGAGAATGAAGCACCAAATCCATCAGCATACTCAATAGCCATGTCATAATCAGAGTTCACATGATCAAAATTAGAATATTATTCCATTTCAAAATCAAATCTTAGAGAGTCATGTTCCTTAAAAATGGGTGTATAAGTATTCTTAGACATCAAACTAGAACCAATACTCATAATCTCCCTAATCATAGGACAATCCAATTCCATGATGTTTTTACTTGGTGGTTCAAAATGGGAGATAAAAAAAGCAGAATGGTCCTCTGAGGGGTACTTCATGGAATCCATAACATTAAATATCACAAATTCATCTCCAAACTCCATGGAAAGTGTACCCTCATTGACATTTATGATAGTTTTTGCAGTTTTGAGGAAGGATCTACCTAAGATAATGGGAGCATGAGAACTTACCTGATCATCCTCCATGTTAAGCACATAGAAGTCTGCTGGAAAGATCATGTCTCTTACCCGAACAAGTACATCCTCATGAACTCTCGCTGGATATGCCGAATCTCTATTCGCCAATTGTACCACTACTCATGTTGGCTTCAACTCACCAACCTGCATGGAAGAGAATACAGAGTGAGGCATCACATTTATTGAAGATCCTAAATCACAAAGAGCATCAGAGAAGTGCAACTCCCCTATAGGACATGGGATGGTGAATGTCCCGGGATCTTTGCACTTTGTTGGAATTGCTAGAGTTGGTGTAATGAGTGTCGAGACATTCCTTCCAAGGTTGATCCTCTCATTTCCCTTGAGCCCACTTCGACTGGTACAAAGTTCTTTTAAGAATTACGCATACCTTGGAATTTGCTTAATGGTTTCAAGTAGAGGAATGTTGATCTCCACACGATTGAATGTGTCCAAAACCTCCTTTTTCATTGCTTCTTCATCCATCTTCTTGGTTTGAACAACCCTATTTGGAAAAGCAAGGGGTTTAGGAGGTACATCATCAATCTTTTTCATACCTTTATCTTTCTCCTTGGATTGATCATCAGTTGGTATGGAATGTGGCTTCTCTAGAGTAGAGGTGAATCCCGGTGGAATGGTACATCCAGATGTATCATTCATTTGCTTCCCACTTCTCAATGTGATGGCACTAACATTCCCCTTTGGATTTGGAGTGGGTTGGGAAGGTAGATTTCCAGAATTCTTACTCACAAGTTCATGGAGGGCGGTGGCAATCTGACTCATCTGAGTCTTCAACTCTCTCAGCTCCGAACCTTGACTCTTCATCTCATTCTATTGATTAAGAACAATTAGTTTCAAGAGATAATCAGTGATAGAGTCTACCTTGTTTTGGATATTCCCTTGTTTCTGACTCGTTGATGTTTGAGCTTCTAATCTCCTTTGGGGTTTTTGGAAACCCTTTTGGTAAGGTGGAGGCTGCTTGAAGTTTGGTTGAAAAGGGGGCCTTTGTTGTTGTCCAGAGCCATACCTCATGTCCGCTTGATCTTTCCACCGTTGGTTGTATGTTGGAGCAAATGAATAAAACTTCTTTTGGGGATATGGTTGTTGTTGCAGCTGAAATGGTCTCCCAGGGAACACTGCTGCAAAATCTTCTATCTCTTGTAGTTGTGGGCAACAGTTAGTTGGGTGGCTTGTCTCACTGCAAATGCCACATGGCCTCGAAGGAGGGGGTTGGGATGTCTTTTGAGCCAATGCAATCTGCCTCACCATAGTTTTCAATTCTTCTAATTTAGTATCAATCAAATGACTTTCAAGAGAAGAAGGACTTACTTGATGTACTCCTCGAACATGTGGTGTACCTCTATCACCGAATTGTTGAGAGTTTTGGGCCATTTTGTCGATCAATGCTCGTGTAGCTACTGGTGTCTTTTCCACCAATGCTCCTCTAGCAGCATCATCCACTATTCTCCTCTCCATGGGTGTGAGTCCTTCATATAAGTACTGGATGAGTAGTTGCTCACTGATTTGGTGATGTGGGAAGCTTGCACACAACTTCTTGAATCGCTCCCAGTACTCATACATTGACTCCCCTTGTGGTTGCTTGATCCCCGATATCTCCTTTTGAATGGATGTGGTCCTTGATGCTGGAAAAAAATCTTTGCAAGAAAATACGTTTCAAATCATTCCAACATGTTACATCTTCAGGTTGTAAATAATACATCCAATCTTTTGCAGCTCCATCAAGTGAGAATGGGAATGCTCTTAATTTGATTTGATCTTCAGAAAAATTTCTTGGTTTAAGGGTTGAGCAAACCACATTAAATTCTTTCAAATTTTTATTGGGATCCTCACCAGAGAGGCCATGAAACTTTGGAAGTAAGTGAATTAACCCAGATTTTAGATCAAAGTCTGATTCGAGATTTGGGTATGCAATACAATTTGGTTGATAGTTAACATTAGGTGCAGCCAATTCTTGAATGGTTCTATTAAGTTCATTTCCATTGTTTACAGCCATTGGTTCCTCTTTTATGTTTGAATTTGAATTGCTTCTAATTTCAATGTTTCCAGAATAGAGGAATTCACCAACTGGTTGAATATTGAAACTTCCCATAGACTGAGAATTTCTGATTCGAGCCCTACGACTACGTTCAATCTCAGGGTCAAGATCTAAGAGATCTTCGGGATTAGTTCTTGTCATAGATCAAATAAAAATGAAAAGAAAGAAAGTGGAACATAGTAAAATAAAAATGAGAAGTTTGAGTTGATGGTCCAAAAAGAAGTAGAAGAAAATAAAAGAAGAAAAAAATCAGATTGGGTAAAGAAGGAAGAAAGAAGAGAGGAAGAGAATAAAATGTAAAATAAAATAAATACCTTTAATTGGATGAAATAATTACTTGTCTCCCCGGCAACAGCGCCAATTTGAAAGAGCACTATCATGGGCACCCTCAAATGATTAGTGTAATTTGGGGTACTTAGGTGCAGCAGAGTGGCACACCAAGGTCGTCTCTCAAAGGAGGAAGTGAATTTAACAACTTATTAGAGGTATTATAAAAATAAAACAAAATAAAAGAGAATAAAATAACTACATGAAAGGATGGGGGTGGTTTTTTTATAGTTTATGAACCTAGAAGAAGTTTGCAGGAAGAAGATTGCATTTTTTTTGTTTTTAATTTTGAAATGAAGTTTCGATTAAAATGACACAACAAGAAGATGTTTTTTTAGAAATCTATTTTAAAAGGCATAATCGATACAACTCTACCTATTCAATCATTTATTAATCATTATCATATAAATTAATACTAACTTAATTATGATCCCTTAATTTTTTAAATCCCGAACCCTATGAGAATTAACTTTACCACGATGATTGAAGTAAATTTTAACCTTAGGCTAACTTCGGAACATGCAATCCCAACACCCTGCTTTGATTGATTATCTAAAATTAGCTTATGGACAGTGGTAAATTAAGGCACATAACGACTCTATAAATGAGGATTAATTGAGTTTATGGATTATATTTGAACTCTACAAATTGATCCCATGTGGTTTTGAATTACCGGTTAATGTTGCGCTCTCACAGTTCACACAATTCCCGACCTCGCGTGTTTTGTGTTAACTATTAAATTGCTTGATTAGTTTCATTTAAATTAAAAACACAATTAATATATCATAATATGTGAATTACAGTATCTCATTGATTCAAAATAAATGAATCAAGAAGGATAGAGGTCGATCAGTTACTAAAAAGAACTACTCTTCCATTGGTGGTGTAGTCATCGTGGAGACGTTTTGCATAAGCAACGGATTGAAAGGGTAGAACCCAATCATTTCTATACTCTTGATTCGAACCCAATTAATAAGATTAAGATAAGAAGATGAGGGATGAACAAATAAGATTATTTGAAGAAAAATTCAAGAAACAAACATGAAAGAAAAGAAATACAAAGAAGAGGTGAGAGAGGAGATCCTTTTTGGAAGAGAGGTTTGCACAAAGGCTTACTTCTTCCAAGAGTTGTGAGGGGATCCCAAGAGACACCATTTCGGCCACACCTTCCCAAATCCTCGACCAGCCCTCTCAAAGAGTTAAAACCCCCTTTAAATAGAGTTTGTGAGGGCTAGGGATACATAACTTTTTAAGTGTGAAATGAAAAACTCGGCCAAATATTTTATTCCAACTTGAACCGCCCATTTGACCTCCAAAACGCATGAATTGACAGGCATTACAGAAGGATTATTTGTTCCAAATCGTTTCCCATATATTTTCTCAAAATTTGGGCTCAATCCATGCCAGTATGTAGACGATATGGCCCAAATACATAACCCATGCCCATTCTGCCGAGTCCAGCCCACCATTGGATTAATGGCTCATTTACTCCATCCAAATGAACTCTATAGCTCTAGTGTCCTGAATGAAAGTTGTATAAATGAAGTTAGTAAAACTATTACACAATTTCTAATTCATATAATAAATTTAAAAATATTTATCTTCGAAATACTACAGTGCACTATTAAGGGTAAAACTGGAATTTTCACCAAATTTTCAAATGAATGATCAAATCCCAAATATTTTATAAATAAACATATTTAACACAATTTGAGGAAATTATTTCATTTATTACCAATATAATATTCAACAAAATAGTGTTTTATCAACTCCCCAACACTTACCCTTTTGCACTCCTGAGCAAAATCTCATTTCAAGTAAACATCAATATCAAATCAAAACCAATTTTGAAACACATATCTTTGAGATCAAACAATTACACACCAAGAAACAAAAGATATCATGCCTCATAAAAAACCATTATTTCAAGTTCTCCATTTTTATCATTCAATATATTTCCACTTCATTTATCCTCCCATGCACAAAACACTTACCTCGCTTGAATTTTCTCTCATCACTCAAATATCAAATTTTGTTTTGCAATGTCTTTCTCATCCAAACTCATACAAGGGTCACCATAGGCTTGATAGATTCCTACATCGCTACCCGATGTGATTCAAGGACATATGTTTATCATGAGGACTTTTCATAGTTGTTCTGTGGCTTTCGGTTGGTAGGATTAAGATGTGAAAAACTCTGAGGCTGAATGAGGAGGGCCTGACTCTTTTGAAGAAAAATTGCATTAATCTAATTTTCACTTAAATATGGTCTTCTCTTCAATCCCCATAGTATAAATTCAGCTCCATCATCATGAAAAGTCATGAAAGGTTTACACCATTCATCATTTCAGCATAAAAAAATGTCAATATTCTCAAATATTATTTTCTTAAAAGCTCTAGATGGGCACAGCTTTCCACCTCAATTAGAAGCTCTAGAAAAGCCACAGCTTCACATTTCTTGAAAGCACAAGAAAAGGAACAACTTTCAATATAATGACTTTCTTTAGCAGCAAAAACATCTCTTCATAATTTAATTTTCCACCCAAATTATCACATAATGTGGTGGCACAACACAAGACAGCTTCCCCCACACTTAAGCTCAACTAGATTATGCAATTTCACTTCAAGAGTTGGTTGGATAGGGAAAATTGTCTTGTAATGTGGCTTAACCTAACAGGCTGTGCATGGATTCTAAGGGCTACAAGGATTAAATATTCAAGGTAGGCCATTATAAAAAATGATTCTTTGAAATAGTGGATTTGATACCAAACAAATGCCTCAATCATTTAAACATAAGTACCTCAAACCCTCAAGTTTTGACAGGAATAGATCGAATTCTGGATAAATCATGTATGGTTTGGTTCTCTCAAGAAGTGAGGTGAATGTAAAGAATATGAAAATAATGGTTTAGAAGCCTCACATGAAAGTGATTTCAAATATAAAGACAATGAGATTGGCATGGGATTCAAAATTCAGCTTACTTTCATGAAATTACTAAATATTTGAACTTGAATCAAAGTCATTTCAGCATTCATTTAAGCTTAGTTTCAAGGGGTAAATTGTTCCACTTATTGATATGGATTTAAAAATGTTGATGACAATCATTTCAGCTCAAAAGTTTCAAAAACACACAGAAAATTGTAATATAAACACAGAAAATTTGAAAAACACAAAAAAAAATTGGTTTTTTTTTGAACAGGAAAGAAATTGAAATTACTAAACTAAAAGGTTCCCTCCCCCACACTTAAAATATTGCATTGTCCTCAATTTGAACCTATGAGATGATATATGCACATGAAATGCATAATTTTTAAATAGGACAAATAATATAAAAGTGGAAGGGTTAGGAATAGCCTGATGTGCTCAAGTGATGATGGGGTCATGCAGTGCGAGAAAATACACTGCATCAGTAGGAAGTCCCTCAATGTATCTCTTCAAACATTTCCCATTGACTGTGAAGCTCCTTCCAGTGTCCTCTTTTGAGATCTACACTACACCATAAGGAAAAACATTAGTCACAACATAAGGACCTAACCATCTGGAATGCAACTTACCAGGCATCAGCTTCAGTCGTGAACTGTAGAGAAGGACTTTCTCTCCAACATGAAACTCCCTTTGTTGGATCATTTTGTCATGAGATGCTTTTGATCTTTCCTTGTAGAGCCTTGAGTTCTCATATGATGACAGTCGAATCTCCTCATGCTCTTGAATTTGCAACTTCCTTTGAATTCCAGCTTGCGCCAAATCCATGTTGCATTTCTTTATAGCCCAATATGCCCGATGCTCGACTTCCACGGGGAGATGACACGCTTTCCCAAAAACAATCCTAAATGGGTACATACCAATGGGGGTCTTGTATGATGTCCTATAGGACCACAATGCATCAACCAAGCACTTCCTCCAATCCTTCCTCTTTGGCTGCACGGTTTTCTCCAAGATTTGTTTCAACTCACGATTTGAAACCTCAGCCTGGACATTTGTTTGGGGGTGGTATGGTGTTGATGTTTTGTGTGTCACCCCATACTTTCGAAGGTGGGAAGAAAAATTCCTATTGAAAATGTGTGTCCCTTGGTCACGGATGATGGCCTTTGGTACTCCAAACCTGCAAAAAATCTTTGCTTTGACAAAGTACACAACAACATGAGAATCGTCAGTCCTGGTGGCCTTGCCCTCCACCCATTTACTCATATAATCAACAGCAACCAAAATATACAAAAATCCAAATGAACTTGGAAAAGGACACATAAAGTCGATTCCCCATACATCAAAAATCTCACAAAATAGTATGGGTTGTTGGGGTATCTCATGTCTCCTAGAAATGTTCCCAGTGTGTTTGCAATGAGAGCATGACTTACAAAACAAATGGGCATCATGGAATAATCTAGGCCAATATAATCCAGAGTCCAAAACCTTCCTAGCTGTCTGTTGGGGTCCAAAGTGTCCACCACAAGCAAGTGAATGACATAAATGCAAAACAGACTCAAACTCATGATCAGGAACACACCTCCTAATGACTTGGTCACTACACATGCGCCATAAGTATGGATCATCCCAAACATAAAATCTTGACTCACTCTTTAATTTTGGACTTGATGTTTCTTTAAATTTGCAGGGATTTCAAAAGCAGAAAGGTAGTTAACTAAATCAGCATACCAAGGATGCTTACCTGAGATGGTATAGAGATGCTCATCAGGGAAAGTGTCCCGAAGTGGTACCTGATCCAAGGTGTCATTCTCTAGTGTGTGAGTAAGCCTACTCATGTGGTCCGCCACCATGTTTTATTAACCCTTTTGTCCTTTATCTCGATGTCAAACTCTTGAAGAAGGAGCATCCAACGGATAAGTCGTGGCTTTGCATCTGGCTTCTTCAGGAGGTACCTCAAAGCAACATGGTCAGAAAAAACAACTACTTTAGAGCCTAATAAATATGAACGGAATTTATCTAAAGAAAATATGACAGCAAGAAACTACTTTTCCGTGGTTGTGTAGTTTGATTGGGCTGAATCCAGTGTCCTCGATGCATAAGAAGTCACATGTGAACGTCCCTCCACCCTCTGAGATAAGACAGCTCCAACCGCGAAGTTGGAGGCATCACACACAAGCTCAAATGGAAGGTCCCACCGTGGGGGCTGTATGATTGGTGGAGTGGTCAGACACTTCTTCATCTCATCAAATGATACCCTGCATGAATCATCAAAATTGAAGTCAATATATTTTTGAAGCAATCAAGATAAGGGTAAAGTGATCTTACTAAAATCTCAGATGAAGCGTCAATAAAATCCCGCATGCCCATGGAATGATCGAACATCACGAACACATGTAGGATATGGGAGGGATGAAATAATGTCTACCTTAGATTTATCAACTTCAATGCCATGTTTTGAGACAATATGACCTAAGACAATCCCCTTTTCGACCATGAAATGACATTTTTCAAAATTTAAGACCAGATTCTTCTCAACACAACGATGCAACACATCACCCAAACTAGAGAGACATTCATCAAATGAGGACCCATAAACTGTAAAATCATCCATAAATACCTCCATGCTGGTCTCAATGAAATCTGATAAGATACTCACCATGCATCTCTGGAAGGTACCTGGGGAATTGCAAAGTCCAAATGGCATCCTTTGGTAAGAAAAGGTACCGAATGGGCAGGTGAATGTTGTCTTCTCCTGGTCCTCTGCAGCAATGGGAACCAGAAAATAGGCAGAAAATCCATCCAAGAAACAATAGTGTGTCTTCCCAGCTAGTCTCTCAAGCATCTAGTCAACGAATGGAAGTGGGAAATGGTCCTTACGAGTGGATTGATTTAGTTTCCTATAATCGATACACACTCGCCAACTGTTTTGTACTCTCACTAGAACTAACTCATCATTTTCATTTTTTATAATAGTGAAACCAGTTTTCGTTGGTACAACCTGAATAGGGCTAACCCATTGTGAGTTAGAAATAGGGTAAATGATACCTGCCTCAATTAATTTTTCAACTTCCTTCGTAACAACTTCTAGGAGGGTGGGATTAAGTCTCCTTGTGGCTGTCTCACCGGTTTAGCCCCATCCTCCAAGAGAATACTATGCATGCAAATGGAGGGGTTAATACCTGATATGTCTGCCAATGTCCAACCAATTGCCCAAATGTAATCTCTCAAAATATTCAAATTTTTTTCTTCATGTTCAAAAGAGAGATTGTTAGCTATTATGACAGGTAATCTATCACCACTGAGCAAGTATTCATATTTGAGATTTGGGGGCAATGGCTTGAGTTCCAATGTAGGTGGGTGATGTATGGATGGAGAAATTGATGCAACAGACATATCTGCACAATGAACATCAGTATCATAATAAAAATCATCATAATCAGAAAATAAAGCACCAAATCCATCAGCATACTCAATAGCCATGTCATAATCAGAGTTAACATGATCAAAATTAGAATATGATTCCATTTCAAAATCAAATATTAGAGAGTCTTGTTCCTTAAAAATGGGTGTAGAAGTATTCATAGACATCAAACTAGAACCAATACTCATAATCTCTCTAAGCATAGGACAATCCAATTCCATGATGTTTTTACTTGGTGGTTCAAAATGGGAGATAACAAAAGCAGAATGGTCCTCTGAGGGGTACTTCATGGAATCCATAACATTAAATATCACAACTTCATCTCCAAACACCATGGAAAGTGTACCCTCGTTGACATTTATGATAGTTTTTGCAGTTTTGAGGAAGGATCTACCTAAGATAATGGGGGCATGATAACTTACCTGATCATCCTCCATGTTAAGCACATAGAAGTCTGCTGGAAAGATCATGTCTCTTACCCGAACAAGTACATCCTCAAGAACTACCACTGGATATTCTGTAGCTCTATTCTCTAATTGCACCACTACTCTTGTTGGATTCAACTCACCAACCTGCAGTGAAGAGAATACAGAGGGAGGAATCACATTTATTGATGCTCCTAAATCACAAAGAGAATCATAGAAGTGCAACTCCCCTATAGTACATGGGATAGGGAATGTCCCGGGATCTTTTCACTTTGTTCGCATTACTAGATTTGGTGTAATGAGTGCCGAGACATTCCTTCCAAGGTTGATCCTCTCATTTCCCTTGAGCCCTCTTCTATTGGTACAAAGTTTTTTTAAGAATTTCGCATACCTTGGAATTTGCTTAATGGCTTCAAGTAGAGGAATGTTGATCTCCACACGCTTTAATGTGTCCAAAACTTCCTTTTACATTGCTTCTTCAGCCATCTTCTTTATTTGAAAAACCCTGTTTGGAAAAGGAAGGGGTTTTGGAGGTACATCATCAATCTTTTTCTTACCTTTATCTTTCTCCTTGGATTGCTCATCAGTTGGTATGGAATGTGGCTTCTCTAGAGTAGAGGTGAATCCCGGTGGAATGGTAAGTCCATATGTATCATTCATTTGCTTCCCACTTCTCAATGTTATGTCACTAACATTCCCCTTTGGATTTGGAGTGGGTTGGGAAGGTAGATTTCCAGAATTCTTACTCACAAGTTCATGGAGGGCGGTGGTAATCTGACTCATTTGAGTCTTCAACTCTCTCAGCTCTGAACCTTGAATCTTCATCTCATTCTGTTGATTAAGAACAATTTGTTTCAAAAGATCATCAGTGTTAGAGTCTACCTTGTGTTGGATATTCCCTTGTTGCTGACTCGTTGATGTTTGAGCTTCGAATCTACTTTGGGGTTGTTGGAAACCCTGTTGGTAAGGTGGAGGCTGCTGGAAGTTTGGTTGAAAAGGGGGCCTTTGTTATTGTCCAGAGCCATACCTCATGTCCTCTTGATCTTTCCACCCTTGGTTGTATGTTGGAGCAAATGAGTAAAACTTCTTTTGGGGATATGGTTGTTGTTGCTGCTGAAATGGTCTCCCAAGGAACACTGCTGCACAATCTTCTGTCTCTTGTAGTTGTGGGCAACAGTTAGTTGGGTGTCTTGTCTTAGTGCAAATGACACATGGCCTCGAAGGATGGGGTTGGGATGTCTTTTGAGTCAATGCAATCTGCCTCACCATAGTTGTCAATTCTTCTAACTTAGTATCAATCAAATGACTTTCAAGAGAAGAAGGACTTACTTGATGTACTCCTCGAACATGTGGTGTACCTCTATCACCAAATTGTTGAGAGTTTTGGGCCATTTTGTCGATCAATGCTCATGCAGATACTGGTGTCTTGTCCACCAATGCTCCTCCAGTAGCAACATCCACCATGCTCCTCTCCATGGGTGTGAGTCCTTCATATAAGTACTGGATGAGTAGTTGCTCACTGATTTGGTGATGTGGGCATCTTGCACACAACTTCTTGAATCACTCCCAGTACTCATACAATCACTCACCTTATGATTGCTTGATCCCTGATATCTCCTTTCGAATGGATGTGGTCCTTGATGCTGGAAAAAATCTTTTCAAGAAAAGACGTTTCAAATCATTCCAACATGTTACATCTTCAGGTTGTAAATAATACATCCAATCTTTTGCAGCTCCATCAAGTGAGAATGGGAATTCTCTTAATTTGATTTAATCTTCAGAAACATTTCTTGGTTTAAGGGTTGAGAAAACCACATTAAATTCTTTCAAATGTTTATTGGGATCCTCACCAGAGAGGCCATGAAACTTTGGAAGTAAGTGAATTAACCCAGATTTCAGTTCAAAGTCCGATTCGAGATTTGGGTATGCAATACAATTTGGTTGATAGTTAACATTAGGTGCAGCCAATTCTCGAATGGTTCTATTAAGTTCATTTCCATTGTTTCCAGCCATTGGTTCCTCTTTTATGTTTGAATTTGAATTGCTTCCAATTTCAATGTTTCCAGAAGAGAGGAATTCACCAACTGGTTGAATATTGAAACTTCCCGTAGACTGAGAATTTCTGATTCGAGCCCTACGGCCACGTTCAATATCTGGGTCAAGATCTAAGAGATCTTCGGGATTAGTTTGTGTCATAGATCAAATAAAAATGAAAAGAAAGAAAGTGGACCATTTAAAAAAAAAGATAATTTTGAGTTGATGGTCCAAAAAGAAGTAGAAGAAAATAAAAGAAGAAAAAAATCAGATTGGGTAAAGAAGGAAGAAAGAAGAGAGGAAGAGAATAAAATGTAAAATAAAATAAATACCTTTAATTGGTTGAAATAATTACTTGCCTCCCCAGAAACAGCGCCAATTTGAAAGAGTTCTTTCGTGGGCTCCCTCAAATGATTAGTGTAATTTTCGGTACTTAGGTGCAGCAGAGTGGTTGACCAAGGTCATCTCTCAAAGGAGGAAGTGAATTTAACAACTTATTAGAGGTATTCTAAAAATAAAATAAAAGAGAATAAAATAACTACTTGAAAAGATGGGGGTGGTTTTTTTATAGTTTATGAACCTAGAAGAAGTTTGCTGGAAGAAGATTGCATTTTTTTTGTTTTTAATTTTGAAATGAAGTTTCGATTAGAATGACACAACAAGAAGATGTTTTTTAGAAATCTATTTTAAAAGGTGTAATCGATCTAACTCTACCACTTCAATCATTTATTAATAATTATAATTTAAATTAATATTCACTTAATTATTATCCCTTAATTTGTTAAATCCCGAACCCTATGAGAATTAACTTTACCACGAATATTGAAGTGAATTTTTACCTTAGGCTAACTTCGGAACATGCAATCGCAACACCCTGCTTTGATTGATGTTCTAAAATTAGCATATGGTCAGTGGTAAATTAAGGAACATAAAGACTCTATAAATGAAGATTAATTGAGTTTAGGGATTATATTTGAACTCTACAAATTGATCCCATGTGGTTTTGAATTACCGGTTATGGTTGCTCTCTCACAGTTCACACAATTCCCGACCTCGTGTGTTTTGTGTTAACTATTCAATTGCTTTCTTAGTTTCATTTAAATTAAAAAATCAATTAATAGATCCTAATATGTGAAATACAGTAGCTCATTGATTCAAAATAAATGAATGAAGAAGGATAGAGGTCGACCGATTACTAAAAATAACTACTCTTCCATTGGTGGTGTAGTCATCGTGGAGACGTTTTGCATAAGCAACGGATTGAAAGGGTAGAACCCAATCTTGTCTCCACTCATGATTCCAAACCAATTAATAAGATTAAGATAAGAAGAATAGGGATGAATAGAGAAGATTATTTGATGAAAAACTCAAGAAACAAACATGAAAGAAAAGAAACACAAAGAAGAGGTGAGAGAGGAGAGCCTTTTTGGAAGAGAGGTTTTCACAAAGGCTTACTTCTTCGAAGAGTTGTGGGGGGATCCCAAGAGACACCCTTTCGGCCACACCTTCCCAAAGCCTCGAACAGCCCTCTCAAAGAGTTAAACCCCCCTTTAAATAGAGTTTGTGAGGGCTAGGGATACATAACTTTTTAAGTGTGAAATGAAAAACTAGGCCAAATATTTTATTTCAACTTGAACCGCCCATTTGACCTCCAAAACGCGTGAATTGACTGGCATTACAAAAGGATTATTTGTGCCAAATCATGGCCCCGATCTTTCCTCAAATTATGGGCTTATTCCATGCCGGTATGTAGATGATATGGCCCAAATACAGAACCCATGTCCATTCTACCAAGTCCAGCCCACCATTGGATTAATGTCTCATTTACTCCATCCAAATGCACTCTTTATTTTTAGTGTCCTGAATGAAAGTTGTATAAAATGAAGTTAGGAACACTATTACACAATTTCGAATTCAAATAATAAATATAAAAATATTTATCTTCGAAATACTACAGTGCACTATTAAGGGTAAAACTGGAATTTTCACCAAATTTTCAAATGAATGATCAAATCCCAAATATTTTATAAATAAACATATTTAACACAATGAGAGGAAATTATTTCATTTATTACCAATAAAATATTCAACAAAATAGTTTTTTATCATCCAAAATGACGTTAATCTGTGAAAAAGTCCTTTATACATCCAACAAGATGTTAAACAACGTCCTCTTTTGTCCTTACTGCATGACAGTAAACTGCACAGTCCCCCTTTTTGTCCAACATGACGTTAAATTATATTGTACCCATCGTCCTAACTACATGATGCTAAACTGTACAGAAATCCCTTAATATGTCCAACATGACGTTAAACTGTATTTTGACCCTGTTACATGACACTAAACTCTGCAGCACCAATAGTCCTCACTACAAGACTTTAAATTGCATAGTACCTTCATATGTCCTACATGACATTAAACTATGCATCGTTAGGGTTTTTGTTACCTCTTATTTCTCACACTGAGTGTGACTCAGGTGAGCATAGAGAATACATCAACAATAATACCCTCTCTGGGCAGCTAACCATGCATAAGTCCCAACACCATTTTTTAGGTCATTGTCCCCAAGAACAACTTGATCACTAATTCATTTTTTTAATTGAACTACGTAGACTTTCATTCATGCCTTCTAGGGTGGGTACATAGGAAACCTCACAAGGTTCAATCTCAAAACAAATCTCTTCACATCGGTTCACCTCCATCTCATATGATGTTGATTCCTGAAAATGCCCCCAGAATCAATCTCTTCACATTGGTTCACCTTCGTCCTTACTATACGATGTTAAACTGTACATCACTTTTGTCCTATATGACAATAAACTACAAAATTCTTTGATACCCTCACCTGAGAGGGAATCATTGTTTACATTGATTTCCAATCATGTTACATTACCAAGACTGCGTGCTTACATGGAAATTCCTGAGTCTTTTAACATGGGTCAAACTATCATTGCACTGAAGTCCCCTTTCACCATTCACATGTACGAACCAAATTATTATAGAGGGTAATTCTATAACTATATAGGGTTTATTCCCATTCGTATGGCGTACGTAGGAACATTTGTGTGTCCCTCAAATCTATCCCCAAGTCTTTTGGGCCTAACCCCAAATT
Organism: Viscum album; assembly: GCA_963277665.1. Lineage (NCBI taxonomy): Eukaryota > Viridiplantae > Streptophyta > Magnoliopsida > Santalales > Viscaceae > Viscum > Viscum album. The sequence continues at coordinate 419,760,594 of OY728158.1, read as the reverse complement.
CCACATTCAGTCCCCTGGCATACAAGTCCCTGTGAAAGCACACACTGTGTATTTATTATAATGGTCCGAGTTCGATGACCCTAAAATAAAATCTCCCATACTTTCATCCCACATGACACTAAACTTTATTTCAAGAACTACATATGGCTTGATTCACATCCTTATGGGATACGTTGTGAAGTCCGACCTTTGAATTCAAGACCCAGCCACAACATGATTATGGTTAGCATTGATCTATGTATCTCTACATACATTGAACAATACCCATTTTTTATGTTTCATAATCCTAACCTTAAATATTTTCAGATCTCCATACCCATTTTCTCAACATCTGGTCACAAAATATCCAATTTATGAGACTTCTTTTGCTTGACTATACAGCATGTGCCCTTAGGCGGCCCAATATAAGTATTATACATAACAGACTTGTTAGCCAAAAAATGCTATTATTTGACTATGTAACTAATGCCCTTATGTGGCCCTACAGTATTCAACCCCATAATGGGTTTGTTAAATAGTGGTAACTTCATTCCTGGAAAGAAAACCTATTTTTTACTTATTGGACTTAATTAAAATATGTAGGGATCCGTAAAAATATCCATCCTTAACATATTTGTCCCATGTTCTTTTTCATGATCTAAAAATATTCAAGTCTATGGTTTATATTTTCTTTCCCTACACATGGGTCAGACCTTCATAGGAGTAACATTCATCCAGTTCTTAGAAAATCTTGTTTGGAAATATCTTCTCCATATTCAAGTACCTCTCTCTATACAGAAAACTCTATTCTTTGGAAAATTGGAATCCCCGTAAACTTTCACTGGATTTTAGCAGTAGAAAAGTTAATTTCTGAGTGTTCTTTTTCCTGACTATGCAGCGCTTGCCCTTAGGTGGCCTTGCATAAGTAGTCTACATAACAGAACTTTCATCCAAAAGATTCTATTATTTGACTATGCAGCCAATGCCCTTAGGTGGCCCTTCATAATTCAACCCCCTAACGGGTTTTTTAAATAATGGTAAATTAATTCTTAGGAACTACTTCTTCTAATGATTTTTAGCCCTTTTCAAGTCATTCCTCATATTCAAAATTTCTTAAGTCGTAGTTTACATATTTTCCCTCATACTTGAGTGTGGTAATACGTTTTCAGATAAATTGTCATTGACTTGAGTCCATTTTTATCCATTCGGTCAAAGCTATTTTGACCTTAAACATTACCCTTTTTATGTCCGACGTTCATAACTTTAAATTGCACACTAAAGACAAGGGAACTCTGAATAAAATTCAAGTTCCATCCCACTAAACATACATTTTGTATGATTTTAGGTAATATTGAGCAATAAAAAGTTTCACAAGTTTGTAGGGTTATTTATAATAATCCTAGAAAAAATCAAACTATGCTTACTAGGCTCATTGGATTATGTAAAATATAAAGTAGGTAGAAAATGAAAATGTGTGAACAAACGATTGTAGGTGAAAAGGTTCTTCATTTGATGCACAATAATTAGAAGGACATCCACAGATTGGAGTCTCTTCTCTTTTCCATGAAATTACAAGAGGCTATCAACATAAGCCTTTACTTGATGTAAAACATCCCGAGCTTCATTAGTAGCCACTTGAAGCTCATGAACTCAACCAACTTCACTCTTTTTAGCTTGGTTGAGTGCTTTCTTGGCATCTACGATGGCTTTCATACAATTCTTTTGAACTCCCTCCAGTGAATTATTGAGTTGGTCAAGTTCCCCAGTAACAGAATCTAACTGTTGGTGAAGGTGTATCTGTTGGACGACTTTATCTTTGATCTTATGCTTCAGCTCCTTCATCTTGGAAACATAATCAGCCTTAGGTCGGGATACCACAGCCTCAAATTTTTGATATTGGCTGACAACATCACCCTAGTCAAATCTTGATGGCACTTCTGCTCCTGCTCCCTTCTTAAGATGAATTGCTTCACTACAGCATGGATCTTTTGATATCCAAAACCGCCAAGTCCTAACATGACAAACAGGGATGATAGTCGCGGGATATTTGATGACAGCAAATCAAGAGGCACTTCAGATATGATCTTATATATGTTTTTCCATGCCTTGCGTCATGAAAATTGGAGCACCTTTTGTACTTCTGGATCCGACTCAACATCACTGTCCCAGGGGGGAATATAATTTGGGATTGACACACTTAGGGAAGTGCCCTATTCTGCTCCACCCCTCCTTGACCTGTGCTTCTTCACTTTCAATTCCCGTTGGGGAGGAGGCTGAGGCTTCACCTCCAGATCTAGCCACTGAAATTGATGGCCCTGCATAATCAATTGAAATCTTTGGTTAGTTTCAAAGGATAATAAAAGTTAATTGTATTTATTGCAAATTAAATAATGTCGCAAATATTGTTATACCTTACCGAATGGTAGATCAGTAACTTGATAAGGCTCCTCCCCATCATTCCTAGCTTCAATATGATTTTCAGGGTGAGGTTGAGGAAGCTCTATGGGGTTCAGCTCCACCTAGGATGATGTCTCTATAATAGTAGGGTTTTCTATACCCCCTTCAGGCGTTGGTAGTTCAGTAGCTTGCTCAGATAGAACTGCATATTTGAACTGATCATGACCAGACCTGTAATCAGAAGTTAATTTTAACCGGATGAATGATAACACGCACGTCCATAATCTTCTAAATTACAAGGTAATTTATCATGACCTAAAAAATCTTCAAAATATGCGCCAAGTCCCATCATTTCATCCAATGTAATCTCAGAATCCTGGTTAATCTCTCCAGTGGGAGAATTTGGTATGTCTTCTTGGCGACCTTCATCCTGTGGTCTTTCACCCTGGACAGCTTCTTCAGATAAAGTAGCAGAGTCAGTTGCATTGGCTGCAAAAATATCTAATGTAGGGTTTGAACCTAAAGTATTATAGAATTGAAGTCAATCGATGTTTCATTCAACATTTTTATGAAGAATTATTAACTTACCAGAAGCAGGTTCTTCTCTTTTTGCAATAGCAGCAGGAGGGATACTAGGAGCAGCCAAGTCAGTCTGAACAAGGGATTGTTCACCTGTACCCTCTGTGGTCCTTAAATGAGGGGCATTCCTCTCCCTTAGAGGATACATTGATGAATCCCCTACAATCCAAGGAAAATGAGCAATCTTTTCATGGTTTAAGACTCATGATTACCCAAAGGACTTTCCACAACTAGTGAAGCATTTAGCTGTGGACTTCCTCCTTCATTGCTTTTGCTTCCATGGCTTTTTGGGAGTGTTGGTAGTCTCCCTTATAGGTACATGAATTAGATAATGGAAAGCCATGTCCAACACTTAATTCATGGCCTTATGGCCTGGAGATATCTCACCCGACTCGCAAGGAGATTCAGCAGCAGCCCCGATGGCAGTACCACCAGGGCTATATTGGGGCAAAGTAACCTTAGTAGTTCCTTTATTTGCAAGCTGCAGGATGAAGAAAATAATTTCCTTGAGTAATAGATCTTTGATTGAAATCATGTCGCAAAGAAAATAAATAATGAAAACTTACATCTTTAGGAGCCATGTAATCATGCCACTCCTCATCTCCAGAAGCATCAGTTCCCTCAGTAGTGCCAAGATCTATCATTTCCTTCACCCGCTTGATGATAGGAATAGAATCGTCAATGGAATATATGAGCATTTCTAGCTTTCTGATGTAATCTTGTGTTTCCTTGGGGTTATTCTAGAAACATATATCTATAGAGGCCAGAAGATTCCCCATTCCAGGGAGGTGTAGCCCCTCGCACAAATCCAGTCAGGCAGTTTCAGCACCACAATATAAGCGTTGCCATGTCTGGATAGCCTCTGGTCATAGATATTCAGTATGTATACCAGAAGGCTATGAGGAAGGTCCTACAATCTTGGATTTCATTTTCTTCCCAGCTCCTGCAACTACAGATTGAGAATAAGAAAATAAGACTTATTCCTCTATAAAGTAATGGTGGCTAAATTTCCACAATGAAGTAACTCACCAGATGTTGATGGAGTGGGTCTTTTGATTCTGACTGGAGGATTATATCAGGAATGAGTCTTCTTTTCCATTTGTTGTGCCTCATCATCCCCATCTTGGGAATATGGTGAATCAGTCCTAGATGAGGAATCCGGCGAATCGGCTCCATGTGGGGAAGTATCACCTTCCTGAGGAAGGGTTTCTTTCCCTACAGTCCTCATCCTCTTCCCCACCTGATAAACTAGGTGATTCAGCACCCCTCTATTGTATGATTCTATACAGTGCTCGGCATACCATGTAGTCAAGTTATTTGCCACTTTATCAACTGATAACTCAAACACTGCCCCGGTCTTCTCCCAAGATGTCAGCAACCATAGTTGTCGGGCAACCATCAGATGTTGCTCTGACCTGACATGCACGGGGGGAGATACATCGGTCTACTACAAACACTTGAATTGATGTGAAAATCTATATGGAGCATAGGCCAAGCATATAATCTCTCCGTCAATCTTGGTGACTAGCACACCATCTCTGCATGCCAGCATGTATGCCCTTAATTCCAAACTGGTTGTTCTATCATAAAAAAACCACCCGGTTGGTGGATTTCAATAAGGAAAGAAATTAAATTCCTTATACATGCTCATTCTCACCTTCATGTCATAAGATTTGAGATCTGGCGGAGCAATTCCAGAGAATTCCTGCATTGATGGCTTGACAGATCTTCCAAGAATATGTACTCCATTTTGTACATTATACGTCCTGAAGTGAGTGGTGATCCATCCCCACAAAACTTGGAATGGTCCCACTATTCTCAAAAGAGACTTACCCATAAAGACATGTAGTAAGATCCTATGAATCATTACTAAAATGGGGGTAGCCAACCCAACCATTTTCCTGTCATCCAATTTAGTTGTGATAACAAAGGTCCTGGGCCTGACGCCTCCCTTCGAATCCCTGACTGGTAGATGATAAGCACTGAGCCAAAAGGCCAAAAAGCCCGCCAAATGAGTCTTCTTTAGGATTCTATGATTCACCTCATATCCCCACTTTTCAAATTCTATTTCTTCTAGAGTCGGCCAGAATATTCTTGGATCACCCCTCTTCTCTGTTTTGGGGCAGGTAGTAGGACGAGTGGGCCTCTTCTTCATGGATCCCTTCTCCTTCAATCCCTTCTCATTTAGATCCTTCTCCTGCTTCTCGATAAAAAACATATTCATCCACTCCTCTGGATGAATGCCCTTTCTATAATGAGTTAAGGAGCTCTCTGAACTTTTGATCTTATGGAAGATTTTCAAAAATTCTTGAGGTAATGATGGAGACTTCTCCTAATCATTCCAAGGTGCCTTGGGAGGGATGAATTCATCATAAAAATCACCAAAAATGGGATCCCTTGAAATCTTGTGGACATCCCACAGACTGATGCCTACTTCTCCATGTGTCAGATGGATAGAATTGGTTTCTGGCCTCTAATGGCTGAGTATCTTCAGCACGAAGTTATCATGTTTGTAAACATATGTTTGCGCAGCCCAGACGGCTTCATATATAGAAAATCCATTCAAATCCTCAGGAATATCTGCACAGGTTTGTCGCACCCAGTATGCCCATAGCCAAGTTGGCTTCACACCTCCTCCAAGACAAAAGTCCCAACTTCTCTTCTAGCCTTTGGATTGATCCATATGAGAGTTTCGGAAAATTGAGGGATGACAATGTAGTTGCAACTCGGTCTTATGAGGTTTCAGATATAGCGTACAAGGGCTATGATGAATCCTATGGGCTTTCTCCACTATTCCAGCATTTATAAATGCTCCTCCACATCAAATATTTGCCGAGGCAAAGTTGGTGTAATTCTGAAACCAAGAATGTGGGAGATAGTCTTTTACCTCTGGAATGGTAACTTCTCGCAGATGACCATAGCTATACAAAGGCAGATAAATGCTTTGGGGGAATTCCTGATGATAATTCTTCAAATAAATAGCCACATCTGGGAGAGTTATGTCGTAGACGGTATAGTAATCATGGCCAATGATTCTCATCATATCATCAATTATCTTGCTAGCCAGTTCATCATACGTTCCGATTCTCTTGCAAGCCGTTGGATCTACACAAAATTTGAATAAATTAACTCTTAAATGGGTTGATTTTTCATAAAATTTGTGAAGAAATTTGAAAAAATGGAAAAGGAATTAAGGCGGGCATGTCTAATTTTGGCACGCAAGTAAGGATGTGTCGTGCAAGTATGGATGTGTCGTGCAAGTTTTTCGCGCACATGTATCACCGCTCAAGTCCAAATACCTTGATGACAGTGCAACAATGAAGAAATAGTGGAAAACATGGTAACATGCATGACGAAAGAAACTTGTGTGGTGAGAGCTTGAAAGTTTGAAATTCGGTGCTTTGCATGAGGAATGACCCTGCATATATAGTCCAGGACACACCCTTGTGCGACGACGCATGCACGACTCAATACTTGCGTGCCAACCTCTGCGTTCTCAACACTTGCGCTCCGCATGTTCTTTGGTTTTCTTCTTCTTCTCAGAGTCACATCCTCATTTCATCAATAGAGAATCATCTGTATTTGTTAGATATTTTTAGTCAAAGGTATCCTTTAATAGATTATATAAAAGTCTCTTGGTCATTGTGATGACCATACTGGTTTTAAATCCACTCATTGGAGCACTTGAAGTTTATTTTCATTCAGAAGGATATGGATTATTTCAGAGTTGGGATTGTACCCCCAGTTGGGCTACCTATGTATCCCTTATTTAGAAAAGGAATCAGAACCCATGCAGTTAGAGTAAGGGAGTATGATGTTTATGTATGATTGATGGATCAAAGAAAGATGTCATAATTACTTTTACACTCTAAGCTCGCGTGAGTCATGCTCGGTGTGAGAAACAAGATGTATTGGTGAAACCAGACAATTTGTTCCACAAAATATGCAATCATAGAAAAGGATGTGGGTCTTATGTATGTATGACTTCCCAAATAGATAGAGATTGGGACTTATATCAAATAAGAAGTCTGGGAATAGGGTCCATAAAGGAATATATACTTTATGGAGATTTGGATACTCTAACTTGGGGCATACTCTTAGGGAGGATGCCCAAATTAGAAGGGGACTTATGATTGGGTTTTACACCTAAGAAGGTAGCCCAGATCAAAAATTAGATTTTGACAGGTTAAGAGAAATTAATACTGGGACTTACTCTTAAAGAGGAGGCCGAGGTTAAAGGGATTTAAAGACTGGGGCTAACTCATGAAGAGGAGGCCCCTGTTAAGGGAATTTTAGAATTAAGGGACATGGGGCATACTCCTAAGGAGGATGCCCACATTTGTAGATTTGAGGCTGGGGGTTATTCCTTCAAAGGAATCATAGTTTAAGGGAATTATGGTTGGGGCTTACTCCTGAAGAGGATGCCCAGATTGTGGGAACTTTAAGACTAGGGCTTACTCTTGTGGAGGATGCCCAGATTAGGGGACTATGAGACTGGGGATTACTTCTAAGGAGGATGCCCAGATTAGGGGACTTTGAGACTGGGGATTCTTCCTAAGGAGGATACCCATATTAAGAGAACTTGGACTGGGGATTACTCCTAAAAAGGAGGCATAGGTTAAAGATTCTCTCATCTTAAAGGATGAAGTTCAATGAATGAAATCTCTATCCTTAGTGACATAAAGATGTGAAAATCACTAGGTTTTGAGAAATGTTCCACATAATTCCTTTCAGTTAAGGAATCCAACAAAGGAAACATGCCATAAATGGATTTGAAGAGGGGTTTGAAGGCTGAATCATGAATAGGAGAGGTGGATAGCCATAGGATAGGTGAAATGGGCAGGAAGGGCACCCAAAAAGTGAGGGGTGAAAAAGTCATGTGTGGGCGTGCAAGTCTTGGTCATGCAGGTGTACCTGCGTGACACATGGATACTTGCACGCCGGTCAACCCTTAGGGTAGAACTTGGGCGAATCTTGGCTCAATCCTTTAGTACTATCCCTAGAGGCTTCCAGAAGAGAGGCACAAAAGTTCTGTTGAAGGGGTAAGGCGGCGCGCATGTGTGGCCATTTTCCTTAAGGGCTAGCCACTCAGGCGCGCAAGTTTTGATGAGTTTCAACAAATAGGTCTTACTACCTCTATTTAGATCTTCCGTTCTAGGTAAGAAATTTTCTTAGAAGTGTTCGGAAGCATTGAGAAGAGACTAGGGCATCGGGAGCTCAAATCTGAATTTCTGGAAATTTTTTATTTTTTAAATGGGGGCCCATAGGGGTTTTTATAGAATGTAGAAGACCCTTAGTGAATTTCAAAGAGGGTTCACAAGTCACCTACGTGACTACTGGGTGGCGCGCAAGTATACATGCGTGACCTTGGTGGAACGTGCGCGACCCATGTGCATTTGAATCTTTGTTCATGAATTTGTCAATTTTTGATGTTTCTTGAAAGGATGAATCACTTTGAGTTCAAGGTAATTCCCCTTTTCAATCATTTAGACTCTATGACGGAATGGAGCATCAACAAAAGTCCCCCCTCAGAGTTGGATTTGAAAGAAATGAGGATGTGATTCTGAGGAAAAGAAGAAAACCAAGGAACTTGCAGCGCGCAAGTGTTGAGCGTGCAGAGGATTGTGAACAAGTATTGAGCCATGCAGGCGTTAGCGTGCAAGGGTGCGGCCTGGCCTATATATACGCGGTCATTCTTCTCACAAAGCACCAAATTTCAAACGTTCAATCTCTTTCTGCCCAAGTTTCTTCCATCGTGCAAGTTACCCTGTTTTCCACTATTTCTTCGATGTCGCACTGCCGTCAAGGTATTTGGACTTACATGGTTATAATTGCACGCCAAAAACATGCGCGACACATCCATACTTGCGTGGCACATCCATACTTGTGCGCCAAAATTAGACTTGCGCTGCTTAATTCCTTAGCCATTTTTTCAAATTTCATCACAAATTTTATGAAAAATAAACCCATTTAAGAGTTAATTTATTCAACTTTTGTGCATATTCAATGGATCCCATGCGAATCGGAACGGCTGATAAACTAGCTAGCAAGCGAATTGATGATATGATGATCATCATTGGCCATGATTACCATACTGTCTGCGATAGCACTCTCCTAGATTTGGCTATGTATTTGATGAAGTATCATCGTGACTTCCCCCAGAGCATTTATCTACATTTGTATGGATATGGTCATCTTCCAGAAGTTACCATTCCAGAGGCAAAGAACTATCTCCCACATTCTTTGTTTTAGAATTACACCAACTATTTTTCAGCAAATATTTCATGTGGAGGAGCATTTATAAATGATGGAACAGTGGAGAAGGCCCATATGATGAATCATATCCATTGTACACCAGATCTGAAACCTCATAATCCCAAGATTCAATGACATTGTTATCCCTCAATTTTACGAAACTCTTTGATGGATCAATCCAAAGGCTGGAAGAGAAGTTGGCGCTTTTGTCCTGGTAGAGGTGTGAAGCCAACATGGATGTGGGAATAATGGGTGAGACAAAACTGTGCAGATATTGTCGAGGATTTGAACGGAGTTGCGTTATATGAAGCCGTATGGTCTTGGAAAACATATGTTTACAGGCATGATAACTTCGTACAAGAGATACTTAGCCATTTGAGCCTAGAAACCAATTCATTCCATATGACTCATGGAGAAGTAGGCATCAGTCTGTGGGAAGTCCACAAGATCTCAGGGGCTCCAATTTTGGGTGATATGTATGATGAATTCATCCCTCCCAAGGCGACTTGGAATGATTCAGAGAAGACTCCGACTTTAGCTCAGGAATTATTGAAAATATTCCATAATCTCAAGAGTTCAGGGACCTCCTTAACTCATTCTAGAAAAGATATTCATCTAGAGGAGTGGATGAATATGTTTTTTATCGAGAAGTATGAGAAGGAGATGAAGGATAATGGATCAAAGGAGATGGGATCCAAGAAGAAAAGGCCCACTCTTCCTAATACCAGCCCCAAAACAGAGAAGAGGGGTCCTCCTGGCACATTCTAGATGACTCTAGAAGTAGGATAATTTGATATGTGGGGATATGAGGTGAATCATAGAATCCCAAAGAAGACTCGTCTGGCAGGATTTTTGGCCTTGTGGCTCAATGTTTATCTTCTGCCAGTCACGGATTCGAAGGGAGGCGTCAGGCCAGTGACCTTTGTTATCACAGCTAAATTGGATGAGGGGAAAATGGTTGGGTTGGATACCCGCATTTTAGCAAAATATTCACAGGATCATACTCCATGTCTTTATGGGTATGTTTCTTTTGATAATAGTGGGACCATTCCATGTTTTGTGGGGATGGATCGCCACTCACTTCAGGACGTATAATGTACAAAATGGAGTCCAGATTCTTGGAAGTTCTCTCAGGCCATCAGTGCAGGAATTCTCTGGAATTGCTCCACTAGCTCTCAACTCTTATTACATGAAGGTAAGGCTATGCATGTATAAGGAATTTAATTTCTTTCCTTATGGAAATCCTCTAGCCGGGCGGTTTGTTGATGATGGAATGGCTAGTATGGAATTAAGGGCATACATGATGGCCTGTAGATATGGTGTGTTGGTCGCTAGGATTGACGGATAGATTATATGTGAGGCCAATGCTCCGTATAGATTTTCATGTCAATTTAGGTGTTTGCAGCAGACCGCTATATCTCTCTCCGTGCATGTCAGGTCATAGCAACATCTGATGGTTGCTTGGATACTATGGTTGCTGACATCTAGGGAGAAGACTGAGGCAGTGGTTGAGCTACCAGTTGATAAAGCGGCATATAACTTGACTACATGGTATGCCGAGAACTGGATAGCATTAAACCCTAGAGGGGTGCCGAATCACCCAGTTTATCAGGTGGGGAAAAGGTAGAGGACTGTAGAGAAAGAAAACCTTCCTCATAAAGGTGATACTTCCCCAGCTCGAGCTGATTCACCGAATTCCTCATCTTGGACTGATTCACCGGATTCCCAAGATGGTGATGATGAGGCGCAAAAATTGTCAAAGCGGCCCCATGCCCGATATAATCCTCCAGTCAGAATCATAAGACCCACTCCATCAACTCCTGGTGAGTTACTTCATTTTTGCAATCTAACCACCATTGCTTTATAGAGAAATAAGTCTTATTTTCTTATTCTCTATCTGTAGTTGCAGGAGTTGGGAAGAAACTGAAATCCAAGAGTATAGGACCTTCCTCGCATATTTATGGTACACATACTAAATATCTAGGACAAGAGGTTGTCCAGACATGGCAGAGTTTATACAGTGGTGCTGAAATAGGATGGAAGGATTTGTGCGAGGGGCTACACCTCCCTGGAATAGGGAATCTTCTGGATTATACATATATTTTTTATAGAATAAACCCGATTAAGCGTGGGATTACATCATAGAGATGGAAATGATCATATATGCCACTAATGATTCTATTCTTGTCACCAAGTCGGTGAAGGAAATGATAGATCTTGTCACCGCAGAGGGGATTGATGCTTCCGAAGATGAGGAGTGGCACTATTACGTGGCTCCTGAAGATGTAAGTTTTCTTCCCTTATTTTCTTTGTGACTTGATTCAGTCAAAGCATTGTTACTCAAGGAAATTATTTTCTTCATCCTGTATCTTGTAATGAAACAAACTACTGAGGTTCCTTCGCCACAATATATCCCTGGTGGTACTACCATCGGGGCTCCTGCTGAATCTCCTCGCTAGTCGGGCAAGATATCTCCAGGTCAGTAGGCCATAGATTATGAGTTGGACATGGCTTTCCATTCTATAATTCATGAACCTATAAGGGATACTGCCGACACTCCCAAAAATACGAGGAATCAAAATCAATAGAGGAAGTCCACAACTAAATGCTTCATTTGTAATCGTAATTCTTTTGGGTAATCAAGAGTCCTAAACCATGAAAAGATTGCTCATTTTCCTTGTGATTGCATGGGGTTCTTCAATTTCTCCTCTGCGGGAGAGGACTCACCCTCCTTTGAGGACCACGGAGGGTACTGGTGAACATTTGTAACTCCCCAAGATTTCACGTAAGCTTCTCTTTCAATAATACAATAGCTGGCATTGTACGGATGTTCAAGATTCTAACACGCCCCAACCAATCAAACTAGCTGTTATGAATAATAATACCTAATTTTTGAAATTTTATAAATTTTATCTTTCAAAATGGACTTCATTTTTGGATTTGGAATATCGATTTTATCCTAGGATGAAATTTTGGAACTTTTCGGGTAACTTTTATATTTTGATGAATAGTAAAAATTACTACATTTTGATTAAAAACAAATTTTTTAATAAAATTAATTAATAGTGATAAATTATACCATTGATTGGTTTTAAAGTATAATTAGAATATAATTTTACCATTTTATCCCATGGTGGTCACTAGAATTAATTTCACTTTGAAATTGGACATAAACAATTGTCAATCTTTTGATTGATATTGTTTCTTAAAAACACGCTTTTGTTTTGACAACGAGAATTAATTATAAAATTAATTAGTGCAACTTATATGTTTGGAATTTTGTAAAATAGACATCATTTTTGATTCGGAATATCAATTATAGCTTAGGGTGAATTTTTGGTATTTTTATGAAAAACTTCAATTTTAGATGAATAGTGAAACCACTAAGTGGTAGTTTTAAAACTATTTTTTCGTGTAAATGAATCATTACCACTTCTGTGTATTGAATTTCAAAAATCTGACATACATAGTTGTCATTAGGAAGAACAATGTGGTTCAATGAGATGAAAATAATTTTTGGTGAATAGTAACTTTTAAGTTTTATTAATCCCGATTAAAGGTAATTAGTGAAATTTAAGGCAAAAATGATATTATAAAAAATATGAAAATATCTTGACACTTGTCCTAACCTTATTGGATGACTCAAGGCCGACCAATAATATCCATGGGTCAACTTGTGGACCACAAGGAGCCACTTTGTTAATAAAATGAAATTAATAACTTTTTATTTAAAGTAAAAATAAAATTGTCACAAACATGTGTTGTTATACTAAAACAATTATTATATGGTGTTATATAAGTTAAAATTTTGACTATAAATATTCCTTGGAAATATAAAAGGATTTCCTACATCATGGTAATTTTTTTTATAATTTTTAGGCTTTAAATAAATAAATTTATTTATGAAACCATGATGATGCATTGATTACCTCATTAATTAATGATTTAAATAAAATGAAAAGATAATGTTAAATCTAAGACTTACACTTGTAAAAAACCTATTGGATGAGTATATTTCGAACCCTTATCACCTTATCCTTGAAATATATAATTTTGGACCTTTGAAATCCGAAAATCACTTCATAATAATGTAACATTTCATGACCTTCCAAGAGTGCCTCTCCTCTCCTCATATAAAAGGCCCCCACCTCTACCACCATATTCACACCATCAAAGACATTTGGATCGGCCAACATCTGCCAAACTACTCTCTCAAATTCCCTCTCTTACTCCTATAATCCTCACTTTGGGTAGAAGTCTTCCCAAGGAAGCCTTTGGCTCAAATCAAAAAGAGTTACCCGATTTCAATGTAATGTCTTTTCTCTTGTTATTTTGTTTTATTTTGCTTCTATAACCCCTTAAACTATTTTCATTCCATTTTTTGGTAACAAAACCAGTATATTCAACATACTAGGATGTTTTTATGAGAAGGATTTGATTTACACTTACACACACATTCGTCTAATGGTTAAATAACATATTGTTTTCGTGGGTGGCAAATTACTGCCTCACGAAACGATGATTGTTCAATCGTCAGTTAACACATTTCATGGTGTCCATTAAGATGTCACAATATTTATATACGATATATATTATTTTTATTATTTCTTTAAGCTACTTTATTTTTCATTTATGGCATACCTTTATGGTTTCCATTATGGGTAAACGCGGTATCTTCATTTTAGGAAGTGTGGACTACCGCCCCCTCAAAGTGATTTGAATCGTTAGTGCCATATATGGGACATATAAAGGATGAAGTAAATGATATTATATATGATATTATACTGGAATTATAATATACCTTTATATAATTATGATTTCAGTCCATTAAATATGAAATAGAAATGAAAGTAGCATTCATGCGTACGTACAACTTACCGTCACCATGAACGGTGCATTTCATTTCTTACCTATAAATGTTATATAATATTATAAATTCATATATCTACTGGATATATATGATATATATGATTTCCACATCATGAATATAATTCTGGAGATAATGGATATTTTACCACATGAACAACTTGTAATTATAAGATGTTTATTTTTGACTCAAGTACCAAAGATCAACAAAATGACCGTTATTAACTTAAATAATTACATAATGTTCATAACATGTTAATATGTGATATAAAAGGAATAATGAACTTGAAAAAGGTTTTTGAGAAAGTATAAATTAACTCTAGTTTATTATTCCGGATGTTAAAGAATGATCGAGTCATGTAGGACACGAGGTAAGGGACTTCGTCTCAATCTCCTTTCATTGAGGCATATTTTGTTTTATTCAAAACATTCTTTTATACATTGTATAAAGCCCTTTGATGTTTACATTTATTCAAAAGTAATCTTTTTATATGAAGTATTTTACTAGATGACAAAAGGGAATGTTTTTTTGTTGTACGTATGCGACGACAATGACTTCTCCGCCACCGTGACCATTATTTGAGTTTCGGCTTCCTCTACAAGCGATAACTTTTTTTTAAATGAAAAATAAATACCATGTTTTAATTTTCTTTTATTTTGGTAATGAAAATGGGTTTTATAATGTTTTTATTATATCAATGTGTTGTATTTATATCTTGTGATTGAAATGTGGATATTTTATGTTTCCTTTATGCATGTTTTATGTGATATGATTATGTTATGGTTTATGATATGTTTAAACCTGTTCATATGAGGAATGCATTGGACTTAATAAGTGACGGGTGGATCCCGTTATAGCTCCTCGATGCGTTGGTAGGTCTCATGAGACAAACTAGTGTCTTGGCACGAGGCCTTGACAAAATCTTATTTTTAGTCTTGGCACGAGGCCTTGGATATGTGGTTATGATAGTCTGGCATTATGAATTCCATCATTATGAAAGTTGGTATTGATATGGAATGTGATTATTCGACTAGTAGAATATCCATGTGAATAAGTAATTGGCATTATTTCATTTTATTTTTCCATATTATACTGAAGTTCAAGTTTAGAAGGATTTTGTTTCAGTTATACATTGCCTTAAAGGTTTATGTTTATTAATGAAAGCTTCCGCTATATTGTTATCCTTACTGAGCATCTGAGCTCACCCCTTTCAATTTTTTTGTTTTTCCAGAATGTGAAGAAGTATTTTATGAATGACCTATAGATATAGTATGAGGGGATATGAAGACAAGATTTTTTTTGTAGTTTTGTATTACTTTATGGTTTAATGTATAACTTATGAATGCATCTAGTGTTTCAAGGCTACTAAACTAATCAGTCTTTCGAGACATGATCTTTATGATAATGACAATGTTATGTAATAATGCACCGACTCTGGGTAATTGGGGTCGGGGAGTTACAGTTGGTATCAGAGGCATTTTATCACTAACCTTGAAAGCTAGATTTCGATAAACTCAGATAAGAGCACATAGCCCTATGATAGATTTTGAGGATTAGTATTGAAGAACTTCCTAGAATTTTGGTATTATAGAGATTTTTGTGAGTTTTCCAAGAAATACATCCCTATTTGGATACGAGCAGGTAGAGGCGGCTCTGGGACAGATGTACCTAGGGGTAAAACCCAAAAACACTGCTTTGATCTAGACTCGAACGAGAACTAGTGCACGACAATGAGCCTTGCTGTACTCTTGGTTACGACACTCCCGAGGGATATTCTTAGGATAATTCCCATTTTATTTAAAAACCATTATAAAGGGTTTATGAGTATATACTTCATCAAAGAAAACCTTTTTATGATTATGGATTATATCCATAAACTGTTCAATTTATGTTAAGTGTTTTAAAAGTATGGAATTATGTATTTTGATTCATAAATTAATCTAGTTTAGTTCATTTTTTAGAAATGGCACCTAGTGGAAGAAATCTAAACCGTATAAATGCATCCTCTCCATGTAGGTATTTCCCTCCTGCTCAAGATAATTATCGTTCAGCTAGGGATACAACTGGTGCTGATCAACTTATCACCATACTGGGACAACTCACTCAGTTTATGAATAATAACATTACTCATATGGAGCACCCTAATACACAACGTGGAGGATCAATGTTAGACCGTATTATGAGGTAAAAACCACCAACATTCAATGTGAGTACAAATCCCTTAGTATCTGAGCAATGGATAAATTCCTTAGAGAAAATATTCCATGCCTTGGGGAGTAGTGAAAGGGAAAACATTATCATGGAAGTTTACGTCCTCATTGGAGATTCCGATCAATGGTAGTCATTGACTCAAAACACAAAGGAAGATGATGAAGTATCAAATATGGAACGGAGGGAGTTCAAAGATCTTTTCTTATAAAAATACTTTCCTCAGGACTATCGAGCAGATATGGAAAGGAAATTTCTATGTATGAGACAAAAGGAGGATGAGAATGTCATAATGTATGAGTCTAACTTTACAAGGATACCAAGGCATACTTCAGATTATATATGTAACCTTAGTAGTATGATCGATCTTTTTTTGATGGGTTAAAACCATTTCTCTGCCGCGCTTTAGTATCACAATCCTTCTCATCATACGAAGATATTGTCTCGTGTGCTATCAAGAAAGAAAATGAATTCTCTAAGTCTTATGACAACAAAGTAAAGAAGGAGAAGAAGAGAATGGTGGAGTAGGAGATAGATAAAAGGAAAAAAGGGAAAGAAGGATTTTCCATTATGCGAT
Organism: Viscum album; assembly: GCA_963277665.1. NCBI lineage: Eukaryota > Viridiplantae > Streptophyta > Magnoliopsida > Santalales > Viscaceae > Viscum > Viscum album. The sequence continues at coordinate 419,743,732 of OY728158.1, read as the reverse complement.
AATTGTGGGAAGAATCACCCCGTTACATGCCTAAAAGTAATGGAAGATTGTTATAAATGTGGAGAAAAAGGTCACAATTCTTGTGATTGTAAGGGAAATAAAGAGGCTATCAATGTAGAATGATACAATTGTAGGGAAATGGGTTATTATGTAAATGAATGTATTAAGCGTTAGGGAAATATACGTCAGAAAATGAAAGGGATCAAGGCCAATCTTATGTTGTTAATACAGTTGAAGTGGAATAATTAATGTATTGGTGCTTTTGGACACAGGGATTATATTCTGGTTATAAGAATAATGTGATATATAGAAGAATTATATTGTTGTACTTGTTGTTTTCATTAAGGTTTTAATATGATGAAGGTAATCATATTTTTAGTATGTGAAAATAAGAGAAACTTTACTTTGTTTGGGGGAATATGATGTTACAATTGATATTGGAATTTAGAGACCTTTTAGAGAAATTCTGGATAGAGGTATTTTGGATAACTATAAAGGTTTGAATGGATTATGTTTTACATTTGATAGTATTGTTTAAGGTCAAAACATTTCTGAAGATTATTTTAGGAATATTATAATACTATAGTTTTAGGAAAAGGACAACCTGCAGGTTGGGGGATAACCCATCACGCCAGACAAAGCTGTGCGAATCGAACCCACAACCATAGTGAGACGGGCCTTTATTACCTACAAATATCCTACAAGAAGTCCCTGGTTATTACAAAATAGTTTTCCTAATCTAAATGGTATTTGTTAATATTTGGAACCATGTATGATCAGAATAAATGTAATATTTTTGAATTCTATTACCTTTCAGACTGAAAGATAGGTTTGTGGTAAAAATTTATTTAAGAATGAAAGTCTACATGACAAGTAATAATATTTCCTCATGTTCTTATTAAATCTACAAAATGAGTTCCTCAACTTTATGAAAGGTAATTTAGTATAAAAACATTGTCGGTTAACTTTTCATACTGGGGAGTCAAAGACCGTTTAACCAATCACAAGTTTGTGATTTTCAAGTAGTTAACTTTCTCCTAATCCTATATTCTACAACTCTCCATCAGAACATGATAGTTTCTTTCTCCTCCATATCCATGTTTTCATAGAATCCTAGTATGGGCTATCTCGGATGACCTTTGTACTTTTCTTTCTTTCTTTTAAAGATATATTTTTACTAACCCTATTTCTGATATGGGTTTTCCACAATGGTATTTTCTATATTCAACCTTTTATTTTTGATGAACACTTTAAAATTGTGAGGATTCAATTTATTTAAGGAGGGGCGAATGTAATGCCCTATGCTTTCACGATACAATTCTATTTCAATAATGCAATAGCTTTCATTGTACGCATGTTCGAGATTCTAACACACCACAACCAATCAAATTAGCCGTTATGAATATTAATACCTACTTTTTTGAAATATTATAAATTGTATCTCTCAAAATGGACTTCATTTTTGGATTCAGAATATCGAATTTATCCTACGGTGAAATTTTGGACTTTTCGGATAACATTTATATTTTGATGAATAGTTAAAATTACTAAATTTTAATTAAAAAAAACGTTTTTAATCAAAATAATTAATAGTGATAAATTATAACATTGAGTGTTTTTAAATTATAATTAGAATATAATTTTACCATTTTATCCAATGGTGCTCATTAGAATTAATTTCATATTGAAATTGGACATAAACAATTGTCAATCTTTTGATTGATATTGTTTCTTAAAAACAAGCTATTTGTTTTGAAAATGGGAATTAATTATAAAATTAATTAATTCAACTTATATGTTTGGAATTTTGTAAAATAGAAATCATTTTTGAATTCGGAATATCAATTATAACTTAGGGTGAATTTTTTGTATTTTTCTGGAAAACTTCAATTTTTGATTAATAGTGAAACAACTAAGTGGTAGTTTCAAAACTAATTTTTTGTGTAAATGAAACATTAACACTTATGTGTTTTGAATTTCAAAAATCCATAATACATGGTGGTCATTAGAAATCATAATGTGGTTCAATGAGTTGAAAATAATTTTTGGTGAATAGTAACTTTTATGTTTTATTAATCGCGATTAAAGGTAATTAGTGAAATTTATGGTAAAAATGAAATTATAAAAATATGAAAATATCTTTACACTTTTACTACCCTTATTTTATGAGTTATGGCCGACCAATAAAATCCATGGGTCATCTTGGGGACCCCATGGAGCCACTTGGGTAAGAAAATGACATTAATAACTTGTTATTTAAAGTAAAAATAAAATTGTCAAAAACATGTGTTGTTTTACTAAAGAAATTATTACATGGGGTTATATAAGTTAAAATTTCGACTATAAATATTCCTTGGAAATATAGAAATATTTCCTACATCATGGTAATTTTTTTATAATTTTTAGTTATTAAATTAATAAATTTATTTATGACACCATGATGATGCATCGATTACTTCATTAATTAACGATTTAAATAAATTGAAATGATAATGTTAAATATAAGACATTCACTTGTCAAAAATCTACTGGATGATTATATTTCGAACCCATATCACCTTATCCTCGAAATATATAATTGTGGGACCTTTGAAATTGGAAAAATACTTCATAATAATGTAACATTTCATGACTTTTCAAGAGTGCCCCTCCTCTCCTCTTTTAAAGGCCCCCACCTCTACCACCTTATTCAAACCATCAAAGCCATTTAGATCGTCAAACATCTACCCAAATACTCTCTCAGAATCTCTCTATCACTCTTAGAAGCCTCACTTTGGGAATAAGTCTTTCCATGGAATCCTTTGTCTCAAATAAAATAGAGTAACCTGATTTTAAGGTATTGTCTTCTCTTATGTTCTTTTGTTTTATTTTGCATCTCCAAACCCTTAAACTCTTTTAATTATATTCTTTTTCTCCAACACCAGTATCTTAAATATACTAGGATGTTGGTATGATAAGTATTGTATTTACACTTAAACACACCTTCGTCTAATGGTTAAAGAATATACTGTTTCCGTGGGTGGCGAATTACTGCCTCACGAAATAATGACTGTTCAATCTCCTTTTAACACATTTCATGGTGGCAATTAAGAAGTAAATATATATATATATGATATATATTATGTTTATTATTTCCTTATGTTTCTGTATTTTTTATTTATGGCATACCTTTATGGTTTCCATTATGGGTAAACGTGATATCTTCATTTTAGGAAGTGCGGACTACCGCCCCCTCAAAGTGATTTGAATCGTTAATGCCATATGTGGGACGTATAAAGAATGGAGTAAATGATATTATATATGAAATTATATTGTAATTGTAATATACCTTTATATAATTTTGATTTCATTCTATTAAATACGAAATATAAATGAAAGTAGCGTTCATGCGTACGTACGACTTACCATCTCCATGAACGGTGCATTTCATTTATTAACTCTAAATGTTATATAATATTATAAATGCATGTATCTACTGGATATATATGATATATTTTATGTCTATATAATGAATATAATTCTGTTGATAATGGATATTTTACCACATGAACAACTTGTAATTATATGAAGTTTATTTTTGACTCAAGTACCAAAGATCGACCAAACGACCGTTATTAACTTAAATAATTGAATAAAGTTTATAAAATGGTAATAAGTGATATAATAGGAATAATGAACATGAAAAAGGTTCGTAAGCGAGTAGAAATTAACTCTAGTTTATTATTCAGGAGGTTAAAGAATGATCGAGTCATGTCAGACAAGAGGTAAGAGACTTCGTCTCAATCTCCTTTCATTGAGGCATATTTTTTTTATACACAACTTTATTTTATATGCTGTGTAAACCCATTTGAAGTTTACGTTTATTAAAAATGAATCTTTTTATATGAACCGTTTTACTAAATGACAGAAGGGAATGTTTTTTTGTCGTATGTATGCAGCCTCAACGACTTCTCCACTGTCATGACCATTATTTGAGTTTCGGCTTCCTCTACAAGCCATAACTTTTTTAAATAAAAAATAAATACCATGTTTTAATTTTATATTATTTTGGTATTGAAAATGGTTTTGATAATGTTTTTATTATATCAATGTGTTGTATTGATATCTTGTGATTTAAATGTGGTAATGTTATATTTCCTTTATGCATTTTTTATGTGATACAATTATTTTATGGTTTATGATATGTTTAAACCTATTCATATGAGGAATGCATTAGACTTAATAAGTGATGGGTGGATCCCGCTATAGCTCCTCGATGCATCGGTAGGTCTCATGAGAAAAACTAGTGTCTTGTAATAAGGCCTTGACAATATCTTATTTGTATTCATGGCACGAGGCCTTGGCTACGTGGTTATGATAGTCTGGCATTATGCATTCCATCATTATGAAAGTGGTTATTAATATTGCATCTGATTATTTGACTAGTAGAATATCCATGTGAATATGTAATTGGAATTATTTCATTTTACTTTTCCATATTTTGTAGAAGTTAATGTTTAAAAGGGTTTTGTTTTAGTTATACATTTCCTTAAATGTTTATGTTTATTTATGAATTCTTCCGCTATATTGTTATTCTTACTGAGCATCTGAGCTCACCCCTTTCAATGATTTAATTTTTCTAGGATGTGAAGAAGTATCTTATGAATGACCTGCAGGGATAGAATTAGGGGATATGAAGACAAGATGTTGTTGAAGTTTTTTTATTACTTTATGGTGTAATGTAAAACTTATTAATGTATCTAGTGTTTCCAGGCTACGAAACTTATCGGTCTTTCGAGAATTGATCTTTGTGATCATTACAATGTTACATAATAATGCACCGACTCTGGGTAACTGGGGTCAAGGTGTTACAATAGTCACAAGTTTAGGATGATGTGGCTTCTCCTAGTATCCCTCCTGTTGCTGTTGTAATAATATAAGAACCCGCTACCGGTAAGTTAATAACGCTTCATAAAAATGTTGTATGAAACATTGACTGACATCCTTTCTATAATAATTTAGGTTCACCCCCTGCATTCGAGCTTTTGGCGGCCATTGCAACTGACGCTGTAGCTTTATATGAAGAAGCTGTCCAGGGTCAAAGACCGTAGGATGAAGGTCACCAAGAAGACATATCAAATGCTCCCACTGGTGAGATTAACCAGGATTATGAGATTAAATTGGATGAAATGATGGGAATTGGCGCATCTTTTGAATATATTTTAGATCATGTTATGTTACCATGTAATTTAGAAGATTACGAACGTGAGTGTTATCCTTTTTCCTGTTAAAAATAAATTCTGATTACATATATGATCATGATCAGTTCAAATATGCAGTTCTATCTGAGCAAGCTGCTGAACTACCAATGCCTGAAGGGGGTACAGAAAACCCTACTATTGCTATGACATTAGCCTAGGTGGATCTGAACCCCATAGATCTTCCTCAACCTCACCCTGAAAATCCTGTTGAAGCTATGAGATATAGGGAGGAGCTTTCTCAAGTTACTGATCTATAGTTGGGTAAGGGATAACAATATTTGTGATTGTACTTAATTTGCATGAAATCCAATTAAATTTTATTATCCTTTGAAACTAACCAATGTTTTCAATTGATTATGTAGGGCCATCAATTTCAGTGGATAGATCTAGAGGTGAAGCCTCATCCTCTGCCCCAATGGGAATTGAAAGTGAAGAAGCACATGTCAGGGGGAAAGAGCAGAACATGGAACTTCCCTAAGTGCGTTAGTGCTGGATTATATTCCCCCTGTGACAGTGATGTTGAGTCAGATCCAGAAGTACAAAAGGCACTCCAATTTGCACGACGAAAGGCATGGCCAAACATATGGAAGATCATACCTGAAGTGGCTCTTGAAGAGATATCATCGAAGATCCCACGATTTTCATCCCTACTTGTCATGTTAGGACTTCGCGGTTTTGGATATCAAAAGATCCATGCCGAAGTAAAGCAAGTCATCTTAAGAAGGGATTAGGAGAAAAAGTGCTGTCAAGATTTGACCAGGGTGAAGCTGTCAGCCAATATCAGCAAATTTGAGGCTGTGGAATCCTGAGATGAGGTTGATTATGCTGCTACGATAAAGGATCTGAATCATAAGATCGAAGATAAAGTCGTCCAACCGATGCACCTTCATCAACAGTTAGATGTTGTTACTGGAGAACTTGACCAACTCAATAAATCACTGGAGGGATCTCAAATGAATGGTATGAATGCCATCGCAGATGCTAAGAAAGAACTCCATTAAGCTAAAAAGGGTGAATTTGGTCGAGTGCATGAGCTTCAAGTGGCTGCTAATGAAGCTCGAGATGTTGTACATCAAGTGAAGACTTATATTAACAACCTCTTGTAATTTCTTGGAAAAGTGAAGAGACTCCAATCTGTGGATGTCCTTCTAACTATTGTGCATAAATGAAAAACATTATCACCTTCAATCATTTGTGAACGCATTTTCCTGCTACCTGCTTTAGATTTTTACTTAAGCTAATGGGCCTAGTAATCATAGTTTGATTTTTTCAAGGATTATTATAAATAACACTAAAAACATTTGAAAATTTTTATTGATCAGTATTACCTAAAATCATAAAAAATTTATATTTAGTGAGCCGGAACTTGACTTTTATTCAGAGTTCCCTTGTATTTTGTTGGAATTATAATGTCACGCACGTCGGACATAAAAAGGATAATGTTTAAGGTCAAAATATCTTTAACTGAATGGATTAAAATGGACTCAATTACATGACAATTCAGCTGATGACATATTACCACACTCAAGTATGAGTGAAAATATGTAAACTATGACTTAATAAATTTTTAATCTGAGGAATTATATGAAAAAGTTCTAAAAAGCAATAGAAGAAGTAGTTCCCAAGAATGAAGATACCATTATTTAACAAACCTGTTAGGGGGTTGAATTATGAAGAGCCACATTTGGGAATTGGCTGTATAGTCAAATAATATCATCTTTTGGCGGACAGGTCTGTTGTGTAGACTACTTATGCAAGGCCGCCTAAGGGCACTTGCTACACAGTCAGGAAAAAGAACTCTCAGAAGTTTACTTTTCTACTGCTAAAAAGCCAGTGAATGTTTATGGGGATTCAAATTTTCCAAAGCGTAGAGTTTGTTGTATGGAGAGAGGTACTTGAATATGGAGAAGATATTTCCAAACAATATTGTCTAATAACTGGATGAATGTTACTCCTACGAAGGTCTGAACTAAGTATAGGGAAGTAAAATATAAACCATAGACTGGAATACTTTCAGATCATGAAAAATAACATGGGACAAATATGTTAAGGATGGGAATTTTTGTGGATCCCTATATATTTTCATTAAGACTAATAAGTACAAAAGAGGGTTTCTTTCCATGAATGAAGTTACCACTATTTAACAAACTTGTAAGGGGGTTGAATTTTGCAGGGCCACCTAAGGGCATTGGATGCATAGTCAAATAATATCATCTTTTGGCTGACAAGACTGTTATGTAGACTACTTATGCAAGGCCGCCTAAGGGCATGTGCTGCATATTCAAGCAAAAGAACTCTCAGAAAGTAGACATTTTGTGACCAAAATTCGAGAATAAGGGAATGGAGATCTGACAATATTTAAGGTTAGGGTTATGACACATAAAAATGGGTATTGTTCAATGTATGTAGAGATACATAGTTCAATGCTAACCATAATCATGTTGTGGATGGGTCAGGAATTGAAATGTCGTACCTCACTACGTATCCCATAAAGATGGAATCAAGCCATACGTAGTTATTGAAATACAGTTTAGCTTCGTGTGGGATGAATGTATGGGAGATTTTACTTTAGGGTCATAAAACTCAGACCATTATAATAAATACAGAATGTGAGTTTTTATAGGGACTTTTCATCCAGGGGAATGAAAGTGGAATTTGGGGTTAGGACCAAAAGACTTGGGGAAAGATTTGAGGGACACTCGAACATTCCTATGTATCCCATAAGGATGGTAATCAAGCCCACATAGTTCTAGAATTACCCTTTGTACAAATTTGGTTCGTACATGTGAAGGGTGAAGGGGGAATTCAGTGCAATGATGGTTTGACCCAAGATAAAAGATTCAGGCATTTCAATGTATGCACATAGTCTTTGGAATGTAACATGATCGGAAATGAATGTAAATAATGATTCCATCTCAGTTGAGGGTATCAGTGAATGTTGTAGTTTATTATCGTACAGGAAAAAAGTGCTGTACAGTTTAACGTCGTATAACAAGGACGATGGTGAACTAATGTGAAGAGATTGATTCTTGGGGCGATTTAACGAATCAACATCATATGATATGGAGGTTAACCGATTTGAAGAGATTGGTTTTAGGCTTGAACCTTGGGAGGTTTCCTACGTACCCAGCATAGAAGGAAAGGATCAAAGTCTGTGTAGTTCAATTAAAAAAATGAATTAGTGATCAAGTTGTTCTTGGGGACAGTAACCTAAAAAATGGTGTTGGGACTTACGCATGGTTAACGGCCCAGAGAGGGTGTTATGGTTGAAGTTTGTTCTAAGCTCACGTGAGTCATACTCGTTGTGTGAAACAAGAGGTAGAAACAACCCTAATGATGCACAATTTAATGTCATGTAGGACATATGAAAGGACTATGAAATTTAAAGTCTTGTAGTGAGGACTATTGGTACCACATAGTTTAGTGTCATGTAACAGGGAAAATATATAGTTTAACATCATGTAGGACATATTATGGTATTTCTGTACAGTTTAGAATCATGTAGTTAGGACGATGGGGAAAATACGGTTTAATGTCATGTTGGACAAAAAGGGAGATTTTTCATTTTAATGTCATGTATTAAGGACAAATGAGGACACAGTTTAACATCATGTTGGACATATTAAGGACTTTTTCACAATTTAACGTCATGTTGGATGAGAAGGGATGATACAGTTTAGCGTCATTTTGGATAATGGTGAGAATAGTTTAAGGTCATATTCATGGACCATTGTTGTACAGTTTAATGTCATACAGCAAGGACGATGAAGGGGACACAGTTTAACGTCATGTTGGACGAATGAAATTAAAATAGTTTAAGGTCATATTCACGGACCATAGCTGGTGTATTTTGTGTTTATAAAATATAATTCTTCAGAAATCTGACATTATTTTGATTAGTGATGAGTTCTCCTTCCATTTAGATTAAAGAATAAGCTCCATTGGAATAGACCTTATGTATTGAGTAAGGTCCGTCCCATTTCGGTTCAAGCTTGGGAGGTTTCTTTCCTGGAATCATTGGAGTTCTGAGAACCAATACCAATTATCCTTGAATGAATTAATTAAGACAAAAAAATTTCTTGAAAGATCGTGCTATTCGATTCTGGTTGACTTCCAAGTGGTGCAGGGTGCACAATCGTTTCTCATCTAACTGTTCCAATTCATTCGGTTTCTTTTGAGATTGTTCATCTATAGATGAATAATCACAAATGGCTACTCTGAGCAAAGGTAATTCAAGTTCAATGGTAAAGACAGCTTCCATTCCATACACTAGTTAATATTGAGTTGACCGCGTTGCAGTCTTGGTGGTGGTCCAATAAGCCCATAAAGAATGAAAGAGTTTATCAGGCCATGACCTCTTATATTAATCCACTGTCTTTTGTAGTATGTTTTAAAGAGTCTTGTTTATGGCTTCTATCTGGCCATTGGTCACTGTATGATACCAAGATGAATGGTTGGATTTGATGTTGTATTCTTTATAAAACTTCTTCACCTAGGATGAAAAGAAGATGGTTCCATTGTTCGTCAATATGGAATGAGGGACACCAAATCTGGTAATGATGTTAGACTTGATGAAGCTAAAAATGATTTTAGAACTAACATCTTTTAGAGGTATTGCCTCTACCCATTTGGAAAAGAAGATAGTAGCAGTAAGAATATACTCACACTGCTTGGATTTTGCTGAAGGGTAAGGTCCCACCACATCCATTCCCCATGTGGAAAATGTCCATGAGTATTTATATGTATGAAGTAATTCTGGGGGATGGTGAATGAAGTTGGCATGTGCTTGGTATGAATGAAACTTCTTTGTCAAATCAAAATAATCTTGTATCATTAAAGACCAAAAGAATCCAAGCCTTCGAATTTGATCAGACAATCTATGTCCAGACTGATGGGCACCACAGACTCTTGCATGCACATATTTCATGGAAGCCATTGTCTCTTCACCACCAATGCATCTGAAGATAAATCCATCAAAACCACACTTGTAGAGAAATTTCTCTAGGTGATATGGGCTATCATAAAGAGTAAAATTTACCACATGTCGCCGAATTTGTTCTTTCCAAGATCTATTAGGTGGAAGTGTTCTATTTTGAAGGTATTCCCTAATAGGTGTGATACATCCTGTAGTATGACCATATGGTTCCGGGATGGGACTAATTTCATTGATTTCCTCTATTCTGATTTGAACATAAGGTGAAATTGTACAACGGTGGGCAATACTGATCGTTGTCTCATCCTGATTTGGATCTACCAGAGCTGTGGCTATATTATCCAGTGCATCAGCTTGGGCATTTTGTGATCACGGGACATAAGAAAATGCCGGTTCTGTAGGAAATTTCGCCATTAAAACTTTGACGTAATCACACAAAGGAATTAGTTCTTTTTTTCTGATGTCATAATCCCCATTGACTTGTTTGATTACCAGGTCTGAATCACCTTTCACCTTTAAGTGATTCACTTGTGCTTGAAGCGCCAAATCCAAGCCTCGGATGAGAGCTTGGTATTTCGCTACATTATTTGTACCGCCTCACAACAATGAGAAGGAATAGGGTGACACTTCCTTTTTTTGGATAAATGAGCATAATTCCCAACCTAACTTTTTTGAATTTTTGATTTTCCATTTTTCTCCATGTTGGACTTCTGGAAGCACCATCAAAGTACATTTCCCATGTTTGAAGACTATCTTGAAAAAAGAAGACTTCTTCATTTGGAAGTTCAAAATATGAAGATGTATCTTCTACTGAAGAGTGTTCAGTAAGGAAATCAGCTATATCTTGGCCCTTTATTGCCTCTTGAGACACATATTGGATATCAAATTACTAAAAAATAACTACCCACCTTGCCAGACGTCCTGTAAGCATTGGACGAAAAAGGATGAATTTGAGCGGGTTATTACGAGATAGCAATTGGACCTCGTGATGTTGTAGGTAGTGTCTCAACTTCTTAATTGTGAAGAATAATTCTAGGAAGCATTTCTAAATACTAGAGTACCAGGTTTCTTCTTCAATAATAGTCTGAATGAGATAGTAGAGGCTGTTTTCATTCCCATCGTCATTCTTTTGAGCAAGAAAGGAACCCAATGATCGCTCTAAAGATGTCACATAGAGGATAAGTGGTATTTCTTGAACATGTGGAATTAATATTGGTGGGCTCAAGAGATACTTCTTGACAATATCTAATGCTTATTGACATTCTTCAATCCATTGGTAAGTGACTCGCTTCTTCATCAATTTGGCGAAGGGTAAACTTTTGCCTGTCAAATTGGCGATGAAACGCTGAATATAGGATAAGTGTCCTTAAATTCCTCTCAATTATTTCAAATATCTTGGAGGTGACATACCAAGGATTAACTTTTTCTTCTCAGGATCCACTTCAATACCATGACAGCATACAAAAAAGCCGAAAAATTTTCATGAGGTTACTCCAAAATCACTTTTTAAGGGATTCATCTTCAAATTATGTTGTCGAAGTTTGTGGAATATGATTTCCAAATCAGCCAAGTGATTATAACTTCGTTTGGATTTGACCAAAAAATCGTCCATGTAATATTCAATTAACTTCCCTAAAAACGATTTGAAGATACGATGCATGGCATGCTGATCTGATGTGACTACATTCTTTAGGCCAAATGGCATTACCCGATAGCAGAACATGCCCTTAGGGGATACGAAGGCTGTAGATTCTTCATCTTCTGGAGCCATTAAAATTTTGTTATACCCGGAATATTCATCCATGAAGGAAAGTTCTTCATAACCAGTTATTGCATCAATTAAGAGTTCTGTGATCGGAACTGGAAAATCATGCTTAGGAAAATGCTGATTAATATCTCTATAATAAATGAAAACTCTAATTTTTCCATTATTCATCTTCACAAGGACAATATTAGCCAACCAATTGGTATATTGAGCTTCTATGAAGATGTTTTATTTGGTAATATTATCCACTTCAGCTTTAATTTTGGAAGAATAAGATGGGTGTGTACTTCTGACAGCTTGCTTGAATCCTCGATGTTCTTTTGGAAAACCCAAACGATGAGTAGCAACATTAGGATCAAGGTATGGAATCTCTGTATAGTTATAACCAAATATATCTCAATTTTTTTCAAAAATGAAATATACATCTCTTGGTCTTAAAGAGTCATGGCCACACTAATTAATGTGGGGTGTGGATCTTCTTTTGTACCCAGATTTATTTCTCCGAGTTCATCCTGGGTAGTAGAGATACCCTCTTCAAATGCTGGATGAGCATCCCTGATATCTTCTTCTTCTTCTTCAACATGTGTTATTTCTTGTCTATCTATTTTGATAGTTTATGATGAAGAATAATTTTCATAATTAGAAGAGCTGTTAAAATTTGAAAATCTTAAAGAAGAAGCTTCCATTTCTGACCTGATTGATGATGAAGGTACTTTCTTGGGTAATAAGGAGGAGATGATGGATTGAGAATCGACATCATCATTCACCTATGACATTTCTATAACTTCTTCTGGACTGGTTGGAGAAGTATAGACTTGCTGTACTTCAGAAGATGAAATGAAGACATCCCCATTTGAGCTTTCATCATTGCTTGGTGAATCACCAATTTCTCCCATTCTATTTATCTTGATTGTTGTAATTGAAATTATGGAAGTTCCCAAAAGATTATTTGGATTTGAGTCTATCCTATCAATTTGACTGATAGGAAACACATAATCTATACTCACATGTGAAAATGGATTTACTGGAATCTTTTCCAAACCATATGGAGCATTAACCATGGTAATATCCCTTGTTGTCGATTTCTCCTTTACCTTCATGTGATAGAATTATGCCTAAATGTATTGAGATTAACATGTCTTGAACGGGGCCTTACCACCATACAATGTCCCAAATTTACCATCAAGACAATACTTGAGACATTGATGGTATGATGAAGGGATAGTCGCATGTTGATGTAGCCAGTGTCTTCCAAGAAAGATGATGAAGGATGAGACTTGATCAAAAACCATGAAATCTGAATTGAATACAAGATCTCCAAACTGAGTTCTGAGTGTAATCTCGCCCAGTGGTTCTTGTTCCTTTTTATCATATCCTTGTAACATCATTGTAGAAGGATATAAATCAGATTTTGTGAGGCCCAATCGATGAAGTGTGCGAATGGGCATGAGGTTGACTCTTGAACCATTATCAATGAAAGCTCTTCAGATGTCTACACCATTGACCATGCCAGATAAATAAAAAAGTCGAATATGTCCATGCACGACATCATCTTCATCTTCATCTATGAATGATATCACTGCATGGCATTCTGCAGGATTATTATCTACATGGTAGGCTTCAAATGTAGTAATTTCAGTTTCAAACTATTGAGGACTTGAGAAAGCCTTAATGAGTGCCTCCCTAAGATCCTTTGATAAATTCAAAGCATCCAAAAATGATTACTTGCCCGGTACTTGGACCAGGTGTTTCAATACATAATACTTTTGATCCAAATGTCTGCGTTTCCCAATAGGAACATGTGGTTTAGTAGGTTCCTTGGAATTTGATGCTTTGGAAGTTGATTCATCTTGTATCGGGGTAAAAGTTGGTAATACTCCTAGCTTTGGATGATTAGACTGAATAGGTCTATTTAATTGCTGAGAGGAAGAATTTGTAACTTCCAACTGGTCTTCTAGAATAACTATGCCAGGACAAAATCTTACTTGTGTGGAAGAACTTCCTTGTTCTGGTTGATCACGTTGAAGGGCTCTTCCACGAGTTTCTACCACATACACAGTTCTAGCAGGGGTAGAATTGGAATAGTGGACTCTGAAAGATACACATCTTCCCTTATACCCTCAGTCTCTGGAACTTCTTCTGATTCCTCTACTTGATACAGGGAACCCATTCTCATCGAGATTGAAACTATGACATGCATAAAGATCAGTTAAATGAATCATATTAACAGAACCAAAGATTAACTCTTCATCCGATGAAGACTCTGTCTGAGTAGCCAATTTAGGTTGTTCCATTTGGTGGGGCGATGCTCATTGATTTAAAGTTAATGGCATAAAATCTTCCATAGTCAAAGACAACTTGGGCTTTGACACATACTCATCTTCTTCTGATTCTTCTTCTTTCTTTGAATTATGCTGTTTCATTGAGGATTTTCCCCCTGATGAAGAGGGTTTTTCTGTGGATTTCATAGCAGAATCCACAATTTTTTTCTTCAATTGCGTTGACAAAATGGAATGATTTCAGTTGATCTTTTTTCTGACCATCCAATCTCATATTTCTGCATATTATATTTGACTTCCTACCACTCGCCTTCTTTTTATAGAGTTGTATCAGCAACACATGCTACCTGAGATGAAGAACCTTTCAGTTTGACATGTCCCGAGTCGACCATTTTTTGCAGGAGGTCCTTAAAGACAAAACACTCCCAAATGGGATGCCCTAATATCTGATTAAAGGGGAAATAATTGGGAAGGTCTTCATCTATTTCCTTGTTCAGCCTTTTGGGCTTTAGATGTTGAAGCAAATTATTTTCCAGAGCCGAAATGAATTAGCCTGGAACTTGTTCGTTTCGAAAAGAGTAAACTTTTCTATTCAAATACTCAAATTGTTTTTTTCTTTGATCTCTTTGATCATCTTGATGAAACGGCCTCTATTGCTAACACTCAAGAGGTGGAGCCCTTCGGGAAGATGGAGGTTTTGAAGTAGAAGCAGGTATAGGTGCTTGTTTAATCATAACTGTAGCAGTCTCTGCTCTACACATTCTCTTTCCTGGAGCTGATATAATTACAAAAGTTTTGTCTTTAGTATTTATAATAGAATCTTCAATCTATTGAGTGATTTAAGTAAGGTCTCGAAACCCTCCTGTGTATTTCACAAGGATCAACGGTGTGTGTAACTCATCACACAGATTTTCCACACAGATTGGCAACAATTTTTCTTGAGGGAGTGCTAAGCTCAAGGAATATGTTAATCCCTTCCAGTGAGCAATGAAATTTGAAACCCTTTCATTCTCTATTTGCATATAGTTTGTAAGATAAAAAACCGTTGTCTTTGGCAACATTGAGCTGAATTGGAGAAGGAATTTTTAGCGAAGATCCTCCCATCCTGTAATTGACCGGGATTGCAAGCTTGTGTACCAGACAAAGGTAGGCCCTTGTAATGACTGTACAAAACACCTTAGCTTAACTGCTTCTTGTTGCAGAAGGCTTCCCATAATAGGATCACAATGAGAATAAAAATGTATTAAGTCTTGATCTGGGTCTCCCGAACCATTAAAGATTGGGAATGTGGTACTTACAAAATTTGATGGGGTTGGAATTGCATCAACCTGTTCAGGGTAAGCTCTCTTTTCTGGTTGAATTTTAGCTCATTATCCCCCCATAGCCTCCAAATGATATGTTAATGACTCAATAGTAGTTATTAATTTTGAGAAACATCAAGTTGATCTTGGACCAGAATAGGTGCAATGACTGGAGCTTGGATAGATGTGGCAGCTGGTACTCCAACCAATGGCAGCATTGCTGATTTTCATAGCACTTGACATGTAGGATTAGACCTGTGAGGGTGTACTGATAAAGGAGGATATTCTTGATCCATCTCAGTAACTTCAACAAATTCCCTTGGCTGACTAACTCCATCACGCTTAGGAGGAGAACTACCCTGAAGTATTTCTGCATTCATCCTCCTTAATTCCTTCATTTCTTCCTCTTGTTGGGAAAATATTTTCTCTAGTGAGAGAGATTTTCCTTCTCCAGAGGAATGGTATGTAACCTAATTCTTTCCATTCCCCTTGTAGGATCCCTTTTGGAGAGGGGGAAGTGGGTTACTTGAAGGAACACCTAGATTCTAGGTAAGCCTTTGATTTCTTGTAGGCACACCTTTATCATTTGTGTCTGGGCGTACAACTTCTTGAGCAGGAACCTCTTAATCTGATCCCTCTAAGTGAACCTCATCTGGTAGATCAACAATAACGACATTGATGACATTAACTGATGCATAATGCATTTCATCCCTTATATCACCATTTATTTGATATTGTCTTCTTTCACGTCTCTGATTAGACATTACCTTTTGTCGATTTGATCCCTCAGAAACTTCTTGACGAAACGTAATTTGGAGGGAATATCCTGATAATTGGGAACTTCGTTCCTATTGGGGATTCTTCCCTATTCGAGAGAAGACTGCATTTCTCTGAGGAAGAGATTGAGGATTTGAAAAAGTCCCCAGTCCAGTGGACTTTGGCTGTTCTTCCTAATCCAGCTCGACTCCTCGAATCCTATTTGTTGATTCTGAGGGTTGGGTTAAAAGAGTTCCCAATCTGGAAAGCTGGGGTGGTTCTTGACATGCTATACTTGAGACCTTCTTGTAATCTCTTCTGATCTTGTAGACTTTAGTCCGAAAATTGGCTGGATGCATCAACCTGCATCCAGTTTTATCACCCAACTCAAAAGACCGTTGGATGATTTCTGAAACTTCTGTCACTTGATGATGTGCTTGCTCAAAATGAGAGGCCTTTTCAATATTCTCATTCTCTTGATGCAGGAGTAATTAAAAAACTTGTTCTCTATATGCTCTATTTTGAGAAGAACTAGTTGAAGCATGTTCTTGAGGAAGCCTTTGATTACAAACAAAGCCAGTTGACTGTGGCCGACCATGGGCAATAAAATTTGCATTAGAAAATTTTCGGCTGGCTTTGCTGACTAGAGATTACAGTGAAATGTAGTGCTCCATGAACACCCCATCCCCCGATATGAATACCATACGGGGCATTGGCAATTAACTGGCACAATCTTCTTAGTGCTCCAAGCCATGAACGCTGAAGGGCTCCCTACTGCTTTTCAGCCTTCAGATATCAAGAAACTGAGAGAGAAGATAAGCCAATTGGCATTGTAACCCTTATATTATCATGATATTATTTTCATATTAATAATAATATAATATTACCTTTTTCAACTAAAAAGAGTGTTCCATATGATGAGACGAATATCATGAATTCCATCTTCCGTCAACATCTCTGGAATATCATACTAAGGGTTAGCTGAAGGACAAAACATAAATGGAAATTTACCTTTCTCCAATTGTTTTCTCATATTCATTACTTCCTCTTTATCTTTAAATGGAGATTATTCTACCTGATTAGAACAAAGTTGGTGCTTCTTTTTTGCTTCATCGGATTAAATAAGATCTATAGAGAATTCGCTGATCAAACTAGAAGGTGAACGAACCAGGGGTGGTTCAGAGAATGACCAACATACCGGGATATCTTTTGGTTGAGAAAGTATTTCACCTTCTAGCAGTGAAGCATCAGACATGACTGGCTTCACATTTTCAAGTGCCTCAAGATAAGAGGTCTTTCTCGTCACTACATTGTCTATTAGAGCATTTTCCAGGCAATGTGCATTATAACTATGGAGAGGACTTTCGCAGTTAAATTCATCATCATGTGGAGGAACACCATTGTGGGTTGTAGTAAAAGATGAAACATTTTTCTCCTTGGTCTTTTAGCCACACAGTGGTTTCCTGTGGCTCTCATCTGATGACGAAACTTCGATATCGACCGAACTGTCATGAACCAAGAGTTATTGGTGAAACAAGACAATTTGTGCCACGAGAGATGCAATCATAGAAAATGATGTGGGGATTATGTATGTATGACTACCCAAATAGATAGATATTGGGACTTATTTCAAAGAAGATATCTGAGAACAGGGTCCATAAAGGATTATGTACTTTATGGAGATTTGGATACTCTAACTTGGGGCTTACTCCTAGGGAGGATGCAAAAATTCGGAGGGGACTTATGATTGGGTTTTACTCCTGAGAAGGAATCCCAGATCAAAAAGTATATTAAGACTGGTTAAAAGAAATTAAGATTGGGACTTACTCCTATGGAGGAGGCCCTGGTTAAGGGAATTTTAGAATTAAGGGACTTGGGGCTTACTCCTGAGGAGGATTCCCACATTGGTAGACTTGAGGCTGGGGCTTATTCCTGAAAAGAAAGCCCAGGTCAAGGGAATTAGGGTTGGGGCTTACTCCTGAGGAGGATGTAAAGATTTGGGGAACTTTAATACTAGGGCATACTCCCGAGGAGGATGCCCAGATTAGGGGACTTTGAGACTGGGGCTTACTCTTGAGGAGGATGCCTAGATTAGGGGACTTTGAGACTGGGGCTTATTTTTTAGATGGATACCCAGATTAAGAGAACATGGACTGGGGCTTACTCCTTAAAAGGAGGCCCAGGTTAAGGATTCTTTCATTTTAAAGGATGAGGTTGAATGAATGAAATCTCAAACCTTAGTGACATAAATATGTGTAAATCACTAGGTTTTGAGCAATGTTCCCAAGAATTCTTTTCAGATAAGTAATCCAAAAATGGAAAAATTCCATAAATGGATTTGAAGAGGGGTTTGAAGGCTGAATCTTGAATAGGAGAGGTGGATAGGCATAGAAGAGGTGAAATGGGAAGGAAGGGTACCCAAAAAGAGAGGGGCACACAATTCCTTTGTGGGAGCGCAAGTCTTGGTCGCACTGGTGTACCTATGAGACACATGTATACTTGCGCGCCGGTCAAACCTTAGGGTAGAACATGGGAGAAGCTTGGCTCAATCCTTTAATACTATCCCTAGAGGCTTCCAGAAGAGAGGCGCACAAGTTCTGTTGGAGGGGTAAGGCGGCGTGCAAGTGTGTCCATTTCCCAAAAGGGCTGGCCACTCAGGCGCGCAAGTGTTGATGAGTTTCAACACTTAGGCCTTACTCCATCTTTTTAGGTCTTCTATTCTAGGTAATAAATTACCATAGAAGTGTTCGGAAGCTTTGAGAAGAGGCTAGGGCACCGGGAGCAAAATTCTGAATTTCTGGAAAAAATTTTGTTTTTAAATGGGGGACCCACAGTGGTATTTATAGGCTGGAGAAGACCCTGGGTGAATTTCAAAGAGGGTACACAAGTCACCTGCGTGGCCACTGGGTGTCACGCAAGTATACTGTTGGGTACCGGGACTGCGCAGTGGAAGCCGGTGGGCTGGGGTTTTAAAATTTCTGCTTCACCGGAGTGACATAAGCCTGTCAAATCCGGTGATCTTGTCCCGTCTTGGTCTGAGGATCTCGCAAGGTTCTTAAAGAGCCAAAAAATTAAACTGAACATTTAACTTGTTCAGAATTGACCTGTAGGATGCCGGCAATCGTTGCTCAAAGACTCTGACATCAAAGCCCTATAGATCGTCCACGCACGCCTCACAAATCTGCTCGCGCACCGTTCATCAAGATCTGGGTGCTAGCGCGGATCTTCGACGCTCACTTCAGCGCAGCGATGATCATCGCAAAGGAGGAAGCATCGATCTGGGATGGATGATCTTGACGATCCTTCTTTTCTTGAGAGTCTCTCTCTCTAAATTCTAGGATGAGAGAGATGCTCTCAATCTTGACACATGAATAGTAATGGTGGGAGATCATCTCTCTCACTCATATAAGGAGTGTTAAAACACACGGTATAGGTTCCCGACCCCCGTGTAATAGATGTCCGCTATATAAGCGATATAAATAATTATTTATGACAAATAAAATTATTCTATAAATAATATTTACAATTAATCACTTACTTGTAATATATAAATATATTACGTGATAAATTTGAGTATTTAACTCGACTCATTCCTCCTGCTAATATTAAACGAACCTAGGATATTTAAATCCAGTTGAATAATATTATACATGTATTTGCTATATAACATGTTAATACATGTTATAAATAAATTCAAAAAAAATTTCTAAACTCAAATAATCAATGAATTTATTTATTATTTGGTGATCCATAGAACTTAGATAGTGCTCAGATGCTTTGGTGGGGCCCGCCAAGTTCTAAATTCATATTCCCAGAATAGGGAAGATTCTCAAGGCATTATTGTGTGTGACCCTCTATACCCTTATCTCAATAGTAGTGAATAATATCACCGACCTAGAGAGGGTTCTTGAAACCCATCGAGGCCCCTATAGAGATAAGGCAAAGTAAAAGCAATGACTGCCTTCCTACAAACACGGTCCGTGTAATATAATCTCTTCATCATCGATATCTCAATAAAGCGGAATGCATACTAGTGTCATCATTCTTTATTTGATTTATTTTGTTTGTTGATTTGTCTGTACGGTCTTACCTTTGACTACCATGGCCATGAATTTAATGAAGGTGCAAACATCCTAATCAACCAAGCCCGAGATATCTCTTCCTAAACTCAGAAGCGACATATCCTTTCTCGATCATTCAATCAATTTCATGCCATTAATGACATACCCAATACAAACTAACTCACCACAACTTTGTCTCCATGGTTTTCGTCTTACATCAAATGTACGTAGTTAAATGACATTCATTGATAATGATCTCAAATCAGAATACTATTACACATGTCCGTAGATAGGAACGACCAATGACACCAGAAACATGTGGTGTTCCTATGAAGCGGGTCTGTCCTGATGATCTCAATAGATAGAGATCATCAAGTGCGAACTTTACGAGATAAAGCCTCAATGCTTATGGGCCCCCAGCACCTGATGGTCACACATCATCTGTGTCCTTTCCGAATGATGTAATTGGACCATAGGACGTTACTTTAAGATAACTATCATCCACTACAGGAAAACTGAATATTTGCGACAGGATCCCGTCGCAAAAGGTCTTTTGCGATGGGGCTCCATCGCCAATCGCCCGTTGCCGAAAACAGCGTAACAAATAGGTGTTTTTGTGGCAGTCTGGTTGCAAAAATAGTATTTGTGATTGTATTTTTCCTCTGTCGCAAATGTGTTTTCATTTATATATAAAAAATTTATTTGCGATGGGTCATCGTAGATATATTAGTTGCGACGGGTTTCTGACCCGTCGCAAATGTGAAATTTAAAAAATATTTGCAACGAAGGTATATGTGACGGACCGTCGCAGAAATGTTTTTATGACGGGTATTCGTCCCGTCGCAAATGTTACAGCAAAAAAAAATTTACGACGGGAAATCCCGTCACAAATAATTCTGTCGCAAATACTAAAAAAAATAAAAATAATAAAAATAATTAATACAAATCGTTTAATATTATTTAAAAATAATAATATTATTAATAATATAAAAATATTATATTATTATAATATAAATAAAAACATATATAAAATATATTTATGAAATATTAATATAAAATAATAATAATATGAATATAAATAATATAATATAATATAATATAATAATACTAATATTGATAATATAAAAAATTAATATATTATTATTATTATTAAATTATATATGTAATAATATTATTAATATTAATAATATAAATAAATTATATTATTATAATATTAGTAATAATAAAATATATAATATAATTATGAAATATTAATATAATAAAATAATAATAATATGAATATAAATAATATAATATTATATATTATGAAATATTAATATGAAAAAATAATAATAATAGTACTAAAATTAATAATATAAAAAATTAATATAATATTATTATTAAAATAAACAGACATATTTATGAAAAAATATTATTAATAATATTAATATTAATAAAATAATAAATTATAAACTTCTCAATATTAACAATAAATAAAAAATATTAAAATTAATATTACTAAAATAAGCAGACATTAAAAATAATACTAATAAGTAATAAAATATTAAAAAAATAAAAACAAATTAAATCATGCAATATTCGTACCAATATGAAAGAGGAATTGTAAATAGTTAATATGATAATAAACTACAAATCGAAATGTTTATTACATCTAAAAATATCACTGGGGTGGACAATCTGGTGGACCTGGAGGAGGTGGTGGAGGAAACTCCATCCCTAAACTATGAGTCAGACGACACATATACTCCATCTTCTCCTGAAGTTGCTCCTCATATCGACATCTCTCCTCATCCTACTACTATCGCATCCACTCTTTCCATCGACACATCTCATCATCGTACTGCTGACGCATCTGCTCCTTCCCCTGACGCAAATCCTCTATAAGCTGACTCTGAGCACGTAGTTGCTCCTGATACTGTGAGGCAGAAGATGATGTCTCTCCACATGCTCCTCTTGAGCTGGATGCCAACATCCCAGCAGTACCATAATATGATGCAGGAGTCAAATGAGAGTCGATACCAACTACTCGGCCCTTTTTGAAGCCATACTAGGTCGCCTGCATCCATGTCGTCTCATCAAAATGGTGGGCACTAGTCTGATCACCCGTCTCGTCTTGACTCTCAGATTCTGTCTGAGAGATCTTGGCCTCATATGACTCCTTATATTTCAATTAGAAATTAAATTAATGAAAATATTATATGCATTTAATTTTCAAACTGAAAATAAATAATACTAACCACAATCTGACGCTGGCGGTCACCTGTAATCTCTCCAGTAGTCGGGTCTGTGTACATCCCTTGATAAACGTCATACGTCATAATACCGGGCTGCTCGGATTCCTATATGAATATAAAATAAATTTTTTATATTTAAATTTTTATAAAATATTAAAAAAAAGAACTTACCAGACGCTCTTTATGCGCAATGAATGTACGACTACTGGCAAGATGCGTCACCTCTTGTCTCCCCCGATTCTGTCGACCCATTGCATATATCCTCTAAAACCCACCACCCAACTAGTGTGTACGTAATCCATCTTAAACGTGAGATGAAATGTACTATGGTCGGTGGGATCTATAGGACTCATCAAATTCTGTCACTCCAGCTTTCTTTACAGCCGTCTTTCTCAAATTATGCAAAAACTGACGGAAACGGTCATGCATTGACACCACCCATGCCGTGTGGATAGTGGCATGCATGCTCTCGTCGATTGGATACCATAGACCCTAATATAAAGTTATTAATGAATTAAATTTTAAAATAAATAATATTTAATTATGTACCAGCCATTGATCGAACATGGAGGTCTGCACATCATCGGGAATCTGATCCCATGTGAGCTAGGGCGGAGAAAAATAATTGCGCAAGATAGTGCAACCCTGTCCAAAATCTATATGCGTAAAACTGTGGAAAAGAAAAAAAAAATCAAAAATTTAGATTATTAATAAATTATAATGAAAGATAACTAAAATACACAGGTTACCATACCACCGCGTGTGTGTATCGAATCCAAGAGGTGGACGTCGCTCCGAGATAGGATCCGGAATCATCAGTCTGGAAAGACCACGCCCCCTCCGGGTTCTCCCTGTAGTTCCAATAGCCTGAGGGTCAGATGACTCAAGAACCTCATAATCCATAGGTAGATCAGCCTCCAGCAACTGACGATACGTTTCCGAGTCCATCTGAAACATGATATGATTGTTATTAGCAAACAGTACAAAATAACTATTATGTATAGATATATATTTGTTATAATTCTAACCATCATTTTACTGTGTCAATGTTCATATTCATCATCATCTTCATAGTTATCAATGTCAATTTATTCATCTTCCTCACTAATATCATCAATTTCCATATTAGTTTCACATTCATTATCTCTTTTCATTTCAAATTCAGTTGTATCATCATTGACAATATCATCACCATCGACCCTTAACTGTGGGGTGTCATCCTCAATATTCAAGTCTCCTTGTGAAAAAAAATTGTTTTGAGGAGTGTCCTGAAAAATTTCTTTTCCTTGCACTTCAGTGGAACCACATTCAGTTTGAGTAAACTGATTTTCTCGAGATTTTACTTTTATTATACTCCACCAATCATCCAACTCTTTTGCAGTAGCATAGTATTTTGTATAATAAATTTGATGTGCCTGATGAGCCAATAAAAATGGTTCATTTACTGAAAGAAGACTTTTATATTTAATATCAAAAATTCCATTAGTTGGATGAATATGCAAGCCTCTCTCAGTATCCAGCCATCCACATTTAAACATTGTTACATAATTCTGTCCCAAATAACACAGTTTAATAATTTCTTCAAGTATGCCGTAAAAGTCAACTTCAATATCTCTATGATGTGATTCCTTCAAACTAACACCACTATTCATTTTTTTCTTTGATTCCCCATATGAACTTGTATGAATTCGATAACCATTCTCCACATATGCATTATAATATTTAACCATTTTGGATGGTGGGCTACACAATATATGCAATCGACTGTCAATCTTATCAGCATGTACAGATACCTGAAAATTTGTAAAAAGTTTATCACTGTTACAAGTAGTAAATTGATTTTATATGTAAAACCAAAAAAGAATGTATGTTACCAGTTTTTGAAACCAGTAGGAATTTTTTTTGCCAACGTTCATCTAAGCCAGCTGCTGTAATTTGTGGAAATTGTTTCTTGATATGATAATCATATAACCTACAAAACCAATCTGATTAATTTACTGTAACAGAATCTATAAAATAAGGGATAGGAGCACTCACTGTACAATTGGTGAAATTTCTTTATAGTTGAGTAGAACATATATATGAGCTCTATGATGTTCATCATCTGAAATCCATCTATCATGAACTCCACCAAAGCCAGGATCGGGTTGATTGACAACTGATAATTGATTGTTCATATCATCACCAACATTCCCCTCGTTCCAGATCATGCGATTAAATTTTGAGGGACATTCAGATTCAAAATAATGAGAGCAGAATAAATCAATTTCCTCTTGAAAATAAGCTTCATAATTGAGCCTTCAACTGATGCATTGTTACAGATTTTTTTCTTCAATTTCTGCATGCATATCTCAAATGGGTACATCCATCGAAACTGAACCAGAACTCCACATTTTTCTTCATGTGGCATATGTAATATCAAATGTTTCATTGAGTCAAAGAAATTCAGTGGAATGTTTTTTTCCAGTTTTCATATAATTAAAACAACATCTTATTCTAGTTTTCTTAGTGTATCATAGTCTGTTGTCACTTCACACATGTCTCGGAAAAAATACGATATATATGTTATCAAATCCCAAATCATAGAATTCATAAAACCTCTTAATACAATAGGAATAAGTCTTTCCATTATAACATGATAGTCATGAATTTTTAATCTGGTAATATGACCATTTTTAACACATCTGCTAAAGTTGGATGCATAGCCATCTGGAAGTCTCAAATCTGAAATCCACTAACAATATAATAAGTGACTCTCTTTGGTCAGTGTATAAGATACTTTTGGCTTCATTAATCTCTATGATCTGAAATTTTCAAACAATTCACGTTCTGTTCTCCTGCAAATTTGGGAATGATCTAATCATGCCTTTACATTATCTTTGTTTTTACCCGATGTACCCAAAACTGTATGAAATAAATTATCAAAATAGTTCTTCTCAATATACATGACATCCAACATGAGTCAGACCAACAAATCAGACCAATAGGGAAGATTCCAAAAAATGCTCTGTTTTGTCCAATTGTGTTATTTCCTAAAGCCAATAATTTTCTATTGTTTTATTGTCGGTCCAAAAGTGATGGAAGATAATGAAAATACAACTGATTGTAACTATGTACCTGAGATCATTTTTGGAGGTTCATCTCTTTCAATTATGCCTTTTCTGAAATGAGATTTATTCATCCTAAAAGGATGATTGATAGGAAGAAATCTATGATGACAGTCAAAATAACAAGGTTTTTTTCCATTCAGGAGCATAAATTCTTTCTTGTCTCCCATACAGTAAGGTCCTGATTTTGGACCTTGTGTACTCCAGCCAGATAACATGCAATATGCCAGGAAGTAAGTAATTGTCTACATCAAAGTAGCTTTCATTACAAAATTCTATTTCACACCAGCATCATATGTACCAACACCATGACTCTACAATAAATTTAACTCATCAGTCAATGGTTTAAAATAAACATCGATATTCTTTTTCGGATTTCCTGAGATTAATAATGTCAGAAAGATATAAGGCTCTTTCATCAACATCCATGGGGGCAAATTGTACGGAGTTATAAACACAGGCCAAAAGGAATACTGACTTCCAAAAGATCCAAATAGACAAAAACCATCAGTAGAAAGACCCAATAGCACGTTTCGGGATTTTAAAGCAAAAGACGGATGCACTAGATCAAAATCTTTCCATGAATCACCATCAGATGGATGAATCAAGATTTTACCATTTTAAATATTGGTTTTTTTCCATTAAATCATTGTCGTTGTGTTCTGAGACATAAATAAACACTGCAACCTGGGTGTAAGCGGGAAAAATATCAACTGTTTTATAGGTATCAATCCAGAACTCCCTGATTGAGCTTCTTTATACCTCGATTTTCCACATGTGGGAAACTATCCAATGACTCATTTTCACTAGAATATAAGATGAAATCGTTTAAACATGCATGGATCTTCTGATAACTAAGGCCCAGATTACGAACTAGTCTCTTGCTCTCATAATAATTAGTAGGCATCACATTTCCTTCAGGTAACAGTGATTTACACAACGAAAATATCTGATCAAAATAGTTATTTGACATTTCATTATCTGATTAAATAGCCATAAATTTTCCAACTTCTTCTAATTTCCTTATCTTTCAACCAGGATATAATGCATCCTGAGCAGACCTGAACAACTCAGAAAATTCAGATGGTGCCAACTCAGGAGGTAAATCAACATCATCCTCGATTTCATTTTGTTGAATGGATGACCCTGCAACATCATATACTAAATTATGAAACCGTGATGGATCTGGAATGAAATTTTTATTATCTTCTCTAAAACTATGTTCACTGTGTTGATACCAAAAAATATAATCTGATTGAAAACCATAACGCAAGAGATGTTTCCCAACAATGTCAAATGTCTCAAACGTTCTCAAAGCACATTTTTTACAAGGACCCTTAATTGTCCCTTCTGAAACAAATTCAGGGTTTGATGATGCAAATGATAAGAAAGCTTCTACACCATCAACATATACTGGGATTAAACTAGAACTGTTTGTATTTCTGTGCTGATTTATCCAAGCATGATCATCTAATAATGATTGATGTCGATTTCCTTGTTATATATTCATATATATGTTTCTACAAAATTTAAAACCATTACTGTTGTTAAATAATTTGATATAAGAAAAAAAATATCCTAAAAAAAGAATATACATAATTTAGGTTATTTCATAGTAATTACTAATAATTATAGGTGACACAATTAATTTGTAATCATCCCCACTAATTATTATTAATTTAGTAATACTTATAAATACATGGCAAAATGAAATATGATTGAATAATGAAATAAAATTTTGTAATCATCATTGTGGAGATTATATTACTAATTATTCTTACTTGTTTCCAGCGGATTGGGGGAAACTATTTTCCCTGATGACTCATATCTGTGCAAAGAAATGAGTCATCATGAAAAAGAGCCTCTTTTTTCTGATGACTCATCTAATTTTAACTTTCTCCTGACTGAAATCAGTAAGAAAAACTTTCTCTGACATACATCAGAGCACATTTTTCATACTGATTTTAGTCGGAGAAAGTAGCAAAGATATGAGATGTTGAACAAAAGGTAGCTGCCAATCTGCTGGGAATTGTGGCAACTTATAACCACGTACATGAATTTATTTTATTTTTGATTAATTATTATTAGTTATTATTAATTATTACTAATTATTACAAATTTCAATATTTCCAACATATTTGTCTCTATTCTTAACATGTTCAAATCTTAAAGAGTCGTAAATTTTCAGGTCATTCCCAATAATACTTTTGCGTCAACCATGTCCAATTTTAACTCTATAATTGTCCTTACATGGTTGATCACCTCGCAAGTAGTGTTGAAATAGAACGACACAAGTAATTTTGTTCTCGTCTTTAAGAATCATTTCACATGTCTCCTTACAAATATTTTTCTTCCTTGTAAAATTAAGAGAACTTCAGTATCTTTCCCTTAATTTTTCAAGAAAAAATGGTTTATGTAAAAATTCATGTGATATGATTCTTATAGATGAGAAAGACATGACTTGGGTTGTCCTATTGCAACGCTACTTAAGAGGTGATCAACCAACCAAGAACAATTATATAGTTTACATTGGACACGGTTGACGCAAACTTTTTATTGGGCATGACCTGAAAATTGGCGACCCATTAATATTTGATCATGTTAAGAATAAAGAAAAACTTGTTAAAAATATTGATAATTGTAATATTTTATAAATTTTTTATAATTTTAATAATATTTATATTTTTTTATAAATATTAAACATATAATAATAAAATAATTATATTATTAGTATTATTTAATTATTAATATTAGAGTAATATAATATTTTATATTATGTTACTACTTAGGTTACTAATTATATTACTAATTATGTTACTAATTAGAAATGAGAAGATATTCATATAGTTCGGGTGGTTAATCAATCATTGAATAGAAAAACAAAGGTAATTGACCACTCATCTACCTCATTTTATTTCATTTGTGTGTTGAGGTTGACAGGAAACTTCTCCCTCCACATGTAATATTTTAATTTACTGTCAAAATTATAAACCTCCTCACCTCTATATTGGCGAGGAGGTTGATAATTTTGACAGTAAAAGAAAATATTACATGTGGAGGCAGAAGTTTCCTCTCAAGCCTTACCCCACAAATGAAAAGAAAATTGAGGCAGATGAGCAGTCAATCACGCTTGCTAATTTTCCTAATTCTTTTTAATTGTTTCATAATTCTTTTTAATTGTTTCCTAATTCTTTTTAATTGTTTCCCAATTCTTTTTAATTGTTTCCTAATTCTTTTTAGTTGTTTCTTAATTCTATTTAATTGTTTCCTAATTCTTTTTAATTGTTTCTTAATTCTTTTTAATTGTTTCCAAATTATTATTAATTTTTTCCTAATTATTATAATTGTTTCCTAATTATTATAATTGTTTCCTAATTATTATAATTGTTTCCTAATTATTATAATTGTTTCTTAATTATTATAATTGTTTCCTAATTATTATAATTGTTTCCTAATTATTATAATTGTTTCCTAATTATTATAATAGTTTTATAATTATTATAATTGTTTACTAATTATTATAATTGGTTCCTAATTATTATAATTATTTTCTAATTATTATAATTGTTCCCTAATTATTATAATTGTTTCTTAATTAAATCTAAATGTTTCCTAATTAAATCTTATTGTTTCCTAATTAAATCTAATTGTTTCCAAATTATTATAATTGACTGCTAATTAAATCTAATTCTTTCCTAATTATTATAATTGTTTCCTAATTAAATCTCATTATTTCCTAATTAAATCTAATTGTTTTCTAATTAAATATCATTGTTTCCTAATTATTTAAAATGATTCATAATTATTTTAATTGTTTCCTAATTATTTTAATTGTTTCTTAATTATTTTAATTTTTTACTAATTATTTCCAATCAATTAAATCTAATTATTTCCTAATTATTTGATAATTATTTTAGTTAAATCTAATTAAATCTAATTATTTTTTAATTATTTGATAATTGTATATTTATTTCTAATTATTACCAAAACATCCTCCGGGAGTGTCGAACCAAGATTGCATCAAGGGCCGTTGTCGTGTACCAGGTTACCCCGATTCCAGCTCGAAACACCTTGTCAGAGTTTTCACTCCTAGGTACATCTGTTCCAGAGCCGCCTCTACTTGTTCATATCCAGACAAGGATTATTAGGTACAACCACTTAATGTAATTATAATATATCGCTACTAAACATTCTATTAAAATAATTAAAATTAACAATTAAAAATAAAATTAACAATTAAAAATAATTTAAAAAATAAAAAAAATATAAATACCTTCAATATTTTGAAGTAATATGCACTTTCTAACTCCTTCTATCCTCCTCTCAAAAGAAAAAATTAAAAAAATCTACTTAGAACTGAAAGTTAGAGAGAGAGAGGAAGAGAGATCTGAATGTAATGGAAAAAAATGGGCGAGTGTATATATAGGTTAGATTATTTGTGACGGTCGTATTTTCAACGGGATACCGTCGTAAATACTAGGAATTGCGAAGGGATACCGTCGCAAATACCTTCGCCCGCATTAATTACGGGCAATGGTTAAAAGGGTTTTTTCGATGGGCCCATCGCAAATAGCTGCCTGCCGACACACCATTAGCGACGGTCGGATATTCCCATCGCAAATTCATATTTACCGCCACCTGTATTGGCGACGGGCCCCATCATAAATATCTTCGCCCGCATTAATTACGGTCGGCGGTTAAAAGGGTTTTTACGACGGGCCCGTCGCAAATAGATGCCTGCTGACACACTATTAGCGACGGGCGGATATCCCCATCGCAAATTCCTATTTACCGCCACCGGTATTGGCAATGGGACCCGTCACAAATAACACCTAGTGAATAATTGTTTACAACGAGACAATTTACCCATCGAAAATAGTATTTACCACTGTCGGGTAATTGCGATAGGTAGATGGAGACCGTCACAAATCGGCATCCCGCGTTTTGGTGCGCAAATGCGCCATAGCTATTGCGACGAGTCCGATATTTCCATCACTAATAACTGACCATTTGCGACGGTAATATATTCCTATTGCAAATACACTTTTCTTTGGAGTTGTTGCTACATGAATAAAGCCCATCTCAATAAAGAGGTTTTTCCCGTAGTGATGGCATCTTAGGGTTCTCATTATAGCCTAGGACCTGCTATAACCATTTGATGTGACGGGTAATCTAAGGACTTTCCATTAATAAATTGGATACAGAAGTATATACACTATTATGGAAAGATAAACACATGTATAAAACAAACTGAATACATGTAATAGTAATCAAAGCACAATACAAGTTAGGTCTTGGGAACCCACTTTCAACACTCCCACTTGAACTAGAGCCAACTGCTAACAGGTTTCAATCCGCTAGCTCTCACATGTGAATCATGCTTTTACTGAGAAATGGCTTCAGTCAGGGGGTCTTCCAAGTTGTCCTCTATGGATACTCTGCTAACTGTCAGTTCACCTCTTTCAGTAAAATCCCTCAAGAGATGAAATTTTCGAAGAATATGATTTGTCCTCTGGTGACACCTAGGCTCCTTGGCAAGCACCACTACAGCAGTATTATCACAATATACTGGAATAGGGTCTGCATTGCTAGGTACCACACCAATGTCTAAGATAAATCAATGTATCCAGACTACATCCTTTGCTACATCAGAA
This sequence comes from Viscum album, assembly GCA_963277665.1. Taxonomy (NCBI): domain Eukaryota; kingdom Viridiplantae; phylum Streptophyta; class Magnoliopsida; order Santalales; family Viscaceae; genus Viscum; species Viscum album. Next base: position 419,712,402 of record OY728158.1, on the reverse strand, counting down.
GCTGCAATATATTCAGACTCTACTGTAGAATTAGTAACCACAGCTTGATTTGATCTTCTCCAGCTCACTGCACCACCATTCAGGCAAAATAAGTAGCCAGACTGCGATTTCATATCATCATGATCTCTCCGGAAACTAGCATCAGTGTATCCCCTCACAACTAGTTCCTCATCTCCTCCATACACCAGGAACATATCCTTAGTACGCCTCAAGTACTTGTGGATAAATTTAACAGCTGTCCAGGGCAGCTCTCCGGGATTGGCTTGATATCTACCCACCAAGCCTAAAGAAAAGGAAACATCAATCCTAGTACATTACATGGCATACATGATAGAACCCACTGCCGAAGTATAAGTGAATCTACTCATTCTTTCAATATCCTCCTGTGTTTGTGGGCACATTTTCTTGGAGATATTTACACCTTGTGACATAGGTAACAATACTCTCTAGGATTGTTCCATATTTTACCTTTTTAGTACCTTGTTAATATATGTACTTTGACTTTGGACAAGCAGCCTTTGAGATCTATCTTCATAGATCTTCATCCCTAGGACGTGGGCTGCTTCACCTAAGTCTTTCATGGAGATGCATTCATTTAACCAAGTCTTAACTAACTGTAATACTTTCACCTCATTTCCAATGATTAATATGTCGTCAACATAAAAAACTAGGAAAAAATAGCATTCTATTCAAAAAATTTATAGACATAAGGCTCACTTTCATTTTTGACAAAACCAAAATCTCTTATAGCCTCATCAAAGAGAACATTCCATGATCTTGATGCCTTCTTCAATCCATAAATGGATCGCTGCAACTTGCATAATTTATTGGAATTATTTTACTTAAAAAACCCTTCGGGTTAAGTCATATAGACATCTTCAACCAACTTACCATTTAGAAAATAAGTTTTGATAAACATTTTCCAAATTTCATAATCATTAAAGACTGCTATTTCAAGCAATATTCTGATGGATTAAATCATTTCCACTGGTGAGAAGGTTTCATCATAGTCAATGACTTTACGTTTTTTGAATCCCTTTGCAACCAGTCTTGCTTTAAAGGAATTAACCTTACCATCCATGTCCAGCTTCTTATTGAATACCCATTTGCATCCAATGGGATTTACATCAGCTGGAGGGTCTACCAAAATCCAAATTTGATTTTGGTACATGGATTCCATCTCAGAATTCATGGAATCTTTCCATGTAGCATCTTCTTTTCCTTCTACTGCTTCCTCGTAGGTTATAGGTTCATCATCCTTAAGGATTATTGCTTCACCTGACTCGGTGACAAGAAAACTATAACGCTCTAGTTCTCTATTCTCTCGCATAGTCCTACGCAGTATTTGTGTCTCAGGAACAATTTATTCTTCCACTTGCTCTTGTGGAGATTGTTCCTCTTCCAACTCTTGTTCATCTAGAGCATTAACTTCATCGAAGTCAATTTTGCTCCCAGTATTTCTAGTAGAAATGTGATACCATTCTAGAAATGTGGTGTATCATGACACACTGACTTTTCTATTTAAAGGTTTATATAGGTAGTATCCTCTATTTTCCTTAGGATAACCTATAATGATGCACTTAGTGCTTCTGGAAGATAATTTTTCACTTGGTAAAGTCTTGAAAAATACCTCGCACCCCCACATATGCATGTGTGTAATATTGGGTTTCTTTTCATACCATAACTGATATGGAATCCCATATGTAGCATTAGTTGGTACTCGGTTAATGGTATATGCTGCTGTCTGTAAGGCGTATCCCCAAAAGGATAATGGAAGAGTTCTATGACACATCATTGATCTGACCATGTCAAGAAAGGTCTTACTGCTCCTTTCACTAACACCATTCCATTGTGGTGTATAATGAGGAGTTTGTTGGGATACTATCCCACACTCCTTCAAGTGATCAATGAAAGATTGGTTAAGATATTCTACACCTCGGTCTGAGCGAAGTGATTTTATCTTCTTACAAAGATTGTTTTCTACTTCATTTTGGTATTCCTTAATGAAACGAAAGGAATCTGACTTATACCGCATTAAGTAAATATATCCATACCTACTGTAATAATCGGTAAAAGTAATGAAGCATAGAAAACCACACCTTTCCTCTACTATAAATGGACCACATATATCAGTATTTATTAATTCCAGCACTACATTGGCACTTTCTCCCTTTCCTGAGAAAGGTGATTTGGTCATCTTTCCTTGTAAACACGCTTGACATACATCTAAGGGTTCTAACCGTACCGAGTCTAGATAACCTTCTTGATGTAATCATCGTAATCACTTCTCGTTTACATGACCAAGCTCGATGTGTCATAGGAGGGTGTTATTTGAGTCATGTTGGCTGTTTTTTTCATTTATTGCCATTACTGAGTTTTCTAGTTCTAGTATATATAAACCATTGTTAAGATGTGTCATACCATAACATATGTTATCCCTATAAAAGAGAGAACTTTTATTTCTAAACTTGAAATAAAAACCCATAGTGTCTAAACATGACACAGACATAATGTTTCTGGTAACAGACGGTACATAATAGGAATTGTGTAAAACAAGAACCAAACCAGTTGGTGAAGTCAAGTGATAGTCTCCCCCTGCCAAGGTCACCAGACTTTCACTATTTTTAGCTCGAAGATCCTATTTACCTTCTTCAATCTTCTTAAACCTACTTGGTTCTTGTATATGAATAAAAATGTGTGAGAAACATGCTGTATCCAGTACCCAACTTGTAGATAAAGATAGATTGCATTCAATGACTAAAATACCCGAATCAGAAGCATCAGCTTTCTTCTTCTTCCCAGCTCTGCAATTCTTCATCCAGTGTCCTTTATAGCCACTTCCAATGTAGACAACTTCCTACTCAATACTTTGCCTCTGAATCTTTGGCTTCATTGCAGGACGATTCATTGGTGTCTATGGCCTTGACTTGGCCTTAGAACCCTTTTCCTTTCCCTTGTTTTTCTTGTTCACCATAAAGACAGTTGAATTGGTGTTTTTCATGTCCTTATCAACTTGGCGAACTAAAGACAAAAGATCCGGGAGTGACTTTGTCATATCATTCATATTATAATTTCCAATGAAACCCGAGAAGCTTGACGGTAAAGAGGAAAGAATGATATCCACTGCTAGTTCTTGGTTCAGTGTGAACCCATGGGCTTCAAGTCTCTCAATATACCCACTCATCTTGAGTACGTGAGGACCGGCTTGGTTCCCTTCTGCTAGCCTGCACTTATAAATCACACTTGAGATCTCATACCTTTCTTCCCTATCCCTCTCCTCATATAATTCTTGGATATGTGAAAGTATCTTGTAGGCATCCTCTTCCTCATTCATTTTTTTTCAATTGGCTGGACATAGATGACAACATGATGCATTGTACATCATGCAAATCATCTACATGCTTTCTCCATTTATCTTTTTCCGTCTTTCTTTCTCCCTGAGGAGGCTCAGTAGGAATTGGGGATTCTAGCACATATAACTTGTTTTCTTGGCGTAGTACTATGGGAAAGTGCTTGTACCACTCCTGGAAGTTATTGCCGGTTCGAATGTTATCTTTATCCAAGATCGATCACATCGATAAAGTACTAGTGGTGTTGGTGATTTCCATTTTGAATATACATTAGATAAACATTTATAATTTAGTACGTTTTCATTATTACCTTTTTACATTTTATGATTAATAAATTATTATGTCATTTAATGTCTCCCACTATTTTAATGAACCCTAACAGCCCTCACTATTAGATTCGGAATACTCTATCGCTTGAGAATTATAGTGGAAAGGATCCTCAAAACCTCCATCGTAGTCTATAAGCTAGGTATACGACACTAGTTTGAGGGTTTCAAGGTAGGCGTTATGCTGGACAACCACTTTTTCATATGGTTCCTTGTGTAGTTGAGTAAAGTCACAACTTTTGAAATCTGAACATGATTCCCTCAACCTCTTGCCTCTAAAGTGATAGAAAGTTAGCTAAGGCTAATCATTGACTACCCACTTTAGTTATATTGACCCATTTCTCTCATGGAAACGCCCTGGTAGTAAGAGGTACTCTCAACTAAGGCTTATGAGCACCCAAATAGTCAGTTTTGATTAGATGTGAGAAATGGAAGGCATTTTAGACATAATATATCTTTGAGGGATTTTTAAATATTAATTGAAGAATATAATCTTTTCTATTTATTATGTTCAAATAGGGTTTTTGCGCTCACAACTGAACATGCAATAGAAAATTTATTCATCACAACTTTATGCATTTTATCTTGTTTACTATCATATGTGATCATGCAATAATCATGTAGACACATAAAATAATAAACTGTTTGTAAAGTAAATAATGCATTCTGACTGGTCTTGAGCATTCTATAATGATTGATTGATAAATGATCAATCATCACCTAGGGGCATCCATACATGAGTCGACACATGACTTGTGTGGCTGCTGGCCCCAGTTCAAAGTGCCCAACTCCTCTCTAGACTACTTCCTCAACATGGCGGGGGCTGCCTCTCAGATCATTACTGAATAATTACAAATATACTCGTACACATGCGTGGGGTTATACGATAAAAAATACAACTATTGCAATGGACGGGCATTCCCTTATACATATTTGAATTAAAAGACGATTCCCAAAGCATCATTCATCTAATTAAATATTACAATCATTGCATTCATTGAATAAATAATTAAATAAATAAATAAATGGCAGACATACATAGGTTGGTCAATAGCTTAAGACCAGTCGGGGTAAAAGCGCAATAAAATTAAATTGCAATAAATTTAAATTATGCGAGGGTGTCTTAATAAATTAAATGAATTTGATTAAAATAAAAATAATTTATTTCTATTGATTCCATTTGTTTAATTTAATTTTATTTCCAAAAATTAAATTAAACCATTGGTTTACTTCTAAACATAAATTGAATTAATATTTTACGATTAAAAGAATTTAAACCCCTAAATAAATTCCAAATAATTTAATTTAAAAAACTAAATTAATTAAAATTAATTCAGTGCAGGTTAACCTATACTCGGAGAGGAGTCCGACAGGACTGCGTACTGCCGTGGGAAGTCATCCTGGAACTGCAATGTGACCACGGCGTGACTGCGGCATCCAAAAATTCCCGCGACGGCTGCAACTCCTAGCGTGGTCCGAGGGGAACGGAAGGAGGCCGGGAAAGAGGCCGGCCAGCCACATTGCTAGCAGCCCGCGGCTCCGGCGAGCCGGCAAAGCTGATGTACGGTCTGGTACGGGCTCGGGTCGGCCGGAAGGAACCGGTCTGGCGTAGAGGAGGGGCCCGACGAGGGATTGGGGTGGCCAGACGGACTCGGCCAACCGGTGTGGGCTCCAAGAGGCCGGACGGAACTAGTCCGACGCGGAGGAGGAGGCTGGCACGACTTGGGGTCAGGGCGGCCAGCGCGCACAGGGTTGAGGCGACGATGTCGGTGTGAGGGGAGGAGGCCGGCGTGGGGCTCGGAGGTTGGCGCGGCGCAGCAGGCCGGTCCGGCGGAGGGGGTTCCGGCATGCACGAGGCGGAGGTGAGGAGGCCAGCGCGAGGGGAGGAGACTAGCACAGGGTGGTCCGGCGAAGGGGAGGCCGGCGTGGAGGGCGGCGGCCGGCCAGAGGAGGCTCAGTGAGGAGCTGGTCCGACAGAGGGGAGGGCTAGGGTTTGGCCCTCCCATTCCATGCACCGCGTGAGGAGACCCCAAAGGGGTCTCCCTCCTCCTCATTTTGTTTTTATATTTGTCCTTTAGACAAAAATCCATCCCCCCACTTTTAAAAAAAATAAAGGGAGAAGACCACATTTTTAGGTCTTTTATACACCTTTTTTTATACATAATCAAGAAGACCCCATTTGGGGTCTTGGTCTTAGTCTACCTTATATATTTTATTATTATAAAATATAATAAAATATATATTATAAACATAATAAAATATTTATTATAAAATGTTATAATAAAAAATATTTTTGATGTTAATTCTCAATTTGAGAAAAACATCAAATGAACAAAAAACATGTGACGTCGATCCGATTAAAATTTTTAAATGATCGTATCTTGATCATTCGAAATAGAAACAACACGCGGTCGAATCCAAATGAACCGTTTTAACACCCTGCAATTAAATTTAATGCATTTTAATGTTTTTGACTCATAAAAACATTATGCTCCATCTGATACCACTGTTGGGTACCAGGACTGCGCAGCGGAAGCTGGTGGGCCGGGATTATAAAATTTCTGCGTCACCGGAGTGACATATCCCTGTCAAATCTGATGATCTTGTCCCAGATTGGTCTGAGGATCTCACAAGGTTTGTAAGGAGCACAAAAATTAAACTGAACATTTAACTTGTTAAGAATTGACGTGCAGGATACCGGTGATTGTTGTTCGAACACTCCGACGTCAAAGCCCTCTAGATCGTCCACACACGCCTCGCAAATCTGCTCGCACGTCGTCCATCATGATTCGTGTGCTAGTGCAGATCTTCGACACTCACATTAGCGCAACGATGATCACCGCAAATGAGGAAGCTTCGATCTGGGATGGATGATCTTGAAGATCCTTTGTTTCTTGAGATTCTCTCTCTCTCTCTAAATTCCATGAGGAGAGAGATGCTCTCAATCTTGACACATGAATAGGAATGGTGGGAGAGAATCTCACTCACTTATATAGGTAGTGTTAAAACACACGGTATAGGTTCCCAGCCCCATGTAATAGACGACATCTATATAAGTGATATAAATAATTATTTACGACAAATAAAATTATGCCACAAATAATATTTACAATTTATCACTTACTTGTAATATATAAATATATTACGTGATAAATTTGAGTCTTTGACATGACACATTCCTCCTGCTAATATTAAATGAACCTCAGATATTTAAATCCAGTCGAATAATATTAATACATGTATTTACTATATAACTTGTAAATACATGTTATAAATAAATTCAAAGAATTATTCTAAACTTAAATAATCAATGAATTTATTTATTCTTTGGTGACCCATAGAACTTGGATAGTGCTCAGACCCTTTGGCAGGGCCCTCCATGTTCTAAATTCCTATTCCCAGAATAGGGAAGATTCTCAAGGCGCTATTGTGTGTGATCCTCTAGGCCCTTATCTCAATAGTAGTAAATAATATCAACGAACTAGAGCGGGGTCTAGCAACCCATCGAGGCCCCTATAAAGATAAGGCAATGTCAAAGCAACGAATGCCTTCCTAGGAACACGGTTCGTGTAATATAATCTCTTCGTCTTTGATATCTCAATAATGCAGAATTCATACTAGTGTCATCATTCATTATTTGTCCAGACGGTCTTACCTCCGACTACCATGGCCATAGATTTAATGAAGGTGCAACCATCCTAATCAACATGGCCCGAGATATCTCTTCCTAAACTCAGAAGAGACAAATCCTTCCTCGGTCATTCAATCAGTGCCATGCCATTAAGGACATACCCAATACAAACTACCTCAGCACGACTTTGTTTCCATGGTTTTCACCTTATATCAAATGTACGTAATTAAATGATATTCATTGATAATGATCTCAAGTTAGGAGACCATGACACATGTCCGTAGATAAGAACAACCAATGACACCGAAAACATGTGGTGTTCCTATTAAGCGGGTTTTTCCTCATGATCTAAATAGCTAGAGATCATCAAGTGTGAACTTCATGAGATAAATTCTCAATGCTTATGAGCCCCCAGCACCTGATGGTCACACATCATCTGTGCCCTTTTAGAATGATGTAACTGGACCATAGGACGTTAATTTCAGTTTACATTCCTGGTATCTCAAGGTTCTCATTATAGCTTGGGACCTACTATAAATATTTCATGCGACGAGTAATCTAAGGACATTGCCATTAATAACGTGGCTGCATAAGTATCTACACTATCATGGAAAGATAAACACATGTATAAAACAATCTGAATACATGTAACAGTAATAAAAGTACAATACATGTTGGGTCTAGGGTACCAACATTCAACATATACTTGCGCGACTTTGGTGGAACTTGTGCGACCCAAGTGCATTTGAATCTTTGTTCATTCCTTTTTCAAATTTCTATGTTTATTAAAAGGATGAATCACTTTGAGTTCTATGTAATTCCACTTTTCATTACATTAGACTCTGTGATGGAAAGGAGCATCCACAACAAGCACACTACATTACTGGGTTTTCTAGTATATTTATAAAGTGAAACTTCTACAAGTCATTCGCTATTAAAATTCCAAATACGAAACAAATTATATTTTAAATGAAATTATTTAAATTTATTTTCATGATTCAGAAACCATTCTAGAAATGTAATGGAAAATAGATCTTCTTGATAATGGAATCTTGATGCTTTTTAAAAAAATGGAAAACATTACTGTCTATTTGTATTATTTTCAAACCGGCATGATTTGGATTTCTCATTAAAGTTAAGGAATGTGGAATATTTTATTTAGGCACACATGCTGATTTTTAATACTAACACATATATCTCTATCTTTTTTAGATTCTTGTGAATCTTCCAAATCACTCTCAGTTACCATGGAGTAATATTAGTTCTTCGGTTGTTGGTTACCCATAGGGTCACATTTGAAGAATTATTTCATTCTCATTCTAGTGTTCTTTTTTATTTTCCAATTTATATTTTTTATTCATCTATTTTATATGGGTAAAATTATTTATTATTTTGTTATGCTTGATTCCTAAAACTAGTTCCCAACCTAGAAGGATCCAGAACGCCTCTTGGCCTTATTTCAAGTTGGATTGAGTGACTGGTTTAGGGTCGACCCAGACCGGTTCATGATAAGAGAGATATAGGTCCCACTCATCACATAATTAATATATTTATGTACCAAAATATCATAGAACATTCATCATATCAGAACCCCTAAAAAGAAATGGGTTTCATGAAAATTCATCATATCATAACCACTAAAAATATAGGGGATTAATAAACATTTAATCATATCATGACCCATGGAGAAGAAACAGTTTTCATTATCATTTCATAATCCCATCAAATCATAATCCATGGGAGAGTATTATGACCAATATTTTTTGTTTAATCACAGTTTATTTTAATATTATACAACTTATACATAAAAATAATTAAAGGAAATATACTTTGGTTGTGTTCTCATATAACATTACAATACATATCATTTTATTATCGCATGTTTTTTCTATTTATTCATGGATGGACAATATTTATTAACTCAAGTATACGAGTTTTATGGTTTAAAACTATTTTTTTCTTTAAAAATGTTTTATGACTATCAAAATTGGAGGGTATAATCTACCCATTTGTTATACATCAAAACAAATTTCAAGTCAATCACCTTTAGAATATGATGATGCTTTCCTAAAGTTCGAGGGTGCCTCTGGTATGGATACTAATTGGGTCAACATGGTTGGGAAATTATAAATGTTCTATCAAAGATTTTTTATTTGTATTTCTATTTTTCCTAGGTAGTTAGAGGTAAGATATTTTTGGGACATTAAATAAGCTTTTTATCTGAGAGTATCTAACTGATGTATAGGAAATGTACATGTTAACAAGAAAAATATTATTATTCTTAACAGTTGAGTTTTATATGATTCTGATTTTCATAATTTGATATGTGATGTATGGTTTATTTCATTTACTCTTGGACTAGGGTGGAAAGAGGGTAGGTAATCATGCATCATTTTTGGATTATAGGAATCGTATACCATTTTTATTCTTATATGTGATTGGAATTATGGTTAGAATGTAGGAATTGATTATTTAAATTGTCAATAAAAACATATATAATGTTTCCATATATAACATCTTGGTGGTACTCTGCTTAATAGTACCAAGAATGTCATGTTTCCCTCTAACATATGATGATTAGTCATGTGGAATGATGTGTGATTATTCCTAACCCAATAGTGCGTATGTTATACTAGACTTGAGACAAGATTGTGATAGCCTTAATTAATAGATTTCTTATATTTATTAGTTGAGTGAGTTTGCCATTACAACTATTCTAAATTATGATATAAAGTTCTATTATAGCTATATTCTTAGTGTACTTAGATTTTTAGTGATATTTCACAATAATTAATTTTTGTTGAGTATTAGGAACATGATGAAATACATGGTCCACTAGAATTATGGATATAACCTCATGTTTTTTAGTAACTCTTTTTTATTAGTAGCACCATGATAACCTTGTCTAGGATTTATAGTCTACATTACACCATTCACTATGAGATATGTTATCCATGTAAAAATTGAATTGAGAGTTCCTATTTCATCATCTGTCTCTCTTTTTGGGAGAATTTGGATCATTAGTTATCTAGTGTTGGAATGATTCTATAAAAAAATTAAACCAGATTGAATCATCATCACAGATGTGGGAAAATCTTGGTGCCTATATATTTTATCGGGTAGCCAAAAAATTATCATATTTGTTTGTCCAAGATGACCATTTTTTGGGTTTGTCCTGGAAGTACATTGAGTATATTATTTAGGTAATTATTTCCTGATAATTTAAGGAAAAATTATCTATATAGTTATTATATCTCATTGAAGGAGTAATTTCTATTATTGATTATGCTACATGGTTTACTGATTTATCATAATTTATAGAAAGTCTTGTGAGTGATGATATTTATAGGTTCATGTACTTTGAATATGTCCTGAGTAATTCTATTTGATCCTAGAGAAATAGATTCCATCAATTATCTCTCTTTCAGGTTATGAATCATGTCTATATCAAATAGTATAATCAGATAAAGGGTGGATCATCTAGGAATTTCACATCTTCAACTAAGATATATAGTAGGGCATTGAACCACATGAAGCAAAGGTATAAGGATATTTGTGAGGTTGGTGATCAAAAACAATGTTAGGGGATGGGTTCATCAATTCCTCTAATAGAAAAATATTCCATCAAATACTAAAATTTTTGGTAATCCAGGCATATTCGACATGATTTTGATAGGACATCGAAGGAGTATTGTTCAAATGGAGAGAAATGGAATCTGTATATATTTTGTGTTGTTGCACCATGATTAGTTAGGGGGTGTGGATATCGACCAACTCTAATTTATTAATTAAGGATTGGGGAACTTGAGTTTTATAGTATATGGGTGCATTTCTATCCATTCTCACCATGGAGGAGGATATGGTACCCAGGGGAAATAATGTCCAAGGGGTGATACCCTTGAGGGTGTCTAGATAATTGGTATTAGGGTTAAGGAACATGAAAGTTTCACAACATCATGCTGACATCTTCTAGTAATAATGATGGTCCATTTATGATTTATATAAAATCCTAGTTGAATCTACCCCTATCTCTAATTTATTTGTTATAGGTTCATCAAAATCATTTATGTATTCTCAGTTTGTTCATGATATGGGGTTTGATATAAAATATCTGTATGGTGTGATGCCTATAGGAACCCCATATTATAATGATTCTAAGATATCTAAAGTTATACTGAGTGTCACATTCAAACTAGTGGATATAATTTACATTAGGTTAACTTTTTTGTTTGAGATGAATAACTAATATAAGATTATAAAAATGGAATTTTGTGACTTGATATCAAGAACACAGTGATTTCTACCACTGATGGGTCTTATTCACATCTATAAAGGTTTAATATTATAATTAAATCGATGACTAGTATTTTCAGGTATACCATTCATGGCCTGGATATGCGAAACTACAGGTCATCTCAACCTAGATTTAAATTATTGGTTTAACAGATGAGGGTACATGAAAAATAGTTATTAATAATATTTTATATCAATTGAAATATGATTTACATTACGAGTTTCCTAGGATTCTACATTATATAGAGTTAACTATTATGATTTTGTTGATACCTGGTATAATGAATATATCCATTCTTCCATACCAAATGGCTCTTGAAAAGTTTAGATAGTTTAAAGTTCATTTGGATGACTTTATCGTAATAGAGTTTAAATACTGAAGAATTTCCCATATGTGTTCTCTTATTTTATTTTCAAAGATCGTAGTTAGTTCATTTATCTTATATGGGATTACTGGACATTGTACCTACTGAAATTTAATGTCTAATATCATCTTCCCTATATAGAGTTTCTTTTAAACTAGTTGAGAGGTTCAAAGTTGTTCTAACAAATTCATATGATATATAATTATCACTATCCACATGTGAGGACTTATTCCATTATATGTATAAATTTTAGGATCATGTACAACTGGTATGAGTACTTTGGTTTGTCATTCCATTTTATAAACATTTCGGTGATATTTATAGCTCTAGTGAATTATGTCTTTCATCTATATCTAGATTAATTGTTGGTCATATTCACTAAATATATTATGGAATAATATTAGTGATTAGTGGATCATGAATAGAATATAAATATCACATTGAGTATACTAAGAGATCATCAAGAATATTCCAAGTTACTTAGGTTCCTATTTTAGATAATTGAGATTTTTTTCATGGGTATGATGGTCATGAGAGATGAAATATCTATGGAACATTATAATGTTGAGGATGTGGTTCCATGATAGTTTCCCTCGAATGGTGAGAATTTTAAATGGATTGATTCTAATGAGAGAGAATTTTGGGATCTAATATGGAAACTTACATCGATGTCTATCTTATCCTTACCTAATTTAGGTAAAGAGTATACATTGTATTATGATGCATCAGGATTTTTGATCACAATAGTTCAATTTATGGTTCGGTGAATATTCACTTATATTTTTAGGTAGTCATGATATCATAAAAAAACAACTAGATTCATGATTTATATAATTGAATAGAAGAGAACTGACTGAGATATTGTGTTCACTAGTTTTTTCTAGGGTTTTGTGATCTATATTGTCTATATGGTCCTAGAATATATATTTCCCCAGTATGACTAGAACAATAATTAGATAAGGTGGGTTAGGTATATATAGCCTTTTGAAATCTAGATAGTATGTACCCTTGGGAAATTAAACATTATGGCTGATGCATTGAGTATGAGGATTCAATATTAGGTGGTGTATGAGGCTAGCAGTGAGGGGAAAATTATGGTCCACCTCACTAAGTTTCACATCATCATCGAGGAGTTTAGGGAAGTAATATTATCCCAACCTTTATATTTTCATCCTTTGTCCATATTAGGGTAAAGTAGGGTCAATTATGTTATTTTGATTATCTATTAAGTAGGTGTAATATATATGGTGAAATGACACAACCATATTTGTCTCCAAATACTAATATGATCCCTTATATATAGGGCCATGTGGTCATCTCAATGTGAATTCCTGGGGAAATTAAAAAGGATTATCATTCGTTGATATGGGTTATTCATCTAAGGATTAAAAATGTTACCATGACATCCATAAGTTTTATTGGTGACCCAAAATTAAATGGTACATAATGGGGTTGTGTTTTGATGATTCACCTATTAATGGGTTAATGTTAAGCATCAGTGACCCACTTGTCACCTTCAACCTCTTACTATTCTATGGTGGATATGGGATGATGTGATGATTGACTTTATGATGGGATTATAAAATTGACCTTATGGAAGTGATACAATGTAGATTTTTGTTCATTGAACAACAAAAGGAATATATTTCCTACCATTCTAGGAAACATATTTTCTGGACGATCATGGATGTTTTTATGTCTAAAATATAGTTATATCTCCCCCTTTTCCAGGTATATATACATTTTATTATATATATTTATGTTTTATAACACTTTGGTTGTGTTATGGGATTTTATGGATGGTTTGGAATGTTTTCAAAGAATTTATAGATTTTCAATGTTTTATAATATGTAGGGGAAATCATTAAACTTATCTATTAATACATGAATGTGTTTTTGGGTAGGTTCACATTTGGTTCCATGTTTTCCCAAACAGTGTACATGATAGAAAAAATCATGTGAGTGGAGAGAGTGGGATAAGCACAGTTGGTTCACAATTAGTCAAACCATGAGAACCAACCATGTTATAGGATGGTTTGGAGACAATATCATCTCATACATGGTGAAACATTATCCAAATAGTTTGGAACAAACATGCAAATACATGGGTGATTTCTAGTGTATGGTGCATGGTTGGACCATGATATGACCAACTGTGCGGCCAGACCACATAATGTTCATTAAATAATCTAAAAAATTAGACATTAATGATAATTTTCCTGTTTGAACTCTCATTATTATTATATTCTATTAAGGTATCAAACATATATTCTCTTTTTGGAATGATTAGTGATTTCCCTTGATCTATAATGTGATTTTGATTAATCAAAATGCATCAGATATTTGAAATCAAAAATAATTCCTCCATCTTGGCTTTTTATATGGATCTACTCATATTCTCTCTCATAAATCCATAGATCTTATCTACTAGAGATAGATATATGTCTCATGATGTGAATAATGATGTTAAATTGTTTGGATCTAGGAATGGAATAAGTGTCAAGGATGAATCTAGAGGTTTTGTGTGACATTACTTGTTTTCTTTAACTATTGTGAGGAAGGTGGCTTCACACCTACATCAAATGCTCTAAAACATAATGTATTGATATCTAAATCACTCTCTCATTAGTTATTGGAAATAATTTCTTGGTTTTATTACTCAAATATTATGTTTTTAAATTATACACATAATGTGTTTGGTAAATTTATTGAAATAAAATGGTTTTCAAAAGTAGTGGTTTTTATTGAATACATGGAAAGTGTGGTTGGAGTGGATTCAGAAAATTGCATTGCTGTGCCTTGTTTATTTAGACTTAGATTTGGTGTTGTAGTGTAACATAGTATATTCCATAAGGTGACAACTTGGTAATGTCATGGGTCACTAATCATAATTGTTGGGGATGTTATTGGTTGTGCATGGGTGTGTGAGTTGTATGATGATGTCATGTGCTTATGATTTTGAAAACGTGATTAACTTATTTGTTATACACAGTTTTAGAATGGCCTCTTATTATCTTATATATATATGTGATCTGTCATGTTATTGTTTCTAGTGGCATGTGTTGGGATGTTTTTGGTATTACTTACTGATTTTTATACTCATCCTCTATTTGGTCACTTGGGGTGTCTGAATATGTTATGTATTAGGATACAAATAAATGTAAGGTGACATAATTTCCTAGTGACACATCATGATGCAATATTATTGGTAAATGTAGTTGGATATTGTAGATTATTATGTGTGAATGTTGGAATGATTCCACTTTATTTCCTTTTATTTCTTTTTCCTATTGTTTTTGTTTGTGTGGTGTCTTTTATTTTCCCTCCACTACTCTGATGTTACATTTTGGTTTGATATTTTTTTACTTTAAATGTATAAAACAACATTATTTTTTGTTATTTTAACTTCATCAATTTGTTCGCATATCAGGGGAAATCATCCCCCAATGATTTTATATTCTCTTGGTATATATTTCCATCCTTCGGTGTCCTAGGGTTGTCACCTAAGATTATTAGAACCTCAAATCAGGCCTATAACAATTGGTTGAAAATTGACATTACAAATGGTATCATTCTTGGTCATTATGTCATCTTGGGATTGTAACATGGATTTAGGAATGTACAAATTTAAAATTGATAGTATAAAAAGATATATCCAAACTATCTATATTTAAATTCTAGTTAACATGGTGGTCTGGGTAAAAATGTCTTCTAAGAATCTTCTATTTTTTCATTGACTAATCAATATAGGTCTAGCTGTTTAATGTATCATATTATTAATTAGTGACGATACATTCTACTAGGACTTAATTTTTCATATTATGATTGATATTTTTTAGAAATTTTTCATAACGATTATTTCTTTGGATGGATCAGAATATTCTAAGACATAAGTTTCAAGTGAGTGAGAACTAAGTGGTGTTTCATCTTTTATCTAGAAATAACTGCTCTTCTACAATAATTAGAGAGCCCATAAGATGGGATAACTATGAATATAGTTTTACATGAAACCTAAGTAAATTCGTAGCTCATCCATATAATCGTCTATACATTTCAATAAATGGAAAAGGAAAATCAAATTATACATCCCCACTATTATAATTTATCCACAAAATCTCAGAAATAGAATCCACTAAAATTTTATAGATAATAATTCCTATAAAAATAAGATACATGGCTGGAGAAGATAAATCAGATTTTTTATTTTTTTGGGAACTCCAGAGGATGTTATAATGAATCTAACAGTTTTTATATTGGAGGATCATTCTATGTAGTGGTTGGATATTATTTTCTAGACTCAATAGGACCTGGAAATGACATGGTCAGGATTTAAGGAGTGTTTTAACAAATAGAATTATCCCCAAGATTTCAATAACAAAAGGGAAACAAATTTAATTACTCAAAAGAAATAAAATATGTACATTATAGAGTATATAGCATAATTCAAGAGGTTATTTTGTATTTCTTATGATTTTCTACTAGTTAGAACATAAAGGTGTGAATCTCTAAGACAAGGATCTATCCTGACATACAATTTAACTTGGATGTCTTTTTTATTGAGAACTATAAAGGTATGCAGAACATGGTTATGATAGTAAAAATATTTCTTGGGAATCTACATAGGGAGAAATCCTTTTACCTATACATGTATATGTGAGAAATATAAAATACGGAACAAGTGGAAGATGGAGAATTAATCTCATGTATTAAAATAATCATAAAGTTATCCATTTGGTTAAGTACACTTTCCACCTATCTATATTAATTATCCATGATTATATCAGATATTATGAGCACATCTAGAGATGATTCACAACATCTTTTTGAGAATTCTATAATTTTGGCAAGTTGGGATATCCAAAATGTTATTGTATAGAAAATTCATGGATTTATGAGGGAAATGTTTTCAATGTGCCTCAGTATTCTTAAGAACATATGGGCCGATTTAGATTAAATAATAATCATCCCTAGACTTGAGTGACTTTCTCATAAAACTTATACCTCATTAGTTATCATAGAAAAAAAAGAAATAAATAATTATTGATCCATTTAGTAATTAGTTTTATTGTGCTATACATATAGTCATGAAGGATCAATCTGGTTTTTAAACTATGTGAGTTAGTATTCTCTTGAACTCTATCTCATTCAATATTTGTTTCATATTGGTGTGTCCATCTCTTTTATTATTGATTATGTTGAGGATCATATGGGCTTAATATTGAAATGATTTATCAATTCAGGAAACATAAAACACCTATAGACTAACAATAATGTAATTAATTTATGTTTTCCATGTGTTCTATAACAATCGATTAGGCTGAATTTGTTTTAGGTTTCTATTTTCTTGAGATACACACATATTACATGATTTTGGGAATGGATTGGTTGTCATACTTTAAGCCCTACATCAATTTTTATGCCTATATTCTTACTTTAACATCTTTATATGGTGTTAAAAAATCTATAAAGAGATAGGGATAGGAATGAAAGTTTATTAGGACCATTAGTACCTTTATTTGGGATTATCACTTAACATTTTCCATTAGTTACTTTTGAAAATTTTGATTCACTCAAGCATAGAAGTTTTTTTTATCATTATGGATCAATTACCTAATGTATTTCTGTAACGACCCAAAGTTTCATTAATTAAAATCCCTCTTGATCCAGTTAAATGTCTCTTTATGAAAAATGTTTTTATAAGATGTCAACTTCTTTAGTTTAACGTTAAGATTTGCGACCGTTACTTTTTTAGCCGTTGAACAGTGATCATCTGGGTAGTTTAAATATAAGGCTTTAACGAACCAATTTTCTACTCAGACAAAGGAAGCGATGGCCTCATCCAGTAGAATTGCCCCTTACGAAGCCCATTTGTTAGAGCTCGGAAAGGAGGTGGAGTCTTTGGGCTTTGCCCTTGACCAAGCCCAAGCTGAGCTTCATCAAGTCAAGCTCGAACGTGATCGTCTACGGGAAAAGTGGAAGTTGATTGAAATTACCACTCGAGCGATGTTATCCGAGCCGCCCCAAGAGTCTGTCACCATCGCACACCTTACCCTTAGGTCTTATGCGGCTATTTTAAGGGGTTATGTAACAAATAAGTAGCACCATATTCATGTACATTATTTTTTTGTATATAATAATGAATATAATTTCTAGTCATTTTTTATACTTTGTAATTAGTTTTTAAAGTACAAACGATGTTTTTAGTTATTATTTAATTAAGAATTATATTTTATTAAATTAAAGGATTTTTGAATTAAATAATATTTTAATAAAATATTATTATTAATATTAAATTAATTTTTATTAAATATTAATGATCTTATAATTTTATGAATGCAATTAAAATTTTTATTAAGGTTTGAAATCCATTTCTGTCAAAACCCGTGAATTTTTTATAAATGTCGGTTTTTATTTTAAAAGTGAAAATTCATATATTTAGAAAATTATTTAGATAAAATAAATATTATTTTTGGAATCAGGACGTCGAAATTATCCAACGGTGAATTCTTCATAATTTTCTGAGACAGTCAAATATTTGGGTAAAAATTAAATACCATTTAAATATATAATGTGTTTTATGACATCATAATGACCCAATGGTGATGTAATAAAATACCATAATCCTTATGTTCGGCAAATATATGTTTTATCATTAAAATAATGAGGTTTTGGGTTTGTTTGACTCACTTTTCAAAGCATTAATGGAGCCCTCAAGACTTTTTCAACACTTTGCCTTTTTAAATTAATTTCCATGGGAGTGTGACTCACCTCCACATAAGCAACCCTAATTTTTTAATAAGTTCGGACCTTGGCCTTGTAAAATATTTTTTTCCTCTTTCCTTTTCCAGAAACCATGGGCAAATACCATGGGATGGTTTGTGGTTTGGATTATTTTAATATAAGGGGTCCCAAACCTAAATAATAAAGAATTCTCCCACCTTTCCTATATAAACCCACCCAAGCTCCCACTTCCTCCTCACTAAAATCCCTTGGAGTTCGTCCAACCTCTGCCCTACTCTCTCTAGAATCCTCCCAAGGTTCCCCAAGCTCCCAAGAAGCCTCTCACAAGCCTCTCTCTAGTCTTTGGAAGCACACTTTCAAGTAAGGGTTTTTTCTTCCTTTCTCATTTTTGTCAATTTTCTTTAAGTTTTATTGCCCTTTTAATTTAATTTATGAATGTTGGGGTATGGTTTCGCACATCTCCCATACTTTCCTCTTATTGTTTGAATGATGGGAGACCCCTTTCTCTCTCAATAAATGCCTCCCATGTACACCCGTTACTATGCCGAAATTCCGAAAGGAACTTCTCTCTCTTCTTTTACATTCAAGCAATACTTTTGTATCATAAATATAAATTCCATTTCTATTGTTGGGACATGTATATATATGATCTCCTAACTGTCCATTACATGTAAATATGATGAGTAACCCTTTTCTCTCTCATCAACATTTTTTTATGAATTCTTATGTCACGCCGTTACGCTGCCGAAATCGCACCGATTTTCTAAGCCAATGCCTTTGTGTAGTGAATACCATGCCCATTTCTCTATCAAGGGTATTCACCTTTATGCACATTTACTTATTGATTATAAAGTTTCATGTATGAATTCCACATTCCTTTATCGTGGAAGAAATTATTATGTTTTATGAATCCATGTTTTATGATCCATGTGGCACACTTATGCATGAAATGAAATGTTTAAGAAGGGTGCGCCCTGATAGCGCTCCAATGCATTGGGTAAAGTATAGTATCATGATACGTCATGTGCAATGAGTGTTGACTCATGCTAATTCAAGTGCAACGAGGTTTTACTCGTGCTTCAAGTGCAATGAGGGTTTACTCATGCTCCATGTGCAATGAGCCTTGGCTCATGCTAATTCAATGTTAAGTGTTGTTGCCACATTTCCATGTTATGATTATCATGCTTTACCATGCCTTTATGTTCATGTCTCTCTTATGCTCTATTGATATGCCTATTGCCTAACATGTATTGTACTCCTCATGTTATTCATTATGTACTCCCTTACTGGGCTCTATAGCTCACCCTTTTCTTATGCATGTCCTCAGGATATCCCATGCAATGCTAAGTACGAAGGAATGTAGTGGTCATGTAAAGGAAGTTTTCAATAAGGATGTTGTATTTCAAGTTTAAAGTTTTTATGTAATGATCCTAAGCCCCAAAGACACTAAACCTCTCGATCTTCTTTTTTGTATCTAGTGAAGTTTTATGTAATAAAGCATGTTTAAGTTGTAATAAAAAGCAGGGTTGTCATAGTTGGTATCAAAGGATAGGTTTAGTTATTTTTGGGATTAGGAAACCCTAGTAAAGCCTTAGATACAAGACTAATCATAATAAAAACATCCCTAAGTTTTGGTAAATACTAAGTAAGTGGTTTATCAAACAAATACATCCCTGTCTGGATACGAGCAGGTAGAGGCGGCTCTGGCACATATGTATCCTAGGGGTAAAACCCGAAAACACTGCTTTGAGCTAGACTCGAACGAGAACTGGTGCACGACAATGGGCCTTGCTGCACTCTTGGTTACGACACTCCCGTGGAATATGTTTTGATAAATTCACAATCTTAGTATGAACCCTTATTAAGGGAAAAATGCCCCTAAGGATATATGATAGAAGGAAGATCATGAAAAGCCTGGATTGAATCCTATAGACTCATGAGTTAAAGAGATTAAAGTTTATTTATAAGTCATCAACTTTTGTCTTTGGATTACCCTTTATGTGTTACCCCTAACTTCCCTTTTATTCCAGCCAATGGCCGGTAATAGGAGAACTCGGGCTAACAACCGTTGTGAAGATCAGTGTGATGATTGTACTTATGAGATGCCCAATCCAATGGGAGCGGGAATTGCAAACTTTGTCACGCTTCTCTCTCAGCTAACTCAAGTTTTGAATAGAAACACTGGTCAAGAGGAACGTTCAACCACCCCTAAGAAAGAACAAGTCGCTATTGAAAGCTTCTTGAGACAGAGGCCTCCTACTTTTAGTGGATCATCCGATCCCACGATTGCTGAACAATGGATCAACTCCATTGAAAAGATATTCTCCATCCTCCAATGCTCTGAAAAAGAGAAGGTTCTCCTGGCGACTTATCGTATGGAGGGTGAAGCTGATCAATGGTGGACATTGATCAAAAATACGAAGCCTGAGGAGGAGATCGAGGCTTTGGAATGTAAGGTATTCCGGAAGATGTTTTTCGATAAATATTTTCCACGCACCCTCCGTCTTCAGATGGAAAGGGACTTCCTTTCCCTCAAGCAGAAATATGAGGAATATGTGGGAGAGTACGAGGAAAACTTCACAAGGCTTGCACAATACGCTTCCGGCTTTGTCGTTACCCCCGAATGCAAGGTTGACCGCTTCTTTGGTGGGCTGAAGCCTAGCTTGCGGAAAGCATTAGCGATCCGTGACTTCGACAGCTATGAGGAAATTGTCCGATGTGCCCTCAAGGTTGAAATGGAGATCGGAGAATCACAGGGGTATCATGGGGACAAGAAGCGGAAGGTGGACTTCAATGCTGGTGGTCCGATGGATAAATCCAACGACGCTAAGAAATTCCAGCACCCCACATGCCAAAAGTGTGGAAAAAAGCACCCTGTAAATTGCCATAGGGGGACAAGAAAATGCTTCAAGTGTGGAAGAGAATGGAACCTAGCTGTTAACTGTCAGCAAGAAGGACCCGCGGCTGCGACGGAGGGGAGGAACGCTCCGTTCGAACCTCAACGCGTTGTTCAATGCTTCAAATGCAAAGAACCGGGTCATTTTACGAATCAGTGCCCTAATCCAAGGGTTATCGGAGGCAATCAACAACCTCCAAGACAGCAAGGAAGAGCTTTTGCAATCACTTCTGCCGAAGTGAACCCCGACAACAAAGTGGTGACAGGTACGCTAGTTATTCATTCAAGAATAGCGAACGTACTTTTTGATTCAGGTTCTATGCATTCTTTTATATCTCAAAAGTTTAGTAGAACAATCCCTGCACCACCACAAATCATGGAAGTAAAGATTTCGGTGAGTACGGAAAATGGGGCAATCATTGCATCCCATGAGTATAAGTCCTCCCCTGTTATAATCTATGGATTGAATTTCCTGGCGAACCTCGTCATTCTCCCTTTGGTGGAATTTGATGCAATTATTGGCATGGATTGGCTTTCCTTATATAGAGCCAACATAAATTGTCGGGAGAGGGAAATCACACTCCATATGGAGAATCGACCCCCGATTCTTTACAAGTGTCAGGAGGAAGATGATTATCCTTTAGCTCCATCATCTCAAGCATGGATATTACTGCCTTATGAGCACGCATATCTGGCTCAGATGATTGAGTCCAAGGAAGAAACCACCCTTGAAGAAATGCCTATTGTGAGGGAATTCGCTGAAGTATTTCCTGAGGAACTTCCTGGTCTTCCTCCAAGAAGAGATGTTGAGTTCTCAATTGAACTTATACCTGGGGCGCTACCAATATCCATGACTCCATATAGAATGGCTGTGGTTGAGCTTGAAGAACTGAAGAAACAACTACAGGAGAATCTGGATAAAGGGTTTATACGCACAAGTGCATCACCATGGGGTGCACCAGTCCTCTTCGTCAACACGAAGGATGGGTCAATGCGGCTTTGCATCGATTATCGTGAACTTAAAAAAATCACGATAAAGAACAAGTATCCTCTCCCAAGAATCAATGACTTGTTTGATCAGCTGCGTGGAGCACAATACTTCTCCATGGTCGACTTGCGGTCGGGATATTATCAAGTAAGGGTAAAGAAGGAAGATATCCCCAAGACTGCTTTTCGTACAAGGTACGGGCACTATGAATTCATAGTAATGCCTTTTGGACTCACCAATGCTCCAGCAATATTCATGGACTTGATGAATAGAGTCTTTAGAGATTACCTAGATAAATTTGTGGTAGTCTTTATAGATGATATTCTAATATACTCTAAAACCAAGGAGGACCATGAGGAGCATTTAAGAACTGTACTGGAGACTTTGCGCAAGGAGAAGCTCTATGCCAAGTACAGCAAGTGTGAGTTCTGGTTGAAGGAGGTCTCATTCATGGGTCATATCATCACAAGCAATGGGATATCTGTGGACCCCTCCAAGACAGATGCAATTGAGGGATGGCCGAGGCCAACATCGGTAACTGATATCCGTAGCTTCTTGGGGTTAACTGGATATTATCGACGATTTGTGAGAAATTTCTCACGATTGTCCAACCCTCTTACCAAGCTAACTCGAAAGGGAGTAAAGTTTGCTTGGAGTGATGAATGCGAAGAAAGCTTCAAGGAGTTGAAAAGGAGGCTTATCACTGCACCTGTGCTCACTTTACCCACAAGTGGGGAGCTTTTTGTGGTATTCAGTGATGCTTCGAAGAAGGGCTTAGGATGTGTGCTGATGCAGAATGATAAAGTGATATCCTATGCCTCAAGACAGTTGAAAATCCATGAGAGAAACTATCCAACGCATGATCTGGAGTTGGCGGCGGTGATCTTTGCCTTGAAAATCTGGCGGCATTATCTCTATGGAGAGAAATGTGAGATATATACTGACCACAATAGTCTTAAATATATATTCACACAGAAAGAGCTTAATATGCGCCAGAGAAGATGGATAGAGCTCATAAAGGATTATGACTGTTCAATACATTACCACCCTGGGAAGGCGAACAAGGTGGCGGATGCCCTAAGTAGAAAGGATCCAGCAATTCTATCAATGATGAGAATTGACAAGGATCCAATCTTCTTAGACTTGATGAAGATGGACGTGGGAATCATAAAGAAGGGAACATCATCAATCCTTTCACAAATGATTGCTCAACCATCTCTTTTGGAAAGGTTAAAGGATGCTCAAAAGGATGATGCGAGAATCCAAGAAAAAGTGGAAGCTATCCAAAAGGGAAAATCCTCAAAGTTTAATGTTAATGAAGAAGGAATTGTGCGGTTTGGGAAAAGACTATGTGTTCCATCAAGTTCGGAACTGAAGAAGGAAATTTTGGATGATGCACATAGTTCAAATTTCTCTATTCACCCAGGGAGCACAAAGATGTATCGAGATCTCCGAGAAAACTTTTGGTGGGATAATATGAAGAAAGAGATCGCTGAATATACATCAAAATGCCTGGTGTGTCAGCAAGTGAAGGCAGAGAGGCAGAAGTCTAAGGGGATGATGCAACCATTGCCCATACCAGAATGGAAATGAGAGAACATCACCATGGACTTCGTCAATGGACTTCCAAGGACATCCAAAGGCAACAATGCAATCTGGGTTGTTGTGGATCGTCTTACAAAGACTGCACACTTCATTTCTATTTGAGAGGATTTCTCTTTGGATCAACTGGCACAGATATATACCAGGGAAGTGGTACGGTTGCATGGGGTACCACTATCTATTGTGTCTGACCGAGATCCAAGATTTACCTCTATGTTTTGGAAGAGTCCTCAACATGCTCTGAATACTGAACTGAACTTCAGTACGGCCTACCATCCTCAAACTGATGGCCAATCCGAGCGGACTATCCAAACACTTGAGGATATGTTGAGAGCGTGCTCAATGGACATTAAAGGAGGATGGGATCAACATCTTCCACTAGTTGAGTTCTCTTATAATAATAGTTTCCACTCGAGCATCCAAATGGCACCATATGAAGCCCTGTATGGGAAAAGGTGCAGAACACCGGCATGTTGGGATGAGGTCGGTGAATGTAAGCTGCTTGGACCAGAAATGGTCGAAGAAATGGTGGAGAAGGTGAAAACCATTCAGCAGCATATCAAGGCAGCCCAAAGTCGACAGAATAGTTATGCAGATAATCGTCGACGAGACCTTGAGTTTAAAGTCCGAGACATGGTGTTTTTATGCATATCTCCGTGGAAGAAGGTCATGAGGTTTGGAAAGAAAGGGAAGTTAAGTCCAAGGTACATCGGCCCCTTGGAGATTCTTGATCGTGTTGGGGCTGTGGCCTATCGACTAGCACTTCCACCTGCTATGGCCAAGGTGCATGATGTCTTCCATGTATCCCTCTTAAGGAAGTACATACCAGACCCTTCACATGTACTCTCTTCTTAGGTGGTACAATTAGAAGACGATCTTTCTTATGAGGAGCAACCAGTGAAGATCTTGGATCGTAGAGAAAAAGT
This sequence comes from Viscum album, assembly GCA_963277665.1. NCBI lineage: Eukaryota > Viridiplantae > Streptophyta > Magnoliopsida > Santalales > Viscaceae > Viscum > Viscum album. Next base: position 419,687,284 of record OY728158.1, on the reverse strand, counting down.
TATACGAAATAAGACAATGCCCCTCGTCAAGGTGTTGTGGAGAAACCACAAGTTTGAAGAAGCAACTTGGGAGTCGGAGGATATGATGAAGCTATGTTACCCACATTTGTTTTAGTGTGGGAAAAGGAAAATTTCGAGGGCGAAATTTCTTAAGGGGGGAATGTTGTAACGACCTAAAGTTTCATTAATTAAAATCCCTCTTGATCCAGTTAAATGTATCTTTATGAAAAATGTTTTTATAAGATGTCAACTTCTTTAGTTTAACGTTAAGATTTGTGACCGTTACTTTTTTAGCCGTTGAACAGTGATCATCTGGGTAGTTTAAATATAAGGCTTTAACGAACCAATTTTCTACTCAGACAAAGGACGCGATGGCCTCATCCAGTAGAATTGCCCCTTACGAAGCCCATTTGTCGGATCTCGGAAAGGAGGTGGCGTATTTGGGCTTTTCCCTTGACCAAGCCCAAGATGAGCTTCATCAAGTCAAGCTCGAACGTGATCGTCTATGGGAAAAGTGGAAGTTGATTGAAATTACCACTCGAGCGATGTTATCCGAGCCACCCCAAGAGTCTGTCACCATCGCACACCTTACCCTTAGGTCTTATGCGGCTATTTTAAGGGGTTATGTAACAAATAAGTAGCACCATGTTCATGTACATTATTTTTTTGTATATAATAATGAATATAATTTCTAGTCATTTTTGATACTTTGTAATTAGTTTTTAAAATACAAACGATGTTTTTAGTTATTATTTAATTAAGAATTATATTTTATTAAATTAAAGGATTTTTGAATTAAATAATATTTTAATAAAATATTATTATTAATATTAAATTAATTTTTATTAAATATAAATGATCTTATAATTTTATGAATGCAATTAAATTTTTTATTAAGGTTTGAAATCCATTTCTGTCAAAACCCGTGATTTTTTTATAAATGTCGGTTTTTATTTTAAAAGTGAAAATTCATATATTTAGAAAATTATTTAGATAAAATAAATATTATTTTTGGAATCAGGACGTCGAAATTATCCAACGGTGAATTTTTCATAATTTTCTGAGACAGTCAAATTTTTGGGTAAAAATTAAATACCATTTAAATATATAATGTGTTTTATGACATCATAATGACCCAATGGTGATGTAATAAAATACAATAATCCTTATGTTAGGCCAATATATGTTTTATCATTAAAATAATGAGGTTTTGGGTTTGATTGACTCACTTTTCAAAGCATTAATGGAGCCCTCAAGACTTTTTCAACACTTTGCCTTTTTAAATTAATTTCCATGGGAGTGTGACTCACCTCCACATAAGCAACCCTAATTTTTTAATAAGTTAGGACCTTGGCCTTGTAAAATATTTTTTTCCTCTTTCCTTTTCCAGAAACCATGGGAAAATACCATGGGATGGTTTGTGGTTTGGATTATTTTAATATAAGGGGTCCCAAACCTAAATAATAAAGAATTCTCTCACCTTTCCTATATAAACCCACCCAAGCTCCCACTTCCTCCTCACTAAAATCCCTTGGAGTTCGTCCAACCTCTTCCCTACTCTCTCTAGAATCCTCCCAAGGTGCCCCAAGCTCCCAAGAAGCCTCTCACAAGCCTCTCTCTAGTCTTTGGAAGCACACTTTCAAGTAAGGGTTTTTTCTTCCTTTCTCATTTTTGTCAATTTTCTTTAAGTTGTATTGCCCTTTTAATTTCATTTATGAATGTTGGGGTATGGTTTCTCACATCTCCCATACTGCCCTCTTATTGTTTGAATGATGGGAGACCCCTTTCTCTCTCATTAAATGCCTCCCATGTACACCTGTTACTATGCCGAAATTCCGAAAGGAACTTCTCTCTCTTCTTTTACATTCAAGCAATACTTTTGTATCATGAATCTAAATTCCATTTCTATTGTTGGGACATGTATATATATGATCTCCTTACTTTCCATAACATGTAAATATGATGAGGAACCCTTTTCTCTCTCATCAACATTTTTTTATGAATTCTTATGTCACGCCGTTACGCTGCCGAAATCGCACCGATTTTCTAAGCCAATGCCTTTGTGTAGTGAATACCATACCCATTTCTCCATCAAGGGTATTCACCTTTATGCAAATTTACTTATTGATTATAAAGTTTCATGTATGAATTCCACATTCCTTTATCGTGGAAGAAATGATTATGTTTTATGAATCCATGTTTTATGATCCATGTGGCACACTTATGCATGAAATGAAATGTTTAAGAAGGGTGCGCCCTGATAGCGCTCCAATGCATTGGGTAAAGTATAGTATCATGATACGTCATGTGTAATGAGTGTTGACTCATGCTAATTCAAGTGCAACAAGGGTTTACTCGTGCTTCAAGTGCAATGAGGGTTTACTCATGCTCCATGTGCAATGAGCCTTGGCTCATGCTAATTCAATGTTAAGTGTTGTTGCCACATTTCCATGTTATGATTATCATGAATTATCATGCCTTTATGTTCATGTCTCTCTTATGCTCTATTGATATGCATATTGCCTAACATGTATTGTACTTCTCATGTTATTCATTATGTACTCCCTTACTGGGCTCTATAGCTCACCCTTTTCTTATTCATGTCCTCAGGTTATCCCATGCAATGCTAAGTACGAAGGAATGTAGTGGTCATGTAAAGGAAGTTTTCAATAAGGATGTTGTATTTCAAGTTTAAAGTTTTTATGCAATGATCCTAATCCCCAAATACACTAAACCTCTCAATCTTCTTTGTTGTATCAAGTGAAGGTTTATGTAATAAAGCCTGTTTAAGTTGTAATAAAAAGCAGGGTTGTCATAATTTCCTAAAAATTTATCTAGGATACCACTTGAAATAGAAGAGGAATTTATGATTGATCTCATACTAGGTACCAACCCTATTTCACATTCATTTTATAATATGGCTCTAAATAAATGTAATAGATTTAATTTTTAGCTGGAAGAGTTGGATGGAAAAGCATTCATTCAATCCCATACATCTTCATAGGCATCTCCAGTTATTTTTGTAAATAAATTGGATGAAACACTTTTGTTTTTTGTGGTTTATCATAAGACAAACCAAGATAAAATAAATAATCGATATACAATTCCTTTAATTGATGACATTCTTTATTAATAAACGGGATATAAATGGTTATGTAAAATTTATTTATGATTAGGGTATCACCAATATTGAATCTGGAAGGATTACATTCCAATGTTAGCTTTATAGAGTCATTATGGTCATTAGGAATATGTTTCCATACCACTATCCCATAAAAATACACTAATTTTGTTTATGTAAATGATTAATAATACCACTCAATGGTATTTTGACTAATTTATGTTAATATTCATTGTTGATATTATGTTTTATTCTAGGAATAATGTTGATCATGAACAACACATGGGCATGGTGTTAGGTATCTTGTGAGAACATCACCTTTATGCTACGATTTTAAAGTATAATTTATTGATAAAATATGTTTCTTTCCTTATCATTTTCATTTATGGAAATTTTTTTGATTGATATTAAAATAGTAGAAGTTGTTATCTGTTAGAAGCCACTAAATAATTTCTTTAATATATAATGTTTCCTTAGTCTAGAAGGGTATTAAAAATGTTTTGTTTGTAAATTTTCATGACCATATTATATCATGATATGTTTGATAAGGAAAGGAATTCCTTTTTAATGGAGCAATGAGTGTCATAATTTTTTTCATGATATTAAGGTTTTTATTGCATCTTCACCCATACTTACATTTTTAGATTCAGGATGAGGATATGTGTTATATTGTAATGTATGCAGATCTAGTTTGGAATTTTTTCTCATGCATGGAGATAATTTTATAGCCTATGGGTCATGATAGTTAAGTTTACTTGAGAATAATTTCTAGACTAATGAACTATATTTAGATGTTATAGTCTATTCCTTGAAACCATAGAATCATTATCTCTTTGGGGATAAGTGCATAATTTTTACGGATTATAAAATCTTGAAACAGATATTTTTATAGGAATATTTGAATCTAAGGTAATAAAGACAGATGTAATACAAAAATATGTTTAACATTGACTTGATTTTTATAATTGGTAAACGAAATTCAGTGGATGATGAATTTAGTTGAAACTCATATAGTTTGTTTGATAAAGAGTCTTTGGATCAGTGGAAGATCATGACGGTCATAGATAATATATATCTAGATTGTACACAACAACGTGATGATGTGTTTTAATTATAGTTTCTATATTTATTGATTTTATTGAGAATGTTAAAGATATTATTAAATATGTTTCCTAATTTCTAAAAATGAGGTTAAAAGTAAATAGTGGTTAAGTAATTCAGGGATATTCACTAGATATGAAATCTATGTTGTGGTTTAGATATCAGGTTATACTTCCTCCAACATATTTAGAACAACTTCTTTCTTCTTACCACCATAGAATATGTATAAGATGATTAGAACATAGTTATAGTGGGATGGAATAAAAACAAGGGTGGAATATTTTATCTTGATGTACCTCATGCATTAGAAGATCAGGGAAGAGAACTAATGAATATCTAGTCTGTTGCAATATTTACCTCTTCCCAGGGGGAAATGTGAAAAACTATCTATTAATTTTTTATAGTTCTACCAATAATGCTTTTAAAACATAATATCATATGGGTGATTGTGGATTAGCTTACAAATTTGTCTCCCTTCATATGAATTGACGAATCCAATATGATGAAATATTTTTGAAATCACTACATTCAAGAAGTTCTAATGTTACTTGAGACACCAGTTTCAATAATGCATGATCAAGACCTCTTGTTTAAATATCAATATCAAAAATCCTTACAACAATCCAGCAGAACCTAGTTGATCATGAACATTTATCATCATCATCAAATATATGTAAAATATGAATGAATGATCCAAATATTGGAATACATGATTAGAGCTTTCATTATATATTTTTTAGGATAATGGGAGGATCTTATACTATTAGTGAATTTTTCATAAAATAATCTTTATCATGACTCAACACATATAGATCATTTCAAAGCATTGTATGCCTATCCTTATCATTCCACACTTTTTTGGGTGGAAACATTTAAGACACCACATATTTATTTTAGCCTTATTCTTGAGACAATGGAGAAAATTTAGATGATCATAATGAGGATGGAGAGGTCTTAAAGACATCAAATATCGTATGCAAATCTTAAATATTATCAATTATCATTTTATGAGGGTGATAACATTTTCATGAGATACTCTCTGAGAATAGGGCATCATATTTTGTGTTATCATGGTAATATTTCTTTTTAGTATATTATCTCTTTTGATATACTATAATGAATTGGTGATGTTTCATATCTGTTGAATTTACCGCCAAGATTTATCTCTTTTCATAATTTATTCCATGTATTTAGGTTAATTAAGTACCATCCTGATCCAAACCTTGTTAGTTTATGGAATAATGTGGATATTGAGATTGATGCTACATTTGTTCATTTAATAATTCAGGTTGCAAAGAGATAATATAAGCACTTATATAAGAAATTTATCGATATTATATATGTTTTACAGAAATATAGTTAAATTTAAGAGGATATATGGGAACTAGAGAAGGAAATGTTAGAAAAGTGGCTCAAGCTCTCCCAAAACAAAACCAATCTATAAAATCCTAATGAAATAATCACCCATGGTTGGTGGAATTTAACATCACGATTTTTTGGTAATTTTACCTTTTATTATGTATCATTATGTCATACAATAATTTGGTTGTGTTTTTAGTTTTTTTATGTTTTTAGAGTGTTTTGGAATAATTTATTGAGTTTCATAATTTTTTAATGGTTTGGAGAAATTATAAAACTTCTCTAAGAAATATTTCAAGAGTTTCTTGGAATTTGCACAGTTAGTGCATGGTTTATCCAAACTGTATGCATTCTAGAGGAAACTGTGTGAGTGGACACAGTGGGAGAAGCATTGTTTGTGCATGGTTTGTAAAATCGTGTGAACCAAACATATGGGGGGATTTTTTGGATATTGTAATATAAAATATCTTGTTTCCATTTTTCTAAACCATGCATTATAGCTGTGTGACTCCCTGGGTTATGTGTAGTGTCATATGCATGGTTTGAAAAACCATGCATCCAGACAATGCAACATGCATTAAATGATTTTAAAGTTAGAATTTAATGTGGTTTTTTACATAGAAACTCTCACTATTCTATTATTCTCTTAGTATCTCTAACTCTTCTCCTATCATTGTAATCCTCAGTGATTTATTTTAATCTAGAAAGTGATTTTTACAAGCTAATGTGAATTAGATCTCTAGAATAAATGTTTAGTCCTCATTATTGCATGTTATCTCTAGATCTACTAATATTATATCTCATAGATCCATAAATATAATATATTATAGATAAATCTATGTTTTATAATTTTTATTTTGATGATATCTATTTGGGATCTATGAGGGGAAGAAGTTTTATGGCTGGATCTAGTGGTTTCTAGTGACACTTTTGATTTTCTTTAACCATTGTGAGGTAGGTAGCTTCTCACCCAATATAAATTCTCTATAATATTGAGGATTAATGTTTAAGTCGCTCTCTATTTATTTTTTGGAAAAATTATCTTGGTTTTAGTACCAAAATATTCAACTTTTAATTGATTCATATAAGGTTTTTGATAATTTTTATGAAATAAAATGTTTTTCAAAAGAAATGAATTTTTATAAATTGGTAGGTTTAATGGGAAAGGGTTCATGAAATTAAATTTAAATACCATGTTGGTTTCGAATTGTGGTTGGCATCAATTTGGAACATCTTAGATTCTATTAGGTGGTGATATAGTGATGGCATAGGTCACCGGTCATGATTATTTCAAATTTTATTGAGAATGCATTGGTGTTTGATTTGTGGAATGATGATGCCATGTCGTTATGGTTTTTGAACAATTTTAATTTACACATTATATAAATTTTTAAGAAATACAATTATTATCTTTGATATATATATATATATATATATATAATTGTGTGGTAAATTGTTCTTGTTCCTAGTTTTGTGTGTGGTGGAAGTCTTTGGGGATTACCTACTAAGTTTTATACTCACACCCTACATGGATACATCAATGTTTTTGAAGATATTTTGTACTAATATATATATAGGTAAAAAGGTGTCATATTTTATATTAATTCATAATTATTGAGTGTTCAAGGTACTTTAATAATAATCTTAGTGCATTTTTTGTGATGCTTTGGTTGATTCCACATTTGTGTCTTCGAGTTTTGTTTCCCTTGGTTGTGTCAGTGTTTTACTTTTTATTTTGTGTATTCTACTCAATTGTTGAATTTTTTTTTGAGTTTATTTGTTTTAATAAACATGTATCATATAATGTTTTTTGTCTTGGTTTTTTCTTCATTAGTTTGTTCACACCTCAAGTAAAATATTCAACCAATGATATTGTATACCCACAACACTTATTTCTAGCCTTTGGTATCCTGGGGATGTCATCTAAGGTCAGTAGAACATTTGAGTAGACCCAATATAAAATGTTGGGAGGCGATGATATAATCGTTCATCTTTATTTGGTATATAAGATCATCATATATGATTTGGATAACCATTTCATATCATGATTATCGTAAAGACAATAAAATAATGTCGATATGTATTTCCATATAAGAACTGTATTTCATCTTCAAATAGATGAGTAGTTTGAGAAAATAATCTTGGTGTTGTAATATATGTTAAGGAACATATACATGATTTTTGAGGCTCATGGGTGAACTATCTTATGTTCACATAGTATTCCTATAAAAACCATTATCATTAACCAATTAAGATTACATAATTTTTTGGACATTTATGATAGGTCATGCCAATCACCACTATGTTATATAGTTGCTGGGTTGTATTTTATTATCAGGTTGAGTCTTGTGTAGGATATATAAAAACATGTGTGTTTGATCAGAAAGTTGATAGTTACTTCTTAGAGTAATATTGAATATTTTGAAAACTTGGGATGCAATCCTCTATAATTTAAGTTGGGTGTCCCGATATTCTTACATGTAGCACCTCGGTTGTGATGTAGACACATTCCAAGGTATATGGAGTTGGTGCCTATGTTAATGGGATCATTCCTAGTTTTAAAGAAGATCATTAACATAGAATAAGGTTAGTTCTTCCTTAGATATATGTTTCTATACAATACATTTTCCATATATCTTAACTCTATTGATTACATACTAACTCTTCTAATGAGATTACCATAAATGAGGTCAAGATGGAGTAAGTTGCGCCATTTTAGGAATGATCAATTCATACCATGGATCATACTGATAAGTTATTATGATGGTATATGATCCCTATAATGCGAATATAGTTATTGTATGAGAATATCTAGGATGAATATTTGGAATGATATTATGATATGTGGGTATAGTGGGCAGATGTTTTCATTGGCGAGTTATCATGATGCCTCTTAGAGATGAGTTGCTATATGGTTGGTAGGTTGTAAATCCCCACCAATATCACAGTGTGAATTTTCTATAATTTATAATAAACCACATGTATTTTGATATTTTTTGAATTTTATAGTTTTCATAGGGATCTAGGTTCTATTTTGGAATCTAAATATAGTTCTAGGACATATATCATTTTGAAGGATGTCATTAACAAGCTAATGTACTGGTATCGAGTACCCTATGAAACTAAGTAATGGGGAAGATACTCAAGGAAGGTCACTAGGTGGCTGATGACCCTAGTGTGGGTACCAAGTGAGGTTTTAGGTATCTTTTAGTGTGTTTTCAGTTATTTGGTGGGTATATTTTTTTTGAATCAATTAATTAATTTAAATTAAATATATATAAGAAATGTTACATTTTCTTATGTTCTCTACCATTAGGATCAAGCACCTCTCCCCCTATTTTTTCATTGAGTTTAATTTTTCCTTATGTGAAAATATGAGTATGTTGAAACCTTTTCCTATTTATATTCCTTATTTCTATATTCTCATTTTCGTTCATCACTTCAACTCCACCTATTATTCTTGGTTTTTTTGTTTCTTCTTTCTGAGACTGAATTATCCAGTTGTATTCAACAATAAATGATTTAATAGGTATAATAATGTAGTTATGATATTTCTCATTAGTATTTATGAATGTTTTATTTGTATTATGAAATATAGGAAGCACAATAATTATATTAATTCCCTAAAATTATTTAATAACCTATATCTAGGATTCTAATACCTGTATTGGGAGTTATTAGGTATACGTATGGTCCCATATAACTTATGACATGACTCAGTGGTCGTTGATGACCACTCACCATAATGAACATGTTATATAAATATGAATCTCAGATTATGATGGATGACCATGTATGATCTATGACCCCAAGATGTATGAGATTTTTCCTAAACCATTCCACACTAGAGGAAGGAATTTTAAAATATTAATATAGGGTTCAGATATCTTAGGTTATATATGTAAATCGGGTCAGTGTCCTGTTGAGCTTAACCCCTTGGCGAAGAGTGAATGTTTTTTCACTTTTAATCTTAATTTATGGTAGATTAATTTATTTCCTCTTATAATAATAGTGATATCCAATTCACCATTATATGTGATTTTTTTGTGTATAATCTACCATTCATGTGATTTATGGTATATCTCATTCACTATAACATGTTTATTTGGAAATACATTATCCACCATAACATTCTACTGGTGGTATATGTTCCACACTAAGGTATGATTTTGAGGTATTTCATCCACCCAAAGATATGATAGGTGGTATTTCATCCACCCTATGATATGTTTCTGTGATATGTATCTCACACTGAGATTTGATTTGATGGTGTCACCCACCATGAGGAATGTTTTGATTTTATGCCATCCACTATGAGATTGTACTAATGGTATTTCTTCTACGTTATGTAATTTGATGTCTTGGGGAATCTTCCACCAAAATTGGTGATATCTCATTCATAAAAATATGAAATAATTATGTATTCCTCTCTATGGTAATGTGTGTAAAGTAATGAATTTTTACCTCTTCTTATGATTAGTGGGGTGATAGATCATTCTCATCCCACATGTATATAGACTATAGATGCATCATCCCATTCTGGAATCAGTCAAAACAAGTAACGTCTCACATAGTTTAGTCACCGATCACTCTATGATAAAATGGATTGTAAATTTACTGTATTATTTTTCATTTCATATTGATCAGGAATGGGTTTGAACTAGATTAGTTTATAGAAAATTTTACTGGTGGCCTACTCAGTTTTACTCACAACCTAATTGGGCACCATGGTAATCAATAATATTTCATGGTTGTCAGTATAAATAATTGAATGATTTTTATACATGATTGGAGTATCGGTTGATCTTGTAACGAGTCATGGAATGAGACTAGGTAGGGAATAAAGACCAATATTTTTTTAGTCATCATGTTTTGATTACTTTAGGAATGCATATACATTTTCAACTTATGGGTGAATTTACTTTAATTCTATGATCATGCGATATTGTATTGTAACTTATTTTTTTATATCATATGTAGAATATTTATTCAGGGTTAGTATATAGTTGTAATAAAATATACACTACTTATTTTGGATTATGGTTATTATTATTATTTCTATGTTGTATGAATATCTATACATTATGGTATAGTCTCACCACTTATTTTACATTGACCTGCACCACTAGTTAGCATACTTTAGTGAATGGGGAGAGAGGTCTAATGTTAGTGGTGGTTTCAGTATGGATACAATTCAAGTGAGTTTGGTGAGGTTGTCATAGTGTTCACATGAAAAAATGTTTTATAGAGACCTTGTTTTGAAACCTAAAGGTTTTATTCAAGGGGATTGGTGCCTTATGGGACATGAATTAAGGTGATAAAAGTTTTCCATTACTAGTAGTAAAAAAATAATTACTATGGTGTGATTTTATACATATAAGTAAGGATTTTTACTATAGCGAATTTAGCTAGCCTTGGGATGTGAACTGTTTAGATTTTCCATTTAGTGAACTTGGACCATTTCATGGGTGACTAATAGTGAAAAAATGAGGATTTTTAAATAGATATTTGTAAACATAGATTTTGAATGGTTTTTAGAAGATGTGGATTCTCCAAAAGGTTTCAAAAAATGGGATTTTACATTATTTTTTTAAAATTAAATATTTCATATATTTTAGAATGTAAATAGTATTTTATTATGGGATGTGTGATTTCAAGAACAAATTTTTTCTTTATTAATTGATGATTTATTGTTTTGAATAAATTACATTTAGTAAAATATAGAATTTTTTTTAGAAATCGTGACTTTATTTTAATTCATGAAAAATAAAATTTTATATTTCTAAAAAGTATTTTTTATTTATAATGATAAATTTTCATTTAATTTAAATTTATTTTTTTATTGATGTACATTAGAGTCCTGAGGAAATCCTATTATGTTTATACTCACCTCTTAAATTTCCAACATGGATTAAATGTAGACAGGATTAGTCATAATAATTGTAAGGAAATACATCATTCTTCAAAACACCTGAGTCATAGTTCAATGATGTAGTTATAGTATAGGAGACTATGGTATGAGGTTTGAGATTATTATTTTCTTTGATTATTTGTCAATTCGATTTATATATTAATTTTGTTTTAGTCTATTTGTAAAAAAAATTGATTTTTTCTATTAAATATGATATTAAATGGTTTTAATTAAATGGGGTTTACATAATAATATGTTAGTTGGGTTGTTATATTATTAAGGAAAACATTACATATAGATTTATTTTATCACTCACCTCTTGTTAATATCCTCTTCCAATCTAGGGGACATGCTTGAGCCCTGGCAGAAACTAACTCTGATCACTAGATTAAAGTCACTAGGTCATGGTTTCAAAATATCTTACATTATAAAAGTATGGGGTATAATATTGGAACATGTAATAATAAGTTTAATTTCCATGTGATTATCGAGTGAAACATAATATTAAAAGAGAAACATGATTTATAATAATAGAACTCATAATAAAAATATAGAAATAATAGGATTGAAACATATGAATAATACTGAAGAAACATAAACATAAGTCATGTATTATCACTAATGCATCCTATAATTGTATAAAAAATTAATTATACCATGTCCATGTATAATATAGTGAGTAAGGCTAACCACATCATATCCATGCTTAAAATAGTGAACAAAGATAACCACATCATGATCACAAATAATGATCTCATGATATATAATGATTTACCCAATTCCTTAGAGGGTTGTATAATTTTAGACCAACCTATCACATCATATTAGGTTTAAAATCATGTGTTCTAAAAAAAGTTATCATTCTTATGAATCAATTAACAAGAATAAAAAGTATAAACCATGTTAAAAATGGAATAAGTTATATAGAAATAACATTTATCATGTCACAACATCAATCATGCCGAAGAGGGTATAAGTATATGTTAATAACCAGAATGATTTGAGGGAGGATTAAGTGTTATATTATTTCATAGAAGATTAAATACATTGATTATAAATATAAGAAAATGAATTAAAATTTTATTTGAGAGTGAATTGAGGGAATAATTAAAAAGATCCTCTCAAAAGAGTTATAATATTAAATGAAAGATTAAATTAAGGTTAAAATTAGATAAGGTCATTAAAATCCCTAATAATAATAATTATGAAAATAATGGGTTCAAAATTTCGTACCAAGATTCTAAATGAAGATTTGGAAAGGCAATTTTTTAAAATGGGTGGAGGAAAGTATATTCTTGTACAATTTCATAATTATCATAAATATTTTATTATTAGAAAAAAATTTATTAATGTTGAAATCTATATGGTTATATGGATTAATCTTGGACTGAAGGTGTTGGTTGAAAAAATAAATAAATAAATGGGTTGTTTTTCATCAATAAATGGTTTGAAATTATGGTTTTATGTTTATATTTGATACAGTTGGTGTCTTAGTTAATGGTGATGAATTATGGAAATTTATGAACATACTGATTATTAAGGATATGTTTTCCAATATGGAATAATTTTATATTATAATTTCAATAAGAAATATATGATTAGATTTTTTTCAAAGGATGGTGAGATATCTGATTAAACTAAAATTTCTATTATTTGTGTATGAGTCATCTGGAACTCATTTAATATTTTTTATATGGGCTGAAAAAATTAAATTTAAATATAAGAATAAACTATTTCATCATATGGATATATATGAGTAAATCCAAATTTTAAAGGGTCAAATAATATTATTTCTAATCTCATCAAATATTAAATATGATGTTTCAAAACTTATATAAGAAAAATAAATTTTTAAAAGATTAAATTGATCATGCATATAATCTCATTGGATCTATATAACAGTGAACCAATTGATAAACAATTTTTATATTAAATATTTCATAGTAATTTTTCCTCTACATTTGAGTCTAATTTATTTGTAGTTTTAAATATAAAAAGTCATAGAATATTAAAATGGATTTTGAAAAAAAATAATGGGGTAAAAATGAATTATTTGTTTATGTATTCAATGTTTAAATATGAGACTTTTGAGGTAAAATTTGTATATTTTTCATGGAAATTTAGTTACCATGTTTAAAGAGATGTTAAAAACTAAAAAAATAACATGAATGTTGTTATTAAGGGAATGTATATTTAATTTTGAAAAAATGATAGTGTTTGGAATGAAAAGGTTTATATTTTTAAATTTTTCATGGGAGATAGGATTCCAAAAATATTTGTTTCCATATATATAATATTATTTCGAAAACTAGTGTTAAGAAGAATAAATCTCAAGATGTAAATTTGATCATTATGAATTGAGAATAATAAAGATAAACCTTCCTTTTATGGTGTTTTATTCTTGTTTTATATTCATTTTGAGTGACTAGTGTGTTGATATATTAAACTATCCACTTTCGTCAAATAGTACGTGAATTGGAAGAAGGTGGTAGGGGTTCTTAGCTTGGAATTGACACCTTTACAAATAGTGCAATCACAAATACTATATTTTAATGGATCTACTATATCTTCACATTGTTAGAGTATTCTAATTGAATTGTTGTTTTTAGATGAAACAGGTAAAATCAAGATGCCATAACTTTTGCACTTTTTATTTAGATTCTTCCAAATGTGTGTTTGATAAAATAGATTCAAAGAGTTAATGTAAACATAAAAATAAGAACTATATAGTGTTTAATAATTAAACTACCAAATTAAAACCCATGTTTGGGTCTGCATGGATTTAGTTGTTATGATAATTGATTCCATGACTATAATTTTATTCTTTATGAGTATGTCATAAAAATATTGATATATACAACACCATTTATGAAAAATAAGTTTTTTAATTAAAGATGAAATTATTTGATCTGAAAAAAAACTAAAATATATCACATCTATTATCTCTAAAACTTGATGTCTTATCAATTTTTATTTATAGAATCCAAATTAGTGATCCTATAAAATTATTGATAATTGGTAAGGTAAAATATATTTGAATATTGATGAAAAGGAAAAAAATATGATATTTTATGATTTATAAAATATGATCTATATGAAATTCATGAGTTGTATACTAACTAATGAACTATAAGATATTTTTTACATTATTTTGGAAGGTGAAAACAAAGTAAAAGTGGAAAAGTCACTGGTTTTCAAAAAACATTTTATGTTTAAATATATGTAGTAATAAAAACATTGGTGAATTATTTAATTGAATCATATATTTTTTAGATCCATTCATGGACTAGGTTATGAAATGAATCATGTGGACATCATGAGTAATTTAATAGATAGATTTATAACTTTATACAATCAAAAGGATCTAGTTTTTGAAGAAGGAAATCTTATAGATCAATCACTTGAAGATTTATATAGATTTTGGTGGATTATGAGAAATTTATGATTTTGGATTGTATGAAAAAAATAAATTAATGATATTTCATATAAAAAAATTAGAAAACGTCATATTAATCAAGGTGAATATGTTGAAAATATATATGTAATTAATTTCTATCAACTATGTTTAGTAATTTCAAATGAAGAAAATGAATTTTAAAGGAAAAAATCCATTAAAATGGTCTAATTTTTGGAAGGATGGATATATTTTATTGACTTGTTCAAAGAAATTTTATATCAAGGAAAAAAGGTAACTTTTCACAAATCATAGTTAATGTTTCCATTAAAAAAAAATTCTTCTATCTAAATTCATAAATAATTTGGATCTGATGCATGATTTTGGTGAGTAAGGAAGAGGTTCATGATGAGGTTTGTGTTGAAGAAGGTGAAATAAACTTAAAATCTGATTAAGAAGATTTTATGAAAGAAATAGTGGCTAAAAATCAATCTAAATTTGAAGAAGAGAATCATATATAAGGGTTTATTAATCTTAAATATAAACTATATAGTACTTTTAATGAGTTTTATATAAAATGAAGAAGAATAGAAAAATGAATGGACTATAGAATGATTTTTTGATGTATATTGATCAATTAAACTAAAAAAATTAGTTGGTTTGAGAACATAATAATAGAATAAAATATGGTAAAATAAATCATAAGAAATTATTTATTAAAATAATCAAATTAAATGAAAATCTATGATAACCAATTACCATAATTTTTTAATTTTTGTATAGAGTAATTGAAATTAAAACTGTATATGAAAATGTGGTGACATTGAAGAAAATACATGAAGATATAATAAAAAATGATTCTAAGAAAAATATCCAGCTTAGAAAATTCCTAATTATCAAGTGAAAAAAATATCTTAAAGAGGCATAGAGAGTATTAATAAAGTATTGAATGATTAAAGACTCAATGAAATCAAAAAAACTGGTATTGGTTTTGATGATAAATCTTCCAATTAGGGGATTGTATTTGCTGAGAATTAGAAAAAAAAGGATAATGATAACATTATTCATTATGGACTAATATAAAAATGATTTATTTAGAGGCCAAAATCATGTGGAGATAAAGACATATAAAATCCCAAAATTAATGTTCTAATTTTTAAACTATATAGGTAAAACAAAGAATTGTTGTGAATAGGTTGAATTTTACCTAAAATGAGAATCACCTATAATCCAGCAAAGGATCATGAGAATATATCCCTCACCCTATGTAAGAAACTATTTTTAGTTTTTATTTCTCTAATTAAGGATATAAATATTTGGATTATGGTAGAAGAAAATATGGAAGTAAATTTTTATATAAGTGAAAGGAGGATATAAAGAAGGTTAATGTATTTAATTTAATTGGGAAATAAATTATCTTAGTTAAAATAAAAATGATATTAATTCTCTATTCCCATAAAAACAAATGAGGATGGGCCATATTATTTCAAAACTCATCTATTTTTTTCCTAGATGTAAAAAAATAGAAAACAAGAAACATTTATTAATTAGATTCATCTAAATTCCAAAAATAATATAAACAATGTATTCTTTATAGTGTGTGAAGAAACCATAAAATCCAAAATATGAATTTTTTGAAAATAATGATCATACATATTGATGGGATAGTTCATTTTTTCAATAATGATATTATAAAAATTAAATATAACAAAAATATAGGATTGTATTCGGTGAGATAAGTAAAATAGAGGTAAATTATTTTGATGGACGTAAACAAAATATCTTGAAAATAAATCAACTTTGTGGCCTCATACATGATGTGTTGTTCAATTTTATGGGATTCCTTATTAAAGGAATGTTTAGAAAACCATTTTATTAAAATATATTGAATAAAAATAAGTTTATATAAAGATTATTATAATTAAAACACATATATTCTTGCAATGGATGAGGCCAAAATATTATATAATCAGATTCTAGGTCATATACCTAATTAATAATAAAGAATACCTCCTATATTTGGGATGAAATTGATATTACAAATCTAAATTAGGGTATAGAATGATGTGTGATGATTTTTTTAGAGGGAAATTTTCTAGGTATCCCTATAAGAAAGAAAAAATATGATACCCAAAATTTCTAAACAAGATATATATCAATGTGTGGGGCCGAATGAGACATCATGAAATAAGATGAGAAGCCTATTTCATACTCTTTTTGATGAATAAAATACTATTTGAAAATTTACGTTTGTTAAAAACAAAATTTAGGTGTTGGAATGAATTAATAGGTCTCAAAGGGGAGTTAGAAATAATACTATTAGATTATTTAAAATTATATGATCTAATAATGAGATAATGTATACATTTCTTAAGGTAAAAAAACTATATAGAGAAATATTATATTAAAAACTAATTTAAATTAATAAGAAATTCACAAAAAATGTATTTATTGAAAGTAGAAATCATACAGTGAATAATATAGTGAATAAATTGATAAATAAATATGTAATTTCATGAAATTATTAAAAAATGATGTATAAGGTTCCATTTATAGTAAAAAACAGACATTGTTAAGTCTTAGATAGAATAAAATACCATATGATACGTGTGATGGATAGAACCTAAATTCATTACACATTCAACTATTTAGAAGTAAATTTTGTTTTTCGAGTATGTAAGGAAATCAAGGAACGTATAGAGATTCCAAATATGGGGGAGTCTTTCTTAAATAATTATCTAATATTAAATACTATAAATTCTTCATCAAATGGCTGAATGGAATTTTGGAAGGAAATAATATCTAAGTGGTTAAAGATAAAGGTTCAAATAAATATATAAATTCAAAAATATAAGAAATTAGTTATAAATATGATATTTTTTATTGAAATTTTAAAGGCCCTAAAAATAAATCAAATGAATATTTTGAGGTAGAATCATATGAAAAAATTTGTTGTTAAAAAGAGTTGACCAATGACTCAAAATCAGATATGGTGGGTAGAAATTTATGAATAAATTATTTTTGTAGGTAAGTCATCTCATATATAGAATAAAATAATGAGTAATGTAAAACAAATTATTCTTTTATCACCAGTAGAACCAATATCATTAGAAGAAGTAGTGTAGCATAAATCATCTATAAAATCCAAAAATTCTAAAAAGGTGTGTTTTTTTAAATTTTGTTTTTAAATCCATTTAAATTATTTTATGGAATGAATCATAGGATTGGAAAATGTCTTGGGAGTGTCTTGTGGGTTCGGGACATGAAAAATGGAGCAACACTAGCCTTCTAGTGAATGGTTCGTGGTTGGTACATAGTTAGTACTGATCATGCACCATAGTTATGTGTTATGGGGACTTGTAGATAACTATTGGAAAATAATACATGGTGTCCCAAGAGACCATTAGTGTCAATCCCCCTTGAAAAGAGGCCCCTAGATGGATAATGAATTGTATTTCAAGCCATCAATCTTAGTTTACTCTTAAATAGAGTGAACCACACGATTGGAACATGATTTGGAAAATTGTGTAGCCAAACTATAAACCTTATAAAAATTGGTAAATTTATCATTATATCTCACAAACATAAATTTATTTTTCCATATTGTTTACCCCATTTATTATCTAATAGTAAATGGTGTTCACCATGATCCCCCTCCTTCTCCAAGGATTATTACCCCTAAATTATATGTAATTTTATTTTAATTTTAGAGTGAATCAATGGTTCATGTGAGACTATGATTCTTCTTTCTTCTCTTTTTTGGAAGAAACCTTGTGTGTTTTTTTCCAATTCTTCTGAATCTCATAAATCATACTTTTTATAAGGAATACTTAGCTTTGGTGTTACGTTTTATGTATTCTTAATTTAAGAGCCATGGTTTGGTAACTTATTCTCTATGAGCTTGATGTAGGTGCTCTACAAACCTTCTCCCATAATTTGGATTTTTCCCTTGTGTATGTGGGTCTTCCATTACACTACCTTGCTATTTTTATTTGAATAATGAAAGTAATTTGCGAATAAATTGATATTAATGGACCATTATGAACCCCTTCAGGTTCATTGATGATCATGAGACTAAGAATATGGCCATCCATGGGGTTTACCTCACCCTTGAGAATAGTGATATATGTTTTTCATTAAAAAATAAATGGATTTATCTGAATAAACTAGTTTTACATGATTTTTTAATGTTAGCATTATATAAAAGGCCCTATATATTAACTTGGAAAATGTAAAGGTTTGTGTGAATATTAAGGGTAATGGTGATAAATATTTAAAAGAAAATGTTTGTGTTGTTAAATGGGTCAATAGGAAGACTAATGGTTGTGGTTATGAATAAATGGAAAAATGGGGTAGTTTTGGAAATTGAATGAAAGGTGTTAAATATGTTAAACAATGAAGATGATGATTAATGAAAATGTTTACCCTTTTGTTAATATTTAATGAGAAGGTCACTAATAATGAAACTTGTAAATTGTGAATTAATTATATGTGTTAGAAGATGGACTAAGGATCCCCATCCTTGGGTTGGGATAGAATAATACTCTAAGAACAACCTATTCATTTCATGGACTAGGCCAGAATGAATCCCTAGTCCACACCAATGCATTCCGTGTTTTGGATATAGAAATGATGCTCCAAGATCCATTGGTTGGTAATGGTATGGGAACTTAGACTGAAGCTACAATGTTCAATGATTTATATGGAAGTGATTAATGAATTTATTTGTGACATAATTTGTTTTACCCCTATAGGTTCATGGTTTAGTCTTCAATTGTATACCATAAATGGTTTGGTTATGAGGTATGTGGAAGAAGGGTAGTTCCATGATGCCTTCAATAATTTTATAATGTTCATGGAGATAGACTCGTGGTGGGACACAATAAGAATGTTTGATCATTCTAGATAGTTTCACTAGAATCATCTTCTAACATTCATGAAAGAGGGTAGAACAAATGTAGTATATTTTTATATTGAGTATAGGAGGAAAATTCTATATCACCTAAAGACTTGTTCAGATAAATGATTCATGTTATCTGCTTATATGTTACAAGGATCGGTGAATCCTTGGTTGGATATTCTATCCTAAGATGAGTAGTTGTAGGGCATGGTATGGAAATATTTCTAGGATATGTTCCTGGAACACTTTTACCCTAATACCTTAATGGAAAATAAAGTTATGAATTTTATGAGATTAATCGAGAGAATTTAGTCAATGAAAGATTATGTATTTCACTTTACTGATATGTAGAGTTTTTCTCAAACATTTACAGGAGATGAGGTAGATATAGAATTACACTTTTATGATAAACCTATAAGTGAGATCAAGTCCCATTTGAATATATTAAATTTTAAGATGATTTTTGAAGTTGGGAATTTTACACTCACATGTGAGGGGAAACTAAAAGAGGGTACAAGTGGTGGCCATGTGGTTTTTGTTTGGATGATCTAGTGGTGATTCCTCAGGTAGTAGGAACAGTCTTCTTCACTATGGAGTTGGAAGACATAGTATCTAGGGGACGGGATCAAACTCTCTTGGTAGTGAACGAGTATTTTTCTATCAGTGTGGAAGGCCATGTCACATGAATTGGAAGTGTCCTTAATCACTATTGGATTGTATATATTGTGGTATAATGGTATACATGTTGATATTTTACAGTAATTCTTGGAATAAAGTTTACGATATAGGACCTGGACCAATATCGAGAAACTACAAGGAATCTGCTAAACTATATCAGTCCAACAGTTGTGTTTATATTGATTGTATTGGTCATGATAGAGGAAGATGTTCTCTTGGAAAATATTTTCCATAGTATTATATTAGTTCAAAAAATGGGGCTTATTATGTATCACAAGGCATAGGGACAGTCTAACTACATGTAGTCCAACTAACACCCATTGGTTGTGAGGCTATACCATGGACTGTTTGAGGTACAATCCTTATAGCTTCCACACTTTCTTTTTATTTATTTGATACAAAATCCTATAATTATTTTATATTTTCTATACTTTTTAATAGTTTTGGTTTTCATTTGAAGCTCATGTGTGGGGTTATTCTGATTAAAATTACATTAGGGATATTATTGGATGGAATCTTTCGTTGTCAAGGGTGTTCCCTTGAGGGTGGTGAGTACTATTTTATTTAGATCTTGTGCACGATTAAAATGTAAAATTTTGACCTGATATTTGTAATGGATAAGTAGTTATCATATATATCTCACACCATTTTTTACCATAGGAAGGTTATCATCACATATTCTTCAGGAAAAAGTCATGTTCAACATAGATTGTGGGATATCCTGTAAGGTCATGTCAGGGATGTTTTTCCATGGCCGAGTGAACTCATACACTAGGTGGTGACTATTATGCTTAATTAAAAAGGAGAGTGGAATGATGTCTTCCCTCCTATATTGGATCTATTTCAAGACAAGTTTTATGATATGTTTTTATAGTTTCCACCCATGATTACAATTGAGTTTTCTATTGAGTTGATGTTTATAGTGGATCCAATTTATATTCCTCCATATCAGATGAAACTTTTATAGGTTAAAAATATTTAGACTTGGTTAGAGGTGTTGGAGGCTAAAGGATTTATCCATTTGAGTAAATTACCATAGGTATCACCAGATTTATTTTCAAATAAGGTTGTTAAAACTTTCTGTTTATGTATCAATTATCCATATTTTAACCAAATTATTATCAAGAACATATATCCTCTTCCACATTTTGAAAATATCGTTGTACATCTAAGGGAATTTTTTTTGTACTCAAAGATTGTTTTTAGATCAAGGTGTCATCTGTTGAGGGTAATACCCTCTGATATACCATAAAATTATTCCGGAATTAGGTATCGATTGTATGAATTCATTATAATTTCATTTTTGTTAATAAACTCTCATATTGTGCTTATATATTTGATTAACTAGATATTTCCCCAATATCTATATCAATTTTTTGTTGTATTCATTGATGATACGTTTTTTTACTAAATGGATTAATAAGATCTTTATAAACATCTTGATATCATCTTTAGTACACTAAAAAATCATAGGCTATATTCCATGTTTTCTATGTTCCATTTCTAAATTTAAAATATACATTTCTTGGCCCACATTATTTCAAGGGAAGTTGTGTTAGTGGAACTTGAGAAAATTTGAGCAGTTGTTTCTTGGAAACAGCCAAAAAATGTTTTTGAAATTTGAATCTTTTTGGTATAGTAGGTTTCTAATGAAATCTCAAATGGTATGAATCATTTAATAATTCTATTCGGTGATTGATGAATTATTTTTCCTATTAACCAATTATAATATTACTAGAGACGAGTGTGGAGTATACCTTTTATTATGATAAATTACGTTTTGGAATTGGGGTTGTGTTTAAGTAAAGAGATCGAGTAATGGAATACAGATCTGGAGAATTGGGGCCACGTGAATGGAACTCCCTAGTGCATGATCTCAATTTAGCCTCAATGGTTTATGCCTTGATGTCATGGTAGCATTACCTTCTATGTGAGAGTTTTTTTTATACTAAATATAAGATCCTCAAATATAAAATTTCATAGTATTATTTAATTATTCAATAATGGATATGCATTGAGTACATTCATTCCAATTAATTGGATCAAGCTTATATTCTGGGGAATAGAAATAGTGTTTTTAATTCCTTGAGTCGGACGATGTGTACTTATGTTGTTTAGGAATATAGTTTCGATTAGAAGATGATGGGTCTTTTCATTGAGATTCATATAGTAGTTTTAAAAGGTCAGGATAAAATGAAAATCTTGTAATTGTTAGTTGTATCCTCTCTTCTAATCCAGATCAAGGAAAGGGAGTATGATGGTCCTGAATGTTTCACATTGAGGGAAAGCCTTGAAGGTGGGGAGTTCAAACTTGAGTGGACCCTTAATGAGTAATAGATTATCTACACTCATGGTTGTGTTATTGTGTGTACTTATATGCATGAGGATTTGAAACATTAGTTTCATGTCTCAAAGTGGTCAGTGCACCCTGGATTGACCAAAATGCACTGTAACTTTATATACTGTAATAGTGGATGGAAATGAAGAAGGATATCACAGGTTTTGTGATGTGGTGGTACACATGTTAGAAGGTTAAGACTGATAACTAAGGACCTATTGGTCTACTAAAACTAGTTCCCATTATATAATATATTTGGCATGATGTTACCATGGAATTTGGTGTTGGTTTACCAAGGAATCCTCAGTATAATGACCCAGTACATGTGATTGTGGATAGGTTGACAAAAATAACACATTTTCTACTAAATAGGGAGACATTCACTATCGATCAGTTGGGCGACTTGTATATCCAAGAGAATGTACATTTTCATCGGGTAACCCATTCTATTCCTTTATAAAATACTCCTCATTTTACATCATAGTGTAGGATTGTTTTAAATATGTAATTTGGTACATAGGTGTTTTTTAGTATAGAATTTCACCCAAAAATGAATGCGAAATTAGAACATACTATCTAGGTGTTAGAGGTAATTATGAGAGAAAATATCCATTATTTATTTTGGGAATAGGAAAATCACTTAGTTCTTATTGATTTCACCTATAAAAATTGTTATTAAGAGACCATTTAGAAGTAACCACTTAAAGATATCTATGGTATTCTTTTTATATCACCTTCGTGATAGATGGAGGTGGGAGAATCAGGGTGTTTGGGGAAGACTATCATGTAGGTGACATCATAGAATGTATTGTTCATCTAGAAGTACATGGATATCGAATATACTAGAAGAAATCATATGCTGACTGATGTCTTTGACATCTTGGTTTTATCGTTGGTGGTTGTGTTTTTCTCTGAGTGTTGTCGAGATTATGTCACCATCAGATTTAGAAGATGGGCAAGATAACACTAATGAATATTGGCTCATTTGTGATTATGGTGATGATCATACTAGAAGCATTTATAATGGATCTTCCCAAATATTATGGTGCTATGAATGTTGTTTTTCATGTGTCTGATCCATGACAGTATCACCCAGACCCTTCTCAAGTGATATAAGTTAATGATGTTGTGATTTAGGATGATTCATCCTTTGAGGAGAATATTATTCATGTTGTGGACCATAGGTGGAAACTTCATCAGGGAAAGACTATTCCATTGGTATAAGTTTTTTAGAATCGTGGATGTGTTCTAGAGGAAAATTTGGAGAGGGAAGCTAATTTTCAATCCTAGTGGCCTTATCTTTTTTCCATGGAGGACTAGTGATTATTGGGAGTGAAGATCAATGACGATATATTATAAGGTAGAGAATTATAAAACATTTAATGGATGAATAAGTGTATTTTTTTAAATTTTTTTTGTTTAAATCCCATTATATTTGTAAATGGAATGTTCCCCATTAGTGGGAACGGTATCAGGAGTGTCATTAGGTTTTGGGACATGAATATAGGGGGGTAATAGGAAATCTAGGGAAGGGTTCATGGTTTGAACATATTTATTTCTTAGAATACTCCATTATCACATAGCCTGAGGGTGGATAATGGTTAGAAAACCATGCATGATGAACATGGAGACACTACATCTTAATCCACCTCAGACTAAGGTAACTGCATGGCTACATCACTATTTGTTAAATAGTGTATCTCAGTTTCCTCTTGTATAGAGTGAACTACACGGTTGGAAAATGGTTTGGAAAACCATATGGTCTAGATCTTAACCTCTTAAAAGTGGGAATTTTATTATCTTCCCTCCCAACCATAAATTTTTCTTCCCCAATTATTCTCACCATTGCTTCTCCAAAAGTAAGGAGTTTGAACCAGAATATCCTCCCTTCTCTAAGGATCATTCTCCCTCAATTTTAGATCATTTGAAGTGTATTTTAGTCTATTTTTAGGTGAGTGCTTATCTAAATGCTTGAGGTAGGTGATATATAATATTTCTCTCAGTCTCTTGATGTTTTTACATTGTTTATATTCTTGTGGATTTTCGCTACATTGATCTGTATTTGTTTTTTGTTTAAGAAAAGTAAATTGGTCCCTAAAATGATATTCTATTCCCTTCAAGTACCCCATTGGGTCCATTGAGGATCACAAGACCAATATTATATTCTCTCGTGGGGTTTTCCACAACATTGATAATGGTGTAATGTGTTATTAAATGATAAATTAGAGTTTTCATGTTGTTAAACAAGTTTTACTTGTTGTTTTAATGTTATCACAATATAAGGGTCTGTCTAGAAATGTAATGGTCCATGATATGATTAAGGGAAAAGTTGATAAATAGTTAAAGTATCTTTCTGGTATTATGAAATGGGAAAATAGAAAGTCTAATTGTTTTTGTTATGGATAGTGGTAAGGTTGAGTTGTTATAGAAATTAAATGAAAGGATTGGAATATAATGAACCATGAATATGATGATAAATGAAAAGGTGAACACTTGTTTTTATAGTTTGATGAGAAGGTAACTCTTGATATACCCTGAAAAATGTAAATTAATGGTATGTGTTGGTTGTTGGACTAAGGAACCTCATCCTTATGTTGGGACTCACAGATTCTCTTGTCACCATCAATTCATTTCATTTTTGGGCTATACTGATGCTCTATATCCCACTGATTCATTGCATGGTTTGGATGATGCACTAATTCTACATGTTCCCATTGTTGGTCATGGAATGAATGCCAAAAATGAGGCTCTAAGGTACAATTATTTATATGTAATGATGAATTATTTCAATTATTTCTTAAAGTCATTAACCCCTCATAGTTAATGGTTTATTATTATGGTGTGGGCCGGAGCAGGTTTGATGAGTGAGATGTTATTAAGGAACCTGAGAGCCCTTGGGGCTATTTGCACATTATTTAATTATGAATCCTTTTTTATTAAATGCATTTAAATTATTCATTAATACATATATACACAATATTATTATAATATATATTTCTTTAGACATTTTTGGTGGTGTCCTACAAAGTTTAACTCACACCCTCTTGGAGCCACTATTAGAACCTAATTGGATTTCATGGTTGCAAGTCAGGATAAGGGCAACGACTATTTGATATATGACAGTGTCAGGATATTGGGATTAAGCATGGAGGAGGGGTTTATGCTAATTTTAGGACCCATTTTAGTGATTGTTACTATCCCTCTAGTTTTTGGTTTCCTTAGGTAGATGAAACTTTTAGTATATGACATATTTATTATACTGGTATTTTGGAATTTTACTTAGTTTTGGGAATTTTTTATGAGATACATAGTTATAGATGTTGTTTTATATTTATTTAATTATATATTATCTCTCACTAACTAACTTGGGCCAACACCAAACCGGTCACCTGAGTTGATCTGAGACAATGCCTAAAAGGTTTTACCAATCCTAATGGGTTTGAAACTAGTGTCGGGCATCAACAGAGTAACCAAGGGAACGATTTCACCCATTATAAAAAAATTAAACTGAAAAAAAAATAAATATATAGGCCAAATATATACATATAAATATCCAAACTGAACATCATTTTACTAAACTGAAAATACAACAATTAAACAATAAAAACCAATTGAACCTGATGACCACAACATATTCATGCGACCTCAAGGGTCAATCTTTAATACCAAAACCAACCATCACCCACATAGATTGTATCAAAATTGAAACCTTCATCAAAAGCTAAAAATAAGAAATAACTATAGGAGTGAGTATTAAAACTCAGTAGTAATTCTTATACAAATCTATTCTTAAGGCACTTCCTATAAATAAAAGTAAAATCAATTTCAGGTTTGAAATACCATACATAAAAGTGTGCTTCTCCACACATTTTTATTTTAAAACATATCACAGTCCATTTCCCCATTTCATCTAAAATTCTGATTCCTTACAAATAAGTCAAATTAATATTATTACGGATAAAGGTGATTATTTATTTTAAAATAAGAAAATATGGTGTAAAAAATTTCCACAAAAAATTCCATAACCCTTTGAAATCTTACTCATCGCTTTCCAAGAAAATAAACCACGCATGAAGGAACTAAAAATAATCATATAATATGGTAAATGTAAAGTAATTAAACAACAATAACCAACCAACAAGTATCTAAATGATCAATTGTAGAAAACTATGTGCCAATTGATATGGGAAAAACCTTGGAGCTCGTGAAATAATCCAAAACATACTATACATATTGACTCATCCTGTAAATAATTCCCCACTTAATGACATCAAAGTTATCCATCATGCTTGATCGTGCCCAAAATGGTCTAACTGATGGGCACTATCCCTTGAAAAAAATAAACAAAACATATCCAATTCCTTACTATGGGCCACTAGTTAGAGCATAATACTATCTAGTATAACAATCATTCTCTAAAAATTTGATAGCTATGCCAGGTTCCCTTATCAAGAGTATAAAGGGGGTTAGGTAACTGATGCCAAACAAGAATCCAATCACACAACATATATCATATACAAATAATTTAGACAACATTCATCCCCCTGAGTAACCACAAGGATCAATTTCTTACCTTACAACATATAGATATCAAAGGATTCCACCTCAAGGATAATCCATTTCACTCAAAGAAAACATATCACGAGGAGTTCAGTGTAAGGACATCCCATCCATTCATCTAAATAGATCAATAGGATTCCACAATGAGTATATCTAGTCCATTTAATATATATATATGTTAATATAATTTCCCATGGAGAGTTTTAATGATAATCATTTTTATAAAATATCCAAACCGGCCTGGAGCAGCCTTTACAAAACCATCCTTTTTTCAAAGAACCAAAACCACATTTTCAAATAAGTGAAAATTTATCATTTACCATTTCACAGTAATTTTTACAAAATACAATTAGGCACTCACACCACATTTTCAAACCAAATTCACCTTTATGAAAATTCCAAATGGTCCACATAACATCATCACATGCACTAGAATTTTCAAGATCCAAATACAAACCACTTTCAACTAAAAAATCATTTATAAATCTATTTGGGAAAACCCAAACCACAATTTAGAATTCCAAAAATACATTTCTATGTAACAAAATTTTTAAAATACAAAAACAATTAACATAATCCAACCGATCATTTTATCAACCACTTAGTGTGAAAATTTTAACAATGAAATTCCATTCACCTCATGACAAGGAATAAATCACCACATTTCATTCCAAAAAATTAATCCAATACTCACACATCACTATTCATCACAAAAGGAAGGTGTAAAAATCATGAGACCAAGGACTCTAAAATTTAAAGGCAATGTTTAAAAGGAAACCTACCTAAATTTCATGGTACTTCATTGATTCACACCCAAACAACCTTGTGAATGACCAATGAAGAAAGAACGTTAAACCGGAACCCTAAACAAGAAAAAACCTAAAATAAACCAAGGGAAATACAAACCCAAGATCCAAAAGGCCATGGGAGAATAATAACTCAAGAGAAAATGGAAGAAAAGGTAATAGAGAGAATAAAATAGGAGAATACCTTGAGAAATATATCCCCAAACATGATGAAAAACTTAAATACACACCATGGTAGAGGAGGAGAAGTATGAAGAATAATGGTGGGTCTCCCCTTAGGTTACATGAACTAGAGGAGGAATATAGGAGGCATTTTGAGGCTAAAATCCTGAGAGGGTAGAGGTGACATTTCACATTTTCAATGACATAGGCAACTCTCACGGTTTAGCAGCATGGTTTTCCAAACCATGCACCAATTGTGCACCCTTTAATACAGAAGATTTAAATCTCGTATGGAATGGACACCAAGTTTCCAAAAAAATGTGCTTACCATTCCAAATGCATCTATCAAAAACTAGAACCTCACTGCATAGTGGTACCATGGTTTCCAAAACCGTGTGCAACTCGCGCACCTTACCCTTGGACACTAAAAAATTTCTACAATTTCCTTGGAGAGGGAGTTTGGTTTCCCATAACCATGTGCCAACCATTCACCACCTACTTCCAAGCCCAAAAAATTGACTTTTTACCACAACCACATGCGAGAACTAAGGAATAAACATGAAATCAAGAATAATCAAAGTATCTCCCCCAAATTTAAATCTTATCATACCTGTAACTCAAGAGGAATACCAAGATCAAAATATAAAACAAAACAGAGGAAAAAAAATGAGTGTGGGTGCTCTCCCCACCTATAACACTTTCTACCTCCAGAATTCCACAATATTTTCTAGTTTATTGGTCAAGGAAAAATGATTTCCACAACGGCATGATCAAATATCTCTATCCAGGAACACATCAACTACCACAAAATAGGACATGTTCCTCTTATCCAAAACTATACATCAATCCAAAACCCATTCCCAAAACATAAATTAATTTCAAAAGAAATTTCTATAGAACCAAAACATTCAACCAAATGAGGAATAACTCTAAATTCAACAACTTCATAAGGGACCACCTCCTTCTAGACTAACACAGGAAATCAAACTGATTTACCTACACGAGAGGCTAGAACGAACTCCCCACCATTTGAAACTGACTATCTTCAAGAAATATTTGATGAAACCACAGTGAGACTCATGGTGGGTCACCCCACCATGAAAAACATACCAGATTAAACAAACTAGCAAAGAAAAATAGAGGAAGCCCAATCACGTTTCAACCCAAAATTCTCATCACCAACCAAGAACCCCACCACAAGGGGCCTTGATAAAAGAAACATCATCCCATGTGATTAACCCAAAATGAACTAATACTGGTTAGAAATGTTTGAACAACTTATTATAGACTCACATTCAAAAAGGTACATTATCATAGTTACATTAAAAAGAAACCATTATGTCTCCTTACCCCCAAAATTGTTCTTTCAACCCATAAGGGTAGAAAAAATTAAACTAGGCCTCTTATATAAAATATGATGCTCCAAAATGAAGAATTTAAAATAGAGAAACATAAATTTTCCAACATCTAACAATTGATTCATATCCCAGCCCAAGGTCTAACAAGACCCTGATTTCCTGACTCTGTGGAAGCTTCACTTCAGTGCCTATGGATGGATCACTAATGTCTTCAGGCATCGAATTACTTATATACAGGAGCTAATAATCCTTAACAATAAACCCTTATTTCCAGTGAAACATATATTCATATGGTTCACACACATTATCCATTTTTTATTTTAAACTATAAAAGAGAGGAATAATACACTCGATGAGGCAACCTCTACGGAAGATGGAAAAAAAATCAGAACTCAAGAAAATAAAAATGTGTTTCCACTAAAACTAAATCTCTATGTGGATTCATAACATTCACTTTTAAAATTTAATAGGAACACAACACCTCAAAACACCCCTAGGAACAACATTAAAACAAAAGAATCATGCGAATAAAGGGACATTAAACTGAGCCCAATCAACCCCCGAATCCTATGAAATATATCTTTGATGCTTCCTAGAAACACCTTGATATAACCATTTCATGTTACCTAGGAATCCATAGTCAAGACAAGTCTTTAGAGTATTTGGTCACAAAAACATTTTATGACCATGATTTCTGCACTAATTACACATCATGATCTTAATGTTATAAGAAGCTGATGAAATATCAAGTGGCCTTTTAATTCCCCAACCAAATCCAACAACATCAAACTGATTCCCAATTACCTTAATGGAATTCCCTTCCCCACCTCCAAATATTAGAGTAATTATGGATTCCTTAATAACTCCATATAACACATCCTCAATATAAACTTCTTTCTTCACCATGTCATAAGATGCGGTTAAACTGAACTCTGATTCCATGGACTAAAAATAAGGATGACTTCCAATCTCAAAAATATGAGGCTTCAAGGAATATTCAATAGATAACTTAGTAATATAAGGAACTAGATCCACAAAATGAAAAAATAACTACAACACTGATACATCACCCTTGTACAGACAACAAATTTTCATACCCTTCTTCACCTTTACTACCTAAAATAAATATTGAATAATGAATGATGCCTTGAATAATTCCCAGTTATTATATTTCTAAGGCTTGGTTCAAGATATTGACTTACACCACTTTCATGTCATACATTTAAGCATAATGGTATAATAATTTACCTTTAAGGACTTAAAAGATTCAAGGAGACTAAAGATCCTTTCTATTTTACACATCTGTTATTTTTCTTTGAGAGGATTATCTTGGCCATAAATGAGAGGAGGATTCAACTATTGAAACTCAAGAAGGAAATAAATAAGTTGATCAAATGGAAGAGATAATAATGGTAAACCACCAATAGTCTCATCTCAAATATCCATCAAATATTTATGATGGAAGAGACTAAAAAATTACCAAAAAGATCTCTCAAGCTCAAAACACGACATAAGGAACATACCCAACTCACAAGGAAATTAACCATACAAGCAATAGTTATCAGAACATCACAATTATTCTTTTTAAACACTTTTGAAAAGAAAAAAACTTTTTGTATTTTCACACTCCTCAATTGTATCCCATGGAGCCTCACACATGTACATTCTTGGGCCACCCCCAGCACTCATCAACTCATGCCAATCCATGAACTCATCCATCTATATCATCATCCATCCACATTCCCACACACATCCATTTTTGAGGGCACCGATTGAAACACCAAATCTCAAAAAACAAAATTCTTGTTTTTCAAAAAAATCATTCAACCAATGTTTTCACTTTCTCAATCCACTTCCCATTTTAAAATTAATAAAAATTTTCAGAATCATTCCAATAACTAAGATAAAAAAATATCAAACTCTACACTTAAATCCAGTAAAATAAAATTAACAGCTCAAAAATAGCATTTCATTAAAAATCATTTGATTAAAAAATCATTTTTTCTCAATGAAAACAATTTTCCAAAACCCTCCGTAAAATAAATTTTTGTTTCCAAAAAAAAGAAATTTTGATAAAACAAGGTTTTAATTATAAAAATCCAATCCCATTAAACAATTTCTATTTTACCCAAAAATATTTTTATAAAAAACTATTCCCCAAATATTTAATGAAAATAATTTTTGAAAAAAAAATTCCATCTTACCAAAACCAAACCATTACCACTTGAAATATAGTTTTCACAATTCAGAAACAAGAGATTTCAAAACAATTTTTTGAATCAAAGAAGCCCTAAAACAACTTACAAGGTGAGAATACTGGTGATGGGAGACTTTGAAATATGGTTGGTGGCCATATGTGTAACGCCCCGACCCCAATTACCTAGAGTTGATGCATTATTACATAACATTGAAATAATACAAGGAATCACGTCCTGAAAGACCAATCAATTTAGTATCCTTATAAGTACTAGATACACTCATGAGTTTTACATTACATCATGAAAAAAAACATACACAATATTTTGTCACATTTTGAACACAGTTATATCCTTAGACTATCCCTGTCGGTGAACCATAAAATACTTCTTCACATACTGGGAAAAATAAAATATAGAAAAGGGTGAGATCTGATGCTCAGTAAGGATAAAAATAGAGCGAAAACTTTCATAAATAAGCATAAACATTTAAAAAATTGTATAAAACTAAAAAAATTCTTTTAAACTTAACTTCTACATAATATGGAAAAGTTAAAATCAAATAATTCCATTTACTTATTCAAATTGATATTCTACTAGTCGAATAATCACATGAAATATCAATAGCAACATTCATAATGATAGAATGTATAATGCCAGACATCATAACCATATATTCATGGCCTTGTTCCAAGACTACAAATAAGATTTTGTCAAGTCCTTGTTCCAAGACACTAGTTTTTCTCATTAGACTTACCAATGCATCGAGGATCTATAGAGGGCTCCACCAGTCACTTACTAAGTTCAATGCATTACTCATATGAAAATCTTTAAACATAACATAAACATTCATATTAAAACTAGTATACAAAATGTCAATACATTATCCAAAAACCTTGAATGGTGTAAAAATTACACATCCATAGTCAAACAAATCACAAAACCGTCAATACAATATGGATGATTTTTATCATAACAAATAAACTTCGAACAACATTTAAATTCATCAAAGGATGTTGACATAGATGAAATGAATACTATTTGAAATAAATACCACTTTCTATTTTGAAATCATTTAAAAGTCACATAACTATAAAAAAACATTTATTTTGAAAATATTATTATAATCTTCTATGGGAAGATTCAACAATGTTATAATGGTAGAAAATAGCCACACAAGAAATAAAAGTTAAAAAAAGACATTCTTACCATAATTTTGTCGAAAATATTATAAAGCACCTTGTTTGAAAAATGACAGAAAGATTCCTTTCCTAACATATACTGTAAAATAAGGATATAAATGACTTTAACCCATATTCTAGTAAATATTAAGAATTTTTTGAATTAAATTTCTAAGAAAACATGGATGCAGATGATAAAGAGATCCCGGTAGATACATACGTATTAGCAACCTCAGATAAGTAAAGAGATTGCAGAATTAACCCTTACCTGGTACTTTTCCTTAGTTAATGGTATTTTAACCTCCTGTATAACAGTTAAAACATTGTTATAAAATTATATAAGAACTATATACATAAATATGACATCATATGTGATCCTCTAATATTGCTTTTTTAATAATATTTCCCTAGTATCATCATTTCAGGTGTTAACTGATTCGTTTTCATTTATATACATGGTTATGATAGTAATTTTTTTATGGATATGATGTATTTGATTCATATACAGAATGATATTATGTTCATAAACATTATTCTTTAACATAAAATGAAAAGTATTCTTGAATGATTACGATGGGGAATGAATCTCATCGCGTTCGAGGAAAGGGTAATCCACACGTATGCATACGTGGAAATATCATTATATTGATCATGAAATCATATATAATTTGATGGTATATAATATATAAATAATCATTAACATGTTATATTTATTATTTAAATCAGTTATACTCATTTTTATACCCATCAATAACAAACTACACCACGACGTGGAGATGGTAAGTTGTACGTCCGCACGTATGGTGACTTTGTCATTCATATAATGGATAAAATAATCAATATGGTTGTACCATTTTTATAACAATATAACAGTATATATAATATATTAATGTTAAATTTTATAATGAAAACAACAAAGAAAGAGGAAGTGGAAGAACAAAAGAACTTGAAAGAGGTTATGAAATATTTACCTCTTCTTCGTGTTCTTCCTTTTGATTTGATCAAAATGGATCTATATGATGGATTTATGAGAAAAATAAGGCCTCTAGGTAAAATTTAGGAGATTTTGGAGGATATTTGGGCAGGTTTTGGCCGAGAAAAATGGCTTTGGAGGTGTGAAATTA
Organism: Viscum album; assembly: GCA_963277665.1. Classification (NCBI taxonomy): domain Eukaryota; kingdom Viridiplantae; phylum Streptophyta; class Magnoliopsida; order Santalales; family Viscaceae; genus Viscum; species Viscum album. The sequence goes on along the minus strand of OY728158.1, from coordinate 419,653,096 downwards.
AGATAAGGTGAAGTACCCTTTTATATGAGAGGTGAGGGTCACTTTAGGAATAGCTTGAAATATTATTTTAAAATAAAATTATTATTGGTTTATAATGGCTCAAAAATGATTTATTTATAGTACAAGGTGGTGAAGGGGCGAAAAATTCTGAACAAATATGTTTTATACAGGTTCAGGTCACCATATTAACCTTATCTTTTAGATTTAACTCTTAGTTAAAAAGTTTTATATTTACCATGTCTCATTGTATTTTTATATTATATGGTTAATAAACATACAATAACAAGACAACTAAACCAAAAGTGGTTCATTATTAATATATATAACCTTATATAAGTCCCTTGGTCTAGCCTTAGATTTTTTGGAATATTATATCGATTAATAATATAGTATTTGTTTTAAAAACTCAATTATGTCAATTTTGACACTATTTAATATTTGGTTTTTGTGAAAATTAGAAAAACATGATTACTTGGAAGAAAAATTATTCAATCAACCCTAACATGTCATATTTACCTATAAAATTAGTTTAATACATAAAAAGTCTCAAATTACATTTATTTTGATATTTATAATATCAACTATTTTAATATTTCATTTTTAAGGTAATTACTGCATCATCATTATCTCATAAATAAATCAAACTATTTAATGTCTAAAAATTATATATATAATTCCATTATATAGGAAATATTTTTAGCATTATAATTAATATTTATAGTCTAATTTACATTTTTTAACCCTATAATAAAAATGTATTCATTATTTAACATTGAATTTAACTCTTTTAACTCATCTTTAAATAAAATAATAATAAAATTCCTAATCTAATCCATGTGGACCAAAGGGGGTCATATTTTCTTCCTAAGGTTTTTTTGGTCGAATTAGACTTATCCAATTAAATTAGGACATGTTTTATGGTTATTATGATATCATTTTTACCCTTAATTACCCTATTTACTTTTAACCATGGTAAATAAAAATCACAAGTTACTATTCACCAAAAATTATTTTCATATTATTGAACCACATTATACATACTGATATCAACCATGTCTCTTTTATTTTTTAAATTCAACTCACAGAAGTGGTAAAATTATGTTTTATGAAATTTTTTAAATCCCCTAGAAGGTGGTAAAAAGATGATAAAAAGATCAATAAAATTTTATATATGTAAACTTATTATAAAATGACTCTGATAAATTATAATGAACATATATTGGTATCATGTATCTATTATAACCTAAAATAAATTAAAATAATAATAATAAATATTTAAATAAAAAGTCAGTTTTAAACAATAGCGTAGTGTTTTTCACTAATCAACAAAAATTGAATGTTCTCAGAAAAAACAAAAAATTCACCCTAAGCTAATTTTGATATTATTAATCCAAAAATGAAGTTTATTTTGAAAATTAAAATTTATAAAATTTCAAAAGGTGGGTATTAATATTCATAATGGATACTTTTTTTGGTCATGGTGTGTTAAAACTCCAAGTTGCGTACAATGCAAGCTACTACATTATTCAAAGGGAAACGTACCACGAAAGCTTGGGGTGTTACATTCTCCCCTCCTTAAAATAATTTCATCCCTCGAATTTCTAGAATATTATTGAATAAAATCATTTGTGTGGTTCTTCATCATATGATCCTCAAGTTCTCACATTACATCTTCCATCTTAGGGTTTCTCCATAGAACGTTTACCAGAAAAGTCATCCAGTTTCTCAGCACTTGTTCCCTGGTATCTAAAATTTTAACAAGCTATTCACAATAAGACAGAACAAGTTCCAGTTCAATTTCCTCATAGGTGTGTACATGTGTTGGGTTAGGAATGTATTTTCTCAATAGTGATACATGGAACACATCATGAACTTTGGAGATACTTGGAGGCATTTCCAAATGATAAGATACAACTCCAATTCATTCTATAATTTCGAAAGCCCTGATGTACCTTGGACTCAATTTAGCCTTCTTACCAAAATGTCTAACACCCTTCTATGGAGATACCTTCAAGAAAACATGGTCTCCTACTTGAAATTATAAATCCTTCTTCGGTTATCAGCATAGATATTTTTCCTACTTTGGGCTGCTTTGATGTGGGTTTGGATAATCTTCACTTTTTGCATCGTTTCCTCAACAAGTTTTGGGCCTATATGTTTTCTTTCACTAACATCATCCCAACAAGTTGGTGTGGAACATCTCTTTCCAAATAATGATTCATATTGTGCCATCTGAATACTTGAATAGAAGATATTATTATAGGAATATTCTACCAGAGGTAAATATTGATCCCACATACCTTGAAAGTCAAGTGAGCAAGATCTCAAAATGTCTTTCAGGGTTTAAATAGCCTTTTCTTATTGTCCATTAGTTTGAGGTTGGTAGGCAGTACTCAAATAAAGTTCAGTATCAAAGGCCTTCTAAATACATTTCTTGAATATTGATGTAATATGGGGATCCCAATCAGAAACAACTAATAAGGGTACACTATGGAGTCTTACAACATCATTGATGTATAGTTTTTCCAGACGTTCAAGTGGAAAATATTCTCTTATAGTAAGAAAATGTGCTGACATGGTAAGATGATCAACGATAACCCATATTACATCATTCCTTCTAGGAGTCTTTGGTATCCCCATGACAAAGTCCATCGTAATATTATCCCATTTCCACTCAGGTATGGGAAGAGGTTGCATGACTCTTCTATGCTGTTGCCTTCCAGCTTTCACTTATTAACAAACCAAACATCTTGACACAAAATTTTCAATATCCCTCTTCATGTATTCCCACAAAAAATGTTCCTTCAAATATCTATACATATTTGGGCTCCCAGGGTGTATAGATACATTGAATCTGTGAGCATAATCCAACAATTCCCTTTTTTGATCAAAATTGTTAGGAACACAACGTCTCTTCCAAAATATTAAAATTCCATCTTCATATATGAAGTCACTAAATCTCCCATCATTCATAACTTTAATCTTCTTTTGAAACTCCTCATAATCAGTCTGATAACTCTTTATACTTTCTAGTAAATATTTTTTGGTAAATATTTGGAAAATTATTGATGTTTTACCTTCTGGGATTATTTCCATATCCATATTTACATGATCCATGAAAATAGAATCCCTTTCAACTCTCATATTATTAAAAACTCCATGATCCTTTCTACTCAAAGCATCATCCACCTTATTTTCCTTCCCTGGGTGGTAGTGTATAGTGAAATCAAAATCCATGAGTAGTTCAAGCCATCGTCTTTGCCGCGTGTTGAGTTCTTTCTATGAGAAAATATGCTTCAAACTCTTGTGATCGGTATAAATATCACATTTTTCACCATAGAGATTGTGTCTCCATATTTTCAGAGAAAAGATTACAGCTGCTTACTCAAGATCATGAGTTGTATGGTTTTGTTAATGAATTTTTAGTTATTGTGATGTATAGGATATAAATCTATCATTCTACATAAGGTCACATCCATGTCCCTTCATTGAAGCATCACTATAAATAACAAACCCATCATTCCCTGATGGTAGAGTCCAGATAGAAGAATTGACTAATATTCTCTTCAGTTCTCCAAAACATTCTTCACAATCTTTTGTCCAAACAAATTTAAACCCTTTATGTGTGAGTTTGGTTAATGGGTTAGCCAATCGGAAAATATTATGGACAAAACGCCGATAATAACCATCCAATCCAATAAAATTATGTACCTCAGTTATACTCATCGGTGCTAGAAATTCTTGGATTTCCTTGGTCTTTGAAGGATCAATAGAGATACCATCCTAACAGATAAAATAGCCAAGAAAATAAATCTATTGAATCTAGAATTCACACTTGATAAACATTACATATTATTCATTTCTTCTGAAGGTTTTCAGAATAGTGCGCTAGTGATTTTCATGATATTCATTTCTTTTTTATGATACCATGATATCATCAATAAAAACCACTAAAAATTCATCAAGATATTCCTTGAAAACTTTATTCATTAGATCCATGAGGATAGAGAGAGCATTATTAAATCCAAAAGGCATTACTATAAACTCGTAATGCCAATACCTAGTTCAAAATGTTGTTTTCGGAATTTCTTCCTTTTTCACACACAACTGATGATATCATGATCAAAGGTCAATATTTAAAAAATATTGAGCTCCATGAAGTTGGTAGAATAAATCATCAATGTGAGGTAGGGGATACTTGTTCTTTATTTTTATAACATTGATGTCCCTGTAGTCAATTAATAACCTCGTAGATCTATCTTCTTCTTAACAAAAAGTACAGGGGCTCCCTTTGGAGAAACAATAGGGCGAATAAATCCATTATTACTTAATTCATCTAGTTGTTTCTTTAATTTTACTAATTCCACAGGGGCCATTCTATAAGGGGTCTTCAACATGGGCCTTGAACCATGAATTAAATCAATGGAAAACTCAATTTCTCGTTATTGAGGATATCTAGGTAAATCCTCTAGAAACACATCAACATATTCCTACAGAAGAGGTAAATCCTCTATTTGAAAACTCTTTTCCTCACCCATTGTTATTTCTTTCTCTTCCTCCCCAATAATTGAATTTAGTAGAGCTACTGGGGGTGGATCTATATAACAATTAGGTGGTGATGTTTCTACTCTAATGATAAGGTACACCTTATCAACATCGAAAATTGTAACCTCCTTCTTCTTATAATAATGTTTCACATCATGGTGTGAAACAAAATACATACCGAGGATTATATCAAATTCAATCATGGGAATAACGATGATATCAGTAGATAAAAAACATTTATATGATCTAATGGGAACGGATTCACAAAACATTGTAGCAATGATACTTCCTGAAGTATTTTTTACTAAAAACTCTCTTGTTAAGTCAAATTGAAAATATCTAATTTTCTTATATAAATGGGATGATATGAAACAATGTGATCATCCATAATCAAATAAAGCATTGGATAATCTTGAGGAACCCATTAAGTTACCTGCCACTACGCCTTTCGGAGCATCAACTTCAACAGTAGTGATCACATAAGCGTGGCCTTAATACCTATTCCTTTTTTGGTTTAATTTTTCTTGGTTATTAGGAAATTAACTTTGTATAATTCCCCTCTTCTCTACAATTGCATCATTCAACACTGACAACCTCTTTCTTCCCCTTGCAATAATGATCTTGGTGGCCTTTTTCACTACATTTTTAATTGACTCTCATTCCATTCAGGTAAGTACTGAGTTGTTTCTTCTAACATTTACCATAGGATTGATATTCAATTTTTCCCTTATTCCCCTTATTTACATTTCCAGAGTGTTCAGAAGATCTCTATTTCTCTTACCTTACTTTAAAGTCAAAAGACTTAGAGAATTCCTTTTCTATCTTGATAGTGCATGAGACAATATCTGTGTATGATAAGAATGATTATGAGACTAATTCTAGATGAAGAAATGGTTTTAACCCATAAAATAATCAATCAATACTACTCCTTGGGTTATTTTTATAATCTATTGCATCCCTTGCTATCCTTGTAATGTTAGCCTCATACTTTGCGACATTCTCATCCTCCTTTTTCCTCAAACTTAGAAATTGTCTTTCCATATCCGCTCGATGGTCATGAGGTAAGTATTTTTCTAATAAAATATCTTTAAACTCCCTCTATTTTATGTTTAATACTTCTTCATATTCCTTTGTGTTTTGGATTAATTCCCACCATTGATATCCATCTCCTGTGAGCCGATAAACATCCATGAAAACTTTTTCCCTTTCGTTACTCCCCAAAGCATGAAATATTTTCTCTATGGAATTTATCCATTGCTCAGATACTAATATTTGTGCACTCCCATTGAATGTTGGTGGTTTGTTCCTCGTGAAGTGTTCTAACATTGATCCTTTGCGTTGTGGGTCAGGGTGCGCCATACGGGTAAGGTTAATATTCTTAACCTGAGTGAGTTGTCCAAGTATGGTGATAAGCTGATCAGCACTAGTTTCTATACTAGACCCAATATAATTATCTTGAGTAGGAGGGAAATCCCTAAATAGATTACGTACATTGATACAGTTTCCATTCATTCAACTAGTTTCCATTTCTAAACAATGGCACACACTAGATTAGTTTATGAATCGCAATACATAATTCCAAACATTTAAAATACTTTTCATAAATTGAATAGTTTATTGATATAATCCATAATCACAAAAATGTTTTCTTTGAGGAAGTATATACTCATAAACCCTTCATAATGGTTTATAAAGCAAATGAGAATTATCCTAAGCATATCCCCAGGGAGTGTCATAACCTAGAGTGCAGTAATGCCTTTTTTCGTGCACCAGTTCCCATTTGAGTCCAGCTCAAAGCGGTGTTTTCAGGTTTTACCCCTAGGCACATCTGTGTCAGAGCTGCCTATACCTGCTCAAACCAAGATAGGGATTTATATATTGGAAAACTCAAAAAATATCTGTAGTACCAAGATTCTATGAAATTATTCTATACTAATCCTCAAAGTCTATCTTAGGGTAGTGTTCTATAATCAGAGTTTTTTTAAATCTAGTTTCCATGGTTTGTTCTAAAATTCCTCTAATACCAACTATAATGCCCCAACCCCAATTACCTAGAGTCAGTGCATTATTACATAACATTAGCATGATACAATGAATCATGTCCTGAAAGACCGATCATTTTATTAGCCTTGCACGTACTAGATACATTCATAATTTTTACATTACATCATGAAATAAATACATCGACAACATTTTGTCCCCTTTGCAACACACTTATATCCTTAGCCTATCCCTGCAGTTCAACCATAAAATAATTTTTCAAATCCTGGGAGAAATAAAACATAGAAAGGGGTGAGCTCATATGCTTACTAAGGATAACAATATAGCAGAAACTTTCATAAATAAGCATAAACATTTAAGGCAATGTATAAGACTAAAACAAAATCTTTTTAAACTTAAACTTCTGCATAATATAGAAATGATAAAATCAAATAATTCTATTTACTTATTCTCATGGATATTCTACTAGTAAAATAATCACATGAAATATCAATAGCCACTTTCATAATAATGGAATGCATAATGCCAGACTTCATAACCATATAGTCCAGTCCATATGCCAATACTACAAATAAGATTTTGTTAAGGTCTTGTTCCAAGACACCAGTTTGTCTCATGAAACCTACCGATGTATCGAGGAACTATATAAGGCTCCACCCGTCACTTACTAGGTCCAATGCATTCTTCATATGAAAAGGTTTAGACATAACATAAACATTCGTATTAAAACTAGCCTATGAAATGTCAATACTTTATCCATAAACCATGAATGGTATAAAAATAACATTTTCATAGAAAAAAATATCACAAAACATTAAATACCATATGGAATGTTTGTATAATAATTAATCAACATCAAACAAGTTTAAAATCCATCAATGGATGTTGACATAGATGAAATGAAACTATTTGAAATAAATACCTCTTTCTATTTTGAAATCATTTAAAAGTCATCGAATTTTAAAAGAAAAAATTTATTTTGAAAATATTCTTATAAGATTTTATGGTATGCTTTGACAATGTTATAATTGTGGAAAATATCCTCACCCACTGTATAAGTTAAAAAATACATTCTTACCTTAATTTTGTCGAAAAGGTTATAAAGCACCTTGTTTGGAAAACGACGAAAATATTCCTCTAAAAACATATATGGTAAAATAAGGGTATAAATGAATTTAATAAATAGTCCAGTAAATGGTAAGATTGTTTTAAATTTAATTTTAAAGAAAACACAAATGTGGGTGAGAAAGAGGTCCTGATAGATACTTATGTATTAACAACCTCAAATAAGTAAAGAGATTGTATAATTAACCCTTACCTTGTACTTGACTTTAGTTGACGGTATTTTAACATCCTGTATAAAAGTTAAAACATTGTTATTAAATTATACAAGAATTATATACATAAATATTATATCATATATGATCCTCTAATATTTTTTTAATAATAATATTTCAGTAGTACCATCGTTTCAGGTGTTAACTGATTGGTTTTCATTTATATACTTGGTTATGTAATCCATGTTTTTTATGGATATGATGTATTTGATTCATATAAATAATTATGTTAAGTTCATATACATTATTTTTAAACATAAATTAAAAATTATTCTTGAATGATTACGATGGGGAAAGAATTTCATCGCGTTCGTGGAGACAGTAATCCGTACGTACACATGAGCGACAATATGAATATATTGATGGTGAAATTATATATAATTGAATGGTATATCATATATAAAGAATAATATAATGTTATATTTATTATTTACATCATTTATACTCATTATTATACTCATCCAAATAATGAATTGTTTTAATAACAAACTACACGACGACGTGGAGACGGTAAGTTTTACGTACACACGTATGGTTACTTTGTCTTTCATATGATGGATAGAATAACGGATATGGTTGTACCATTTTTATAATAACATAAAATTATATATAAGATACTAGAGTTATTATTTTATAATGGAAACAGCAATGAAATATAAAGTGGAGGAAGAAAAGAACATGAAAGAGGTGATGAAATATTTACCTCTTCTTCCGGTTCTTCCTATTGATTTGATCAAATGAGCTCTTTAAGATGCATTTCTAACAAAAGGAAGGACTCTAAGATCAAGGTAATAGAGGTGGGAGGAAATTTGAGTAGGGTGTGGCTGATCCAAATGGCTTTGGATGTGTGAAAGTAAGATAAGGGTAAATACCATTTTAAAAGAGTGGTGAGCGTCTCTTTAGGAAAAGCTTGAAATATAATTTTATAATAAAATCATTTTCGGTTTTTAATGGATCAAAAATGATTTATTTAGAGTCTGAGGTGGATATTGGTCGAAAACCTCACAACCAATAGGTTTTATATTGGTTTTGATAACCATATAAATCTTATATTTTATATTTAACTCTTAGTTAAATAGTTTGACATTTACCATGTCTCTTTGTATTTTTATATTATATGGTTAATAAACATACTATAACAAGACAATAGAACCCCAAGTGGTTAATTATTAAAAAATATAGTCTTATATAAGTCTTTTTTCATAACTTTATATTTTTAGGAATATTATTTCAATTAATAATATAGTATTTGTTTTAAAAAGTCAATTATGTCAATTTTGACACTATTTAGTATTTGGTTTTTGTGAAAATCATAGAACCACGATTACTTCGAAAAAAATTATTTTATCAATCCTAACATGTCATATTAACCTATAAAATTACTGTAATTCATCAAAGGTCTCAAATTACATTTATTTGGATATTTATAATATCAAATATTTTAATATTTCATTAATAAGTTAATTACTACATCATCATTGTGTCATAAATAATTTAAACTATTTAATGTATAAAATTTATAAATAAAATACCATTATGTGTGAAATATTTTTATATTTATAATTAATATTTATAGTCGAATTTATATCATGTGTAACCCTATATTAAAACTAGTTTAGTTATTAAACATTGAATTTAACTCTATTAACTCTTCTTTAAATAAAATAATAATAAATGTCCTATTCTAATCTAGGTGGACCAAAGGGGGTCATATTTTATTCCTGAGTATGTTTTTGGGCGAATTACACATATCCAATAGAATTAGTACATGTTTTATGGTAATTATGATATCATTTTTACCCTTAATTATCCTATTTACTTTTAACTATGGCAAATAAAAGTCAAAATTTACTATTCACAAAAAATTATTTTCATCTTATTGAACAAAATTTTTCTTACTGATATCAACCGTGTCTCTCAGATTTTTGAAACCCATCAAACAGAAGTGAAAAAATTATGTTTTATGAAAATTTTCAAATGCCCCTAGAAAGTGGGTAAAAAGACGGTAAAAAGTTCAATAAAATTTTATATATCTAAACTTATTATAAAATGACTCCAATAAATTACATTGAATATATATAGGTATTATGTATCTATTTTGACATAAAAAAATTAAAATAAAATAACTAATTATTTAAATACAAAGTTAGTTTTAAACAATAACGTAGTGTTTTTCACTATTCAACAAAAATAGAATGTTCTTAGAAAAATACCAAAAATTCACCCTAAGCTAATGTTGATATTATGATCCCAAAATGAAGTCCATTTTGAAAAATAAAATTTATAAAGTTTCAAAAAGTTGGTATTACTATTCATAATGGCTACTATGACTGGTCATGGTGTGTTAAAACTCCAAGTTGTGTACAACGCAAGCTACTACATTATTCAAAGGGAAACGTACCATGGAAGCATGGGGTGTTGCAATATGCCAATCATTCCACCATTATAGTGATTCTTCATGGACCATGTCACTAGCTCAACTCAGATTTCTAGGCCTTGTGAGCTCACTAATAACATTTTCCCAACTCTATTTACATTTTTCACGAACAAAATAACCCATAAGAACTAGATAAACCAAAAGAAACCCAAAATCCCATGGAAACTCAAGTTTTTGTCTAGAAAGTGTTGGACAAACACTCCCCCAAACCTATGCACCGAGCTCTGATAGTACTCTACCATCTAAATTGACATTCCAAATAACAAAGGGAAATCTAAAATCTAGGTCCTCTAAAGGACCACCCTACTCTGACACCATTTTTTCATGAACCAACCAAGGTTAACCCCGACATGGTCACCTGAGTCGATCTGAGACGAGGCATGAAAGGCATTCCCAATCTGCTAGAGCTATCAACTAGTGATGGTCATCAAAAAATTTAAAAAGGGAAGGATTTATCCCAAAAAAACTAATAAATAAACAAAATAGAATAAATAAATAGGGAATCAGAATATATATATAAATATATAAACTGAACATCATTTTACAAAACCAAAAATACCAAAACTAAACTATGAAAGCCCACTAAACCTGATAACCACAACAAATCCTTCTGACGTCAAAGGTCACTCTCTGATACCAAAACCAAAAAACACCCACGATGATTGCTACCAAGAAGAAACCTTCACTAAAAGCAAAAAAAAGGAAATAACTATAGGCAATATTACTAAAACATAGTAGGCATTTCCATACAAACCTATTCTCAATGTAATTCCTTCAAATAAAAGAAACATCAATTTAATGTTTGAAATACAATATATAAAATTAATCTTTTCCACAAATTTTCACTTTAAAACAAAACATAGTCAATTTCCCTTTTCATCTCAAATACATATTATTTACCAAGAAGTGACATTAAAATTTTTTAAGGAGAAATGTGAATGGGTCTTTTAAAACCAGAAAATAGTGTATAAATCATTTCCAAAACATGTTTCCATAACCCTATAAATCTAACTCATCACTTTAAAAGAAATAAACGACACATGAGAGAACTAAAAATGATCACCTAATAATGGAATTAGAAATTAATCATAGAATAATAGCCAACCAACAAGCATATAAATGATCCACAATAAGAAACTAAGTGCCAATAGACATAGGAAAAACCTAGGAGTTTGTGAAATAATCATGGACATAACATTCATCTTGAAACATCCCATAGATTATTCCTCACCCAGTGATATGAAATTCTTCCCACACGCTAGATCACACCATAAATAGTCTTACCAAGGGGAACTATCCCATATAAACAATAAAAAAACATATCCAGTTTTATGACATGGGCCTCTAGTAATTGTATAATCCTAAATAGATAAACAACAATTTTCAGGAAATTTTATATATGTGATAGTTTACCATGTAATATTATAAAGGGGGTGAGACAACAGATTCCAACTGAGCATCCAATGACATGCACATATATCATATAAAAATAATTCACAAAACAGGAATCACCCCAAGTCACCCTAAAGAAAAATCTCTTACCTTACAACATATTAAAGGAGTACACCTCAAGGATCCATAATTCCACTCAATGTAAGTGGATCATGATAATTACTTAGTGATGAAATCACATCCATTCACATAAATAGATAGTGATGACTCCATAGTGAGGGCATTCCATTCTTTCAATTTATAAAAAGATATAAGATTATCCAAGGAGAGTTTTCATAATAATCATTTTCATAAAAGATCTAAATAGGATTTATACACCCATAAAAACTCGTTATTTTTCAAATAACAAAAACCACCTTTTTAGAAAAGTGAAAATTCACCATTTAATATTTCAATTTTTTTTATAAAATCTCATTTAAGAAGTTTTGCCACATTTTCAAACCAATTTCACCTTTATATATATTACAAATGGTCTATATAACATCATCACATGCCATATCATTTTCAGGAGACAAAATCACACCACTTTGATGTCCAAAATATTTTATAAATCCATTTGTAAAAACCCAAACCAATATTTAGAATGATGCAAATACATTTCCAATGTAAAATAATTCATTAAAAGTTGCAACGAACTAAAAAAAGACAACCAGGTATTTTATCATACAGTTGGTATGCTACATTTAACAAAACAACCTCATTACCTCACAAAAATAAATAAATAACCACTTTTCTTATAAACCAATTATTCAAAAGATCACACATCACTATTTAACAAAAAAGGAATGTGTAAAAATTATGAAACTAAGGAATCTTAAATTTTAAGGGTATGTAAACAGAAAAACCCACCTCCATAACACGATGATTCAAGGAAGAATGCCTAAAACAACAATGTGAAGGTCCAAGGAAGAAATAATATCCAAGAGGAAACCTAACAAAGAAAAACCCCCAACAAAAATGAAGGTAAATACATACCATATATCTAAAAGACCATGGGAGAATAAGAACTCTTGAAAAAATTGAAAAAAATGGAAGAGGGAGAAGATAATATGATAATACCTTTAAAAATCATCCCCAAACATAAATAAACCCTTATAGATGAACCATTGGAGAGGAGGATAGGCAAGGAGAATAAGGTATGGGCACTCTTTGGGTCACATGAACTAGAGGAGGAAGATTAGAAACGTTTTGAGGATAAAATCCCAAGAGGGTAGAAGAGAAATTTTGCATTTTTAATGACATGTGAAAATTGCATAGTTTAGTTGAACCATTCCAAACACCTCTATCCAAAACTAAAACATCACTACATAGTTTCTTCATGCTTTCAAAAACTATAAACAACCCATATGACTTACACCATAAAAATAAAACAAGTTATACTTTGTATGGGAAAGGTTGTATGGTTTCACCTAACTGTGTGCCAAATATGTGCAACCTACTAAGGAGCCCAAAACTACACTTTTCAACAAATCCACATGGTAAACCAATCTAATTAATATGGAATCAATAATAAACAAATAATCTCCTTAAAATTTAAAACCTATCACACCCTGAACATGAGTGGAAGACCAATATCACAATTGAACCATAAAAAATGATGAAAATATCCAAGTATGACATTATCCATCAACATTTCCAGAATTAATTTACATTGGTAAAGAGTGTATAGTATCCCCACATTCCATAATATACCATAACTATTAGTTGGTTGGTTATGGAATAAGCGGAGGCATTTCTGAGTTCATGTGGTCATCCGGCTTAAAGCACCAATTTTGTAGCACCAGGACTGGGATGTTACATAATGGGTGAAATATATGAGTGATGAGATGGATAAAATAAGGAAAAATAAATACTTGAGATATATATAAATATTTTATATGGTCATAGTGTCAAAAAATTAATTTTTGTTTTGAAATAAATATGATGATTCCAGGAATGAAATTCAAAATATGAAGAATTAGTATTTAAAGTCTATGCTTAGATTGAGGGCATGGTCATGAAAGAAACATTCAAGCCAATGGTAATACATGGGTCAATATGACTCTTCTTAGATATTTTGATTAAAATATTATTCAAGAATTATCATATATATGTGAAGAAAAAACTCCAAAAGAGAGTGATCAAGGAAGAAGCCTACATTTAACAATCAATGGGTTCTCAAATTGGAGATGATTAATGAATGGGTTATCACCTAAAGAAATAAATATATATCTTGAATCATGAAATACATTCTTGTTATGAATCACTTAATTATTATTTGATAATTGTTTAATTAAATAGTAGTGGTGTTGATCAGAACCTCAATATGAAAAAATCAACAGAATTGATGTTCTTGGGACTTGTATACAGAGATGATATCATCATTTGTGGAAGAAAACTAATTTCATTAGAAACTTTTTATAAATTAGTGAGTTAATAATTTTAAATTCCAATGATTATTTATATTACAAATTTTAAAGGTCTGTAAGTTATTAAACCAGAGAAATAAAACATTATTTATACATAAAATAAATAAGGAGAGATATTGAAAAAGTTTGTTATGCATGATTTTAAACTGAATTAATCCCCCATTATAGAAGGATAATAAACATGAAAAATAAGAGGATGGAAGAGGAGTGAGTATAAATTTATATTAGATAATTGTTTGAAGTGTTTTTTACATTATCATAATAATACTCGAAATTTTTATGTTTTTTGTAAGAATAGTTTCAAATTAATCTAAATGAAGAACATATTATGGTGGTTAAAATAATCATGACGTGTGTTTATGGTACACATGATTATGTTTTAATGTTAAATTCATAAAAAAGATCAGAAATTTTTAGCATATTCAAATGTGTACTATAATGGTGATATTATTGATAGAAAATCAATGAGGGTAGGTGTGATTTTTATTCTAAATAATTCTATTTTTGGATTAACAGTAATTAAGAGGTCACTTCTAATATCATGGTTTAAGCAAGGTATATTTTATCAATTAACTAATGCACACAATTGATATGGATATTTCTATATCTATAGTTTCTTTGAAAATAGTTATAACATCCTAGGGTTATCTATTGTGATAACAGAAGTTCTACTAAGATACTGAATAACTGAATAAAATGCTCAAGAAAAAATCACATTGAAATTGAGTATCAGCTCATTTTAGGATTTATTAATGTGGAACCTGATTGAACAACTCATTTGGATGAAATTTTTATAAAACCTGCAGTGACACTAATGTCTGAGAAGAATAAATAGAAACCTTAATGTTCAACCCCTCCCTTTTCATGAGATGGTTTCGAAATCCCATCTTCACATAAGTTTTTAATTTTAATATGGATATTGATTTCTTGACCGGTCTTAATATTTGGGTTTGTTGTCAGAGTTGAAGAAATTATTTATATTGGAATGTAATCAAACACGTTGTATAAAAAATTAAAAAGATCAGCAAGTGGAGTTATAAAAAATTATCTTTTTAATGGATTAAGTCCATCCTTGAGGGAGAGTATTTGATTCAAGTTAAATGGGAATATACAATACATGGGGAAGGGAATTGAATAAGTATGATGCATTGGGATTCATGTTTATGATAATCATATATGTTTTAATGGGAATCAAAGGGTTTATAAAACATAATTTCTAAAGGTTTTCATTGAGGTATATAATTCTAATTGGGTATCTTGTTTTTATGACTATGAATTGCTCACATAGATGTAGAGTGATATTTAAATAATTATCAAACAATTTTAATCATGGTTGTATAGAAATCTAATTTATTTTATGGGGAAATGTTGAATATTAGTTATTGTTTTAAAAATCATTAGTGAAATCACTTTATTATTATTGATCAATGTTTGGAAATTAAGGTCCCGTATTGATATTTCATATGAATAGATTTTTGAAGCTGAGTGAATAATTACGACAAAGAATGAATCTAAATGTGATCAGAATTGGTTTTGCAAAGGTGGAATAAGAATAAAAATAATGTTTCAATTGGAAACAAATGATTATAGTTTTGTTAATGGTTGCATATTTGTGTGGTTAAACTAAAAATTCTCCTACTTTTATGAGTGTAAATTTGGAATCACATAATGTTTTCTATCAGGGACGGAAAATCTAAGTGTCTATATTATAAAAAAAATATTTCATTATTTAGCTATGTATGAGTAAATTTAATGTTTCAAATCTTATAAAATGTTTTTCTAAATCACATGTAAGTTTAAATATTTGTTTCAAACATAACATATGAATATTTAGTCATTCATAATATTTAATCAATATAGAAAATGGATTACTAGGAGCTATGTAATATTAAACCAGATGTTACATAATATTGATCTACTAGATTTCATTGGAGTTTCTGATGGTATTGCAGATATATTTTTTTGAGATTAAAATGAATGAATTCATGGAATATTATAACGTATCTAAGAAATTTTTTTCATGGATTAAATGGGTGGATTATTTTCATATTTCATGTTTTAAGATGAAAGTTATTTTAAATAATTTTATTTGTTTTTATAGAAATATATTTTTGGATTTTAGTTATTTAAAAAAATGAAACATAATAACCATGCACAAATTTTATTTTATTTAATATTTAGTGTTTCTATCCTTCATGACTTTAGTTTAATTATATACTACTCATATTATTGAACTTTTTTTACGAATTAATAAATATAGGCATGGAATTGTACCTTTCATGGATGTTGGTAAAAATCAGTGTCCGCATGGGACACACAAAGTATTTAAAGGATCAAAGAAATACCTTTTAAAAAATGTATGTATATATTCATGATAAGGAAAATATAGATATTTATGTTTTCTATATTTTATTATTTATATGACTAGAATGTTCATCTAACAACCTATATCTTTTATTTAAAAATATTTCTTCCAATATAATTATATATTTTTTTTCAGTTTCATATTACTAAAAATAAAAAATATGTTATCAACATAAAGAGGTATGTAGAATGTGATTATATAATATAATTGATGTAAACACATGTATCAAACTTTTTTTAAATTTTTTTTATCAAGAATGAATCATTTTTTATACAATTATATAAATGATTACTTTAAACAATACAAAAACATATTAATAAAGCAAACTTGGTTTTTTGGACATTCATGATAGAACTATATAGAGTTTTCATATAGATTTATTCTTCAAGATTACCAGGAAAGAATCAAGTTTTATCATAATGTTGTTAAATATGATGATTAGGTAAGAATAAATAGTGATCAAAAAACTAATTGATGAATATTTACCCACTAGAGAAAAATATGGTGAGTAATTATTCCCTTATATATAAATAAAAACCTTTTCCACATGTATGGAAACAAATTTTATTTTATTTTTCAATAAAGATATCCACTTTTCTTCTAAATAACCATTTAAAACCAATGAACATAGTAGTATGTAACTTATTTAAAATACACTATGAATGTTTCATCATTACGAAGATAATTTATTCATTCATGGAAGTGATCCAATTATTTGAATCCATACCATTTCCCACCTATTTTTATGTTTATAGATTCTCAATAATAAGATCTTGAGTTATATGAATAGAAAAATAGCTATATTGTTATGGTGAAATTGAGATAGGTGCCTAATAACACATATAACTTAATCTCTACTGATATGGTATACATTATTGGATACAAGTGGTTTATTATATAATAAACTATTATACTTAGAGTAAGATTGAAATTCATGTTGAGGTTTGGGTGGGGTAATCTAAATTATATTCTTAGTCTCAATTAGATGATAAATATAAATATTTAATTTTTTAGGTGTATCCTTTGGGTCATCACATAGAATATTCAACTTAAGATACTCCAATTTGTAGAACATAATACCCTAGGTATTGATAAATTTCTATAAACAAGATTTTTTATTAAAAAACTTATATCTATTGGACCCTTTACGATATCCTATACATATTCAATTGATAACACTAGGGTCGATCATGTTAATTTTAACATGTTCAAAAGTAGTTCACCCAAAAATCTCAAGTGTAAAAAAGAAGGATGTGTATAACTCCATAATTATTCTATGTTATTATATTAGTTAGAGGTAGATGGGTTCCCATTAATGTTTTATATTCTTGTAGTGGAAGCCTCATCCCAAAAGTATTTTTGGTTGGCCCATGTATTCTAACATGCTTAGAACTAACTCTAGAATCCTTCAATTCATATTCTCTAATAACCCATTTTGTTGAGTTTGGTTGATAGTGTAGTGCCTAATGAAAAACATAGACTAATATAACTGAGGGAACTCCGTTTATAGGTATTCTAAACCATTTTCTGTTCTCATTATATTATGTTTCCTATATGTTTGATTTTCAATAGTAGACTTATTATTTTTAAGCACTTCATAGGCAAAATGCTTATTTCATAAAATGTAGATCTATATTTTTATATAAGATTATTCAATAATTCTACCACACAATGGGCCTCTTCTATAATAATATGTCCTAGATGGATCCCACAAGTCAATGTGGGAAGGCTTTAATGGGTGGTTATCCTTAATTTTAGATCTATTGAAGATGATGTTTTTAGACTTTCTCGAAACATATCCCTCACATAATTATATATTACTCAACATAACATGACTTAGAAGACCCTATTTACACAATTCTTTAAGACCCTTGAAAATTTCCACCCATGAACCCTTATTTCATGTCATAGTGTTCTATCTATTAACGACATTGGTATTAAATAAATATCAAGATTGATTAATTCCATTCAAAACATAATGCCAACACTGTAAATATCACATGATGACTATTCAAGAACCATTGGAAATTTAAAAAGGAACAACCTTCAAGGTAAATCCCTTATAGTTTCGATATCCTAATGAAATGTGTTTCTTATATAGGTATGTGACCATATCAGTTCATGTAATGTTAGAACATAGTGGTCATACATCCCTAAAAAATAGATATTCTACTCATGACCCTACATATCATATTGTTTACTATAAAAACCACACATTCAACTCCCTTGACTAATTAAAAAAATGATAACCTATTATAGAACATGTGGAAAGAACAACTTGATTTACGGACCCATTCATGATTCATATCATGTTTAGATATATTCAAGTCCTCAACACTATTATCTACATAATTAGTAAAAAATTTATGGACCTCAAATTTTCTAAGACTCTACCTAGATATTAATTTAAGTAATATTGGTTTAACATATCTAGGTTTACCAAAGTGGTAATAAATAGCCGATCTTGTTTTAGAATTAAACCATCCATGTCTAGGTTTATTCATATTATTTAAATTCTTATTATTATAATTAGTCTTCTTAAATATTGATTCATATATACCTATAACATTGAGACCCTCTACCTCCTCATATACAATCCGTTAATTATAATATTATTTAGAAAATTGGGTTGATTTAATATCTTCTATGGCGAGGGATTATTTCCCATACATCATAGTATAAATACAAGTGTTATAATAACTATCAAGGGAGATAAATATTATCATGTATTATTCTTTATCATTAATGGTAACAATAATTATTTCTATGTCAAGCAATTGTTTGTTCAATTCATCAATATGTGGTAAAGTTGAATTACCAGAATGAATTTAAAATCCAAATATTCTTTGAGTTTTATATAAATATCCAAAAATAATTGTAATAATGAATAATTTGTCTAGTTATTACCAAATATGAATAGAAATAGTTTCATAAGAAACATAATATAAAACTTTATTAGTCAATGAACATAAACTATAACTTTGAGCATTCTATAACACATTAATAGACACATCAATATAAGGCTTTATAGTGTGTCCATTCGTGGACTAACATATAATGGTATTTATATGTTTATAAAGCATATAAAAAGTCCACATTAGACAAAGAGTAAATACACCATTATTCATTAAAGGTTAATGTCATTTTTCCATCAAAATATTCGATTTCATACTTGAGAGATTCCATACAGATTGTTGTGGATAATGTTTTGTTTATTCCCTCATGTAGTGTCCCATGGAGAATTTATAATGCATCTAGTTTCTCTAAATTGAATAAATGTTTAATATTAATGAAAAGAAATAAGTCCAAGCATATTCAATGATTCTAGAAGTGAAAGAATAAAATAAATAAAAATAGTAAATGTGCTTACATGATTTAATTAGTGTCAAATATATTTGGTCTCATATCCATACCAATAATAGCATATGGCCTATCTTTATTAATGATAAAAATAGTACAAGAAAAATATAATTAGTGAAAAAATAGAGATACATGGAAGAAAAGAAAACTAAAATATGTTGGAATTATATAATATGGAAGAACACTGAGAAACCAATTAGACTTACCAACCAAATGGGTCTAGATTGTGATATCTATATATGTTTTTTTCATTGATTATAACACTTTTAGGAGTTTAACAAAAAAAAATAATCAAGGATGTCATCACAAGGTACCCTACATGGATCTACAATAGACTAAAAATCTAGGTTCAGTGGCTTACAAATAAGATGATTTCATAGGAGCACATCTACAAGGATAGAGAACTATGGCTCTTGAAATCATCCATCTCTCTTGGCCTCTATCGTTTCACTTCAGTAACAAAAACCAAATGTTTAGAATGGAAAATCACATGGAAAACAAAGAGTAGTGGGATGTAATGATGGTGGTAAAAGAATAAAACTGGTTTCATAACAACCAAAAGGTATCATAACATGCAGATTATAGTGATTTATGCAGTAATGACCTGTGTTTTTGAGCCATGGTAAAATTCCAAGCAAATTGTAATTTTGGAATTTACCGCAAGGGTCATTCTCTGAACCAAGATTCAGAATGTAATTTCGATAGTTGTAACACTTTATTGTGTTGTTATTAGACTTGGTTAAATTCCATAGAGGTTATTTGTGTGTCTCGTTGAGTTTCTATAGTTTTTGATCCTGAAAATCATAGGTTTGGGTGTCTGATAGAGTCGCACAATTTGTTTAAAATTGTGAATCCCCCACTAGCAAACCATGCAGAATGTACGAGAGGAGTATAAGTTCCCTAAATGAGCTACATATAGTTTTCCGAAACCATGCACCTATCCTGCACGATTAGTGCCACATAGGAAGTACTTATGCACTATTTATTACACCTATGGTTCATGATTAGGTAAACAATGTAGTAAAACCATGTGATGTAGGTTTCTAAGGTAGTGGGAGCCACACAGTTGGTGAAAAGTTTTTCCAACCCGTGTGTCCAAACCATACAACCAAATTTTTAGGGTAAATATTCATTTATAAACTTAATGAGTTTTAAATATTTATTTATTCATTATTCCTCTTCCTTAATCCATGTGAGGCTCTCCCCTGTGCATCATGGATTCCTCCTCCAACCTCCATTAGGATTTTATAGATCTCCTACATCCAAACTCTGAATTAAACATCATTGGTATCTATGGATCTATATTAGTACTATTTTAATTATTCTTTAATCCTTTCTAATTTTATATTCCAATAATTCTCCCTATATCTGTGTGATCTGATTTTACCAATTTTCTTGGAAAATGTATGTTTCTTCGATTTCTCCAAAACCGTGTTGAATCAGACATTACTATTGGATGAGTGGAATGTCTTAAGCATGAAGTAGTTGGTATACATCCCTTTCCTCAAGATTATGTAAATTTTTAGTGGAATTGGTGTGCCACTCGCGGGACCTTTGTCACACTTTGCCTCAAAAATGATTTCATTATTCTAAATTGAATTATGCACCATGTATTATGCCCATTGATAGGTATTAAATGGATTAAGGATATAAATATTGATCTTGAACACCCCTCAGGTGTGATGGATTATATTTTCCTACTATAATTAAATTAATTAAATTCCTAGAATACCTTTTAGGCATTTGTCTTGGAGTACAAATGATTTCCCCCCTTGTATGTGTTTGTTAAATTAATAATGACACCCCCAAAGTGTCATGATGTGCCATATTTTTTTCCTTCCATGTTTCGGAGTTTTTGTTAAAATTAATCTCTGTTAAATTAATTCTAGATTATTTAATGTGATATTTAATTATTCCAAATGAATTTTTTGATAAAATATATTATTATTTTATAATAAAACCCCTCGGATGAGGTGTGGTGTCTTTTAAACTAAAAAGTGTCGAATTGTTATTTGTAAAATACTTGGATGGGTGGGTTTAGTGTATTATTATGCCTTTTTTTTGTATTTATATGTATTATGTTTAGGACATGACTATTAGTGATTCTTATTAAATGGAGCTGACACTCCTAACTAAATGACTAGAGAACCAAACCCCTCTTATGGGATTGTATTGGTTATTAAATGGGATTTCCATGTATGTAATTTCATAACTGACCATGACACCATCTATGTACCTCTATAAACCTTGTAAAATGAATTCACATGTCATTAAAAGATTAAATAGAATATATTAAATGGAATGTATTGACATTATAGAATTCCTTCCTTAAATGATTCTAAATTTTTAAATGATATGACATGATTTTATTAAACTTTTTATGAGAATTAAATTTAAAAGGGTGGAAATGAAACCTTGATCATTGAATTCTTAAGTACATGCTTAAATTTTATTTGTAACGAATGTAATTCCCTTATTTAAAATGGGTTTATTAAATTTATAGTATAATATGTAATTCCTCATTGATCTGGTTATTATTTTCTATTATTATATGATTACGCCTTGATATTGTAAGTGTAATGATGGTATGGGATCTATTGAGCCTAGTGGAAAATCATGCCCCCTTACATCGGGTGTGGAGTCATGGAATCTCACACAATTAATACTATGTTGGATGTTGGGCTGAGGTACCATGATCCATATTTATATTGTTGAAATGAAGGCTACATAATTATCCTGAGTTTCATGCATAACATATCACACTCTATTTTAATGTAGGGAATGTACCCTATCATTAGATCTTGTAGGATTGTTTAGTCTAGTTATGGGTGACTGAGATACGCCCATTCCATCCGAAAACTAGTATTCCAGGTATATGGTCCCTTACAGGTGCACGTACATGTTTAATATTGGTGGATGCAATATGTAACCATACTATTTATATATTTTTTCTATTTATATACAGTTTTTGTTCATACATCTTATTATGGCTATGAGCCAAAGTAGGTAAAGATGATAGGTTTCCTCTAGGAACCTGAGTAGGATTGTGTTATTTATTTATGTTTTGTTTATTTATTCATATCTTCTCACGGATTTACATTATTTTTTCATATTGGATTTAGTTTTAGACACTCTGGGTGGTAACCTATTGGGATTTATATCACACACCCTGCTCGGGATGCCATTTCTCTAGGAACCCAAGTAGGCCTTATATTTCCATGACCATTATTGATTGCTTGAGTTGTCTTTCTTGTACCTGGGAGTTAGGAGCATAGGATCTAGATGGAGCTCAATATGCTCATGTAGACCCCCCTTAGGGCCTTTTAATTTTTTTATTTATTTTTTTATAGTACTATATCTTTTAGAAGGTTGTATATCTATTGTTTTATTTTATGGATCATCATCATGAAATTCATTCATTTGTTGTATATTGGTTTCACCGATATTTTATATTTCATTTTATATTATTACTTTCCTCCTCTATCTTTCATATATTACTATTACATCTATTATCTTCCGATTCTTATTTATTATACAATTGTAATACTCTGATATGAGGTTATAGTCTCCCCATGATCACCTCATGAGACACCCTCTAATAGTTACCAGCCTATAGCATATTGGGAGGTTTTCTTGAGTTCTTGTGACCCACAGGTCTAACCACTTTTCTAGTGGTGAGTCGGACAAGGATGTCTCAAATTGGTATCATAGGTTTTTGTTTCCTTCAAATTTATGTTTCTAGAATTGGCAGATAGAAGAAGAGGAATCTGTTGATTCTTGGTAAATAGATATGTCTAGGACTGATCACACCATCCATAGGGAATATTCCATGTGGCCAGGGCTTGGAATATTTTTCATGTCATTTGATATTACAGTAGATTTTATTTTACCCTTAGTGAATGATGTACATTCCTTTGCTTATTGATTTACGATATTCTAGTTTTTTAAACTTATCCTATCATGGTAAGCATGATTCATTACATGAATCATATTAGGCATATAAAAATTCACATTTCATACATATTCCATGCCATGTAGTATTATTTTTATCTTTCATGATGATTTGATTATGTTCCTTGAGTTTTATACCATGATTTGGTTTCATTAGCAGGATTGTTTTTATAAAATTCTTGAGTTATTTATTTAGAATGTTAATCTGTTTACATGCTTAGTTAATTGTTTTCTATACTTCCTGTTTATTTAACAAGTGGCAATATGTATAATTATTTTATGCATGTTATTATTTTTCTCTATTCTTACTGCTTGTAAAAACATGCTAGTTAAAATTTTATATGTAATTGGTTGTATGGGCTGAATTTATTAGTTGTTATTAAATGGGAATTGATTTTTTATTGTAAGGTGTATGGGATCCTTATAATTGGGAAGTAGTAACCCATATTCTCAAACCATATTTTAGCTTTATATGTATTTAGAGACCTTTGTTAAAATGTAAAAGCTACTAATGGTCAATTTTTTAAATGTAATGATTTAGTTTAATGGGATCCAAATTCCATACTTTAATGTGTATAAGAACATTATAGATTGATAGATGGCCCCCTATATAATTTATACATTATGTATGACCATTATATATTTTTATATTGTTATAAAATGTAAAATTTCATAAATTTGGAACTGAAATGAAATATTTTCCTCAATAAAATATTTTTATTAACTTTATAAATGCACAATTGGGCCCGAGTAGTTCGATTTGGGCATGTTTCTTATGATAAAACCCTTTAAGAGTGTTTTGAAACTTTAATTTAAACAACTGTTATTGGGTTGAATTATGATGAACCTGGGTTTGTTTAATGGGACCCCTATAGGTCACCTTATATTTTATAGCCTAAAAAATTAGATGATAAATTGCATAATTATGAGATATAGATTATAATATTTCATCATCGGTAACATGATTCTAAAGTGTCCTGATGAACAATAATATTATAACATAAATACCTTAAATCACGTTTTACTTTATTCAAAAGTGATCTAATATCATGTATAATAAATTTAAATTTATTATAATTATTTATGAAACAAATTAAATAATTATATTATCATATATGATTCAATTATTACATTTCAACACCCATTTATTTATATTTCCTTATTAAAAACATCATTCTAGGGTGTTAATTGATTCATTTTTCATAAGAATTTTAGTTTGATGGTTTGGTTACTTTTACTTTGATAATGGTTCCATCATCTATTGAATGTTAAAAATATCATAGATATACATTATATAAATATTTAGAGTCACCATTAAATATTAGATATAGAAAAATGGTATATATCATTCATTAACACGGTGGGACTTATGAATGCCTGAACATAGTTTTCAAGTTTCAAAGGAAAGAAAAAAAAATAAGGTAAATAATAAAATAATCTTATTGACTTTTTATTATATTATACATATAATTTATATTCATTATATATATCTTTATTAAAATCCATGTCATGAAAAAATGTAAACTAATCACATATCTTTTTGGAGTTGGTAGTCCATATGTACGCATGAGTGATGTTATCATCATCTAAAAGATGAGAAGGTAATAAGGTAGAAATTATATAATTGTTTCAAAAGAATTATTATTTAATAAATATCATATATAAACTTTAAAGCTGTCATAATAACCATCCATGAAATATAGTGGTAGAAAATAAATAGTATCACTGCATGGAGGTAGTAGTTCACATATACACATGAGGGACACTTTCAGTTCATATTTAATGGAAAAGATGGTGAATTAAGGAGGATATATAGTAATAATAAAACATAAATATATTTAGGTTACTTTATTTTTTTTATTTATAATTAATACTATATATTTAGAGGAGTTACAAGAGGAAATAAATTAAAAGAGTTCGAGTAGGATGATTACCTCTTCTTTAGGAGGCCTCCATTGGATCCTTTGTTAAGGACCCTTGGAATGATATATTAAGAATAAAATTACATCTAATTAATGGAAAAGAAATTTTATAATATTATTGGGTAAGGTTTGGTTAATCTATATATTTATAAGTGGAGTAAATAAGTGAAAAAACGGTTGTCCTTTTATGAGTGAGGAGAGTGAACACTTGGAATTTCATAAAAGATAAACATGTAATAAATCCATACTCAAGAAAATGATTCCAAATGGGTATAGATTCATATTTGGGACAATATGAGGTCGAAATATGATCATCAAATATGATTTATTATTTTTAATTGGTAAACATTTCCTTATATCTTGGTTTAACCCCTAACAAACATGTTTTAACCTTAACCATGGTAAAAACATTTGATAGTATTTAATATTGAAAATGGAAAAAAATTAAGTTGATCATATTACATAATATTAATTATAATTATTAAAATTATATTATCCATTTTATCAAATTAAATTTACAAAAGTTTAATAATTTAATTTAAAATCAAACCCTCAAAACTTAATGAAAAGTGGTTTATGGAAAAAAATAATTGCTCCTATGTATAAAAATTTATTATATAAAAAATAAACAAAAATTTAATTTGAATTACCTAAATTGGATTATTTATAATGTAATTCCACTAATGATACTTTGGAAACTAGTTTAAAACAAGATATAACATTTTAAATTCTTTAAATAAAAATAAATATCTCAATAAATATCAAAAATTTTCACTACTCATAGAAAAATCAAAAACATCAAAAAATTCCCAAAATTTCCCTCTAAGATAATTTTGAAATGTTGATATCATAAATGATGTTAATTTATTAAAATTAATTTTATAAATGTGTAATAAATTAATTATATTTTTGTTCATAAAAAGAAATAAAACCATCATGAGGGAAATGTATATATAAAGTGCATTATGAATTTACTAAAAATTAAGTACTTATTTATCAATATATTTTCTTATCCAAAAACAATTATAGATTATTTTTAAGGGAAATATATCCTAAAATATCAATATGTAAAATTATACCCACATTAAAATGAATTTATCCATAAATATTTTGTCACTCTAATATAAATAATTGGGGATATATATATTTCATCACATCCATGGGTTCCTGAGTAGATTCTTTAAATTTATGATTACTCCTATGAAATTTAAACTGTTGAGTAGTCTTGATCTATAGGTATTTGTCTCAATGGTCAAATATTTATACTATTTTTTCTTCATATAAAATATCATGATCATGTGGAAGAATAATATATTTTAGTATATGTGATCGATCAGGTATGTTCTTTCTTGGGAAAGATACATAGAACACATGATGAACTTAAGATAGGCTTAGTGGAACCGTCAAGAGATAAGTTACCATCCATGCACAATAAATAATCTCAATGGGTTCAATATACATAAGGATTATATTTCACTTATATTTTAGTCTAATAACATTATTCTATGGGTAAATTCACTTGAATACATTCTCACTAAATTCCAATTAAATATTTTATCAATGATTGTAAACATAAATTTTATGTCTATTATAAGATTCTATAGTGTGTTGTTGAATGTATTTTAATTCTATGAAATTTATTTAGCTAACTCATGTCCCAATAGATTTATTTCCCGAACATCATCCCAACATAATCGATGTCCACACCAATTTCCATTGAGGGATTCATAATGATCCATCTTAATGCTTGAGTGAAATATATTTTATAATACAATTTAATAAAAGGAATGTGTTAATCCCTACCAACTTTGAAATCCATAGAAAAATATCTCAACATATCGTCTAGGTTTTTTAATGGTTCTTACCATCATTCTGAGGATGATAAATAACACTAAAACACAACTCTGAGTCTAGAGGATTCTAATGACTTATATTGAACTTTGAGGTAAACCATATATCTTTTTTAGATATAATTGAATGTGGTATCCTAAGAAACATTACAACTTATTTTATATCATAGAAATATGACCAAGAGTGAAATATTATTTGATAGAAATTAAGTGTGTTGAATTCTTTAAGAGATTGAATACAACCCAAATAGCATTATAGCCTTTATATGTTTTGGGGAGTTTAAAGAAAAAATCCATGTTGATGTTTTTAATTTATATTCTAATATTGGTAATGGTTGTAACATACCCTTATAATTATATCTCTCATATTTAACATTATTACATACCAAGGAATAAGATAAATACTTTTCAATATCTCTCTTCATGTTAAGCCACCAATAATTCTCTTTTAGATCTATATATATCCTCATACTTCTAGGATGAGTATACAATTATGAACTATGAGTTTCATCCAATATCTCCTTATTTATATATGGTATGGTTGGGAAACATATATAGTTCTTGAACCTTATCATAAAATCCCAATAACGGTTGATCTATGTAAAATTTCTCACCATCTTTTATAGTTGTACATCATTATTTTTAAACACTTTTAAATTTATCTTGATAGATGGATTAACATTCATTTGAGTAAGATAATATTTTCCCCATTAATATTTCAAGATCTATCATTTAAAAATCTATAAATATTGGATCTTTTGTGATCCTTATAATATATAAGCTACCAAGATCATTTTAACTCAAAGAATAATCCACCTCATTTGCATTCCTAGTGTGGTAATGTATTGAGAAATCATAATAATTAATAAACTCCAAACCATATTATCTAGAACATATTTAGAACATTATGATTGAATATATATATAAAAATTTTATGATGAATATATATATATATATATATAATTTACCTATAAATATTATTCCTCGATATCTTTAACAAAAAAAATATTTTAGTTAACTCCAAATCATGATTTGGGTTATTTTACTCACGAACATTAAACTATTATGAGGAATAAGCTATAATAATAACATTATACATGGATATGAGTATTAGTTAATTTTTTATGTATCATTACAAATCAAGAACTATTATTCACTATAGGTTATGGTAAGCATAGGTTCATTGAGAAACCATTTATTTATCTAATTTAGATTTTTCTCACATTCATCTTTCCAAAGGAAATTTTCTCCCTTTTCAGTTAACATGGTGATTGGATTTGATACCCATGAAAATTTATCCAAATAACATTGATAATGTCTAACCAAAAAAAGTAAACTATATATATCAATCATAGTGGTCGTTCTGGGCCAATTTTAAATAAATTTCTCCTTTCATGGATCCACTTATATACCCTCACTTGAGATTATATGACCCAAAAAAGAAATTTTATATAGGAAAAATTATTTCTTGGTAAATTTTTCAAATAAATTATCCTTGCATAGGGTATTATGTAAAATCCTCAATTGATCTACATGTTATTCCTTAATCATGAAACATATAATACTTCCATCTATAAAAACCACCACAAAGTGATCAATGTAATCTATAAATACTTTATTCATTGAAACCATGAAGATAAAAGGAGAATTAGTAAAAAAAAGGAATCACTATAAATTTAAAGTTTCCATACCTCATTTATAATTATTTCTTAGGTATGTATTTACTTTTTTCCCAAAATTGATCATATTCAGATCAGAGATAAATCTTTTAAAAATATTGAAATCCACATAATTTATTGATCAAATAAAAAATATAGAGTAAAGGATAATTCCTCATAGTTGTGATCTTCTTAAGTTCCCCAAAATCAGTGTATATTTTCATTAATAGTTATTATTATTAACAAAAATAATATGTGGACCCTAAGGTGAAAACTTTGAAAATTGAATCCCTTATTAATATTCTCTTATAGTTTCTTTATCAATTCCTACAACTGAATATTGTTTATTATATAAGTATTCCTAGAAATTGGTGTACCACCAGGAAAGAGTTATATTAAAAACTCAACTTCATGATTTTGAGGAAGACCAAGTAACTATTCTAGAAAAAACATCAAAAAATTATTACAATATGAATATCATTGATGTTGAGATTCTCCCCAACAATCTTACGTAAACAACCCTCTAAAATTTGAATCAAGACCCATATAATGGATATAATTATCTTTGTATGTTCATATTTATCATCTCACCATTATATAATCTTAATATAGATAATAATATAAAATTTGACATCCATTCCTAAAAACTTGATGTGGTATTTTTCTAAGGAAATAAAATCCATGTCTAAGATAGCCTTGAATTCAACTAGTGAGAGAATAATGATATTTTCTGGAAGCACATTCCCACAAACATCAATTAGATATGAGTCAAATAATTCAGATGGGGTCTTTGTACCATTTTGGGGTTTTACTACTAACAGAACATCTAATCTTGAGATGATATATTAATACCCATAGAAAATTCTCCATGATTAAAATATGGGTTTGATCATGAATTCAATAAGACATTAGAAGTTTTAGATTGTGTTTTTAGTATACCTTTCACCATTTTTTTACCATTCCCCAAATAAGAAATAGTGATACCATGATATTTCTCTTTATATTTGTGCTTAATATGATAGTAGTGTCAATCATATTTATTAAACTGTGTATTTAACCGTCAATTAGCATAATTCTCATACTCCACTCATTTGAAACACTGGAGTGTGGCTAGTTCATTCTACAGTTCCTTTTCTTCATCATTAGACAATTTATTATCCCCATAACATAAACATTATATTTCTCAATGAAGTCAGGTTCCATAAATAAAACATTTACGAAAACAATTAAGATATATTTCTCCTTTTTTTCTTCCACTCTTCGAGTATAAAAGAACATCATCTTTGATTCCCAACGGTTTTTATAATTTCCATTGAATTCCATCATTACTTTATTTTCAAATACATGATATTGATGTGTAACTGTAATATAGATCTCCACCATGATAGTAAATCGAATGATTTATTCATAACTAATAATGTTTTATATAGTTAAACCCCTTCAATAAAAGGTTTTATGACACTAAATAATCGATCAATATTACTTTCAGGTTTGATGATAATAAAAGAAGTGTACCTCAGAAGAAATGAAAAACATTCCTCATATGTACAAATGAACACATCGTTCTTCTAATTTGTCTCAACTAATTCCTTCTCCATTTTCATTTGAAGAATATGAATATATAACTTATTGAAAAAAAAATCTATTAAACTCATCCAAATCCATAGATCTAATTTATTCCAGTTAGCTCATGATCTTGATTAGAGTTCACCATTGTCCATCTCTCCTTAAAAATGATAAACAACAAAAATGAATTTTTATTGTTCTAGATAATGAAGAATGTAAAATAACTTTTTGTGGTACAGATCCAATACTCAAAAATTATTCATTCAACAAAAAAAAATTGGTTGATGCTACATCATAATGATCTCAACAGAACATTATTCCCTCCTTCACTCATTTAGATGCTAAACATGATTCACATCTTGAGAAATTTATGTGAGAATAGTAGCAATATTTATCATTCCATCCCCCAAAATATTTAGTTTCTTATAAGGAAAAGCATTCCATTATTTATCATACTCAGCATTAACATAGTTATTGTATATTTTTCCATTAAATAAAACAAAAAATAATGTGTGAGCAATAGTAATCATAGTGGTTAACCAAAGAAGCATGAAAATCTATTTTTAGCAAGTATAAATTATGACACCTTTTTTTAAATCTATGACACAGTATGTTTAACCTAGGTCTTCCATGCAAATCACCTATTCAAACCCTTTATAAGTTATTTTAAATAAAATTTTAATTAACCCAAATATATCCCTCGGGTGTGTCAAACTAGGTACTCGGTAAGGGCACACTCAGTGTGCACCAAAATATTGGATGAGATATTGTAATGGCTTGGACCCTCCATCTCCATTACATTTCAAAATTCTAGAGTTTGGGGTATCTTGGTAACCATCTGTGACATATTAAGGAGTTTTCCAAATTTCAGGTAGAACGAACTATAGCACCGATCAATGTTAGTGGCACTGATGGGCATCAGTGGCACCAATTGGCATCGGTGGAACCAATGGGATTCGTTTTCCCTGATGGGTGTCAGTAGCACAGATGGGAGTTGGTGTCACTAATGGGCTTTGGTGGCACCGATGGGCTTCAAAGGCACCGATGGGATTCAGTGGCACCGATGGGCGTCGGTGGCACCGATGGGCGTCGGTGGCATCGATGGGCGTTGGTGGCACAGATTGGTCGTTCGTGTCACCAATTAGAATATGTGTTATGGAGACGGTGATAGGGTGATGGATCCAAGGAAATGGTGCCAGGGTGACGGTGTCCGGGCGACAAAGACTCACCTAATAGTGAGTCATTCCCAATTTTTCCAGGACTTTCTAGTTTTGCTCCAGTAACAAATATTTTGATGTAAAAGTGTTTTAATACCCCTTTAAATTTTTTTTTAAGTCCCATAAAATATGTTTTAAATCACCAAGAGTTTGGGTACCCTTGAGTTACTAAAACGTGTGGCCTTTTTCCTCGGTGTCACATGCCTTTTCATGTTTTGTAGTTTCGCCCTTGTTACTCGTCTTTCTCCATTTAAATGAAATATAATAACTCACAACCATTATCTCCACCATATCCAAGTATAATTATTAAATATCAATTAAATTTTATTGTTTGAAACCTCCGAATGATGTGGTCAAGACACGATATGAATTTTTAAGTACTTTGAAATTTTCTCCATAGTTTTAGGAACTGGAATGCTCTTATGTTGAGATCCTATCTTTATTTTCCTTTCTGTTCTCTTAGTGTGCTGGGGGTCTTCCTTCGGTGACGAATCATGAACCCATGTTGTATCCCTTCCCTCTCATCCTTGGAGTCCCCAGAGTTCTTCCTCTGCAAGTCGTGCATCCCCAGTTCTTGGCGCTTGGAGAAAACATTGACCGTTGGTCATCCAAGTAGTGGTTTTTCCTTCATCGCTCTTTAACTATGCATCATGTAGGGTGGGTATGATGATGATATTTTGGTACGTAGATGAAACAATATTTAACAAATATAATTAATGGACATTTTTAAATAATAAAGGGGTGGGAATGATGATGTTTACATTGTTGTGTTAAATTTGTTTTTATGTTGTGAATTTTATGGGCATATGTCCACTGAAAATTGTAGTCCTTGGTGGTCCATTATTTTGCACTAATGAAGCTTTTATTTCTATATGATCTTGTATATAAATGGTTATAACATGGAAACTGGATAATCTTGTAAATTTGGTTGATTAAATGGATTCTCGATGGACATGATCCCTTATGTGATCACCCTAGTTAACAATATGGAAAGAATGTACTTAATGAATGGTGTTGGATAATTTTGGAAACTTCTTACTTCGTTCTGGTGATATGTATAGTTACTCAGTTTGATGATTTTTGGGGTGATATAAATGGGGATGGGACCTCTAGTTTTGTAGTTATTTTTTTTGTAAATTGGAGTCCATATGAAGTCAGTATTTTGGGGATTGGTTTGGTTCTATTACTTCACGGTATCTCATGGATCCCTTTTGATGTTGTGACTTTACAAGAGAACCGGGTGTGAATTCTTAAAATCATGCTTGGTTGGTTTTACTTTAATTTTTTTGCTGGTGGTTATGCTTATTATAATCCTGGTAGCATAGGAATGTTTTAAAATGATTCACTTGAACATGATAAAGAGAATGGGTATAATGGGGGATTTTTTTTCTAGAAATGGGTTGTGTTCTGGTTGTGGTTTTTGCGTATTTGTGCTTGTAGGGATAGCAGTGAGAGTGGTGGTGTATAGTCTGGTTGTTTGTTTTGGAACCATTAGGTTGGGATGATTTCTAGATTAAATATATGTATATGATTTAGTTTTTATGATTCTTATACAAAACCCCACCCATGTTGAGCACATCATACTGAACACCCCCATTTCCTGGGGAAGGTTGTTTTTCCGGAAATTCTTATGAGTGGATGATTATTAGATCCTTTCTGCCCCTACTCCAAAGTATCCCAAGATTCATTTGGTAGAATATGACTGCCTAAGGATTATAATGGATTAAGACACTTTGGGAAGGGTGGTGTTGTGGTGGTTGGACCTGGTGTGTGTTGGCATGTTGTTTTCCCAAGTGACTTCAAGATTAGCCCTAGGGGTCTTCGAGTGTGGTGGTGGATGTTAGGGCTCAGGTGTCTTCAGGAATAGTTATCTATGGTTTTCTTGGATCAGGTGTTTTCAGGTCGGATAAACTTATGATTGGGATAGTCTATATGGTTGTTGTTGTTGTTGGGGGAGGTTGTGGGACTGTAATGGGATCTGTGGGGGGAGTTCTGATGCATAGGATGTTCTAAATAACTAGTGGGAAAGCAGTAAGGGGTACCCAAATATCGATGTGCTTTTTGAATTATTTTACTTGGTTTTCATTATTTGGGGAGCATGCCTTTATTAGGCTAGGTGAGTAGTTTTCCATGTTAGTTGTTTTAGTTACCTTTACTTTCTGATGAGGCATTAGAATGCCTCCCATCTTGTGCACGAGAGTCTTTAGTTTTCCTTACTAAGTATACCTATATACTCACCCTACATATAGAAAACATCTTTTAAGTATCTAGGAGGAATTTCTGGTCTATGCCAGACCTTACTAGCTCAGACTTTCGGATAGCTGTCATTGCTGCTTTTCTTTTCATTTGGTAAGTTTCTTCAGAGTTTTCTTGTACTTGTATCATTTTTTTAACATGCATATGAGAATAGATTATTTCCTTTACTTTTACTTTCAAATTTTGGAGTTGTTTGGGTTTTACCATCTTATCTCCGAAACATGATTTTAAAAAAAGGGAAATTTTGTCCATACTGCGTGAGATTATATACCCTAGGTGTTAGTCATCACTCGGGGGCCTATTGAAGGCGGGAGTTGGGGGTCATTATCTCTCCTTCAACTTGAATAAGGGTCTGGAAGTTTGTTGTCCCTTCCCTCATTTGGGTGAAGGAGGGTCAGGACAGAATGGTAACAGAGGGAGTTTGGTGGAGAGATAGTATGGAGTTCGGGGTAAGGCACAATTAGGATTGCATGGGATAGTAGGTTAAGAGTGTTAGGAAATATTTTTTCCGTGAAATGGGTTAGGGAAGATCAGCTGTGACATGGGATTTTAGGGCCCCCAGTGATCCAATGCAAGGACTCTGGACCTACCGAACGACCAAGTTAGGCTAAACTAATTGTAGGGTAGATACCCTAGGAAAGGTACATGCATCATAATGACTTTTGTTCTTATGTGTTATAGGTTTTTTGGGAACATAAAATAAATAAAAGTTTTAAGAAAAAATAAAAATAATTCTTCTAAACTACTCAATATTAGTAATTCCCTATTTACCTTGTAGTTATTGAACCCGGATGATGTCCTTGAGTAGTGAGGGTGATCGAGGACCAGGAGGTTGATTTGGTATATCAGCAGAGGATTGACCAAGAGGAAGAGGAATAAAAGTGGTGGAAGACACTATCTTCATTCTAGGGGCATACCCTCGGGAAGTATGAGGGTAGCGTCTCAGACTTGGAGCCAGGGGGATGGCTTGAGAATATTGTGATCACCTTTACCTTGATTCGTGCTCCCAGAGAGTACTGGGTTCCATTGGAAGTCACTCATATGAGGGGATAAGTGTTTCAGTGGTGGGTGCTCTACCTCAGAGAGAGGATGGAGACTGAGGTTTTGTGGACTAACTTCGAGAATGAGTTCCGGGTGGAATTCCTTTCTTCTACGATGAATGATGAAAAGAGGAAAGAGTTGATCTCCCTGCATAAATGTAGTATGTTAGTAAGGTAGTTGGGTATCAAGTTCAAGGATCTACTTCATTTCACTCTATCCCTCTTCTTGGAAGAGGAATCGTGGGCAAGGCTCTTCGAGGAGGCACTCCGACCATCCCTGATGCATGATGTTACCCCCTTCAATCTACCAACGTACTTTGAGTTTCAGAATAAGGTTGAAGTAGTAGAGAGTATTCACACACTGTGAGGTATGCCATGTGAGGGGATCTAGTTGAGCTCATTGAAGGGGAAGTCCGTTAGCAAATGGCCTCTAGCATCAAGGCCTTCCAGGTTTCTATCGGTGCAGAGCAGGCCCCAACAGTTCCAGTTTTGATCTCCCAATCCCCACCCTTTCTCCATGAGCCTAGGACTTTGGTGCTTAATCTATAGAATATGGGGTTATCTTCGGAATCACTTCCTAGATTTAGTATAGTACATTAGAGGTGGAAAGGTTCAGTTCTCACCTCAGCAGCAACTATTTACTGCCAGAACTTTTCTGTAGCAGCAACATGGATAGTGAGGTCCCTCTCCTATGAGTGTAGACGTTTTAGGAGGAGGCCGAACTCATCTCACTCCTCAGGGACCTAAAATAGTCCATGGTTGGGGAGGCAGTCAACAACTGAGATTTAGAGGATCTGGGTGTGGGTATTTTCTTACTGCAGAGGCAGTAGTTCCAGTAGGATCGAAGGTTGTTCGAGTTACGATCAGTTTGTTTATAACTCTCTCATGTGACTTGTTTGATTTTGGAGCTTCACACTCTGTTTTTTCACCAAGTATAGACCATGATTTGTGAATAGATGTAGAGAGACTCTCCATACTCCCGGTGCTGAGTATGACAGTGGAAGATCAGACTATCCTGTTTGATGTTTGTCAAGGATGCAGACTGATGTTAGGGCCACATCAATATAGTGGGGATCTCTTTCTTCTGAGAATTCAGCCATACGATGTCATACATGTAATATAATGTCTTTTTTACATGAATTTTTTTATCTTCTGATTCCAGAGAATGTTCATGTTCTCATATATGCGTGGCTAGCATGTAGCATTCATTAGTGAGTGGGGTTTGTAGGAGGGCAGCTGACGTGTGGAGATCGTTCTTTCTGTGCTAGTCGAGATGTTAGTGGAATCAATAGACTCCGAGATGGTGGGAGTTCTGGGGATTTTCAGTGAGTTTTTTGAAATATTCCCTGAAGAGTTTGTGACCCTTCCCCCTCATTGTTATGTTAAGTTCGGGATAGACTTACAACCCGGTGCTCATCCGATTTCAATAGATTCCAATCGGATGGTGCCTTCTGAGTTATGTGAGTTACAGATTTAGGTTGATGAGCTCATGAAGAAGGGTTTTATATGACCAAGTGCATCACCATGGAGTGATCCAGTATAGTTCATGAAGAAGGCAGACTGTGGTCTCAGGCTGTGTATAGACTATCGAAGGCTGAATCAGGTGATGGTCAAGAACTGTTACCCTCTCCCAAGGATCAACAACCTTTTTGACCTATTGAAGGGAGAAAGTTGGTTCTATAAGATTGACCAAGGGTTGGGATATTACTTGTTGAGGGTGAGGAGGGTGACATACCAAAGACTGCATTCAGATGCAGCTATGAAGACTTTGACTTCATGGTCATGTTGTTCGGCATTGTAAATGCACCAGATGTGTTCATGGAGCTCATGGACACTATTTTCTGTGAGTATCTATTCTGGCTCGTAGTCTTGTTAATCAATGACATACTAATCTACACAAGAGCAGAGGAGGATCATGTTGAGAATCTAAGGATAGTTTTGGAATTCCTCAGACACCACCATCACAATGGGATGTTTTCCAAGTGAAATTTTTAGAAAAAAGAAGTGAACATTCTTGGACACGTGGTATCTCAGCAAGGGGTAGTAGTGGATCAATAAATGGTTGAGACATTAATTTCTTGGGAAGCACCCAATAATGTGATGGAGGTTTGTAGTTTTTTGGGTCTGGAAGGCTATTATCGGAGGTTCGTACCCGACTTCTCATGATTTGTAGCTTCTTTGAAATATTGGACTGGAAAGGACCAATCCTTCGTGTGTAGCGATCAATGCCTAGAATCTTTTATTTACTTGAAGGAGAAGCTGGTTAGTTCCCTAGTGCTCATGTTTCTAGAAGAAGGGTTAAAATTTGAATTATTATGTGATGCCTCTATTCTATCCTTGGGGTGTGTGCTGATGCTGTAGTGGGGAGTGATCTCTTATAGGTCTAGGAAGTTACGTCCTCATGAACGTAACTATGCCACCCATGACCTGGAGCTTGTAGTGGTTGTGTTCGTACTGATGTTATGGTGGAATTACCTAATCAAGGATCACTTTTTATCATTACATATCATAAGAGTTTGAGGCATATATTTACCCAGTGGGACCTAAACATGTGACAACAAAGGTGGGTGGAGTTCCTTCAGGATTACAACATTGAGAACTCTTACAATAAATGTAAAGGTAATGTGTTGGTAGATGCCTTGAGTAGGAAGTCGCATAAGGATTTGGTTCGGGAGTCATAAGATGATTGGAATGTGATGGAGGAATTGGATGCCTTACACCTAGATGCAAGGGTGGAGGATGGTAGAGGTTTTCTGTTTCAGATGACAGTGTAGTATTCGATGGTGCAGAAAGTGTAGGAGTCCCAGTGGGGTTATATAAAGTCTAAAGTGATTCATGATCATGTTATCTAGGGTGATTCTATAGATGTATGTTCGGAGGATGGTTATAAAAAGATGTTGTTTCGTGGAAAGATGTTTGTTCTGATGGTCATGCGTGAGAGAGTTATCGATGATTTCCATAACTCACTAGTGGAGGTACACTCTAGAGTTTCCAAAATGTACTGAGGATTGAGGGGTCGGTTTTGGTGGCACGGGGTGAAGTGGGAAGTGGTGGAGCTTGTGGCAAGGTTCCTAGTGTGTCAGCAAGTGATGTTTGAACACCGTATCCCAGGAGGTTTGTTGTAGCCTTTAGATGTCCTCGAGTGGAAGTGGGAAGACATCTTGATTGATTTCATCATAGGACTACCCAGGGTTTATGGAGGCTATGATGGTATCTGGGAAGTGGTATACCGGTGGACAAAATCAGCTCACTTCCTACCGATCAAGGAGTCGAGTGAGGTGGATAACTTAGCACAGAGATATGTGGATGAGGTGGTGCAGTTTCATGGAGTTCTGAGTTCAATAGTCTTGAATCAAGATAAATTCTTTACATCACAAGTTTGGAGGGGATTACAATGTGATTTTGGCACCAAAAAATTCTTTCGAACTACTTTCCACCCTCAAACAGATGAGAAGATAGAGAGGAAAACCCATATATTGGAGGATATACTGTGAGCATGTGTTCTGGACTTTGTAGGATTATGGGTAAAACACTTGACACTTATAGATTTTTCCAACAACAATAGATATCACTCTACCATTGTAATGGAACCATTTGAAACCTTGTATGGGAGAATATGTTATTCACCCATGTGTTGGACAGAGGCTGGGGAGGTAGGCATTCTTGGCCCAAAGGTAGTGAATGGAATGGCAGAGAAGGTTTAGCTTTTGTGTGAGAGGATGAAGGCATCTGAGGTCCAAAAAAAGTCATATGATGATTATAGGAGGAGAACCTTGTAGTTCGAGGTTGTGGACCACATTTTCTTAAAGGTCTCCCCTTTATGTGTGCAATAGAGGTTTGGTAAAGGGATTAAGCTCCCTACTAGGATCATCGGGCCTTTCGTAGTGTTGGGGAGAGTTAGTAAGGTGGCATATCAGTTGGTGTTTCCACCTCAATGGGAAAGGATCCATGATGTTTTCCAAATCTCCCATCTTCATCAATATCTACATGATGACTCCCACATCCTCGACTGGGGAGAGTTGGATATCGAGTATGATGCGACATTCAGGGAGCCACATGTGAGGATCGAGGACCATTAGAATAAGGTGCTTCATGGATTAACCATTCCCTTAGTTCGTGTGTTGTGTATCCATAGTGACCTCATGGAGAGTACCTAGAAACATGAGGAATAGATGTGTTCCCAGTACCCAGAGATATTTTAAGTTTTGATTTTGTGTTTTTTTGTACATGGATGTGATGTAATGCTGACCTTTTTTGGTTATGAGATGAGTTGTTTCTTTTAATATCTGAATTTGTGTGAAAAGTCTTGATTATGAGGAGGGGAGGACATAATACCTAATCAATATGCATGATGTTAGATGTGATTAAACTAGTTTGAGTGAGTCACTTCCACCCAAAGAGGATATAATCTTGACATGGGAAAAGGGAATCCATAATCCATAAGTTTGGATGGTGTGACCTTTATATTTTTGTGTGGTTACTTGGGGGATAAGATCAGTAGTGTATCCATATTTTTTCCGGAGATGGACGGGGGAGATTTGTTTCAAGATATTAGGTTTGTTCTGGCTTTAGAACAAATATAATTTGGTTTTCCCCTTAGTGGTATATTACAAGGTGGTTATTCGAACCCATATCTTTGTTTCAGGTTTACTCTTGAATTATTGAGAGGGAGAATAGTTTGAGAGGTATATGAGGTATTGTCCCAGACGCTCTTGGTCCATTATATAACCAAATTATTGTGTTTGGGGTATCTTGGGGACCATTAGTGACTTATTAAAGAGTTTTCCAAATTTTATGTTGAAGGAACATTGGCATTTATGGGCTTCGGTAGTAGCGATCAGCATCGGTGGGATTGATCGGCTTCAGTGGCACCAATGGGCAACAGTGGCACCGATGGGCTAATGGTGGCACTATCGGGTGTCAATGGAAGCGGTGGTTATCGGTGGAACCAATGGGTTGTCTGTAGAACCAATCGGTATTGGGACAAGATGATGGTTCACGGGCGATGATGCTAGGGTAATGGTGCTAGGGAAATAGTTCTAGGGCGATGGTGACTCACCTAATGGTGAATCATTCCAAGTTCTTCCATAACTTTCAAGTTTCACTCCAATAATGTATCTTCGAATGTAAACCTGTTTTAATACCCATTTCAATGCCTTTTTAAGGACCGTAAAAGATTTTTTAAACCCCCAAGAGTCGGGTGACCCTTGAGTTACCAAAACATGTTTCCTTTTTCATTAGTGTCAAACCCCTTGTCATGTTTTATAGTTTTTCCTCGATTATGAATTTTTATTTCTTTAAAAGAAAATATATTAACTCACAACCATTATCTCCCTCATCTCTGAGGATAATTATTAAATCTCAATTAAATCCCAACGTGTGAATCTACCAAACCACGTGGTTGAGCCACAATCTGACTTTTATGTACTTCAAATCCATCTCCCTGATTTTAGGATTTGGCCTCATATTACTTCAAGATCCTATTTTCCTTTTCCTTTCGGATCTCTTAGTGTTCCTAGAGGCTTCCTTTGGAAACTAATTTTGTGCCATTGATGGATCCCTTTTTTCTCCTCCTTGGAGGCCTTCGAGTCATTCCTCTACAAGTTGTGCATACCCAGTTCTTGGCGCGAGGAGACAACATCCATCGTTGATCATCCAAGTAGGGGTTTTCCTTCGTCTCTATTTAACTGTGCATTGTGCGGGGTGGGTATGATTATGATATTTCAAGATGTAGATAAAACCAAGTTTAACAAAGTTAATTAACATGACTAATTAAATAATAGAGGATTGGGAATGATGATGTTGATGTTGTTGTGTTACCTTTGTTTTTATTTTGTAAATTGTATGGTCTTATGTCCACTGAAAATCATGGACTTTGGGGGTCCATTG
Source organism: Viscum album (assembly GCA_963277665.1). Taxonomy (NCBI): domain Eukaryota; kingdom Viridiplantae; phylum Streptophyta; class Magnoliopsida; order Santalales; family Viscaceae; genus Viscum; species Viscum album. The sequence goes on along the minus strand of OY728158.1, from coordinate 419,611,842 downwards.
TTGTGCACAAATAAAGATTTGTTTTCTAGATAATCTCATGTATAAATGGCCATAACTTTGAAACTAGTTAATCATGTAAAATTGGTTGATTAAATAGATTCCCAATGGAATAAATCCCATGTGTGATCTCCCCAGTAAAAGAAACAGAAATAAGGTACTTAATGAAAGGTGTTGGGTAATTTTGGAAACTTCTTTCTTTGTTCTGGTGATAGGTATGGTTGCTATGTATGATGATTTTTGGGTGATATGAATGGTTATGGGACCTATGGTTGTCTAGTTATTGGTTTATGAATCTGAGGCTATGAGGAATCAGTGTGTTGGGTCTTTGTTTGGTTCCGGTACATCAAGGGATCTCACATATCCCTTTTTTGTTGTGACTTTACAAGAGAATGGTGTGTGAATGCTTAAAATCAAGCTTGGTCATTTTTCCTTCAGTTGTGGTTTTGGCTTGTGGTTATGCCTATTAATAGCCCGGTAGTGGACTAATGTTTTTAGACGAATCACTTGAACATGATAACAATAGAAGGTACAATGGGGGATTTTTTTTCCAAAAATGGATTGTGTTCTAGTTGTGGATGTTCTGTATTTTTGATGTAGGGATAGCAACGAGGTTGGTGGTGTACGGGCCAGTTTTCAATTTTGGAAACCTTAGGATGGGATGAGTTCATGATTAAATATATATATAATATTTAGATATTATGTTTCTTATACACACCCATCCCATGTTGTGCCCTTCGTGTCGCACACCCCCATTTCATGGGGGAGGGTGTTTTCCCAACATTATTATGAGTCAATGGTTATTAGATTCTTTCTGATCCCTATATCAGGTAGCCCAATATTCTTTGGGAAGGCTGCGATGGACTAAATATTATTATGGCCTAAGACTCTTTGGGAAAGGAGTTGTTTTGGTGGTTGGATCAGGTGTGTGCGGGCAAGTTGTTTTCCCAAGTGTCTTCAGGATGAGGCCCAGGTTTCATTGGGCATGGAAGTGGTCATTCTAACCTAGGTATCTTTTGGAATGGTGGTGGTTGGTGTGGCCTATGTGTCTACGATCATTGTTTTGTGTGGTTGTGGTGGTGAATGTGTTTGCAGGAGGGATGAATGTAATGTTTGGATGGACCATATGGCTATCGTTGGGGGCAGTTGTGGGACTGCAGTGGGATATTTTGGGAATATTTGATGCGTAAGATGTTTTAGATAACCAGTTGGAAATCGGTGTGAGTTACCCAAATATAGATGAACGTTTTCTATTATTTTACCTGGTTTTCATTATTTGGGGATCGTGCCTTGGTTTGGCAGGGTGGGTAGTTTTCCTTGTTAGGTTTTTCAGTTACCTTTACTTTCACAAGGAGCATTAGAATGCCTCCTAACTTGTGTATGAGAGTTTTTGGTTTTCCCTACAGAGTATACCTGTATACTCACCCAACGTATATAAAATTTCTTTCATGTTTCCAGAAGGACTTTGGGGACCATGTCGGACCTTACTAGATTGGACGTCGGGATGGTATTCATTGCTATATTTCTTTTCTTTTGGTACTATTCTATGAAGTTTTCTTGTACTTTTAAAAGTTTATTTTGAACATGCATGTGGGATTGGATTTTTGGATTTACTTTTACTTTCAAGTATTGGATTTGTTTGGGTTTTACCATCTTATATCCTGGTATTATTTTACAAAAAGGGTAACTCCTTCTATACTACATGAGATTCTATAATCTTGGGGATATTCACCACACCGGGACTTACTGAAGGTGGGACTCGGGGTTCATTATCTCTCCTTCAACTTGATGAAGGATGGGTCTGGAAGTTTGTATTCCCTTCCCTCAACTTGGTGAAGGCGTGTCATGACAAATTTATTTGACCAACTCATTTTATGCTTATTACACATATATTCATCAATTCTAAATCCAAATCAACTTTTTGTATCTAGTTGTGGATGTTTTTCTATAAAGAACACACTTTTTTCTTTACCATGACATATGAAGTTCTATTATATGCAGAATTATCCTAAGGTTTCTTGATATTTTTTCTCATTCTAGTTTCCAAAGGTAACTAAAATTTGATCTGATACCAACTATATCAACCCATACTATTCATACGTAGATATCATGTCTTAATGGATGAATATTCATTGCATAACATTAGAATCCACACCATAATCATAAAGGGTTAGTGTATTTGGAAACTTAGATACATAAAAAACGTTTGCATAATAGATATACATTATATAACACTATGTTCTTCATAACTAGAACCATTATTAAACATATCATACTTAAAACCTTTCATTATAACCTAAGGAAAGGAAATAAGTTAAATTTTGATCTTAGATGCTCATTAAGGGTAAAAAAGGAGATATCAATGATCAATTAAGAAAAAAATGAGATTAAGTGTATAAGAACATGATCATAACATTTCAAAACATTAATGAGTATATGAATGATCATAATCTTGAATCCTGGAATAAATATGTTTGTTAAGAAAGCATGAATCCTAAAGGAATAAAATAACATGATCAATAAGTGTATAACATTGGAATAAGTCATATGTTTATGAAATACATGAAATCATATAAAACCATTTTCTTAGTAATATATCACTACCAAGAAAATCAATGTGTATTGGGTTCACTCCTCATTCCATCATATCATTTGTAAATGTTCACTCCAAAGACTATTACAGTGGACATAGTCAATTACTAAACTACATTCACTCCTCATTCAAGTCCTTATTATTTCATGAGATATCCAAATTTACTTAATTCATTGGAGTGATATATATACTTCTAAGAGTACTCATTACATAATGAAATTCAATTCATATGTGTGACACAAGATCATAAATCATTAATCATATATCATAACCCATGGAAAAGAAATGGGTTTCATGAAAATTTCAACATTTCATCACAGAAAAACCCATAGAAAATAAATGGGTTTCATAATAATATCTTTATCATAATCTTAAACCATATATAGAAAAAATAAGGATGATATCCTTGGATCATAACTAAAGTAAATAATAATTAAACATTAAATGATGTTATCATAGATGGAAAATGTATTTATAAGATCAATGGATGATTTCTTGAGGAAAATTCCCTTTATTGTTAAAATTAATAATGTAAAATCTAAAAATTTAAATAATATTGAGGAAAATATTTTATTTAAAAATAGAAATGGAAAATTGTAAGGGATGAATAAAATCGTTGAGTGGTCATGAATGTAAGAAATTCTGTTTATTTTATGTATGTGAAAACAAGGATTCCTATCACATTTTTAGTAAAAAGAAAAAAGTACCACATTCAAAAAATGAAAAGAAGATTCCATTTGAACCATTTTTAAAAAAGTAAAAAACAGGTCAAAATAAATTTAAAAAATAAATTCATATTCGTAAAAACATTCTTGAAAACAATTTTTAAAACCCAGACATGAAAGAAAACAGATTTTTGGATGAAGGGAGAAAATAATGTTGGTTTTCCATAAAAACATTATTTCAGTCTATTGAGTTCATAAAGAGTTTAAAATTAAAGGAAAACATGTAACATACATAAATAAATAGTGTAGACTAAAATTTATGGGATTATTGACATACAATTTATAAAATTTCATCATCAGAAACATGATTGTAAATAATCCTTATAAAAAATGAGATTTTTAAATGAATCCTTTAACTTATGTTTGACATTCATGGAATGTGATATAAACACCAATATAATAAATTTAATTTTTATATAATTATATAATTTAATTATGTACATAGTTATAATATAATATATTATTGACTAATAATATTTCAACACCCATTTATTAATAATTCCTTATTAAAATCATTATTTTTGGGTGTTATATATTTAATTTTAAATAATAATTTTGGTGTGACAATTCTAGTCATTATATTTTGTTAAATGTTAAATAATCTCCATAATTTTAAAAATATCATATATATTCATTATATATATCTATATATAATTATATTAATCCATTAAAGTTCAATTTAGGAAAATATTTTATACCATTGATGGAGACGGTAGGTTGTACGTACGTATGAACATTTTTTCCCATTTCAACAGTTGGAATGAAATAAAGGTAAAAAATAATTCACTATTAACAAATAATTATTATATCATATATATAAATTATATTCAATAAATATATCCTTATCACAATCAATGTAAAGTAGAAATGAAAATCAAATTACATAGCTTCATGTAGGTGGTAGTCCACATGTACACAATAGCAATGTTATCGACTTCCGATAGTTGAGAAGGTAATAAGATATATATGATATTATAATTCAAATAGAATAATTTTTTCATAAATATCATATATAAAAGTTAAGCCCACCATAATAACAATCCATGAAAAATGGTAATTGAAATGAATTGTATCACTACGTGGAGGCGGTAGTCCAAACGTATGCATAAGCGATATGTTCACATCCCATTTGATGAAAAAGAGGGAAAATAAAGGTGGTTAAATAATAAAAATAATATTTTAGAATATTAATGGTAATAAATTAATTATTTTATGATTTATATTATAGATTCAAAAAAGGTATAAGAATAAATAAATTGAAAGAGTTTGGGAAGGATGATTACCACTTCTTTAGTAGACCTCCTTTAGATCATTTTATTAAGGAACAATGGAATGGTATTTTAAGAAGATTGTAAACTATAATTAATGTATAGTAAATATTATATGATAATGGGTAGTTTTTTTTGAGATATAGGGATCAAAGTTCCGTAAATAAGACAAATGTGGGGGGTCCTTTTATAATCGGGGGAGATGGTACAACTTGAATTTATTAAAAGATTAAAAATATTATAGTAATACTCATGAAAAATTAATAAAAATGGATAGATATTAGATGTATACTGGGTATTAGTTGTTATATGTCCATAAAATAGGATTCAGATAGTTTTAATTGGAAAAAATACTCATATCTCTTCATTTAATCACTAGTAAACTCGTTTTGACCTTAACCGTAGTAACTTGTTTTAATATTTTAACAATTAATTATGAAAAAATTTAATTTTAACTTAATAAATAATTTTAATTATTTTTATACAAAAAAATGAAATCAATTTTATCAAATTAAATTCATATAAGTGGTAGAATTTAATTTAATATTAAACCTGTAGAGCACAATGAAAATTAGTTTCCAAAAAAATGTTATCTCAAGTATGAAAAGTTCTTATATCAAAATTCAAGATTAAATTGATTCCAGTGAGTCAAATTTGATTATTAATAATTTGATAAAACTAAAAATAATTTTAAAATAATTTTAAATTATAATGGAAATTTTTAAATTCATTAAATGAAAATATAAATTTTTAAAAAAAATTGTATTTTTGAATACTCATTGAGAAAACAATATTTTCATAAAATTCTAAAAATTCACCATAATATAATTTTGACATAACAAAAAAAAATTAAGTTCATTATATTAAATGAATATTATATATATGGTAAAAATTAATTGTTTTATTTGTTTATAAAGATCAATAAAAACTATTTTTGAGGAAAACTCTATTTTTATAGTATATAATGACTTTACTAATAATTGAGTAGTTATTTATCAATATATTTTCTTTATCTAAGACCTTTAAACTTATTATTTTTAAATTATTTTATTCTTATTCACTCCAAAAATTTAAATACTAGGTTCTGCCTCTGTATTATATCATGGTACATCTAGACATACAGTTTCTCATATAACAAGATATCATAGAAATTAATTTTTATTTAAAGATAAATATATCATAAAATATTAGGGTGTTTCACCCAATTTTTTTAAAAAAGTAAAACCACTTAATTTATTCATAAAACCACTTTATTTTCTAGTTTTTTAACCTGTTAAATCTATTCTAGAACCGGTTATCCACAAGCCTATAGAACAAAAAAAATAAAAATTAATAAATCAAGATTAAAATAACTTATAGGTATTTTAGGAGTTTTATGGGATCTTACCAATGTAATAAAAATGTTGAATATAAGATGAAAATATATAGATACCCATGGGATTACCCTATGGTAAATCCTCCTATCAATAATAATGTTGTAAATGAAATGAAAAAGGAATTTCTTGATGATTTTAGGAAAGTAAATGTTAATACTATTTTCTTAGATATTGTGAAATAAACACCTAGATAAGTTAAATTTATTAAGGATATGTGTAATCACAATATAATGGTCAAGGGGGAGATAATGTCAATTTTGGGAGGCATGTATCATCCATGATCCAACACTCTCCCCATTAAATGTTAGGATCCACGTACATTTGTTATTCGGTGTGTTATTAGAGACCACAAACATGAGGATAAAATGACATATTTAAATGGATTTATAAATGATATGATTTATTATATATTTTCATCAATAAAGGAACGATATCTCAATAAGTCTAGATTAGTTATCCATCTAAAAAATAGAATTTTAGTTAAGTCATATATAGGAATTGAATATTTTTTGGTAATTTTAAATTATTTAGTTTTCCATATATATTTTTATGTGTTATAAATTTAGGGTGGAAGATGTATCAAAAATTCACCTTTGATATCAGAGTGACCATTTTTTAAAAATTCTAAAGCTATATTTAATGTTCATATAGGGACTTTGACTATAGATTGTTTAGGGTAAAATGGTTAATTTTAGTATCTTTTAATAAATGAAACATACTATAGAATAACATTCTAAAAAACATGTTAATATGAATTATTTATTGATAATGAGTCTGTAAAACTGATAACTATAAAAACAATAATTATTTTGAAAAATATATGATTTTAAGAAAATTAATTATTTTTTTTGAAAATTCTAAAAACAAAAAATGATGAAACACCAAATATTTTTTCTAAAACTAGTGCTAAAATTAATAAGGATATTTCTGAGTTTATTTGTAACCAAATTTCTTTTTTTAAATTCTGAATTACTGTATGAAATTGAACTAAAATGGATTAAATTGATTTATTTTCTACTCAACATGATCAAAATATGGAAATTTTTTATTTATATGAATAAATTTCATGTCATTCCACTTTTATGGAATTTAAAATTTTCTAAAAATTTCATTTAAGCATCACCTCGTATTTTTTCACTGAAATTAGAAATTTATTTTGAGGTTCAAACATGTATATTGTCTGAGAATAATCGCATTTCTAGTTTAGAATTTTATAGAAATACTATGGTGGATAAAGAATTTGATTCTTTAATTTAAGTCTATGATCTTCTAAAACCCATTTTTTCTAAAGGGGACATCTAACCTACACTTGAACTTAATGTCTTTCCCAAAAATTAAATTATACCTACTTAGGAGAGAAACAAATATTTCCAATAATAACTAAAAGTGGGATGTAAAATGAATAAAAGAACTAGCTATTATAGGTACTTAGAGAAAATTGGATGGATATAGGTTTGTCATTAGATGAAATACCAAGTATTATTCTTTCACTATCTATGCACATGCAAAATTTATCAAAAAATCCATATAAACCATTCTATCATTCTATAATTACATGAAACCCATATTTCATTATCTTGACATCCCAAGGCCTCAATGATGTAATTATGGATTATTATAAAGATATTTTGGGTGATAAAATATGGTTATATTAATTATTAATGATATTTAATATATTTCAATTAATCAATTTTCATAATATATTTGTACTTCATGTTATGAAAAATTTGTGTCATTGATATTACAATTTATAAAATTCTTTTAATGTGTGTCTTCATATAGAAATATGATATTTAATTATTAATTTTTTTGTTATATTGTTAGAATTATTAATATTATATAATTAATATTATTAATAGTAATAATTATTTAATTAATTAGATAAAGGAGGGTAGATACTATCCTCTCCCTTTTTAGTGTTCAACACATACAAGAGAAGGGGGATCTCTCTCTCCCACTTATAGGATATTATACTCCATTATAATATTGAACTTACAACATATGACCCTAAATTTTATCTTTGCATATTCTATTTTTATTCTTCTTACATTTTATATTATTCCTCTTGACTTTATCTATATATAGTGTTTATAATTTTTTTTGTTTCTATAGGAAAAGGTGAAATTCCTAAAAATTAATATGATATTTATCTTTCATGTTAGATAAATTATTTTCTTATCATCCACAAACGATTTAAGATTCCACTTTTATCTTATGGAACAGTGGTAAGTGTTTACACTTTTGGAGCTTTGATATACTGTTCGATACATTTTATTTATTATAATTAATTTATAAAGATTATTTATGTGACAAACTGAAACAAAAATATCTTTATTTTATATGATTTATATAATTTAACCATTATATATCACAATAATATCACATATCTTAGATTACCTTTTGGTTTAATGTCTTTGAGGACTAGTTACCTATGAAATTTATTTTTAAAAAAATTGTAAAAATATCACCATAGTTATACTCTTATAGACCATGTTATATATTTCTTGAATGTTTTACTTATATTCATAACATTGCGAAGGGAAATATAAGAAATGGGTGATCTCAACACTTAGTAAGAGAAAACTTATCAACATTTCATCAAGGTTCACATCATCAGAATCTGAGAAAAAAAGAGAAAGGGGAAATTCTTATTAAAAGAAAATTAAAAAAATAATAGTTTTCTATAAATCATGATGGAAATACATGTAATATAAAAATAAAAAACATATAACATAATGTAAGAGAATTCAATAAGGAAATAAAACATATAATGAGAGTCAATAGAGATGAAGTTATATCATAGAGAGGATAATTATAACCATAGAAAGATGGAATAAGTAAATAACAACCTATAATAATTGAATCATGAAGTATGTGAAAAATACATAGGACGGGATATCATAAATATAATTTAAGGGTCACTCCTAATGCTATAATAATAAGGGGTACAAAGTCCCATGATTAATTGGGTTTATTCCCCATTCCCATAAACATAGTGTAAAAATTCCTACGGTGGATTAAGTTTAATCCCTATTATATTACATACCATTTCATGAGATATAATGATTTAACCAATTCATTTGAGGGTTATTAAATTTTGGCCCCACCATTAACATAATATGTTGTGAATCATCTAACTTCCCATACATCATACATGGTATCTCATTAGATGTAAACATTACCCAATGCATTCGATGGATATATAAATTTAGGTCTCCCAATTATCTAATGAAAATAAAATATATGCATGATAAATGAGGAAAATAAACCATACATAAATAATAAGCATGGTCAAACCCATGAAAAGGATGTAGGTTTCAAAATTCTTATTGAAGGTGTCATGAACCAACCATGATACCATGGTACCCTAATATTGAAACGAGAACCAACATATCCCAAAGGGTGTTCTCAATCCCCAAAAGTTAGCGACTAGCACCTGACATCAGGAAATATAAAAGTGCGAATGAATTTTCCACAAACATGATGGAAGATAAAGATACCTATAAGTATTCTCAAAAAAATAAAAAGGGATATACTACCAAAAACCATACAAGTTTATCAAAAACCCAAATAGTACATCATCATTGTACTATAAATTATATATGATAACCCAACATTCTCAGAGGGAATGTCACTTTAAGCCTTAAGGAACCAATAACATCCCCCACCTCACAGAGGTGCTTCCCCTTTACTCATACATGACAGAATGAAATCTACAAATAATCAAAGGAAAATATAGGCTATAAGATAAAAATCCAATTTGGGTCTCAACAAGTGTTTTGTAATAGGATTCTATAATAATTATCTAAATCATTCTTTCAATTTTAATCCAAACTGTCATGGTAGTAGATTTTAATATTTAAGAAAAATCATGCTTTTATTTCAATTTGATGGAAAAAATATACCTGGATTAAATAAAATTTTTATATAAAATAGTTTATATAAATAAATATATAGGATAAAAATATTTCTATATAAATTTAATATATATCAAAATAACCACAACAAGAAAATCAAGGTTTAATCAATTGTACAATATTAAACAAAACCACCTATCTTTTTCACGAAACAAAACACCCACAATGGGACTCATCAACAAATAACAAAGGTTTAAAAGATCTTGGAACTCAACCTAGAATCAAAATTCAATAACATGGATTTTAGATCCATCAATCGTAATATGGTCTGCCAAACTCTAAGGGGGAAAGCGGGAGAGATAGAAGATACAGAGAGACTGCTTACCTGGAGAGATGAACCACAACAAACATGATGATCAATCACAAAAAGGATGATATATATGGATTGTATATCTCAAAAATCACCTCGAAAATAGACTCTAGGTTAAGTGAAATGAATCCTAGAGGAAGGAAATAAGGATTTCGTCAATATTAGTTGTTTAAAACTAACCCTCGGGATTTTACACAGTGTGTCACCCAATTACACATTCTATGACTGTAGAGTACTATATATACTAAAAAATAATTTTACTATTATTATAAATTATATTTTTAATATTTACATGGTGTGTTAAATAAACACGACATGTAACCTTTCAAGCAGTATACCCATTTCACAACATATTCTAGGAGATGATTACACATTTTGTTACCTTATTACACAGTGTGTAAATACCCAACATACTAAAAAAACTCAAGTCTTAGGCTGAAATCCCAACAAAACGATGAATTCAACATTATAGGTATCCGCTCAATTCCTTATTTTCATTAAAAACAAATAAAAAATTAAAACTAGAACAATGGTTAAAGCATAACTGATATAAACGTAATCGGGTGTGACAACCGCCCCACAATAAAAACATTGTTTCCCCAGAAATCCTATCAAGATGATTCTATATCAAGAAGTTGAGGCCATTACTCTCTCATCAATACCTTATGATCCAAGGTATCATGATAACCATAACCATTATACCATATAACAGTGACCAAAGGTATCATCCTCCTAGGAAGTTCCTAGGTTTTATAATCAACTATCCTCACTAGATGCTCAATCATGGATAAATGAGGCTCAACAACAAGATCGCTCTAACTCAAAACATGAGATAGATCTAAATGAAAATTATGTAGATGAGATATAAGGAAAAATTTACCTATTTACATAAGCAATGGAATAATTTCTAAATGGTAATACACTTTCCCCTCCATCTCAAAATCCTCGAAAGGTCCCACAAAACTAGGATTAATCTTTTATTTCCTCCCATGTCACCAATGACACAAATAGGGTGAATCATTCAAGAACATCAGATCACCAACTAGAAACTCTTTAGTTCTATTCCACTGACCAGTATAAGATTTATACCATCTCAATTCCATCATCATTGTCTGATGAATCAACTAAATCTTTGATGTTTTCTCTTGAACCATGTTTGGTCCAACCAAATAACTTTCACCAATATCCGAACAACACAATGGATATTTACAAGTACGACCCTACATGGTACCAAAAGGATCAATTATAATCATGTAAGTGTAACTATTTTTATAATAAAAACAACCAATCACAATTTATTATCCCAAGATCCACCAAAATCAGTGATGCAAGCATGAATCATATCCTCAAGAATCTATGTAAACCTCTCTCTTTTTCTATTACTATGTGGATGGTATGCCTTACTCAAACAAACCTAACATATTAGTGACTTATATAAACCTCTACAAAATAAACAGTAAAAAAGGTTAACCCTATAAAATACTATAGCATGTAGAACTACTTAAAAATGAACAATCTCTCTCACATTGATTTGTCCCATCTTCTTAACTCTGGTTTCATCAAGAATGGGTGAAAATTGAGATGATTTGGTCAGCCTATTTATCAAAAACCATATCAAATTATTCATTCTTCATGTACATGGAACCTTACCGTAATGTCCATAAAAATCTCCCTCAACTTCCAAGTCATTATAGGAAGTTGCTGGAGAAAACATAAAGGTCTCTAGTTCTTGTCCTTGGCCTCTTGGAAATTATAGTTGTGAAAAACAATTGCATTGATTTTTGTCCACATACCCTGCCACGAGAATCAACAACACATGTCATAAAACATATTTTAGGTTCCCATGTGAAATGGACATTGTAATTATTACAATATCCTATCAAAACATTCCTCACTAACAAAGGTGCATCATAATGGTTCTAGAAACATAGGATGCCCTATAGAGAGAACGACCACCCAATAATGGTCTCACCACCATAAAGAGAGATCCTAATGATGTAGAATTCATCACCAAGTTTCTATTCATGAAAAAACATCTGTATAAAAGAGTTGGTCAATTTAAAAATCCCAAGACAACCTTAACCCATGTTTCCCGAACTCCAAGTTATTATGAAAAAAGTACCATCATGTTTTGCTCTCCTAATAATTATTTTATGGTCTAGGTTAGAATATTCCTGCTCAATGCATCAACAATGAAATTCCCTTTCCCCAGGGTATAGGAAATATCAAAATAAAAATATTGATTTTACTCTACTCAATGCCTATAGTTAAGATTCAAATATTTTTGAAAGAATATATAACTAAACCTCTCATGATTTAAATACATGGTAAACCTTTCTTAGAAAATGTATTTTTTTTCCAACTCTTAATTGCATGCATCACAACTAAAATTTCATGGTCATGGTATGGATAATTCTTCTCATGTTTCCTAATTTGTTGAGATCCATAGGCAATGATGCGATCACCGTAAATAAGAACCCAACCAAATCCCATACCAGAAGCATCATAGAAACCACATATCCATGCCCGAACTTTGGATGAGTCAACATTGATGTAAAAGTAAAAAACTTTTTATCTCAATAAAGTAAATCTAACATTTCTTGTCCAAAGAAAAATTTACCCCCTTCTGAGTTGGAGTGGTCATCATAGAATATAACTTCAATAAATCCTTTATGAACTAACGATAATATCCAGATAGACCAAGGAAACTCTGACTCTCAAAAACATTATGTGGTTACTACAATGTCATAAAACATTTTACCTTATTAGGATTAAAAAATACCATTTTGTAAGACCATGTGTCCCAAGAAATTCACTTCCCAAATCAATAAATTACATTTTGATAGCTTGGAATAAAGATGATTATTTCTCAAAAATTCCATAACTTCCCTCAAATGACACACATAATCCTTCTCGAACATAGAGTAAACCAGAATGCCATCCAAAAATACCCCCATGAACTTATTTATATACTCATGTAAAATCATGTTCATCAAATACATGAAGACTAAAGAAGCATTGGTTAGAATAAATGGCATGAAAAAAATACTAATAATGGTCATACATAATCTAGAAGGTAGTTTTTTTAATGTTGTGTTTTTTATTCTCAAATAGTTATAACCAGATTGAAGGTAAATCTTTTAAACCCACTTATCCTCTTTGAAATAATCCAATAAATCATCAATCTATTGAAAATGATACTTTTTCTTTACTGTGACTCAATTGAACATATGATAATCAACACATAGGTGAAGTCCACCATCATATTTCTTAGCAAAGAGAACAAGCGCCACCCAAGGTGACACACTCAGTCATATAATGAATTTCTCTAATATATAATCCAAATAAGCATTCAACTCTTTCATTTTATATGGTTCCATGTGGTAAGAAATAATACATACTAGTTGAGTAATCAGAAATAAATCAATAGAAAACTCTACCTACATTATCAGTGGAAAACTATAGAATTGTGAATGAAAAATGATAGAAAACTCAATGAAAATTGGATGCATATCACTGCTAAAGGATTCCTACTCTAGATCAAAAGATAACAATGAAATCACTTTCCTTAACTTGGGATAAGAAGGATTGTCTCTACTCAACCTCCGAACCGATTCTCCCTAAAATGCATGGCACACCCCACTGAGATTCATAGAGGAGACCCATCAAAGATTATAATCATTTTAGGATTGATTGGAAATAATAAATTCATCCCAATGATGTAATAAAAAGGCTTAGGTCTTGAGCCAAAAAATACCTGGTTGGATTGATATCTGATAATGAGAAAACATAAGTAGGACAATTAAGAACCTACTCTCTCTTCACTCATAGGGGTGCAGTAATATCCTTCACATAATATAAAAGCTCTCTAGGAAGACTTATAAGATTCCTAACATGAGTTGAAATGAAAAAATGATATGCATAAAGCAGTCACTAAAGATAATGATATAGTGATGGTACCTCTCACAGTCATTGTAATCGTACATGCTTCCTTTGGAGACTCTTCCACTACCTAAAGAATCTTCCTTCTAGATATCTATGGAAGGGACACCTTAGAACAGGAAGCATTTTATTTCAACTTTTTACTTTTGGGGGATGACGATCCTATGAAACTATGTGGAGTAGAATAGATATAACATAAATTCTGAATGTGTCCTGAATTATCACAGGAACCACATATCTAGGGAACCTTTGTGAAAACCCATTTCAAAATCCTAGTATTGAAATACAATAATCATGTCAATGGGCCTTTTCCATGCACTGTAGGAGGTCACAAAGAACCCTTTTATTGAGATCCACCATCAGAATCATCAGGCTTCCTCTTCCGTTTATGGGAACTCACATAACATCCCCTCAGAGAAAAAGAATCTCCAGTAAAACTTGACTTACCAACCCTATCATGTATGTCCATCAATACCCTATCATGTACATCATCATAAGAATATACACATTTAGTAAGAAAACATTGTAAATAATATTAGATCGATGTTTCATCTCTATCCTTCTAGTCTACATCTTCTTGTTCAATACATGCTCAGGTAAAAAATCTGCAAGATCATCAAATTGGTTCACATATTCTATCACGGTATTATCAGCCTACTAATGTTTGAAAAACACAATATCCTTAGCCATCACCATAGACTATGGATAGAATTGGTCAGTGAAAATATCCTTAAATTACTTCCAATCTAAATCGTCTTTGTTCTTCACTGTAACCATATAATCCCACCATTTACTACTTGGTCCCTCAATCTTAAAGGTAACACACTTTACCTTAATAGCTTCAGGATTTTCAATAAATTCAAAGAGATGAATTATAAATCTCATCCATTCCATTCCCACTTTATGTTCATTAGAGCCTTGGAAAGAAAGTGATTTCTAAAATATAAACTCCTAAGAATGATTCTATGATTCATCCCTCTGAAGTTCCACAACTAGAGACTGAGAGATTATGGGGACATGTGCCTATCATAGAGCTTGGATATCATGCACAACAAACTCAACCAGATTCTGTTCTATAATAGGATTTTGTCACTATGATTCATCAGCATATTCATATGAGATTCTACTCACTTGTTTTATCAGAATCATGATGCTACACAACATTAACAAAAAACATTGAAGACATCAAAATATTACTCACATCGATAGTCAATAAATAGTAACAAGGGATATTAATCCTATTAAATAAGAAGAAAATATTTGTATTTCAACCTATCCAAATCTAAAATAGGGACATAAAATAAATAATTATCATGATTACTTTACCAAACCACACATAGTGACTTAAGGATCATTATGATGAGATAGTCTAGGAACTCACTCATCATTACCGCCTAAGTCTCGACCAGATTTCTCAAATGCATACTAACATAAAAGTGGGATGCTCAACCTGTAGCTCTAATAACACATTTTCATGAACCATCCTAGATACCCTGGTGCCCTAATACATAAGCTAGAATTAAAATATCCCAAATTTTTTCCTCAATCCTCATGGGTTAGAGACTAGAACCTAGCTTCATGCAATATAAAAGTGGGAATTAATTTTCCATACATACAATGGAATATGAAGATACATATCAGAATACTCAAAAACTCAAAAGGGAGATATTACTAGAAACCAATCAGGTATATCAAAAACAAAAATAGTATATCATCAAGTACTAGAGATTAGAAAATATAACCCAATACCATATATGACACATCACTACAAGCAACAAGGAATCAAGATCATCCACATCCTTCTAGAGGCGCTTTCCCTTTACTTGTACCAAGCAAAGGAAAATACACACACTCCCAATGGACAAGGTAGGTTGTGAGATAAAAATCCTATTAGGTTCTAAAAATGTTTTCAGAATAAGATTCCAAAATAATAAACCAAATCACTCTTTCAATTTTAATCAAAATATGAAAGGAATTACATTTTAAAATTTAAAACAAAAAATGTTTTCATTTTAATGTGATGGGAAAAAATAAACATGAATTAAATAAAAAAATTATATAAAATAGCTTATATAAATAAATAGGTGTGACTAAAATAGTTCTATATCAAAGGAATACATATCAAAACAATAAAAATAAAAATAAAAGTTTTAATCAATTGACCAATCTTAAAGATAGCCAGCAACCTTTTTTATAGAACCCAATCCTAAAAATGAAACTCTCTAATGAATAATGAACATGAATAATATCTAGAAACTCAAGAAAGAATAAAAACTCAACAACACAAAGATTATATCTATAAATATCGTGATGATGTATCAAAATTCTTGTAGGAAAGATATAAATGGAAGATAGAGGGATACCACTTACTCGAAGAGATGAACCACAACCAACAAGGTGGTGAATCAACGAACTGATGACATAGAGGGATTAAGGATCTCAAAACCACCTAGGAATGTCCTTTAGGTCATGAAAAAAAATAAAACCTGAAGAAAGGAAATGTGTATTTCATCCAAACCACTTGTTTAAAATCGAAACTCTGTATTTTACACAGCATGTAACTCAATTACACATCTTTTAACTATCGAGTACCATATATGCTGAAAAACACATGTCCATTTATTAAAAAATTGGTTTTTATTATTTACACAATGTGTAAATTTTACACAATTTGTAACCTTTGAGGTTGTGTGTCCATTCTACAACATCTTTCAGGCGATTATTATGTGTCATGTAACCTTATTACACAACATGTAAATTCCCATAAGACTACAAAAACTATAGGTTTTCTAATTAAAATTGGAATAAATACCTAACTTTACCATTATAGGTATCCTCCCAATTTCTTCTCAGAATTACCCAGTCAATAAAAAAGGAAAAAAAGGACAAAGATTAAAGTATACATGACAAAAATGTAATGTTGTATTACACAAGTCATAACACAAGTCTAAATCAAAACTATTTCCTAAAAGACAAGGAATTAAATCATTTCAAACACTCATAATTGATAACGGTACATGGTAATTGAATATGAAGTTACATTGTATAAAATCCACGAGAATGATTTTGAGCAGAAAAAATAAAAATATACCACTTTTATGGAACTTTTATAAGTTAAGTATTTTTTTTAAATAAGGCACTACCACAATTGAGATCATAAATCATAAAATTCCCTAAAAATTGGTTTACTTAAAACATGAGATTTCAAAGGGAACTAAAAAGTAGTATAAAACCATCCATGAAAGGGATATTAAAATAGGATAATATTTAAGTGAAATATATATAAATAGAATAGGTATATAAAAAAATATGGTATGAATGTAGTGAAAATAAAGGGAATATGTAAGTGGAAATTTTCAAAGGAGTTATGAAAGATACATTTTTATATTTTATAAAAAAAATTTGATACCCCATATTGTATAATATAATAATAAAATAATATATTGAATTGAGGAGAAGATAAATATTAATTTAAAATTAGGTAAAACTAAAATAGGTTTCTGATTAAAAGGATAATATTTTTGTGAAGGTAAATTTTGAAAATGTACGAGGAAACCATTATTGAAATGGATTGGAATTATTCTTTACAAAGTTTCATTAACCAAAAGAATTATAACTGGCTAGTAAGGATTACCTAAATAATCATTGTTTTCCAAATATATATATATATGGTATACCATATGGAATGAAATTTGAAATTCAAGAAAATTATTACAACTCAAGAAATATTATTGAGTTTTGAAAGACCCTTATAAATATTGTAATTTTGACTAAAAGGACATGGGATGATTGAAAATCATATGGTTATGTAAATCCTATGAATTAAATTATATAGTATTATATAACTTATTCTAGGGAAATATATACACAATATAAATAAGAAATTAGGTCATAACATTATAACATTTCTCAAGGAAGTTAAATTGAGACGACACCCTTACGACTGAAGAAATATTATAATAAAACCCATTGAAAGAAAGATAGAATGAAGTTATAATTAAAATACCACTAATAAGGATAATAAATATTATTAAATATAATTATATATATACATATACACAAAATTTATAATAAACTAGGTGCATAAAATAACATATGTCTTAAGAAAAAAAGTTTTGAGATGAAACTGTTATGACTTAAGAAATATACTAATAATGACCCCTTGAAAGATTGAGATATTGGTTTTTATGTTATAATACCACGAATAATGATAATTATTTATATTAAATATCCTATTTTAATTATACACACTATTTAAATTAAATTAGGTGTATAAAAGAACAAGTTTCTCAAATAATTTTTTTTGATGAAACCCTTAAGGCATAAGAGACATTGCAATAATAAAAAACTGAAAGAGATAGATATTTAATTAGAATTAAAAATACCTTGAATAAAGATAAGATATGATATTAAACATTAAATTTGTAATATAAACACCATTTAAATGAAATTAGGTTTATAAAAGAACATTTGTCTCAAAGAAGTGAGTTTTGAGATGAAACCATTACTTGTGTCCGAAATAATTCTATACTTATGCTTAACTTCATGAATAATTAAACTAAGTATATTAAATATGTACAAAATGAAATTATATTTCTATATTTCATATTCCAGGGTCCTTTAACTATCATATTTTATTTATTTATAATATAGTTGACTTTCCTATGTCGGCCACTTGTGGTTGTTCTGTAAATTTCTTCGTAACAACTTATATATGAGGACCATTATAGAAAGAATTTAAAAATAGTTTAATAATATCCATAATATTAATATTATTATGGAGATAATTTTTTTATATTAAATTTTTTTTAATTCCAAACATTATGGGTGTTGATGAAAAATGAAACACATTTCTCATGGAGGTGATATTTTGCACATACAAATGATTATTGTTTCCATTTCTCAACGAAATAGAGGGAAAGAAGTAAAATGATAATTATAAAATTGAATAATAATATTTATATTATATATATTAAATTTATTCATCTGTTACATCCTTTTTATCATATGAAAATGATAGTGATACAAAATGGAAGATGTCACTTTGTGGAGGTCATAGTTCACATGATTTTGTTTTTATTAGTGGATGAAGATGAATAAATAATGTTTATTCTATTAATATAATAACATATCAATATAACAAGGATACTGATTTCATTATATTATTAAGGATATATATATATTTTAAGCGAAATAGTATGGATAAAATTTAATTAAAATGGTAACATTTACATCATAGAAAAGACTCTTCTTCAAGATTTCCTTGGAAGTGAAGGCCTTAAGATAGCTTCTAGAGAAAATGGAATTAATTATAAGAAAATTAATTATAAAATTGGTCATTTTTATTTATTAAAATTTATTTTATAATGGGAGGTGTAATATTTAAAAGGGTGTAAGTCACACCCTTTTATAAGAGAGGGAAAAGGAACTTTTGGAAGCATCCTTTATGTTTTAATAATTCCCTGAAAATATTTCAAGGTGAATGGATCAATATTTTATAAATAACGTATTTAGGGGTTTATTTTGGTATATAAAAACTAAAACAAGTATTTAAAGACATTTTTTATGCATGTTATAAAGTTTTTACCATTATCTTTCTACATTTAACTCTTTTACTTTCAAACTTGGTAACTACTATTTAACTATGTGATTTTATGTTTCATTAAATCTATAAAACAATAAATATAATAAAATTAAATATTTATGGAAATAAGTTTTACCTATATAGAATCTAATTAAACTTATAGCTATTATAAAATTAAATTTTAAATTAAAATTGGTAAGGTGATGAAAAAGTCTTTTAGTAGAATATAACATTTTAACTATTCTGGATTTTTAATATTATTTAGAATTGATTACCAATTAAATGTGTTTTATTTTTTTTATTTATATTTTTATAAATAATATAATATTAATTATTTAAATGGTTTTATTTTATTTTATTTGATATAATTCTGTGATATTAATAAAAAAATAATTTGAAAATAATTATTTCACCAATATCATGGTAATTATCATTAATGTAATTTTATATGTAAAAAATGAAATTTACCATTTTTAATAATATGAAAATTATTATAAAAATAAAATAATTATTTAATCAAAATATCTTTCAATGTATATAGAAATTAATCTTAATGTTAGTGAATGTGACACATAAAATCTGTTTTTGAAGAAAAGTTTAATTTTACACATAAAGTTTATGTATTTGAAAAATTTTGCGATATTATTGATTATAATAATATTAATAAAATTATTATAATTCAAATAATAGTTATGTTACATTAAAATAAATCCCAAAACCTAATTTTCCCATGTTTAAATTTAATTAAACAAATAGTTGAAAATGATTTTAAAAAATATTTCTTTCTTTCCTAAATGATATTTATAGATTTTATAAATTTAACATGGTAATTTTAAAAAAAATTATTTTTCTTTAAAAATATATATATATTATCAATAAATGTTTCAAAAACATATAATTCATTTAAAAGTTACACTATTGATAAAATATTTATTTACAATATTCATAAGAAAATTAATTGATTTAGAAAAATCATAAAAAACAATCATAATCTTGTATTATAATTCTTAATACAAAAAAGATATTCATTTTTTGAAATTAAAATTATAAAATTTACAAATAAAATTTTCAAATAAAAATATAAATTAATGTGAAAATTGGTTTTTATAGAAAATATCTCTTTAAAATCCTGGTTTTCTATATTGATAATTTATATGAAACACTAATAAAGCTACCATTAATCAATAAATATTATATTTAATTAAAATAATAATATAAAAATAATATATAGAGTTATCTTTAATAAAAATTTCAATACATAAAAAAATTATTAAACATAATAATTAATTAAGTAAATTTATTTTAAAAAACCTTTATATAAACGTATATATTAATATATATTGTAATTCAGTTAATATTATTAATTATTATTTATTCAATAACTTTTTTTAGTGGTATAAATGAATCAAAGTTTTATTTTAGTTTGGTATTGATTATGGAGAGAAATATCAAACATATTTAACTTAATTATAGGAAAACATATATTAAAATATCATATCATCACATTCTAACCCATTAAATAAATTACATTCGCAAATTTCTAAAACTTATATAATGGAAATAATTTCAACAGGTAGATTTAGTTTTCTATTCATTATCAGTTGATCAAGGGTCAATTTTGGATATGAAGTGTGATTTTGTTATAAGAAATTTGATATGAGCTCTTTGTAAAAGAGATTGTCCATTTCTAGTAGAATCTTAATAAGTAAAAGGGAGGTGAACCTATATGGAATAAATTTCTTCAATCCTTGAATAATTATAATATATAATGATATAATAATTGTACCACCAAATGTATTTTATTTATAAATCAATACATTATTGTGGAAATATTACATGACATAAGACATCAAATTTTCTAAAGTAAAAAAATCACTATCTTCCTTAAGAGAAGAAATTTCATAGGAATTTTCATTGTCCCCTGACCTTGGAGGTGGTTGGTGGAAGTCATTCAATTTAACCCTTGATTTTGTGTATTTGGTTTAATATTGACCAAATTCCCCACATCTAAAACATAGAATAGTTAGTGGATACTTAGGAATAACATTATCTTCCATATTTTTATCCGTCTTTTTTCATTAAGAGCATGTTGTTCTATTTCATTCCTTATCACAGTCAATTAATATTTGAGTCTACTGGAGGAAATTGCATTGGTCCTTCTTTCCACATTTTTAACATATTGTAATGTTACCATTTTTTTATTCATCATATTCATAAAATGATCTAAAATGAGACTCCATATTTCTTTTATTTGGTGTGTTTGGAACTTATACTACACTCACGTTATTAATTGTATTCTGTGATAGCTAGTTTGACATAATCAACAGATTTTTCATTCCATCACCCATTCTAATGGGTTTATCATTGAGGTAATCATTGCATTTCCCTTACACCGAGGGTTAATTGGTCTATTTATGTTCCAACCATCACTAAGAAAAGGGGTTAACATGAGTGATGGATAATTATCATCATAAGTGTAGTAGCCTAAATAATCATTATGAATTTTAACCTTAAAATTGATCAGCTTATAATACAAAAATGTTAGCCTATAATTGTTTTAGATAAATATATATCACTCTTTATTTTACCTATATAAATCATATTATAACATTAATCATTATTATATTAATTTATATCATTCTTGTTTCAAATCATTCATGATTTATTCCATTTTACCTTAAGATGGCTTATCTTATACTTCTCAACCTATTTTCTCAAATTAACTAATAAATAAATCCTTCATGGTAGTTTACAAAGATAATTTGATTATCCAAATAAAATTCCATGGGTGTGTCAAACTAGGTATGTAGTTAGGACTATTTGTTGTGAACTAAGTGATGATTGAGTTAATATATAACAGACCTTCTCATGTTTGTTACCCCGAGGTACATCAATGGCAAAGCCTAAAACCACATGTAGTGTCTAGATAGGGAAGTATTTCTACAAAAACTACACAATAAATAATTTAACAAACTTATAGGATAATATCCTATACTTAGACTTATACCTTAGACTTTTTCTTAGGGTTTTCAAAATTTTTTCTCTATTATTATTTCCAAAAATAACTACATTAATCCCAAATAAATAAATAAATTATCCTTTAATATCAACTATGATGACCAAAAATAAACATATATTTATTTTACATAATTTCTATAATTTAAATATTATATCTCAAAATAATATTACATAGTTTTAACAACATTTGGATTAGTTTATTTGGTGAAAATTTACATAGGAAACTCATTTTACAAAAAGTTTCAAAATTTCCACATAATTGAACTCTTATAAACCCCCTTATAGACTTATCATTAGTTATACTTATATTAATAACCAGGTAAGGGAAACATAACTAATGGGTGAGCTTAAACACTCAATAAGGTAAAACTTATCAGTAAGTCATCAATGTTCAGATCATAAGAAAATGATATAACCAAAGTGTGGATAAATTTATTATTAAAAGAGCATGGAAAAATAATATTTTTCCATAAATAATGAAGTAATGACATGTAATCTCAAAAGAAAACCATGCACCATGATATAATAGTGTGATATAAGGCAATGAATAATAACATCAGATTCAATAGGTATAACATGGTTTCATATAGAGGAATATTATAAGAAATGAAACATGGCATATGTAAATAAAAAATATAAGATTATGGAGCCATGGATTATGTGGAAACATTATAAGACATGCCATTATAAAACAAGTCATGATTCACTCTAAAGTACATAATCATAAAAAGAAAAAAGTCCCATGGTGGATTATGTTCACCCAGTATTCCAAACAATGTTGTGTAAAAAATTCCATGGTGGATTAGGTTCACACTTTAACCCCTTACATAACATATCATGAGATATAATTCCTTACCCAGTGTATTAGAGATCTACATAATTTTTGACTCACCTATAAAATAACATAGTGTGCATAGGTTAACCGCCCATACACCATACATGAAATCATGCGAGATGTAAAAAATACACAATAAAAATGATGAATAAATAATTACAGTGCAACTATTCACATATCAAAAAAAATATGTGTTCCAAATGAGGAAAATAACACACCCACACACACAAATATATATATATATATATATATATGATAAGCTTGATCAAAACCTTGTGAAAGAAGTATGGATCACAATTCTGATTCAAGGAAAAATAGAAGGCTAAATTATAAGGATCTCCCAGATACAAAATAATTATATCCTTTTAAACTTTATTGATTTAAATGGACCACAGTTCTTGAATATGGACTTGCATTAAATAAAATTAAATAGAAAGATCTGGAGGAGAAAGAATAAAAATAATCCACTTAGGTAGAGATTTTATATGTAAATGATCTTCTTTAAGGAAGGATATATCATACCATTTTCTATAAAAATAGACTTTAAATAAGAGGTTTGTCTATAAGTATTGAGTTTTTTAAAATATATTTCATGTTTAAAATAATTATGGGGGTGATGCTTGACATGAGATCAAGAATAAGAATGTTCCCTTAAATTGGGTTTACAAAATGTTGGTAATTTTAAATGAAACTAAAAAATGTACAATCCCATTAGTGATAATAATATTCAACTACGAATATATTTAATATATATTTATAAAAAATAGAATAGGTACATGATAATAATATGGGATAAAAAATGATAAATGAAATGGAATATATAATTGGCATGTCTCTAAGGAGTTACAAAAGATCCATTCTTATTTTTTGAAACACCTTTTTAAACCCCCCATCATAAAAGAAAGATATAAAACAATTTTTTTTTTGAAAAATGATAATCTAAATATTAAGTTCACATGATATAAAAAATAATTACATTTCCAGTTAAAAATTAAAATATTAGTGGGAAGGAATAATATGAAAAAGAGGGGAAATCATTGTTTAAATGAATGTGAATTATTCTTAACATAGTTTAATTTTAGAAAAGTATTATAACCCCAAAAAATTTAGTAAGTGAATAAAAAGTAATATCCCAATATGGAAATAGGTAATACCATATGTAATGAAAGATGAGATTCAATAAAAACATTATAAATCAAGAAAAAAGATTGAGTTATGAAATATCTTTACAACATTAGTAATTTTTAATCAAAATTCATTAGAATTTTGAAAATCACATGGTTCTATAAATCCTATTAATTAAATCATATATTATTCCAAAATAAAGTTTTGGGCAGTATATACATAAGATAAATAATAAATTGGTGCATAACAAAAAAACATGTCTCAAGGAAGAGAAATTGGGAGAAAAACCCTTGCCACTTAAGAAACATTCTAATAAAAATATTGAAAGAAATAGAGTTTGAATTTGGAAATAAAATACCATGAATAAGGATAA
This sequence comes from Viscum album, assembly GCA_963277665.1. Taxonomy (NCBI): domain Eukaryota; kingdom Viridiplantae; phylum Streptophyta; class Magnoliopsida; order Santalales; family Viscaceae; genus Viscum; species Viscum album. Next base: position 419,586,779 of record OY728158.1, on the reverse strand, counting down.
TAAATTATTAAAAATATCCAAGTGTATTCATATACACCATTTAAACGAAATTGGGTGAAAAAATACAATGTGTCTCAAATATGTATGTTTTGAGATGAAACCCTTACAACTTGATAAATATACAAATAATAACCCCATGAAAGATAACAAGATTAATGATGAATTTAAAATAAAATTAATTAATATAATTCATGTTATTATATATCCAATTTTCTCTACAAAACCCATTTTGATTAAATTAGTTTTATAAAATAACATTTGTCTCAAAGAAGGTTGTTTTGAGACAAATCCCTTACTACTTATGAAACGTTATAATAATATCCTATTGAAAGTGAGAATGATTGATGTTGAAGTTTAAATAAAAATAATAAATATATTTATGTTATTATATATCAATTTTACAATAAACACACCATTTTAATGAAATTAGGTGTTTAAAAAACATGTGTCTCAAAGATATATTTTTTTAGAGAAACCCTTACTTATGCCCTAAAATGTTCTTAACTTGCACTTATCCTATTAAATAATCAAACTATGTTCCTCAGGAATATAAAAAATAACCATAATCATATATATTTTATATTAAAAGTTCTATAAACTCTCAAATATTATTTATTTATAATATAGTTTTCTTTCGTACATCGGTTACTTGAGGTTGTTCAATTAATTTATTCATAACTCTTTATATTAGTTTACCATGGTAGGAAAAATTGTTAAATAGTTTCATAATATTGATACAATTGATATTTTTAATGTAATAATTTTTATATATTAAATATATTTGTTATTATAACAATTGTGGTTGGTGATGAAAAATGAAATTCATTGTTCTTGGTGGTTATAGTTCGCACGTACATGTGATTAATGTTTCCACATCTCAATGAATGAGTGGGAAATACGGTAAATGATAAATTAGACATTTTAGAAACATATTTATAACATATATCTCATATTAATTAATTAATTATGTCATTTTTATCATCCATAAATGGAAGTGAGGAATAATAGAAGACATCACTTTATGGAGGTGGTTATCCATGCAACACACTAATGATGCTTTTTTTCTTAAAGGATGGAGATGAATAAATAATGGTTGTTATATTAATATTAAAATATATAAATATAATAATCATATCTATGTTATAATATTTTTGTGGACATAAGATATTTATAAGGTAATGTTTAACGATAAAAAATTATGTAAATGCAATACTTACGTTGGAGACACAATATTCTCTAAGATATTCCCTTTAAATGGAAGACCTTAAGCTAAAATCTATAGATTAGGGGATAAAGTAAGATAAAAAGAATAATAATAGAGTATTTATGGGTATATTTTCATGTGAATTTAGTATGGTAGGTCTATGTTTGAAAGGATGAACCCCTTTTATAATAGAGGAAACAAGATCTTTTGGAAACACCATTTATATTTCAATAATGCCTTGACATTATTTCAATATAAATTTATCTAATGTTAAGAAATAATTATTTTGGGGTGTATTTGGGTATAGAAATAATCAATAGAGGCATGAAAAACATATTTTATACATGTCATGGGGTTTTTACTATTCGTTTTTTACATTGTACACTTTTACTTTTAAACTAGGTAACATGTTTTTTACTAAGTGATTTTATATTTTATAAAAAATATAACCCAACCCATATAAAAATTATCTATTGAGTAAATAAATTTAACCTCTAATTAATCCAAAATAAATAAATTTAATAAATTTAACTTTTTTGTAAAAATAGGTAATCTACACAAAAATAGTTTTAGTAAAAAAATGACATTTTGATCATTATGGATTCTTAATCTTATTTAGTATTGATTAACAATTAAATGACTGTTTATATAATTATTTATATTTTTTTACATCAAATATGATTCATTATTTAATTTATATTATTTTAATTGAGTCTATATATATTTCAAGATATTGATAAATAATAATTTTAAAATATTTATTTCATCATTATCGAGGTTATTAGAATTAGTATAAATTTTAAACATAAAAATGAAATTAAAACTATTATATATTTTTAAAAAAAATATATAAAATATTAGAACCTTTTTATCAAATTTTATATCTATATATCAGGAAATTAATCTCAACATTAGTGTATGTAACGTTTAAAAACTCATTTTAAAGAAAAGTATTTTGTAAGTGTAAAGTTTATGTATAGGAAAAAATATCAATGTTATTGATTATGATGATATTAAGAATATTTTTATTTTTCAAATAATATTTATGTGAAATTAAAGTAAATACCAAAACCTAATTTCCCCATTCATGAATTAAATTAATGAAACATAAAAAAATAGCTTTAGAAAATATTAAATTATTTTTAAATGATATTTATTTTTTTATAAAATGGAAATTATATTTTTAAAAAAAAATTGTTTTAATATATATATATATATATATATATTGTATATAAGAATTATTTCAATAACTTCTATGTCATATAAAAGTGACAATGTTAATAAAATCAACATTTTCACTATCACCTGAAAATTAAATTTTTCAAAAAAAAATAAAAAATTCATAATGAGATAATATTTTCATCCTATATACAAAAATGAAGATCATTTTTTCAAAATAAAAATATAAAATTTATATGTTCAATTTTTAGTTAAAACATAAATTATAGTGAAAAGTTATTTTTATAGAAAATGAAATTTAAATACTTGTTTTCCTTATTCTTAATTATAATAAAACACTAATAAAGATATCATTAATCATGAGAAATTATATTTTATTAAAATAATAATTTAATAAAAATAAAGCTAGTTATATTTAATAAATAGTACAATGTAAAAAAACATAATTTCTTAAATATAATAATGATTTAAATAATTTGTCATAAAATGAACTTTATATAAACATATATATTAATAAATTTTTTAATTTAGTTACATTTATTCATACCAATTATTTTATATACTGACTCGATTGGGCTTCAGAAGCGACTACCCCAAGCCTGCCTCCAATAGGTCAGGGGCTAGTGAATAGAACCAAGAAGGCATATCACACACATGATAAGCATTTTCCTTATGTACCTATATGCACAAACACATCTTAAATCCCATATAATGCTGAAAAGTAAATAAAATGAAAACAATGAATGCATACATCTATAATATCACAACTAGAGTATGAAAAAGAATATTGGAAATAAATAAAAGAATCCATATAAAAGACCAACTAAAACCTGAGAGTAATTCATGACCTACTTATAATAAGGGGACTACTGTCAAAAGAAACAACGGTATACACCATGGTATGTCTAGACCAAACTAGCTCTTCCTCCTCCTAGCCCTCCAAGGACTCAATAAAAATATCTTTTGTCTGTATAAGGCATGAGATAAGTGGTTAGATCCCATGAAGGGGTGAGTATAACAATACCCTGTATGACTCCTCAAAAATTACAATGCACAGAGCATCAAGAGTAAAAGTCATATCTACAAATGTATGTGTCTAAAACACATAAAATAATAATTTCTAGATATACACAATAACGAAACACAATATCAACATAATTATTATAATTGTAAGTCTTTCTTGGGATTCTTACTTGACTGTTCAATATAATGCTTATCCGGCTGAACAAACTAGACGAGATATACCTCCACTAATGAAACTCATCCTAGAGGTCATGATCATGAGGTCTTAATAGAAAGAAAATCTGAAAAGGGTTCTTATGAGATACACACTCGATAAGACTACACCTCATCGAAAATATTAGATCATAATACACATATAGGGGTTCAACACCCAAATCTCACTGGGGAGACATGAGACCCTATTGGAAACATCCACCTAGATAGGGGATCATTTCCTATGTAAATATTGATCACACCAATTCCAACAACCCCATATAAGGAAACACAATGGTTATAAGGATCTCCCTCAACCACTCGGAGTAATACATGCTCTATGATTTTGATTCAGTAGTCGAAGTTATTTGAGTCAACTCTCTCCAGAATAAGGGAACTCGCCCACACTACACTAAACACAAGATGTTGTAGTGGGATCACCCTCGATGATCGGAACATTACGCCTCCCTAAAACCTCATTTTAAATCACCATGAAAACACAAAAAACAGATATTGGTCCAAGAAATATCACACAAGGTCTCAACAATGTTGAGATAAGTAGAATAAGGAATCTAACCAATCCTCAAAGGAGTACATGGAATGTCCCTAATGGTACACACCCTGTCTCACTAAGTATGGTGGTTCACTTGTCTTGGTCTGGAAAACTCATTATGAACACATGGTGATTGTCATTGGTTTGAAGGGAAAAATCTTAATTCCACTGATATTACTATGAAAATAGACTTGGATTTACAAATGCACCATATTGTTGAGATCCTCATGAAAAAAATTCTTTTATTAGGCTATTTATTTTCTCAAATCAGATACCTAGTGAAAAAATGCATTTCAACGCATCATGATAGAACATTTGTTTGTGTACCTAAGGCATGATCCTATAAAAGACATCCAAAATTGGTATTGAATTGGACATCGTAATTCCAAGGTCACACTGCTGCAGACAGTGCATCAATTTGATGTCGTGTGAATGAGTTATGTCAAATACAAAATTTCATAACAATAACAATTATATTATATTATAATTAATATTGGGTTCTTCGTGGAACTGAACTACAAGTCAGAAAAATGTTTCCATTATTGGTATTGAATCTTTCATCCTAATAACATGATCCTGATATTGTAGACAAATCTCCAGTCTGACATCTTAGTTATAATAAATATGTGATATAATATTCTTTAACTAAAAAATAACAATATTAATATTTAAAATTATTATTATTATATATGCCCTATATGCGCATCATAGTGGTTACGTCCTATGGGGCGGTTTTGGGAAGTCTCACCTTCAAGTCTACCCATGTACAATTAGATAGTTTCTCATTTTTTTATCCTCTCCTCTATATTATAAATATAATTGTTATTATAAAATTTTAATAAAATAGGACCAAAATAAACTTCCCATTTCATGCACATGACCAATCCTCTCTTGTAACCTCCAAAATTCCTTTAAATAAAGATTATTTGTTTTATTTTTATATTATTATTATTATTATAGAATATAAATTATTATCCACCACCTTAAAATCATGTACAACGCACCTCCCCACATGCATTATTATGATTTGAATTTATTTTAATTTTTTTACTTTTATTCTGCGATCATGTTCATATATTTCCAAGAAAATTTTGATGTAAAAAACCTAAATGTGCATCTCCTCAATGTGTCTCATCTGAGAACCACCAAACACACATCACACAAGGCCTCCTAAAAACATTCATGTGGGACTGGATTTCATGCCCCCCCCCCCTTATTCAAGATTAGACATTTCACATGGCCGGTTGCGGCCCTCTATTTCAGAAATCGATAACCAATTATCATGATTTAAACTATTGATCAACCTTTGACTAGACCTCATAATTTCATAAGGACATATTTAAGGACTTTTATAAATTATAATTTCACCTCCCATCGATTCGGGCCACTGTTTCACTTACAAAATAGAAACCTATCTAATTTTTATCCACCTATTTATTAAGTATAACTATCACATCAGGGATATCAAACTCAAATGTGTCGAATCAAAATATTTCACTAATTATTTGTTGTGTAATGATTTATTCTTGGATATTTATCAAACTACTTGACAAAATAAATATCAGTGACGAATGGTGAAGAATGACGTGAGAAAAACATTGAAAAAAATTGAGGAACAAATCTTATCCCTTATTCTGGTCGGCTTCGATTCATTATTTTTAGAAATAACACAAAATATAATTAAATAAACAAATAAAATATCTATTCCTATACCATAGGAAGATAAATCAATTACCCTAATAAAAATATCAATCTGTAAATTAATTTTTTTTGGTGATTATTGTTTGTTTGTTGTGGGTAAATAACAACGGGTATAAATCCACAAAATAAACATCCTACCTTGACTTGGATCAGTCGCTGACGAAAAAAAATTATACGTCATTGTCAGTGATGAAATACATAAGAAACATTTTCATTGTCATTCCTTATGGTATACGAATCAATGATTCATGGTCTTGATGTCCTCCAATATTCCTCCATGCTCTCCACTTAATCCATAAGGTTATGAGTCTAACACTAAAAATTGGTTATATTGCATATTTATAGTGGGAAAACTAGTTTATTTCATCAATGTAATAAAAATATAATTATTTACCAATTAATTTAGAATTTATACCTACGAAGACTTTCTCATAAATGTCTCACACTAAAAAAGGTTATGTTACACCATGGGTAAACTCTATATTCTAAACTGAATGGTACTCTTAGATTTTTGATACGATTCCCTATTTGATATTTATTCCACTTTTTCAGAAAATATGAATGTTTTTTATATTAATATATTTAATATGGTTCCAAAATTAATTCTAGGATCACTTGACCTCGTAATCTCTCATCCTCTCAGTGCATAGCTCCAAAAATATTATTAGAAATGTTTCAAAATTTTACAAAGAAAAAACTAGGACTTTACATTATTCCCCCTTCAAATTTTTTCATCCCCAAAAAATAACTACTAAAAAAAGGTAAGGATATTGAGCTCCCAACTAGGCCTCTTACTCACACAAGATCTCCGAAAAATTTCTTATTTTTCAATAAACATTCATCGAAGTAAAACGCTCATCCAGAAAGGGTCTTTCTCTTTCCAGTTCTCAACATAACTATCTCCATGAAAATGAAACTCCACTTCCACAGACCAACTCACCCAAGTCAATATCACATAATGATCCATGCGCATACGTCCTCAGTTGTGACATGTGGATAACACTATAAAATATAAAACTACTATAACCTTAGGGTTGAATGGAACACCAACTTGCTAACCAGACACAGCAGTAAGAAAAGAAAGGAAATAAGATTCTTATAGATATCCTACCACCTAGAATAAAACTCTATAACAATCCAATTAAAAAGGCATATTTCATCAGTCCACTGAGGAACCCTAACACTTATTAGACAATCATCATTCTCCCTTGGATGAGTTTCACCCTTTTTCACCCAACACTAACACCAAAACTAGGACCCATGCACTATTACCCACTACCTCCATGTAACGCCCCAACTCCAGAAGCCCGAAACTAATGAATCATTACATTAAATTTTAATTATTACAAGGAATAAAATATTATAGTACCATTAAATTTAGTAGTCTTAGGAATCTATATTACATAGATGATACTCATAATTCATTTTAAAATAGAAAATACAATCATGATACCTAATAAAATGAAATAAACTATAGCCTTGAAATATTATTCAAATATTTCTTCTTCATTACATGGAGAAATGAAAAATAATAATGGTGAGCTAAAATGATCAGTAAGGGTAACTAAAATGGAAGTAATAATGAATTAATTAGAATAAATTAACATATCAAGGTAAATAATTGATAACACATTCCATTCAAAATTAGTGATAATGAAATGTGTCCATAGACATGTTGATATAAAATATCATTGATTAATAATAACTAAATCTAAATGAGGGAAATTATTTCTTTATGGATGTCATGTCTAAGCCATATAAACACCTATTACCATCAATACATTTCACAAGACAGTTTAATATTACAGATAGTTTTCCATTTAATTTGGTAAACTAATCTATCTCATGAGAACATATATATGCATCAAGTAGCTATATAAATTTCTTGCTCCACCCGTCCTTTCCATTCCAAAATATTCTTTATATTGAATAATAAAAATAACTTATATGACTTATCAAATAACTGTACTGAATCATAAATGCATATTTTATCCAAAATTCCTCAATTAATCAAATAATTATCAATGTAAACATCATATGAAAAATGGTATACATTTTAGGAAATACTAATATCCATTGTATGATAATATGGATGTTCAAGTAAATTTACAATTAATAATTATTAAAATAAAGAAACAATTAAAAAAGTAAGTGAAATTAGAAAGATAATCATTATGAACATTCGTGAGGAGAATAATCTTTAACTATTCCAAAGTGTCCCATACCACTTTGAAGCATCTAAATCATAATCCATAGAAAGGTATGAAATTAAATTAAACATAGAATATCATTATAATAAGTGTATTCGTGATATAACATTAAAATGGCAGCAGTATTATATACACTGAATAAAAGTGAATTGGTGCATAATAATACTTAAGTCTCAATGAAATGTAAATTGATTCGAAATTCCCTTACATATGAATCAAACTACCAAAAAGTAATAACCATAAAATGAATAATATAAATACCATTAGGATAAAATAATTCATGATAATATATAAAAATATTTGTAAGGTACCCTACACAAAATAATTAAATGGTGAATATGACATTTGTCTCACAGATGTAAAATGTTTGATAGAAATACCTTACCTTAAACAAATTTGTGTTATGTAGTATTTATATAATTGTATAGTGTGTTTAAAAAAATTAATAACTTATAAAAGAACAATATTAATATTTATTATATCATATATTATCCGATTATAATATCTTATTACCCATTTTTAATAGCCTTTCATTATTTTAATTGTTTCCAATGTTAATTGTCTAGTTTTTATAGTATGTTTAACATGTTATTTATCATTATTATTAAATATATCATGGTTTAATAATACCAAGAATTTTAAAAAATATTTTAATATAATATATATCTAGTATATATGTATTTGTAGTAGTGTATATTATATGGATTTTATAAATCAAGTTCACCATTCATGGAGATGATAGGTCATACCTAATCTTGAATGCTACTTTCATTTCTTTGTCATATTAAAATAACGAAAGATAAATGATACATATTTTTATTATAATTACAGTAGAATATTTATTTTATATATTTTACATATATTTATTAAAAAATTTCCTTCATAAGTTCATTGTACGACATGAATGAGTCATATCACCTTGAGGGGGTGGTAGTCCACACTTCCTCAAACGAAATTATCATATTTACACATGATGGAAATGATAAAGGAATGTTATAAATAAAAATTATATAAGAATAAAAAAATTATAAATATAATATATAATACATATATAATCATAGTTTCTATCATAATGGCCCCCATGAGAGGTGGTAAGGAAAAAATGAACAATCATCGTTTCGTGAGGCAGTAGTTCGCCTTACACAGAAACAGTATGTTGGTTACCCATTAGATTGGGGTGTGTGTATTTTTAGTTCATACCCATTAGATAAAAACATAATAGTATATTTAAAATACTGGTTTTGTTATATAATTAGGGAAAAATATATTTTATGGGTTGGAGAATGGAAATGAAACTAGAGAGCTTGAGAAAAGACGTTACCTCTTAATCGGGTAACTTCCTTTGTTTTGAACCAAAATCTTCCCTGGAATGATATCTATCCAAGGGGATGATTATATTATGAGGGGAGATATGTTTCTAGACTACTTAGGAATATTTTTGGTAATATAATGCTTCTTGAGAGGTTTGAGGGAGTGGGAGTGGTGGTGGCCTTTTATAGGGAGGGAAAATGACTCACTTGGAATATTAGGAAACAAGTTTGGTATACAAATGTTCATTCCTAATAAAAAGTAATAACAGGCCATAAAAATTAAAACAAGTAAGATTTATGGTCTATATATTTCCATAAATGGGTTTTGTACATGTTTCTACGTAATTTTTACCCTAAGGTTATGGTTTAGACCTTAATTAAGGTTAATATGACCTTAATCGTTGTGAATAATTTAAATCACTTTTACTAATCATTTTTGTCCAAAATTAACATTATATTATTATAATATAAATATTATATTTATTACAATGGTGTATGTTGGATTTTTGAAATTCAAAACATAGAAGCGGGAAAATTAATATTAATGCCAATCTCACATATGGACGAATTAAATGGTTTTTATAGAAAAATGTTTAAAAGATTGTTAAGTTTTTATATTCCATTTCAAATTAAAATTTATTATAATAAATAAATTATTAATAACTTTTTAATTTATCTAATATGACATTAATACAATTTAAATTTAAATTTATCATTAATAGTTATTTAAAAAAATACTTTTTTAACTAAAACATGGTATTTTCACTATTCATTAAAAAAATGATGTTTCTATGAAAAATATAAACAATTCACCCTAAGAAAATTTTGATATTATAATTTAAAAAATGAAGTTTATTTCATCAAATTAAATTAATAAATGTGTCAAAATTTATATTTAAAATACGTTCTCCATTAAAAGGCAATTAAAATGTTTTAATAAAGATGTAGTATTTTATGTGTAATATTGGGTTTGTTCTTATCTTGTGCATATAAAATATATTGGATAAATATAATAAATATTTTGATTAATATAATATATATATATATCATTTAAATCATTAAATAATTTTAATTAATTATGTTTATTAAGATAAAACTTCTTTGGAAGCATAAAAATAATAATATTTCTTTTTATATCCAATTGGTCCTTATAATCGTTTTTCATTAATTTGTATCCCATGAATTAATTTTATATTTATATAAACCTTATGTTTTCATAATATAGTTAATACAATTCACAAGATATAGTTTATATCTAATTATATTAAATAATAATATTTTAATAATATATTATTGTTCGGTAAAACTCGGTCTTGTGTGTAATGAAAGATATCGAGGAAGGCCTCTCCTGCAAGTAACACAAGCTAAATTGGTGTGGTGTGTATTAAAAAATATAGAATATATAAATTCTATTTAAAATATTTAATATATAATAAGGTATCAGGGTATTATATTTTCATTATATACTTTGTTTTGCGTGTCATACACGCTATTGAATACAATATTTATACTCTAGAATTTTGGGGTGTTACATTCTCCCCGCCTTAATTAAATTGTATCCTAGAACATGATATTAGTAATATGTGTATTGAAAATAAACCATTTTTGAAATACCCATATCATAAAAAAAGTTAATATCGCATCTTCTTAATAAGAGAAAATTAAAATTACAATGGTCATGTAACTAGATTTCATATTAAGAGAAATTAAGTGGGAAATGGAAACATGGAAACAAAGTAAAAATCTAAAAATAAAGCTTTGATGTAGAGTGCTAGATAAATTTTTTAGCTGAATGTTATAGACCAAAAAACCATAATCCAGACGTGTGAATAATGTCTTTTAATATCATTAAAAATGATGATAATATGACAACATTTTCACATCAAACCCTTCTTTTCCTATAAATAATTCTTTCACTCTATAAGAATATAAGTAAATATACATTTATATAAACATAAAATTTTCCTTTTATTATGCCTTTAAATATTTATACTTAATCTCTTAGCATTGGATTCATCATATGGTGAAGTAATACATTTCTATGTAAAATATCATCATCATAAACCATTTTATAAATAGTTAACGTTTCTAATAGATTATGATCCAATACTTTAGAAGGAAGGTAACTGAATTTCCAATATTAAATTATCATTGGCATTGAATAGACATGAAGAAACTCTAAATTTTCACATTCCTTACATGTGAATCATGTAATCACTTGAAATATGGTAATAACTCAAATCACTATATAACCTTATTGGAAACATGAATTATTCCTTATTTCTTTATTAAGACACATGTTATGTGATATATTCCATTATTCCAAAAGTGTTGTAAAATCTATCAATGATAGCATATACCACTTTTCAACAAGTCATTAATCAGTTCCAAGGTAGTTAAGACATATCCAAATCAATCATTTCCTCATCATTATGTCAACATCATGATCCTATTAAAGGTTGTTTCCCTCAATCATGTGTTTTCTGAAAATTTTAAATTTCTACTCAATAATTTTTCTTGGAACCACTCAAAATATTCTATCAAATCCTTAATAAAAATGTACTATAGTAAAATCCTTACATTTTTTATACATAAAAAGACGAAAACACCATAAATAAAATAATCTTACAACATATTTATTAGATCCAAATACAAAAATACATTAATTGTTCGAATTAGATTGTTTCAATAAAATATACCTAACCTATATACATTATATTATTTATAGATATATTCCTTTGATGTTTATGGAATTCATTTTCGTAGTTCCCCTTATCCTTCTAGTTTTAGAATTGATCATTATTGATCGGCTTCTTCCCCTGACATTCTTTTTCCTAGTGACCCTTTTCTATGCACTTATAACAAACTCCCAATCCTTTAAATCATTTAACTTGGTGATTCTTTACATATTTATCAAAACATGTAAAATCATACTTTCCCTTTATATTCCTTGACTCATTCCCTTTTTCATGTTTTTCATAAGACCAACTCTTCTCTTGTATTCCCTTGAATACATAGGATCTATAGAATTCATTTTAAATTTTCCTAGCCCATAAAACTATCTCTTCATAGGATGATAAAATCTATGAAACCATTTCCATTTGAATATTTATATTAAGACCTTAAAATAATTGGTTGATCTTGTACTCTATTTTTCATATATGATCAGTAGCATACTTGGATATCATTTTAAAGGTAACTTCATAATTTGTAACACTCTCTTATTTTTCTTAAATCTAAGAAACATTATCTTCATCTCAATTTGATGATCACGAGGGAAGTATTTACCAAAGAATGTATCCTCAAATTCTATCCACTCCATGAGTTTTATTTCTTCTTACTCCCAGGTATTATGGATCAATTACCACCAATTATAAGCATCAACTTGGAGATAATAGGCTGAATGGGTAACATTTCCTTTTCACCGCATTCCAGGGCTATAAATATCTTCTCCAGAAACATAATCTATTACTCAACTATAATTGGATTAGTATTCCCACTAAATAATGGGGGTTTATACAACATAATGTGATCTAGTATAGGATATTCTCTCTACAGAGTAGGATTCTATGTTCAAGCAAGTTTTTTCATCATAACCTGACTAAGATTCCCTAATATATCCATAACTTTCTCAGTTCTAATACCTGATACATTAACTTCCTCTATACGGAAATCTCTACATTGTCTATGAGAATTGACACACACAAATTCCTTCTAGGATCCATTTATAGACAATGAAATATAATATATTATCTTATAAAATTATGAACCTTCTATAACACTAAACATGTAATAGAACATAACATAAATTTATGCATCATAAATCCCTAAATCATAATCTTTGGTTACATTGGGGAAATAATTAATTTTAAATCCCTCATAAATGTAGGTAAATAAAATTTGAACTATACATAGAGTATTCTAGGGGAGTTTCAAACCAGGTGCCTAGAATGGCATGTAGTTGTGTACCATGTTACCGCAATTCAGGAGCAAAACAACTTGTCAGGGTTATTACTCCTAGATAAATATGTTTCAGAACCACGTCTACTTATAGTATCTAGACTGGGATGTATTTATAGCAATAAAAACAAAATATCCAACTTACCCAAAATTTTAGGATGTTATTATAAACTCATCCTCAATATATATCTTAGGGTTATGATCTAGAATATATGTTTTCTAAATCTTGTTTCCAAGGTTTTTGTTAAACTTACTTTAACACCAATTATAACTCCCCAACCCTAGAATCCCGGAGTCGGTGCATTATTAAATTACATTGGAATTTTTACATGGAATTAAATCATAAGGGACCATTCATTTTAGTAGTCCTGGAAATCTAGATTACATAGATCATACCCATAAAACATTGAGAAATAGAAAATACAATCATGATACATAATAAAATGAAATAAATTGCATCCTTTAATGATTATTCTAAGATTTATTATTCATTACCTACAGAAATGGAACATAATAAGGATGAGATAAAATTATCAATAATGGTATGTAATGTTGAAGAAATAATTAATCAATGAGAATAAATTAACATGTCAAGGTAAATAACTGATAACACATTCCATTCAAAATAACTGAAAATGAAATGTATCCATAGATATGTTAATGAAAAATATCATGGATGAATAATAACTGAATCTAAATAAGGGAAATTATTCATTTAATGATTTCATGTCTATGGGACATGAAAATATATTAACATCGAGAACTTTCATAAGATATTTTAACACTATGGATAGATTCCCATTTAATTTTGAAAATTAATTTGTCTCATGAGAACCTATCGATGCATCGAGGAGCTATATAAATTCCGAGAACCACCCTTCTATTTTATTCTAAAACATTACTCACATTCAATCATAAAAATAACTTATAGGACATATCTAATAACCCTGTTGAATGATAAATACATATTTTATCAATAATTCCTTAATTAATCGAATAACTATCAATATAAACACCATATGAAAATTGGTATACAGTTTAAGAAATATTATTATCCATTGTATGAGAATATAGATATTAAATTAAATTTCTAATTAATAATAATTATAATAAATTTATTGTTTCAAATAAATATAATGATTGAAAATTAAGTTAGACTATACATATTATCATTAAGAACATTAATGAGGAGAATAATCCTTAAACATTCCAAAGTGGCCAATACCACTTTGAAACATTAAAATCATAATCTATAGAAACATACATCATTAAATTATACATATAATATAATTATAAAAAGATAATTCATGATATAAAATGAAATATTAATTATATACATCAAATAAAACCGAATTGGTGCATAATAACCATTAAGTCTCAATGAAATGTAAATTGAGACGAAATTCCCATACATTTGAATCAAAAGGCCCAAATTAAAAACCATAAAATGAATGATATAAATAAAATTAAGAAAGTATAATTCATTATAATTTGTCAAATGTTGAATTAGTTACACTACACAAAATAATTAGGTGGTGAATATGACATTTATCTCACAGATTTAAAAAGTGAGAGAAAAATCCCTTACCTTAATCTTATTTATGTTGTGTAGTCTGTATCCTCCTCTGTAGTGGGATTAAACATGTTAATAAATTATTACAGAACCATATTAAAATTTATTATATCATATATGATCCTCTTAAAATATCTTATTACCCTTTTGTTAATAACCTTTCATTATTTTAACAATTTTTTGTGTTAATTACCTAGTTTGTCTACTATGTTTTAACATTTTATTTCTCATTCTTATTAAATATATCCTGGTTCAATCATCTCTATAATATAAATCGTGATTTTAATATCATATATATCAATTATATATTTATTTATTATAGTCTATAATATTTGTTTATTAGAAATGAAGTGCATCGTTCATAGAGACGGTAGGTCGTATGTACGCATGAATGCTACTTTCTTTTTTGTGTTGTGTTAAAATAATGAAAGATACGTGATAAATATATATATTATAACTATATTAGAATATATATATGTTATATATGTTACATGGGTATATTAAAACTGTCCTTTATAAGTTCCATGTATGGCATGAATGAGTCATATTGCTTTGAGGGTGTGGTAGTCCACACTTCCTCAAATGAAATTTTCATATTTACAGATGATGGAAAGCATAAAGGTATGTTCTAAATAAAAAATAAAGAAGGATAAAAAATAAAATATATAATATATAATGCATATATAAATATATTTTCCATAATAATGGACACAATGATAGGTGGTAAGGGAAAAATAAATAATCATCGTTTCGTGAGGCAGTAGTTCGTCGTACAGAGAAATAGTATGTTCTTTACCCATTTAATAGAGGTGTGTTTATTTTTAGGTAGAACCCTTTAAAAAAAATAATAGTATATTTAGGATAATTTTGTTTTTATTTAATTATGGAAAAATATATTTTATGGTGTGGACAATAGAAATTAAACTATGGAGCCTGAGAGAAGACGTTAGCTATTAATCGGGTAACATCAATTAGTTTGAACCAAAAGCTTCCATAGATTGCTTTATGACCAAGATGAAGAATATAGGATTGGTGGAGAGATTTATGGATACTAATGTTTCATATATTTTAAAATAAAATGTGTCTTTAGAGGTGTGAGGAAGTGGGAGAGGAGGTGTCTTTTTATAGGGAAGGAAAATGACTCACAAAGAATATTTGGTAACAAGTTTGGTATACACATGTTCATACCTAATAAAAATTCATAAAAAATCATAAACCTCAATAATAAAATTATTATTGTCTAAATATGTCCATAAATGTAGTTTTTTTATATGTGTATAGGTCATTTGGGCACCTAATATTAAGTTTTAGTCCCTAATTAATCATAATATAACCTTAATCGTCGTGATTAATTTTAATCACTTTTACTAATATTTTTGGTAAAACAATTGCTTAGTAATATTAGACTATAAATATTATACTTATTAAAAAAATTTATGTATAATTTTTTAAATTCAAGTTATAGAATCAGGAAAATTAATATTAATGCTAATCTCATAGACGGATGAATTAACTGGTTTTTGTAGAAAAATGTTCAAAATTTTGTTATGTTTTTATATTCAATTTAAATGTGAAATTGATTATAATAAAATAAATTGAATTAATAGATTTATATTTTATCTAATTTTAATTTATAAATATTTAAAATATAATTTGATGTTAATAATTATTTAAACAAAAATATATTTTTTAACTAAAATGTGGTATTTTCACTATTCATCAGAAAAATGACATTTCTTAGAAAAATACCAAAATTCCTTCTAAGCTAATTTTAATATATTGAATTAAAAAAATGAACTTTATTTTATCAAATTAGGTTCATAAGTTTTTCAAAATTAATATTTAAAATATTTTTTCCACTAAAGGCGGCAAAAATGCCTTAATAAAAATATAGTGTTTTTTATGTCATAATGGGTTTGTTCTTATCTTGTGTCTATCAAATATATTGGATAAAATTAGAAAATATTTTATTGAATAATATCTATATATATACATCATTCATATCATTAACTAATTATAAATAATTAGTTTTATTAATAAAAAATACCTTTGGAAGCATAAAAATACTTATATTTGTTTTCATATCCAAATGGTTCTTATTTTCATTTTTCATTAATTGGTATCCTGTGAATTGATTTTATATTTATATAAAACATAATAATTCATAATATATTATATAATATTCACAGAAGATAGTTTATATCTTATTATATTAAATAATAATATTTTAATAATATATTTTTATTCCTTAAAACTCTATTTTTCATGGAACACAAGATATCAAGTAATGTATCTCTTAAATGTAATCTATGATAACTCAGTGTGGAATTCATTAATAAATATAGAATATATCAATTATTTTTAAATTATTATATATATTATAAGGTATGAGGGTATTATATTGCCTTGTGTTCTTGGTGTCACGTGTTATACACGCTATCGAATATAATATATGTACTCTAGAATTTTGGGGTGTTACACTCCAACTAGTATAACACTATCATGTAAGGTCCCTCACACATGGAATTGAAAAGGTACTAATTTGGTAGGGAAGTGGTAATTTTCATGAATTGAAATCCCAGTCAATGGTATATTATCCATTCATCTGTGGCTCAAAAGTGACATGAAAATACGAAGCATGTTTAATAGAACTTGAATGGTCTAATCTACTTGGAAAACATACTGGGTAAACCACTATATCATACTGTAACTGAGTCCCTAAAGTATTTGTGCATCCTCTCCCTATTTATGGGATAAATTAAGCATCACAGTCTGCAATTATCATTAAGGGAATTCGACAAAGTCGTAATACCTCTTACATGCATAAATGTCTCGAACTCTCCACAAATCCATGTTGGAAATCACCCTCACATTGGTGATACATCAAAAAATAAACTTGATAACTCACTAAAATACCCATGGAATCCCACCTGATGTCAATATATCCTCTTACAACCTCACTTATACTGGATGTACTGTTAATGGAAAACAACCTCATTAACCCCACATCTAGCATTGCAACTAGAATCACCATATGTCCCTGAAAAAATGATGATGTGATTCCATCCTTCAAGGAATTTTCAATCAGGGGTGTATCTAGTGAATATATATCCATGAAAAATCTAACAATCGATACCTATGATTTGTACCTCCATGTCTCTCTGGATAAGAGGAGGGGTGACAACTATTGGCTAGATGTAAAAACTACATCATCATGAGGTGTGTCGCATGCTCTAACTTTGACACCAAGACAAAAAGATTCCATCAATGAAGACTAACATGAACTAATCCCAAGAGGGATAAAGATCCATCCCATAAGTCTCTAAAATTTTTATGGCTTACAAATCGCCAATGGGTGTCACTAGTAACTCCAAACAACCACAGTTTCTTTAGAAAGATACCCTTGGTATATACCCTCCCCCAACTAGAGCTAGTGATAACCCATCTCAGGGAAAAATATAAGATTACCCTTTCCATAAAAACAAGGGTCATGAAAAAAGGGATCAACTTATATCACTATGTCTCAAACAGAGTATACACATGGGGGAAATGGATTTTTACACCATGTGAAAACTACAATAGGGGTATTGAAGGCACACATCTACTTCAAATTTTACTCATGCCTTCATAAGGTCACATCACTAGGAATACATTTTTTCCATATCCCAACTATTTACCACCACCAGCTCTTGATCTGACACATTATCACAACCAGCATCCTCAAATGAAAATGTAAATGAAATTCATCCACCACAACTCGACACTATCATCTTTGGGTGGAATTGACTCTCTCATTTGGTTTTGGATCATATTTTAAGAAAGTGTATTAATATGTGAATTGTACCACTTCCATTTATGTACAATGTTATGTCAAAAATCACTGACCTAGGGTTCTACCAATTCCCCGCTTCACCTTGGAGAAGTCTCACCAACTAGCCCACTATAAGGGAAGGTCTCAATCAAGTATAAAATTTACACCGCATGATCATGCCAGTTCTTCACTGGAAAAGAAGGGGGGTTTAGACCCCCATGTAACCTGGGTGATCTCTAACTCTGGAACTCATGATTCACAATCAGAATAGTTTTGTCATCTTCTAGTACCAATGGAGCCAATTGCTTTTCCATGGACATAAATGGGTCACAATCACAACCACCTGATTGGTTGGGATACACATATGTCAGAAACCCATACCACAACCTTCCGTCAAACCTCTACCACCTGATGGTTTGTCTCATTGTGGAACCTCAGTAATCCTCATCATTGGAACTTCTATAATATTCCAAGTGTACATGTACCATCATATTTTCCTTCTTAATCCATCTACTACTCAACATGCGGAGGATCGTCTACCTGATCCATAGAAGGATCCTTGTTATGCTTAATAGAGGGTAGCGCTTCTTGGTTCCCACCTATAGAAAAACATACCATGAGTGGGTATTTGAACTGAGACCTCATCAATCATTTTCTTATCTACACAAAATTGTCTTGGAATCTTATATTTCTATAATCATAGAGAAATCATGAAGAATATCAAGATGTACCGTAGTTAATGAGTATATCTGGTGATATGACTCAAAAAAGACATAAAAATCATGAGTCAATCCTATATGATCCATATACCAAATTGTTTCCTACAGACAGCACCTACATATATTGAGTCCATAAGGAGGTTATAAATGAACTAGTGAATAAATATTTTGGTCGTGACACCAACACTGGATGCCCTATCCTGAGATCCAATCTTGAAAAAAATTAATACTACTTACCTAGTTTCCAAACTAAACCTCATACCTAGAAAAAAGAAACTCTAAAATCCAATCCTAAACCTAGATAGTTTCATAACACATCATGCTAGGAACCTCCTCTGATACCATTATGTCATGACCCGACCCGACGAGGATCAAGATATAACTACCCCAAGCCCACCTCCAATAGTTCCGGGTGGGTGGCTAGCACCAAGAAGGAATATCACACACATGGGAGGCATTTTACTTGTGTACATATATGCATTCACACATCTCTAAGCCCATACAATTCTGAAATTTAAAACAACATAAAACAATTTTTATATACATCTATAATCCCACATCTGGAGTATGAAAAAAAGTACAGGAAAGCATAAAAAGGGGCTAAATACAAGCCCAACCAAAACAAGAAAGTGAATATAGACCTTATCAGATTGAGGGGATAGTTGTCAAAATCAACACTGGTATACGCCTCGGTGTGTCTAGCCAAATCTAGCTCCACCTACCCCTAAGACACCAAAGACTCCACAAAAAGATCTATCTTCTGCATAAGACATGAAAAGTGCAGGAATATCCCATACAGGGGTGAGTATAACCATACACAATAGGACCCCCCAAAATCACAAAGCACAAATCATTAAGAGTAATAGTGAGATCTACACTATTATATGTCTACAACACATATAACAAGAATATCTAGATATACGAAACAAATACTCATAGTCTCAAAGTAAATATCACAACTATAAATACAGCCAAGGATTCTTGGTCTATGGTTTCATACAATGTTGTTTTGTGATAACACAATCCATAAACTACAATTCATCTCCTAACACTCATCCTATAGGCCACACTCATCAGGTCTCAACATAAAGGGTAAATGAGAGGGTTCATCTGAGATACACACTTAATTAGTATACACCTCATCAGAAAGATGAGATCTCGATACATAGATATGGGGTCTAAACCTAGGGCTCACTATGGGGACACAAAAACCTACTGGAAACATCCTCCTCGATAGGGGATTAATGCTTATGTAAATATTGGTCACTCCAATTCCAACAACCCCATCTATGGAAACACTGAGGATATAAGGATCAGTTTGAGCCTCTTAGATGGCTACATGATTCAAGATGCTGAGTCAATAGTTTAAGAAACTTGAGTCAACTCACTCTAGAATAGGGGAACTTACTCACATTTTAATATACATAGGATATTGCAGTGGGATCATCCTCTCTGAAGGAATGTGATGCCACACTGAAGCCTAATAGGAATAGACCAATGGAACACAATCAACTGATATTGGTCCAAGGAAGATCACATAACCTCTCATCAAAGATGATCTAAGGAGAAAGTGGGATCTATTTAGTACTCCAAGGAGTGCATGGTGTGTCACTGATGGTTCATGGTGTGTCTCACTAATTCTAGTGGCACCCATGTCTGGGTCGGGAAAATGTCTGACGAACACACGGGCATCATTGTTGGTCTGAAAGTCTCAAATATAATTCCTCTTATATGCCTATTTAAATGGAATAATATTTCTAAATGGATCACACAGTTATGATCCTCATAGAAAATTTATTGAAAGAGGCTATTCACTTGTCCAAATCGAATACCTGGTGAAAAAATGCAACTTACTACATCACACTAGAATGACCTTTTGTGCGGTCAAGTCACGAGCCTGAAAAAAGGTATCCAACATTTGTCTTGAATTGACAATATTAATACTAGGGCCACACTACTATAGATAATATGTCAATATAATGATGTATGAATGAGTTACATCATATAAAATATTTCATAATAATAATAATATTATTATATTATTATTTTTATTGTGTGCTTCATGTACCCGAGGTGTGAGTCAGAAAAAGGCATCCATCACTGGTCTTGAATCTTCCATCTCAGTACCATGATAACGATGCCTGAAATGAATAATTAATTTGACATCTCACATAAAATATATAACCAATACAAGATTCATTAACCAAAGATATTTATAATATTATTTAATAATAATATTATTAAATTATTTTAATCAAAGAGGACTAAAAAACTTCCTCTTCACCTACAGGACCATGCCTCTGTAGGAGACTCCAACTCTCCTTTATAGACATTATATTTGATTTATTTTTAAGGTTTTTGTGGGGCAAGGGGGAGCTTCGTGTGAGAAAAGAGTCCATGTGCAACCTGGATCTGAAGATGATTCAATGGAATCTAGGGTAGGGAAGGATGCTGCCCAGAATGATCTCATGGGGCATAATAATCTTTTCCATATTTTTGCTTCTGGTAAGGTTATGGTACGTAATGGTGGGTTTCCCCCAATATCTGTTGGACCAATGATAAAATTTGAGGATTTTATCAAATTGGAAGTGAATACCAACCTTAAATTTGGTATCCCCTCTCCAGGAATGATCATCAAGAAGGTTTGGGTTGCTCATTTATCATCCAACTAAGATGTAGTTGAGGAATAAATCAGCCTTGGTAAATTCTCTATAATTGTGAGAGTCTTATCTCTATAGGGTGAGAAGTCATGGAGGATTAATGATATTTCTGATAGAATCACTACAGTCTAGGGCTTCAGAGATAGGCGAATGACTACTATTGGAAGGGGTTACTTCCATATTATCATACCTTTTAGTGAGTGGAAAAGGCGTGTTTGGATCATTAGTGACATCAATCAGAAACCTATAATACATAGGATATAGAAGTGGGATCAAAATTTTGATCCATTAAATGTGGGAAAAACTCATACGTAGATTTGGATATAGATTTACAGGCTTGATTGGCTATATAGGGACCATAAAATTTTGTGGGACATCACATCCTCCATTGGAAATCCCATTAGAATTGATAACGAAACAGAAAATTCTATATTCGGACATTATGTTTGTGTCCGGGTGGAAGTCGATATGTAAAAAACGTTAGTGGAAGAGGTTGTTCACACCACCAGGGAAGATTGTTTCAAACTATAAATCCATTATTAAAAGAAGCCCATGTTTTGTAAGGACTGCAGTGTTTTTTGTTATGTTAATCTTGAATGTAATAGGTCCAAGGATTGTATGATATAAAATATAAAACGGCATGAAATCCAATCACGTTGGAGGGATAATGCTAAAGGCAAGGGGAAAGTATAAGATAATGTGATTTTTGGCTTTTCCGCCAGGGAGGACCCTCAGTCTATGGAAGATGTTGATCCATCTCTCGCTTCTTATGAATCCCTTGAACTAGAACCAAATGTGGTAGAAATTATTGGAATTGTTGAAATTGAGAGGGTTTCAAATGTTTTCAATGTAGATAAAGTTGATACATAGCTGAAGATGGTGCATATGGATGTTTCGTTTCATCTAGATTGTGCAGAAAGGGATACCAATGATGTAACTACTCCCTCTATGCAAGAAAAAGTCGTGGGTTTAGGTAATGCAGGTGATGCCTTGGACATCTGCTCTATTGACGTGAATGATTTCTAGTTCCTTGTTCAGGATTCACCTAAATGAAATGTAGGGATCAACTTATCTAGAACCTTGTTTAAGGCTCACTCAAAATCCCACACATCTATTAGATTTTGGGGGAGGTATAGTAAATGGTTGTATTGGAACATTCTGCTGGTCCTGCTCACATTGTGAGTGATCCCATGGAACCTCATTAGGCCACCCCAAATTTTCCACGGGAGCAGGTTCTGGTTTTAGGTTCCATTCCTTAGGGGACCTCCCTCTCGGTTCATGTCATGTTGGTGGACAAGCAGGTGCCTGGGGACATCCAGACTGATGGCATGAAAGAAGTTTCTATCAAAACATACCTCTCCTAGAAATGAGGACGTTTCTATTGATGTGTTGCAACATGAGATTAATGATTCACTCATGAAAGTCCCCTCTGTGGAAACTGCTAGGAGGAGAACACTTCAAGGCTCCCCCATGGGAATTGATCAATCTCCTAATAAATTTACCCCAATTAGTGGATGAATATGGTCCGATGATAATGAGGATTGTGAAGTATTTGAGACTCCTTCTAAAAATGAGATATTAGGAAAGGGGACATGAAAGGGAAAGGGTAAAATTCCCAATGTGGAGATAGTACAAAAAAAGGACCTCAAATGAGAGGAAACACATCCACAAAATGAAGAACATTTATGGAATTGGCAGGGTCTAGGGAACTCTCTCACAGTAAAGGCCCTGATACATTTTATTATGACCAATAAAACTTTGATGGTTGCAATTTCCAACCCCAAAATGAATTTTGAAAATTGGAATGCCTTCCAATGGGCCTCTCTTAGTTATTATTTTGTATCTGAAAATTCAAATGATAGTGGGGCTGAATCCCTTTGGGTGATCAAACATGATAGCATTTTCATTCACCTGATGACCAAGATGCAATAGGTTATTTCAGTTAATATTTCAATTCAGGGAGCTATTAATTCTCTCTTGTTTGTTAATGCTTCATATTTTTATATTAAAAGAAGAGATCTTTTGAAAGATGTTGAGTCGATATATGACTGGTTGGATAAGAGATGGGTGGTTTTAGGTGACTTTAACACTTTCCTAAGGCCCAATGAAAAGATGGGTTCTCATTTCAATAGATAAGATGCAATTAATTTTTCTATGTGTATTAATAAATGTAACATGTTGTAAGTCCCAATTGTTGGAGCTGACCACACATGGTGCAGGTACACTTTGAATGGGAACCAAGCTAGTAAATTGGACATCTTTTTTGTATAAATCCCATACAGGAATGATTACATCACCACATCTGGTATAACATTTCCCAAATCTCACTCTGATCATAATCATATTCATGTGGATATCTTTTTCGGTAAGACACAATCATATCCTTTTCCTTTCAGTTTCAATAATGCATGGCTCATCGTGCCTGGATGTAGGGAGGTCATCATAAATGCTTGGTTGACTAAAGAAACTATAATCCCTCTTACAGTGATGTCTAGTAATCTAAAAAACACCAAAAAATGATCAAATAATGGAGAAAATCATCTTTCTCCAACATGGATCATGAAATTCTAGTTGTTTAACAACATCTTCTTTGTTGTAAAAATGCATTTCAAAATCACTATGTCCCCTCAAGGGATGAAATCATGGCCCTTACCCAAATTGATGACCTTCTCCTGCTGCATGGATGAATTATTAGAAAACAATATAACGTAAAATGGCTCCATGAAGGAGACAGGAACTCAAGGTTGTTTCACTGCTTGCATATAGAAAATAAGTCCAATATAGAAGTCTCTACAATTGAAGTGAACGGGTATCTATATACCTCAGATCTAGAAATATAAAATACTGTGGTGAAATATTTTGATGATCTTTACTCAGAGAAGGGAATTGATCGAACTCCTCATTTGATGGATAATATTCAACCAACAATCAGTACACATCAGAATAAGATGCTTGTGGAAACCCCAACAAAGAGGGAAATCAAGTATTCTCTTTTCTCATTAAATATTGATAGTGTGTCTGCTCTGGATGAGTTTACCAATAAATTCTTCATGTTTTATTGGGATATTTTGTTCCATGAGGTCATTAATGTTGTACAAGAGTTTTTCAACCATGCATCAATACCTTACGGTGTCCATGCCTTCTTTATTTCTCTACTCCCAAATAAGGAAATGTATTAGATATCAAGGAATTCAGGCCAGTGGCAATTGGAAACACCATCCCCAAAATTATCAACAAGATAATTTCCATAAGGATTGGGCACATTGTCAGCACAAATATTGCTTCAAATTAGTTTGGTTTTTTTCCTAGAAGACATATTTAGAATTGAATTCTCACTGCCTCAAAATGTGTCAATTCCATGAGAAAAAATTGAGGAATGGAAGCTTTTCTCACATGATGTATGTTTCTATGGCCTTTGATACATTGAAATAGAGCATTATTTTTGTGGTTCTAAGAAAACATGGCTTCTATGAATCTTTCATCAGACTTTTCATGTAAATTATCAATTGTTTGATACTCTCTATTATTATCAATGCATCACACTGGGGTTATTTTTAGTGCTGTAGTTGAGTCAGACAAGGTGACCCATTATATAGACTTCTCATTTCTATTCCAAAAGATTATTTGAGTGTTTTCCAAAATGATATGGTGAATAATGGACTTTATAAGAAAATTAATGTTGGAAGGGATCTTCTCACCCCCTCACACCTTCTGTATGCTAACGATATTCTACTATATGGACAAGAAAATAGAGTTACAATATCGTGCATCCAGAAAATTTTTACTCACTATGAGGATGTTTTTGGTCTTGTGGTATGTTGGAATACATCCGCTACTCTGTTTGGGAATGAAATTATTATCTCCAAGTAGAATAGAATTTCCTAGCATATTGGAGTCAGGAAAAGTGCCATTCCTTTAAGGTACCTAGGTTTACCTTTATTTTGGGGCAGGGTGAAAAGATGATATCTTGAATCCATATACTCTAGAATTATTAATCAACTAGCCACTTGGAATAGGAAATTGATCTATAAAGTATGAAGAATTTTTCTAGTGAAATCGGTTATCAATTCAATGTTTGTCTATGCTTTCGCTGTTTATAGTTGGAATCGTGCCCTTATCAGAGAACATAAAATTTCAATCAGGAAATTTATATGTACTGGATGAATACATGAAAATAAACACATCATTGTTGCCTGGAAATATTGCATGAAACCCACTTAAATGGGAGGCATGGGTAATAAATATCAAAAAGGCATAAATGATTCTCTCATAAGTAAGTTCACTTGGAACTTGTTGACTTCTAATGATGATTCCTTGGACTTTCTTGCACAGAGATTCATATCGAAGTAGAATAATGGGTACTAGGAAAATGTGTCCTCTTCTATATGGTATTCTATTAAATATTCTTACATTGAAATCATGAACCGGTCTTCCTGTCTAGTTTTGAACTCGTCCAATATCAATTTCTAGACAACAAAGGGGCTGGAAATGCCCATTATAGAATGCATGGAGGTCCCTCCAGAGTTTAAGGCTATATCCATTGCTAACATGTAACGTGACATGACTCTATATAATTGTCTGTCAGATCATATTAAGCTGGCTATGAAGTGTTATTACTTCATGGACGCTGACACCTTGATCTGGACACCTAGCACCTGTGGTAGGTTCACATCAAGGGTGTATTATAGGCACTTATGTGGAAGCTCTGTGGCTTCACCTTTGTGGTTGTAGAATATCAAAAATCCTTTCCTTCTCCCTTCCAATTACCTAATGATATGGTGGATTTGGAAAGGCAAGATACCTGCGAAACACTTCCTATAGAGAACGAGCATACATCTGGCCTCTTTTTGGTATTTTTGCACACAGGATGAAGAAACAATTCATCATATTTTCTTTACCTATAATTTCTCTTGCATATTTTGGGAACATATTCAAGCAGACTTTGGGAAACCCATATCAATGTACTATCTGGATGCTTTCATGACATCGGTCATCACTACTAGTCAATGTGAGTAGGTCGTAGAACTTATTATCTCTACTATTGCAGATGATTTTCTCAGATTTGGAAGGCATTAAACCAGGTTGTTTTTTAAAACCACAAGCCATATTTGAATTCTAGAATAATTGTTGCTTATAGGGAAGTGCAATCTGGTTCCAATATACAAATAGGCACAATGAATAGTACTATTTCTAACATTATTATGCTAAAAACTCTTGGGGTGTCAGGCAGGGTGAAGAAACCTTTGATGTTGAAATCAATTATATGGATACCTCCCATATCATCATGGGTGAAAGTGAATTTTTATGGAGAGGCATATGGTGCACCAGGACCTTCAAGGTGTGGTGGGGTGTTTCATACCCATCGGGGCTTTGTTAAGGGCTGCTTCTATCACTATATTGGAATTGGTTCTGCACTTAATGTTGAATTATGGGCTATGATTAATGTTGTCAAATATGTTGTCCACCATTGTTGGAGGTGTTGAGAAAGTGTTGTTTTCAGCAATACTCTATACTGTTATGATTGGGGGAGATTGTTGAGAATTCATTGTTTCAACAATACTCTGTCTTTTTATAATGATTTTGATAATCAAAAATACCCTTGGTTTTTATTCTAATGATTTTATTTTGAGTATATTTCAGGAAATTAATATTCCTTATATATATTTTTTGGAATAATATTAAAGCGTTTAATTCATGTGTAATATTTGAAAAAGTGTTCAGAAATAAGTTTAGCATGTTCTGGAAACACTGTTCTTAACCTATGCTGAAGATCGTAGCTTAAAGATAAAATTCTACATTTTCATTACGAGAGTTTAGAAAAGTATGGTAAAACAACCTTATGTTGGGAAGAAACCTAACACTTGTAATATCAAAAAAGTATGAAAGAAGAACCTTACCTAAGTATGGAACCTTACGTTTACATCACGAAAGTATGGATCATTAACATTAATTTTCTAATGAATCATACATTCTATTGAAAATTATGGATCATATATCATAGGTTTTTCTAAAGAGTAATGTGTGTATAATCTACCATACATTTGAAATTTGAAGAGGAAAGTATGGATGATCAACCATACATTTGAGATCATCCTTACATTTGTTATCAACCTTAAGTTTGAGATCAACCTTACGTTTGAGATCAACCTTACCTTGGAGATCAACCTTAAGTCTGAAGAATATATCATCAACCCTATATTTAGCATTGATGATTTAAATTACGACATTATTGAGAAATGGTCTTTATGCAGAATATCAGGCTGATTTCAATCCAGATTCAGAGCCTGATTACAAAGCACATATTTGACTAATTTAAATACATTTATTGGTGATTCAAATGTTGATTTAAGAGGAGGATTTATTTCTGATTATTAAGGGAAGTTACGTCTACTCTGTTATTCAAACTTTTCAATATCATGATTCTAATGGAAGAATTTGTGGATATAAATTTAAAAGGAAAATGCTCATCTTTATTCTATATATATATATATATATATCTGTGTTATATTGTTTTACAAAAACAAAGATGAATCATCTCGAAAAAGTGATATATAAGTCATGTATATCTACTTCTTTCAAGATATATCAGACTCTATTTTTATGAAGAAAAGTAAAATACTAAATTATTCTTATTCTATATTGAAGATATATCGTGAATCTAATGGTGTTAAAGTTTCTAATTTAATTTCAAGATCTATTTGAGACTGGATCCACTCAGAACTGCTCTTACTTGATGAACATGTTTTCTGAATATGGTGATCTATCTATAATCAGTTGTGTGATGCTGCCACTGTGAAGAACAACTGGATAATATTTTTAGAAAAATATTCTTTTCATTTTGAGTAACCAACTTCTCATACTAAGCTATGTATTCAGTTCTATGCATGAACCAAAAGGCTTTGTTTTATCCTTAACTTGTAAAGGTGTCAGTTACTTGTACACAGTTGGGTAGGGTCTATTGATAAGAGGACCAAATAGTGAAAATCATCAAGCTCATGGAGTAGAGCGTTGGTGGAGTGGACTAGGGGCATTTTGTTCCCCGAACCACTATACATCTGTGCATCCTTCAATCTTTTTATTTTCCATTGCATAAACATTCTGATAAAGATAAAGGACAGATTTGGAAGTTATAATGATTCTCAAAGAAATTGTAAAAGACACAATTCACCCCCCCTTGTGCATATTTGGTATAACCTAATCTAACAATTTGTATCAGAGGAGTTTCATTTGGAAAAGCTAGAATAAACTAAAAGATCCAAAGGATTATAATTAGAGATCTCAATCGCTAATACACAAGAGGGAATTTCAATGGTTCAAGCTCTAAACATTAATGATGAAAACTATGGATGTCGGAAGTCGAGGATGATCATCAGTCTGAAAAATCTTGCATACAAAGTCTACTCATAAATTCTTTCACCTTATAAAATTCCTGAGAAATTTGAAACATGGAGTGCAGCTACTGAAGCAGAGTATGACACAAATTCAAAAGCTATGAATCCTATAATCTATGGTTTAGGACCATATAATTTTAATCGAGTATCTCAATTCCCTACTGCATATGAGATGTGGTAGACAATTGCAGTTCGCTATGAATGAACTGACAATGTCAGAAAAATGAGGTATTCCACAGGAAAATTAAAATTTGATACATTCATAATGCATGATGGTGAATGTATCACTCAGATGAATGGAAGGCTTAAAAATATTCAACAACATCACTACCTTGAGAGATCCTTTCAAACAAGAAGATCAATCCCTAAGAGTACTGAGAGTACTTCCAACCTAATGGAATGGAATATCAGCTTCCATTAGGAAATCGTCCCCAATCAAATTTCTAAATATGAAAGAATTTATTGGAACCATAATGATGTATGAAGCTGAGATAAAAGATTAATAAAATGATCATAAAGTCTTTATAAAGATATAAAATACTTCTTTGAAAGTAACATCCCAAAAGAAGCGCAGAAATGTGAAGCAAGAGATCAAGAGAAAAAAAAGAAAGTTCTAATTCATCTGATTCATATGTGGAACTAGATCAGGTATCCAGGAATTTCAGTAAATTTTACAGAAAGAAGGATGGATTTATAAAATCCTTCAAGAGAGATGTGAATGAACCAAAGTAAGTCAGATGCTATGAATACAAAAAAGATGGGTCACATAAAACCAGACAATCCTCAATTAAATGGAGAAAAGAAAATGAAATTTTTCAAAAAAAAAATAGATTATGAAAAGAAAGAAAAAATAGAAATGAAAGCTACTTGGAGTGTCTCTAAAGACTCCCGAATCTCATCAAAGTATAACTCAGAAAAGGATGAATCGAATCTAAATGAAAATATGTGCTTTATAGCAGAAGCTAATGAGGTATAATCTTATTTCTCATTTGATTCAAATTCTAGTTCTAGTTACTCAAATGATATACATGTAGCCTACTGTAGTATGAAGAAGAGAAATATGATGCCATATTAATGTAATATAAATCACTGAAAAATATGCATGTTGCTATTTTAGGAGAAATATACACTCTTCTAAAACAACCTCAAGAGTCAATTGAAAAATATATCCGATTAAATCCAAACTATACAGATAATGAAACTAAAATAAAAACACTAAAAATAGAAGTAGATATATAAAAAAGTGAAGATCTTATTTTTAAAAAAGATAAAATTCACTAAATTAAATTCTTGGAAGGAATGTGAATAAAAAGGAAAAATAAGAAATAGGCAGTAAAGTTGAAAACCCCAAACTGTATAAGACTTATTTGTTCGAAATACAAAAGTTATAATTTTCAACTACTGTGGAACAAAAGGTCACCTATCTAAAAATGGTTATTTAAGGAAACCTCAAATAAGTGGTATTAAGAAAGCCTTTTTTGAAATAATTTTATGTGATTCTATTGATTATAGAAAAACAAAGAAAGTATGTTTGCCCATATCATTGCTAGAAAACACTGCTGGACCTAATAGAATATGGGTGCCAAAAGAATCTTTTGTTTGAATCTATTTGCAGGAAGCTATTCACAGAATCCTAAATGAAATATAACATATGGATAGTGGCTGCTCCAGGCATATGAGTGGGAATTCATCGAACATTAAAACATTAACTCAAAAGGATGGATGATTGGTCACATTTTGTGACAACACCAAAGGTAAAATAATTGGCATTGGAAATATTGGAGATCCAGAAGCTGTCTCAATCAATAAAGTACACTATGTACAAGGATTTAAACAAAACCTGATAAGTATCTCTCAACTATGTGATTATTGTTATTTTGTATATTTTTTCAACAATTGGTGTTCTGTTTTTAAAGATAAATTGAATAAATTTAGAGCACCCAGAACAGATAATGATTATAATCTGGAATCAAGTTACTTATGTAAAAAAAAGTAAATTTTTTAACTTCTAAGATAAATGAATCTTGGATCAAGAATATAATACTCATACTTTTCAATATATATTCTTTACATAAATTATCTTAGAAACAACTCGTTTTTGATTTTCCAAGTCTTAAATTTGATAGTGAATGATTTTGTGGTGCATGTCAACTTGTCAAGAAGCACAAATCATCCTTCAAATATATTTCCAAAATTGCTACATCTAAACATCTAGAACATATCCACATAGATCTATTTGGACCTTCAAGAGTAGCATGTTTGGATGGTAATTTATATGTATATCTTTCAATTGATGATTATTCAAGATTTACATGGGTATATTTTCTATAATATAAAAATGAAGCATTTACTATATTGGAAAATTTTGGAAAAACTATTCAAAATGAAAAAGATTTTAAAATAATTACATTAAGAAGTGATCATGGTGGAGAATTTGAGAATTTTGAATTCAATTCCAATTTCTCAAATTTCGGTATTAAACACACCTTATCTACACCAAGAACACATCAACATAATGGGATTGTTGAAAGAAGAAATAGAACTATTCAGGAAATGGCTAGGACTATGCTGAATGAATATTGACTTCCTACCTATTTCTGGGTAGAAGCAGTTAGAACCACCTATTATATAATGAATAGGGTTTTAATTAGACCTACTTTTAAAATGAAACCATATGAACTTTGGAATAATAGAAAACCTCAAGTAACAAACTTTAATGTTTTTCAATGAAAGGTTTGTATCTTAAACACCAAGGACAAGCTTGGTAAGTTTGATCCAAAATCTGATGAAGGAACTTTCTTAGGATACTCATCAATTTCAAAAGCTTATTGAATTTTTTAAAAAAGTCAAGTATTTTTGAAGAAACAGTTCATGTGAATTTTCATGAATCTGATTCCTTTAAGAAAAGAAAAGATCAAATTAATGAATATGACTCTAATGATAACATGAGACTTGAGAACATTAAATATGAATTTGAAAATGATATAAATAAAATTAAATCAAGTTTATAAGAACATGACACTGATGAACCTAAATGTGTATTACCTAAACAATCTAGAACCCTAATGAATCACCATTTAGAAATTATTATAGGATACCTAGACACTAAAATAAAAACTAGAAGAAATTTAGGAAATCGTGTTGATTTTTCTTCCTTTCTATCCCAATTAAAACCTAAGACATTCG
Source organism: Viscum album (assembly GCA_963277665.1). Lineage (NCBI taxonomy): Eukaryota > Viridiplantae > Streptophyta > Magnoliopsida > Santalales > Viscaceae > Viscum > Viscum album. The sequence goes on along the minus strand of OY728158.1, from coordinate 419,554,107 downwards.
AAGAATCCTTAGCTGATAAAATATGGGTGATATCAATGCAATAAGAACTATATCAGTTCAAGATAAATGATGTTTGGAATTTAGTTGAAAGACCACAGAACTATCTAGTTATAGGAACTAATGGGTTCTTTAGAAATAAACAAGATGATCGAGGAATAATAAATAGAATGAATGAAAGACTAGTAGATAAATAATATAATCTGGAAGAAGGTATAGATTATGATGAGACCTTTGCACTTATATCTAGACTAGAATCTATTAGAATACTTTTAGCCTATGTTTCACATATTAACATTAAATTATTTTAGGTGGATTTTAAGTCTGCCTATTTAAATGGTTATTTAATAGAAGAATTTTTTGTTGAACCACCTCCTGGTTTTGAAAATTCTCAAAAACCATATTTTGTTTTTAAACGTACTAAAGCTATTTATGGACTTAAACAAGCACCCGGATCTTGGTATGAAAGACTAAGTTATTTTCTTTCGAAAAAATGATTTTACTGTTGGAATGGAGGATCCAAAAATATTTAAGAAAATTGTCAACTATTATATTTTATTGGATCAAATTTTTTTTGATGATGTAATTTTTTGTTCAACAAACAAAAAAGTTTTTCAAGAGTTTTCAAATTTAATGAAAAAAGAATTTGAAATGAGTATGATGGGATAGTTAAATTTATATTAGAACTTCCAACATATCAAATATATTTTGGAAATGTTTTTAATGAAATAAAATACATTACTGATTTACTGAAGAAATTTGAACATGAAAACAGCAAGACATATATAGCTCCTATGTATACTAATATAAACCATGATTTGGAAAAAACTAGAAAAGCAGTTGACCACAATTTTTATAGATGTATGATTGGTTGTTTCTTATATATTACTCCTAGTTGTCTAGATATAATTTACGCAGTATGTCTTTCATGATGATTTTAATCAAATCCAAAATAATCTCACTAAAGTGCTGTCAAAATAATTTTTAGATTGTTGAAAGGAATTGTTTTTCAATGTCATCTCTATCCAAAAACTTCTGATATTAATTTAATTTCATATTCAGATGATGAATTTGGATGTTGTAGATTATATAGAGAAATCTCCTCAAGAACCTATCACTTTTTAGGAATTTTTTTTGTTCTATGGTCTAGTAAGAAACAACACTCAGTTTCCTTGTCAATAGTCGAGAAAGATCATGTGTCTACAGACAGATTTTGTGCACATGTGTTGTGGATAAAAAACACTCTTATGGACTTTGGACTAAATTTTAATGATATTCCTATTTTTTGTGATAATAAAAGTGTAATAAATATTTCTAAATGTCCTATTAACCATTCTAGGACTAAGAATATTTATATCAGACATCATTTTCTATGAGATCATGTTCTAAAAAAGGATATATTCTTAGAATTTGTAAGTACTGATATTTAATTAGCTGATATTTTTACTAAAATACTTCCCACTATAAGGTTTGATTTTATTAAGGGGTGATAGGTCTATATAATTTTAATTTTTGTAAAATAATTAATTTCTACTTTATTTTAATCTTCACTATTTTAAATAATTTAATTATTTGTTCTGAGAATAATTTAAAATTCTGTCTGTGCTGCTAATTTTTTTTGTCACATACATTGTTACATTATTTTAAATAATGATTTTAAATAATGTAATGATTCTTATGTATTTAATGACATGTGAATCAAAAGCTGTTTGAAACTGTTTCCAATTCCAAACCTATTCATTTTCTAAAAACATTTCGAAACACTGAAACCCTTACCACCTTCGTCTACCTTTGACGGAACCTTCGAAACCCTAAACATAAAGACTTCAAAACATTGAGACAGAAATGGACAAGAAGATAGAATCAAGGAATGTGAATCTATTAATGCCAAGCATCAACAATATGTAGGAAGGAAGATCTTACAAGGAAAAGTAATTGATTTGGAATGGTTGTTCTAGACCAATTTAATGTTGATGCAAGCTTTGGCTTTTCAAAATCTCGAACAAACATTTAGTCATGAAAACACAAAATTTCTCTATGAGGTAGAGTAACGAAGTTTTTTTTAAAACTATTTAGTTCATTCTTGGAGATACAGAGGACTCCATATTTGTGAAAATTGAAGATCGTGATTTTTCTATTTCGACTGTGGAAATATCTAGAATATTAAACTTCCCTCATGAGGGAGTTTTTCACATTGTTTTGAAATCCATTGGAGATAATAAACATAATTCAAAGGACAATATGTCATGATTATTTGGTTCTATATATATCAAAGATATGTTTGTCAGGGATCTAGATCTAGATCAGAAAATTCTTCTAAAATTTATTCAAATAGGAATTTCTCCAAGGATGTCTAAAATGGAGAAGACTTTATTTCCTAATATGTATTTGATGTTTCTGTTTTTGAGTGACATCAAGTTAAATTTTCCTCATTATATAATAAGGTTTTTAAACAATTATTGTCAACCATGGGCTTGAATGAACTTATATCCCTATGGGAGGTTCATTTCGAAATTATTTTTTATGTATGATATGGTGTGATTAGTAGATGCCGGAATGAAATTACATCACAGTAGCGTGTTCAATGCTGGAACATTAAGAAAAATAGGATTTTTCTAGATCACTGTGAAAAGAAATATTATTTCTGTTAGTGGTGATGAAGATCAGGAGCCAGCTCAGGGAGAGCAAGCTGGGAAGACCAAAGAAGGAATAGAAGAATCAAGGACCAATGATGTTTCAAAAACATAATGAAGAATTATATTTGAATAAATGTTGTACCTACAGATTAGGAAAGTCATGAGGGACTTTATAGGAAAAGACACAGAGCTTCTCAAGCTGTTGAGGAGCCTATTAAAACAGATGTTATTACAACTAGAGATATTTTGTGTTATAAATTTGTAAGAGAAACTATTTCTTAGATTAAGGTGGTAACTCAAATTGAATAGGAGGTTGTACCTCAGGTAGAGGTAGAGCCTATAGAAGTTGATGTGTCTTGACCTGAATCTATTCTAAAACAGTTTGCACAACCTCCTAAAGAGATTCAAGAAGAACCCGTGTTAGAAGAATTAAATGAAGATGCCCATCAGGAGCATCAAACTGATGAAAATGTGAACAGAGGAGATAATCTATTTGAAGATAATACTAAAGACTTAAATGGAAAAAAATTATGGATGATTTAGTTCATGACTCTGAGGAAAATATTTTGAGAAACCAGTAGAGAAATATACAGGTCAAAGAGCTAATGCTCAATCATTGTCATTAATTTTGTTAAAGCAAGTTGAGAATAAAGAATAGGGTGCCTCTGATTCTGATAATAATCTTGTGGGGGATTTAATTATAAAATTTAATAAAATTATTGAAGAAAATGATTCTTTGCAAAGAGCATTAGATAAGGAAAGACAAAAGTTTCAGAATATAAAATAATGTTCAGTTTCAAAAAGAGAAGTGGAAGATTTTTTGAACGAGATGTTAGCCAATGTTGGGAAATTAAAATCTAAAATTGTACTAAAATTAGATTTGGAAAACATCAAATAATTCATGGAGAAACATTTGGAAACTGTCAAGGGAAGTCAACAAAGTTCGTTAGGCACTTCACCTGAACTGATCAAGAGATTCTAGGCCATTAAAACTATAATGAGAAATATAAACGATAGAATGCATGACTTACAATGTAATAGTGCTCCACTATCTATTCTGTTGGATAATAAGAAGAATCTTATTTACCAGCTTACATTAGATGAAGCAGGGGTAAGAGAGTTACTGAACAGGTTCACTGACAAGTTAAATCAGTTCCTAGAAAAGGAAGAACGATTGTATGAGTGTTTCCAAATAAATCTGATTGAAGATATTCATTTGACTCAAGAAAGAAGAGATCAGATAATTCAGTTAGGAGATGTTCTGGTGAAGAGGTTGAGAATACAATTAGCAGAGCTAATGGAAGTTGTTAAGAGGCATAGAAATACCCTTTTTCAATCCCTTTTAGCACAAACATTATTTCTATATCAATTATGTATTTACATTTTCAATACACTATTTATGAATCTCATTTTTATGTGTTTTTAATTTTTTTCCTATTCGGTCTATGTTAGAATGCCAGACTGTAGATTCAATTATTGATATATAGTTTATGATAACATTTACTAAAGTTATGTGCTATAATAAATGTTTTATATTTCTTATTCTATCATTCTATTTGATTTCATGAAAAGGGAGAAAAATTAGATAAACACAAAATTTTATTTTAATCATTTACTCTGGGGGAGAAATTTAGAAGCAATATGACATTTTATATTTTTTTTATGTTTGATCTTAATGGGAGAAAATTCGATAAACGAAAAATATTATTTTCTTTATTTTTATTTTAAAATGGGGAGAAATTTCTAAAAGAATTTTTTTAAAAAAAAATATTATGTTTATATGGAAGAACTATGGATAACCATTTATTTGTTTATTTCTTGTTGAAATAAATATATTAAAATAAAATATTGTTTTGTCCTTGCTAAATTCTAAATTATATGCAATTAATTTCTTGGGTTTTGTGAACATCAAAAAGGGGCAGATTGTTGAGCCAGATTTGTTTTCAATAATACTCTATACTACTATGATTGGGGTATATTTGTGAGCCTGTATTGTTTCAATAATACTCTATCTTTTCATGATGATTTTGATGCCCACAAATACCCTTGTTTGTTATTATAATTATTTTATTTTGAGTATATTTCTGGAAATTAATATTCTTTATATTTATATTTTATAATAATATTAAAGTGTTTAATTCATGTGGAATATTTTAAAAAGTGTTCGGAAATCAGTTTAGCATGTTCTGGAAACACTGTTCATACCATTCATCGAAGATCATAGTGTAAGGATAAAATTCTACATTTTCTTCATGAGAGTTCAGAAAATTATGGTAAAATAACCTTACATTTGAAAGGAAACTTACATTTGTAATGTCAAAAATGTATGAAAGAAGAACCTTTTGTAAGTATTGAACCTGACGTTTGGGTCACGAAAGTGTGAATCATCAACCTTACTTTTCTTATGAATCTTACATTCTATCAAAAAGTATAGATCATTTAACATACATTTTTCTAAAATGGAAAGTATGGATAATCTACCATAAGTTTGAAAGATGAAGTGGAAAGTATGGATAATCAACCATACGTTTGATTTCAACCATACGTTTGAGATTGACCTTACGTTTTAGATCAACCTTATGTTTGAGATCAACATTACGTTTGAGATCAACCGTACGTTCGATGAATAGATCGTCAACCCTATGTTTAGCATCGGAGATTTAAAATATGAGTTTATTGTTCAAAGGTCTTTATGCAGAATATTAGGCTAATTTCAAGCCAGATTCAAAGCCTGATATTAAAGCATATATTTGAATGATTTAAAGTAGTTTTTTGTGATTTGAAGGATCGATTTAAGAGGTGGATTTCATGTTGATTATTAAGGGATGTTACTTCTTCTATGTTATTAAAACTTTTGAATATCATGATTCTTAAGGTGGAATTTGTGGATCTAAATTTAAAAATGAAAATTCTTGTCTTTATTCTATATATATCTATGTAATTTTATTTTACAAAAATAGAGACGAATCATCATGGAAAAGAGATATACAAGTCACATAAATCTGCTGCTATCAATATCTATCAGACTATGTTTTTCTAAAGAAAAGAAAAATTATAAATGATTCATATTCTATATCTAAGATCTATCGTGAATCTATTATTATTAATGTTGCTGATTTTTTTCATAATATATTTGCAACTGGATCGACTCAAAACTGCTCTTACTTAAAGAACATCTTTTCTAAAGATGATGGTCCAACTTCTATAAGTTGTGTGCTGCTACAACTTTGACAAAAAACATGAAGTGTTTTTAGACAAATATTATTTTATTTTGAGTAACTAGCTTCTCATACTTGGTTGTGTATTTGGATCTATTCAAGAACCAAAAGGCTTTGTTAGAGACTTAACATGTAAAGGTGTCAACTGCCTGTACTTAGTTCTGGATGTTTTATTGATAAGAGGACCATATATTGAAACTCACCACGCTTGTGGAGTAGAGAATTAGGGGATTGGAATAGGGGAATTTTTTTCCCCAAACCACTATACATCTATGTGTCCTTCAATATACTTATTTTCTGTTGCATAAAAATTCTGATAAAGATAAAGGACAGATTTGGAAATCATCACAATTCTCGAAGAAATTTTAAGACACAATTACCCCCCCCCCCTCTTGTGGATATTTGATTTAATCCTATCCAACAGAAGGCAAATATGGGTTGAATCTGACTCAAGTTCAGTAGTTCACATTCTACAGACAAGTTCTAGGGACATTCCATGGAGGATTCTTCCATCGTGGATTTAATGGTTGCATCTTCTCGAGTGTCTTCAACTGGAGGTTAGTCATTTCTATAGAGAGGCAAACTAGGTTGCTAATGCTTTGTCCAAGAGGTTTGTTATAGAGGCCTCATCATGATGGTCCTTTGTTACCCCAGAATTCTTCTCAGATATTTTTTATCTTGATGCTCATAGTATATTCTATTATTATCTTCGTAAATCCCCTTATGCTACCACATTATCAGTTTTTTAATTTTTTTAAGGAGTGGGATTTTCCCAGATTCTAAACCTTCTTTTATATTTTTATATTATCATTATTATAATAATAATAATAATAATATAGTATAATGGAAGATCCTCCCCCTTAAAATCACATACAATGCACCTCCCCACTTGAATTATTTTGATTATAACTTATATAATTTTTTTTTACTTTTATTCCATATCTTGTTCATCTTCATGCAATAAATACACGTATGTGAAATCCCAAAATTTGAAACTCCTCAATGTGGCTCCACTCAACACAATCAAACTTGTGGCACAGACGACCTCTTGAAAACACACGCATGGCACAAGATTTCAAGCCTTCCCCCTCTATTAATGATCAACCACTCTACCTGGTAGGCCTTCGTTGTTGTTCAATTTTGGTACTATTTATTCTTGTTAGAAGTATGAATGAATATAATTAAATAAACTAGTACAATGTAAATTCATATACTGTAGAAATATAATTTGATTACCAGAATCAAACGATAGATCCAAAAATTAAATTTTTAGTTGATTAATTCTTGTTCATCATGGGTAATGAAAATGCGGATAAAGCCACCTGAAAACATTCCTACCTGTATTTGGATCAATCCCTGAAAAATATCAATCATATGTCATTTTCAGTGATGAGATCCACAAGCAGCATTGTCAATGGCTTTTATCCATGGTTCTTATGATCGTCATCATTTTTCCATTCTCTCTACTCAATTTTTAGGGTTATGAGGCTAACCATGAAAATTGGTTATAAAAATGTATTTATAGTGTTCAAACTAGTTCGTTGCATCAAAATGATAAAAATAAATAAATTTACTAATTAATTTATTATTTATGTCTGTGATTCCTTTTTCACAAATACCTCATGCCAAAAAAGGTTATATCACGCCTAATATAAACCGCACATTATGAACCCAATGTTGGTTTTACATTTTTTATTTGAGACTCCATTTGAGTGTTATTCCACTTTTTTAGGAAAACTACATGCACATGATATTTATATATTTAATATATTTCAAAAATTAATTTAGGGTACACTGGGTTTCGGAATATCATTCCATCTCAGCTCCTGACTTCAGAAACATTCTTAGAAATATTCCAATATCTTACATGGAATAAACTACGAAATTATATTTTTCCCTTATTCAAGGATTTTCATACATGAAAATAAAAAACTAAGAAAAGGTAATGATACAGAGATCCCTACTGGGCCTCTCCCTTCCATGAGCTCTCCCAGTAATTTCATGTGCTATCAACTAACGCTCACCCAAGGGAAATGCTCACCCAAAAATTATTTTTCTCCTATCCATTCTCATCATTACAATATCCTTGAAAAAGGAAAATCCTCTCCCACAAACCAGACCACCCTTGTCAATATCACACAACAAGTCATGTGTATACCTCCTCTACTGTGACATCTATCAAACACCACGCAAAACCAAAACTATTGTAGCCACGGGGTAATGTAGCACACCACCTCTCTAACCCTTCATATTAGTAAGAAAAGAAAGGATGTAAGATTCTCAGAGATAGCCTAAAACCCTTCATAAAACACTATAACTCACCAATTCGAAAGGCCTCTATAATTAGTCAACTGAAGACCCCCGACACTTATTAGACCTTCATCATCCTCCCATGAATGAACTTCACCCTTTTTTACCCAACAGTATCACCAAGACTAAAATACAAGTATTGTTACCCACTGGATTTGACCAGTATAATAGTGTCTTGTATGGTCCCTCATATATAACCTCAAAATGTTGTTACTCCATTGGTGAATTGGTAATCATCATGATATGAAAAAACCCACCAACGAGAGAAGATCCTTGAGTTTTTTAATTTATTTTATGATTTTTTAAATGTGTAGGTTAATTTTTAAAAAAAAAATGTGTTTTAAAGGTGGAAGGGCAGCTGCCACATTTTATTAGTTGAAATTTAGAAATGCACCTACCACACTCCCTCACCACCACCACATTTTACCCATATCGATGACATAGTAATGGTGGTGGTGTGGTTACCACATTTTGCCTAATGATAAAGTGAAAGGCAGCGGTGGGGGTGCTTCCTTTCACCTGATGTAAAGGAAAAAGGTGGAACCCCTACCACCTTTTCCTTAACGCCCTTTAAAAGTGCACCCCTTCTCCTCACTTACAATCTCCCTCATCTCTCCACATTCTATATCTTATCACTATAAAAGAAGGCATTTTCGTTTTCAGTGGATCTGGTGGTCTAAAATAAGTCCTATTTTTTTGAAGAATAATTTAAAGGTATTTTTTTATTTAATTTAAATTTATTTATTTATTTAGTTGAATTATTTTTAGTTAGTTATAAATATGTCATTTATTAAGTAGTTTAGTTAGTTATAAGTATTTTATTTATTATATAGTTTATTAAGATATATATATTTTGAAATAATTGTAATAATTTATAATGATTTAGTATAGATAAACTAATGAATAAACTAAGATTAAACATTCTAAAATTTAGGTAGCATAAATATTATGTGGTTATTTAAGAAATCAAATCTATTTCAGGATAAAAACAAGTGGATGTGCCTCTGGCACAGATGTACCTAGGGGTAATATCTCTGACAAGGTGTTCTGGGCTTGACATAGGGTAACCTGGAACATGACAACCTCCCATGTTTCACTCTTGTTTTGACACTCCTCGTGGATATGATTTATATTATTTTTATTTTCTCTATAAACTACTAAAATAACTTAGAAAAAGAAAATCAAATCAGTATATTTATCAATGATAAAATAATAATTATGATGATATAAAATGAAATGTACAAGGAAAAATACATTAAAGAATGAAAATTATTATCATTAATTGAATATTTTTAGTTAGTTTGAAATATTTTATTTATTAATTAGTTTAATTATTTCTATATAGTCTATAAATAGTACTTATTAATAGTAATGATTAAGTATAGATTAATTAATTAATAACTTAGGATTAAAAATGAATACATATAATGATTAGCTAATAATAATTAACTAAAAAATATCATATGATTAATGATTTAATAAGGAATTATTATAGAGTGATTGAATAATGATTAACTAATGAATAACTTAGTAATGATTAACTAGTGATTAAAGAATGATTAACTATGTCAAAATTGTTCTAAGAATCATTAGTATCATAGTTTAGGATATAAGAAAATGTTTTAAATTTTATAATCATAATTATTTTATAGTTTTGAGCTAATATTGTTTATTATTAATGATTAACTATAAATTAGTTTATGGATAACATAGGATTAAAAATGAAAACATTGTGATTATATAGTTATATTTATGACCATATAAAGTGAATTGGAGAAAATCAAATATATTAAATAGAAAATGAATGCTTTAAAATGTACAAGAAATACGATGAAATTTTTAAACAGAACATGGTTTGGATGAGATGAGCCTTACTTCAGATGTGAGGTAAAATCCATCTTATTTTCACTTGGTAGCATAATAACATCTTCGATGGATATTTAATTAATGTTAGCATATTAAAAATCTTTCAACCTTAAAATAACACCTGATATAACATCTAAGATATTGTATTGGAAGGAAAAAAGATTTTGATAATTCTAATGTTAAGTACATACCCTTCGAAGATGTTATTAAGCTACCAAGTGAAAATAATCTGGATTTTAACTCTCATCCAATGTGAGTCTTATCTCATCCAAACCATACTCTATTGAAAAATGTCAGGGTTTTTTATATGTTTTAAATCATTCATTTGTTATTTAATGTATTTTTTCTTCTCCATTTCACATTATAATATCATAATTGTCATTTTATCAATGATAATTAAATTGATTTGATTTTTTTTTTAATTTTTACCTCAATTACCAAAACATTTTGTGACTTATATTCTAATAAACATATATATAAAAAACATTAGTATCATATATTATGGTATAAAAATACAGTCTAAAATTTCCTTATAATAATATTTTAAATTCAATCATCATTTTTAATGTTAGATACATTATTAGAATCTTGATCAAAACAGATTTTAAAAAAATAGAGTCATGTTTTCCGATGTGTACTATTATGAGGAGGTAATTCAAACTATTGACTGATCTTATTATAATACATAACCATCAATAGTGGTAATTAAAACCTATTGTTTGACCCTAAGTGAACTTCAAGAAGGAATTTGTGGATCCATAAATCTGGGACGTGATAATGAGATCAAGTTTATGAGCTATAGACATTTACAATTCTCAGCTACACTGTGGCATCTAGCTTGTCGATTGGTTGTTGATGCGTAGTGGTTCCCAGCAATATATTCTTTTTCACAATGGTTAGATGGTACCATGATGGAGTTATATGTTGATGTTTCTACAGTACAACAACAAGGTACATTTATACAAATGTGTAGACTTACAAGTGTGGTTGAAGATCATTCCCATGAAATTGAGCCTATTCCAAATGATGTCGAAGAGGACAGACTAGATGAAATCTCAGATATACATGAGAATCCGAATTGTGTTGAGGATTTTCATAATCATGGAACATATGGTAAAAACAATTATAATGTGGAGGGAGAAACATGAGTTGGGGATAAAGTTTCTAGAAATGCATTAGTTTTACAACTACCTTTACCCATAATAAATAATCCACCACTCTTTGAAACTTGGTCAGAAGTAATGACACATGTTCCTGAATGTGACTGCAATGTTCTTACTCCCGCAACTGAGTTTCCCGAAGTTATACCATATAGGTTTAGTGATATGGACTAAACCTTATATGTTGGAATATATTTTCTGAGTAAATAAGTATTAAAATATATTCTAAATAGATTTTACATTGAGAGGCTCTATAAATTTATAGTTCAGAAATTTGGCCATAAAAATACCTCATATGGTGTGACATGTATGGAGATTATTATAGATTCTTCTTGAGGAATATTATAAACATTTCATTTGGAGGTTGTAGAATCTCAAAGTTTGAGGCAGCTCATACTTGTGTTCAGCCAAACCTGACACAATATCATACCTCACCGGATGCTGATTTTTTCATCCATTTTCATCAAGATGATTAATAAATACAAAGATGTTCCTATATCCCTTGTGAAAGATAGGATACAATAAACATTTGGTTATAATATTTCCTATTATGAGACATATATGGTGAAACAGAAGGCAATTATAAAGGTGTATGATGATGGGGATGACTTGTATCTAGTCTTGCTACAATTGTTATCCATACTGAGACACAGAAACCAAGTTTTCTTCCATCTTCATATGAAAGAACATGTGTCTCAATATAATTGACTTGATCCATCTCTTGTTCAATTTCATCAGTTGTTCTAGGTATTCCGCCCATTCATCTCCGCATTTCATTTCAGAAAACTATTCATATAGATTGATGGAACATTTATATATGGAAAATATAATGGTGTATTTTTGATTTAGGTAACCCAAGATGGAAAAAATTCACCTATTACACTTTCCTTTTATATTGTGAAGAAGGAAAACTACAAATCATAGAGTTTGTTTTTTTCATGTATCAGCAACCATTTCACCAGCATTCAGGGTAATTGGAATTATCCAATCAATGAGGCAATCAATGCGGACCCTAATACAAGGATACCCCCAAATGCACATCATCGGTATTGCATCAGACACATTGCTAGAAATGTGTGGAAAATATTCCATAACGAACTTATGAAGAAGGAAATCACGAGACTTGGCACGCATTATCGTTGTTATTTTTTAATATTTCTACATAAATATAAAATCAATTTGTGTAAAATATAATCACTTCTATGTATCATATGATCTAGATCAAAATAAATTTGAAAAATATTTCAAACAATTCAGCAAGGCTAATTAAGATTTGTATGATTATAAGATATGGATTCCCAATGAAAAATGGGCATCGGAATATGATAGGGGGAATAGGTATAGACACATGACCACAAACATTGTGGAGAGCATCAAAGGTGTCTTCAAGGGTCTTCTAAAGATACAAATAACTTCCATAGTTTAGGATACATTTTTTCATTGTCTGAAGTACTACATTACATAAGTGAAAAAAGGGAGCCTCAGAGAGACATCTTTTCCTCTCCCCTTATGGTGATAGGTTTTCTCCTTCGGTTCTTCCTACTTACCCCTACGACGTGGTCTGATCTTGGTGTCCACGGCTACATCCTGGATCATATTCGATGGAGGATTCCCCCACGCGTCATGGCTATGGATCTGGCGTTTCGTCGTGCCTTGTGGCTGTGGGATTTGGATGTGGCTTTGGTCTGTTCATTGCTAGCTATGGTCCACACAGTGTTAACTCCATCTCTCCTGGATTCAGGAACATTGTCTGGCATCAGTTTTCATCGGATATGTGTGCTTTGGCTTTGGGTTCCATGTTGGGGCTTGGCATTCTAGATTTGGGTTCTTTTTGTGGCTTCGTGAGTTTGGTGTCGAGCTGGGTGTTCTTGGCATCGGCTTTGCCACTCCCATGTCCTCCAGATCTTGCCACCGTTCCTGTGCACGCGTCGCCGAATCTAGGTTGTTCTTTGTCGGCTACGAGTGGTTCCTCCTTGTCTTTGAGATTCGCTCGCAGCTTCGGTATTCTTGGCTTCTGGCTTTGCGATCCTCACACGACTTCTTCTCGACCTGATGGTGATCCTAGTGTGCTTTGATCTTCCTGGACTCGGTTCTACTAGTTGGGGGGGGGGGAGGCCATGCCTTTCATTTTCTCTTGATTTCTATGCTTCTATACTTCTGTAGTTGGAGGATTATGTTGTATTATTTTGGTTATTTTTGGGTTTCACTGGCAATTGTATCGAAGATGAATGCGTTGATTTGGTGGATAGTTCCTTGCGGCCCTTTTACTGTCGCATCATGGTGATTTTCTCTACTTGAATGGTTTGTTTTTCTAAGGAGGTAAGTTTGTGATCCGGACGACTTCATGAACAGACATTAGAGGAGGTTTCAGAGCTGGTGCTTCATCTTTGTAGAGTTTTTTTTTGATTTGGTTGTTTGAGAGGGTATGGCATCAGCCATCAGATCAGGCCTGTGCTAGACACATGACACTTGCTTGCCAATTAGCCTTGCAATTGTGGAGCACTTCTTCATATTCAAATGTTGAGGTGGAGTAGTTCAATGATGTCTTTCTGGTTTTTATTCTTTTTTCCATCGACTATATTGTCCTATGTCCATGATGTATTTGGGTTTACACCCCCTTTATCCCTTAAAAGGGGGTCTTATCTTATAATAAAAATAATTTGAAGGCCTTCGGGCCGTTGGATGGATGAAAGTACTAAATTGATAGAAAAAACTAGCCTCAGACAGGGATCATTAGGGGATAAGGTATGGAAGGAACTTTCAACAAAATATTGAAATGAACATTGAAGAATCTTCTTGTTATCATGTATATATTTTCAATAAAAGAATATTGATTTCTGGTTCAAGATCATTCAGACCCCATCAAAAATAGAATCATTGAGAAAAAGTGGTATTACTGGAAGTGAGGTAATGTCAATGTGGAAAATTTTAGGCCTTGCAGTTTCCATGCAGACATGTCATTGAAGCATGTGACCTTATGATCATATCATGGGAAGCATATGTTGATCTACTTAACTATATGCACACCATTTCTAGATATTATGTTGCACCTTCGATGCCTATTGGGTAGTTTGGATATTTCTCAATGCTCAAAGGCTAGCCGATAGTTATCCCTGACATCAACTGGTTTTGTAACTATGGGCGACCAAAGGCCTGTGAGATGTAGAATGAGATGGACCAACCTCAAGAATAATGGAAAATTTTTAGATTCACCATATGTCATCAAGAATTTTATAACCGAAACCAATTCCATAACATTGTTGGGTTTAGTTTACACTCTTAGCCACAATGATGTACTGTCTCTATTTTGATATTCTCATATTTTAAATTATATGGTGTTATTAAAAGTGTTTGTTATTCTCCATTTTTCTTTATATGATTATAATTTTCATTTTAACAATGATAATTGAACTAATTTGGTGGTTTCTCTTCTTTTTCCCTTTGTTTCCAAAACATTATGTGACTAATATTCTAATAAAATTATATATAAATAATCAATTGTATCCTATTTTAGGGTATAAAGAGGTGTTCTAAAATTTTTGTATAATAAATATTATATGATCAACCATCATTTTTAATATTAGATACACCATTTTATAGTAATGTTTTAGGTACAACTGAAAAAAAGTTTATATTTATGAATATATAAAACTGTATATTATAAAAAAACCCCTCTTTTAGGTACAAACATATATCAAAAACACTTTACTATGCTTTTTGAAACATGAAAACATTCCCTTTTATTTTGATAAAAAATAATTTCATAAAAAATAGTTAATAAACCCAACATGTCTTACATTCTAAAATTCATAACATTCTATTGACCATAATGTTATATTTACATTTTACACTTAAAAATCATTTCATTTTATTATATATAAATGGAGGAAACAGTACTACTCACTGAGAAGGCTAATCATATTTCCCAGGTTTTTCTACATGGTGGTGTGGTTCGACATATCAAGGTGCGTTGAGTGTATAGTTTTCATCACAGGCTACCTCCACCAACCATTATACTATACCTCTTCTGTACTATCTTCTATGGCGTTGCAGTATCTAATTTCATATTTTTTTACCATCACCTACGTGTTGACCTCCTGGAGAGGTGGAGACCAGAGGCACACCCATTCCACCTTCTTGAGGGAGAGATGACTACCCCCCTCGAAGATATCATAGTCTTTCTCGGTCTTCCTATCCAGGGGGAATCCGTTATTGGACCCACCCACACATACTGGAATGGCATTGTTTATAGATTACTAGGAATTAGAATTTAGGCCGGATCTTGGTCTATAGATGGAGGGTCGATATTTATGCCCTAGCTTGATATTCACTTTCAGCATTTACTACATGACACTGACAAGAAGGTTGTCATGTGTAATGCATGTGCATACATACCACAGATCCTTGGGGGGACCCTACGTATTGATCACTAGGGGAAGCATGTGCACATGATGTATCTATCCCTACTGGAGGAAATTTATTGTGTAGAGACATATATCTTGGGATATTCTTTCTTGACTTACACATATGGGGCATTATTCCTGACATGTGGCATATACCACATAGATCTTGGGGGTGCATCATCCTTCTTCAGATGTGGGCATGGAAACACATCACTGTAGTCTGCCTTGATCTTACAGGAGAGTTGGGACCTATAGAGGTGCTGCATGAAGCTCCACATAGATACTGGTATGATCACTCACCACTATTGGTTTCTAATTATAATAGGTGTCATTAAATCTAATTTATTATTATTTATCACTTTCGATGCTGTATTTTACATGTGGACTCAGAGACACAAATCCAACAAGATTCTGACACACCATTTGGGTGGATACCATGTCATGTTGGACAGTCTGCTACCCTACCAGGTAATTATTACAATCTATCATTGTCTAACAAATTTAATAATATCATCTAATTTTTAGTAAGGAATTTTTTTTAAAATCTAGAATGCCATCTCAGATTTCATGGATGCCATATTGGGCTATATTGAAATAGTTTCCAGAATACTTCAGAGCTACAATTCATGATTCTAGGGTTATAGTGTAGCTCATTCAATTTCATATTATTGAGTGGAACCACATTGGTAGAGTCATGAGCTAGTTTGGTTATGTTTAGTTCATTCAACTTTCATCACCACATACATGGAAGCTTAATGAGTTGAAGCTGACAGGGAGGCAGGATGAGGATAGGCGCTGACGGCACGTTGTCTTTCTCGACCTCTTGGGAAGATGAGCAGAGCGTCATATCTAGGGTATACCTATTATGTGATTCAATATTTCAGAGCAGTTTGAGTATGAGGGATGGTATATAATGAAGTATATATTGTATCTCACCCAGCATGTCAGAGTGCTTCATTATATCTTAAATGAATAATTCTCCATTGTATTGTGCGTTAAACTCTTTTCTAATTCATTTTGAATCTATTCGTAGTGTTCCCATTTAGAGTAGCTTATTCACGTGATTGATCATGAGGAGGATTGGGTTGCTAGCCTGGCAGTGATTCATGCCCTAGCATTGGAGCTAAGGCTAGCTAATGAGGTGATTCAAGAGAGAATCTTCAATCTGCCACCCTAGATAGAGGAGGTTCATGCTCAAGAACCTCCTCTAGAAGTACCTTCTCTAGCATCTACTGATGATGAGCAGCCCTGACAATGACGAAGTAAACTAATTAATCATGCACATGATCTCTCTATTATTCTATAGGTAGAGGTCGTCCCTTTAGCAATGCAACCTCAGCAAATGGTGGATGTGAATCAGGAGGCATGTGATCCATATCTCTTGACAAGATATCCATAGTTCTCTTCAGCTTGGGGTCTATATCCATCATTGTATTGGTTCCCTACTGTGATGATGGCATGTCCTTCTACTACTCTAGTGGGATAAGGATTGGGAGCATAGTAGGAAATTCATTTGAAACATCCACTAACTAACACATAGGTGGAGCATGTGACAATCAACATTCTAGTGCCTGAGGATCATCCATATCCAA
Organism: Viscum album; assembly: GCA_963277665.1. NCBI lineage: Eukaryota > Viridiplantae > Streptophyta > Magnoliopsida > Santalales > Viscaceae > Viscum > Viscum album. The sequence goes on along the minus strand of OY728158.1, from coordinate 419,536,925 downwards.
GTCATCAGACTCCACCCCAACACAGAGATCGGTGATCTCGATACGGGTGTACCCTGCACAAACCACCTTGTGGTTCAGAATCTCCTCCCCATAGACATTGATTTTACATGTTCATGTATATGTTTTAGGTCTATTGAATTTAAGATATCATTATTACTGTCATTCATTTTTACATGTTTATCCAATGTTTCAGTTTTCATTAATATTTTAGTCATAGTTTATATTTTATTATGTTTCAAAGTTGACTACTCGAAACATAGGAAAAATTATTAAATTTCAAGTAGGTAACATTAAAATATTATAAAATTTACAATATAAAAACAATCTAAATATAATTTAAAAAATAACCTAAACATATCAAAAGTTGTTGAAAATAAAATGAATTTCATAAATATAATAAAAAACTCTATTTAACTATATTTTTTAACGACCTAGATCTCATTTAATTACATCATCTTTATCATAAATATCTATATAATACTCCTAAAAATCTAGAGGTCCAACATCTTTGGGAATTGGGTACATGAAAAAACTAACGTAGTCTTTTATTCCCATATCCATACTTTCTCCAAGACCTCACCTTACTCTTACTACATGGAATATCTTGGATTCATATAATGGAAACAAAAAATGGAATGATTATATGACATCACTTACAAACATGGAATAATATTCAAATATCATATGAGCATGGTAATCATAAGAGAGCATAAAGTGTGGCATAAACATAATACATTTCATCATAATGTATATATTTATAAAGTTTAATAATATTACAGTTATCTAGTAATGAAAAAAATTGTATTTAACTATAAAAGTGAACAATAATACCCTATATAAGTGATTTTTAACAATATATATATTAATCATAATATATAAACAAATATATTAATTAATACAAAAAACATGATATTTTGTGGAAAGGCAGCAGTGGCCCTGCTGCCTTTAGTACACATTTAAAAAAATCAGAAAACATATAAAAAACTCAATGATCCTCCTAGTTACCTCCCAAAACTGACATGAAAATATAAATCATGGTCACCAGAACCAGAATGGTCCAATCTACATAGTCATCTTGCTGGGTAAAAAATTTTCCAAATTGAAACTAAGTCCTCAAGGTATTACTTCAATCTCTCCCTAATCATTTCATGATATAACCATCATAGTTTGTAATGATCGTCAAGGGAATTCCACAAAGCTAGACTACCTCCTGCAGGCACAAGTGTCCCAAATTCTCCACAAATCCCTATTGGTCATCACCCTCAGATAGGAAATACAATGAAAATATTAAACTGAAAACTCACTGAAACCCCCTTGGCATCCCAATAGATTCCAAGAAATCCTCATACATCATCAATTATACTCGATATACTGATAAGGGAAAATAACATCTGTAACACATTTCTCTCCTTAAAAACGGAATCACCATTCATCCATGAAAAAAGGATGATGTGATTCCCATGTTCAAGAAATTTCCATCGGGGATGTAACAAGTGTATATCCAGGGACACAACATATCACAATCGATACCTCTAAGTTGTACCTCCCCAAGTCTCCAGAGAAGTGGAAGGGTAACAACTATCAACGGGGGGTAAATAACATAATCCTCATGCATCTCATGTGATCCAACTATGACACTAAGGAAACATATATTCCATCAATGAATACCACAATGAATTTATCTAAATAGTGTTAAGGATCCATTCCAAAATTCTCTCAGTTTTTATGTGGCGTATAACATGGAAAAGGGTATCACCACTATCCCCAAACAACCACATGAGCATTATAAAGATACACCTAGTATATCCTACCCCCCCCCCCCCAACTAGAGATGGTGATAACCCATATCAAGTCCAACTCTAAGATTACCCATTCCTTTAACACAAGGGTTAATAAAAAAGAGATACAGTGATATAACTAGGTATCAAACAGGGGATACACTGAGGGAAAGTGTCTCATAACTCTCTGTGGAAACAATAACATGGGCTATGAAAACAAATGCCTTACCTCAAATTGCACTCAAGACTTTGCAAGATCCTGTTACTTATATCTCATTTTGTCTATATCCCACCTATTTACCACAACCATGGATTGCTCTGAAACTTTACCAAAAACAACAACCTCAAATTCACAAGTCCTAGAAACATGTCCACCACACCTCAAAATTATCCTCTTGGGGTGGCACAAACTCTCTTTTATGGTTTTCGATCATCTCTCAAGAACACATCCTAATGGGAGAATTATCCATATTACTTGTATTTAAAAATTTATGTCAAACATCACCAACACTAGATTCTACCAATGCCCTGCATCACTATAGATAATTCTCATAGTGTGGACCATCATTAGGGAGGAGACTCGTTTAAGAAGAACATTTACACCACACGCTCACACCAATTCTCCACGAGCCAAGAAGGGGGTTCCGTACCACCCTGAAACTAGGGTGATCTCTAACTTTGGAACTCATAATGAACACTCGACATAGCTGTGTCATATACCAGTACCATATGTCATGATCTATCCCTCGGGGCTCATGTCGTGACTACCCTAAGCCCGAAATCCATAGGCCATGAGAAGGTGACTAGCATTAGAAAGGTGAAACCAAAAAAAGGATGTAATTTCTGTTAAACCTATACACACATAGACTAGGTATACAATAAAAGAAAACCACAAAAATTAAATGATGATAGTAAACGTAAGTACTAAAAGCAAAGGGGCCCAGGATGCAAGCCCAAATGGAAATTAAATGCATCAAAAAGGAAAAAATCTCCTAAGGTCGTTCACCAAGGATCCTACATGAAGGGTAGGTACAACTCATCACTAGAGCTCTCCGCATCAACCGGTCACCTCCGTAAACCATTTAGTCCTGGCTCCCAAATCTCGATCAAGGATACCCATCATCGGCACAAGACACAACATGGTGTGGGTGATGCCCGTGTAGTGGTAAGTATAAAAATACCTAATAGGGACCCAAGCCCCCCAAAGGTCTCCCAAAAATCCACAAAGTAAAAACCACAATGCATGATCTCAATCACAAAGTACAAAGTAAAAGTCATCTCAAACCAAGTATACAACTTAAAGAACATGAATAAGGATGATTAGTCATAAATATAGATCATATTATTCTGTCGTGAGTATTTTTCTTCTAGACAACACAAGGTATCTTGGTGCTGACCCATAATGGATAACTAGGTGCTGACCCACAGATGATCACTAAGTGCTGACCCACGGAGGATCGCTACGTGCTGACCCACAGAGGATCGCTAATTGCTGACCAACAGAGAGTCTATAGGTGCTCACCTACAGAGGATTTCTAACTTCTATTCCACAGTGGATCTCTAGGTTCTAACCAACATAGGATCTCTAACGACTGACCCACAGAGGATCCCTAGTTGTTTCATCACGTCACAGCCAGCCACTGGAATACTGCACTTAGCACTCTTAGATCTTGGATGGTCCGCTCCCCAATCCATTGGTCATACATCAACTTCCACAAAGTCCCACTAAGATGTAACTCGAAGAGCTACCATGTCATTAGCGATCCAATTCAATAGATTTCGTGTCAATCAGACTCCTGATCTGTAAGTTATAGGCATTTTAGTACCAAGGGCCCGGTTGGATTTGGGTTCGATCCAACTCAGCCATTCTACAACATTCTCCAAAAACAAAGTGGAGTATTCCAAAATGACCTCCTCATCCTATGGATTTCAACACCGCAGAAGGTTTGTCAATTAGTCGTACAATTTAGAAGATATGCCCCTTTAAGTGAAATTTGGTCAAAAAGGGTCTTGTTCCGGCCGGAACAGATTGGCCCTCCCGACCCGTTCTGACCAACCCGACCTAACCCAGACCATTGGGTCCCGCCCAAATAGGCTGGCCCCAACCCGGTCCATCGGGGCTCGGTCCAGGTCACTGGGATGTAGGCTCAACACACTGGTCGTTGGACAAGCCCAACCCACCCGGCTAGGTGCGGCCTGTAAAACAAGCTTGCCCTGCTGGCTTGGCACGACCCACCAGATGGGTGCGGTCCATCTCCCTGAATTGATGATTTTTTTCAGGCTCCTTAATCAGATCTTCCAGGTTGGTGCTGCTCAACCTGACTAGTCTGCATGGACCAGTCAACAAGTGGGACCCGCATGTGTGGTTACGCACTCTACCATGGCTTAGAGCTGCGATGCCTCCTCCGCACCATGTTTCTATGGCACGTCGCATGCATTCAATAATTCTAGAAAAGGCTGACTACCCCTACCAAATGTGGCTCTTTCGGGAATCGCCATCGTCTCACGGCCGACGAGAGCAAGCCGCTGTCGCCGGTTGTCGGCGCCACCGCATCAGTGGTGCTTTTTCAGACCACCGGTGAAGCTTTGTTGGTCCAAATTTATTCCTGTCTATTCCTAAGAGCCTCCTAGTATTCTGCTTACACTGTACATCCCTCGATTTCGCCTTGCTGCCACATTTCTCAGTCACCCATGAAGAACGCATCAACCCGAGACCGGCAGAGGGTCTAGGCCTTGTTCAGTTTGGCCTATGCCCTCTGTGTTAGCATTATAACATGGGAAGTAATTCAATAATCTATAAAATCTAGGTTTAACAAAAAAACCATACCTTGAACTCATTGGAAGACACTTCAGATGAGAAAGAAGGTTCATAATTCGATGGTGATCATCGGTGTTCTACGATCTCCGGATCGAATCTTCTATGGCGTTGTCGAATCTTCATTCTTTGTTGGGGGGAGACATCGCCAGAACTTCTTCAAGAGTCACCCTGTGGGTTCCAAAAACTAATTCCAATGATTTTATTAAATAAAAGGAAAGATACCCCCTCCCCCAAATTGGTTCATTAATATGATTCATAAATTATTCATAATTAATGAACCAATAAACCACAAGCATTGTGGTTACACAATGAGAGGTTCAAGTTATTTAAAAGACCCTCAATTAAAGTTCGATGTTACACTGTGGTCCCGCCATTATCCACTCAACTGTAGCTGAAAGAATAAAATAACTAATTTAGTTATTTTATTATTTTTCTGAAAAGTCCAAAAAGAACTTTTTCTTCCGACCCTTTCCCATCAATGTTAGGCTTCGCCTAAGAATATATTGGCACGGTAAATTCAATGGTGAAATCATATTCTTAATCTGAGCACCAGTTTAAAATAAAGAAATCCCCACTCACACATTTACTGAATGTACCTTAAAAAAGTTCAAAATTCCATTCTTGGCTCTCTTGGCCCTCTGGGCCTCAGAATCTTATGCCGTCAATTTTCACTGAATCATAATAATTTCTTATAATTAAAAATATATATATTTCTGGGTCCTTACATTCTCCCCACCATAGGGATTTACATCACTAAAATCCAATAAAAGCTATGATAACAAATGGGGGTACTGAGCAAGAATATGAGCCTACTACTCTCATGTTCTCTCCTAGAGGTTCTTATGTTACCACCGAACTCGCGCCAGAGGGATCGACCGTGCATGAAGGACCTTCTCCTTTCAATCCTTTATCTCTATCGGGAAATCTACGAATTTCACCCCTTCATTAATTTCAATATTTCCCTAGTTGATAATGTGCGATGGATCATTCACGTATCTCATCAGCTATGACACATAGATTACATTATGCACCCAGTGAATCCATGGGGGAGGATCTTGGAGTTACGCCACCTTTCCAACTCTGTTGAGAATCTAGAAAGGTATGATGATCCTCGAAAATAACCTGTCGCCCCTGAAAAATCTCTGCAATCCTCATCGGGGTGAGACCCGTAGGAATACATGGTCTCCCTCCATTAAATCTAAAGGTCCCTATCTCATATCGCCATAAGACTTCTTCTTACTTTGTGCAATCTTCATCCTCTCCTAGATGATCTGCACCTTCTAAGTGGAATTCTGTACTAACTCTAGAACCATAAGTGTTGATTCCCCTAGGTCTGTCCGGCATAGTGGTGATATTCACTATCGCCAATAAAATGAATCAAATGACGCCATGCTAATGGTGGATTTATAACTACTGTTTTATGAAAACTCCACTAGTGGAAGGTGGTACTCCGAACTACAGACAAAATTGAGGATGAAAGCATGAAGCATGTCCTCATGTTTTTGTCTAGTCTGCTCCATCTAACAATCTGTCTGAGGGTGAAAAGAAGTTCTCATGTGTAGCGGATTCTCGACCACCTCCTACAATAAATTCCACAACTAAGATGTAAAACAAGCATCATGAACTAAAACAATTATCTATGGAACCCCGTGAAGACGTACAATCTCCTGTACGTAGAGGGTCCTAACCCTCTACTGATCCCTTCACTCAGATGGGTTGGAAGTGGGTTGACTTGGTGAGTTATTCAATGATCACCCAGATGGAATCATGGCCCCTGGACATATGTGGTAGTCATGTTATGATGTCTATGGAGATACCATCCCACTTCCATTTCGGTACCTCTAGTGGTCATTATAAGCCTACTAGAACCTTATACTCGGCCTTCACTTGCTGACAAGTTAGGCACCATGAAATTAACTCTACCACTACTTTATTTATCCCTAGCCACCAGTACTGATGCCAGAGGTCTTAGTAGATCTTTTTCACCCCTAGATTTACTACCAAAAGGGATTTGTGGATCTACCTCCACACCTCCTTTCATAGCATCACTGGTACCATGGGGAATATCCTAAAAAGGATGAAGTTATCCCCACCTTCAGAATATCCTATAGGAACCCATCCTGAAGATATCTGAGCACATTGGGCCTCATAGTCAATTTCTCCAAGCTATGACTCCCTAACTCACAGGAGTGTGGGTGTGACTATAATATACTGGAGGAAAGCTGCTACATCACTATCCATGAAGGATATCTGCAATGTGGCGAGCTTCTCTATCGCCTCACTTAGAAACTCCAAGACAGAACTTCTTTTGAGTGTTTCTGCTACTATGTTCCCCTTCCTAGGAGTGTATACAATCTCAAAGTCATAGTCTTGGAGGAACTCCATCCATCTCCATTGTATCAAGTTCAGTTATTTCTGTGAGAAGACATACCTAAGACTCTTGTGATCGGAGTTGATGGTAAATTATTCACCCATAAAGTAGTTCCTCCACATCATCAAGGAAAAAACCACTACTGCTAACTCTAGGTCATGGGTAGATTATTTTTGCTCATGTTACCTCAGTTGACATGAGCTGTAGGCAATCACCACTTGATCTTGCATCAGGACACATCCCAGTCTAGTCCCTGATGTGTTGCAATAGACTACATACCCAACGTCTGCTTCTGGTAGCCTCAATATGGGGGCACTCGTCAGTCTCCTCCTCAGCTCCTATAAACTCTGATAGCATATATCTATCTACAAGAAAGGCAATACCTTCTTTTTAAAAGAATAAAAGGGTTTCGCTTCTCTTGAAAAGAAAGGTATGAATCTCTGGTAATACCCATCCAACCCAAGGAAACTCCGCACCTCGGTCACAGTCTTGGGTGGAAACCAAGAAAGCATTGCCTCTATCATTGATAGATCCACTAAAACTCTAGGATTTGAGATAATGTGTCCTAGAAAATGGACCTCTCATATCCAAAACTGGATGTTCGAGAGATTTCCATTAATTTGGTTTTGTCAGAGTGTTTCCAGAACTATTTGCAGATGCTTAGAATGCTCCTCCTCCGACGCCGAGTATATCAAGATGTCTTCAATGAAAACTACCATGAAATGATCTAGGTAAGGCTAGAAGATCATTTTCATGAGCTCCACGAACACTACCAGAGCATTGGTCATGCCAAAAGTCATCTCCAAGAACTCGTAGTGGCCATACCGGTATCATAAGGATGTCTTCGGTACGATTTCATCCCACACCCTGATCTAGTGATAGCCTAAACTGTGGTATATCTTTGAAAACCACCGTTCTCCCTTCATCTGGTCAAAGATATCATCAATCCTTGGTATAGGATACTTTTTCTTCATGGTAACCTGATTCAGGGTCCGATAGTCCATAAAAAGCCTCAAACATCCATCTGCCTTCTTGGTGAACAAAATTGGGGCTACCCATGGGGAGACACTGGGTATTATGAACCCCTTTCTCTACAAGTTATCAAACTATACCCTCAACTCACGAATCTCTTCAAGAGACATCTGATCTACTGGTGTATATATCATTTTTATCCCAGGGTACAGGTCGATGTAATAGCCTACCTCTATACGAGGAGGTAGTCCTAGAACATCATTAGGAAATATATCATCATACTGGTCCACCACAATAGGATAGCTCAGACTCCTCCTGTCCACTACAATGATGGTGAGGCTAGCAAACTGATGAGTTACCGGATGCACCCTCCTTCGAGAAAGTCCATCCAATGCCACAAAGGTTTCCTACTCACTAGTGAAGGAATAATTGGTCCTATCCTCATATACACACTACACGTTTCTCCTTAAACATTCAATCTGAGCATAGACTATGGATATCTAGTCCATACCCAATATGTCGTCATAACCCATCGACATTGATCCTAGGAGAACCCAGCCGAAGCTCTCACCTCCTAGAGTGAACTCATACTGCCTTCACTATTGCTTAATCGTAAAATCCTCACCTGTAGGAGTCTCTAATCATAAGGATCAATCCAATGACTTCATCAGAATTTCCGAGATTGGAAAAAGAGTTGTGGAAATTAAAGACTGACTTGAACCATTTTCTATAAGAACTGTAGCTAGGGTGGAGTAGACATAGATCGTACCTTTAATCATATCTGGATTGTTGTGATTGTAGGCCTCAAATACTTATAGCTGAGCGCCTCCCAGTCCACCTACTCCCTGTGGTTGTGGTGGACCACCTGGGGGTGGTGGCGATAGAACCCCAAATCATCTCCCACTATCTACTACATAATCTGCTCCTATGCCATGATTGCTACCCTATGGACCTCCATGCTTGAACATCTATTGCTGACTCGGTGGTCCCTCGACCATCTTCTGATTGTCCATTTGGGGAGTCTAATAGTCACGAGACACGTTCCCCTAGAATAGGCTAGCAGCTAGGATCACCATCTAGTCTTCTTGATGTCTCAACCAAGAAGAAAACCCATGCACCAGCCTCCAACTAGTCCTCAGCTACCAGGGGATCTATCTCGCATCAAAACCTTAGAGTCCTCTATCTCTAGAACTTCTGCAATGCGTTCTGACGTCATGTACAGTCTGCTAGTTGGGATGGTGGCATCTGCTGCCCTATGGGTAGTGGTGCTACTAGTACACCACTCGACGGTACCATCACTGTATAAGGGACCTACACCAAATCCTAATCACTCGATGGGACATCATTTTGATCTCTCACTAAAATATTGGCTGGTTGTCTACTCGAAAACATTCTATTATGAAACAGTTACTCCACGGTCAATAACATATACCTAGTGAGCTGACTCAAAATGATCAAAAGAAAAAAAAACATTTTCAAAACACATGCAAATTTTGTTTTCGTGTACTAAGTTGAAAATAAAAATATAGGGTCCTAGTGTATGGATACGTTGGTTGCCACACCAACACTGTACTCCCTGAACTGAAACCCAAACTAAATATACTTAACAGTTTTTCTTCATTGAAAACATATACTCTTAGTTCCTCTATTAGAACTAACCACCATCTGATACAACTTTTTCATGACCCATCCCTCAGGGTCTGTGTCGTGAATACCCTAATCCTACCTTCCATAAGTGAGGGCCTGGTGACTAGCGCTAGAAATGAAAAACCCAAAAGGGAAGGAATTTCCTTTAAAACTGTACACACACAGACTATGTATACAATGATGGAAAACCACAAAAAGAAATACTAATAGAAAAAGTTAGTACGAAAATCAAAGCGGGAAAGATACAAGAACAAATGAAAATAAAATAAAAAAATGAAAAAAAATCTTTTGAGGTCATCCAACAAGGTTCTTACCTGAAAGATGGTTACAGCTCGTCACTGGAGCTCTCCGCATCAACTGGTCATCTCCATACACTATCTAGTCTTGGCTCCCAAATCTCATTCAAGTTTGTTTATCATCTCACAAAGACACAACAAGGTGAGGTAGATTCCCCTATAGGGGAGATTATAACAATACCCAGTAGGGACGCCAAGACCCCTGAATGTCTCCCAGAATTCCACAAAGGAAAATCCACAAATCATCATCTCAATCAGAAATCACAAAGTAAAAGATATCTCACACCTGGTATACAACATAAATAACATGAAAAAATATGATTAGTCATAAATTTATATCATATTATTTTGTCGGGAGGATTTTTAAACTAGATTGCACAAGGTCGCTAGGTGTTAACCCACAGAGGATCACTAGGTGCTGACCCACACAGGATCGCTAGGTGCTGATCCACAGAGGATTCCTAAGTGCTGACCCATGAAGGATCGCTACGTGCAGACCCATAGAAGCTCGATAGGCACTAACCCATAGAAGATCACTAACTGCTAACTGTTAATGGATTGATAAGTGCTGACCCACAGAGGATCACTAACTACTCACCCAACGAGGATTGATAGGTTCTTCATCATGCCATAGTCATCCACTGGATTACCACTCTTATCATACTTGGTTCTTGGAGGATCTAATCCTCAATCCATTTTTAATACATCAACCACAATTATGTCCCATGAATAAGTAACCTGATTAACCGACATTTTATAAGAGTTCCAACACAACAGACGGCGTGTCAATCGGACGTCTGACCTGTAAGTTATATTCATTTTAGTACTGAGGGCCCGGATGGATTCAGGTTCGATCCAACCCCGTCGCACTCCATATTTATCCAAAACCCAAGTGGAGTATCAAAAAAATTCTACCACATAATTAGGATTCCATCTCCATATATAGTTAGTCAAATGGACATCTGGTTTAGAAGATATGTCCCTTTAAGAGAAATTGGGTCAAAAAGGGTTTGGGTCCGGCCCGAACCAGTCGGACTGACCCGGTCCATCCTGCTGGGCCACACCTGAACTAGCTAGGCCTGATCCATATCAATGGGTCATAGCCCGCCGGTATGTGGAACCAGCTCACCCCACTGGCTGGGCACGGTTCGCCTCCCTGAACAAATGAGTCAATTCGGGCTTCTCAATCAGCGGAGACAAGTTGGCACCGCTCAACTTGACCAGTCCGCATGGACATGTCAACAAGCGGGACCTACGGGCATGGGTCAGCCCTCTGTTGTGTCTCAGAGTTCAAGTGCCTCCTTTACGGCATTTCGACCGCCATCAACGCGGCCAGCAAAGGTCGGCCACCCGTGTCCGTTGTGGCGCCTTCGGGTGTCGCCGTCCTCTTGCAGCCAACTAGAGACGACCCCTATCATCGGTCTCCTCTTCCACACCAATGTTGCTTTCATGGGCCATTGGTGAAGAAAATCTGGTCCTATTTTCTTATCATCTGTGCCTACGGGCCTCCTGGGATTCCTCCTACACTACGTAGCCCTCAGTTTCACCTTACTGCCACATTTCTCAGTCGCCCAAAAAGATCACATCAAACTGATATTGGTAGATGATCTAGGCCTTGTTCAGTTCGGCCCACGCCCTCCTCTTTAGAATTATAACATGGGAAGGAATTAAATAATCAAAAAAATATCATTTTAACAAAAAAGCACCTAACTTGAACTCATTGGATGACACTATAGAAGAGGAGGAAGGGTCTGCGTTCAATGGTGTTCATCGGCATTCGTCAATACCTATATCAAATCCTCAATGGCATTTTCAAATAATCATTCATTATTAATGGGAGACGTCTCCATAAATTCATCAAGATTCCCCTCGTAGGTTCCCAAAACCCACACCAACTATTTGATTAAATAAAAGGGAAGATAATCCCCCCATGTTGGTTAATTAATATGATCCATTAATGAATCATAATTAATGAACCTATTAAACCACAAGCATTGTAGTTACACAATGATATGTTCAAGTAACTTAAAATACCCTCAATTAAAGCTCGAAATTACACTTTGATCCCTCTATTCACCACTCAACTATTATAGAATGAATAAAATGACATATTTAGTTATGTTTTTATTTTTCTGAAAAGTCCAAAAAAAAATCGTCCGACCATTTCTGCCCAATTTTATGATTCGCCTAAGTGAATCCTTAAGCTATGAATTCAATGGTGCCCTCAGATTTTTAATCTGACCACTGGTTCAAATGATTGAAATCCATACTCGCAATTTTACTAAATGTACCTTAAAAAATTTAAAACTTTCGTTTCGGGCTATCCAGGACTCAGAATCACGTGCCGTCAATCTTCACTGACTCGTAATAATTACATATAATTAAAAAAACCTAATACGTATTTCTGGGACTTTACACCACTGGAGCTGACGCTGCTCCACAGAAAAAAAATAGGTTTCCAGCACAACCATCTGATTGGTTGGGATCCGCACATGCCAAAAACTCATACCATTGCCTTTAGTCAAACCTCTAATGCCAGAGGTTCTATCTCATCACAGAACTTCAGCGATCTCCATCATCGGATCTCACGTAACAAGTCAAGACTGGGAATACCATCATCATGTCCTACTAGATCCATTGACTGCTCAATACACAGAAGATCATCTACATGATCCACAGAAGGATCCATGTACTAATGAACATAGGGTATCACTATATGGTTCCCACATGGAAAAAAACATATCATGAGTGGGTCTCTGAACTAAAACATCATCACTATTTTATTTTTCATCATGAAACATTCTTGGAATCCTGGATGCCTATCATTATAGAGATATATTGAGGATTATCATGATGTACCATGGTCAATGAGTATATCTGGGGAGCTGAATCAAGAAGTAACGTGACCATGGGCTTTTACACATAACATTACATGATTTTAAGCAAAATTAAACATCATTGTGCAAGATAGATATTGTGAAGTCCAGTATATTTGAAGACTAGTTACATAAAACTTAAAACATGGTACTAAAAAACACTTCTTTATTTAATATTCATAAATAGATCCTAACTTCATTTGATCCCTTTCATCCACATAGGGTACCATGGGGATCATATTAACAAATGGATAAGCTAAAAGCCCAGTAAGGGAATATACATACTAATAAGGCTTTAGCATAAGGGTTAGAGATCATGACATAATGATATAAAATGAAATATATAATCATAAAATATAAACATGGAATCATATAAACATGAAATAATAGAATTGTGGTAGAAATATAAATCGTGAATTTAGCATGATTCAAGGATCATTTAATATAGAGGAGCACAAGTCAAGTTTAACCACTAAGTCCATTGCACAAGGTTGCACGAGTCAAGGCTAACTGCCAAGACCGTTGCACATAATGTCTCATGAGACGAAACTTTACCTATTGCATTGGAGAGCTATCTGGGTGCACTTATCTTAACATGTTCATGAATATGATTTCAACAAAAATAATCATACATAATCAATCATACATAAACATGAGGGAATCCCTAGAGAGAAATTTGTGTCACATTAATGTCAAAAAGCATAATGAATGGGTGTATCATAAAAGTGTTCATGAGAGAAAGGAATTAAAAAATACATGGAAAGTAATAATGTAAAATTTTCATATATCATGTTATGTGATGTAAAACATATGTTATAACATGTAAGAAGAGTGTTTTGGAAATTCTTAGCATTAAAACATTTTAGTTCGGTTTTAAGAAAAATACTAAAGGGAATTAAAAATAGAAAAGGGAATAATATTTTATAAAAAAATTAGAAGTAAAACAATAATTTTTTTATAATAACAATACTGGTTAAATAATAAAAATTTGGCTTTAAACAAATAGTATAGTGAACTTGAAATTGGGGAAATTGTTTGGAATGTTCCCTTAAAACAAGTTTTCTTATTGGGAAATATCATGGAGGGAATCACTTAAAATCATGTATATCCCTGAAATAAAATGAGGGATTGATCTTAAAACATGATTTAGAGAACTATAAAAGTATTTATAAGTTTTACATAAAAATAAAATAAAAATTCATTTGGGTAATAATAAATATAGAGTAACCCTAAGGAATAAAGGTTGTTTGGGTAGAATCCCTTACGGAATATCGACATTGTATCGGGTGTATTAAAGTTGTCTTAATAACAGATAACTGGGTTTATAATCATTTATACATCATGAGGGAAGTATGGGGAAGGTTTAATGTCATACTCCATCAATATTAACTATCCATAAAATTGTATAACATTGAGAGGATTCTTCAATAAATGTGAGAAAGAGAGGATCCATTACCTTAAGTCCGGTGTTGTTCTCCCCTCAATATTAATGAACTTTATAATCAAATTTGTTTTATTAGTTAAAAATTAAATAAACTATTTTTAATTTATATAATGTATTATTACTTTTTTTCATTCATAACCTTTTATATCGGTTATGAGGTCCAATTTAATTATTCAGGTCTATTTATTTCTTGTTCGGTTTACTTATATACCTGAACGGATAAACATGTATGTTGAGAGTGGTTTTCTAGAATTAAATTTATATGAACTTAAGGAAAATACATAATATTACAGGGTTTTAAATTTATTTTTCATACATGGAGTGAAGTTGAATCATTATATAAAACATTAATGATAAACTCTTTCATTAATGTGGTGATTTTGCTCACAATTAACTTGTTTTGTATTATTATTTTATGTCATGAATATATAAGTATTATAGAACATTAAATAAGCTAAAATACATATATTATTATCTGGTTCAACCATTAAAATGGTTTCATGACCAGTCTAGAAGATGGTAAATCAAATTGAAAACCTGTCGTCCTTGAATGTGATAAATCAACTAATCTCAGATGGTATTTTCATTTATAGAATAAAAGGAGGGGGAATGAGAGATTATGATAAACTGTCCCATTATAATAAAATAATTATAGTAAATTTATGTTATTGGATTTATCATACAATTTTTTTGAAGTGAGGTGAAGAAAGAAACAAGAAAATAAAATAACTTGAAAGAAAATAAAAGAATTAGAAAGTTGAATTTACCTCTTGAGTTTATCTCCTTTGAGAGCCTATAAAGGGGATAGGATTTGTACTTTTGAGGATACCAAGGGCTGTTATAAGCGGGGGAGGATATTGGGGAGTGATTCAGGAAGAACTTAGGAAAGGAAAAAGTCTTGAGAGGAGTGAAGAAAAGAGGGGAGTGTTGGTGGTTTTATAGTGGAGGAGAGGAGTGAAATTTGAATATTTAATTCATTATTTTATTATTTTACTCCAGAAAATAAATAGTGTTTGATTATTGTGACCATAAATAGTTATAGGTGCATATTATTTTGAACCAATGTACATATATATCATCTATGACTCAAGCATGATACATAAATTCATGTTTTATCCTTTATTGTAAATTATCGTATTTTACTATTAATACAAAATTCATGTTTTTAGAAAAATTCCAAAAAATCACCCAAACCATTTTTCAACATGTAAAATAAAAAATGAATTCTATTTTTCAAAATTAATTTTCTAAATATTATTAATTTAATTTTTAAACAAAATCATAATTTTTTTTAAAAAATCGTCATTAAAATTATAACTCATTTTATTAAACCTTGAAAAATTAATCAAGGTCCCATAAAATTATCTTATAACCATAAGAAAAAAACAATTTATTATTACATTTTATGAATATAAATTTCCATTTTAAAATATTAAATTAATTATAAAATTTTAATTAAAATATTTATGACATACAAAAATACCAATACTTATACTATGATAGTTTTTCCTCAATTATAATATGTCTAAATTGTATTTATACATTCATGGAACATGTTTTTATTTTTTTGGCCAAATTAATATTAATTAAAATTCATTACTATTCATAAGGGTATGTTTCTATTCACAAGTGTATATTACTATTCATCAAAAACTAAGTTGATTTTATCAGGCTCTAAATATCTTCTGAAACACAATCGTGTATGTTAGATATTTGAAATTCAAATCACAGAAGTGAAAATAATATGTTTGAAGGTCACATAGTACCTAGTAGTTCATTGTGTTGTGATTTCATGTGATTCTATTACATAATTATAAAAATGTATTTTCAATCATTAAAACATTGAGTTGTTACATTATTCCCCCTTATGAAATTTCACCCTCAAAATTTCATTTTACATTCTAAGCCATAAACAGGTGCATGTACTTTTCCATCATTTCCTCCTCTAGTTCCCATGTTTCCTCTTTGTAATTATGGTTCCTCCACAATACATTGACTAGGTTATTCTTCCTTTTACGTATAACTTTATCTCTACAACCCAAGATCGTAATAGGCTTCTCCTCGTAAGAAAGATAACTCTCCAACTATTCCACCTATGAAGAGAGTACATGAGAAGGGTATGGTATATAATTCCTTAATAGGGATACATGAAATACATTGTGCACTTTGGAAATAGTAGGTGGAAGTTCTATTCGATTGGCCACAACCCCGACATGATCAGGAATCTCTAAGGGGACGATGTACCTGGGACTTAGCTTTCTTTTCTTCCCAAACCTCATGACCTTCTTCAATGGAGATATGCGTAGAAATACCATTTATCCAATATTGAACTGAAGGTCTCATTAATGATTGTCTTCATAACACTTCTATAAACATTGGGCTATCATGATGTGATGTTGAATGGTTTTAACCTTATCCACCATTTCGTTAACTATTTTAGGTTCTATTAGATTATTCTCATCGACTTCATCCAAACACACCAGTGTTCTAAACCTTTTCCCATAAAAGGATTTGTATGGAGCAATTTGGATTCTTGGGTGTCAAATATTTTTGTATAAGAATTCAACTAGTGGAATATGTTGGTCTCATACTCATTTGAAATCCATAAAATATGATCTCAACATATCTTCTAATGACTTAATAGTTCACTCAGATTGGCCATTAGTTTGAGGATGATAGGTCGTACTGACACTCAGTTCAGTTCATAGAGCATGTTGGAGAATTTTCCAGAACATAAAGGTCATTCTCAGATCTTTATCAGATACAATAGGTAGTGTTTCTCTATAGAACCTTACCACATCTATGGAATCCCGCCTTTTTATTACATAATTTTTCATTACATTTTACAAACAGAAGATCTTTAAAATCTAGTGTCTTGTAAATTAGGAACATAATACATGAAAACAACAAAAAACATTCTTCTAAACCACATTTAAGGATTCATCATAGGTTTATCTTATGTACAATTACTTCATCTCATATCTTGGAGACATACATCAAGGAAAAGGATGAGCAGAAGGCTCAGTAAAGAACACAAGTTAAATAGTTGACATGTGATCTTGAGAAATATTAATAAGAACATGACAAAATTAATAAAAGCATGACCAATGGAAGAATAAGAATATCATGATAAAAAACATGAATCATAATGTGAATATGTGACTACATCATTTAATTTTGACATTCATGAACATATCACCAATGTTAATCCCTGAGGTGTCATAAAAATTTCCGAGGTTATTCACCAAGGTATCATTAAAACATTTCATCTCTAGAGATTAATTCTTTACCCAATTCATTCAAGCGTTATCAGGGAACAACCTTAATATGTCTTTAATTTCATGTTATATATATATATCACAAAAAAATTTCATAAATAACCCATAGAGAATAAAATAAATGGGTTTCATTTTAAAGTTGTGATGTTTTAAAAGTTAATAAAAATAACATCATTATATCATTTATAACCCATGGAAATGGAGTGAGGGTTATATGTATGTCTATTACAGAATAAAATATATCCTTTTTATATATTTATGAACTCCCATAGAAATGAAATAGGTCTGGTTATTCACATAAATAAACAAGATAATTTCTTGAGAGAAAGAGATAGAAATTTTGAGGTGAAATTTCTGCAGCATAACGGCTATATAACATGTTTTTAGAAAATAATAAAAAGAGAGGATACATGGGGAAACTACTCATAAATAACTCATATTTCAATATAAATACATAATAACATGTAGATAAAAACTTTTTATCGATATTTGAATGACATACCACAAGAAAAATAAACATGAAAGAAAATAGAAGGTGTGATTTCTTTTATGACAAATTCGGCAGCCTAACAGAGACACTTAAAAATTCAGAAAACAAATTGATGAGAGAGAAAAGGGTCTCTAAAAAATTAGACATGAAATTGAAAGTAATGAGAAAATATAATAACATAAACTCAACATAAAGATATGGAAACTAGAAGACACAACATAAAGGAATTCATGACTAAAAAGAGGAGGGTGAAAGGATCCCTTACCTTGAAAAGTAACTTCGAATGCTTGAAGGTTGGAACCTTGGGAGGATTTAGGGAACCTTGGGAGGACTCCTTGGTAGGTAAAGAGACCAGAAATTATTTAATAATTATTTTTGAATGAAATGAATGAGGTAAATGGCTTGGTATTTATAAGGAAAGTGAGTGAATAAATTATTAATTTCCAAGGGATACCTCATCAGTGGTATTCACAAAACCATTGGCTTTACTATGGTATTTACCCATGGTAGTGGCCACTTGAGAAACCTCATAGCATATATAACTATTCATATGTTGACCAGAAATATTACATCATTAT
This sequence comes from Viscum album, assembly GCA_963277665.1. NCBI lineage: Eukaryota > Viridiplantae > Streptophyta > Magnoliopsida > Santalales > Viscaceae > Viscum > Viscum album. The sequence goes on along the minus strand of OY728158.1, from coordinate 419,518,377 downwards.
TATATCATTAATTATGTCATTAAACACTCAAAACTCAAAACTTCATTTTTACTATTCACCAAAAAATCAATTGTTTCAGAAAAAACCCCAAAATTCACCCTAACCTAATATCGATGATCTGAATTCAAAAATCAATTCCATTTTATGAGAATAATTATATATATATTTTTAATTAAATTTTTAAATAAAATCATTATTTATTCCAAAAATACAACTTTAAAACTATAACTCATTTTCTAACACCATAAAAAAGTAATCCAGGTCCTATAAAATTATCGTATAAACATAAGACAATAAAGTAACAAATTATTATTAAATTTTATGAAACTACATTTCCATTTTAAATTATTAAATTAATTATAAAATTATAAATTAAATATTTATGGCGTACAAAAATACCAAAACTTAGACAATGACCATTTTTTCACTTTTAAGATGTCTAAAATGTATTTATACATTCATGGGCGAATTTTTTTTGGTCAAATTACTATTCATTACTATTCATATGGGTATGTTACTATTCCTACATTACTATTCATTACTATTCATGTGGGTATGTTACTATTCCTACTTTACTATTCACTAAAAACCATGTTGATCTTATTAGACTCTAAATTTCTCAGTGATCACAACTGTAGAAGACCATTTTTTGAAAATCCATTCACATTATTAATTATTTAATGAATACAAAAATATTTTAAAATACCCATTTTTCCAAAATTCATCAATAATACACAGCCCACATTTATCCGGATATTTGAAATTCACAAACATTTCCATAAGAAGAAATAATAGTTTTATTTATATAAAAAGATTACACAAAGAAGCGATGTTCTCATTACATAGGCCCTTATTACACTAGCATAGGACCTACGTGTTAGGTGTGCGATGGTGATAGAATCTTGGGGTGGCTTAGAAAACATTGCCTGAGTGGTAATTTTTACCATCTTGAACTTCTCCCTTAGGCTATTTCGTTCATGCTTCATATGTTGAAGTTCTGGTTTGGCTTGGTCCAATGCAAAGCCCAGTGATGCTACCTCCTTCCTAAGATCTAACAGATGAGCTTCATATGGCTCGAGTCTACTGGATGAGGCCATTCAATATTCTTTCTGTATTAATTGACCAAGATAACCATATTTATAAAAACAGAACATTATGATTATAGTTTCCAATAGTCATATTGACCAATGGTCATATAAAAGTCAAAACCTAATGGTCTCATTTTAAATTTACCCACTTTATTAATTAAAGGATATTGTTTTTTTGAGTATAAAATAAAATAATACACAAGATTAGGAAACAAATATAATTAAAAATTTTCGGGACGTTACATTCTTCCCCCCTTAAGAAATTTCATCCTCGAAATTTTATCTCATATCCTCTGATGGGAAAATGTGTGGATACTTCTGTCTCATGGACTCCTTCTGTTCCCACGTGGCATCTCCACATTTGTGGATCCTCCACAACACCTTGATAAGGTGGGTAGTCCTGTTGCATAGAACCCTATCTCTATGATCCAAGATCTCCACCGGCTGCTCCTCATATGAGAGGTCATGTTACAGTTATACCACCTCTGGATTTAGTACATGTGAAGGGTCATGTATGTACTTCCTCAAGAGGGATATGTGGAAGACATCATGAACTTGGGCTAGATTTGGAGGAAGTGCAAGTCGATAGGCCACTTCTCCCACACAATCAAGGATTTCATTGGGGCCAATGTACCTAGGGATGATCTTCCCTTTCTTCCCAAACCTCAAGACTCTCTTCCAAGGTGAAATATGAAGAGATACTTTTTCACAAACATCAAACTCCAAGTCACTTAGACGTTTGTCAACATATCTCTTTTTCCGACCCTGAATATCCCTATTGTGTTTTTGGATGGCATGGACCTTTTCTGTCATCTCTTGCACAAGATCCGGGCCAAGAAGCTTTCTCTCACCAGCTCCATCTCAACAAGTAGTATTCCTACATCGTTTCCCATATAGAGCTTTGTAGGGTGCCATTTGAATGCTCGAGTGGAAGCTGTTGTTGTATGAGAACTCAACTAAAGAGAGATGTTGATCACATCCACCATTAAATTCCATTGAGCAAGTTCTCCGCATCTCTTCGAGTGTTTGAATAGTCCTTTCAGATTGGCCATCAATTTGAGGGTGATAGGCCATAGTGAAATTCAATTCAGTGCTCAGATCATGATGGATACTTCTCTATAATTTTGATGTGAACCTTGGATCATGATTAGATATGATAGAAAGTGGAACTCCATGCATCCTTTACACTTCCTTCACATAAATCCTGTCAACTTGATTAAGAGAGAAATATTCCTGAATGAAGATAAAATGGGCAGTCTTGGTGAGACGTTCCACAATAACCCATATCGAATTATTTACTTTGGAAGTTCTCAGTAGACCAGTGATGAAGTCCATAGTGACATTTTCCCACTTTCATGCTGGTATGGGTAGTGGTTGCAATACCCCTTTAGTAATTTGTCACTCTTCCTTCACTTGCTGACATACTAGGCACCTTGAAGTGTATTCAACAATATCCGTTTTCATATTATCCGACCAATAATGATCCCAAAGGTCCCTATGCATTTTTTTCTACAAGGATGTATAGAGAAAGTAGTGCTATGAGCTTCATCCATGAGCTCCTTATTTATTACCAGAAAATATGGAACACATAGTCATGTACAAAATTTCAGTACACCTTCTTGATTAGTATTGAACTCAGGAAACTTCCCATCCTTCATAGCCTCAAATTTCTTCTGTAATAAAAGATATTCTTTCTGAGATTTCTTGAGCTTATCTAGTAATGACGGTTGAGAAAAAAATTGGGTTATGGTTGATGATGTCCCTACCCTTATAATTCCCACGTCCAGCTTTACTAGGTCATTGATCAAAGGATTTTTTTGAATCCTCCTCAAGTAAAGATCAACTAGGTCTTTCCTACTTAATGCATCAGTGGATTTTTTTTCTCTTCCGGGATGATAATGAATTGAAAAATCATAGTCTTTTGGAAGCTCCAACCATCTCTTTTGTCTCATGTTCAATTCCTTTTGTGTGAAAATATACTTCAAACTTTGATGGTCTATGTATATATCACATTTATCCACAAAATATAGTTCCTCTATATCTTCAGAGCAAAAAAAAATTCCGCCATCTTCATATCATGTGTAGGATAATTCTGCCCATGAGTCTTCAACTGTCCAGATGAAGAAGCAATGACCTTGTCATTTTACATAAGGATGCACCCAAGCCCTTTCAGTGATTCATATCTAAAAATAATGAATCCTTATCCACTTGAGGGAAGAGTTAACACAGTTGTATTAACCAATATCATATTCAACTCTTGGAAACATTTCTAACACTCCTTTGTCTAAATGAACTTGACCCCTTTTCGAGATAACTTGGTTAATGGATTAGAAAGTCGTGAAAAGTTTTTCACAAACCTCTTATAATATCCTGCTAATCCATGGAAACTATGAATCTCAGTTATTTTTGTAGGCTGAGGCCACTCCTCTACAAATTTTTTCCTTGCAAGGTCAACTGTGATTCCTCCATTTGTAACAATGTTCCCCATGAAAGAAACTTTTTTGTAACCAAAATTCATATTTACTGAACATTCCAAAAAGTCTCTCCTGTAGAGTTTGCAAAATAACCCTTAGATGATCTTCATGCTCCTCAATACTTTTGGAATATATCATAATATCATCAATAAAAACAACCAAAAAGATTTCAAGGTAGTCTTTAAAGACTCTATTCATCAAATACATAAAAATAGTAGGTGCATTAGTCAGTCCAAAAGGAATAACAACAAACTCATAATGCCCATATCTTGATCAGAAGGCAGTTTTTGGAATATCTTCTTTATTCACCCTCAATTGATGATAACCATATCAAAGATCAATCTTAGAGAAGAATTGAGCCCCACAAAGTTGGTCAAATAAGTCATCAATTCTTTGAAAAGGGTATTTGTTCATTAATGTGATTCCATTCAATTCTCTATAATCAATGCATAGACGCATCGATCCATCCTTCTTTTTCACAAATAGAACATGTGCTCCCCAAGGAGACACACTCGGTCGGATAAACGCCTTCTTCAAAAGATCTGGGAGTTGTTTCTTTAATTCCTCTAGATCTACATTTTCAATCCTATATAAGGTCTTTGGTATTGGATTAGATCCAGGTATTAGTTCAATGGAGAACTCTACCTCTCTTTTTGTGGGAGGTCTAGGAAACTCAAGAAATACGTTAATGTATTCCGAGACGATGGGTACATTTTTTATCATCAAAATCACATTTACTTCTTCATCTTCACTTATCAATTCCATAAAGAAGGATATAGGAGGTTCTTATAGATAAACATTAGGTTGAGATATCTCTCCTTGGAGGATAACTTTAGGATTTCCATTCAAGACTACTGATATTTACTTACTTCTACATTTGATCTTAGCATTATACTTTGAGAGCTAGTCCATCCCTAGTATAATGTTGAATTTCAGCATGGGAATGACTACTAGATTTGTGACAATATTGTTCTCACCAATGTAAATACTAGGGTTTCTAAACACTGATGATTCTTGGATAATCCCAACAAGAGTCTTGACTGATAACTCTACTTTTAGCAATGTGAGGGTTGATTCTAAATTCATTGAAAACATGGAGCAAATAAAGGAATGAATAAAACCAGAAACAAACAAAGTACTTTATAGATTTTAGAGAAAAACAAGAGTACCTTCTACCACATCATTTGGAGATTCAACTTCAGCTATCATGATCGAAAAAGCACAAACTTTCTCCCTTGGCCTTTGCTGAGGCTGATGGTGGTTCCCCTCCACTGCCCTCAGTTTTGGATAGTGATTGGAAGAGTGCCCAATTTTTCCACACCTAAAGCACTGGACATTAGGTAGGGTCTGCACCATCTTCCCCTTGCTGTTAGTGTTTGGAAGTTGAGGTTTCTCCACACTACGACAATTCCTCGCAATATGGAAATCTCTTCCACACTTGTAGTATTTCCCGCTCCCAAGCAGGCAGTTCCTCGAATGCTTCTTCACACATTTATTACACGTGGGGCATTGCACTTGCTTTCCTCCTCTTCCTAGATCAAATCTCCTCCATAATCATGTCTCCACTTATCTCTTTTTGTCATTGTATTTATGAGACCACTACGTCTCACCAAACACAAGTTTTACTTTCATCGCACTTCGCACGATCTCCTCGTAGCCATCATAGTCTCGATTGGCTAGATTATTCCGAAGATGAGGTATCATTCCACCGAAGAATCTATCAACCTTACCATTTGGATCCATGAAAAACCTAGAGGTATATCGTGAATGTCGGGTGAAGTTCATCTCATAGCTTCTGACAGATTCGTTCTCCTTCTACTTCTACTTGAGATATTCCTTCTCCATTCTTGTTCTCATGGATCGATGGAAATACATAATAAAGAAAATCCCTCTGAACACTTCCCACTTCATATCTTCAACCTCTACTCTTTTGCTCATGTTTTTAATCCGCTCCCACTATTGATCAGCTTATCCTTCTAAGTGATAGACAACAAGGGTCACCTTCTCCTGCTCTGAACAGCGAAGCACAGAAAAGAACTTTTCGATGGAGCCGATCCACTACTTAGCAATCAATGGATCAATAGATCCACTGATGGGAGGTTTTCATTGAAACATAAAAGAAATCAATATAATATTGTTCCCTTCATGGTGAGATCGGTCTCTCAACTTGATTAAAGTTATTTCCCATAACTTCAGTCAGTTGGTTCATCATTTGCATGAATGTTTTCATTATTGCTTCGATCGGAGGGTTGTCAGCGCATGGTCCATTGTGGTCACAATTTGCTTGTTCCTCCTATTTCCCTATATTTTCTAAAATAAAAAAACCTTAGCGAGAAACTTATTTCATTTATGAATATTTTAACTATAAAGGATTCTATGTCTTAAAACTTCATGCTTAAACAATTAAATTCTCTATAATTCCTTCATAATGATTCATAAAAATCTTGTGATTAACCAAACATATACGCCGGGAGTTTCATAACCAAGAGTGCAGCAAGGACCGTTGTTGTGTACCAGTTGTCCTGTGATTCTAGCTCAAAGCAGAATTTTCGGGTTTTACCCATATGTACATCTCTACCAGAGCCACCTCTACCTACTCGTATCCAGACAGAGATGTATTTGCTTGATAAACCACTTACTTAATACTCACCAAAATACCAGGAAGTTTTCTTATATTTAAACTTTTCTATAGGATTATTCCTAAATATTTCATAGCCTAATTTCCATAAATAACTAAACTATCCTTTGATACCAATTATGGAATACCACATTTTTATTACATAATTTTTCATTTCATTTTACAAACAGAGGATATTTAAAGTCCAATGTCTAGCAAATCATAAACATAATACAAAAAAACAACATAAAACGATATTCTAAACCACACGTAAGCCTTCATCATAGGTTCATCCAATGTACAATTATTACATCTCATATCCTGAAGACATACATCAAAGAAAAGGGTGAGCATAAGGCTTAGTAAGGAAAACAAGTGTAACAGTTGACATGTGATCTTGAGCAATATTAATAAGAACATGATAAAGGTGATAAAATCCTGAGAAATGGAAGAATAAGAATATCATAATAAAAATAATATGAACCAGAACATGAATATGTGGCTACACCATTTCATTTAGACATTCATGAACATATCACCATGGTTTATCCCTGAGGTGTTATAAAACCTACCAAGGTTATTCACTAAGGTATCGTGAAACTAGTCATCTCTAGAGATTAATTCTTTACCCAATGCATTGCCATGATATAAAGATCCAACCTCAATATGCGTTTACTTTCATGTGATCCAAATAGATCATAATAAAACATTTCATAAATAACCCATAGAAAAAAAGAAATGGGTTTCATTTCAAAATCGTGACATTTAAAAGTTCATAAAAATAAGATCATTATATCATTTATAACCCATGGAAAGGGAGTGAGGGTTATATGTATGTCTATTCCAGAATAAAATATATACTTTTTATATATTTATGAACACCATAGAAACTAAATATGTCTGTTTATTCACATAAATAAAAAAGATAATTTCTTGAGAGAAAGAGATAGAAATTTTGAGGAGAAATTTCTGCAGTATAACGGCTATATAACACGGTTTTAGAAAATAATAAAAAGAGAGGGTACAAGGGGCACCCACTCATAAATAACTCATATTTCATTATAAATAGCTAATAACATGGAGACACGAACTTGGTATGGATATTCAAATGACATACCACAACAAAAGAAAACATGAAAGAAAAGAGAATATGTGATTTCTTTTACAAGAAATTCGGCAGCCTAACAGCGTCACATAGAAAATCAGAAAACAAATTGATGAGAGCATAAAGGGTCTCTCAACAATTATACATGAAATTTAATGTAATGATAACATATAATAACATACCCTCAACATAAATATATGGAAACTAGAAGACACAACATAAAGGAATTCATGACATAAAAGAGGAGGGTGAAAGGATCCCTTACCTTGAAGAGTAACTTTGAAATCATGAAGGTAGGGACCTTGGGAGGCTTGAGGGGACCTTGGGATGACTCCTTTGTAGGTAAGGAGAACTTAAAATCTTTGAGGATGATTTTGGAATGAAATGAATGATGGAAATGGCTTGGTATTTATAGGTAAAGTGAGTGAATAATTTATTAATTTCCAAGGGACACCTCATCGGTGGTATTCACAAAACCAAGGGCTTGACCATGGTATTGGCCACATGGGAAAACTCATATAATATCTCACTATTCATAAGTATAATAGAAATATTACATCATTATTACATCATTAATGATGTCATTAAACACCCGAAACTCAAAACTGTATTTTTTCTATTCACCGAAAAATAAATTATTTCAGAAACAAACCCAAAAATTCACTCTAACCTAATATAGATGATATTAATTAAAAAATGAAGTCCATTTTCTGAAAAAAAATTTCTAAATATTTTAAATTTAATTTTAAAATAAAATCATTATTTATTCCAAAAATAGAACATTAAAACTATAACTCATTTTGTAACACCATAAAAAAGTAATCAAGGTCCCATAAAATTATCGTATAACCATAAGACAATAATGTAACAATTTATGATTAAATTTTATAAAAATACATTTCCATTTTAAATTATTTAATTAATTATAAAATTGTAAATAAAATATTTATAGCATACAAAAATACCAAAACTCAAACTATGATCATTTTTTCACTTTTAAGATGTCTAAAATGTATTTATACATTCATGGATGAATTTCCAAATTTTTCGGCCAAAATACTATTCATTGCTTTTCATTACTATTCATATGGGTATGTTACTATTCCTACATTACTATTCCCTAAAAACCAAGATGATCTTATTTGACTCTAAATTTCTCACTGATCACAACTGTAGAAAACCATTTTTTGAAAATAATTTCAAATTATTAATTATTTATTGAATACAAAAATATTTTAAATTACCATTTTTTCCTAAATTAATCAATAATATACATCCCACATTTATATGGATATTTGAAATTCACAAACTTTTCCATAAGAAGAAATAAAAAATTTATTTATATTAAAAGATTAAACAAAGCAGCTAAGGTCTCGTTACATAGCCCCTTATTACACCAGCATAGGACCTAAGTGTTAGGTGTGCTATGGTGATAGAATCTTGGGGTGGCTCGAACAACATTTCCCAAGTGGTGATTTCTATCATCTTGAAATTCTCCCTTAGGCGATTCCATTAAAGCTTCATACATTGAAGTTCAGCTTGGGATTTGTCTAGAGAAAAGATCACTGATTCTACCTCCTTACCAAGCTCCGAAAGATGGGATTCCTATGGATCGAGTCTATTGGATTAGGCCATTAAATATTCTTTCTATATTAATTGACCAATATAACCTTATTTATAAAAAAATGTTAATATTATAGTTTTCAACGGTCATATTGACCAATGATCATATAACAGTTGAAACCCAATGGTCTCATTTTTATTTTACCCACATCATTAATTATAGGATATAGTTTTATTGAGTATAAAATAAAATAACACAAAAAATTAGGAAACAAATATAATTAAAAAAATTCGGGTCATTACAACATCTTTGATATATATCCGTACAAGTTGATCTTGTGATAAGTCCTCTCAAATCACAATAAAGTGTGTTGCCTTTGTAAGATGATCCAAAATGACCCATATAGCATTGTTTCCTCTAGATGTCCTTATAATTTTAGTGGAAAAGTCCATGGTGATGTTCTCCCACTTCCATGTTAGTATGGGAAGTGGTTGCATCATCCCCTTGGACTTTAGTCTTTCAGCCTTCACTTGTTAACATAGGACGCCCTTTGATGTATACTCAGCAATCCCCTCCATATTTTCCCACCAAAATTTCTCTTAGAGATCTCGATACATCATTGTGTTCCCTTGGTGTATAGAGAAGGATGAGGTATTTAAATAATTCATAATCTACTTCTATATCTCTAGATCATAAGGTACACATAATCATAACCCAAATCTTTCAAACTCCTTCCTCATCAATACTGAACACATAGGATTTCCCATTTTTAATGGCTTCCTCCCATTTTTGAATATCCACTTCTTTTCTTTGAGCATCCTTTATTTTCCCCACGAGGGATGGTTGAGAAATAATTTGAGAAAGTATTGATGATGTTCCTCCCTTAATGATTTACATATCTATCCTCTACAAATCCAAGAATATTGGATCCTTTTCAAGTCTAATCATTGATAAAGATGTAGGATCCTTTCTACTTAGAGCATCTCCCTCCTCGTTTGCCTTACCGAGATGGTAGTGGATTGAGAATTCATAATCCTCGATGATATCTATCCATCTTTAGTGGATCATATTAATATATTTCTATGTGAATATCTATTTGAGAACACAATGATGTATCGAGGGATTAGGCTATCAATTTATCAATTTTCATCAGCACACATCCTAATCCCTTATTTGAAGCATCACTATACACCCCAAAGAGTTCTCCACTTATTGGGAGTGTGAGTACTGGTGCAGTGAATAGCCTATTTTTAAACTCCTTAAAATAGTCTTCATATTCCTCAGTCCAGAAAAACATTACCCCCTTCAGTTTCAGCGTGGTCATTGGGTTTGAAAACAATGAAAAGTTCTTCAAAATTCATCGATAATACCCTCCTAGACCCAGAATGCTGTGGAACTCTGTTATAGATGTTGTCATGGGCCACTCTTTAATCACCTTTGTCTTCATAGGGTCTACCGATATCCCTTTATTGGTGATAACATTCCCCAAGAAATATACTTCCTCCTTAAAGAACTAACATTTATTGTACTTTTAATATATCTTTTCCCTTCACAATGTCTTTAACACCATATTCAAATGCTCCTCATGTTCCTCCTTGCTCTTAGTGTTTATAAAAATATCGTCAACAAAGACTACCACAAATTTGTTGAGGTAATCTCTAAAGACTATATTCATTAAATCCGTGAAACTTTTCAGAGAATTATTGAGTCCAAAGGGCATCACTATGAACTCATAGTGTTCATACCTCATTCCAAAGGTAGTATTAGGAATATAATCCTTCCTCAACTTTAATTAGTGATATCCTAACTGAAGGTCCACCATAGAGAAATAGATGTCCTCATGAAGTTAATCAAACAAGTCATATATTTGTGGAAGGGTATACTTTTTCTTTATTGTGATTTTACTGAGCTCGTGATAATTAATGAAAAGGTGCATTGATCCATACTTCTTATTGACTTAGACGACTGGTGCACCCCACGGTGAAGCACTCAAGCATATAAAACCCTTCTCCAGATTCTCCTGTAACTACTTCTTCAGCTCTACCAGCACTATAGTGTCCATTCTATAATGTTTCTTTCATATAGGTAGAGATCTAGGAATAAGTTCAATTTAGCCCTCAAACTCTCAGTCAGGAGGAAGATTAGGCAAACTCTTCAGGGAATACATCAGTGTAATCCATCACAATGGGAATTTATTCATGTATAATTCTCTCCATTGTCTCAATAATTTGAGCTAGACATTCTTTTCTAAAGGAAATAATATCCAAACTTTAGACACTGATTCTAAATGAGATTCATTTTCCTCCTTACTCTTTTAATGAATTAGAGGATTCATCGGGATATGAAGAGTGGACTCCCTTTCTCGATAGTTGATGTTGTATTTTTATAAAGTTATCCAATTAATGCCTAAGATAACGTCGAACTCCACTAAAGTAATTATGGGTATATTTTCAAGGAGATTTATTCCAAAAATGTTAACCGATAAGGAGTTATAAACCATGTATGCAATGATTTCCCCATTCAAAGTTCTCATAGATAATTCATCCTCTAAATATTGAGGTGGTGTTTGAATAGTTCTACAAAACTTGTAGGATATGAAAGAATGTGTAGAACCAAAATCAAAGAGTACATTCTCTATTCTTGAATGAATAACTAGTGTACCGATCACCACATTATTATCTGGCTCCACCTCAGCAGTAGTGATAACAAAATATCATCAGTATTTTCTTGGATATTGTTGTTGATTTCCTCCAACAACCCTAAGCATAGGGCCATTGTTCCCATAATTCACATTCTCCTTAATGTTGTAGCACTACACTACATGCTGATTGTTTATCTGAAACATCCTTTCTTCTTCCACATTAGTGGGATTTTATATATCTTGTTGGAAATTTTTATCCAGATTTCCCAAAATTCCACATTTGAAACAATTTCTGGTTCCCATTAAAAAATTCCTAGGATGCTTCTTCCCACAATTTTTATATGTGGGATGACCGAGCTTCTTCCAAACATATAATTTATTTGTGGGAATGACCACATGAGATTCTATTTTCCTCTTCTTGTCGATGGACCCACGATACTACTGAGAGACTTCGATGTCCATTTCAAACTTGTGGGAACAACGTACAATCTTCTCATAGCTTTCAAAGTGTCGAATATGTAGAACATTTCATATACTTGGCTTTAGTCTGCTAAAGAAGTGACCCACCTTAATTTTGGTGTTCCTGGAAAATATAAATGTGTACCTTGCAAGACTTGTAAAGTTTGATTCATATGCACTGATTACTCATCTTCCTTCTACATGACTCTGAGGAACTCTCATTCTATATTATGGTAGAGGGTTTAAGGAAAATATTTATTGAAAAAACATTCTCTAAAATTACCCACAAACCATGGAATCAATTTCCTCATTGGGATTTTTATTCTTGATCAGTGTCCACCACTGATCAGCTTCCCCATCAAAATTGTAGACCACCATTACGACTTTCTCTTCTTCTGAGAACTAGAGGACATATAATATCTTTTCAATGGATTAAATCCACTATTCTGTGAGGAAAGGATCGAATGATCCACTAAACATGGGAGGAATTTTTCCATGAATTATTCAGTGAAAACTTGTAGTTTTTTTAGAGGATGAGGGTGTTCGACATGATTCAAATTATTATTCATAACTTGAGCCTGATGAGATAGTATTGTCATGAAGTTTTGAGAACACATTCCCATCATATCAAGAATATCATTAGGGAAATATTCATATTCCCTATCACATTGATTTTGGGAGGATTTTCTTCTATTTCCTTCTATTATCTAATAAAAATAATATACAATTAGATGACTTGAATTCTTTTCTATTTAGCATAAAAAAGGAAACTTCTAACATAAGAGGACAAACTTGTAAAGGAGAAGTATGTCCTAACTTATGATTCACTATGTTTCAATATAGGATATCCTTGATCTATTTATGATCTTATATTCTTATGGGTTTTTTCATTCCCTTAATAATGGGTTGTACCAAGCTCATGAAATTACCAAATCATATCCTCGGGTAGTGTCAAACCAAGAGTGCAGTAAGGCTCGTTGTTGTGCATCATTTCTCATTCGATTCTAGATCAAAGCTATGTTTTCATGTTTTACTCCAAGATACATCTATTCCATATCCAAATATACCTATTTGTATCCATACAGGGATTTATTTGCTTGATAAACCACTTACTCTATACATACCAAAATTTATGGGTGTTTTCTTATACTTAGTCTCATCCTTAAGGTTCTTACTAAAGTGCTATATTCCTAATCTCCAAAAATAACTATACCATCATATGATACCAACTAAAGTGACCATAGCCTTTAATGCATAACATTACATGATTTTAAGCATAATTAAACATTAGAGTACAAGCTAGGGATCGTGAAGTCTAGTGTCTTTGAAGACTAGGTACATAAAACATAAAACATTGGACTAAAAAACACTTTTTTATTTAATCTTCATAAAGATATAATAACTTTCTTTGAGCCCTTACATCTGCATATGGTACCCTGGGGATCACATGAACAAAGGGATGATCTAAAATCCTAGTAAGGGAATAAAAATACGAATAAGGATTTAGAACAAGGTTTAAAGATCATAATAAAATAATATAAAATGGAAAATAGAATCATCACATATAAACATGGGATCATATAAACATGTATTACTAGTATTTTGGAAGCAACATAAATCATGACTTTACCATGTGTCAAGGCTCATCTCACATAGAGTTTCACAAGTCAAGGTTAACCACCAAGACTGTTACACATAGTAGCACGAGTCAAGGCAAACTGCATAAACTGTTGCACATAATGTCTCATGAGACTAAACTTTAACCAATGCATTGGAGTGCTATCTAGGTGAAACTATCTTAACATGTTCAAGAATATTCTTTCCACATAAATAATCATACATAATCAATCATATATAAATATATGGGAACCCATGGAGAGAAATGGGTATCACATTCATGTTTTAATGCATAATGAATGAGTGTATCATAAAATGGTCAATGATAGAAAGGAATTCAAACATACATGGAAATTAGTTAGTTAAAATTGGCATGTATCATGGTATTTTATATAAAACAGAAGTGATATCATTTAAGAACAGTATTTAGGAAATTCTTATCATTAAAACATTTTAGTGTGGTTTTAAGGAAAATACTAAAGAGAATTTAAAATTGAAAAGAGAATATTATTTAATATAAAACGTGAAGTGAAACAAGAAGGTTTTAATAATAAAACAATTGATTTTATAACCAAAAATTTGGATTTAATCAAATGGTATAGTGAACGTAAAATTGGGTAAAATTTTTGGGAAGTTCCATTAAAAAGAGTATTCTTATTAGGAAGTGTCGAGGAGGGAATCACTTAAAGCATGTATATACCCGAAACAGAATGAGGTACGGATCCTAAATCATGAGTTTAGAGTATATAAATAGTATGTAGAAGATTTTCATAAAACAATACAACATCATTTGATTAAAAAGAATGATAGAGAGACCATAAGAAATAAAGGTGGTTTGGATAGGATCCCTTACAGAATATCAGCATGTTATTGGGTGTACTTAGGAGGTCTTAATGAAAGAGAAATGGATTTTTAATCTTGTATACATCATTAGGGAAGTATATAAATTGTTTTAAATCATACCCCATTATTCATAATTATATGTAAAAGGGCATAACAAAGAGAAGATTCTTGATTGAATGTGAGAAAAAGAGGATCCCTTACCTTAAGACCAATGGTGTTCTCCCCTTGATATAATTGACCTGAATAATAAAATTAGGTTTATTAATTAATAACTAAAGAACCTGTTTTACATTTAGAAAACATATTATAAGATTTTTCAATTCATTCATAACCTTTTCAATTGGTTATGAGGTTTAATTTCATTATTCAGGTCTATTTGTTAAATGTTTAGTTTACTCATATATATGAATAGATAAAAATGTATGCTGAGAGTGGTTTTCCATAATTTATATTATATTAAATTAGTGAACATAAATAATATTACATGGTGTTAAATTTAATCTTCTTATTGTTAGTGATGTTAAATCATTATATAAAACAATAATGATAAAATCATGGATTAATGTGGCGATTTTACTCACAATTAACTTTATTGTATTATTATTTTACATAATGAATCTATTAGGATTACAGAAAATTAAATAAGATAAAATAAATATATTATGATCAATTTAAACCATTTAAATTGTTTCATGACCAGTCTTAAATAATGTAAACAAAATTTAAAACCCATCGTCCTTGAATGGGATAAATCAACTCATCTCAGGCAATATTTTCATTTATAGAATGAAAGGAGGGGGAGAGATTATGATAAACTATACCATTAGAATAATATAATTCCATTAAATGTATGTTAACGGAATTATGATACCATTTAGATGAAGGGAGGTGAGTAAGGAAACAAGAAAAGAAAAGAACTTGAAATAAAATAAATGAATCAGAAAGAGGAATTTACCTCTTGAGTTTATCTCCAATGAGAGTATCTTAATGGGAAAGGATTTGGTATTTTTAGGAGACCAAGGGATATTGGAAATGTTATAGGAGCTTTAGTAGTGGTTTTTGAAGAACTTATGAAGTGCATAAGGCTTGAGATGAGTGAAGAGAAGAGGTGAGTGTGAGTGGTTTTTATAGTGGAGGAGAGGAGTGAAATTTGAATATTTAATTCATTATTTAATTATTTTTCTAAAGACAAGAAATAGTGTTTGATTCTTGTCTTCAAAAATAGTAATAAGTTTATATGAGTTATAAAAAATGTCCATTTACTTTATCCATGAGTCAAGAATGATGCAGGAATTCAGGTTTTAGCATTTATTTTGAATTATCGTATTTTACTATTTATAAATAATTCATGTATTTTGAAAAATCCAAAAAATTCACCCAAAACATTTTTAGACAAGTAGAATCAGAAAAGAACTCCATTTTTCAAAAATAATATTATACATATGAATAATTTAATTTTTAAATAAAATCATAATTTATTCTAAAAAACAACCTTAAAACTATAACTTGTTTTATAACACCTTCAAAAATTCATCAAGGTCCCGTAAATTTATATTTTAACCATAAGAAAATAAAATAACAATTTATTAATTCATTTTATGAAAATAAATTTCCATTTTAAATTATTAAATTTATCATAAAATTGTAATTAAAATATTTATGATATACAAAAATACCAATACTTATACTATGATCATTTCTCACTTATAAGATGTCTAAATTGTATTCATACATTTAAGGGTCAAGTTTATTTTTTTCAACTTAATTTTCATTACTATTCATAAGGGTATGTTTCTATTCAGAAGGGTATGTTATTATTCATCAAAAACTAAGTTGATTCTATCAGACTCTAAATATCTTACTGAACAAAACCGTGTATGTCATATTTTCAAAATTCAAAATACAGAAGGGACAATATCATGTTTAAAGGTCACATAGTACTTAGTAGTTCATTGTATTTTGATTTCATGTGATTATATGACATAATTATGAGAAGATATTTTCCATTGATAAAACATTGGGTCATTAGAAGAAGGACATGAAAATCACAACTCATTCATGTACTAAATATTCCCATGCAACCAGTTCCAACATATACTGTGTAAAAAAAGTAGATTATCAAGGTCTTGGATAATGTATATGTCGACCACCGTACCAACACTAAACACTCTAGACTAAGATCTGATGTCAAAACACTTTAACATTGTTTCCTTAGTTCCCAAGCCAAACCTGACTGCTAGACAAAAGAAACACAAAACTCTAATCCTAAACTTTGACAGTGTCATAACACTTCAGGCTGGAAACCTCCTCTGATATCATTATTTCATGAATTGACTCGACGAGGCTCAAGACGCAACTAACCCTTTCCCACCTCCAATATGCCAGTAGCTAACGACTAGCACCAAGAAGGCATATCATACATATGGGAGAATGTTTCCATATTTATCTATTATCATACACACATCTCCAAGACCATCTGATTCTGAATTGTAAAATAACTGAAAACAATGCATGCATACATATATAATCCCACAACTAGAGTATAAAAAAACTACTATAAAGCATAAAAATGGGGAAAATATAATCCCATCCAAAAATGAAAAGTAATTCCTGAATTTCTCAGAAAGAGGGGACTACTGTCAAAATAAACACTAGTATACACCTCAATCTATCAATCCCAAACATGCTCCACCTACTCCTAGTCCACCAAGGACTCCCCAAAAAATCATTCATATGCATAAGACACGACACGTGCTAGTAGAGCCCATGCATGGGTGAGTATAAAAATACCTAGTAAGACACCCCAAAATCACATATCACAAAGCATAAAAAGTAATAGTTAGCTCTACACAAGTCTTTGACTACATCACATATAACAATAATATCCAGATATACCCAATAAAGATACATAGTCTCAAGGTAAAGATCAAAACTGTAAATCTAGACTAGGATTCTTGCTCAATAGTTTCGTAAAATGTTCGTCTTAGATAACACACTCCACGAGTTATTCTATAACTAACGATGCTCATCTTAGAGGCGATTATCATTAGGTATTAATATAAAGAAAAAATGAGAGGGTTTATTCGAGACACACACTCGATTGGACTACACCTCATCGGAAAGATCAGATCTTGATACCCTAATAGGGTTTAATGCCATGGGATCTTTTGGGGGACACCAAACCCTATTAGAAACATCCTCCAAGATAAAGGATAGACACCCGTTTAAATTTTGGTCACACCAATTCCAACAACCCCATCTAAGGAAACACTATGGATATGAGGATCGCTCTGAGCCACACAGAGGGATACATGCTCCAAGACACTGAGTTATTAGTTGAAGCGATATGTTTGAACTCACTCATGAATAAGGGAACTAACCCACACAGCACTAAACTTAGTATGTTGTAGTGGGATCACCCTCTATGGAGATAACATGATTCCATAGCGAACCCTCATAGAAATAAATCATAGGAACACCCTCAACTGATAATGGTCCAAGGAATATCACACAATCTCTAAATGAAGTTGATCTGAGGATAAAGATGAATACAACCAGTCCTCAAAAGAGTACACATCGTGTCCCTGAGGGTACATGGTGTGTCTCATTAAGTCTGGTGGTTCTCATGTCTAGGTCTGGGAAAAGCCAGATAAACCCGTGAGGATCATCATTGGTTTGAAGGTTTGAAACGTGATTTTCACCGATATGCCTTTGAAAATAGACTCATATTTCCAAATGGGTAAAAACATTTTGATCCTCATGGAATAATTCCTGTAATAGGCTATTCACATTCTCAAATTGGACACCTGGTGAAAAAAACACATTTCACAGCATTACACTGGAACGACGTTTAATGGGACCGAGTAATGAGTTTGAAAAAGGCATCCAAAATTAGTTTTAAATAGATCATCATAATTCTGGGGCCACACTATCGTGGATGGAACTTCAATATGATGTCGTTTGAAGGATTTATTTCAGACAAAAAATTTGATAATAGTAACAATAATATTATATTATCATAATTATTAGGCGCTTCGTGGACTAGATCCATGAGTCTGAAAAATGTATCAATCACTAGTCTTGAATCATCCATCTCAGTACCATGATTGCAATGACATAAATGGATCTTCATTCCAACATCTCAATTAAAATATATAAGTGATAAAATATTCTTTAACCAATAATAATTTTATTATTATTACATAATTTTAATCAAAGAGGACCAAAACAACTTCCTCTTCACATACAGGACCACACCTCTATGGGTGACTCTAACTCTTCTTTAAATACTTTTTATATGTTTTATTTATATTTTATCATTATTACAACTATAATAATAATATATTGTAACGGAATATCCTCCCTCTTAAAATCACGTAAAGCGCACCTCCCCAGTTGGATTATTATAAGTTTAATTTATTTAAATTTATTTTACTTTTATTACATGATCCGTTCCATATTCTTCACAAGGAAACATAGATGTGAAAACCCTAAACATGTAGTTCCTCAATAAAAAACCACTCGGCAGCACTAAACATGCTCCACACACGGCCACCTGAAAACATGCACACTACACCAATACGATTTATTCTAGTTTTTTAATACGTTTTCGGATTTTTTTAAATACCATAGGCTTAATGTTTTTCTAAAAATATGCATCAATGGTGGAATCGGCGATGCTGCCTTTTCCCTATAACAATTTTTTATTATTATAATTATTTTCTATATATATTTAAAATTTTAATGTTTTATTTTTATTTGGTTATGGTTATATATATATATAACAAAATGTGTCAACATAATTTATATTTTATTCAAGTATGTGACTTGTCTAACATATAAAATATAAACTATAAGATTGATATGAATGAAATTTTAAACATTGACCAAAAATATAAAAATTTGTTAAAAATAAAAATAATTTCTTATAAATAATTAATGAAAAATAATTAACAAGTTTTCTAATCCACCTAATTGAAATTTAAAAACGATTCAAGTACATGACTTTTCTATCATATAAAATATAATTTATAAGAATGATATGAATAAAATATGAAACATTGATTAAACATATAACAAGTAGTCGAAAATAAATATAATTTCATAAAAAATGTTGGTGAAAAATAATTTATAAGATTTCTAATCCACCTTCTTGAAACATAAAAATGTCTCGAGTGCATGACTTTGCTAGCCTATAAAATATAAACTATAAAACTAATATGAATGAAATTTTAAACATTGATTAAATATATAACAAGTAGTATAAAATAAAAATAATTTCTTTCAAAAATGTGATGAAAAATAATTTATAAGCTTTCTAATCCCCCTACTTGAAACATAAAAATGTTTCCAGTAGATGACTTTGCAAGCCCATAAAATATAAACTATAAGACTGATATAAATTAAATTTTAAAAAATTATTAAAAATATAAAAATTAGTCGAAAATAAAAATAATTTCTAAAAAAAAATTGGTTAAAAATAATTTATAAGCTTTCTAATCCACCTAATTGATGCTTAAAAATGTTTCAAGTACGTGACTTTTCTGGACAATAAAATATAATCTATAATACCTATATGAATGAAATTTTAAAATTTGATTAAAAATATAACATGCAGTTGAAAATAAAAATAATTTCTTAAAAAATGTTGATGAAAAATAATATATAAGATTTCTAATCCACCTTTTTGAAACTTAAAAATGATTCAAGTATGTGACTTTTATATCCTATAAAATATAAACTATAAGACAGATATGAATGAAATTTTAAAAATTTATTAAACATATAACAAGTAGTCTAGTTTTTTAATTTTTATTTATATAGGGCTTATATTTTATATTTTATATTCATTCACAGTTAAGTAGGTGGATTAGGATCTTCCTCTGCATTCTTTTTTTTAGCACTTACTTCCGAGTTGCTTTTCTAAAATCCCATTAATTTTCATTTATTTATTTTATTTATGAAACTTTTTAATTTAATTTTTTTAGATATTTAGGATATCTTTTAAATATTATTTAAATTGTTTTTATATTTTATATTTTATAATATTTTAAAGTCTTCTAATTAAAATTTAATAATTATTCATATGCTTTAAGTAGCCTACTTTTAATGCTATTAAATATAAACTGTGCCTAAAATATAAATGAAAACATAAATACTAGGTAAAAATATAATAAGGTCTGATAGTAATACTATTATTTTCATTTCAGTAGATATAAAACATATAAATTAATATGTACAATCAATTTTTATGTCTATGGGAAGGAGATTCCGTCCCACATGGTGGTTTGCGAATAGGATGTCCGTGTTGAGTTCGCAGTGGAGTCTGATGACATAGAGATGGTTAATACTTAGACACTGGAATGCCGACTATCACATCCTCCATTTGTGTGTTAGTGGGAGGAGCTATCAACTGCATCTCATACTTCCCTCCTGATCCTTCTCCCACTATGGTGGTAGAATGACCCGCCATCATCACAGTGGGGAACCAAGCCTGTAATGGAGTTGTATCCCAAGACTACGATGGATCTGGACCCCAAAGCAGTGATGGATCTAGAAACCAATGTTGTGATGGACCTGGAACCCAAGGATGTGATGGATCTGGACCCCAAGATGGAGAAAATTGCATATATACTATCATGAAAGACGAATCCCATGTCATATAAGGCATATCCTGGATCGGTTGAGGTTGGACTACTAGGGGCCAACCTCTTCCTGTGGAATAGGTGAGGCCTCACAAGCAACATGAAGTTGTCTACATCATCATGGTCATGGAACCTCATCCCCAACAGCTGATGTAGGATGTTCCTCTAGGGAAGTAACCTCCTCTATCTGGGCTATATGCTCGATGATGCTATTGGAAAGCGAATGAAAAGATTCTCTCTCCTCCATCACTGCATCATGGAGGGATTCCTGCATAAAGACCCCCTCCTCCTCTTCATCACTCATGCAAACAAGATTCTCTATGTGACTTCCATATAAAGAGATTCAAAATTAATTATAAAATAGTTCAATAAACAAACTGATGGAAATTTATTGACTTACCATCCTATTAATCTCTCTGTTGTGTCAGGTAAGATACTATATAGACTTTAGTCCTTACCATGGCTCATACTCAAACTACTCTGAGTTAAATAATCAATTAATAGGTACACCCTAAATACAAAACTCTACACGTCTATTATAGCAGTCGAAAAAGAGGGAATGTACTTGGTCCCAGTCCTCATCCATCATCCTTATCAGCTTCATCCCATGAAACCACTCTAACTGTCTTGGTAGAAATAAAATCGGCTGAGCACAGAAAAACTGGTGCATGACTCTTTCAGGATGCTTCCACTCAATAATATGGATGTGAATGAGGGTCACTATAGCCATTTCATCCTCAATACCAACAGTGCATTTTCCTGGAAATGGGTCCATAATACTCCAATATGGAAGCCATGAAATATGAAGTGACTTCTGACATTGTCAAAAAAATATCCTAACTAAAAACCAAAAACGATGTTATTATTAATATTTTTATACAATGATATATTGTATATACATACATGGTTAGGTAAGAGACAGTCCAAATTGATCTGATATACACCCAATTGGTGTCTCAGAACCACATCAAAATAGTGTCGTTGACACCACCTGTTGAAAAATAAATTCATGATGTAGTTTATTTCATTTTTTTTGATTTATGAAAGAAATTATATAATCTAATTATTTATTTAAGGAATAAGGAGAAAGTTAATTCTTTAAATCATGCATGTTTTTATTAAATATTTACGATTAATATGGTATTTAGATATTAGGTATGTATCGCTACAATATACTTTTTTGGATTAATGGTATACTACTTTTTAGAATCATAGATTATTTATTACTAAATTTTTGGGTCATGAATTTGGTTAGACATATTTTGGAGGATTTTTATGATTAACTAATTATGGATTGGATTAAGATAAACAATGGTCATTACTAATGATGTTTTATGAATTTATCTAGTTATCTATATTTAATAACATATTCTAATCATTATGATACTAATATTTTGTTATATAAAATTTTATTAAAATATTATAGACATATGTTATCAAAAACCGTGGTAAAGGTAATGTTTTTTTGGTTTTACAATTCATCTTTTCGGTTTTAGGATTTAGATATTACGGTTTTAGATATTGATTTTTGGGTCTAGGTTTTTGTAATTTATTATAAGGTTTTAGGGTTTAGGTTTATGAATTTTGGGTTAGGTTTTAGGTTTTAAGGTTCAGGGTTTATAATTTTGATATTAAGGTTTAGGAAATATGTTTTTGGATTTAGTGTTCTTCTTTTCAGTTTTTTTGGGTTTAGAATACTGAGAAAAAAAGAAGGGACAATAAAATATAATTTACAATATGAGAATGTCACAATGAAGACAATACATCAATTTGGATGAGAGTGTGAACTCTAACTAACAATGTTATGACATAATTTTCAATTATGACCTTCTTGATGAAATATGGTGCATCTCAAACTATTCCCTTATTCTTGAGGCTAGTCCATTTCATTTCGCATCCTAATGGACTTCACTATCCCACTAGGACACAACCGATTGATGTCAGGTATCACTAGCGGTGGGCCTTCAGGCATTGGGAAATAATGAAACTCCCCAATAGGCATCCATGGTGTTTTATAATAGTTATGAATGGTGTCCATCCAGTACACTAGATCAACATATGCTTCCCAGGATATTTCCCAGAGGCACATGTTGCGATGGCGTGTGGTCATAGAAACTGTAAGTCCTGAGAGTTTCCACATTTAAATTGTCTCATTTTCATTAATACAACAATTTCTTCACTAATGTGATTTTTGATGGGGTCTAAATGCTCTAGAACTTCAAATAGAGAGTATCCTCATCCAAAAAGGAAGGCAGGATAATTAAAATCATCTTCAATATTATTTTCAATCTCATGTTTAAAGTGTCTTTCATAATTTATCCCCTATTGTATTATATCTGATGCCAGTTTTTGTCTATCAACAAAATACTTCACACATCGATATAATGTCTCCTGAACTAGGGCATTTATAGGTATCTTACAAATCCCTTTGAATACACCATTGATGCACTCCACAATTTTTGTGGTCATGTGTATTTACCTCTTCCTCCCGTGATATTCCAATGTCCATTTTTCTTTTATAATCTACATCATATAATCATAAAATTCTTGATTATTCTGGAGGATTTGTTAAAAAATTTCATCAAATCATTTTTGATCTGACTCATATTCTACACATAATAGATGATATATCATATAATTTGATTTTATCATTAAAAGGAAATAGTAAAAAATTACAAATACAATGTGTACCAAGCCTCATGATTACCGTCTTCATCGGTTCATTGGGGAATGTTTTATGCACATTGCTAGTAAGGTCTCTAATGAAGAACTGATTATGTGCATTTGGGTATAGCCAGGTATCAGGATCTTCCTTTTTGGCATCATTAATTTCTCGATCGCGATCAGATATCAAACAAACACCCTGAATGTTGGTGAAATGGTTGTAGTTACATACTAGAAAACAACTCCATGATTCATAGTTTTCTTTCTCTATAATTGAAAAGGCCAGTGGAAGAGGTGAACGATTTCAATCTTGGGTTATTGAAATCAACAATACATCCTTGTATTTTCTATATAGAAATGTTCCATCAATTTGAATGAACTATTTGTTGAACAAAATGCAGATATACAGGGGAGGAATGCCCAGAACAACTGATTAAATTGAACACGAGATGGATCTCTTCAGTTATTGTGAGACACATGTTTGTTTGTATCAAGATTGAAGAAAACATGGTTATGATTCCTCAGTATGGCTAGTAATTGTGAAAACACCCGAAATGAGTCATCCCAATCACCATAGACCTTCATAATTGCATTATGTTTCTCCATACATACCTTATTATAGGAAATATTATAACCGAATATTTTTGTATCCTCTCTTGATCAAGAGACATTGGAACATCTAGGAATGTCCTAATCACCACAAAAATAATGGATGACAAAAATTCTACATCCAATTAGTTATGATCTTATCTCAGTCTTGGCTAAACACAAGTATGAGCTACCTCAATCCTCGAGATTCTACAACCTCCAAATGCAATGTCCAGAATCACCCTCAAGTGAAATCTATAATCATCCCCATACTTCTCACACTATATGAAATATTTACTACAGCATGATTCATAGACAATATAGCTGCAGTTCCTCTTAATGTGAAATCTCTTTATCATGCTTTTTAATGCATCTTTACTTGGAAAATTCCTTCCAACATATAAGGTTTTTTCCATCTCACTAAACTTATCTCGTACAACTCTGGAGAAATCAATTGTCGGTTTGAGAACATTATTATCAAATTCAAGCACACATTTCATTGCTTATAACCAATATTCATGTAGGGGTGGATGATTTATTGTAGGTCAAGGTTATTGTACAACTTATGTATTTCTCAAAACCTACTCCCTATCTTCCGTTGGCCCCTCCACATCAGGACTATTGTCCCCATATGATTCATAATTATGAAACTCTTTATTGGAAGTCGAATTTACATGTATATTTGTGAGATCATGTTGGTTGTCTTCTTCTGCATCATTTAGAATAGGCTCAATTTCATGGGGCCGACATTCTTCAACCACTCTTATAAGTCTACGTCTTCGTACAACTGGACGTTGTTGTTGTATAGTAGATACATCAAAATATAACTCCATCATTGTACTATATGAACATTGAGAAAATAATTTAATTTCTTGGACCCACTACTCATAAGAAACCAATGGAAAAAAGCGTGATGACATAGTGTTGCTGTGAATTGGAAATGTCTATAGCTCATAGACTTGATCTATTGATCGGGTCCCATATTTAAGGAACCGCGAATTCTTTCTTGATGGTCACATAGGGTTACACAGTAAGTTGTACTAACCACTGTTATTGGTTGTGTATTGTAAGAAGATCCTTGCTCTGCTTGAATAACCTCCCCATAGTAGTACACATAGGCAACCATGACTCTCTACGTCAAAAATGTTTTTCCATAAAAATTATGATAGTGTAAAAAATATTAACAATGATGGATGGACATATAAAATTTATTATAATGTAATTTTAGGACTACTTTTTATACCCTAAAATAAGATATTCATTATATGGATTCATTTCATAATCCTATGTTATTAATTAATTATTATATAATTAATCATTTCTAATAATTATTATTATTTCTAAACTATATAATCTTTACGATACCAAAATATTAAAACATTTTATTCTCCATTTCATTTTAAATAATCATAATAGTCATTTTATCATGTTATTTTCTAAGTACAATTTTTAACTAATCAATCATTCTTTAATCACCAGTTAATCATTATTAAGTTATTCTTTAATTATTTATTCTTTAATCATTAATCATATTATATAAATTAGTAGATTATAATTTACTAATCATAAGTATTCATTTTTAATTCCAATTTATCATTAATTAATATGTAATGAATTATTACTAATAATATGTATTAGTTATAAACTATATATAACTAATTAAACTACTTAATAAATAACATCTTCAAAAAACTGACTAAAAATAATTCAATTACTAATAATAACGTTCATTATTTAATGAATTTTTCTTTGTCCATTTCATACTATAACATCATAATTATCATTTTATCATTGATAAATATACTGATTTGATTTTTCTTTTCTTAGGTATTATAGTAGATTATAAAGAGAGTATGAATCATCTTAAGCATATCCCCTGGGAGTGTCAAACTAGGAGTGTAGTAAGGCTCATTGTTGTGCACCAGTTCATATTCAAATTTTTCTCAAAGTAGTGTTTTCGGGTATTACCCCTAGGTACATCTGGGCCAAAACCTCATCCACTTGTTTGTATCCAGATAGGGATTTGATTTCTTTGATAACCACATAATCTATATGCTACCAAAATTTCACAATACTTAATCCAATGTCTTAATCTTTACTACATCAGTACTAATAAAAATTATTATTCCAAACTATATAAAACTAATTAAACAACCTAATAAAAAAATATTTAGAAGTAACTAAACTACATAAAAAATGAAATATTAATAACTAAAAATAATTCAATTAAATAAATAAATAATATTAAATTAAATAAAAAAATAACTCTAAATGATGCTTCGTAAAAACCTCCTTCTTTTGGACGACCAACTCCACCGCACAAAATAGGAATTTTTTTAGAGATAGTATTGTATTTAAGAGATAAGAGAGAAAAATTAAGTGAGGAGAATGGGGGTGCCATTTTATAGGGAGTTTAGGAAAAGATGGCATCACCGATGCCACCTTTGGCCTTTGTGTGAGGATAAAGGCGGCATCGACGATGCTGCCCTTTGGCTCACCCAGAGGCCAAAGGTGGAATCCCCCTACCACCATTTCCATTTCATCCATCCTAGCCAAAGGCAGCACGAGGGATGGAAGGAGGTATGGAAGATGCCTCCTATGAGGCGTATTTAAAAAAAAATTAAACCTATGATGTGTTTTTTTTTCAAGAAAACATATCAAAAAAACTCAATTTATTTTTGGAAATTTATAGGACATTTCTCAATTAGAGTTGAACCTCCCTTCAAGCTATACAATACTCTGCACTCCTGAAAATCAACCAATCCGATTTATTTTTGGATATTTATTGGACCACAGAGGAAAATAATTAATGGTGATGAACTGTCAAGAATGGTGGGTGAAAACATGATAAAACTCATTGAGGAATGAAGGTCAAACATTGTTCAAGTTTACTACGATCTATTTTAATTTGAACGAAGAATGAATATAAGTATATAATTCAAGACAATATCAATTCTTACACCACATGAAGATAAATCAAATACCCAAATCAAATGATTTATCTACAAAATAATTTTTCAGGTGATTATTTCACATTCATCGCAGCTAAATAAAAAAGGGATAAATCCACAAAACAAATATCCAACCATGATTTTGATCAATATCTTATGAAGAAAAATCTCACGTCATTTTCATTAAAGAGATTCATAAGCATCATTTTCATTGGTGTTCCTTACGGTACTTTGACCGTTGATCTGTTGTCCTGATGCTTTCCAATATTCCTCCATGATTTCCACTCAATTATTAGGCTTATAAGGATAACCCAAAAAATTGGTTATAATTGTGTATTTATAGTTGGAAAACAAGGGTGTTGCATAAACACAATAAACATAAATTAATTTATCATTTAATTTATTATTTACGCATACGATGAGTTTTTCACAAACGCCTTGTGCCGACAAAGGTTACATCACTCCTAGGGTAAAACCTGCATTATGAACTCAATGGTGGTCTATGATTTTTTGATGTGAGACTCTGTTTGGGAGTTATTCCACTTTATCAGGAAAACTGTATGGGCGTGATGTTAATATATTTAATATAATCCAAAAATTAATTCTGGGCACATTGGGTCCTGGAATCTCATGTTATCTTATAGCTTGACTCCAAAAATATTCTTAGAAATACTCCAATGTCTTACACACAAAAAACATGGACATTAAAAGTTAATTCAACAACATGGTTTTGATGGTCTGAACAAGTCATCCTTTCGTTTCAGTTCAATGTTTCATGGGTAGAATGCAATCGATCATATTTAACTCATTTAGAGGAAAATATATATTAAAATCTTAGGTCATTACAATTTAGGCCTAGGAGGATGATATAATTAATTAATACTTGATAAATTTATCAAGTGACCAAAGAGTTATGTGACTCAATAAATATTCATTTATTTATAGATCCCTAATTTTATTTATTATTTTAAACTATATGTTATAAAATCTATATATTTCTCCTTTGATCAAGTCATGATATGTTTTTTAATATGGTTTCTCATATTTTATTTCATTTTATAAAAACTTTGTTTTAAATGTTACATTATATTTTTATAATTTAATGCATATAAGTTGTTTGTATAAATGTGAATATGGTTTTCTAATGAATTGTATAAAATTGTTTTCATGGAATGTATTATTATGCATTTTAATTAATTATTATATGGATTTTTGGTTATTTTTAAAAGGATAACGAGTGACTTATTTTATTCAAAATATTCATAGTAGTGTATATAAATTTTCCCCCTTTTAATTATAATGTGTACCTCCATGATCTTCTTTGATAAAACACGGTAAATTATTATAATAGAACAATTTCTGACTTGATATTTTGAACTCACTAGCCCATTAAATTATTGTAATTATTTATTTCAATACATTAGGTAATTTGGAGGAATTTTAGGGGATGTATGTTTATGGGGAATGAATTTGATCTACCTAGTTTCATCTATTATTGCTTAATATTTTTCTCTGGATAACATGAACTAGTTTGGTATTTCATTCTAGCTAGATCTATGATAAGAAGTTCCACTAGTTTGGGATTATGGTTTGGCTAGTGGATTGAACATAATTATATATGGTTAAGGATGTTGATATGGATTTTTTTGTATAAGGATCCTAGTTTTCCCTTTCCAAAGATACATAGGTTTCCTCCCATGGTTCCTTAATATGGTCTATATTACTAGACCGCTAACTATTTATTCTGTCATCCATGTACCTGCAATTTTTTTTACTTTACTTTGATATTCATGAATAAACTTTCATAAATTTTGTATCTTATTTGGTAAGGTTAATTTTGATAATCACATGATTTTTTTTTATAAAAATTAAAATGGTAGTTTCATACGTGTACTTCAATATAGTTTATTATATTTTATTTTATATTGATTATATGAAGATCATGTGGTGGAATCATACTGGTCATGTTCGCTTACACACTACAATCACCTTGGATGTATGTATGTTTTTTCCTTGGATCCATTTTATTGGTGTATATATAGGCTCTTTCTTTCCCATATATTACACAATTTTATTATTTGTATTACAAGGGGGAAGTATAATATAAGGGTATTCATGTGTATTATAGATTTAACAGGGTGTATATTTTCTTTAGTGATTAATCTTATGCCTCTTTTGTTAGTCTTGAAATCATTATTAAAACATTATTGAGATTTATGTTATTCTTATTTCATGTATACATTAGATATTTAATTTATTTATTATCAAATCATTTTGTTTTCAACAGTTTATATCTTGAGTGAAATCATTTACAATGCTAAAAGTTAATGGTCATGGAAATATTTTCATGCCCATGTGGATAGGGAATTAACCTCTTTCATTATGAAGATCCAACATTGTATTAAAATTTGATAATTTAGTTTGGTTCCTCATGGTGGGTATTCTAAAGGAATAAATTTCATTGTTCAACCAATTATTGATTTCCCCTTCACCGATGAGTCTGATCTTTATTTGGGTGTTCTACATGTAATTAGTCCCATTTATATGGACCCATTATAATTATTGGAATATATTAATTAATATATTTTGTTTCATTTATCCACTTTTAATTAAGATCCATTTCACCTTTTTAGACATAAAATACCACTCATTATATTTTCATTCTTTAATATGTTTCTTATTATTCCTTTTTAGTTTCATTAATGTTTAATTTCTAGACACCAATGTATAATTGTCAAAATTAATCACCTTTGACTTCTCAATAATATATTTCAGCACAACAAGTATGTAAAATATATCTTTCACATGATGATGTATAAAATTATAATTATTTCTCTAAGAAACCGACCTTAATCATTACATATTATATTGATTTTAAACTATACATAACTTATATTTAGGAGGATATTTGTGTTTATAGTTTTATAGAGTTATGTTATAACTTTTATATATAAATACCAAATATTAAAAGGTGTTCACTTCTAATAAATATCGATTTTTCCATTAAAGAAAACATTTTAAGTAAAATATATTTTCCCTTTATGAAATATCTTCATAAATTTCATCTTGACTTCATCATTATTCGTACTCATCCATAAATCCTTATGAAAAAAAATTAAAATTTGGGAAGATCACAAAAATCTTAGTACGGGAACTAAAAAAAAGAAATATGTTATCCTAGTGAGAAACATAAAAAAAAAACCTTGATAATCATTCTTAAAAAATTGCTTTTTAACCAAAAATTGCATTATTTTTCCTTTAAAATAACATTATCTACCCTTTTGAAATAAAATGATTTCCACGAAATCTCATTAGAAATCATAGGAAATACATGTAGGTTCATTAAGAAATCGTCATATTTTAACCATTAAAAACCCCTTATAATTAGAATAATCATACAACCTTCTTCTAATAAAATTCTATATAAAAAATAATAATTACCTAATATATTGGAGTGTTATCTGGGCACACACATTTTACAAGCTATATCTGGTACACCCATAAAAAATAATGGAGATCAAGCCTATATATAAGTTGTATCATGATCACCCATGGGCTATAATGGGGATCAACCCTTCAGAAAAATTTTCTATGGACCATATAATGAATAAAAACCTTGAAAAACTTTTCCATAAGCTATTTTCAAAACAATTTAGGATATGAAAATATTATTTTCTCTTAAAACCCCATTTTCAATACAAAAATCCCACAAACAAGAGAAAGATAAGTTTTATTTGAAGAAAACATCAATGCTTGTAAAGAAACCCAAAAATCAATTAATGATTATTGTGGTAGGAAAATTAATTGTTGCATTATACATTAAAATAGAATATTCCTTTTTTTTCTTTTGTAAATAAATTGAAACATTCCATAAAAATATTCCTTTTTGAAAACATTTAAACAAATATGGTATAAAATTTCCTTTAAAGTTCATTTCTGTCCATCGAAATACATTCATTAAATAATTACAAAAAAATGAACATAAAAGAGAAATATATTTAAAATAAATCATTATAAAATTAAAAACGAGGTTTTAAGTTAAAGTTTCCTTTACCATGAGTGCAACTCAGTATGTATTTTCATTACCTTATTCTTCATCAGACAATATCTTAAAGATTACAACAAAGACCTTTCTATATTGGTTTTATGATGGAAGAAAATCCTCTTGGATGTGATGAGGGATATAGGGAAAGTATTTTAAAAGTTATTTTTTAAACCAAATGTTTTTTTATGTGTGATGAAATTGGAAGAAGATGTGTCATTTTATAAGAGAAGGGTGAGTCACTCTATGAATTTCCAAAAATATTAATTTAATATATCATGCATTAGATGTCAAAATATATACCAAATATATCATATTCTAATATAATATGAGTGTGATTCTAAATATTCTAATATTCTAATATTATAATATTTTTACAAGTTTGGATCTTGTTTTAAGCCTTATATTTTGATTTTAATCCTTTACAAGACCTTTCCACACAAACTGTGACAAAAAGGTATTTTACTCTCTGAGGGTCATAATAATTACAATAAATGGACTAACAACACCTTAATAGACCATGGTTAATATTTTAAACCATATCCTAATCAATTTTATAAATCTAATATTTTTAGGAATTTTATAACATTTAATAAAATCTTATTTATTAGAAAATACCATTATTGATAATTTTCAAAACTATTCATTACTTTGACATTAATCGTATAAAAAATGAAATTAAAACTAAATATTTTATTAAATCCATAACAAATTATCATAATCTATAAAATTAATATACCACATTAATTATATAAAATTATATTTTTTAATTATTTATAATATCTTTTATTTTATTTTTTCATTAATTGAATAATTAATGCGTCAACATTGTGTGAACATTTAAGGTAATTTTCTCTTCTATAAAAATTAAAATAAATTAACATGATGAAGATAAATATTTTATCCTTCAAAAATTATTTATAACTGAACATATACTATGGTTATCCTCATGTTAAAAATATAATATTTATTAAAAACAAGAGTTTGATGTTCTTTTGCTTTTCTTTAAATAAAATATTATAATGGTTATAATAAAATCCAAATTGAAAAAGGATATATATTAATAAATTAGACGACTATAGAATTAACATACTCATCAAATAAAATTAATTCAAGTCTTAGGGTCATGATTTTGTGCTTATCATTTTATTTTTAACATTAAATGCCTGATTTACCCTTCTCCGTTGTAACAAAACTTTCTTGGGTCAATATTCATATTCACCAAAAATAATAAGAAATTGTTTAATAAATTTTGAAAAAATGATTCTAAACATGGAATCCATATTTAATAATTAAATTAACATAATTTGTTGAATTTAATTTAAAATTTAATCAGCAAAACATGATGAAAAATTGTTTTTCAGAAAAATACACATTTTAGAGTAAAAATGTTTTATACTAAATTCAAGAATAAAATTAATTTTAAAAACCATAATTAGGTTATTATAAATTAAAAGGAAATTTTTAAATTTTGAAACTCATAAAAATATAATTTTACTTTTTAGATATATGAAAATAAATACATTTCTAAATAACAAAATCAATATTGTTTCACTATTCACTAAAAATCATTCTTTCCAGAAAATTCTAAAAAATTAATATTAAGATAATTTTTTTATTATTATTTTAAAAAATGAAATATAGTTTTTCAAATTTAAATTATATTATTTTTAAATCATTATAAAACCATACAGTATGTGAAAACCGAATTAGAAATAATTCTTTTTTTCTTTTGAATGAAAATATGGCTAATATTTTTTTAATAAACATAACTAAACAATACCTAACTAAATAATATTAATAATTCGTGAAATTTATTTATATAGTCATTACTGTTGGGTCGGAAGAAGCAAGGAATGATGGCAAGAGGGGGGGTGAATTGCCTTTTAAAAAATTGATTAACAAATTAAAATCAAAGTTAAAAATGCAGCGGAAAGTAAAGAGGCAAGACACACAAAATTGATAACGGAGTTCGGCCAAAACCCGGCCTACGTCTCCGCTCCCAACTCAACCGTTGAGAGATTCCTACCGCTTGCTTTTTAATGGTTTTAGCAAGAAACCCACTAGGCTTTGAGGTAGCACTAGGACCTATTACAGCTTGCTTTTGTGGTTTAGCAAGAACCCACTTGCTTTTGATGGTTTAGCAAGAACCCACTATCCTTCTTACAGGTGAAGGATAGCTCACCTATGTCTCAAGCTATTTAAAGGAAAGCTTGGCAACCTTGTCACACCTTAGTGGTGATGTGAAACCCAAAGAAAAGAGGGGATGAGAAAATTGGGAGTTTGTAGGCACAAACTCAAAGTTAAGCTCAAAATAAATAAAACACGAAAAACCGTGATTGGGAAGACTTGGGCGCCAATTGGATGATGGAGTTGATGTAGCGTGCTTTCCCAAGCTTCTTGAGTGGTGCTCTTGGATGTGGAAATGGATGGAGCACTTGGGGTTCTCTTGGAACAATCCGCCGGAGCTTCGCCAAAATGATCAACAATGTGTCCGGTGGCTTGGGTGTAGTTCCGGGGCTTCCTAGGCCTTTATTTATAGGCTAGGAACCTTCAAGTATCCGTTGGAGGGATTTGGAGCCGTTGGAAAAGGCCTCGGAGCCGTTGGGAGGCTTTTGGAGTTGACTGGTCAAACCCAACGGCTAGTTTGACTGGGCCACCGGCTGGCCGGTGCCTTGGAAGTTGAGGAGAATTCTGGTCCAGGCTCCACCGGTCGACCGGTGCCAGAGCCACCGGCTGGCCGGTGGTGAGGCAGTAGCCTTCACTATTGAGGCTGGGTTCCACCGGCTGGCCGGTGGTGAGGCCACCGGTTGGCCGGTGGTAAAGCAGTGGGTGTCCCTTTTGCCCAGGGTCCACCGGTCGGCCGGTGGTGAAGCCACCGGTTGGCCGGTGGACTGAATTTCAGTCCTGTTCTTTTTCATTCTTGGACCAACTTCTTGGCTATCAAATGCCTATCCACAAAAACACTTAGAACACAAGGTTAGATAAAAAGTAAGGTGATTGTGATCATGAAAATCAAACAACGAGGGGAACGAGATGTACAACAATCTCCCCCTATTTTGATGATCACAATCACCGAAACAAACAGTGAAAAAGACTGAAATTGAAAGGAAATGCAAAGCATGATGAAAAAGGATTCTCCCCCAATCAATCAAGAAATTTCTCCCCCTTTGTGATTATCAAAATAGAGTGGGGCATATAACTTGATTGAGGGAAATATTTGAAAAACAAGATTTTAAACCAATTGACAATAATACCAATTGTTGAAAATTTTGAAATGAAAATTGAATAACAGTTTGAATTGAAAGTTTTGAATCAAAAATTGAATTGAAAATTTTGAATTGAAAATTTCGAAACCAAGAGTTGAAATTGAAAGTTTGAATCGAAAATTTTGAAATTACAAAAAAAGCTTAAAAGATCCTAACTCCCCCTAAATAAAAACAAAAAGTCGCCGGGGAGAGGGATTTTGGAAAGAGATGATTTTAGGCCCGGAGAGACTCGCTAAGAGGGATTTTTCAATCCACACTTGCCTCATGGCGGGTCTTCTCCTATAAAATTCGTCCGAATAAAAAATCGATTTGGGTTGACCGTACCGGGCATTTTTGCAATCACACTCATAAATGAGGTGCCCGGGTTTTTTACAATAATTGCAAAATTTAAAACTAGAGCTCCCCCTTACAAAAACAGTGGGTGCATGGGAGGAGGAAGCTTGGTTGGTATATCCTAGCCCTTGGGTGGTTCTAGATATTCGTTGGGAACCTAAGAGTTTGGACAAATTTTGTTCACCTTGGGTGAACATGGCTAGGGAATCTTTTAAATCTTTGATGGTTGATTCCATAGAATCAACATTTGGAAAATTTTGGATTTTTCGGGAGAGTTCCTCCTTCTCTTTGAGAAGTTGTTCTTTTTCGGAGGAGAGTTTTTTGAAAGATTTTTTCAAAGAAACAAATTTTGAAGAAAGTTCATGAAAACCTTTTTCTAATTGATCTCTAGCATGTGAGAGTTCTTCATATGACAAATGATTTAAAGAATTGGAATTTGAAGAGCAAGAGGAGGAAGAGGAGGAAGAGGAGGAAGATACCTCATGTTTTGCCATTAGGCATTTTTTACCTTGGTCGCTCGAGGAGAAGGTGGAGAATGAAGAGGTGGAGCTATCACTCCATGTTGTCTTTGAAGCCTTCTTCTTTTTCTTCTTGGCCCTTTTCTTGTGAAGTGGGCAAGCGGGTACGGATTTTGCATCGGGTTCTCGCTTTTGAGCGGGTTCTTGCTTTGGAGCCTCGCTAGTACCTTCATAGGTTAGCTCTAAATATTTCCAAATATCATGCGAAGTAGAGCAAGAAGAAATATGATTAAAAACATTACGATCTAACCCACAATGTAGAGAATTCATGGCTTTGCCATCAAGCTCGAAATTTGCAATGTCTACGGGGGTCCATTTAGATTCATCGGGAATAGAAAGTGAATAACCATGCATAACAATTTTAAAAATAGGATAACTAATGCTTTTAAGAAATGTAGTCATGCGGGTTTTCCAAAAAGAATAATCGGCTCCATCAAAGAATGGAGCACGATCCAAAGAAAAACCTTCGGGGGCGTAAGAGGTTGAAGCGGTAGAAGCCATCAAAAAGGATCTTTAATTTGAAACCGGTTAGGGAATTATTCAAATACGCCCTCTGATACCAATTGTTGGGTCGGAAGAAGCAAGGAATGATGGCAAGAGGGGGGGTGAATTGCCTTTTAAAAAATTGATTAACAAATTAAAATCAAAGTTAAAAATGCAGCGGAAAGTAAAGAGGCAAGACACACAAAATTGATAACGGAGTTCGGCCAAAACCCGGCCTACGTCTCCGCTCCCAACTCAACCGTTGAGAGATTCCTACCGCTTTCTTTTTAATGGTTTTAGCAAGAAACCCACTAGGCTTTGAGGTAGCACTAGGACCTATTACAGCTTGCTTTTGTGGTTTAGCAAGAACCCACTTGCTTTTGATGGTTTAGCAAGAACCCACTATCCTTCTTACAGGTGAAGGATAGCTCACCTATGTTTCAAGCTATTTAAAGGAAAGCTTGGAAACCTTGTCACACCTTAGTGGTGATGTGAAACCCAAAGAAAAGAGGGGATGAGAAAATTGGGAGTTTGTAGGCACAAACTCAAAGTTAAGCTCAAAATAAATAAAACACGAAAAACCATGATTGGGAAGACTTGGGCGCCAATTGGATGATGTAGTTGATGTAGCGTGCTTTCCCAAGCTTCTTGAGTGGTGCTCTTGGATGTGGAAATGGATGGAGCACTTGGGGTTCTCTTGGAACAATCCGCCGGAGCTTCGCCAAAATGATCAACAATGTGTCCGGTGGATTGGGTGTAGTTCCGGGGC
Source organism: Viscum album (assembly GCA_963277665.1). Taxonomy (NCBI): domain Eukaryota; kingdom Viridiplantae; phylum Streptophyta; class Magnoliopsida; order Santalales; family Viscaceae; genus Viscum; species Viscum album. Next base: position 419,481,708 of record OY728158.1, on the reverse strand, counting down.
TTCCTAGGCCTTTATTTATAGGCTAGGAACCTTCAAGTATCCGTTGGAGGGCTTTGGAGCCGTTGGAAAAGGCCTCGGAGCCGTTGGGAGGCTTTTGGAGTTGACTGGTCAAACCCAACGGCTAGTTTGACTGGGCCACCGGCTGGCCGGTACAGGGCCACCGGCTGGCCGGTGCCTTGGAAGTTGAGGAGAATTCTGGTCCAGGCTCCACCGGTCGACCGGTGCCAGAGCCACCGGCTGGCCGGTGGTGAGGAAGTAGCCTTCACTATTGAGGCTGGGTTCCACCGGCTGGCCGGTGGTGAGGCCACCGGTTGGCCGGTGGTAAAGCAGTGGGTGTCCCTTTTGCCCAGGGTCCACCGGTCGGCCGGTGGTGAAGCCACCGGTTGGCCGGTGGACTGAATTTCAGTCCTGTTCTTGTTCATTCTTGGACCAACTTCTTGGCTATCAAATGCCTATCCACAAAAACACTTAGAACACAAGGTTAGATAAAAAGAAAGGTGATTGTGATCATGAAAATCAAACAACGAGGGGAACGAGATGTACAACAATTACATGGGTTTCTAAATTCTTAACCCCTTTTGAAATTGGGTCCTCTCAATTTTATTCACTTATTAAACAAGTGGGGGTACCTTTTCCTCATAGCATTTTAAAACTCCCATGTTGATTTTTCAACCATATATTTTTTCCACAAAAACATAACCTGGTGAATTACCTAGTTTAATAATACTTATTATTTTTGATTGATAATTTGAGTAGTCCATTCCTCACAAGAAATGATTTCTTCCAGCTAAAAAACATTACGGATCATAACATGTGATAAATTTTACATATATTTTATTAAAATAAAAACATGAAAACCATTTTATACCCAAGATAAATTTTGAGTCAAGTCCACTCAATAGGAAACTAATCCAACTTTCTCCAAGAATTAATACAGTCTGATGAAATTTGGACTTAACATCACCTTTTTACCAGAACTCATAAAACTTTTTCATTGATATACTTTAAGAAAAACATGATCACCTACCTCAAAAGAATGATATTTTTCTGGTTATCCATATAGTGTTTCTACCTTCTTTGAATTATCCTCATGTAATACTAAATCATCGTTACATTCTAAACATGTTTCTATCAACTCTGGTCCTATCAGCTTCATTTCTAATAATTCATCCCAAAAAAGATGGGTTTTGATATATCTTTCCATATAAAACCTCAAAAGCTTCCATCTATATATTATATTGGAAAATATTATAATTAGAAAAATCAACCAAAGAAATATATTGATCCCAACATACAAAGTGGAACATTAAGCAATACAAATCATGTATTCCATGGTTTGGATCATTTTTTCAGAATATTCATCATATTATGGATGAACAGTTTTACAGAAATTTAATTTAGTGCCTAATGAATTCTAAGACCATTCCTTAAATTTGAACTAAATCTAGAATCCAAATTAGATTCAATGGAAATACGAACTCCATGTACCCTAAAAATATACTTGAGATACAATCAATAAAGTTTATCTAAAGATATTGTATATTGAATGTCAAGAAAATGAGAAGATTTAGCTAATCGATCACTAATAGACCAAATCAAAATATTACCTTGATAAGACTTTTTCAATCCCACTGTGAATCCATGGATATATTTACTAATTTCCATTTCATCACTTGAAGAGGATAAAGAATGCATTTTAGTAATTTCTATTCTTTTTTAACATGTTTTCAAGTCAAAAATTTCATGGTAAAGTCAGTAATATCTCTTTTCATTCCATCCCACCAGTAACACTTTATAAGCACTATGTACATTATAGTACTACTAGGATGAACAAAAAATAGGAAACTATAAGATTCATTCAATAATTTTTTCATTAACTATGATGAACAATTCATACATAATCTCCTTCCAAATCTCAAAAAAACTTCATTTTAAAAATTAAATTCATGGAACATACCCTTCATAACTAATACTACCTTTTCCTATAACTCATAATCTTCCTTTTTAACATGCATAATTCTTTCTGATATAGATGATTGTACTAATACTTGAAACAAAATAGAGTAAGTTCATATATAAAAAACATCTAGAATAAAATTTATCAAATCATTAAATAAAGGATCATGTTCCAAATGTAACATGATTAGTATAACATTATTTTTTTGAATCAATGCACTAACTACACTGTTTGCTTTTCTAGGATGATAAAGAATCAGGAAATTATAATCATTGATTAGTTCCAACCATATTTTTCATTAACCATATTTTATATGTTTTTTTGAATATTATATGGATTATTATTGTGAAAAAGTGTTGATACAGAGTGAAATTATGAGGTCATGTGTGCCCAAAATAAATGTTTGAATTATATTAAATATATTAAAAAAACGCGTGCCTATAGTTTTCCAAAAAAATGTGGAATAACTCTCAAACAGGGGCCCATATCATAAATATGAGGGAACAGTTGAGTTTATAATTCTAGTATTACCCTAGGTGTGGCATAACCTTTATCGGTGTGGGACTCTTGTGAAAAATTCATCTCAGGCATAAATAAATTAACTAAATTAAATAATTAATTTTTTTATTATTTTTGATGTGATAAAATAATTCCTATTTAATATATGGTTATAGGGTTTCCTTAGGGTTGGCTGGTCAAACCCTAGAGATTCAAACAACTGTAGGATATCTTTGTCGGTGAACGATGATTGATTGGGATCAGATCGTGGATTGTTGTGCCAATGGAGTTAGTGTATATCATCAACAAAGACAACAAAACATTTATTCATCAAGGATCAATCCAAACTCTAGGTAGGATTTTTTTTCTTTTTGATTTCCATCCCATTTCTTAATCATGGATGAACATGTATCGATTCCACAAATTTAATTAATATACGCATCATCAGTAGATTTAAAACTAATGAAATAATTGCTAATGTTCATTGTTTATCATTTCCACTTAATTCTCCTTATTAAAAAAATGGATCAAGGAATATCAGTCAACAACCAAGGTTCCTTCCTCACATTTTAGGTCTTATGGATTTCTCCCCAATTTTCTTCACCTTTTCATCATTGGTATTTCTTTTTCCCAATGGTTCTACCAATATTAGGTTCCTGATCATTGTTCAACCATTCTTTGGCTCAACAGATCAAAACCACAGGTAAGACACGTGATGGTGGTTTCAGTTTGATAATCGATGAAGATTATGGCTAGATCAAGGGAGTACAAGACCGAATCGTGGTTTCTTTGACTTCCAGAGCAGTGCACGGTGCATCAGATGTTAGGGGTATGTTTTTGGTCTATTTTGAAGGTTAGATTCCAGTGAGTAAGAGATGACATAGTTCAGTTAACCTAGATCCAAGATATATGGAGTGATTTATCGAAATAAATTATGTGGTAATGGAGCATGATGAAGAAAATAGGAGAAACCTCTGGATATAGAAAATCCTGAGAAACACACCATGTAAATTGAGATTACACACCATGTGGGGCCCTTTCAATAGTGGCTAGGGTTTTAGGATGGTGATAATAATCGTATGATGTGTGACCCTTGTCAAAATTTGTGTGACCGTTATTGGTTGGCTCAACATGTACTTCATAAAGTACACACACATGGGAAAAAGTATGTGGCTAGAGGAATGTTGTGTACTCAGACACTGACATGACCACCTATACATGGGTTGGTATATGGGTAGTCTACTTTACAAAGACACAACCAAGTCACATGGGTAGTGTGTCGTGTGTCTCTACACACTATATACTCCTTCTACACACCATGTATCTTTAGACATACATGTAGTGTGAAGCTCTTTCACACAGGAAGGCTTGGGGATAGATGGATGTGTTTTTTACCATCTCGTACATGCTATGTACCCCCCCTCCCCCCCACCTAAAGAGTGTTTATAGCTCTTCATTTACTTATTTTGGACCATTACATGTTGAGTGTGTTACCTTGGTCTTTTCCCTTGAGGGTACATTGTGAAATTACATCCACATCACAGGATTGTGATTCCCTCAAGAGGTCAAGTCTCAGATAGAGTTGTAGAGTCCCTCCATGAGACTAGAGTGTGATACTCTATCATCCTTATTCCCTAAATGGGGTTTGTGTAATTATCATGACCTCTCTGATTAGGGCTTTGATCCTCCATAAATTAGGTCACATAAGTAATATTTGTGGTATCATTGACATATGATCCCCTATGCAGCAGGTTGATCTAGATTTGGTTTGTTGTGTCCCCAATGATTCTAGGTGTGACCCCTTATCTAAGTATTAGGGTCTTCTTAGACTTGTGATATTTATTAGGATGGGCTCAATGATCTAGAGCACTTCGTTGAGTTTCTCTGATGATAGAATGGCTCATGGGGTGGACTCTCTCTGAATGAGCGTTGCTTTGAACAAAATTTCATGGCTAGTAGTTGGTTATGAACACCATGTGGAGTGGTGTTTTCATGAGTATATTTGGGTGTTTCTGTAATACAATGATTATTATATATTAAATCGAGTTTACTATACTTGGGGATTTGTGTTTAGTATTTTAGAGGTTCCCTACTAATCATTGTTATACCCACACCTACATGGGATTTTAAAGCACGTTTCATGTCTTATACAGATGATGCCCCTTTTGATGGTGTATTTATAGGACAGAGAGTAGGTGGATGATATATTGACATTTTCAGCCTGAGGTGGTTACTAGGAACTTTCATTTGACTTTATTACTCACCCATAGAGTAGTTTTTACTCATTACAGTTTTTGGTTGGGCATGTATTTAGCCCCTTTTTCATCTTTCAGTACTTTAATGTTGTACTCAATTGGGTGATATTACATGTGTGAATGTATTTTTTTAGTTGGTTTATATTTCATCATTATGTTGTCTTAGAAATGTGTGCATGTGTACAGATACTTTAGGATAATGCCTCCCACATTTGGGATATACCTACTCAATCCTAGTTACAAGCCTATAGCTTATTGGATGCAGGCCTGGGGTAGTCACGGGTTAGACCTCATTGGATGGGTCATCACAAATTTGTATCAGAGAATACATGATTCTACCTTAGGACCTAATTTGATGATATTCGATTAGGGAAATGGTGTTTAGGGTTTTGAGTATGACTTTCAGGCTAGGGACTCCAATGTTGGTGTGGAATCCGATGTATCCATACACCAAGACTATAATCACCTACCTTTCATCCTGGTACATGTAAACAATGGTTGTAGGGAAAAATTGTGGTATATTCATCTTATAAGAATGGTATTTTTCATGTAATTCTTACTTCATCTCCCTACATATACTCTTTTAACCTTGATACATCTTGGGTTGTTTTAGGATGCCTCCACAAAAACAGCCAACAAGGATTCCACTGCATGATCGTGATGGTAATCTTCCTAGATATGATTCATCAGTGTAGGGACTTGTTCTGGAGATAGCTCCTTTGGGTGGTTTACTAGTTATACCACCACTCATTGAGTAACACTTAGAACTAGAAATACCAGCTGAGGATTTATGTATGATGAGTGAGTTGTGTGGGTTTCAGAGGTAGCGACCTCCCAGGTTTTGGGGTGCGCCACACCCTAAGGTGGTTGAGGACTTTATATAAGTAGTCACTCCCCTTTTCATCCTTATGAAGATTCTTGAATATGACAAGGTATTCTTCACGGTGAGTCTTCATCATGGCTCTAATATGTGAGGGTGGGGCTTAGAGACTCAGTCGGATGATGAGACGACTCTATCCTATTCAGACTTTGAGTGTCTTTTTAGGGAGGAGTTATATCTAGCCACTTTGGGTTTGGTACACATATAAAATCAATAGTAGGGATGTATGACCATGGTAGAGTACTCAGTGAGGTTTAATTATCTCTTGTTTTACTCTTCGGAGATGATGCAATATCATTTATTCAGATCTCACACCTTTGAAAAGGGATTATGCCAAGACATCCAAGATTCATTAGTATCCCTTATCATTCCCACCTATGATGGGGTACTTGAGTGAGCCTTGGTGGTGGAGAGATTTTTAGAAGAGCGGGGACCAATAGTGGGAGCAAGTAATGGTCACCCCGTAGCTGAACCTCAGTAGTTGGAAGCCGACAGAAGTCACAGGGATCCAATTATGTGAGACACTTTAGAAAGAGATCCTAGGATATAGGTTCAATGATATTGGATTATCAAGGTGGATAAAAGCATCCAAGGGATAGGCGGTGTTTCACCTGCGATGGTAGGGGACATCTAGCTTGGGATTCTCTGAATCATTGTACAACTGATTGTGATAAGGTCGAGTGGCCACTAAGATAGAGGAAAAGGCATGCGAATGGTGGACCATAAGGTAGAAAACATGGAATAGGGGAGGAAAAATGGTAGGAGGTGTTCAGAGGTTCAACCTATTATCACCACCACCCCTAGGTTGTTCACGCCATGCTTTTGGAGCTGGTGGACATTAATGAGCCCAGCTGCAAGTTATGGAGGCCTGTGAACTCGAGGCTCCATGGATGATATGATTTATGATCTATGTATTTTATAATTTATCTTTAGTATTTATTAACACAAGTTCAATTCATTCCTTCCTTTCCATTTATCTGGTTTGAGACTTAGAGGTATCGGTTGAGCCATTGTCTCGACCCTTGTGGTTGGAGACTCCAATAGGCGATCACTTAATGATTGCTTACTTGTGATAACAGTTCAACCTAATTCTTGGAGGTGAGAATTTTTAATGGGACCTCTTCATTATAGTAATGAGTCCTTAAAAATCATATTAGGTATGGACTGGTTATCCATAGTTCATTCCGAGATTGAATATTTGAGGTTTAGGATGCGGTGTGTCCACAATGACTAAATCTAGTATTACATTATGGTGAAAAGGATAACATAGAGGATAATGATGAGATTATTCATAGGAGAGTTCAGCCGACTAATCATCAGTTGGCTAGCATGGATCTTAGTGTAGTAGATGATTTAGAGTATTAGTTTCCTATGGTGGCTGTGGAGTATGAGAACATATTTTCTGAGGATGTACCAGATTTACCTCCCCACTAAGATTTATATTTTTGTATTGACTTACATCTTGAGATGAAATCAATATTTGTATCGACATATAAAATGTATCACATAGTGCATAAAGAGCTGAGGGTGTAGCTGGAGGGCTTATAGGATAATGGATTTGTAAGAACCATAATTTCCCCCTGGTCAGCCCCAGTGTTGTTCTCGAAGAAGGAAGATGGGCGATTGAGGTTATGTGTGGATTATCGATGCTTGAATATCGTGATGGATAAGAATAATTATCCACTATTGAGGATCAATGAACACTTTTATCAGTTGATATGGGCACAATAGTTATCACAGATTAGCCTTAGATCAGGCTATTCTCAATTGTAAGTATGTGACACGAATATATCAATGACAACATTATATGTCTCTATAGCCAGTATGAGTAATTGGTGATTCCATTTGACATGAATATTTCTCCCACAGTTTTCATGGGACTCATGAATGAGATCTTATATTCCTTATTAGACAGGTTCTTTGTAGTATCCATTGACAACATCCCAGTGTTTTTGGCATCTGAGAAGGAACATATGAGAGACTTGAGGATGGTCCTAAACACACTCCAAGAGAACTTGATTTATGGTAATCTCTAAAAGTATAATTTTTGGATTCAAGATGTCAAAATTTTAGGACACATTATCTTAGAGTCTTGATTAGTAGTGGATCAAGAAAAAGTTGATTCAATGCTTACTTGGGAGCCACCCAAGAGTGTTACCGAGGCTCAGAGTTTCCTTGGGTTGGCAGGGTACTATCCTAGGTTTTTACACTATTTTAACAGAGTGGTGGCACCCTTGACTAATTTGAATTAGAAGGGTAATCCTTTTGTGTGGATAAAAAGGTGCAAGTAATTCTTTTAGAAGCTGATACCAATGTTGATGTGCGCTCCCATCTTTAGATTTCCATAGTAGGGTGTTGAGTTCATAGTGTTTTGTTATGCATCACAGGCCTGACTTGTTTGTGTTTTGATATAGATGAATACATTCATTGCATATAGTTAATTCTATTTGAGACCACATGAGAAGAACAAAGTGACCCACAATCTTGAGTTATCATTTGTAGTATTTTCATTGAAGATGTTTCCACACTACATAATGGGTGAGCGATTTATCATTTACTCTGACCAAAATAATCTCAAAAATATCTTGTCATAGAAGAATCTTAACATGATATAGAGTCAATTTCTAGATTTCCTTCTTGATTATGACTTTGTGTTTTAATATAATCCCAGTAAGGGGAACATGGTGGAATAAGCTCTTAGTAGGAGATCAAGTTCTCAGTTGTTATCTATGACATCAGAGTAGTTAGCCTTGTTGTAGTTGTTCTTCATGGACAGGGATAGTGCTTCATATATTAAGATGAGGGTGGTTACCCCCACCATTTTTAAAGATTTATAGGGTTTGTAAGTGAGAAGATACTAACTATGAGACCTTAAAAACTTACATATCCACTATATATGATCCCCAATGGGTATTCTAAAGGTGGGGAGCATGCTAACCTGTTTAGATCATAGACGATGGTACCTTTGACATTGTAGGAAGAGGTGATGCAAGAGTTTCATACATCAACATTGTTAGTATATAAAGGTGTGAAAAATATGTACTAAGACCTCTAACGTTAGTTTTGGTGTCCATGAATAAAGAAGGGAGTTTCAGTGTTTGTCTCTTGATGCCACACTTGTCAGCAGGTGAAAGCTAACCACCAGGTTCCAGTGGGTTTAGCTCAACCAATCAAGGTGCTAGAGTAGAAGTGGGATGAAGTTTTCAAGGACATTGTGATGGACTTACCACGTATTTCCAGGGGACATGATTCTATCTAGGTGATATTAGACTAATTCAATATGTTGACCCACTTCCTAGTTATTCAAGAGAAGAGTTACATAGAGATCTTGGGTTACCTCTACATGCATTATATTGTCTAACTCCATAGAGTTATCTTGACAATCGTCTCTACCCATGATGATTGCTTCACATCTCAAGTATGGAGAGGATTATAGGAGGCCTTTGGGACTTAATTATGCTGGAGCATGACATTTCACCCCCAAACTGATGGTCAGATAGAGCAAACCATCTAGGTATTGGGGGACATGTTGTGCGATTACATGTTGGACTTTGGACCACTATAAGAAACTATAATTTAGTGATGTTTAACAAAAAATGTCGCTAAATTAGAAACGTTTCCACCAAATGTCTCTAAATTAGAGAAGTTTCCCAAAAAAAACATCCTTAAATTAGCAACGCTTCCCAAAAAATCACTAAATTAGAAACGTTTCCAAAAAAACGTCGTTAAATTAGCGAAGTTTTTAAGAAACACCTCTAATATATATATATATATATATTTATAGCCCATTTTCCCGCATCAATGTAAATATATATTTAGATATATATATATATATACATATATATATATATATATATATGAATATATATATATATATATATTTATGTATATATAAACATACACACACATATAATAATTTTAATATATATATACAAATATATATATAAGCACATATATATTTTAAATTTAGTCACCTTTTAAAGAAAACATGTCTATATTAGTGGCATTTTCATCATTTTTTTAATACATGGAAAATTCTATATAATATGTATATATATATATATAGATACACATATATATTTATACACACACATACACACACATATATATAAACTTATATATATATAAACACATATATATATAAACACACACACACACACGTATATATTATAATATAAACATATAAATAACATAAAATATAAACATCTATATATATTATATATAAACATAAAATGTAAACACACACACATGTACACACACACAGATATATATATAATATAAAACATAAACACACACACACAAATATATATAATATAAAATATAAACATATATGTAAAATATAAATACATAGATATATAATATATATATATATATATATTTAAACATAAAATAATATATATATATATACATATATATGTAATTTTTAAATACTAAAATTTATTTATATATATATAACATAATAAAAGAAAATATTAAAAATTTAGTCTCTTGGTTAAGAAAACGAGATTATTTTGGGAAATTTTTTACAGTGTTTTAAAATGTCACTAATTATATATATAATTATAATTAGATATATGTATACATACACATATATATTTACACCCACACACATATATAAACATATATATATAATATATACATATATATAAACATAAAATATAAACACACACACAAAATTTATATAATATAGAATATAAACATATATGTGAAATAGAAACATATATATATATATATATATATGTCTGTGTGTGTATATAACAACATAAAATATAAAATATTGAAATAAAATATAAAATAAAAAGAATAATATATATATATATATGTATGTATGTTGATATATATATATGATATTGAATTCTTAAATAATGAAATCTCACTATATATATAAATATATTATAGTACAATTAGATAATTAGATCTCAATTGTCTTGGTTGGTTGTTTATTTCGTTTATAACCAGTAGGTCTATGGTTCTACTCAAGGGGATGCTACATTAAATTATTTTATAGGGTATAAGAGGGGACCAGGGAGTGAGGGGGTGTACAATGGCATGGGGCATGGGTGTGGGATGATGTACAGGAGGGTAATGGGGTGAGGGATAGGTGGGATCAGAGTGGGGCTGGGGGTGAGAGAGTGTACATTAGGTATAGGCTTGGGTGAGGAAGTTTACAGGCATGGGGTGAGGTACATGGGAGGAATCAGAGTGGGGATTATTGGATAATGGGGTGAGTGTGTGTCCATGTGATATGGAAGAGGATGATTTATATTTTATTTATTGTATAGAAATACATATAATTAATTTAAAATAATTTAAATTCAAAGAATTAATTTACCGATGTTTTTAAAAGCATCGATAAATGAGTGGATATTTAACAATGATTCAAAAAAATGTCGGAAAACTATGTGTTTATAATTTAAAAAAATTTATTTACCAAAATTTGTAACAAACATTATAAAATGTTGTGTTGTTAAATAGATACATTTAGAAACATCACATAAAGATGACGTTTATAAGCATCAATATTTAGCAACGTTTACAAACATCGCTAAATTAGAGACACCTCATTTAGCAACATTTTCTAAAAACATAAATTGATGAATTAGATAATTTTCTAATGTTAAAAATCCAAAAAACATTTCCAATTAGAGTTTTTTTATAGTGGATTTATTTTAGAGATTCAATCACCCTTGGTGGAGTTTGTGTACAAAAACAACTACTATTCCATCATTGGTATGACACTGTTCAAGGCTTTTTATGGGTTACCTTGTAGGTCACCGCTTTGTTGGACTAATCCAAAAAATCAGAATTCATTGTATTGAAGTTGGTATGAGCTACTACACAGAATGTGTATATCATCCTGGACCAGATTAGGATTACATAGAGTCATCACAAGTCTTATGCTGACTGACGATGAATACCACTAGAGTTCGAGGAGAGATATCATATGTTCCTAAGGGTATTAAGTTGACATGGATTGAGAAGATTTGGTAGCATCAACATGTTATCTCTGAAATTCAATAGTCCCTTACATCATAGAGTCTTTGAGGTGTTGTATCACTTAGCTCTACCATTGTAGTTGGATCGGGTACACGTCATTTTCCAAGTGTTGGATTTTAGAAGATACATGCCTGAAATGTCACATATTATCAAATGGGGTGAGATGGATATTGAGGATGGTACTGTATTATCTGAGTACCCAATGGAGGTTGAGAATTATTAGGAGAGGATCCTTCATGGGTGATCAATTCCCCTTGTGCGTGTTTGATGGTTGTATTGGAATCTTTAAGAGAGCACCTAGGAGTTGAAGACCAAGATATAGGCCTTGTACCCTTACCTTTTGGAGTTCTTTTTCTGTTTTTATGATGAAAAACCCTCAAGGTTGGGAAAATTTAATGACTTGTATTTTAGTTGTATTATTTTTGGATATTATATGGATTACTTTTGAGACCTGGAACTAAGATGAAATGTGATTTTGAGTCCTGGTGTGACTAGAATAAATGTTTACAATTTATTAAATACATTAAATAGAACTCACACACATTTTCCCTAAAAGTGTGTAATAACTCTCGAATATAGGCCCAAATCTGAAATCATAGGGCATCATTGTGTTCAGAATGTGGGTTTTAACTTAGGTGTGACATAACCTTTGTTAGCGTGAGATGCTTGTGAAAAAGTCATTGTGATCATAAATAAATAAAATAAATAATTTGTTATATTATTTTCGACACAATGACCTACTTCCTCTTTAAATATAAAATTATATAATTTCCTCTGGGTTGGCTACTCAACCCCTAGAGATTCATACAACATTTAGAGAGATTTCACAGCGAATAATGATATATTGGGATCAGATTGTAGATCATTGCACAAATAGTGTTCATGGATCTCATCAGTAATGACAACATAATTGTTACTCATCAACAATCATTCCAAACTCTAGGTAAGATATTTTGATTAGTAAATTCTATCTCATTTCTTATTCGTGGGTGAACAAAAATAAATTCCATGTATAAAATTGATACGCACATCTTTGGAGGATTTAAAATTGATGGAATAATTGTTTATGTTGAAATTTTATCTTTTCCTCTTTACCTTTCTTCTTTTACGAAAAATGGATCGGAGCCAAATGAACAGTGGTCAATGTTCATTCCTCACATTTTATGTCTTATTTATTTCTCACTTATTTCATTTTATCTATTATCATTGTTATTTATTTAGGCCAATGGTTAAAACAATACTCAGTTCCTAATCATTGTGACATCGTTCTTCAGCACAACATATCTAACCCATGGGTATGACACACGATTGAAGTTGCAGTTTGAGAACCGATGATGTTGGTGGCTGGATCAAGGGCTTAAAAGACTATATTGAGGTATATTTATCTTCCTAAATAGTGCATGATGAATCATATATTGGGGGTATGATTTTGATTTTTTATAAGGATGAATTTTGCCGAGCAAGCGATGGTAGTTCTCAGTCAACCTAGATATGAAATTTATGGAGTGATTTCTTACAAGAAACAAGGTATAACTAGAATGTGTGGATGAATAGAGAAGAATAATACATATCTAAAAAATTACAAGCAACACAACATATAAATCAGGATTACATGCTGTGTGGGTCATGTTCAGTCTCAGATAGGGTTTTAGGAAAAAGATAAATATCAAATGATGTGTAAACCCTATCACATAGTGTGTGACCCATCCCAATTCACTTAGTTTTTACTTGAAAAATACATATACATGAGAAAAAGTACACAAAAAAGGTATTTCATGTACTCAGAAATGGATATGACCACCTATACATGGGTCAGTACATAGATAGACAACATTACAAAGACACAAAAAGGTGATATGAGTAGGGTGTCGTGTGTGTCTACATGTCGTCTGTATTGATACTTACATTCTATTTAAATCTCTTCTACACTGGTAGACTTATTGATATATGGAAACACATTGTACACTCTGTTACATTCCATGTACCCCCTTCAATAGAATTTATAGATCTTAATTTCTATAGTTTGGAATAGTATAGTTTGAGTGTGTTCTATTGGTCTTATTCCTTGAGGGTACAGTGTGGCATTACTTCCATATCATAGGATTATGATCCCCTCTATAGTATGAGTCTCAGATAGAGTTGTGGAGTCCCTAAGTGATATTGGATTGTGAACCTCTACCATCCTTGTTACCAAGATGGGGTTTGTGGATTAAGCATGACCTCCCTAAGCTGGGCATTCATCCTCTATCTAGAATTACATATCATTAGGGTTTGTGGTATCATTGAAATATGATCCCCTACATAGAGGGTTGATCTAAATTGGGTTTATGGTGTCCCTGAGTCGTTTTGGGAGTGAACCCCTGTCTGAGTAGCATGGTCTTCTTAGACTAATGATCTTTCTTGGTTGGGGACCAATGATCTAGAACTCTTTGTAAAGTGTATCTGATGATATCATGTATTATGGAGTGGAATCTCTTGGAATGAAAATTTCTTTATGTAGAATCTTGTGGTTGGAAGTTGGTTATGACTGCCAAGTGGCGTTGTATTTTTCCTATGTATATCTGGGTTTTTCTATGATACATTTATTATCATATCTTGTATTGATATGAATATAATTGGTTTTTTTTATCATTTTCGGGGTTTCCTACTAAGTATTTTTATACTCCCCCTACCCGGTCTTTGTCTGCACATGTATTATCATATACAGATGATGACCCTTTGGACTGTGTCCTGGGAGGATAGAGAGTGGGTGGAGCATAGCTTGATCTTTTCAAACCAAGGTGGTTATCAAGAGATTTAATTTCACTTTAGTCCTCACCCTTGGATAAATCTATACTCTTTAAAAAATTTGGTCGGTCTTGTATTTGGCCCATTTTTATGCTTTCAATACTTTACTATCGCAATCTATTGTGTGATCATAGATGTATGCAAGAATTTTTTCAGTTGATTTACATTTCATCGCTATTTGGGGTTGTAGATGTGTTCATGTGTACATGTACATTAGGAAAATTCCACCCATTTGTGGGATATTCCTATTTGAAATTGGTCATCATTCATGTGTATGATAGACTACCGCCCCGTGAACTGATGTCATTAATTTTCCATTTCCACCTGTAAAGGTTTGTTAAGATGATGAATTTAAAGTAAATTTATGATATTTATAACATTATTATACCTATGGAGTCATTATATATTTATATATATTATTATATTATTATATTCCAATCTTAATGAGACACAATAATGTTGCTTGTGTGTACGACGGGCAAGTGCCTCAAGAAGGGGTATGATTCGTCTTTCACTAACGATTCACATGGAATGTGTAAAAGATAATGTTAATTATTATTTGTTATATAAATGAAATAATTATGATAATAATTACATATTTATCATTATTTTAATATAATATATATCATTTTATTTCTTTCCTTTTCACTCATGTAAAGATGATAACATTGTTCATGTACGTGTGGACTACCGCCTTCACAAAGAGATTCGACTCCCTTATCATCACCACACCACATGGATGAAATATATGAGTACAAAATATGGTATATAAGATATCATGATAATTATTTAAAGGTAATATATCTTTCCATAATGATCGTTGAGAAATTGAATTGTTACTCATGTGTACATATGACCTATCATATCCATGATCGTAACGTACTTCATTTTTCATAACCATTATTAATGATTGGTTTTAAAAGTATAAATAATTAATGAATGAGATAATTATGCCATGATTATTATTCCATAGTTGAGTAATCTTTATAATATGTACAATAACTTGATCATTAATGAAAAAACACATATAAGAAAACAAGATAATTAACACCCAAAATAATGAAAATAATTAAAGATCATCAACTAAAGAGTGATAATATATTGTAAAATAATCAAATATGATATTTTAAATATTAATATGTTTATATAATAAGTTAATAAAATTTTTAAAACCCCTATAAATGAGGACAAATCATTTTTCACCAAAAGGAAACATAACGTAAGGGAATTCATCTCTATTTCATTTCATTAAGACATATTATAATATTATACACATATTTAATTTTTATGGGGTATATACTTCCCATTTGACATGTAAAATCATTAATAATTAATTATTCAAGGTATAATAAATTTAAATTTAAATTATTTCATCTATGTGGGTTTGAACATATATTTACCATGAGGTAAATAAGATTCATAACTCAATTTCTTTTCATTGGGTTATATTACTTATTCATTCATTGATATTCTATGATTATGAGTACAGTTAATTTTTACTATATATTGTTTTATTTAGAATTTTTTATTTTGATTTATAGTTGAATCATATAATCCATTCATTTATTAATTCTCAATTAAACATTATGACCATTTTAATGGTGTATTTCAAAATATGATTATTATAGAGATTGTTTATTCTTGAATCTCTATTAAAGAAATTTATATGATAATTGTATAATAAACCATTCAATTTTATTTTCATATGGTTATTAGTGATATTTTTCAAGTGATAGTACCATTTTCCAGTATATAGTACTAATTTTTTTATAATTTTCTTAAAAAAAATCTGACATCGTTTCTGTCTTTGGTATAAAATCTGTTTTCTTAAAAAAATTGTTTTCAAAAAAAATCATTAACCTACTCAAAATGATTTAGTAAAATAATTTTTACCCATTTTTTCATTTTTAATAAAAAAATTTATAATGATTATTATAGGCACTTTCCAAACATTTCACATTTCTAACTATTTTACCCTGCAAAAGGAAGGTTCTTTTTAACTTTTAATGCACATATAGAATTACTAGTCATCATGACAATCATTTGTATGAATCTTTATTTCAAATATTATGAGGTTATTTTTAAAGATATTTTTTAAAATTTTATTTTTAATGAAAAATATTTTAACAATGTTTTTCAAAATGAAAAGTACATTTTCCTTATTAAAGTTTTTGAATTTCTTTTTATGGTATTTCTATTCATGAAAAAACCCCTTTATTTGTACTGAAATGGATAAATTCATAGTGGAATGAATGGAAACCATATCAATGTACAAAATATATTTAGTGATTTACCACCTGGGAAGGAAAATAGTAATGTGGTTGGAGTTAAAAAAATTGTGACTATATTGGTGTATCCAACTCAATATTTGACCAACAACATTTCTTATATGGAGAAACATACTAAACCCAAATAGGGATAAACAGTTTTTTATCCATTCATGTTTATGAAACCACCATTATTAAATGGATCTACTAATCCATTATTATCTGAGTGATGGATCAAGTCCCTGGAGGAGAAATTTTTTACTTGGAGAAGTAGTGAAATAGAGAAAGTTATCATGGTAGTCTACTATATTAAAGGATACACTGATAGATGGTTTTCATTGATCTAAAAAAAGGAGTTTGAGGAGATATATAGTATGGTTTAGAATAATTTTAGTGAGTTTTTATTCAAATAAAACATTCCTCGTGAGCAATGATCTAATATGAAGAGGAAGTTCCTCAATCTAAACAAAAATAATGGTGAAAATGTTGATAAATATAAAGCCATCATTATAAGGTTAGAAACTCATATTGTAGATTATGTATATAATACATAGAGTAAGGTTGATTATTTATTTTATGGTATAAATCCTAGTAATCTAAAGGAAATAATCTCTTAGAAACTTTCTATATATAAGAATATAGTACCATGTTACCTTATTATAGATAAAACAATTATCCAAGCCTTATTTATCCTGGGAAAATTAGAAAATAATTGGGTGGATATAGATATTGGAAAAGGAAATGTAGAAAAATGGAAGAAGGGAAGGGTGTAATTTCCAAATTATAATAATTGTGGTATGAAATAGTGGAACATGATTAATGTGAATGGGAGTATTCTTTAATTATGGAGAGAAATTTCATCAAGCTCGTGATTTTAAGGGTGGTAAATAATATTCCAACATTCAATGCTTCAATATTATGTTGATGGGGAACTATTCAAATTAATTCTCTAAACATCAATGTAATTTTCCTTAGAAATGGCTAAGGGAGTTTTCAATTAAGAATCCTATAGGAAATATTTCCACAATAAGTATATGTTAGTCAGTTCCCATTATGACACAGTGACATAACCTATCTATAAAATTGATTATTATACCTATGGTGGACATTGATATAATCCTTGATATGGATTGGATTTCATAATATAATGAAAAAAAACCCTAGATAAGGATATTATTAGTTTTTATGTAGATATGGAATGACTTATCTTCACAGGGGAGAATACATTATCTAAATCTTGTATATATTCACATCCATTAGCTCTTCGTAATGAAATTACGGGAGAATAAGAATAGACACAACCCATTAATTGTAAATGCACCCATAGAATTTAGGATATACCTATTGTACATGAATACATTTATGTGTTTTATGAAGAACTACATGGACACCCACCAGAAAATGATGTTGAGTTTTTCATTGATCTTATCCTAGATACAAAACCTATATCTAAGACTCCCAACAAGAAGGCCACAATGAAATTAGTGGAACTGAATAAACAACTTTAGGACTTGTGTGAAAATGGATATGTATACCCTAGGTTTTCATCATGGGGAGAAAAAAATTCAATAAGAAGAAATATAGATCTATGAAGGCTTTCATCAGTTAAAGGTAAATCAATGACATAATTATAAATAACAATTATCATCAACACCATAATGAGGAATTTATTGATCAACTTTAAGTAGATCAATATATTTCATAAATTTATGTTTATTCTAGGTTTCATCAAATATAAGTAAAGAATGAAGATATTCCAATTATGAAAATTTTGATGAGGTATATACATTATGAATTTATAGTAATTAAATTTAGATTCAATAAACAATCCTCCATTTTTATATATATGATAAACATGGTATTCAAGTATTATCTTGATAAGTTCATTATGGTATATATTGATGATATATTGATATAATATAAAATATATAATTATAATAATACTCATTTGAGAATTATTCTTAAGACTCTGAGAGAAAATGGGTTATATGGAAAATTTAGCAAATCGTATTTCTAGATTTAAGAATTTACTTGTCTTGTCTATCTTTTCTCTAAGAATGGAATATGAGTTGATCCTTCAAAATAAAAGGTATTGATGGAATGTTAAATTCTAATGAATATAAAATAATTATGTCTTTTCCTTTGACTAGTATTCTACTATCAATGATTTGTTCCAAATTTTACTTGATTTGATAACCTATTTGAAGTAGAAAGGATTAGATATATACCATATAGGGGGAGGAAGTGAATCAGTTATGTTATTTTTACAATTTTTTCTTTTCAAATCAATTTCTATGATTGGTTATGACCCCAAACCCACATTTGTAATGCCCCACCTCACCCATATTCAATCAAATTAAATAACATATAATAACATGATGAATTTAACAAGACTCCCTGTAATATTGGTGAATACTTATTGTTTTCGAGATGAACTGAGATACTAATTATCAACTAGTAAATGAAATTAATTAAAAATATAGAAAATAATTCAAAATTCATGATAGAAAAATTCACATAATTCATGATCACTAATGATTAAATTGGAATATTATAAGATCTTGGGTTTTTATATGATCTATGGTTCAATTTTATTTTATTTTAGTTTCTTGATTTTGAAATAATGTGAACGCCTAATGAGATCATGAGATTTTTGGGGCTATCTATGTCTTGTTCAGAGCTTGGATCCTAACTTTTAGAGAAAAAATATCACATCTTCATGGTTTTTAGGAACTATGAATCTCAAGACACAAAGGTAATAATAACTATGTGTGGTTGGTAAGTGATAAGAAAAGTGCATTGTTGTTCCCTAACAATGCACCTGGGTCTTCGCACATGTGTGGGAATCTCTATAGTTTTTAGCAGAGGCTAAATTCATGATCGATGAATGGTTTTGTCTAACTATTTACCTTGAAAATGTGAGGGGAGTCTTAGCCCATTTTTTACATGATCTATCAAACGATGTTCATGAACCATGTGGGTTCCATGTTAAGAATGTGAGGGATGAACGGTTGGTTATTATTTTGGCAAACCGTGTGGAAAACCATGCGGCCCAGTAATTTTGGGTGAAATTACCAATTTCCCATTAAATTTATAATAAACTAAATACCTTTTTTCCTCGTTTAATTATAGTGTATATAAGAGGATCTTTCTCTTGTTGTTGCTAAAATCATAGGCTTGGGTTACGTTTTTAGGATCCAAACTCCAATTCAAACATTGTTCATCTTATTGTATATGCATTGATAATTTATTCTTTCATCTCATGCCAAATCATTTTTCATCATATTGGTGGAGTTATTTTGGTGCAAGCTAAATTTACCTATTTATAGGTATTCCTTCTATTATTCCTTTATCTTCTGATATAGTCTGAATCATAGGTCGATACTGGATGAGTTTTATAACACAGACATACGGTAGGTGGTCTATAACATTACCTTCATGTTTGGTATTTTATATAACTTGTTTCCATTGTACCGCAATGTCATACATTCTTATAATTTCCAATAAATTGATTAAATTTCTTTAATATTTTTTTGAACTTGATTTGGTTTTCCTCTTAGTTATATTGTACGATTTTAGGTTTTTCACCTCAACCTAGACCACCCATCAGGTGTATTCACGTATCTACCCCCATGTTATACCACCACACTGGGTGTCTGTGTGATCTCATTTGTTAACGAGAGTCTTCATGAGAATTTAATGAGTTATAAGAGAATTTTTACACCTCCTTTACAAGAGACTGCTTATGATTAATTGGTTATGTTGTTAAATGGGAAAATAAAAATGGGTTTGAATAAATGAGGGTATGTGAATGATAATAAAATGGGTTATTAAATAAGATGATGAATTGATAATGGTAGTGGATGCATTAGACATTTATAATCCTTGGATAATGATTCCATTATAACCATGGACATTTCTACTCTAAATATCCTGATTATGGTAGTGGATTTATTGTACATTTATACTCATAGATTCTTGATTCCATAGGATTCAATGGAAATTTCTACTCTATGGATCCTATTTAACTTATTTTCCAAGGAAATTACTTCTCCTTGGATTCATATTTCATGGACTACCATGGACATGCTCCTTGGGATCCATCATAGCATTACCGAGTTTCTGTGGTGGTGCTCCTAAGACTAAATGGGATGCCTTGGTCACTTATAACTTGTACCTAGCCCATGTAGGGCTAACATGATGATGATGAGTTGGTATTTATACCTTGGATTCCACCATTATGGTATGACACTTGATTAAACAACATAGGAAATTGTGGATGCCTTATCATGATTTGCAGTTATCCCATGATTATGAGTGCCTAATTTTTGTTGTCAGGGATCCATGGATGACTAGACAGGATAACATCTATATTTGAAACATTAATTTTATTATTAATATACCTATGATATACTAAACACTACTAAATTTTGTATACAGATACTAGATATTTTATATATATTGTTGGTGGTGGCCTACTGAGTGTTATATAACACATTGTTTGAGCCATTGTGGGGTACATTGAAAAACTACATCGATACAGGTAGGGACTTGGTAAAGTTCCCACTTTATGATTCTTGATTTAATCATTGCTTAAGAGTAGGGGATCATAGGGTCGATCTATGCTAATGATGCTAGTTGGAGATACTTCCTTTTTGGTCATTTTGTAATTATGATATATGTATTGTATTGGATTCCTATATCGTTTAATTTCCCGCCATTTTCTTTATAGACATGAAATTATCATCATATTTTACTTGAAAATCCCTTTTGATTTGTTATTATTATAGTTTTCAATATGATATCTTTTATTAGTGATTTATATTATTATTTATTTATTTATTTAGTTGTGATACCACTACATTACTATAATCATTAGGGTATAGTCTCCCCACTATACCACCTTAGACCCTCATTGTTATTCAGCAGCCTCTGGTATATGGGGAGGCATGCTTATGGCTTCGTGACCCACTGGCTTAGTGCACCATTTAGTGGATCCTGGGTTGGGATGTAATAAAGTGGTATTAGATATTTTTATTTTATTTTCTTTTAATACCATATAGTTTTGGATAGTATAAAATTGAAATAAGGACGTGTCTGAATTTGGTAATGACCTATCCCTAAGAGTATCTTACTCTTGTATAGAAAAACAAATTTCCTGGGATGTGACATGTTATTCAAGATTTTTCCTATTATATTTGATTTCATTACACCATTGGGTGATGTACATGATTTTAAATATTATTTTTATGATTGAGGGAGTAATTTGATCCTTGGAATAATATGGTAATGAAGCTTTGATCATGCATAATTTTAGGCACCTTACTAGATTCACATTCCATGAATACTCCATACTATAGAGGGTGAATTTCTAAAATTCTAGACATTTATTTTTTGTTCCTTGAATGACATAACTTTTATTTTTTAAAAACAATTACAGGGAATTTAGAAACATAATTGACACTTAGAGTTCCTACCATATTCTAAATAGTTTTTTCCTATATAGGCTACAAAATACACCCTAAGTAGTCAAACATGGCACATTGAGTCATCACACATTGGTTTCATAGACTAGAACACGTTATATTTTTCATTAAATGGATGAAACACTTCATTTAATAAGGTGTATGGTCCCTTATAAATTGGAATTGGTTACCCATTTGGTCAACCATTTAAAGAGAATTGTAAAAAAATTGAATTTAAATAAAATTAAATATCTCAAATTGAAGGTTTTTTATAAATAGATTTTTAAATTTCTATGTAAATTCCATATACCAAGACTCATTCTGTTAAATATAGAGCTTGGACTAGACTTGGCCTCAGAGTGGGTTGTAGAAAGCGTATCTTGTGTTCTTTTATGGTAGTTTTAGTTACCCATTCAAGGGATAGGATAAGGTAAAGGGGTGTGACTTTCTTTAGGAATGCGTTGATATATTCTAGGATTTTATTTATGATAAGGTTATACAAAATTATTTATTGAGGTGTATATTTTTCATTGTATAGGTATGGCATGATGATGACCTCCAGTCATGTTCTAGAAGGTGGCAACGATCATTCTTCAAAGGTGGTTGGATGTGAGCCGCCAGTAGAACCTATAATATTGCCTCTTTGTTGAACAAGTAGTTATAATTAATATGGTCATTGAAGTAAAATTCCATGAGGGTTTTCTATGAATTATGAAAACCATTCCAAGATCCCCATAACCTACCTCATTTATGTAAAATATGTTGCCTGTGTTCCAACAGCAGTATCCACTGAAATTTTTAGGGGATGGTGGTCCATAGTCTGCTGATCTGTGTCTTGCGAATATTATTTTTATTTTAAATAATCTCAAGAAACCTCATGAGTAAATAGTGAATTTCATGATATATATGAATCAAGGAGAAACTATTCATATGTTGAATGTTTTGAATCAGACTGATACACATCAGGATATGGTTTGGAGGGATTTTCATTATGTTTGTTTTATGATTAAATCCTTTTTAATACCCTAAGAGCTAAAAGGTCCAGTGAATTTATGAATATAGAATAGGGTACAAGTAATGGTATGGTGTATTTGGTGTGATTCATAGATATTCATCATTTTCCATTGATTTATATTACTAAGGAGACATCAATGGAAAGACACTTCAAAGAAGGTCTGAAGCATACCATCTGATCACATGTAAACATGTTTAGGTTGACTAATATTTCTGAGATAGTGAATCATACAATAATTACTAAAAAAATATGAGAGAAGTTTGGGGCGCATGACATTAAATTTTAGCCTCTCAATCCAGTGCTTCAGTGTCAGATGGGAGGAAGCATTGTTTTGAGGCTTCTTGTGAGGGGAATACTAGACAAAGTGTGATTGATGGTAGTTCTATATTATGTCATCAGTGTAGGATATAGAGACAGATGAGGAGTTTTTGAAATAGAAACCCAGTCATGTTCTAATCAAGTGGAAGGATGGGTCATGTACAAAAATTCTACAGGACCATCCCTCTAGTAGTCAGTGGAACGGAATTGACTCTTACTCCAGGTTTAGGTATGGGATCCACATCTCTACATTAAGCTAGGAGCATGAGTATTGTTTATCATTTGAGATGATGTGGTATTCTTGGCCATGGTAACTAGGCACTAGTTGTACTACGACTACAAAGTGGACCTAGTCTGGGTAGTGAGGTTTTCTCTTAGGGTTGAATCTCATGATAGACATATTATATATAGCTTACACCTAAGTAGAAGAGCATCAGGCCATCTATATTTAGAGGTGTTATCTTAGTATCCTCTACTCTAGTATCTTATCTTTCTGATATATGCGTATCTCATTCAATTATATCATTACCTATTTTGGAGATCCATGGGATTGATGTACATTTTTTTGATGGTGTTATAACTTTGGATACTTCATTCTGGAAAATAAAATAGGGTGTATTCTATTTTGGGGAGTTCCCCCTTGAGATTGGTGGGTTTCACTTGTATGGGACCTCTTCATCCTTGAGATGATAAGGTTTGATGTCATCATCAGGATGGATTGGCTAGTTTCTTTTCATGCCCATGTCAATTTATATCACTAGATAGTGAAATACACATCACATAAGGGTGATGTTTTTATTCCCAAGGTTGAATTGGATTTTAAGGTGAGCCGACCTAGAACAGAGAATCTAGGGATGGGTGGTATGACAAACTAGATTTATTGTTTATATCTAGATGATATGGGAATGTGACAGAAATAATTTCCTTCAGTGTTTTATCATTTTAGGGATGTATCCCTGGGTGTCTTTTGTAGTTTAACTTGTGAGAGAGGTGTGGAGTTATCAATTGAGCTAGTTCTAGTAGTTTCAGCAGTATACATTCCTCATTATAGGATGAATACTATAGAGTTACAGTTGATCAATAAAAAACTAAAGGACTTGAAATAAAATGGGTTTATATGACCCAATACTTCATTGTGTGGTTTTCTAGTAATTTTTGAGAAAAATTTGAAAAAAACCCTCTGTTTATGTGTATATTATTGAAACTTGAACCAATTGAAGGTTAATAACCATCATCCCTTGTCATAGATATATGATGTATTAAACTAGCTTTGAGGATCTCAGGTTTTCTCAAAAATTGATTTGAGGTCAGGTTATCATCAGTTGTGTGTCTGACTATTAGACATACATAGTACAACTTTTTAAAGTACATATATTATATATGAGTATTTGGTCATGTCGTTCATTCTGAATAGTGATCCAATAGTTTTTATGGAACTGATAAACTGAGTTATTCTTCCTTATCTTTATTTTTTTGAGGTGGTATTATTGGATGATATCTTAATATATTATCAAAATTGACATGACCGTGAAAAACATACTGATACCATTTTGGATACACTGAGAGAGAAATAGTTATATGTTAATCTTAAAAAGTTACACTTTTAGATGGATAAGATTAACTTATTGGGTCATAATATCGTAGATATAGGAGTATCAGTTCACCCAAAGAAGGTGAGAGATGTAGATTCTTATGATTATCAAAAGAACATCATTAACATATGCAGTTTCCAAGGTCTATCCAAATATTACAGGTGTTTTATAGAAGACTTTCCATGCTTAATAGAACCTTTTATTTGATTGAATAAAATGGTGTGAAGTTTTTATGTTCAGATACCAGTGAGATAGCCTTTTATGAGATAAAAGGGAGACTAACATCATCACTAGTCCTGATCCTACTATATTCATGTAGAATCTATAAAGTATATTGTGATGCATCAGGTATTAGGAAAGGATATTTTTAGAGATAGTAGGAGTGAGTCATGGTGTAAGGTTTTCGTTAGTTGGTGCCACATGAGAGGAACTACCAAATGAAATATCTTGAGTTAGCCATTTTGATTCATCCCTTTAACTATTGGAGAAATTATTTACTAGGGGATAAGTTTGTGGTGTATACAGACCAAAAAATCCCAAAGTACATATTTACATAGTGTGACATTACCCTTAGGAAATGAAGGTGGGTTTAATACCTATAGTCCTTTGACATCTACCTTTCCTATAGACCCAGGAAGGAAAATACAGTTGTCAATGCACTAATCTAGAGGATTCATATACAATAAATTTAGGAGGCTGGTAGCGAGTGGAATTTTACTATCTTGTTTTTATATATTAACTTGGAGGTGTAAAATGTTATTGGGAGAACATTATTTCATCCTCGGAAGTGAATTACACTCTTCTTGATAGATTGAGGATGAGATAGTTATCTAATTTGAGGGCCTAGTCCTACAGGAGAGCATGGAAGGTGACGACCCACCTCCTGGTTGGACCGTAGGTGAGTATGAAATTCTATTCAAAAATTATCATGTTTGGATTCTAGCAGATATATGTGAGGATATGATTGGAGTGTTTCAAGCCTCAACTTTTCCAGTGCATCCTAGTATCACCAAGATTTATCATGATTTACATCACCAGTATTGGTGGCCAAGGATGATATGAGAGGTAGTGACTTTTTTCATGATGTGTTCCGCCTTTCAGTAATTTAAGCCAAAACACTAGTGACCAGCTGAGATTTTACAACTATTATCCATACTCGAGGGGAAATGGGATGATGGTAAGATGGATTTTTTAACTAGGTTGGTGAGGCGACTTTTAGGTAGGGATGTTTTTTGGGTTTTTTGGACATGATTTTGATGGTTTCTCATTTCCTTCCTATAAAGGAGACCATATCAATAGATGAGATTTAGAGGATTTATATATGAGATATTGTGTTCCTTCATGGGGATCCTTATACAATTTTATCAGATGGGAATGCCTAGTTTACATCTTAGTTTTGGAAAGGCTTATAGAGGTCATTGGGAACACAAGTTTTTTCCGCATGGCATACCAACCTCAAACTGATAGAAAATTAGATCACACTATAAAGGTTCTAGAGGACATTCTTAGAGCATGCATCCATGATTTTGGGGGTTCTTGGAAGAGGTATATACCCCTTGTTTAATTCCAAAAAAATCATAGGACTCATGAAAATATTTAGAGGACACCTTATGAGGGTTTATATAGTAGTCCAAGCTGATAACCTCTTTGCTGGTTAGAGGTAGGAAAGGTGGTGGTTATCAGACCGTGTCTTATGTAAGAGAATTTATAGTATCTTCATATGATCAAAAAGTGGATGGATACTTCTCAATCTAGATATAAATATTATTCCAATCATTATTGGTAACCTATGGAGTTAGAGGTTGGGGATCATGTCTTTTTACATATCTTACTAAGGATGGGACACAAATAGATTAGAAGATCGGGAAATATTTCACCGTGATATGTCGAAAATTTTGAGATTCTAGAAAGAGTCAGGCAGATAACCAATCGGTAGAAGTTACCTTAGAGGTTCAAAGAACTTTACAATGTCTTCCATGTATCTTAGATACATCATTATATCTCATACCATTAAAATAATATTCAACTATATAAGGTTTTGTTGAAGGTAGATGCAACCTTCAAGGAGTATACTATTCATATTTTTGATAGGATCACACATGATGTTTGAGGTCGGTTAGTTCTTCTAGTATGGGTGTTTTGGCAGAATAACCATTTATAGGATGTGACGTGGGAGTAGGAGGCCGACGTATGTTCCTAGTGGCCATAGTTATTCTTAGATGATTCTTGACCACCCTTGGAAGGGAAATTGAGGGAAAATATTATTTAAGGGGGAATATAGTAATATCCATGGTCTTTATATGAGGTAGGGATATTTATAAATTTAGTTTAATTTCTTGGTTTTGACCTAATGTGAACACCTAATGAGGTTATAATAGTTTCAAGGGTTTTTGGGGTTTTTTCAGAGCTCAGATTCATGCTTGTATATAAAAGAATTTGGTCAGCATGATTATTTGAAACCATGAATCCCAAGCCACATAGTTATTACTAACAATATGAGGTTGGTCAGAGAGTAGAAAATGGTGTATTGTTTTCCCTAACCATACACCCAAGGTTGTACGCCCGTGTAGGAAACTATGTAGTTTTTAGCATAGGCTAAATGATTAGTCAGAACACCATTTATCTAATCGTGCAACATGACTGTTCGATGGGATTATCGGAGAATGAAATGTTGTACAGTTTTCACACAATCTTCCATACCATCCACATGTATCATAATGGATCCCTATTAAAAGATAGTGAGGGGTGCACATTTGCTACATGGTTTGGAAAATCGTATGTCTAAACTATAAAACTCTGTATTTTTGGGTGCAAATACCAATTTAAAAAAACAATTAATAACCTAAATACCTTCTTTAATCATTTCATTATAGTAGACATATGAGTATCTGTTATCCGATTTCATCACAGATCATAGGATTCTATTCCATTTTTTGATCTGAACCCTTAATCAAACATTGTTTCTCTCATTAGATCATCATTATTGATTTCTTCTTTTATCTTATTCCTTTCTTTATTTGACTTCATATCAGTAGAGTTATTTTAGTGAAAGTTAAATTTATCTATTTCCAAAGTTTTTTTCTATTCTTACTTTTTATCCTAATCTAGACTAAATCAAAGGTCTATACTATATGATTTTCCTACAACATACATATGGTCAGTGGTCAATAACATTCCCTTAATGTATAGTGTTTTATATACCATGTTTTTATTGTTCTACAACATCAGAATTTATATAGTTACCCCTAAATTAATTAAATATATTGAATAAATAGTTTGGAACCTTTTTAGGATTCCTACTTTGTGTCATTGTATGGTTGGAGGTCTTTCACCTTAACCTGGACCACGTGTGAGGTGGGTTAATGTATATTCCCCATGTTATACCACCCTATTGGGTGTGAGAGAGCTCACCTTTGTTAGAGGGAGACGTTATGATAATTGAATGGCTTATAGGAAGTTTTATGGATCCTTTTCATGTTAATAATTATTATTAAATGCTAAAAAAATTAAATATAAAAATGTTGATTGGTTGTAAGAACCCATGGTTTGTGAATGATAATGAAATGGTTTAGGAAACGAGATGATGAATTGATAATGGTAGAGGATGCCTTTGACATTTCTACTCTTTAGATCCTGATTCCATTAGACTCCATAGACATTTATACTCTATGGATCCTGATATGGTAGTGGATTCCTTGGACATTTCTACTCCTTGGACTGATTCGATGCATATTTCAACTCCATGGATCTAATTTACATTGGATTCCAAGGACATTGGTGCTCCTTGGATCTAGCATGATTGGAATACCATGTACATGCTCTATGGACATGATCCTTGGGCTCCACCCAAGTCAATATCAAATTTATTTGGAGACACTCCAAGGAATTGATGAGATTCCATGTTCATTTATACCTTCGATCTGACCCATGTAGGTCTGACATAATGAGGATGCATTGGTCATTTTAACTTGGATCCTACCCTTGGGGTCTGACACTTGATTACACTGAAAAGTCCATTATGGATTCTTTATCATGATTTATAATTATCCATAATTATGAGTGATTTTTTTTCACAGGGATCCATCGTTGGAAAGAAAGGATAACATATGTATTTGACACTTCAATTTTATTATTTTTATACAAGGGATATATTTTACACTACTTCATTGTTTATAAAAATATTGAACCTGTAATAGATTCCATTGTTGGTGTCCTATTGAGCGTTATCTCACACCCTGTTTGAGACACCATTTGTTGTCCAAATAGGCTTCATGGATATAGGTATAGACCAGGGAAAGTTCCTCATTTATGATTCTTAATTGGATCGTTTCTCAGGATAAGGGGAGGAAAAGATCGGGGTATGCACATGATTCCAGCTAGAGATAGTTCCTTTTTTGAATCTTTGTACTTTTAATACATGTATTGTAATGGATGACTGTTTCCATGTATTTCCTTCAATTTTTTATAGAGACATGATATGATCACCATACTTTACATGGAACTACTTTTGTATTTATTATTATTATGGACTTTTTGATGTTTTATTATGTTAGTGATTTATATAACGATTACACTAATTTTTTACTTGTGATACCACTATGTTACTCTGATCAAGATGGTATCATCTCATAACTATACCACCTTAGGCTCTGACTTCTAGTCGGAAGCCTTTGGTGTATTTAGACGTGTAATTGAGGCCGTGTGACCCACCGACTCAAGGCATCGTTTAGGGGCTACCAGGTTAGGATGTTATATATTGGTATCATTGTTTTTTATTTTATTTTATTTTTTCCCTTATAGTTTTGGATGGTAGAAAAGATAAATAGGTATGTATTATATTTTAGCAATGAGCTTTGCCTGGGTATAGCTAACTCATGCACAGAAAATAACCAAATTCGTTGGGACGAGACATGTTGTTCTATATTTTTCCTATTATAATTGATTTGATTCCACTATTGAGTGATGAACATGATTTACAATATTATTGTTATGATCGAGGTAGTGATTTGATACTTTTAATGATATGGAAAGGAATATTTGATCATGCATCATATTAGTCACCTTCATGGATTCACATGCCATGAATATTTCATGCCATCTAGGATGCATTGCTTTACTGCATGTCATTTATTATGTGTGACCTGAGTGATATAATTGTTATTGGATAAAAAATCATGTAGGGAATTGAGAAACATAATTGTTACAAAGAGTTATTTTCCTAACCTAAATAGTGTTTTCCAATATAGGCTACAACAAACACCCTAAGCAGTCAATTGTGGCACATTGATTCAAGGACCATTGGTCGCATGGATTGGAAGGTGTTATGGTTTGTATTAAATGGATGACACACTTCGGTTTATAAGGTTTATGGGATTTTATAGATCAGAAGTGGTGAAACATTTGGTTCAACCATTTAAAGACAATTGTAAACAAATATGAATTTAAATGAAATTGAAATTCTGAAATGGAAAGTGAACCGATAAATGGATTTTCCAATTTCACATGACAATCCATATACTACACATGTTCTATGAAATAGATAGCTTTGCCTTGATCCATCCATAGAGTGGGTAGTAAGTATTGTCTCTTGTTATTTTTATTATAGTACCTATTACCTAATCCTAGCTTAGGAGAAGGTATATGGGTGTGACTTTTTTATATAAATACTTTGACCAATCCCATGTCTTTATCAATGATCAGGTTTTTACCAAATTATTTGTTGAAAAGTTTGTTTGGAATTATTGAAATATAACACCACAAATAACTCAATTTATATAGTAGGAGGGTGGTAATAGCCATGCTCTAGAGGCGGTGGTCCATGAGTCTCCATTAGACCATATTGTAGTTCTTATTGTAGAACAAGTAGTTGTATCAGATATGGTTGTTGATGCCCAATTCAATGAGGGTTTTCTAAACTTTTTGAAAATAGTCCTAGGACCCCCATAGCCTTCCTCATCTATGGTAGAGATGATGTGTGTGTGTTCATATAGCAACATCAACCCATGTTTTTGGGTGATAGTGGTCCATTGGCTACTGAGTTGTGGCTTGAGACTAATATTTCAATTTTAGTGAATCTCAAGACACCACCTGAGAGGATAATGATGTTCATGGAAAATATATTTCTAGGAGAAGAAAATAACTATTGAGATGTTTTGAACTAGGATAATATGATTTTGGTTATGGTTTAGAGGGATTTCAAATCCAGGTTTTATGATTACTTCGTTCCTAAGACTCTGAGGGTTGAAAGGGCTAGTGATTTAGGGTGTGACGAACGTTACAGAGTATTCAGTATGCTTTATGATGATTCATTGATTTTCACCAATTTATCTTGTTGATGAGACATCAGGGTTAAGTTTCTTTGAGTAAGGTCTCAGGAATTTCATTCGATCATGGGTAAACATATTTTAGATGGCTAATATTACTGAGATAGTGAATCATGTAACTATTACTCAATAAAACAAAGAGAAGCTAGGGGTGTAGAGTAAGGATGTTTAGCCTCTCAATAGAGTGGTTCAGTGTCAGTAGGCATGATCACCATTTTGAGGCTTCTTGTTAGAGGAATACTCGTCAGAGTGTGAGTATTGTTAGTTCTATATTCTATCATTAGTGTGGAAGACAATGAAATATGAGGATTCAGTTTGATATATACCTAATCAAGTGTCATGCATGAAGTAATATGGAAAATTTATATAAATTTTTCAAGAACATACCTCTAGAGGTTAGTGTAAGTGGATCAACATTCAGTATGGGTTTAGGAGTGGGATTCAATGATCCACGTTTGGCTAGGAGATGGAGTTGTTTCAGTCATTCAGGCTGAAGTGGTCTTCATGGAAGAGGTAGCTAGGATCTAGTTGTAATGTGAGAGTAGAGTGGTACTTCTTAGAGTAGTGAGGCTGTTTCATAGGGCCATTGTTTAGAATAGATATATTTTTTAAAGACTACACCTGAGGAGTAAAACACTAAACTGTTTATTTTTAGAGGTACTATCTTAGTAGCCTCTACTCTAGTATATAAAATTTTCAATATAGGTACATCTCATAATTTTATATTTTTACTTATTTTGGAGACCCTTGGTATTGATGTTAAATTTTATGATGGTATTATGACTTTGGATACTCTATTAGGGATCAAAATATTGTGTGTACACTAGTTTGGGGGGTTCCACCATGATTTGGTGCATTTCACTTCATATGGTACCTCTTCTTCCTTGAGATGACAAGGTTTCACATCACCCTCGTGATGGACTGGCTAGTTTCTTATCATGACCATGTTAGTTTATATCACCAAAGGTTTAACTTCACATCACCAAAGGGTGATGTTTTTATTCAAAAGGGTGAATGGGATGTCCAGGTGAGAGGATCTAGACCGAAGAATATTGGGTTGGGGGTATGATAACCTAGATTACTAGTTTATATCTAGATGACTAGGGAATGCGACAGATTGAATTCTCTCTAGTGGTTTATCATATCAAGGATGTATTACCAGATGACTTTTCCGATTTACCTCATGAGAGAGAGGAGGAGTTCTCAATTGATCTACTGTAAGGAGATGCACTAGTATCTATTCCTACATATATGATAGCTACTATGGAGTTTTGGGAGGTCAAGATACAACTAGAGGTCTTGGAAGTGAAGGGTTTTATATGACTCAGAAATTATCCATGGGGTTCACTGATCCTTCTTGTGAAAAAAGTGGACATAACACTCCAAATATGTGTGTATTAACAAAATTTTAACCATTTGGTGGTTAAGAACCTATATTTATTTCCAAAGAAATATGATCTCTTCGACCAGCTCTGAGGAGCTCCGATTTTTTCAAAAAATAATTTCAGGTTGGGTAATCATCAAGTGTTTGTCTAAACACCATACATACCTCATACAACATTTCATATTAGGTATGGTCTATATGGGTATCTGGTCAAGTAGCTCAGTCTCACAAACACACCATCATTTTTTATTCCACTGATGAACCGAGTGTTTAGTCCCTATCTAGATTCATTTTTGGTGGTATTCATGGATGATATATTTGTGTATTTTCATAATTGAAATGACCATTCCAAATATCTTGATATCATTATGTATGCATTAATAGAGCATCCGTTATATGGTAAGCTCACAATTTCCAACTTATATATGGATAACCTTCACTTAATGGGTCATATTATCATAGATACAACTGTAAAAGTTTACTTAGCGTAGGTGAGAGTTGTAGTTTCTTGGGATCATACCAAGAATATCTTTGACATATAGAGTATCTTAGAGACAGTCAGTTATTATAGGAATTTCATACAGGACTTAACACACATAGAATAACCTCATAAGAGCTTGACTAAGAGGGTTATCTTTTTTGTATGGTCAGATACCTATGTGATATCCTTCCAAGAGATGAAAGGGTGACTGACTTCAGAACCTATCCTTGTTTTTTCTGATCCATGAAGGATCTATGAAGTATATTTTAATGCATCGAGTATTAGGCTATAACAGTTATTATGAATAAGGATCAAGTCATGGTGTACAGGTCTTGTCAGTTGAGTCCATATGAGAGGAACTACCTGACGCACAATCTTGAGTTAACTATTGTGGTTCTTGCCTTGTATTTTTTGAGACATTATTTACCAGGAGAGAATTTTTTAGTGAAAAAAGACAATAAAATACACAAGTACATATTTATAAATCATGACTTGAACCTTAAGAAATTAATTATTGTTGAATTCCTATATTCCTTCGACATTGATCTCTCCTATACAAATGGGGAGCGAAATGCATTTGTCAATGCCCAAAGTGGGATGAATTAGATATTGGAAGTTCAAGAGTCCAGAAGTGAGTGGAAACTTATGTCCTTGTTTTCATAGATGTAATTAAAGGTTAAGTATGGTATTATAAAAAGTTGTGTTTCATCCCTGTTAGTGACTTTCACTCTTCTAGATAGAGTGAGGATGTGACATTTATCTGATTATGAGTTCCTAGTCCTATATGAGAGAGTGGTTGGTGAAAACATGCCTCCTAGTTAGACCATTGGTGAGAATGAAATTATATTCATACATGGTCACATTTTCGTTCTATTATCGATACACAAGGAGATGATGTGAGAGTTTCATACCTCATCTTGGGATTATCATCTCTACATCAATAAGATGTTTTGTGATTTACATTTCTCGTATTAGTGGTTGGTGATGAAATGAGAGGTAGATCATTATTTCATAAGGTGTTCCACCTATCAGCATGTGAAATCATAACACAAGAGACCAGCTAGGATTTTACTGAATTCATTCATACCTAAGTGGAAATGGGAAAATGCTGCGAGAGATTTTGTGACTGGGTTTTTGAGGTCATCTCGAGGTAGTGATGTAGTGTGGGTTCTCATGGAATAGCTCATGAAGGTCACCCTTTTCCTTTTTATCAATGAGAAATTCTCAATAGATGAGCTAGAGAGGTAGGTAGTTTCTTCATGTGGTGTTTCTATTGTCA
This sequence comes from Viscum album, assembly GCA_963277665.1. Classification (NCBI taxonomy): domain Eukaryota; kingdom Viridiplantae; phylum Streptophyta; class Magnoliopsida; order Santalales; family Viscaceae; genus Viscum; species Viscum album. The sequence continues at coordinate 419,447,210 of OY728158.1, read as the reverse complement.
TCAGGAGAAGGAATAACACCAAGAACTAGATGGGATTTTACAATACTTATCCATATCAGCATGGAAACGAGACGATGTTGCGATGCGTTTTATGATTTGGTTACCAAGGTCTCCATGAGGTATTGGTGATGTATGGGTTTTTATGGACTGGCTCATGCAGGTATCCCATTTCCTTCATATTAGGGAGACCTTCTCAGTAGATGACATATGGAGGCTTTATATATAATAGATCATGTGCCTTCATGGCGTTTCTCAAACCATTTTATCAGATAGGGATGATCTATTTACAACTTAGTTTTGGAAAGGATTGCAAAGGGTGTTGGGTACATAGGTGATTTTTACCATGACATCCCATCCTCAGACTGATGACTATTAATATCTCATTGTACAGGTTCTAAAGAAAATTCTTAGAGTATGTGTATTTGGGTTTGGGGATTCTTGTGTGAGGTATATACTACTGGTTTAATTCACCTACAATAATATATATCAAGTGAATTTCCATATGGAACCTTATGATCCTTTATATGACATTTCATGATGATAACCTATGTGTTGGTTAGAGGCTGGAAAGGTATCTCTTCTCAAATCACATATTGTGTAGGATACTTTAGACTAGGTTCAGATGATCAGAATGTAGATGGATTCTTCTCAATCTCAACATAAATCATATGTTGATCATAATCAATGACCTCTAGAGTTTAAGTCCAGGGATCTGGTATTTTACATATCTCATTGAGTATAGGACACATATGGATTATGATATTGGGTAAGATTTTTCAATGATATGTCCGCCCTTTCGAGGTTCAGGAGTGAGTCAGTCTGGTATCATATTGGTTTCAGTTACCTTCTATATACAAATATATGCATGAAGTATTCCATGTATCTCATCTACATCGTTATCACTCAAACCCATATCATACACATTATCTAGATTATGTTCATTTTCAAGTAGATGTATCCTTCGAGGAGCATCCTATTTATATCATTAATAGGATCATGAAGGCTCTTTGAGTCCAGTTAGTTCCTCTAGTATGTGTTCTTTGAAATAATCACCATTAAGTGGATGTGACTTGGGAGTGGGAGTCCAACGTTCATGCCTAGTGGATAAAGTTATTACAATATGATTATTAACCACTATGGGAAGGGAACATTAGGGTGGAATTGATTTAAGGGGGATGATTATAAGATCCTGGGTTTTTCGATGAGTTATAGATCTTATTAATTTAGATATAATTTCTTGGTTTTGACCAAATGTGAATGCCTAATGTGGTTACAGGTGTTTCAGGGGTGTTTGGGGATTTTTAGAAGCCCAGAGCATGAAATTTGGAGAAAATATACCAAGCTGCATGAATAGTAGAGATCGTTCCACCCAATAGGCATGGTTACTACTAACCATGCATTCTTAGTTAGAGAAAAGGAAAGGGTTCATGGTTTTCATAACCATTTTTCCAAATCCAAACGCATGTGCAGAAATCTCTACAGTTTTTAGAAAAGAAAAAATGTATGTTTAGATTAGGGTTTGTCTAACTGTGCTCCATGAACATATGAGGGGAGTCTTGGAAAATATAATGTGGAATGGATTGTTAATGGTACTACAAACCATACACATGAATCTTGTGGGTTCCTAGTTAAAAGAGATAGGGGCACGTAATTGGTTCACAGTTTGGATAACTATGCAGTCAAATCGTGTGGCCCAGTAATTTTGGGTAAGGTCTCCAATTTTTCATTAAATTTATAATAACCTAAATACCTTATTTTATTCCTTTATTCTAGTTGTTATAGTAGAATCCTTTCTCCCATTTATTCTCAAATCCAAATATTGGGGGATATTTTTTATTTAGACTCTGATTTAGACATTGTTTGTCTCATTGGATCCATGTCGGTGAGTTCTTATTTCATATTGTGCCTTTATTAGTTTGTATTAATATGAATGGATTTATTTTGGTTCAAGATAGTTTTTCATATTTTTAGGTTTTTTTCTATTAATAATTTTTCTCCTAAGCAGGATTGAATCAAAGGTCGATTCTTGATGAGTGTTATACCATGAACAGATGGTATATGGTATATACCTTTCACTTAATGTATAGTGTTTTATATACCTTTTTCTCATTATACTGAAACACCAGACTTTCTAAAATTTCCCATAAATTTATTAAATGTCTTGAATTAATTATTTAGAACCTATTTAGGTTCCTCACTTATAGACATTGTATGGTTGGTGTTCGTTCACCTCAACTTGGACCACCAATAGAGTTGCATTCATGTATCTTCCCCATGTTATACCAACCCATTGCGTGTGTGAGGTCACCTTGTTATAGAGAGTATTTAGGATAATTGAATGAGTTATAAGAGATGTTTTATGCCTCCTTTTCATGTGACTACTTATGATTAAATGTTAACATTTTAAAATAGGAAAACATGAATTTGTTGGTATAACTTATTGTATGTTAATTATATTTAAATGGGTTTTGAAATTAGATTATGAATTGATTATGGTATTGGATTCCTTGGACATTTTTACTCCTTGGATCATGATTCCATTAGATTCCATGGATATTTATACTACTTGGATCTTGATAACAGTAGTGGATGACTTAAAAATTTATACTCCTAGAATATTGATTCCATAGGATTTTGTGAATATTTCTACTCCATGGATCCATTATACATTGAATGCAATTGACATTGCTACTTCTTGTACATGGCTTCCCTCGACTACCTTGGACATTATTCGTGGACATGCTCCTTGGTTTCAACCCATGTTGTCACTGAGTTTCTATGGAGACACTTCTAGGACTTGATGGGATGACTTGGTCATTTATACCTTGGATCATGGCCCATGTAAGTCTGACACTATGAGGATACCTTGGTCATTATTCCTTGGATCCATCCATTTGTGTCTGACACTTGATTAAATGAAATAGAAAATTATGGATTCTTTATCATGATTTATAGATATCCCAAGATTATTGGTTCTTGATTGTTGTTCACATGGTGCGTTGGATTGCTTGATAGGATCACATATATATTTGACAATTTAGTTTTATTACTATTATACCAATGATATACTACACATTATTTCATTTTTTATACACAGACTGGATAGGTTATAGAAACTATTTGTGGTGGAGTAATTAGTGTTATCTCACACCCTATTCGGGTCACCATTGGGTACCTAGATAGACTTCATGGATGCATTTAATAACTAGTGATATTATCCACTTTACGATTCTTGATTTAATAAGTACTTAGGATAAGGGAAATATTGGATCTAACTATGACCCTAATGATATTTAGAGAAAGTACCTTTTTTACTTTTGATATATGTATTGCAATTGATTTCTCTTTCCATGCATTTCCTTCCATTTTGTATAGAGACTTGACATGATTATCATATTATACATGACAATGCTTTTGGATTTGTTATTATGATAGTATTATGGATTATTTCTTCTATCAGTTATTTATAATATTCGTACACTTATTTATTTACCTATGACACCATTTCATGACACTTATAATTAGGGTATATCCTCCCCACTATACTGCCATAGATCATCGCAACTAATTGGCAGCCTCTGGCATGCGGGTAGGTTTGCTTGAGGCCATATGACCCACCAAATTGGGTCAACATTTAGTGTGTCCCAGATCAAGACATTACAAAGTGGTATCATAAAATTTAATTTTCGTTTATTTGTCTACCATATATTTTGGAATATTAGAAAGGAGAAATTTGGACATTTCAAATTTTGGTAATTAGTTTTTTCTGAGAGTAGCTAAACCACGTATGAGAAAAATAAAAATTTTCAAGGATAGGACATGCTTTTCAATATTTTCCCTATTATAGTTGATTTCATTCCACCATTGGGTGATGCACAAAGTTTTCGATATTATTGTTATGATTGAGGTATTAATTTGATCCTTGTCCCAATATGGAAAGGAATATTTTATCATGCATCATTTTAGGAACCTTACTTGATAAAAATTCATTACATATGTTATTCTATCTACGATTCATTGCTTGATTGCATGAAATTTATTATGTATTCCTTGAGTGATATACCTATTTTTTTATAAAAAAAATTGAAACTAATCGAGAAACATAATTGATAATTAGTGTGATTTCCATAACCTAAATAGTTTTTTCCAAAATAGGATCCAATAGACACCCTATGCAGTCAATTATGGAATGTTGAATCATGGACAATTGGTCTCATGGACTGAAACATGTTATAATGTAGATTAAATAGATTCCACACTTCAGTTTATAAGGTGTATGGAACTTTTATGGATTAGATGTGGTGAACCATTTAGGTAAACCATTTAACGATAATTATAAACAAATACGAATTTAAATTAAATTTAAATTTTGAAATGAAAATATCACAGATAAATGGATTTTTCAATTGAACTAGATGGTCCATATGTTGGGACCCATGCTATGAAACAGAGAGATTTTCCTAGACCCAACATTAGAGTTGGAAGTAGATAGTGTCTATTGTTCTTTTTATGGTAGTTTATGTTACCCGGTGATTGATAAAGAGTAGGAAGAGGGGTGTGACTTGTTTATATGATGGTTTTGACCTATCCTATTTTTTATCTATGATAATATTGTAACTGATTTATTTTATAAGACATGTGTTTGTAATTATATAGATATAACATCATTAAGACCTCCATTCGTGTTCCTCGAGGGTGATGATGATCATGCCCCAGAGGTGGTGGGATATGACCTTCTAGTAGAACATCATGTAGTTCCACTTGTGGAACTATTATTTATACCAGATATGGGTTATAAGGTTATATTATTTGACGATTTCTTATGATTTATAAAGACCATTCACAGATACATGTATCCTACCTCTTCTATGGAAGAGTTGACACTCGTGTTCCATTAGTATCATCCGCCAATGTTTTTGGGGGATGGGGGTCAACAGGATACTGAACTATAGATTGAGACTACTCAATCAATTTTTTAGAATCTCAAGAAATCTCATGATAGGAGAGTAAATCTAACAAAATATATTCTTTGAGAAGAATCTTGGCGCCATTGGGATGTTTTCAAATAGGATGATATGTTTTGGGATATGGTTTGGAGGGATTTCCAATCTAGGATTTTTGATTAATGATTTTCGGAGACCCGACGATCTAAAAGGGATAGTGAGTTTATGTGTCTATAGTAGGGTGAGATAACCATTATAGTGTATTCAACACGCTTTATAAAGATTAATCATTTTGTGTCGATTTATCTTGTTGATGTTATGTTGAGGGTGAGACTCTTTAAGTATGGTCTCAAGTGTTCTATTTGATCAAAGTTAAACATGTTTCTGTTTTCTATGATTACCAAAATAGTGAATCAGGCACTTATTACTGAATGAATTTTGGTAGAAGTTGGGGGTATAGAGTATGGATGTTTGGCCTCTTGACCAAGTTGTTCTGTGTCAGCAGGCAGGAAGCACCATTTAGAGGGTTCTCATGTGGGAAATATTGTACAAAGTGTGAGTGATAGTAGTTCTATATTTTTTCATCAGTGTGAGAGATAGGAACATATAAAGAATTTTTGTGATAAATACCCAGTCATATGCTGAAAATGAAAAATGATGGTCCTTGTACAACGATTCTATAGGACGTTACTCCAAAAATTATTGGAAGGGGATCAACATAGGCTATATGGTTTGGAGCGATATTCGCAACTCCACTTTAAGATGGGAGATAGTGTTATTCCGGTCATTCAGGCTGAGGTGGTGGTCATGGCTGAGGTAGCCTGGAAAATGTTTTACTATAATAGTAGAGTGGGCCTACTTTGGGTAGTGTGGTTGTTTTATAAGGTTTCAGTTTAGTCCAGATATATTTTATATAATATATTTCTGAGGAGAAGAGTGGTGTCCTTTTTATGGTGAGAGGTACGATCTTAGTATCCTCTACTATATTATCTTATCTTTTTTATATAGGCGCATATCATTCTTTTATATCTCTACCTATTGTGGATACACTTGGTCTCAATGTCTAGTTTTTTTATGGAATTATGACTTTTGATACTCCATTGGGGATTAGAATGAATGGTGTATGATAGTTTCTGGGAGTTCCCCCTTGATATTGGTGGGTGTCACTTCTTATGATACCTCCTCATCCTTGAGATGATATGGATTGATGTTAAACATGTGATGTATTGGGTAGTTTCTTAATGTGATGACGTTGGTTTCTATCACTGGAGGGCTACATTCACATCACTCGGGGGAGGGGTTTTTATTCACAAGGGTGAATGGGATGTCCATGTGAGCCAAGCTGGACCATAACATCTTTTTCTAGGTGGTATGATAGCCCAGATAAATATTTTATACCTAGAAAATCATGGAATTTGATATAATGAATTCACTCCATTGGTTGATTGTTTTAGGGATGTATTCCTAGGAAAATTTTATAATTTAATACTATATAGATAGGTAGAGTTCTCAATCAAGATAGTTCCAAGAGCATCACCTGTATCTATTTCTCCTTATAGGATCGCTTCAATGGAGTTGTAAGAGCTCAAGAGATAGCTATATATATTGTAATAAAAGGGGTTTATATGACCTAATAGTTTTCTATGGTGTTCACTAGTCCTTTTTAAGAAAAAGATGGAAACAACACCCAGGATATGTGTAGATTAACGTAAATTAAACCAATTGATAGATTAGAACCAGTATCCCTTGTCGTAAATAGAAGATCTCTTTGACCAGCTCTGAGGATCTTGAGTTTTATTGAAAATTTATTTGAGGAAATTTTATCATCATGTCTGTTTCTGATCTAAAGACATATATAATAAAAAAAATTAGTAGGTATGGTATATACAAGTATCTAGTCGTGTCATTCGGTCTCATGTACATGATAATAGTTTTTATGGCACTGATCAACCATGTTTTTTATCCTTATATGGATTTGTTTTTTGTGGTATTTGTGGATGATATATTGGTTTATTATCACAATTGAAATGACCCTACCAAACATCTATATATATTTTTGGATACACTGAGAGAGAAAAACTTATATGATAATGTCATAAATTTAAACTTCATTATGGATAAGATTCAGATTTTGGGTTATATTATCTCAATGATAAGAGTATTAGTTGACCAAAATAAGGTAAGACTTGTAGTTTTATAAGAGAAGATGTAGGTAATACTTTACATATGGCATTTCTTTGGGATAGTTGAACATTATATGTGTTTTATATGGAAATTTTCATGCTTATAATCACCTCTTACCAGCTTGACTAAGAATGGTGTGATGGTTTTATTATAAAATGGATATGAGAAATCCTTTCTAAATATGAAAGGGAGACTAAATTCGATGTCGGTCCTGATTATTCCAAATAAAGATAGGAGTTATATACTATATTGAGATGCTTCAAGTATCAGGATAGGAGTAGTTATGATGTAGGAGGAGTAATTCATGGTGTATGGGAATCTTTAGTTGAGGACACATGAGGGGAACTACCCAATGCATGACCTCATGTTAGCCACTCATTTTAATGAATTGCACTGTTGTAGGAATTATTTACCCAGAGACATTTTTGTGGTGTACAAGGACCAAAAAATATTCTAGTAAATATGTACACAACATGACTTGAACCTTAGAATATGATGGTGGGTTGAATATCTACAGTCTTTTGACATCGAGCATGCTTATATGCCGAAGAAGGGAAATGATGTTGCCGATGCACTAAGGAAGAGGACTCAGATATAGGATGTTCAGGAGGAAAACTAATGAGTGTCATATTATGGGCTTGTTTTTAGGGATTCACATAGAGGTTCTAGATTCTCTCAGTAATAGTTTTTTAAAATCCATGGAAGTGGGTTACACTCTTCTAGATAGAGTGTGGATGAGACAGTTATTTTATTCTAAGGGCCCAGTACTATGGGATAGTATAGCAGGTGGGGACCTGCCTCCTGGTTAGACCATTGGTGAGGATGAAATTCTATACATACATGGTCACATTTGGGTTCCATTAGACATACAAGAGGAGATGATGTGAGAGTTTCATGCCTCATCTTGACAGGTGCATCCCGACATCACCAATATGTATCATGATTTATGTCACTAGTATTGTTGGTCATGGATGAAATGAGAGGTACATGGGTTTTCCATGATGTGTTATACCAATAAAAAGGTGAAGGAAGAACACTAGTGATCCACATGGCATTTATTGGAGTTTTCTATTACAAAGTGGAAATGGGACTACATTGTGATTGATTTCATAATACGGTTATCGAGGTTGCCTCGAGGTAGTGATGTTGTGTGGGTTTTTATGGACATGCTCATAAAATTCACCCATTTCCTTTTTATCAGGGATACTGTTTTAGTAGATGATCTTGGGATGATTTATATCTAAGATATTTTTCACCTTCACAAGGTTCCTCATACCATTGTATTAGATATGGATGCTCAATTTTCATATTAGTTTTAGAAGGTCCTATAGAGGGAATTAGGTATGTATTTTATTTTGAGCATAGAATGGTACCCTTAGACTTATGGCCATCCAGAGTGCACTATATAGTTTCTATATAACATACTTAGAGAACATGTTTGTGAATTTGGGGGTTTTTGGGATAGGTATATACCCCTGGTTGAATTCGCCTACAATAATATATATCAGGAAACATTTCATATAAAACCATATGAGGATTTTTACAGTAGGTCTTTTTGATCACCTTTCTGTTGCTTAAAGGTAGGTCAAGATACACTTCTTGGACCATGTATTGTGAAAGATACTTTAGAGTATGTTCAGATGATCAAAAAGTGGATAGATACCACTCAATCTAGATAGAAATCTTATGCCAATATCCATTGATAACCTATAGAGTTTTATTTCTGGGTCAGGCCTTTTTACGTATCTCATAGAGGTTGTGACACTGAATGATCAAGAGATAAGGTAAATTTTCACCATGTTATATCGGTTCACTCGATATTCTAGAGAGTGTGAGGCTAATAGCCTATTGGTTGTAGTTATTTCATTGGTACCTAGCCATGCATGGCATATTTAATGTATCATAGTATCTTATTATCCCTTAGACCCATATCATACTCTTCATTTGGTTGAGGTGATTTTCAGGTAGACATTTCCTTTGAAGATAATCTTATTTATATCATTGACAGGAACATGAAAACTCATTGAGGCCATTTAGTTCCTATAGTATAGTTTCTACAGAATCCCAGACCTTTATAGGATGAGACATGGGAACGGGAGGCTGACGTACGAGCTTAGTGGCCAGAGTTATTCACATTTGATTCTTTACCACCCTTGGAAGGTAAATTCCGGGATGAATTTCTTTATGTGGGTGGGATATTGTAAGATCATTGTTTTTTATGAGGTACATATATTTTTTATTTTGGTTTAATTGATTGTTTTTTGACCTAATGTGGATTCATAATGAGTCCTTGAATTTTTCTGGGGTGTGTAGGGCATGTTCGGATCCTGGAGGCTGAATTTTGGAGAAAATCAGTTGGGCCACACAGTTACTACTAATCAAGCGAGGTTGGTCAGAGAGGAGAAAATGGGATATTGTGTTTCCCAAATTATGTTCCTAGGGCCGCAATCCCATGTGAAAATATGTACTTTTTTTAAGAGAGGAAAAACGCATGGTCTGCACATGGTTTGTCTAATTGTGCACCATGACCATGCACCATGATAGTGCGACGGGGTCTTGGATAGTGGCATGTGAAATTGTTTTCACACGGTATTACAAATTGTGTACATTAACCATGTGGATTCCCTATTAAGTCATTAATGGGTGCACAATTGGTGTATGGTATGCCTAACTGTGCAGCCAAACCATGTGACCCATTAATTTTTGGTGTAATTACCAATTTTCCCTTGAATTTATAATAACCTAAATCCATTCTTTCCTCATTTCATTCTGGTGGATAGAGGATGTTAGTTTTTCCTGTGGAAGCTCAAATTATATACTTGGGTGCCTTCCCATGATCTAGACTGTAATTCAAACATTGTCTGTCTCTTTGTATTTGTGCTAGTTAGTTCTTCTTTCATCTTTCTCCTTTTTGCTATTGTCTTTGTATCGAAAGAGTTATTTTGGTGCAAGATAATTTTACTTATTTCTATGTTTTCAATCAATTTTCCATTATCTTCTGATATAGACTGAATCATAGGTCAATACATGATGAGTTTTATACCACATACATACAATAGATTGTTTATTACTTTCCCTTAGATTATAGTGTTTATATAATTTTTTGTAATTTTTCAGCATTTCCAGACTTTATTGCATTGTCCCTAAATTTATTAAGTCTCTTAACTAAATTATTTTTAACCTATTTAGGTTACCCAATTTGTGCCATTGAACAATTGGAGACCATTCACCGGGCCCCAGAACACCCATGAGGTGTGTTCACATATCTACCTCATGTTATAGAACCATGTTGGCTGTGTGTGGGCTCACCTTAGATAGAGGAAGTCTTTAAGATAATTTAATGACTTATAGGTGATGGTTTATTCCTCTTTAACATATGAATACTTATTATTACATGTTTAAATTATTAAATGTAAAAAAGTGAATTGGTTATAAGAAATCATGGAATGTGAATGATAATGAAATGGGTTACAAAATGAGATGAGGAATTGATAATAGTAATGGATTACTTGGACATTTTTACTCCCCAAATCTTGATTCCATTAGATTCCATGGACATTTCTACTCTACGGATCCTTATTATGGTAGTGGATTCCATGGAAATTTAAATGCCTAGAATTATGATTCCATAGGATTCCATTGAAATTTCTACACCATGGATATAGTTTACATTGGATTCCAAAGAAATACAATTCATTGGATACAACTTGATTGGACTGACTTTGACATTCTCCATGGAAATGCTCATTGGGATCTACCCAAATCTTTACCAAGTTTCTATCGAGACACACCCAGGAATAGATGAGATGACTTGTTCATTTATACCTTGGATCTAAGACATGTAAGTCAAGCACGATGAGGATGTATTGGTCTTTATACCTTGGATATGACCCTTGGGTTCTAACAGTGGATTACATGGCATTGAAAATTTTGGATGCTTTATCATGACTTATAGTTTGCCTATAAATATGGGTTCCTGTTTTTTGGTCATAAGGATCAATGTTTGGATGTATAGGAACACATATGTATTTGACACTGTACAATTATTACTATTATAACTATGATATACTGTACACTAATTTTTTGTTTCTACACAAACTAGACACTTTATAGAAATTATTGGGGGTGACCTTCTAAGTATTGTCTAACACCCTATTTGGTATTCTATTGGGTAACAGGAAAAAATTTATAGATACAGGTAGGGACCAAGGAAATCACCCACTTTACAATGATTGCTTTGATCTTTACATAGGAGAAGGGGGCACAGGACTGAGCTATGCTCGGGATGATAGATGGAGATAGTTACTTTTTCTTAATTTTTTTACTTTTAATAAATGTATTGTACTAGATGAACATTTACATGTATTACCTTCCATTTTGTATAGATACATTACAAGATCGTCACATTATGCATGAAACTACTTTTGGATTTATTATTATTATACTCTTCTAGATGTTAATTTTTTTTAGTGATTTATATTATGCTTCCACTAATTTATTTAGTTATGGTACCACTATGTTACTATGATCATGAGGTTGTAGTATCCCCATTATACCACCATAGACCCTCACTACTAGTTGATATCCACTGGCATATTAGGAGGTGTTCCTGAGTCCATGTGACCCATCACATTGGGGAACCATTTAGTGGATCCCAAGTCAAGATTTTTTTGACTATCTCCAAATGGGATCTTTATACTGGAATCACCCCAATTGGGACATCTCTTGAAAAAAACTTATTGTTTATAATGGAATCTCAACAATTCTTCAATGGTCTTTCCGAACTCTAGGGAATATGTTTTTACCTTATTCTACCTAATAATGTAGTGTGTATATTCGCCTTGTTTTGTTTTAAGTTTATACAGTTAAAAGTTGTTTAGAATTACTACTAGCCTTGCTCACCTAAATTATAAAAACATGCTATCTTATGATATCTCAATAATATATCATGAACACTAAATTTTGCATCCCACTTTGAAGAAAAATGAAATATGTCCTCTCTGATCTAATCCACACATCTAACTACATAATTTTATTCAAAGACAAGTTCCCTATATATTTTAGTTATTTTCACCTACTCAATTAATATCATGTGAATATATTTTATATGGAACATTAATTTCATTATATAATTTAATCTTTTAACAACACAAACAAGTGAAGCTCATTATTCATAGGATTAGATGCAATTTATTACTATATATACTTTATCACAATGATAACTACACAAATGTTTCTTAAAAAAAACAATCCTTCACTTATGATATGTGCGAGTTTAGTGAACAAAAGTTACTTCTTTATCACATCTTTTCTCTTGTTTCAAGTATAAATTTTTCATTTTTTTCAAACAATTTTACTTTATAAAGCTTCTACTTCCTTTCAAAATTCACTCAGCACCACATAGCCATTCATTTATAGTAGTTATATCATGAATGTATAAAGCATCATAGGAGCCTCGCCATTATTCACATATCAATGGAGTACACGATTGCCTTTTTCATATTTCTTCTTATTGTAAGTGTTTTTGGGATTTTTACTTCATGAATCTTTCATGATCACAAAACAAGTTCACAATAATCTCATAAAGCTTAGTGAATGTGTTTCACAAAAGCATATACTTGCAGATATGACCAAGAATCATGTAGTTTCTAAGACTTAGAGAATATTTTCATCCAAATGCATGAAATAATTATGTGAAATTGGGACACTATTTTGTCTTTACTCTAGTATCATAGATCTATAAAATGGTAGTTATTCAAATGATAATCTCAAATACTTTTATAGATGAATCACACTAACTTCCTTTCCTTCAAACATAGAAATCCATTGGATCAACTAAATCTCATTATGCTCACATACAACAGCACGATCTTCTCAAATCTCCACTAAACAATTTATGGTGTGAAATAAAATGAATTGTTCATCCTTCATCTTCCTGATTGAATCTACATTTTATGTGACAAAAATATTACTATCGTCATTTCTAAAAACATAATACTATTGAAAATATCTCATGCACAAAGAACACAATGAATGCCTTCATAGAATCATGGAAATGAATGCATGGAATCCTCACTATCACTTTGGTTCGAGGAACTTCTTTCATGAAAAAACTCATCTTCAAGATAGTATAATAATTACTAAGATACTCATGATATTATATTATAACTGATATATCAATCATATGATCAAATAGTCCACTGGTGGTTCAACCATAAAGAACCCGATGGACATGAACCCTGGACTTATATTAATGGTTGAATATAATTTTGTCTTTAATCATAAAGACTATATACAAAATATCAAATGACTAATGTTATAAGAGTAACTCATTAAATGAATAAATAGTTCTCCACATAGCTTATTCCCACATCAGAGATAGTTCCAGACTAATTCTTCTTGATAATTTAAGGTGAACCCTTGACTCGGTAGATGTGAGTACTGGAGTCTTATCCCTGGTTCATCTTCCTATTCTTCACAATATTTCCCCATGGAGTGCTATATATATTTTGCTTATGCCCTCATGTTCAAACCCGCCTACCTCTATGTGTGATCTCTATGAGATAGCTCTCCCATGTGGTAAAGATATCCTCGCAAGATTGAGTTGTTTCCTCAGCTCCATGTTGGAATATTTTTTAATAAAGAATAAAAGAATTATTAGTCAAAATATAATTCTATTCCATATATTCATCAACATAAAATTCCATGTAATAATTATTGAATTCTACATTTTGAATTTCCTATTTCTTGTTTTATAATTATACAAATTCCATAACAGCATTTCTAAATATTTAAATCTTCAAAACACTCAAATCTAAATTCTATTCTACTTTTAATATTTGGGAACAAAATGATAAATTCCAAATTAATCTTCACTCCAATATTTTTATGAAATAAAATGTAATATCCATAAACCTATTGAAGATGTTTATAAATTAGTAATATATCCAAAATAATTACAATTAATATTGATTTTTCTTCACACATCTTATTGAAAAAATAATCCAGTTATCACTAATCAAATTGTCTTATTCAATATCACCCATTGGATTTTTTGTCAATGACAAATTTAATAAAAACATAAATTTAATCTTATCCAAATTATTATCAATAAATGAAAAATATAAACAAGGGAAGCCCTTTTTATCTCAATCATCCAATTTTTCATTTTTTGAAATAGAACTATATCATCATATGAAATATTTATCCAAATTTTCTTGATTGAAGGATGGAATAACTCATTTCAATGAAATGAGTCAACATTAACTAGATCTAAGACTAGTTGGGCGAACCTGATATATAAAAAAAGAGTGATCAATATTCATAATAAATACGTGTATAAAAATATAACATGTGTAACCAATTTCTATATTATTTTAGGTAAAATGATGATATTATCATAAAAATATCTTGCATCCAACTCAAAAAAATTAAAAACATTAAAATGGAAAAATATATTTCTACTTTTCAAACATTTTTTATTTATTTATGAAATAATAAATTCCTCATTCGTTTTATTTTAGATTCAACTTTTCTGCTAAGTATTTGAGAATATAATAAACACATCTCAATGATAAAAGTATTTAATTTTTAAGCTTTTCACATATTGAGTCTCCAGATATATCCCTTACTAGTAATTATAATATTAATGAGATAAAAACTATGATATTTATATGTGGTAGTTATTCTTACAAGAACCCACTCATGAGATGAACTTTATATTTCTTCATCATTATTTAATTTATTCAAGAATGAACTCTAAGAATATACCGATATCAATTGAAATGTTTTCAAGGAGGCACCATGGCACCAATGGGAGACTGATACTTCATGAAATATATCTTCCTAGTTGTAGTATGTCTATATCTTTAATCATTTCCATCCATCCTCTTAAAATCATGAATCACCTTAAATTCCCTACATGGAAAATCAAACACATTATATACATTGGAATAAGGTAGTTATTTAATGTTTTTAGTTAGTGAAACTTTGAAAAGTTTTTATAAAACTACAAAATACCTTAAATTCATCTTTAAATCTCATTATGCTATCAAATCCACTAAATTTTAAATTTTGATCATTTAAGGGTAGCATGGATGTCCTCTTTTACCTAGTATGAGCCATAAATGCACATGTATCATCATATTTATATTTTTAAAATTTATTTGTTTTTTATTATTGTGTAGATGAAAAAATTATACATTTCCTTGACATACGGTAATTTTAACTATATATTTTATAAATAATATCATGATCTTTCTTGTAATGAGATTTTGGAATATTAATATGTGTTTCAATTTCTTCTAGTGAATTCTACAATTTTCTTTTAGAATAAAAATTTTATTGTACTTCCTTCAACTTTCTATTATAATAAGATTTTTTTTGATCAAAATGGTTATAGATCATTCGTCTTATTTGATCATTATTTTCTATACTAGCCTCTATTTGTTTTCATTAAATTATTTTCATATACACTATATCACAATGAAATTGTTCGTCACGTATTTTAAATATTTTCTTTATGTAATAAAAATTATTCTTAGTAGACACCATTACTGGTAACCCAACAAAAAACATCTTCATTATATGACTATTACTACATGTTACAGTGATTCATATTTTCATTAAAAAACTAATTCCCCTTTATGTATTCTAATTCTAAATAAATGACATATTATACCAGCGGTTTTAGGAATTGTGCCAAAATATACCAGTACACCGGTAGGAACCTCTAAAACTCTGTGTTCCAAAATTTAAACTATTCTATTAGTGATAAACTATTTATTATCTAGATAAACTCAAGAAATTATTTTTCCTTTTCCTTGCGGATCATTATTTTCCCAACTCATTTATGTTCACACAATCATCATCAGTTCGTATACTACCATTTTATGTGTTAAAACTAGAACCAAGAGATGAAACAGATTTATCATTACATTAATAATGAAAAATAACCTGTACCTTATTCTTGGATCAGTATTCACTATATATTTGGATGAATTATCTTTAATATCCACTATTTCATCAAAATATTCTATCCTCCTTTTATAAATGTTTTATTTTTTATGAAACCTAAACTATGAATCATTCATTTTTTATTCATTTTTGGATATTTTTCCATTATATTCATTCAATATCATTTCTTATTCTACAATTTTTACCTTTATCATTCTTCTTTCTTCAATAATATCTTTATCTTGATTAATTTCATTTTTTATTTGTCTCTAAAAATATGGTTCTTTTACTGATCTAAGTGTTTTTATCAATACATACTAAAAGATCAGATCTCAGTATATGCTCATTGTATATCTCTTCTTCTTTATCATCACTGCTTGATGAATCTCTATGTCTCATAACTTATTCTATGGAGGTTTCATTATTTTTTTTTTCTACTTCATCTTGTAATTCACTCCATGTTTATGCATCTTCATCTAAATTCCTACTCATCATTTTTTTTCTTATAATTCCTTGAAAATGTAATATTCTATCTAGTATGTCATTTTTATTTTGTTGGATCCTCTTTTAGAGTGGTATACCTCTTCATCATCACTCTTAGAATCCTTATATTCTTTCTTTCTACAATCAATTAAAAAATATAAAAATTAAACATAAATAAATCACTTTATTGAAATAAAAAAAATAATATTTTATCTTTGCTATTATGAGTTTTAATGAAATTGAAGACACTATTATATGTAATTCTCATCATTTAACTCATCATCACCAGACTCTAAAAATGGTTCATCATTATGTTCCTTTAGCTTTAGACCTTTTATTGTATTGAATGACCTTTCCTCCTTGGATTCTCTTTAAAACATAGAATTTTACCATCACATAATTGAGGAGTGTATTGTGAAAATTATCAGGGGATGGATCTCCAATTTCTTCTATGGTTGCGATCATTAGGTCAAATCTATTAGGGAAATTCTTCATCATTTTCTTGAAATAGTTGAATCATCCAATTAATCGTCAAACCCCCAAATATGTCTTATTAGCTGATTTAAACTGGTAAATTAGTCATCAAATATTTCATAATCAGCCATCCATATATCTTAAAATTCATCTTTCTAGATCTATAGTTTACAATCATTGATATTTACATTCCCTTCATACATATTCTCAAGATTATCCAATATCCCCTTATCAATTATTGATCCCATCACCTTAGGGAACACTTTATTAGATAAGGATGAAAAATAGAATTTATATCTTTCCCATTTACATCCATATTTATATTATAAACATATTTCATGGGATCATCAATTATGAGTAGGATAAAACCCACTTTTATAGAATCACTAACATTAAGGCCTTGTGAGTATTGATACATAAGTATTTAGTTCTTCAATATATAAAAGTAATTTCCAAGAATTAAAGGAACTCCTATACCATTAATTGAATTCAGACTATCTTTCATCAGTCTTCAAAAAATATTGGATATTTTTAGATTGATCATTATAATTCTTGATAAGTGATTATTATATTATGCCAACTCTCGATGGGAACTTTATACTAGCATCCCACCAATTGAGGTATATAAAAAAAACATTAATTGTTTATAATATCATCCTATCGGTTTTCAATGGTCTATAAAGCCTCTTATTAATAGGGATTCAAAATAATTCTACCTACAGATGTAGTGTCCATGGTATACTTAGTCCTTTTTCAGGTCCAAAAGGTCAAGTATTATTAAGAATAACTTTTTTGTTTCTCTCATTTGGTTTTTATAACATTTCATCTTCTAATATCTTGCTATTTTTTCATAAAAGGAAATGTATGGCCACACTTTACAAAAATAATGTAACATTTATTCACTAATTTGATCATCATTGTTCACTACACAATTTGGTTCACACACACCAACACTATAGATTTTGGTTATTTTCTATTAGTCAATTCGTATCTCAGGGATGTATTTTAAATGTAACGTACATGGTATTTTATACATTCTACTTTTCACAACCCAAATTAATGCATCTCACTATTCTTCTGATTGAATGAAATTTTTTATAGAAGGTACCTTATAACATTGGTAACTACTAAAATGTTTGAACAACAAATTCTAAATCCTTTGATTATTATGTATGTGAGTGTAGCTAAAAAATTAGGCTTCCTTCTCAGTTATTTTATTTTGGTTCATGTAACATGATTTCAGATTACTTCATTCATGTGTATTTTTTTATACTTCTACTTCTTCATGCAATTCAATCAGTTTCAAAAACCCTTTCATTCATTTTAGTTCAATCATATATGAAAATAGAATCACATGATTATCACTAATAGAGAATTTGGTATCATTTTTATTTATTCTTCTTTGTGTAAGTGTACAAGGTATTTGTAATTCACTATGATTTGAAGCTCATGGATCTTGTTCACAATAATATCACAAAGATTAGTGAATGTGTTTCGTATAATCACAATCTCATAGATATGACCAAGCATAATGTGGTTATGAAGTCTTAGATAATCTCAGTATGAACACCATGGAATTTTAATGAAAAATAAAATCACTATTGAGTATATGTTTTGATCCCTTAGATATCTCAATTAGTACATATACAAATAATCTCTTTGAACCATTTTATTAATGAGGCACACCGACTTAACATGTTTTTGAAAGTAGTTATTTGTTGGAACCACTGCCTAACTTCATATTCATAGAAAGTTATACTATCTTCTCGACTCTCCAGAAATATAATTGTTTTTCATACTATCATGCATCACGTAACCTTCATATTTATGTATAAATCAAATTTTTATGTGGAAAAAATATATTTCCCCATCATTTATCAAAATTTAAATCTCTTCACAAGCTCTCATGTGTTAATCATGAAACGAATATATTCTAATCATCATGCAAATTAATTCATGAAAACCACTCTGTCACTTTGGTTTGAGGAACCTCTTTCAGGAAAGAACACATATTCAAGATTGTATAATAATTTTTGATCTACTCATGATCACATATGATCATTATCATATCTTTTGTAGCCTTGACTTTTTCAACGGAGATTCAACCATGAAGAACCCAATTAAATGGAATCCTAGTCATATATAAGAGGTTGAATATGACATTGTACTCAATCAAAAGTCCTTGATACAATAGATCAAAAGGACATTGTTTCATGCATAACTCATTAATCAGAGTAACCATGCTCTGTGTATCTGAATCATACAAAAGGGATAACTCCATCCTACTTCCCCATAATAATTAAAGTCAAACCATTGAATTATTATATGAAAGTAATGGGGTCTAATCCCATCCTCTTATTCTTATTCTTCACATTGCCTCCCAATGGCATGATCTCTACCTTATGTGTATGTACCCATGTTCACAACTGCATGCCAATATGTCTGGGATCTGTGGGATAGATCTCTCTCATGTTATAGGTATCATCTCACACATGTAGGATAATGGTGGTTACAAAGCTCCTTATTGACATGTTTTTTAATAGATACTACTAAAAGTTTTATTTAAAGTTTATTTCTATTCCATATAATTCTCAAAATCAAATATGAAGCTACAATTTTCCACATTCCATATTCAAAACACTCAACTCCAAATAATCTTCTTCTTTTAATATTTTGGAATTAAATCATAAATTAAAAAACAATCTTCCACTAAAAATTTGTAGAAACAATAAAAAATATCGAAACACCTATCATATAGAATTATAATATTAGGTACAACTATAAAATCATAAAAATTAAAATCATGTTTTCATCAAACATCTTATTGATAGAAAAATTGAAATTTCAGTCATCCCTAATCCACTTGGATTATTCACCATTAAAAAATTTTACCCATAAATTTGTTAAGTTAAAATGGTTAGAGGGATGTAACGAATTTTTTCAACACCTAAAGAGGATATTGGTTAATTAGTAGATATTGAATTTACCATTAAGAGGTGTATGATTGGTGACATATTGTAATGAATCATACAAAGGATGTGGATGGGACCTATGGATCAAAAAATATTGAAATAAATAATCTTAGATAATGATTTAAACATGAGGTAAAGGAAATGGATATAAATACTAAATGATTTTGATATATCAATACACTTCCACCCTTGGAAAGAAAATAAGGTGGCTGACGCATTGAGTTTGAAAGATCATGGATTTTTGACAAAAATTATAATTGGAAAATATCCCATATTAATGGATTTAGTAAAGCTAGATATGGAAATAATTAAGGAAGGGGAATCATTAGATCTATTCCAAAAGATTTCCAAACCATCCTTATTAGAGAAAATAAAATGTTTCCATCTTTCTGATAAGAATATTAAAAATAAATTTGAATCTATGAATGAATGAAAGTTAGAATACTTCATCTATGATTATGGTATTTCCAAATTTGTAATTTGGATATGTGTTACACCAATGTATGAACTAAATAGAGAATTATTAGATGATTCTTAGAGTTAAAGTTTCTCTATACACCGTGGTAGAACAAAAATGTATCGAGATTTAATAGATCAATTTTGGTGGGATAATTAGAAATTGATAGTTAAAGACTATGTATCAAGATGATTGGTATTTCAAAAGGTAAAGGCTAATATATAACATCATAAATGTGTCATGAAACCTCTACATATTCTTATTTGGAAATGATATTATATTACTATAAAATTTATCAGTTGATTTCAAAAGACTCCTAGAAAAAATGATACCATATGTGTTGTCATTGATCATCATACCACGTATGTATAGTTTGTCTCTATAAGGGAAGATAAAACTCTCCATTTACCCACATTAGTCTATATATATGAGGTTTTGAGACTTCATTTTACACCA
The DNA here is from genome assembly GCA_963277665.1 of Viscum album. NCBI lineage: Eukaryota > Viridiplantae > Streptophyta > Magnoliopsida > Santalales > Viscaceae > Viscum > Viscum album. Next base: position 419,426,286 of record OY728158.1, on the reverse strand, counting down.
ATTTATATTGTATCTAATCATGATCCATGGTTTACATTGAAATTATGGAAGAGTCCTCATAAGGATCTTGACATAGTGTTATATTTATTCACCACCTATCATCCTCAAACTAATGGGAAGTCAGAAAGGACTAGTCAAACATTAAAAGACATGTCTATTTCATTATCACTTGACATTCAAGCTATACAGGATCTGTTGACCTCACCTATTTTGATAATCCCAATTATGCTTTCATATACTTTTTTAATCTCAATCTAATGTTTTTAAGTATTAATGCTGTCAATATGTTATCAAGATGATAATAATATTAAAATTATCCCTGAGAAATGTTAATCCATGTTATCCATGTTTATATAAGTTCTGGAGTAATTATAACCCATTAGGATGTGTTTTGAATAAAATAGACAAGTGGTATAGCTATGAGTATTGAGCTACCGGTACTCAGTCTACCGATAGACTTAGTCTACCGATAGACCGAGTCACCGATACACTAAGGTCACTAATATAAATAGAGTTACAAGTAAGCAGAAACAATGTATACCGATAGAACAGACGATCTACTTATGTACATTTCTACCAACAGTTACCAGTAGAGTAAGCCTACTGACACGACTACTGTATCAAAAACCAGAGTTACCAATATGAGGAAGTCTACTGATAGAATCAGTCTACCAAGCTACCGACAGACAAACAGACCAGAAGTCTACCGATAGACAGAAGTCTACCGATAGAGCCAGTTCACAAATAGTTACTGATACAAGTATAGTCACTGATATATAGAGCTACCGATAGAAGGCTACTGATAGTATAACTCTACCAATAGACAACTGATGAAAGAGCTACCAATGGAGAGACAGCTACCGATGGAGTAACAGCTACCAATAACAATAGTTACCGATGGAACTAAAGTCACCGGTATATGAGCTACCGATGCAAGTTCAAAAGAGATATCTATGGAAGGCTCTGAGACACAAAGTCCACCGTGCACGTATACCAATAGAACGCTACTAATGCTTGACCAACCAGTCAAATCCTATTCTCTTCATACTACTTATTTATTTAGCCAACGGTTACAATTGATGGTTTTAATGCAGTTAATGTTACGTAATGATTTCTGTTGCATGTCAGGGAACCGTATCTAGTACACATGCAAAAGGCGATTATTCGTTTCTGCTGAAGCTGAAAGCTATAAAGGGACAGAAAAAGATCGTGCAAGAAACACTCCTCGAAAGCACTACTGGTGATGCATATTACACGAAAGGCACTAAGAAGACACACGAAGGGTGAAATAGACAAGAGATGAACAACATTCAAATGTGGAGCATTTTACTATAGTCTACATCCATACTCCAAGAATCCTGAACATACATGAAGAAACTTATTCTAGAGGAGAACACAAGCTTCATCTTGAGTGATGAACTACAAAAAACATTCCATGAACTCATGCTCCTATGCTGGACCAAGAATCAAAGAAGAAATTGACACTCTGTTTTCTGAGAAAACCCATAGAAGGACTCAGAAGCATTTTTGATAAACCAAATGAGTCCAGAGCTGCACTGATAATCACTAAAACATTTCTAAACTCAATCATACTTCTCTTAGTGATTCTATCTTTATATTTTGAGCAGTGTTTGTACCCTTTTTATTTTACACACACACTTTCTCCTGTGCTAAACTAGAGTATTCCTAAATCCTCACTCAAACTCCATAACTCTTTTGTTTCCCACTACGGATGGTGGTAGAGTTCGAGTAAGACCTGAATAGCTTGTGAGTTGTTGTTTTTTTTTCACGAAGAATTGTGGTAGAGGTATCTGTACCTGGACAGTAGTGCACTGTTGTTTACCCCCGATCCAGGGTGTGGATCAATGTATATAAATTGTTGAGAGGACTAAGTCTCAGCTTGAGACTGAACCTCTTGGTTAACTTTGTTGTGCTCTTATATTAAGTCTATAAGTATTACATATATATATTTTACATATTTCGCTATTATTACTTTGAAATACAAAACTATTTAAAAGCTACTTTGACAGTTAAATTAGCATGTGTTTATGCTTATTGTAAATCAGTATGTTAGTTTCAAAAGTTAAGTTAATCTTCAAATTAAGTTAACTGAGACCTAATAAATCTTTGAGAAACTAATTGAACCTTTAAACTCTATATAGATTCACTACAGTTTAACTTTGATTTTAAATTGGGGGATTTTAAGAGAAATATTGTTAATATAAATTTTAATTGGAACTCAATTCACCCCCCTCTTGAGTATCCACTCCGACCAACATTTGGTATCAGAGGTTTTTTTTATAAAGGATTTTTGAAATACACTTTTTGTCAACTATGATTTTAGTTGTATCTTTAAAGATTTTAAATTTCTATTAGTTCTATATTTTATCTCTTTAAAACTATTCTCTAAAATCTAGTTATGGACAATAGACTAGAGGGTGCTGCTACTAACCAGCCACCTTTCTTCAATGGAAAAAACTATGCCCAGTGGAAACTGAAAATGAAAATTCATTTAGAAAGAACGGGCTTTGATATTTGTACTACTATAGAGTCTGAATGTAAAATTCTAGAAACGAAATGAACAACTTGGGATTTACCTAAAAAGACTGCTTATAATAATAATTGTAAAGCCATGAATGCCTTGTACTGTGCTTTAGGAGATGAAGATTTTAATAGAATTTATTCTTGTAAAACTGCCATTGAAATATGGGATACTTCGAGTGTTTCTCATGAAGGAACAACCAATTTTAAAGAAATGAGATTGAATACTTATACTATTAAATATGAAAATTTTAATATGAAAACTGATGAACCTATTTCTGATATGTATCTTAGGTTTAATGATATATTCAATACAATGAGTTCACTTGGAAAAGTTTTTCTAACTAAGGAACAAATTATGAGGATACTGAGATGTGTTCTAGAACAATGGTAAGGCAACTTTGTCTCAATTAAAGAGTCATGTGACATTGGAGCACTACCAGTAAAGGAGCTTATTGGTAAATTAATTATGTATGAGGAAGAACTCAAGGTGAATAAGGAGGAATATGATGAACCTAAGAGAAAATATATAGCATTCAAGTCTACTTCCTCTAAGAGTAAAGACAAGGAGAAAAAGAAAATACCTACTGAGAGTTCAACCAGTGAAGATTTTGATTTAGATAGTGATTCTGAGATGGCTCAAATAGCCAGGAGATTAAAGAAGTTTTATCGGAAAAAAGAAATTCTTTAGGAAATATAACTACAATGGAATGTATGACAACAAGGGACACTAGAATAAGGATTGGAATAAAGCTGACAAGAATGATGAAATAGTATTCTATGATTCTAAAAGGAAAGGACACATCAAGGCTGATTGTCCAATGTTAAATGTCAAAAAGAAATATGATTATAATGACAAGAAGTAAAAGAAAGCTATGAAAGAAAACTGGAGTGCATCTGATGACAGCACAAGTAAATTTGAAGTTTTTGATTATGAGAAGATTCATTCCAACATGTGTTTCATGACCAACACATCTGAGGTATCCTTAGATACTCCTATTTTAAATTCTTATTATTCTGAGGATAATCTAGAATCTGATTCTGATTCTGAAAACATGACTAGTAAGGAATTATTTGAATACTGTAATATGCTATAAGAGACATGAAATGAACTTAAGGATAAATACAAATCATTAAAGAAACAGAATGATCTCACTACTACTGTTAAAACCTAACTTACTGTTGAAAAAGAGAAGAATGCTCAACTGTTAATGGAAAATACAGAACTGAAAATGTCAAATGAGAAACATAAAAAATACTTAGAGAAGTTTACAAATGGAAAAGACACACTTACTCAAATTTTAGGTAAACAAGTTGCACCTAAATACTCTACTAGTTTGGGATACCAACCTGGACAGAGACAGTTCAGTAAAACTCGATTTATTCCTGAGTCTGACCAAAATTATTCTTATTCTAGTTCTAGAAATTTGTATGCTTCAACCAGTTATTCATATGGTTATAGGTCAAATAACGTTTATCTTTCAAAATATTTTGATTCATAAATTATATGAGACCCATAAGACAAATATGGGTACCTAAAACTTTGATTTCTAACCTTTATGGACCCAAGAAGATCTGGGTACCAAAATCATTTCCTATCTAATTCTATTTTGTAGGAAACTTGCTTAATGAGTTCTCACAAGAAAGTATGGTACTTGTAAAAGGAATGTTCAAGACATATGTCTAGAGATTATTCATGTTTCAAAAGATTAATAAAGGTTGATGGAGGCCCTGTCACCTTTGGTGATAATTCTAAAGGAAATATCATCGTCCTAGGACAAATTGGTAACACTGATTCAGTTTTAATTTCTAAAGTTTTATTTGTTGATGGACTTATGTATAACCTTTTAAGTATTTCTCAATTATGTGATGATGAATTTAATGTGATGTTTTAAAATTATTCTTGTAATGTTTTTAATTCAAAATATTTTTTAGTATTTTCTGCTTTAAGAAATGAAAATGTTTATGCAGTTGATTTAAATTCTTTAGCTAAACAAAATGTTACTTACCTAAATTCTTTTCATAAAGATTCCTGTATTTGGCACAGAAGATTAGGACACTACAACATCTATTCACTTAGAAAAATAACTAGATAGAACATAGTTAGAGACCTACCTAAACTTGAATTCCCAAATGACAAATTTTGTAATCCCTGTCAAAAGGGAAAGCAACATAAAGTTTCTTTTAAATCAATGAAAGAAGTTTCAACTTCTCAACCTCTCGAGTTGGTTCACATGGACTTGTTTGGACCATCAATAGTTTCTAGTTTAAATGGAAAGCACTATGTCTATGTTCTATTAGATGAGTTTTCTAGATATACATGGGTATACTTCTTAGCTCACAAAATTGAATCTTGTTCTTATTTTGTTAAATACTCCAAATCAGTTGAAAATCTTAGTGGACTTAAGATTAAAACTCTAAGAAGTGATCATGGCCATGAGTTTTAAAATCATGAATTCCAATCTTATTGATCACACAATGGATATAGTCACAACTTTTCTTCTCCTAGAATACCTCAGAAGAATGGTGTAGTAGAAAGAAGGAATAGAACCCTTCAATAAATAGCTAGAACTATGCTTAATGAATATGACTTGCCTATTTACTTTTGGGTTGAAGCTGTGAATACAACTTGTTATATTATTAATAGAGTCTTAATTAGACCAGTTCTTAAGAAGACCCATTATGAGTTGTGGAATAATATAAAACCTAAAGTTAGTTACTTTAGAGTCTTTGGCTGCAAAGTTTTTATTCTTAGTACAAAGGATAATTTGGACAAGTTTTCTTCTAAGAGTGATGAAGAAATTTTTCTTGGATATTCTGTAACTAGAAAAGCCTATAGAGCCATTAATAAAAGAACCAAATGTGTGGAATAATATATTCAAATCATGTTTGATGAAACTGATCCACATGAGCCTAAAACCTCTATTGAAAATCTTGAGGAAGATTTACGTGTTCTGAACCTTAATGATAAATCTAAAGAACCTGCTGTAAAAACATCCAGTTCTAGACATATTCCAGAATCTGCTGCTATGGAACCCGAACCTATAGATGAACCTGAAATTTATAGTCCGACCTTTTCTAGATCAACAAGTATTCTAAAGAATCATCCTTTGGATACTGTTGTAGGTAATCTTGATAGAGGGACACAGACTAGAGCTTCTCTAAGAAATCAGGGTGAACACCAAGCCTTTATTTTATTATAAACATATCTTAGATTTCAAAATGTCTGAAAATCCATAATGTCGAAGATAAAATGACTCATATTCTAAATAAAATCATCCAATCAGAATTGGAAAAGATTTGGATAATATTTTAATCATTATAATCTTATTTATTTAAATCATTTATTAATGAGATAAATATCGTATCATTATTGTGTCATAAATAATTTATTTTATTTTATGTCTAAAAATTATTAAAAAAATACCATGATGTAGGAAATATTTTGATATTTCCAACTAATATTTGTAGTAGCAAATATAATTTATATAACTCCTTGTAAAATTAATTTACTAAAGGATATTTTCTTTTGTCATTTTTGCCTTTACTTTAAGTTAATTAATCTAAATTGTCATTATCACTCCCATGTGGCTCTATGGGGTCCCAAAATCAACCAAAAGATGCCCATGGTAGTTAATTACTCAACCAATAAGGTTTAAAAAAGTTTTACGGTAATTTTGAATTATTATAATATTCTTTTTACCTTAAATTACCCTATTTACCTATAACTGCGTTAAATAAAAGTTAAAAGTTATTATTTACAAAAAATAATTTTTATCTGATTGAAACACATTTTACTTCTTGATAACATCCATATAAGTCAGATTTTCTAAATTAAATTCATAGAAATGGTAAGATTTCATTTAATTGAAAAAGTTAGTTTTTTTACTACTACTAAGTGATTTCACTATTCATCAAAATTTGAAGTTTTTCAGAAAAATACCCACAATTCAGCCTATGCAATATTTGATATTCTGAATTCAAAAATTAGGTCTATTTTGAAAAATTAAAAACATAGGAGTGTTATTAATTAATTTTAAAATTAATTCCTGTTATCAAAACAAATAGCGTGTTTTTAAGAAACAATAACTATCAAAAGATTGAAACTTGTTTATGTCCAATTTCAAAGTGAAATTAATTACAATAACCAACATTAGATTAAATGGTAAAAATATATTTTTATTTCACATTAAAACCAATTAAAAATTTCATCTAACCATATAAATAAATAATATTAAAACGCACTTTTGAATTAAAATACAATATTTTTCACTATTCCTTAAAAATGAACTTTATTAGAAAAATACAAAAAAACGTCCCAAAGTAAAATTTGATGTACCCATTCTAAAGAAGAATTTTATTTGGTCAATTAGAATGTATTAAAGTGACAAAAACTATATTTAATGAGGGTTCTCCATTAAAAGGCAGGAAATCGACCTTTTAATGTAAATTATGTTTAAAAATAGATTCATTCACATTTTAATTCTATAAATTTTTATTGGATAAATGTAAATACATTTAAGAAACATTTATAATCATATTTTCGTTAGTTTTTTTCATTCCCTCCAATAAAACAGCAAGGAGTTAACTACCATTTAATATTATATTATTAGTGTGCAACGTAAGATTCCAAAGAAACTCGTTGTTGTGTATCAGTTATGCTATCAAACATAGCAACCCCTTTAAAGAAAAATTAATATTTAATTCCCAAATATTAACAAATATTAAATATGTCTAATTCTTTATTTACCTGGGATGTTAAATCCTTCCCCCTTTTAGAAATTTCATCCTCAAAATTTTATTCACTTATCAAATAAATGGGGGTATTTATCCCTCATAGAATTTTCAGATTCCCACATTGCCTCTTCAACCATATTGTTTTTCCACAAAACCTTAACCTGGTGAATTACCTCATTCCAAAACACTTTCTCTCCATGGTCAAGAATCTGAACTGGTTGTTCTTCATAAGAGATATTCTCTTCCAATTGAACTACCTCCAGGCTCAAAACATTATATGGATCTGGCATATACATTCTTAACATAAAAACATGAAAAACATTCTGTACCTGGGATAAACTTGGAGGTAAAGACACTCTGTATGAAACTGATCCAACTTTCTCCCGGATTTCATGAGGTCCAATGAACCTCGGACTCAAATTTCCCTTCTTACCAAAATGCATCACACTTTTCCATAGAGAAACTTTGAGAAAGACATGATCACCTACCTCAAAAAAAAGATCCTTCCTTTGGTTATCTGCATGACTTTTCGGTCTGCTCTGAGTTGTTCTCATGTGCTTCTGAATCAACTGAACTTTCTCTACCATCTCTTCTACCAATTCTGGTCCCATCAGCTTCCATTCACCTACTTCATCCCAAAAATCTGTAGTTCGACAATGCTTTCCATATAATTCCTCAAATGGAGCCATCTGTATACTGGAATGAAATCTATTATTATATGAAAATTCAACCAATGAAAGATGTTGGTCCCAACTTCACTAATATTTCATCGAACAAGCACGTAACATATCTTCCAATGTCTGATTTTTTCATTCTGACTCCCTATATGATTGAGGATGAAAAGATGTACTAAAATTTATTTCAATACACAATGACTTCTGAAAGCCTTTCAAAAAGTTAGAAGTAAACATGTGATCATGATCAGATACAATAGAGAGGGTAACTCCATGAAACCTAAAAATCTCTATAACATACAACCGAGCAAGTTGATATAGAGACAACGAATCCCGAATAGGAAAGAAATGATCATATTTAGTCAATCGATCAACAATAACCCAAATGTCATTATTACCACGAGATGTATTTGGTAATCTCACGACAAAGTCCGTTGTTATATTTTCCCATTTCCACTATGGCACCAGTAAAGACTGAAGCATCCCTTTCAGTTACTGCCGCTCTACTTTAACCTACTAACAAGTCAAACACTTCACAGTAAAATCAGCAATATCTCTTTTCATTCCATCCCACCAGTAATACTCCTGAAGATCTCTGTACACATTAGTACTACTAGGATGAACTGAAAATGGGGAACTATGAGCTTCACATAACAACTCATTTTTCAACTGTGAACCACAAGGCACACATAATCTCTTTCAAAATCTCAAAACACAATTATTATCAATGTTAAATTCAGGCAACTTATCCTTCTAAACCAACTCTGCCTTTTTCTGAAACTCACTGTATTATTTCTAGGATTTCTTTATTCTATCTGATAGAGATGAACTCAATGACACCTGATACAAAGAAGAATAATTTCCTACACCAAAAACAATAATTCCAAAGTTCATCAAATAAAAAACCAAAGGATCTCGTTCCAAGCATAACATGGTTAATGATGCATTAGATTTTTTACTCAAAGCATCAGCCACTTTATTTGTTTTTCATGGATGGTAATGGCTCGTGAAATCATAATCCTTGATTAATTCCAAACATCCCCTCTGTCTCATGTTAAATTCATTCTGAGTGAATATATATTTTAAACTTTTGTGATAGGTATATATTTCACATTTTACTCCATACAAATGATGCCTCCAAATTTTTAAACCAAAAAACAATAACAGCTAATTCCAAATCACGTGTAGGGTAATTTAACTCAGGAGGTTTCAACTAACGTGAAGCATAAGAAATTACCTGATCATTCTTCATTAGGACACATCCCAGTCCTTTCAACAAAGCATCACTTTAGATAAGAAACTCACCATTTCTGGAAGGCAATGAAAAAACTAGAGCATTCACCATTCTTATTTTCTATTCCTGAAAACAATCATCACTTTCCTTTGTTCAAATGAACTTAACACCTTTTCGAGTTAACATAGTCATTGGACTAGATAACCATGAAAAATTTTCAACATTCCTTCGGTAATAACCTGCCAATCCAAGAAAACTACGAATCTATGTTATATTTGTGGGTATTGGCCATTCTTCAACAACTTTTGTTTTAGAAGGATCAACAGTTATGCCATTTTTTGGAACAATGTGACCAAGGAAAGAAATTTTTTTGTAACCAAAACTCACACTTGCTGAATTTCCCAAATAGTTTCTTTTCTTTTAAGGTTTTCAAGACAACCCTTAAATGAATTTCATGTTCCTAATTACTTGTGGAATAAACCAAAATATCATCAATGAACACAACCACAAACTTATCCAAGAACTCAAGGAAAATTCTATTCATAAGATCCATGAATACATAAGGTTCATTGTTTAACCCAAAAGGCATAACTACAAATTCATAATGGCCATATGTAGTATGAAAATTGGTCTTCAGAATGTCTACTTCCTTTACTTTCAACTGATGGTACCCCGACCTCACGTCAATCTTCAAATTATACTAATCTGCCTGGAGCTGATAAAACATATCATCGATATGAGGAAAAGGATTCTTATTCTTAATAGTGATGTTATTAAATGCTCTATAATCAACGCGAAGTCTCATTGAACCATATTTATTTCTAACAAAAAATATAGGAGCACCCCTTGGTGATGTGATAGGTTGAATGAAACCTTTATCCAATAACTCCTGCAATGGTTTCTTTAACTCTAAAAGATCAATTTGATCAATTTGATAAGGGGGTTTTGAAATTGGCTTAGCATCAGGAACTAAGTCAACAGTAAATTCAACTTCCCGGTCATGTATTATACCAGGAAACTCATTAGAAAAAACATAAAGGTACTCATTTACCATTGGCACATCATTAATCTGAACAATTCCTTTATTTTCAACAATATGTGCAAGGAAATATTCATTTCCATCTTTTAATATTTTCTCAATTTCGTGATATGTTATCAAAAGAAATGGTTGATTATTTTACACAAAATGTAAGTCTTTTTAAAAATAAAACCTCTTTAGCTTTGTAGTCAATCTTAGCATGATAAACAGAAATCCAATCCATTCCCAAAATAACATCAAACTCTACTAGAGGAAAAACAATAAGGTTTGCAGGTAGATTCTTCCCGCACACAAGGACATGAATGTTCATATAATTTCTTTTTGTCTCAACATTTCTTCCAGGTGTTTTTACCATAAGTTCAGTTTTCATATCATGAGATGGAATTTCCAATTTACTGGAAAACTTCTCAGAAATGAAAGAGTGTGTAGACCCTGAATCAAACAACACATTGGCATAATCCGAACAAACAAACAGTGTACCAGATACTACATCATTTGATGGCCCAACATCTGCTGAAGTAGTTGCAAAGGAATTCACTACCACACTATGCTTGTATTCTGGATGATTTCGCTCAGTTGAGTTCTTTGTTGGACACTCATTTGTATAATGACCCATTTCGTTACACATAAAACAAATTACGGATGGATTTTCATTGCCTGTTTGATCGTATTCCTTACAGTAATGAGCAATATGACTAGACTTACCACACCGAAAGCACTTTACAGGCATTGATAAACATTCTCTAGAATGATTTTTACCACACTTCTCACAAGGTGGATATTTAGTTTTCTTACATAAAGGATTCTCTGATGAATTCTTCCCCTTTTCCTGCCAACTGGACCTCTTATTATTTTATTTGTCAATGAACACCTGATCATCAGCAAACTTCATTTCCACCTTCTCCACACATCAAACAAGTTTTTCATAACTTTTGAACCCATGAGAGGCTAACACTCTTCAATATTGTGGATTCAGTCCTGAGTAAAATCTATCTATCTTACTATCAAGATCTCGGATGAAATTTTTTGTATACCTTTCCAGTAGAGTGAACTTTGCATCATAAGAATCCACTCAGTCATCCTCCTACCTCAATTCTAGGAATTGTTTTTCCATCCTAAGACAAACCACATTTGGAAAATATATCTCAAGAAACATACCTTTGAATTCATCCAAATCAAGAGCATCAATATCCTCACTATCCCTGATATTATTCACCATCAACCACCACTGATCTGCTTCACCTTCAAAATGGTAAACAGAAAGACTAACCTATTGATTTTCTGAAAAACCCATGACATCACATATCTTCTCAAGTGCTTTAATCCACCCTTCATCTAGCACAGGGTCAGATGATCCTCTGAATGATGGGGGATGTTGCCTCATGAAATGCTCCTATACTAACATGTTCCACTATGGTTGATATGGCTGATCTCATGCATGGATACCACCACCATTTATCACCTGAGTCAATATATCTATCACTCTAGTAAACTATTCAATTTTAATTCTGGCCATCTCAGGTTGCGGATTAAGAAGGTTATTCCCCTCTGTATGCCTTCCCAGAAGAGCTACTCTATTTCCATTATGAAAAAGAATTCTTAAAATATTCATATCTTAGAGAAAGAAACATGGAAATCTATAAATTCTATGTCATTTAAGTATTATCAAAAGTTAGTATAAGGACATTTATATAACAATAACCTAACTCCTAAAGTTCTCTAAATTGACCTCTGATACAAACTATAAGGACCCAGCCTTAAACATTACATAATATTGAATTAAATGAATAATTCACATTGAGGATCTTTTTAGGTTTAGAGTTTTAGAGAATTAGAACATAACTATTACATCTCAAAATATTACAAAGTAGACACTTCTACTCAGTTTACATTTTTTTTGATAAAATGAAAACTCTTTGAAAAAAAATAGTCATGTCTAGTTGCATGATTTAGATAGCATAACTTTTCCTTGATCCCATCCTTGACCCTATTCCACATTTTGACATGTGAAAAATATTTCAAAAACTTGGGATGAGCATAAAAATCTCAGTAAGGGATACACAAATAAGGAAAACTGTAAGTTTTTCAAAACAACAGGTAAACCATGAATACTTGATCAAAAGTAATACTTTTCGCCTTTATGAAGTATTAAATACTCTTCACTAAATAAAATAACATTACTTACTCTTTTGTAACAAAAATATTACCATAAAACCAATATATATAACTCATAACATATAAATGTAACTTGGGACATAAACATACTTAAATGGAATAACCATACGGTCGACTTCCACACATATCACTAAATGGAATAGTCAAGAGGCTGACTTCCATACCCAATGAATTGGAGGTTATAACGTAACCACCCGTCCTGGTATTCACGTCACCACCTGTCATTTGGTTTATCACTTAACCACCCGTCAAAATTTCAAGTATCGTTATAAAATCCTAACACATAAAGCAATTATAAAGGAAAGAAAACATTTCCACATTTCAATCACAATATATCACTTAAATATATTGAAATAACAAATCCATTATCAAAACTATTTTCAATACCAAAATACATAAAAGACTATATGGTATTTTTTCTTTTAAAAAAATTACGGCTTGTTGAGGAAGCCAAAGATCAAATAAAACTCGCGGCGGCGGAAAAGGTCGTTGTCACGGCGTACATTCAAAAGAAACATACTTTTTTTAATTTAGATAAATTATTCATAGAAAAATATTCATTTTGAATAAAAGTAAAATTAAAATGGGTTTATACGCCATATAAAATAAAGTTGTGTTTTAAAACAAAATATGTCTCAATGAAAGGAGATTGAAACGAAGTCCCTTACCTCATGTCTGACTTGACTCGATCGTTCTTTAATCTCCAGAATAATAAACTAAAGTTAATTTATACTTTCTTAATAACCCATTCCATGTTCATTATTTCTTTAATATCAAATATTACCTTGTTATAAACATTATTTAATCATCCAATTTAATAATGGTCATTTGGTCGATATTTGGTACTTGAGTCAAAAATAGACTACTTATAATTTAATGTTGTTCATGCAGTCAAATGTTCATTATATATAGAATTATATTCATGATTTGGATATCATATATATCATATATATCCATCATATACATGTATTTATAATAGTACATAACATTTAGAGGTAATAAATGAAATGCACCGTTCATGGAGACGGTAAGCCGTACGTACGCTTGAACGCTACTTCCATTTCTATTTCATATTTAATGGAGTAAAAACATAATGATACATGGTAGTATTATAATTACAGTATTTTATCATATATAATATCATTAAATATATCCTTTATACATACCATATATGGTATGAACGAGTCAAATCACTTTGGGGGGCTGTAGTCCGCACTTCCTCAAATGAAATTATTGCGTTTACCCATAACGGAAATCATAAAGGTACGCTATGAATTGAAATTACAGAAGAATATAGAAAAAATAAACATAATATATATCATATATAAATACAGTTCCATCTTAATGGCCACCGTGAGAGGTAGTTAGAGATATTTGAACAATCATCGCTTCGTGAGGCGTTAGTTTTCCATTCAAAGAAACATTATGTTCTTCATCCATTATATGGAGGTGTTTGTAAGTGTACATCGAATAATTCTCAAAAAAAACATCCTAGTATATTGAGGATACTTGTTTTGTTAAAAAATAAAGGAATAAAAAGAGTTTAGTGGTTGGAGAAGTAAAATAAAAGAAAATAATTTAAGAGAAACTGTAACCTTTAATTTGGGTAACTCCCTTTGGTTTTATCCGAAGAACTTTTTGAAGTGTCTTATGCCTAAGGTAAGGCTTCTATGAGGAGGAAAGGGATGCAAGGAGACAAATTGGTCAGAGGTTGGAGGATAATAAAGGCTTGAGAGGTGTGATAAATTGGGTAGAATTTGTCTCATTTTATAAGGGAGAGGAGGGTCTCTTTTGGAAAGTGTGAAAATATTATTTTATTATAAACATATCTTCAGTTTCAAAAGGTCAAAAAATCATTAAAGTCAAAGCTAAGATGTCTAATATTAGAAATAGAATCATAAAATCAGAATTGGGCATGTTTCGTATAATATTTTAGTCATTATAATCTTATTTATTTAAATCATTTATTAATGAGGTAAATACTGCATCATTATATTGAAATGAATATTTTATTTTATTTTATGTTTGAAAATTATAAAACAAATACCATGATGTATGAAATATTTTTATATTTATAATGAATATTTTTACTTGAAATGATAATATATATAACCCCTTGTAATAATTAATTTACAAAAAGATATTTGTTTTTCCCATTTGTGCCTTTACTTTAAGTTAATTAATCTAAATTGTCGTTATCACTCCCAAGTTGTTCAATGGGGTCGCAAAATAAACCCAAAGATTCCCATGGTCGTTAATGACTCGTCCAATAAGGTTTATACAAGGTTTATGGTAATTTTGAATTATTATAATATTCTTTTTACCTTGAATTACCATATTTACATTTAACCGCGGTAAATAAAAGTCACAAGTTAATATTCACAAAAAATCATTTTCATATTATTGAACCAAATTTTTCTTCTTGATAATTACCATGTATGTTGTATTTTCGAAATTAAATTCATATAAGTGGTAAAATTTCATTTAAATGAAAAAGTCATATTTTTTAACTACTACTAAGTGATTTCACTATTCATCAAAATTTGATGTTTTTTAGAAAAATACCAAAAATTCAGCCTAAGCTATATTTTATATTCCGAATGCAAAAATGATGTCTATTTTTTAAAATTAAAAACATAGGAGTGGCATCAATTAATTTTAAAATTAATTCCCGTTATAAAAAAAATATCGTGTTTTTATGAAATAATAACTATCAAAAGATTGATAATTGATTATGTCCAAATTCAAAGTGAAATTAATTCCAATGACCAACGTTGGATTAAAAGGTTTAAATATATTTTAATTTCACTATAAAATTAATTAAAAAGATAATCTATCCATATAAATAAATTAGATTAAAAGGCACTTTTGAATTAAAATACAATATTTTTCACTATTCATTAAAAAAATTAACTTTATCAAAAAATTCCAAAAAATTACCCAAAGTAAACTTTTATGTCCCCATTCTAAAGAAGGATTTTATTTAGTAAATTAGAATATATTAAAGTGTCCAAAAATATATTTAATGAGGGTTCTCCATTAAAAGGAGGTAAATCGACCTTTTAATGTAAATTATGCTTAAAACTAGATTCATTCAGATTTTAATCCTCTAATATTTTATTTGATAAATTTAAATAAATTTAAGAAAAATTTATAATCATATTGTAGTTATTTTTGTTCATTACCTTAATTAAAACTTCTAGGAGTTAACTACCATTTAATATTATATTATTAGTGTGCAACGTAAGATTCCAAAGAAACCCATTGTTGCGTATCGGGTACACTATCGAACATAGAAACCCCTTTAAAGTAAAATTAATATTTAATTCACAAATATTATTAAAAATGAAATATGTATAATTATTTATTTACGTGGGATGTTATATTATTCCCCCCTTTTGGAAATTGTGTCCTTGCAATTTTATTCACTTATCAAATAAATGGGGGTATTGATCCCTCATAGCATTTTCAGATTCCTACGTTGCCTCTTCAACCATATAATTTTTCCACAAAACCTTTACCTGGCGAATTACCTTATTCCACAACACCTTCCCTCTACGGTCAAGAATCTGAACTGGTTATTCTTCTATTAGAGAGATTCCCTTCCAACTAAACTACCTATTAGTTCAAAACATGAGATGGATCTGGCATACACATTCTCAACATCGAAAAATAAAAAAACATTATGTACCGGGGATAAACTTGGAGGTAAATCCACTCTGTAGGAAACTGATCCAACTTTCTCCAGGATTTCATAAGGTTCAATGAACCTCATAATCATCTTTCCCTTCTTACCAAAACACATCACACTTTTCCGTGGAGAAACATTGAGAAAGACATGATCACATACCTCAAAAGAAATATCCTTCCTCTGGTTATCTGCATAGATTTTCTTTCAGCTCTGAGCTATTCTCACGTGCTTCTGAATCAACTAAACTTTCTTTGCCATCTCTTCTACCAATTCTGGTCCCATCAGCTTCCTTTCACCTACCTCATCCCAAAAAGCTGGAGTTCGACAACGCTTTCCATGTAATGCCTCAAATGGTGCCATCTGTATACTGGAATGAAAACTGTTGTTATATTAAAATTCAACCAAAGAAAGATGTTGGCCTCAACTTCCCTGATAATCCATCAAACAAGCACATAACATATCTTCCAATGTCTGAATTGTTCATTCTGACTGCCCATCTGATTGAGGAGGAAAAGCTATACTAAAATTTAATTCAGTACCCAATTACTTCTGAAGGCCTTTCCAAAAGATAGAAGTAAACCTGGGATCATGATCAGATACAATGGAGATGAGAACTCCATGCAACCGGACTATCTCTTTAAAATACAACCGAGCAAATTTATCTAGAGACAATGTATCTTTAATAGGAAGGAAATAAGAATATTTAGTCAATCGATAAATAATAACCCAGATTGCATTATTAGCTCGAGATGTATTTGGTAATCCCATAACAAATTCCATTGATATATTTTCCCATTTCCACTATGGCACCGGTAAAGACTGAAGAATCCCTTTAGGTAACAACCACTCTACTTTATCCTATTGAAAAGTCAAACACTTCACAGTATAATCAGCGATATCTCTTTTCATTAAATCCCACCAATAATACTCCCGAAGATCTCTATACATCTTAGTACTACCAGGATGAACAAAAAACGTGGAACTATGAGCTTCACATAACAACTCATTCTTCAACTGTGAATCACAAGGCACACATAATCTCTTTCCAAATCTCAAAACACAATCATTATTAATGTTAAATTCATGCAACTTACCCTTTTGAACCAACTCTACCTTTTTCTATAACTCACTATCTTCTTTCTGTGCTTGCTTTATTCTGTCTGATAGAGATGATCTCACTGACCCCTGATAAAAAACAGAGTAATTTCCTGCACCAACAACTACTATTCCAATGTTAATCAAATCAAAAACCAAAGGATCCCATTCCAAGCGTAACATGGTTAATGAAGCATTAAATTTTCAACTCAAAGCTTCTTCCACTTTATTTGATTTTCCCGGATGGTAATGGATCGTGAAATCGTAGTCCTCGATTAATTACAACCATCTCCTCTATCTCATGTTCAATTATTTATGATTGAATATATACTTTAAACTTTTGTGATCGGTATATATTTCACATTTTACTCCATACATATGATACTTCAAAATTTTAAAAACAAAAAATAGTAGCTAATTCCAAATCATGTTTAGGGTAATTTAAGTCATGTGGTTTCAACTGACGTGAAGCATAAGCAATTACCTAATCATTCTGCATTAGGATAGAACCTAGTCCTTTCAACAATGCATCACTATATATAACAAACTCACAATTTCTGGAAGGAAATTCCAAAACTGGAGAATTCACCAAACTTCTTTTCAATTCCCGAAAAAAATCATCACATTTTTTTGTCCAAATTAACTTAACTCCTTTTCGAGTTAACATTGTCATTGGACTGGATAATCATGAAAAGTTTCAACAAACCTCTAGTAATATCCTTCCAAACCAAGAAAACTACGAATCTCAGTTATATTTGTGCGTCTTGGCCATTCTTCAACAACTTTTGTTTTGGATGGATCAATAGTTATTGCATTTTTTGAAATAATGTGACCATGGAAAGAAATTTTGTGTAACCAAAACTCACAATTTCTGAATTTCACAAATAGTTTTTTTTTTCTTTTAAGGTTTTCAAGACAACCCTTAAATGACTTTCATGTTCCTCCATACTTTTTGAATAAACCAAAATATAATCAATAATCAAAACCACAAACTTATCCATGAACTCACATAAAATTCTATTCATAAGATCCATTAATACAGCAAGTTCATTGGTTAACCCAAAAGGCATAACTACAAATTCATAATGGCCATATATAGTACGAAAAGTGGTCTTTGGAATGTCTTATTGCTTTACTTTCAACTGATGGTACCCCGACCTCAAGTCAATCTTTGAAAAATACTGAGCTCTCTGGAGCTGATCAAAAAAATCATCGATATGAGGCAAAGGATACTTATTCTTAACAGTGATGTTATTCAATGCTCTATAATCAATGAAAAGTCTCATTAAAGCATATTTCTTTTTAACAAAAAATATAGGAGCACCCCATAGTGATGTGATAGGTAGAATGAAACCTTTATCTAATAACTCCTGCAATTTCTTCTTTAACTCTAAGAGTTCAATTTGATCCATTCAATAAGGGGGTTTTGAAATTAGATTAGCATCAGGAACTAAGTGAACAGTAAATTAAAATTCCCGATCATGTATTATACCAGGAAACTCATCAGGAAAAACACCATGGTACTCATTTACCAGTGGCACATCATTCATCTGAACAGTTCATTTATTTTCAACAATATGTGCAAGGAAAAATTCATTTCCATATTTTACTAGTTTCTCAACTTCATGATATTTTATCAAAAGAAAGAGTTCATTCTTGTATACAAACTGTAAATCTTTTAGAAATGAAACCTCTTTAGCTCTGTATTCAATCTTAGCATGATAAACATAAATCAAATCCATACCCAAAATAACATCAAACTCTACTAGATGAAAAATAATAAGGTTAGCAGGTATATTCTTCCTGAACACAAGGACAAGAATGTTCTTATAATTTCTTTTTGTCTCAACATTTCCTTCATGTGTTTTTATCATAAGTTCAGTATTCATATCATGAGATGAAATTCCCTATTTACTAGAAAACTTCTCAGAAATGAAAGACTGTGTAGACCCTGAATCAAACAACACATTGGCATAATCTGAACAAACAAACAGTGTACCTGATACTACTTCATTTGATGGCCCAACATCTGTTGAAGTAGTTCCAAAGGATTTCACCACCCCTTTCTGCTAGTAGTATGGCTGCTTTCCCTCAGTTGAGTTCTTCATTGGACACTCATTTTCATAATGACCCATTTAATTACACATAAAACATCTTACCGCTTGTTGTTCATTGCCTGCTTGATCATATTCCTTATAGTTGCGAGCAATATGACCAGACTTACCACACCGGAATCACTTTCCAGACTTTGATAAATATTTTCTGGGATGATTTTTACCACACTTATCACAAGATGGATATTTAGTTTTCTTACCTCCAGGATTCTTTGATGAATTATTACCCTTTGCCTCCCAACTGGACCTCTTATTCTGTTGTTTGTCAAAGAACACATGATCATCGGAAAACAGCATTTCCCCCTTCTTCGAACATCGAACAAGTTTTTCATAACTTTTGAACTCATGAAAGGCTAACACTCTTCGATATCATGGCTTCAGTCCTGACTAAAATCGATTTATCTTACTATCAATATCTCGGATGAAATTTGGTGCATACCATGCCAGTTGAGTGAACATTGCTACATAAGAGGCCACTGAGTCATCCTCTTGCCTCAATTATAGGAATTGTTTTTCCATCCTAAGACGAACCACCTTAGGAAAATATTTCTCAAGAATCATACCTTTGAATTCATCCTAATCAAGGACATCAATCTCCTCACTATCCCTGACATTTTTTACCATCGACCACCACCGATCAACTTCACCTTCAAAACAGTAAAAAGAAAGGCTAACCTTTTGATGTTCTAAACAACCAATGACATCAAAAATCTTCTCAAGTGCTTCAATCAACTCTTCAGGTAGCATAGGGTCAGATGATCTTCTGAATGATGGGGGATGTTTCCTCATGAAATGCTCCACCACTAACATGTTCCTCTTCTGTCGATCTGGCTGATCTCATGCATGGATACCACCACTATTTATCACCTGTGTCAATATATCCATCACTATAGTAAACTGTTCAATTCTAATTTTGACCATCTCAGGTTGCTAATTTGGAAGGTCCTTCCCCTCTGTATGCCTTCCTTGAAAAGCTAATCTATTTCCTTTATGAAAAATCATGCATAACATAGACATATCTTAGACTGAGAAACGTGGTAATATGTAAATTCATTGTCATTTAAATATTACCATAAATTATTTTATGGACATTTATTTAACAATAACCTAACTCCGAATGTTATCTAAACTGACCTATAATACCAACTATAAGGACCTGGCCTTAAACATTACATAATATTGAATTAAATGAATAATTCACATTGAGGGTCTTTTCAGGTTTAGAGTTTTAGAGAATTAGGACATAACTATTACATCTCAAAATATTACAAAGTATAATATTCTACTCAGTTTCCAAAATTTTTTCTTAAAATGAGAACTCTTTGAAAAAAAGAGTCATGTCTAGTTTCATGTTTTATATAGCATGAAATTTCCTTGATCCCGTCCTTGACCCTATTCCACATTATGACATGTGATAAACATTTCAAAAACTTGGGATGAGCATAAAAATCTCAGTAAGGGAAACACAAAGAAGGAAAACTATTAGTTTTTCAAAACAACAGGTAAACCATGAATACTTGATCATAAGTAATTCCATTCTCTTTTATGAAGTAGTAAATACTCTTCAATAAATAAAAGATCATTACTTACCCTTTTGTAACCAAAATATTTATATAAAACCCACATAAATAACACATAACATATAAAGGTATCTTGGGACATAAACATACTTAAATGGAATAACCATACGGTCGATTGCCATACATATCACTAAATGGAATATTCATATGGCCGACTTCCATACCCAATTCATTAGAGGATATAATGTAACCACCCATCCCATTATTCACGGAACCACCCGTCATTTTGTTTATCACGTAACCACCCATCCAATGTCCAAGTACAATTATAAAATCATAACACATAAAAAAATTATAAAGGAATGAAAATATTTCCACATTTCAATCACAATATATCACTTAAATATATTGACATAAAAAATCCATTATCAAAACCATTTTCAATTCCAAAATACATAAAATATTCTATGGTATTTATTTTCTTTTAAAAACATTACTGCTTGTTGAGGAATCCAAAGATCAAATAATACCCGTGGCTGCGGAAAAGGACATTGTCACCTCATTCGTTAAAAAGAAACATACTTTTTTTTAATTTAGTAAAACACTTCATAGAAAAAGATTCATTTTGAATAAAAGTCAAAGTCGAAGGGGTTAATACACCGTATAATAGAAAGTTGTGTATTAAAACAAAATATGCCTCAATGAAAGGAGATTGAGTCGAAGTCCCTTACCTCGTGTCCGACTTGACTTGATCGTTCTTTAATCTCCTGAATAATAAACTAAAGTTATTTTCTATTTTCTTAAGAACCCATTTCATGTTCATTATTGCTTTTATATCACTTATTAAAATGTTATAAACATTATGTAATCATTCAATTTAATAATGGTCATTTTTTCAATATTTGGTACTTGAGTCAAAAATGGACTTCTTATAATTGCATGTTGTTCTTGCGGTCAAATATTCATTATATCCAAAATGATATTAAAGATTTGGATATCATATATATCATATATATCCAGAATATACATGTATTTATAATGTTACATAACATTTAGAGGTAAGAAATGAAATGCACCATTCATGGAGACTGTAAGTCGTATGTACGCATGAACGATACTTCCATTTCTATTTCATATTTAATGGAATTAAAACATAATGATACATAGTAGTATTATAATTACAGTATTGTATCATATAAAATATCATTAAATCTATCCTTTAAGCGTACTACATATGGAATGAACTAGTCATATAACTTTGAGGGGGAGGTAGTCCACACTTCCTCAAATGAAATTATCGCATTTACCCATAATGGAAACCATAAAGGTATGTTATCACTACCAAAAAACAGGGCAAGGGAAGCACTGTCCTTTATAAAAGATAAACAGAAAGCACTGATAAAGTGGTATTCCTTTATCCGTGCTATCTAAAATCACTAATAAATATTACAATTATCAACGCTAAAATAAGCGCTGATAAAGGGTACCCCTTTATCAGTGCTAAAAAATCCCTGTTAAATTAATGTTTTATCAGCGCTTTTATTTTAGTGATGACAAAACATAACATTATCAGTGCTTTTAATGAGATCTGATAAAGGTTCCATCAGTTTTTATTTAATAACCCTAACATGTCATCCATGCTCGCACACGGTCAAGCTTTCACGGAAGCTGAACCAGGCCCCTCACTGCCGCGACCTCATCCTCATCCTCCTCTTCCTCCTCGTACTTCCTCCTCCTCGTCCCCCTCCTCCTCATCTGCCGCTGCCGCCTCCACCCCTGTTCCCGCTGCCATGATCGCGGCTGCCTCTGCCGCCTCCACCCCCGCTGTCGCGACCGCCGTCACCTCTGTCGTTGTTGCCGCCTCCGCCTCTTCCACCGCCGCCGCCAACAAGGTGGGTGAGGTTAGATTCTTTTCTATGTTGGTTCTTCTATTTTCGGTTTCACATCAGGAAACATGATCAAATATTTTTTATCTATCGATGTTACCTGTTGATGTTGAAACATTTGTTATAGTTGGTGCTCTAAAGATTGGGTTTGTATTTTAGAAAAGATTCATCCTGATTTTCCTTAGGTTGAGTGCGAAGAGATTGGTAATCAGCACACTCCAAACATTATATAATTGTAGCTTCATGTATATCTTATGGATCATTTGGATTCTCAGTATAATGGTATCTTATTGAGGGTCATGAGGTTGAGAATTTTGTTATAGCTGTTCATATGATTGTTATGTAGTCTACTATGGCTATTGTGGATTCTTGATCATCTACTTTCAATGGTACAATTCCTATATCATCTACCCTTTATTTTATTTTTTATAAAAGAGAATCACATTCCCCTTTTCCACTCTTTTTGTAAATGTTTTAGGCTTGGTGGTGTAAAGATTGGATAGTGTTATCACCATCGACACGCTATTGGTATTATAGTCCAAGAATATCACATGTTGCAAGGAATGATCTCTAGATATTTTTGGTTATCATTTATTTTGTGAACCACACATGCTTTATATAATAATATTTTATTTTAGTTTTGTTATGGATTATTTTGTTTTATAAAAATCCAAAATAATTTGTTCCTAGATTAAAGTTACCTTTTTATCTCCAAAATAGACAGAGTTATTTTCACTTGGAGGAGAGGAATCTTATATCTGGTCATGTAGAACCAATTCAATATATATTGAATTTTCTCATGGCTGAAATAGTTAGGCATATTGTAGATGTTTCTAGAATGTTGTATGATTCTTTTTCCTCAATGGTTGTACATTTTTAGGATGTTTACACTGATGAGGTATAAAATTTACTTCTAATAAAGAGATAAACTTTATAATCTAGTTAGTTTTGGGATAAAATTTAGTTTCTATCATAATTTCTAAAATAACACCAAAAGAGCATAAGTTGTTTGAATTACAATTTGATGATATAGAATATAATGGTTGCATATGGCATAGTACTTTACCATGGGGTTTTATAGTTCTCTAAAATAGACGGTTGATTGGTATTTATTCTTTTTGATGGACTATTGGAGATTTAACCTGATGAGAGTCCTGAATCTGTATCCTCATCCATGCATTGATAGTCACATTGATCATCTATGAGGTTCTATGATCTTCTCCAAGATAGATTTCACATTAGGATACCATTAGATGAGTTGGACATCGATGGACCTACCATGGAATTCTTTTAGGAGTAGTTAGGTCCTGTATTAATTTTTAGAGATGATATTTGGTTTATCTAATGCATTGGTTGTATTAATGGACTTGATGAATAGGATATTTCATCCTTTTATAGATTGGTTTATTGTAGTTTTTTTCAATTAAATATTAGTGTACTCCCAACCCAGAGTTGATCTTGACCAACATCTTATCATCAAATTTAGTACATTGAGATAGCATCATATTAATGACAAGATAACCAAATGTAGTATCTATATTGATAAAGTGCACTTCTTAGTCCATGTCATCTCAGAATCTAGATTACTAGTGGTCCCATAGGAAAGTGCGGCTGGTCCCGATGGTTTCCCGGGAGGTTTCTATAGAGCAGGGTGGGACATTGTGAAAGGAGACGTTATTGGTGCCATACAAGATTTCTTCAGGGGCGTTCCTCTTCCTAGAGTGGCCTGTGCTACTATAGTTGTCCTCATCCTGAAATCCAAGTCTCCCTCCTCCTTGGAGCAGTATCACCCGATCAACATGTGCGATGTGTCGTACAAAATCCTTATAGGTATTATCAATAATTGGTTGTCCATCTTCCTTCCCAAGTGCATCTCCATGGAACAACATGGCTTCATCAAAGGACGATCTATCCAGGGGTGATCGGCTTGGCACAAGAAATGATAAGGGATCTCAACGTCAAAGCACGTGGTTCCAATATAGAGGTGAAGGTGGATATGAGCAAGGCCTATGACCGGGTGGAGTGGAGTTTCTTGATCAAAGTTCTAAAAGGTATGGGTCTCTCGAACTGGAATATTGATTTAATCATTCGTTGCTGTAGTTCAGCATGGATGTCGATTTCCTTCATGGGGAAAGAGTTTGGTTTCTTTAAGGCGGTCTGTGGGCTTCTCCAAGGTGATCCCATCTCGCCAAGCCTATTCATCATCACCCAGGACATACTCAACCGCCTCATGCATAGGAACCTTGAAAGGAATATGATCATGCCCTTTAGACAAAGGATGTGCCTCCCACCAGTGTCCCATCTCATGTTCGCAGACGACTCCATCTTCATCATCAATGCAGCCAGTAGGTCAGTGTGATGCCTAAACAGAGCATTAGAGGAGTATTGTCGTATGAGCAGACAGATCATTAACAGAAGTAAGAGCCTCTTGTATATCTCATATACATGTCCCGAAAGGCGTATCATCAAGGTGGGGAGCATCCTGGGCATGCAGAAAGGCAACCTTACCTTGGTATATCTTGGATCCCCAATCTCATCTAAGAAACTGCGTATTCGGGACATTGATTCCATCATCTGCAAAATCACGGAGAAAGTTATCAACTGGAAGAACCGTTTCCTGTCATTCGGAGGAAGAATCGCCCTAGTTAACAGTGTCCTCACGGCCACCCCGATTCATGCCCTTTCTGCCATTAAGGTTCCCAAGGGTGTTATTCGTTCCATGGACATGATCTTTGCCGGATTCATTTGGGATCCTAAGAATGAGGGGTGACGGCACTGGGTTTCTTGGTGGAGCATGGCGTGGACGGTCAAGGAGGGGGGCATCAGCGTCCGTAATGTCAGGGATGCCCTCTCTTGCATGCATGCTAAAATGGCATGGGATGTCCTGGAAAAATGCACGTTATGGGGCTCGAACATGAATGAATGTTATTTCAGTAATGGGGAGGGATGAGCTATGCAGGCATCCCCTTTATGGCATGTGCTTCATCCCCTAGTGAACATTCTCAGACATCATTCCCGCTGGATTATCGGTACTGGTGACATATCCTTTTGGCATGACAACTGGTGTGGGGAATCCCTTGGTTTCCTGGGATGCCCTGTTACCAATATTTCCTTCCAGGAGGCCAGAAACATCCCTCCATTCATTGGTGCTGTACTTAACAAGAACCAGGAGGAGATGTTTAACCTCATTGATCTATCCTCGGTCCCAGATCGGTGTGTGTTTACCCCTTCACTATCTGGTAACTTCACCTCCAAAGATTATCGTCGGATTTCTGCCATGCAGACAGCGGAGGTCCCCTGGACTCACACACTATGGGATAGCGCCATTACCAGTAAATTTAATTTCCTTTCTTGGAGAATTCGACACAGAGGACTTCCTACAAACGAGAATATCAGAAGATGCGGGGTGAGTATGGATTCCAAGTGTGTTTGTTGTAAGCGGCATAAGGAGGAGACCTCAGAGCACTTGTTTTTTGATAGCGACTAGGCGCGCGTGGTTTGGTCCTTCTTTGGAGCTTTCATGGGTTTTGATATTCCAGCCATGGAAGATCAACCCTTCCTTAATCGCTGGTTTCATGGTTCGGGTGATGCGGGCCCGGAGAGAAGAGCACATACTCTGGTGTTTAACGCTGGTTATTGGAGATTGTGGAATGCTCGTAATGAGTTTTTTCATGAAGACGTATCCTCCTCAGCTCGCTCCATCATCTTCTGAGTCAGTAACCTGCTTCAGGACATGGTTGTTGTGCTCAGTTCCTGGAGGGAGGCTCCCACTCTGCAGCGCCTTCTTCCCTCATTTCATCATCCTCCTTCAGCCTCTGCTCCGAGTACTGGTCACTGGGTCTGCTGGCTTCCCCCAAATCATAGCTTCAAGCTTAACACTGATGGCTCCTGTCTTGAGGGTGACATCAGAGGAGGGGGACTCATTCATGATCATAATGGTTCAGTCCTATTTGGTTTCTCTATTCGGTTGGGCTCGAGCACTCCGCTCCTTGGAGAGGCGAAGAGTATGATGGTTGGCCTCCAGGAATGCATCAAAAGGGGAGTGGTCCTAACGGAAGTGGAAACGGATTCCCTGATTCTCTCAAATGCCATTCAGGGAATCAAGAGTGTTCTTTGGTCTATCGAGTACATTACCCGGAGGTTCCGGGTTCTCTTGGGTACCATCACTAGAGTTTCTCATACCTGGCGGGAGGGAAATAAAGCTGCGGACTACCTGGCTTCTATCGTCTCACCAGGCTTGGAGGACATTTTCTTTAATACCTCTCTCAGTCCGAAAGCAACAGGGATTAACATCATCAGAGGGGATGCTCTCGGCCTCCATTACTTCAGGCCCCCATAGCCTCTATTTTCTTTCTTTTATCCTTTTTCTTTTTGCTTTTATCTTGTCTGGTTCTTTTCATTTTTCCTTTTTTCTTCTTAGTGTGGATGCTTTGGTCCTCGCCTCTTTGACAAAATTGTTAAAAAAAGAATAGAATGGAATAGTGGTCCCATAGAATGTTTTAGTTGTGGTAGCATGGTAAAATATCAACAATGTATCTGAAATTGCGATATTTCTTGGTTTACCATGTTATTATTTGTACTATATCCATTCTTTCTCACAGATCGTAGCACAGATGTTATGGATGACCATAAATGGAGTGATGTTTTTTTCTCAAATTCATGATAGTGATCTTTTTATGTGATCAATGGCAGGTTGACCTCTGCATCTACCCTCACATTACCTATTCTTGGTAAATAATATTATGTGTACTAAATTGCATTAGGAATTATACTCAAAGTAGTTATGATGCAAGATAATTGGTGGTTATCATTTATTTTCATGCATTGTCTTTTGGGGTTTGTGGGATGTGGTAAATGGTGTACTCAGTTTTAGATTATTTTATTCTCAGGGGTTTCCCCTATTTTATGTTTTATTTTCAGTTGTAAATCTCCTCTGTTGTGTGCCTCTCATCTGCCATGAACGCTCATCTTCCGTGTTCCAGACGACACCTTCACGGTGAAGTTTTCTCCTGTTACTCATTGGTTTCCTCTTTTTCGCATGTTATTACTGTTTTATATTGATTTTTATAATGTGAAATGTACGGGCTAAACGCCCCGCTGAAAATCAGGTTTGTTGGTGGTCCTTGTTTGCGCACTAAATGAATTGAATGTTGGTTGGTTCTTTTTGAACATTGGAATATATAAACTGGTAATTTACGTATACATGACTTATGAATGAACACCCATGGATGATAAAACTTCTGTTATAACCCCTGAATTAACAAACAAAATTGAATAAGGGATGCTTTGTAAAATCTAAAATTTTTATTGTTTGGTTTGTATGGTGTTGAGATTGTGATCCCAATTTTGTTTTTGTATGGTGTTGCGGTTGTTGGAATAATCTTCTGAATCAAACATGGAATAAGTTTCATTTTAAATGTTACATGTCATGTGAACCTATGTCACACACAATGTATCTCCAACACATACACTTCAGCATGAAACCATGTATATGACATGAAATAATGGTAGAACCATATGACTTGTGTTTTACTTCACTCACACCATGTATAGATACCATAGAGACTTGATGTGTATAGACTATACACCCCTAGTGGTCATGTAAGGACTACACACCGTGTATTCCAGAGAAATTTGATGCATAGCTTGTGAGGTGACTCAATATGTATCTAATGTACACGGATTTAGCTCAAGTTGTTCTAAATTTCATGTATTTTCAAAGGCATCATTCATTAATTGTAAGAATAACTTGGAATAAATTTTATATATGTCAGATTAAATCAGGTATCTTATACATACACGATGTTCACCCTTCTGGACACACCATGTATATGGATTTCACACGTGTTTAAAGGAATTTGTACCATGATTTGTTTGTATAAAACCCAAACAATGCTACCTAGTTAATTAAAACATAATATTAGGAAAGTTCTCGAGATCAAACCCATAAAGATGATGAATATGAATAAATAATGGATGAATGCCAATCAGTTTACAAAAGAGTATGAATATGGAGTGAAAGTGTTTATCATCTTTGTAGAAGATCATGCATGTGAACCTTCTCAAATCCATTGTCCGTGTTTACGCTATTGTTATTCAAGAAAAATTAGTCCAGAAGAGTTGGAAGAACATCTGATCTGTCACGGAATCGATCGAAGTTATACATGTTGGAATAAACACAGGGAAAAAATGAATGTAGGTAGTGAATCAGATAAGATGACATTTTATAGATCATCTGATATGATTAGAAGCCTGAACAGGGAAGTTAATAATGATGAAGATCGTATTGAGGGTGTGATTACAGATGTGAATGATGAAGATTGTATTGAAGAAATGACAAGGACAGTTGAAGATGAACTTCATGATTACCAAAAATGGGAAGTTAAAGAGTTGTGCAAAAATGCCATTGTATGCTAGTTGCACTAAATATACAACATTGTCAGCCGTATTGAAGCTGTATAATTTGAAAGCAGGAAATGGGTGGAGTGACCCCAGTTTTACGGAACTACTTTCTCTCCTAAATGACATGCACCTAGATGATAATGAACTCCCAAGACGAAAATACGATGCCAAATGAATGGTACAATCGATGGGTATGATCTTTGAAATAATACATGCTTTCCCGAATGACTGTATATTGTTTCGCAAGAACCAAAAATCACTTAAAGAATGTCCAAAGTGCGGTGTTTCCCGATACAAGAAAGATGATTCTAGTCCTACTAAAGTAGTATGGTACTTTCAAATAATTCCTATGTTTAGACACCTATAGGGAAGTGAGGAGACTGCAAGACAATTGACATGGCATGCAGAAACAAGAATTAAAGATGGGAAACTACGTCACCTGACAGACTCTCCTCAGTGTAAGAGAATTGGTCACCAGTATCTTGAATTTGGGAACGAGCCGAGAAACCTTCGTCTGGCATTATCTACGGATGGGGAGAATCCTTTTGGTTTTCAAAGAAGCAGTCACAGTACATGGCCGGTTATGTTGGTAAAATATAACTTACCACTATGGTTATGAATGAAACGAAAATAAATCATGTTTTCTATGCTTATATCAAGACCAAAACAACCGAGTAATGATATTTATTTTTATTTGTCCCCATTGATCGAGGATTTGAAAATATTGTGGGATTCAGGTGTTACGTTGTATGATGATTACAAAAATGGAAATTTCACTTTGAAAGCCATTTTGTACGGGATGATAAATGACATTCCTGCTTATGGAAATTTGTTACGATGTAGCAGTAAAGGAACTCAACAGTGTCCGGTTTGCGAACAAGGTACACAGTCAATTATGTTGAAACATTCATCGAAAACCATGTTTCTAGGACATCACAGATTTCTTCCCCAACGACATAAGTACCAATCTTGGATGACATCATTCGACGAAAGTTTATAAGAACGTACAACACTATCTCCCGTAACAGGTGATCAATTGTTTGAGAAAGTAAAAGATTTGGACACTACTTTTGGTAAATCGTTTTCAAAAAACCTTCCGAAAACATTTTGGAAAAAGATATCAGTTTTTTTTGAATTACCATACTGGAATTGTCTGTATGTCAGAAATTTTCATGATGTTATGCATGTTGAAAAAAAATGTATGTGATACTGTCATCGGCACGTTGATAAATTCACCAGGCAAAAAAAGGATGTAATTAAGGCTTGATTGGGCATGGTTGAGATGGGAATACGAGAAGTGTTGGCACCAGTGAAGGGTGAAAAATGAAAATTTCTTCCTCCTACTACTTACACTTTTTCAATGTCGGAGAGATATCATTTTTTCAATTTCTAGAATGGCGTAAAGGTTCTAGAGGGTTATTTATCAAATATCATGTACATCGTGTCAATGGGATATTTAAAATTAAAGGGTCTGAAATCACATGACTGTAATGTTTTGATGAAAAATCTAATTCCTATAGATTTAAGTTTCATTTTTTCCAAGAATGTCCACCATACATTTACGAAGCTCTGTTTCCTCTTCAAAGATATATGCAGCAAAGTTATAGACCTGGCAAAATTTCCAACTATGGAAAGAGAAATTGCCGTCATATTATGTGAATTGGAAATGTTCTTCCCACCGAAATTTTTCAATATGATGTTTCATTTGATTGTTCATTTGGGGAGAGAGATTAGACTATGTGGTCCTGTACATTATAGATGTATGTACCCCATTGAATGGTATATGAAGATTTTGAAAGGGTATGTCAAAAACTGAAGTCGGTCAGAGGGTTTTATTGGGGAGCGATATATTGTTGAGGAAGCTGTTGAATTTTTTACTGAATAGATGTCTGGTGTGGAAATCGTTGCCCTACCGAAATCTCATCACACTGAGTGGCTTGAGGGTGAAGGAATTTCTTGAAGAGAGGTTGTCACAATCAATATTACAGATTGGGAGCAGGACCACCTTTACGTTTTGCATAACAGTTTTGACATTTACCCAAATGTTCAAACCCACAATGAAATTATTAGGCATTTGAATCCTTATAGAGCTGGAAAATAGATATCAGGTACACATAATCAATAGTTTATAGGATGGTTTCGAGACCATATTTTTAATCAGTTAGATGAAAATCCAGTCTTAATTTCATAACGACTTCGATGTCTAGCCGGAGGAGCAAGTGTGTACGTATTATCTTACAATGATTATGTAGTTAATGGTTATATATTCTATAATAATGAACATGAGGAACATAGTACCATTCAGAATAGTGGGGTTACACTTGTGGCTGAGGCGATGCATGCTTCCAGTGCTAAGGAAAAAAATCCAATTTATGTGAATATGTCATACTTTGGCATCATCAAACGAATATGGGAGCTGGATTATATGAAATTCAAAGTGTCTATTTTTCAATTCAAGTGGGTTGAAACAAGAGTGTTGTTAAAATAGATTAATTAGGATTCGTGAAAGATGATTTTAGTATGAAATGGGAGAAAGATGAACCATTTATAACGGCATCACACGCAGTTTAAGTATTTTATGTTCCAGACCCCGCAAACTGAAATTGTTCAATTATTCTGTTATCGACCAAAACAAAGGGTTAGATGAGAGTTCAACGGAGGTTGACCCTTTTATAGGTACTTCACAATCATTTTGTAGTGGCCCCATTGTAGACGACATATTGTATGTCAGAGGAGACCACAATGAAGGGATTTACATAGTCGATAGAGGAGTCAAATCTCTTCATCCTTTAAAGAAAAAAAGAGAGTACAATAATCAGGTTATTTGTTTATTATAACATACATTGTGTTACATTATGTTATTATCTATACAAGACTATTTTTATATAATCTAAATTATATATTAAACCACTTCTGCAGATAATGACTTCTGCACCTGCTGATGCGCCCAATACCGAGGCACAAAAGGTCTCTCAACTAGCAGCTGGTGGTCCCACTACAGAGCAACAACAGGTTTCTCAACCAGATGATGGTGGTCCTAGTGCAGAGCAATAACAGGTTTCTCAACCTGTTGTTTCTAGTCTTAGTGCTGAGGTACAATAGGTTTCTCAACCTGTTGCTGCTGGTCCCATTACCGATTCTAGTGCTCTGTGGGAAGATATTGATGCTACTTCTAAGGAAATGGTTGGAAATGAAACCCTAAAGGCGCAAAAAAAAAACAAGAGTGCCGTAGTTTGACGGTGTTAGCCAAAATCCTTAAGGCAAAAGAAAAAGGCATCAAATTTTATGTGAGATGGAATAAGCGAGGCCAACATATTAACCCCAACAGAGCCATCTTTAGTAGCTACATTGGAATTGTCACTCGACAACGCGTGCCGATTGATGTACTGTCATGGCACCATGTTGTCACCGAGCTGAAGACACTAATGTGGGACGAGATTACGGTAACATTATGATATCATTTTTTTAATTTAATTAAAATAAAATAAAATACCAAAACATTGACTTACTCTTCTTCATCCATTTCATAGTACATTTATAGTTGATGCCTCGCACAAGGAATATGTATTAAGAGTTGAAGGAATGATTCATAGAGATTTCCGCACAATTTTAACAAAATATAATCTTAAAGATGCAGAAGGGAAAATCAAGTTGCACCCACCTCCTCTTTACGAACACTTGATATCCCATGGAGCGTGGGATGCGTTTAGAAACCCTCATGGCGAATAGACTTTTCAGGTACATTGTGTGGGGTAATACGTTGTTTGAATTTTTCATGTATTCATCACATTGATTTAAAGTTTTTTATTTATGAAACAGCTACTGAGTGCTGAAAATAAAAAATATGCAATAGAACCAGCGTACCCTTACCGTAAAGCAAGGATGGGGTACGCTGAACTTGAGAAAAAATTGGTAGGTCTTTTAAATCTACCCTAATACTAGTATGTGACATAAACAACACCATAACCATGTTTCTATGTTTAAATGTAGATTGATGAATCGTAATCGAAATCCATATCCATCCCACACCATGTGATATGGAAGGAGTCTCATGTAAATAAAGAAGGGATACTCATAGATGAAAACACACAAAAAGTGTGGAAAACATGTGTAAGTATGACATAATATAAATTTTATTTTCTTTAAATCACTATTAAATTAGAATAACTACTTATTATTCTATATTTAATATCTTACAGAGTCACAAGAATCAACAACAACCACACCAGATGCAGACATACTTTCAGTAGCCTTGAAGCAGCCAGAACAGTATGGCCGCGTCAGAGGTGCGGGTTTTGGGGTGACACCCCGAATATATTTTCAAAAACAAAAACAAGCAGAGGATCAAAATGAAAAAATGGAAAAGCTGCAAGTACAATTATCTATTTTGCATGAAGAATAACAATACCAGAGAGAGATGATAGAAAAATTGATGGGGGAGAGGCAAAGAGAAGAAACAACTCAACAAAAACCCATGCATGGCGATCCCACCCCACCCCCCCACCAGCTTTGAGGCAAGCCATTCCCATAAACAACCTGACTTAGATGTGGTAATCAATGTTTTAATAATTGATTCTGTAAAATGTTATTTACATAGACGCTGAGTCCTTTCCTATACTAATATTCCACATGGTGAAAATGACTTTGATTTATATTTATCAACTCCCACCTATCTCCTTGTAGCGAGGGCTACGGTGTTCAATACGTAAAGCAAAATTCTACACAACAGACAGCTTCCAAAAGTTCATATTATAGTTTCAATTAACGTAGATAATGATCTAAGTGCCGAGATACCTATTCCAAATGACGATGAAGACATTCATACAGTTGAACAATCTATTGGAACATTCATCGCCTGGCCGATAGTTCTTGTAAAAAAACATTTCGACAAAAAGGTATTCATTTCCAATTTATTTTTCAAGGTGGACCTTTAACATTTAATGAAAAAAGGTTTGAACCGATGAATGATATTACAAAATGACATAGACTGTGGGTTGAAATGAAATATCAGCTCAAAATTATCTCAAGGATCAACCAACCAATTGAGACGGTCTACTGAGAGCACCTTCACCGCCCATTCTATATCCATAGTTAATATCATTGCAGGCTATTGTGGATACAAAGTTGAAAGACGACAATACTCACATAGTTTATTTAGAAAAAGATATGTATGGATTGGAAACATCAGATTTCACTGGTGATGAAAATGTAAATGAACTCCTCATGTATGAATGGATAGGCGCCTCAGTTGTAAATTTATACATGAGGTAAGATTTCATGATTTGATTTTACAAAAGCAGATAAACTCTGATAATTATGACTAAATACATTTTATATTTCTCAGAGAAGTATATATGAAAAACAAATGAAGGTATTTCCCCATGAACAAAAATTTGGACTCGTTAGTCCTCACACCACCTCTTCAAAAGATGAAATAGATTCTGATAACGGGGCTGCAATAATGTCATCCCTGCTCAAATCGTTTGAAAACAAAATTACAGATGACAGACTCTTTTTAATACCAACGATGTATGGGTAAAACTCTACAATTTAATCATTTCAACTATATTTTCATTTCTTTCATTACTTATACCTTTTTGTATTTTTAGGGAGCATTGGATGCTGATTGCAGTCAATTTGGATACTCCAAAGATTTATTTTCTGGATTCAATGCATGGAAATCCAAAAACCGACCACGCATGATGGCGTTTGTTAATTTGTAATACACTAGATTCAACATTTTAAAACTAAACATCTAGTTATATAATTTATGATATCTTTTAATGAGCATTTTGTTATGACAGGGTGGTGCATCAATATCGTCTAATGCATGGAATGAATCCAGGGCATAAGGATGAGCATGCCTACATGATCTAAAACTAGAAAAGTATCCAGGTATATATAATAACATTGAACTATCCAAACACATATCAAAACAAATTACTTATTGTTGCCGATGTTTCTTCAGTGTCAAAAACATTCAAACGGAAAGGAATGTGGTTATTATGTTTGTAAATTTATGAAAGAGATCGTATTTCATCAACTAACTAGAATCCCTGATGAGGTATTTTCGAAAATAATTACGAGTTAATTTAAAATATTTATTAATCCTTTGTGTATTTATATTTTTTCAGTACTACCATGACTATCGCAAAAACTCATATTCAGAAGATGATATACATGTGTTTGGAAACAAATGGGAAACATACCTAACAGAAGATTGTACACAAATAGGATGAAGGTTACTTACTACAACTTATGTTATTTATATATGATCATCGATTATCCTCCAACATTCTTTGGTGAATTGATAATTCTCTGATGTATTGAAATCGTAATTTATTACTCAATGTTTTCTATACCCAGATTCGTATTATTAATATTTGAACAATTCAATATTGAATTAAGGAATGATGCTGTGCAGTGCGTATGTGGTGAACGACGAAACCATCGAGGATCAACAAAATCCATTTTCCAACAAACATTGGATGGAAACAACAAATATGGTCTATGTCCACCATTTTCAGTTAGATATAGGGCCTAAATATAAATATTGATGAAATTAAAGTGGAGGGATCATATTCAAGATGCAGAGATATTATTTGAGCACATGTGTACCCCTTAGACCATTTTTAAGAAATTTCAATGTTCTGTATCTCGTTTGTTTGAACTTGTATTTGGGAACATGTGTTGTTGTTTGACTTGCACAATTATTTCTAGGTAGATGCATGAGATAATCGGTATTGTTGAGAGATTTTTTGGAACCAAAATATGTGTCCCGGGATAATTCAAGTAATGGAAATTCTGGTTGAGATGAAATCCAAGCTCAAACGACTAGTACATCATCAAAAGAATCAACCTTGTGATGCACCATCATGTAGAATCTGGTCCTCGTGATGTTTTGAGGTGTTTATGGAAAGTATGGGGAGACTTATAAGCCCCATGGCCACTATAAATATTGTTTACATACAACTCCACATGTTTTTTGTTCCTCGAACCTCTTTACAAGGATCATGTCATTCACATGGTCCATCATAGCACGTATGTCCCAACCATCCAATTGCTACTCTTGGAAGAACCTGGGGATATGACAATGTATAAGCCCCAAAAAACCCATACTCATCCAACCAAGAGTATTCCTAGTGTGAAGGGAAGCTAACCATGGGTAATACCCACACCATACCTCTTTTAAATATATGGGCTTTGATCCTTGTATTCTAAATAGGGTGTGTAGGAATCCTTCTAGAGGTTAAATCCCAACCAATGGTAAACCATGTTGACCCCCTCATTGGGGTACACATTCTCTTATTTTCCCTCCTGTATTTCCCTTAGTGGTGTCTGAATAAGTCTTCAAAATGAGAAACCGTTCCTTTATGGGACACACCACACTTGGGTCAGACCTCAATAGGAGTTTTGATCCATCTATCAGGTAAACATTCTAGGTTCTCCCTCATAGAGATGTACCTACCTGATCCACCTTTATAAGTGTTTTGATCCACCCATTACATCTCTGTAAGAAATTAAATCATGACCCTATATCCTTGTGGCATGTTAAACTCATGGAATACCACAAGTTAAACATGATTTTCCATTAATATATTCAATATTAATGTTTAATCAGTCCTTATTAAGGTACTGTGGAGGTGTGGTTTTATGTTTTCCAGCAGATTTCAGAAGATTCCAAGCATTATGTAGGTGATTCGATGCTTTTACATTATATGATGATTTTATTATGCTGTATTTTCTTGCTATGTGTACTATATGAAATGTTTGTGTGGTTAAAAATGTGTGATCAAAGTAATTTGGGGTGTGTATAGACTTGAAAGATATTTTTAAAATGAATTTGGTTGTATTTCTTGTGGATATTCATGATTAAGTCCTCTAAATGTGTTTGAAGAAATGAGAAAGTTGTGTGATGGGTGTTTTCAAATGGATTTAATGTGTTTGTGAATTTTAAAGAGGGTTTTCTTATGAGATGTAGAGAGTCTATATATGTGTATTTACATTAAATGAGAGTACATGAGAATGTGTTGATATATATGATGTGTATAATGTAAATTGAGCTCAATTTCCATACATGGTATCTATGTGGGTAGATTATGACATGTACACCAGTTTATATAGATGTGTCTTAACCCTTATTAATCATCATGGATTTATGATTACAACACTAACAAAATTATGATGACGATTGGATACTACTAGATAATTCGATGAATTCCTCTCTAGTGTCTCATGCATGAAAACATTGAGGGTTATAGTGGTTGTACAATGATTCACAGGTATATGGGGATCCTAATGCCTCAATAGTTCTTGTACAACTATGGATTTCTTATGGTGCTCTGTTGATGTTTCTCATACCATTGGCATATGAGGGACCTTAATCATATGATAATTATAAAATATTATTCCATGAAATACATTTTATTATGTTTTGGGGTTAAAAATGTTTCCATGTTATGTCATATATAATATGCATAGTCAATCTTATTCTAATGATATGGCATGAAATCCCTATTTTGGGTGTCATCCCACTATCCTCTCACTCATACCCTACATACAGCTTTGTGGGTATGTATATTTTTTTATGTATGGCCTAGATAAAAGAAATATGTTACATGGTGATAATGGTGGATCCAAATGTTTGTGTTCTATTTATTTTAGATGTTGGTGCTGGTGGCTTGAGGATGATTGTCCTCTTATTATAAGCAATTTTTAGGATATTGTCCTTGTTCCCATAGCATTGTATTACATTTGGGTTTTTTTGATGTTTTCAACCTCGAAAATGGAAAATGTTGTTCTTTGTTTAGTTATGTTTATTCATTTTATGTGATTTTTATTAAATTTTTCTATTTGTGATTACATAAATGGGTAATATCATTCCCAAACCACCTTGTTAATAGCCATTCAATATTTTACATCCTGTGGTGATTGGGAACACCCTTTGGGCAATGTTTTTAACCCAACTTGGTGTCGGGTTATAATAAATCCCATATTGGTTTGTGAAAATTAACATGCTCATAAACATAAATGCATACAATCATATAGGTGGGATAGAACAACTACATTAAAAAAGATGTGAACCATTTTTATATATCTCTAAATAGATCGATCCATGATCTATATGAATTAACAAAGTATGTTGATGTATATGCAAAGCTACACCAGCTTCCACAAATCTACCTATCTTTAGAATGATAAATAAAATTCCAATATATCAATGATAAATGAAATAAAAAATTTACACAGTCCAAAAATAAATAACTAGAGATATAGTATTAGATACCTATCGATTGATGAAAATATGAGTGACAATGGGAAATAGGTCTCTAGGAGACCCTTGTAATAATTATAAAGAAAATACCTATCCAAGGATGTCAGCACAATTATTATATTATTTTAACTTAGGAAATACCACTACATAACTCATAACATTGGTGTACCACATAAAAAATGAATGTTTTCAATAAAATAAGATGTCTTGAATAACCCATTTCATAGTCAGAATAGAATCCCCATCATTGGTATCAAATAGCATCATGATGCTGTGGAATGGAGACCAAAATCCCAAATAGTTGAAACCAAAGTTAGGGGAAGAAGGAGAAGAATATACAGGAGGATAAAATGGTTGAAGATATTCCACCACTCTTTTAATGTAACTGATAATATTTGATTTATCTCAAAAGTAAGGGAGATATCCCATGGGGGAAGGGAGAAGGAGGAGAGTGCGTGTAAAGGATTTTGTTGAGTGGAATGAGGGATATACGAGGGTAACCCGCTTTAATGGTTTATAGTGAAAATTTGTTAATTCCACTCATTAATTAGGTGAATTATTAGTCATAAGGGTAAAATAAATCATTTTCCAACAATGTGGGAATCAATATACACACACTTCTAATCCATATAGTTTCATTGAGTGGCTTACAATCCATTATTCAACCATATAGAGATACTTACCCAAAAACTCATACCTTACACAAGTTCATCACATTATTTGACAAACTATTAACCATAAATGTGAGACTATCAAAACCTTAGAACCAAAATGTAGGTTTATCTATTCCCCTTTGAATAAATAAATATCCCATGTTCTGCTAAACATTGGGCCATATGATTATTATAGATTATTATCCCTAACCATGCACCAATTTCGTTAATTGGTTATTTTATTTTTTGTGCCTCACTAGTATAATTCTATTTAGCAACCCCATTATTTATTACATTATTGTATTACTAACATAATATTTGTTTTATTATATAGGTGAAATATTTTTCTTCAGTTTGAATGCTTTGCTCGGAAACAGCCGCCATGGACGACAATTTTTTTGAGCAGATGGATGCAAAAAGGATGGAAAATCATTGTTTTTTAACTGTTTGTTGGATAAATGTAATTGTAACCAAATTAAACATTGTTTGAAATGTATATAGAAGTGTGTTGTTTTGTATTCATGATTTAAAGTAAATGTATGTATCATTTTTGTTCTTTTTTGCTTTGTGTGTGGGTGTTTTTTGTGCTGTGTCCAGGTGTTGTTTGTGCTCTCTGCAGGTGTTGTAATGTGTGTAGGTGCTGGGTAGGTTCTGTGCAGGTTCTGGTTTTGCACAGGATCTTTGTCCTTTATTAGCGCTAGTTAAGTGCTGATAAATGGATAATATATCAGCACTATTTTGAGCGTTGATAAAGTTAGTTTTTATCAGCGCTCAAAATAGCGCTGATAAAGGTAGTGTTTATCAGTGCTTTTTTGAGCGCTGATATATTATACATTTATCAGCGCTGAAAATAGCGCTGATAAAGACTAAATTTATGAGCTCTTGCTTAGAACTGATAAAGGGGCACTTTTATCAGCTCTTTTTTGTAGTTCTCATAAAATTCTCCCTTTATCAGCACTATTTTTAGCATTGATAAAGGGGACCCCCCCCCCTTATCTTCACAGAGATTAATAGCGCTTTTTTAGCGCTGTTAAAGGAGGTTTTTAGCGCTATTATAAGATATATTTGTAGTAGTGTATAAATGGAAATTATAGAAGCATAAAGAAAACATAAACATAATATATATCATATATAAATACAGTGCCATCTTAATGGCCACCATGAGAGGCGGTTGGAGATATTTAAACAATCATCGCTTTGTGAGGTGTTAGTTTTACATCCACAGAAACGTTATGTTCGTCATCTATTAGATGGAGGTGTGCGTAAGTGTACTTCGAATCCTTCTCATAACAACATCCTAGTATATTGAGGATACTGGTGTTGTTACAAAAGAAAATAATAAAAAGAGTTTAGGGGTTGGAGATGTAAAATAAAAGAAAACAATTTAAGAGAAACTGCTACCTTTAATTTAGGTAACTCCCTTTTGTTTTATCAAAAGGACTTCTTGAAGTTCCCTATGCCTAAGGTAAGGCCTCTAGGCAGAGGAGATGGATGTAGGGAGCCTAATTAGGTAGAGGTTGGATGAGCCAAAAGGCTTGGGAGGTGTAAGGAATTGGATAGAAGTAGTCTCCTTTTATAAGGGAGAGGAGGGGCTCTTTAGGAAAGTGTGATAATAATATTTTATTATAAAAATATCTTCACATTCAAAAGGTCCAAAAATCAATAAAGTAGAAGATAAGATGAATCATATTTGAAATAAAATCATCCAATCAGAATTGGACATGTTTTGGATAATATTTAAATCATTATAATCTTATTAATTTAAATCATTTATTAATGAGGTAAATACGACATCATTATTGTGTCATAAATAATTTAATTATTTGATGTCTAAAAATTATAAAAAAAATAACTTGAATTAGGAAATTGTTTTATATTTCCAATGAATATTTTTAATTGAAAAGATAATTTATATAACCCCTTGTAAAAATTAATTTACTAAACAATATTTTCTTTTGTCATTTTTGACTTTAAGTTAATTAATCTAAATTGTCATTATCACTCCGAAGTGGCTCAATGGGGTCCCAAAATCGACCCAAAGATGCCCATGGACATTAATGACTCAACCAATAAGTTTTGGACAAGTGATAAGGTAATTTTGAATTATTATAATATTCTTTTTACCTTGAATTACCCTATATAACTTTAACCGTGGTAAATAAAAGTCCAAGGTTACTATTCACCAAAAATTATTTTCATCTTATTGAACAACATTTTGCTTCTTGATAACAACCATGCATGTAGGATTTTTGAAATTCAATTCACAGAAGCGGTAAAAGTTCATTTAAATGAAAAAGTCAGTTTTTTAACTACTACTAAGTGATTTCACTATTAATCAAAATTTGAAGTTTTTCAGAAAAAATACCAAAAATTCAGCCTAAGCTATATTTGATATTACGAATTCAAAAATTCTGTCTATTTTTTCAAATTCAAAAACAAATGAGTGGAATTAATTAATTTTAAAATTAATTCCCGTTATCAAAACAAATAGCGTGTTTTTAAGAAATAATAATTATCAAAAGATTGATACTTGTTTATGTCCAATTTCAAAGTGAAATTAATTCCAATGACCAACATTGGATTAAATGGTAAAAATATATTTTAATTTCACTTTAAAACCAATTAAAAATATAATCTAACCATATAAATAAATTATATTAAAAGGCACTTTTGAATTAAAATACAATATTTTTCACTATTCATTAAAAAAATGAACTTCATCAGAAAAACACCAAAAAATTACCCAAAGTAAAATTTGATGTCCCATTCTAAAAAAGGATTTTATTGGGTCAATTAGTATGTATTAAAGCGACCAAAACTTTATTTAATGAGGGTTCTCTATTAAAAGGAGGTAAATCAACCTTTTAATATAAATTATGCTTAAAATTAGATTCATTCACATTTTAATCCTCTACATTTTATTGGATAAATGTAAATACATTTAACATACATTTATAATCATATTTTAGTTATTTTTGTACATTCCCACCAATACAATGGCTAGGTGTTAACTACCATTTAATATTATATTATTAGTGTGCAACCTAAGATTCCAAAGAAACTCATTGTTGCGTATCAGGTATGCTATCGAACATAGAAACCCCTTTAAAGTAATAATAATATTTAATTCACAAATATAAATAAATATGAAATATGTCTTATTCTTTATTTACCTGGTATGTTTCAATAGGTCTTGACTTGTGTTTTCATTAGAATAAAAATTAACACTTAGCATTTGGAAAAGGTTTTTAATCTCACCATATAATTTCATGTTATTCCCCTATAAAAGTCTTCATGATTATATTCGTATATTTTTTATTCTTATTCCATACACAAAATAGTATGTTTAAACCATATTTATGTGTAACTCTTTGTACAAATAATAATATATATTAATAACTCAAATGAAAATCGACCTACATATATTCATATCCAAATGTATCCAATGCATAAGTTATATGAAATTTTATCATTTAAAGGATAAGAATTATATAAAATCAATAATTTGTTAAAATTTTAGATTAGAACTATAGATATTCAACACTGACATTCCTAGTATAAAGCATATGCCTCAAGACAAGTGGGAAGTATTGACTCGAATTCCCTCTACCAATGTATATTTTCCTTAATATAGATTTAAATTCCATCATAATTCTAACACCTAATATATATAAATCATAACTAACTACTTAATCCAAGCTCATAACACTACATAATAAAAATTCAAGGTAGAAGAAAACTAAATCTATTATAATAACTAGCATGTAACTCTTTATATTCATGTATGATAACTGCTAGAATTATTTTAAAAATATTAACTAAAGCATAAAATAATTCATTATATAAAAATTATATTCATTAATCAAAAAAGGGAATTACTTTTAAATAAATTAATAATTCACATATTTAAACATGAGATAAACATTTATGAATAGTTAATAAATAATGTTAATTAAAAACACATCATAATTTAGTTAAACTTTATGTACATTCCATAAAATTTAATATAAACAATTTATATTTATTTCCTAAAATGAAATCATTCCTATTAGTCATTATATGGAATTTCCTTTAAATGTACGATATTTTATGAATTATAAACAATTTATTATCAAATTTTTATAATTTAAATAGTTTATATTATATAAATATCAAAAACATAACATTATTTAATCGCTGGTCAAATTAATCATCAAAAATCCTTTTTAGGTGGTCTAAATAATATCCTAAAACATGTTTTTAATTTTAACAATTAATATTTATAATTATAAAAAATTCATAATCCTATGTAAAAACATTTATATTTTGGATTTTTTTAATTTATAAACCTTTTATAAATTAACTTTATAATTTATAAATGGATACTTTATCTATAAATTATGTGGCAAACCATATAATTTAAAATTAATTTTAATATTAACACATAATATTATAGAATATTTATTAATAATTTTTTTTGAAAACATTTAATTGAATAATTATAATGATGTTATAATTATTTAATTTATAAAAACTTTTATGAATGAATAGAAATCCCAAAATACCTTTCATAATAATTTTTCAATTATTTCCAAATTTTATTATTCAATTCATGATTGAAATTAAAATAATTTTTTCCCATTCTAACCATATTTAACAATTTAGGTTGAATCGTAGAATATAATTGATAGGTTCTATGATAAAAACTCTTAAAAACAAATAGATAACTTTTATGATTTATATCATATTATTGAATATGATTAGTGGTACATATGTTTTTTATGGAAAACACAAAAAACATACGTATCAATCGTATAACACTTACACATTAATCTTATTTTATGATTCACATAGATATCATAAAGGCGACATGATGGTCTATTTTGGAAACTAAAACATATCTCTATAATTGAATATGATAACCATAAGTAGTATTCTATGTATAATATAAATTCATGGGAGATTTATTAAGTTGTTGGCTATGATATCCCATATCATAAGTCATGACTCATTCGGGAATAATCGGATTCCCTATCATATTTAACTATAGGGAGTATGATAGTCATTAGGATTCAAAAACATTCAATTATGATTATGATTTCATGAGTCAAATGGAATGGTAAGGATTTGAGATAATTAATGGGTTTAAAAGGATATGAAAACACTTGTT
Source organism: Viscum album (assembly GCA_963277665.1). NCBI lineage: Eukaryota > Viridiplantae > Streptophyta > Magnoliopsida > Santalales > Viscaceae > Viscum > Viscum album. The sequence goes on along the minus strand of OY728158.1, from coordinate 419,382,102 downwards.
AAACATATAGGATGAAATATATAAACCCCAAACCATGTTCAACTATGATAGATGAATTAAATCTTGTGTAAACTATAAGTAAAGAAATTAAATTATGTACCATAAACTATTGATTACAATATAAATAATCTTTATCCATTCATGATTAAAATCACAGTAGAGGTAGTTTAATGAAGTCCCTCCAATAGTGGTATTTACTCAATAAAACCGAATCACTCATCACATGAGTGGGTCATCCTTTTATTTATGACATGTTATTACCTCACTAGAAAAAATATAAAGGATGGAGATAGTTTTGAATGGAGATAATACCATCCAAGTACAAGAAAGATTCATATATCCCCATATAATGGGTAACTCATATTTATATAGAGCCTTTGATAATGATACTCACGTGTTTACACATTTACTCATGTGTTGTAACACATGATTAAAGGAACCATATATTTAATTGAAACAATTATTGAATTTATCAAACTCAAAACCATTTCATCATGGGAAAATTCTCTTAAATGATAGATTATGTATAACAAAACTAGAATGATAAAACTTAATATTGGGTATTCATAACTTTCACAAGATGTATGTGTATTTAATACCTTATAATTGTACACAAAACCCTCCATATGATATAACCCAATCATATAATATGATTGGTTAAGGAAATGAAGAAAACCTTTCTTTGTGATATTAATCAATCATACAATATAATAGGTCATGGATGTGGCATGAAATATCATATATTATCATATGATATACCATAATCATAGAATATGACATGGACTATTCCATCACATGTAAAATGGATTTAGGTAATATCTTTGTTTGTACGAGTCCATCAAATGTTAGGTGAAACCTGTAGTTTTAAACAACATGTGGGGTCATTTGGAACAAACTAAACTAAGATTGCCTAGAATTTCACACTCCATATCTTGATAATAAGATCTAAGTGTGTCCCCAATCCCAACAAGCTGGAAACTAGTGTATGTGTAGCGAGGATACAAACATGGTAACAATTTCTTCCTTAATTAACCATATAATAACAATAAAATCTACCATGAATATAGCATGACTTACCCTAGTTTAATACATCTGTAGATAAAAAAATGCCAATTTAAAAAAATGGATAAAAAAATGGTCCATAAAATAAAAAAATCATCCACAATACACATAACAGAATCATAAAATTAATATACAAAATAATTAGATGTGTAATATAAAATATTCTTGAATGAAATGGCTAATATGACATACAAAAAATAAAATGGAACCCTAATAGACCAATGGTAGCTCTCAATGACCCATAGTTTTTCATCACATTATAACCACTAGATAGATAATTAAAATGATTAATGGAGGAACATGGATGAAAGTGGGCACTTGAGATAAAACATAAGAGTTTTATATACACTATATGACAATATATGTAGGGAGTGATCCAAAAATTCCCAGTAAGATTCCACCATAGATTCTATGAAATTTACATTATAATAATTCTCATAAATTCTATTTTGAATATAAAATTTTAAATAGCTATTTACATTTCAATAATAAATAAATATAGAAACAAAAATCATATTTTACCAATTCCATTTTGAAAACCAGAATATTGTAATTTCTAGAAAAAAGGGGATTCTTATTTAAAATATATACTAAAAAACCAAGTAATAAATAAATATTTAATTAAAAATAAAATCTTTCAATACTATATAATAGGTATTTTAAATCCATAAGAAAAAACCCATTTTCATTCTCCTTATAAATAATAAAAACATCTCTCAATGAAATTCACAATATTGTTATCGGGTTTCTTTTAAAAATTTCACTTTCAAATACATTTTAGAAATTCATTTGAAAATAAACCAAAAAAAACTAGAGTAGTGTAAATGTAAAAATATGAATCAACACATCATTGAAGACCCATTTAATATACCATGAAAGGTATTCATGAAACTAAAAAAATGATATGGGATACGACAAGGATAGGTATGTAATCCCTAAAAATTATCAATATGATGTAAGAATCATGGGAAACTATTTTGGATATATATTTAATGAATATGAACATAGTTTCATTTGGTTACACTCTATAAGGTCCACCTAGTGATATAAAAACCTCTCATTAACTCCACTTAGGGTTTCCAAGGACAATAAAAACATATAGGAGTGTGAAACTCTCATAGGAATCTATTTTACGAGAACACACCAAACTAGTAGAACACACATACATAATAAGTATTATTTGCCTTGTATTCACATTTTATCAATCAACGGAGTTAAGAAAATAATGAATCACAAGATCAAAAAATAAATAAATTTTTAAAACCCTTTAAATTAATATCATTTCACCTTAAAACCCTCCTAAGAAACAACCACATTATCACCATTCACTAAGAAACAATATACAACATTCCACTATGGGGTATCAATCCAAAAAAACAAAATAAAATATGGTGATCAAACAAAATTCTCAAACATTTCTATGAAAACTTTATTAAAGTTCCAAAAGGTCCTTTTAAAAAACTCTTGGGATTCCAAGACATTTTACATCATTTAAAAATAATTTATACATAAAAACATTAAAATTATTTTAGAAACTAATTATTTCATTTGAAAACCAATTAATGATTTTTATCAAGTCCAACACTTCATAAAACTCTTTCACAAATTCTATGGAATTCCCCCATTTTAAGAAAATATTTTAAGAAACCAACACACCATCTTTCTAAAATCCAAAACAGTGTGAATTATAACACTTAAATCACTCATTTCTATTTTGAAAACTAGTTAGACATTTTATTAAAATCATGGAATGCATAAAATTTCAATTTAATGGTTAAAAAAATGGAGTATACAAATGATCATTTATGTAAAGTGTAGAAAAAATTTATTTTTTTAAAACTATTCATTAAATTTAATTTAACATAATATAATATAAAAAAAATTAATAATGAAATGAAATATAAAATAATTTCATTGAGGATCATTTCTTAATCACTGGAAACAAGTCACAACAATTCACCTTATATGTAGAAATCAAAACCATAGAATGAATCACCCTCAATGATCCCTAAAAAATCCCCAAGATTAAATGAAATGAACCATTAAATTCATCACCCAATGGTTTTTGGTATTATTAGGGGAAAATAAACCATGAGTAAATGGATGAGGAATGAGAACAAATATATGTGAGAGGATCTTGATATATAAGTCACAAAGTATCATTGACATTTGATGAGAATTCACCATACAAGTTTCCTAATATTGAGGAGAACTAACAGAGTATCCTCTGGTGGATAGCCAATGTAATGGGGGTCAAAATACAAGTGTAATCACTTAAAAATCGATTTTATAAAAAAAATTATTTTGGATTTAATGGCCTGTATTTTTTTTCATGGTGTAGAAAACCATAAAAAATTATATGGGGAAAAATAATATTCTATTGGAAAAAAAATTCAACTAATAGGTGGGTGTTGAATGGTTTTGGAAAATTGTGCTCGAACAATGAAAACTAAAACGTTTCCTAACAACCAAAAAATAACACCCCAAAATCCTAGTAAATGAACCCAATGATCAGTCAATGAGTCAAACACTATGTAGTGACAACTTGATTGTAAAATCCTCTCTATCATTCCACTTTCTGCCAATAGAAATTTATTGAAAAAAGAAAAAACAATTTAGGGTCAAATACTCCACACCCAAACATAAGAGGTGAGGGTAGAGAAAAAAAATAAGTCTCCTAAGAAAAGGAAACACTATGCACAAAAAAATTCCTCAAGGATAATGAAATAAGTCACCAAGCATAACCAATAAACCTCTAGAATAACCCAATTCAAATCCATCCAACATGGAACCAAAGAAATATGGGGACCTGCCATATGACTCCCCAACATTTATAATTCATATAAAATAGTGAAATGATGATTAACCACACCCAATAAAATGATTATCACTAAAATTATCAAATATATTTTATTCATCTAATGAAATGAATGAATCCCAGTAACAACAAGAAACCTCAATGAAAACCAACTCAATAAACCAGAAAAGATCACATCCAAAATGAATACCCAAAATTTGAAAATACCAGGTCATCCAATATGATAACCTACATTATCATCATTATTTAATAATAAGAACCAAGATAAACTACTCCAATCATGCCTCACCATGAAATAACATGGTTCCAACCTCAAGTCACAAAAATATAAAGAAGGTAAACTTAGGTCCAAACTCATGACACAATATATCATAGTTATCCAAATATATTAAACCAACATAGTAGGACATGTGACCTAACCATCATGATTTGATCCTCTTGGGATACCAAGTACATATCAGAGATCTCCCCATGTTTAATCCATCATACGAAATCTTAGAGCATAGCTTTAACAACTAATCTATGTCCACAATCCAACCATATGAAGCACAATAACTAAACAATGAATGGGATTCACAAAATAATAACTAATATACAATGAATAAAACAAGTTGGTTACATAAAAATATACTAATAAAAACCATCTCAAAACATTTACTAGTCCAACCCCATCAAAAATTCTTAAAAGAGGCCATCACCCAAATCAGGAATTTTAAATGAGTCTTCACTTCTCATAATACCCACTATAATTGAAAATACCAATAATCATTGACCAAACTAACCAACCAAGAACCATATAGCTGAGTATACCAAATTCAAGACGCATTGTCCCTAGATAAAACCACGAAACAAAAAGTTCCAATAAAATAACAACAACATCAACCAATCCGTTTAGATTTTGGAAAAAAGTTAATAATTAAAAAGGCTAAAACTGTAAGGATCACACATTGATATAAAATTCATAACCATTCTCAAAAACATTTCTAGGATTCATACTTTAAATCACACTAATCACAAACCGAACTCATTCATGCTTCACATATCACATTAACCGATCCCAACAAAAAATAGAAAAACTAGAAATACAATTTAATAAAACAATAAATAAATTTTTAAAACATCCTTCCTGACAAGAAACCCTTTATAAGAGTCCATGTTCAATTAAAAAGCAATTAAACATTTAAAACAAGACAAATATTTAAAATACTCTACCATATTTTGAAAAATAAATGGAATCCACTTTATATATTAATTACAATGTAAAATATTAAATTTATTAATTTTAAAAATACTTATAAAACAACACATTTCATATAAAAATAATCCATCATAGAAAAAATTTAAAAAATATTTAATGATTAAATAACCCATCAAGGTTAAATAGTCAAATCGATAAAAAAACAACTTTAAAAAATCACTAGTTTCCTTAGGAATGAGAACACAACCTATAAATATTTTCTTTTATTTCATGAAACCTCATTCATTTGAGATAATTTAAAAAAATTAAATCATTTAAATTAAAATTGATTGATTGTAGATATAAAAAACAAAAACATCATTTTCAAACTGAAATGATTGAAAAGTTTCATGATAACCAAAATTATTTAGAAAGAAATCCCTATGGGATCACTTTCAATCTAATAATATTTTTCATGAAATCGTCTTTATTTCCCCAAAAAAAAACCCATAAAATATTCATAATGAAAAAAAAGTTTTAACCAAAATTAAATCCACCTAAATAAATATTTCACATAACCAACTTGATTTAATTTCCACTACTAAAACCACTCAATTGAAATCCCTGAATCAAGTGGCTAAAATAAATAATCTAAATGGGATGAATATTTATACTAGGATTGGACATGTGGTAAATGGGATATGCACCCATTGTGAAATAACCTTTATAACATATCTAGAATCATGAACTTAGTCATTTCATTGTTCATTGGGCCACGTGATCCAACCTCATGTCTCTAATTCACTCTCTATTTTAATTTGAAAATATGATGAGGTCCCCAAGGAAACTCATATAATGCTATCGAGAGTCAAAAATGCTCATCTCATGGCCACAACCACCACGATAATCAAAACAGAATCCTTATCTTGACTACCCATGGTATGTTGAGGATCCAAGATAGAAATATATTGATAGACACTCTATAGACCTAAATATCGAGTTATGATGACCCTATATCCATACTACAATACATCATAATAATAAGATGATTCTTAAAAATATTATTCCCTCTTTAGAACATATGATTTGATAATATTTTTAATTAACATGCCTGAGTTGACCAACCACATCACTTAAACCGACTCTCCACTAGGCCTGAAGGTAACTCTTGATCCCAATGAGTTGGAAAATAGTTCCTAGTTATCAAGGTTACACACTTGGTAATGTTTTTACCATCATATAACCATATAATAAAATATAAGAAACTACTGAGAATCAAGAACAACATACCTAGGTATTGTACATCCATTTATAAATAAATAACCAGTTTCAAAAAAATGAGAAAGAAAAACCTGGGATAAAAAAAATTCTTAATAATAAACTTAACAAAATAATCAGAGTAATATACAACATAAGAATATATGAAATATAAAATACACCAGACCAAAATTTACAATATGAATTCCCAAAAATGAAACTGAATCCAAACATCCCAACAAAAGCACCATATGACCCATGGTCACACATGACATCATAAACAACTTGATTTCTAATTTTAATGAAAAATAAAGGAAGAGGGTTGAAACTAGGAACTTAAGATAAAACATAAGAGATGAAGATACACACATACCAGTGTATATTCTAGATTTATTCCAACATGTTCCTTATGGGATTCCACCATAGTGTTTATAAAATTACCTTTATAATGCATCTCATAAATTATAGTTTGAACATAAATTAAAAAATAGGTCATTAATTTTCAATAGGAATTAAATAAGAAAATAAGAAAAACATTTTATCACATTCCTTTCCAAAACAATATAACAATCCTTTCAAGAAGAAAAGGGGATTCAAATTTAAAATCACAAATTAATAACTTGTAAATATATCAACATTTCATTCAAAACATACTCTTTAAAATCCATAGATAAGGGATTTAAAATCCATATGTAATCAAAACCTCCTATTCTTTCTCCCTTCAGAAAATAAAAACATTTCCTAATGCAATTCACAATATGGTCATTTATTTGTTTTTAAAATTTACATTTCAAGAACCATTTTTGAAATTAATTTGAATAAAAATCTAAAATAAAACAAAATAATAGTACATGTATATGTAGGCACTGACACATCAATGAAGAGTAATTAAATAATCCCATAAAAGGTGTTTTATAGCTAAAAAATTCAAGTTATATAATAAGTTAAGGTAATGAATCCCTTAAAAACTCCTCAATAATAAGATATAATCATGTTAAACACTTTAAGATATATCATAAATAATATTATACACAATTTACTTTGTTATCTCTCTCTAGGGTCCCCCTAGTAACATCAGAACCTCCCATTTAGCTCCATCAGGGAAATCAAGAAAAATAAAAACACATGGGAGTGTGAAACTTTGATATGGAACTTTATAGAGAGTGCACTTCACACTAGTGTAACATATATCTAGATATTATATTATTTACTAAGGGTTCCCATAATATCAGTCAATGGATATGAGAAAACAATGGATCACAAGATCAACATAGAAATCAATTTTTGAAACACTTTAAATAAACCTTATCTCACCTACAACACTCTCTAAATAAAAAAACCTTCTCATCCTTAAAAAATAAACAATATATAAAATTACCCCATTGTCTCTCAATCCACAAAAAAACATAAAAAATACTAGGGTCTCAAATTAGGGCCTCGTAATTTTTCAAGAAAACATCATTATAGTGCCAAACTAGCATTTGAAAACAAGATCAGGTTGCCAAAACATTTTACACCATATGAAATGTATATATAATTAACATCCTTAAAAATACATTAAATACTAACTCTTTCCATTGAAAAAAATTAAAAACCATTAAAATGTTGAAATCTTCATAAAACTATTTCAAACTAGCTAATATATGCCCCCTTTTTAAGAAACTCTTGGAAAACACCAAAAAACCCCTTTTTGAAAAAGAAAAATAGTGTGAAGAAACACCCTCAACTCACTTGTTTATCTTTTAAAAACCACATATAAATTTTATCAAACATGTGGAATGTATAAAAATTAAATTTAAAGAACTCAAAAATAGAAGCTATAAGACACCCTTTAAAAAATGAGAATAGATAATTGAAAATTTATTTACAAACCCATTGTGGGTATGAAATAGATATTTAATTTATAAGAAAAAATTGAAAAAAAAAACTAAGATTATATGAAATTTAATATAAAGGATTTATATTGAAGAACCTACAATGATCATAGGAAATAATTCCTAACATGTTTCCTTCAATGATGAAAGAAAAATCCCAGAATAAAATGCACTAAACAATCCCTAAAAAATAAAAGACCCATGATCAAATGAAATAAAATAAAACATTCGCCTCCCAATGGGTGTTAGGTTTTATGGGAGGAACATAAACCCTGAATAAGGGAAGGGGGAATGAAAACTATAAGATATAAGATGTTCTCAATGAATAAATGAAGAATAATTGATAACCATTGTCAAGGAATCACTTTAAAAGTGCCCTATGATGATGGAGAATGAAGGTGGAGCAACCTTGGGTGGATAGAAGAAATAATGGGGAAAAAATACAGACAGAGTCCCATAAAAAGTATTTTTCTAAAAAAATATTTCGGTTTTAATTTACCATACAATTTTTCCAGGTGGTTTATAAAACTGTTAAAAAATCATACAGATGCTATTGTGAAAACACTTTCAACCCATAGGTGGGTTAATCATGGTTTTTGAAAGAAATTATAATACAATGAAACCTAAATAATTTCCCTAAATCACAAAAAATGACAAGATAAACTATTTGGGAAGACAACCAATGATCAATGAATAGTGCACACACCATGTAGTGACATCATGTGCATCACAGTGCAACTTCTAACTATGCCCAAACTCCCAAACATTAGAAATAACCTCAAACCATTCAAGAAAACACCTATGAATTATTACTTGTTCATAAATCCTAGGAAATAACACCAAAATAGAAAATTAAATCTCATCAATAAAAAAAATCAAATGAACCCATGTTTTCCAACACTGAATTCCCATGAAAGCATAAAATTCTCTTTTAAAAAATCACTAAGGACACATATTGTTTCAAGCTATAAAAAAATATTAACCAATACTTGAGTATGAATAAATATAATGGAAAAAAGAAATTTATATAATGATTAAAATCATTACAATGTATAATTAACGATGAAAATATAAAATCACTCAAAAATATATCTCAAATATGAAAAACAATATTATTTATAGAATTGGTATAAAAAAATCAATGTAAATTTTCATGATTTAACAATTACATTTCAAATGTTTTGATATAATGAAAGTATAATATTGATTCTAAATTCATATTATTCTATAAAAAATCATTTATAACTAAAAATATATTATTACTCGGGATTTATATATATTTAAGGGATTCAAATGGTGAAATACAAAAAAAATCAATAAAAAAACACTTCATAAATTCCCCTAACCATTATTTTACACTATTGTTAAAAAATAGATCAAATACATATGAGAATAAATAAAATAAAAAGTGGTAGTGAGATATTTATTATAATGTGTTATCCATCATTCTTTATACAATATTTATTTATTTTTTTCCTTTATGTTCATTGAAATTAGTTTTAATCATTTCATCAACCTGCGAATACTCACATCTCTATTTCTAGATATATTTCACTATGATTCCAAGTACATTTGGTTAAAAAATATATTTCCTCAATCTTGATTACATGTGAAACCTCTATAGGCTTGTTTTATTTCACAATCCATAATTCATTTGCAGAGAATAAATGATAAAAAATATTTTTTGAGTGGAATGTTCTTGATTTATTAGGATAGAAGATTAATTTTTATAAAAAGAGGCTTAATTGTGAAGTTTTAATCTTAATAAAAATTCATGTTCAGATAGTTTATAACATAAAAATTACTCCAAAACAACCAAATTTTATCAAAAATCATATAACTCATTTTCTTACATTATAGTACTTCCCTCACTAGGATTTTGGTAGCATACTACGTTACTCTTCAATTATCATTTTCACTTATTTTAATCCTTTTGTACAGCCATTTTTTTGGATTTCTAGGAATAAAATAATTTAAAAAAATTTTATAATCTCACTAACCCTTCTTAGTATCATCATGATATTCCTATTATTAATTATCTACTACCAAAGGAAAATGTCAATTCTTTTTCTCCCAACACCTTGCTCTTATTTTCTACATTTAATATAACTAAATATTAATTTAAATTTAGATTTGATTTTGTATTATGAATCTTATAAAGGTAATCATGGTCTATAAGACTTCAAAAAAGGTATATTATAAGGTATGTATAATTGGTTACAATAAATTCTCATTTAATGAAAAATTCCTTTATCATTTAAAAATATAAAATATCTTAGATTTTTTGAAAAGAACTAAATTTAATTTTTTCCTTTCATTAAGTTCCATTAAGAATGAAGATAATTCTAATACACTGAAAGATAGATTTAGATTCCTCTCAAGTATGTAGTTTTTATATTGGATAGTGAAAATACCATAGGCCTCAAATTTAATAGAAAAAATACTTGAAAATTACAAATCATTATTAGGGAATGATTCATATAATCAATCATATGAATTTTCATATCATAATCATAATATTATTTTCAATAATTAATCAAAAATAATGTATTAATGTTATATTCAATATGATTAAGATAAAAAAACTAAAAACATTAAAAAACATAATAAATGAAAAATAAGTCTTTAACTGATAGTAATCCTTACTTGACCTAACCCACTCAAACCCCTCTTATGTGATGGTAAGTCACATGTTCCCCCCAAGAACACCTCTAAAAGGATACTGGTTTGGGAAAATCACTATGTAATTACACCACTCACAATGAGAGGCCTTATAATAGTGAATCTAAACTAAACACACACCACTAAATATTATATAACAAAATGGAGAAATAAAAATACACTATCGTAAATATATAATTTATATGCACGTAAACTAGATAGCATTATAATGTCACAAAGTAGTCTAATTGGAATGCAAAAGGAAAAAATATAGGTATAATAATAGTCACAATAAGTTAATTCTATCCTAGAAAACAATTGGTATTTCTCTACAAATCGAATCTCCAATCATGATACCCACCATAACATCGCACCTCAACTCCACTATGTTTTTTGGAAACCACATCCACCAAAAAATCTCTTAATTATACATTTTCTATATAATACATGACACATGTGGAAAAAATCCATTGTAGGGATTAGTATAACATTCCTAATAGGATTTAAAAAAAAGAAAATTGTAATGGTAAGATGATGGGTATGTCTTCTGAATGTAATACATAAAGGAATGGATTAATAATATTCATTTAAAACACAAATATGATTTGAGTATAGTGAATTAAAAATACATCATTAAGTATCATTCTACATAGTTAGATTTAGGATTCATCACATATCCTCGAGTATTGTATCACCTTTATATGGCCTCACATTGCTCACTAGATTTTTAAGGGAGAACTTGTTCCTCGTCATATTACACACAACATATGAGGGTAACACAAAATAATTAGATTTATGAAGAAGAACTCACACCTATTTGAGTCTCACACATAAAATCAAGACACAGTTTTCACTTTTTTATAATGTATACCCAATGAATGCTTCATGAAGGAACTACATAGATGATGTCCTTAGACACATATAATTCCCCCGGAATACCACATGGCATAGTGTGGAAACACATAGGACACACATGTTTTTTACCTGGTTGGGTTGAGTAGACCTATCCCCCACATATCTTCCTACTACTAGCAAGAATGGGTCACTTAGACACACAATATAGATTTTGTGTCGGCCTATGTAGACTGGAATGCGTGTCTTAGCTGCAGGATCAGCCTGAGGGGCTAAACCAAGGCCACTCCTAGCCTAAGGGTGGTTATCCCCATCTGGATTGGTGGGACCCAGGCCTTTCCATAGCCATGAAACCATAAAGGTGCAATATTGGAATGCATCTTGGTTACCCCACTATGTGTCACTTCCATGAGAAACATTATCCTCATGGAGTAGCGGGTTATAGGAAAAACATGATAACATTAAGGTATCACATTCCTCTCTTAAAATGGCCCACTCGGGCTACTATCCAAGCATTCCACCTACTCAAATTTTCATATTCTTCCAGTATACCCATAGTTTTAGGTGGAAAAATGTCCCACCTTCTACGTTGGCCATCTCGGATACAACCCATGAAAAGTTATGGCCACTTGAGTATATGGCCTTCATGTTCACACCACTGTCCAAAGAAGTGGTCAGCCTCTACAGCACACTTTGTAAACCCGGATTGTGGCTGTGTCATGACATGTCCCCTGGGGCCCATGCCGTGACTATCCCAAGCCCACCTTCCATAGGCCAGGGGATGGTGACAAGCACCGAAAGGCATATTCCCTAAAACATAAAGGTGTTTCCTTGATAAACTATAAACTCACACAATCCAAACACACAATAAGATACAAGCACAAAGTAATCTATATAGTAAACAAGGTGTGTACTGAATGTAAAGGGACCGGAATACAAGACCAACTAGAAATTGCATGTAAAACTGGAATGTACAAGTAAAACTGTGAACAGATCCTGTGAACACCCACCAAGGATCCTACCTGAACGGTAGGTAGAGATCTCGAATGGTCGTCTCTGTGAATTATCTCATTTTATGTCTACCTCTGAGTAGTCTACAGTCCAGGTACCCTCTTCCACAGTTAGCATTGTCTGTTGTCTGCACTAGACACAACAATGTGCGGGCGTAGCCCATGCAGGGGTGAGTATAACAATACTAAGTAGGGACCTCAAGACCCTGAATGTCTCCTAGATTTCCACAAAGGATAAACCACAAAACATAGAAATAACAGTCAAACCTACTTAGGTATATTCCCATACATATATCTAAGTTATCAGAAAATACCTACCTCTCGTAGGAGGGAAGAATACCACACAGATAATACCACAAAGGTAGATTACCACACAGGTAAAGTACCACATAGCATAACCTTAATCACAAGTAGAAGGTAAAGTTAGATCACGCTAGGATTTATTCTAGGGGTATTAATAAGTAACATCCCCAGTCACAATGTTGAACTCCTAGGCTACTGGAAAACTCCACCTCTATCGAGTACAGTGGGGCTTCTGTATCACACAGAGGCGCTTCACACTAACCTTGGACTACTGAGGTACTCCTTCTATTGAGTACCGTGGGTCTGTCACATCACATAGAGGTGATCCCCCTCACGGTCTTCTGAGGTACTCCTCCGGTCGAGTACCGTGGGTCTTCCATGTCACATAGAGGCCCTCCCCACCATGGGTCTGTCGCGTCACACAGAGGTGCTCCCCACTGGGCCTGTCGAGTCACTCTGAGTCAAAACGGTCAGTTGTCAGCAAGTCTCAATCCGTCGTAGGGTTCCTTACGTAGCGTGCTTAGGAGAACCAATCCCCAAGCCATCGGTCATACCTCAATTTTTCCTAACACTCACAAATATGTATCCCAAAGGTCCGTCATGTCATAAGGGTTCCAACTCAACAAATGGTGCGTCAATCGGATGCCCGATCTGTAAGTTATTAGCATTTCTACTCCGAGGGACCGGTTGGATTCGAGGCTCGATCCAACACGGCCATACTCCAACTTTATCCAAAAATCAATTTTAGTATACCAAATGGACCATCTCGATCCATGGATTCTGGTGTCGAAGACAGTTCGTCAAACAGATTCTCGGTTCTCATGTTACGCCCAAAAAGGTGAAACTGGGTTTGGATATGCTCGGGTCCAATCCGACCTAGTCAGACCGACCTGGCCTGACCCGGCCTGGGCCTTGGCGGCCCTGACCCAATGGTCCATGGTCCAGCCCCTCCCGCATAGGGGGCTACCCAGCCCCGCCTACTGCGGGGTAGCCCACTTTACTGGTGGTTCTTCCCTAATTGACACCCAGGGGGAGGTTCCCCCCAGTCTTTCCAGACGGTCCATGTACCATTCAGCTGTTGACATGCGAGACTCGATGGAGGGGTCCCACCCAGTGTGGCAGGGCGAGCCAGATGGCTGTCTGGACTTCTTCCCAGTGGCACGGTCGCACGCCGCTGCTCCACCGTGGCCGGCCAGATGCTGGCCGCCCTTCGGCCTCTACCACGGCCAAGCAGTCGCGACCTTCTTCTCCACTAGCGGCGTGGATGCGTGCCTCCCTTACTTCATGCGGTCGGCTGAGTGTCGGCTACCGCCTTCTTCCACGAGCCATTGTGGTTTCGTTCCAATCCCGAAAAATAAAACGATCGCATATTCACGATCCTTGGGTCGAGGGCTCTAAGTCCATATGTCGCGCTCAACAAAATATTGTGTTTACAGCATCAATAAATATTTGGCATTGAAGAACGCACAAAGAAAACAATATAAGAGGCAAGGTATATGTGCAGGCTTTTGGCCATGTTTTTCTGGCCATCATTGTTGGGAAACCAGAATATGATGAATTGATAAATAAATAAATTCATATATAAATCCCCTACCTCAACATGCAATAATAATTCTCAATCCAACAAGAAGAAATCAACCACAGATCAACTAGTTAGTGAGTTGATCCATGTTTTTCGTTTAGAAGGAAATAACCTGAGAAAATATAATCACACAGATTTAAACCCCTACCTCAAGAACGATGGTCAGCATGCGTTTGTGGAAGTGGGTCGGTGTTCGCCATCCCCCACAACTAGCCTCTAATGATGCCAGTCTTTCATCGATCTCCGGTTTGGGGTTTCTGTGTCACTCGTCACCTCCCATTGGTACCGACTCCATCCTCCAAGGGTTTGGCATCACTGCACTTTTTCAGAACTTCATTACTTGGAAAAGTAGGGTCGACACCTCTCCCCAAGCCCCATATAAATAGGAGTGGGGGAGGGTGTGCAACGTTCGTAGGATTAATGGATGCATGTTAATTAAGAACCTTCCTAATTCCCCAACAGTGCTGTTACATAGAATTTAATGGTGGAACCATTTATTGGCTGGACACATCACTGGTCCCACATTGCTGCTTCTCCATTGGAGGAAATGAATGAAAATAAAATTAAAAAGTTATTTTAGTTATTCTATTGAAATGTTCCAAAAACTGACTTTTTTTCCAGACCTACTACTGTCGAAGTGAAGTGTCCCTTAAGAGAATCATGGCCCTGTAGATTCAACAGTGTCCTTATATTTTTAATCTGAGCATCGGTTCAACAGTTATAAAATTCCTCTCACACGTTTATTGAACGTACCCGGAAAAAAGTTTGGAAAAATATTAACAGTCACCGTCAATCATGGCCGGTCGAGGTTAGGCTCTGCCTAAGTGAAACATGCCCCAAAAAACCCAATGGTACTCTCAAATTTCCAATCACCGTTACCATTTAGAAGTTATTTATTTTGACAATAAAATAATTTTCACTTAATTATTTTATTTACAGATAAAAACTAACATTAACCAGTGGCTTGCGCCGGCCAATGTTTTTATCCTCCTAAAGAAATCATACCCTCATTAGTTCAACGATGCTCTCATATTTTTAATCTGAGTTACCATTTTTTTAGATATAATAATTTGAAATTTAAATAACTTTATTTAATTATTTTATTTATGGTTATTCCATTTCCAGTTTTCTCACAAGAGGCCCGCACCGACTAAAATTAAGTCACACCTAGGGTAAACCCGCCATCCTGAGTGCAATAGTGCCCCTAGATTTCTGATATGAGAAACTATTTAAGATTTATTCCACTTTTTTAGGAAAACTACTTACACAAACTAATTAATCCTCAAAAAAATTGATGTATCATTTCGGGCACTCCAGGCCTTTGAATCACACACCGTTAGATTTTTTGGTCTCAAAATAATCCCATATAATTAAAAAATATATACAGAATTTCTAGGAAATTACATTCTCTTCACCTTAGGGATTTACATCCCCAAAATCCACAACATAGACTAAGGAAACAAATGGGGGTACTGAGCATAGATCTGAGCCTCATGCTCGCATGTGCTCTCCTGGAGGTTCTTGTGTTGCTAACGAATACGCACCAGAGGTATCGACCACCCACGAACGACCCACTCCTGTCGATCCTCAATATCTATTGGAACCTTCGTAAACTTCGCCCCATCGTCTAAGTCCATCTACCAATGGTCGATGACTTGAGAAGGTTCATGCATGTGTCTCCTCAGTTGGGATACGTGGAAGAAATCGTGCACCCACTCCAACCATGGTGGTAGTGCCAAGCGGTATATCACCTCTCCAATCCTCTGAGGTATCAGAAAAGGACCAATAAACTATTGTGATAACTTTCCACCTCAGCCAAATATCTGTACTCCCTGTCGAGGAGAGACTTACAAGAATATGTGGTCCCCCTCCTAGAAATCCAAGGCTCTCTGTATCCTATCATCATAAGACTTCTACCAAATCTATGCGGTCTTCACTTGTTGACAAGTGAGACATCGTGATATAGACTCTTCCACTACTTTCTTCATCTCTGGACACAAGTACTGATGTCGAATGTCCTGATACATCTTCGCCACTCCTGGGTGTACCGCTAGAGGGGATGTATGAAACTCCCTCAACACTTCCTCCCATGGGGCTACTAGAACCATGGTACATCCTATGAATAGTTTCGTGTGCTCCCCACCTTCAAAAAATCAATCAGGTGCCTGCCCTGAGGATATCTGAGTGTGTCGAGCCTCACAGTCAATTCCCCCAAGTAGCGCCTCCCCGACTCGCTGAAGGGGTGTGGGAGTGATAGTCATAGACTAGAGGAATGCTACTCCATCTCTTTCTACAATGATAACTACGATGCGGCTAGCTTCTCTGGCGCCTCACTCAGCAACTGCAGACCAGACATCCTGCTGAGTGCATCTGCTACCACGTTTCCCTTCCCAGGAGTATAGACTATCTCAATGTCATTGTCCTGGAGGAACTCTAGTCATCATCATTATCTCTGGTTTAGGTCCTTCTAAGTGAATATATACATGATACTCTTGTGATCATAGTAAACAATAAACTATGGCACCACATCTTCGGTGCAAATACCAATGCAACTAACTCAAGGTCATGGGTAGCGTAGTTCTACTCGTCAGTCTCTGTCTCAGCTCCTGAAAGCTTTTATGAAACTTCTCCATCCATAGGAAAGGCTCCCCCTTTTTCATCAAAACGAAAATGGGTACCGCTACCCTGGAGAAGTCTGGTCCAAAAATCTGGTAGTACCCTGCCAAAGCAGAAGTCTCTCTCCCTTGGAGGAGGTAATCCTGGAAAAATATTTAGAAAATATGTCCCCATATTCTACCACTACTATTGGGGATTGAAAACCCAAAAATCATGCTACCATAAGGGTAATACTAGCATAATCAATAGTGATCAGCCGCACCCTCCTACACATGAGATTATCCTGTGCTGCATGGGTTTCCTTTTTCATCGACCAAGGAAAATATCATTCCAAAGTTGTAGGTAAACCAAAACCTTTTTCCTAATACAGTTAATCTGAGTATGAACTGTGGATGTCCATTCCATACCCAAACTAACAATGTAAGGCCTCGATGTTGTCACCAAGAAGTTCCAACCAAAACTCTCACCTCAAGGGTCAGATCACACAATCGGTGTAACTGTGTTTATCGAGTCTCCTCACAAAGGTATCTCCAGATATGAGGGTCATGTCAATGGCTAAACCAAAAACTCTAGGTCTTGAAAAAGATCTTTGGTAATAAGGAATGATTAGTTTCTATGTCCATTAATACACCAGGAAGTAGTAGACACAGACCATACCTCTAACCATTCTTGGAGCCCTTGAGTCGCACTCCTTGACCATATGCAGCTACTCCCTTCCCCTTTCCTATAGCTACCTGAGCCTGGTGGGGACCCCAAAGGGGGTGGTTGTAACATGTCTAAATGTACACCACCTCATGTTGCTCTCCTAGATCTACTTCTATGTCTGCATCCCATCAGATTCATCTGTCCCTAACAATTCTTCTTCCTAAAACACTTTTTTACATGCCCAAGTCTCTGATACTTGCATCAATTTACTATTTTTTCACGTCTAACATTCACAATTTGAATCCGCTTTTCCAAAAAACATTCAACCAAAAAGGTTATCTCTAGAACCCTAACATAAGTAGGAATGAATAGAGGAAATGTTATGGCTCACATGTCCCTAAACACACCTCGCTCAGAGTTCCAAGCCTCGAAACACTGACTATACTATATTCATCGAGTACCTGATATGGTTGGTACGCCACGACAAATACTCAGCTACTGACATGTTATCTTGTCAAAGATGTAGAAGCTCTAGGGAACTCTCAGCCACCTCCTCAAGACAGTCCTTATCCGCATGTGAGTCAGACACACCTCATAACCTAAGGTTTATCTGATACTGAAATACGTGTAAGGCACTAAGCCTACATGTGTCCTCTACTGGTACTAACAGTTGTAACTACTGGCCAAAAGGTAGTGATATAGCTGGCACAGTACACAAAGGTACCATCTCGGGCAACGGTCCAAGTACTGAAGCCTCATTATCCTAAGAACCATCCTCATGGTCACGTAGTGGAAAAGACCAGCATCTAGAATCACCATCTACTCTACTAGTTTCTCAATTAGGCGGAAAACTCTAGACACTACCTCCATCCAACCCTCAGCTGCATGGGAATCTGAATCACCTTGAATCCTTGGAGGCCTCTGTCGCTAGAACTCATGCAATGTGCTCAGTCAGTGTGCATCCTCTACTAGTGGAGCTTGTGGTAATGACTGCATAACATGTAGTGGTGCTTTCGGTACACCACCCAAAGGTGCTAATGCCGTAAGAGGGCCCTACACCGAGGCCTCATCACTCGGTGGGCCGTCATCACGTACTTTCTCAGGAATCCTGGCTGGATGTCTACACGATGACATCCTGATAAGGAACAGGTGTGTGATGGTCCTTAAGTTATAGCTAGTGAGCTGATTCTAAGAAATCAAAAGAAGAACTCTTCAAAAACCATGCAATCAATGCTTCTGTGTACTGAGTCGGAAATCCGAATTCAGGGTCCTAGTGTATGGATATGCCGGCTTCCGCACCAACATTAGACTCCTCGGATTTAAAACCACACTCATAACACTTAACACTATTGCTTCAAAGAAAAGATCAGAGTCCTAGTTCTTCGGTAGAACTAAACTCCTATAATACCGGTTTGTCATGACCCGTCCCCTGTGGCCCATGTCGTGACTTACCCAAGCCTGCCTTCCATAGTCCATGGGCTGGAGACAAGCACCAAAAGGCGTATTCCCTAAAACGGGAAGGCATTTCTTTTATAAACTGTAAACTCACACAAATCAAGCACACAACAAGATACAAGAACAAATTAAACTATATAGTAAACATGGTGTGTACTAAAAGTAAAGGGGTCTGAATACATGCCCAACTGAAAAGTACAAGTAACACTAGAATGTATAAGTAAAACTATGAACATCTCCTGTGAACACCCACCAAGGATCCAACCTGAAGGGTAGGTAGAGATCTTGAACAATCGTCTCTGCGGATCACCTCGTCTAAGGTTCACCTCTGAGTAGTCTCCAGTCTAGTTACCCTCGTCCATAGTTAGCGTTATCCATCATCTACACCAGACACAACAAGGTGTGGGAGTAGCCCATCTAGGGGTGAGTATAACAATACTCAGTAGGGACCCTGAGACCCTGAATGTATCCTAGATTTCCATAAAGGATAAACCAAAAAACATAGAAACAACAGTCCACCCTACTTATTTATATGCCCATACATATACCTAAGATGTCAAGAAATACTCACCTCACACAAGAGTGAATAATACCACATCGGTAATACCACGAAGGTAGATTACTACACTGGTAAAGTGACACATATCATAACCTCAATAACATGCTCAAGGTAAAGACAGCTCACACCCGAATTTATTCTAGGGGTAGTAACAAGTAACATCCCCAGTTACAACGTCGAACACCTAGACTACTGGAGAACTCCTCCTCTATCAAGTACAGTGGGTCTGCCGCATCACACATAGGTTCTTCCCAATAACCTTGGACTGTTGAGGTACTCCTTATATCGAGTACCGTGGGTCTCTCGCATCACACTGAGGTTCTCCCCACCGTGGTTCTATCTCTCTCACAGAGGCCCTCCCCCTCGTGGCCTGCTGAGGTACTCCTCTGGTCGAGTACCATGGGTCCTCTTCATCACACATAGGTGCTCCCCACTGTGGGTCTACCACATCACATAGAGGCACTCCCCACTGGGCCTGTCGAGTCACTCTGAGTTGAAACGGTCAGCAGTCTCTAAGTCCCAGCCAGTTGCAGGGTTCCGTACATAGCACGCTTGGGAGAACCGCTCCCCAAGCCATCGGTCATACCTCAATCACCCTGAATTCCCAC
Organism: Viscum album; assembly: GCA_963277665.1. NCBI lineage: Eukaryota > Viridiplantae > Streptophyta > Magnoliopsida > Santalales > Viscaceae > Viscum > Viscum album. Next base: position 419,361,623 of record OY728158.1, on the reverse strand, counting down.
AATGAAGTATCACAATGTTCTTTCATGCCATAAGGGTTCCAATGCAACAGATGATGCGTGAATCGGACGCCCAATCTGTAAGTTATTAGCATTTCCACACCGAGGGACCAGTTAGATTTACAGTTCGATCCAACCCAAATTTACTCCAAATTTAGCCAAAACTAAAGTGGATTATTCCAAATTGACCATCTCGATCCAAGGATTCTGGTGCAGCAGATAGTTCATCAAACAGATGTCCCGTTCTAAAGTTACGACCAAAAAGGAGAAACTAGGTTTGGATGGGCCAGGGTCCGGTCCGACCCAGTCGAGCCGACCAAGCATGGGCCGGCCCAACCTGCTTCAAGTCCACCCGGTCTGACCCAGGTCCGGCCTGGATAGACTAGGCATTGGCAGGCCCAGCCCGTTGGGCCATGGCTCGGCCCGACCCGCTGCGGCGCGACCAACTGCGTTGCGGGCCGCTCGGCTAGTGGTCCCCTGTGGCGGTTCTACCCTAACCAACAGCCAGGGGGAGGCGTCCCCCGATCTTCCCGAATGGTCCATGGACCATTCGGCTACTGGAATACGGGACCCGCTGGAGGGGCCCCGCCCGGTGTGGCGTGACTAGACGGAAGGCTGGCCAGACTTCTTCCTAGTGGCATGGTCGTGCACCGCTGCTCCACCACGGCTGGCCAGATGTCGGCTGCCCTTCGGCCTCCTACCCCACCGGTGGGACAGACGCGCGCCATCGCTATGCTACATAGCCGATCGACATGTCGGCCTCCACCCCTTGCTTTGTCGCAGCCAACTGGCCATGTCCTCCTACTCATCCAGTAGCGCGGATGCGAGTCTCCCTTCATTCATGTGGTCGGTCGAGTATCGGCCGCTGCCTTCTTCTGTGAGCCTTTGCAGTTTCATTCCAATCTCAAAAAATAAAACAATCGCATATTCGAGATCCTAGGGTTGAGGGCTCCGTATCTATATTTCCTGCTCAACAAAATATTGTGTTTCTAGTGTCAATAAATATTTGGCGTTGAAGAACGCGTGAAGATTGTAAGATAAGAGGCAAGGTATATGTGTGGGACGTTGGCCATGTTAGTTTCTCCATCATCATTGTGAAACTAGAATATGAATAATCAATAAATAAATTCAATCATATATAAATATCCTACCTCAACCTACAATAATTATTCCCAACCCCGTAATAAGAAATCATCACCGGATCAACTAGTTAGTGAGTTGATCTGCATTTTTTATTTAGAAGAGAAGAACATGTGAAACAATAATCGCACAGATTTAAACCCTTACCTCATGAATGATGGTGAGCATGCATTTGTGGAAGAAGGTCGGCGTTCTCCATCCCCCGCAGCTAGCCTCCAATTATGTCACTCGTTCGTCGATCTTCGGTTCGGGGATTCGGTGTCGCTCATCACCTCCCGCTGGTACCGGCTCTGTCCACCAAGAGTTTGGTGTCACTGCACTTTGTATGCACTTCGTTGCTTGGAGAAGCAGTTCTGACACCTCTCTCCAAGCCCCACATAAATAGGATAGGGGGATAGTGTGCAAAATTCATGGGATCAATGGAGACCTATTAATTAGGAACCTTCTTAATTCCCTAATAGTGTGGTTACTTTGAATTGAAAGGTCAATCCATTTATTGGCTTGACACGTCGCTGGTCCCACGTTGTCGCTTGTTCGTTGGAGGAAAGTAATGAAAATAAAATAATTATTTTATTTTATTTATTCTATTGAAAAGTTCCAAAAACTAAATTTTTATCTAGTTCTACTACAGTAGAAGTGAAGTCTCCCTTTAGTGAATCCCAACCCTGCAGATTCAATGGTGTTCTCGGATTTTTAATCCGAGCAGTAGTTCAAAAGTTATAAAATGATGCTCACGCGTTTACTGAACGTACCCGAAAAAGGTTTGGAAAATTATGAACAGTCACCCTCAACCCGTTCCGGTCGAGGTTATCCTCTGCCTAAATGAAACACACCCCAAAAAACCCAACGGTACTCTCGGATTTCTAATCTGAGTTACCTTTTAGAAGTTATGGATTTTTATGATAAAATTATTGTCACTTAATTATTTTATTTACGGCCAAAAACTAACATTCCTTGGTGGATTGCACTGTTCAATGTTATTATTTTTCTAAATATAGCATGCCCTAATGAGTTCAGTGGTGTTCTCATATTTTTAATTCGAGTTACTGTTTGTGAGTTATAGGCATTTGAAAAATAAAATAACTTTATTTAATTATTTTATTTACGGTTATTCCATTTTCAGGTTTTCTCACAGGAGGCCCGCGCCGACTAAACATAAGTCATGCTTAGGGTAAACCCGTCATCTTGAGCGCAACGGTGCCCCCAGATTTCTGATCCGAGTAACCATTTATTCTACTTTTTTAGGGAAACTGCTTATGCGTGGTAATTAAACCCTATCAAAAACTTCGAAGGATCATTCCGGGCACATCGAGCTTCGGAATTGTGCATTGTTAGATTTCATGGTCTTGAAATAATACCATATAATTATAAAAATATAAGGAATTTCCGAGACATTACAAGATGAACTATCATGCTCACAATAATAACATTGACGATGGATGACACTCTTTCCCTGTGCACCACTTTTGAGGCACATCCTTGACACCATCTCTTTAGTGAGTCAACTAGTCACCCCACCACCATGACCCTACCTCGTCAAACCATCACATCATCCAAAATAGGCTAATGCTAGGTCCAATAACCAAAATCCATGTGTGAAGGAACAAGATAAAGGAATGATTAATAGAGGGAGAGAGATGTAGGATAATAAATTCTTATCTCCGTCAAATTTTTTCTCCACAAAGAAAGAATATAGATAATTGATCATATAGAATATTTTAGAAGTGTGTATGAATAACATGGTTATTCATCAATGATATAATCCATGATTAATGATGAATCCCGATAATAATTTATTTATAATTCAAAAATGTGTAGAAAAACAATCATATAAATTGATTCTAATGAAATAAACAATGAATATCATAGAAAAAATGGAAGACCAAATGTCCTACCTTGGTTTTGGATCATTCATTGATTATAGTTCCACATCTATTAACATCGATCTAAAGGTTCCCTAATTTGGTATCCTCCTATAGTCTTACTCACAATGAGAGTTCACCATCATCAAAGAAAATTCTTTTGGTTTCCAAGAGGCCAGCCCTAGGAATTTTCTAACATATATATTAACATATAATGGATATGATATCACTCCAGTTAATGTTCATAATTTTATAATTAATTAAATAATTTAATTCTGTTTTTAAAATATCTACTAAAAATACCCAGTGATGGCCAACTCATGATCCTAAAAAGTGAACTAAACTAATACCACCCCTTGGGTAAAACACAAGTCCTAGACACAATCATGATTTTAGATTTTCTGTGTGACACCCTACCTATGAATGGTTATACATTTTCCATAAATGTTCTTTCACAATACAAAAATATTATTTTAATACCTAATATATTTTTATTGGGCCTACCACACTCACAATTCCTCACATGCTATGCCCTGGCGTATACACCGCACCCTAGATTCAACGAAACCATAAGTTAATATTTCAATATTTATTTGATTGGGATAATTACCAATTTACCCGAGGGGGAATAAATATATTTTTGAAACATTTTTATTCAATATTCATAACAACTACACAACAAAACATAAAATAATAAGTTAAATATTTAAAGGGTTTAATAAAAAAATTATCATTACAAACTCCCCACATTTATAAATTTTCATCCATAAAATCTCAATCTGGAAAAAGGTGAAGATACTGGGATGACATCTAACCCTCTCGCACCTAATATCTCTCATGAAGCTTCCCATGAAACCAAAAGATATGCACTAGAAGAACGACCCACCAAAAAAAGAATCTCTCATCTTAATCCTCAATTTTCACTGGGTAATTTGAAAATGTTTTACACCCTTGATTTCAAGATCAACCTGAATTAACATCCTACAATAGATCATGCATGTATCTTCTCATATATAAAACATGAAATACATTATACACCCAATTTTATTGCGGGGTCAGTTTCATGTGGTACAAAACCTCACTCACTCAGTGTAGTAACTCAAATTATCCAATGAAGCATGAGGATAAATTAATATCCAGAAAAAAAATCTAGGCAAATTACCTAGAGGAAAAACCTATAGGGTTATGTGTTTACCCTCCTCGAACACCATGTTTCTCCATCATTGGTCTACACAAGACTTTTGACGGCTCTCCCTAGTTTTTATCCAATCCTAGATTACTTGAACCTGCTCTGTAATTTCATACAAAATAACAAACTCCATAATTGATATCTGCCTAATTTATGTCTAATGAATATGTTATATAAAGGGTATCCCATATAGGTCATGAAATGGATCGATGCCAATAGTGGAGGGGTAGCTATTTTTGAAGGTGAACTATACAAAGGAAATGTGATCCTCCAAAATTTGGTAAAAATTCATCATGACTGACCTCAGTATATCCTCATTTACAGGAATAGTCTTCTCAGACTATCTATCTATTTCAGGATGGAATAATGAAATCATTCACATTTGGGTTTCGAAGTCCCATTGTAAATCTGTCCATAATCGAGATGTGAAATAGGATTCTTGCTTAGATATAATCATCAAGGGAAATCCATATAGATGGATGATCTCTTATATGTATAAACATCTACTATCATCTTCTCCATAATGGTAAGGATTTGAGCTGACATAGTCACTAGATCAACAATCAAGAAGATAACATCATCATACCTCTCTGATAGAGGGAGAACTATCATGAAATCCATTGATATTCCATCCCATCCTCACTATATAATTTTAAGAGAATGGGCCAAACATTCTAGGAACTATTGCTCCACATTCACCTACTAATAGGTAAGGGATCATGAAATAAAATTTCCAATACTCCTCTTCATCCTAGCCCATAAAAACTGGTACTAAAGGTCTCGATACATAGTTGAAACTTTAGGATGTACTGCTAAGGTTAAAGAATGAAACCCCCTTATCACCCCCTCATATACCACAACTAACACTACTGTCCATCCCTGATATAAGACGATATGATAGCACCTTCAGAAAATCTATCAGGTGAAAAACTACTAAAAACCCGAACATTTTAATCTCATGATCAATTTCCCATATTTGTTCCTCCCTCACTCACTGAATAAAAGGTGGGGTCACATACATCAATCGTAGATAAACCATGCACCCTCACCACTAAGGAAAATTTAAATGAGTTCAACTACTCCATAAACTCATCTAATAACTATGAACAAGACTTTTTTCTTTGGTAATATGCCACCACATTGAACTTCCAGAGAGTATTTAGTATTTAAATTTCTTAATACTATAGGAAATATTACCAGTACCTCAACCATAGGATAAGGTCTCGTTATAAAGATGTATTGTAGGCTATAATGGTCGGGATAGGCTAAAAACCACTCACTATGAATATAATTCCTTAATGTCTTTATTTAGAACACTACTAGTTCCAGTTCTATGTTTTGAGTTATGTAATTCATCTCATAGTGTCTTATGTCCCTATATTTAAGGCAATTTCCATCCACCCTTTAAATAGTTCACAGTTGATCCATGCTCTAGAGGCATCACAGAACACCAAAAACTCAACTCCTTCCTCTAGAATGTAAAAGATCACATAACTAGTAAACCTTTGATTCAACTCCCCAAAGGCCTTCTAGAACTTACTAGGCTAGAAGAAAGTATTACCGTTTTGGAGGATGGTATTTAGATAGGCTTAAATCATAGAGAAATCAATTAGAAATATCATGTTTTTTAACTAGGTTGATGTTGAGACTCCTTTTATTGGAAAAAAGAAATCCTATTTTAAATAGGGTTGAGAAGTAAACCTTACCTGACCTAGAGGCCCAAATACCCAATGACCTAATGAAACAAGGCCTGAAGGCCCAGCAACCAAAAATCTAAGACAAACCGCTAAGGCCCAAATTGAGAAGTCATCAACATGTTCTTTTACCAGCCAAAGGACATACCGCCCTTTACTAGTAATCATCGCCATATAGATCTTGTCTAAAAAATGCATTACCAAAAAATAAGTTTCATCATATTTGAATAATGAAAAAAGGTTGATCACCCCTCCATCCATGATGTGGGAGGAGGGACAAATGATGGGTGCTAGTAGACACATTACACATCTCTCTTTCGATCCGCCTACCTGATGATGCATGTGTGGTTCGCGCTAGCATCACCTCCTGATGCACTGCATCTTCAAACCAGAACAGGATGATAAGGTCCCATTTCATGACATCCCTCAATCCTACAATAATTATGAAATTCTGGATGATGATAATTAAAATGTCCATCCCTCAAAATGAGGCCCCACCCGGCAGTGAGTATTTCCAACCAGATGCGTCGAATCATTCATCTACTCCCAGAAATACCACATGAGACTAAAAAATCAAAAAGGCCCAATCAAAAAATTGTGACCCAAGGGACCTGTGAAAAAATCCCAAAATTTGATGAAAACCCTACCGAACCAAACATCAGCAACGTCGCCCGAAGCCATGCTGAGCTACCCAGTCGTCACTGTAAATCCACGGACAACACGAAAGTCGTCATAGACTGAAAAAATTCCCAATTGAACTGAAGTACTCCGACATCACCGTTCGTTGATCAAATCCATGGATGCTGCCATTTTCGTGAAAACAAGATAGAAAACCGTGACCGATTCCCTAGACACCCGAAGAATCGGATTTGATCCTAAATCTAGAGTCATGACAAGATCTGTGCCAAATCAGAGCCTGGAGAATGGAGAAATCGGAGACTAAGCCCGAACAGATCATGGAAACTGAGGGATGTGATAGAAACCGAATGGGATAAGTGTTGCAGGCATGATTGAGGGCATCAGGTGGAAGCAACAAGTCACCGGCGGAAAACAATGAACACAAAAAACTGGAAAAACCAAATCATCATGACATCAAGGTCACTAGAAATAAACAATCCACATGATGAGGAACCAGCGGAAAGAACCAGTAGAAGATAGGAGAGAGTCATCCTAAAATGGATCCATTGTTATAAATATCCACTAATATCCATCAATATAATGACAACTTCATACCTCAAACACACTCAAATGAGGATCCCATTATAACACTACTTTGATCTTCATTGGTACAAAAACCATTCTATCCAATGTGACAATGTTACCTAGTTAGTGTATTTGTCTAATTCATAACATACATTTAGATAACATTTCATACCAGTACTCCCACACACCATATGTCAAGAATAATCCATATATTTTCAGGGTTCTAATCCCTTATAGTGGAATGAGTGAGAATGTCATCAATGAAGACAACTATGAACTGGTCTAAGAAAGGCTAGAAGATTTGGTTGTTGAAACCCATAAATACTGTTAGGGAATTTATGACACCAAAGGGGATAAATAAGAACTCATGATGACCATAATAAATCCCTAATTAAATCATTGGGAAATCCTCATCACAAACCAAAACATGATGATATCCAAACATTTGGTTGATCTTTGAAAACCACCTAGATACCATTATCTAGCCGAAGATATCATCGATCCTTGGAAAGAGATACATTCTTGATTTTCAACTAGTTCAAGAAATAAAATCAAACACATGACCCCAGGATCCCATCATCTTTCTTGGTAAATAACACCTAATAATCCCATAAAGAAGCAATGGATCTGATAAAAAATCACCATAAGGTCTTACAATTTCACCCGTGGATCCCTGATTTGGGTTGGGGTTATCTGAATCGTTCATAAGGTTATTATACTAGTACTAGGGTGTTATTTGATACCAAAATCAACCCCACGTCAAGGGGAGAACCCATTTACCTCATAAAAACATTTATATGCTCCTTTACATCCCTAAAGAATGGTTTTCTTAGAGCATTCATCACTTCATGAGTCAAACTGGAAAAATTATGCATGGTATATTATATGTTCCTATGCAAGGGTCTTACTTGTCTCAACCGGATGCCCCTCTCTCACACAATGGAGAATCTCAACCCACATATCAGAGGTATCTCACTTTATGATTGTTTTAGTAAATGTGGGCATATATTGTTATTAACCAATCCATAAAAAGGAAGTCAATATAGCCTCATTGGAACCAACGATATGTCCCAATGAAACTCGTCCCCACTAACATCATGATCACACCATTGAAATAATGGATCACACTGATATATATCAATACTAGTTTCAATATAGAATTGGGATAGATCATACCTCATATGATATCAAGATTCACCTAGTTATAACCATCAATCATCTGCAACTGACCATGATCCTAATCACTATCCTTCATATCAAAACATGGGATAACTGGGGTGGTTATAATAGAATGAGGTCTTGATGTTGCATACCCTCACCTCCTCCTTGAGCATTTACACCCCAACTACCATGGCCACCTCCTCAAGGGCTACATTTTTACCATTGGGTGGTCCCCGATCACTATGTTGGCTCTACCACAATGGTTCATTAACTAACTTTCATCCCTCATCTGCCTAGTGGGTCAAACATTTTCACACTAAATACCCATTATTTCTACAAGTGTATCATATCCTATCAACTATTTGATATAAATATCTTCATAGACCTTACACTATCGATCCATGACCGTTTCTCCCAAAAAACGTTATGGACGCGACGACCGATTAAAAGGGATTAGTTTTGTGGGGTTATTTAATTTCTACTTACAATTAAAACATTATTGTTTTGTATTGATGGGTAATGTGGAGAATTGGTTCGATTGTAGTGGTTAATTGGTGTGGAATCACTGGCGTTGGTTATAACATCTTTGATGGTCTCCAATGGGTTTGTTAGCGGATCCAGAAAAACCCAACGACTCTCGTATCCATGGTTTATTGGCCTGCTTTCCAAAGGCAGACGTTCATTGGGTGATTTGACCAATGACACTTAAAAAATTCCTTTGGTCGAGAGGATGGAAACTAGGGCTCACTTCACCCTTTTTGGGTGAACTAATAACTATTCCAGGACTCTCTTATAGATTTAATCTATGTTCATATGTTTGGGAATCCTTGGTTCATTCCCACGAATGTGTCTATGGAATATCATTGGGGAAATAGTTAATCATTATTACACATAGGGTTCGAATCATTTGGATTTATATGAGGTTCTCCATTGATTTAATGATCCGTATGTATTCGATGTTCTCCATCAATGATACCCTATTATGGATAAATCTGGGATGATTTGGTCATTCTATAAGACAATGTTGGTTTCAAGACATATGAGTTGGCGCTCTAGAGCTTATCGTCATCCAGGGCTGAGATCTATTTTGACGTCAGGAATGAACCCATAAGATGAGCTTCCTATGCATCCTCGTGAGAGGAATCGAAACCCATGTAGTCCAGTGTCGCTTTAATGTACACATTACCTTTTATGTTCATGGGATAAGGACCGAAACATGAAGTTTAATTCCATGCCGCAAGGAAACATATGTGAGAGGTTTATTAATTAAGGGTGGTGTGGAACTTATGCTGAAGTGGCTAGAGGTACCCAAAAGGGATATGGTCTCCTAGGTGGATGTGACCCTACCGAGGATGTAGCTTGAAAAACATTAGGGGTGATTTGGATGTTGGGTTTGGAACTCAGGGAGGCTTCTTATGTATCTTAGTTAATTGGGAATAAAATCCCTCATAGTTCAGTTTAAGCTATGACTTAAACTTTATTGGATGTCCGCTAAGGGAGCATGATTGGGTCTTACACATAATAGTTAACCATTTGAGGGGATTTGTTCAATGCTTACACCTTATGGGAGGCCCATTTGGATTGAAGTTGGGGCTTACATCTATAGAGAATGCCCGTTATTTGGATTGAAGTTGAGGCGTAAATCTATGGAGAAGGCTCATGTATTGGATTGAAGATTGTGATTACATCTATGGAGAAATATCTTGATTTGGATTGATGTTGGGGATTAAATCTATGGAGAATGACCATTCATTGGGACCATGAAAATGTCATGATTTCCACCAACCTCTAATCCTACGTGAGTCATGATCGGTGTGAGAAAGAAGAGGAGGTAGTGGATTTGAAGATCACAAATCCCACTTCATCTAATGATAAATGGTACTAGAGCCCAATGAGAGAGATAAATGGATTTGGGTGTGGTTTTTTCCTATTTTGTTTTCATATCTTGGATATTCATATTTGGAGACCTAACCAAATATGTCTAAGGAAAGGGAAGAGAGGGGAGTGGGTGCAACCTCCTACAAGAAATGATAGAGGCTTACCTTAGTGGGAGTGCCCTGAATTTGGTTCTGGGGAGAAGGATCATGTTACTTGGAAAAAGGAAATGCATGTGTGATCCCCTCTATTCCCGCCCAAAATGTGGAGGTACATGTGAGTATTCCAAAGTTAGACCCCACATTACCATGAGAATGTAAACTTATGGTCATTCTAGGGGTCTGCCTTATTGCTAGTATAAGTACATGTCTCCACTTACCTTGGGTATGTAAACTCAAAAGGATATGTTGGTGCACCCAATGGTTTTATCATATAGGTCTAGAGGCTTTGGAAAAGGCCATGTCTTAACATTGTTGGACTGGTTTTCGGAGGAGTTGACATGGGGACTACTGATGTGATGGAAGGGAATGATCGAGGTCGAAGAGTGAAAATCCATATGGTACCCCCCCCCTTCATGTGGTGGGTTATTGCATGAGATAGGATTTATTTCACTTAGCATTTTTCTACAAAGAAAAATGGGTGTCTTCATACCAAAATGGTTTGCAGACCAAGGTGGAGTCCTCGTACTATTCGGCTACGCGGGGCTAGGTTCCATTCGCGTAACATATTTTTACATGAGGATGAATTCCTCTTTCAAAGTAAATTTCTACATAGGGCAGGGTTTCATCCACATAGAGTTTTTCTATGTGGGTGTCTGGTTGAGGTGGGGGTATTGGTTATGCGCCTCTCAGGGAGTATGCTCACGAGGGATCTTGTAATGTACCAGATTTTCCAGGTAATTTTATTTGTAAATAGTATGGGATTATTTCGAGACTAGGAGATGATACAGATGTTGATTCCAAGGCCTGGGGTTCCTGAAATAAATATTTGAACTATTTTTAATAGTATTTAAAATATCTCATGTGATCAGTTTTAGTAACTTTTAAATGAGTTCTTGTATTTAAAAATGAGGGCACCATTGTGTTCAGAGTAGGAGGTTTTTCTTAAGCAGGACCTAACTTCGACTGGCATGGGTCAACAGTGGAAAATATTTTTCAGATGTTTTAAAGAAGAAGAAAATTGAAGTTAAAAATTTTATTTTACTTTTCTTTGACATTTTGTGACGATGCAACAATTCTACGACATAGCGACAAAGAAGCTGTTTCCTTTCATAAATGAAATAGTATGGCGATGCTATTTCAAAGTGAAACAATAATACTAAAACACGTCTTTAAACATTGGTGGGGATTCAGGATTAGGATTATTGATCCTTCCCTTGGATCTTTATAGGCGATCTTGGCGATTTCCTCTCGTTGGAAAACGATGAATGCTGACGGATTGCGGATCACAAACTGAGGATCAAGGATCAATGAACGACGGCAGTGTAACTTCGTTCTTCTCCATTGAAAGATCCTATTTCTAGGTAGGGGATTTATTCTTTATTCATGATTCCTATCCCCTTTCATGTTACTATAAATGAAAATAGATCAACCCAAGAATAGGTTGATCCTCAGTTAGATCATTTTTATAGGACGATTTTTTATTTGGGATGTTGTTTGGGAATTTAATCCATGTTGGAATTGTGTTGGAATTGATTTTTTTTGAAACATTGTTCTTAGATTATAAAGTGGATAGATCAATCCCTACACGAACAATTCCTAGATCCATCCATATCAGGTATTCTTGTGATTTTCTTCCTCCACCAAATCCTTTCTCATTTTTCATCCCTACAAAGATCCGAAATCTCCATGGTGTAGAAGTTTCGGTGGCATGATGAGGTGAGACACCCAGTGAGACGAGGTAGGTGGTGGATGTGGTATTGACCTGGTAGCAAGGCCAGGCTAGGCGTACCTGATGGAATAGTCACAAACATGGTGGCCAATGCTTGCGATGATCCATGGTCCAGGTGGGACTGCGATGTGGGATGGAAGCTGTGGTGGAAGGCCGTAGTGGCAACTGGGAGGCGGGGTCGAGTCACATCAGTGACCCCAGACAATGGAGGAGGCTTGTGGCGGTAGCATTTGTGGGTGGCATTCGATGGCCTTAGCCTGGTGGGACGCAACCGTGGTGGATGGCCCAAGTATGAGGCCGGGGCAAAATGACATGGCTCTTCAGATCTGCATCAGTTGGAAGAGGCACCCAAAACAGACCTGCAGGATCTGCTGGTCATGTGGACTAGCCGCGCCATGTAGTCTAGCCGCGTTGACTTGGTACCATGCAGCTAAGCCATGTGTGGGAGAGATGGGAGCCACGACCAGGGTGGTCCATGACCAACAGAGCACATAGGCCTGTGTGTGGTGGGCCAAATCGAAATATCCAGGCTGCTCCAGTGGCATAATGGGCTGAACCCGCTTCCCAGCTGGCCCAACGGGTCGGACCCACAACCCAACGCGCTAGGTCTAGTAGGTCTAATGGGTCGGTCTGGTTAGAGTCAGGTCCAGCTAGGTCAGACTAGACCCAGACCCCACCGGAACATTTTTACTTTATATCCCATAACTCTTAAACTGTGTGTCCATTTGACGAGCCATTTGTGGTTTTAAAACCCTTGTGATGAGTCGGTCCTTTTGAGATACTCTAAGGGGGTTTCTATCGAATTTATCTTATGTTCTATTGGATCGAGGAGGAGGTGCTCCCAGAATGAGCATGCTAAGGACATATTCCTCTATATGGATGTGACCTAGAAGCTATGTGATTACCTAGACTATGTGTTTTACCTAGAATACGTGTCATATCATGACATTTTGTCTTACCAAGAAAAGTTGGTTCTCCCCTGACCCCCCAGGGTGTGGGTCCTCTAGTATTTGATGACACTCTGTGTGTCACCTACACTCCATGTGTTACCAACACTCTATGTGTTATTTACAATTCATGTTTTACCTACACTCCATGCGTTACTAACACTCCGTGTGTAACCTACAATTCATGTGCTACCAACGTTCTATATGTTACTACTTGTGGGTACTTTTGATTCCTATAACAAAACTGTTTATGTACCATAGACCAATACTTGGTGTGAGATAACTCTAATGGATCTCTTGACTGTACCTCTCAGAGGCTACACTTTATGTGCCTCTTTGGTAGTTTACTTGGTTTATTTCTTTGTTCTCTTCCTTATGGTTTACATTGTGTATTTCCTTTATGGATTTGGCTCCCTTATGAGTATTGTTTTGCTCTCCCCTATATGGGATTCTCCTGAATGTGTTGTTTCTTGTGCAGATGATTGATAACTTTGATGAAGTCCTTGGTGGGCTAGAGACAGGTGGCTCTTCAGGGTGAGCTGATAGACATGATACACTTTTGCAACATTCAGAAAGATTACTATACCTATCATTTGGGTAGAGTTTTTAACAGATGAGATCCAGGAGACTGTACTTTTCTATTTCAGTTGGGATTGTATTCTGGACCCCTATCATTTCAATTCTGTACCATACATTGAATGGGTTTTCAATGTGGTTTGAATCCATTTTTACTTATTGTTTTTAGTTTAGGTACTTTTCTTAGGGATGGATGCTTTCGTGTAGGTTCATAGGAAAATTCCTCCCCTTTGTGGGAAACTACTACTCAACGCTAGTTGTTAGCCCCTGGCCTATGGAAGGCGGACATTGGGTAGTCACGACATGGTCCTCAGGGGACATGTCCTGACAGAGTGGTATTAGAGGAGGTTGGTTTTACTCTTGTTTGGTGGCAACAATGTTAACTATTTTGAGTTTGGTTTTCAGGCTAGGGAACCCAGTGTTGGTGTGGAAGTCGATGTATCCATACACCAGGACCACGAATTCTACTTACTGAATCGGTACATGAAAACAATTGTTGTTGGGAAATTAATGGTTAATGCATCATATGGGAATTGATTGTGTTCTCATGTACTTATTGAGTTAGAGTCAGCTCACCAAGTATACTCTAATGACCATGGTACATCTTGTTTTGTTTCAGGATGCTTCCATATTGACAACTAGCTAGGATTCCGGGGCATGGCCACGAGGATGGTATGCCGAGCGATAAAGCGTCGGTGTTGGGATAGTTGCCAGAGATAGCACCTCCTGGTTGGGCACCAGTGATCCCACGACACAAAGAGTAGTAGTTCCTATCGACCTTACCAGTAAAGGATTCAGATATGCTCAGTGTGTCTCATGAGTTTCAAAGGTAGAGACCTCCTAGGTCCCAATGTGAGAATAATCCTTAGATAGGTGAGGATTGTTTAGAGGCAGTGACATGAGTTTTCCACCTAGTGAGGATTCCTCTTGATCAGATGACGATCCTAGCCGTGAGTATTCTACAGGGCCTTGTGGGGAGGTGGTGGAGCTTGACAACTCAGACGCACAAAGAGGTGACAATCTCCTAGATAGAATTTAAGAGTATCTTCGGGGAGGAGTTACTTTTAGTGAATTTATGATCTATGTGTATATAGGAGCTCTAGATCTGTATCAGGGTAGCTAGATAGTGGAAGAGTACTTGGTGAGATTCACAGATCTTTCTCTCTACACTACAGACATGGTGTGATTACCATTCTTCTAAGTCTGTACCTTTGAGAAGGGACTGCAATGAGATATCAGGGTGTTGATGAAATCCCTTATCATCCTTACACTTGCTAGGGTCCTGTAGTGAGTTATAATGGTAATGATCTTTCTTGGTGAGTAGGAACCAGTAGTGGGAGATACAACCAGGTGATAGGTAGTGGACTCTTTTACAGCGGGTAGTTAATTGATGATGCAAGGACCCAAGCGGGTCAAGCACTCTAGGGTACAACCCCAGGATATAGGATCAGTGGTGTGAGCCTCCCAGGGCAGAGCGAGCCATATGAAGGATAGACTATGCAACTCATGCGGTGGATGGGGGCAACTGGATGAAAATTTCCCGACCCATCGTATGACCAACTAGAAGATGGTCGAGAGACCTCCGTGGAGGCATTAGAGGTTCGAGCGGGGTTTTCCAAAGGGTGGCGGATGTGGCAGGGGAGAAGGTCGAGCAATAGGTAGTGATCAAAGGTTTGAGGTACTACCACCACCACCACCATGTGGTCAACCATGGGCTTCAGGAGATGGTGGATAGGGGTGGGCCTAGATTTAGGCGATAGAGGATTATATTACTGATGCTCCAGAGATGATTATAGGTATGGTCTATGTCTTCTCCACCCTAGCCACAGTTCATATATACACAGGTGCCAGTTACTCTTTTATTTTCATGGAACTTTTTCATAGCTTGGAGATTCCAATAGAGCTGTTGGCTCAATCCTTATGTTTAGAGACTCTTACGGGAGGGGATTTGATGATTACACACTGGTTCCAATAGTGTGAGATTACTCTTGGGGTTGAGATCCTTGGTTGGGATATCCTAGTAGCAACGTCGAGGCCTTACGATGTCATTCTGGGTATGGACTGTTTATCCACAATCCTTGCTCAAATTAAATGTTTTAGGCACAAAGTGCGGTGTTTCCACAGATATGGGACTGGGTTTTCCTTAACAAGTGAAAAGGAAATGAATTTAACACAGGATGGACTGACATGTATGAGGGTGTAGAAGATCACACTCTAGTTGGCTATAATAACCCTCGGTGTAGTGGTGGATACGAGTCCTCAATTTCCTTTGTAGGGGGACAAGTATGAAGATGTCTTCCATGATGATGTCCCAAGATTCCCTCCTCAAAGGGAGGTAGATTTATGCATTGATCTTTACCCTAGGATGACAATGATATCTACGCCTGCATATCGGATGGCTCCCGCGGAGCACCAAGAGCTGAGGGTATAGTTGGAGGACTTGCTGAGAAAGGGATTAACGAGGTCCATTGTTTCACTATAGGAAGCCCTAGTTTTCTTTTCCAAGAAGGTAGATGGAAGCTTGAGGTTATGTGTGGACTTCTATTACCTAAATCAGGTGACCGTGAAGAACAAGTATCCTCTAACCAGGATTGATGATCTCTTTAATCAGCTGAAGGTACCGAGATGGTTCTCGAAGAAAGACTTCACATCAAACTATCACCATATTTGTGTACGGGATGAGGACACCCCTAAGGTATCTTTTAGATGTCAGTATTGTAATTATGAGTACATAGTAATGAAGTTTGTAATGACGAATTCCCCAGCAATGTTAATGGAACTCTTGAATAGGATCTTCTAGCGGTACATGGACCAGTTTTTAGTGGTCTTCATTAATTAC
This sequence comes from Viscum album, assembly GCA_963277665.1. Classification (NCBI taxonomy): domain Eukaryota; kingdom Viridiplantae; phylum Streptophyta; class Magnoliopsida; order Santalales; family Viscaceae; genus Viscum; species Viscum album. The sequence goes on along the minus strand of OY728158.1, from coordinate 419,345,250 downwards.
ATTATAGTGTATTCAGTGTCTGAGGAGAAGAAATTATTACACTTGAACATGGTCCTGGACATACTCTGAGAGCACCCAATTTATGGGAATCTCTAGAAGTTTCATTTCTATATTTGAGAGTTCTGATTTCAAGGAAATTTCATCTCAATGTCTGGAGTTGTAGTGGATTAAGAAAAAATTGAGCCACTGCTTTCTTGGGAGCCACCCAAGTGAGTTATTGAGGTGTATATTTTCTTTGGATTGGCTCAGTACTATTTTTGGTTTGTACCTAACTTCTCTATATTAGTGTCACCCATGACTACGTTGATGAAGACATAGAAACCTGTCATGTGGACATAAGGGTGTGGGTAGAGTTTTCCATAGCTGAGACAAAGTTAGAAAAGTGCACCTATCTTGAGGTTTCCATAAGAGGGTGTTGAGTATGCAATATTCTGTGATGCATCAGGATTCATAATTGGTTGTGTCCTGATGTAGGGTAAAGTAGTGATTGCCTAAGGTTATTAGATGTTGAGAACACATGAGCATAACTATGAGACCCACGACATTTATTTGACATTGGTAGCATTCATACTGAAGATGTGGAAACACTACCTTTTGGGAGAACAATTTATCATCTACTTTGACCAAAACAGTCTCATGTATATCTTCTCATAGAAGAATTTGAACATGAAACAAAGATGATGGATGATGTTCCTCCAAAACTATAACATCAAAATAGTCTATACTCTTGGGAAGGGGAATGTGGTGGATGATGAGCTTTGTAAGAAATCAAGTTTACAGCTACTGAATGAGGAATCAGAATAGTTATAATTGTTGTAGATATCCTTCATGGATGAAGATGAATCATCTTATCTCCAGTCGATGGTGGTCACCCCTCCAATCTAACAGTGAGTCAGGGAGGAACAACTTGGAGATACCGACTATGAGGCCTTACATGCTCATATGTCCATAGGGTATGCTCTTTATGGATATTCAAAAGGTGGGGAGCACGTTTTTCTCTTCAGAGGATGCATAGTTGTACCAACGATATTGCGGGAGGAGGTGTTGAGGGAGCTCCATAAATCCCCTTTGGTGGTACCTCCAAGTGTGGAAAAGATGTACCAGGACCTTTAGGGTTAGTTCTGGTGGATGGGAATGAAGAAGGCAGTGGAAGAGTTTATTTTGACTCAACCACATGACTTGTAGGAGTGAAAGTGGGATAGAATATCGATGGACTTCATGATGGGTTTCCAACTTATGTCTAGGGGGCATGATACCATCTGGGTGATCATTGGACAACTAACCAAGTTGGACCACTTCTTAGTGATTTGGGAGAAGAGTGTTATAGAGATCATGGGATGCCTCTACATACAGGAGATAGTTCAACTCCACATAGTCCCATCAAAAATAGTCTTGGATCGAGATGTATGATTTAAATCCCAGTTGTGGAAGGGATTGTAGAAAGAATTTGGGACTCAGCTGTTCTTGAGCACAACTTTCCACCTATAGACAGATGACCGGACAGAGCAAACCATTCAGTTCATAGAGGACATTCTACATTCTTGCATCCTCAATTTTGGCCGTATTTTTGAAGATCACCTACCCTTGGTGGAGTTCATGTCCAACAATAGATACCACTCTACCATCAGTATGGCACCATTCAATGCCTTTTAGGGGTGACCCTGTCGGTCTTCACTTTGTTGGACTGACCCCAATGAGTCAGCAATCATGGTCCCAGAGTTGGTACAGGCTACTACGGAGAAGGTGCAGGTCCTCTAGAAGCGGATGAAGACTGCCTAGAGCCACTGTAAGTCCTTTTCTGATAGGTGATGGAGACCATTGGAGGTAGATGAGGGAGAACATGTGTTCCTTTTGGTATCACATCGACATAGGATACATAGATTTGGTCGGGATGACAAGTTATCTCTAAGGTTCATTAATCCTTTTCTGATACTGTGTAGAGTGGGTGAGGTGGTGTACCACATGGCTCTACCTTCATAATTGGAGTGGGTGCATGACATATTTCATGTATCCTAGCTGAGGAAATACGTACAAGACCATTCACACATCACTGATTGGGGAGATATGGATTTCGATGAGGGGTGAAATTTGTGGAGTACCCAGTGGAGATTGAGGATTTATGGGAGAGGATCCTTCATTGATGGTCGATTCCTCTTGTGTGCATCTGGTGGAAAAATGAAAAATTAGTTGTTTCCATTCATAAATGAAACAGCGTGGCAATGCTATTTCAAAAGAGAAACAGTAATGATAAAAATATTCTTTAACCTTTGGAAAGGATTATAGATTAGGATTATTGATCCTTCCCTATGAATGTTAGAGGAGATATTGGTGATTTCCTCTTGTTAGAGAATGACGAATGTCGACGAACACTGATGGATCGAGGATCACAAACTGAGGATAAAGGATCGATGAATGATGGTGGTGAAACATTGTTATTCTCCACCAAATGATCCTATTTCAAAGTAGGGGATTTATATTTAATTCATGATATCATTCCCCATTCTTGTTTCAATGATAAATGCAGATCAACCTAAAAACATGTTGATCCATGGTTTGATCATTTATGGGGGATGGGATTTGAATTGGTATGTGGTTGGGGAATTTTATCCACATTTGAATTGTGTTGGAATTGATTTTATTTAATTCTTGTTCTTCAATTAAAACATGGACAGATTAAGGATGACATGAACAAGGCCCAGATCCATCTACATCAGGCATTACTATGATCCAATTCCTCCCCCAAATCCTTTCTCATTATTCTTTGCTATAATGATCCATAAAGGGATCCGAAATCCCAACGGTACAGAAGTTTTAGAGGCACGATGAGGAGAGGACGCCAGTGAGAGGAGGCTGGTGGAAGAGGGGGCATCGGCCCAACGGAGAGTCCAGGACAGATGGATAGCCTAATCCAGGAAGACATGGTAGAAGATCCTCCAATTGGGAGACCAGTGGATGTGGTGATCTGTGCTCTAGGTAGGACTGCAACGGTAGGCAGAATTTGTGGTAGGAGGTCGTGATAGCATTAGTTGGGACATGACATCAAGCCGTAGCGGTGAAACCATGTGCCAGATGAGGCCCGCAGTGAAACCAGCCATAGGCAGTGTTCAGGGGCCACCTCTAGGAAAGCTGCGACGATGGAGAACAGCTGTGGTAGGATATCGTTGTGGAGGGACGTGGCTCGCCAGAGCCGCATTGATAGTAGGAACCCACGACAGAGCCGTAGGATCTGTTGGTCATGAGGAATGGTCGTGCCATGTGGTCTGGACACATTTCCCTCATAAAATTTGGCTAAAACACGTGCATGAGACATAGGAGTGGTGTCCAGGGTGGGCCGTGGCCAGTGGAACACACCATCCCACACACGACGAGCTAGATCGGAATAGCAGGGCCGCTCCAGTGGCCCAACGGGCTGGACCCACAACCTAGCGGGTTGGGCCTTTGCACCGAGATGGTTCAGGTGACCCAGAATGATTGGGTCTACCAGAATAGGTCGGTCAACCCGGGTTGAGTCGGTTATGGTCAGTCTGACTGGGTTAGACCAGACCCAGACCCAACCGACCCCTTTTTACATAGAATCCCATAACTCTCAAACCATGTGTCTGTTTGACGATCCATTTGTGGAGTTGGAACCCTTGTGATGAGGTGGCCATTTTGAGATACTCTATGTGAGTTTTTGTGGATGTTTTATTACGGATTATTGGATATAGGAGGAGGTTCTCTCAGAATAAGCATGCTATGTATAGCATTCTGTGGCTGGCTGCAACCTATAAGCTATGTGTTTACCTAGACCACGTGTCTTACCTAGACTATGTGTCCTATCTAGATTTTGTTTCTTACAAATATTGAGTTGATACTCATCTGAACCACTAGGTTTTAGGTCCTCTAGTATTTTAGAACACACCTACACTATGTTTTATTTACACTTTGTGTGTTACCTACACTCCTTTTGTTACCGACACTCCGTGTGTCACCTACACTCCTTTTGTTACCAATGCTCTGCATGTTACTATATGAGGGTACTGTGGATTCTTATGATAATACTATTTTCGTACCATAGACCTATACTTGGTGTGATCTGACTCTAGTGATTCTCTTGACTGTACCTCTTAGAGGCTACACTTAAAGTGCCTCTTTGGTAGTCTACTTGGTGTATTTATTAGTTCTATTACTTGTGGTATACTTTGTGTAATTACTTTGTGGTTTGGGGTCCCTGTTGAGTATTGTCTTACACTCCCCTACACGGGCTTCTCCTGTATGTTCCGTGTCTTGTGAAGATGATTGACATCTTTAACAGAGTCCTTGGTTATCTAGAGATAGGTGGTGCTTCAAGAGACCTGATGGATGTGGTATGCTTTAGTGACATTCAGAAATTATAATGTACCTATCCTTCTAGTATGTTTTTCTACAAATTAGATCCCGGAGCATGTACATATCTATTTTATTTGAGATTGTATTTTGGTCCCTTTTCTTTTCAATTCTGTACATTAATATGAGTGGGTTTTCTTAGTGGTTTTCATCAATGTTTACTCAGTGTTTTTCGTTTTAGTACATTTCTGGGGTCTATTTCAAGTGTGTAGGTTTATTGTGAAATGCCTTCCCTTTGTGGGAAATTCCTACTCGGGATTAGATGGCATCCCCTAGCCTATGGGATGAGGGCTTGGTGTTGTCACATCACAGGCCCTGGGGGACAGGTCATGATAGATCTTCAGTCTGTGGATTACCAATATTAATTTATTCTCCTTCTTAGCACTATGAGATAGTGTTTTGTACTTATTGGGAATTTTTGAATGATACTATATTTTGCAGATCTTTCAATTTCTTCCTTCAATCGTTGATCCTCTTAAATATCCATCCTCTCTTTTGGATCCTCTAGAACTCTATTTATATAGAAATGGGTAACTAGATACCAGTGTATCTAGTTCTTTGTAATGATGCTTATTTCATCCTTTTACTAAAGCCCATGGCAATTACTTGGCCCGTATAAGGCTTATTCAGTAGGGGATATAGTGTTACGGTTTGTGGATGTGAAAGTCACCACCTCAGACTCTTGAACATCTTTATTTCATTCATAGGAAGCCATTGGTTTTGCCTTGCCTATAGACCATTTGAGTCTGTGAGGGATGTAGTGTGTAGGGTGAATTTCTCCGCCCTTGTCCCAAAAATGACATCATTCACCGAGCTAGCACAACCATTTTCCTCTCGTGAATGGTTTTTCATTCAAGAGTCTTCGTGAATTGGATCTCTATGCAGAGCGATGATCTATGAGGTGTTTCCCTCTTCACGGTTCGACTTTTTTTTTCTTTTACCGAATTAAATACTTTTAAAAAAATTCTTTCAATTATTCCTTCGATTTAGTTTCCTTTATTTTCGATTTTCATTGGATAATTTCAATTCCATTTGAAAAGTTTTCATGACCTTACAAATTCCCCCATCAGAATGGGGTTTTATCAGGATGAAGAGGAGGATATTTCGATGTAGAATACAGTCCGGATTTGAGTCGGTTTATGGTATGAGGGTTTACCTATTGGAGGGAGACCACAGCTATATAAACGTGACCCATGTCATTCATCCTCTACTGTATTTATCAGAAAGCAAAGTACTCATGTGAATTGCTCTTGACTGCCTACTTCCACGTACAAACTCCCTTTGCGGATTCCTTTATTCGTGAACTGATCATTGAATCTGTGAATGGTGAGATCTGTCTTCCATGTGGAGGGGTTTGGTATGTGTCTTGATTTTTCTATGGATGGATAGTTCTCTGGCCAATTCTTCGTAGGCCAAATCCTTACATGATTCCATGAACTATCGGTTTGTGTATGATGTCTTCCATGGACCGTCCATTCGTGGGAAATATAGTATGTAGAATAAATTCAGTTCTTTTCCAATTTTTGTAGTCTAACTCTCTTTTTTCATGATCTTTTAATGCAGTAATGATATGGACCCATGGAAGGATGCTTCTTCCATTCCTTCTTCCATTTTATATACTGATGCGAAGTGAAAAGACATGATAGATTCTATTGAAAATTCAATCCCTTTTGTCCCTTTGCCCCAGTCTTCAGTTAAACACTTTAGTACGAGATATAATGAATATACAACTTCAGATAGGCTTTTCATTTATGGATTTCTCCTCCCATATTATGTGGTGATTCCATCACCACATCGGTCTAACCAGCCCACAAATTTGATAATTGACAACAATGCTATTCCTAGGACTATTATTTTATTAAAGGGATGATTCATATTGAAAGATACCATTTCTATATGCTTATTGAACTATCCCCATTGATCAGTAGAGGATACGTGATGAGGGATAGATGAGAAGGACCATTTCTACCATAACATTGCACGAAAGGCCACAATGAATGGAAATCATGGTTCATCATCGAAATGATACCTTCGCTCTGTAGGTTTGTTCATTTTGGACTGGGGGTGACCGTTCTGGCTTTTCCAAATCTTTGAGGAATTCCAAACATTATTAAAGACTGTGGGGATATGAAGCATTTTGGGTATCACAAGCCTATTCACATCGAACCCATGCTCTCATTCCGTATTTCCGTTGTAGATAGAGCCAAGATACCAATAACATTAATTTAGTCCATGAGGAGTTTGGTATTAGTCTATGGGATATCATACTAATTTTGTGGATTTCCATCATCGAGGACATGTATTATGAGTTTATACCACCAACTTCTTCTTATAATGATGAGGAGAGGAATCCTCCTCTTTCCAAGAAACTTATTGAAAAAGAAAAATCCCTTTCAAATGATACTGACCCTCACCTGAAGCAAGACATACCCTTTTCCGAATGGATTAATGTATTTTCTATATAATGTGGTCAAGAGCCCCATACACACAGACCAAGGTCATTCCCAACCATTGACACCTAAAGGCGAGTAGGTTCCTACTAGACTGTCTTAGAGGAGGGTTAGTTCTGTAAATAGTGATGAGAACTTTTTCTTTATGTTATCCCATTGTTTTTTCTGGAGGCCTTCCTAGACATGTTTTTGAGTGGATGGATTTTGCTAGTATGTGATTCTAGTATCGGTGTCCTAACTACAATCTTTATCATGGCAGATCATTTTCCCACTAGTAGGTGTATCAACCTAGCCATACTGGTATTAGAGAAAATTTATCACCTGTTGGGCCATATTAGTGAGGGGAATCTACCTCACTATCAGGTAGGTCCATTACAAATCCTTTAGGGTTATATGGGAGACAATATTTGAGGTTACACAATCATCAAACCTCATCCAATCCAAAGTGATAGTTTCTAGTTGTACCTTTATAGTATTAGTGGGGTCATGCCGATATAATGGGAAATATAGAATAATAAGTATGATTAGAATGAATAGAATGAATGATAATTGATGGCCCGAATAAACATTCATAAATACTTTACATATAATCCTTACTCTTCCCATACCGGTATTTTAATGAATGATGAATTGAAGGAATATTTTAAGAGTGGATACCTATTTTTTGAGGGAGGGTGTCTTGGTCACCCATATTGATGAGAAAATTATCTGCAAGGGATACGTTCCTTACATATTTTTCCATCAATTTAACTGTGTCCATATGTTTCTCCCACTAACTCTCAATAGTTCACTCTATGAAAAACATTTCTTGATAGCCCAAAAACTATGGTTAATGTTTACCCGAGATGATACATAATTTATGATTAAGCTTCTAGATTCTAGGGGTTTTTCACCCACCCTCACAAAAGGTTATGAATATATATGGATTTTGTCATACCCAAATGGTTAGGTGGAAGAGTTAGTTCCCATTTTCATAGTCCCTAAAGCATTTAGAGCTCAAGGAAAACAAAAGAAAATTGTTGGTCATTCCAGGACTGAGAAACAGTCATGAAAGTCTCTTATTTATGTACCTTTGAGGAAGGCTTTGAGAGATTGGGGTTTGACTCCTCTAGGTACTGGTGCTACTACTGAAGTCCAAACACTCATTTCCTATGATGCTGCATTTTTTATGGCCTGGTGGTAGTGATATCATCTATGGTGTGGTGAATCTTTTCTTGCTCAATCCCCTCATACTTTTTTGGTATTTTCTTCAAAATAAAGTGGTTTCTCTTACCAATTTTGGATATGTGTAAGTTACTACTGAAATTTCTTAAAATGATGATTCTAAAAGGGTAAATATTTACCTTCCGGATCTCAAAACCCTGATTGACACTCTGTAAAACCGTTGTAAGTACATCTATAGAGTACTCACCTTGGAGATACCAAATTTTGATGACTATGATGATGATGAAGGTCACTATTTAGGGGCTAACAATAATAACAATTTTCTTTCTATGACTGAAGCATGGGAAATTCCTGACCTATGTCTGAAACCTCAGAGGCATCCATCTCGTAAGATTTCTAGGGCCACAAAGGCACCTAAGAAATGATTATGGTTAATGGAACCATCTACACATCCCCGAGAATATCCTTCCACATTTTTCATTCCTATCATGGATGAATTCTCAGAGGCTTGGTAGGTTTGAGATGAGTTAAGGAAAAAATTTCTAATGAAGATATCTGGGAGATACTACAAGAAGCACCTTTTTAACTTCTGGTATTTGGATCATCCATTTCCACCAACTGTATTTCATCTCATGATAAACCACATGAATTATAAATGCATCTAAATGAGATGGAAACATTCCTTCATTATTCCAATTATATGCCTTATTGGTCGGATCAAGTAGCATATATGGTGATAATACCATAGCTGGTTGATACTGAAGTAGATGTTGTGATATTTTCTGACCTCAAAAATAAATTCCTTTATTGTGAGGATCCTAAACTTTATTCCTTACTCTTATAGGATTTTGAGGTGGTCCAAAAGACAATACATTCTCTGGTGTACACCCCTAGGGCTACAACAGTGGGGGAATGTACTCCCACGAGTGGGGGGGGTTACTGTAGAAGGTTCTTCTGGACCTATCGAGAACATAGAGGTGGTCCTTTAAAATTCGATTGGGGAATTTTCACCTTCAGTTCCACTTTATGATCCTACTAGTGTGACCTCCCCATAGTGTACCACAAAACATCGATAAGCATCACATCTTTTTATATACATAAAATCTGGGATTACATGTAATTTCCATATCTTCATAACTGGTTTTCATAATAAATTATTCCAATTGTTGACCCATTATCATGCACATATCTTGATGTATAACTAATAAGTAATCTAGAGGCAATCACCCAAAAATCTATGGCTTCCACCCCTTTAGAAGTTTGGGAGATACCTATGGAAGTTGTAACTGAACATGTTAGAGAATCCAGGACAACCGAGGAGGTTGAAGGAATTCATAGTCCTCGGAGAGAATCTACTCTAGATAAGACATCCATTTCCCCAATAATGGAGGAGTCTATATAAGTTTAAACTTGGACTGAGAAATATAACCCCTCCCTTATTTAGATGGACTTGACAAATTTTATGTCAATGACTAGGCTGGCTAGGGAGCCTCAATCACCAAAGAAAATCAAGGGGATTCCCAATCTCGAGGGATTATCAAGACCAAACCAAATTAGTCCTACCCATGTAGAGGGTGTGTATTCCGGATTTAATGCCCCAATTTATCATTCTAATATTTCTCTTCTATGGGATACAACCACAATAGAGGAAGTGATCCTGTCTTAGGGAGGTTTAGAACTAGCCATCATGCCTTTTTCCAAGATGGTTGTCCATATGAGAACAATTTATATAAATGATTTTATGGAAGATGTCAACCAAATTGAGCATAACCCCAAGCCATGGATGTATTTTTATGACACTGAGACTCAATATAAGATCGAATATGTAGTACCATCTTTACCATGTGGAAATTATATGATGGAAGTCAGAGGTATTGGTGCTTTAGTAAGTGGAGGTTAGTTTTCTACCCTTTCAACCCTTTTCTCCCCCTTTTTCCATGGTCTTTTTCATACCCGCTGGCTATATTATTAATTTTAGAGTCACAAAAACAATCATTTATGGTTTCTATTAATACCTCTACCCCACCTCCTTCTTATACTATGAGAGATGTAACAGGTGAGGGGTTAAGTCGCACTGAGGTTGTTCGATCAAGTCCTTTTTTGGAAGCACTCATTCTTGAATATGTTCTTTCATCTGGGGGTGACTCTGAAGATGATCCGGAGGGTCTAACTAGGCTTATTTCTCAAATTTCTCTTATAGATATTCCAATGAAGATACTAAGATAGAATCACATGTTTTCAGTCTTGGGGTTTGGTGGGTTTGATTATCATGTTATTTATGAAATAGCGAATAAAGTGGTCATTGAAAGGGAAAGAATCAGCCTATTACATTCTCTAATTTCTACTACTGAGTATGTAGATCATCTTACCACAGCCATACATATTCTACTTGATAAATCCATTGACCATACTAGGAAGTCAGTATAAAGTGACAAGGTGAACTGACAGAGAAAACAGCCTCATTGGAGTGACTTCATTAAGAAGTGGAGAGGCTAAATCAAGAGCTGACCCATCTAAAGAAAGAGGTGACACACACTGAGGTATAGGTCAGTGAGGGGAATTAACTGGTAGAGGAGTAAAATTCTAGACATTACACATATGAGAATATGGATGAGTTATGGGGTAGTACAACTACTGAGACTGCAGTCCTATAAAAACTTCGCTGCTCAATATAGGATGTGAACCAAGAACTAATACAACATTGTGGATCTTCTGAACAACTCTTGTAACTACTGTGTATTACGTTAATATAGGGGATCCGTGTTTTGGATGTCCCTCCATTTTATGGACTGAAATGATAATATTTTTATCTCCCTAATTTTCCTTTATTTTCTTCTCATATGGTAATCTTCACTAAATATTGATTTGAATAATGATCCTAAGTAATTAAATTGAAATAATCAAAGCATGCTATAATGTTTTCCTAACTGAAGGGACCCAACGAGTGTAACCTTTATATTTATAGGGTCACATGAAATACCCTACAAGTTTTATGACTTTCTCTATTATAACCCAAAATTTTTCCTAATCCTATTATGATACGGGCTATCAGGCATAAATTGAATTTTACTTAGGCCACCCTTTATAGGTTTTTGACCTAATAATATTTTTTTCTTTTTTTGATTTCTCTATATCTTACCCAATCCATAAAATGTGTTGTTTTAGTGATCTGATACTCAGAATTCTCCCAGGGTTCCCTTTGCGAGTATTCAACCTGATGAGTTTCGCATCTCTTTTCATGTTTAGTTTAAAGTCATGATAGCTAGAATATCATTATTGATGTTTTAGTTTGAAAATATTTGACCATGAATTTGTGGGGTGATTTCCCCAATAGTTCATATTGTCATAGAATACCCTAATATATTTCAGACATAAGTGATGGATTTTTATTGACCCTGGTTTTATGATTTTAAAGTGTGATACCTGATATAAGGTATATGTAGGTAGGAAAATCCTTTCATGGGGATGAATTTGTCTCTGGTTTCTAGGCCTTTTGGGTAAACATATACAGAGACTCCAAGGAATATTGTGTATAGTAATACAGAGGTGTCCTTAGGACACTGATCATCCATTTCCGATGACTGTTGTGATTTCATGGGACTTTTGATTTCTCAATACCATGAGGGGTTTCTTGTCAAAGGAGAGGTGTCTAAAGATTATAGAGGTATTCTTGTAAAGTTAAATCATGAATCAGAGACAAATCCTATATGAATTTGGCTTGTTTAATAGAGAGTTGAAGCGTGGTGCAGTTTAATGCCATGAAACCATGATTTTTTTACGGTTCACAACTTTGTTTTTTACCAAATGAGGGGAACGACCCACCCTTTACATAGTAGTCTATCCATAAGCGTTTTACCCTATTTAGGAATGAAAGGGGGGAAAGGATTTAAATTCTAACCTGAGGGGTTTCTAAATACAAGTAATGATATAGAGCATTGGAGCCATTAGGTCATATAAGGATAGAAAAATCCCTTTATGAGGAAGCAATTTGTCTCTAGTTGACATGCATTTTTTGTGGGAAATATATGTAGATCCACCAGGGAAAATTGTTCATAGTCATGAAAAGGATTCCTCAGGACACTGACTACCTATTTCTGATAGTCATGCAAGTATATGGGGACTGATACATTTCCAAGAACATAGTATATTTATGGAAGAAAGGTACGTGAATCTGACTGGGGGATTGAAAATCACAATTTCCCAATAAAAATGATAAACATGTTTTTCCAACATTGGGGCGGGGAGGTTCCCTTTCGTGGGAATGCCCCACACATAAGAATGGAGATTGTCCATTCAATTTAATGTATTGTGGAAAATAAATACCCATATCGTATCCTCCCGTGCGGATCTAGCTCATGAATGGGAGTGGGGTGTTGTTTGAATATGATATAACCAGTAGGGACAATCTCACATTGTAATCCACCATGTAGATTTATTTCATGCACAAGAGAATGGGGTAAATCACACTTTGTTGTGTCTAAAATTTTTTGTGTAGATATTCTCATACATAGTGATATTGGGGACAGTTATGTATTTTGTCTTAACATGAAAAATTATATTGAGGTGTCTCCATGTATTTGGTGAGTACATGAGTTGATCCATAAATATATATTGAATTTAAAACTCCTTATATGAGTCAGACCCACAGACATAGGGGTTTTTTAAGTTTTGGGGCAGTTGGATTGAGATGTAAGAATCCTGGCATCGCTGCAGAATCAAACCGCCCTTGGTTTTTGATATCGTGTAGTTTAATGCCTTATGATTATGAAATATTACATGTATTCTAATGTCTTATGGTTAGGAAAGTGGCATAAAAGTTTAGTGTCATGTTAATGGGACTGACATTCATGTAAATCATGATTAACTTGATGGAAAATCGGGCCATGAGATTCTGGCATGCTCCAAACATGAAGGGGGATAAAGATAAAAATTGTGATCATGGGGACTCTTGAATCGAGAGGAATGATATGGGGCATGGGAGACATTAGGGAGTACGAGGGTAGTAAAAGCCTCTCTTAAGGGTGAATTTATCTCTGTTGTCCAGTACTTCTTTGGGTTACTTATCCAATGCCACTGTGGAATATTGTGCATAGTCAAGCATAAGTGTCCTTAGGAAATTAACCATCCATTTCTGATGGTCATGGATTCTTTTGAAGATCCAAGATTCACAGGGTGTAGAGTCTAGTGAATGGAAAGGATGTGTCTAGACAAACAAGAAACATCCAGGCTAAAATTTTCCATAATGTACAGATCAACCTACATAGATCTGACTCATATGTAGGGGTATTTTGATTTTTTGACAGATCCCTGATGTGGAATCCATATTTGAAACCTTTTTCACATATATGTATTCATGCATAGAATATGGGGGAATTTCTTTACTATAGATGGGCCCAAGATGTTGGATCCAAGGGTTGATCCATACCTTGATGAAACAAGGATCAAGCAACACATAGTTTTTATAGACATTCTTGTGCATATCTGATTCATGCACGAGGGGGGGACTCTTCATTTTGTGTTTGTCCTTCAAATTGGACCTATTTATAATTTCCCCACATCAACTGGTCTTATATGAAGGTAAGAAGGAATTTTATGCTTTTGGGATTGGCTAGGACTTGATGTGATATCCAAGAATCACTACATATCTTGTAAGGGAAGGAATCAAGCCGTATGTAGTTCTTGAAATATTATGTAGTTTAGCATCATGCGGTAAGGGCATAGGTGAACAAACATAAAAGTGTTGTAATTTTGTTTTTGGGCCCAAAGATAGATACTTTGGCATCACTACATATCTCATGGGGATGTGAATCAATCCATACATATTTCTTTGATGAGGATTCTCCACGCATGTCTGATCCATATGTCGGGGAGGGAATTTCTTTTGTTTGTGTCTGGACCCAGAAAATAGGGTCTGGGCATCACTATGTATCCTGTATGAATAAGAATGAAGACAAAAATATTTTTGAAAAGATTTTTGTGCAGGTATGACCCATGCATGGGAAAGGGTAATTTTTTTAGTTTTAGGGTAGATGAACTAGGATATAAGAATTCAGGTGTCAATATGTATCATGTATGAACATGAATCAAGCCAGGAATAGTTATTAGAGTTCCATGTAGTTTAATGTCATGTGGTGAGGATGAAGGTGGACCAACATGAATAAATGTAAATTTTGTAGTTGGTCCCAAAGATTATGGTTTGGACGTCACTACGTATCCCATGTGAATTAGAATTAAACCACATATAGTTCTTGAAGGACCATGCAGTTTAACATCATACAGTGAGGACGTAGGTGACTTGGTGTGAGTGTGTGGATAAACACCCCAGATCCATGCAGTTTTACATAATGCAATAAGGAAGTTTTGGATACACAGTTTAATTTCATATAGTATGGACTTATCATCATAGAATTTAACATCTTACAATTTGGTCGATGGATGCCATGCTGTTTAACATCATGCTTCCAGGATGTGTTCCTATAGTTCCATGTCAGGTAAATAGGATGAGTTGTTATGGTTTAATGTTAGGTTTTCAGGACAAGTTGGTATAGTTTAAAGTTATGTTTCCAGTATGAGTACATATAGTTTAACATCACGTTTACTAGATGATTTGGTACAGTTTAATGTCTTGTTACTGGGAAGAGTTCCTTTGGAAATATGAAATATTTATTCAGGAACCTTGCATTGGTAGCTACTATAATGATCTATAAATCCATCAAAATTAAGGAATATTATCCATTGTAGTAGACCTTATGTATCACATATGGTCCCTCCCATTTGGGTTCCAGTTTTGGAGGTTTTTTTCCAAGTAACAATGGAGTTCTGAGGAACAACCCCATTTCTCTTTCGAGGAAAGACTGAAGGTGCACATTATGTTGAAGGATTATGCTATCCTATTTTAGTAAACATCCAAATGGTGAAAGGTATGAAATATATTTCAATCATGCTATTCTAATTCATCCTATCACTTATGGTATTTCTAATTTATAGACAATTGGTCACAAATGGAAACACGGAGTAAGGGAAGTTGAACTTTGATAGGTAGGACCACTTTTCTTTCATATGATAAAGAATATGGGGTTTCTTGAGCAGCGGTATGGGGGAAGGAGGGTCCTATAATCCCATATATTATAGAGTATCTTGTATCTTCATGACATCTTATCCTTATCTACCATATTTTGGAGTATATTGGATATGGTCTTGTTGGAGTCCATTATCTGTCTGTTATCTGTTGCATGATAGCGGGATAAATGGCTGGTATTGACACCATACTCATGATATATTTTCTCTAATTTAGAAGAATATAAATTGGTGTCATTTTCTATCAGTATTGTACGAGGGACACAAAATTTCGTTATGATATTGGATTTACTAAAGCTAACAATGCTTATTACCCGAATTTTTTTGAGGGGTGAAACTTCTGCCCATTTAGAAAAGATGTTAGTTGCTGTGAGCACGTATTTGAATTGATTATCCATGGCGGGTGGGTATGGACCCCAAACATCCATTCCCCATATGTAAAATGGCCAGGATTAATTTGATGTGTGAAGTAACTTTGGGTGTTGATGGATGAAATTTTCATGAACGTGGAAGGAATGAAATGTGTCGGTAAAGTCAGTGCAGTCCTACGTCACAACAGGCCAATAGTATCCAAGAATTTTAATTTGATGGGAAAGCTTGGAACCTCATTGAGGTGAACTATAGGCTCTAGGATGTACTTATTTCATGACAACATAATTTTCTTCTACATCAATGCACCTGAGAAGGACCCCATCAAGGCCTTGTTTATAGAGGACCTTTTGTTGATTTGGGCCGTCTTATAGAAAAAAATTAATTTTTCATCTCCAAATTTTCTCCCTCATGTATCTCTCTAGGGGGTGTTCTCCATTTATAAGATAGTTCATAATGGGAGTAATAAAACTAGTTGTAGGACCATACAACTCAGGTACAGGTCTGGTTTCAATGAGTTCTTCTATATCGACCTGAAAAAATGGCTAGACTATCTGGTGGTGTGCCATGTTGAGGACTGTTTCATCCTAATCTAGGTTATCTATAGTTGTGCCTACATTTCCCAATGCACTGACATAAAAATTTTACAGCTAGGGGATATAGGTTACCATCAGACCTGAAAGGGAATTCTACTATCAGTCCTTAGATGTGATCAAAAAAGTGGATTATCTCTTCCATTTTTCTGGTGTAATCACCATTAACATTCTTGATGACTAGTTTTGAATCACCTTTTATATTCAAGTGTTTTACGTGTACTTGAAGTGCCAACTCTAGCCATATAATGAGAGCCTAGTATTCTGCTTTATTTTTTGTACACCCATCATAAAATAGAAATGATTAACATAGGGTCGCCTTTTCTGGATATTTGAGTATGATTCCCAACCCTATTTTGTTGAGCTTGAGATCATCCATCCTTTTTCCTATCAGGGTTCTGGATGCATAGTCAAAATTCATCTCCTGTGTTTGGGAATCCTCTTGAGTTGTGAAAACCTCTTTATCTAGAAATTTTACTTTCGATGAGGTTATTTCTTCTGAGGGGTTATCTTTCAAGAAATATTCTATTACCTAGCCTTTGAT
Organism: Viscum album; assembly: GCA_963277665.1. Taxonomy (NCBI): domain Eukaryota; kingdom Viridiplantae; phylum Streptophyta; class Magnoliopsida; order Santalales; family Viscaceae; genus Viscum; species Viscum album. Next base: position 419,328,688 of record OY728158.1, on the reverse strand, counting down.
GGATTTATGAGGCATGAACGGAATTTCAAACTGTTGTAGAATGACATCCCACCATGATAGATGTCCGATTAACATTGGAATATGTAGAATATACTTGAGCATGGTTTTGTGATAGACCAAATAGACCTCATGGTGTTGTAGGTAGTTTCACAGTTTCAAGACCATGAATATTAGTTCCAAATAGTATTTCATGATATTTGAGTAAAAATCCTCAGTATCAATCATGGTTCAGATAAGATAGTAGAATCCTTTTTTGATATCTATGTCATTATTTTATATGAGGAAGGAGCCTAATAATTACTCCAAGGTAGTCACATACATGATGAGTGGTCTTCCTTCGATGAGAAACATTAATACTAAAGGAATTAAGATATATTTCTTGTGGTTTTTGAATGATTCCTGGAAATCATCAGTCCATTGACATGCTTCCCCTTTCTTTATTAACCTGGTAACGGACACATATTTTCTAGCAAGGTTGGTTATGAAGCGCCGAATATTGGCCAAGTGTCCTTAAATTCCTCTTAACACAGTGAGTTTATGAGGCAATGACATGTCATGGATATGCTTTGTCTTCATGGGGTCGACTTTGATGCCACGATGGTGTATGATGAATCTGAGAAATTTCCCTAAGGTTACACTGAAATCACATTTCAAGGGGTTCATTTTTATGATGTTCTATCAAAGTTTCTAGAAGGTTGTTTTGGGATCCATTATGTGGTCCAGAAATTTTCATTATTTAACCACAAAACATCAACATAGCATTTAATGAATTTTTCCAAGAAGGGCTTGATGATGCAGTTAATGGATCGTTGATATGTGGCGTCAACATTCTTCAGACCAAAGGGCATTACCCTAAAAAAAATACTTCATAGTGGGACTTGAAATAGGTGTATTATTCATCTTCTTGGGCTATTCAAATTTTGTTCTATCCTGAATATCCATCCATGAAAGGGAGATATTGATATTTGTTAGTTGCAACAATCAAATATTTCTATGATCGAGGACGAGAAATCATCTTTCAGACAGTGCTGGTAGAGATCTTAGAAATTGATGCAGACTTTAATTTTTCTACTATTCATTTTAATAGGTACTATATTGGCAAGATACATGGGATATTGGACTTCCTGAATAAAGTTGGGTCTAATTATCTTTTCAAATTCAGCCTCTATTTTGGCAGCATGTGTTGGTTGAGTTCTTATGGATTTCTACTTGTAACCCATATGATCGTCTTCCATTCCTAAGTGGTGAGTGGGCACATCAATATCAAGTACTGAAATTTCTATCTACTTATAGAAAAAAACAACTCTATTCATTTTTAGGAAGGAGGTGTACAACTCATGCTCTTTACAAGGCATGGCTGTACATATCAGGGTAGGTCGTGGATCTTCTTCCATACCCAAATTTATTTCTCTAAGTTTATCAATGGTGGTAAAGATTCCTTCTGAATATTTTGGAGGGGAATCCCTAAGATCCTATTCCTTCTTATTTTCATCATCATCTTCTTCTTCCGATGGGGACACAATCTTTATGATAAGCTCTCCATAGTTATGTGGAGAGTCGAGACCGTGACCTTCAGCAGATGAAGTGACTTTCACTAGACCGATTGATGGAAGGGGATGTTTCAAAGAGAATGGAACAAGGGGTTGGTGGGTTATTTCTTCTTCTTTTTCTTCATTCGGTGAGGAAAGGATTTTCTATAGCTCTGAGGATGGTTTCAGGGCATTTTCATTTGAGAATTCACCATTATCGTGGGTTTTAGCATAGTCCTCAATGCTACTGGACTCAGGTCATATGAATGTAAATGTGAGTACTATCTAATATGCGTTTGAATTTGAAATCGTGCACTTGACATGATTGATGGGTAGTATGTATTCTTCACTGAGCTACTTTAAGGGGTCGGTGGGGACTATCTCTAAACCGTTTAGGGAAGTGACCCAATCAATACCATCGACCAAGGGTCACTTCCCTTTCTTCTCATAGAATCATGCATCAATATAGTGTTACTCACAAGTCTCTAATAGGGAATTATAGGCACATAATGTCCCATTTTATCCATTAGTGCTATATTTAATGCACTGGTGGTAGGATGACGGAATCACCACGTGATGATGCAACCAAGGCCTTCCTAATAGAACGTTGATGGTTTTTTTACAAACCACCAGAAATCCTGAGTTGGATACAAGGTCACCAACTAGAGTTTTGATCATTATTTTTCCAAACGTTTTCTTCTCAATTTTTCCATAACCCAATAGGGTTGTGGCCAAGGGCATCATGTTATTTTCATTTCAACTTAGCTGATGAGGTGTTCAGACTGGGAGGATATTAACTCCAGAGCCATTATCAATGAAGTATTTACAAACATCAAAATCATTTATCACATTGGAAATTTATAAGGGTAAAATGTGTCCCTACATAATGGTGCCTCTGTCATGATCTGTAAAGGAGATAACTGCATGGAATTATGTAGGATAAGTCTTTGTTCGATAGACTTCAGTAGCAGCCATTTTAGATTTAAATTGTTGGGGACTTAGAAAAGATTATATAAGTTCTTCCTTGAGATCCTTTGACAAAGTTAGGGCATCCATGATTGATATTTAGGTTGGCACTGAGGAAAGTTGCATCATGATATCATAATTTTGGTCTAGAGGCTAGTGCTTCCTAGCATGGGGATGCTCTTTCACAGGCACATTAGTTGATGATGAAAGATTTCCCATCAGGACTGGAGAAAGAGGAGATTCCTCTATTTATGAGTTGGGATGAATAAGTCTTCCCACATGCCGAGGGAAATTAGACACATGTTCTTCTTTTGATGGATAATTTAGATTTATTGGACTAGAGTGAATTCTAGAAGATACAAGGTGAATTTACTTGTTCTTGTTGGGTTTTTTGGAGCACTCTTCCCCACATTTCCTCAACATTGATGGTTTTAGTGGGGGTTCATCCATAATATTGGTTTCTACCGTGGCTATGTCTCCCTTGGTATCTCTAGTTCCCCAATTAGGTGTGGGTTACTTGGATTCATATCCATACTCATCGTTGGAGAAGGGGTCCAGTAAATTAATGACATTGATAGATCCAAAAATCAACTCTTCTTAAGATAATGACTCGTCTTGATCAATTGCCTCTGGTGGTGCCATTTGGTGGGGTAGTATCTATTCTTTCAAATTTGATGGAATGAAGTCCTGGAGGCTCAAGGCTAATTTTGGACTTGACACAAATTCCTCTTCCTATGATTTCTCTTTGCTTTCCTCATCATATTGTCTTCTGGATGGTCATATTATGGAATATTTTGGGGCCAAGGATGTTAGTTTTGTTATAGAATGAACAACTACAGATATAGTTTATTGCTTCAACTGTACTTGGAGAATTACATGTGTTCATTTGATCATGTTTCGAGTCATCCAACTATCAAACTATTGTATTATCTTTCTGAAAAATTCCTTCCAACCATCTCCTTCATCAAGGGTAGTGGTGCATACATACTCCACATGCATTGGTGGTGGTCCCAAATTCACATGGCTAATGTCAATAATTCTATGTAGGTGGTCCATGACGATGAAACAATATTGGATGGAGTGTCCCAGTATCTAGTGGAAGGGATAATAATCTAGTTATTCTTCGATACGAAATTCATTTACCCTTTTGGGTTCTGGAATATGGAATAGGATGCAGTTCATAATGGCTATAGAATAGACACAGACTTTTTCATCTCAGAATGATTAAACTTTTTTCCAGTATTCCTTGATCTAATTTTACATGGGCCCCTTTCACTCATTTTGATGAAGAGGGGTTTTTGTTAATGTCTAGGGGGTCCTACATGATTCATAGTAGGCCTTAGATTTGGAGTAGGTGTCAGGGTGGATTGGGAGTAACAGAATCTATTTCAAATATCTCTACCCACTTTCCAGGGGCCGGTGGGGCTACTTGGGTCACGAGCTTAGTCCGTTGTAAGGAATATTCTATTCTTTGAGTAATGACATAGAAATCCGAGAACCCACATATATGTTTCACTAGGATGGGAGGTGTTCGATGTTCATTGTAGAGATTATTTATGCATATAGATAACATCTCATCTTAGGGGAGCAACAAATTCAATGAGTAGGTAAACACATTCCACCGAGAAATGAAGTCTAAGACTTTATCATTCTCCCACTATTTGTAGTTCATGAGGTCACTGACTGTTGTCTTTGGCAATGTTGAACTGAACTAGAAAAGTAACTACTGTTGGAGATCCTCTCATCCCATTATCAAATGAGCTGGAAAACTAGTGCACCATACAAATATTGAGCCTTGTAGGGTTCACATGAAGCATATGAATTGCACTACATATTTTTTCTATGTGGTTCCCATCATGGGATCATAATAGGATGCATAATGCATTAGGTGTTCTTCTAGGTCACCTGTTCTATTGAATACTAGGAATATGGGGTCCCTTAAGTTTGGTGGCAGTGGAACATTATCCACCAAGTTAGGGTAAGGTTAAAGTTCTAGTTGTATCAAATAATTCCATCCTTCTATGGATTTCAATCATGTTTCCAATGACTCAATGGTATTCACGAGCCTTTGATGCATGTCTTGTTGGCTCTGAGCATGGTCTGGTTGAGAAGGGGGACATTTGGTTGTGCTGGTGCTGCTGGTACTTGAGGGGATACCCAGCCTGAGGAATCCTTTAGATATTTCACTAAACCCATTATATTTGTTTCTTTGATGGGGTAAAATATTGATATCCCTCCAGGATTGGATTCAGGTATAATGATAGTCCCGACACTACGCTGAAAAAAACTCCAAGCCTAGATTCATTCGTTGGGATGAATCCTTGTGGTTGAGGCACAAATTCTAGGAGTGTATGTTCAGGTTTTTTTGGAGGAAGTTGAGGATAATATTCCATAGGAAAACTTACTTGGTGTATCCTGGAATTTATTCTCCTTAATTATTTTTTCTCTTCATCTTGCCGAGTGAATACCTCCTTAAGAATAAGGGACATGCTCTTATTTGGACGAGGAGGTGGGTCATATTTGACCTTGATATTATGATTCTACTTATTGGAGATTTGAAAAGGAGGTAACAAGGGATTATATTTTGGAGTGATGAAATTAATGGCGTCCCTATGATTCCGAGTATACACACCATCAGGTTCAGTTTGGATCTGATTATAGGCAGAACAAACCTTTCCTTGCGCTTCTGTATTTGAATCATCCCTACTGTGGTCTGTGGGATTTATGTCCATGACATTCAATAATTCATAACACATTATAGGTGGCATTATGGATGTTAAATGGTACGAGAGCATCTTGTGTACCTTATTGGATCTTCTCCTTCCATTCCATAATTCTTTTTGAGTTTCTTAGTGAAGTGTAACTCAGAGGGAACCATGATATGATTATTCCCTATTAATCCCTTATGGGGGAACTGAGTAAAGAGATAGGATGGACCGTGTGACCTATAAACTTTTCGTCCTCCCTAGGCAAGAGAAAACCAACTTCCACTGTGCGAGTGATTAAGGTAAAAATTCCCCTAGAACTATAGGCGAGGGATTCTCCTATTCCTTTTTCATGACAACTCTGCATAGATTTGATGGTATTATGGGAGAATTTTGTGTTAAAAATTCCACCAACCCTATGGGATAGGGATCATCCCATATTTTGGAAAGTGATGCAGCTCCTGTCGCATTCTTGATCTCATGCATTCCCATTCGGGTGTGATCTAGATATGGTGTCAGGTCTGCATGTGACTTGTTTTATTCTAAGGAAATTAGAAATGATTATTGATTGGCCTCCCATAAATGAGAGGCATAGTAAATGTTATTGGTTTCCTGATTTAGGAGACTTTCAATGGATTTCTCTCATTTGTCTTGACACTTTTTAGACTTATTTGAGGATAGTTTATACCAAGGATACCACCTCTCCTGCACATGAATTTAATTTGATGACAATCATGGGATGATAACACTGCAGGATTTAATTTCTGATGAGTTATGATGGATGGGATATGGGGTAAAGTGCATTTCTCCATGCTCTCCCCATCTCAAAATATGGATGTCAGACATGGCATTTCTGATTAGGCGACACAACTTATGCAACATATTGAGGTAGGTCAATTAAATATATTGCTTTATACTCTCTGATCATAGTCACTACATAGATGGGAGGGATTCTAGGTCGATTTGATAGAAAGGCTCCTCTAATACTTGTACATGGTCTGTGTACCGATCGTAGGGTAATGAATTTGTTTTATAGTGGTGGAGGGTTGTCCATAGATTGAGGATAATGTTATGTATGTATTCCTCTGAAAATTACCTTGGTATGCCAAACTGAGAAGTAGTTGTTAGCCAAAACATAACAGGTATGTCATCCTTTTCTAATTTTATTCTCACAAGTAACATTTACATTTGTTCTTCTTCCATAGATCCCTCTACATGATCGTACCAATTTGGACACTTCTTGATAATTTGATTACAAATTGTGGGGATTATAGTGATCTAATTGATATGTGAATGGTATGGGGGTGGCTCTGAATATGAGAATGGACTTGGATCATCTATTGTTGATAAATGATATAAATTTTCATTGATAGGGTATCTATTATGTCTGAACCTATCCTTCCAAGTGCATCAGAATATGAGGGCTTTCTTATTCTTGCATTGGCAAGGGGAGGACCATCTTTCCAGTTCGAAATTTGACTACAGGGAGGACCTTCGCAGCCAGTTCCATGATGAATAGAGATACCATCGCATCTTGGAATTTGATGAAAGGGAGAATAGATAAAATGTTCGTCTTAGTGAGGAATTTTAGGATGGAGTGTAATAAGGGGAGAACCTTGTTGCTTCTTGATGTCAATGTGGGAAGGAACCTTGTAGTGACTACAATCATGGTGAGGACTACCATCATGGGTTGATGTCCTACTGTAGAGACAATTTCTATAGCGTACACCCTAAGGAGGACCATCATGGAAGATGTCAATAAGGGGAGTTCCTTATTTCTATTAGATATTCTGGTAATATTGAGGGATACCGTGACACTTCTCAAGAGATAGACACTCATGATCGATTGTTTCTTTTTAACAGACTTTGTGGTGCATGATTTGTGGAAGACCTTCAGAGCTGCTGGTAACAATGTTATGGGGATGAACTTCCCAACTAATAATGTTGCCTCAATAATTTGGTAATGGATTGATAGGATCATGATCCTCTATTGATAAATGTTTTACATATTCAAGAAATCATGATTCTAGTATATAAGGGTTATTAATGTAGTCTTAATTTTCTAGTTTTCTTTGGAACATTTCATTTTTTGGTGCTCTCTTCTAGGAAACTGGGGCCACCTGCTATTGGAAATGACCTTATTATATGGTTTCCTATTTAAGTGGGTCCCATGATGCAGCTGGGATATGTCGAAAAGCATCTTGTGTTCTGACAAGGATATATGCCTGCCCTAGAGTGGCCACCATGGCGAACTAGTGTCCCCCAGTTGGAATAGGTATTTGTTCCTAATCCGGTTGTCCATTCACTGCAGAATATGGCCGATGAACCACTTGGATTTCACCAGGGATGTATGTATACTCTGAGGTTACCATCCTATTTTGTGGGCCAGTCACCCCACTTGGGGAGATGGGGTTATTAGCCTGAATACTTACTATTTCCACTGATGTGATTATGTCTTGACAAGTTTATAGGATATAGTTAGGAATTGACGTTTGATCCTTGATCATTGTCAGGATGTGTTGAGAGATGTATTTTTATGGAAAGGGTATTTTTTCCCATTCTAATGTTGTAGAAGGAATATGTGCCTACTTTGGTCTTCCTTGTTCTTCCAATGGATACCAGTGGTTCGCCTATGTTGGGGTAGAGGAACGAGTTTTCTTCTAATTCGTGGATGGGATACGATAGTTGTTTTCTCTGGTTTCCACTGTATTTGACTGATGGGCATCATATTTTGAAGTAGGGATATGCATATATTCATTTTATGTTGTATTTTTATAAAGGTCTTGATATTCATATGTAGGAATTTGACTCCGCATGTATTAGATGACCACCATATTTGATTGGTGGTATTTATTTTAGTAAGTATGAATTTTCATTTGCCTATATTTTCATGCCACTATATTTTATTGGTGGGATTCATATTCATTGGAATGTTTCTGTGACTACCAATAAATTTTCATCCTATTTAGATGATGGGATATAAGTGAATTAGTAGGAATTTTTTTCTGCTTATAGCTGGTTTTCATCCAATTTGGATGACATGCTTCTTGCACATCGAGATGGATTTTCATCTGCCTATAATTTTTCACCATACATATTTGGAGAGTCTAATAAGAACCTTTGGGAATATTCACTTGCTAGTATTTTTCCACTATATTTTCATAGAAAATTCATAATATGGAGTAGGAATATATGTATGCTCGTAGTGAGCCACCATGTTTTTATGGCGGATCTACTCCTCAAAAATCAGGGTAATGACCTATTTCTAGTTATATTTTTTTTCCCTCAGTGGGAATCTATGGGAACTTGTGTCTATATACCCTCAATAGGAACCAGTATATAAGTCTTCTCCTTTAATTGAGTATACTGAACTGCATGGCGTTGGCGATGATGTCTTCCAGAATGGTCCCTCATGAGGAAATCCTATATAGTTGGGACAAATTCATTGATGATTTCCTCATCCACCTCCCTACGATAATGGAGGTACTCATTGTCTCATTCTAGAGAGAGGATCCTGAAAAAATTAGCGACAACTATAGGGGTCGCCCTATTCTAGAATGTAGACCACTGCTGAAGTGGTGGTTGATGAGCTTTCACTGACTGGATGGCCTGTCTTGCAGCCTCTAGGGCGGGGAGAGTACCATGTTGGTGGTACTCTCGGATCAATGTGTTTGAAACCCAGAATTGAAGAAACTTTTTGGGTGTTGGATTCCTTTTCTTTAAGGAAGACTAAACTAGTGTGTTGATCGACATGCGTGTCTGCGAGAACTTTGTCAATGCAATTAGATTGAAGGTAGCTCTGAAGACTTGTAATATATGTGACAAGTACAGACATCAAAACCCCATAAAATTAGTACCTCATGATCACGTGATTAATTTATGATCTTTCTTGGCCATATTTATTTTTGGATGTGAAATGGTCATTGGTTGGGTAATGTCACCACCTTGGTTATGGATTTACACCGGGTTCACCATTTTTGTTTCGTTCAATGATGCATTGTACCCATAAGAAAATGGCCTAATGGGGACTAGGTAGTATATAATTTCTTATATTATGAAGGAGGTTAAATATTTAAGTGTTTCACATCAGTTTCACCATTTTATTTCACTCAAAAACATTATGGACATGACGACTGATTAAAATGAATTATTTTTGTTGTGTTATTTCATTTGTATTTCTAATGAAAATGTTATTGTTTTTTTTTCTGTTGGGGAATATGGCCCATTGGTTCTATTGTAGGGGTTAATTGGTGTGAAATCACTAGCATTACTTATAACATATTTTATTGTCTCCAACAGGTTTGTTCACGAAGCCAGAAATACCCAACGATTCTCATATCCATTGTTCATGGACCAGCTGATTAGCCACTAAATGAGGATAATATTCATTGTTAATATACATAATATTCATGTTCTTTTTTATTCTTAAACACCATTTTAGTGCATTTTACACTTTGAACATCATTTCGCATTATGATTGTAATACCTTCTTAAAATGCACTATTATGTGGTACATTTTTTATCATCATTTAAAGTACCCAATGATTCATCTGATTTTAAGGAATTTAATTATACATATTTTAATTTGATATTTTTGTAAATTGATCTACACTTAAATATGAACTTGTTTGATTCAGGGATCAGTGGAGAATTCATGGAGGATGATGGAGATATTTGGAAATGAAAGGATGCAATTCTGGAGAAGGCATATTGGACATTATCCCACTGATGAGACTGTGGGGCCCAACATAGAGGCCCAATTAATCCAAAATTTCGTGGGATTCTAGAATACGTGTATAGAAACAAATCACTCTTCAGTAAATAATGCTAATTCGGCCTCCATAGTGGTCATTGAGGCGGCCCAAGATAGAAATAAAATTCTGGTCCAGATTCTGCGGCCCAGAAAAACATCCCACTAATATGATCTTATCTCGGAATCTGTAACTCCAAATGGGCCCACAATTTACAGGAGGTTAGAAGACATCTGGAGATCCATTGTATTCTTATATGGCCCACTCTGATTTGTCCGTCTAGAAGGTCCTCCAGACACGTCTGTTTGGTGAAGGAAATCTGGCTGCCACCTCGGGTCAAATGTGGAAAAGTTCAAATTCCACAAGCTTTCCACCACCTATGGCCTACCAAAATTAATTGAGAAGCTTTGTACTGTTGGAGGCTCGACCCAAGGCTCCCAAAATTCCTATTTAAGGCAGTGGTGGTGAAAGAGTTGTAAATCTTGGATGCTTTGTTCAATTGTAATGTTATGCTACATTTTTGTTGCCTCAAATTTTCCTTTCACATGTATGTTGTTCAATTCACTTTAGTTTCTTAATAAAAGTTCTTCTTCTAATCTTATTCTGTTATTATTCATATCACTTTGATACCGTTGGATCAAGGTGAGAATTTATTCAAACCAATCCTTGTGAAATTATTCCCACAACGGTGAAGTGATCATTTTATTTTTGTTGTTTTCTTTACTTATCCATTTCCTCCCTCATGAGTCTAACGCTTCCATTGAAACCATGGGATCAATGGAGGGAAAACCCACTTATGGTTTGATCAAAGGGAGTATAAAGGTGGTGGATTGGATGTTATTTATCAGCTAATTAATGTATAATCACTTCTTTAATTGGTATTTTTATTTGATGATTTTTAAACTCAATTGTCGTTGTTGAATTTAAGGCCACACACTTCAAGTACTTATACGAACCTTTACCTTGAAGTGCTCAAAACATTTATCCTTAAAGTGTATAGTTGATTAGTATTAAAGGGTGTAGGCATTAAACTAGTAAGTGATGATGTTGTTTTATCTCCTTAAATGAACCCATCTCAAATTTAAGAAATTGAAATCATTAAAAAGGAAATACGTCCAATCCACCCCGAGCGATAACCTAGGATAAACTCATTCTTTTAAATTGAATTCACTTAAATAAATTAGATATATTTAAAACCCATCTAAAATCAACCCAAAGTTTGCCACTTCATAGCCAAAAACAGTCCATAGAATGTAGGTGTCTATAGGTTTCTTCTTAGGTCTCTGTGGATTCGATAACCCAAGATTAACTACAAGGACCGTCTTACCTTCTTCTCTTGGGTAAATTTGAGCGAGAATCAAATTTTGGCACTGTTTCCGGGGACCTAAGTAATTTATCTTAGACACTATCATTCTTTTTTTTTTCATCCCACTTCTCTCAACTCTTCCCCAATTTCATTCCTATGGAAAACCCTTTTGAACAAATCCAAACATGGGGAACCTCTCCTTACTTTGATCACTCAACCCCATGTATGATTTACAATGACCATCCTAATTCCTAATTATGGGGTCATCAAAAACCTACTGAACCACAATGTTTTTACTCCTATGATCCACAAAACATTCCAAAATATAATGAGTTTCAATCCTCACAATGCCAATTTGATCATCCTCCTATGGAATTCCGACAACATAATTATCCAACTGGAATTTAACATCTTTATCTACCCCTTATCCATCCCAATCCACAACCATTAATTGAAAAATTGTGTCAACAAATGGAGATAATGAATTTTGAGGTTCCATAATTGAGGTTAGAACTACAAAGCATTAAAAATTTTGAGGAACTCATCCCTACACAAACTGTCCCGTCCATAACCTTATGTGAAGTGTGTAGTTTCCCACAAACCTCTCATGAATTTATTGAAAAACCAACCTTTGGATTTGGGATAGATGAAAAAGATCATGGAATTGTTGAAGGGTCTTTAAATCAGGAGGAAATTTACTTTTTGGATTCAACAGAGGAGAATTTGACATCATGGATTGGGTCTCATGAATATAACTATGTTGATGAGTTTTCAAAAACACCAATCATTGAACCATTAGGAGAAATCACAATCATTGAGTCCATACCCATTTCTAACACTGATATTTCTAATTTTTTGGTTTAATCTTCTATTCCAAAGGAACCAATTCTATTGACAAATTTTGAAAATAAAATTGAGATCGATCCAAATTCCCAACCTATGTCTAAAAATGTTAGTCTACCAGGAATCGAACATGTGTCCTTTACATCCTTCCTCAAGTTATCATTCATTGAGGATATCCAAAACCAACATGTTTTCATTGTTTCTTCTCTTGATATAAATAAAATTGTAATGACCCTTGATTTATTAGGCAAGACTAGAGAAGCAACTAGATACACCATTTCTGATATTCCTTGGATTTACTAACTCATTTTAAAACATAGGTTTGTTAATGAAACAAATTATAATCGTGTAATCAATCTAAACCTAGTTGAATTTGTGAAACATGTGGTCTTTAAAAATTTTAAAGTTGGTATTGGGTAAGTTGGGGGATTCATGTCGAGCTAATGACATTAAACAAAGCGCTGCATGGGAGGCAACCCATGGTTTTCAAGTTTCCAATAATTTTGTTGTTGCAATAAACATTATATTTTAAATACGAATAATGAATCATTTTGATATTTAAAAAAATAGATTGTTGACCTGTTCTTCTATTATGAGTATGGATGGGTGTGAAATGGGAGCACCATATTCATCCGTGTCACGTGGTGTGATCCTTGAGTAATACCTTACCCAGAAATTTAAAAAGAAGGCAATGTATCATCAGTTTATTTTCTTTTTTATATATAATTATATTTTACCTATATATATATACTCTTTTGTTTTGTTTTTTGTTTTCCTTTTTCCACTAGGGAACTCTGCAAGCGACATTGATATCAAAGGACTAAAAGGGAGAAGCAAGAACTTCAAACTTCAACCACCAGGTGACTTCATTCCTTGACCCTCATTTTCAATTTCCTTTTTGAACTTTCATTATATACCTCTACCCCCTTCTAAATTTTCTTTTCTTTAAACACTGGGGACAATGTTGTTTAAAGTTGGGGGGGGGGAGATAAAATAAAAAAATGCTTTTGTGTCAAAAGAAATGATAAATGATTTGAAAACAAATTGTGAAAATGGAAGGAAAAATTCCTTCAACTTTGAACATGGTAATACACATTACACACTTTGAAACTAAATATCAAATAATTTAGCATACCCTAATTCTGATTTTAATACTTGTATAATTTCATTAGCATATATTTTGGAAACTGTGGCTATCCAATGTGATATTTCATCGTTTATATTTTCATCCAAATAAAAAAAGTTCACAATGCACGTCCTTTGGATAGTGGGGTATTAGTTTGAGTTCATTTGGTCCCCTAAATAAATATCATAGGTTTGGTTATCATTTTAGTTTAATATGAGTATTCAAAAAAAAATTAAAATAAAAAATTGTGTGTAGAGCAATGAAATGACCTAATGCGTGTCTTTCGGCACTTGGGGATCGTGACTCCATAGTTGCCTGGCCCAGAGTTAGTAATTTTATCTCTATTTTTGGTAATTTGAATTTGTTTTTGACTGAGTTAACTCGAGAAGATTCCAGAGTATGTGGGCTTCACTTGGTGCCCTAAGGTCTTTGAGCCCGGGAGTCATCGGCAAAGTCTCGCTACATGGGTTGACTCTTTTGAGTGCAACTTCAATTACCATGGCAAAATTGCAAAAAAAACAACAACAAAAACAAAAACAAAAAAAATTATACAAAAAAAAATGAATACTCATCTTAATATCGAAATGTGATTCCACCTAGCGCTTCCGTAATTTCCCCCTAGAATAAAGGTGAACCCCCATGTCTATTGTGATGCACAACACATCCTCATACTTAATTGATATTGGATGAAATATGGCAATGAATTTGAACAAATGAAAGGGCTTGGGATTGTGATCTGCTTATGAAACTATCTCGTATTAAAATATTTTGATGGGTTTCGTGATTGTTTGGTATAAGTTTTTTTGGTGATCATTGTGTATTAAAATGTTTTTAGAAAAGGGAATTCGAATTTCATATTGTTGAGATATATTTTTCTCGGGACTAGAAAAACTCAAGTTGGGGGGTGTGATTAGCCACTAAATGAGGCTAATATTCATTGTTAATATACATAATATTCATGTTTTATATTATTAATAAACACCATTTTAGTGAATTTTACACTTTGAACATCATTTCACATTATGATTGTAATACCTTCTTAAAATTCACTATTATGTGGTACATTTTTGAACATCATTTAAAGTACCCAAAGATTCATATGATTTTAAGAAATTTAATTATATATATTTTAATTTGATATTTTTGGAAATTGATCTACACTTAAATATGAACAAGTTTGATTCAGGGATCAGTGGAGAATTCATGGAGGATGATGGAGATATTTGGAAATGAAAGAAAGCAATTCTGGAGAATGCAGATTGGACATCAGCCCACTGAAGAGACTGTGGGGCCCAACATACAGGCCCAATTAATCCCCAATTTCGTTGGATTTTAGAAGACATGTATAGAAACAAATCACTCTTCAGGAGATAATGCTAATTCGGCTTCCATGGTGGTCATTGAGGTGGCCCATGTTAGAGATAAAATTCTGGTCCAGATTCTGCGGCCCAGAAAAACAGCCCACTAATTTGATCACATCTCGGAATCCGTAACTCCAAATGGGCCCAAATTTACAGGCGGTTAGAATAAATATAGAGCTCCATTTTATTATTCTATGGCCTACTCTGATTCGTCCATCTAAAAGGTCTTCCAGACGCGTCTGTTCGGTGAAGGAAAGCTGGCTGCCACCTCGGGTCAAATGTGGAAAAGTTCAAATTCCACAAGCATTCCACCACCTATGGCCTACCAAAATTAATTGAGATGCCTTTTACTGTTTGAGGATCGACCCAAGGCTCCCAAAATGCCTATTTAAGGTAGTGGTGGTGAAGGAGTTGTTAATATTTGATGCTTTGTTCAATTGTAATGTTATGCTGCATTTTTGTTGCCTCAAATTTGTCTTTCACATGTAAGTTGTTCAATTCACTTTAGTTTCTTAATAAAAGTTATTCCTCTACTCTTATTCAGTTTTTATTCATATAAATTTGATACCGTTGGATCAAGGTGTGAATTTATTCACACTAACCCTTTTGAAATTATTCACACAACGGTGGAGTGATCATTTTATTTTTTTGTTTTCTTTACTTCTCCATTTCCTGCTTCATGATTCTACATTCTGCTTCCATTGAAACCATTGGATCAATAGAGGGATAACCCACTTATGGGTTGATCCAAGGGAGTAGAAAGTGGCTGTATTGGATGTTATTTATCACCTAATTAATGTATAATCACTTCTATAATTGGGATTTTTATTTGATGATTTTTAAACTCCATCATCCTTGTTGAATTTAAGGCCACACACTTCAAGTACTAATACGAAATTTTACCTTGAAGTTCTCAAAACATTTATCTTTCAAGTGTATAGGTGATTAGTATTAAAGGGTGTAGGCATTAAACCAGTAAGTGATGATGTTGTTTTATCTCCTTAAATGAACCCATCTCAAATTTAAGAAATAGAAATCATTTAAAAGGAAATACATCCAATCCACCCCGAGTGATAACCTAGGATCAACTCATTCATTTAAATTTAATTCACTTAAATCTATTAGATATCTTTAAAACCCATCTAAAATAAACCCAATGTTGACCAATTCATAGCCAAAAACAGTCCATAGAATGTACGTGTCTATATGTTTCTTCTTAGGTCTTTGTGGATTCGATAACCCAAGCTAAACTACAAGGACCGTCTTACATTCTTCTCTTAGGTAAATTTGAGCGAGAATCACCAGCTTTCCAAAGGCAAGAGTTCATTGGGTGATTTTCCCAACGATACTTAAAAACTCACATTGGTTGAGTGTATGGGAAATAAATCTCATCTAACCCTTTTGGGGGGAATAATTTACTATTCTAGGACTCTCTCGTAGATTTAAGCTATGTTCATATGATTGTGAATACATGGTTCATTACCAAGCATGTGTCTATGGTATATCCCTAGGACAATAGTTAATGATGATTATGTATGAGTTTGGAATCATCTCGATGTATATGTGGATCTCCATTGATGGAAGGATCTATATATATTTAAGGTTCTTTATCAATGTTACCCTTTTTTGGATAAATCCAGGATCATTTGGCCATTCTCTAAGACAATGTTGGTTTCAATCCATATGCGATGGCACTCTGGAGTTTATCATCATCTAGGGGGGATGGGAACTATTTTGATGTTGGGATTGAGCCCATAAGATAGGCTTCCTATGTATCCTCATGAAAGGAATAAGAACCCATATAGTTCAGTGTCGATTTATTGGACACATCACCTTTTAAGGTCATGTGACAAGGACCCAACTATGAAGTTTAATGTCATGCAGTAAGGAAACATAGGAGAAAGGTTTCTCAATCAAGGGTGATGTGGGACTTATTCCAAAGTGTCCTGAGGTACCCAAAAATGATATGGTCTCCTGGGTGGATGTGACCCTACTCAGGATGTAGCTCGGAAAACATTAGGGTGATTTGGATATTGGGTTTGGACCTCAGGGAGGCTTCTTATACATCCCAGTTAGATAGGAATCAAAGACCTCATAATTTGTTTTTATATGGGACTTACAATTTTGAGGAGTCTCATTAAGGGATTGTGATTGGGGCTTATCCATAAAATATTCCCATTCGAGGGGATTTGGTTGGGGCTTACACCTTTTGGGAGGCAGATTTTGATGGAAGTTGGGGATTACATATATGTAGAAGGACCATTCTTTAGATTGAAGTTGGGGATTTAATATATGGAGAACACCCATACTTTGGATTAAAGTTGGGGATTATATCTATAGAGAAGGCCCATTATTTGGATTGAAGATGAGGGTTACATCAATAGAGAAGCCCCATTATTTGGGACCATTTGGATATCATGATCGCGGCCAACCTCTAAGCCCATGTGAGTCATGTTCAGTGTGAGAAACAAAAGGAGGTAGTGGATCTGAAGATCACACTTCCCACTTCATATACTAATAGATGGTACTAGAGCCCATGGGGAGAGATAAATGGCCTTGGGTTTTTCCATATCTACTTTTGATTTCATATCCTGGATAGTAAAATTTGGAGACCTACCCAAATATGTCCCGGGTGAGGGCATAAGGGGGTGTGGGTGCAAAATTATTTAGGAAAGGCTAGAGGCACTCCTTAGTGGGAGTTCACTGAATTGGGTTATGGGGGGAAGGATCATATTCCTTGTCAAAAGTAAATACAAGTGTGGTCCCTTCTATTACTTCATAAATCGAGTAGGTACATGTGATTATCCAAAGGTCGGACCCCGTGTTACCATGGGAATGTAATCTTATCGTAATTCTGAGGGTCTTCCTTACTAATAGGATAACCAAAATTTCTCGACTTACCATTGTTATGTAAAATCAAAAGGATATGTTGGTGTGCCTTGTGGTTTTATCATATAGGTCTGGAGACTTTTGTAAAAGGACATGGCTTAATTCCATTAGATAGGATTATAGAGGAGTCAACATGGGGACCACTGGTGTGACAAAAGTGAATGATTGTGGCTGGAGAGTGGAACTCTACAGGGTACCCCCTACACATGGTAGGTTCTTATGCGGGATATGGGTTTTTCTACATAGCATGTTACTATGTGGGAAAAGAGTATATCCATGTACCATTGTGGTATGTGAACTTGGTTGGAGTTCATGTAGAATTTAGCTATGCGGGGCCAGGTTCCATCCGCGTAGCATATTTAT